>CM042026.1:70520735-75520735 GCA_023525975.1 Smallanthus sonchifolius | reverse complement strand
TGCGATGGTTGGTAACAACTACGCAGCCCAACTCTTGGTAAAGAAGAGGAGAGGGCTGTTGGAAATTCTAGACAATAATGCACAATCACCATTGGAAAGTGCTTATAACAATATGAAGCTCAATACATATGCATATTTGTTGAAATCCGCACCACCATCTTCTGATTTAAACTATTATCAATACCACTATGGTCAAAATACGGTGGAACTTATCAGTGGTGCTATTTTTACGAAACAATATGGTTAGTTATTACATCTTACGATTAGACGTTTGAATAGTTTAAAATATTCTCATATAAAATTCCTGCAGATATAGCAGAGACATTGCTCCTTAAATATCCTGAATTGGCTGAGATAACTGAGGAGATATTGATGGCAATAACTGTAACCTTTCCAACTGATCTTGCCTTCATGGAATCTTTTATCTATCCATGTATTTTTCTAACCTTTTCTGTTACAAAAAAAAATTTGAAAAATTCTATAAACCCTGTAGATACATTTAATTCACTTATAGTGATACTACCATGTCTATCTTGCAGCTTTGAACAATGTTCGTCAAAAAATAATCGTGAGATGTGGTTTCGTATTTCATTATGATGTTGATGACATCCTGCGGGTTGTTAGAAGGTTTGAAAACACGTGTGGCAGCAGCTGGTTGGGGAAAATTTGCATGATATTACTTGGTAAGCGACAATATATAAACGCACACATACTTGAAGCGGTTTTTTTTAGTTAATTGATTAATTCTAGTTTGGGATCAAGTGTAAGTCTTGGGTCGAGATAATCATAGAAGAAAAAGATTAGTTTCTTTTGGTTTTGTTAAACAGAGTTTATTTGGTTGTCATAATTAGTATTTGATTTATAGTAGATTTGGGTTTCCTATTTAGAGTCTATTTAGGAGTCTTGTTCTCCAGGGTTTATTTTAGTATAAATAGGACCTTAATTATGTATTGTTTCTTTTTTGTGGTTCGTTTAATAGAAAATTAAATAATGTTGTGTCTGAGTTTAGTCACAAATCCAGTTTTTATCATATTGCTCCATTCAATTCTCTAAGATTAGTATCTAATATTTTTTTTTTCGTTTCTTATGCAGTACCAATAGCCACACTTTATCCAATATACGAGTTGCTTTGTCTCCTCACTTTAGTGCTTCGCTTCCCTTTCTCTATGTTGTATTTCCTTTTGTGGAAGGTTTTAGCAATTATAGGTACGTGATTACACATTAATCTCATCATCACGACCATCAAATATTAGAGTTGATTGTCTCCTCATTTTATTGTTCAATGATGGTGTTGTACCTTGACTTTCTCAATTGTAGTATATCCAATTAAGAATATAGACAAGAAGGAAAAGGAGCACAAAGAAGGAAAGAAGATTTTGGGCTTGATATGTGATCAGATGGGAATGTCAAACCCTCTTTACGATGGACCAATTTTTGAAGCTGTACGCCAAGATGCTTACCAGGTTGTTGATGAGATTCTATACAGGGCACGTGATACAATCAACTGTAAGAATAATGAAGGGCATAATGTTATTCAGTTAGCCATAATAAATCGTTCAGAGAAAGTATACGACCTTATCTATCACATAATTGAGCGTACAGAGTCTTATCGAAAAATGATGGATTCTTCTAAGAATAATCTTGTACACCTGGTTGGACGATTGGCACCTTCATTTGTACTCGGTCGTACTACAGGTGCGGCACTGCAACTACAACGAGAGCTTAAATGGCGTGAGGTATGTCACAAATAAGATATTAGTCATCTTGCTGTTTAATTTACTCTCCAGTTGCATAAGTATAACTCAGTTAATTTTCAGGAAGTGGAGAAGTTTATGTCACCGATAGAACTTTTAAAAGAGAATATAAACATGGAGACACCAGCAATGTTGTTTCACAGAGAACACCAGGATTTGGTGAAGCAAGGAGAAAATTGGACAAAAACAACAGCTGAATCATGCACCATCACTGCTGCATTAATTGTCACTATCGTATTTGCAGCAGCAATCACTGTACCCGGTGGGAGCAATCAAGAATCTGGCATCCCCTTGTTCAGAAAAGAAATCGCCTTCACTATATTTGCAGTATCCAATGCATTCTCACTATTTACCGCCGCTACCTCATTATTATTGTTCTTATCCATCCTAACTACACGCTTTTCCGAAGCAGATTTTCTGGTCAGATTACCAAGAACTTTGATTTTTGGTCTTCTCACATTATTCCTCTCTACAACTGCGATGATTGTAGCCTTTGGTGCAATCTTGTTCCTTGTCTTTTGTGATCAAAGACCATGGATGTTGGCACCCATAGCTGGATTTGCTTGCTTGCCGATTTTAGTTATGGTTACTATAAAACTCCCCCCTACTGCTAGACTTGTTCCAATCAACATATTCTCCCATCTTTGGTAAGCAAAGTTACCTTGAGTCTTGTAAAACTAACCGGGAAAACACAATCTTTACTAAGTCAGGGGAATTCATAATTCGATCATTAGTGGTTAAATAAGTTCCATGTGATTCAAGCATTCGAGCTCTCTTTCTCGGTGGTACTCACTGCTTTGTAATTTTAATTGGCTCTAAAACATTTAATTTAAATGTTTATTACTATATATTCTTATAGATTTATTTGTTTAATTGAATTTTCGTAATCTTTTTCCTACTAACAAAATCATTTCAGCTTTATTTGATGCAAAATTGTAAGTTTAGTACAATCATCGTGATTTGTTTTCTTCTAATAATTGTTTTTTCAATTGACACATTAGCCGACCTATTTACTTTTTGTTATGACGTTGTGGGTCTTAAGTATTTTTTTATCGATTTGTTTACACACTTAATTGAAATCCAAAATACACCTATTGAAGAATAAGAAGATAGCTAGTAATCAGTCACAAAATCCAACTTCAAGTATCACTGAACATAGAGTAAAAAGTATACTACAACAGTAACACCCTATAGGGACGAAAAAACCTTACATTTTCCCGACGACATATCGTCAGGATAGGGTGATTTGACCTATACCGACGACATGTCGTCCGTACAGGTTTCGTCGGGATTACTTCGTACCAATAGCTCAAATGTGTCGTCGGTATATGTGTTGTCGGTATAGCCTAACCTATACCGACGACTTGTCGGTATAGCCCAACCTATACCGACGACTTGTCGTCGGGACAGACTTGATTAAAGAAATTCAAAATTAAAATCTATACCGACGACATGTCGTCGGTATAGGTTTTACACCTATCCAGACGACATGTCGTTGGGAAAAGGTTTTTTTAATTTTTTTAATAATTTTTTAAAATAACATATACCAACAATATGTCGTCGGTATAGCCTTTTTTAAATTTTTTTTTAAATTTAAAAAAATGATCTATCCCGACGACATGTCGTCGGTATAGACCTTTTTTGTTTTTTTAATAATTTTTAAAAATGACCTATCCCGACGACATGTCGTCGGTATATGCCTTTTTTTGTTTTTTTTATATTTTTTAATTTTGTAAATTTTTCCAGAAATATAAAATAAATAAAAACATAAATCTGGAAAATACAAACATCTAAACCACTCAAAACACCCAAATATCATACAAAAGATTCGAAACATGAAAATTAATATCCGAATCCTAATGTTGTCCGAAACACACAAATATCATCCAAATAGTTCAAACCAAACATTCAAATTGTTCAAACCAAACATCCAAATTGTTCGCAACAACAAAGACAACAACTCCCGGCTAATTATCATCACTGCTTGTTCGACGTTCCCATAGACGACGCATTTCTTCCATTTGGCGTTGCATTTCAAGCATTTGTTGCGCCCGGACAACCATTTGTTGTTGTTGCTCTCGTTCTTGTTCTTGTTGTTGTTCTAGCACTTGTTGGAGTTGGGTCATTCGCTCATCCATTTCTTGCCAATGTGGTTGTGGAGGGGATACTAAACACATCGGGTGTGGGATTACTCACCACACGACCAACACCCCGTATATGGCCACGCCTATGACCCAATGCACGCTCCATGCATGCAAACTCATCGACTGTTGATGAATCACCACCAGACTCGGCCGAGGATCTTGTAATCTCATCTTGAATTTTCTTCTGCATTAAACAACGTAATAAACATAAACTTGACTATTTTACTAAAATTCAACAACATAACTGTTGTAAAATGGATAACCAACCTGTTCAACTATAAATTATAAATGATAACAATTCAAAATTTTCAATCAACCAACATTAATAACAACAAATACTAATAATATGATAAAAAATATCCAATAATTTAGCTCGAGTCATTTTAACCCGTTTAAAGTTACAGTTGGATGTTCTAAGTTTATTAAAGTATGTTTGGGTCATTTTGACTCGTTTAAAGTTACAGTTGGATGTTCTAAGTCTATTAAAGTGTGTTTGGGTCATTTTGACCCGTTTAAACTTACAGTTAGATGTTCTAAGTCTATTAAAGTGTGTTTGGCATTTTGACCCGTTTAAAGTTACACTTGGATTTTCTAACAACAAAATCATTTTACTTACGTAGTCTGATGCTGCAGTCTCGTTTTCCCAACCTGTCCCTTCTTTGTAATGGGTGGTTCTGAAGACTTCAATAGGATCGGTCCCCTGTGAACAACAAAAACAATATCACTACGAATTAATAAGCATGTTTGTATAATACTAACAATTGTATTTCATACCTCCATGTGTCGCCGCTGGGCGTATGATTTGCTCACATGGAAACTTGGGTAGCGTTGTTTGGCTCTGTTTTGTGTGTTCTTCTCGGAGCGGTTTCTATAGGCGTAAGTTTAAACAACTCATCAATCAACTGTTCCCGCTTTCCTTGATCCATATCATCTAGGGGTTATTCTTGGCCTCCTCCACATCATCATATCCCCCATGCTCGTTGAAATGTAATTTAAATTCTCTCTTGCGTTCTTTGTATTCCCTCTGACACTCGGCGGCGATTCCGAGTCCTATGCCGTGCCACATGCTAATGTTTCTCCGACTATCGAAATCAAAAATTCCTACAAATGGAAGTAATTAGAAAAAATCTAATAGTTCTGAAATTGTAAGTAATTATAACACATCTACACTTACTAAAAGAGTGGGATATACGGCCTGTTTTTTATCATTCAGGACTTTGGCCCAAGTAGGATAATGCGGGGAACAACCTTTTCAACCTCGAGGGAGATAGCACGTATAAAATCCGATGATGTCTCTCCTACAAACTTGTACCCGCCGCCATTAAGTTCAACGTCAATGGGTAGACGCTTCCTTCCATTTTGCTCAAATTTTTTATACAATTTCAGGTTTTTAGCTTTTGAACGCCTTCTCTGCGAGGGATTACCTACATTGACACATGAAATTGAAAAGTTAGACAATTGAAAATATATTCAATGTAAAGACATATATAAAACACCAACAAGTAACTTACCACCAGAGCCACCAGCACAACCTGATGGGAAGTCATATGGACCCCCATCACCACTGTGTGATTGAGCATATGTTGCCATTATTCTTTCATCTAAAATAAATAGTAAGTATAAATAATTAATAATCATAAATTATAAATTTTAACATACATTCAATCGGAATCATCACTACAATAATGTGTGTTAACAACATCATCATCGTCTTCATTTATGTCATCTTCCTCATTTGAATGGTATACATCTTTATCTTCTTCATCATCATTAATAAAACTTTCATCAGGATCAATCGAGGCAATAGGACTTGGCTCTGCCATCACATCATCTATGGCATCAAACATCTCATTATTTGTTGTTGTAGTTATTGGAGGAGTATGTGTTCTTCTTGGGGCAAAAAGTGATGCTATCTCCGCCGCACGAGAATGTTGTTCACTGTGATAAAGCCAAGTCCGATATGATTGTAGAAACCCACGGTCATGTATGTAGCCATATATCATTTTCAAATCCTATCGACACGCATTACAACAACGTCTACACGAACAAAACACTCTGCCTCGACCGTCGATATGGTTCTTGGCAGTCTCTATAAAGTTGCGAAGACCGCTTAAGAAATCCAGACAATTTCGATTTCCTAGTGTAACCCATCTTTTATCAGTTGTCATATCTATTATGTTATAAACATACACATATACGTGCATACAATAAATGATATAAATGAATTTATATAAATGATATAAATGAATGTATATGATTTTATCGGTGCTCTAAGGCGGTGGATCCTAACCCACTTTTTGAATATTCTATCTCATATATATACATTTTAATGAGTTAACTATTTAATAAAAAATCAACAACATTTCCCCTTAACTCCCCAAGTATGCAGATAAACTGCAAACTCGAAGGAGTAAAGAGAAATAGCTAGCAAATTTTTATTAAATGTCAACCCGTTAAAATGTATACATATCCTAAATAAGATAGAATATTCAAAAAGCAATTCCAAATGGGACAATCCAAAATTTATCTCTATTAGATAAATTTCGCACGAGTTTATTCTAAAGGGTTATCCTAAATAAACATACTAGTGTACACAAACTGAAACATGACATCCATAAACAAAGACGTACATAAATGACATTAGGGGTGTAAGCGTTTAAAGCCTTTTTCTTATATATATATTTTTTTATTTTTTAAATATATATTTTTTAATTTATAACTAATATTATTTATAAAATCATGATAAACGAGCCGTTTACGACCCTAAATGAAATAAAAAATTACGTACATAAACAAAAATATATAAAAGTAAAAAAGTCGGGGTACGTACCTTAAATAAATTCAATGAAACACAAATATGATGTTATTCCCACGTAGTCAACCGCAACGAGTTCCGAACTTGTAACAAAATTAAATAAAGTTACATATACATACAAACATATGTACATACACAATTACATATACACAAACACAAAATTAAATAAAGTTATATATACATACAAACATATATATATATACATACACAAAACATACATACACATATAAACATATGCAAACATATATACAAATACATATATAAACATATGAATAAATACACAATTATATACATACAAATCATACAAATACATACAAAGATACAGACACATATATACATACATATTATATACAAACATACATAAATAAATAGAAACATACATACAAACATACATACACATATAAACATAAACAAACATACATACAAATACATATATAAACATATGAATAAATACACAATTATATACATACACGTATATACATACATATTATATACACAAATACATAAATAAATAAAAACATACATACACATATAAACATACATACAAGTACATATATAAACATATGAATAAATACACAATTATATACATACAAATCATACAAATACATAAACATACATACAAGCATACATACACATATATACACAATTCCATACATATACATAGAAACATACATACACATAGGAACATAAACAAATGCCCAATTACGCAATTATATACAAACATACATACATAAATAAATGCCCAATTACACAAACTAATCATACACGCATAAATACTAATCATAAATTACACACATACATTCACATACATACAAACATACAAATCATACATCTAAACCAAATTTCATCAAAACATTCATCATAAACATAAACTAATCACAAATTACTAATTAACCAAAACTAATACTATTTCATCACAAAACTATAAACTCAATTTCATCGCAAATTACTAATTAACCAAAAAACATGCACATACATACACATACATACAAACATACAAATACATAAAAACACATACAAATTACTAATTAACCAAAACATACACATACATACAAACATACATACACATACATACAAAAATACAAAATCATACAAATCATAGATCTAAACCAAATTTCATCACAAATTAGTAACTAAAACGAGTAATTACCTTCAAGAAGCTACAAATCCAAGAAATGTTGACAACCTTCAAAAACTAACCAAATTAAACAAACAAACTTCAAAATGTTGAACATTAGGTAAAATTTGAAAACCTATAAGTTAAATCACCTTTAACACCCATAAGATTTGGGAAAATTGCTTCCAAAAACCGTGAAATCACTAGAGAGAAACTTTTGGGAGAGTTTTGATGGGATTTGGGTGGAAATGAGAAGCTGTCTGCTGCTTTCTAGATATGTTCACGCTGAGACATGTCCCGACGACATGTCGTCGGGATAGGCTCATAGGCCGGCGACATAAATACCCTTATACCGACGAGATGTCGCCGGCACAGGCATTTTGATCGGTTAACTTAAAATAAGGCCTATACCGACGACATGTAGTCGCTATAGGCTTATTTTTTTAATTTAAAATAATTTTTTTACCCACGAATGATTAATAAATAAAAAAAATGTAAAATAAATTGAAATTAAACTATACCGACGACATTTCGTCAGTATAGGGTTTCACCAATTAATAAATGAGCGCCCAGTTTTCCCTCCATTTGACCCAACCCTATACCGACAACATGTCTTCGTTATAGGGTCTCACAACCCAAATTTAGGGGTTGACTTATTCCGACGGCATGTCTTCGGCATAGGGTCACCTAACTGATTGAAGCAACCCTAACAAGAAGCTCACATTTTAGAAGAAAATATCTACTTGACAAATACCTTTAAGGCCTGTTTGATTAACGAAAATTCATGGGAATTTAATGGAATTGGAATTTAATTTTCATTCATTTGCATGTTTGATTGGTTAAGAGAAAGAATTTTAATTGTAATTAATTTCAACCAAATCTATCAATTGATTAAATTCATAGTACCTCAAGATTTCAAAAGAAACTTTAGGAATGATTATAGTTTATGTAATAACCATAGATCACGGTTTTCATTTTTTTAAACCTTTTTATAAAGATGTCTGAGTTTGGATCTTAGTTTTATATTTTGTTAATTTTAAGGGATAATTGTTATTTTAAGTCATTTTTACATTCCAATTCCATTAATAACATATTATGGATTTTTTAAAAATCCTTTAAATTCCAATTTATATTCAAATTTCAAAACAATCCTCAAACCAAACGTTGACGTTAGCATCGAAACTAATAACTAGACGCTAAACAGTTTGTCAAGTACTCAAGTTAGATACATAAAAAGAATTGAATTGAAATATGGAATTTTTTAGTGAAATGGTGTTCTTTTGGATGTGTAAAGTGTTTCTGGGTTTTGCATTGATTGTATTTGGAAACTGGATAGTCCGTCATCAGAGATAGCAGATTCAAGCAAAGTACAATCGACTCCGTTTCTTGATATAGCGGATTCAGTGTGCCTCCGCTTCATGATACAGCGGACTCGGACTCTGCTCCTTGACATAACGGACTCTTCGCCGGAGATGAGGTGGCAGCCGGAGGGGGAAGACTCCGCTTTTGGAGTTAGCGGACTTGACTCCGCTTGTTTGACTAGAGGACTCAACTTGTTGGTACCGCTTTTGGAGTTAGCGGATTTGACTCCGCTTGTTGGTACCGGGTTAGGGATTTCTTGAATCCTACCAAACTGCCTCATCACCGGACCGGGTAAATGCAACTCAACAACATCCCAAAAAATTAAAAAACACTCGGTCATCCAAATACGATAACCATTAGTACATGTAACCATTAGTACATACAACTCACCACAAGCGGAGTCAAGTCTGCTAACTCCAAAAGCGGGGTCTTCCCCCTCCGGCTGCCACCTCATCTCCGGCGAAGAGTCCGCTATGTCAAGGAGCGAAGTCCGAGTCCGCTGTATCAGGAAGCGGAGGCACACTGAGTCCACTATATCAAGTAACGGAGTCGGTTGCACTTTGCTTAAATCCGCTATCTCTGATGGCGGACTACCCTGTTTCAAAATACAACCCATGCAAAACCTAGAAACACTTTACACATCCAAAAGAACACCATTTCACCAAAAAATTCATGAATATGATATTTTTCAACAAATATATCTATACTATATAATAAATAAAGGTTTTTAGTGCCACGTGTCGCCTCCATATTCATTCTCACCATTTTTTTCCCGCCTCTCTCTCCTATTTAATGCACTTCTATCTTTTAGTAAAAATATATATTTAAAGAAAATACTAATTATACTAATAAAACACATTTATTTTAAATTATCTCTTATTATAAGAAATTTTGAAATTTAATTATTTAACTTTTATTTTAATCAAATACTAAATGAAAGTCAAATTACACTAAATAGTAATTAACGTATTTTCGAAACCCAATTATATATTAATTTTTACATATTTTGGGTTTGTTTCTATCTTTAGTATATGTAATATATTTTTACACAAGTAAATATATACATAAATATTTAAAAATATTATATTTTGATATTTTTCAATTTTCACACCGTGTGTTCACGGGATTTAAACTAGTTAATATTATGATGAAAGATTGCTTACATAAGCAAAGTGCATCATACAATGCATGCGTTTTCTTGGTCTTTCTTTTTTATTCTGAGTTTTTAATTATGCATCCATCTCAAGGTAATAGGTTATATATTTATGCACCATTTGTCAAGGTGTGAAGTGTGAATAACCTTCAAGTATATATTTTTTTTCCAGAGATTCAAAAGAACTTGTTTCGCATTTTTGAAAGGAGATGGCTGGTTCGTGCAATCGATGTTTCTGCACCAACACAAGACTTGAAATATATGTTGGCATCAAATGTTAACGTCTCCAACTTTGTTTCAGTGAAGCTTTCCGGCAGCAACATCTATGATATCTGGAAGACTCAGATGCTCTGCCTCATACAGAGTCAGGAGTTGCTTCACATCATTCATGCCGAAGTTCGTTTGACAGGGGATGGTGACCACATGACTAAATTAGGTATGACAACCTTGTCAAAGGTTGGATTTTTGGTTCTCTAAACCAAAAAGTGCTCAAGAATTTAGTTAAGTTCGATTCGGCACGAGAGGTATGGATGGAACTAGAATCCTCCTTAATCCTCCATTAAGCGATGCAGAAGGTACCAACTCCATTAACTACCACTTATTTGATTTTCGGAAGTAGAAATGCTAGTGGATTTATTTTGTTTCTGAAATATTGAAATGAAATCCAGGTGATACAGAAACACTAGAATCGAAATATATGCAGGCATATGAAGTTAACGTCTCGGACTATGTTTCAGTGAAACTTTCCGGCTACAGCAACTATAAGATGTGAAAGGATCAGATGCTTCACTTCATAAAGAGACAGGCGTTGCTTCACATCATTGATGCTAAATATCCTTTTCCGGAGGATAAGGGTGTCCACATGATTGAGAAATATGACCAACTTGTCATAGGTTGGATGATCCGTACTATGGACGAAGAAGTGTACGATAATTTGGTATACAAAGAATCGTCACGTGTGACATGGATGAAACTAGAATCCTTGTTTGATCCAACAATAAGCTATACAGAAGGTACATACTCCATTAACTACCACTTTTTTTATTTCCCAAAGTAGAAATACGAGTGAACGTAACTCCAGTTTTGGCAGGTGCTGGAATGGACCGTTTTTATTTGACTTTTGAATTTATATACTTTCGGAAATAAAATGCAGGAACAGAAGACTTGAAATATATTCAGGCATCAAATGTTAACGTCTCCAACTTTGTTTCCGTGAAGATCTCCGACAGCAGCAACTATACGACGTGTTACGCCTCATAAAGAGTCAGATGTTGCTTCACATCATTGATGAGAAATATGCTTTTCCAGTGGATAAGGGCATCCACATGATTGTGCAATATGACGAACTTGTCAAAGGTTGGATTTTCGGTTCTATGAACGAAAATTTGCTCATGGGTTTTCCACACATGGAAAACTCACGAGACTTATGATGGAACCTGGAATTAAATTTTAATCCATCAAAAAGGGATAGGCGCCATAAAGAAACACAAGGTAGATGCTCCATTAATTAACTACCAATAGTAGAAATGAGGACGCTGCAACCAAACACTAATTCGACTTTTTTATTTGACTTTTGAATTTATTTCCTTTTTGCAATATTGAAATGAAATGCTTCAACAGATGCAGTAGGATTTAAGTTCGGAATAGAACTGTTAAGAGACGCTCCAGAATTAGAAAACACGGACACCATGATCAAACGGAAGAGATTGTACGAAGCTGTTGTTGAAGGGTGTTGGTGGAAAGCGAAATCCATATTGAAAATCCATAAAAATGCAACCACAGAGCCCATGTTGCATATTCTTCACAATTTGGTAAAGTCAACGATAGCCAAAGTCAAATAAATGGTTTCTTATTAAAGTCAAAGCTGCAAATAAAGTTGGAGGGCTAATTTGGGTTAGCTTGAAAGTTCAGGGGGCTAATGGTTAATTCTGAAAGTTAAGTTGTTAATTGGTTGTTAACAGATTGGGGTTAATAGCTCTAAGCTTCTGGTTAGTACGCATTCAGTTTTCTTTGTAAATCACTTTCAATTTCTTCTTGTTCTTGTAACCGATGACTAATCAATGGAGTTGATAATCGTTTGGTGTTGATTGATTCTTGCTTTTGGTGTAATCAAATCTTATTCCGCTTATATTGATTTGTACAATTGGTATCAGAGCCTTGTGCTCGATTTCAAAAGGGGGTTTCAATTTCCGGTTAATTGAAGAAGACAATGGTTTCAACTATGTTTGATCTTGAGAAATTTGATGGTAAGAACGACTCTGGCTTGTGGCGATTGAAGATACGAGCGCTACTAGTTCATCAGGGTGTAGTAGATGCCTTTGCCGGAGAAGCTAATTTGCCGGCGACGATGAATGATAAAGAGAAGAAGGATGTGATGGAGAAAGCACACAGTGCTTTGATTTTGTGCCTCGGTGATAGAGTGCTTAGGGAAGTCTCCAAAGAAAACAATGCAGCCGGAATCTGGTCGAAGCTAGAGAGTCTGTACATGACTAAATCTCTTGCAAACATGCTATATTTGAAGAAGAGATTGTATACCTTCCATATGTCCTCAGGTAAATCACTTGATGATCACACTGACGAGTTTAATAAGTTAGTTCTTGACTTAGAAAACATAGATGTGTCACTTGATGATGAGGACCAGTCCATTATTTTTCTAGCATCTTTACCATAGAATTATGAGCATTTTGTGGATACTCTCATGTATGGTAGAGAGAGCCTCTCTGTTAGGACATAGATTTGTAATGACAAAAGCTTGTAATAGTTAGATTTTATGTCTTTATGTTTTGTTATGTAATTGTTTAAAAGTTGCTAAGTGTTTTAACTAGTGAGCCTAGAGGCGAACTTGTTAAGTTCGCCTGGTCTAACAGAGGCGAACTTAATAAGTTCGCTTAGGTCTAACTGAGGCGAACTTGTTAAGTTCGCTTGGTCTGTGCAGGCGAACTTAACAAGTTCGCTTACAGCAGGTGTGTTTCTATATATATGTGTTACAGAGTTATTAGACAGACGACCGAACAGAGAGAACAGAGAGAACGATTTGTCTGATTGAGTCTGTAACCATTGTGAATCTGAATATATTGGAGAAGTTTATTTACGCGTGTTGTTTGAATTGTCGGTTAGTATATAAACGTTAACACGAAGGATTCCGCACTTCGTGTTATAGCAACGTCATATCACGAGTTCGATTAGTAGTTGAGTTACCTGGACCTACAAGTGGTATCAGAGCTTATGCTCGTGAATTAAGTACGATTCTCGGTGATTAGTGACGGTTTTTGTGTACAATTCGACAAGAAATTCAACATTTTTGAAGTTTCTGCAACAATGGAGTTTTTCAAGTTCTTGAAGATCGTTTCTTTACTGAATTCATGATTTTGGAAGGGTTTTTGACGAAATTAGTCCGATAGAACTGTTCTATTTGATAAAATTCACAATCCTACGGTTCAATTTCCTTAAATTCCATCAATTCTCTGAGAAATCATGAATTTTGAAGTTTTCGGTTCGTGTTTGGGTGAAGAATCTTTTGAATCTGTTACAGCAGTTTAAGCGAACTTGCTGAGTTCCTGTGCAGGCGAACTTATTAAGTTCGCTTCTCACATTTCAAGCGAACTTAGCTGTTAAGCGAACTTACCCGATTTCCTCCTTAAGCGAACTTGTCTTGTTCGCCTGATCTCAAGTTCGCTTAGTACTCACTAAAGCGAACTTATTAAGTTCGCCTGAGGGTAAAACAGCTCAAGACTTAGAAATTTTTTTTATCATGGCAAATATGGTTCAAGTCACAAACATGTTCAATTATGATAATGAGATTGGTACATCTTAAAAACCCCTGAAGTTGCTGAATCTAGCTGATTATTCAAATTGGAAAGATCGGTTTGACCAATTCGTATCTTTTACCGATACTAGTTTGTGGATTCCGATTTTGGAAGGATATACGCATCCTACTTATTAATGGATGTGAAAAGATGATGTTCCGAAACCAGTGTCCGCTTTAACTACTGAAGAGAAGCTGCTATTTGATCGAGAAAAGAAAGCAATGGCTAGCATTTCGATGTCTCTACCAAAAGAAATTTATCACAGTTTTAAACAGTTCAAGTCTTCTCAACAACTGTGGGAAGCACTACAGAAAAGGTGTGAAGGGAGTTTAGATGTGAAGAAAAGTAGAAAAGAGTTACTAAAGAAACAGTTCCTAGTTTTTAAACATTTTCAAAATGAATCTTTGGATGATCTTGCTACAAGATTCTATCATCTTCTTAGTGAACTGGCTAGTGCATCTGTGGTATATGAGACTGAGGAAATAAATGATAAATTCTTGGAGGCTTTACCATCAAAGTTTGATGTGTATACGGTTTTGATCAAAGAAAATGTTAAGTACAAAACCATGTCTCTTGAAGAAGTCCTAGGGAAGATTCAGTCACATGACATGAATTTGAAAAAGAAAGAGACTAATTTGGAGCATATCCAGGATCCCTCGATGTATTTTGCCAAATCTGTTGGTAAATCTGGTACTGGAGTGTCATTCTTTTCTGGTGATGCTCAAGAGTCTTCAAATGATCAGTGTTCTTGAGTTCCAAGTTATTCTGGTCATACAAGCCATTCTGGATTTTCTGCTACTACTGCTTCAACATCATCTGGATCTCATGTGAATCAGAAAGTTGCTGATGATTATCTTGCTATGTTTTCTTCATTCATGGCATCATATGAAAATTTCATTGGAGGAAAAATACATGATCCTGAGGTAATAGAAGAAGATTTCAGACAGATTGACCCTGTTGATCTGGAAGAAATGAATATCCAATGGAATATGGCCATGTTAATACGACAAGCTAAAGATTTCTTGAAGAGAACTGGGAGAAAATATATTGGTTCAAATAGTCGATCGCGTATGGGTTTTGATAAGAGCAAAGTTAGATGTTACAACTGCCAAGAGTATGGTCACTTTGCTAAGGAGTGTGTGAAACCAAAGGTAGAATTTGATTCTCAAAAGAAGCAATCTAACTTTCAGCATAATAGGAATCAACCACATGGTTCATCTGGTAATCAAAATCATGGTCCTTCTGGAAATACAAATCATGCATCTGCATCATCAGCTTTAGTTGCTCAAAATGATGAAAACTATGATTGGGGCATTCATCTGGAAGATTTGGTGGGTGCTGTGAGTCAGGCTTTTGTTGCAGAAATTCATTCAGAAAAACCAGAAGAGTCTACTGATGATGAAAGTTCTAGTGATGATTCGTGTGATGGTGATAGTGTTCCAAGTGTTGTTGATGAGGAAGAAAGAGAGCAAAGTATTGATTCTGATGCTGTGACAGGGGTTGCTGAGGAAGAAATTGTTCTTACAGAAAATGCTTCAGTTGGTGAAGATTCAGAAAACATTCCGATTGCCAAAGTATTCATGGCAGACATGTCTGACCCGACTAATGTAAAAGACTCTGTTTGTCATATATTTTGTTCTAATTGCATTTCTGTTAAAGATAAACTACAAAAAGTCATGGATGATACACACAAATTTGATTTGTGACATGAAATCAATGCATTCAGTCAATCAGAAAATGAAAGATAATGATAAACTGTGCATTGATAGAATTGAGTCTTTGAAAAGAGACTTAAATTCTCTTGGGTTAAAATACAAAGAGCAGGGTTATCATCTAGACATGGCTTATGCTGAAATTGAAAAACGAAATAAAGTAGTTGCTCAAAAGAACAAGGAGATTTCTAAAAAAGAATCTGAGGTGATAAAGTTACATAGAAAGTTGGAACAGTTTGAGAATTCATCTGTAGTGTTGGATTATTTTAATGCTAATGCTGATCCCACAAAAAGGGTTGCTGGTATTGGGTTTGTTCCTCCTCCGTTCAATGGGAATTATGTAGTTGAGCCTGAAATCATTCATGAAGAGGAGATTGATCCCAAGACGGTATTAAAAGTGAATCCAGTGACGGGTGAAGACATGGTGTATGATTCTGATACAGAGGATGAAGTGTTTGATGATTCAAAGGTTGAAGGCATTCCGAGAGAAGTGAAAATTGAGGAACCAAATGTTGTGAAGAATGTTACTCGGGATAGGTGCATTTTGACTGAACCTGAAGAGGTGATAGTGTCAAGTGGGTTTGTGAAGGCTGGTTTTCAAAAGGTAAATTCTTCAAAGGTGCCAAAACAGACTTATGTTCCTAAGAAGCCGATAAATTGTTCAGGGCATTCCTCTGAAGCTTGTTCTTCTGATGGTTCTTCAAATTCAAAGAAAACATCTTATTTTAGAAGTTATCAAGAAAGAAGAGTGTGCTTTCATTGCAATGAGCCTGGTCATATTTTGATTAATTGTCCATTCAAGAACAAGGGTAAAATGAAGACTGTTCCTTCACAACCGAGAGTGGTGAAAATTCTGAAAAGGAAAAATGAGGGAAAATCGTCTTCTAGTTTGGAGAAAGATATGACTGGACGATCTTTTGTTAATTCCCCTGGAATTAAACAACCGAATACATTGCATGCTAATTCTTTTGTATGTAGAGAAAATCTTGAGATTCCAAAAGTTGGGATTTCAAAATATATTTTTCAGGAGGTTAAATTGTCCAGACCTCAAAGAAGAAGAAGAAACAGAAAATTAAAGAAAATTTTGGAAACATCTGAATCTGACAATAATATTTCAAATAATGTTTCTAAAAATAATAAAATTGGCTCTTCTTTGAAAAGGTCTAATTGTCAAACTTTTGTTCCAAAAGTGAATGATAAAATTGATTGTAAATTACAAGAAGTCGTTTATTTTGATCAATCCGGACGACCCAAGACCACGATGGCTTGGGTTCCACTTTCTAACTGATTCTCGTTGTTTATGTAGGGACAACCAAGGAGGACTATCAACAATACATGGTATGTGGATAGTGGTTGCTCTCGACATATGACAGGGAATGTGAAATTGCTTGAGGATGTGATTAAAATTGATGGTGGTTATATCGCTTTTGCGGGTAATAAAGGCGGGTACATAACAGGCCACGGAACGTTAAAGAATGACAAAGTTAAATTTGAAAAGGTGAATTATGTTGAGCAGCTGGAACACAATCTTTTAAGCGTATCCCAAGTCTGTGACAAGAAGTTTTCATTCCATTTCAACGATCATGAATGTTATATTCTGAAACCGGGTTTTGTGATTCCTGATGAATGGATTCTCATGAAGGCTACAAGGAGAAATGACACGTATGTCCTTGACATGAGTGTCGCCACTACAACGGATTCAATTCCAACATGTTTACTCTCCAAGGCGTCGGAATCTGATTCAATATTGTGGCACAGGAAGCTAGCTCACATAAACTACAGGAAGATGAACTACATTGTTAGGAATGATCTTGTGCTTGGTATTCCGAAAATGAAATTCTCAGTTCCTAATGATTGTATTCCGTGCAAGAAGGGGAAGCAAAGAAAGAAATCTCACAAATCAAAATTGACAAATTCTATCGTAACTCCCTTGGAGTTGCTGCATATGGATTTGTTCGGTCCTATCAGTATTAGGAGCATTGGTGGGAAATCGTACTGCTTGGTCGTAACTGATGATTACTCCAGATTTTCATGGGTTAAGTTTCTTTCTTCTAAAGCTGAAACCACTGAGTTGGTACAATACTTAATCCTGGGTTTGGAAAATTTATTCAATCTGAAAGTCAAAAGAATCAGGAGTGACAATGGCAGCGAATTTAAGAATAGCAAAATGGGCTTATTCTGTTTACAAAAAGGAATTCATCATGAATTCAGTGCGCCATATGTTCCTCAACAAAACGGTGTCGTTGAACGAAAGAACAGGACGTTGGTCGAAACAGCTCGCACGATGCTTGTAGATTCTAAGCTTCCCGTCACCTTTTGGGCTGAAGCTGTGAATACTGTGTGTCATGTTTTGAACCGGGTCTTGACCGTCAAGCGACATAACAAGACTTGCTATGAATTGTTAAACAATCGAAAGCCGAATCGGGAATACTTACTACCTTTTGGTAATCCGTGTACCCTACTGAAAGTTCGAGATGTCCCAACAAAATTCAGTGCAAAGGCTATTGAAGGGATTTTTCTAGGGTATGTGGCTAATTCGACAACCAAGAGGGTTTATAACAAAGAGACACGCCAAGTTGAAGAATGGTTCCATATTGACTGTTCAAATCGGTCTTTACCACAAATGGCGATTGGTCCGGATTGGGCATTTGATTATGAAAACTTATTCAAGTCTTTTCATTTACCTTCTGACATTTCTGATGAAGATGCTGCTGTTCTTTATGATTCTTGTCAAGATGCACAGCATAATGGATTTCTACCAAATGCAGTTCCAAATTCATCGATTCCATCTACTTCTGCTCCAGATTCTAATGTTGCTTCTTGTTCCGGTCCGCAAGATTGAGAGAGTGAGGAAGATAATGCTATTTTTCAAGATTCTTCTGCTGATCCGCTGTTGAGTGATGATCCATTACCTTCGACACAGGCTCAGGGGGAGATTCCAACAAATTTAGACTCGGAAATTCCAATTCCTCAAGATTATTCTTATCAATCTGACTCTACTCAAGTTGATGTGTTGCCGGTTCCTGAGGTCACATCCATCAAGGAACACAAAGATCATCCAGTAACAAATATAATTGGAAATTTACAGGATGGAGTGAAAACTCGTTCTCTTGTTGACAATACTTGTTTGTATACTTGCATTAAAGATTCTGGTGTTCTTGATGATTGCTCACATTCTTGCTTTATTTCACAGGTTGAACCCAAGAATGTAGAGATGGCTTTAAATGACAATAACTGGATAGAAGCTATGCAGGAAGAACTTGCACAATTTGACAAACTGAAGGTTTGGAATCTTGTTGATTTACCGAATGGTGCGTATCCGATAGGAACAAAATGGGTGTTTAAATGTAAAAAGGACGATCGAGGTGTCGTGGTACGCAGTAAGGCAAGATTAGTTGTCCAGGGCTTCAATCAACAAGAAGGAATTGATTACACTGAAGTTTATGCACCGGTTGCGAGGCTTGAAGCTATAAGGCTGTTTCTAGCTTTTGCTTCTTTCAAAGGTTTTAAGGTGTTTCAATTAGACGTCAAGAGTGCATTTTTATATGGAAAGGTCAAGGAGGAAGTCTATGTGTGTCAGCCGCCGGGGTTTGAAGATCCACTGAATCCGAACATGGTTTTCAAGCTAGATAAGGCCCTCTATGGTCTTCATCAGGCTCCTCGTGCGTGGTATGAGACTTTATCAACACATCTTTTGGCGAATGACTTTGTTCGTGGAAAGATAGACTCGACCTTATTCATAAAGAAATCAGGGGGAGATTACCTACTGGTACAGATTTATGTGGATGATAAAATATTTGGCTCAACAAATGAAGGGTTGTGCAAAGACTTTGAGGATGTTATGAAGTCGAAATTTGAAATGTCTGCGATGGGAGAGTTATCGTTTTTCTTAGGTTTACAAGTAAATCAAAAGGAAGATGGTTTATTTATTCATCAGTCCAAGTATGTCAAAGACATCTTGAGCCGGTTCAAGATGGAGGACTGTACTTCATACGATACTCCAATTCCGGTCAATCATAAGTTAAATTCTGACCCGGAAGGAAAAGATGTGGACTGTCGACTTTACAGAGCTATGATTGGATCCCTCATGTACTTAACCGCTTCAAGGCCGGATATAATGTTCGTCGTGTGTATCTGTTCCAGATTTCAGGCAAAGCCAAAAGAATGTCACTTAATTGCTGTGAAAATAATCTTTCGGTATTTAAAAGGAAAACAACGTTTAGGGCTATGGTATCCTCATGGTTCTAACTTTGATTTCAATGCTTATACTGATTCTGATTTTGGTGGTTGTTGTCTGGACAAGAAATCTACAACAGGTGGTTGCCAGTTCTTAGGTAATCGACTTGTATCCTGGCAATGCAAAAAGCAAACCACAGTCTCGATTTCAACATGCGAAGCAGAATACATCGCTGCTGCAAGTTGCTGTTCACAGATCCTGTGGATACAACAACAATTGAGAGATTACGGTTTGAATTTCACAGGAACCCCTATGTTTATTGATAACAATGCTACTATGTCCATAACGAATAATCCTGTTAAACATAGTAAAACTAAGCACATCGAAATTCGATATCATTTTATACGTGATTGTGCAGAGAAAAGGTTGATTGAGCTGGTCAAGGTACATACTGAAGATAATTTTGCTGATTTGTTCACTAAGTCATTTGATCGTACCAGGTTTGAATTCCTAATTAAAATGATTGGTATGATCAATCCCGAATAAAAGTTTTTCAAAATCAGAATTTCATGAAAATTTTTTTTGGTTCTTTTATTGCTTTATTACATTTCTGCAGTTACATTTTCAGTCAAAAAAAATCTAAATTATAAAAAGTCAAAACAAATTGAAAAATATAAAATTTGACATCATTTGAAGTTAGAGAAGAAATGATAGTACATCAGTGATTAGTTCATTTCACACGACCTTAGTAGACCTTGATATATGAATGATTAAAATAAGTTGATCTGATCTAAATTTCAAAGTCTGCATAAATAAGAAATGATTGTGTTATGAATGTTCTATTCTTGATAATTTGTTTTATAATTTGTGTATAAAATTTGAAACTTAAATTGTCAATAGGCTAAAAGCGTTTTGAAACTAATAGTAGTGTGAAAATTAAATATAATATGATTACATTTGTGATTTAAACCCATTTTATGCCTGGGTGTGTGTGTTAAAAGATCACTATCAGATAAAGAATATTAGCTTTTAATAAGGATTTTCCTATGAGATCAGTTTCGGGTTATGTCCTTAGCACTATTCATTCGATTTGCTTTAGTCCCCATGTCCCAAAAAGCATGCAATTTGAAGTATAATCAAGATATGTACTTGACAACATCTGTCAATCATATACTAGCCCTTGGATCATATTGATACATTATCTTTACTGATTCCATTGAATTCATAATCCAGAAAACAGTTGGATCCACGTACCTGAATCTTATGATTCTACAAATATAAGCCAAAACATTGAATCATTCGATTCTGAATCTCATTGATTCCTATACAATCCAATTTGGATTCTGCTGTTCATGTGCTAAGTGATGTCTCCTCATTCTGAATATTCGGAAAATCTTTAGTAAAATCTTATATGTGTCTTGAAGATAGTGCATTTATTTTCTATTTGACATATATGTGGGGTACACGATGGTTATCATCTAAATGGTACTAAATCACATGAATTTGGAGAATAAACGCTTATAGTTTCAAATAATATAATATTGACAATTTTAAGAATTCAGGCTTTATATTTCAAATTCGGTATAAATAAAAGAGAATTTTATAACCTGATCTTATTTACTTTGAAATTTATCACGTATCATTTCAAATATTATTCAATTGAATGAGTTTCAAAATGAAAAAGATGCAAAATGCACAAAAATGAGTTGAATGGTCTCTTACTATAGGTTACCCTTTGTTATTGATAATATGTGTGATGAATTAATTGAATACTGATATGATCTTCTTGCTCATGATGTTCAAACCAAAAATATGTCATTTCAGTTCATTCAGAGAAAAATCAAAAATATGTGATTTTGTTTGTATAGAGAAAAACCAAAAATATGTGATTCTGTTTGTACAGAGAAAAATCAAAAATATGTGTTTCTGTCTGTATAGATAAAATTCAAAAAGATTTTATTTTTACTTTCCATGAAAATTCTAAACTTTTATTAAAAATTGTTCGGGATTGGATCAAATATGTGTTGCTGACGGAAGTTCAAGATTTGAAAGGTTGAAGTTGGTAAAATTTGTGTTCAAGGCAAAAAGGTTGGAAAAGTAATTAAGTTCACCTGTGTACAGTGAAACGAACTTAATATGTTCGCTTAAATCGGTGAAGCGAACTTAATTTTCAGTCTAGGGTGAAGCGAACTTAAGGGTGAAGCGAACTTATCTTGTTCGCCGAAGGCTTGTTAAGCGAACTTAACAAGTTCGCTTAATCAATCGAACTAAACCTGAATAAGTGTTGAATCAGGCGAACTTGTCTCATCGTCGTCTTCCTCAGAACAAGCGAACTTGCCCAAATTTCTCAAAAATTTTATTCTGTGTTGTGAGTGTTAATTTCTGGTTGCATCTTGATCGAAATTGAAGTACGAATCTAACAAAGGTATTTTCGTTGGATTTCATCCGCTAAATTGAGTGTATTTGAAGGATTTGGTCTCGGTTTTCGTCGGACTGTTACAAGGACGAGTTTGACCTAATTTTTGACCCAAATTTAAAATTGATCCTCATTTTTGATTGTCATGTGTTATTCGATTGCTTGTAAATGGTTATTTCATGATTTGATATCGATTTGCCGGAAATTTAAAATTCAGTGTTTGAATTTGAAACGTCTCAGGTTCAAGCGAACTTGTTCAAAGCGAACTTTAAGTTCGCCTCTTGCACTACTAAGCGAACTTATTAAGTTCGCCTAGGGGCAGATGTGAAAATGACTTGGTGATTTTTTTGTGTTTGAAATTTTTTTAAAATTTTTTTTGTTTGAAATTTTTTTTAAGATTTTTTTTGTTTGTTTTGTTTGTTGTTTCATATATGTGTTAGTCTACTAATGTTTGTTGTGTTGTCCGAAATTTTTCACAGATGGCTCGACGTGTCGAATATAAGCATAATCAAGTGGCGTTATTAGATCCTAATTTGCCAGAAGCACTTCATTTTCAGGGCATTATTAATTTTCTGAATAGATCAAGACTACATGTTGCATTATCTGCGGATCCTTATATTAGCTTGGTGTACATCCAACAATTCTGGGATACTGTACATCAAGATATTGATGTGGAACCACATGTCCTTCGTGCAACAGTTAATAATATCGAGATTGCAATTTCAGAAGAGACAATTCGGGCTGCTCTAGTTTTGGGAGGCAATGCTGAAGATCCAATATCTTATCCCAATACTCTTATTATGGGTTGTTTTCAAAGATGGGATATCGTGGAAAACAAAATGATACTCAAGCTAGGAAAGGTGGATTAGTGGGAGAATGGAGGTACTTTATGCATGTAATTATACAATGCATCTCTCCGCGAAAAGCTGGTACCGATGGATTGAAGATGGCTCTTCAAACAGTAATGGTGGCCTTAACTCTGAATAAAAGATTCAATTTTCCGCTTTATTTTTATCGGGAGATGGTCATGCAGATAAATCCGGCTGAAGGTCAAGGTTTCTTGATGTATCCCCGATTTATTCAACTGATACTCAATCATCTTATTCCGGATCTTCCACAACATGCCATAAGATTGACTTTGACTCCAATGTCAAAACGTATCTTTACAGATTGTACAAAGGTGAAACAGCAAAATGTTGCATTGATTCCAGTTAATACACCACTGTTTGGGCACTTAATCAATCTTGATTATGTTGCACCTCCTAATGATACTTGGTTTCATCCTAATGAACTTGCTCAAGCTCAAGGAGTTAACATTCCAGCACAACAACAACAGCAACAACCACAACAACCTGCCCAACAACAACAGATACTAGTTCCACAAATTCAAGTTCAACAACCACAAATACAAGTTCCTGTACAACCTCAAATTCCTATTCCTGAACAAGTTCCTATTCCACAGGCTGCAGTTAATATTCCGATTCAGGAACCAGTTCAAGAAGAGGTCGTTCATGATCCTAATCAAGATCTAGGTATGAACATGGATGATTTTGTTGATGAAGCTGTGAACTCGCCCATTCATGAACAAGAAGGGAATGTGGTGACAGATGCTGAGTCTAGTTCCAGTTCAAGTGATACAACATCATCTGATGATGACAACATTGATTCTGATGAATCTAGAGATTTTTCTCCAGGTCATTATGAACGGTTGTCTGCTATTCCACTGGCTAATGCTGGAAAACGCATTAAATCTCAAGCCAGACGACCATGACGCAAGTCTGTTCGGGATCCTCCTTCCGGATCAGTACTTGGAAAAAGATCGTTGGTAGATGAAGGTTCTGACACTGATAGTGACTTTAATCCTGATCCTTCACGTCAAAAGTTAATGTCTGCGTCATTTGCTGCTGCACAATCTTCTCAAGGAGTTGAGGATGCAAATTTTGTTGCTTCTCTGATCATTACTCCTCCAAGATCTAAGGATCCATCTCCAGTTCCATCTCCTGTTCCTACAGAAATTCCTACTACTTTGAGTCCTTCTATTCCACAATCAACAGCTGGTCCGTCAAAGCCTTCTGATTCTGACAGGATAACTTTCCTTGAATCTCAAGTGCTATCTCTACAAACACAAGTTAACTCTCTTGTGTCTATTGATTCTAAACTACAGCTGGTGATTCAGACTCAAGCTCAACAGATTGCTGATATGCAAGCATTAGTGTCCAAACTCGTTCAGCGTCTTGACGCTCAGGGGGAGTTGAGGATACCTGATACTTGTCACACAGAGTCAATTCAGAGACGTGATGATGAAGACAATGATCCTGCTGGAAATATTGAGGGTGATCGTCAATACACTGATGTTAATCCTATATCTAGAGTTCAGGGGGAGTCAACATCACAATCTCTTGAAGGAAACAAAGACAAAGATACTTCTGGTACTAATGAAGAAGAAATTCTGTTATTAGAATTCTTTCAAGATTCAGAAGAAGAGGAAGCTGAAAAGATTGAATGTCTTGATGACATTGACGATTTATTCAATGACATGGAAGATGATATGTCAGACACTGAGATAGAAGAAGGAGAAATAGTGGAGATTGAAATAGAGAAAGATAAAGACAGTGTTACATATGAAGGCTGTGACGGTCTTAAGGTGCCGTATAACTTCATCCAAGAGGATGTTGTTCCTGAGTTCTCTTATGATGGAATAACTGACTCTATGGACTCTATTGAAGACGTCACATTGCCTGATGATACAGCTGAGTCAAAGATGGATACTGATGATGAGAATCTTCAATTCAATAAGGGTGCTGAAACTGAAACTACTCACACTGAGTCTCCGAAGATTAATGAAGAACATGTGATGTTCAGAGATACAGGAATGACACGAGAACAGTGGAGAGAAGTTGTAAACAGTTGGATGAAGGTGCTACCCAAGTCTCCAGCACAACCTGCTCAGAAAGAGAAATATGTGAATAAAGAGCAGTGTGTAGGAAGGATCATAAGTTGGTTCTATGATGGTGAATCAAAATTGTTTGTAATCAAACGATCTGATGGCGTTCAATACTTAAAGCCAAGGATCAAATATTTCAATACCTTGTCGAGGTGTGAAATAAATGGTCTAGCTTCAAAGCCACTCATAAATAGATCGAAGAATGGTTTGGCTGATGTGATAGCAAACTTGATAAAGAAATAAGGTAGTTCGGGTAAGTATGAACGGCTGAAACCACAGAAGGGAAAAAGAGTGAAGATTACAGATCCTAAGCCTGGGAAAGTAACGTGGAGATACAAGTATAGACCAGTGCATGCTATACACAAGATACCATTAAAGAATATTCCTCAAGACTTTCTTGGGAATATGAAATGGTGATATGTTGATGTTAATACTGGTGAAGCAAGGGTTGAAGATAAAGATAATAAGGTCATTGTGTGTTTCTATGAAGCAATGAATCTTATTAATTTTTCAAAGAAAGATCAGAGAACGCTGCGAAAGAATGAGATAATGTATACTGATGAATGGAGAGAACAAGGTCTACAGTATAAAAGAGTTTCGGAGATATGCAGAAGATACGGTGTGCATGCTGGCAGCAGACTACCAGACAACTGGAAGAGTTCAAGATAAAGACTGAAGACAGAAGATCAAGCTATTGTCAAGGGGGAGTCTGTTAGGACATAGATTTGTAATGACAAAAGCTTGTAATAGTTAGATTTTATGTCTTTATGTTTTGTTATGTAATTGTTTAAAAGTTGCTAAGTGTTTTAACTAGTGAGCCTAGAGGCGAACTTGTTAAGTTCGCATGGTCTAACAGAGGCGAACTTAATAAGTTCGCTTAGGTCTAACTGAGGCGAACTTGTTAAGTTCGCTTGGTTTGTGCAGGCGAACTTAACAAGTTCGCTTACAGCAGGTGTGTTTCTATATATATGTGTTACAGAGTCATTAGACAGACGACCGAACAGAGAGAACAGAGAGAACGATTTGTCTGATTGAGTCTGTAACCATTGTGAATCTGAATATATTGGAGAAGTTTATTTACGCGTGTTGTTTGAATTGTCGGTTAGTATACAAACGTTAACACGAAGGATTCCGCACTTCGTGTTATAGCAACGTCATATCACGAGTTCGATCAGTAGTTGAGTTACCTGGACCTACACTCTCAATGGAAGAAGTATTATCTGCCATAAACTCAAAGGAGTTAAATAAAAGAGGTGATGTTAGGGAGGAATCTGGCAATGGGCTATATGTTAAAGGAAGGACTGAACATAGGAATTTTAAGGCCAAGACTCATAGTAGGTCCAAGTCTAAGTTCAAGAGGAGATGCTTTGTTTGTAATTCTGATAAGTGCCTAAAGAAAGAATGTCCAGAATGGAAGAAAAAGAAGGGAAATGAGACAAGTAGTTCAAAAGGGCATAACAGTTCTTATCCAACTGAAGGTTCAACAGATGGTTATGATAGATCAGATGTTTTAGTGGTATCAAAGGGTGAAACAAGCAATGAATGGGTAATAGATTCAGGGTGTTCTTTTCACATGACACCGAAGAAGGATTCCTTCAAGAGTCTGACTAGTGAAAGTTTAGGGACAGTTAAACTTGGAGATGATAGGCCTTGTGAAGTTCTAGGTATGGGGACAGTTGCATTCAGGCTTGAGAATGGGTCAGAGATTGAGGAGGAGAATGTGAGGTATATTCCTCAATTAAGAAAGAATCTTATTTCATTAGGGACCTTTGAGAAATTTGGATATCATGTTAGTCTCAGGAATGGGAAAACAAGAGTTGTTAAAGGCTCTATGGTGGTTTTATCAGGGACCAGAAGGGAAAACAACATTTACTTGTTAGATGGCAAGGTTCTTGAATATGATGCATCCAATGTTACTGAAAAGAAAGTTAATATGGCAGAGTTATGGCATAAAAGATTAGGCCACATTAGTGATCAGGGCCTGCAGGAATTGAAAAGGCAGTAGGTAATCAAATATCTTAATGAAAGTATGATGGACTTTTGTGAAACATGTATTCTGGGAAAGACACACAGGGTTAAGTTCAGTAGGGGACAACATACCACAAAAGGAGTGCTTGATTATATACACTCTGACTTGTGGGGGCCTGCTAAGAACTTGTCATTGGGAGGTGCTAGGTATTTCCTATCTATCATAGATGACTTCTCAAGAAGGGTTTGGGTCTTTGTACTTAAACACAAGCCTGAGGCTTATGATAAGTTTAGAGAATGGAAGCTTCTGGTTGAGAATCAAAGTGATAGAAGGGTCAAGAAACTAAGAACTGATAATGGGCTAGAATTTTGTAGTGGGCAATTCAATCAGTTCTATAGGGAGTTTGGGATTGCAAGACACTTAACAATAGCTGGCACTCCACAACAGAATGGTTTAGCTGAAAGGATGAATAGAACACTACTTAATAAAGTCAGATGTCTACTAGCCAGTTCTGGACTTCCTAAGAGTTTCTGGGCAAAAGCAGTTTCTACATCAGCTTACTTGATAAATAGGTCACCTTCCACAACAGTGAATATGAAGACTCCTATGGAGTTATGTTAGGGTAAAAAGCTAGTTATGAAGGTTTAAGGGTATTTGGTTCTATAGCTTATGCACATGTGAGTCAGGGGAAGCTAGAACCAAGGGAAATTAAATGTGTATTCATAGGATATCCTAAAGGTCTTAAAGGCTACAGACTGTGGAAGCTTGATAATGTGAGCCCTAGATTTATGATTAGCAGGGATGTAACATTCAATGAATCATCTATGTATAAGGATGATTGGGCAGTGATAAACCTCAGAATAATGTTGATCAGGGGATACAGATTGAGGTGGAGCCTAGTGGTGATGAAAGGCCAAGTAAAACCAGGCAGGATACTCAAAGCGCTAGTAGTGTGAGTGGTGAGTATAATTTGGCCAGTGGCTGGCCTAGAAGACAAATTCAAGTTCCTGCTAGATACAAGAATGAAGAGGATTTGTCAGCATATGTGTTTATGGCAACTGAAACAGAAGATTCTTGTGAACCAATGTCCTATAGTGAAGCAGTTTATTCAGAAGATAAAGATAGGTGGATGCAGGCTATGAGGGAGGAAATAGATTCATTATACAAGAATGAAACTTGGGTTCTTGTAGATAAACCTCAAAGTAAAAAATTAGTAGGTTGCAAGTGTATTTTTAAAGTCAAGGAATGTGTTCCAGGAATGGCAGATAAGAGGTATAAAGCTAGGTTGGTGGCCAAGGGTTTTACCCAAAGGGTTGGCTTGGATTATAATGAAATATTTTCACCAGTGGTGAAACATACATCAATCAAAACCATACTTGCTTTCACTTCTTATGAAGATTTTGAGTTGGAGCAGTTAGATGTGAAAACTACGTTTCTTCATGGAAATCTGGAAGAAGACATCTATATGGAGCAGCCTATGGGGTTTGAGGTTATTGGTCAAGAACAGAAAGTTTGTTTGCTTAGAAGATCTCTTTATGGCTTAAAGTAGTCTCCTAGACAGTAGTATAGGAGATTTGACGATTATATAGTGGCTAAGGGATTTGCATGGAGTTCTTATGACAGTTGTGTCTATTATAAGGAGTACATTAAGGGAGAGTTTGTATACTTGCTCCTTTATATGGATGATATGCTTGTGGCTTGTAGAGACAAGGCTGAGATTGAAAATACCAAGGATTTGTTGAAGGCAGAGTTTGATATGAAGGAGATGGGTCAAGCTAGAAAAATTCTTGGCATGGAAATCAACAGAGATAGAGGAAGTAGAACCCTGAAATTGACTCAACGTTCATACCTTAAAAAGGTATTAACCAACTATTTCATGGAAGGAAGTAAAACAGTGATTACACCACCTGGTCAACATTTCAAGCTATCTAGGAGAGACTCACCTCAGTCAGAGTATGATATCAGAAGAATGCAGAATATGCCATATGCTAGTGCAGTTGGTAGCTTGATGTATTTGATGATATATACAAGACCTGACATTGGGTATGCTGTTAGCATGGTGAGTAGGTATTTATCCAACCCTGGCAAGGCTCATTGGGAAGCAGTGAAATGGGTCTTGAGATACTTGAATGGGACACAAGATGTTGGTCTGGTATTTGGTAACTTAGATAAAGTGAAGGATAGTGCAGTGATGGGATGTAATTGCTCAGGCAAACCATACCAAGATATTGTCCACTTTGCCCCCGATGGGTTGCCAATCCAGGAACTCACAGTTTTGTTTTCACCCGACGAGTTGCTCGGCGAGGCAAAACGCGTCTTGATAGAGAAGGTATCCACCCCCTTATAAGGAAGGCTTCATTCTCCCCCTCAACCGATGTGAGATATTACAATCCGCCCCCCTTACGCAGCCCAGCGTCCTCGCTAGCACACCTGTAACATCCGAAATTCTTTCACTTAAAGCACGAGATTTAAATTAAAATGAAGGTTGTCAAGAACGAAATCTGAAGCGTAAATTTACAACTAAAATAAATAGAAGGCTGATAATGCGATTTCTACAAAGTTGAGGGGAAAAGGGGAAAACTTGTTTCAAACCTAAAAGGAATGTTCCATCTATCAGCAGCCACAACCAAATCGTTTCCTCCTTCTTCATTGCTGCGCCTGCAACTCGAAACCACAACACCTATCACCTCCGACAAACCCTAATCCGGCTAACTCGGCTTCGCGCCATGCTCGGGAAAGCTTAGCCTCGTTTCAAAGCACAAGGGACGACTACGTGAGCTGCTGCCATAGCTCCGGCAGAAGCGGAGAACTCATACGCATCAGATCACGACAACGGTGGTGGTGCGTCTTCGGTAACGACCAATGGTGACGTTGGTGCGAGTTTCACGGAGAAGACAGTGGACATCATGGTTATAGCATTTGTTAACAGGTAACAATGAAGGTAGAGGTGTTATGGTGGTTGAATGGCCTTCATGGTGGTGGTTAACCATGGTACACGAGAGGATGAAGATGTTGACGACAGGTGGTGGTTTGCTCCCGGTGACGGAAGGTGGTGGTTACCTAACGGCGGTTCACGATGGTAGTAGGAAGGTTGGATCGGTCTTCCGATGGTGGATGATGGTGGTGCGAATGGTGGTTCACAGCTGTGGTGGAATGGTGATGATGTTATGGCAACCTAGTAGTCCTAGCGGCTCATGACGGTTCACGGCGGTGGAGGTTGTTAATGGTGGTGGTTCGAACTTGATGGTGAGGGTGATTCACGATTATTAACAGTGACCACGGGAAGGGGAAAATGGTGACGGCGGCGCTCGGAGAAGAAAGACGGTTAGAAGTGGCTAGTGGTGGTGATATGGTGGTGGTATTGCGGCAGCCCCGTGGTGGTGCGGGTGGTGGTCTTACGACATAAATGGTGAAGATGGTTTGAGGTGATAATGTATGATGATGTGGTCATGATGATATGATGATGATGATGATGTGATGATGATAGTTTTATGATGACAATGATAATAAAATGATGATGTGATGATAATGATATGATAATGATGAGGTTAGTTCTATGATAATGATGATAATGATATGACGATAATGATTCGATGATGATGGGTGCATTTCTTAAACCCTAATTGGCGTTTATTGAGTAAAAGTCTGGAATGCACGTTCCGGCATGAGCCGGGTCGACTGTCGACTGTTCGGGCCGACTGTCGACAGTCCGGGCTGACCTAAATGGTCCAAAAAGGATGGCTCGTCCGTAAAGTATTTCGGACACAAATAGTTTTCGGATGTAATACTTTCAAAGGAATGAGTTTTCGGTCGAAAAAGATTTCGACCGAAATAGTTTTCGGAAAAAGGATTTCGACCGAAATAGTTTTCGGAAAAAGGATTTCGAACGAAATAGTTATCTAGTAAAAGATATTTTTAATTTGATAGTTTTCGGTCGAAAAAGATTTTGACCGAAAAAGATTTCGACCGAGATAGATTTCGACCTAAATAGATTTCGGTCGAAAAGGATTTCGATCATAGAAGTTTTCGGGTGAACTGTGTAGGTTATAACCTTGTTCCATTCGTGACTCTTGAAACAGATTTATTAGCATCCCACCTAGCTTGAGATTTCATTGCTAAGTGAGATAAACCCGGTGGAAGTCAGGTGAGTTCTTATTGCCAATTTTCCCTAACGGTTTTGGGCTGGCATGCATACTGGTAGAAAGATTTTAAAGGCAAAGTATAGTATTTTATAGAAACGTTATTTTTATAAAAAGAAAGAGAAATGCAGTATTTTGTAAAAATGTTATTTTTATAAAATGAAAGAGAAAGACATAGCTTTTTATAAAAAGGTCATTTTTATAAAAAGAAAGATAAAGTGTTAAAGAGAATAGTATTATCTTTGAAATGTAATTTCAAGAAAAGTAAAGCAAAGTAAAGAATGGTAAAGAAGCTGTATCTCGGTGCAGCTTGACAGTAACAGTGACAGATGCCATATTATATGCTTATGTGTGTTAATATGTGTTATTTGTCTATGTGTTATGTGTTTCAATGGCTTTATATTATGTGACATAGAATAGTTGCATAGTAGTTGCATTGTAGTTGCAAAATAAAAAGTCCTGCAGGCAAGCAAGGTAGAAGTCTCACCACGAGGTGTGAGCAAGCAAAGTAGAAAGTCTCACCCTGAGGTGTGAGCAGGCAAAGGGGTCTTCACTTCGGTGTAAGCGAGAAAGACCCACCCTGAGGTGTGGGCACAGCAAAGTAAAAGTCTTACCTTGAGGTGAAAACGAGCAAAGGAATCTTGCTCTTGGGCAATGATCCATGTGTGATAGTTAAAGTATGTTATAGTCACTTGTCCTATACGAGTGAAATGTAAAGTTGCAAAGAGTAAAGGAGGTCACCCTAACCGATTACCTCAAAAGTACAGTTTTAATGAAAGATATAATGTAACAGTTTTATAATTGTGACGTTGCAAAGTTTTAAAGTAAAGTTAAAGTGTTTTAAAAGAAAGTGACGGTAAAGCTTATTTTATTTTTATAAAACTAAGCTATCTAAAAGAAAGTTTTACAGTTTAAAGTAAAGATAGGACTCACCAGCGTTAGCTGACTTTTAGTATGCATGACAGGTAGAAAAGGAAAAGAGAAAGTAAAGTAAAGGAGCCGCGAGGGCCGGATAGCATGGATACCGGTTGCTGGACTGAAGACTGGCATTTCCAATCCTGATAGTTCATGTTATAGACAACTACATTATCGTTCGATGAATGTTTTAATTTAAATACTTCCGCTGTAACAGATTCTGATTTCCAGTTTAAGAACTATGTTTGTTATGTTTTGTGCCAACTATGAGATGTACCCAATTTGGGGCGTTTCAAGTTGGTATTAGAGCCATAGTTTGAGATATTCGGATATTCACGATAATGTCTTAACTTAAACTGAGAATGGGACAAAGGAAAGGAATGTCAGTCAGAGCAGCCCGTCCATGGAAAGAAAGTGAAAGGAGGTAGTCAATGTCCTAACATAGAACATAGACAATAATGCCTTAGTACAGATGGTAGACAGTATGCTTTAGCACAGATAGTACATAGTACGTGCTTTAGCATTGAAAGTAGATAGTATGTGCCTTACAGTAGAAACTCTGAACTTGAATACAAACGTTACTCTGAAAGGGAATGTTCAGAACCCGAGTAGTAAGGTAAATTAGTAATTTCATACCGGTCTCTGTAATTAGTAATTTACATTACTCGAGGTGTTCTAAATAATTACCTATCATGATGACATGAGTATTCCTTGATCGGAGGGGATAGAAATATCACTGACTAGAAGAGAAAGAGAGAGTAAATGCGAAGTTATGCCATTTTTAAAAAGATGTTCAAAAGAGTCTTGACATGTGCAATCTAATTAGAGGAGTCTTGCCTAGTGCAAGCATAGCAAAGGATAAAGAAAGAACGAATACAGAAGGCAGAGTGAGGACCGTAAGGGTCATAGCGATAGAACATCGGTCAACTGACATATAGAGGAAAGTAAACACACATGCAACGAATCTAAATTCTACCGAGTGAGGGAGAATGAGAAAGGGCACAACGTAACCAACCACAGTGCATAGTATGATGGGAGGCCGACTATGGAGCCTGCAATTGGGATGACTAAAGCTGTGGAACTCGCTTCAATCTTGGAAGTCGTCTCGCCAGCAACCCTAGCTGAAGCTATGAAAGAAATCGAAAAGGGAATGAAGGGAAACCTGAAAGACAGAGAAAGAGGAGGTGATAGAGCCATTGGAGAGACTGATAATGCCAACTCAGATGCAGAACTTTTGTAGAAATGATTAAAAAGCTTTTCGAAGTTGTGATCCGCCAATACTAGATGGCAAGGAAGGGGTTTTTGTTACCTATTGATAGAAAGAATGAGTGTGGTTATTAACAACAGTGAGTGTCATGATGGAACTATAACGCGAACCTTGTTATAGAAACTATTGTTCGTAGAACCATGAAAGTGATAGAAGCGGTAGATGACTGCTTGATAAGAATTGAGGGCCATGGAAATTCCTGTTAGGTTGTCTTTGATAGCCTTGAGAGGAATTGTTATAGTTTTGGGAATAGTTTGGCTCGATGTCAACGATGTCAACATAGTATGTAAAAGAAAGATGATTCGTCTCAAAACTTCTGATGGTAGTCTAATTTCGGTTAAGGTGACAAAGAATGTATAGTGCCTAACGTAATCTCGATGATCGAGGCTGAAATTTTTATGAGGAGAAACTATGAGGCTCACTTAGCGTATGTCGTTGAAGCTAGAAAGAGAGTTACGGAGTTGAAAGAAGTGCCCGTGGTGTGCGATTTTCCGGAGGTGATCCTCGTGGACTTGCCTAGGATGCCACCTGATCGGGAGATAGAGTTCAGACAGATGTGACGTAGGAGCCCAGTTCATTGTGAAAGCACCTGATTGGTCCCTACGTTAGTACGAGATGTGAGTTTAGGAATTCCTGATTTACGGTTATAGGGTGGCGTGCACACTCACAGGGAACGTTTTATAATAATATATTTTATTACTAAAATGAGGATGTTTGCAAAGGTATATGCTTACAAAATAGAATGGTTTAATAAACTATATGTTTTTAAACAAACACAGTATAGACAGAGAATGATTACAGGTACATCGATTTTAAGAAAAAGGGTATTGTTAAAGAAAGGTAAAGGTTTATTTGACTAAAAGTTTTATAAACAAACAGAGTACAGGTTTATATAACTAAATGTTTTATAAACATCAGTGAAATAGAAAGTCAAATACATTGTCTAATCTGTTAGAGTATCGAGGCCACAATAAAGTCTTGAGATATCAGCATAGACATGAAACTATAAATAGGTTCCTAGGCAGCGTCATGGCCCGTGTTCATGACTGCCATAAGAACAAGAGGGGCAGTGCCTTTATGGCACCGTCAATTGTGATGGTTGTACAACTTCTTATAGTGTGTAACGATTGTCACACCCCGGCCGGCGACGGATTATACGCCGGGGCTGACGCGGTTGTTCATAAGCACATGACCATCTATTAAACATGATAATATTTATTATTCAAATTAAAAGCATCCGTTACAGAGGAAAATGAAACGTTCAAAACATAATTTAAATTAAACTAGGTCCAAATCCTAGGTGAGCAAGTAGTCCTCAAACAGGTGCACCTGAAACATGTAAGTAACTGTCAACTACAAGTAGTTGGTGAGAAACATAGGTTTTGACACCAAAAGAGTTAGTATAGATTACAATTCAATGTTCAAAGCATGTCTAAAGCACATATGTGAAAACACACAGGGTTCCAAGCGTACAATCAAGCCATGTTATATGTATGCACAATCCTCCGGATTGCGTGAAGTTCTCAATGTAACCCTAACCCGCCAAGGTTCGTGTTAAGTAATGTATCGGATTCCCGTATAAATGATCATAAAAGGTACTACCTTAGGCTTGCCACACAAGTTATTGATTGTACTGACATGAACACATGTAATGGTCACCAAGTAGTTTAAGACATAAGCATAAAGACCATAGCATATGAACACAGGGTATTGAATTGTGTATGTAAACGTATTTGTAATCATGTTTCACCCCAAAAGTAAAAATAGTAAAAAGGGGCTATGCAAACTCACATTGGTTCGGTAGCTTGAAATCACAAGTATGTGAAGTTGCACAAGTTGTTTAGCTAACCACAAGGTTAACCTATATTTGCATTTATATATGTATCAATGACATGTTCAAAAGATTTAAATAGTAAGGGTTGAGCTAGGTTGGATGAGGGTGTATCTATTTGTTGTGAATGATGAGTTTGTTAATACGACAATAATATGATTGTTTAATAAGGAAAATAATAAGTTTGTCGATAAAGGATCGCATACAAGCTTATATATATATATATATATATATATATATATATATATATATATATATATATATATATATATATATATAAAAGGTTGTTTACAAAATAATGATTAAGTGTTTAAACTAATATTTATGTGAATATATAGGTAATTAGATTAATAATAAATATGTTTTAATTAATTAAATAGTTAAATGGACAATAAAGAGGGTATAATTTATACTAAACAATTGTGTATTAAAAATAGTTAATAAAGGTTTTAAATAACATGATTATATAGCTTCTTAATTAGTTTTTAATCCTCTAAAATGATTAAATAATTATTTAAGATTGTTAGGTTAATAATTTGGTTCATAAAAATATTCCCGAGTCTCGGGAGTTTTATAAAATGATTTTTTTATAAGAAAGATGTTGTTAAAATTCGATATAAAAACAATAAAATAAAACATTGCAGACCACGGGACTCGAATCCGGGTCTTCTCGGAAGGAGACAAGCACCCAAACCACTAGACCAGGGGTCGGGTAGTGGTTGAAATTGGGTTTCAAATTGTTTTAACAGAGGACCAGAAGGGAGTCAGGTTCCATGCGTGCAAAAGGGAAAAATGAGGTGTGGGGCTGGGATCGAACCCGCGACCTCATCCCTATGGGACACACGCTCTAACCAGTGGGCTTGGGGTCGAGTTTTGGTTACTATCAGACCCAAATTTCTTTTATCCCCCACGCCTGGTTCATCTTCTTCCCCAAACATCCCCATTCGAACCCAAGTTCCAATCCCCCCCGATTCGTATCCGATCGAACCCGAAAACATGGGGCTTTCTATCCTAAATAAAACCGAAACTAAAGGTATAAAAATAACCTGATTTGGTTATGGATTGATGGAGAACGACTAGGAGACCGACGCTGGATTTCCTTGGAGTTCTAGAGGAGCAATGCAATGAACACAGAGGTGTAGAAAGTTTGTGGCGTCTATAGTGAAGGTGTGGGTTCGATTTTATAGCCTAATTTCATGTTAAATGCGTGAATTGATGTGGGACTTGATGGGCGACGGTTACACAACGATTGGATTCAACTTCTTTGATTACGACTATAATTGATGCGTTAATTTGGATCCAATCAGTCGCACGATGTTTTAAAATGGCTCGATTACAGTTTTAACACATGAACTTGATGAATCATCGCACGAATTTGGTGGATTGTGCTCGGTTTGACTTTCCAAAGTCAAACCTAGATCAAATTGATTTCAAAAATTGATAATGGTTCAAATTAATTATTTCAAAAATCATTTTAATTACTCATATAACAATTGATTTTATAAAAAAAATCTAAATATCCTTTGTTTAGTTATTATTAAATGTTACATTTATACCTATATAACTTTTTGTAACTTACAATAGTTTTATTTCCATTAAAATCATTTACTTTAAAATAATGTACTTTTATAAACTCTATATGTATAGAATTTATAATTTTGATTTTATAGGTTTATATATATATATATATATATATATATATATATATATATAGGTTTAGAATATAACTTAGCATATATATATATATATACATATTTATTTAATGGCAATTATATAATCCCTTATATAAAAATTTATTATTTTTGAATATATGTATGTGTGCATACTCATGAAATGGAATAGATAAATAGTTTAATTTATTTAGATGGATTGACACAACCGCAAAAAAAAGACATTACAAGTGCCGGAAAAAGTAAAAATATAGACCGGAATTTCCTTGGGATTACAGTCTCCCCTACTTTAGGAGATTTCGTCCCGAAATTGCTTAAGAAGAGGGTCCTGGAAACAGATGTGGGTATTTCGCTTTCATTTTATCCTCACGTTCCCAAGTGAACTCTGGCCACATTTGGATTCCCATCGAACCTTAACGATTGGAATTCGACTTCGCTTGAGTTGCTTAACCTCTCGATCCATGATCTCCACAGGTTTCTCCACGAAGTGCATTGATTCGTCAATGTGCACCTCATCAAGTGGTATGTGAAGATTTTCTTCAGCTAAGCATTTCTTTAAGTTCGAGACATAAAACGTCGGATGAACGTTGCTGAGTCCTTCAGGTAGATCTAATTTGTAGGCTAACTTCCCAATTCGCTCAAGGATTTTAAAAGGACCTACAAATCTTGGGGCAAGTTTCCCTTTCTTTCCAAAACGAACTACGCCTTTCCAAGGGGATACTTTGAGAAGAACCAGATCGCCAACTTGAAATTCTAAGGGTTTTCGACGTTTATCGGCATAGCTCTTTTGCCGACTTCTTGCTACCAGAAGGTTGTCTCGGATTAACATTATCTTGTCGGAAGTCTCTTGAATAAGTTCAGGACCAGTGATTTGTGATTCACCAATTTCAGTCCAACAGATAGGGGAGCGGCACTTCCGACCATAAAGTGCTTCAAAAGGAGCCATGCTGATGCTCGTGTGATAATTGTTGTTGTACAAGAACTCGAATAGGGGTAGATGTAAATCCCAATTTCCCTTGAAGTCAATGACACAGGCTCTAACCATGTCTTCGAGAGTTTGAATCGTTCGCTCAGATTGACCATCAGTTTGCGGATGATAAGCAGTACTAAGATTTAGTTGAGTACCTAGAGCTGATTGTAGGGATTGCCAGAAACGGGAGGTGAATCGTCCATCACGATCAGAAATAATGTTGAGAGGCACACCGTGACGACTAACGATCTCATCAATATAGATTCGAGCTAGTTTTTCAACTCGATAGTCCTCACGTATGGGTATGAAATGAGCAGACTTTGTTAAGCGGTCGATGATTACCCATATGCTATCATGACCACGAGATGTGTGTGGGAGTTTGGTTATAAAGTCAATGGCAATACACTCCCATTTCCACAGGGGAATCTCGGGTTGTTCAAGTAAACCGGATGGACGCTGGTGCTCGGCTTTAACCTTTAAACAAGTAAGGCATTTGGACACGTATAGGGCAATGTCTTTTTTCATACCAGGCCACCAGTATTGGGTACGGAGATCCATGTACATTTTGTCTGCACCAGGATGTACAGAATAACGAGTCTTGTGAGCCTCGTTCATGATAAAAGTACGAAGGTTGTCACGGTCCGGAAGCCAGATACGATTTAGAAAGTAAAGTAATCCATTGGGTTTGGTTTCAAGTTGGAGTTCAGCACCACATGACATTTCATTGTACATGTTTCCTTCAGTGACAGAAAGATGTTGTGCTTCTAGGATGCGAGTTTGAATATCATTTTGGATTCGAATGATGTGGATCTTGATAGGTTCCTTACGGCTAAGAGCATCAGCCACTACATTCGCCTTACCAGGATGATAACGAATATTACAGTCGTAGTCATTTAGAAGTTCAACCCAACGCCTTTGCCTCATGTTGAGTTCCTTTTGGTTGAAAATGTGTTGGAGACTCTTGTGATCGGTGTAAACCTCACATTTGGTACCATATAGGTAATGTCTCCAAATTTTAAGAGCAAATACGACCGCACCCAACTCAAGATCGTGCGTCGTATAATTCTTCTCATGGATTTTGAGTTGTCGGGACGCATAAGCAATAACTTTGCCTCGCTGCATTAGTACACAACCAAGGCCTAAGTGGGAAGCGTCACAGTAAACGACAAAATCTTCGGTTCCATCAGGAAGAGTCAGGATAGGAGCCTCACACAGTTTCTGCTTTAGGATTTGAAAGGCTTCTTCTTGTTTTGGTCCCAACTCATAGGGTTTGCCTTTGTGAGTTAAGGCTGTGAGAGGTACCGCGATCTTTGAAAAGTTTGCTATGAAACGACGATAATAGCCCGCTAAACCTAAAAATGAGCGAACTTCGGTAGGGGTCTTTGGAGCTTGCCAGTTCTTCACCGCCTCAATCTTAGCGGGATCCACGTGAATACCCTTCTCGTTGACTATATGACCCAAGAATTGGACTTCCTTTAGCCAAAATTCACATTTGGAGAACTTAGCGTATAATTGCTCCTTTTTCAAGAGATCCAAAACCAGACGCAAGTGTTCTTCGTGTTCCGCTTTGGATTTTGAATATATGAGGATATCGTCAATGAAGACGATCACGAACTTGTCCAAGTACGACTTACACACGCGGTTCATAAGATCCATGAATACCGCAGGTGCATTGGTTAGTCCGAAGGGCATAACCATGAACTCGTAATGGCCATATCTAGTACGAAAGGCTGTTTTGGGGATATCGGATTCGAGGACTCGTAACTGGTGATAACCAGAACGAAGATCAATCTTAGAGATATAAGTCGAGCCTTGAAGTTGATCAAATAAATCGTCAATCCTCGAAAGTGGATAACGGTTCTTCACGGTAAGCTTGTTAAGTTCCCGATAGTCGATGCACATTCTGAAAGAACCATCCTTCTTCTTGACGAATAGAACAGGTGCTCCCCAAGGGGAAACGCTAGGACGAATAAATCCTTTGTCAGAAAGTTCTCAGAGTTGGCTTGAAAGTTCCTGCATCTCTGATGGTGCAAGACGATAAGGTGACTTGGCCACGGGGTTTGCTCCTGGCACTAAGTCAATACGGAATTCGACTTGACGTATAGGAGGAAGACCGGGTAAATCTTCGGGAAAAACTTCAGGAAAGTCTTTGATTACAGGAATGTCTTGGAGACTCTTATCTTTGCCTTTTCGTTCCACAATATGGGCCAAGAATGCCACACATTTCTTCCGTAGGTACTTCTGTGCGGTAGTGCAAGACATAAGGTTGAGTCCCTTTGACGGTTTCTCACCATAGACGTTCAAAATTTCACCCGAGTCAAGAGGGATACAGATATACTTATTAAAACAGACAACTTCAGCATGGTGCTTGGTCAGCCAGTCCATGCCTACTATGATGTCGAAACCTCCGAGAGCCATAGGAATAAGATTGATTGAAAAATCATGATCGCTCAAGGTTAAGGTACAATATCTAATAATGGTGTCACATGAGACAGAATAACCATCCGCTACTAAAATGTCAAAGGGTTTGTCTCGCTTAGCTCGACTCATAGCAAGTTATGGTTCAAATTCAAAGGACACAAAACTCCTATCGGAACCAGTATCAAACTGGATAGAAGCATATTGGTGATTTATTGGGTACGTACCGTTCACCACATAGTTGTTGGCTTAAGCCTTATTGGCATTGATGTTGAAGGCACGTCCTCGAGCTACGGGGTTTGCATTCCCCTGATTCACATTTCCCCGGTTCATATTCCCTTGGTTCCTATTTCCTTGGATCATGTTACCTTGGTTCCCGTTCCCTTGAATCATGTTGCCCTGATTCATGTTGGCTTGGTTCACAATGACCAACCTAGGGCAACGGTTCCTGAAATGATTTGGGTCACCACACTCGTAACAAGCACGACCCTGGGCGATAGCAGGAGGAACATGAATAGCAGGTTAGTAGATTTGGTTAGCCGATGGGGCACGGCAGGTGTTAGCCCAGTGTCCATAATGGCCACAAGTGGTACACAAACGACATGGGACGTTCGCAGTATGATGAAATTTACAAGTGTTGCACATTGGTAGGGTTCCCACATACGGCTTCTTGTTGGGGTTGAAGGCAGTAGGTGCCACTTGGGCTAGAGGAGCAACAGGAGTGACGATGGCGAAGTTCCTGCCTTTCCTCTTTTTGCCATTGAAGGAGGACTCAGCTTTGGTTTCCTTGGTGGGTTCAGTGGTGGGTTTTTCAATGACTTTCTTAGCACCCTTCTTTAACAAAGTCCCTGCCTTAACGTGGTTATCTGATAGTGTGGCAGCTAAACGGATAGCCTCTTCAAGAGTGGCTGGGTTACTACCCAACACGGTATCCTGAATCTGCATGGGCAGACCGTTGATGTACTTCTCAATGGCTCGGGAGAGAGGAGTGACCATATGGGGCACTAGTAGGCTAAGCTCATGAAAGCGGGTGGTGTAGGCAAGGCTTTCACCACTGTCTTGTTTGAGATCCCAGAATTCAGCTTCTAGTTTCTTGACCTCATTACGGGGGCAAAACTCATCTGTCATGAGTGCTTTTACATCGGCCCAAGGTAAGGCTAGTGCAACCTCAATCCCACGGTTACGCTTTTCTCCATTCCACCATGTGAGTGCCCTCTTCTGGAAGACACTAGTAGCATAACGAACCTTCAGGTTCTCAGGGCAGTCAGCATTGATGAAAGTTCCCTCAATGCTTTCAAACCATTGGAGGAGTCCAGTGGCTCCTTTGTTCCCGTAGAACTTGGTGGGGTTGCAGGAGTTGAAGTGTTTGAATGTACACGTGGGATTCTTTGGTGCAACATTCTGGTTCAGTTGGTTGACCATAGTTGGTAGGATCGTAGCCATTTGCTGGATGATCCTATCGGTGAGGTTGTTCCTACGCTCATGACGGGGAGGCATTCTACAAACTGGTGAATGGAAAGTTCATAAGATGTAAAACATGTATAAGAGTTTGCAATTTAATCATGAGATGTTAGGTGAAACATAGGTGATACCCTAATGGGCACATTGGTTTATCAAGGTACTTTAAGTCTTTCTAATGTTTGAGAAGTCATGCGTTAGCCTATAAGTGAACACTCATCCCAAGAATTCCCAGGAAAGCATAACTGGTCCATCGGTTGATTTGGATTTATACGAAATGCTTTCCTAGACAGAACTCCTAGAATACAGGCATCCACCCTTCCGGATTGCACAAGTTCTCATTCATTAGTTAGAACTTACATACCTTTGACGAGAGTTTCATTCGGATTAGACTCTTAAGTCCCGGTGTAAGTTTCATGTAGTTCAAGTAGTTCCAAATAGTTTCATGTAGACTCTTGAATGTTGTAGTTCATGGAGTTGTATCAGATAATCAAAAATAGATAGATGTAGGTAAGCATGCATAGTTAAGATAGAGTGGAGTTCCTAATAAGAGACACGAGTTAAACTCATGTTTGGGACTCCTAGGTTATAGTCTAGGTCATGTGTCTAATAAACTAATTCCCTATAACCATGGCTCTGATACCAATCTGTCACACCCCGGCCGGCGGCGGATTATACGCCGGGGCTGACGCGGTTGTTCATAAGCACATGATCATCTATTAAATATGATAATATTTATTATTCAAATTAAAAGCATCCGTTACAGAGGAAAATGAAACGTTCAAAACATAATTTAAATTAAACTAGGTCCAAATCCTAGGTGAGCAAGTAGTCCTCAAACAGGTGCACCTGAAACATGTAAGTAACTGTCAACTACAAGTAGTTGGTGAGAAACATAGGTTTTGACACCAAAAGAGTTAGTATAGATTACAATTCAATATGTTCAAAGCATGTCTAAAGCACATATGTGAAAACACACAGGGTTCCAAGCGTACAATCAAGCCATGTTATATGTATGCACAATCCCCCGGATTGCGTGGAGTTCTCAATGTAACCCTAACCCGCCAAGGTTCGTGTTAAGTAATGTATCGGATTCTCGTATAAATGATCATAAAAGGTACTACCTTAGGCTTGCCACACAAGTTAATGATTGTACTGACATGAACACATGTAATGGTCACCAAGTAGTTTAAGACATAAGCATAAAGACCATAGCATATGAACACAGGGTATTGAATTGTGTATGTAAACGTATTTGTAATCATGTTTCACCCCAAAAGTAAAAATAGTAAAAAGGGGCTATGTAAACTCACATTGGTTCGGTAGCTTGAAATCACAAGTATGTGAAGTTGCACAAGTTGTTTAGCTAACCACAAGGTTAACCTATGTTTGCATTTATATATGTATCAATGGCATGTTCAAAAGATTTAAATAGTAAGGGTTGAGCTAGGTTGGATGAGGGTGTATCTATTTGTTGTGAATGATGAGTTTGTTAATACGACAATAATATGATTGTTTAATAAGGAAAATAATAAGTTTGTCGATAAAGGATCGCATACAAGCTTATATATATATATATATATATATATATATATATATATAAAAGGTTGTTTACAAAATAATGATTAAGTGTTTAAACTAATATTTATGTGAATATATAGGTAATTAGATTAATAATAAATACGTTTTAATTAATTAAATAGTTAAATGGACAATAAAGAGGGTATAATTTATACTAAACAATTGTGTATTAAAAATAGTTAATAAAGGTTTTAAATAACATGATTATATAGCTTCTTAATTAGTTTTTAATCCTCTAAAATGATTAAATAATTATTTAAGATTGTTAGGTTAATAATTTGGTTCATAAAAATATTCCCGAGTCTCGGGAGTTTTATAAAATGATTTTTTTATAAGAAAGATGTTGTTAAAATTCGATATAAAAACAATAAAATAAAACATTGCAGACCACGGGACTCGAATCCGGGTCTTCTCGGAAGGAGACAAGCACCCAAACCACTAGACCAGGGGTCGGGTAGTGGTTGAAATTGGGTTTCAAATTGTTTTAACAGAGGACCAGAAGGGAGTCAGGTTCCATGCGTGCAAAAGGGAAAAATGAGGTGTGGGGCTGGGATCGAACCCGCGACCTCATCCCTATGGGACACACGCTCTAACCAGTGGGCTTGGGGTCGAGTTTTGGTTACTATCAGACCCAAATTTCTTTTATCCCCCACGCCTGGTTCATCTTCTTCCCCAAACATCCCCATTCGAACCCAAGTTCCAATCCCCCCCGATTCGTATCCGATCGAACCCGAAAACATGGGGCTTTCTATCCTAAATAAAACCGAAACTAAAGGTATAAAAATAACCTGATTTGGTTATGGATTGATGGAGAACGACTAGGAGACCGACGCTGGATTTCCTTGGAGTTCTAGAGGAGCAATGCAATGAACACAGAGGTGTAGAAAGTTTGTGGCGTCTATAGTGAAGGTGTGGGTTCGATTTTATAGCCCAATTTCATGTTAAATGCGTGAATTGATGTGGGACTTGATGGGCGACGGTTACACAACGATTGGATTCAACTTCTTTGATTACGACTATAATTGATGCATTAATTTGGATCCAATCAGTCGCACGATGTTTTAAAATGGCTCGATTACAGTTTTAACACATGAACTTGATGAATCATCGCACGAATTTGGTGGATTGTGCTCGGTTTGACTTTCCAAAGTCAAACCTTGATCAAATTGATTTCAAAAATTGATAATGGTTCAAATTAATTATTTCAAAAATCATTTTAATTACTCATATAACAATTGATTTTATAAAAAAATCTAAATATCCTTTGTTTAGTTATTATTAAATGTTATAGTTATACCTATATAACTTTTTGTAACTTACAATAGTTTTATTTTCATTAAAATCATTTACTTTAAAATAATGTATTTTTATAAACTCTATATTTATAGAATTTATAATTTTGATTTTATAGGTTTATATATATATATATATATATATATATATATAGGTTTAGAATATAACTTAGCATATATATATACATATTTATTTAATGGCAATTATATAATCCCTTATATAAAAATTTATTATTTTTGAATATATGTATGTGTGCATACTCATGAAATGGAATAGATAAATAGTATAATTTATTTAGATGGATTGATACAACCCTAAAAAAAAGACATTACAAGTGCCGGAAAAAGTAAAAATATAGGCCGGAATTTCCTAGGGATTACAACGATGGTTACTCAAGTGATGACGATCACCAGACATAGGTTCCTTCGAGGACAGGTATAGGTTCCTTTGGGAACAACTACAAGTTCCTTCGGGGACAAGCATTGGTTCCTTCGGGGACATACGGAGACGCTATAGTATGACACAGATTTAGACATTTAATGTATGACTTTAATGACGGAGCACATAATATCTAAGTATTAATCTACATGTTGAATGGTGATTACTTACTTAGTAGGTGTAAATAATGTTTTTCATTAAATAAGTTTTATGTGATTAACATGAGGAAGAAATATTTTATGCCCAAGGGGACCGGAAAGGAAAGGGATGATCGAGTATCACCGCACGTGTCATCTATTTGTAACAAAATCTATGAACATAGTTTTGAAAGAATCCTATAAAGGAAATGCTAACGGTCATGAAGGGTTAGAGAATGTATACTGTTAATCACAAGGGGATGCTGATCCCTAAGACCATCTAGTGATATGGAGTAAAAGCGTTGCATAATGGAACAACGATGAGAAAAGTAAAACCATGACGAGTATGCTGAAAAGAAAGACCAGAGGAGAGTTATATATATGGGAGTATGAAGGTAAAGTTCGTATAACTAGTGTTCCGTCTGAATGGATGCCTACCCGACAAGTTTGAGTATGATAGAGTAAAGCTGGACATGGTTCCTTCGGGAACGAGATGATATGGTTCCTTTGGGAACGAGATGACACGGTTCCTTCGGGAACGAAACGATATGGTTCCTTCGGGAACAAGATAGTAGGATTTATTCGGGAACAACATGGTATGTTCGTTCGAGGGCGAATGCCCCAAGGATAGCGTATAAGATACCCATAATAAGCAAAGGGGTTTAGATAGGTGTTGATAACAACTGCCTAAAGAACATAAGAGGCAATGTAAACGGGATACTAGAATACCAAAGAGACACTCCTAAGTGTTGAAGAGAGTTCATGTCCCGCTAAGCACGACAAATCCACGCAAGTACTTGGTGGATTCGAGTTAAGTCCACCCACGAAAGGTGCATGGGGATAAAGTAGGTTATACTATCCAGTACAACATGCGAGATGTTAGTTACAGAAAAGTAGAGGCGGTAGGGACATGTAAACCCTAACTGCATGCAGCTCAGGTATGGCATCGAATGTTCATCAGCAGGATGATCGACCTACAGATTCAAAAGATGTCAAGATACTACCTAGTCGCGAGGTACTAGGTTTAGTTATGTGATAAGAAGCGACGAATTTCGAGGACGAAATTCTTATAAGGTGGGTAGACTTGTAATATCTCAAATTCTTTCACTTAAAGCATGAGATTTAAATTAAAATGAAGGTTGTCAAGAACGAAATCTGATGCGTAAATTTACAACTAAAATAGATAGAAGGGCTGATAATGCGATTTCTACAAAGTTAAGGGGAAAACTTGTTTTAAACCTAAAAGAAATGTTCCATCTATCAGCGCCATAACCAAATCGTTTCCGCCTTCTTCATTGCTGCGCATGCAACTCGTAACCACAACACCTATCACCTCCGACAAACCCTAATCCGGCTAACTCGGCTTCGCGCCATGCTTGGGAAAGCTTAGCCACGTTTCAAAGCACAAGGGACGACTACGTGAGCTGCTGCCATAGCTCCGGCAGCAGCGGAGAACTCATACGCATCAGATCACAACGATGGTGGTGGTGCGTCTTCGGTAACTACCAATGGTGGCGTTGGTGCGAGTTTCACGGAGAAGACAGTGGACATCACGATGATAGCATTTGTTAATAGGTAACAATGAAGGTAGAGGTGTTATGGTGGTTGAATGGCCTTCATGGTGGTGGTTAACCATGGTACACGAGAGGATGAAGATGTTGACGACAGGTGGTGGTTACCTCACGGCGGTTCACGATGGTAGTAGGAAGGTTGGATCGGTCTTCCGATGGTGTTTGATGGTGGTGCGAATGGTGGTTCACAGCTGTGGTAGAATGGTGATGATGTTATGGCAGCCTAGTGGTCCTAGCGGCTCATGACGGTTCACGGCGGTGGAGGTTGTTAATGGTGGTGGTTTGAACTTGATGTTGAGGGTGATTCACGATTGTTAACAGTGACCACGTGAAGGGAAAAATGGTGACGACGGCGCTCGGAGAAGAAAGACGGTTAGAGGTGGCTAGTGGTGGTGATATGGTGGTGGTATTGCGGCAGCCCCGTGGTGGTGCGGGTGGTGGTCTTACGACATAAATGGTGAAGATGGTTTGAGGTGATAATGTATGATGATGTGGTCATGATGATATGATGATGATGATGATGATGTGATGATGATAGTTTTATGATGACAATGATAATAAAATGATGATGTGATGATAATGATATGATAATGATGAGGGTAGTTCTATGATGATGATGATGAGGATAATGATATGACGATAATGATTCGATGATGATGGGTACATTTCTTAAACCTTAATTGGCGTTTGTTGAGTAAAAGTCCGGAACGCACGTTCCGGCATGAGCCAGATCGACGGTCGACTGTTTGGGCTGACTTAAATGGTCTGAAAAGGATGGCTCGTCCGAAAAGTATTTCGGACACAAATAGTTTTCGGATGTAATACTTTCAAAGGAAAGAGTTTTCGGTCGAAAAAGATTTCGACCGAAATAGTTTTCGGACAAAGGATTTCGAACGAAATAGTTATCTAGTAAAATATATTTTTAATTTGATAGTTTTCGGTCGAAAAAGATTTCGACCGAGATAGATTTCGACCGAAATAGATTTCGGTCGAAAAGGATTTCGATCATAGAAGTTTTCGGGTGAAATGTGTAGGTTAAAACCTTGTTCCATTCGTGACTCTTGAAACAGATTTATTAGCATCCTACCTAGCTTGAGGTTTCATTGCTAAGTGGGATAAACCCGGTGGAAGTCAGGTGAGTTCATTTTGCCCTTTTTCCCTAACGGTTTTTGGGCTGGCATGCATACTGGTAGAAAGATTTTAAATGCAAAGTATAGTATTTTATAGAAACGTTATATTTATAAAAAGAAAGAGATATGTAGTATTTTGTAAAAATGTTATTTTTATAAAATGAAAGAGAAAGACATAGCTTTTTATAAAAAATGTCATTTTTATAAAAAGAAAAATAAAGTGTTGAAGAGAATAGTATTATCTTTGAAATGTAATTTCAAGAAAAGTAAAGCAAAGTAAATAATGGTAAAGAAGCTGCATCTCGGTGCAGCTTGACAGTAACAGTGACAGATGTCATATTATATGCTTATGTGTGTTATTTGTCTATGTGTTATGTGTTTCAATGGCTTTATATTATGTGACATAGTATAGTTGCATAGTAGTTGCAAAGTAAAAAGTCCTACAGGCAAGCAAAGTAGAAGTCTCACCCTGAGGTGTAAGCAAGCAAAGTAGAAAGTCTCACCCAGAGGTGTCAGCAGGCAAAGGAGTCTTCACTTGGTGTAAGCGAGAAAGACCCACCCTGAGGTGTGGGCACAGCAAAGTAAAAGTTTTACCCTGAGATGTAAGCAAGCAAAGGGATCTTGCTCTCGGGCAATGATCCATGTGTGATAGTTAAAGTATGTTATAGTCACTTGTCCTGTACGAGTGAAATGTAAAGTTGCAAAGAGTAAAGAGGTCACCCTAACCGGTTACCTCAAAAGTACAGTTTTAATGAAAGATATATCGTAACAGTTTTATAATTGTGATGTTGCAAAGTTTTAAAGTAAAGTTAAAGTGTTTTAAAAGAAAGTGACGGTAAAGTTTATTTTATTTTTATAAAACTAAGCTACATAAAAGAAAGTTTTACAGTTTAAAGTAAAGATAAAACAAACCAGCGTTAGCTGACTTTTAGTATGCCTGACAGGTAGAAAAGGAAAAGAGAAAGTAAAGTAAAGGAGTCGCGAGGGTCGGATAGCATGGATACTGGGTTGCTGGACTGAAAACTGGCATTTCCAATCGGAATAGTTCATGTTATAGACAACTACATTATCGTTCGATGAATGTTTTAATTTAAAGACTTCCTTTGTAACAGATTCTGATTTCCGGTTTAAGAACTATGTTTGATATGTTTTGTGCCAACTATGAGATATACCCGGTTTGGGGCGTTTTAACACCAATCCGGCCCCTGGCTCTGATACCATCTGTAATAACCTAAGCAAACCATACCAAGATATTGTCCACTTTGCCCCCGATGGGTTGCCCATCTAGGAACTCACGGTTTTGTTTTCACCCGACGAGTTGCTCGCCCAGGCAAAACGCGTCTTGATAGAGAAGGTATCCACCCCCTTATAAGGAAGGCTTCGTTCTCCCCCTCAACCGATGTGGGATATTACAACTAAACTATAGCCTAGAACACAAACGCTTCTATAATGTACACCAAAAGTGACTCACGAACTTCACGTCTCTGTCCGATGTAATGCTTTTGGGAATACCATGTAAACGCACAATCTCGCAAAAGTAAAGACGAGCGACTTGGCTCGCATCGTACGTTTTGGCACACAGCACAAAGTGAGCCATTTTGGAAACCGATCGACGACCACCATAATCGAGTCTTTCTTTCGCTGTGGAAGTGGAAGGCCCAAGACACAATCAAGATTGACATCTTCCCAAGGGCCATCCGGAACAGGGAGTGGAGTGTAGAGACCCGCGCTAGTATGATGTGTCTTTGCAAGATGACATATTCAGAAATGTTCCAAAATTCGCGAAACATCCTTCACCAAGTGAGGCCAATAAAACCGATCTCGTATAAGGCCCACTATTTTGTCCCGACCTAAATGTCCCCCTAAACCCCCTTGATGACATTCCAAGATGATGGATTCCCGTAGTGAAGAACGCGGTACACATAAACGATTATTTTTGAACAAAAAGCCTTCCTGTTTCGTAAACTCATGGTAGGGACGATGCAGACAACCCTTCCATGGGGCTGTAAGTCTGGGTCATCTTGGTACAAATGGCGAAACAATTCAAACCCTGGCACTTGAAGATGTATAGAAGTCAATAAAGAGTGGCGGCGACTTAAAGCATCCGCGACAATGTTGGACGAACCCGCTTTGTGTCGGATACAAAAGAGAAATCTTGGAGCAACTCGGCCCATTTTGCATGGCGAGGGTTTAGTTTGGCTGACGTTGAATATACCGCAACGCTTAATGATCGGAAAAAAGAATAAACTCTCCCGGTAATAAGTAGTGACGCCAATATTCGAGACTTCGAATGATGGCATGGAATTCTTTATCGTAAGTGCTATATTTCCGCATCGTTTCGTTGAGTTTCTCGCTAAAAAAAACAATAGGGCGATTCCCTTGGCTAAGAACTCCACCGATGCCCAAACTTGATGCATCACACTTAACTTGAAAAACCTCATTAAAATTAGGGAAGGCCAATACAGGGGCACTAGTAACATGTTTTTTGAGATCTTCGAAGGCCCTTTGAGCAGCCTCATTCCACACAAAGTTACCACCTTTCAAACATTCTGTGATTGGTGCAACAATGGTACTAAAGTTGTGAATAAACCGCCGGTAAAAGGAAGCTAAGCCATGGAAACTACAGACATCATGCAGCTTTTTTGGAGTAGGCCATGAAGTAATGGCGTCAACTTTTGTCTCGTCCATCCAAATACCATCACCCGAAATTAAATACCCAAGGAACACAACTTCAGATGTGAGAAAATGGCACTTCATACTATTGGCGAATAACTGTTGATCACGAAGGACTTTGAAAACATCACGAAGGTGGTCTAAACGTTGCTGTATGTTTTGACTAAAGATCAAAATATCTTCAAAGTAGACGACCACGAATCTGCTAATAAAATCTTTAAAAACATGATTCATAAGTCGCATGAAGGTGCTTGGAGCATTGGAGAGACCGAACGGCATGACCATCCATTCGTACAAGCCATCCCGCGTCTTAAACGCGGTTTTCCACTCATCACCGGGTCGTAAACGAATTTGATGGTACCCTATTCTAAGATCGACTTTTGAGAAAATTTTAGCCCCATGTAACTGATCTAACAGGTCCTCAAAACGTGGAATAGGGAACCGATACTTTACAGTGATTTTATTAACCGCTCAGCTATCGATACACATACGATAAGTACCCCCGTGTTGGGGAACAAGCAACGCCGACATGGCACATGGACTCATGCTTTCTTGAATTAGCCCCTTTGCAAGGAGATCAGTCACTTGTCGGTGGAGCTCCTGATATTCTTTGGGGTTCATCCGATAAGCAGGTTTGTTCGGAAGACTTGCACCAGGTAAAAAATCAATACATTGTTGAATGTCACGCATAAGAGGAAGACCTGCAGGGATATCAGCAGGAAAAACATCAATGAATTCTGTATGGTTCAATTTGTGGGTGCATCTGGTCATTATGGTTATTCGCTTCTATCACCACTAAAGCAAGTAAGAAAGGTGGAGCAATGTTTCTAGAATACTCCAAAAATTATGATTTTATAAGAATGAGAGCTTCTGTATGAGAATCTCTAATGTCAAGAGGAGCAAGGACAATGTTTAAACCATCTTTTTTGAAGCTATAAGTGTTGCGAAAACCATCATGTTTGGTTCAACGGGTGTATTTCCATGGATGCCCCAACAACATGTGACATTCATCCATAGAAATAACCTCGCACCACACCTCATCCGCATATTTATTGCCAATCGAAAATTGTACCAAGCAACGTTTAGTCACACGAACAAGGTTTCCCTTTTTTAGCTATGTTAACGGGTATGGTTCGGGATGGTCTTCAACCGGTAACCCAAGCTTTTCCACCATAGTCGTTGCCACCATGTTTTCACAACTAACCCCCATCAATAATAACCGTACACACCTTACCTTTTGCCGTACATTTAGTGCGAAAAATGTTGTTACGTAACCAAAGAGTGTCATCGACAGTTTTGTCAACGGTGGCGGATAGTACTCGTTGCACTACTAACGCTTCTCCTCGGTCCGGGTACAAAACTTGCTCTTCATGATGTGAAACATCATCTTCTCCATCGGTATCATAATCACACAGTGTATCATCAACAAAAGTAACAAGTTTCTTGTTTGGACACTCGCGGGCGAAATGACCTAAGCCTTGACGTACAATTAAAACAACGTCGTGTCCCCGTCTGATTCACGTCTCCCGTAGAGGTACGCACTGATAGCTGCATAGGAGCAGCCCCCATTCGCGTCCCAGATGCGATAGAAGATCGCACAGGTGGTCTTACCCTTGAGTTGTTTTTCCACCTTAAGTGCAAGACGAAAGACATCATCGAGGGTCCAAAACTGCTGTAACTGGACGATATCGGCCACATCGGGACACAACGCTCCCAAGAATCTGGCAATCACTTGTTCTTCGTCTTCATCGGCCACGCAACGCATTCCTAACCGATCAAAATCAGCGATGAACTGTTCCACAGAAGAGTTGTTTTGAGTTAGACTATGATATTCAAAAAATGCATCTTGCCTATAATTGATGGGTAAGAATTTTGCACGTAGAAGTTTCTTCATCTTGTCCCATGTTTCAACCCGCGATTTACCCTGTTAAAGTCGCTTCTTCTTTACGTGATCCCACCACAAAGACGCGTATTTGCGCAACTTAATGGTGAAAACTTTAACTTTGAGATGATCCGGGATATCCCAGAGTTCAAATACACGTTCCACAGTACTCAGCCAATCGATGAACTCGTCTAGTTGTGCTTTTCCTTCAAATTCTGGAATCTCAACTCGTACCCCCAAAGAACGTAGGAGATCGTTGCGATTCTGTGGTGGGATTTGAGGCGGAGGACGGCGGCCAAAAGGATTCTCCTCTCTGTCATGACCATCGTCCCAGACGACGGATTATGACTCGGTTTCCTCGCTGCGGTCATTTTGTTGAATTTCCAATTCTCGAATCCGTTGTTATAGTCGCTCGATTTCTTCAACATCTCGTGGGTCGCGGTTAAAGACGGCAACATCATTCGCCCCACCCCGACGTGTGGCGTTACGTGGAGGTCAACATCTGCCGGCTATGATCGTCAGTCCTGAAACTAATACCACTTGATAGGGATCTTGAAGAGGAAGGAACACAACAATAGAGAGAGAAAAACCGGTGATAATAATCTTAATTATTCATCAAAAAAAGTTCCTCTTCCAACAAGGAAAATAAACAATTAAAAAGTCTTCAACTATCAAGTAAGGAAAATAAATCAAATCCCAATCATTCAAAGATTGGTTATTATGCAATTACTAAATTAAAACAAAAGAAATCTCGAGCTTGAAATAAACCGTGCATGCAACATGGCTCAAGGGTGATTCACCGGGTCGTCAAGTGGGCCAACGTGAAGTAGGCTCGGAACGTCGGCTATTGGGTCTTGATCCGCATCATATTGTCTTTGTGTCTCTTGACCTGAGATACATACTAGAACTCAATTCTATGGAGGATTGTTCTTTGACATTGTCTAATGTTGTTATTTGACCACACAACAATAAGAATAATAGTTGGGAGCTAATCTAAAATTTAGTGAGAATTGTATCTAGTCAAAAAGGGGTATGTTCCCTTACATATGATTGTTAGCGGGAAGAATCGTGTTAAAAGAGATCACCTACCGGCATTAACTTATAGTCCACCTTGTGTAAGTTAAAGTCCACTCTGTGTGGAAAAGAGTTAAAGTCTACTTCGTGTGGCGGAATGAAAGTCGCAGAAATTTGGCCATACATTGACATTGAGTAGACACAATAAAACCCTTATCAAGTCATAGGCAATAGGGAACGGTAACTTTGAAACTTTATGTGAATGTGGGATAAGTTACCTATGTGAATAGTTAACACAATATGCTTGATTGTGAAGTTGTGAAAGTCGAGTGATTATGTGGTTGATTGTGACCTAGACTTAAACGTAGGTTCAGGAACCATTGAAAGTGTAAGTTAGAAGTCATCTGATGTTAGCAAGTAATGTCAAATAAGTGATCGAATTGGGTAACCTAGAATGCCATGAGATGTCAGATTAGCAGGATTCCAGTAAGAAGCTTACATGTTTATTTTTTGCTTAATAGTTAAGTAGGGGTTGAGGTTAGTCACATAAGAAAGGCATGCTATAGTGATGTGTGTATCTAATCAATGATAGACCCGAAACCCTGTTGAACTGTTACTTTCCTTGTACGTAGGATGGAGGATGACCTTCCAGTAGAGTACGTGTGAGAGTCGGGAAGAAACTAGCGAGGATTTGTCTGACAGTGTTCGTGAGGGTAGCGCGCCTTCTATGGGCAATGAGGTGCGGGATAACAGTGACAGTGAGGAGGAATCGATTGATTCCATTCCGATTCTTTTGTATAACGTGTACCGGTGCTTTGGGTGTAGGAGGTTTACCACCTCTTTGATTGCTTCGTTTACTCTTTGTTCTTGTTGTTAAGCGGTGAACATTCTTGTGAAAACTTTGAGGATAGAAGCTCAAGAAATTTGTGATCTTTTTCAAATTTCTTACAGGGTTATGTTAACTCTTCTTGCTTTCATATAAAATAATTTATCCGAATTAAAACTGATAAAAAGCTTAGTGAAGATCTACATTATCATAAAAAGCATCTAATAGACGACGATAAATGTATTAAATACAATCTATATCTATATTTATACTATATAATAAATAAAGTTTTTGATGGGACACTTGTCACTCTCATGTTCTCCCTCAACATTTTTTTCCGCCTCTCTCTTCTATTAATTATACAGATTTCTTTAAATTTAAAAAAAAAATTGTTTCCTGCCTCTCTCTCCTATTAAATAATAATAATTTCTATAATTATTTTTATAAAACGTTTTTTATTTTAAAAAATATGTTTGTTCACAAAATATTTTTATAAATTAAACATTTCTTTCATTCTTTTTATAAAATATTTATAAAAAGTATTTTTAAAAAATAATTATTTTACTAATAACATCCAACATGCAAATCTTCATAGAAACTTCTGATTTACAACAAGTTGTACTTATTCAACTCATGTAATACATAAGTTTTAACCTAGTTTTGCATTAAATAAAACATGAAAAGATTTTGTTAGAAGAAAATATATTACCAAATTTAATTAAACAATTTCCATCAAATAAATCTAAAAGGAATAAATTTAGCCGTGTCAATTATCACCTTTTTAGTTTATACTTGGTGAGCATCATATAGATAACACATATTTTCACATTGTCAAAGACTCAAGTAAAAGCAATAAACACTAAAATTGAATGTTTCGAAGCCAATTACAAAGCTCGGCTCGTTTAACTTTCTGGGGGCTCGATTCGAGCTTCATTTCTAAAGCTCGAGCTCGGATCGTGAGTAGTGTTTCAAGCTCGAGCTCGGCTCGGGCTCGGCTCGTTTATTATTCATAAATTAATTTATTTATATATTTATAATTATTTTTATATATATTTTATTATATGTTTTATATATAACATAATATCTATTATTTATTTATTTTTATCATAATTTTATATATATAATTATTATTTTATAAATATATATTTAATATATTAATTAAAAAATTATACAAACAATAGGCTCGTTTAGGCTCGCGAGCCAACTCGAGCTCGATAAGTGAAGCTCGGGCTCGGGCTCGTTTATTAAACAAGCATATATTTAGGCTCGAGCTTGAGCTCGTTTAAACTCGGCTTGATTCGAACTTTTAGCGAGCCGATCTCGAGTAGCTTGCGAGCCGGCTTGGCTCGTTTACACCCTAAGTATCACCTAGAAAGAGAGGTCGGATACTTAGCCATGCAACTTATTCAACAACTACTTAATACTGAATTGCTACACAAAAGCTCATTGCAATGCATAATTGATTTCTCCCTTAGTCCCTAAAGATTGTGTTTTCCCGATTAATTTTACAAGACTCGAGGTAACTTTGTTTACCAAAGATGGGGAAATATGTTGATTGGATCAAGTCTACCAGTAGGGGGAGTTTTATAGTAACAATAACTTATATTAGCAAGCAAGAAAATCCACATGTTGGTGCCAACATCCATGGTCTTTGATCACAAAAGAAAAGGAACAAGATTGCACCAAAGGCTACAATCATGGCAGTTGTTGAGAGGAATAACGTCAAAAGACCAAAAATCAACCTTCTTGGTAAACTGAGCAAAAAGTCCTTTTCCGAAAAACGTGCGGTGAGTATTGATAAGAACAGTAATAGTGAGGTAGCCGCAGTAAATAGTGAGCATGCATTGAATACTGCAAAGACAGTGAAGGCGGTTTCTTTTTTTAACACGGGGATGCCGGAGTCTTGATTGCTTCCATCGGGTACAGTAATTGTTGCTGCAAATACGACTGTGACAATTAGTGCAGTAGTGATGCTGCATGATTCGGCTGTTGTTTTCATCCAATTTTCTCCTTGCTTCATCAAATCTTGGTGTTCCCTAGTGAACACCATTGCGGGTGTCTCCTTATCGCTATTCATATCTAAATACTTCTCTATAGGTAACAAAAGCTTCTTTGCTTCCTGTAGAATTCATCCGAGTTATATTTTATGCAACTAGACAACAAAGTGAACAACTTCAAGCGTTATCTTATTTGTGACATACCTCACGCCATAAAAGCTCTTGTTGTAGTTGAAGTGCTGCACCGGTAGTACGACTGAGTACAAATGAAGGTGCCAATCTTCCAGCCAAATGCACAAGATTATTTTCAGAATAATCCTTCATTGTTCTATAAGACTTTGTGCGCTCAATTATATGATGGATAAGGTTATATACTTTTTCTGAACGGTTTATTATGGCTAACTGAATAATGTTATGCTCTTCTTCATCCTTACAGTTGATTGTAGTAGGTGACGTAAATAGAATCTCATCAACAACCTCGTAAGTACCTTGTCGAATGGCTTCGAGAATTGATCTTGTGTAATCAGCATTTGGTGAGCCCTTCTGACTACATATCAAGCTTAAAACCTTCTTTTCTTCTTGGTATACTTTTTTCTTCTTCTCTATATTCTTGATTGGACGCACTACAATTTAGAAAATTAAGGAACAATACGTTGATTGAAGTTAATTTAAGTTTCCATCTTCAGATGTGTAATCACTTACCGCTAACTGCTAAAACCTTCCAGAGAAGGAAATACAACATAGAGAAGGTTAAATGAAGAACCGCAATGAGGAGAAAAATCAACTGATATATTGGATAAAGTGTGGCTATGGACTACACAAGAAATAAATAACCAAAACTTATTAGGTACAAATCGAACTAGCTTCAAGTGTATATATAACTGATTGCTCACCAACTAATATCATGGAAATATCCCCAAACCAACTGCAACATGTGTTATTACAGATTTTCACTACCCGTAAGATGTCATCGACACATTTATCCAAAATTTTAGAGTGAAATAGCAAAGAACCTCTCACGTCGACATTGTGGAAAGCTGCAGGATAGAAATGTGTCTAAGTTAATGAATCTACATGGTTTATAGAAATTTTTGAAAAAATAGTTAGAGAAATACATGGATAGATAAAAGATTCCTTGAAGCTAATATCAGTTGGGAAGGCTATAGTTATTGCCAACAATATATTTGAATTTTCCCTAGCAACTTTAGGATATTTCTCGAGCAATGTTCGTACTGAGTCTGCATGAATTAATATGAGAAAGTATCATAAAATTTTAAATTATTCTAGTGTCTAATCACATGACGTAATAACTAGGAGCGGTGATTTTTATCCAAACCCATGTCTAATCCATTTAATAAACAAACACATTAATCCACCAAAAAATTATAATTACAATCAGAAAAAAAGCATTATAATTTCTAAGGTTAACCCGTCAACCCAAAATACCTTAACCACACACATTTTACCACTACCCACCGGTTTGAGTTAGTTGTTCTAAAAAAACTAACCACTCACCATATTGATTTTCGAAAATAGCAGTAACAATAGCAGCCGGAACCTCTTCCTCCTTGTCAAGTGGAGAAGGGCTTAAATTAAAACATAGCACAGATTTCAACAAATATGCATATATAGTGAGCCACTTCGTATTGGAATAACAAGTTTTCAGTGGCGACTCTTCGTTACCGTCTAGAATCTCCAACAATTATTTCCTCTTCTGAACCAAGAGTCGGGCTACGTTTATGTTACCAATCAATACAGCAATGTGTAGCGCTGTTCGACCTGGCCTTGTCATTTTTCGTTTCAATGTCTACGAAATAGTCGTGTCCCCTTTCAACTGCTAAGTGAAGGATTGTGTTGCGATTTTCGGTGATGGGCTGTACAAATCAATACAAGTGGAATAAGATTTGATTACACCAAAAGCAAGAATCAATCAACACCAAACGATTATCAACTCCATTGATTAGTCAACGATTACAAGAACAAGAAAATGAAAGTGATTTACAAAGAAAACTGAATGCGTACTAACCAGAAGCTTAGAGCTATTAAGCCCAATCTGTTAACAACCAATTAACAACTTAACTTTCAGAATTAACCATTAGCCCCCTGAACTTTCAAGCTAACCCAAATTAGCGCTCCAACTTTATTTGCAGCTTTGACTAGAAACCATTTATTTGACTTTGACTATTGTTGACTTTACCAAATTGTGAAGAATATGTGACAATCTCCACCTTTCTTCATCAATTCAAATCAACCAATGTGCAAATCATCCAAGCACTCCTTAAACCTTGGACCAGCTAGCCCTTTGGTCAACATATCAGCTGAGTATTCCAAAGTACCAACCTTTTCCACCTTTACTTCCTTAGAGCTAACCACTTCTCTAATAAAATGCATTCTCATATTTATATGCTTTGTTCTTTCATGAAAGCATTGATTCTTAGCCAATTGAACAGCCCCTTGACTGTCACAATACACAACTAGACAGACTTCATTGTTAAGAATCTTCAATTCTGTAACAAACCCCTTCAACCACAGTGATTCCTTTATTGATTCAGTAAGGGCTATGTACTCAGCTTCTGTAGTGGATAAAGCAACCACCTTCTGCAGTGTAGATTTCCAGCTAACAACACTGCCCAACACTTTAAAAACATAGCCAGTAACAGATCTTTCTTTATCCAAATCCCTTGCAAAATCTGAATCCACATATCCCATGTAATATCCCACATCGGTTGAGGGGGAGAACGAAGCCTTCCTTATAAGGGGATGGATACCTTCTCTATCAAGACGTGTTTTGCCTGGGCGAGCAACTCGTCAGGTGAAAACAAAACTGTGAGTTCCTGGATGGGCAACCCATCGGGGGAAAGCGGACAATATCTTGGTACGGTTTGCTTAGGCTGTTACAGATGGTATCAGAGCCAGGGGCCGGACTGGTGTAACAGCGAGGACGTTGGGCTCCGTAAGGGGGTGGGTTGTAATATCCCACATCAGTTTAGGGGGAGAACGAAGCCTTCCTTATAAGGGGGTGGATACCTTCTCTATCAAGACACGTTTTTCCTGGGCGAGAAACTTGTCGGGTGAAAACAAAACCGTGAGTTCCTGGATGGGCAACCCATCGGGAGCAAAGCGGATAATATCTTGGTACGGTTTGCTTGGGCTGTTACATTAGTAGCTCACACCATCACCAAACGGATGGTCAAACTGAAGTTACAAGCGTACTTTGGGTAATCTCCTTCGCAGTCTCATTGGTGACAACCCTAAACAGTGGGATTTGGTGCTACCTTAAGCAGAATTCGCCTACAATCGATCGAATCACGGGTCTACGGGTAAGAGTCCTTTCTTTATTGTTTATGGATGAAATCCTTTAACCCCTCTAGACCCCACCCCATGCCCAGGAACTGAACATTATAGTGTTGAGGGTGAAACACGGGCAAAATAGATACAAGAACTCCATATGCAGGTGCGTGAACAGATTATTAAACATAATCTACAATATCAACAGCGAGCGAACCAACATCGTAAACGAGTTGTGTCTAAAGAAGGTGATCTTGTGTGGATACATTTACGGAAGGAGCGTTTTCCGGGGACTCGTTTTGGCAAACTTCAGCCTCGCGCGGATGGGCCATTTAAAGTTTTAAAACGTATCAATGATAATGCTTACAAAATTGATCTACCGGGGGACTATAATGTATCGGCAACCTTTAATGTTGCTGACTTAACGTTTTATATTCCGGCTGATGGTGGTGATGTTGTGGACTCGCGGTCGAGTCCTTTTCAAGCGGGGGAGGATGATGCGGATCAAGACCCAATAGCCGACGTTCCGAGCCTGCATCATGTTGGCCCACTCGACGACCCGGTGGATCACCCTTGAGCCATGTTGCATGCACGGTTTATTTCAAGCTGGAGATTTCTTTTGTTTTAATTTAGTAATTGCATAATAACCAATCTTTGATTGATTGGGATTTGATTTATTTTCCTTACTTGATAGTTGAAGGCTTTTTAATTGTTTATTTTCCTTGTTGGAAGAGGAACTTTTTTTTGATGAATAATTAAGATTATTATCTCCGGGTTTTTTTTCTCTCTATTGTTGTGTTCCTTCCTCTTCAAGATCCCTATCATAATACCATTTTCAAAACCTACTTACAACTATAATCCATGAAGTAGTTTTGAAGTGAGTTACGTCCAATATTCATTCTCTAGTGAATATCTGTAAATTTGGTTTTCAACTCTTTGAACCTTCATCATTCGAACCAACCAACTGATTCAAAATAGTCTTAGTTCAGATTTATTCTCATAAATCTAACTGACTACGGATATTTAGAATAACTTTTATTCATAGATTTAAACGTACTAAAACTTGAACACATATAAAATTAACGAAGAAGAACTTAACCATTAAAACAAAATTAGATAAAATGTTACTGTTATAGTTCAAAAAACATCCAAATACTAAATACATATCATATCCAATCACCAACAAACCTAAGCCATATCCTTCTTGCATGCTCCTCATGTTTCGCTTGAGGTAGGGGATTAATAAATGGGTCTCTTATATTCTAATATGCATGTACTTTGCTTATTAAGACGTCTCCACGTTCTAGTATCTCTCATATATAGTGGAACTTCCTGAGTATGTGCTTAGTGTTGTGATGTTATCACCACTTTAAAAGATGGAAGCAAGGTTGATTTGAGAAGTGTTCCTAGGTTTTTAGAGATTGGAAACTACATTTTGTTTAATACGGTCGGAAAACGGTGGTGTTGGGTGCGGTGGTGGTGGTCTCCGGAGAGGAGGGTGAGAGGGATGGTCTTGACGTTGGGGAAGATTGAATTTAATGTTTATTGATTTATTTTAATGGGGTGGGGCCCATAAACAATTGTCCTTGAAGTAGGGTCAGAATCTTGTAGTGTATTTAACCTTAAGTGTATTTTGGTCTTTCAACGCACTTAATAGAAAAAGCTACCTCCATCCGTTTTAGTGACCATCAGTGCAACAAATTGAAAGTTTTTTGGGATCAAATCCATAATTTTTCAAAGTTAGAGACTAAATCCGTAATTTGGCCAAACCATAGGGGCCATCCATGTAATTAATCATTTTCTTTATATACATTCCCGAGCCACCATTTTATTTTTGGTTATATGAACCCGCGACATGTACGAGATCTAATTCTAGGCAGTATTATAATTGAAAGACTTTTTGGTTACAATGAACTAGTTAAACCAAAAAGGAAGATAAATAGTTAAAATATATTAAGGTTGATTCTTTTGTCATCCTCAACAAATTGACATTTTGGTTCCTTTTGATTCGGCCAAAGGACAAAAGGGCATGGAATTGTCCTTGTTAATTAATTTTATCTTTGTACCATCGAAAACAATAAGATTTATTTGTCGTTCATAAAGCCAATGGTTGTATAAAAAAAGACCAAAGTGTTTGGAAATTTCATATATGTATACATAAACATATAATATATATATATATATATATATATATATATATATATATATATTAACATTTGGATATATGTTCCAAGAAAGGTAAATATTTGTGCTAGAAGAATAATGACAAATAGACTTCCTACTCGGATGAATTTGGATCTAAAAGGTATTGATGTGCCTTCCATTTTATGTCCCAGTTATGATAATAAATCGGAATCGGTAGATAATTTGTTTGATGATTGTAGTCTGGCTGTGTCAATTTGGGTAAATGTGGCGACTTGGTTGGATGTTTGTTATAATCACTATTTCACCATCTAAGATATTCAATTCACCAATAGTATCCCATCATAAGATTATTAATAAACAAAGGCACAACTTAGATAAGTATGTAAAAAAGACCCATTTAATTCAAACAAACTCTAATAGAAACCAGAAAACATAGTCTAAAACATACTCTTAATATGTAGGTAATATACAATTCATTACTCTAAATAGTAACATTCCAAAGCTAAGGCAAACGATTACATTCGAAAAGCTATTACCTAAAATTTAGTACAATTATAAATGATAAAATGAACTTTTACCAGCTACAACAATATAAAATGAAATTTGTTAAGAGTAACTATATTCATTAACTATTAGTTTATATAAGGATTGAGACAAGGATGGACAGGCGATTAGTGTTTCCTACCGGGTGACAGACCACGAAGGCAGGAGATGGATATCGGAGTTCCTAGGGAAGCGCCAATAAGCAAATGGAGAACAAGAATCGATCCTCAAACAATGACTTGCAGAAGCTTCGTGGGGTTTCAACAACATTTTTCTTAACCAACTTTCCTCCAGAGACGCTACTGACAAAGACTTACAATGCACGGATTTTGGAAGGATTATTGATACGTATATTGCAAGAAAAAAAAGGCGGTTGGTAAAGCTTTTGCTTTCATTCGATTGATAGTGTGTGATCTACGTGCAATATGTATGGGATCTTTTCACTTATATGCAGATATCGCTAAGTTTGAAAGGAAGACAGAGACCCATAGTACTTTTGTGAGGAATTCCACGTATCATAAAGACGATGGATTCGACTAGGTCCAAAGATGTGCAATCACAAAAGACTTATGCAAGTGTCCTCAATGGTTCCAATCAATCCACATCAAAGGTACCAGGTAATATGATCTCTTTAGCACATGAGGACCTTATGGTTGTTGATCCTAATGTAATCTTCTTGTATGTGTTAAAGATGTTCATTTACTTGGTGATTTGTATTTGGTCTATAAGAAAGAAGGTTTCTTGGGTATAGATATTCGGTATGTGGGGGGACTATGAGCATGGATTGAGTTTGTTTATACTATATCTTGTGATAAATTCATGCAAAATGAGGCTTTAAATAGTATTTTCTTGGATATAAAGCAACTTACTAGTTTGTTTGTCTTAGATGAGATATTGGTTTGGGTTGAGATAAACGGTTTTCCACTATGTTCTTGGACCCCAATTGCTCTGCAAAAGTGGTCGAGCCATGGGGACAAGTTATATTTTGGGAGGATGGTAAATATGAAAACCTTGCTAGTGGTAGACTTTGTATTAAAACTTCAACAATGTTTAAGATTGAGGACATGGTTCAGGTGTGTGTGAAGGGTACCCAATATGACATTCATGTTCGAGAATTATTTGGATGGTCCCCTACTTTTTGTGAAGAGGTGGAAGGGGGAGATGATGAAATACTCGACAAAGAAGATGAAGTGTCTTCCGAGTCGATTTCTAATGAGGAGGAAGAGGTCCTGATTACTAAAGTGTTGCAAAGGAGTGCTGAATTGAGCCATGTTGAGGGTTTGAATAATATTAATGAGATGGATTTCCAAATTGGGCCTCATGAAACAAACAAGGAGCAAGTGCAAGATGATGTGGTAAACGATTTGAAGGATGGCGATGTTAGCAAGGGTAATGACCAAGTAAAAGACCAAGGGGTAGATGAAGAACCTGTGAATATTGTTAGCGAGGATCAAGAAGAGTCTTCTTTATCTAGACCACGGGGACTTGAAGAGCGTTGTTACGTATCACCTGCTAATAGGGTTACTTGTGATAATGAATATAATGCATTAGTCTCGGTGGGTTCTCTAAAGGACACATGCAAGCACAATGGGGTTTCTATGATTGAAGAGTTTAATAAGAATATTGAATTGGGGCACATTCTTGGATATGACATGACGGGATGTCGGGGTGATCTTAGGAAACTTCTTAACAAGATGGGTGATTCAAAGATTCATCAATGAATATAGTTTCCACAAATGCTAATGGGATCGAGGTTCTTTGAAACGAAAATATATAAGAGATATTTGCATAAAGTATAATGTAAAATTTTTATGGTTGCAGGAAACGCACTAGCCTTCGGTAGACATGTTTAAAATTAAAAGTATGTGGAGGAACTGTCAGTTTGAATTTGCTTGTAGTAGTGCTATAAGCCGGTTTGGGGGGGGGTTTCTTTATCTAATGTTTTTACGAGACGTTCTATTTTATGCCTTAAAAACTTACTCATGTGGAAGGCGAATGGTCTACCTATAATCTTACTTGCTATATGGTGAATGTTTATGCTCCCCAAGAAGAATAAGCAAACCAATCTTTATGGAATTTTCTCTCTTCTTTCATGCAACAAAAACCGGGTACGTATATCTTATTTGGTGATTTTAATGAGGTTAGATTTCCGGATGAATGACTGGGGACGGTTTTTAACTCAAATGTGGCCACTCATTTAACGATTTCATTATAAAAAAATGAATTGGTCGACGTTCCTATGGGAGGGTTCAAATACACTAGAGTTTCTTATTCATGTCAAAATTTGAGTAAATTGGATCGTTTCTTGATATCAGATGATTTGATGGATCATATTCCATATATTGAGGCTATGGTCCTTCCTAGTAAGATCTCAGATCATCGCCCAATTCTTTTTACACAAACAGTTGTGGATTATGGCCCCACTTCTTTAAAGTTCTATAATTCTTGGTTAAAGATATACGGGTTTAGAAAGTTTGTGGAAGATTTTGACATGAAACGGAAGATAATTACTCTTCCAATCCTATGGTTCGATTCAAACAGAAGTTAAAAGAATCTTAAACTTCTTATTAAAGGCTAGAATAATAAAATAAAATTGGATGATCGTCAAAACCAGAATGATTTGGAATCGAAAACTAAATTGGCTGATTTAGAGATTGAATGAGGGAAGATTTCTAATCAGCTTTTGGCTGATCGCAATATTTGGCTAGGAAAGATAAATGAGATGAACAAAATAGATTCTCTTGATCTTCTCCAAAAAGCTAAAATCGATTGGGCTATTGAAGCTGAGAAAAACTCGAAGTATTTAGTGCATTGATCAATAAGAAAAGAAAGCAGTTGGCGATCCGTGGTATAAAGGTTAATGGTGATTAGCTTTCAGATGCTTCTCATGTAAAAGACGCTTTTTTACATTTATTTAAAACGAAGTTCTTGAAGTTTAATAATGCATCTTATGCTAACTCTATGGGTAAGTTCATAACCTTGTCTTCTACCGAATTGAGTTATCTTGAACCGCAAATTACAGAAGAGGAAATCAAGGATGCAAATTGGTCTTGTGGTGGAGATAAATCCCGGGTCCCGAAGCGTTTACATTTGCGTTCCTTAAAAACTTTTTGAGATCTAATGAAACTGGACATTATAGGCTTTGTTCATGAATTTTTTTATGTCTTTGGTTATGCCTTTTGGATACAATTCGTTTTTTATCGCTTTGATTCCTAAGATCTAACCTTATGCTTGCTACGGGTTTTAGACCTTTCCGCCTTATAAGGTTGCAATACAAGATTATAGCAAAGATTATGGCAAACATGCTTTCTAGTGTGATTGGTGATTTGATCAGTAATGAACAGTCAACTTTTATTAAAAATCGTCAGATTCTTGATGGTCCCCTAATGTTAAACAAGATCGTTGATTGCTATAAGAAGAAAAAAAGGGATGTTAAAGATTGATTTTGAGAAAGCTTTTGATTTAGTTAGCTGGGATTACCTGTTCAGGGTAATGGATTTTATAGGCTTTGGGCCTAACTGGTTGGCTTTGAGCTTGCTTATACTCGGTTAGGTCTTTGGCCCTTGTTAATGGTAGTCCTACTATGGAATTCCAATTGGAAAGAGGCCTAAGACAGGGAGATATATTATCTCCATTCTTGTTTATTATGGAAATGGAAGGTCTTTACATTGCTTTTCAAGATATATCTTATTATGGTCTACTCAAGGGGGTTCAGGTTGGATCGCATGACATTAGTTTGTCTCATTTATTTTACACGTACGATGATATTGTGGTGGGAGAGTGATCCATAAACAATACTGAAAATATTGTTAGGACCCTCAATTGTTTCTATCTTGTTTCGGGATTGAAAATAAATCTTCATAAGTATAACTTGTTTGGGATAAGAGTGGATCATCGAGAAATGGTCTGATGTGCTAGGATGGTTGGATGTAAGTCATCTGAACTCCCGTTTGTCTATTTAGGCATCCTTGTGGGAGCTAATATGAGTAAGCCCGAGGTTGGAAGTTAATCATTGATAGATTTGAAGCCAGGCTATCTAAATGGAAAGCAAGCATGCTTTCCATTAGTGGTCGATCGATGCTATCCTCTATGGTTTTGGGTGCCTTAGGTATCTATTATTGTCACACCCCAGTCCCAGTCATGACGAATGGTACATAAACACATAACGAAAACTAAACCATTATGTCTTTTTTATTTAATAGCCAAATGTTTTACACCTCACGAAAAGACTTTACAACATGTTCCTAGTTCCTAACCAGGAACTATACAAGAACTAACTCCTTTTGATTATCAAGCATACGCTTGTGCTTGCACATATCAGCCGCAGCCCTGGAATGCGAACTACTCCACTATGGATTACCTGAGATGTGTACTAAAAAACATTTAAAGAAAATGGGTCAACATAAGTTGGTGAGTCCATAAATAATACATTTTAAAAATCCAATGTATCTTGAAACCCACATGGAGTACAATGTAACTTCTCAAATTCCCACTCATAGAACATATCTATGAGCTACTCACGGAACACCCGTGAGCCTATTTGTTCATGATTTAATCCTCCTTAATCTCCTAACCTACCAATACCTCACAAAAAGAAAGGAAAATTCTAACGAAGAGTTTAGGATCGATGCCACGGATGGACAACCGGGTGAACTAGATAAAACTCGAGAAATTTGGTGAACAAGTCCTACAATCGATATAAAGGCCGAGCTGTGTATTAATCATCCAAAATGCATACTCAAAAACCAAGAAACAACTTTGAACAAAAGAACCATGTTTGATGGCAGGGATAGACCATGCATCAACCGTATAGCTGTTGTACATATTTTAAGAACGAATAATGACAGAAACTTCAATTTAACCTCAATGATACATATGTGACCAGTGACTAAACCAAACCAAACCAAACGTACCCAGTATAATCCCACACATAGCTAACACTATTAGTAGGGTCTGGGGAGGGTGTGATGAGGGCAAACCTTACCCCTATCCCAAGGTATAGAGAGGCTGCTCCCGTTTAGACCCCCGGCTCCATGGGAAAGAAAAAGATAAAAATATAAATAAAATTAATGAGTAATAAAGTAAAATAAATCTAACAGTAATCTAACAATAACAGTGTATGACTAGAGTATATTAGTCACAAGAAACACAACACACCTACAAGAAACAAGACATACGCAAAATCTTTGCTAAACAACTCTACTCTCCCACACAACGGGTCACTCATCCTAAAACCCTAATACGACGTCTCCATGAAATCCTATCATTGATCATGTCCTCTGAGAGGTGTAAATCTAGCAAATCAAGCCTAATCCTCTCATCCCACGTTAATTTCGGTCTCCCCCTACTCCTTTTCCCCTCTACAACGAGAGTTTCCACCGTTCTCACTGGATCTGTGCTCTGTCTCCTCTTGACATGTCCAAACCATCTCAATCTTCCTTCTCTTATCTTATCTGAGATACATGTGACTCCCAATCTCTTCCGAACAACTTCATTTCTTATTCGGTCCTTTCTTGTGTGTCCACACATCCACCTCAACATCCTCATCTCAGCTACATCCATTTTATATACTTGAACAACTTCATATGTGACCAGTGACTATATACTCGAAATCAGTTAAAGCTCGAAATATGTGCAAGTTAAGAATTTTATTAGTAAACTCATCTTTGTAATTGAAATAATTTTTTTTTAATTGAAATCTTTGATTTCATTGTCTAGAATGTCGACTTATAAGCTCAACTTCTTATTTTTCTTAACTGACTATCTTCCTAAGCTTACAGCCTTACATAGTAGAATTGTCTAAGCAGACCAACACATTATGAACTTTTACAAACCTGAATAATCCATCGATTGAGAACGAGCGATTCATGTGAAGAAACGACAATGAAGAAGGAAATATTCATAATTAGGGTTTGAGGTTTGCGCTACTGAGATAAGAGGAGAATGACATATTTTTTGTTTCATATGAGAGTTGGGTCAGATAATTCATAAAGTGGGTCGGGTAATTAGATCCGCGTGTGAGATGTATGTGAAACGGGTATTGGGCGGGAAAAAAAGGGGAGGGTTGATGTGAGAGGGGTAAAATTTATACTCTTTTATTATAGAGTATAGATGATGTCGCCCAGGCGGTCTATATAAAACTAACTATAAAACATAAGCTAGACTCCTAAGTAATAAAAGGAGTACCTTCAACTAAACCGCACTGAAAGGCAAGTGTACCTATCGAGTGTAGCACAACTTAATGGTAAACCGAGTTATCGAACCCTAGAGACACTGTATAACTATACTAGACTCTGACTCGGACTAAAGATTGATTTGGTTGGGGGTTGACTACACTACTGAAATAAACTAAGGAATGCAGAAAACTAAGTCGACTCAAGCTATCAAGACAAAGTAATAAGGTGAAACCAGATGAAGGAAAGAATACCACCTAGGTCAGAATCCTACTTGTAAAGTACAACTTATACCGGTTCTGGAACTAAGATGGATCTGGGTTTCTAAGGAAACAACTTTAGACAATCTAGTTGATCCCTAATCATTCTCAGGGTGTCACCAACTAAGGAACCTAAAGGTGTAATAAACTCACCAGATAGTGGATTACCTTTCAGTCTCTCCAACTATGATAAAGTGCCCGAATAGACAGATTACCTCTCAGTCTCACTGTCCACTATACATCGAAGATGCATGGGGTAATCTCAGGTTAACAACTATGACATGAACTAGCAACAATCACTAGACACCTAATACCAACGTCCTCTCAGACTGTTAACACTCGGATTCCTAATGAAGAAGACTAAATGACTAATTCTCACCTCTCGGGTATTGAACTAGGACACACACTTAATCTAATCAAGGATCAATTAACACTCCTATGGATTACTACGTCTAGCAAACCACTTAGGTCACAAGTAATAAGCAAACAACCTAAACATGCATCTATTAATGAAAGACATTCAACAAGACAACATGAGGAACATTAATCAACACAAAACCAGATTAAAGCATGCATATACCTCATAATAATCAACTCAAGATCTTTTACAAAATCATAAAACCATCAAATAGAATCCAAAACCAGTAAAAATCTAAACTTTACGCATATTCATCAATTGACCTATGCAGTACTATGGTTTTAGCCAAGAATCATCATCCAAAACATCATAACAGAAGTAAAAGACAAAGACATGGTATCAAACATAGGAATCAAAACGCAAAGATTCAAACTTGAAAACCTAGAACGCTATTACAACGAACCCGGGATCCAAAAGCTTTGATCTTGCGCTCGAATCAATCTCTTGCTCCCAAAATCGCCCCTTGGCTCTCTCTAGACGGCTAAGATACGAACGTCTTCAATTATGGCATTAGAATTCTATTAAAATCAAATTTTAGGGTTTTTTTCATGATTTAATGTTCTATCGTGTACCGCGAGAAAAATATGGCAAGCCCCTCCCGTACCGCGAGGGCCAAATCAGTCGGGGCTGGTATCTGAGATCCTCGGGTACTGCGTGAATTCCCCTTCTCTTCTCTCGCGTACCGCGAGAGATTGGAATTTCAACTTTTTAACTTTTGATCTTTCCGACTTCTTCCTCTTGAGCGTTTTCTTCATATATTCACTCGTAATCTTCCCGAGCACCTGGAAACATACAATAGACTCAATAGTATACAAAAATGACTCAAAACAAATACAAAACTATCTAAAACGAATTAAAACACTAGGAATAAAGATGTGTGCTTTGCACTACATCAATATATATATATATATATATATATATATATATATATTAAAATTTTAATAGAAGATGATTAAATGATTGGTGTTATTAATTAATGAAGTTAAGATAATTGGTGGATTTGGATTTGAAATCGAATAAGATAATGGTGAGAGTTAGGACTAGTTCAAACTCCAAAAGATAAGATTAAATCCCATTCAATCCTCCCCCTTATTTGTTGGTTCGGTTTTTAGAGAAGGTCCGAGAGAGATATCGTGGAAGTGAGAGAAATACCAAAAGTGACCGGTGGTGGTTTACAACGGCGAGAAGTGATCCGGTGACCCGATTGCGACGGAAACGAGCTGCAAGGTGGTCCCGTAGGTGGTGGTGGTATCGGTTAATGATAAGCCGAGCTGCAAGGTGGTCCCTTTAGGCAAGGTTTACATACTTGTCAAGCCAACAAACATAGGGTGAAGATCCCGCTTCAGCTTCCGGTTATACTCACAAACTTCAAAAAATAGCATTATGACAACGTAACCGGTGAAGCTGTCATTTGTATCGAAGGAGAACCAGATTTCAGGGTCTTCGAACCGATGGATATGTTTATGTTTGAAAATTCAAATCTTCAAGTCCTGTACCCAAAACCAATTCATCATGGAGCTGGTAATACCACTAGAGAGGAAGCCACATTATTTGTGTGTGTGGTAATAAGAGCATTACACATGCGTAAAGAAGCCATGTCACTGCTGGAAAAAGAGAAGCCCCAAGAGCCTTAGAATATTGGTATGCAACGGTCTCGAGGGAGATTGCTGGATCATTTAAGACCGTTGTATACCAAATGTACATGTCAAGGGACTAATCCTATCAGATTTTGGAAGTTCATAGTAGCTAATGACACACCCGGCAACACTACTAGTGTTGCCTAGGTTCACGGGCGAGACAAAAAGTTTGTCTATATATAGCATGCTCATTTCTTGTTGTTTAAGATTTTGTCAATTTACACCTTACACTGTGTGTTTTTCCAGATCTGACCGATTAGGGTTTGTATTAGCAAGGCAGGAGTTCAATTGTAACATTTTTTGGCTGATTAATCTATTATTATGATGGTGTTTGGTTGATTATTGGTGTTTATGTTCATTTCCTCTACTTTTATTACATTTTTATGGTCTAAACATCAAATCAATTGATGTTTTAGGCTGTTTATTATGTTTAGATAGTCATTAGCATTGAGATTCTTGAGTTTTGGACATACATGTGGGTTGGGGATTGACTCTCTTGAAGAGTAAAAGTGATTACATCGATTTATGGGTCAGACTCGGTATCTCTAATGCTATTCGCCCACGTATTGGAAACAGTGTGTGGTACCATATAACCAAGTCTTATGCTAAGTGATGTGTTGCAAAACACATATCTTTATCCTTGTATTCTGTAGCATTTTAGTATAGTTTTATAGTCGATTTCGGGTCGTTTATAGCTTGTGCTGAGTAACGTTATGTCTTGTAGGTGTTCGGGAGGAAAAGCAATGTAAAGGAGCAAGAACTATGAAAACACGAGCATACGAGAACACGGGACGAGAAACTGTAAAAGTCAGGAAAGAGTCCAAACTTCACAAGAGCATATCTCGAGCTAGAAAATGAGTTACGGGACCCATAATATATGGATTTGGGGTATTTCGATGAGCTGAGTCCTAAAATTGGGTTTTGGCGGTACGCGAAGAAATGGGGCCCGACTTCGCGGTACGCGAGGAAACTGGTTCCAGGAAAAGATCCCCGACTCTTTTGTCTCTAGCGCCACGCGAGGGATTGGCCATTCGAGCTTCGCGGTACGCGAAAAACTCCAGATACAAGGTTTGTAACCTAATTTGCTATTTAAAAGGTTAGAGGCCATTCTTAGGTTTATTGTCGAGTTCCAGCCGTCAAATATCAGTCTTTGGGGCGATTTTGGAGGGGAGAAGCAAATGAGAGTCAAGGATTGAAGCTATTGAAGCGTAGATCGATTGGATAACACCTATTCGGTTTATGTACTTTATCTTTTTTTCCTTTGATTAGTCTATCTTGCATTATGATCTTGAATATTGAACCTTGTTTACTATTTTTGATGATGATTGTTGGCTAGATTCTTTAGCTACCTAGGTTTTGATAACTACTTTATGAAATTGGGATTTTATTCGGTTTTTGGTTGCATGTTGATGGTCTAATATTAAAGTAACGAACTTGTTTATGATTGATCTGATGTACATGCATGTTTATGTCTAATTTATGATCACTTATTGTTCCTCATGAATCTTGTTGAAAGTCTTTCAGTTATAGATGCATGATTAGGTCATCTACTGTGTGTTTATGATTTGTTTATGGTTTTTTGATATCATTATCCTTAGAAACATTATTTGAGAGTTTAAAGGATATATATGTTCTACCTACTTCAATAGCTGAAAGGTGAGAAGTAGTCGGGTTGTCCTTGGTGTTACCTATTTAGGTGTAAAGACTCTAAAAAGAGGTTTCCCCTAGGTGTCTTAGTATTCTTTGCATCCCCGTGTCTTATCGAGAGTCTTCAAGTTACCCTTTGCATTCCTTGAATGTATTGAGATGGTGAGACTGAAAGGTAATATGTCTTTTGGGTACTTTAGTGTTGTTGGAGAGACTGAAAGGTAATCCAACTAACTAGTGAGCTTTTACACTCTTTACGGTTTCCTTCTGGTCACACCTGGAGAATGATCAGGGATCCACTAGGTTGTCTAAGGGTGTCATACGTTAAGATCCCAGTTCCATCATAGTTTCCTTAACCGAGAGAATTCCAAGAGTCACAAGTAGGATTCTTAACCTGGGTAGTGCTTTCCCCATTCTTGAGTCCGTCTAAAGTCTTTTGCTTGATAGTTGGTTTTCATTAGTAGTTCTTGTTAGTATGTTAGATTTAGAATCACAACACAAAACCCCCATTTAAATCAGTTTATTAGTTGAGTCAGAGTCTAGTTAGTTGTCACTAGTGTCTTGTGGGTTTGATATCCGGACTTTCATTAGGCTTTACTACATTTGATAGGTACACTTGCCTGTCATTATGGTCTAGTATTTAGGATAGTCTAGATTTTAACTAGAGTGTCTAGATTAGGTTAAATTAGGTAATTTTTGTAGACCATACCAAGCACATCACTAAGCTTCATGATTAAGGCATTATTCCATATTTTTCTTTGAGGAAAAGAGTTGGAAACGGTTTGAGTACGAGCTTTTGGAAAGACTCATGGTTAGGGGGCACCCCTTTTCATCTTATATTTCCTTGTCTTTTTTGCTATAGAGGTAAGCAAAGATTGTTAAGTTTGTGATCGTGTGCATGGGAATGGATATTCTTGGCTTTGGCGCGGGCCCATTCGTGGAGGTTTGGAGCAATCATAATTTTATTCCCTTCAGCCTTTATTGTCCTCTTTTTTTATCCCAAATTCTAATGATAAATGGATCTAGGCTATGATTGGGGATCATGACGAGTTTACAGTAAAAAGAATTCGGAATGCTATCGATCTTTGCATGTTGCCGGTGGGTTCTCGTTGTACTCGTTGGAACCGATTTGTCCACCTTAAGACTAATATTTTGGCTCGGCATGTTTTCAAAGATCGCCCTTTTACTAGACAGAATCTGGCTAATAAAGGGTTAGATATTCCTTATTTATTGTGTCCATTCAGATATTTAAGATGGTAGGCATATTCTTGGTTCATGCTCAATATCTCGATTCCGCCTTCTACCTCGCCGGGTTCCATGGCGGAATGGATTGACTTGATTTCAATATCCTTTTCGAAGAAATCCGTTGTGGAGGCAATTGTGATGACTGCTTGGTGAGTTATTTGGCGTTTTCGAAATGATGCGGTCTTTCTTGTTTCAAAGCCAAGGAAGGGCACATTTTTTGAAGATATTGTTAGCTTTTCATTTTTGTGGTTTGTAAACAGGAACATGAAAATTACTATTTCTTAGGTGGATTGGCTTAATAATCCTTTGATGTTTTTGTAATCTTTCCCCGTCTATCTCATTGCTAGGCGTGTGGTTTTTTATAAAATTATTGTTGTTCGAAATAAACTAATGTTCATAGGCTACAGAGGATGTGAAGGATGGCGAGTTGCGAAGGCGGCAGAGGCTAGAGGTGGATGGCTGGGGGCGGCTGCTAGAACTTGAAGCCGTAATCGTGGAACAGAAGACTTTGGTTGTGGAGGTCGATTGTGAATGATGAGGAAGGAAAGAGGAACAATGATTAAACAAGGTGAAAATAAAGTTTCTTAGTTTAACTGTTAGGGTTATAAAAAATAAAATAAAAATTAAAGAATATTAAAAGTTTAGATAAAATAAAAATATACAAAAGCCTTTAACGAACAACATAAACAAACAAACATGAACGAACGTTCATGGACACAATTGAACGAATAAGAGCCATGTTCATATTCGTTCATTAAGTTAAATAAACAGAATTCGTTCTTTATGTTCGTTTAAACTTCGTGCCGAACGAAGCTTATTTTCACGACCCGCTCAAAACACTCAAAAGTTTACCAAAAATTCAGCCATATGTTGCCGCGTTTCCGGAGTTTTCCAGAGCCATCAAGATGCCTCTAGAATGGGAAATTCTAGAACAATGTAGGTGCTTCAAGGATAATTATTCCATGATATGATGATCTAGACAGATAAATGTTTAGATATATTTAGATGGAATTTTTTTGTGTAGGAACTTTCTAGAAATCGCTAGGACTTGTAGTTTGCATCTAGGGCTGGCATATCGTGTATACACGTACACGATAAGACACGAACACGAAATATGTATACACGAACACGACACGATAACTTATCATGTACTTTTTTCTAAACACGAACACGAACCTGTTTATACATGCTTAACACGATAAGACCTGTTTAGAAACACATGTTTAAGAACCTGTTTAGTGAAACAAAAGTCGTCGAATGTTCACAAAAGTCTTAAATAAAGCATAAATACATAATCCTTAACAAATTTATAACAAAAATACATAAAATTCTAATAAAAACATCTAACAAAAACAATTTCAAGTTCCAGTTGGTCTTGCACTCTTTCTTCTCAAATCTTCAATTCCAAACAATCAAACCTACACACAAAATAAGTATAGTCAGTTGGACATATTCATATACTTTTATCAAGCAACATTACTATAAATATTTGGAGTGGGATACCTTAGGATTATTCACTGTTTTTAGCAAGCAACACTACTTGAAGCATTTAGAGTGGGTACCTTAGGATTGTTCACTGAGTTTAAAGCATTTGATTCATGACTAATGTTAAGCGACATTATATCTTCTGTGAGCTCATCTACACTAACTTGGTTAGAACCTACAAAGTACAAACAAACATATACCATTAATATAATACTATGTAAAAAACTTATAAAAAATCAAGGGAAAATAGACATTACAAAAATCTCCAAATAACCAATCTTTTATGCATATTAGAGCCTTAATGGTATCTTTACAAAGTGAACTTCGATGTTCATTAAGTACTCTTCCACTTGCACTGAATGTAGACTCTGATGCGACAGTAGATACCGGAATTGTCAAAAAGTCTCTTGCCATCCTCGCAAGTATGGGATATCTAAACTCATTGGCTTTCCAAAAATAGGTGAGCTTACCATCTGAACAAACACCCTCTAAAATCAGCATTTACTTGGTGTAAAGACTTGTAAAGCTCTCTTGTAAACTTCCTTTGTAATCAATAAAAAATTATTTGATTACAATCTTACTTGTTTACATTTTATCACTTCCGAATCGTTGCATAGTTTGAACAAGACACGCACGCAAGTCAAAAAGTTTACTCAGCAAAATGACTAATTTCCTGACTTTATAGTTTATATATGGCATTATGACTATAGTATGTGCCCTTTTCTGAAGTTGTACACTTCACCACGAAAATGGAAACGGTCGAAAGCCAGGATGTTGTTAACTCAAGTGGCCCTTGCGTTGCCGGCGCCAGGGTGTGGAGTACAAGCTGCCGCTAGGAGGAGCTTCTGCTACTTTCAACCTAGAAAAAGCAGTATGCAGCCATGGGTTTTTCATGACAGCCCCAAATCACTGGGACCCTCTCTCAAAAACCTTCCAACGGCCTTTACGCCTCTTCTATTCTCGCGAACACGAGGGCCTTTCTTCCTCCTCCTCCTCCGTCACCGTCCAAGTTTCTCATCCGCCACAAGCCTCTCATCTAATTCTCCGTGTATTTGACTCCGTCGATCTCTCTCCTGCACATCAGCAATTATTAATGGTTTTTAATTGTGTTTTATTTATATTTGGTACCAAATCTCAAAATTTTGAATATAGATATGAATGTGAATTCTAATTGGTTGTTGCAGGAGCAAGTGAGGAGAATGCTGCGGTTGTCAGAGGCAGAGAGGAGAAAATTGTGAGGGGGTTTCAAGAAATATATGGTGAAGCTAAAGCATCAGGTTTTGGGAGAATCTTTAGGTCTCCAACTTTGTTTGAAGACATGGTTAAGTGCATTCTTGCCTGCAACTGCCAGTTACATCACTCTCTCTCTCCATTGATTTATATAAATGTAAACTTGCTTTGTGTTTGCTCATGTGTGTGTGATTACAGACCAGAGAAACAGAAAGTTTAATGTTTGAAGTTTATCAAATTCATCTGTAGTTAGTGTGTCAAGCATGACTATCAAATAGTCCCTAAATCTAAAGTTGTGAGGCATACAGAAAGCATACAAGAACTACATGTACCAAGAATCAAGTAGTCATAACAGATACAAGAATAATAAGGCAAGAATAAGAATTATTGTCAGAAGGGTTAAAATCTCCTAAGTTGTTTTATTCAATCCGAATGCGTTGATCGGTTGGCTTGAGACGGTTCGGATGAAAAAAGAAGCCAAAGATGTTATTGAAGTGGTCATTAATTTATGCGTCTTGGTGGATGATTTGGAGGTGTCGTAATGGAGTAGTCTTCGAAGGTAAATCTCAAAGCCAAGGATTTTGTTTCGATGATGTTTTGCAATTTTCGTTTCTTTGGTATGATAGTAGGAACTGTAAGCGTAAATTGAACTGAATTGAGTGGCTTAAAAACCCGCTTCTATGTTTGTAATTTTTTTTTCTATGTAAGGCCCCAAACCCGGGAGGCCTCACTTGTTGGATTTACTCATTCACAAACAGTTCTTAAACTTGATTATCAAATAACGCAGCGGAAAATTTCATTTAAACATAACGTCATCATTGTTCATACATGCGGAAGCGTAAACATTGTTTAAAACGTAAATACATCATTACTAAACATAACGGGATGCCAGTCTTCATAGTCAGTCGGGTAACTCCTCTCGCTAGCCAAGCATCACCGTCCATCCTCATAACATGCCTTAACCTGAATGTGCACACTAAAAAGTCAGCTACGCTGGTGAGTTCTAGTTTTTCGTTTGATTTAAGAAATGGTTCATCATTCAAAACATTGATTAGGGTTTAACATCACGTATAAGAAAACAGAGCCTTTCATTCATAAACCTTCCAACATTTAAACACATTGAACGGATCATTTGTTTAAAACATTTAACATTCATTTAAGTCATACATTACTATCTAAAATCTGTATATTTCTTTACGCGTCTCTGTGTCCCCGAAGGAACCCTGCATGTCGTGGACAACCGTTACGTATCACCGTCGTTGCCACAACATTCCGTCAATTCCCTTTTTGGTATTGCCCCCAAGGCTAACTGCACGAGGACCGACAATACCCATTCAGTTGCCCCCCTATGGCTCTCAGCCATAGATCGACAACCTCCATTGAAGGCTATGGCTCTCAGCCATAGACCGACAACTTCCTTCGACGGCTATGGCTCTCAGCCATAACACCGTCGGATCATAATTTAACCTGACGTAGGGTCACATTAACCCTTGAGTAACCGTCGTTACTCCATACCAGTTGTACAACATCAAACCATTGGCAGGCCACTAAGACACTGCCCCTGTTGTTCTTATGGTAACTATGGCTCGCTGTCCATAATCTACCACAAGGCTGGGAATCTCATTCCCAGACTTCATTCGTCAATTCCATTCATTCGACAGATTAGATTAGTAATAACTTCTTTAAAACCTTTGCCCTTTTTCTTTTCTTTTCACAAAACCTTTCCTTCACTTTCGAAACCCTTTACCTTTACTTTAAACCATTTCTTTATAAACATTCGTTCGTAAACATTCCATTCATAAAACTTTCTTTCCATAAACCGTTCATTCCAAATCATTTCATTTCGTAAACATAGTTTCATAAACATCATTTTATAAAACAACATTTCATATGTATGCACACCAGCCCAAAAACATTATATAAAACATTTAAAAGAGGGCTTCTAGAACTCACCTTATAAGCTAGTCTCAGATCTGTCCTAACTACGACCCAACGAGAATCACACGTAACCTGAATTGGTTACAAAACACATATATCAAACCTAACCTCAATTCACACTTTTACTCAGCTGACATAGGTTCCTCTGGCCTAAGCGAACTTATAGGCGAATTTAATAAGCTCGCTTACCTTTGGCCAGGCGAACATAATAAGTTCGCTTACCTTTGGCCAGGCGAACTTAACTTAGGCGAACATAATAAGTTCGCCTCCACCAAGCGAACTTGACAGGCGAACTTGCTAAGTTCGCCTGCACCAGCAGTCATCTTCCCAAACAGTCCCGAAATTCACGCATTCGAGTTCGATTATGTCAAAACTTCAACTTTCTTTGGTCAAAACAACCGGTTTTTATTCCAGATACTAAACCTAAGCTTATTCTCAAGTTTCATCCGTAAAAACGTCCTATTTTCACCCGAAAACCCGGAAACCCAACCTAAGCAAAAATCTCAATTTTTGCTCGAATGGTTACCTGGTTGATGATTCTGATTTGGAGGTTTCCTTCACGAGTGCAAGAGACACGAGCTGGTGCAATCTTGTGTGATTCTGACACTTTCTCTCTCTACAGGTTTTCTCTCTCTAGAATTGCAAAGAGGAGAAGTGAGGGGCTATGGGCTATTTATAGGGGAGACCTCCCCAAGCCCGGTTCGCGACAGACCCGACCCGACTTCGGCCCTCTTGAATTCGCTAACTTTATTTCTCGCCATTTTAGGATGTTACAAGTCTACCCCCCTTACAATAGGTTTCGTCACCGAAACCTATCACAGGTCAAATAGATAAGGGTACGACTCCCTCATTTCCGCCTCCGTTTCCCATGTAGCCTCCGATCCCTTTCGGTGCTTCCATTGGACTTTAACTAATTGGATCACTTTGTTACGCAAACGTTTCTCCTTTCGGTCTAAGATAGTCACGGGTTCTTCAATGTAGTTAAGGCGGTTGTCGACCTCGATGTCGGTAAGTGGTACGTGGGCTGATTCATCCGCCAAACACTTTCGTAAGTGTGATACATGGAAGGTAGGATGAATCCCACTTAACTCACCAGGCAACTCTAACCGATAAGCGACCTCACCCACCCGTGCCATTATCCTGAATGGTCCGACAAACCTCGGACTTAACTTTCCTCTCTTCCTGAATCGAATGATTCCCTTCCAGGGTGACACTTTCAACATTAATATGTCCCCAACATCAAACTCAATAGGCCTTCGTCGTTTATCCGCATAGGATTTCTGACGATCTTGTGCGGCCTTCATTCGTGCTTTGATTTGATCAAACCTTTCCGACGTTTCTTTTACGACTTCAAGACTTCCTAATTCCTTCTGCCCAATCTCACCCCAACAAACCGGGGTCCTGCATCTTCTCCCATACAACATTTCGTAAGGCGGCATGCCTATCGTCGTGTGATAACTATTGTTGTACGAGAATTCGGCTAACGGCAGATGACTGTCCCAACTGCCACCGAAGTCGATAATACAAGCACGAAGCATATCCTCCAATGTCTGAATGGTCCTTTCGGACTGACCATCCGTTTGTGGGTGGTATGCCGTGCTGACATTAAGCCTCGTGCCCATTGCTTCATGAAATCTTTTCCAGAACCTCGATGTGAATCGGGTGTCCCGGTCAAATACGATCGTCAATGGCATTCCATGCCGTGCTATTATTTCGTTAATAAACACTTCCGCTAACCTCTCCGACGAGAACGTCTCGCGAATAGGTAGGAAATGAGCACTCTTCGTTAAACGTTCCACAATTACCCAAATGGTGTCATGACCTTTAGCTGTGCGAGGTAGCTTGGTTATGAGGTCCATGGTAATGTGTTCCCACATCCATTCCGGTATATCAAGTGGTTGAATCTTTCCATACGGTTTCTGGTGTTCAGCCTTTACTTGCGAGCAAGTCAAGCACTTGCTTACATTCGTCACATTATACTTCATTCCAGGCCACCAGTATTCCTTCCTCAGATCTTGGTACATTTTATTGGTACCCGGATGGATAGAGTACCGAGACTTATGAGCCTCATCCAAGATTTTGGTTCTAAGCTCGCCACCCATAGGTATCTATACCCGTCCAAAACGTGTCCTAACACCAAGGGTGTTATATTCCAACTTGTCCCGTTGGCCAACCATCATTTCCTTCTTTATGTTTTCTTCTTTAAGTGCCTCGTCTTGAGCCTCTTCGATTTCTCTCATCACATCTGATGTTATCACCAACTGGCAAGCTTTCACTCTAATAGGAGTAGGCACATCCTTTCGGCTTAGAGCGTCAGCCACCACGTTTGCCTTTCCAGGATAGTACATGATCTCACAGTCATAATCCTTCAGGAGTTCCAACCATCGCCTCTGCCTCATATTAAGCTCCTTTTGTTCGAAGAAGTACTTCAAACTTTTGTGGTCGGAGTAAATATTAAATTTCACCCCGTAAAGGTAGTGCCTCCAGATTTTCAATGAAAATACGACAGCAGCAAGTTCCAAATCATGAGTCGGATAATTGGCTTCGTGAACCTTCAACTGCCGTGACGCATATGCAATCACTCTCCCGCGTTGCATCAATACGCACCCTAATCCCTGACCCGAAGCGCCAGAGTATACCACCAAGTCTTCACTGCCCTCGGGTAGGGCCAAGACTGGAGCTTGGGTTAGCTTCTCTTTCAATTCCTTAAACGCTTCATCGTGGGTCGAACCCCATTCATACTTTACCTCCTTCCGAGTCAACTTTGTCAACGACGAAGCTATTTTCAAGAAGTCCTGGATGAATCTCCGATAGTAGCCTGCCAATCCCAAGAAACTACGGATTTCAGTTGGCGTCTTAGGAATGTCCCATTCCCTTACCGTCACTATCTTTGCTGGGTCAACCATAATGTCGTTCGGGTTAATGACGTGACCTAGGAATTGGACTTCCCTAAGCCAGAACGTGCATTTGGAGAACTTAGCATACAACTTTTCCTTCTTCAGAGCTTCCAATACTTCCTTTAAGTGACACGCGTGATCACCCTCATTCTTGGAGTAGATGAGGATATCATCGATGACCACAATTACCGATCGATCCAGCATCGGTCGACACACCCTATTCATTAAATCCATGAACGCTGCGGGGGCGTTCGTCAATCCAAAAGACATTACGCGAAACTCGAAATGTCCATAACGCGTGCGAAATGCAGTTTTCGGTATGTCTTCTTCCCTTACCTTCAACTGATGGTACCCGGACCGAAGGTCGATTTTCGAGAACCAACTTGCGCCTTGCAATTGGTCAAACAGGTCATCAATCCTTGGTAAAGGGTACTTGTTCTTCACCGTTCATTTGTTCAACTCGCGATAATCAATACACATTCTCATCAAACCGTCTTTCTTCTTCACAAACAACACCGGAGCACCCCAAGGCGAGATGCTCGGTTGGATAAATCCTTTCTCAAGTAACTCGTCTAGTTGTGCCATTAATTCTTTCATTTCCACTGGTGCTAGTCGATATGGAGCCTTAGCCACCGGCTGGGCATCTGGTACTAAGTCAATTCGGAACTCAATTTCTCTATCGGGTAGTATCCCAGGCAAATCCTCTGGAAACACCTCCGGGTACTCGCGTACCACGGGTACATTATCTAGTTCCCTCACTTCCTTACACTTGTCAATTACGTACACCAGATAAGCCTCGCATCCGCGCCTCAAGTAATTTGTTGCCTTAATCATCGAGATAACGTTTGGCATTGGGGCGTCACGATCTCCAAAGACCTCGACTTTGCTACCATCCGGAGCCTTGAGTTGGATTATCTTTCGTTTACATATGATTTGTGCTTCGTTGGCAGTTAACCAATCCATACCCAACACAGCATCGAACCCTCCCAAAACCATAACAAACAATCTGACAGGGAATCTATGACCTTCTATCTTTATCGTGGAGTTGTCAACTACATCGGTCACTCTCGCAGTCCTACCCTCAGCGGTTTCTACGCTAAAGGCCCTTTCTAGCTTACTGACAGTGTACTTCACTCGTTTACAGAAAGTCGCAGATATAAAACTCTTACTGGCACCCGAATCAAATAACACAGAAACAAAATTGTTGTCAAGGATGAACGTACCTGACGCCACATCAGGGTCCTTCCTAGCCTGATCCTGCGTCAGTGCGTACGCTCGCGTCTTCGCACGAGATCCCTCTCCCTTCTTCTCCGGGCCCTTTCCCTTCCCGGTTTCCCCCATCCTGGGCTTCGGGCAGTCCCTACTCAGATTACCGACATCCCCACAGTTGTAGCACTTGTAGTGTTGTGTGCACTCACGGGCGTAGTGCCCGGTCTTGCCACATTTGAAACACAAGTTAGATCCCAGTCTACATTCGCCTGCATGTCTTACCCCACATTTCTTACAAATGGTCAGCTCATCCACCCGAGCCCTCTTATCACGAGCCCCAAACATCTTTCCCCCAGTTCGCTTGTTTGAGAAGCTCGGTCTCTTCTTTTGCTCTTCAACGACAACAACATTCAGTGCCAGATCGTCAAATACCACGCCACTTAGCTCTACTGCCGAATCATAGGTAGTAGTGGCGTTTGCCTTAACATAGGTGCGGACCTGGTCCGGCAACCCTTGAATATAGCAGGCAATCTTTCTCTCTTCAGTAGTGACAAGATGTGGCACCAGACGTGCCAGTTCATTGAATCGAGTTGTGTACTGCCGGTGCGTCATGCTCCCGGCCTTCAAACCCAGAAATTCTCTCTCTACCTTCTCAATCTCGTTCCTTTGGAAGAAATTCTTGATCACCAAAGTTTTCAAGTCAGCCCACATCATCGCATCCACAATCTCGCTCCCTTTTGCCTGACGTACACCTTCCCACCAATGGGATGCTTCCTCCCTCAAGGAGTTAGCGGCAAATTTTACAACCTGATCCGTTCGGCACTCGCTCAGACGAATGGCAGCTTCCATACGGATCACCCAATCAAACGTAGCCACCGCGTCTTTCTTTCCAGTGAGGACCGGTGGGTCACATGCCTTAAATGACTTGTAGTCGCATCCACGAGCAGGCGGTGCGTTGTCGGTCTCATTGTTCTGGGCACCAGTTGCCTCATTAGACCCACACTCCCCATTAACCTGCTTCAATGCTTCTACCAACAGACCTGGCAGAGAAGTCTTCATCAACTTTGTGAACTCTCGAGCTATTGCTGCTCTCACTTCTGGTTCAAAAGTGAAAGGTTGTTCTTCAACCAGTGTCTGCTCAGTTCCATGCACACTAACCGCCGGTTCAATGTGAAAACTTCCTTCTTCACTATTCTCTTGGCGCGCAGGGATCCTGCCACGCCCACCATTTCGACCGCCGGTACAACCACCGGTACGGCCACCACGCCTTCCGTTTCCTCTCCTCGCCATTTCGTTCTATAAGACAAGAAATCCAATGTCATCACGCTAGTTAACAAATAAAATTCAATAAGTACTGTAAGATGTTAATATACACTGGCCATCTGCAATTAACCATTACACTACCTTTTGATTTCTATTTGACCACCTTTGTGATTCCATCAGAACACAAGTCCTTACCTAACCCTTTCTAAGGCATACTATATACGTAAATATATATACTACCTTCATACCTGATGCTGTGGCTCGAGTTACCCGTACTGGCATCCGCTTTCGGTCCCATTCACAGTTTAAGTTCAGACACTGGGAGTGTCCGAATCTCTCAAACTATTGCTCTGATACCAACTTGTAAGGCCCCAAACCCGGGAGGCCTCACTTGTTGGATTTACTCATTCACAAACAGTTCTTAAACTTGATTATCAAATAACGCAGCGAAAAATTTCATTTAAACATAACGTCATCATTGTTCATACATGCGGAAGCGTAAACATTGTTTAAAACGTAAATACATCATTACTAAACATAACGGGATGCCAGTCTTCATAGTCATTCGGGTAACTCCTCTCGCTAGCCAAGCATCACCGTCCATCCTCATAACATGCCTTAACCTGAATGTGCACACTAAAAAGTCAGCTACGCTGGTGAGTTCTAGTTTTTCGTTTGATTTAAGAAATGGTTCATCATTCAAAACATTCATTAGGGTTTAACATCACGTATAAGAAAACAGGGCCTTTCATTCATAAACCTTCCAACATTTAAACACATTGAACGGATCATTTGTTTAAAACATTTAACATTCATTTAAGTCATACATTACTATCTAAAATCTGTATCTTTCTTTACACGTCTCTGTGTCCCCGAAGGAACCCTGCATGTCGTGGACAACCGTTACGTATCACCGTCGTTACCACAACATTCCGTCAATTCCCTTTTTGGTATTGCCCCCAAGGCTAACTGCACGAGGACCGACAATACCCATTTAGTTGCCCCCCTATGGCTCTCAGCCATAGATCGACAACCTCCATTGAAGGCTATGGCTCTCAGCCATAGACCGAAAACTTCCATCGACGGCTATGGCTCTCAGCCATAACACCGTCGGATCATAATTTAACCTGACGTAGGGTCACGTTAACCCTTGAGTAACCGTCGTTACTCCATACCAGTTGTACAACATCAAACCATTGGCAGGCCACTAAGACACTGCCCATGTTGTTCTTATGGTAACTATGGCTCGCTGTCCATAATCTACCACAAGGCTGGGAATCTCATTCCCAGACTTCATTCGTCTCATTCATTCGACAGATTATATTAGTAATGACTTCTTTAAAACCTTTGCCCTTTTTCTTTTCTTTTCACAAAACCTTTCCTTCACTTTCGAAACCCTTTACTTTTACTTTAAACCATTTCTTTATAAACATTCGTTCGTAAACATTCCATTCATAAAACTTTCTTTCCATAAACCGTTCATTCCAAATCATTTCATTTCGTAAACATAGTTTCATAAACATCATTTTACAAAACAACATTTCATATGTATGCACACCAGCCCGAAAACATTATATAAAACATTTAAAAGAGGGCTTCTAGAACTCACCTTATAAGCTAGTCTTAGATCTGTCCTAACTACGACCCAACGAGAGTCACACGTGACCTGAATTGGTTACAAAACACATATATCAAACCTAACCTCAATTCACACTTTTACTCAGCTGATATAGGAGAACTTAATGCTAAGTTCGCTTCCTCTTGCCTACGCGAACTTATAGGCGAACTTAATAAATTCGCTTACCTTTGGCCAGGCGAACTTAACTTAGGCGAACATAATAAGTGCGCTTACCTTTGGCCAGGCGAACTTAACTTAGGCGAACATAATAAGTTCGTTTACCTTTGGCCAGGCGAACTTGCCAGGCGAACATAATCAGGCGAACTTGATAAGTTCGCCTCCACCAGGCGAACTTGCTAAGTTCGCCTGCACCAGCAGTCATCTTCCCATACAGTCCCGAAATTCACGCATTCGAGTTCGATTATGTCAAAACTTCAACTTTCTTTGCTCAAAACAAGCGGTTTTTATTCCAGATACTAAACCTAAGCTTATTCTCAAGTTTCATCCGTAAAAACGTCCTATTTTCACCCGGAAACCCAACCTAAGCAAAAATCCCAATTTTTGCTCGAATGGTTACCTGGTTGACGATTCTGATTTGGAGGTTTCCTTCACGAGTTGTGCGATTCTGACACTTTCTCTCTCTATGGGTTTTCTCTCTCTAGAATTGCAAAGAGGAGAAGTGAGGGGCCTTGGGCTATTTATAGGGGAGACCTCCCCAAGCCCGGTTCGCAACCGAACCGACCCGACTTCGGCCCGCTTGAACTCGCTAACTTTATTTCTCGCCATTTTAGGATGTTACATTCTAGCTCCTTGCTAGTATATTAATATAATTTCCGTTGTTTCAAAAAAAAATTATATATATATATATATATATATATATATATATATATATTAACATATAATATATATATATATATTATAATATTAAATAAACTCTTTTACATATATACAAACACAACTTAAATAATCTTTTATATAAAAATTGATTAGTCATCAATACTTGTAGCGTCTACCCTCTCAAATCATCTAATATTGTTCGATTTGTTCAATAGGAGTTTAATTTACGGATTTGCTTTTGGTTGTCCGGATGAAGATTTCACAGGAGATCACCCATCTTGATATTACTCCCAACTGAGGACGCTAACTTTGAAATTCTCCTTTCATCCACAGCCAATTCTCCCAAAAACACGGTGTTGGTATTTGAGAAGGGTCATTCCTTATAACCCAACATCACTCCCGTAGACAGAACAAAACAAAGCGATGTGTGATGTGCCTAAGGTGTTACAAACACCCCCGCCTCGTGGGACTCACCGCGTTGAGGTTTGCCCCCACCATCGTAAACATAATAGAACGAGAATGGCTCTGATACCATTTGTAACATTTGGCCTCTCAAATCATCAAATATTTTCTTGTATGCCAACTAGGAGGTCATGGATTTGTCGAAAAGTCTTGTGAGAATCTAAAATTTTTATCAACGGTGGATTACCGATAGATAATCCGTTGGAAAATCATTCCCAACGGTGATCCTACCATGTGACAAAATCTTTGACAAAATGTGTAATGTGGGCCCCCACAAATCTCGCACCAAATCTCCTCGTGGTAACCTCGTAGATCAAACGAGTACTCGTCACTGTAACTCCCATAGTCGTGATCCATGAAAATCACTGCAAAGAACACTCAAACAAAACGATCACGGGTACCGGATAAAAATAAAAATAAAATAACATCCGAAGAACTATACACAAAAATAAGACGAAGATGATAAAATAAAAAATAAAAATAAAACAAATTTAAATAAGGAAAACTATTTACCAAGATATAGACAAATATGTACTAAATGACTAAATAATAATCCCAATCGTTTTCGCACAAACCGTATCCCCGGCAACGGCGCCAAAAACTTGATGTGCTTGAACTATATATTTTTTTATAAGTGTTTTTCACACAATTTGAGTTTTAAAATGGGTTTTCACCAAAGACTAATCACACACACCGGGCAGTGTACCCGACGAATGGCAATATAGTAAAGGTAAGAACCGGATATCAATCCGTGGACACGGTGGAATGCGATAATAAACCGGGACTAAAATTCAATCAAGTATGGGTAAAAGATGTTTACGTTGATTTTTAATTAAACTAATATGCAAGAATATAAAACTAAACTAAGAACACAAGTCAAACAATCAAGGAAGGAATATCACTTCGGTCTCGAATCCATTTAGTAAACACCCAACAACAACTATGGATACATGAAAAATACACGAAACATATGTTGACTAAATTCTCGTCAAAGACATCTAATCAAATGACTATTCGGAAAGCTATAATGAATTATACAAACTAACCACCTAAAATCATACAATGAAGCTCACGTCCTATGAATACGTCAACGTGTAATAAAGATTGAACTAACTTCCTGCCAAGTTTGGCTAACTCAACAACTAGTTGGAAAGATTACACGAATCAACACATAACTCACCTCAAGTTGATTAAAGTAAACAACAACATGCACTTCCTCAACATACAATGTTCATATTAAGATTACATAAATTAGAAGATTGCGTCAGCAAGTCCTAGATAAACATAATACTAAATATGACACACCATAACAAACACTTTGTCTTTCCAAACACAAGCATAAGGATGCACATTCAAGAGTTTTCAACCATAAACAAGACTTCATCCACCATTCCTAGTCAAAAGCCATAAACTAGCATACATACATACACTAATCAATGAATACATGCATAAACCATGGGTTTTCCAACATACAAAGCCTACACATATACAAGTCTTGCAAACAATATCAACTCCAAAATACACAATATCATTGAATAATAATCATGCCATTGTTATAACATTAACATAAACTATGCCAAAAATCCATAAATGTTGTCAAACGTTACTAAACTTCATCTAAACCAAAGTGATATTAAGAGTTAGCTCACGGTGAGCATAAGAACAAGAACAAAGCAAGGAAAAGTTACAAGACTCATAAAGAAATGCTAAGAATCAAACCAACTTCCCCAAGCTAGACGACGACGATGATGATGATGATGTATGGTGATCCTCTTTATGTTACAAAAACATGCAAAGCAAAATGAAATGGAATGCAATGCAATAGAGTGTGAAGGGAGAACTGAAACTTCCCTCGTGTCGATCTCGGCCAAAAGTACAAAGCCTTCCCACAAAAATGGCGTTCCACGTAGTTCCACAATTCCATGATCTAATCAAGACTAACCACATCAAACAGGATCAGTAACATCAAGCCAAAATATAAACAGAAATGTAAAGATAAATATCCACATACAGTACATCGAAAATAAAGTACAAAGAAAGAACAACCACAAACGCCGAAGCGTGATAACAGAGTTTGTACAAAATAAAACCAAGTACAACTCATAAAAATGATACCAAAAGGCAATGGGAGGTACTACTCCCACTACATACCCCCGAGGTCGATACCGGCTGCACCGCCTCCCTCGGCTCCTCCTGCTGGTGGTGGGGATGGTGGCGGAAGCGGAGGAGGTGGTTGAGCAAGCGGATCGACCTCATGATGCTCGTGCTCGTTGAGATAACTCAAGGTATGGGTGATCTCGGTTGCCTGCCATCTGCAAGACAACAAAAATGAAGTCAGAACGGTTATGAAGACGCTAGACGAAATTATGAAGTTTCTGACCCAATTACGAAGGGGACACGTCGCGCCTTGGAAGAGGTAAGACCGCGCCAAGGTCAAAATCCAAGCCCACGGCCGCGCTTGACCAACCACGAGCAGACATATCTCAGGAACACGGTCGCGCCAGGTCCGGGCACGACCGCGCTAAAGCAAACTCTCAAGGACACGCCGCGCTCATCAGAAGCACGACCGTGCTTGACCAAACTAAGCTTTCCTAGGATTCCAAAAGTCGAGCACGACCGCGCTTGGTCATGAGCGCAACCATGCTCAACCCATTTTAGGGTTTTCATATTCAAAAATTTTCCATTTTAAGCATGTTTATGAAGGGGCTTTTGCAACCAAATCATCCCAGGAAGTAAATCTAACGATTCTACGCATTTACAAGCTACAAAAAAACAATCAAACGTGGCAAATTAAGAGAAACCCAAAAAATGAATAAAAACCTAAATCTTTAAACACAAAATTGTACTCCAATCCTAAGTCTAAACATGAACAAAAACAAAACAAAACAAAACAAATAGGAGGTCGAGCCGTACCTTAAATCGTTGAGACGGAGATCAAAGAACTAGAAATCAAGGGAATCGCAGTAGGGAGGGTTTTTGTGTGTGCTTTTGAAAAAAAATCTGATGTTTGAGCGTAAAATCATTTTATAGGGCTCTCCAAAAGTGAGTCACGACCGCGCTGAGAGGAGGGAGGTACGACCGTGCCTAGGTGTGGTACGACCGTGCCTAGGCGTGGCAGACACAGAAACCTGATTTTTTATGAGTATGCCAAACCCGACTGCGATTCTTCCTAATCAAAATTTCTAAAAATTCAGAAGACATACCTGAGACGTTCCGATCCATATCCCCAATCCGCTCGATCCAAAACACGCTCCGAATACCTAAACTTAAAATTAAACGATAAAATCCTAGAAAGATAAAAAAGAAAACTAAAAAAATAATTCAGAATATAAAATGAACACACATAACTAACGGGAGACATGCTAAGATTATTAGCGAGTCATTAGCTAGACTCGTGTCCTTATGCGCGTCAATTTAGGACAAATGATGGGGCAAATCAACAAGCGGGTGGCCTATGATTCTTGAATATCTATTCGACCCGTTTGGTTTAGTGCATTTTCCACCGGTTAGTGACAACCAAAGGTAAATGCAAAAACAAAGTGACGGGTCGTGCCACCAACGCTTGTATTTGCCTAGACCAAACCTGAGGTGCATGATGTAGTGAAGGAGGCAATCATCTCGGTAAGATAGCATTGGTTTGTCATGCTTTGTGGACCGATGTCGCGCCTTCCTAGTCTGTTGGTCCATAAATGTCTCGCCCTCTCCCGCTGTTTGGATGACTCGTATGACGAATCATGATCATGATCAATCACGGGCCGACTTTCCTTGGTGCACAACGGAAGATCGGGTGTCACCATAGTCCTTGGTTCGTTGGTGAACCCATCCGTTTGCACATCTTCCTCTTGGTGCGACTCCCCTTTAATTACCACGGTTGACTCTTCAAAAATAATGTTTCCAATTCATCCAAATCACCAACCGGGCCGAATATAGGGTCCTCATAGCGCCTTGCAAGGTAGCCCGGGAACTGATAACAATCTAATGTGTAATGTGGGCCCCCATAAATCTCGCACCAAATCTCATCGTGGTAACCCCATAGATCAAACGAGTACTCGTCACTGTAACTCCCATAGTCGCGATCCATGAAAATTACTGCAAAGAACAGTCAAACAAAACGATCACGGGTACCAGATAAAAATAAAAATAAAATAACATCCGAAGTACTATACACAAAAATAAGACGAAGATGATAAAATAAAGATAAAAAAATAAAAAATAAAAATAAAACAAATTTAAATAAGGAAAACTATTTACCAAGATATAGACAAATATGTACTAAATGACTAAATAATAATCCCAATCGTTTTCGCACAAACCGTATCCCCGGCAACGGCGCAAAAAACTTGATGTGCTTGAACTATATATATATTTTTATAAGTGTTTTTCACACAATTTGAGTTTTAAAATGGGTTTTCACCAAAGACTAATCACACACACCGGGCAATGTACCCGTCGAATGGCAATATAGTAAAGGTAAGAACCAGATATCAATCCGTGGACACAGTGGAATGCGATAATAAACCGGGACTAAAATTCAATCAAGTATGGGTAAAAGATGTTTAAGTTTATTTTTAGTTAAACTAATATGCAAGAATATAAAACTAAACTAAGAACACAAGTCAAACAATCAAGGAAGGAATATCACTTCGGTCTCGAATCCATTTAGTAAACACCCAACAACAACTATGGATACATGGCAAATACACGAAACATATGTTGACTAAATTCTCGTCAAAGAAATCTAATCAAATGACTATTCGGAAAGCTATAATGAATTATACAAACTAACCACCTAAAATCATACAATGAAGCTCACGTGCTATGAATACGTCAATGTTTAATAAAGATTGAACTAACTTCCTGTCAAGGTTGGCTAACTCAACAACTAGTTGGAAAGATTACACGAATCAACACATAACCTACCTCAAGTTGATTAAAGTAAACAATAACATGCACTTCCTCAACATACAATGTTCATATTAAGATTACATAAATTAGAAAATTGCGTCAGCAAGTCCTAGATAAACATAATACTAAATATGACACACCATAACAAACACTTTGTCTTTCCAAACACAAGCACAAGGATGCACATTCAAGAGTTTTCAACCATAAACAAGACTTCATCCACCATTCCTAGTCAAAAGCCATAAACTAGCATGCATACATACACTAATCAATGAATACATGCATAAACCATGGGTTTTCCAACATACAAATCCTACACATATACAAGTCTTGCAAACAATATCAACTCCAAAATACACAATATCATTGAAGAATAATCATGCCATTGTTATAACATTAACATAAACTATGCCAAAAATCCATAAACGTTGTCAAACGTTATTAAACTTCATCTAAACCAAAGTGATATCAAGAGTTAGCTCATGGTGAGCATAAGAACAAGAACAAAGCAAGGAAAAGTTACAAGACTCATAAAGAAATGCCAAGAATTAAACCAACTTCCCCAAGCTAGATGATGATGATGATGAAATATGGTGATCCTCTTGATGTTGTAGTCCTTCCTAGAAGCTTGAAATGTGGCTAGAAACAAGGAAATTCGGAGCACAAAACAGTGCTCAGTGCTCCAACTCTCCAGGTCTCCAGACTGAATGCTGTGGGAAAACTTCTGATATATATAAAAGCAAGGAGGCACGACCGTGCTGTGACATCCGACAATTTCAGGTTAACTCCGTTTACTCAAACCTCGTTAGTTCAAACATTTTTCGTTACAAACTCAGTTATCTCAGTTAGTCACACATACATTGCATTTAATTAGGATTAATTAAATGTGTCAGTCAGTTCGCACACAAAGGATCGCACTCGAGTCTAACCCGGAACGTTGGTGATTAATCGAAATTAACATTACGAATATTTAATAATTTATATTTAATATAAATTATGAGTTTTTATGATTTATATGTGATTACGTGAATTTACGTGAATTATGTGATTATTATTGTTTTCGTACGTGTTTATCGTGTGTAAATCGTATTTAGTATTTTTATAAAAGTTAGTATTTTATAAAAATAAAAACCGAATGTTTTAATTATTAATTAAGTTATTAATTAACTAATTAGACTTATGAGCCTTAATTAAGCCCGCAGGCCAATCTAATTACCCATTAGTAATGAGATATGGATAAAATTTTTTAAAAAAATTAAAAACCCTACCCTAAACCCTTTAGCCGTCGATCGAACCCTACACCCCTCACCAAATCGGCCGAAGCTTCAAGGCATCAAAAAGAGAGTCAATCGAGCCCCGATCGTGAATCCGGAAGTAGATACGTGCTAGTCTAGGCGTTTCTAACGTCTCTACGTAAGTCGTTTCGTTCAATTTCATCACTTTTTGATTTCTAAATTTTAGATCAAAACCGTAGTTCATCCAAACATGGATTTTTATAATAAAAATGTTAACTTTATTATTGTTTTGCATGTATTTGTTGATTATATGGTTATTTGCAAAACCCTAGATCCATGTGATTAGTAACGTGTTAAATATTAGAACTTTTTGATTATGTGAAGTATAGAAATCGTATGTTAGACGTGAGTAATGATTAATATAGTTGTAATTATATTAGTTGAAAGATTTAGAATTGATTTGACGTATTAATTGGATGAATAAAACGTGTAATGGACAAGTTACTAAAAGAGGAAACTTTTTATGATTTCTATCTTGCATGCTAGACATGATTAGGATGATGTGATGATGGTTATGAGCTACTTGATACATGTTTAGATGATTTGTAAAATCAGATTTTGAATACATAACCCGGTTTTGCGAACTTTCCAAATAAGGAAACTTTAATTGTTAAAAGTGGTTATAACTTACTATTTAGACATGCATGATATGGTTTGATGATAGATCTATGTTAGATAGGACACAATAACTGGTTGTAACGTGTTAGGTGTTTGAAATCACGCATGCTAGTCATAGGTTACTAAAGTTGGAAACTTTCTCTTGAATTATGATTTGCATGTTTAGGTTCTAGACAATTGTTATGTGATGTGATGAGCTAGAACATGTTAGAGTGATACTACAAACATATCAATGATGATAGTTTCCAGGAAACACGAGTCCCGAACAAACTTACTATTTATAGAAACCTGCTATTTATAGAAACATGCTATTTATAGAAACCTGCTATTTATAGAAACTTTCTATTTTTGGAAACTTTCTATTTTTGGAAATCATGCTTGTTTGTTAGAACAATAAGGAATTGTTGCTAAGTGTTACCTGCATGATCTTGTGTGTATAATATGGAAGTGTTATATTAATCAAACATTATTTCATACATCGTGTCACCAACGGGTCGTCGGGTCAAACTTGGTCAAACATGAGTCAAACTTGTAAACTCTTTTCAAACACTTAAACAATGGGATTGTTTGGATACTTAGGGTTCGTATCAACTTGCACAAACACACACTTATAAACCGGTGTTTATAGGTGGCAGTTAGTCGTCAAGCAATCTAAGTTCGTTTTCTTTCGCACATACTCTAAGGTGAGTTTCACGGCCCCTTTTCTTATGATTTAAACTTGGGGGAGAAAACATGGGTACGAACATTTAGATCTTACATTTCTTTTATATCACTTGTGTACTAAGCGCAAACATATCATGAAAGTCCTTACTTATCGAACCGTTAGTATATGGGTTAGCGAGGTAATCTTGAGTAGTACTACTGGGCATTGACAAGCCCCACCCGCGTTAGTCGCGCTAACACGACAGGTAGTCGAACGGGTGTAACATTGACCTAAACATTCACCATTGATGATGATAGTCATGGTGGGAGGTAGTACAAACATAAACAGTCAGCTTCGGTGTCGAAACGCTTTAGTAACATGTACTAGGTTAGCTACCTATGATATAAATTGTAAATGGTATTATCTAGTAAACTTTACAAACAGTGAAACCTGTGAACTCACCAACCTAGTGTTGACACGTTTTAGCATGTTTTCTCAGGTAATTAAGGTACAAGCACAAGCTAAGGCATGCATGCATCTCAAGTCCATCATTTTCAAACGCAAGAACTACTTATTTTATTTATTGTTGAATTATTTATTTTTGGCGCGACTGTTTTGGCGCATGCTTTTCATTTAACTTTTCGCTTCCGCAGTCTTACATTAAATCAGTGTTTTCATTACTAGTGTTGCATCGTGACTATGAGCAATACTAGTGGTTTTTATTAAACTTATATAGAGTCGTTCAACGTAACTAATGACTGAGATCCTGGTATGTCACGCTCCTAACGGTAAAACTCCGTTAGTGGATTTTGGGGGTGTGACAGATTGGTATCAGAGCCAGGTTATAGAGAACTAGGAAATGCATACTAGACTATAACCACGTACATGCATTAGTTACACAACACTTACACTCATACATGGCACTCACTCATCCCGTTACAGGAAATGTCGACCCCACCAAATTCACCCGCATCCCCAGTCGTCCAGGAGCACGATGTTCCTACCGTACCTTTGCCAAAGCCGAGGAGACGTCGACTTAACCCGATCAACACCACTGTAGGGTATGACGAGCCTATTCATGTGCGTGTCAGAGGTAACACGCAGGATTAGGATTGGTATCCCGATAGGATCAGGAGCTGGATCCATGAGGAGGAAGTCCCACCTCCACTCACTATTGACATTGCTTCTTCTTCTTCATCATCTTCTGTACGAGCTTTGCCACCATTGCAGTACCCCTATGAGCAGGTGATAGCTGCCTTTGTGGCTAGGATGGACCGAGAGATCCTGAACATGAGGGACGCAGCGGTAGAGATTACTAGCATACTTCAGCGAGAGATGTTGATGAATCAGAGAATCACCAAACTGACTGCAGATTTAGCATATGACATTTCAAAATTTCAGTTATAATATATTTTAAAAAATTTTTTAAAATAAGTGACTTTGAAAACAAATAAAATGATTTGACAAAAATTGAGTTATATATATATAAAACAAACCCCTCGAAAACGTCCTCTTTATTTTAATATTAGAGAATACCTATCTATATGGAAACTAATTCTAAAATTTTACACGATCTCGTATTATGGCAAAAATTACTAGACTTATATATATATATATATATATATATATATATATATATATATATATACATACCTGACCCGTCCCGACACTTAACGACATTTGAAAACCGACAACACGCGGGTATTGCACCGGACTTGGACTAGCGGGTAACACCCACCACCACACTATACTACCCCCCCCCCCCCGATTTCCTTTCTCGGCCGACCAAAACAAAAGGAAGCATAATTGTTGCCTTTGTCCCTTGTTCCCCCAACATACTACACTTGTGAGACAAGATGGTCTCATGGAGACACATGGTATAATGGGTATTAACCCCATGAGAGGCTATATATATGCATACCTTGATGCATCTTAAAGCCACACCACCCCTCTCCCTTGTTCCGACAGCAACCTTACATCACCCCCGCAACCACCATCGTACACCGCTTCCAACCGTAACGGCTTCCCCACCTTTTACGGGTTCTTTCGGAACAAGAACCTACCATTTCGGGTCACCATTTCTCAACTACGGTCACCGTATTACGTTTACGCGAAGCTTACAGATCATTTCGGGAACTCACCGAGCCATACGGGACGTCCCGAGAAGGAACCGGGTCTCACGTCAACTACGTCACCCTCACTCCTTGATTCCTTTTCGACTCCAAGAAAACAGCAGCAACACTCCCTCCATCGGACTCCCTCACCCTTCTCCTTTATTGCCTTAAGTAAGTGTTTTACTAAAACTTAGTATTGTTTTAAGATTTCGTGTTGATTTATGTTGTAAGATCATCCAAATAGTGCTTACTCCAAAAGAAAACACACCATTTGAAACATACATGTTGCTGGCAGATTTTTGTGTCCAGTTTGGAAGGTCATATCCCGGTCAAAACTAAACCAAATCGAACGTTTCTTGAGTCTAAAATTAAGTTCAAAGTGTCCTCTATCCATCCCAAGTGGTTTCACGATTTTTGGTGGAGTTTTGATACCCCAAAGGAGTGATAGAAGAAACCGGACCTAATATGAGTTTTATAACAGAATTCTAAGCTTAACTTGATAAGGCCATAACTTGCTCAATAAAGGTCCAAATAATTTGATTTTTCTGTCAAACGTTAGCATTTTGTGTCCTCTTTAAAACCCATATGGCTTCTTGTCTTGAAACTAACATTTGGATTCCCAAACAGCCGTATTTCCGAGGCCTATCCAGCAAAACCAAATCTGTTAATATGCCTATGTTATTATGAATATTTGAAACCCTTAAACCCTTCCAAATATTATAAACCCGACATTTTTATAAACCCATGACCTATAGATATACATATCTTGAACCCCAAAATTTATTGAATTTATTAAATAACTAAAAACATGAAGTGGACTTAAAAACCCGAGTATTTCCTAGATGACTAGTTTGATATCAAAAAGCTTTATTTCCAATAGTATGTATATTTAACCCTCCAACCTATTAATGATGATATAACACTATAATGACATGATTTGAAATACACATCTCAGCATATAAATGTATTTTGTTATCACCAAACCGTCACCAACGATCGTCGTGTCAAACCACTTGAAAACCTAAATCGGATTCTTGTCGAGCCTAGTTGGATGAATTGAATGCATGATCAACACACGGTAGAATCATTACATAGACTTTATGGCATCTTAAATATTTAGGACACGAGTAGGTCGGAATACACTATTGGACTTTGCTACATACCGCATCACTACCTTGTTTGCACAGGTGAGTTACATATCCCCTATTTACATTTTTATACATTTTGGGGTGAAACGTAATCTGTGCATACTTACATACAATTCAACTTGTGTTTACATGTGTAGATTATTGTGCTTTTGTGCATGGTCACTTGTTATGCTATGAATACTTTTAGGATGGTTTAAATTATGTGTAACCCACATAGTCTTGATTCCATGCCTATCACTTTTAGGGTAGCGGTATGCTATGCCTATCACGTTAAACCTTTATGCTTATATACATAATTACATGCTTACAATTGGTATATATATAGTGAATTATCCACATTATGCCATATCATACCATGTCAAACTATGAATTGTATAAACGTTTTTAACTAAACTTTTACTTTATTTAAACATATGTAAACTCACCAACTCTCGTAGTTGACACTTGTTTTAGATTACGTTTCAGGTGAAGATATGTGATTGTGTGACTATGTGTTGAAGGTGCTACACCTAAGGCTTTTGGACCTAGTAAAATAATTATGTGTAATATTCTAGAATAGGGTGTTGTAACTTGAATTGTATTTGGATATTTGGTATTTAAATCTTATTATTGAATTATGCAACCTTAGTAGATCATGTGCTTATGAACAATCATTTCATTGTCCGCCTCGATGATTCCGCCATCGGTCGGGGTGTGACATAGCAGCAACTGATACAGCTCATGAGAATTTGGCAAATGGATGTGTGGATATAGAGGACTGGCTGAACACTGCAGAGTGGAACCTAGATATACTCCACACCAGGATTGAGCAAGTGGAGGCTCAACTTGCAGTTGCTGAAGCAGCTGGAGTTGCACCAGAGGATGCACCTGCAGGAGACCAGGATGAGGATGATGATGCAGCATCCGATGTTACATCAGTTGGCAGTGACATTTGATCATCTATCTTCATTACTTATTTACGTCTTTTCTTTTGAACCTAGATGGGCAGGGTTGTTCCCATCCAACAGATGTTTCTAGAATTTTGATGTTTGGTTGAATTTAGTTGTAATCGTTACAATTTATTTTATCAAGTATTACTATTATTGAAATGTTAGATGTTGTGGTTTGAATTTCTTTGCTTACTGGTACTTGTATGATGATAAAATGCGATGTATTTTTCTCATTATTGTATGTTGTGAATGTAAAGATAATGTCTGGAAGAGGAAATGGACGTGGTGGACGCGCCGGAGGACGCGGTGGTCGTGGAAACATTAACATGACTGCAGCCGAGCTCACGGCACTCATAAATGAGCGTGTGGCTGAAGTAGTAGCAGCTACTCACGCCGCTATTAATGCTGGAGGTAAAGCATAATATTATCGACTCTAGTGAGTCATCATTCATCCTAAACTCAATTTTGAATATGGTATTCTTAAAGCGCATTCTTGTTTACAATTCAGGTCAGCATAACCACCGGCAGGTTTGTACTTTCAAGGCGTACATGGATTGCAAGCCTCACTCGTTCAGTGGAGCCGAAGGGGCTGTTGGCTTACTCCGCTGGATGGAGAAATCTGAATCCGCATTCACGATGTGCAATTGTCCACCGAATAATCAGGTGAAATATGCATCTGGCACACTCGAGGGTCCGGCCCTCACTTGGTGGAACTCCCAAGTGCAAATGCTAACTCTTGAGATGGCAAATGCATTGCCATGGGACGAATTTAAGACTATGCTGCGGGAGGAGTATTGTCCCCGCGATGAAGTACAGAAACTTGAGAGCGAGTTCTGGAACCTCAAGATGGAGGGATCTGAAATTGAAGCCTACACTACTCGTTCGCATGAACTGGCGAACTTGTGTCCGCAAATGGTAACACCTCCCTATAAGAGGATCGAGAAATTCATTGATGGTCTGGTTTCGCAAATTTAGAGCATGGTGACATCTTCTAATCCTACTACAATTCAGCAAGCAATCAGGTTGGCTCACAGGCTAACCGATCAGGCAGTCGCTCAGGGCACTCTACCCCCAAGAGGTGCATTATCAAAGACAACTGACAACAAACGAAAGTTTGACAGTTCATTCCCCAAAACCTTCCAGTCAAACCCACCTTCTCAGCAACAGCAACAGCAACAGCAACACCGTAAGTTTGAACCATCAAAGAACAACAGTCAGTCTAACTCATCTCATCAGAATAAGGGTTCTTATGTTGGCAAGTACCCGAAGTGCAATAAATGTAACTTTCACCATCATGGAGCATGTGACCGGTACCGTTGCCAACGGTGTGGAAAGATGGGTCATTTGGCCAAAGACTGTAGAGTAGATCTGCAGAACAAACAGACACCACCTGGAGACGCACCCAAAGGCTATTTTGAGTGTGGTAAAGAAGGGCATTTCAGGAAAAATTGCCCGCAGTTGAGGAGAAACGGGAACGGGAATGGAAATGGCAACAATCATCAGGGCGGTAATGGAAATGGTAATAACCACCAGGGTGGAAATGGTAATAACAACGGAAATGGTGCAAAGGGCCGAGCATTTGTGATTGGATCGGGAGAAGCTCAGAATGATCGGAACGTGGTGAACGGTATGTTTCTCTTAAACAATCATTATGCTTCTGTACTTTTTGATACTGGCGCCGATAGAAGTTTTATATCTAGAGAACTTAGCGGTCAGTTAGGAATAAACCCAACTTTATTAGAACACCATTATACCGTAGAGATAGCAGACGGTAAAGTAGTCGAGGCAACCCACATTCTCAAGGGATGTAAGTTAGAACTATCTGGTCACAAACTCGACATCGATCTCATGCCAGTTACACTCGGCAATTTTGACATAATTGTGGGCATGGATTGGTTGTCTAAAAACCAAGCTGAGATCATCTGTAGTGAGAAGATCGTTCGTATACCCCTTCCTAGTGGAGAGATCCTATCTGTTCAGGGTAAAAGAAGTGGTGCAGCCATGGGAATCATATCTTTCATGAAGGCTCAGAAGTGTCTGCGTAAGGGTCATACCGCAATTCTAGCCCTTGTCGCTGACAAGTCCACCGAGGAGAAAAAGTTAGAAGATATCCCTATCGTTCGTGAATTCCCAGAAGTATTTCCTGAAGACCTACCTGGTCTTCCACCTCATCGTTAGGTCGAATTTCAGATTGACCTAACACCCGGAGCAGCGCCTATTGCTCGAGCACCCTATAGACTGGCACCAAGCGAGTTGCAAGAGCTATCTACACAACTGCAAGAGTTGTTGGATAAAGGTTTCATCCGACCGAGCTCATCGCCATAGGGAGCTCCAGTCCTATTTGTCAAAAAGAAAGATGGAACTTTCCGCATGTGCATTGATTACCGAGAGTTAAACAAGGTAACAGTCAAGAACCGCTACCCACTACCCCGCATTGACGATCTATTCGACCAACTTCAAGGGTCAAGTTTATACTCAAAAATCGATTTAAGGTCTGGATATAATCAGCTGAGAGTTCGAGATGAAGATATATCCAAGACTGCATTCAGAACCCGGTACGGCTATTTCGAGTTTTTGGTCATGCCATTTGGATTAACCAACGCACCCGCGGTGTTCATGGACCTCATGAACCGTGTGTGTAAACCTTACCTTGACCAATTCGTCATTGTCTTCATTGACGATATCCTCATATAATCTAAGAGTCGGGAAGAGCATGAGGAGCATCTGCGTTTGATCCTTGAGCTACTGAAACAGGAGCAGCTTTACGCTAAGTTTTTCAAATGCGATTTTTGGATTCGCGAGGTTCAATTTTTAGGACATGTGATCAATGAGAAGGGAATACATGTCGATCCAGCCAAAGTGGAAGCTATTAAGAATTGGGCAGCACCATCAACTCCGACCGAAGTTCGGCAATTCCTAGGATTGGCCGGATACTACCGTCGTTTTATCGAAGGATTTTCAAAGATTGTCCAACCCCTCACCGCCTTAACCCAAAAAGATAAACCCTATAATTGGAGCGAGGCTCAAGAATAAGCATTCTAGCTACTGAAGCAGAAACTATGTAGTGCACCCATCCTATCTCTACCGGAGGGAACGGATGACTTCGTGGTGTATTGCGATGCCTCCATCCAAGGTCTCGGTTGTGTGTTGATGCAACACGACAAGGTTATCGCATACGCTTCTCGATAGTTAAAAATCCACGAAAAGAACTACACGACTCACGATTTGGAGTTAGGAGCCGTGGTGTTTGCACTCAAGATATGGAGACATTACTTGTACGGTACCAAGTGCACCATCTACACCGATCACAAGAGTCTTCAACATATTTTTGAGCAGAAAGAGTTGAACATGCGGCAACGTCGTTGGATCGAGTTATTAAACGATTATGATTGTGCAATCAAGTACCATCCGGGCAAAGCTAATGTGGTAGCCGATGCCCTAAGCAGAAAAGAAACCAAACCCCGACGAGTTAGAGCATTACAACTCACTATTCATACAGGATTACCCGAACAAATCCGTAATGCCCAACTCGAAGCCTTAAAAGAGGAGAACTTATCATTGGAATCCACTCGTGGTATGGAGAAACAACTTGAGGTTAAAGCAGATGGTATTCACTACTTAGCAGAAAGAATATGGATACCAGTGTATGAAAACTTAAGAGATCTAGTCATGGATGAAGCTCACAAATCCCGATACTCTATCCATCCGGGATCTGACAAGATGTATCACGATCTAAAGGTTTTATATTGGTGGCCGAACATGAAAGCTGACATAGCCACCTATGTGAACAAGTGTCTGACTTGTTCAAAGGTCAAGGTGGAGTACCAAAAGCCATCTGGATTACTTCAACAACCGGAAATTCCGATGTGGAAATGGGAGCAGATTTCCATGGATTTCATAACCAAATTACCCCGAACCCCTACTGGATGCGACACAATCTGGGTGATAGTGGATCGCCTAACCAAATCCGCTCATTTCCTTGCTATCAAAGAGACCGATAAAATGGAAAAGTTAACTCGTCTCTACCTTAAAGAAGTAGTATCTCAACATGGAGTGCCAATCTCCATCATTTCCGATAGAGACGCCCGATTCACCTCACGTTTCTGGCAATCATTACAGAAAGCTCTAGGCACGCGCCTGGACATGAGTACAACGTATCATCCTCAAACAGATGGCCAGAGTGAGCGTACCATACAAACCCTAGAAGACATGTTAAGGGCTTGTGTGATTTATTTTAGTAACAGTTGGGAGACTCACTTGCCGTTAGTGGAATTCTCTTACAATAACAGCTATCATACCAGTATCAAAGCAGCACCGTTTGAGGCTTTGTACGGGAGAAAGTGTCGATCACCACTTTGTTGGGCTGAAGTTGGAGATAGCCAACTTATTGGTCCTGAACTTGTACATGAAACCTCAGAGAAAATCGTGCAAATCAGAAACCGTATGGCGGCAGCTCGTGATCGTCAAAAGAGTTATGCAGACAAGCACAGAAAACCGCTAGAATTTCAAGTGGGTGACAAAGTGTTATTAAAGGTTTCACTTTGGAAAGGCGTGATTCGTTTCGGGAAACGAGGAAAGTTAAACTCGCGTTACGTTGGACCATTCGAGATAGTGAAAAGGATCGGTCCAGTAGCATACCAACTTAACCTACCAGATACACTCAATGGAGTGCATAATATCTTTCATGTCTCAAACCTAAATAAGTGCCTATCAGATGAGACACTTGTAGTTCCACTCGAGGAGTTGGAAATTGATGAACAGTTACGTTTTATTGAGGAACCGGTTGAGATCATGGGCCGAGAGGTCAAGACACTCAAGCGCAGTAAGATACCTATTGTCAGAGTTCGCTGGAACTCGAATCGTGGACCGGAGTGCACGTGGGAACGCGAGGATCAGATGATGAAAAAGTATCCTCACCTTTTCAAATAGTCAACGGTAAACACGAAAGGTACTAACTAAATTTCGAGATGAAATTTATTTCAACAAGGGGATGATGTGACAAACCTAAACTTTTTGTTTCAGACGTTACGGACTTCGTTTAATTTTTGGGACGAAAATTCTTTCAACAAGGGGATGATGTGACATCCGGCAATTTCAGGTTAACTCCGTTAACTCAAACCTCGTTAGTTCAAACATTTTCCGTTACAAACTCAGTTATCTCAGTTAGTCATACATACATTGCATTTAATTAGGATTAATTAAATGTGTCAGTCAGTTCGCACACATCGGATCGCACTCGAGTCTAACCCGGAACGTTGGTGATTAATCGAAATTAACATTACGAACATTTAATAATTTATATTTAATATAAATTATGAGTTTTTATGATTTATATGTGATTACGTGAATTTACGTGAATTATGTGATTATTATTGTTTTCGTACGTGTTTATCGTGTGTAAATCGTATTTAGTATTTTTTATAAAAGTTAGTATTTTATAAAAATAAAAACCGAATGTTTTAATTATTAATTAAGTTATTAATTAACTAATTAGACTTATGGGCCTTAATTAAGCCCGCAGGCCAATCTAATTACCCATTAGTAATGAGATAATGATAAAATTTTTAAAAAAAATTAAAAACCCTACCCTAAACCCTTTAGCCGTCGATCGAACCCTACACCCCTCACCAAATCGGCCGAAGCTTCAAGGCATCAAAAAGAGAGTCAATCGAGCCCCGATCGTGAATCCGGAAGTAGATACGTTCTAGTCTAGGCGTTTCTAACGTCTCTACGTAAGTCGTTTCGTTCAATTTCATCACTTTTTGATTTCTAAATTTTAGATCAAAACCCTAGTTCATCCAACCATGGATTTTTATAATAAAAATGTTAACTTTATTATTGTTTTGCATGTATTTGTTGATTATATGGTTATTTGCAAAACCCTATATCCATGTGATTAGTAACGTGTTAAATATTGGAACTTTTGATTATGTGAAGTATAGAAATCGTATGTTAGACGTGAGTAATGATTAATATAGTTGTAATTATATTAGTTGAAAGATTTAGAATTGATTTGACGTGTTAATTGGATGAATAAAACGTGCAATGGACAAGTTACTAAAAGAGGAAACTTTTTATGATTTCTATCTTGCATGCTAGACATGATTAGGATGATGTGATGATTGTTGTGAGCTACTTGATACATGTTTAGATGATTTGTGAAATCATATTTTGAATACATAACCCGGTTTTGCGAACTTTCCAAATAAGGAAACTTTAATTGTTAAAAGTGGTTATAACTTACTATTTAGACATGCATGATATGGTTTGATGATAGATCTATGTTAGATAGGACACAATAACTGGTTGTAACATGTTAGGTGTTTGAAATCACGCATGCTAGTCATAGGTTACTAAAGTTGGAAACTTTCTCTTGAATTATGATTTGCATGTTTAGGTTCTAAACAATTGTTATGTGATGTGATGAGCTAGAACATGTTAGAGTGATACTACAAACATATCAATGATGATAGTTTCCAGGAAACACGAGTCCCGAACAAACTTACTATTTATAGAAACCTGCTATTTATAGAAACCTGTTATTTATAGAAACCTGCTATTTTTGGAAACTTTCTATTTTGAAAACTTTCTATTTTTAGAAAGTTGCTATTTTTGGAAATTTTCTATTTTTGGAAATCATGCTTGTTTGTTAGAACAATAAGGAATTGTTGCTAAGTGTTACCTGCATGATCTTGTGTGTATAATATGGAAGTATTATATTAATCAAACATTATTTCATACATCGTGTCGCCAACGGGTCATCGGGTCAAACTTGGTCAAACATGAGTCAAACTTGTAAACTCTTTTCAAACACTTAAACAATGGGATTGTTTGGATATTTAGGGTTCGTATCAACTTGCACAAACACACACTTATAAACCGGTGTTTATAGGTGGCAGTTAGTCGTCAAGCAATCTAAGTTCGTTTTCTTTCGCACATACTCTAAGGTGAGTTTCACGTCCCCTTTTCTTATGATTTAAACTTGGGGGAGAAAACATGGGTACGAACATTTAGATCTTACATTTCTTTTATATCACTTGTGTACTAAGCGCAAACATATCATGTGTAATATCCCGGATTTTTTGTCGATGTACCTTTTTCTAAACGCTCGCCCGTATTATTTTTAATTTTAAATTCTTATTTAAAACTATTTTCTTAAACAATAAATATTCATTTATTTGATATCAATTTAAGGAAATCAATTATGCTTATATGTATATATATGTATACGTGTGTGTGTTTCTTTTTGAAATATCATTTCAATCCTTAAAACTTTACAAATTTGTAGTTATATAAATAAAATTAAACAAAAAAAAACACTTAAACTTACAAAACATAAATCCTAGAAATTATTTTATTAATATATAAAATGATAAAGGAAATAAAACTTATGAAACTAATCTAGTTCTCATAAAAAAAAATAAAACATATTTATTTAGTTATAAAAGTCCAGGTACTAGATCGTCATTTTTGAAACTTGGGTTAAACAAAAATCGTATTTTGTACATAAAATGTTAAAACCACGAAACATCAGGGGCCTGCCTTGCCAAAGAACACAAACTCCCGAAACCCATTTCAGTCGCGAGTTCGAAACCCCGCAGCAACCGGTTCCCACCCCTTTTACGCGAAATCGCGATTCCGTCCAAATTCAGTGTACCTCGAGTCTCGACTCGAGCGTGCGACTGTAACCTAACTGTATTCAATGCTCAACATCGAGCCTAACAACGCGTATTTTGAATTCAAACTCGTTTAAGCCTACCCGTAATCTCCCTAACTGTTCAAGCATTAATCATCGAAATCGCCTATAAATGTCAATTGCTAAACATCAACAACATCACACCCTAACTACACAAACACTCAATTTAACCATTCGTCCCCTGCATTGCTCGTTCGATCTAAGTGGCAGCCGACCGTGAACCCGCACTCGTTCTCCTTCGAATCGACACCAAAGCAGGTAATTCTCATGGCCATTATGTTCGTTTTTCCTCTTAGAACGAAAGCCCTCTATCAATTTACACAGACAGAGGGTTAGCCACCTCGTATTTAGGGGATTTGATCCTAGGGTTCATACGAGAAATTGTGGGTGATTTGAGTTGTTGTCTAAGTTTTTCTTTTCCGAATATATACACCAGCGAACCCGTAGCCGGGATGGTTGGTGTGTGTGTGCATGCTCGACCCGGTCCGTGACCCGGGTTCGAGCCGGTTTCGCCCAATTCATTTTTATTTTGCCTTTTCCAAACAATTTTAAACTCTGAATTATTTTTATAAAATCTGTTGAATCTTTATAAACTTAGTTGTGAATTTTAATTTCATTTTGATATTTTGGAACATTTTTAATTAAATGAAATTTAGTTAAACACATAAAAATTAAATCTTTAATCTTGGTTTTAAATTCATAAAAACCATAAAAAATGATTTAAAACTTTTATAAAACTTATAATTACACAGAAACTATTTATTAAAAACAGTAAACTTAATTTATTATTTGTATTCTAAATTGAAAGAATTCTTTTTACCCTAATGTTTAATTTTATAAATTTTTGTTGTAAACTCAGAAAAGTTTATAAAATCTATTTAAAAATTAGAAACTTATAAACTTAGACACTTTCTAAATTTATATAAACATAAAATCTATTTGTTTATGTAAAACGCGGGAAATGATTATACTTTTTTATTATAAACTTTATAAAAACTAAATGAAAACTTTAAACATTTATGAACTTGTAAAACTTTATTTAAACACTTATAAACTTATAAAATTAATACGAACTCTATTTAAAACCTATTAAACTTACGGTTTTCTTTTTTTTTTACTTTAAAAGTGTTTATAAACTTATAAGTGTTATTATCTAATTAAACGTATTTATATTACGAATTAATTTGTATTATAAATACTTAATACTTAGGAACTTAATCAAATCTCAAACGATTTATGTTGATTAAATAAGTAATTATTCTTGTAAAATTATTTAATTCTAAATACTTAGAAAACTATTTTGATTATTCTTACCTAACTTGTATAATCAATAATTGTGAAACTTTTAAATAATTATTTTAATTAGTAATTATTCTAATCTATAAATCTATTAAACTTTGACATTCAAGTCTTGTATTATTCCTTCAAAACCTTTATTATAAACTTGATTTAAACTTCATAAACACAAATCATTTCCGTCTCCCATTTGGAACCCTAGTCAAACCTTGAAACCCTAGATCCCTTGTCTTAGACTTTTTGCTTAAAACTTTAGACTTATATTCTTAGGCTTATTGTGAGGATATTCTCCCTCAAAGTCTTGCAAATACTTATCCGTGTCGGATACTCTTCATCGATCCAAGTGAGTATACTTAGCCCCTTTTTCCTTTCTATTCTTTTGGGGTGAATCATGTTCAAAACTTTAAACTTATACAATTCTTGTACAACTATGACTAGATGCTTATTCTTATGTTAAACTTGAGACTTGTATGCTTAGATTAAACTTAAAACTAGCACATTCATTAGCTTTGATCAAGCCTATGGTAACAATGATAGATCTATTGTATTTGACCAATCCACCTTGATTGATTGACCCCTTCGGGTTATGGTGATTGTTACTGAATTAAACTTTAAATTTGAGACTTATAAGGATAACCTGCGGGTTATGCCTAAACTTGGTTGGAGGGTTGAAGTGCACAATGTTTAAGATACTTGTTTCTCATACTTACATTATAGAATGCATATATCATAATGAATTGTAATTCTTTTCAAATACTTGTTAAACTGTGTCAAAACCTTTGTATCTCACCAACTATTTTGTAGTTGACAGATTCTTTCACATGTTTCAGGTTTACATCATGAGACTTATTCGTGATCACATAGGATGCTTTGGACCTAGACTACTTAAATTAAATGTTGTATTCGTATTATTCTTCCTTGTATTGAATCTTAAATTATTTATTAATGAAATATCGAAACTTTAATAGTTAACCTTGTGCTATTGAACAACCGCGTCCGCCCCGACGTATAATCCGCCGTCGGTTGGGGTGTGACATATTGGTATCAGAGCCTTGGTTATAGGGAAATAGGTTATTAGACACATGACCTAGACTATAACTTAGGAGACCCAAACATGAGTTATCTCATGTCCTTTACTAGGAATTCTCTCTTCATTCTATTCTTAAATCTTATACGTGAACGCTTGGAGATTCTACGATTCTACTTACCTACGTACTACAAGAGGCTACTACATCGAGGACACGTTCTTAGGCTTCAAGTCTAAGCCACCACTAAACTCTCGTCAAGAATATTTAAGTTCTAGATAATGTGTGAGAACTTGTGCGGACCGGAAGGGTGGATACCTGTATTATGGGAAATTCTGTCAAGGAAAGCATTTCGTATAAATCCAAATCAACCGTTGGACCCGTATGCTTTCCTGTGAATTCTTGGGATGAGTATCCACTTATAGGAATGCACGACTTCTCTAAACATTAGTGAGCTCAAATTTCTCTTGATATGTCAAAGTACTCACTTAGTGATATGCACTAAATGAGTGCCATCTCAAATACTATACACTTCATAAATCCATGATTCAAAAACTTTCCTCTATAACCTTTATTCTATGATTCTTAAGTCCCGTCTTGTCACATGACAGCATGCTTACTCGTCATGACCTGAAGGAGTTACCTTCAAGGAGAAATTCTTACGAGATTATACTTAAAAAATACATACATAAACTTATATTTATAGATACTACCCAATAAACTTCGTGATCGTTGTAATACAACCCTTAAAACTATGTATTACTCTACAAATTCTCCTATAAACTTCATTATTTTATGAACATAACACTTAAGGGGAAACCCTTGTGTTTCATCTTATTTTCATCACTCAACCAAACTACTCTAGATGACTCACTCAAACTTTTGCTACACTTTTATACATCTCAAAGTGTTCATACATCCTTAAACTTCATGATCCTTGTAATACCAGCACATTTAAAACCATGTATTATCCTACAAGTCCTTTTTTTTTACAAACTTCATTATTTTATAAACTTGGCACATAAGGGGAAACCCTTGTGTCTCATTTCATTTTTCGTCACTCAAGCAAACTTCATTTTATGACTAACTCAAAACTTTGTTACACTTTTAATCTCAAAACCTTCATACGTCCTTAAAACTTACACATCACCGTCTCTTGTAAACAAAACTTAATGTCTTTTAAATCTAAAGTACATTAACAAAGAAATTCGTAACCTAAGTAATTTCCTTGTATAGGAAGAAGCCTACTATAGAACAAACAAGCTCCACGTTTAAGACGCTAAACCCATAATGAACACTGACATAGTACCATAAACCCAAACATCGGTGACAACAACTGAAAGAAGTTGTAGGCCCATGAGGAAGTTCTGGCTAGGGAAATAGGGTACTTAAATGAGTCCTTGTGACCACCCCGTTCTTCCGGGAATTTTCCTCGTTAGCCCACCAACTTCCAATTAAAACTATTTTTGAAAATATTACTGTGATAACTCAGTATTATGTATAAAAAACTTTTGAATATATTTAATCAACTTACTTACAACCTTTCTTTCTACCCTCTCTCTTGCTAGGTAATGGACTCACACTCACACTCTTCACCAGTGTATCGCCCGGGAGGAGAGTCCGACCGTGAAGAGAGCAGCGAGTCGCCGGTGTACCAACCAAGTCCCTACCCTAATGCTAGGGCAAGAGCTGAGCTCAACACCAACTGGACCAGAAACCCTAGGACATCACCACCGAGGAATCCCTATCAACCACCTCATCTTCACCAACGGTTCTCATCACCACCAAGGGAACCGTACCTAGCACCTACCCCTACCCTAAGGGCTAGGCATGCCAGAGTACCTGCCGTGGCAATGGGAATCCCGGTGCCTAACATTCCTAGGTTTCTGGAAACCAAAGAATTTATGAGGAGGGAGATAGAGCATAGGGCACGGCACGACCTGTTAAACCAAAGGATCGACAACCTGGCCAATCAAATCTGGATCCAGGAAGAAAAGATCGTAACTTTGGAGGAAGACAGAGAAATCCTCGAGCACCGTACCGAAACCACTAGAGCGGAGGCTAGGTTTGCCATCCGGGTAACCCTAGCAGTACTTGTAATAGTATTGATCTGTTTCTTAGTGGAGAGCTACCTAAGGCGTGCATGAAGCTTCTATTTTCCATTAAATTTCAACTTTTGTCATATGTAAGGGCTAGAAGCCCAATTTTGAAACATCTAATGAAAAGTTACTTTGGAAATTTCATCTTGTCATCATTTACTAGTTTAACTTTCTTTACATCATTACAAACTTAACACTCCCACCCAAATACCTTCGTCAAAAGCAATTTGCGTTAGTACTTGAAATAACTAACACGTCGCATTAAACTGTAAAAGTCCTAAGGGACACATGTAGCTAGAGAATAAATCTTGAACAAACCTTCTAATTCGTAAACACTCTTTTAAAACAATACGAATTACGAACCACTGCCGTAATCAACTATGATCCTTACCTCTTATATAGACTTCACACTTCTAAACTTGACCAACTTTTTGTTTGACAATCATACATACCTTTTCATAAGTCTTACTTATACTATTTATCAATGTCCAACTCGTCATTTTTTTTAAACATCTTAATTACACTCTATATAAAAGAAAACTATACCTGCTGTTATGAAACAAGATAAAATCATTTATAAACACACTATCGTAAACCTTATCGAAACTTTTCCCGTTACCCTATGCTTGGAGACTTTCCTCATTCAACTCTTGTCACATAAAAGACTTACTACAAATCACAACGGAAACTAAAATTTTAAATGCACGTTATTAAAAACATTAAACTTCGTATACACAACTATGAGGTCAGAAACTTCTGAGTCATGCAAAAACTTATACAAATACTCAAACCCGCATTCTTAAAACTAAACATGAACAAAGGATCATGTAAAGCTTAATATTGAAACTTGTGATCAACTGACTTATCCTATTTTCAAACTTATACTTGGATTCTTAGTCTTGAAAACTTTTGTATGTCCATCTTAACCAAACCCTATAAGACTTGGTAAACGTACATTCCATATATACGAGAAAACTTCACTAGACACTAGCGGGAAGGAGGACATTACTCTCTTTAGCAGAGTACATCCCCTGACTCCTATCTAAACCAAACATCGGGATCCACTAATCTTCTGGACAACTCGAATCTTCTGTGAGAAAGCGTATAACAGTTAATCATGTTCCAAACGCTGTCCCATACCTCTCTTAAACACTAGAGTATTTAGATAACCGCTTTATACTCAAAACGTAATCGTATACTTCTATACACTGAAGCTAAACTAAGAGACTTTAAGCTATTCTATGTTTGACGTATTCTTGTTCAAACACAATTTGAGCTACCTCATGTTTGACATATTCTTGTTCAAACATGATGAACATATGAGACTTTAAACTACTCCATGTTTGACGTATTCTTGTTTAGACATGATGAACGTATGAGACTTTAAACTACCCCATGTTTGACATATTCTTGTTCAAACATGATGAACATATGAGACTTTAAACTACTCCATGTTTGACGTATTCTTGTTCAAACGTGATGAACGTATGAGACTTTAAACTACTCCATGTTTGACGTATGCTTGTTCAAACATGGTGAACGTATAAGACTTTTAAACTACTCAAGGTTTGATGTATTCTTGATCAAACCCGAGGAAAGTGTAAAGACTTTAAACTACTCAATGATTGAGGTATTCTTAATCAATCACGAGGAAACTTTGAAACTCTAAATCTTGTCTTTTCTTTACTCATTGAATGACGTTTCTCTCTGAGGGACTCGTTAATCAATGATCACTCTTACGTGGAAACACTAGTCCTAAGTTAAACAAATTCTTATACCCTTTCTTGATCCATACACAAACGGAAGGACCTATGCAGACTATGCGACGATTTAAATGCTTGCGGGTGCACACGTAAGTATGAAAAATCAACGTATGGGAAAACATAGTAAACTCTGTCATGTGCTATGATCTGAGACTTATCGTAGAAGGTAGCCACGGAACTTAGATACCGTAGTAAATCCTTAGACGTATGAGTCTACAAACTCAAATCATTAAACTATCATCAAATCCATTCTGAGTGATGCATCTACTTTAAAACTTGAATGGAAGTTCATCAGTTAATCTCTCAAATGCGTTTCTGAAAACAAATCTTCATCTATTTCAATGAGACTATATGCTTCGTAAGGAAACTTTTGACAACCATATGCTTTGAAAACTTAGAAACTCGAGCGTAATCTTATTCCGGTCATTCCATCTCATTTAGAACTCTAAACGTAACCCAAAGTTTACTAGGGAACGTGAAGCATTCTTCTCATTATCCTTATGCATATCGTATCCTGAACTAAACCCTTCCACTTTAATTTCGGGAAGAAATTTCCTAAAGTAGGGGAGACTGTAATATCCCGGATTTTTTTTCGATGTACCTTTTTCTAAATGCTCGCCCGTATTATTTTTATATTTAAATTCTTATTTAAAATTATTTTCTTAAACAATAAATATTCATTTATTTGATATCAATTTAAGAAAATCAATTATGCTTATATGTATATATATGTATACGTGTGTGTGTTTCTTTTTGAAATATCATTTCAATCCTTAAAACTTTACAAATTTGTAGTTATATAAATAAAATTAATCAAAAAAAAATACTTAAACTTACAAAACATAAATCCTAGAAATTATTTTATTAATATATAAAATGATAAAGGAAATAAAACTTATGAAACTAATCTAGTTCTCATAAAAAAAAATAAAACATATTTATTTAGTTATAAAAGTCCAGGGACTAGATCGTCATTTTTGAAACTTGGGTTAAACAAAAATCGTATTTTGTACATAAAATGTTAAAACCACGAAACATCAGGGGCCTGCCTTGCCAAAGAACACAAACTCCCGAAACCCATTTCAGTCGCGAGTTCGAAACCCCGCAGCAACCGGTTCCCACCCCTTTTGCGCGAAATCGCGATTCCGTCCAAATTCAGTGTACCTCGAGTTTCGACTCGAGCGTGCGACTGTAACCTAACTGTATTCAATGCTCAACATCGAGCCTAACAACGCGTATTTTGAATTCAAACTCGTTTAAGCCTACCCGTAATCTCCCTAACCGTTCAAGCATTAATCATCGAAATCGCCTATAAATATCAGTTGCTAAACATCAACGACATCACACCCTAACTACACAAACACTCAATTTAACCATTCGTCCCCTGCATTGCTCGTTCGATCCAAGTGGCAGCCGACCGTGAACCCGCACTCGTTCTCCCTCGAATCGACACCAAAGCAGGTAATTCTCATGGCCATTATGTTCGTTTTTCCTCTTAGAACGAAAGCCCTCTATCAATTTACACAGACAGAGGGTTAGCCACTTCGTATTTAGGGGATTTAATCCTAGGGTTCATACGAGAAATTAGGGGTGATTTGAGTTGTTGTTTAAGTTTTTCTTTTCCGAGTATATACACCAGCGAACCCGTAGCCGGGATGGTTGCTGTGTGTGTGCATGCTCGACCCGGTCCGTGACCCGGGTTCGAGCCGGTTTCGCCCAATTCATTTTTATTTTGCCTTTTCCAAACAATTTTAAACTCTGAATTATTTTTATAAAATCTGTTGAATCTTTATAAACTTAGTTGTGAATTTTAATTTCATTTTGATATTTTGGAACATTTTTAATTAAATGAAACTTAGTTAAAAACATAAAAATTAAATCTTTAATCTTGGTTTTAAATTCATAAAAACCATAAAAATGATTTAAAACTTTTATAAAACTTATAATTACACAGAAACTATTTATTAAAAACAGTAAACTTAATTTATTATTTGTATTCTAAATTGAAAGAATTCTTTTACCCTAATGTTTAATTTTATAAATTTTTGTTGTAAACTCAGAAAAGTTTATAAAATCTATTTAAAAATTAGGAACTTATAAACTTATAAACTTAGACACTTTCAAAATTTATATAAATATAAAATCTATTTGTTTATGTGAAACGCGGAAAATGATTATACTTTATTTATTATAAACTTTATAAAAACTAAATGAAAACTTTAAACATTTATGAACTTGTAAAACTTTATTTAAACACTTATAAACTTATAAAATTAATAGGAACTCTATTTAAAACCTATTAAACTTACGGTTTTTTTTTTTTGAATTTAAAAGTGTTTATAAACTTATAAGTGTTATTATCTAATTAAACGTATTTATATTACGAATTAATTTGTATTATAAATACTTAATACTTAGGAACTTAATCAAATCTCAAACGATTTATGTTGATTAAATAAGTAATTATTCTTGTAAAATTATTTAATTCTAAATACTTAGAAAACTATTTTGATTATTCTTACCTAACTTGTATAATCAATAATTGTGAAACATTTAAATAATTATTTTAATTAATAAATATTCTAATCTATAAATCTATTAAACTTTGACATTCAAGTCTTGTATCATTCCTTCAAAACCTTTATTATAAACTTGATTTAAACTTCATAAACACAAATCATTTCCGTCTCCCATTTGGAACCCTAGTTAAACCTTGAAACCCTAGATCCCTTGTCTTAGACTTTTTGCTTAAAACTTTAGACTTATATTCTTAAGCTTATTGTGAGGATATTCTCCCTCAAAGTCTTGCAAATACTTATCCGTGTCGGATACTCTTCATCGATCCAAGTGAGTATACTTAGCCCCTTTTTCCTTTCTATTCTTTTGGGGTGAAACATGTTCAAAACTTTAAACTTATACAATTTTTGTACAACTATGACTAGATGCTTATTCTTATGTTAAACTTGAGACTTGTATGCTTAGATTAAACTTAAAACTAGCACATTCATTAGCTTTGATCAAGCCTATGGTAACAATGATAGATCTATTGTATTTGACCAATCCACCTTAATTGATTGACCCCTTCGGGGGGAGCCCTTGGTGATTGTTACTGAATTAAACTTTAAACTTGAGACTTATAAGGGTAACCTGCGGGTTATGCCTAAACTTGGTTGGAGGGTTGAAGTGCACAATGTTTAAGATACTTGTTTCTCATACTTACATTATAGAATGCATATATCATAGTGAATTGTAATTCTTTTCAAATACTTGTTAAACTGTGTCAAAACCTTTGTATCTCACCAACTATTTTGTAGTTAACAGATTCTTTCACATGTTTCAGGTTTACATCATGAGACTTATTCGTGATCACATAGGATGCTTTGGACCTAGACTACTTAAATTAAATGTTGTATTCGTATTATTCTTCCTTGTATTGAATCTTAAATTATTCATTAATGAAATATCGAAACTTTAATAGTTAACCTTGTGCTATTGAACAACCGCGTCCGCCCCGACGTATAATCCGCCGTCGGTTGGGGTGTGACATCATGAAAGTCCTTACTTATCGAACCGTTAGTATATGGGTTAGCGAGGTAATCTTGAGTAGTACTACTGGGCATTGACAAGCCCCACCCGCGTTAGTCGCGCTAACACGACAGGTAGTCGAACGGGTGTAATATTGACCTAAACATTCACCATTGATGATGATAGTCATGGTGGGAGGCAGTACAAACATAAACAGTCAGCTTCGGTGTCGAAACGCTTTAGTAACATGTACTAGGTTAGCTACCTATGATATAAATTGTAAATGGTATTATCTAGTAAACTTTACAAACAGTGAAACCTGTGAACTCACCAACCTAGTGTTGACACGTTTTAGCATGTTTTCTCAGGTAATTAAAGTACAAGCACAATAGAACGAGAATGGCTCTGATACCATTTGTAACATTTGGCCTCTCAAATCATCAAATATTTTCTTGTATGCCAACTAGGAGGTCATGGATTTGTCGAAAAGTCTTGTGAGAATCTAAAATTTTTATCAACGGTGGATTACCGATAGATAATCCGTTGGAAAATCATTCCCAACGGCGATCCTACCATGTGACAAAATCTTTGACAAAATGTATAATGTGGGCCCCCACAAATCTCGCACCAAATCTCCTCGTGGTAACCTCGTAGATCAAACGAGTACTCGTCACTGTAACTCCCATAGTCGTGATCCATGAAAATCACTGCAAAGAACACTCAAACAAAACAATCACGGGTACCGGATAAAAATAAAAATAAAATAACATCCGAAGAACTATACACAAAAATAAGACGAAGATGATAAAATAAAGATAAAAAAATAAAAAATAAAAATAAAACAAATTTAAATAAGGAAAACTATTTACCAAGATATAGACAAATATGTACTAAATGACTAAATAATAATCCCAATCGTTTTCGCACAAACCGTATCCCCGGCAACGGCGCCAAAAACTTGATGTGCTTGAACTATATATATATTTTTATAAGTGTTTTTCACACAATTTGAGTTTTAAAATGGGTTTTCACCAAAGACTAATCACACACACCGGGCAGTGTACCCGACGAATGGCAATATAGTAAAGGTAAGAACCGGATATCAATCCGTGGACACGGTGGAATGCGATAATAAACCGGGACTAAAATTCAATCAAGTATGGGTAAAAGATGTTTAAGTTGATTTTTAATTAAACTAATATGCAAGAATATAAAACTAAACTAAGAACACAAGTCAAACAATCAAGGAAGGAATATCACTTCGGTCTCGAATCCATTTAGTAAACACCCAACAACAACTATGGATACATGAAAAATACACGAAACATATGTTGACTAAATTCTCGTCAAAGCCATCTAATCAAATGACTATTCGGAAAGCTATAATGAATTATACAAACTAACCACCTAAAATCATACAATGAAGCTCATGTCCTATGAATACGTCAACGTGTAATAAAGATTGAACTAACTTCCTGCCAAGTTTGGCTAACTCAATAACTAGTTGGAAAGATTACACGAATCAACACATAACTCACCTTAAGTTGATTAAAGTAAACAATAACATGCACTTCCTCAACATACAATGTTCATATTAAGATTACATAAATTAGAAGATTGCGTCAGCAAGTCCTAGATAAACATAATACTAAATTTGACACACCATAACAAACACTTTGTCTTTCCAAACACAAGCACAAGGATGCACATTCAAGAGTTTTCAACCATAAACAAGACTTCATCCACCATTCCTAGTCAAAAGCCATAAACTAGCATACATACATACACTAATCAATGAATACATGCATAAACCATGGGTTTTCCAACATACAAAGCCTACACATATACAAGTCTTGCAAACAATATCAACTCCAAAATACACAATATCATTGAATAATAATCATGCCATTGTTATAACATTAACATAAACTATGCCAAAAATCCATAAATGTTGTCAAACGTTACTAAACTTCATCTAAACCAAAGTGATATTAAGAGTTAGCTCACGGTGAGCATAAGAACAAGAACAAAGCAAGGAAAAGTTACAAGACTCATAAATAAATGCTAAGAATCAAACCAACTTCCCCAAGCTAGACGACGATGATGATGATGATGATGATGATGTATGGTGATCCTCTTTATGTTACAAAAACATGCAAAGCAAAATGAAATAGAATGCAATGCAATAGAGTGTGAAGGGAGAACTGAAACTTCCCTCGTGTCGATCTCGGCCAAAAGTACAAAGCCTTCCCACAAAAATGGCGTTCCACGTAGTTCCACAATTCCATGATCTAATCAAGACTAACCACATCAAACAGGATCAGTAACATTAAGCCAAAATATAAACAGAAATGTAAAGATAAATATCCACATACAGTACATCGAAAATAAAGTACAAAGAAAGAACAACCACAAACGCCGAAGCGTGATAACAGAGTTTGTACAAAATAAAACCAAGTACAACTCACAAAAATGATACCAAAAGGCAATGGGAGGTACTACTCCCACTACATACCCCCGAGGTCGATACCGGCTGCACCGCCTCCCTCGGCTCCTCCTGCTGGTGGTGGGGATGGTGGCGGAAGCGGAGGAGGTGGTTGAGCAAGCGGATCGACCTCATGATGCTCGTGCTCGTTGAGATAACTCAAGGTATGGGTGATCTCGGTTGCCTGCCATCTGCAAGACAACAAAAATGAAGTCAGAACGGTTATGAAGACGCTAGACGGAATTATGAAGTTTCTGACCCAATTACGAAGGGGACACGTCGCGCCTTGGAAGGGGCAAGACCGCGCCAAGGTCAAAATCCAAGCCCACGGCCGCGCTTGACCAACCACGGGCAGACATATCTCAGGAACACGGTCGCGCCAGGTCCGGGCACGACCGCGCTAAAGCAAACTCTCAAGGACACGCCGCGCTCATCAGAAGCACGACCGTGCTTGACCAAACTAAGCTTTCCTAGGATTCCAAAAGTCGAGCACGACCGCGCTTGGTCATGAGCGCAACCATGCTCAACCCATTTTAGGGTTTTCAGATTCAAAAATTTTCCATTTTAAGCATGTTTATGAAGGGGCTTTTGCAACCAAATCATCCCAGGAAGTAAATCTAACGATTCTACGCATTTACAAGCTACAAAAAAACAATCAAACGTGGCAAATTAAGAGAAACCCAAAAAATGAATAAAAACCTAAATCTTTAAACACAAAATTGTACTCCAATCCTAAGTCTAAACATGAACAAAAACAAAACAAAACAAAACAAATAGGAGGTCGAGTCGTACCTTAAATCGTTGAGACGGAGATCAAAGAACTAGAAATCAAGGGAATCGCAGTAGGGAGGGTTTTTGTGTGTGCTTTTGAAAAAAAAATCTGATGTTTGAGCGTAAAATCATTTTATAGGGCTCTCCAAAAGTGAGTCACGACCGCGCTGAGAGGAGGGAGGTACGACCGTGCCTAGGTGTGGTACGACCGTGCCTAGGCGTGGCAGACACAGAAACCTGATTTTTTATGAGTATGCCAAACCCGACTGCGATTCTTCCTAATCAAAATTTCTAAAAATTCAGAAGACATACCTGAGACGTTCCGATCCATATCCCCAATCCGCTCGATCCAAAACACGCTCCGAATACCTAAACTTAAAATTAAACGATAAAATCCTAGAAAGATAAAAAAGAAAACTAAAAAAATAATTCAGAATATAAAATGAACACACATAACTAACGGGAGACATGCTAAGATTATTAGCGAGTCATTAGCTAGACTCGTGTCCTTATGCGCGTCAATTTAGGACAAATGATGGGGCAAATCAACAAGCGGGTGGCCTATGATTCTTGAATATCTATTCGACCCGTTTGGTTTAGTGCATTTTCCACCGGTTAGTGACAACCAAAGGTAAATGCAAAAACAAAGTGACGGGTCGTGCCACCAACGCTTGTATTTGCCTAGACCAAACCTGAGGTGCATGATGTAGTGAAGGAGGCAATCATCTCGGTAAGATTGCATTGGCTTGTCATGCTTTGTGGACCGATGTCGCGCCTTCCTAGTCTGTTGGTCCATAAATGTCTCGCCCTCTCCCGCTGTTTGGATGACTCGTATGACGAATCATGATCATGATCAATCACGGGCCGACTTTCCTTGGTGCACAACGGAAGATCGGGTGTCACCATAGTCCTTGGTTCGTTGGTGAACCCATCCGTTTGCACATCTTCCTCTTGGTGCGACTCCCCTTTAATTACCACGGTTGACTCTTCAAAAATAATGTTTCCAATTCATCCAAATCACCAACCGGGCCGAATATAGTGTCCTCATAGCGCCTTGCAAGGTAGCCCGGGAACTGATAACAATCTAATGTGTAATGTGGGCCCCCATAAATCTCGCACCAAATCTCATCGTGGTAACCCCATAGATCAAACGAGTACTCGTCACTGTAACTCCCATAGTCGCGATCCATGAAAATTACTGCAAAGAACAGTCAAACAAAACGATCACGGGTACCAGATAAAAATAAAAATAAAATAACATCCGAAGTACTATACAAAAAAATAAGACGAAGATGATAAAATAAAGATAAAAAAATAAAAAATAAAAATAAAACAAATTTAAATAAGGAAAACTATTTACCAAGATATAGACAAATATGTACTAAATAATAATCCCAATCGTTTTCGCACAAACCGTATCCCCGGCAACGGCGCAAAAAACTTGATGTGCTTGAACTATATATATATTTTTATAAGTGTTTTTCACACAATTTGAGTTTTAAAATGGGTTTTCACCAAAGACTAATCACACACACCGGGCAGTGTACCCGTCGAATGGCAATATAGTAAAGGTAAGAACCAGATATCAATCCGTGGACACAGTGGAATGCGATAATAAACCGGGACTAAAATTCAATCAAGTATGGGTAAAAGATGTTTAAGTTTATTTTTAGTTAAACTAATATGCAAGAATATAAAACTAAACTAAGAACACAAGTCAAACAATCAAGGAAGGAATATCACTTTGGTCTCGAATCCATTTAGTAAACACCCAACAACAACTATGGATACATGGCAAATACACGAAACATATGTTGACTAAATTCTCGTCAAAGAAATCTAATCAAATGACTATTCGGAAAGCTATAATGAATTATACAAACTAACCACCTAAAATCATACAATGAAGCTCACGTGCTATGAATACGTCAATGTTTAATAAAGATTGAACTAACTTCCTGTCAAGGTTGGCTAACTCAACAACTAGTTGGAAAGATTACACGAATCAACACATAACCTACCTCAAGTTGATTAAAGTAAACAATAACATGCACTTCCTCAACATACAATGTTCATATTAAGATTACATAAATTAGAAAATTGCGTCAGCAAGTCCTAGATAAACATAATACTAAATATGACACACCATAACAAACACTTTGTCTTTCCAAACACAAGCACAAGGATGCACATTCAAGAGTTTTCAACCATAAACAAGACTTCATCCACCATTCCTAGTCAAAAGCCATAAACTAGCATACATACATACACTAATCAATGAATACATGCATAAACCATGGGTTTTCCAACATACAAATCCTACACATATACAAGTCTTGCAAACAATATCAACTCCAAAATACACAATATCATTGAAGAATAATCATGCCATTGTTATAACATTAACATAAACTATGCCAAAAATCCATAAATGTTGTCAAACGTTATTAAACTTCATCTAAACCAAAGTGATATCAAGAGTTAGCTCATGGTGAGCATAAGAACAAGAACAAAGCAAGGAAAAGTTACAAGACTCATAAAGAAATGCCAAGAATTAAACCAACTTCCCCAAGCTAGATGATGATGATGATGAAATATGGTGATCCTCTTGATGTTGTAGTCCTTCCTAGAAGCTTGAAATGTGGATAGAAACAAGGAAATTCGGAGCACAAAACAGTGCTCAGTGCACCAACTCTCCAGGTCTCCAGACTGAATGCTGTGGGAAAACTTCTGATATATATAAAAGCAAGGAGGCACGACCGTGCTGTGACATCCGGCAATTTCAGGTTAACTCCGTTTACTCAAACCTCGTTAGTTCAAACATTTTTCGTTACAAACTCAGTTATCTCAGTTAGTCACACATACATTGCATTTAATTAGGATTAATTAAATGTGTCAGTCAGTTCGCACACAAAGGATCGCACTCGAGTCTAACCCGGAACGTTGGTGATTAATCGAAATTAACATTACGAACATTTAATAATTTATATTTAATATAAATTATGATTTTTTATGATTTATATGTGATTACGTGAATTTACGTGAATTATGTGATTATTATTGTTTTCGTACGTGTTTATCGTGTGTAAATCGTATTTAGTATTTTTATAAAAGTTAGTATTTTATAAAAATAAAAACCGAATGTTTTAATTATTAATTAAGTTATTAATTAACTAATTAGACTTATGGGCCTTAATTAAGCCCGCAGACCAATCTAATTACCCATTAGTAATGAGATAAGGATAAAATTTTAAAAAAAAATTAAAAACCCTACCCTAAACCCTTTAGCCGTCGATCGAACCCTACACCCCTCACCAAATCGGCCGAAGCTTCAAGGCATCAAAAAGAGAGTCAATCGAGCCCCGATCGTGAATCCGAAAGTAGATACGTGCTAGTCTAGGCGTTTCTAACGTCTCTACGTAAGTCGTTTCGTTCAATTTCATCACTTTTTGATTTCTAAATTTTAGATCAAAACCGTAGTTCATCCAAACATGGATTTTTATAATAAAAATGTTAACTTTATTATTGTTTTGCATGTATTTGTTGATTATATGGTTATTTGCAAAACCCTAGATCCATGTGATTAGTAACGTGTTAAATATTAGAACTTTTTGATTATGTGAAGTATAGAAATCGTATGTTAGACGTTAGTAATGATTAATATAGTTGTAATTATATTAGTTGAAAGATTTAGAATTGATTTGACGTGTTAATTGGATGAATAAAACGTGTAATGGACAAGTTACTAAAAGATGAAACTTTTTATGATTTCTATCTTGCATGCTAGACATGATTAGGATGATGTGATGATGGTTATGAGCTACTTGATACATGTTTAGATGATTTGTGAAATCAGATTTTGAATACATAACCCGGTTTTGCGAACTTTCCAAATAAGAAAACTTTAATTGTTAAAAGTGGTTATAACTTACTATTTAGACATGCATGATATGGTTTGATGATAGATCTATGTTAGATAGGACACAATAACTGGTTGTAACGTGTTAGGTGTTTGAAATCACGCATGCTAGTCATAGGTTACTAAAGTTGGAAACTTTCTCTTGAATTATGATTTGCATGTTTAGGTTCTAGACAATTGTTATGTGATGTGATGAGCTAGAACATGTTAGAGTGATACTACAAACATATCAATGATGATAGTTTCTAGGAAACACGAGTCCCGAACAAACTTACTATTTATAGAAACCTGCTATTTATAGAAACCTGCTATTTATAAAAACATGCTATTTATAGAAACCTGCTATTTATAGAAACCTGCTATTTTTGGAAACTTTCTATTTTTGGAAATCATGCTTGTTTGTTAGAACAATAAGGAATTGTTGCTAAGTGTTACCTGCATGATCTTGTGTGTATAATATGGAAGTGTTATATTAATCAAACATTATTTCATACATCGTGTCACCAACGGGTCGTCGGGTCAAACTTGGTCAAACATGAGTCAAACTTGTAAACTCTTTTCAAACACTTAAACAATGGGATTGTTTGGATACTTAGGGTTCGTATCAACTTGCACAAACACACACTTATAAACCGGTGTTTATAGGTGGCAGTTAGTCGTCAAGCAATCTAAGTTCGTTTTCTTTCGCACATACTCTAAGGCGAGTTTCACGGCCCCTTTTCTTATGATTTAAACTTGGGGGAGAAAACATGGGTACGAACATTTAGATCTTACATTTCTTTTATATCACTTGTGTACTAAGCGCAAACATATCATGAAAGTCCTTACTTATCGAACCGTTAGTATATGGGTTAGCGAGGTAATCTTGAGTAGTACTACTGGGCATTGACAAGCCCCACCCGCGTTAGTCGCGCTAACACGACAGGTAGTCGAACGGGTGTAACATTGACCTAAACATTCACCATTGATGATGATAGTCATGGTGGGAGGTAGTACAAACATAAACAGTCAGCTTCGGTGTCGAAACGCTTTAGTAACATGTACTAGGTTAGCTACCTATGATATAAATTGTAAATGGTATTATCTAGTAAACTTTACAAACAGTGAAACCTGTGAACTCACCAACCTAGTGTTGACACGTTTTAGCATGTTTTCTCAGGTAATTAAGGTACAAGCACAAGCTAAGGCATGCATGCATCTCAAGTCCATCATTTTCAAACGCAAGAACTACTTATTTTATTTATTGTTGAATTATTTATTTTTGGCGCATGCTTTTCATTTAACATTTCGCTTCCGCGGTCTTACATTAAATCAGTGTTTTCATTACTAGTGTTGCATCGTGACTATGAGCAATACTAGTGGTTTTTATTAAACTCATATAGAGTCGTTCAACGTAACTAATGACTGAGATCCTGGTATGTCACGCTCCTAACGGTAAAACTCCGTTAGTGGATTTTGGGGGTGTGACACGTGCCATGGCACTAGGCACGACCGTGCCATGGCACTGGGCACGACCATGCCTGAGCATGGGGCACGACCATGCCTTCTTTTGGCGCGGTCGTGTGATAGTAGGGTTGACCGATCTGCTTCTCCCATTAGCTCTCTTTCTTCGAGAAAGTACGGCTTTCAGACTCACGGGTTTACACGCGACCGTGGGGAAGCAAGAGCACGGTTGTGCTCGGATTCTGATGCTGGAGCGGCCGTGCCAATTCTGAGCGCAACCGTGCCTAGGCTGGCACGGTCGTGCCAATGCGGGGCGCGACCGTGCCTAGGTGGGCGCGGTTGTGCCATGTAGGGGCGCGACCGTGTCTCCAACTCAGAAAACCTAATTTTCCTTGAAAACTCCTGGAATCTCCTCCTTTATCCACTTAGCTCCATAAAAACCTATAAAACTGAAAATGAAGCAAATAAGTGTCTAAACTTGGGGAATAACCGGGAATTGATCATAAAACGGGCGAAGTTTTGTGCAATAATGATGTGTAATTTCAAGCACATCAAAGAACCCCACACTTGAACATTGCTTGTCCTCAAGCAAGAAATCAAAATAAAACAAAACTTCCTATGGCACTATGGATCAATTCGGAAAACCATAAGCATTAATAAACTTATAAAGGTTTGACAAGATTTTCAAGAAATGCAAAATTAACTAAATGAAACCCAAGGAGCCCAAGAAGTAACAACCGAACGAGCAAATGAATGTGACTAGGAAATCATTAGCATGCAACTTTATGCTTCTCATAATATTCACACACACTCGGGAATATATATGATCATACAAGTAACGGAGTATGTATAGAACACGCAAATGCCAAGACAATGAATCATACAAAAATCATAAGCTTGCTAAAAGATCAAATCTCTACCAACTAACACGAACCAAAGCACAAATCAAGAGGGCTTTAAACGAGTTGTAACTTGGCAATTGCTAAGGGTAAGAAAGTTGGATTTAAAGTGGCTAAATGGCTAAAAACCCGGCGGTTATGCTAACTCAAAAACTAAAACAACTTCTAATATGAAAAATAAACTAACTAGTACTTCCGTATATATAAGAGCTAACAACTGAATTCTTTCCATCTTTGCTCACAAAATTGCTCTAACCGGCTATAATTCACCTAATTTTGGTGATTTTTTTTACACTATTTTAATATTTAGCATTCAAACTTGAAGAACTTTTACATCCAAATAATTAAAGTAAAACGGCAAACAAGTTGCGCCGCTAAACCTTTTTGAATAGAGAAACTAAGTTTTTTAATTCATAGATGCATGTAAACAAACACGAACGGCGGCTTGTCCGTGTTCGTTCGTTTAACTTTAGCCGAACACGAACACTTATAGGAGCTTTGAGGGAGGATCTCGGTTTGTAACGATCGATCCATTAGAAATTTGGGGAAACTTATAGGAGCTTTAAGGAAACCTATACGCCTCGTATAGGTCTAAACGTGACGTATAGGGTACGAGGGTAAGATGTACCTTCTGCAAGACCTTCAATCACATCACTATGCGCCACATATAAATCTATACGAGGCGTATAGGGTACAATGTAACTTCTGCAAAACCCGTCAATCACATCACTATACGCCATGTATATATAGCGCTATACGTGACGTATAGGGCGTGTGATTGACCGGTTTTGCAGAGGCTGTCTATCTTTGAAAATTGTGAAAGTTATACACCCCGTATAGAGCTATACAAGGTGTATGAAGGGTGTCAAATTGTGGATTTGGGTGTTCGATTATTAGGACCCTTTTTATATGTGTTGCAATATGTCAAAAATTGTTTTGATGTGTTTTCCGTGGTATTAAAATCAGAAGAGAAAATAGCGAAGAGTCTCTTTTAACCGGTTAACAAGAAATTCGACATTTTTTTCTTAAAATGCAAGACATATTTCCTTACAAGAAGAAAAAAATTATGTTTTCTTTTTAAATAGTTGAACGTTTCCCTATTTTTAACCTATTAAGACTTTATTTGCAATTCAAAATTTTCTCTTTAGAAAAGTTTACATCTAAATTTCTCTTTGTGTAATTTTTATAAATTTGAAGTTCTTCATAAAAATATTAGTTATTTATAAAAATTTATGTGGTTTTTATAAACAATTCGAAACTGCTTACTTTTACTGATACACCTTTCAAGATAGTTGAGTCTTGTATATAATAAATATTTGAAGTTTCTTTTAGAAGTATTGGTTATTTATAAAAATTTATGTGGTTTGTAAACTAACCAACTAAGTCATTTTTTAGTACATGTTTTAAGGTGATTTTAGGTGAGTTGTGTCAAGACATCTCTAGACTATCTAAAGAGGACACTTGTCATCATAACATAGTGTGTTTTACGAAGTTTAATGTGTAATTTAATTAAACAATATAATATAACGTGAATTTTTAAAAGTCTTTCACTATGTATTATGTGTAAATCTAATCAAAGTTACATGCCCTGGTTTTGAGATGTGATATATAAGTAAAAGTTTTAATACAAATTAATAACATTAAAGAAAAAAAATGAAAATCAGTTCAACCCGCCGAACCGTTTAACCGCAACCTGGAACCGATATTAATTTGTCGTTGCCCGAAACCTTGGATAATAGTTCGACCTAAAATTTTATCAAATTTAGAGTTGTAAACTAGTCAGGCCGCTCGCGAGCTACTCTAAAAGTTTGAATAGAGCCAAACTTAAACGAGCTCGGCCCAAGCTTGAACTTGTACTGGGGCTCACTTAATAAACGACTCAAGAACTTGTGCTTCAAATAAACCTTTTGTTTGTATAAATCTATACTTCTATACTATATAATAAATAAAGGTTTTGGTGAGACACTTGTCACTCTCATATGCGTCCTTAACTTTTTTTTTCCGTCTCTCTCTCCTATTAATTATATAAATTTCCTTAATTGTTTTTATAATTTTTTGTTTACATCCTCTCTCTCCTATTAAATAATAATGATTTATATAATTCTTTTTATAAAACGTTTTTTTTAAATAGGTTTGTTCATAAAACATTTTTATAAATTGAACATTTCTTTCATTTTTTTTATAAAACAATTTTAAAAAATAACTATATAGCGTTTCTAAAATTTGTATTAAAAAACTATGTAATATGTCATAAATATGTAAATTTTTATTACTAAGTATATATAACATTGCATTTATTCAAACCGTGTAATAAATCGGGTTTCTAAAGTTTAATATGAATTAATACTTATCAGTTACATAAAAAAATAATACTCAGCTAAAAAAATATTTTAAAAATTAACTTAACAGAATTTATAACTGTCACGTAATATTTTATTTAACCCGTGTAATACACGGGGATTTAAAGACATAATTTTTTTAATACTAAGTATATAACATTACATTTTTCAATCCATGTAATACACGGTATTCTAACCTAGTTTAATTTAATATATTAAATACTAGGTTAGAAAACTTGTGTATTACACGTACTGAATAAAGAATAATTTAAATAATAATTAAGTAATAATAATTTAAAAATTATAAAATGATTGAATAATTTAATTGATGATAAACAAAATTTAGAATTAAAAAAATTAGTTGATGGCGAATGGCAGGATCCGATGGACTTCACCGTTTGATGATAACTGGGTTTTCAATTTGAAAGTTTCAAGTTGAAAGAGCTTATTGGGTTTTATCATTTATAGGAATTTTGAAAGTTGTGCTTTATTGGAACTAGTATTTAAGAGCTTGATGATAATGGGGTTTTCAATTAAGTATTTACTAGAGCTAGCTATGAAAATATGATGGCACTCTACGCATAGTCATTTCAATAATGGTGTTGGGGCGCATTAGTCGATCATAATCGAGTACGTAAAATGGAAATCGAGTAAATGGGTACACTGTCTCTAACCAACCGAGTATGCTTCCGAGTAGGCTTTCGGGTAGAATGCCCGAGTTGTTTTACTCGGGTGTGGTGGGTGGATGGAGTCGTTGGGATAGCCGTTGGGGGTGGGGGTTTTAATAAAAAAATTTAATTCTCATCTATATATATATCTCACTCTCCTCTTTAACAAATCACTCTTTTCATCCATATATTTTTATAAAACTCTAATTTTTTTAACAAAATGTCTTCATCCGATTCTAGCATTATTGGTTTGCCTTCGGGATTATCCGATTATAGTGTTTTTGTTGATTTTCTTTCCGGAATTTCCGAATCAAGTGACATTGAGTTTTTGTCCAAAGTTGCGGCTAGTGAGCTTGAGGATACGTCAAAATCAAAGAAAAAATGTGTAAATCGTGATCGTGAAGTTGCTAACACAATTTTGTTGAAGGATTACTTTGTCGAACGCCTCAGGTACAACGCAGATACGTTTAGAGCGAGATTTCGCTTACCGAAAGATTTGTTTTTAAGCATTGTAAAGGATATAAGTATGGATTCAAGGTTTTCTTGGTTTCATAAAGGGTATGACGGGAGGTTGAAGAAGAGCTTCACGCCGATTCAGAAATGCACTTCTGCTATTCGTCAACTTGCTACAGGGAACCCTCCTGACGAATACGATGAATATTTATCTATGTCCGGTAGGATTGCTCGTGAATGTTTAGAATACTTTTGCAATTCTATTATTATGTTATACGGAAAAGAGTTTTTACGTAGACCTATAAACCACGACATTGCACGTTTGTATAGTGCGCATGAAACTAGATGGGGCCTTCCAGGGATGATCGGTAGCATTGATTGTACGCATGTCGTTTGGAGGATGTGTCCAGCTAGTTTGCGTGCCCAATTTATGAGAGGTGATCACCAATACCCTACGATCATGATGGAAGCAGTGGTGTCAAATGACTTATGGTTTTGGCATGCGTTTTGTGGTCTTGCCGGTTCCAATAACGACATAAATGTTCTCAATCAATCCCCGTTGTTCAATAACGAAATGCATGGAACCGCCCGAAAATGTCCTTTCCAAGTTAACGGTCGTGAATACAAACGTGGCTACTACCTTGCGAATGGTGTCACAACCCATTCGGCGGCGGAATCACCGAACGTGACGTGTAGGATTGTTCAAAGACATCGTGGCACTATTGTTGAAATATAAATTTAACCGATTTCATTAAACTAAGAATTTCAAATACAATTGTTTCAATTAAAGGAAATACATTGATAAACAAAAGACAAAAATATTTAAATTTGATATCTAAGGAAAAGTCCCTAGATTCCGTTTCCATGGTAGCATCAAACGTCTCCTGAAAACATGTAAAATAATATTTGATCAACAAGAAAGTTGGTGAGTTCATACAAGTTTCATACATATAATAATCATGTTTAAAGCAACAATTCACATGCATAGACATACTTTACTAATGTTCATACAATTTGTAATGATATAGTTCAAACCTATTGTTGACATAGCATACCTAGCATCCAAAGAATACTAGTCGAAAAAAAATAACATAACAAGATCGGGGGCTCCATAAAGGTAACGAAAAGCCGACGGGTGTCAATCCTATAGCGCTACACTTGTTAAGTGCGGTTTTACAAGAATTAATGAACTATTGTATTAACAAGTTGTATTTAAGCATGTAGTCAAGTTGTTGTCACATGAGCATGTTAATGAATTGTGTTTGAATAAAGTGTTAATCTTGTAGTGTATGGGTTTTGAATATGTACATGTTTTCAAGTCCCAAAGTGCAAAAATGTAAAAGGGGCAAGTATGAAACTCACGGTTTGGCGTGGTAACGAAAGGATGAACGGGAAGGTGAATAGTCGGGAATGCCGGTTAACCTAAAAGGTAACGTAGGCATAAGTTCGGTGGAGAAGAAATAATAAATAATATATATGTATAATAGTATCAACCTGGTCATGCATCGCCGACGGCGGACCGAAACACAAACCCCTAACTTAGTTAGGAATTCGGATGGTCAAAAGTTAGTATAGTTAGTAATATACCACTTGAAGTGGCCAAGAGAAAGGTTGGGAAATCCACAAACCTTGTTAGATTTATTTATAATATTTATGTATAGGATTTGAACACCTTGTGGCTATTGGATATCTTATGGTAGATGAACCTATGTTCATCTACTTCATCCAAATACCTTAGCACAAGGCTTCCATCATAGAATTTTGATGGAGGCTTGGTTTGGTTTTACCACAACTAGATGTAAAATATCCAAACAAGAACATGAAGAAGGAGAAATGTTAGTTGAAAGACCACAACTTGGACCTCAAATGGTGACTTATCTTAGATGTTTACCAAGGTAAAAAAATGATAAGATCCTAGAGGTTTATCCAAGAGGGTGAAGGAAGAATTGTTAAGAAAAAAAAGAAGGAAGAAACTTGAAGAAAAATAAGGTTTTTACCTTATAAAATTCTGCCAAAAAATCTTGGAAGAAATGGAGCACTTGGAGAGATTTGTGAGAGAATTTGGAGGGTGTAAGGGTGGAGGAGTGAAAGGGAGTGGGTATTTATAAGTGTGGATTAGGGTTTGGGGTATTAAATGAGTTAGTTGGGAGTTGGTGGTTGAAAGGGAGGTGATTCTTTTTTTTTTAAAAGAAAGAAAAAAGAAAAAAAATGAAATAATAATAATAATAGTACTAATGATAATAATGATAATAATACTACTACTAATAATAATAATAATAAACCGAGCGTGTATGGACGTGAAACGAGAATATAAATGTAAAAAAAAGTAAAACGTGTGTTTGTAATATATAATTTTGTAATATTGCACGTATGATGTTGTCTTGCATATGTATAAATGTAATGTATGTTTTAAACATGTAATTGAATAAATCCAATAAATTCATTGATCATGTCTCGGGTTACAATGGATTCAAAAATGAAAGTACAAGGGTACAAAATGTAAATAAACGATGATGTGGAAAGTACGGATATTACAGTCTCCCCGACTTTAGAAAATTTCGTCCCGAAATTTCTTTCATGAGGAAGACTCTGAAAAAAGATGCGGGTACTTGGCTTTCATTTGGTCTTCACGTTCCCAAGTGAATTCTGCACCACGTTTTCCTTCCCAACGTACCTTAATGATTAGAATACGACTACGCTTGAGTTGTTTGACTTCACGATCCATTATCTCAACAGGTTTCTCGACAAAGTGCATTGTTGGGTCGATCTGAACGTCTTCAAGTGGAACTTGGAGATCTTCATTTGATAAGCACTTTCTCAAGTTAGAGACGTGGAAGGTGGGGTGGATGTTGCTAAGCTCGGTAGGGAGATCAAGTTTGTATGCAACAGAACCGACTTTCTCTAAAATCTTGAAAGGACCAACATAATGTGGGGATAGTTTTCCTCGCTTCCCGAAGAGAAAGACTCCTTTCCAAGGTGAAACCTTAAGGAAAACGAAATCTCCAACTTCGAAAGTAACCGCGTTGCGCTTTCGGTCGGCGTAACTCTTTTGTCGACTCCGAGCGGTACGTAGGTTGTCGTGAATTTTGAGGATCTTGTCTGTGGTCTCTTGGATTAACTCGGGTCCGGTAATTTGTGTTTCGACGATCTCTGTCCAACAAACGGGTGACCGACATTTTCGACCATAAAGTGCCTCAAATGGAGCCATGCCGATGCTGGTATGGTAACTATTGTTGTAAGAGAACTCGATCAAAGGCAAGTGCACGTCCCAATTACCACCGAAATCAATGACACACGATCGAAGCATATCCTCGAGAGTTTAGATAGTACGTTCAGTCTGACCATTCGTCTGAGAGTGGTAAGCCGTACTAAGATTGAGTTGAGTACTCATGGCTTCATTGAAGGATTCCCAAAAACGGGAGGTGAAACGACTGTCACGATCGGATATGATGTCCAAAGGAACACCATGACGACTAACGATTTCCGCGCTGTAGATTTGAGCTAGCCTTGTAACGGGGTAGCTCTCGCGGATGGGAATGAAGTGAGCAGATTTGGTGAGACGATCGATGATAACCCAAACGGAATCATGACGAGAGGATGTCAATGGGAGTTTGGTAATGAAATCCATAGCAATGCTCTCCCATTTCCAAACTGGAATCTCCGGTTGCACGAGCAAACCGGATGGGCGTTGGTGCTCGGCTTTCACTCTAGCGCAAGTATTACACTTCGACACATAGAGCGCGATATCCTTTTTCATACCGGTCCACCAGTAGATAGAACGCAGATCCCTGTACATTTTGTTTGTACCAGGTGGACCGAATATCGAGACTTGTGAGCCTCATGCATGATGGAAGAACGAAGATCGGAACGATTGGGAACCCAAACACGATTCATGAAATAAAGTAAACCGTTGGGTTTGGTCTAGAGTTGGAGTTCGGCACCACAAGACATTTCGTTGTACATGTCGCCTTCGGTGACCGAAAGATGTTGGGCTTCACAAATACGGACATGGATGTCGGGTTGCATACGAGCACAAAGGAACTTCACATGGTGCTTTCGGCTGAGGGCATCGGCAACGACGCTCGCTTTACCGGGATGGTAGCGAATTTCGCATTCGTAATCTTTGATTGTTTCAATCCCTCGGCGTTGGCGCATGTTTAGATCCTTTTGGTTATGAAGATGTTGGAGACTCTTGTGATCTGTGAAGACCACGCATTTGGTACCGTAAAGGTAGTGTCTCCAAAGCTTGAGAGCAAAGACGACGGCGGTGAGTTCAAGATCATGAGTCGTGTAATTCTTCTCATGGATCTTGAGTTGACGGGATGCGTAAGCGATGACCTTGCCTCGTTGCATGAGAACACAACCGAGACCAATGTTAGAGGCGTCGCAATACACCACGAAGTCATCGTTTCCGTTGGGAAGAGTAAGGATCGGAGCATTGCAAAGCTTATCCTTAAGTGTTTGGAAAGCTTCCTCTTCATTAGGGCCCCACTCGTAGGGTTTCCCTTTTTGAGTTAATGCGGTGAGAGGAACGGAGATCTTGGAAAAGTTGGCGATGAAACGACGGTAATAGCCCGCAAGACCAAGGAATGAGCGGACTTCGGTAGCAGATTTCGGAGCAATCCAGTTCTTGACTGCTTCGATTTTGGCTGGATCCACATGGATACCCTTATCACTAATAATGTGTCCCAAAAATTGGACTTCCTTAAGCCAAAATTCACACTTGGAGAATTTGGCGTAAAGTTGTTCTTTTCTTAGTAACTCCAATATTAAGCGAAGGTGTTCCTCGTGGGCGGATCGGGATTTGGAATAGATGAGAATGTCATCAATGAAGACGATTACGCATTTGTCCAAATACGGTTTGCACACTCGGTTCATGAGATCCATGAAAACCGCGGGTGCATTGGTTAGCCCGAAAGGCATCACCATAAATTCGTAGTGTCCGTATCGGGTTCAAAATGCGGTTTTGGGAATGTCGTCCTCATGAACACGAAGTTGATGATATCCCGAAAGGAGATCGATCTTGGAAAAACAAGACGCACCTTGGAGTTGGTCGAAAAGATCGTCGATGCGAGGCAAAGGATACCGATTCTTGATAGTGAGTTTGTTAAGCTCACGATAATCGATGCACATGCGGAACGATCCGTCTTTCTTTTTAACGAATAAAACGGGAGCGCCCCACGGGGATGAACTCGGACGAATGAAACCCTTGTCGGCTAACTCTTGAAGTTGACCGGCAAGTTCTTGCATCTCGGAGGGTGCAAGGCGGTAAGGAGCTTTGGCAATCGGAGTCGTACCGGGCATGAGATCAATTCGGAATTCGACCTCACGGGATGGAGGAAGACCGGGTAGGTCCTCGGGAAAGACTTCGGGGAAATCGCAAATGATGGGAATGTCTTTTACACCTTTGCCCTTTTCTTTCTTTTTCACTACTTGGGCCAAAAAGGCCACGTAGTTCTTTAGTAAATATTTTTGGGCTTTGGTGCAGGACATGAGTTTAAGTCCACCGGATGGCCTTTCGCCATGGATTTGCAAAACTTGACCGGATGGAAGGGGAATACGGATGAATTTCTCAAAGCAAACGACTTCGGCATGGTTCTTGGCAAGCCAATCCATGCCTACTATGACATCAAAACTCCCCAATTGCATGGGTATGAGATCGATCGAGAAGGGATGACCATTAAGGTCGAGAGTACAATCGAGGATAATCGTGTCACAAAAGGTGGATTTTCCGTCCGTGATTTCGACAGTGAAGGAGTTCTCTAACTTAGATCGGGTCTTAGCTAACATAAGTTCAAATTCTAGCGATACGAAACTTTTATCCGCACCGGTATCAAATAAAACAGAAGCATATAGACCATTGATAGGAAACATACCGTTCACCACGTCGTTATCAGTTTGTGCCTGCGCCGCATTGATGTTGTAAGCACGGCCTCTTGGGTTTGTGGGTTGGTTTTGGTTAGGTGGTTGGTTGCGGTTGTTGTTGTTGGTGGGGTTGTTGTTGTGGTGGTGTTGGTTTTGGTTTTGTGGGCATTGTGGGCTCACATGGTTTGGATCACCACAACGGTAGCAAGCCCGACCATTTGTGATGGCCGGTGGATTTCGGATTGGTGGGGGAGCTTGGGTGTTTTGGGGTTGTTGTGGGTTGCGGCATAGGTTGGCAAGGTGTCCGAATTTGCCACACAAGGTGCATTTTCGGCATGGGAGGTTGTTTGGGTGGTGGTATTGGCAAGTGTTGCATAATGGGTAAGATCCACCATACGGTTTCTTTTGGGGTGTCGAGTCTTGGTTCATCGGCACTTGGTTAACGGGGGTGACAACCGCATAGTTCCGGGCATGGGACTTGCGCTTTTTGTTGTTTTGGTGAGTAGGGGTTTTGGCGGGTTTTGGTTCGGTGAATTTGGGTTCGGTGGGCTCAACGATGGCTTGGGTGGCGTGCTTCTTGGTGCCCCGAATGGTTAAAGTACCATCCTGAACACGGTTTTGGGAGAAAGCGGCCGCAAGGCGCATGGCCTTGGTGAGGTTGGTGGGTTCGGCGGCGGCGACCGTGTCCTTGATGACGGACGGGAGGCCTTGTATGTACTTGGCCACGGATCGCTCTATGGTGTCAACTTGGCGAGACGCAAGGACGGAGAGTTGTTGGAAGCGGAGGTTGTAGGCAGCATTGTCACCGCTGTCCTGTTTGAGGGTGAAAAACTCCTCCTCGAGTGCTTGCAACTCGTGGGGAGGGCAGTACTCCTCGCGCATAAACGCTTTGAGTTCCTTCCAAGACAGGGTGACGATCTCCTCGTCGAGCTCCTTCTCGCTATCCCACCAAGCGAGAGCTTGCTCTTTGAAGAGGCTAGCGGCGTAGCGAGTCCGGAGGTGGTCCGGGGTCTCGCTTACCGAGAAGGTGTTTTCCATGCTCGCAAACCAGCTAAGGAGCTTGGTTGCACCTTCGAGTCCCGTGAAAGATTCGGGACGACAAGCAAGGAAGGTTCGGTAGTGTTGGGCGTGGGAGTTGGGAGTTTCGGTGTTGGATTCGACCGATCCGTTGGGGGTGAGGTTCTGGATGAGGCCAGGGATGACTTGGGCCATTTGCTTGGCCACGAGTGCGGCCAAACGCTTGTCCCTCTTGTTGTTCCTGGCGGTAGCAGAGTGGCGAGATGAAGACATCTACAAAAGGGGGTTGTGAGACTTAGATCAATGGTTTTGCATAAAAATTGTTGTCATATGAGTATGTAAATTTCACGTATGGCACAAGTAATCAAGTAATTTCATGTAATAGCACGTTTGGTCATGTGAATCATGTATGGAAATAGTGTATATAACAAACATGTGACGATGAAAGATCATAAATTTAATTGGTTCTCGAATGTATTAGCGTTTGGAAGTTAGTAAGGCGAGTAGCGAAAAGCGAGCGTCCACGAGATCGAACCGAGTTAGTATAATAATAGTAGTGAAAATAGTTTATATATAAAAGAGAGGCTTGTTTGTAAAAAGTTGGAGTGTCTCGTTAGCTCGGCTCTTGAACTAACGAAAACGTCGACTAACCCAAGTGGTCAAACCTTCTATTGAGTTCGGGAAACACGTTTTGGCCTAATAGATAAAATACTCTCACCGGTAATTCGGTTAACGGTATTTTACCCTTCCGGTTACTACGTGTCCCTAGTCAATAGCAAAGCCGAGACCTTGGCGAGAATGAAAATTTTAAGAGTGGAACTAATCACCAAATTGTGGATTTCACTCCTAGTTTGGTGGTGTCGTTCCGTTTTGTATAGGGTTGGTGCCTTAACCGTTTGAGATAGGAAATCACTCCTAACTTTAACGGTAAGGTTTCCCAAGAGCGTTTGTGAGTGGAATTCTTTTACCGTCAAGGTGAGGTTTTCACACCTAACTTGATGGTAAACTCCTAAGTCTTAGGAGGAGTGAAACTTATCACCGAATGAGGAATTACCCTCTTTTGGTGAGTTCGTTTCTTTGGTGAAATATGAGTGTCATGATGTCTTGAAATCTATGACGGTGTATTTAGTCCAAAGAATAAGTAAGAAGCAAAGGTGGTAGAACAAGCGTATTAAGAGTCATAAGGAATGGTTTAAAATGGGTCCTTAGTTATAGGCTAGGTCAAATAAGCAATTTTCCTAATTCCCTATAACCACGGCTCTGATACCAATCTGTCACAACCCATTCGACGGCGGAATCACCGAACGTGACGTGTAGGATTGTTCAAAGGCATCGTGGCACTATTGTTGAAATATAAATTTAACCGATTTCATTAAACTAAGAATTTCAAATACAATTGTTTCAATTAAAGGAAATACATTGATAAACAAAAGACAAAAATATTTAAATTTGATATCTAAGGCAAAGTCCCTAGATTCTGTTTCCATGGTAGCATCAAACATCTCCTGAAAACATGTAAAATAATATTTGATCAACAAGAAAGTTGGTGAGTTCATACAAGTTTCATACATAAAATAATCACGTTTAAAGCAACAATTCACATGCATAGACATACTTTACTAATGTTAATACAATTTGTAATGATATAGTTCAAACCTATTGTTGACATAGCATACCTAGCATCCAAAGAATACTAGTCGAAAAAAAATAACATAACAAGATCGGGGGCTCCATAAAGGTAACGAAAAGCCGACGGGTGTCAATCCTATAGCGCTACACTTGTTAAGTGCGGTTTTGCAAGAATTAATGAACTATTGTATTAACAAGTTGTATTTAAGCATGTAGTCAAGTTGTTGTCACATGAGCATGTTAATGAATTGTGTTTGAATAAAGTGTGAATCTTGTAGTGTATGGGTTTTGAATATGTACATGTTTTCAAGTCCCAAAGTGCAAAAATGTAAAAGGGGCAAGTATGAAACTCACGGTTTGGCGTGGTAACAAAAGGATGAACGGGAAGGTGAAGAGTCGGGAATGCCGGTTAACCTAAAAGGTAACGTAGGCATAAGTTCGGTGGAGAATAAACAATAAATAAAATATATGTATAATAGTATCAAGTTGGTCATGCATCGCCGACGGCGGACCGAAACACAAACCCCTAACTTAGTTAGGAATTCGGATGGTCAAAAGTTAGTATAGTTAGTAATATACCACTTGAAGTGGCCAAGAGAAAGGTTGGGAAATCCACAAACCTTATTAGATTTATTTATAATATTTATGTATAGGATTTGAACACCTTGTGGCTATTGGATGTCTTATGGTAGATGAACCTATGTTCATCTACTTCATCCAAATACCTTAGCACAAGGCTTCCATCATAGAATTTTGATGGCGGCTTGGTTTGGTTTTACCACAACTAGATGTAAAATATTCAAACAAGAACATGAAGAAGGAGAAATGTTAGTTGAAAGACCACAACTTGGACCTCAAATGGTGACTTATCTTAGATGTTTACCAAGGTAAACAAATGATAAGATCCTAGAGGTTTATCCAAGAGGGTGAAGGAAGAATTGTTAAGAAAAAAAAAAGGAAGAAACTTGAAGAAAAATAAGGTTTTTACCTTATAAAATTCTGCCAAAAAATCTTGGAAGAAATGGAGCACTTGGAGAGATTTGTGAGAGAATTTGGAGGGTGTAAGGGTGGAGGAGTGAAAGGGAGTGGGTATTTATAAGTGTGGATTAGGGTTTGGGGTATTAAATGAGTTAATTGGGAGTTGGTGGTTGAAAGGGAGGTGATTCTTTTTTTTTTAAAGAAAGAAAAAAGAAAAAAAAATGAAATAATAATAATAATAGTATTAATGATAATAATACTAATAATAATAATAATAATAATAATAAACCGAGCGTGTATGGACGTGAAACGAGAATATAAATGTAAAAAAAAGTAAAACGCGTGTTTGTAATATATAATTTTGTAATATTGCACGTATGATGTTGTCTTGCATATGTATATATGTAATGTATGTTGTAAACATGTAATTGAATAAATCCAATAAATTCATTGATCATAAGTCTCGGGTTACAATGGATTCAAAAATAAAAGTACAGGAGTACAAAATGTAAATAAACGATGATGTGGAAAGTACGGATATTACAGATGGGATTTACCCCACTTGGTCTGTTTTTGTGAAATCATTTCCATTCCCTGTCGACCCAAAAGAAAAAAAGGTTTAAGAAGGTTCAAGAGTCGGCTAGAAAAGACGTCGAACGCGGGTTTGGTGTTTTAAAATCTAAATGGGGAATAATTAATCTTCCGCAACGGTCACATAAACGTCAAAAAATACAAAATGTGGTTAACGCATGTATCATATTGCACAATATGCTTTTAAAGCATGACGGAAATGCAATCTCACTCAGCTACGTGATGGACCTTATAACCAATGAAGTAGTAGACGATGGTGTAATTAATGAATTGAAGGATCAAGAGACACACTTTAGACTACGATATGATCTTGTTGAACATTTTGCTACACTACCGGAGTGGGCCAGCAGCGATTCGGAAGACGAGTATGTTTAATTTCTTGTGTTTTTTTATTTGTAACTTAGTCTTTTGACTTTTTAATTAATAAAAAAGTATGTTTTTTTATTTAAATGTTTATTTATAAAAAAAATTGGTGAGTAAATAAGTAAATGAGTAGGGTGTTTTCAATAAAATCTGAGTAAATAAGTAGTTTTGAGTTGACATAATTCTTTTAGACAGATTTGATGAGTAAATAAGTAATGGGGTAAATGACCCCATCACCCTAAGGTACTAGAGTAATTTAAATAATAAGTTTATCTATAATAGATTTAATATACTATTAGAACAAATATAATTAAATGTATTCTTTAAGTTTTTAAAAAAAATACAAAACACAATAATAGTTATATAAAAAAATATCATTATTTTTTATGTTTTTATTTATTATATTTTTTAAAACTATTATAATATTACCGGTTCTTAAGTCTGGTCCGACCGGTTGAACCAGTGAACCTTTAGTCTCACCGGTTCGCTGTCCTGTCCTGTTTGGTTTTAAAAACATTGCTAGTACAATAAGGTCATCTTGGCATTCCTTGCTTCTTGTACTGATAATGCTTTCTTGACAATCGAGATAACCTCTCTTTTAGTTAGCATATCTGTCCTCTCGAACCTTTGTAAGGCAAAGCACGGAACTGGCTTCGTGTACAACGTGTACCCCTGACATGGTAAAGCTTGATGCACTATCTCCGTTCAACCCTTTCAGCGAAATACGACAAAAGGAAGGAAAATCCATGGACCAACCCATCTTCTCCGCCAGTAGGAAAATGGCCTCTATAAATAAATTACCACCGTCAACTACGGTCAAATGGGGGGCGATATGCTTGGAAAAATTGGAGGCTCCGGCGAGAGGGTGGTTGTCAACTCTCTTGCCACTGCATGATCCGGTCTCGGATCATGTTGAGTCGATGATTTCGTCCCCTGTTAATCAACAGCCCTTGAGGATCAGAACCAGAACAACAACAACAAGTAAAGCAATAATTTCACATTAAAAATGATATTACTTTCCTCTTTTGGAAGAAACAGTTTTGTCAATCGAGATCTGACGCAGCCACACGCCTCGGTTACCGGAAATTTATCGAGGCGATGAAGATACTTATCTGCATTTATTTTTTCCGAGCATAGGTTACCGGATAGTGGGTGAAACTCGGCTCGTAGCTTGGCGGGGCAGCACGATTGATGTTGCAGCCATGGCGGTGTCCGATCCCCTTTCTCCGGTTACAGATTTGCAGATCTGAGCCTCTCAACAGAAACGTAACAATTTGGATTCGTAATGTAAACAACTTCACTAACATGTCATGAATGATGCAATATGTACGACTTGTAGTGTGATTTTGACTTTATTTAGTCAAATATTTACTTTGAAACCCCCCCTCCCCCAAAAGCTTCTTAAGGCACAAAACCTTTTATATCATATTTGACACACTGTTTTTATGAGATTTGGTGAATTCAAGTGGCTATTATGATGATGATATGTCCTCTTTCTTTGACTGTTTACAGATCTGATCCTTATTTCACATTGCAAATGGTAATCTCATGAAAGTTGCTCTTTTTAATGCACTAAATCTCCTAAATCATTTTTGAGATCAAATTATTATAAGATTTGGTGAATTTAAAAGTCTATGATGATAAATTTCAATGATGTCTCTATTGGTTGGAACAAATTTAGAACAAAACCGGTTTCTAATATGATCCGGTTTTGATTTTCTTTGAATTGATCCGAACCGGTTTCTAAACCGAACCGGTTTCTAAACCGAACCGGTTTCTAAACCGATCTGGTTTTTGACAAAACCGGTTTCTTAACAGAACCGGTTTCTAAACCGATCCTGTTTTGTGCACCTCTAGCTTGAAGAGTTTTAAATTAACTGGGCAGTTAATCTCAACTGGAGCGGTCTATCTTCCAGGTAGAGGAAAAGCTTTGCTATGAATGAGATTTTACTATGTATGTCTGTTTGTTTTAGCAGACATTTTGAGTTTAACTTAGCGGATACCGGATACTGGGTGAAACTCGGCTCGTAACTTGGCGGGGCAACACGATGGATGTTGCAGCCATGGCGGTGTCCGATCCCCTTGTCCGGATTAGCAGATCTGAGCCTCTTACCGGATTATTGAGTTTAAAATCACCGAGAAAGGTAACAATTTGGATTCGTAATGTTAAGTGTTAACAACTTCACCAAGATGCCATGAAGTGATGCATCATCTACAACTTGAAGTCTGATTTTGACTTTATTAAGTCAAACATTGTTTTTTTAGCCCTTTAGTTTTGAATTTGGATCCACTTTCCATGCACACAAAAATTTATGATGATGATGATATATCAGGGACTCTTTCTTTGACTGTTTACGGATCGGAGCCTTATTTCACATTGCGATAGGTAATTTCCTTATTTCACATTGCGATAGGTAATTTCGACCAATTTACTTATGAATGGTTTGATTCAGGTATGTTTTATCTCTAATGGCAAATGACCGATGAAAGTTGCCCAATGTGTATATCTAATGCACCAAACCTCCTAAATCATATTTGAGATGCAAAATTATTTAGGAGATTTGGTGAATTTAAAAGGCTATGATGATCAATTTTAATGATTTTTCTAGTGATTTGAAGTTTTGAACAAAATTGAGATTATCTGCATCGTGGCGTGGCAACTTGGATGGTTATGTGAAAGAAAGATCTAAATCTCATTGTTTTGCAGTCATGGCAGTGTTATCCATTTTGTTCGGTTGTTTACAAATCTGAGCCTGATCATGAAGAGCTGATGATTTTTGTCCCCATTGTTCAATTGAGATCAGTGAGACTAGTTCTTTCTTTCACTTTTTGATGGCCAATATTTGCTTATATTTATTTATTTATTAAAAAATGATACATGAAATTGGAGGTGATGGAGATGTTATGCATTTAACTTTTTTGAACCCGGGTGAAACTGAGCCCGTAACTTGGCTGGGCAACACGAATGATGGTGCAGCCATGGCGGTGTCTCCCCCTTTTAAATGCTTATTTTGGTGATTTTCCCTTTTAAGAATTCATTGTGGCCATGTGGATTTGAGCAAACATGGGATTATCTGCATCTTGGCGGGGCAATCTGCACGATGTGAAATAATTCTCTTCTTTTCCATTGTGACCTGTAAGTTTGCAGCCATGGCGGATTTATCCTCTTTCTTTGATTGTTTACAGATCTGAGCCTCATTTCATTCTGCAATTCGTAATTTTGACCAATTTGCTTATAAATCGTTCGATTCAAGTTATGTTTTACGTCTAGTCTGTTGGGATATGCTTGTCCATGTTGGTACTTGAACCCCCGCCCATTAAAATATAAAGTTAATGCATAGAATCTTATTGATTAATTTCAGCGAGTCGTGATGATTTCTAAGTAAGCTGAGATTACTCGGATGGCTTTGTGAAAGAATGAAGAACTGAATATCTCCGTTCTTTGCCCTGCAACCAGTAAGTTCGCAGCCATAGCAGTGTTATCCGCTTTGTAGTAGTTGACCCGCCAAATGTTTATTTTGGCGATTTTCCCTTTTACGAGGCTATGACGTTAAATTTCATTGACGCCTAGTTGATTTGAGCAAACAAAACAAACAAACAAACATACCTAGAAAATCCCACTATTCAGTAGGGAATATAGGTCCTACCGGCATAGTTGTTAATAGCGAATAGCGATAAATAGCGACAAGTGACCTATATGCTATGTAGCGAATAGCGATAATAGCGACCGCTATTTCATTTTGTAGCGATAAAGTAACATAGCTAAAATACTTAGCACAAATCATCTAAATCTTTATATTCCGGCTCATCATCATCATTGCATTCCTTTTTCAATCGGGATACAAAAAAAACCCTAATGGGCTCCCTTTTATATTTATCAAGTTAATTTATTTTGATTTTTATAAAAAAAGGCCGCTATTTCGCTATTTATCGCTACAACCCTTGTAGCGACGCCTAATCGCTTCGCTATAGCGACGGCTACGGTCGCTATTGAAAACAGGGCCTACCGGGAGTCGAACTCAGGGCGCTGGATTCATAGAACCACTCATTCCAAGTGGATTTGAGCAAAGATGGTATAATCTGCATCTTGGCGTGGCTGTCTCCGTGGTTATGTGAAATAATTTTGTTCTTTCACATTGTAACCGAGAAGTTTGCAGCCATGGCAGATTTATCCTGTTTCTCTGATTGTTCATAGATCTGAGCCTCATTTCACACTGCAATTGGTAATTTCGACCAATTTACTAATAAAATCGTTTCAATCTAGTGGGCTATACTTGCCCATGTTGGTACTTGAACCCCCACCCTTTAAATATAAAGGTAATGCATAGAATCTTATTTGAGATACTAATTATTATAAGAATTGGTGAATGCAAGAGGCTATGATGATGAATTTCAGTGAGTCCCGGTAAATTACAGGTAAGCTGAGATTACTCGGATGGCTTTGTGAAAGAATGATCTGAATATCTCCGTTCTTTTGCCATGCAACCAGTAAGTTTGCAACCATGGCGGTGGTATTTGCTTTATTTCACATTGCGATAGGTAATTTCGACCATGGTTTAAAAAAACGGTCGAGGCGTACGCCTCAAGGCGAGGCGGTAGAAAATCGTATCTGAGGCGACGCCTCAGTTGGGATTTTGATACGTACGCCTCTTGCTCCGAGGCGGTTCGAAAAACGTATGAGGCGGTTCGAAAGGCTGAGGCGGTACGTTTTTTACTTTAGGGCAAATTTTGTTCTACGACTTGAGATTCAAGTAAACAGAGTGGATATTGCAAGCAGACCATAGTAGGTGACAGAAGCATGGTGGTTGTACGGTGGTCGGAGAAAGAGATCTGAACCTGATGAAGAATGGAGAGAGTGAGAGCTGAACCTGATGAAGAATGGAGTGAGTGAGAGAGCCACTGTTCTAAACTTGATGAAGAATTGGAGGAGCGGCTGTTGATTTGAGGAAAGATTTAGGTTTAGAACTTTTAATAACACTATAGTATTTAGGTTAAATTTTAAAATGGGCCATTTAAAATGGGTTTACATATAAATAACTAAATGGACTAAGTAAGTTGGTTTATAAATTGGATGACTAACTTTAACTTGGACTAAATATATATTATGTATATATTTATATTAATTTCAAACATTTAGTATTTTATTTTTTATAAGATATATAATTTTTATATTTATTTTTTAATTCCGCCTCGGGTTTACGCCTCGTTTCGCCTCGTGAGGCGAAGGGAAAACGCCTCGAGGCGCGATTCCGTTCTTTTAAACCTTGATTTCGAACAATTGACTTATGAATGGTTTGATTCGGGCATGTTTTATCTCTAGTGGGTCAAATGACTGAAAGTTGCCCAATGTGTATATCTAATGCACCAAACCTCCTAAATCATATTTGAGATGCAAAATTATTTAGAAGATTTGGTGAATTTAAAAGGCTATGATGATCAATTTTAATGATTTTTCTAGTGATTCCAACAAAATTGATATTATCTGCATCTTGGCGTGGCAACTCGGATGGTTGTGTGAAAAAAAGATCTAAATCTCATTGTTTGCAGTCATGGCAGTGTTATCCATTTTGTTCGGTTGTTTACAAATCTGAGCCTGATCTTGAAGAGCTGATAATTTTTGCCCACATTGTTTAATTGAGATCAGTGAGACTAGTTCTTTCTTTAACTTTTTGATGGCCAATATTTGGTTATATTTATTTATTAAAAATGATAAATGAAATTGGAGGTGATGAAGATGTTATGCATTTAACATTTTTGAGCACGGGTTGAAACTCAGTCCGTAACTTGGCTGGGCAACTCGAATGATGGTGCAACCATGGCGGTGTTAGACCCCCTTTTAAATGTTTATTTTGGTGATTTTCCCTTTTAAGAGGCTATGACGATGAATTCATTGTGGCCAAGTGGATTTGAGCAAAGATGGGATTATCTGCATCTTGGCGGGGCAATCTGCATGGCTATGTGAAATAATTCTCTTCTTTTCCATTGTGACTTGTAAGTTTGCAGCAATGGCGGATTTATCCTCTTTCTTTGATTGTTTACAGATCTGAGCCTCATTTCATTCTTCAGTTCATAATTTTGACCAATTCACTTATAAATCGTTTAATTCAAGTTATGTTTTATGTCTAGTCTGTTGGGATATGCTTGTCTTATTGATTTATTTCTGTGACTCGTGATGAATTCTAAGTAAGCTGAGATTACTCGGATGGCTTTGTGAAAGAATAAGATCTGAATATCTCTGTTCTTTTGCCCTGCAACCAGTATGTTTGCAGCCATAGCGGTGTTATCCTCTTTGTAATAGTTGGCCCGCCAAATGTTTATTTTGGTGATTTTCCCTTTTGCGAAGCTATGACGTTGAATTTCATTGACGCCTAGTTGATTTGAGCAAACAAACAAGCATACCCAGAAAATCCCACTATTCAGCAGGGAATATAGGTCCTACTGGGAGTCGAACTCGGGTCGCTGGATTCATGGAACCACTCATTCCAAGTGCATTTGAGCAAAGATGGTATAATCTGCATCTTGACGTGGTGGTCTCCATGGTTTTGTGAAATAATTTTGTTCTTTCACATTGTAACGGGAAGTTTGCAGGCATGGTGGATTTATCCTGTTTCTCTGATTGTTCATAGATCTGAGCCTCATTTCACACTGCAATTGGTAATTTCGACCAATTTACTGATAAAATCGTTTCATTCTTGTGGGCTATACTTGTCCATGTTGGTACTTGAACCTAGAGGTGCACAAAAGAACCGGAACCGATCCGATGGATTATTCGAAACCGGATCCGGCTAGAACCGGTCCGGATATTTTGAGAACCGCCGGTTCCGGGACCGGTTCTGGGATTTTTGACGGACCGGATAAAAATCGGATATTTTGGAACCGGCTATATAGCCGTTTTATGCCCGTTTTTTTTTGTTTTTTTTGTTTTTAAGGATTGAAATTTAGTATAAATAGGTATTGGGTGTATGGGTTAGTTCACCACAACATTCTAGCTTTCAAAACTCAAAAACGCTCACTTTAAGCAAAAAAAAAAAAACGCTCTCATGGCTTTCGCTTCCGCAAGCACTCAAAATTCGGTTGGTGGTTCTACTAGCGATGTTACGGTTGTGTCAATACTTCCTTGGTCCCGAAACCAAGAAATATGGGCTTATTTCGATTTATGCGAAATGTCGAACGGTTCGCAAAAGGCTCGTTGCAAACGTTGTGGTAGACTTTTGGGTGCGGCGGGAAATAGCAGTTTGAGGAAACATATTGCTAGTCACGCAAGACACACTCAAGAAGGTGAAGATCAAACTCAAATTGGTAGGGATGGAGGAGTTTGGCAATACAATGTCGAGAGAGTTCGTGAGAGAATGGCACATTTCGTCATTCAAGAAGGCTTGCCTTTTGATCATTTTGATAATCCGCGCTTGACGAGGATGATACAAGAGACGCTTCAACCGAGTTACACAAATGTAAGTCGTTCTACTTTGAGAAGAGATTGTTTAAAAAATGTGGAAAAGAGCTAAAAAAGAATTAATTTTAGGTTTTGAAAATTTAAATACCGGCATTAACTTAACAACGGACGTTTGGTCCGCTCCACATGGTTTATCCGAATCGTACCTTTGCGTTACCGCACATTGGGTTCAACCGGAGTCGTGGCAATTGATGAAGCGTACGATTGCGTTTGATTATTTTGGATATCCACATACCGGTGAAAACTTATTTTATATTTTAGACTCGGTAATTCAAACTTATAAAATTCAACCAAAAATATTTTCAGTATCTTTTGATAACGCTTCAAATAACACAAACGCGGTCGAAAAATTAAAAATAAATATGAACCGCCTTGTAACGGTGTTTTTTTCATAGTCGATGTGTTGCACACATCATTAACTTGGTTGTGCAAGACGGTCTAAACGTCCAAGAAATAAGAGACGTAAAAGAAAATTTTAAAGTGATGTTACGTGAAGTTTTTAGCACAAGCAAAAAAAGATATATAAACTATAGAAACTTGTGCCAACAAACGGATTTCATCTTTTTAGGTCCGAATTGGGACGTACCTACTAGATGGAACTCGACTTGGAAAATGTTTGAATCGGCCTTAAGGCAAAGAATTACTTTAAAACATTTTCATGATGAACTTGTACAAAAGAAACGTTGTTTACAAAAATTTGATAATATAAGTTGGGATATGATCGAGAAACTAACTAATTTGCTTGAGGTTTTTAAAAATGCAACTACATGTTTATCGAGAGTTTATTATCCCACGTCTTCGCTAATTCTTCAACAATTATACTTAATATGTAATAAATTAAAAGAGTTTGAATATCACGGCTCAATTTTTGAAAAAATGGTAAAACCTATGAAAGCTAAATTTAAAAAATATTTTTCAGAAATGTCGGCCGTTGTTACATGTTCGGCCGCCTTAAACCCAACGATTAATGTAACCGGTGTTGAAACATTAATTGGATCAATATCGGATGATTTAAATATGTTCGAGGAAGACCCAAATTTTGAATCAAATGCAATAAGGGATTTCAATTCGGCTTTTAATAATATGTTTGATTATTATTTACGCAAATATGGTGGAAGTGGTGATCCATCAAACATACGTGAATCAATGGGTTCGGGTTCAACTTCTAGTAGTTCAAGGAACTCGATGCTAAATTTATTTAACACTTTAAGAAACGAAAATACTAAACGAGCTCGTGGAACCACATCAAGTAGCGAGCTTGGGAGATATCAAGCAACCGACTTTATTTCTACTCTAAGATCCGAAGAGTTTGAAAACTTTGATATCTTGAGTTGGTGGCAAGGAAGGGAATCCCAATATCCCGTTCTAGCCGCAATGGCCCGTGACCTACTAACCGTCCAAGCTTCCACGGTAGCTTCGGAATCCGCTTTTTCTCTTAGTGGCAGGGTTTTATTTATTCGAAGAACGAGGCTTACACCGGAATCTATGGAGATGTGTATTTGCTTGAAGGACCATTTGGATGTCGCCGAACGTGTACAACATGTTGCAAAACTAGAAGGCGAGCTTGACGTTGAACAAGAAATACATGAATTCGAAGTAGAACATGGGGCGGCGACTCCACTTTCGGACGAAGAACAAGCTTACGATGAAGCCCAACGTATCTCAAGCGAAGAAGAATGAAAACCGATGTTACAAAGACTACGACGAAGAATATTGAAAACATAATAAATAATTAATGCTTTGTGATTCAATTATGTTTTTTGTATTTTTTTTGTACGAACTATTGTTAAATAACTTAAAAAAATCTACAAAATAAATAAAACATGTATTTTATAGTGTATATTTGTTAATTTTAAATTTTTTTTTTTTCCGGAACCGGTGGAACCGGTTTTTTTTATCCGGTCCGGTTCTAAATATCCGATCCGGTCCCAATAGGTTCCAAGTCTCCACACCCGGAACCGGATCCGATCCGGAACCGGTTATAATGGATCCGGTTCTTGACTAACGTTGACGGAACCGGTCTGGATCCGAACCGGATCCGGTTCCGAAAAAAAACCGGTTTGTGCACCTCTACTTGAACCCCCACCCTTTAAAATATGAAGGTAATGCATAGAATCTTATTTGAGATACTAATTATTTATAAGATTTGGTGAATGCAAGAGGCTATGATGATGAATTTCAGTGAGTCCCGGTGAATTCTAGGTAAGCTGAGATTTACTCGGATGGCTTTGTGAAAGAATGAAGATCTGAATATCTCCGTTCTTTTGCAATGCAACCAGTAAGTTTGCAACCATGGCGGTGTTATCCGCTTTGTTTAATTGTTACAAATCTGAGCCTCATAATATCTTTATCTTACTTGCTGATTTGGGGGATGAGTGTTTCCAAATAATTAAAAATTTTCAAACACTCAACAACTCAGATGATTATCTTCCTATTATGATATCAAATAACAGATGCATTCAAGCACTATCTTCTCTGATTATTCTACATCACACATCAATTTCACATTCAAACAACCCTATAGATTCTAGCCTTTTACTTTTCAAAATTGAGTAGGTCATGAGTCAATCCATTTGGATTATGAATTGGGGAGGGAGTATGGAGAAGTGGTTGGTAGTATTCAATCACTTAAATCAAGGTCATAGTTTCATCATAATAACATGTGTTTTTTGTTCCATCATCCATTGAATCTATGATTTTTTGTTTTAAATTTACTGGATCATTTGTTCTGGTCCATCTTTGACTCTTATGATCAGTTCTGCGGTTTGGAATAGGAACTTAAGATATGAGTTGGCAGCAACCCGGGAGGCATATGGAAGCACTATGTCCTAGTCCTGAAATCTTTTGAGTTAGCCTTGTTAATAAGAAGAGACGTCAAAAATATTGCAAGAGTTTATATAAATGCCTTATTAATAAATGGAGATGTATTGTTATGGTATTATTTGCAGTCAAGAAGTATCAACAGAGTTGTTACTATGATAAAGCTTGGATTTTGGCACAAAGTAAGAGGAAAAAATGATTTCTGGAAGGATTTCAACAATAAAGACCGAAGCTTGTATCTTGTATTGTGTAGATTTGACGGTGTTAGTTTAGGAGTGAATTATGTTAAAAAAACTAATGCTACTAGAAGGAAGATGGATATGGGTTAATGAAATATGGTTACAACCTATCCCGACGACATTTTGACTCTATAGTGACGACATTTGTCCTCGAAATATGATCCAAATCTTGTAGTGGACTTACTGAAGGAATATATATAGCACGTTGATGTAGAGTTTCCTCATCCCTTGCTCTTAAAATGACTTGTGTGTAACACCCAAATGGGTATTTCAAGCTTGGGATTCTCAATATAGAGCGTTCCTGAAGAAACTGGATTGGAATACCAAATGAAATCCTTAAAGTTCTACTTATATGCTGATTCTGGGATCCGTGACAGACCGTTATGGGTGGTGACGATCTGTCACCGCCATAGGTTAGGCGATTCATTATTCCACATGGCGGCCACCGCTCTTGCTGGTCGAATTGTCTCTTTGTTTCGTGTCCGGTTACATTCTAGTGTCGCATTTCTTAACTAACGCACGTCCTAACTTATTGTCTCTATATCTGTTAGACACGAAAATTACACAAAGTAACTGATTTATTGGCCTGATGTAATTCTACTTGGGAAAATCTTCAAGGTCTTCAAAACTCATTAGTTCGGACTAACAATATCTTAGTCCGATGTATTAATACTTAGGCCCCGTTTGATAGCCTCTTAATGGTCCCATTCAGAGGTCACCTCTGAATCGGTCAGAGGTCACCTCTGAATCGGTCAGAGGTGTTAGTGTTTGTTTTATTAAAAAACCACCTCTTAATGGTTCAGAACACCTCTTAACCATTCAGTCACAAAAGGTCTCTGAATGAAATGATAACATAATTTCTCCCCCTTTGCCCCTCCTTCACCAAGCCGCTACCAGACCATCGTCCCCTCCACCTGCGCACGACTCCTCTCTACATGCGCACGACTCCCCGCCGCTGCTACTTGTCCGTTCATCTCCCTCCGCCGCTGCTACTGGTCCGTTCATCTCCCTCCACCGTTGCTACTGGTCCGCTGCTACTCGTCCCCTCCGCCTACTACTGATTGTCCACTCGTCTCTCTCCCTCTCCGCTGCTGCTGCCACTAGTCCTCTCCAGAACCAAGGTACGTTCTCCGCTGCTTCGAACCCTAGGTCTCTGTTTGATTTTTTACTTGAACCCTAGAAGTACTTGGTTTCTACAAATATACAATTCTTTGTTTTTTGGACAAAGAACCCTAACCTCACTTCAATTCTTTGGTTTCTGCAATTCGTTTGGATTCTGACCCTTTTGTTTATATGATTCTTTGCTCTTTGGTTTCAATTCTGCATAGCCCACGTGCCATATGGTTCTTTGCACTTTGGTTATTTGGTTTATTTGCACTTTGGTTATTTCATTAATTGATTATTTAATTTGGTTATTCAAATTGAACATATGCTAAAGACAGAAAATTTGGTTATTTGACATAAAATTTTAGAGATAAATTTAACTGAAGATAAGATAAGATGCCTTGGACTGTATTAACAAATGCTTTTATGATTTTGACAAATAATATTCCATTTAAAAAACTGATTCTTAAACATAAATAAATAGTTAAGAATTCATGAATAGGATATGTAATTCAATCTGCCTTTGATGTGTTAATGAATAACCACATCTAGGTTATATAAGTTCAAAATCATTACTGTTTTTACATGATTTTATGCCAAATATGGAATCACGCAAGAGATGATGACAATGAGTAGCTTGACTCCAACATAAACACATTGCACATCGAAGAGATGATGACAATGGGTAGCTTGACTCCCAACAATATCAAAAACACAATGCAGAATGAAGGTAACATTTGCTTACTGAATGCTGAACTGAAATTATTTCACAATTTCTGAATTTTGTTAAAAGAAGTTAACAATCTTTATAATTGTGCTTTTTGTTGCAGGCATCTTATCTTATGCATAAAATTTTGTTAAAAGAAGTTAACAATCTTTATATTTGACATAGAATGGGGTTCACAAGGCATCGAGTATATGACTAGTTTGCGTGACCAAATAGCTAATCAACTAGTTGCAAATGATTAAAATAAAAATTGTACGCAAAGTATTAATTTCTATTTGGATTTCAGTATGTTTCCATGGATTTTGAAGGATTTATCATAGTCATATAGTTCGCGGTACGCTCCGGTACAAAAACGTGGAACGGGAACGCGGTACGCTAGGTCCCTAAAATTCGATACGATTGGGGGTAGGCTCATTTCGGTTCGGTCCGGTACGATGTACCATATAACGTGGTACGTTGTGCCACTTAAATTATATATTTGTAAAATATTATGGATTCCTCAAGCTTTCCAAAAATATATAAAACTACTTAAAAGGATAAAGAGATAAGTTGCAGTGAGATTTTATGAGGGGGATAAAGAGATCAATGGTTATAGTTTTGGTGGTGAATTGTAAATTGAGGCATAACGATCAAAGGGGAGGACCATTTGGTGAAAAGGGGCAGGACGCTTTCGTGATTCAGAAAACAAAAAGATGATAAAATATTGATTTTCAGAGTACTTTAGCCTATCACTTATCACTGTATACAGATAAATAGATAAACTAAAAAATCAAATAACACAAAAAGGGCAAAGTTATATCATATTCGATGCGTCTCAGCGTCTCTACAAATTTCTGGCGATCCAAATTCCATCGGTGTGATGTTCCCTATAAATGAGATTCGTGTTCCGGCTACACCGAATTCGCGATCCGACATCAACCAGGTACGATAGAATTGGAATTCCGGCTCGTCAATTTTGCAATCAGATTCGCGAACCTGGATCGCGATCGTACCGCGATTGGGTACAAGTGATCCGGATTGCATGTCGTGGGTGAGGTAGTGGTGCACAAAAAAACCGGTTTTTTTTTTAACCCGGTCCAAACCGGCAAACCGGTTTGGGTTAAACCGGTTTGGACCAAACCGGTTCGGGTTACCCAAAAACCGCCGGTTTGAAACCGGTTTGATGCTTTCTGGATGAGATCGGGTTAGGGACCGGTTCAAACAAACCGATTTGATAAACCGGTTTTCGAGCTGGGCAAAAAAAGAGCCGTTGGGGTCGATTTTAGCCGTTTTTTTTGGCTCCATTTGCACCCTTAAAACACTATAAATAGGTGGGGGGTGTTTAGGGTTGATCACATCTCTCTTTACACTCTCTAATCTCTAAAACCGCTCTTTAAACCCGTCAAACACGCTCTCTAAACTCTAAAAAAAAGCATGACAAGTTTTGGTGTTGGTGGTTCCTCAAACGAAGTTACCGTTGTGGAAATTCGAGCAACAACGAGAAATCCGGCAATTTGGTGCAATTACGATCTATGTTTGTTGTCAAACGGGAAGGAACGTGCTCGGTGCAAGATGTGTGGTGCGTTTTTGGGGAAAGATTCAAACACTAGTTTGAAAATGCATATGGAAAAATCTTGCCCGTCATTGAAGGGAATTCCAAGTGAAGGTCAAGCCTCCATGACAAGCGAATGAGGAATTTGAAACTTTGATCCAAATACTGTTCGAGATCGAATAGCGAGGTTAGTGATTCAAGAAGGATTGTCGTTCAACAACTTTGACAATCCGCGCTTGACAAGGATGATTCAAGAGACACTCCAACCACGTTATCATCAAGTAAGTCGCACAACCCTTAGACGAGATTGTATAAAAATGTGAAAAAAAGCAAAAAAAGAATTAATTGTATTTTGAAAATTTGCAAACCGGTGTAAACTTAACCACCGATGTTTGGTCGGCTCCACATGGTATACCAGATTCGTACATTTGCGTTACCGCGCATTGGGTTGATCCCAATACGTGACAAATGATGAAGCGTACAATCGCTTTTGACTTGTTTGAATATCCACACATCGTCGAAAATTTATTTTATATATTGGATGGTGCTATTAACGAATTTAAATTACAAAATAAACTTTTTCAATGTCTTTTTGATAATGCATCTAATAATACAAATGCGGTTCAAAAACTAAAAATTAAATATAAACCGGTTTGCAACGGCGTTTTTTTCCATAGTCGATGTGTCGCACACATCATTAACTTGGCGGTGTAAGCCGGGCTTGCAATTGAAGAGGTTTCAAACTTAACATATACTTTTTGACAAATGCTTAAAGATATTTTTAGTAACAAAAAAAGATACCATGATTATATTAAATTTTGTCGTGATACGAATAATCTTTGCTTAGGTCCGAATTGGGACGTCGGGACAAGATGGAACTCGACTTATACTATGTTTTATAGCGCTTTACGACAAAGAGAAACTTTAGAACTATTTCATGATATGCTTGCTTCAAAACCTCGTCGTAAAATTCTAAAGTTTCCTTCTACAAATTGGGACATTTTAAAAGACGTAACCGAATTGCTTGAAGTTTTCAAAACCGCCACCACTTTTTTATCCGGTGTTTATTATCCCACAAGTCCATTAACACTAAAACAAATATATTTAATGGCTAACAAGTTGTATGAACTTGAAAATAAAAGCACTCTTTTTACAAAAATGATTGAACCGATGAAAGAAAAATTAGTGAAATATTTTAAAGAAATGCCTCCCGTTATAACTTGCGCCGCCGCGTTAAACCCTACCATAAATGTTTACGGGGTTGAAACTTTGATTGATAGAATTACTTACGCTTTCAATTTGGATAGCGAAGACATCCATTTTGCACAAGTTACAAAAACACATTTTAACAAATGTTTACAAGATTTATTTGATGTTTATTTACATAAATATGGTACAACTCCGACTCCACATGAAACAATGGGTACATCATCAAGTGGTAGCTCGAGAGATGTTAATTTGAATTTATATAACGAAATGTTAAATGAATTTAGTAAACGGGCTCGAGGTACCACCCCGAGTAGCGAACTCGGAAGGTATATTGGCACAAACTTTTTAGCGTTTATGCCTCCTACCGTTTTTGAGGATTTTGATATTTTGGCATGGTGGAAAAAAAACGGAGCTTCGTTTCCTATTCTTTCCGCCATGGCCCGTGATGTACTAACCGTCCAAGCTTCCACGGTAGCTTCGGAATATGCGTTTTCTTTTAGTGGCAAGGTATTATCGATACGAAGGACTAGACTCACACCCCTAGCGATGGAAATGTGCATTTGCTTGAAGGACCATTTGGATGCGATGGATAGGATACAAGACCAAACTTCTCTCGAAGAAGAAATTCAAGCCTAAGAAACCATACACAACAACGAGGTTGATCTTGGAATATCCGAACCAGTCACCGATGAAGAACTAGCCGAAGATGCAAGGCTACGAAACTCTAGTTCCGAAGACAACGCACAAGAATAATCAATCAATATTCCAAAAAATAAAACGTTGAACTTAATGTTTTATATTTGTTATATTTTTGTAATGTTTTACAATTTTATAAATTTATCTTGTCATGTTTTTTAATTTCCGAACTTTCCAAATATTAATAAACGTTGAACTTTAAGTATTAATGTTGCTATATTTTTTTTTTGGATTTAATATTAAAATTTTAAAATTTATTTGAATTTTTTTTTTTTAATAAAAACCGGTTTAAAGGGCAAACCGGTTTAAAACCAACCCTAACCGGTTTGACCGGTTTGACATTTCCCATTACTAAAACCGGTTTAACCCGAACCGGTTTGGGTCCAAACCAGTTTTGACTTTTCGTTGACCAAACCGGTTCGGGTCGGGTTGAACCGGTTTGGGTTAAAAAACCGATTTGTGCACCTCTAGGGTGAGGTAGCGAACCATGTGGCTATGGGATTTATGTGTAATTTGGATTTTTTATGATGTTTTGTATTTTTTTTTTAAATTATTCATCATTCAGTACAATCATTCAGAGCTCTAACCAAACAGATAAATTTCATTTAGCACAAAATAGTTCAGAGGGGTAAAATAGTCATTTTGTACAGTCGTTCAGAGGCCCAACCAAACAGCACTAATGGTTCAGCACTTAACTGGTTCAGAGTCTCTTACCCATTCAGATCTCTTACTGGTTCAGCACTTACTGGTTCAGAAGTTGTCAAACAACCCCTTAGTTAAATCTGTAAGTCCGGGCTATGTTATTATTTCAGACGAAGATGTAATTGGACTTGACCAAAATTAGAAGTTCGGAGTATCACTAATACTACAAACTAACAAACCTTCCGATGTATTTTACCTTACTAATTAACAAAATCAAACGTTGATAGCAGTCAAGGCTCCTGATGGGACTACTCTTCAAGTCCCTGGTCCTGATGAGGTTTTAACGTGAAATCAAAATTTGATCTTTTTAATATTCCTTTTTCTAGAACCTGGTTAATTTAAAAGGCAATGGACATTTTTTATTGGTATGTCTGCCTGTTGATTATCCATGAAAAGAGGCATATGGCAATCGTTAGAAGCACAATGAGCCACAGATTATCCATAAAAAGAGGTATATGGCAATCGTTAGAAGCACAATGAGCCACAACAGGTTCAGGTCAAAATATGTCGTTTTAAAAAAATGGTTGTTTTGGTTCGGGCAGTGGTGGACCTACATAGAGGACATGGGGGACAGCCGGCCTTCATGAATTTTTTTTAGTGTTATACATTTAATAGACATAAAACATTTAGGTTTGAACACTATTAAAGTATTTAATTATAATTTGTGTGGTAAATCTACACATTCAGCAGGACTGTTGCACCTGAGTGTACAACCACTATGGGATTCCCCCAATTTCAACCTATTACTGAGTCTGAACCGGTACCATTACGGGACTTTCACCCGTAACACGTGTACCATTTGATCAAATTGTACGTATACTTATGGCATGTATGCTTATCCACAGAAAACTTTATATTTAAATTATTTTAATACATGCTTTGCCTATTTTTGTAAATAAAATCATTTATAGATTTTGGAAGCATTAAACGTATTCACCTTTTAAAAACCTTTGCTTTTATAAGAGCTTGAAAGAGTTGCCTTTACTTGGATCACACTTCTATATAAACTTCTATCATTGGTTCTACGAGCGGAAATAGGTTTACAAGAGAGCGTTATATATAAATAGGTGGAGGTTCAAATAAGAAGTGAATTTTCGCTAAGAAATGATTTCTTTTTTAACCGAAACCGGGAAAAACGAACTCCGATTGAACTCGTTCCAGCGTCGTTGAAACTGGCTCGTCGAAGTTTTTGGGGGTGGGGGGTGTGAGTGGATTTAGGTTTTTGTGTGGGTGGGGGTTGGGGGAATTTAGGTTTTTTTTTGTGGGGGGCGGGGGACGGGGTTGTGGTGGGGGGATTTAGGTTTTTTTGGGGGTGGGGTGGGTAGGTTTAGGTTTTTGGGGGGTGAGGGTTGGAGGATTTAGGGGTTGAAGGAAAAATCTGAACCATTAAGAGGTCTAAATGGTTTAACATGGTTTCAAAGCTGAATCATTAACAGGTAAAATGAACCATTAAGAGCTGCACTTTTATTGAAACAAACACCCTTACCTCTGACCGATTCAGAGGTAAAGGCTTCCAAACAGCCCTTTTGGTTTTTGGAGGAGTGGGGGTGGTGTGGTTAGCTTTTTGGGTTTAGCTTTAGCGTTTAACTTTTAAGGTTTAGCTTCAGACTTTATTTCGACGAGCCGGTACCAACGCCACTAGAATTAGTTCAATCGGAGTTCGTTTGACCCAGTTTCTTAGCGAAAATTCACTTTTAATATTTATCTTGTGAGTGGTGCCGGCGGGGAGGTTACTTGGTCAGGGCTTAGTTGGATTACGATCTTGGTGGTGGTGGTGGTGATGGTGAGAGGGTACAATATATAATGTTTTTTTAACCATTTGAATCCTGAGTGTATTTTGGTTATTTCATAAAAAAGTTAACTGTTAAATCTAACGACGTTAGCCATTTCGACTCAAACATATGCAAAAATGAAACGGCGGGGTTCAGAGCGACGATTTTAAAAATAAGGGACTCAACTAGTTAAAATAGATAAATGTCACGACTCAAATAGTAATTTACTCTTAAATTTAATTAGCATTTTTAAAATCAACAGGCTTTATCCCTCCGTATCCCTCTCCGATAAAAACCTGATCCAACCTTTTCTCATTTCATCAAATTTATAAGACACAAATCGTTCATTATCTTCCCCAAATCTATTTCTATTTATTTTCCCCCTTCTAACAACCACCGCTGACGAAGGCCACCAACAGGCATCATTACTGACGTTTTAAGGCGGTTCTGAAGGAGAGTTCAAGCGGCATAGCTGCCACCAATGAATGTACGTACACCGTGTTCAGGCGCAGATCTTTGGGCAACGAAAGTCGTTGAAGGGCAATTTCAGAAAGAGAGTTTTAGAAGTTTATGGTCTGCCGCGACGGCGTGTAACAGCCGTAATCCAGTCAGGTTTCTGGTCCTCAACGGTTGTTCATCCTCTACCCGTCGTTCTAGATCCGACATCATCGCACCTAACATCTTTCTTTTTCATCTTTTTTTTTCTGATTTTTGGTTCCATATGTTTCTGTTCTGGGACTCAGGTCGTCCGGCAGATGTAATCACCGGCAGAAAAGCGGGTACAGAACCTTGACTTGTACATTCGCCCTTGAGCCTGTAATAGTTCGCCACGTGCCCTGCATAAGCAACTTGTACATTAAGTTTCGCTGTTTGTATGGTCGGTGGGACTGTAGCCACCTAAATCCAAGTGTACTTCTAATGATATATATATAATATTAGTTTTATAAAATACAAAATATAAAATGTATTAAATTTTCTAATGAATAGTTTCTTAATATAGATATAAGTCATTGCTTCCTATCCATCTTACCTTCAAAATTTCACTTTTAACTATCTCACTAAATATAAGTTCTAGTGATGATGTTTCGCAAACTCCGTCTCCACCTCAACTACCATTTATGAATCCTTCTGCTAATACTGATATACACTTTATGCAATTAGCCATGAAGCAGCATGAACAATTGGATTTCGATAAATTCGAAAACATATATTTTGCATCTAAAGGAACACTATACCGAAGAAGGGTCTAGTTCAATGCGTCCGAAGGGGAAGCGCAAAAATATGTAGGGGTCTTGAAGATGCAGATAGTCGTCTTTGTAACGACTACTTTGCTTCGAAACCGGTTTACCCTGATAGTTATTTTAAACGACAGTTCTGAATGTGAAAGGACCCAAGCCGGGGACCTCTCACAGTTGGCACACGTAAGCATAAACATAGCTATTAAACCTTGAATAAATAAAATCAAACACAGCGAAAGTCTATTACAAATTCATAGTTAATTAAAACTTTCAAACACAGCCCTCGCGGCTTCATATCTTCTCTTTACCTTTGTTACCTGATGTGCATACTAAAAGTCAGCTAACGCTAGTGGGTTCAAGTTTTCTAACATAAACAAAAGTAATCTGAACCATTAAGAGGGCGGGGTTGGGGTGGGGGGATTTAGGTTTTTTGGGGGGTGGGTAGGTTTAGGTTTTTGGGGGGTGAAGGTTGGAGGATTTAGGGGTTGTTTGGAAAAATCTGAACCATTAAGAGGTCTGAATGGTTCAGTATGGTTTCAAAGCTGAATCATTAACAGGTAAAATGAGCCATTAAGAGGTGCACTTTTATTGAAACAAACACCCTTACCTTTGACCGATTCAGAGGTAAGCCTCTTAATGGAATCATTAAGAGGCTACCAAACAGCCCTTTTGGTTTTTGGAGGAGTGGGGGTGGTGTGGTTAGCTTTTTGGGTTTAGCTTTAGCGTTTAACTTTTAGGGTTTAGCGTTAGGCTTTATTTCGACGAGCCGGTTCCAACGCCGCTAGAATTAGTTCAATCGGAGTTCGTTTGACCCAGTTTCTTAGCGAAAATTCACTTTTAATATTTATCTTGTGGGTGGTGCCGGCGGGGAGGTTACTTGGTCAGGGCTTAGTTGGATTACGATCTTGGTGGTGGTGGTGGTGGGGATGGTGAGAGGGTACAATATATAATGTTTTTTTAACCATTTGAATCATGAGGGTATTTTTGTTATTTCATAAAAAAGTTAACTGTTAAATCTAACGACGTTAGCCATTTGGACTCAAACATATGCAAAAATGAAACGTCGGGGTTCAGAGCGACGATTTTAAACATAAGGGACTCAACTAGTTAAAATGGATAAACGTCAGGACTCAAATAGTAATTTACTCTTAAATTTAACTAGTTTTTTTTCCCGCGCTACGCGTCGGGAGTTTGGTTGTTATCGGTTCGACGCGTTTACAGGGAATAAACTCGGTATAGCGTACGCTACACTCGGTTTTGAATACAACTCTATTTTCAATAAGAAATTTAACCAAACGGTCGACAAAAAAACTTTTTATACCCGTGCATTATGACGGGAGGGCTTTAAAAATTCTCAGTTAAATACTAAAAACATAAAAAATAAATGAAGAAAGTGATGTTTTTTTTTAAAAGGAACTAAATATCTCTCCCTGAGACTCGAGATATAAATACAAAATTTATTATTTTATATTACTAATCTTGATTTGCTATTTATTGAATTATTAAAAAATAATTTTTTTGGCCTTTTATCGGGCGAGTTCTCTACATTGCATGTGGATTTCAAATTATTATTGTGTATAAATTTATAATGTTTTTTATGTATCTTAAACTGAAGAGACAGTAGCAATTAAAAAGCATACTATAAATCATAAATGAATATATATTAAATTAAAGATGAAAACATAAAAAATAAATACATAATTAAATATATTTTGTTTACATTTTCCAAAGTCTGAATATGGCTCAGGGATTCATGTTCTTCAATCTCAAGACTTCCATCTTTTCCTTTCGAACATCACCTCCACGTCTCTCTCTCTCTATGCAAAATTATCTCCCCTTTCAAAGTTTCTAATTTGAAGAGAGTGAGCAAAACCGGTCGGCATCATGGATCTTCACCACCGCTGCTCATATCCACCGTTACTACCTCCGGCGAACACGACTCTATATCTTTGAAACCATTTCCATTTCACTCACTCTTTATCTTTCATTTTCCTCTCAACTCTCTTTCTCTCTGTATCTATCCCTCCTTTCCGTCACCCACAACCACAACCACCATGCCGGCACCACCATCACCTCGCCTGCAAGGCAACGCCACCAATACCGGTCCGGAAACAATTTTGCTTTTGAAGCTTACTGACTCGGTTTGTTAGTTCCCTTTCCCTCATCCGCCATTTATCAGAGAGTGTGGGTGCGAGCTGTTTAAAACGTGGCAAGAAGACAGGAAAAGAAAATTTGTATTTCACACGTGTAAGGCGTGAGAGAAAGAAAAGGAGAGGATGTGGCTCTTGGAGAGGAACACATCTAAAGATAACAAAGCATGAGATGGAACTGGTGTGGTGTGTGGCGGGCATCAAACACCACTGTCTTATAATAAAATCACCAAACTGTTACTTAATCCCAGGCATAAAGAAGTTGTACTATATGCAAAAACAAAGTTACAAGTTACTATTCCTAAGACTTTGTTCTTTAAAGTCTTTTGTTAATTAGCATTTTTAAAATCAACAGGCTTTATCCCTCCGTATCCCTCTCCTATAGAAACCTGATCCAACCTTTTCTTATTTCATCAAATTTATTTATGTTTCTGTTTCCATGAAGACACAAATCGTTCATTACCTTCCCCAAATCTCTTTCTGCTTATTTTCCCCCTTCTAACAACCACCGCCGACGAAGGCCACCAACAGGCACCATTACTGACGTTTTAAGGCGGTTCTGAAGGAGAGTTCAAGCGGCATAGCTGCCACCAATGAATGTACGTACACCGTGTTCAGGCGCAGATCTTTGGGCAACGAAAGTCGTTGAAGGGCAATTTCAGAAAGAGAGTTTTAGAAGTTTATGGTCTGCCGCGACGGCGTGTAACAGCCGTAATCCAGTCAGGTTTCTGGTCCTCAACGGTTGTTCATCCTCTACCCGTCGTTCTAGATCCGGCATCATCGCACCTAACATCTTTCTTTTTCATCTTTTTTTTTTCTGATTTTTGGTTCCATATGTTTCTGTTCTGGGACTCAGGTCGTCCGGCAGATGTAATCACCGGCAGAAAAGTGGGTGCAGAACCTTGACTTGTACATTCGCCCTTGAGCCTGTAATAGTTCGCCACGTGCCCTGCATAAGCAACTTGTACATTAAGTTTCGCTGTTTGTATGGTCGGTGGGACTGTAGCCACCTAAATCCAAGTGTACTTCTAATGATATATATATAATATTAGTTTTATAAAATATAAAATGTATTAAATTTTCTAATGACTAGTTTCTTAATATAGATATAAGTCATTGCTTCCTATCCACCTGACCTTCAAAATTTCACTTTCAACTATCTCACTAAATATAAGTTCTAGTGATGATGTTTCGCAAACTCCGCCTCTACCTCAACCACCATTTATGAATCCTTTTCCTAATACTGATATACACTTTATGCAATTAGCCATGAAGTAGCATGAACAATTGGATTTCGATAAATTCGAAAACATATATTTTGCATCTAAAGTAACACTATACCGAAGAAGGGTCTAGTTCAATGCGTCCGAAGGGGAAGCGCAAAAAATATGTAGGGGTCTTGAAGATGCAGATAGTCGTCTTTGTAACGACTACTTTGCTCCGAAACCGGTTTACCCTGATAGTTATTTTAAACGACAGTTCTGAATGTGAAAGGACCCAAGCCGGGGACCTCTCACAGTTGGCACACGTAAGCATAAACATAGCTATTAAACCTTGAATAAATAAAATCAAACACAGGGAAAGTCTATTACAAATCATAGTTAATTAAAACTTTCAAACACAGCCCTCGCGGATTCATATCTTCTCTTTACTTTTGTTACCTGATGTGCATACTAAAAGTCAGCTAACGATAGTGGGTTCAAGTTTTCTAACATAAACAAAAGTAATCTTTGGTTCAAGTTTTCTAACATAAACAAAAGTAATCTTTCTTTCTTCTGTCATTCGTATAAAACATATTTAATGAAATACATACTATGTAACTCTATGTAGATGAATCATAGTAAAAAAACATTTAATAACATAATTAGTTATTCTAGGCTTTTTAATTCATACATTATATGTATACAATATGTTTCTATCACTGCTGTTCACGAAGGACTTCTTTTCTCCACAAAGGACATTCAGTTGTAAGAATTGTTCTCCAAGCTCAACGTCCATGGGCCGATACTCACTTCTCTGTGTCCACGAAGGACTTCTTTCTCAGGTGACCGTGCCACCGGAGTAACCGTCGTTACTCTTCCTTCTACCAAGTGCAACTTCTCGAGTTACAGTTCCCTACTGAGCACTATCCCCGTTTTTTTTCATATGGCAGGCATGCAACACATGCCATGGCACTGCCATAGGCTTCGAATAGCCCTAGTCTCTGGGACTACGCTACTACCTCAAGACTTTCTTCTATGTAACCATACTTTGACAGATTAGACAATGTATTAGACTTATTTCTTTCTTTTTATTTGTTTATAAACATTTGTAGAAGCATGTTGTAGTAACTATAGATTAAATTCTATGTATCGGTGTACGTGGCTAGTACGCAGGAGGGTGTTCCTGAGTACTTAGCCTGCACACCAGTTTGGTCCTGCGTACTTAGTAAGTACGCAAGGCTTTTGCCTTGCGTATTTGTCAAGTACGCATGACCAAACCCTACGTACTTAGACAAATACGTAGGTAATGTTCCTTCCCATATAAATAGAAGACTTGTCTTCATTTGTAGGTGGAACTCTGGAACAAGGTCGAGAGGTGTCCGGGTCGGGAAGAGCTCTCCCGACCCTTGGACCGTGAGCTTAGATGAGAGATGTGTGCTCCTTCGGTATGTAGTCTGTAATACGGGATGACTTCTATGTTATGGATTACATGTCGTTTCATTGTCTTTGTTCGTGTTTTCTCTGTCTCGTTTCTTGGTTCCCACACAAATCACATAACAGGTCCGTGTAAATCCGCTGCGCGACGAGGCTCCCGGACCTACAACATTCAATTAAATAAACCTGTTATCTGTTCTTTCTCTTGTTTATAAAACCTTTAGTTAAATAAACCAGTTCTATGTTTTTTCTCTTGTTTATAAAACGTTTAGTTACATTCACTCGTTCTCTGTTCTTTCTCTTATTTATAAAACTCTTAGTTACGTAAACCTGTTCTCTGTTCTTTCTCTTGTTTATAAAATGTTTAGTTAAATAAACTTTTTCTTTCTTCTTTCTATTGTTTATAAAACATTCAGTTAAATAAACCTTTTCTTTCTTATCTGTCATGTTTAAGTAATAAAATGCATTTATTATAAATGTTTATTTCTGAGTATGCACACCACCCTAAAACAGTAAAATAAAATATGGATTCTTGACTCACATGACTAGCTATCTTATTCGAACTATCAACCGTGCAAGAGGCGTTACTCACAAATCTTATTTACCAAAAGGATGTCGGTGAAAAACTTATTTACCAAAATGGTGTTGTTGGAAACTTTTTACTAAAATGGTGTTGTTTCTTTGTTTTACCTTTTTAAAAATTACATTTTCACCCTTTAACTTTATGAACATCTCATTTTTTTTTGTCCACGTGACCATTTAAATAATTTACTTAAAAAGTAATTAAAACATAGAAAATTAAAACTCAATCAGCTCTCGTCTCAAAACCCACTGTCAATGAATCATCACCTACTTCATAATTTCTTTAATCACAATCTCAGATGTCTCTCCTCTTCTGCCATCAGAAGAGATTACTTGCAACCAACTCTTAAATAGACGTCCAGATTAAAAATCTGAAGTCAAGAATAAAAATCTGAAGATATGAAATTAAAATTGAAATCCAAAAGATTATTGAAATCTATTAAAATCTACACACAATCATAGCTGAAATCCACTGACATGTCAAGATCAAAATTCAATTTGGTTCCCGGAGACCACCGAAATGCGAGCAAGAGTAAGAAACGGTATTGATTTTGTGGAAGGGAACGCCGATTAAGCCCGTGAAATCAGAGAAAGAAAACTGCGATGAAAGGAGGAGCTAGAGCGGTCGATTCCATGATCCGTCTTTGATGGCAGCAACGGCTCAAAAATGGAACAGGACCCATCACCGTTTTTTGATTTCCTGGACTTCCCCCTTCTATAGTAGGGATAGCAAAATAACCCGAGCCCGACGGGTATACCCGAAACCCGACGAGTTTGGGGCGGGTATACCCGAAGCCTGACGGGTACGGGGCCGGGTATGGGATTAATTTTTAAAAATTTCGCGGGTATGGGATTAGGTGATACCCGATCCGATTACCCGAAATCACATACCCGTTTACCCGAATCATATACCCGAAAATTTGTAATTTATTATTTTATTTTCTCTTAACCCATGGCTATTAATGTTTCATTTTAGTAAGTTTATTATGTGAAAAATTACTTTTTCTTTTAAAATATGTATTTATAAATAAATATAAAAAGTAGAGTCAATTGCAAAGTACAAGACACATACCCGACGGTTATTAGCCGATACCCGCGGGTATACCCGATATCAACGGGTATACCCGTTACCCGCGGGTATACCCGATACCCGACGGGTAATTACCCGACACAAACCCGACGGGTAATGGGCCGGGTATGGGACACAATTTTACAACCGGGTATGAGTTTGGAATTACCGATACCCGGCCCGAACCCGACCCATTGCCATCCCTATTCTATAGAGACATGAGAACAAGAAGAAGAAGCCGGCTAAATGGGGGGGTTGGGAGATGGACGGAGATTGCCGAAGATGGGGTGAACGGAGATTGCCGGTTGAACCAGATGAGTTTTAACTTTTAAGTTAAACGAGAAAGAGGCCCCGCGCATTGCGGCGGTTTCGGAGCGAAAGTGCTAGCTTTTACCCACTCGCGTTGCGGCGTTCTAAACCGCGGAAGAAATTAACATCATCAAAAACATATAAATTAAAGCCAAAACATTTAGGTAAACTCACCGTGTGCGAGAAGAACGTATAAGATTTATAGTTATAAATTAAAACGGAAATTATTTTTTTTGGAATGAAAGACTTTAAAAACAGCCACGCAAATTATTTTTTTTGGAATGAAAGACTTTAAAAAAAGCCACGCAATATAAAAGTTTGAGGCTGCAAGATTCGAACCCGCGTTCCGTATCTTAGCAGAAACCATGATAACCAATGCGCCAAAGATTTCATATTTTTTCTCTTTTCTACCGAAATATTTTAAAGTAAAACACAATATGAGAAAATAAAAAAAAAATAACAAAAGCAAGCATCAACCACTTGTACATTATGGCTACTCATTTGTATGTTTTCTACAGTAAATCACTACACACATACCAATCTTGCTTTTTAATATATATTTAATTTAATTATTTTTACTTAGGTTTTATAGTAAATTGTATAAACGTTCATGTGGATAAAAAATTGAAGTGCTCATAAAATTAATGGGTTAGAGTGTAATTTTTAAAGGATAAGATAAACAAATAACACTTTTTAGTAAATACTTTTTAAATTATATTATTTTAATAAATAAGTTTTTCAATAACATCTTTTTGGGTAAAAACTCGTTATATTGTGGGTTTAATGTTAACTGGCCTTATCCGATTACACCTTAGAGCCTTGTATAGAAACCTAAATCAATAATTTAGAAATAAATATAAACGATATAATTTTGCCTATTTATTTGCATGAACAAGTGCGACTCTTTTCTGATTAATGAAAGGAAAAACTGATTACAAAGAATAACCTTGCTATAATAGAGGTGTACAAATCGGGTTTCAAACGAAACCGGTTCGGGTTTAAAACCGGGTCGGGTTGGGCAATACCCGCTTGGACCGGGTCGACGTACGAACCGGTTCGGGTCACGAACCGGGTTCAAGGATCATCGAACCCAACCCTACCAAACCGGATCGGACCGGGTTGAGGACCGGGTTGGCTACTAAACCGGTTCGGGTCCCAAACCGGTTTACCCGGATTTTTTAAAAAAAAAAAACTGTTAATTTTTTAAAAAATTAACCGTTAAAGATATTAACTTAACTTAAAAATTACAAAACATACAAGATAAAGTTTAGAAATTACAAAACAAATAATTAAAAGTTTACAAATTAAAAATACATTAAATATAAAAGTCTTCTTCGTGGATATATTGAAAATCCGGGTAGTCGGTACTAGTCGGATCCCGAAATCCCTCGTAGGAGGTCTTCGCCGATTGCTTCAATCAATCCTCCTTCCACCTCGTCCTCGTATATCTCTCCCTTGACTTCGAGTTCGCCTTCAAGGGAAGATATATGTTGTATTCTTTCCGCCGCGTCCAAGTAATCTTTTAAGCAAATGCACGTTTCCACCGATGGCGGAGTTAGTCTTGTTCTTCGTAAAGAAACAACCCTGCCACTAACAGAAAAAACAGATTCCGAAGCTACCGTAGAAGCTTGGACGGTTAGTAGATCACGGACCATAGCGGATAGGACGGGAAATTGGTTTTCCTTCCCTTTCCACCAAGCCAAGATATCAAATGTCTCAAAATCATGAGCATTCATATCGGTTAAAAAATCTGAACCGATATATTTACCTAATTCGCTACTTGGGGTATTACCCCGTTGACGTTTACTATTTTCATTAAGTATAGTATTAAATAAGTTTAACATTGAACTCCGACTAGTACTTGCACTTGATGGAGCGTTTCTAAATTGCTCATGAACGGTAGATGTTGTACCATATTTTTCAACATAAACAGTAAATAAAGTAGACAAATTTTGTGTAAAAATAGTTTTTGCTTTATCCGTTAAAAATATGTCTTCTTCGTATAAATCCAAACCGTAAATTATTTTTTCAATTAAAGTTTCAACACCCGAAACATTTAAGCACGAGTTTAAGGCGGCGGCGCAAGTAATAATCGGAGGCATTTCTTTAAAATAATTTTTAAATTTCTCTTTCATTGGCGGTATCATTTCTTTAAATACGCCACCTCGCATGAAATATTCGTTTAATTTTTCGACCATTAAAAAAAGTTGATTTAAAACCAAAGGACTTGTGGGATAGTAAACTCCCGATAAATAGGTTGTAGCGGTTTTAAAAATATGGAGCATATCGGCTACACCTTCAATGATACCTCAACCCGTTGTCGGAAATTTTGTTACTTTTTTTTGCCTTGCTAGTTGGGCATGAAACATTTGCAAACTTCATTTTTGTTGAATGGCTTTTTCGAACATGTTACACGTTGAGTTCCAACGTGTTGAAACGTCCCAATTTGGACCTAAACATTCGGTTTGCCCGTCTTTACAAAATTTTATATATCGATGATATCTTCTTTGACTTGTATGAAAAATGTCACGCAACATTTGTTTAAATTGAATTCTAACATCGTTAATGTGTTTAAGACCATCTTACACAACTAAATTAATAATATGTGCAACACATCGGCTATGGAAAAAAATACCATTACAAATCGGGTTATATTTTAAAATAAGTTGGTTTACCGCGACGGTATTATTCGAGGCGTTATCAAACGATATTGAAAAAACTTTTGTTTCTATTTTAAAAGTTCTTATAACTTTGTCTAAAATATAAAATAAATTGTCACCGGTGTGGGGGTATGCAAAAATATCGAACGCAATAGTACGTTTCATCATTTGTCAACTTTCCGGATTTATCCAATGAGCGGTAACGCAAATGTAAGAATCCGGCAAATTGTGGGGAGCCGACCAAACATCACAAGTTAAACTAATGCCGGTTTTTAAATTTTCAAATTCATTTATTATTTCTACTTTAGCTTTTTTCCACATATTTATACAATCTCGTCTAAGAGTAGCACGACTTACATGAGTGTAGCGAGGTTGGAGCGTTTGTTAAATAAGCCGAGTCAAACGCTCGTTGTCAAAGTGTTTGAAAGGTAGACTCTCTTGAATCACAAAATGCGCCATCCTCTCCCGAACCAAGTCAACATTATACGCAAAAATATTACCTTCGGTTGTCATACTTGCTTGACCTTGCGAAGCTTGAGCCTTTATAACCGAACATTAGTTTTTTTCAATGTGATTCTTCAAAGTTGTGTTTGCGTCTTTTCCAAAAAAATGCCCGCACAACTTGCATCGAGCCTTATGACCACCATTCGACATTTCGCATAAATCGAAATGTTGCCAAACATTGGGATTCCTTGTTGTAGGAATAACCCGCACAACCGTGGGAGCACTAACACTTTGAGAAGCACCAACAATATTAGATTGTTGAGATTCGTTTGCCATTTTGAGAGTTTCGACTTTCGAGCGTGAGCGTTTTTGAGAAATAAGAGCGTTTTTGAGAAATGAGAGCGTTTTGGAATTGTGTGGTTGAACCAATACAACCCACACCTATTTATACAAGTTATATGGGCTCCAAAATACAAAAAAAACAAAAAAAAACGGTCATATAGCCGTTCCAACGGCTATAAAGCCGTTAAAATCGAAAATCCCAACGGTTCGAACCGGTTCCGAACCGGTTTGAGAACCGGGTCGGGCCCGAAACCGGTTTGAGGGTGAAACCGGTTCGGGTCGGGTTAAGAACCGGCCTCCAAAAATTTTTTTAAAACTGGTTACACACCTACGGGTTTGGATCGGGTCTCGGATCGGGTTGGGTGAAACCAGTTTGGTCGTGAAACCGGTTCGGGTCGGGTTCCGGTGACCCGGTTTGAAACCGGTTTTTTTGCCCATCTCTATGCTATAAGCATTTATACTACTTCTACTTGCTGAATACGTTACCTATTGTAATCTAACTCAATTACAAGTGTCGGTGGACACTTTATGTAATTGACAGCTTCACCCCTAAACTTTGTGTAATTACAAAAATAGCCTTCAACTTTGTAATATATTATTTTGATGGCCTCAAGTTTTTAAAGTTTCAAGTTTACCCACTGTAATATATATAATCTGTTTTTCCTTAATAATTTTCGTTTGTTTGTTTAATTTTATTTCTTGACGTCCCGATATAAATTTTGTTAAAAACGAAGTTGTATTCAAAATAAAGTATTTTTTAGATATCGTGGGTGGGTTATGTCGGCTGACGGTAACGTGCTGATACGGTGAAGAATGAGACCGCCACCGACTGAAAAACATCGGTACCGTTATGTCACTGTCTTTTATCTATGTTTCGATCTTCACAAACGAGTCACTGTAACTTCATACGTTTTTTTATGTATTTAACCACGTTTCTTTTTGTGCTTAGCCACATTAATCTCACCGTATCAACCGTTTAAGATCTGCCTCCTGCTGCGGAGCGCGGGGCAAAATTTCTAGTTTTCACTCAAGTAGAACATTCAAAATTCAAAATAATAAACTAATTTAAATACTAATACTAATCTTCTGTGACTTGTCTTTAGCCGACTTCAATTCTCGTCTATTGAGTCGGTGTTGTACCGTTCACATTTAATACTTTGTTTGAAATTTTGGGTGAAAACATGTGTTTTTCACTAAGTTATAAAAATAATTTTTTGTTAACTTTGGACAGAAATAAATATATGCAAACGATATAATTTTGCGTATTTATTTCTGGGTTTATGTTCTATGTTGTGAAGGTTTCGCAACGAATAAAACCACGTCCAAAACGGAGTTAAGATGAATGAGATATCGATGCTCAAAGTTAGGTGTTTAGGGCTGTGTAAAGTTACGAAAATTAGAAGGAAAGATGTGGAAACTTATCTCACATAGGTGGGGAGACCAATCTTGGAGTTGTATATTACTAGGAGCCTCCTAAAGAGTTTGTTTCCTTTAAGGTAAACACTAGTGGGACCCTGTAGGGTGCGACGCACTTGGACTCGCACACGCGAGCTGCCGTGGCGTGGGCGTTGGGCGTAATGTTGCGTTTTGATTGCGTACTTGACGCATCGTCGCGAGCCACTTGAGAACTGTCTTAGTATTTTTTAAGCCTGGTGCGAGGTCAGCTCAGGAGTAAGTCTGGTCAGCATGACCAAATCTACTCAGGAGAGCAAAGTCTACTTCGGAAGAGTAAATCTGGTCAGCATGACCAAATCTACTCAGAATAAAATGCATTGAAAACGTTTAATGCAAATTATTTTTGTTTTTAATTCTTTTAAACAGTTTCAACTTTTTTTCCCTATAAATACCAAGGTGCTCTTTGGTTGAAAAAACACCAAATACACTTGACATACTTGCAACACAAAGCTTCTTACTCTTCTCTTTCAATGTATTCTTTTAGGTGCTAAGTTCTCCCGGAAGTACATACTGCTTTGGCTGTTGTACCCTGGGAAACAAACGAGTTATCTTAGGGGACTCGAAATTTGTTTTAAGGACCCGTATTGAATACGAATCCTCAGCCACAACCATCTTCTTCTTCTTCCCCATTCTTTGTATTTTCCATTTATTTTAGTTGTAACTTGTATTGTAATTTACTGCTTTATTTCCTTTCTATATTGTACTTAGAATTAGTGAATTGTTTTTATTATTTTATACGAACGGTTTGCTACATACTTCATGTATAAGCTATTAAATAAAGTCAAAAGCATAAATATATAAATAAATCATTTTTTTCTTTTTTTTTATTCAGTACAGTTCTCACTCGTATATTGTTGCTACAAAACTTATCGCCTAGAGGCTCAAGCTTCGGAGCAGTGCTAGAACTTCTGGACTTGGGCTTGGAAAGACGGACTGGATCTCCTGGACTTGAAGAGACGATCTGCAAAACAAGTAACACCGTGAGTCTCGCCATGAGCAGAAGGATTTTCTCCTCGTGACCACCCTCCAACGTGAGGATAAGTATTTGTCTGATGAAAGGTAAAAGGAGAGGAAGAGAGTAATAAGAGGAAGTAAGCTCGAGTATTGAGAATGTGAGAATGTAAAAGTGAGTCCCATCTTTGAAACTGATGAGACTATTTATAGTGTCCTTGTCGTTGGGATGTCTGGACCAAGGACCTATTTAAGGTTACATGTAGTCAAACTTTCCTTCCTGTCTCTGCTTACAAGATCGTTATTCTCTTTTTGATGTCGAGAGGGGTTAGGGTTTATTTAATACCTTTTGTCTCCATAGTTGACCTGTGCCCTTTATGCACATGTTTCGTGCATGGTATCTTTTATCTTTTTAGTTGACTCTCCCTTTTGTGTGCTGATGTATACCTGACTTCTCTCTGTCATAGGATCAGGTTTCCCTTTTATTCTTTGTCTTTATAGTTGACTCATATACCCACCACAAGTGTCAGTCGGGTACATGAGCATAAGCTTTTGGCTTTTACCCCTTGTTTTGTCTCTAGTTATTTATCACTATTTTTTAGTATGTAATTGTTTCCTTCTTAACTCAAATATTTCCTAAGTGTTCAACACGAATAGGTGATTGCGTTTGACGCCGAGTGAACAACAAGAGTGAATGACTGCACAAGTTCCCTGGGCCGTGACTCCCCTTGAGCCGCGGCAGGCCCTTAGCCGCGAATGGGGTTATGTTGTTTTTGGTTGCATCTTTGTTTTTCCCTTTGGACTTGGTAATCTCCCTTGAAACACATCTTTGGCCTGAGCCGCATCCGAAACAAGACATGGAAAGAATCATCGGAGCATCATAGCCGTGACACCTGCCGCGGTTGGGTAGTATGTGGAGATGGGATTCTGGAGTTAGCTTATTTGAGCCGGGTGACGCTGAGTACTTTGGGACGGGACACGCACTGAGCCGCGGCTCGTGTCTTTGCGTCACGGTGGGTTAAATCCCTTCATATATTAAGTTAAACATGTTGAAATATTTTATTGTTAAAAGGAAAAAAATATAAGTAAAAGAGTTATTTCAAATATTTTGTCAAAGTAAAAGAAAAAAACAAAGAGAGAAAGTATAATTCAAGCTAGCATGAAAGAAAATCTGTAAATTTATGAAGAATAAAAACTAGTGGTTTACTTGAACGAAAAATACGAATGCGATTTCTAAAAGAAGAAAAACTTGTGGTTTACTCCAAAAGAAAAATAGGAATGCGATTCTAAAAGTATAACACAAGAAAAGCACATAATTTAGTTTTTAATTTATATATGCATGTGAAGTGCTTCATTCTTGTTAGATTTATTGTAATTTTTGTTTATGTACAATAAGATTTTAAGTTGTTTATTGTGTTCTTGTTGAGTGTCGATTGTTTGGCATATATAGTTGAAATAAGCCAAACTAGATGGCTGGTTCATCGAATGTTAACGTCTCCAACTTTGTTTCAGTGAAGCTTTCCGGCTGCAGTAACTATGATATCCGGAAGGCTCAGATGCTCTGCCTCATACAGAGTCAGGGGTTGCTTCACATCATTCAAGCCGAAGTTCGTTTGACAGGGGATGGTGACCACATGACTAAAAGGTATGACAACCTTGTCAAAGGTTGGATTTTTGGTTCACTAAACCAAAAAGTGCTCAAGAATTTAGTTAAGTTCGATTCGGCACGAGAGGTATGGATGGAACTAGAATCCTCCTTTAATCCTCCATTAAGCGACGCAGAAGGTACCAAATCCATTAACTACCACTTATTTTATTTCCGGAAGTAGAAATGCTAGTGGATTTATTTTGTTTCTGAAATATTGAAATGAAATTCAGGTGATACAGCACAGGCATGTGAAGTTAACGTCTCGGACTTTGTTTCAGTGGAGCTTGTAGGCCGCAACAACTATAATATCTGGAAGGCTCAGATGCATAGCCTCATAAAGAGTCAGGCATTGCTTAACATTATTGATGCTGAATATGCTTTTCCAGAGGATAAGGGTGTCCACATGATCGAGAAATATGACCAACTTGTCATAGGTTGGATTTTCCGTTCTACGGACGAAGAAGTGCACAAGAATTTGAGCTACTTGGATTCGGCACGAGAGACATGGATGAAACTAGAATCCTTGTTTGATCCAACAATAAGCTATACAAAAGGTACGTACTGTTGGATCATACTACAATTTAGAGAATAATTTGTACTGATTCTAAACTCTTTCATTCATTCAATCCAAAACACTTTACATAAATGGAGAAAAAAAACCCTTGCTCGTAAAGAAAAAGAAATAACTTATACACTAACCCATGATCTAAACACGCTAAAAAATGAAAAAAACATGTGCCTAAATTAACCTTTATAATGACTTCATCCATCCAAACAAACTCGCAAATTCAGTTCCATGACACGTGACCCAATGACCCCAATTTGACTCGTACCCATCAAGATTAACCCTACACGTACTTCACTAACTACAACTTATTTGATTTCCCAAAGTAGAAATGCGAGTGAACAGAAACTCGAGTCAACTTATTTGATTTCCCAAAGTAACTTGCTTCAATGGACTATTTTTATTTGGCTTTTAAATATATTTCCTTTTCGAAATATTGAAATGAAATGCAGGTGATGCGCGAACAGCAGACTTGAAATATATACAGGCATCGACTGTTAACGTCTCCAACTTTGTTTCAGTGAAGCTTTCCGGCCGCAGCAACTACAATATCTGGAAGGCTCAGATGATTTGCCTCATAGAGAGTCAGATGTTGCTTCACATCATTGATGTCGAACATCCTTTTCCGGAGGATAACGGTGTCCACATGATAAACTTGTCAAAGGTTGGATTTACGGTTCTATGAACGAAAAAGTGCTCACAGATTTTATAGGCTTTGTTATCGCAAGATTCTTATGGATGGAACTAGAAGGAACCTTTAATCCACAAAAAAAGGGAGAGCCATACAGAAACAGAAGGTACGTGCTTTTTGAAATAAGTGAACAGTACTTTTTATTTGACTCTTGGATTTATTTCCTTTTTGAAATATTGGCTTCAACATTTTCAGTAGGATTTAAGTTCGGAAAAGAATTGTTCAGAAATAGAAAACACAAACAACAATATCAGACGGGAGAGATTGTACGAAGCTGCTGTTGAAGGGTGTTGGTGGAAAGCAAAATCCATAAAAATGCAGCCACAGAGGCGATCACTCCAAATGGCAACACAATCCTTCACATAGCGGTTGAAATGGGCCAAGACTATTTCGTTGAAAAACTGTTGGAGTTCATAAAAGATGGAAAACACATTGAAACGAGAAACTGTAAGGGTCAAACGGTGTTACACATTGCTGCAATGTTTGATAGCAAATACTCTTGGTTCGGAAGAGGAAAGAACTATTACAGATGAGAGACTATAACAATAAGTCACCATTGAATATTCGCTATTTAAGGTCGCTCAGTATGTTTGCATATTTGTGGAAATCCGCACTATCTTTTGATTTATGCCCTTATCCAATTGAAGATGATGAAATGTTGTGAATGCTATCATTAGTGCAATTTTTGTAAATCAATATGGTGAGTCGTTAGTACTTGGGGTGTTAAAACATTTTGGGTAGGCTGGTTGAATTCATCAACACGAGCACAACCAATATCTTTATTTATGTCAAATATATCAACCTTAATCACACGCTTGAAATCATGTAGCCCAATCATAAGGCCATGGACATTTTGTTGTATATATACCAACGTGTTTAATTAAATGAGTTAAAGACGAACATTTTGTTTATTAAACGAATTAGACATGACAACTCAAACAAAACCTGATTATTTTATCATCGGGTTTAGGTAAAATCACAACACCTAGTTATTACGTCGTGTGATTAGTCGTTGGAATAATTTAAATTATTCTGATACTTTGTCTTATTAATTCATGCAGATTCAGCACGAAAATTGCTCGAGAAATATCCCGAAGCTGCTAGGAAAGATAACTGGATATTGTTGGCAATAACTATAACCTTCCCAACTGATCTTGGCTTCACGGAATCTTTTATCTATCCATGTATTCCTCTAACCTTTTTTCAAAAATATTTCTGTAAATCATTAATTTTGACACATTTATTCCACTCATACTACTATATATGTCTATCTTGTAGCTTTCAACAATGTCCGTCAGAAAACAATCGCGAGTGGTTCTTTGCTATTTCACCATAATATTTTGGATAAATGTGTCGACATTTTATGGGTAGTGAAAATCTGTAATAACACGTGCTACACCTGGTTGGGGAATATTTCTGTGATATTACTAGGTTAGCGTAGAGATGCACAAATCGGATTTTTTTTTTGGAACCGGATCCGGATCCGGATCCGGATCGGATAAGTCAATGATGGTCATGGACTGGATCCGGTTTTGGGGTATGAGATTTGGAACCTATTGGAACCGGATCGGACAATCGGATCCAAAATATCCGATGGAATCGGATTTTTCTTATTTTTTAATTTTTACTTATTTTTAAATATATAAACTAAAAAAATACAAGTTTTACTTATTTTTTAATTTTTAAAGTTTCTTAACACAAGTTCGTTCAAAAAAGAATACAAAAATATAATAAAGTCACAAAATATATTTTATTTATTGTGACTCGTTCTTCGTCATCTTAGCTTTCGTAACAAAGTGATCAAACGACAATCCTTTTTGAATAACGAATTGCGTCATTCTCTCGTGAACCCTCTCAACGTCGTAGTGCCAAACACTTCCACCTCTTCCAATTTGAGCTTGATCTTGATCTTCGTTGTGTCTTGTATGACTTTTAATATGTTTTTTCAAAATCGAGTTTCCCGAAGTACCCAAAACTTTACCACAACGTTTGCAACGAGTTTTTTGCGATCCGTTCGACATTTCACATTAATTGAAATGAGCCCATATGTTTTGGTTTCAGTTGTAAGGAAGTACTCTCACCACCATGGTCTTGGCCTCGGCCTCGGTAGTAGAACCTTCACCAACGGAACTTTGAGTGCTTGCGGAAGCCATGAGAGCGTTTTTTTTGTGTTTTGAGAGCTATAAGGTTGTTGTGAACTAACCCATACCCCCCAATATCTGTTTATACTAAGTTTCAAGCCCCCAAAAACAAAAAAAACCCGGCTATATAGCCGTTATTTTTGTTTTTGACAACGGTCGGATCCGGTTTTATGCGGATTTTTTGTGTCCGATTTTGTCCGGTTCCGAATTTTTTCGATTTTATTCGATCCGGATCCGGTCTCTTGAAAAACCATATATCCGGTCCAGATCCGTCGGTTCCAAAAAAATCTGGTCCGGTCCCAAAAATTATGGTTCCCATATTATCCAATTCCGGACAATCTACCGGATCAGATCCGGATCCGGTTAGCAATGTATACACTTCAAGCTAGTTTGCTTTATATCTAATAAATTTTGGTTGTTTCATGTGCAGTCCCAATAGCCATACTTTATCCAATATATCAATTGATTTGTCTCTTCATTGTGCTGCTTCATTTAACCTTCTCTATGATGTATTTCTTTCTGTGGAAGGTTTTAGCAGTTATCGGTAAGTAATTACACATCTAAAGATGGAAACTTGAATTAACTTCTATAAACGTGTTGTACCTTAAATTTCTAAATTGTAGTGCGCCCAATCAAGAATATAGAAAAAAAGAAAAAAGATTACCAAGAAGCAAAGGAGATTTTGAGTTTCATATGTAATCAGATGGGCTCATCAAATGGTGGTTATAGTGAACCAATTCTTGCAGCTATTCAGCAAGGTTTACGAGGTTGTTGATGAGATTCTATTTAGGTCACCTAAAACAATCAACTGCCAGAATGAAGAAGGGCAAAGCATTATTCAGTTAGCCATAATAAACCGTTCAGAAAAAGTTTACCACCTTATCTATCATATAATTAAGCACACTAACTCTTAGAGAAAAATGACAGATTCTTCTAAGAATAATCTAGTACACTTGGCTGGACGATTGGCACCTTCATTTGTACTCAGTCGTACTACCGGCGCAGCACTGCAACTACAACGAGAGCTTAAATGGCGTGAGGTATGTCACAAATAAGATATCAGTCATCATGTTGCTCAATTTGCTATAGAGTTGCATAAAATATAACTCCATTGAATTCATTAGGAAGTGGAGAAGCTCATGTCACCTATAAAACTTAAAGAAGAGAATATCTATAAGGAAACACCAGCAATGACGTTCACCAAGGAACACCAGGATATGATGCAGCAAGGAGAAAATTGGATGAAAACAACGGCTGAATCATGCAGCATCACTATTGTCACCATCGTATTTGCAGCAGCAATCACTATACCTGGTGGAAACAATCAAGAATCTGGCATCCCTGTGTTCAAAAAAGAAATTGCCTTCAATATATTTGCAGTATTCAACGCATTTTCACTATTTACAGCAGCTACCTCACTATTACTGTTCTTATCAATCCTCACTGCACGTTTTTTCCGAGAAAGATTTTCTGGTCAGTTTACCAAGAAGGTTAATTTTTGGTCTTTTGACGTTATTCCTCTCTACAACTGCCATGATGGTAGGCTTTGGTGCAATCTTGTTCCTTGTCTTCTGTGATCAAAGACCATGGATGTTGGCACCAATATGTGGATTTGCTTGCTTACCGATATATGTTATTGTTACTAGAAAACTCCCCTTACTAGTAGACTTGATCCAATCAACATATTTCCCCATCTTTGGTAAGCAAAGTTACCTTGAGTCTTGTAAAACTAATCAGAAAAACACAGTCTTTACTGAGTAAGGGGGTTATGCATTGCATTGAGCTGTTGTGTATCAATTTCAAACTCAGTAGTGGTTGAATAATTTGCATTGGATTCCAGCATCCGACCTCTCTTTCTAGGTGATACGCACCGCTTTTTAAGCTTAATTGGCTCCAAAACATTCTATTTTAGTGTTTATTGCTTTTACTCTTGATCTTTGATACTGTAAAAATTATGTGTTATAATTTAAAAAGATTATAGCTGGCAGAGTTAAATTTATTCTTTTTGATTTATTTGTTTAACTAAATTTTCGTAATCTATTTTCTTCTAACAAAATCTTTTCAGCTTTATTTGATACAAAATTGCATGTTTAATACAATTTCTTTAATTTATTTTCTTCTAACAATTTTTTTGTACCAATTTACACATTAGCCGGTCCATTTACTTTTTATTATGACATGGATTTTAAGTAATCTTTTATTAATTTTAACTTGTATAAACTTTTTTTCTACCTAATAAACAACCCCTATATGCAATTTGAAAAAAGAGGCAAAAAGGAATTTCAAACGTGGGAAAGCTGCTATCAACAGCAATGACATTCTTAATTATATTAATTTAAAAAAAAAAAGTTTTTTAAATATAACATAGTATGTTAACAAGTGTCACTTTCTAAATTCTTGAAATAGTTCTAGACCACCTATATCTCAACATTATCATGTCTAAATTTAACGAGGTTTTACAATTTTTTTTTTAATCTTATCATCTATCGATTTTATCTATTTTAATGATTAATAGTTTAATACCAAACAGAATACCAAAAATATTTGTATGCACTTTGAACAGATTAAATATTAATCTACTATTAAAAAGAAATAATCGTTTTAAAATAGTTAATAGGAGCTTTACAATTTATTATTTTTATCAGAGTGTTTATTTCTACTAATGATACATTTCTCACAAAAGTCAAGTTTTATATTCTACTCTAGTCATTTCTTTTGGGACAATCATACTCTTTCAAATCTATATTTTTAAAGAAATAAATAAACCAATTTAGTAAATCCATAGCATCATCAATACATATAGCTTTTGGTTGTAAGCATTTACTAAGTGAACTAATAGTAAACAATATGTCATACCCAAAGAACCATCCCCCTAATAATAATTTAAATTTTAGAATACATATGCAGCTAAACATTTAGCTTTACTTTTAACTTTGAGTTCTACACAAATATCATATAATACAACAATGTATATATTGAACGTTTATGCAAGGGTTGGACCTGCCTGGTTTTCTTGATCACATTGAACGTTTATGCAGGGGTTTTAAATTTAGGGGGCCGACGGATTTGGCTTTGGCTACTAAACTTAAATAAATGGGTGTAAGAGGAGAGGAGATCTAAAAGGAGATTGTATGACTCCACAAAGCTCCATCTTGATTATCTAGAGTCCCTAGCGGAAGTTCGCGCCCTGCTCCCTGTTGAGCTAGAACAGAGGACTGTTTCTAAAAGGAGACCGTATTACTCCTAAAGATTTCCGGCCCGTTAGCCTTATCGGGTGCATTAATAAGGTGTTATCTAAGGTCTTGGTGAATCGCTTTAAAAAAGTGATTGGATCCCTTATCTCTAATGAACAGTCAACTTTCCTTTCCAAAAGGAGCATATAGGATGAAATTAGGAGCTAAAAAGATACTAGTAAATAGGATTAGTTACTTACTAGGATTTTTATAAAAGAATGGGTTAAATTTTTATAAAATTTTCGATGGATAAGGGGAAAAAGGATTAGGATGAAATCATTTGTTAGTTAGGATAGGATTGTAGCTAGTTATGGTCCTAGATAATAACTAGTTAATTTTTATAAAAATAGTTTAGGATAATAACAAAGTTTAAAGAATTAGATTTAATTGAAATATTACTGTTTATTATTATATAATTTTCAAAAATCATGATTAAATAAATATTAATACTTGATTTTTATAAAAGGTTTAAATTAATAATCTTTTAAGTAATAGTTTTTATAAAAGTTACACAAAAGAACTTTGAAGTTACATTGAAGTTACATATGTGTAGTTTTAAACTTTCTTAATTTGAATTTAATAATCTTTATATTCTAAATTTAAGCCGTACATCATCGGCCCATTTTGGACTTCTAAATTCTAAATAGATCTTATGGCCCATATAATCCAGTCCAGTCCTCATTTTGAAAATAAGCAGCAAAAACGGGGTTAAAAGGAACACAAGCTTTCTACCAGTATAAACAAAATCAGCACCGTCGAGTACGGTCAAATGGGGGCGATATGCTCGGAAAAATGGAAGGAGGCTCTGGCGAGAGGGCGGAAGGTTTCAAGAGGGTGGTTGCCACCTCTCTTGCCACTGCATCATCCGGTAACGGGTCATGTTGAGCCGATGATTTCGTCCCCCATTAATCAACAGCCCTTGATGTTTCAACAACAACAAAGCAACCACAATATGAATGGGAAAATTACCAAAATGGACATTTTTTCACACACAAACACACACTCTCCTCCATATCTCTCTCTCTAGGCGATGAAGATCTTGTTCTGCATATAACTTTTCCGAGCTTAGGTCACCGGACGTTGTGTGAAACTCGGCCCGATTCTTGGTGAGGCAACACGAATCGTGCTGCAGCCATGTCGGAGTCCGATCCACTTTGTCCGGTTTCATATTTGCAGATCTGAGCCTATCGTCCAAATAATACGTTCTGATTTGTAATCTGAACATCTTCACTCAGACGAAATGAGGCGATTTCAGAGGGGATGAAAGAAATTGGTTTTTAAGGGTGGTTGCCCTCCTCTGTCAACTCCGATTTTGACTTTTTTAAAAGTCAAACATCGTTGTTTCAAGCCTATGATTTTCTTCAGTAATCAACAACCCTTTATTATTATTATTATTATTATTATCGAAGTAAATTATATGGATGGTCCCTGTGGTTTGTTAAATTACGGATTTAAGTTTCAGAAGGTTCTAAATTGCTGGATTCAGAGTCCAGATCTTCGATTTTTGTCTCTTGAAGATGAATATCTGATCAATTTTAAGAGGCTGTGATGATGAATTTCTATGTGTCTGAGTGAAGTCGAGTAAAGATGAGATTATCCGCATCTTGGCGGGGCAACCGGTATGTATGCAGCCATGGAAGATTTATCCTCTTTGTTCGATTGTTTACAGATCTGAGCCTCATAATCGTTTTTACAAAATTCTGGTCAATTTTAATTAGTATGTGAATGTATTTCTGTTTTGGTTTAGAAAATTTTGGCAATCTGTGTTATATGCCATGGATTTTGCAACAATTTTGTAAAAAGAAAAAAAGATATAAACCCTAATTCCCTCTTTGTTTTGAACTTTATTTGGACTTTGAGTGTTTAAAGAATAATCAAAATTCTTTGCATCTGTCTTTTCTGACAGCAACGATGAGCACATTCTTGATATTTAGTTTAACATTATGATTTTTAGAGGGAATCGCTGCATTGAATTGTTTGGTTTAATGCTTATTTATGATTTATGATTATTGAAGTTGTATAAATTGTCATATATTCAGTGTTCTGGATGGATTTGTGAAACCTAGGCTGGCGGACTGTGGGTGAAACTCAACCCGTATCTCGGCGGGGTAACACTTATGCCATGGTGGTGTTTGATCCTTTCAGTTTGGTTCTGCTTTTTTATCACACAAATAAACAACTCCATTTTCTGTTATTGACATTGTTAGGTGGCTTTTGGCTTGTTATTAGGATGCATTTACTGTGATGATATGTTTCTTGGTGGGGAATACTGCATCATTATGAGAGCCTGATTTCACATTGCAATAGGTAATCTCACCCAATTTACTTATGATGGTCTGATTTGAGTAAGTTTTATGTCTAGCAGGTTAAATGACTGATGAAAGTTGCCCTTTTTAATGCACAAAACCTCCTGAGTCATGCTTGAGACTGAAATTGGTATAAGATTTAAAAGGCTGTGATGACAAATTTCAATGATTTTTCTAGTGATTTGAACAAATTTGAGATTATCTGTATTATACCTGGCAAAACGGGCGGGTTGAGTCGGGCTGGGTAACGGGTCAGGATGGGTTCGGGTCAAGATGGGTTCGGGTCAGGACGGGTCGTTTCAAAAATTGGTCATTTTGGTCCGGGTCATAACGGGTCCTGACAAAAATAAGTACGGGTCAGAACGGGTCGTTATAAAAAATACCATTTCTTTAAATATTTTAAAAACATTTATTACTTTATTTAATTATTTATAGTTTATTTAAAATATATTTAAAACAGTTGTATCATATTATATGCACAGAAATAACAAAGTTCATTCAACTAAATTCATTCAGATGTATCATTTCGGATATTTCGTGATGATATCTATTTTTAAAATCTTTTTGTTGCATCATATTTTACACGAATGCACAGAAATATCAAAGTTCATTTTCATTCTACATATTTTACTACAACCCATCTTGACCCGCTTAACCAGTTTGCTATGCCCATCTTGACCCGCCCAATACTTTGTTGTCTTTACTTGAGCCCGTTGAGACCCAATAAAAATATTGCTTATGCCCAAAATTACCCAAGATCTTATAATTAAGACCCATAATGACCGAAAATATGATGAATGGGTTTATTTTGCTAGGTCTAACTCTAATTTGTATCTTGGCTGGGCAACTCGGATGGTTATGTGAAAGAAAGATCTAAATCTCACTGTTTCGCATTGCAACTAGTAAGTTTGTGGCCATGTCAGTGCTATCCATTTTGTTCGGTTATTTACAAATCTGAGCCTTATGTCCCCGTTATTTAATTGAAATCAGTGAGACTGGTCGTTTCTTTCATTTTTGATGGCCAATATTTGGTTATATTTATTTATATTAAAAAAATGACATTCAATTGGAGGTGATGATCATGTTGGTTCACATGTGAAAGCTAGAAGTTGAATAAAAAATTAAGTCTTGGAAGGAGGATAGGTGCAAATTTATTTGAGTCCTAGTATGGCTCTAAGTTGGTTGAATATTTATTTTATTATTAATTTTAATATATATCTTTAGTACATTTATTTTATTTTATTTAGTAGTTTTGACAAACCCATCCAATACTCGTGTTGGTGAATGACACCCAACTTCGGGGTTCCCAGGTAGGGAGTTGGATGTTCAAAATCTGGCACAAGTAACAACAGTTTGACGTTCCCATGACAAAGGAGTCGGACATCAGAGGGTGTACAGTCTTTAGGGTTGGTTGTGGACGACATGTACTTGAATTTAATTATTACTTGTATATCTTAAACTTGTTTATGATTTGTGCAACGTTATGATTACTACCTTTTATTAAAACTATGATCTCACAAACTTTATAGTTGACCCGTTTTAGCATGTTTTTTCGCTAATGAAAACTAGAGATATGATGATTGCTTATGTTAGGATCATGAAGGAGACCAAGTTAATAAAATTTGTAAATAATTGTTTATGTTTATGTATTTGGGAAACAAGTTTGTGAAAACAATTTAATTAATATAATGTTTTGGTATTTCTTTATTCTAAATGTATGGTTCAATTTTGTTGCTGCCTCATGTGTTCCGCTTTACCAGGGTTGTGACAAATCTCCACCTTATTGCAAATTTAAAGCCTAAATTATTCAACAAATGTTTAAGACATTCAAACAATATAATACCTTTGTTAACATATTTGCTGCATTATCCTCGATATCAACTTTATTCACATTGGAATTGATAACATCCCTAAAAAATACAACCTCACATTAATATGGTTCATGATACATCTGATTCTTTAATAAATACAAAAGAATTCTTATTATCACATAAGACCTCTGAATCCTTGATAGTTGTGCCACAAATCCTTTTAAGCCATATAACTTCTTTAATTAAAGATATATGTTCTGCTTTAGTTGTTTATAATGCCCTAAGAACTTGAACCGTAAGAACCATCTTGTCTTCATCATGACCATTAATATCAAATACCAACCTCAGATCCATTTCACAACTTCCTAATGCATACAATCTCCATCTTGGCCTAAACTCTTCCCTAGACACCACTCGCAATATGCTCTTACCAAGACTCAGAATCAGGGCATTATGTGTATTTTTCATATAAAGTTCCATACAAGTTTGTTTACCACTCTAAACACCAAGAAATAATATTGGAGGATGAAATCAAAATGAATGAAATATCACCAACAATATCAAATTCATCTGGAATCAACTTTAACAAAATGAAAAACGAGATTAACTCTATCAACATTCTCTAATTACTCCTTTAATGAATCAACTGTGCCGCCTAAAACGGATATAATAGTTACAAATCGAACCTAATCAAGTTAGTCAAACCTTGCCCTAGCATAGTCTCTGCCGACTCACAACGAAAGGCTCGTCATAGCGACCGCATGGAGGACCTGATGATGTGGGCGGTTGGTCTCCTCGTGGATCTGTCACGAGCCGCAGGCATCGAGCCACCACCACTACCCCCGCCACGTCATTATTCGGGCGACCCCGTTCAGGATGAGGGTGGGACGGGTCAGGATGAGGGCGGGGCGGGTCAGGATGAGGGCGGAGTGGGTTAGGCTTTGTTGTTTTTATTTGTATTCAGTTTGTTTATTCTGTTATGTATGTATGTAAAAACATTTTGATGTATATATTTAATTTTTTGATGTAATGTATATAATGTTTTGGTTATTTGTTTGGTTGTAATGTTTAATATTTTGTTTGGTTGTAATGATAAATTATAAATGTAAAAATATAATAAATGTTTAAAAAATAAAAATTATATAAATTAAAAATAGGTAAAAATTATATAAATTAAAAAAGATAACAAACTTATATTAACAAAGTTATATAAATTAAATTAAAAAAGACAATTAAATAAAAAAAAACCTATACGTTGCGTATAGGGCAATACGTCACGTATAGGATTCTTAAATCCCAAATCTGCCAACTTTTGAAGCAAAAATAATAACCCGTGAACCATACGTTGCGTATAGCTCAATACGTCACGTATGTGACCCAGACACTAGACAGGGAATGACACGTGTCATTATGTTGTCAGAGAATCTCCCTAAAAAAAATTCAAAGAAGATACACCTTCATTATTGAGGTAGTTAGTAGTTGGTAGTTGCTTTAAAGATTGCGTTTTATAACCGATCAAGATGCACAATTATTTTAATAGGCATAAGGATTTGGAGGTTGTCATTAAAAATATAACACCCACTCAACTACCGCTCACTGAACCACCAAAATCAAAATGATGGGGCTTATATAATGTTAAGTGAAGTTTTATTGTACGTCAAATTTAATGTTTTATAAGAATCAGATTTTGAAGATTTTGTTTACTTTTATTTAGTCATTATTTATATTATTTTTTAATATATAAATATCTTTTAGAGAGTATAGAGATTTGTAGCTATACTATATAACATACGTAAAGATAACAAAGTTGATGTAATTTTCAATTGATAATTATGTAATTTGCAATTTCTAAATTCTTGTTCTTAGAATTCTTTTGATCAACTAAATGTTCTTAGGTGTATTCATTACTTCAGCTACAAACTATATATTCAAACACAGTTAATATAAAATAATATGTGAACCTGATCCAATATTTGTCATTTCTTTTCCTTGTTTAGAATGGTAACGCACACTCCCTAATTTTACATCACCTTAATGTTCATAATAGGGATTGAACTCTCACCAGTTGATTGATGGGAATTCACCAATGCCATTAGGCTTTGAAAGACTAATAGTGTTTGTATAAATAACAACAAGTGATTCTTTTTGTAAACATAACTCATTGCGTCTTCACTCGTGTTCTTCTTCACCTGTTGTTGGATACTATTTACCGCGAGGACCACCAAAACTCACCTATTGTTGGATACTACTTACCGTGAGGACCACCAAAACTACCTTTTAGGGAACGTACACCGACTCAAAGGTGCATCACGACATTGAGTTCTAGATTTTTGGCTAGGAAATATGACTACTCTTGTATTTACGGCTTCGACAAGTGCCTTAAGTAGTTACATCCACACCATGACTAGGCCAAGATAATAAAAACCAAGGATCCCAAATATTGTTTTATAAATCTCAAGATATTCAATAGCCTCTTACAGAATTACAAAAGATACTTGACATAGATTTGTATTTTAGAACTTAGTGTCTAGAGGGCCAGATGATATAAGCTTTATACTAGACCAGTTTTGCTAGCTATATTAAAGAAAATTTTAGTACAAAGAATTTTTAAAATCTGTTAAGAAAGTTTTATGTATGCGCAGTTTCAAAGATCAGACGTTCCCCGGAAACCCGACCGTTAAAAATGCATGAATTTTGGACAGAAGGTTCCCAACTCATAGAGCAAAACCCTACCGGAGAAATTTTTTATCAAAGCTCTCTAGGTATGCTTTTCATACCCTCGAATGCGACTGATCGGATTTTCGGATTTGAAAAACTGGGTCTCAAAGAATCGTCGATCCCCGAAGATCCGACCGTTGGATGGTGACTATTTTTGGAAATTAGTTTATTAACATTTATATGAATGTTTTCACTAAAGGAAATTCCGATCAGATGTTGGGAACTATATTTTTGAATACGAACAGATTGTAACAGTTTGTATGATCGAAAACCAGAAATTGATGGGGTTGCATGGCCATCCAAACGGTATTGTATGTCGATTTTGAGCATGTTGAAATGCTCGGGAGATAAAAACGATCATAATGGTGGTTTTGGTTCGTATTGCATGTGAAATACGGGAGGTTCACGTGTAACAAATAATGAAACTAATATATTTATTATTTTTATACAAAAATTGTTTTTGATGGATTTTTCTAAAAATATGATCTAACACTCAAATTTATTTTTAAATAGTAGTATTTATATAAAAAGTGAGATCTGAAAACTTTGATTATTTAACTACTTGTAGATTATTTACTAGATTTAATACAAGGAAATTGGGAAAAATACTTCTGAGTTTTGAAAAAATTTAAAGGTTTGTCGGTTGTTGGTATATAGTATAAAATGACTCTTATCCAAATTTCATGAATTTTGAAATAGTATAAGTATGATTTTGTTATTTATTAAGTTTTAAAAAGTGAAAATTAGATCATAGACTTCTGGACAATGTTTGTACTTGATTTTTTAATGAGACTTCATATGGACAAATAAATGTCCTCTTAAGTATTTGGTGAATTGTTAACAAGTTTAACTATTTTCCCGAATTTAAAAACCACAATCGATCTACCAAAAGACAAGAACCAAATAAATGCTGAATAGACTCCGAAAATTCATTGCAAATAGGGCATAAAACACACGTACGGAACTATCGACGCAACAAGGCATGCTTCTCGTTATCTATTTTTTTCTGTTCGGTTGCATTCCATCTGGTTTGATTTGTGTTTGGTTTCTGTTCTAAATTTGGTGATGGTTCGAACTGAATCGATCCCTCCATCTTATCTGGAATTGAGGACGTTACACCTTGTTAACTGTATGTTGAAGCCACCACTTGAGTTTCAAAGATTTCCTAACCTTGAATATCTCTCTCTTAGAGACATTGATTTTGGGGCTAACTCAGGAAGAACAGTGATCGACTTACCATGACTTAAAATTTTGTTAATGGGTAAATGTACCCATGCTTACAATTTCAACATCAAGGCTACAAAGCTGCATAACTTTGAATGTCATAGCTTGCCTGATGCCACATTGTTACAGTTGTTTCACAGTCGATACCTTTCTACATTTTTTATATGTAGCTTGAAACCAATACAAGGATCTGCACAAGTTGAAAAAGTGAGTTTGACCAGGATGTTAAGTAACTTTTTATATGTAGCTTGAAACCAATACATGGATATGGTTTCTTATGTTAACGATTAAAAAGTTCGACTCGAATTGGATTTATTAGCGTTCGATATGTTTGTGTTAACATTGACTTGGTTTGGGTTGAAATTGGGGGTATATGTAATTGATATATTTAGGTAGGGGATATATGTAAATAATACTTTAATTAGTTCATTAAGGGTAAAATGATAATAAAATAAGTTATTTTAAATGAATTGGATAAATATGTAATATATAGGTTTTAGGAAGTGGAAATATGTAATTAAATTTTAGGGTTGGGTAAATATGTAATAAAGAAACTTAGGAAGTTGATATATGTAAATGCCCCTATTATGTTTGTGAAAGATATCACGAATTAATTGCTTTTTTATGCTTTTATTCTTGCACGTGAATAACGCAGGGTGATAAAAAAGGGACTACTAATCGCACACGGGAATTGCTATTTGGACCGGGCTCTATACGCATCGTATAGGCAATACGATGCGTATATCCCTTCACAATTTCACATGCCCGACAGCCTCGTACAAAGTGGTCATTCCAACCCCTATACGCATCGTATAGGGCAATACGATGCGTATAAGGTACGAGGTACCTTCTGCAACTAGTCATCCAGCACATCGCTATACGCCGCGTATAGGTCTATACGTGGCATATAGAGATGTGATGGATGACTAGTTGCAGAAGATACCTCGTACCCTATACGCATCGTATTGCCCTATACGATGCGTATAGGGGTTGGAATGACCACTTTGTACGAGGCTGTCGGTTTGACCAGGATCCTATACGCATCGTATAGGGCTATACGATGCGTATAGGGGCCAAATTTTGTGTATTTAACCATGAAGAATTCTCATTTGAACTTATCGTTCAAAAATTTTTCGAACGATTTCCCTCAAAAAATTATAGCCATGTCTTGGTGGTGGGATGGTAACTACGGTTTTCAGGTAAATTCTAACGCGTCGCTGGAAAACAACCCGCAAAGTTCTAGATTTCAATATGTGAACCTGGAGGAGGTCTCGTCTGACGTTTATTCTAATCAACGGGTAAGGCTTCCAGATTTGAACGAGCCACTAAGCAATCTCGAGTTCGTATACGGTGAATCCTCTTACCTTAGACAACCCACGGACGACTTCGTGTACGGTGAAGTCTCTTACCCGACATAACAAACCGACAACTTCGTATACGCGGGGAACAAGCCGGATAACGACTCCGAAGACGAGGAACAAAACCATCCAACCGTGTCGTATAAAACTGACCAGGTATAACATTCCTATATATATATATATACATACATTTAGTTTGTTGTTTATTAACTTTTACCGTACCGTTGTTGCAGAATTTTCAGTCTCGTGAGCAGTTGGTGGATTGGGCTGTCCGTAGAGGATGTGAGAATGGTTACGTCATTGTCACCTGACGACCAAGGAGAAAAGACGACGACCTGTCGGAACCAGTTATCAAGGTGTGGCTTGTGTGTGACCGTCACGGCGAACGTAAATCTACTGCCACGATTCGACGTGCCGGTAGCAAGAAAATAGGTTGTCCCTTTAAATTGGAAGGAGAGTACCAAGTAAATACTGGTGATTGGAAATTAACGGTGAAGGATGACAGTCATAACCATGATCCTAGTCAACATCTTGAGGCGCACTCGTTTGCTAGGAGACTGTGTGAATCGGAACAACTTTTGGCGGCGAAGCTGTATTCGCAAAATATGTTGCCACGAAACATTCTGGCAACCATAAGGGAACAAAACTCAGAGAGTAATTGCATTAAAAAGGACATTTATAATGCGATACAAAAGATAAAAAATGAAACGAGAGTCGGTGAAACTCTAATGCAGGTTCTGGAGCACCTGCTTTCTTCTAAAGATCACGTCTACTATACTCGGGAGGATCCCATCACAAATGTCGTGGAGGAGGTATTCTTTGTTCATCCGAAATCGTACGAGATGTAGCGTGCGTTCCCGCACGTGTTGATGATCGACGCGACATACAAAACAAACATGTATAGACTTCCATTTGTCCAAGTGGTCGGTGTGACCTCCACACACCAGTCGTTTTGCGTCGCTCATGCATTTATATCTAAAGAACGGGAGGAAAACTTCGTTTGGGTGCTACTACAAATCAAAGGTATGTTGCAAAAGTGTATGGAGCTGCGTGTGATAGTAACAGAGAGGGACAAAGCTCTTATGAACGCGTGTGATAAAATATTCCCGGATAGTTCCAAGAACCTATGCCCGTGGCACATACACGAGAATATCTCAAAATATTGCAAGGCATCGTTTACAGACGAAGACTGGACAAATTTCAAGTATTCATAGTCGGTATTGTGTGAGTCTCCCACGCCAGATGTATAACAGTACAACTTCAACTAGCTATACGAACGACTGTATGCAGGCAAACGAGGAAGTAAGTTTTGAATATTAAATATTTATTTGGGTCTAAATTATTTTCAATATTAAATGTTTATTAGGTTTTAAATTATTTTTCTATGAGTTATAGACTATGTGATCAAAAAATGGTTGGACCCATATAAAGAAAAGTTTGTATCCGCCTGGTCCAACAGAAACCTCAATTTTGGTCAACATACAATGAATCGAGTCGAGAGCCAGCATTTGCTCATAAAGAGCTATCTTAGAAATGCTAACAACTCGCTAGATAGACTTGTTGGGTTTGTTGATGAAATTGTAACAGATCAGTATATACAATTACAGTTTGGGTTTGGAACAAGCCTCATAAGAAAAATAGACAGCCACGTAGTTATTGAAATATTTGATAACCTACACGATAAAGTTTCACATAAAGCTCTAAATTTGTTAGAAACTGAGTGGTACAAGTTATCAACTATACAGAAACAAAATGCAACGTGTGGTTGCCAACTTTTCAGTAGTTGTGGGTTGCCGTGTGCTTATCGTCTGGCAAATATCGAAGCTACAGGTCAACATTTTAATATTTATCTTGTTTTTTTCTATTTTCAAACTGTTCTGACTATCTCGTTTTTGATACAGGTGGCATAATCCCGCTAGATGCGGTGGACGTATTCCGGAGGAAGCATGATCTAAAACCGTCATTTGTCGAGGATGAAAATGTAGCCATATACGTAGCGTATAGTTCATCTTAGGAAGAAGATGAAGCCACACGCTACGTATAGACCTATACGCTGCGTATGGCTGAGGTTGCCCGGTAACGACCTTCGTATGGTCTGAAGTTGCCTGCGTATGGCTTGGGTTGCCCGGTAACTGACCTGCGTATGACTTGGGTTGCCTGCGTATGACTTGGTTACCCGGTAACAACCTATACGCCACGTATAATGCTATACGTGGCGTATAGGTATTTAAAAAAAAATCTTTTTTAAAATAAAAAAAACATTATATTATTATTATTAAAAAAACTATTTATTATTATTTATTTTTAAAAATATTTATATTAAACAATTTATTATAATTTTATATTATTTATATTAAAAAAACAATTTATTATTTTTTTAAATAAAAAGAAAAAACAATTTATTATTATTTTATATTAATTATATTAAAAACACAATTTATTATTATTATATATTATTTATTATTATTTTCAGATATGGCGGATCACGAGGACGATATTCATATGGAGGAGTTAGATCATCTCGCGCACTACCCGTTTTTGGATTTTTCGCCCGACTTGGAGTGGTTTGGCCGGTGCCAGAAGCTACAGGAGGTGAGGTTGGGGCCGGGGCCGGCGGTGGACTGGGAGCTTCTCCAGAAGGTCCAGGAGGCGGAGCGGGCCACGACCATCATAGGCGAGGACACGCCATGGGATCGCCTTTTTAATCTTTCATTCACCGAGACCTACCGAGAGGTGGCCGTTGAGTTTCTTTTGACGTTCATCTACTCAGAGGAGGGGCTGGAGCCCCTTCCCGGGGAGGCAGCGGCAGAGGAGCCGGATCAGGTCTCCTTCCATATTTTTGGCCATGTTTACCGTCTGACCCTCCGTCAGTGGGCCGTCGCGACGGGTTTGTACTTCGAGCCCGAGACGATCACGCCACTTTACACCGAGGCGGTGACGGATGTGGACAAGGAGGATCTCCTTGTTTTTTGGGGTTTGATTCCAGATAGCCCTTGGTTAGGTACCAAGGGGAGGGTCTCGGAGATTAGAAAAACATGGGCCAAGCCAGATAAACGTGGGCTAAGCCAGAAAAACGTGGGCCAAGCCAGATAAACGTGGGCTAAGCCAGAAAAACATGGGCCAAGCCAGATAAACGTGGGCCAAGCCAGAAAAACATGGGCCAAGCCAGAAAACGTGGGCTAAGCAAGACTTGAGTTAGCATGAAAATGCTAAAAACCTTAGGAGTAACACATCTGTTACTATCGTAGGATCCAAGATATAGCTAACAGTGATGAAATTATCAGCCACTGTTACATGGACTGGTACACCACCTTGAACTATACTTGAATATTGTGCGCTATAGGCGGAGTGTTCAAACTCAATTCTTCGAAAAGTGAAAACCTTTAAACCGTAGAAGGTATACAGGATACCTTAAATTTAGGAGAGATGGCCAATCTATATCTTCTGTCAGGATCCTTGAGGATCCTGTTTACAAAACATGAAACCTTGGTGAAGGTGGATGTTAGCCTGGCTAACACCCCTCCGACGCTCAAGTCGGTATCTTGATAAAGGATAATAAATATATAATAATATCAGCCACTGTTACATGGACTGGTACACCACCTTGAACTATACTTGAATATTGTGCGCTATAGGCGGAGTGTTCAAACTCAATTCTTAGAAAGGTGAAAACCTTTAAACCTTAGAAGGTATACAAGATACCTTAAATTTAGGAGAGATGGCCAATCTCTATCTTCTGTCAGGATCCTTGAGGATCCTGTTTACAAAACATGAAACCTTGGTGAAGGTGGATGTTAGCCTGGCTAACACCCCTCCGACGCTCAAGTCAGTATCTTGATAAAGGATAATAAATATATAATAATAATCAGGGATATAAGACGTACCTTAGTTAGTATATAAGTTCTAACTTATATAAAGTAGGCTTTGAGATGGATAGCATTCCAGGATCTTGGCAGGATATATCCTTCCATAGTAGCTAACCAATAGGCACCCTTGCCTGCTTCTGAGTCAATCAAGTATGGGCCTTCCCATTTTGGTGCAAGCTTTCCATCGCTGGGATTGGTAGTATTTTGGAATGCCTTCCTTAATACCAAGTCACCTACTTGGTATCTTCTAATTCTTACGTTTTTGTTGTACGACTTTGCTATCCTTTGCTGATAAGCTGCAATACGAACTTTGGCAAGATCCCTGAGTTCATCCACGGTGTCAAGATCATGAGCAAGAGCTTCGTCGTTGTTCTTTGGAGTCTGAATATTGGTTCTGGCAGTAGGGATAACCATCTCTGTAGGGATCATGGCCTCAGTGCCAAACATCAACGAAAATGGAGTTTGACCTATTGCATTCTTTGTGGTTGTCCTGTCTGCCCAAAGTGCAAATGGTAGCTTTTCGGCCTATGTTCATTTCTTTGCTCCTAATCTCTTTTTGAGGTTGTTGATGATGATTTTGTTGCTAGATTCTATCTGTCCATTGGCTTGAGAATGCACAGGGGTGGAGGTTATCATTTTAATCCCCCAAACTGATACAGAAGTTAGTGTTCTCTTGCCAATGAACTGAGATCCATTATCACATACTATCTCTGTCGGGATCCCGAATCTTGTCAGGATGTTGCACTTGATAAAGGAGGTGACTTCTTTTTCTCTGACTTGGACGAATGCTTCAGCTTCAATCCATTTGGAAAAGTAATCTGTCATTGCTAGCATAAAGACCTTTCCTCCTAGTTCTTTGGGAAGTTTGCCGACTATATTCATTCCCCATTTCATTAATGGCCATGGAGAAATGATTGGATACAAAGGTTCTGCTGGTTGGTGAAGTATGTGGCTGTGTCTTTGGCAAGCATCACATTTTGTAGAGTAAGTCATATCATCTTTCCTCATAGTGGGCTAGTAGTATCCTGTCCTCAGGATCTTCGAGAATAATGCTCTGCCCCCATTGTGATTTCCACAGTCATCTTCATGTATGTCTTTCAGAACTTCAAGTGCTTTAGGATCTTCCAAGCATCTTAAGTATGGACATGCAATAGACTTTCTATACAAGACATTGTGCAATATTATAAAACGAGATATCCTCATGAGAAAAACCTTATGATTCTTTTCATCACATGGCATCTCACCATCGTGCAAATATTTTTTAATGGGTAGAATCCAGGATCCTTGATTAGGTTCAACATCCCGAATATCTACTTCTTCTGTGTTGGATACTTCGTTTGTCTTCGGAATTGTTGGGCTCAGGATATGTATGATTGGTATTTTAATACCTTCTCGTAGTTTGAGAGTCGAAGCAAGGATTGCTAAGGGGCCTCAGCATTGTCTTCTCTAGGTACCTGTGTAATGTTAAAAAAAAATTGAATTCCATAGATAATTTCTTAACTATTGTGAGATATTTGGCTAACTTCTCACCTTTTACTACATATGAGCCATTGAATGGTTAGCAATTAACAGTGAGTCTACATATACCTGGAGATACCTAATTTTCATATCTCTGGCTAGTTGTAATCCTTCTATCAGCGCCTCATACTCTGCTTCAAAATTTTAGTTTTCGACCCTCCCGACTCGACCCCCAGTCGTTTCACGCAATCAACTACATTTCATGAATGTTTTAAACACCTAATAACATAATCTTTACACCTCCATGAGATTTTTATGAATTTCAAAACCAAATCACTCATTAAAATTATAAAAGTATATATCTCCATTTGCATACACGTTACAACCGTGCATGCCACCATTTATATACATAATCCACCTATGTATATATCACCAATCATATACATATAACACCCATGTATAACGCCATTTGTATACACATTTCACCTATGTATAAGTCACCATTTATATACATGTTACGCCCATGTATATCACCATTTACATACGTATTTCGCCTATGTATGTGACCCCCTTTTTATGCATACTTCACCAATACACCAAATAGGTTTATTAACTTAATTTATTAACAACAAAGTGAGGTCCTTAGACTTCAAATACCACGCACCCTCCCTTGCATATATTGACCGTATGCAATTTCCAAAATTTAAATGTTCACCATAAACACGTACAAGATGTTTGAACAACCGACACGTAAATCAAGTATGTGACATTGCCACCACCTATCATTACTAAGTAAGTGCAAAGCACTTACCTTTTCTATGGAGGACTTCAGTTTGTCTTCCATACTAGCTACGTTCACAACTTGATCACTTAAACCAACCACTTGTTTAGTAATCTATTTAACTCTCATTTATCACCAATTTGAGGTTTGACACCCACCAAAGATCTTATGATCATAACTCCCATCTAGACTTGGTTCATTTTGGCTTTAACACAAGCTTTCAACCTTTCTAATCAAAATCAATCCATTTTGACCCATTTGGGATTTGACCCATTTTATCTCAAATTCAACTATTTTTTAATTCATCAAATTAATTGACTTTTCTACTTGTTATTGTGTTTATATAACACCATAAACACTTATTAACACTAAATTCAACATTTAAACACCCCAATTGCAGATCCCCCAATGTTGACCTCAAGAACCCTACTTCTTGAATCATCAAATTGGGTGTTTAAATGATGTTAGCTACCCTCCATTACCTTTAGTTAAGCTAGTTTTTAACTTTAAAAAAGTTATTAACCATAATCAATCACCAACTCAGCCCTTGACTTGATTTTTATAAAAAACAACTATCAAAAACTCAACAATGGTGGAATTTGAGAGAGAAAGGAAGAACTTACTTGACGTTTGGAAGGTATTGTGTGAATTAACACCTTAATCTCGAGCATGCAAGTCACCAATTTCGTTCTTGATTAATTTCTCCTCTTTCTCCTCCTTCAAAATTCGCAAGGCAGACACACACACATGTGTGTCTGCTATTTTCACCTTCACTAAAATAAGGCATTGCCTCATTTTCACTTTCGGCCCATCCACTCTTGGTTTTTACTCCTTTTACCACAAGTTTGGTCAAAACCCAACATTTACAACTTTAATCCTCTAACTTTTCTTTTATTTATTTACATTCATAAATATAATAAAACATAATATTTTATTAACCCGAAAGTTGGTTCGTTACATTTTCAAAGCAAATGATATCACAATGAGAGATATAAAATGATTGTTGGATTCATTTATCATGACATAATAATATATCTCAACTTGTTTATGTCTGAGAGAATCAAGATATCGTTGATTTTCCATAGTATAATAAGTTTTACAGATTAATTTTAGAAGAAAAAAATAATAAGATAAAATAATTATTAGTTAGAAATATAAATAAAAGAAAGAAAAGAAATAATAATAAAAAAAAATATATAGAGATAAGAATGAGAAATGAGATGTAAGGATTTAAAAAAAAATGAGAGATACTCTCATGACTTAAAGACCCATATGATACATTTAAAATTATATATTATATTATTGCCTAGTATGATCTAAAATGACTCTCAACAACCAAACTAACCATACAACATTATACGTTTGGGTCAAACTTGTCATTTCATTCAAGATGATGACATGTTACATTTCTTTTATTTTTGGTTTTTTTTTTTGGCAGGTTAAAATTCACATTTTGAGGTTGAAGGTTGAATGACTTGTAGGGGTGTGCACGGTTCGGTTATTATCTTTAACTGAAACCAAAACCGAAGTCATCGGTTAATCTATTTTATTAACCGACCGGTTTTCGATTAATCGGTTTGGTTAATTCGGTTATTTTGTCGGTTTTCGGTTCGGTTAATTTTGGTTAATAACCAAAACCAAACTTTGGCTATAATTTTTGTTTAACAATACATGAAATGGAGGTATAAATACATGAAATTGAGATATAAATAAATGAAATGGATGTATAAATACACAAAATAAATGTATAAATATGTGAAATGAAGGAATAAAACATGAAATACGTGAAATTGAGGTATACACGCTAGAAATATATAAAAATATAGATGGTTCGGTTCGGTTCGGTTAATTTCGGTTTTTAGTTAATCAGTTTTCGATTAATTTCGGTTCGGTTTTGTTGATTTTCGGTTCAGTTTTAGTTAACGATTCGGTTATTGCTCACCCCTGCTTGTAGAGTTGTTTGACTCCATGCAATTTTCCCAAGAACTTGGCATTGAATTTTCTGTTTTGAGTTTATCCAAGCAACAAAAATGGATTAAAAATCCAGATTTTCCTCCCAGAGTATTTTTGTCATTTTGTAAATGGTTTGCCTTCCTAATTATAAACCTTTTAAAAGATAAATGTTAGGAAGAGTAAAGCAGCCTAGCAGGCTGTTTAACCTATCAGACTGTCTGCTGAATTTTTTCTTTTTTACCCTGTACTATATATAATTATGTTTTTTATCAATTATTTTGTTTTTCTTTAATAACTTTTGTTCGTTAACTTAAAAAAAACGGAATGCATAGTTGTTTTTAATTATTTTTTGTCGACGTTCCGACATTAATTTTTTTTTAAAACGGACTTATATTCAAAATTGAGTATTTTTTTTGGTATCGTAGCACATAGCTAGTGTCGTTATTGTTACGGTATCGTGACGACCAGAACCTATTATGCCACGTGACACGGGAATTCAAGTTAGGATGCGTTTCGAAGCCGCCGCCGCAGCGCGCGGTGGATAAAACTACTACTTTTAGTTTAGAATCAAATGCCGAGTAGAAGTCAATTATTTTGATTAAAATTGGTCGCAGTTGACTAAATAAATCAAACTCTTTTGGTAAATTCATAAGTAATTGTTTATTATGTGGTTCGACTTTTGTTTAATATTTGTAAGTTCTCAATTTATAGAGAGAGCCTATATCTTAGTTTTGTTGTTTAGGCCGAGTGGGACATGGACAAATAGAGAAAAAAGGAGAAACTTTTTTATTTGGACGACGTGGGATGAGTAAATCACAAAATGAAACATGGAGAGAGGAGAAGTAACCCACTTGTTTTTATCGGATTGCTTCGAAACACGAGTCTCTCAGTTCTTGTATTGGATTGGTATTAAATTGGTTGTTTGTGTTCAAAACTTTTAATTGCTGTTTTGTAACCCTAATCTTGATTCCGCCTTTATCTTTTTTTATGTTAAGATTTTAATTGCATTTCACTTCTGGATAACAATTTAAGGGTATATTCATTTACATCAGTAAACGTCACATTTAGTGAAAATAACATGTGTTCTAGGTTGTTGATTTGTGAACATAAGAGATCAAGAGATATAAATGAGTAATGTGACAGATCTATGAGTTGTTGGAGAGAAATGTGAGTTTGATTGCTTTTTTAATAATAATAAAAATAATAATAATAATAATAATAATAATAGTAATAAGAGTAAATTACACAAATTTTCCTTTATTTATATATGAAATTGCACACTCTATCCTTTGAATTCAATAAGTACGGATATTGTCCTTATATAAAATTTTTTGCACACTTTGTGTCCTTTAAGTTAACCACCATCCAATTTATTGGTTAAGTCATACCATGTGCCCCTCATGTGAGAGGCAATTTGGTCATTTCATCACATCTTTAAATTCCTAATTTAATATTAAATCTTGAGTATTATCATTCCTACTCTTTCTCTCTCTAAACAAAACCAAGAACAAACCCTAACCCCAAAGTTTTTTCCGGCAGCCACCACCACCCAGACTATCATTGCATCCTCTTCTTCAACGGCAACCATTCACTACCGTCCGCCGACTCCTCCCGTCCGTTCATCCAATTCCTCCGGTTCTAGATCCCCGGCTACGCTGGCGTTCTACCGAAAGCCCTTATTCGGCAATCAGAGAAAACTCAATCACTCGTTCCACAATTCATCTTCATTCGCCTCGTCGAGTGTGAAATTGAATATCAAATGCGGAGTTATGGAGATTAACGAAAGTCAATTCCCAGAGGTAGTCTTGAAATCTGACTGTCCTGTTCTTGTTGAGTTCATGGCTGTCCGGTCTGGACCTTGCCCATTAGTCGCTCCCGCAACTAAATCATTATCAAAGGTTAATACGATATCAAATTAGGAATTTCTTGATTAATTTGGATTCGGGCAACCCTAATTTACAGATGCACCGATTCTGATGCCTAATTAGGGTTTCTTCTATGTTTGTGTGTTAAATTTCAGGAAAACGAAGAGAAACTATTGATTGTGGAGATCGATCACGACTCAAATCCAAAGCTAATCGAAGAGTATAAGGTTTACGGATTGCCTGCTTTGATTATGTTCAAAGAGGGGCAAGAAATTTCAGAAAGCAGAAACTGAAGATCTCGCGTACCCCATAATTTCATGGATTCATTGTTGGTTATAAGAATTTTCATCACTAACGATGCAATAGATTTCATGTTAGACATGTAAGCTCCATGGCAGCCATGTAGGGCTCGAAGGGTAGAATTGACCAAACAACCTGAATGCTTTAGTTCTTGACTTTGAATCACGGGAATTGGGTTCGCATGACCATCGACGACTACCATTCTCACCCAATTTTGTTTAAACAAGAATCGAGCAGCTTGTGGGATGATTTGGTTGAAGGGTTGTTAGGAGTGATGACGATTTGGGGCTAAAAAGGGTGTATTGATCTGCAAGAGTGTTGAGAGAGAGAAATGAATTTGTTGAATTAATTACATAAATTCTCCTTTTAAGGTTAAAATGACCATTTTACCCTCATGTGCAAGACACGTGTATAGACTAAACAGAAAAAAGTTAATACCAGTTAGTGAAAAGGACAAAATATGTGCAAAATTTTCAAAAAAATAAAAATCACTGTAATTATTGAAGTCAAAGGACATAGAGTGTAATTTTATATATAACTAAAGGACAATGTGTGTAATTTACTCTAATAATAATAATAATAATAATAATATAATTTCTACATGAGCTTTTTCTAAATAAAAATTGGCTTAAAACATATACAAACCTCAATATTCTATCCCGTGTTAGGGTGAGGGGTATACCCTCATGGAGAGGGGTCGTGGAAGTCAGCTGGACCACGTGGCGCGCCCCCTGAGCGTGGACCACAGCCGTGGTTAATTGGTGTGGAGTTTTCCACGAGTGTGGATGGTAATTGCAACGGCTATAATATCGTTTGAGATGCAACAATACATTTTTTTAAACCAAAATTTCTAATTTATTATCCCTATAAATTTAAACCTTTTCTTTAAAATAACACACACTCAACCAAATTAAAAAAACCAATATTCTTTCTACTTATCCAAAAAAATGTAAGGCCCCGAACGCAGAACGTCTTACGCTAGTTAGTATGGTCATTTATGGCTAAACTCTTTGTATTGCTAGGGTGAAGATGAAGTTTGGTGCATATTAATGTTTGACGTATTAATTTATTGGTATGTTTATGTCTTTAATTATTCGCTCTTAAAACAACCATTTGGTGGGCTTTTATTATTGTCTAAGTCTGTTTTTATATTTGTGAGTGTCTTGATTTTAAAGAGTAAGATCGTAAAACCTTTTTAATTAAACTTCCTTTGAAGCTTGTACGTCTTTATACAAGTTGAGACTGATAAGCCAAGGGTTGGTCTACACTTATAAGGTCGTACGTCTTTATACGAACTTATTATGCGACCAAGAATTGGTGAACTCATGTTGGGAACGATACATCTTTATACTCGGTCCCATTGTTACATCGCCTCTCGTTGAGTAAAATATAATCACCTATTTAACTATAATATAAATCATTTAAGTTAGATGTCTTAAACCAACCCGGAGATGACCATTCGAAGGGTTGAGGGGAAATGTTGTCCTTAGTGGGAGGCACTAGTATTTTGATTTAAAGAATATAATTCGTGAATCAAATGTCGTGAGGACGAGCCTCTAGCGGTGACCCGGGTCACAAGTTTGTATTAGTCATACCACTGGATTAGTCAACTTAACATTATCACGTACCAAGCGGATTTTAAGCCCGAAGCAATACTCTTCGTGACCTGATCATTTCCGAGATATTTACTTTTCTGCTATTTACTATTCTGTTCGTTACATTTCTGTTACACACATCACACACGTTTTTACTTTTCTGTTATTTACTTTATCGTCATTTACTTTTGTGTCATTTACTTACCTGCTTCACAAGCACACAAAACCAACTCACTAATTAATACGGCTAAACGATAACAAAAGTTGAGTATTGGAACTCGACCGTGTCCATTGGTTCGATACTTGGTTCTTACCTAAACTATATTACGCTGCGATAGGTAGGGGTGTTCAAAATTATCCATATCCGAAACCGAACCCGAAATATCCGAAATTCTGAATTATATCCGAATTTTCGGATTCGGATAGCATTTTTCAATAATTTCGGATATTCGGATATCCGAATATCCGAAAATGAATTTTTTTTTTCAAATATCTTTCCTAGAAAATGTTATGAATACAATATATATATATATATATATATATATATATAATATATGGTTTTTATGTTATGTGTTTAGCTCTCTTATTTTAAAAAATAAAATAAAACGTATTCGCGTCGTAATTTCGAAAATTATATTTTTTTTGGCCAAATTTATATATTGTTTCCTAGAAAGTGTTTTAAATAAAATATATATGAAGTATATGGTTTTTTATGTTATGTGTTTAACCTTCTTGTTTTTTTTTAATCTAAAACGTATTCGCGTCGTAATTTCGTAAATTTCTTAGAAATTGGTTTTTTAATTTTTTTTTAATTATTTCATAAATATGATGTTTATTTAGTATATTTCATATATTTATATTTTAACTTAAAAATATATTTAAGTTTAAAAAAAAGGGGGGGATATCCGTTTCACTATCCGAAAATTTTGGATATCCGAATTTTCGGATATCCGACTTTGAACACACATAGCGATAGGTACACTTGCCTATTGTGTGTGTTTTAAGTTAAAGTAATTATCATTTTATAAATTTAAAACCTAATTTTATGTATCTCTAAATAGAATATATTTATTACTACTAAAAACACATTAATCAAGTTTTTGGCGCCGCTGCCGGAGACACGGTGATTTCAAGAAAAATTCAAGTTAACGGATTAGCCTATCATTTTTCGTCTGTTTTTCTGTTACGCTTTGTTGCAGGTAGTGTATTGTAATATCCATGATTTTCCGGCCATGTTTTTATTTTATTTAATTATTTAATTTAAACAATAATGACACGCCGTTTAAACCCATTGTTTTTGTCCAACATAATACGGCACGTTAATTATTATCGACCCGAAGTTTCAACCTTGTATTTACATAAAAACTTTCTATTATATATATATATATATATATATATATATATATAACATGTGCATGTATATAGATACATATGTATATATTTTGTTAAAATGATCTATTCGAGCTTTAATGATACATTTATATCTTTTACATAAATATATATGTACTCATTTATAACTACATATATTTAATAAACATTTATACAGTGATGAAATTTATAAAAGTGAAACCTTTTCCTTTACAAAATATGTTAAGTAAACAAACGACATTTAGATTTTATAAACAAAAAATTGTATAAATAAGTACGATTATTTTAACACAAAATAGAAACCCATTTTTAGACCCATTTGGTTTCCTTGAACCCTCTTTACCTTCATTTGAACCCCCTACCTTCACCTTGGAACCTGTTTGACCCCCCCCCCCCCCCCAATGGACTTTCCTGGTGGTGGACCCCTTCCCCTTCGCCATCTTTGACCCAAAGAAAGTCAACAGCCTTCTTTGCAATGTATAACCGTCGAATTCGTACAAATTAACTAAAGAGAATCATGTGTGATCGTTACATCAACAGTTATGAATATGAGTAATGACTCAATTTAACCAGATTTAATGATTTGAATTCAAAGCCCTTTCCCATAACTGTATCAAGTAATTCCGATCGATTCACGAGTTTCAGGTAGAATTAATCTATAATAACGAACCCAAATCAATCGTAGCACTTCCTTCTCTCTCCCTGTGCACACGAATTCACCCCAAACCATCTCTTGCGATCGATCGAACTCCGAAGAACATCGGACCTGTCCACCTAGCCGAACTCGTTCGTCCCTCAACCATTCCAGGTAATTCTAGTTTCCATTTAACTCGTTTATGTTATTGGAATGAAAGCCCTCTTGTTTCGTGATCGATTAGAATCCAAACGGGTTCGATTTGAGGTCTAGGGTTTGCGTGGGTTTGGGTTGGGGAAGAAAGGTCTTCAGACCTAGGTGTTAAAACCCAATGAATCAAGAAGCTGAAACAGGCATGGTTCCCAGATCAGTGGTTGAGCGGGCGGGCTTATACAGGGGTGACCCGGGTTCGAACACGGCGACGCTTAAACCTTTTTTTGCTGCGTTGCTTGGCCCTAACCCGAATTCCACTTGTCCTTGATTAAGAGTTTTGTAAGCTGGTCATGCATCAATAGTAGTCCTCTGGCCTAATGGTTTGAGTGTAGGGCTCTCACCGGACAGACCCGGGTTCGATCCCGGGCAGTTCCACCTTTTATTTTTTTCATTTTTTAGCACCATCCCATTATATAAAATGATGTTTTATTATTTCAAATCATCTAAAACGTATTATAAAACGTTATAAATCCTTGAATAAACCATATAAATGAGGTTTTATCTATCTTGTTTTTATTATTATAAATCCTTAATAAACAATATAAAAGTTTTATAAACATAAATATGGTGTTTTATCCATATTTATAAAGCAAACTAAATATTTATTTAAAACATTTTAAAACGTGTAAATAATCTTTTTGGTAAGGAATAATTAGTTAAAAACCAATAGAAATACATAAGTAATTATCTTAATTAAATAATTATACAAAGTTCAATTCATTTCATTTAACATTTACGTCTAATTAATATCTCCTTTATAATTCGTCTAAACAAAGGAGATTATTTAAATAGTTAAACTAATTATTTTAGTTACATAAAATAAATTATTTAAACCTTTTTATTTCAGAATATATTTATTAAATATTCTTAGAATCATTGTGTAAATAAATCCAAACGTATTAATATTTGAACCTTTATCTATTCTATGATTTACTTATTAAATGACTTTAGAATGATTACATAAATGAACTAAAAAATATCACTGTTATTATAAGTACTACATAATTAGAATTTCCAATAAATTCTAATTAGTATTAACTCATCATTTTAAACATTTATTAACTACAACCTGTACCAATCCCTTAATCAGTCATAAACCCTGATAATCCCTAGAACCTCCAATAAACTTGAAAATTTCTTACTTTCATTACCATTAGGCATACATTCAATATATAATACAATTACCTGTGTAGGTTGGGTGGGAGGAATCCTCACGAAGCTTATCTTTCATTTGAAATCCATACAACCTACTAGATTCTATACAGGTTAGTTTACATAGCCCTTTTTTACTATTTTTACTTTTGGGGTGAAACATGTTTACAAATGCTTTACTTACACGATTCAATACATATGTTCTTATGCTTTGATCTTTATGATTTATGTCTTGAACTACCTGGTGACCATTACATGTGTTCATGTCAGTACATTCATTAACTTGCAGCCCAAGCCTAAGGTAGTACCTTTTCTGATCATTTCTACGGGAATCCGAAACTATAACTTATCACAAAACCTTGGCGGGTTTTTGTTGGGTATGAACTTACAACTTGGGTATCCTCTTGCCCCTTTTTTTAAAATGGCAATCAGTGGGATTACGTATCTAGTTTTCCATTACTAGGATTGAATTGTACGCTTGGAACCTTGTATGTTTTCACATATATGCTTTAGACATGCTTTGAACATATTGAATTATAAACTATACTTAACTTTTTTTGGTGTCAAAACCTATGTTACTCACCAACTACTTGTAGTTAACATTTACTCACATGTTTCAGGTGCACCAGTTTGAGGACACTATATGAACACATAGGACTATGGACGTAGCTTTAATAAATATTAAATTTAATTTGTGTTATGTTTGAACCCTCTTGTTTTTCCATTTCTATTTGTAACGGATGCTTTAACTATGATGAAATAATATTATCACTTATTAATAGATGATCATGTGCTTATGAACAACTGCGTCAGCGCCGACGTGGTTATAGGGAATTAGGTTATTAGACACACATGACCTAGACTATAACCTAGGAGTCCCCAAACATGAGTTTAACTCGTGTCTTCTATTAAGAACTCCATTCTATACTCATTTATACACATGCTTACCTACATCTATCTACTTCTGTTTACATGATACAATTCCATGAACTACAACATCCCAAGGACTACATGAAACTATTCGAAACAACATGGGTTACTTGAAACATACTCTTAGTCTATAGTCTATAACCTTAGGATTCTTTGGTGCAATTATCCTACATATTACCTAATATATTACACAAATTATCTTATGTGTTATGTTACTTGATAACCTACATGCTTACAAAAACTACTACTCCTGTGATACTTTATTTGCTACACTTTTTGATTTGTCTACACAATACCTATTTGATACCACTAAATGCTATCCTAAGTTTGGCATACACTTATTTATATCAAAGACCTTACACACTTTCATCTTTACACATTATCACCAATCACTTAAGGAAAGATTCAAACTCCTAGACCCAATGCCATTTAAAATTTTAAAATCCCATCAAAGTTTTGGGTTCTGAAAACTAATAGAGAACATGTGTAATCCGGAAGGGTGAATGCCTGTACTTTGGGTCTTCTGTCTAGGAAAGAATTTCATATAAATCCAAATCAACTGAAGGATCCGTATGCTTTCCTGGGAATTCCCGAAGTGATTGTTCACCTATAGGCTAAAGCATGTCTTCTTGAAAGTATATGAACTCAAATCACTTTGATTTGTCACAGTTTCCATTGGGTTATGTCCCAAATGAATACACCTAAACATCATTCGTTTAAATACTACAATTTGGTACATATGTCTAAACCTCCCTATTTTGATTCTTACATTTTATCTTATTTAAGTTCCTATACCTTCCATCCTTATGTCTTGAAAATCTTATCATCCTTATCATCTCTTGTGAGAGATTTACACCCTTAGACCCCACCATCCAAGGAAATGAAGCTGCTTGAATAGATGAAGCATAACTCTAGAGCCACAGGACACAATCCCTAACGATTCTTACCATAATCATGAGTTCAAATAATAATGTAAATGGTACATGATGGCTGGAAGAGTGGGTGTAAGTCCATGAAAGATTCCGACTAAGGAAAGACTGAGTACTTCAGTGTGTCCCTTGTGACCCACCTCTCTATCCTGGGAATCCTTTTCGTGGGTACACCACTTATAGGTCAAGTGTTACCCCTGATATATTATTATAAGAAATCGGTGTTTTGATTAAATCAAATTTTAAACTCATGAATACCTTTGTACTTAACAACTTACCATTACACTTTCGACCTTTTCGTGCTAGACATGGCCTCTTACCCTCCTCACTCCCCTGAGAATCACCTCGAAGCGGAATCAACACAAGAGGAAGACTTTGGATCCCCATCGCCAGACAACCGGTCACCGGCACGACTAGCTACCATATCCATGTTTGACAGAAGAGCAAATTGGCTTAGGAGCAGACTTGAGACTCCAAGCAGCTGAATCACCTCCTCCGAGAGACCCTTATCTAACATCTAACCTATACCATCCCGAACCAGGAGTAGGACAAGCCAAGGAACCTACCAGTGCGTTAGGAGTTCTAGCTGATACCGCTCACCTATATGTAAGGACCGTAGAGTTTCTGAGGCAAGGAGTGGAGACCAGGAAATAATTGATGCACATACGGAAATAACTAGGACTGAAGCCCGGTTTTCAATACGAATAACCACAACGATGTTCGTCTTGGTGCTCATATGCTTCCTGGCGGAAAACTATCTGAGATGTTAGCCGGGTATCCTATTTCGCGTTTTCTTAAAACTTAAATTGAAACCCATATTATTAACTCTCATTAATAATTGACATATAAACCTTACTTGTAAACTAATTATTTTATTATTTCTCGATTTAACTAATATAGTTATTGTTTTTCAAACAAAACCTTTACCAAACCCTTGGTTTATGTATTTTATCTAGATTATGAACTATTTACAAACCCCTTTACCTCATAAAGAAACTTAATACCCGTCTTGTACAAATTGTTTTATAAAAGTATTAACACATATTTCATCCTTTTAATAATAACTTGATTGATTATTTTATTATGACTATTTATTTTGTTAAACTAATTATTATTTAAATCTTGGCTTAATTATTAAATAATAAGGCCATTATTATCTTTGAAAACATTTTCTTTATGATAATTGAATTAAAAGGTTTTTATTTATCCAATTATCTCTCCGCTCAAGTTATTATTTCCACTTATTTATTAATTTACAAACAAGAGTAAAAATTTCAATTACTTGTTTATTTATAAACAAAAAACACAAATTAGATATTCATTATTCTGATTACCTGCAAAACCTTCCTATCACCTTGCACCTTAGGGAATGTATGAGCTTACTAGTCACTTCAAGGAGATGAATCATTTCGCGTAGGTGTTAACCACCCATATAAACCTCAACAAAATTGAAAACTTAAAATCCAACTATCTACATGATACATGAATGTCAAGAAACACGCTTGTCTGCAAAACTCGATCACCTACGAAATTTGATAAGCTTACGTTACTCATGAGAGTCAATTATTTACATATGAACGTTCACCTCGTACATGAAAACTAACCTGTTTACATTATACACAAAACTTAATTGGTCACATTATACACGAAACATGGTTGTTTGCAACATGCATGATACTAGATTGCTCACATCATACTTGAAACTTACTCGTTTGCAATATACATGATACTTTTTTGTTTGAAATATGCATGATACTAGATCATTTACGTTATACATGAAACTTGAGTGTTTACATTACACACGAAACTAGATTGTTTACATTGGTTGCAATTAATTGCCCACTATGTACATGAGGCATGATCGTTCACTTTATCCACGAAAGATGATAGCTATAAACTTTGAGCTACTCGGGGTTTGATGTATTATTGTTTAAACACGAGGAAGCTATAAACTTTGAGTTACTCGGGGTTTGACGTATTCTTGTTCAAACACGAGAGAACTATAAACTTTATGGGTAACCTGGAGGAGTTGTGGCACCTGTTAGTCTTTACTCCCTGCTTGACTTTACCATCTAGATACACAATTACTTATTAGCAACCCATACATGAAAATAATAATAAACTAAATGTTTTTGGGTGTTTCCCCACCTCTGTACCTACACGCAATAAAATGATCTATACGGACCATACGACGATTTGAGTAATTACGGGTGCACACGTAATTATAAAAGTCACCGCATGGAAAACATAGTGAATTTTGTCGTGTGTGATGACATAGAACCTATAGGGATATACAGTAACGAAACTAATGTGATATGACGAGAGCATGGTGGATACACCGCTGACACTTCCCATATACAAGTACTCCTGTCATATTATCAGTAGCAGCATTATTCGTGTCACGTAGGGTTTCCTATTAATTTGACCTTGACCAACGTCTGTGAAATCCTTACTCAGTGATACCTCTTGAACATATTAAACTATATCTTAAACAAGTTTCGATCATCAAATTCTCACCACGTTCATTGCAAGTGATGCATTCCATCATTGGAGTCCAAGATTATTCTAGGGCAACTTCCACCTTAATTCCCTTCAAACTAAACCCACTATTACCATTCATGCCTGACTTTGGGATACATACCTGAGCCTTGTCATCAATTATACATCTCAGATTGACAATCAAAGCTCATTGAGAAACCAAGCCACATCTCTTTCCTGATTCAGTAGCCTCCATCAGTTGAATTTCGGGACGAAATTCTCTCAACTTGACGAAATTCCCCCAACATGGGGATACTGTAATATCCATGATTTTTCGGCCATATTTTTATTTAATTTAATTATTTAATTTATACAATAATGACAAGCCGTTTAAACCCATTGTTTTTGTCAAACATAATACGGCACGTTAATTATTATCGAACCGAAGTTTCATCCTTGTATTTACATAAAAACTTTCTATTATATATATAACATGTGCATGTATATAGATACATATGTATATATTTTATTAAAATGATCTATTCGAGCTTTAATGATACATTTATATCTTTTACATAAATATATATGTACTCATTTATAACTACATATATTTAATAAACATTTATACAATGATTAAATTTATAAAAGTGGAACCTTTTCCTTTACAAAATATGTTAAGTAAACAAACGACATTTAGATTTTATAAACAAAAAATTGTATAAATAAATACGATTATAACCAAAAATATTTGTATGCACTTTGAACAGATTAAATATTAATCTACTATTAAAAAGAAATAATCGTTTTAAAATAGTTAATAGGAGCTTTACAATTTATTATTTTTATCAGAGTGTTTATTTCTACTATCTAAAGGTCTTGGTGAATAGCTTTAAAAAAGTGATTGGATCCCTTATCTCTAATGAATAGTCAACTTTCCTTTCCAAAAGGAGCATATAGGATGAAATTAGGAGCTAAAAAGATACTAGTAAATAGGATTAGTTAGTTACTAGGATTTTTATAAAAGAATGGGTTAAATTTTTATAAAATTTTCGATGGATAAGGGGAAAAAGGATTAGGATGAAATCATTTGTTAGTTAGGATAGGATTGTAGCTAGTTATGGTCCTAGATAATAACTAGTTAATTTTTATAAAAATAGTTTAGGATAATAACAAAGTTTAAAGAATTAGATTTAATTGAAATATTACTATTTATTATTATATAATTTTCAAAATTCATGATTAAATAAATATTAATACTTGATTTTTATAAAAGGTTTAAATTAATAATCTTTTAAGTATTAGTTTTTATAAAAGTTACATAAATGAACTTTGAAGTTACATTGAAGTTACATATGTGTAGTTTTAAACTTTCTTAATTTGAATTTAGGTTTCTAAAGATGAAAACTTTCCATTGAATTTATTTTGATTAGGGTTTAAAACATCTAAGTTACTACATTAGACAATATATAAAATAATTTAATCAACATAGAATGATAACAAGTCTCATAGAATTACTAAATCAAACAATTGTTTCCAAACAGAGAAATAGATTCATAGATTCATTCAAGATTACATTTAGAATTTGTATAATCTATCTAGAATGACATAAATAGCATAAACATGAAATTCAAGAATTTTACATTATTGAAGGCAAAAGACATAATTTACAATTTTTTATAAAGTTAAAGTAAATAATTTATAATTATAAGATAGGATTAAAAGAAAGCGCAAATGAATAGTTCTTGTCCCGTGAGTTTGTGACACGTGGTGTTTTTTATAACTATTTATTTTTACCCCTCATACTATATATAATATGCGTTTTTAACCCGTTTAATTTTTTAATAATTTCGTATTCCTTTAATAATTTTCGTTCGTTAACTTAAAAAAACGGATTGCGCGGTTGTTTTTAATTTTTTTTGTCAACGTTCCGATATAAATTTTTTTGAAAACCGAATTTTATTCAAAATCGAGGGTTTTTTTTTGCCAACATTCCGATATAGATTTTTTTTAAATGGAGTTGGTATTCAAAATCGAGTTTTTTTTCTTTGCCATCGTGACCTATATCGTGTGCCGTACCATTATAGTACTATGATGAACCGAATATATTATGAGCGAATTATGCGACCTGACATCCGTTGCGATCGAGGCGTGAGTATTCAAGTAGTTTACTTTATATTCTAAATTTAAGCCGTGCATCATCGGCCCATTTTGGACTTCTAAATTCTAAATAGATCTTATGGCCCATATAATCCAGTCCAGTCCTCATTTTGAAAATAAGCAGCAAAAACGGGGTTAAAAGGAACACAAGCTTTCTACCAGTATAAACAAAATCAGCACCGTCGAGTACGGTCAAATGGGGGCGATATGCTCGGAAAAATGGAAGGAGGCTCTGGCGAGAGGGCGGAAGGTTTCAAGAGGGTGGTTGCCACCTCTCTTGCCACTGCATCATCCGGTAACGGGTCATGTTGAGCCGATGATTTCGTCCCCCATTAATCAACAGCCCTTGATGTTTCAACAACAACAAAGCAACCACAATATGAATGGGAAAATTACCAAAATGGACATTTTTTCACACACAAACACACACTCTCCTCCATATCTCTCTCTCTAGGCGATGAAGATCTTGTTCTGCATATAACTTTTCCGAGCTTAGGTCACCGGACGTTGTGTGAAACTCGGCCCGATTCTTGGTGAGGCAACACGAATCGTGCTGCAGCCATGTCGGAGTCCGATCCACTTTGTCCGTTTTCATATTTGCAGATCTGAGCCTATCGTCCAAATAATACGTTCTGATTTGTAATCTGAACATCTTCACTCAGACGAAATGAGGCGATTTCAGAGGGGATGAAAGAAATTGGTTTTTAAGGGTGGTTGCCCTCCTCTGTCAACTCCGATTTTGACTTTTTTAAAAGTCAAACATCGTTGTTTCAAGCCTATGATTTTCTTCAGTAATCAACAACCCTTTATTATTATTATTATTATTATTATTATCGAAGTAAATTATATGGATGGTCCCTGTGGTTTGTTAAATTACGGATTTAAGTTTCAGAAGGTTCTATTTTTCTGGATTCAGAGTCCAGATCTTCGATTTTTGTCTCTTGAAGATGAATATCTGATCAATTTTAAGAGGCTGTGATGATGAATTTCTATGTGTCTGAGTGAAGTCGAGTAAAGATGAGATTATCCGCATCTTGGCGGGGCAACCGGTATGTATGCAGCCATGGAAGATTTATCCTCTTTGTTCGATTGTTTACAGATCTGAGCCTCATAATCGTTTTTACAAAATTCTGGTCAATTTTAATTAGTATGTGAATGTATTTCTGTTTTGGTTTAGAAAATTTTGGCAATCTGTGTTATATGCCATGGATTTTGCAACAATTTTGTAAAAAGAAAAAAAGATATAAACCCTAATTCCCTCTTTGTTTTGAACTTTATTTGGACTTTGAGTGTTTAAAGAATAATCAAAATTCTTTGCATCTGTCTTTTCTGACAGCAACGATGAGCACATTCTTGATATTTAGTTTAACATTATGATTTTTAGAGGGAATCGCTGCATTGAATTGTTTGGTTTAATGCTTATTTATGATTTATGATTATTGAAGTTGTATAAATTGTCATATATTCAGTGTTCTGGATGGATTTGTGAAACCTAGGCTGGCGGACTGTGGGTGAAACTCAACCCGTATCTCGGCGGGGTAACACTTATGCCATGGTGGTGTTTGATCCTTTCAGTTTGGTTCTGCTTTTTTATCACACAAATAAACAACTCCATTTTCTGTTATTGACATTGTTAGGTGGCTTTTGGCTTGTTATTAGGATGCATTTACTGTGATGATATGTTTCTTGGTGGGGAATACTGCATCATTATGAGAGCCTGATTTCACATTGCAATAGGTAATCTCACCCAATTTACTTATGATGGTCTGATTTGAGTAAGTTTTATGTCTAGCAGGTTAAATGACTGATGAAAGTTGCCCTTTTTAATGCACAAAACCTCCTGAGTCATGCTTGAGACTGAAATTGGTATAAGATTTAAAAGGCTGTGATGACAAATTTCAATGATTTTTCTAGTGATTTGAACAAATTTGAGATTATCTGTATTATACCTGGCAAAACGGGCGGGTTGAGTCGGGCTGGGTAACGGGTCAGGATGGGTTCGGGTCAAGATGGGTTCGGGTCAGGACGGGTCGTTTCAAAAATTGGTCATTTTGGTCCGGGTCATAACGGGTCCTGACAAAAATAAGTACGGGTCAGAACGGGTCGTTATAAAAAATACCATTTCTTTAAATATTTTAAAAACATTTATTACTTTATTTAATTATTTATAGTTTATTTAAAATATATTTAAAACAGTTGTATCATATTATATGCACAGAAATAACAAAGTTCATTCAACTAAATTCATTCAGATGTATCATTTCGGATATTTCGTGATGATATCTATTTTTAAAATCTTTTTGTTGTATCATATTTTACACGAATGCACAGAAATATCAAAGTTCATTTTCATTCTACATATTTTACTACAACCCATCTTGACCCGCTTAACCAGTTTGCTATGCCCATCTTGACCCGCCCAATACTTTGTTGTCTTTACTTGAGCCCGTTGAGACCCAATAAAAATATTGCTTATGCCCAAAATTACCCAAGATCTTATAATTAAGACCCATAATGACCGAAAATATGATGAATGGGTTTATTTTGCTAGGTCTAACTCTAATTTGTATCTTGGCTGGGCAACTCGGATGGTTATGTGAAAGAAAGATCTAAATCTCACTGTTTCGCATTGCAACTAGTAAGTTTGTGGCCATGTCAGTGCTATCCATTTTGTTCGGTTATTTACAAATCTGAGCCTTATGTCCCCGTTATTTAATTGAAATCAGTGAGACTGGTCGTTTCTTTCATTTTTGATGGCCAATATTTGGTTATATTTATTTATATTAAAAAAATGACATTCAATTGGAGGTGATGATCATGTTGGTTCACATGTGAAAGCTAGAAGTTGAATAAAAAATTAAGTCTTGGAAGGAGGATAGGTGCAAATTTATTTGAGTCCTAGTATGGCTCTAAGTTGGTTGAATATTTATTTTATTATTAATTTTAATATATATCTTTAGTACATTTATTTTATTTTATTTAGTAGTTTTGACAAACCCATCCAATACTCGTGTTGGTGAATGACACCCAACTTCGGGGTTCCCAGGTAGGGAGTTGGATGTTCAAAATCTGGCACAAGTAACTACAGTTTGACGTTCCCATGACAAAGGAGTCGGACATTAGAGGGTGTACAGTCATTAGGGTTGGTTGTGGACGACATGTACTTGAATTTAATTATTACTTGTATATCTTAAACTTGTTTATGATTTGTGCAACGTTATGATTACTACCTTTTATTAAAACTATGATCTCACAAACTTTATAGTTGACCCGTTTTAGCATGTTTTTCCGCTAATGAAAACTAGAGATATGATGATTGCTTATGTTAGGATCAGGAAGGAGACCAAGTTAATAAAATTTGTAAATAATTGTTTATGTTTATGTATTTGGGAAACAAGTTTGTGAAAACAATTTAATTAATATAATATTTTAGTATTTCTTTATTCTAAATGTATGGTTCAATTTTGTTGCTGCGTCATGTGTTCCGCTTTACCAGGGTTGTGACAAATCTCCACCTTATTGCAAATTTAAAGCCTAAATTATTCAACAAATGTTTAAGACATTCAAACAATATAATACCTTTGTTAACATATTTGCTGCATTATCCTCGATATCAACTTTATTCACATTGGAATTGATAACATCCCTAAAAAATACAACCTCACATTAATATGGTTCATGATACATCTGATTCTTTAATAAATACAAAAGAACTCTTATTATCACATAAGACCTCTGAATCCTTGATAGTTGTGCCACAAATCCTTTTAAGCCATATAACTTCTTTAATTAAAGATATATGTTCTGCTTTAGTTGTTTATAATGCCCTAAGAACTTGAACCGTAAGAACCATCTTGTCTTCATCATGACCATTAATATCAAATACCAACCTCAGATCCATTTCACAACTTCCTAATGCATACAATCTCCATCTTGGCCTAAACTCTTCCCTAGACACCACTCGCAATATGCTCTTACCAAGACTCAGAATCAGGGCATTATGTGTATTTTTCATATAAAGTTCCATACAAGTTTGTTTACCACTCTAAACACCAAGAAATAATATTGGAGGATGAAATTAAAATGAATGAAATATCACCAACAATATCAAATTCATCTGGAATCAACTTTAACAAAATGAAAAACGAGATTAACTCTATCAACATTCTCTAATTACTCCTTTAATGAATCAACTGTGCCGCCTAAAACGGATATAATAGTTACAAATCGAACCTAATCAAGTTAGTCAAACCTTGCCCTAGCATAGTCTCTGCCGACTCACAACGAAAGGCTCGTCATAGCGACCGCATGGAGGACCTGATGATGTGGGCGGTTGGTCTCCTCGTGGATCTGTCACGAGCCGCAGGCATCGAGCCACCACCACTACCCCCGCCACGTCATTATTCGGGCGACCCCGTTCAGGATGAGGGTGGGACGGGTCAGGATGAGGGCGGGGCGGGTCAGGATGAGGGCGGAGTGGGTTAGGCTTTGTTGTTTTTATTTGTATTCAGTTTGTTTATTCTGTTATGTATGTATGTAAAAACATTTTGATGTATATATTTAATTTTTTGATGTAATGTATATAATGTTTTGGTTATTTGTTTGGTTGTAATGTTTAATATTTTGTTTGGTTGTAATGATAAATTATAAATGTAAAAATATAATAAATGTTTAAAAAATAAAAATTATATAAATTAAAAATAGGTAAAAATTATATAAATTAAAAAAGATAACAAACTTATATTAACAAAGTTATATAAATTAAATTAAAAAAGACAATTAAATAAAAAAAAACCTATACGTTGCGTATAGGGCAATACGTCACGTATAGGATTCTTAAATCCCAAATCTGCCAACTTTTGAAGCAAAAATAATAACCCGTGAACCATACGTTGCGTATAGCTCAATACGTCACGTATGTGACCCAGACACTAGACAGGGAATGACACGTGTCATTATGTTGTCAGAGAATCTCCCTAAAAAAAATTCAAAGAAGATACACCTTCATTATTGAGGTAGTTAGTAGTTGGTAGTTGCTTTAAAGATTGCGTTTTATAACCGATCAAGATGCACAATTATTTTAATAGGCATAAGGATTTGGAGGTTGTCATTAAAAATATAACACCCACTCAACTACCGCTCACTGAACCACCAAAATCAAAATGATGGGGCTTATATAATGTTAAGTGAAGTTTTATTGTACGTCAAATTTAATGTTTTATAAGAATCAGATTTTGAAGATTTTGTTTACTTTTATTTAGTCATTATTTATATTATTTTTTAATATATAAATATCTTTTAGAGAGTATAGAGATTTGTAGCTATACTATATAACATACGTAAAGATAACAAAGTTGATGTAATTTTCAATTGATAATTATGTAATTTGCAATTTCTAAATTCTTGTTCTTAGAATTCTTTTGATCAACTAAATGTTCTTAGGTGTATTCATTACTTCAGCTACAAACTATATATTCAAACACAGTTAATATAAAATAATATGTGAACCTGATCCAATATTTGTCATTTCTTTTCCTTGTTTAGAATGGTAACGCACACTCCCTAATTTTACATCACCTTAATGTTCATAATAGGGATTGAACTCTCACCAGTTGATTGATGGGAATTCACCAATGCCATTAGGCTTTGAAAGACTAATAGTGTTTGTATAAATAACAACAAGTGATTCTTTTTGTAAACATAACTCATTGCGTCTTCACTCGTGTTCTTCTTCACCTGTTGTTGGATACTATTTACCGCGAGGACCACCAAAACTCACCTATTGTTGGATACTACTTACCGTGAGGACCACCAAAACTACCTTTTAGGGAACGTACACCGACTCAAAGGTGCATCACGACATTGAGTTCTAGATTTTTGGCTAGGAAATATGACTACTCTTGTATTTACGGCTTCGACAAGTGCCTTAAGTAGTTACATCCACACCATGACTAGGCCAAGATAATAAAAACCAAGGATCCCAAATATTGTTTTATAAATCTCAAGATATTCAATAGCCTTACAAAAGATACTTGACATAGATTTGTACTTTAGAACTTAGTGTCTAGAGGGCCAGATGATATAAGCTTTATACTAGACCAGTTTTGCTAGCTATATTAAAGAAAATTTTAGTACAAATAGTCAAGATGTGATTTGTAGGGGTACAATGGGAGATATCTGCCAGGAACGAACTAAATTTATAGAACTACTCTTTGATATAAAGAGTTGTGATTGCATTCAATATGGCTGCACATCAACTTAATTAGTGTGCAATTCCTTAATATTATTTCTATGAAGAAAGTTAAAGGGCCAATTTCATATATACCCATATAAACGTGAAAAATATCATATATACTCAACAAAAATTAAAAATACCATATATACATTTACAAATATTTAATAATATCATATATACCCATTTCATTAAAACCATTTAAAAGATGATCATTTGACCCTTATTTCTCTAAACTTTAATATTTGGTAGAATTACATATATCCCTATATTTTCAACCCTAATTACATATATACCGAACCCAAAAGTTAAATTACATATATCCCCCTCTTTTATAAAATTAGTCTTTTAATCTTACAAAAAATACGACTATTCTTATTCCATTGATCCCAACACTAACCTTCTAATTTCCGCTTCCGATCGATTCTAACATCCAGCGTCGATTCTGATCGATTCCATCATCCAGTTGGGTATATTTGTAATTATGAGGGGGAAATACGTAAATAAAATTTTGAGCTGGGTATATATGTAATTAATGAATTTTTTAGGGGGTTATATGTAATTGCCTCTTCATATTTCATATTTACCAATTTTTAACATTAAAAATTCATATTTACACATTTTCATCTTTAGAATTTTATATTTATCCATAAAAAATAGTTTCCTCAAAATACTATTTTGAAGTTTTCTCATTTTTTAATTACTTTACCAATTTTCTTTTATAGCATTAGCGTTTTGTAACTTTCTCGCAATTATTCCTTTTGAATCGATGCCTTCTGAATGAGTTTTGAGAATCGTGATAGTCGCCATCAAGAATATGAGAACGAGTGATCTTTTACGTATTGGATAAAACTAAAAAATTAGGTTATAAAAAAAATCATATAATGGATAAGGGTAAAATAGTCATAAAGTAACAAATTATTTAAATTGGGTATATATGATATTTTTAGTTTTGGTTAGGTATATATGATATTTATCCATGTTTGTAGGGGTATATGATATTATCCTGGAAGTGGAAGGGGAAGGGGAAGGGGAGAGGGGGGGGGGGGGGGGGACAACTTAATAATATCTTAGATGGCATCTGGGAGGAAATAATAAAAAATTAAAAGTACGTTGTAGCCCACGATCACATAAACATACGAAACATAGGTAGCTAGCGATAGGGTATGGACATTGCGCGCATACGAACCATCCGATAGGTAATATATTTAATATCTCAAAATCGATCCATCGACATTGAAATACACAACATCTACTCCTCAAAGTAAAGCACATGAAACGCTATGATCTCAGCTAAACATTTTACTGAGATTGCATTAGATTCATTTTCTTACGGTGCATATAGAACAAGATATTTGTGTAACACCCGCAAAACCAACACCCTTTTGGGCCAGGAGAAAAGAAAGAATATTGAGGATGGGCTTGAGGGTATACGCTTGGCCCATTAAGGCCTTCATAAACCCTAAAACCTGATAAAATCAAACTCCTTCACCCCAAACCTCATTTTTGTTTTAGAGAGAGAAAGGGTAGAGTTTAGAGAGAGAAAGTCAAGAATACACGTTTTGGTGCAAACTTTGAGGTATGGATCAAACCTAAATCTCTGTTTTTTGTTCAAAAATAGGTTTTCGGGGTAAAACTAGGGTTTTAATCTCAAAGGTGGGGTTTTTACGAATGAAATGGTGAACAAAGCCTAGATCTAGCTTCATGGAAGTTAAACAAATGATTTGGTCGTAAAAAGTTGCAAACTTGGATTGAAAATGGGTCTGTTTGAATAAGTTGTTCATCATGAAACACTAGTCGGGGATGACGATGGGGGTTTAGCATGGTTCCCAAGATTTTCAATTAACTAAGATATGGAGACACTATAAGAACAACACTAATGAACAACACTAATTCTGGAACGCAAGTTCTGGCGACACTACCCCGGTGACACTGGCCAAAGACACTATAGGAGACCCTACATTAAGTGTTTATAGTTTTCACTCTTTGATTTACTACAGATTTCTAGCATCCCGCCTAGCCGAACGGTTAAGGAGTTTATTTGTAAGACCATAATAAAGGAGTGAAAGAAAAGTCTTGTGAAAATAACAGTGGAGACTTGTCTTCGGACAAGCAACAAAGGAGTATTGTCTTTGTGACAAGCTGATGTGCTGAAAGTGTATATATATTTTTATATGTATTTTTCCCACAACTTGAATTTTAAAAATGGGTTTTCACCAAAGACTAATCACACACACACACACACACACACCGGGCAAGTGTACAAGTCGGATAGCAATATAGCAAAGGTAAGAACCGGATATCAATTCGTGGACACGGTGGGATGCGATAATTAATCGGAACTAAGATTCAATCAAGTGAAGGTAAAAAGATATTTTGAAGAGTTTGTTTTAATTAACTAACATGCAATTTATATAAAACTAAACTAAAATCACAAGTCAAACAATCAAGGAGAAAAGATCACTTCGGTGTCGAATCCATCTAGAATACATTCAATACACTCATAGAAACATGGCAAATACACGTAACATAGATTGACCAAATTCTCGTCAAAGACATCTAATTAAATGACCATTCGGGAAGCTAGAATGAATAACACAAACTAGCCACCTAAAATCATGCAATGAAGCTCAAGTGTTGTAATCATGTCAGTGTTTATAAAGATTGAACTAGCCTCCGATTAATGTACACTAATCCAACAACTAGTTGGAAAGATAATATGAAAAACACACTACTCACCTCAAGTTGATTTAATTAGACAATCACATGCACTTCTTCAACATACAATGTTCATGTAAAGTTTATATAAATTAGGAGAATGCGTCAACAAATCCTAGATAAACACAAAACTAAACATGAAACACCATAACAAACACTTTGTCTTTCCAAACATAAGCATGAGGATACACATACAAGAATCATAAATCATAAACAAGACTTCATTCACCATTCCTAGTCAAATGCCAAAAACTAGCATACAAACATACGCTAATCCATGAATACAAGCATACACCATTAGTTTTCCAACATAATATGGCCTACACAAATACAAGTCTTGAAAACAACTTTAAATACTTGAATACATAATTTCATTGAAGAATAATCATACGATTGTCATAACATTAACATAATAGTTGCCAATAATCCATGAATGTTGTCAAATGATTCTAAACTTCATCTAAACCAAAGTGAACAAGAGTTTTAGCTCATCATGAGCACAAGAATGACAAATAAACAAGGAAAAATAGTGAGAAACATGTTATGAAAACAAGAATCAAACCACTCCTCCAAGCCTAGATGTTGTTGTTGATGTATGGTGATCCTCTTGAAGTTGTAATCCCTCCAAGATACTTGAAAAGTGACTGGAACAAGGTTGGTTCAGAGCTCAAACAGTGGGTTTTTGCTATGGTTGCTGAATGCCTGAATGAGAGGTCTGGCTTCTGTTTTTATAGAGAGGGGGGGGGGGGGGGGACGACCGTGCCAGGAGAGAAGGCACGACCATTCCTGTCACTTGGGCACGACCGTGCCAAAAGCAGGGCACGGTCGTGGTGCAGAGGGTTGACCGATCCAGATCTTCTATTGGGTCCCACTGATCGAGGAAGTACGGCTCTTCAGACTCACAGGTTGACACGTGGCCGTGGGGGGTCTAAGCACGGTTGTGCTCAGGATTTTGGCTTGGTGTCGTCGTGCCAGATACGGGGTGCGACCGTGCCAAGTAGGAGGCACGACCGTGCCTCTACCTCAGAAACCCTAAAAACTTCAAGTTATTCCTGAAATTCCCTTGTTTGTTCACTCAACTTCACAAAAAATTATAAAACTGGAAATGAAGCAAATAAGTGTCTAAACGTTGAAAATAACCAAGAATTGAACGTGAAATGAGCGAAGTTTTGTGCCAAAAAGATGTGTAAATTCTAACACACCAAACAACCCCACACTTGAACATTGCTTATCCTCAATCAAAAATCAAAATAAAACAAAACTTCCAATGACACTAAGGATCAATTCAGAAAACCGTAAGCATTAATAAACTTATAAAGGTTTGACAAGTATTTCAAGAAATGCAAAATTGACTAAATGAAACCCAAGGAGCCTAATGAAGTAACGACCGAATGAGCAAATGAATATGCCTAGGAAATCATTAGCATGCAACCTTATGCTTCTCACAATGTTCACATACACTCAGGTATATATATGATCGTACAAGTAATGGTGTATGTATAGAACACTCAAATTCCAAGACGATGAATCATGCATAAATCATAAACTTGCTAAAAGATCAAATCTCTACCAACTAACATGAAACAAAGCATAAATCAAGAGGGCTTTGAACGAGTTGTAACTTGGCAATGGCTAAGGGTAAGGAAGGGGAATTTGAAAGTGGCTAAATGGCTAAAAATCCGGCGGTTATGCTAACTCAAAAACTATTACAACTTTCAACATAAAAATAAACTAAATAATACTTTTCTATAGATAAGAGCTAACACTAGGATTCTTTTCAGTTTTTGCTCACAAAATTGCTCTAATCGGCTATAATTCACCTAATTTTGGTGATTTTTTTACTGTTTCTTTTCTTTTCTTTTGAAGGGAACTAAGTCAATATGTATCTTTTCTTAGCTAAAACCACTCAAGAAATAAAAAACTTACAACAAAATAAAAAACTATAAAATTAGCAATAGCCAACCGGATTTCTAACACAGGCGAAAAATAAAATAAATAAGAAGGCTAATGAAGATTTAATGGTGGTGGAATGTGGGTAATAAAAGAAAAAAGACAGGATAGGCTCAATGTGGCTAACTAGTGGATGTGTTCGGGTGAAGGGAAAAATAAAAATAAAAGGCCAACAAAGTGGTTTATCCTAACGCCTCAATCATTTTTATGTAATATTTATGTTCATGATTTCGAAATGTACACTAAAAGCAAGTTCTAACAAGCATGAAACATCCTGTACACTCAAATCTGTAAAAACGAGAGCAAACAATGTCTAAAGCTATCAATGCTCAAAAATAAACTCACGGAAACGGAAAGGAATGGGTGTAAGCAAAAGGTTACATGCAATTCATTCGTCTAGCCCACTAAAACTCATGGTTATCACAAAAAAAATTGGGTTTGACTCGATGGAATTTCTATCTCATTTGCTTTCGAAAAATCAAACCTATATTATTTACTAAAAATCGTGAATGCTAAACGGTTAACTTTTATTATATTTTTGTGTTTTTAAATTTTTATAAAATTGATTTAATGCCAATAAAAAATTATGAAGGAAGATTTTGCCAAAAAATGAAGTGATAAAATGCTCAAAAGGACAAAAATCGCGTGAATACATTCCCACCTTACACTTAGAATCGTAAATTACCCTCAATGTACAACAAAAAATAATGTAAAGCGAAGAATGAACACCCAACCCCACACTTTGGAAACATACATTGCCCTCAATGTATATAAAAACATGCTATGCGAAATGGAATGCAATGCAATGCAATGCAATGCAATGGAGTGTGAAGGGAGAACTGAAACTTCCCTCGTGTCGATCTCGGTCAAACGTAAAAAGCCTACCCACAAAAATGATGTTCCACGCAGTTCCATAATTCCAAGATCTAATCAAGACTAACAACATCAAACACATATCTGTAACATCAAGCCAAAATATAAACATGAAAAATAAAAGACAAATATTTACAAACAATACAAGAGAAACAAAGTACAAGGAAATAACAACACAAATGCCGGAGCGTAGTAACAGAGTTTGTACAATAAACAACCAAGTACAACTCTCAAAAGATGATTCCAAAAGGGAAGTGGAGGGCACTACTCCTCCATCTGCACATCCTCAAGATCGATGTCGGCTCCTTCGCCCTCCTCGGCTCCACCTCCTCCGAGTGGTGATGGTGGTGGTGACTGATGATGATGCGTCAGAGGTGATGGTGGCGATTGTGGCTGCGGAGATGGTGATGGATGTGGATGAGGTGATGGTGGTGGCTATGGCTGCTACTCTGGCTGCATAAAGAACGATAAGGGGACCACATAGGGGCCCCACCAGAAGCAGCAGCGGCGCATTGGACCTCATACTACCAGGTCCAATAACGTAAAAATAAATCATGTGGGATGACAACTGGAGGTGGTGGTGGTGGTGGCGGAGGAGGAGGAGATACAATCGGATTGGGCTCGACATGCTCGACGTGCTCTGTATGCCCCTGCTCCTTCTCCTGATGAGCCACATGAGCCTGGTGAGCGGCGGCTACGGCCTCGGCCTCAGCCTGTACTAGATCTAGATCGGGACCCGGGCGTTCTGGGTCCCACACTCTCCCCCATCTATCAACTAACCTCGAACCTCCTGGCACTCGTCGAACAATGTGCATGTTCCTAAGAGTCTGCACGATCATCACTGAAGTCTTGGCCACAGTAGTCAAGTCTCCAATCAACTCGTCTATCAACAGCTGAAAGTGCCTAGCAAGCTTGGTCACAAAGTAACCGCCACAAATGGCACTGGTGGCATCTATCCCTGAGCTGTTTACCAAGTACCCCACGATTGAATGCGCAAGATTGCAGTTACGGGGGCGTACAAGGCAAAACAAGTAGAAAAGCTCCCTCAAGTTCACCACAGTCTCTCCCTGACCTCTCCCGGATATAGAGTATACAATGCAATGGTGGAGGATACGGTGTAGAGGATCTCGAAGGCTCGAAGCCTTGGTCAAACTCAGGTCATACATCCCAAATCCAAACTCATGCCAGAACTGGTCTTTGTCCTCCTCCATCTGGAACTTGGTGATACCCTCGGTGAACAACTCGGTCTTAATCTCGTGCCTCGTGTACAAACCAAGTAATCGCCCAAATCTGGCTACCGTCATCACTCGCCACTCCCCTCCCAGCCTAAACCTAATAGTCCTGGGTCTCTCCAAATCTTCACACGGATAATCAAACTCATAAGTAGAAAAGAACTCCATCACGAGCTCGACATACTGGATGGCGTGGAGTCTGAATAAACGACGCTAAGGGGCGGTGACAAGAGCGTTCCACCGGTCCTTCTGACCGATGGCGTCAATAGCAGCTGGCTCAAGGCGTCGTGCAAGCAAAATACGGCCCCGACGGGGTCACAAAACATCGAGACGAGCCTCGTACTCATGCTCGTTCAGGTCAAACTCAAGGTACGGGTGATCTCTGTTACCGGCCATCTGCACAAGCAACAAAAATTAAATTAGAACGGTTATGAAGACGCTAGACTGAATTATGAAGATTTCTAACCTAAATTATGAAGGGGCACGATCGTGCCTGGGAAGAGGCACGACCGCGCCAAGGCCATATATCCAGTCCACGGTCGCGCCTGGCCGACCACGGGCACAATTATTTGAAAACACGGTCGCGCCAAGTCTCGGCATGACCGCTCCAAGGCAAACACAAGGACACGGCCGCGCTTAACAAGGGCACGACCGTGCCTGACCAAACACAAGCTTTCCTGGGATGCCTAAAGCCGAGCACGACCGCGCCTGGTCTTGGCACGACCGTGCTCAACCCATTTTAGGGTTTCTCAGTTTCAAAATTGGTCAATTTAAACACGTTTTATGAAGGGGCTTTAAAAGATATAGCATACAGGAAGCAACTACAAAGGTTTCTCTGTATTTACAAGCTACCACACGTTACAAAAATTGAAAATTGTACAAAACCTAAGAAAAAGAAACTTAACCCTAGAAATTCGCACACAAATGATGACGATCCTAATCCTAAACATGAAATAAAGAGAATAGAATTGCGGGGGCGTACCTTAAATCAAAGAGACGGATACAAGGAATCCGGAAGTGAAGTCACAGGGAAGAAAATCGCGAGAGGGGGGGGGGGGGTTCGGTCCGCTCGTGGTTCGTTTGAGGGTGTGTTTGAGGATTTTAGTCTTGAAAAACGATTTATACAGACCCCCAAATAAGTAGGCACGACCGCGCCTAGGTTTAGAAGCACGACCGTGCCCATGCGGAGGCACGAACGTGTCTCTTGCCCGGTAGATACAAAACCCTGATTTTTATACAGAAAGTTCCAAACCCGACTGCGATCCTTTCAAACTAAAATTTATAAAAATTCAGAAGACATACCTGAGACATTCTAATCATCAACCAAAATCCGCTAGATCCAAAACACGTTCCGATTACCTAAACTCAAAAATAAATGGTAAAATCCTAGAAAAATAAAAAATAAAAACGGGAAAATAAAAATAGAAATAAAATCTAAGAAATGTTACCAAAGATGATACCGAAACAGGTTAAGTTCATTAACGAGTCGTTAGCTAGACTCAAGTCCCCGAATTCATTTGTCCTTGGGGTGAAGGTCAACTACCTCTAATGCCGGGTCAATCGGTCCGTCAATGTATGGCTTGAGACGATTACCGTTGACGTTGAAGATCCTCCCATCTTCATGCTCAATCTCGACGGTCCCATAAGGAAACACCTCCCTAACCGTGTAGGGACCCGTCCATCGGGACTTCAACTTCCCGGGAAACAACCGCAACCTAGAGGTGTAAAGCAACACATGACCACCCGCTCCTTGTAAATCACGGAGTTTGCATAGGCTTAATTCTTCTACTCATCAAGCTCGTGAATCTGAGTGAACCAGTTCTCACCCACGCTCACCAAGTCAAGATTCACCGCCTTCAATGCCCAATAAGCCTTATGCTCTAACTCCACCGGAAGATGGCACGTTTTCCCATAGATCAACCTAAATGGTGTGGTACTAATAGGCTTCTTATACGCAGTCCGGAAAGCCCAAAGTGCATCATCTAACCTATCCGACCAACCCTTACGGTTCTGACCAACTGTCTTCTCTAGAATCCGCTTTATGCCCCAGTTCGTGACCTCTACCTGTCCACTGATCTGTGGATGGTAGGCTGTGGAGAATCTATGGTTCACACCATATCATGATAGCGCCTTCTCCAACTGGGAGTTGCAGAAGTGGGTCCCATGGTCACTAATAAGAGCTTTGGGGGCACCAAAGCGAGAGAACAGCTTCTTCAAGAATTGAACAACCACCCTAGCATCATTAGTGGGCAAGGCTTGAGCCTCGACTCACTTAGAAACATAATCAACAGCTACTAGGATATACCGGTTGCCACGAGAAGCTGGGAAAGGTCCCAGGAAATCAATACCCCAGATATAAAAAATCTCACAAATCTGGATGCTGTTCTGGGGCATCTCGTTCCTCGACGAGATATTGCTTGCCCTCTAGTAAGCGTCACAAGCACTGATCATCTCATGAGCATCCCAGAAGAAACCAGCGTCAAAGACGTTATTCACGGTCTGGGTAGCTCTATGGTGTCCACCTGTAGGGCCGTCATGGCAGTGTCTAAGCACCTGGCGTGCTTCATCCCCAAACACACACCTACGCATGATCTGATTAGCCCCGAATCGAAACAAATAGGGATCCTCCCAAAGATAGTGCTTCACATCCGCAAAGAACTTTCACTTCTGTTGATGCGTCAAGCCCTTAATCACAATCCCACTAGCAAGAAAGTTTGCAAAATCAGCAAAACAAGGACACTCCTCATCCTGTGTCTATATGTGCATGAGAAACTCGTGGGGAAAATTGTCATTTATGGATGACCCCACAAGCTCAGATGAATCTGAGCACTCAAGACGGGACAAGTGGTCCGTAGCGACATTCTCCACGCCCTTCTTATCGCGGATCTCAATGTCGAACTCCTGAAGCAGCAAAACCCACCGGATCAGTCCGGGTTTGACATCCTGCTTGCTGAACAGGTGCTGAAGAGCTGCATGGTCAGTGAATACAATGGTCTTTGATAGGACGAGATAAGACCGGAATTTATCGAAAGTGAAGACAACGGCTAGGAGCTCTTTCTCTGTCGTGGTGTAGTGCTCCTGTGCGTCATTGAGCGTCTTGCTCGCATAATAAATTGGGTAAAACTGATTCTCTCTACTCTGTCCTAAGACTGCCCCAACAGCGAAATCACTCGCGTCACACATAATCTCAAATGGCAGCTTCCATTCAGGAGCCACCATGATAGGGGGCATTCACCAACTTCTCCTTCAACAGATTAAATGCACTAAGGCACTCGTCGGAGAACACAAACTGGGCTTCCTTCTCAAGAAGTTGGGTCATCGGTCGGGCAATCTTAGAAAAATATCTAATGAAGCGTCTGTAGAAGCCCGCGTGGCCAAGGAAACTCTGGATAGATTTCACAGAAGTAGGTGGGGGCAGCTTAGATATAGTATCAATCTTATCTCGATCAACCTCAATCCCCGCGCGTGAAACCCTGTGCCCAAGCACAATGCCCTCCTTCACCATGAAGTGGCACTTCTCCTAATTCAACAGCAGGTTGGCCTCCTCACACTTAGCCAACATCCTCTCCAGATTCCCGAGACAATGATCAAAGGAACTCCCAAACACAGAAAAGTCATCCATGAAAATCTCCATGGAGTCCTCAATCATATCGTGAAAAATGGCCACCATGCAACGCTGGAAAGTGGCCGGAGCATTACACAATCCAAAGGGCATCCGCTAAAAAGCAAATGTGCCATATAGACATGTGAATGTCGTCTTCTCCTGGTCCTCAGGAGCAATCGGGATCTAGAAGTAGCAAGAAAGCCATCTAGGAAACAATAGAACATCTTCCCTGACAATCTCTCCAACATCTGATCAATGAACGAAAGGGGAAAATGGTCTTTCCGAGTAGCATCATTGAGTTTGCGGTAATCGATGCAAACTCTCCAACCTGTGACTGTACGAGTAGGAATCAGCTCATTCCTCTCGTTAGTGATAACAGTCATACCTCCTTTCTTAGGGATAACCTGAACCGGGCTAACCCAAGGTGAATCGGAGATGGGATAAATCAAACCAGCGTCAAGTAGCTTAATTACCTCCTTCTTCACCACCTCCTGCATGTTCGGGTTCAACCTCCTCTAGTGCTGCACACCGGGTTTGTAATCATCCTTTATAAGAATCTTATCGGTACAAAAAAGAGGGATTAATTCCCTTAATGTCCATAATCCTCCATGCAATAGCCCGCTTGTGCTGCTTCAGCACCTCCAACAGCCTCTCCTTCTCATCACTCGTCAAATCAGAGGCGATAATGACAGGCAATCGATACTCACCATCTAAAAAAGCATAATCCAAATGGCTCGGGAGCTCCTTAAGCTCAATTAGTGGTGGGTCCTCAACAGAAGGCCGCTCAATCGGCTCAGACTCTCTATCAACCATCGTAAAGATCTCTAAACACTAGGGAAACTCAGAGCTCTCCTGGCTATGCATCTGCTCATAAAACTGATCCTCACCAACTGGATCAAATGTCTCCCCACCTACAATCTGCGTGACTATGGAATCCTCCTCGGCTGTGTCCTGGAGATGATCACTCACACAAGAATAGACAGTCTCAATGAAGTAGAGTGAATCATCCTGATTCTGGGTGTGCTGCATGGATCTCCCAACGGCAAAGGTCATCTCCTCTTCATCCAACCTTAGTGTAAGCCTCCCTGAGTACACATCAATCATGGCCTTGGTGGTGACCAGGAACGGTCGACCTAGGATACTTGACCGAACGATCAACCTTAACCAACATACTCTCCACTATCCCTCGCGGATACTTGACCGAATGATCGGCCAGCTGGGTACTTATACGTGTCAGTGTAGGTTCTCCTAACTCAAGCTTAGCAAAGACCGCATATGGTATGTGTGACATTCGGAATTTTTTTTTATTATTATATAATTTTCGGGATGAAAATTCTTTCAACTAGGGGATGATGTGACAATCCGGACTTTTCATCTTAACTCAGTTAACAATTCCGTTAAACTTTCTGTTAAAAACCTAACCCCGTTAGCTAATCCAGTTAAGATCTAACTTCAGGGACTTGTTCTACCAATTCCTGAACTTGTATTCATGAATACAGAAGGACTAAACATGCAATTACCTCATTCTTAATTTCTGTTTGACTTTTAGAAGTCAAACCGTGAACCTATGGTCCAAATTCGCAGCAATAACTTGAAACCGGTTCAATTCACAACTGTAATGACGAGCATTGATGATCACGACCCTGTCATAATCATTCCCATACGTTTTTTGATCGTTAATGAGTACGAATTTAATCATAGAACCCGTAACCGTCAACCCCATCGTCGACGACTATCAAATTCGTCCATTTCAATCATCATTCGGCAATCAAACATTTCCCACACCTTGAACGAACCTCTGGGAAGCAATTGCACACATCAAACTCGTCGGAATCAAAGCGAAATCCACCAGAGACCAATCCATACTCGGTCGGCGTCGGTTCTAGCCGATCTCGGTCAATTCGAACACCAATTTGGTAAACTTCTACATCCTTAGCTTCGTTTTTACCTGTACATTGAAAGCCCTAACCTTTTAGAGGCTGATAACATCGAATCGAAGATGAACCCAATTCTAGGGTTCATACGGAACCAATTTGATCGAACACTACCCTATACTCAACCTAAATAAAATTAATCTATATCAAAAGATTCGCAATACTCTAATCTGTAAAAGCCCCATCTTAATTTTATCAATTAACATCAAATCGTTCAAGATCACAAACCTAGGGTTCTTACGTAAACGAAATTGGGGCTTTTGATATTAGATTATTCGTAAATGAAATTAAACCTTATACGCTTATTCGAAATGTCCCATTTAACTAAAGCCCTATGATTCCAACCTCTGATATTATGGAAAATGATCAATTGGATTCGCGATTTAAAACTTAGGGTTTCGACTTTCGAATCTGAAATTTAACCGTTTTAAAGTCATGATTTCGCGAATTGATTTTGTCCTTTGATTCGCAATACCCTATACTACAAAACCCCTTTACTGATTTGAACCCTTGTTATCAAAATTATGTGTATGGGGGCTAGAATCGATCGCGAATGGATGTAGGGGGAGGGAGTACAGGGACTCAATTGTTAAAAACATTTTAGTCAGGGTTTGTTTGCAAATTGGGTTGGAGCTGAGTTTGTTAATTGTGTGTGATTGTAGGGGAGAGACCCGGGTTCGAGTCTCTCCACCCGCATTTATTTTTAAACTATTTTTCTGGATACTATTTTAATATGAACCCAAATGTTATATTATTATAATATTATATTAAAGTGTTTTAACCCAGAAAACAACCCGTAAGCTCGGGTTTGGTTTTATAACTTATTTTTATATTTATTACCACTTTTAAATAATAAGTTTATATTATTTTTAAACCGTAAATTCGTATAAAATAATACGTTTATATTATTTTCAAACTGTGACCCGTATTATTAAATAATATATATTTATATTATTTCGAATCATTTTATAAGATCGTGTATCGATTGAGACTAAATAATAATATAATTAATTATATTATTCACTTGTGTATATATATTATTATTTTCTCAATTTTCATGAATGACAAAACACCCGATTCTACTTATTACTATTTGTGTCATTCGTCGCGTAAAGTAATCCCTAACTCCGTGGACATTTTAGTCCACTCTTGAATATTGGAGCGGTTCTTTAAGACGCTTCTTTCCGTGTCACTGTCACAATTCCCATTATCATTCCTAATTTATGTGTTTATAATTTTAGGACATTCGTAAGTCGTTTGAGACTTACACTCGTGGTTTCAACTTGTCTCTTGTGTGATACTACCTACAACGCAACGCAGGTGAGTTTCACGGCCCCTTTTTACTTGTTTTAGTATTGGGGGAGAAACATGCTTACACATAAATATATTTTACTTGTTTTCCTGTTGAGGAGAAACAAACGCGTACACCAACTATGATATTTTACTTGTTTATCCCCGTGGGGGAGAAACAAGTACGCAGACAAACATGATGTTACATGTTTTTCCCGTCGGGGGAGAAAACATGACACAACTATTTTAGATTATTGTAATTCATATGTTATTACTGTTGAGGCTAAGCGTAACACACTATCACAGAAAGTCCTCATCTTATATCGGACCGTTAATATGGATCTTAGCGAGGTAATGTTTAGTAGTACTACTGGGTTTGACAAGCCCCACCCGCATTAGTCGCGCTAACTCGATCAGATATCGAACGGGTGAAATGTTAGCCTACTCACATTGTCCAGAGTTGATAGATCTGGCAGGAGGCATACAAACATAGTCAGCTTCGGTTGCGAGCGCTTTAGTAAGACATGAACATAGGTTAGCTACCTATAGATATGCATATTGAATGTACATAATCTGGCAAACACTCTCTTGTTACAAACTTGAAACCTGTGAACTCACCAACCTCGTGTTGACACTTTTTCTTACATGTTTCTCAGGTTGCTAAAGCACAGGTTGCACACTTAGGACATGCATGGAGTCCTACTGTCATATTATCCATTTCAAACATTTGAGACAGTTTACTTATTTACATTGATTGACGCCGATTGCGTGTAATTACTTTTGATTTCATATTAATGTTTACGTTTCCGCATTAACTCTGAACTTTTATGTTTTGACATTTCAAGTCCCATATAGTGTCGTTTGATGTAACTAATGACTGAGATCCTGGTGTGTCACCTTCCAAACGGTAAAACTCCGTTAGTTGAAATTGGGGGTGTGACAGATTGGTATCAGAGCCATGGGTTATAGAGAACTAGGATTGCATACTAGACTATAACCTCACACATTAGTTACACGGCACAGACACTCATACCTGATATATATAGCATTTATACATACATTGTAGTGCAGACATGTAACATCATTCATATCACCCTCTGCTGATGAGGAACACATCATTTGCATTACATCATCATTCCCAGTGGCAACACTCGGGGAACCACCAGAACATCATCCACTTCCGTCCGAGAGCAGTGAGACGGAGCCTTCGGAGGAGTCAGTTACATCACCACCACCTGTTGGGTATGGTGGGCTTTCTCAGGTCCATGTTATGGACGACACTCTGCATTAACGTATATCTCCTTGGGAGTTGGGATCGTCGGAGGCGAGTCCCTACTGTACCCGCCAGCAACAATACGCCGAATGAAGGCAGACCGTTGCACGCATTATTGCAGAATCCATTGACATGTAGATGTCATCACTTTCCCGAGCCATGGGCTCGCATCTTTGTTCGATATTCTGTTGAGAATAGATTGACCTCAAATCTGAGAACGCATTGCTCAATGCATACTCAAACCCTATCTTGACTAAGTTGAAAGGACGGCTACTTTGCTGCTTCCTATAACTTGTATTCATGAATTAGTTTCATTTCTCGAAGTCTCATTTCATGTACATGGTTGTTTCATGTGCAAGTTCTCATCTACAATCCGCTGGATTGGACTCTCGCTTTGTGTTTCAACTCGAGAATACTCTGATCATATGATTCCCGACCACTCATCCTGATATGAGTCCTAGTTGATCAACTTTTAGTTGATGACTAAGCTTTCGATGACTTATCATATCTGACAACACTCTGTACTCAACAATACATGCTAAAGGACGTTATGACACAGGACAGGGAGAACTAGGGTGAACATGCAAAGCAAATTATCATTACGGGTGCACACATAATAATAATTTGAGGTGCATATAAGTCCTGGTGAAACCTAGTGTGTGGATAAATGGTCCTACTCTATGATTTACATACTTATATTTCCATTGACAGTAGAAACTCTCATAACCCACTCAACGACTAGTTAGTATCGTTAAAATCGTTTAACAGCTGATAGACGCGACTATCAGGTTGAAGATGTTTACGGACACACAGAACTATCATTAATGGAATCCATCATGTTATTTGCACTCATGTAAGAGTCTTAGTGACCTTACGACTTTCATTCAAACTTGATCAAGGAAACAATCTCGATTGAAACTTTAATAGAACCTCATGGTAAACCCACCAACTCCAACTTTGTAAGCAGGAAATTGTGGAATCCTTTCTAAGCTAACACGTTTTCCCTTACGCTCCAACAATAAATCTCATTCGACCCTATTGCCTTATCCGATGACTAATCCTTAGTCTAATACGAATTATACCCAGCATATTCAATCCTATAACGAATTTCTTTCTTCACGAAATGATCTCGTTGATCCAATGACATTAGGAAACGAAGATGTAACCTAACCAACTATCAGTTGAACGCAATTACCTAAACATACATCCTATCTCTTATGCTACTGGAATCTATATCTCATTAGACTTTTCTTTCTTACATGTGAACCTCTCTCCTTAGCCTATGCATTGACTGACACTCGCTTTATAAGCGTGGGTCTCACTAGAAGTCTTAGCATGATTTCACAAATTCCATATTAGTGTGTTGTGCTCCAACTCTATTAAAAGCCAAGTATACTATTGATAGCAGACGCTCAGAAAATCGAAACAACTCGCATTCTTACAGATGTAAACTAGTATTAGTTAGTCATAAACTTGACATTGACCTTCTGCCAGTTACACTTGGCAGTTTCGACCTTATTGTCGGTATGAATTGGTTATCCAAGAACCAACCTGAGGCCAGCTGTTGTGATAAAAATGTTTGCCTTCCTCTCCTAAGAGGAGAAATCCTTTATGTCCAAGGCAAAAGGAGTGGTGCAGTCATTGGCATCATATCCTTCCTGAAAGCACAGAAATGTCTTCGAAAAGGTCATATTACCATTTTGGCTCTCATCGCCGAGCAGTCATCTGAGGAGAAGAAAATTGATGATATCCCAATCGTACGTAACTATCCGGAAGTATTTCCCTAGAACTTGCCTAGTCTGCCACCGTACCATCAAGTTGAATTCCAAATCGATTTAGCACCCGGAGCGGCACCGATCACTCGGGCACCTTATAGACTTGCACCTAGTGAACTGCAAGAATTATCAACACAACTACAAGAGTTGTTAGATAAGGGTTTCATCCGACCTAGTTCGTCACCGTAGGGAGCTTCGGTATTATTTGTCAAGAAGAAGGACGGTACGTTCCGTATGTGTATTGATTACCGGGAGCTGAATAAAGTCACAATCAAGAACCGCTAACCTTTACCTCGCATTGATGACCTTTTTGATCAACTCCAAGGATCAAGTTTCTATTCCAAAATAGACCTTAGGTCCGGCTATCATCAGTTAAGAGTCCGAGAAGAAGATATCTCTAAGACTGCATTCAGAACGAGGTACGGCCATTATGAATTTATGGTCATGCCTTTCGGGTTAACCAACGCACCCGCGGTATTCATGGATCTCATGAACCGTGTGTGTAAGCCTTACCTTGACCAGTTCGTTATCGTTTTCATCGATGACATCCTTATTTATTCCAAGAACGAGGAAGAACATGAGGAACATCTGCGTCTAATTTTGGAACTACTTAAGCAAGAGCAACTTTATGCTAAGTTTTCCAAATGTGAATTCTGGATTGGAGAGGTTCAATTCTTAGGACATGTGGTTATTGAGAAAGGGATACATGTCGACCCGTCCAAAATAGAAGCCATCAAGAATTGGGCAGCACCGACGACTTCGACTGAGGTGCGACAATTTCTGGGATTGGCCGGTTATCACCGTCGTTTTATCGAAGGATTTTCAAAGATTGCACAACCTCTCACCACCCTAACTCAAAAAGGAAAACCCTATAACTGGAGCGAAACTCAGGAATCCGTATTTCAACTGTTGAAACAGAAACTCTGTAGTGCACCTATTTTAGCTCTTCCGGAAGGAACCGATGATTTTGTAGTGTATTGTGATGCATTTATTCAAGGTCTGGGTTGTGTCTTAATGCAACGCGAAAAGGTAATCGCATACACGTCACGTCAATTAAAGATTCACGAGAAAAACTACACCACTCATGATCTAGAGTTGGGAGCAGTAGTTTTTGCACTTAAGATATGGGGACATTACTTGTACGGTACCAAATGCACCATCTACACCGATCACAAAAGCCTCTAGCATATCTTCGAACAGAAGGAGTTGAACATGCGACAACGTCGTTGGGTTGAATTTTTAAATGATTACGACTGTGCGATCCGGTATCATTCGGGTAAAGCTAACGTTGTGGCTGATGCACTAAGCCGAAAGGAAATAAAACCCAAACGAGTTCGAGCGTTACAACTCACTATTCACCCCGGATTGCCTGACAGAATCCGTAGTGTTCAGCTTGAAGCCTTGAAAGAAGATAACCTACCGTTAGAAGGTACACGCGGCATGGAAGCACAACTTGAAGTAAAATCTGACGGAATTCGTTACTTCGTCGAACGAATATGGATTCCAGTGTTCGTAAATTTAAAGGAACTAATCATGGATGAAGCTCACAAATCTCGTTACTCCATCCATCCGGGTTCCGATAAAATGTACCATGATCTAAAAGTACTATATTGGTGGCCGAAGATGAAGGCCGATATAGCCACCTATGTTAGTAAGTGTCTGACCTGCGCGAAGGTCAAAGTTGAATATCAAAAACCATCCGGTCTCCTGCAGCAACCAGAAATTCCCATGTGGAAATGGGAACAAATATCCATGGACTTCATCACCAAATTACCACGAACCCCTACCAGATGTGATACTATTTGGGTAATTGTTGATCGATTAACAAAGTCCGCTCACTTCTTAGCAATCAAAGAGACCGACAAAATGGATAAACTTACTCGTACTTACCTGAAAGAAATAGTCTCTCGGCACGGGGTGCCAATATCCATTATTTCGGATCGTGATGCACGATTCACTTCTCGTTTCTGGCAGTCGTTACATAAGGCCTTAGGCACGCGTCTGGATATGAGTACAGCTTACCATCCTCAAACCGATGGTCAAACAGAACGTACTATCCAAACTCTGGAGGACATGCTACGAGCTTGTGTGATCGATTTCGGTAACACTTGGGAGTCTCACCTACCGTTGATGGAGTTCTCCTACAACAACAGTTATCACACTAGCATCAAGGCAGCTCCATTTGAAGCACTTTATGGACGGAAATGCCGTTCTCCCATTTTTTGGACCGAGGTTGGAGATAGCCAACTCACAGGTCCTGAACTTGTATTTGCAACTTCCGAAAAGATCGTTCAAATTAGAAACCGTATGGCGGCAGCTCGTGATCGTCAAAAGAGCTATGCCGACAAGCGTCGTAAACCTTTGGAGTTTCAAATAGGTGACATGGTCTTACTCAAAGTCTCACCTTGGAAAGGTGTCATTCGTTTCGGGAAACGAGGAAAACTGAATCCTCGTTATGTTGGACCATTCAAAATAATGAAGAGAATTGGACCAGTCGCGTATCAACTGGACCTACTTGAAAGACTTAGTGGTGTACACAACGTCTTTCACGTCTCAAATTTAAAGAAATGCATGGCAGACGAATCACTCGAAGTTCCTCTGGAGGAACTACATGTTGATGAACAGTAACGTTTCATCGAAGAACCTATCGAAATTATGGATAGGGAAGTAAAAACGTTAAAGCGCAGCAAAATCCCCATTGTTAGAGTCCGTTGGAATTCGAAACAAGAACCGAAATCCACGTGGGAGCGCGAGGATCAGATGGTGCGCAAATATCCTAATATGTTCAAGCACTCCGCGTCAAACTCTTAAGGTACTATTCTAATTTTCGGGACGAAAATTCTTTCAACTAAGGGATGATGTGACATCCGAAATTTTTTTTTATTATTATATAATTTTCAGGACGAAAATTCTTTCAACTAGGGGATGATGTGACAATCCGGACTTTTCATCTTAACTCAGTTAACAATTCCGTTAAACTTTCTGTTAAAAACCTAACCCCGTTAGCTAATCCAGTTAAGATCTAACTTCAGGAATTGTTCTACCAATTCCTGAACTTGTATTCATGAATACAGAAGGACTAAACATGCAATTACCTCATTCTCAATTTCTGTTTGACTTTTAGAAGTCAACCCGTGAACCTATGGTCCAAATTCACAGCAATAACTTGAAACCGGTTCAATTCACAACTGTAATGAGGAGCATTGATGATCTCGACCCTGTCATAATCATTCCCATACGTTTTTTGATCGTTAATGAGTACGAATTTAATCATAGAACCCGTAACCGTCGACCCCATCGTCGACGACTATCAAATTCGTCCATTTCAATCATCATTCTGCAATCAAACATTTCCCACACCTTGAACGAACCTCTGGGAAGCAATTGCACACATCAAACTCATCGGAATCAAAGCGAAATCCACCAGAGACCAATCCATACTCGGTCGGCGTCGGTTCTAGCCGATCTCGGTCAATTCGAACACCAATTTGGTAAACGTCTACATCCTTAGCTTCGTTTTTACCTGTACATTGAAAGCCCTAACCTTTTAGAGGCTGATAACATCGAATCGAAGATGAACCCAATTCTAGGGTTCATACGGAACCAATTTGATCGAACACTACCCTATATTCAACCTAAATAAAATTAATCTATATCAAAAGATTCGCAATACTCTAATCTGTAAAAGCCCCATCTTAATTTTATCAATTAACATCAAATCGTTCAAGATCACAAACCTAGGGTTCTTACGTAAACGAAATTGGGGCTTTTGATATTAGATTATTCGTAAATGAAATTAAACCTTATACGCTTATTCGAAATGTCCCATTTAACTAAAGCCCTATGATTCCAACCTCTGATATTATGGAAAATGATCAATTGGATTCGCGATTTAAAACTTAGGGTTTCGACTTTCGAATCTGAAATTTAACCGTTTTAAAGTCATGATTTCGCGAATTGATTTTGTCCTTTGATTCGCAATACCCTATACTACAAAACCCCTTTACTGATTTGAACCCTTGTTATCAAAATTATGTGTATGGGGGCTAGAATCGATCGCGAATGGATGTAGGGGGAGGGAGTACAGGGACTCAATTGTTAAAAACATTTTAGTCAGGGTTTGTTTGCAAATTGGGTTGGAGCTGAGTTTGTTAATTGTGTGTGATTGTAGGGGAGAGACCCGGGTTCGAGTCTCTCCACCCGCATTTATTTTTAAACTATTTTTCTGGATACTATTTTAATATGAACCCAAATGTTATATTATTATAATATTATATTAAAGTGTTTTAACCCAGAAAACAACCCGTAAGCTTGGGTTTGGTTTTATAACTTATTTTTATATTTATTACCACTTTTAAATAATATGTTTATATTATTTTTAAACCGTAAATTCGTATAAAATAATACGTTTATATTATTTTCAAACTGTGACCCGTATTATTAAATAATATATATTTATATTATTTCGAATCATTTTATAACATCGTGTATCGATTGAGACTAAATAATAATATAATTAATTATATTATTCACTTGTGTATATATATTATTATTTTCTCAATTTTCATGAATGACAAAACACCCGATTCTACTTATTACTATTTGTGTCATTCATCGCGTAAAGTAATCCGTAACTCCGTGGACATTTTAGTCCACTCTTGAATATTAGAGCGGTTCTTTAAGACGCTTCTTTCCGTGTCACTGTCACAATTCCCATTATCATTCCTAATTTATGTGTTTATAATTTTAGGACATTCGTACGTCGTTTGAGACTTACACTCGTGGTTTCAACTTGTCTCTTGTGTGATACTACCTACAACGCAACGCAGGTGAGTTTCACGGCCCCTTTTTACTTGTTTTAGTATTGGGGGAGAAACATGCTTACACATAAATATATTTTACTTGTTTTCCTGTTGAGGAGAAACAAACGCGTACACCAACTATGATATTTTACTTGTTTATCCCCGTGGGGGAGAAACAAGTACGCAGACAAACATGATGTTACATGTTTTTCCCGTCGGGGGAGAAAACATGACACAACTATTTTAGATTATTGTAATTCATATGTTATTACTGTTGAGGCTAAGCGTAACACACTATCACAGAAAGTCCTCATCTTATATCCGACCGTTAATATGGATCTTAGCGAGGTAATGTTTAGTAGTACTACTGGGTTTGACAAGCCCCACCCGCGTTAGTCGCGCTAACTCGATCGGATATCAAACGGGTGAAATGTTAGCCTACTCACATTGGCCAGAGTTGATAGATCTGGCAGGAGGCATACAAACACAGTCAGCTTCGGTTGCGAGCGCTTTAGTAAGACATGAACATAGGTTAGCTACCTATATCAGGCAAACACTCTCTTGTTACAAACTTGAAACCTGTGAACTCACCAACCTCGTGTTGACACTTTTTCTTTCATGTTTCTCAGGTTGCTAAAGCACATGTTGCACACTTAGGACATGCATGAAGTCCTACTGTCATATTATCCATTTCAAACATTTGAGACAGTTTACTTATTTACATTGATTGACGCCGATTGCGTGTAATTACTTTTGATTTCATATTAACGTTTACGCTTCCGCATTAACTCTGAACTTTTATGTTTTGACATTTCAAGTCCCATATAGTGTCGTTTGATGTAACTAATGACTGAGATCCTGGTGTGTCACCTTCCAAACGGTAAAACTCCGGTAGCTTGTTCTGAATCACCGCCGAACACTCCTCGTTCAGCGTTACCTGAGACAACTCTTCCAATTTCCTCTTATTCGTGAGGGTGTCCTTCAAGAATCTCACATACTTAGGCATCTGAGCTAGAGCCTCCACAAATGGCAAGTAGATATGAAACTGCTTAAACAACCCTAGAAACTTGCCATTCTGCTCCTTCATCTTCTGCTTCTTCAATCTGCCTGGGTATGGAACAGCGGGAACATACTCTCTCACAGGCTCGTGAGGGCGCGATGTGCTCACCGGCTTACCCCTCGGCAGTGTCTCATCCGGAATCTCAATCACAACCTCCTCCTCGGATGACTCATGACAGGGACCGGTGGATCTGGTCCTATTTCTCTATCGCTCCTCAAAGTGATGGCCTTCACATGAGCCTTAGGATTGGGCTCAGTGTTGCTAGGCAGGCCACCTGGCGGTCTCTCAGAAAGAAGCTTCGCGATCTGCCCAACCTGATTCTCTATGGTCTGGATCGAAGCTTTCTGATTCCTTAACTCAGTCTCATGCGTGTGAAAACGCTCCTCAATGTAACGGTTCTGCTTATTTGCCAACTGATTTTGACTCTCCGAGTTGGCAAGTAGCCATGCAACCATGTCCTCTAAACTGTATTTACCCTTAGGTGCGGGCGGTGGACCGCTGCTATAACCTTGGCCTTGAAACTCGCCCTGCTGAGGTTTGAAATGGGAACCCTGTCCGTGAGACTGGTGGGACTGATGCTGAAATGGGGGGCGCTGAGTGAATCCGGGTGGTTGCTGGCTATTGTTGCTAGACTTCCAATTGAAATTCGGGTGATTCCTCCACCCCGAATTATATGTGTTGCTGTAGGGATTATTCTGGGGACGATTTTGGTTGGACATGAAATCAACCTGCTCATGGTTCTCCAGATCTCCAATCTTACAAGCACTCATGGGATGCGCCCCACCACATAACTCACACAAGGACTGGGCCTTGTGGACATGCATCTGATCAATCTTCGTGGAAAGTGCTTCAACCTGGGCAGCTAAAGAGGTGATCCTATCCACATGATGGACACCCAGCCTTTGAGTCCTCGCTAGGGAAGTGTGCTGAGTGTAGCTCTTCGACGCCACCTTCTCTCACAAGTCATACGCCTCGTGGGGTGTCTTTGTTCCGATGTCTCCACCCGCGTATGCGTCGATCAGCTGCTTCCCCGACATATCTAGACCATTGTAGAAGGTCTCACACTGCTCCCATTTCAACAATCCATGGTAGGGAACCTTCCTCATCAGTTCCTTGAATCTCTCCCACGCCTCATAGATCGTCTCCCCGTCATCCTGCTGGAAAGAAAGAATCATAGCCCTCAATTTTGCTGTTTTCTCTGGAGGAAAGTACTTCTCTAAGAATTTAGCAGCCATCTGGTCCCAAGTACTAATGGACCGAGGGGGAAGTGACAGTAACCAAGCCTTGGCTCGATCCCGTAAGGAAAACGGGAATAACCGGAGCAGAATAGTATCGTCGGTAGCGTCACGGATTTTGAATGTGGCGCAAATCTCTAGGAAACCGGCCAAATGAATATTAGGATCCTCGTGATCCTTGCCATCAAACTGCCACATGTTCTGCACCATCTGGATGATGCTGGATTTGATCTCGAACTGATGCGCTCCAACAGTCGGTCTATTGATGCTCGACACCAAACCCTCAAGTGTCGGTTTGCCAAAATCCGAAAGCGTCCGACCCGCATCCGTGTCCGCCATCTCTTCTACCTCGTAAACAATAACCTCGTCAACAACAACCTAGTCAAACTTGAGCAACTGGGCCAGAAATTGGGAACGGGCCAGCAATCTCCGATGAAGATCACGCTCCGGATCGGAAGACGGCTCAGGAACCTCCTCGCCGGGAGTTGAGAACATACACGATCTGCAAGACAAGTTAGATTTAAATGGACGAACCTAAGAAAAAGGAAACACAAGTTAGATAAAATAAAAAATAAATAAAAATAAAAATAACAATGAAAAATAAAATGCAACTAAAATTAACTAACTAAAAAAATATATATATACAAATGCGACTAAAAATAACAAATAAAAATGCAAACAATCTATACATGAAAATTAAAAAATAACAAACAAGAGGATATGATATGCACAAAAATATATACTAAATGACTAAAAATTAATTCCAATCGTTCTCCAAAACTGTATCTCCGGCAACGGCGCCAAAAACTTGATGTGCTGAAAGTGTATATATATTTTTATAAGTATTTTTCACACAATTTGAGTTTTAAAAATGGGTTTTCACCAAAGACTAATCACATACACACTGGGCAAGTGTACCAGTCGGATAGCAATATAGCAAAGGCAAGAACCGGATATCAATCCGTGGACATGGTGGGATGCGATAATTAATCGGAACTAAGATTCAATCAAGTGAAGGTAAAAAGATATTTTGAAGAGTTTGTTTTAACTAACATGCAATTTATATAAAACTAAACTAAAATCACAAGTCAAACAATCAAGGAGAAAAGATCACTTCGGGGTCGAATCCATCTAGAATACATTCAATACACTCATAGAAACATGGCAAATACACGTAACATAGATTGACCAAATTTTCGTCAAAGACATCTAATCAAATGACCATTCGGGAAGCTAGAATGAATAACACAAACTAGCCACCTAAAATCAGGCAATGAAGCTCACATGTTGTAATCATGTCAATGTTTATAAAGATTGAACTAGCCTCCAATTAAGGTACACTAATCCAACAACTACTTAGAAAGATAATATGAAAAACACACTACCCACCTCAAGTTGATTTAATTTGACAATCACATGCACTTCTTCAACATACAATGTTCATGTAAAGTTTATAAAAATTAGGAGAATGCATCAACAAATCCTAGATAAACACAAAACTAAACATGAAACACCATAACAAACACTTTGTCTTTCCAAACATAAGCATGAGGATAAACATACAAGAATCATAAATCATAAACAAGACTTCATTCACCATTCCTAGTCAAATGCCAAAAAATAGCATACAAACATACACTAATCCATGAGTACAAGCATACACCATTAGTTTTCCAACATAATATGGCATACACAAATACAAGTCTTGAAAACAACTTTAAATACTTGAATACATAATTTCATTGAAGAATAATCATACGATTCTCATAACATTAACATAATGATTGCCAATAATCCATGAATGTTGTCAAATGATTCTAAACTTCATCTAAACCAAAGTGAACAAGAGTTTTAGCTCATCATGAGCACAAGAATGACAAATAAACAGGGAAAAATAGTGAGAAACATGTTATGAAAACAAGAATCAAACCACTCCTCCAAGCCTAGATGTTGTTGTTGATGTATGGTGATATTCTTGATGTTGTAATCCCTCCAAGATACTTGAAAAGTGGCTGGAACAAGGTTTGTTCGGAGCTCAAACAGTGGGTTTTTGCTCTGGTTGCTGAATGCCTGAATGAGAGGTCTAGCTTCTGTTTTTATAGAAAAGGGGGGGGGGGGGGGGAACGACCGTGCTAGGAGAGAAGGCACGACCGTGCCTGTCACTTAGGCGTGACCGTGCCAAAAGCAGGGCACGGTCGTGGTGTAGAGGGTTGACCAATCAAGATCTTCTATTGGTCCCAGGGAGTCTAAGCACGATTGTGCTCAGGATTTTGGCTTGGCGCGGTCGTGCCAGATACGGGGCGCGATCGTGCCTAGGGTTTTCTAGCTTGGCACGACTGTGCCAAGTAGGAGGCACGACCGTGCGTCTACCTTAGAAACCCTAAAAAGTTCAAGTTAATCCTGGAATTCCCTTGTTTGTTCACTCAACTTCACAAAAACTTACAAAACTGGAAATGAAGCAAATAAGTGTCTAAACGTTGAAAATAACCAATAATTGATCGTGGAATGAGCGAAGTTTTGTGTCAAAAAAATGTGTAAATTCTAACACATCACAAGCAACATAGGAGTCTTGTACACAAGCAACAGAGAAGTCTTGCATTCATACAAGCACAATGGACCAAACCTCCATGACTTGAGACGGTAACAACGCAATGATATCATTCGAGTGCTTGTCCACTTGATGATAAGAAAGAGAAAAATGAATGAAAGAATAGCTAGCATGAAGATTAATTGAATTTGAATGTTTTGAAATTAAAGCTAACATGAACGCTTTAAATGGAATGAGAAATGAATGGATTCCCACTTTGGGAATCAGAATGTTTTGAATGGAAGAAAATGTTTGAAAGACAAGCTTTTACTATCTTAAATATTTAAGTTGTTTTTGAAAGAAAATCAGGAAGTTTTTAATTACTAAAGTAAAATAGAAGTCACTCAATATATCTGACTTTTAACATACACGTTAGATTAACTAATGAGAAGAATGAAAGGAGCAACGAGGGCTTTGAAGGTATGGAATGAGGGGTTGTTACCTGCAAATAATGATATTCCTGTTTTATGAACATCGAACAATTTAATGTTTAATTTGTATGGATATTTGTAACATTTAAGACTTTCGCTGCAATGTTTATGATTTGAATGACATTTTAGGTTTAAGAACTATGTATTAATGTTTTGTGTAAAATATGAGACTACTCAGGTTTGGGCGTTTCACTTTTTCTTTGACAGGTTCTTCAATGTTAGCCAGCGCAGCTGCATAATCTTGTGCACGTCTGCAATAGTTGAGTGGAATTTCGTCTCCTCTCATTTGAAGCTTAAAAAGTTATGTCTTTAGCCTGTATTCTCTAGAGGCATTGTGGGGGGGGGGGGGGTATATGTTGGTCAAGTGAGAGCAAGAGTTCATAGGGAGTTGTACCCTGAACATGGGAAAAGGAGGCCTCAGAAAATGTGGAGATGATAATCATTCGAAGATAAGCGTCATTGTGGACAATGTAGAGTAGTTGGGATTGACTGTAACAGTAGTTGTATCATGAGATCCAGTGGCAAGAACTCGTTTTCGACACCGAAAAGAACCGTCAATATAGCCAAAGAGATTGTTTGTGAGGAGGAAGGGTTCAAGCATTATATTTTAATAGCCATAGTTTGTTGGGGATAAGGTAAAAGCCAACTAGTAAGAATTATGGGATACTTTTTCTTTAGGTGTAATAGTGGCTATAGTGGCCATGGTTCAAAGAGTAAAGGGGAAAAATGAAAACGTGCAAAGTTTCACCGAAACTTGTGAAACTTTTCCACAAAGATGAAATCTTATGATTTATAGGTTTTGGTGGCGGCTGTGAGTATGCAGGCCAGAAAACGGTCAATTGTGGACCGATTTGAAGCTATGAAACATCCAAAAGACGAATAAGAAAGAAAAGAAGGTAAAAAGGAAGCCGATTATGCAGCAAAAGGCGGTTCCGAAACATGAACCCAAGATTACATGTACCATGGGTCTATGCTGGCTGACTATGCTCACTTCCGGAACATGCCAACCCATGATTTCATGTATGTGGTGTTAGTAAGCCAAGCGAGGTCCAACGCTTGGGTTGCAGAGATACATCATCGTTTATCAAGGTTGCATGAGGAAAACAAGAAGTTGGTTAAATGTGATATAAATATGGATGTGCTAGAGATGAAGAATACTCAATTTGGATCACGGGTCTATCTGTTGGAATCAGCACTACAAGAAGCAAAGAACAACAAGAAGGTAGCCAAGGATTAGAAGACAATAGGTGCGACCACTCATGTTGATGTTGTGGCGGGTTTTGAAAAGTAAGAAGCTTCCTTGAGAGATGCCCTGACAAGAGTGAAGCTGTTGAGGAAATAGACATCGAAAACCAAGGTTAAATACGAGGTGTTAGAAAAGGAGCGTCAGAGTGCGGTACAAGGTATGTTTGTTATTGATAACTGTTTTGGCAAAGCCGTTTTATGTAAATAGTTTTTACAGTGAAGAGAGGAACGATCATCAGAGGTGGAGCGGCTGGGTAAGGAGAAAGAGTTGCTGTTGATAGAGATGGAACACTTACTGCAAGAGTACATGTGGTGGTATGTTAAGGGTGTTGTGTTGTTTGCAAAGTGGGTGATATCATCAGACCGACTTGTTACAAGCGTTGGGGCGGTTAGCAATCCCATGAATGAGTATTTACACGCTGCTGGTGTTGCCGCAGGCTACGACTATGCCTTGGAAAAAGGTTCCCATTATTGATGTGTCGGGCATACCAGAAAACTTAGAAGCAGCTGTGGATGCTGCTGCAGCAGCATTTGAGGTGGTGCATATTCGTGTCGCTGATCAGTCAATAGAAATCTTTTAGGAACCTGAATGGATAGTACCATTGTGAGGAGTGTGAGTTGCACTAGTTTGAACCTCTAGTTTCAAAACCAGAGTATCATATACTTGTAAGGGATGTAAGTCTTTTGAATATTGTAAATATCGGGGGTTGGTTGTGAATTGGGAATTAGGCAAGCATTTGGTTGAGGTTGACTGGTTGTTGTTGTAGTGTTGTAAAAGAATTTGCTTAGGGACACACAAAGTTCAAGTGATGTGTTCTAAATTACACATATATTTTATACATATGTCTTTACATTTTGATCTATTTTAATTGCGGATTCAATAAGATTTGGTACTTGTAATTATTATGTATTTAGAGGGTCGATATGGAAACATTGGAATTCGAGATGGAGACCAATATATTTGGAATTGCTTGGAAAATCAAAACGTAATTTGGTAGAAGATTTGAAGTGATTATGGTGGAAGATCTAAGTCAATTATGGTTGGAGACTTGTAAAGATCTATTTCTAATATGTTGAAGATTCATTTTACCAACTTTCCCTAAAGAAGAAACCTTACAGAATCGTCAGATTGCTTTCTTTTTCATCCATATGTGTATTTGATTTATCTTTTAGCATGCTAGGTTAAATGTAAGGCCCCAAACCCGAGAGGCCTCACTTGTTGGATTTACTCATTCACAAACAGTTGTTAAACTCGAATATCAAATAACGCAGCGGAAAATTTCATTCAAACATAACGTCAACATTGCTAAACATGCGGAAGCGTAAACATTGTCTAAAACATAAACACATCATAATTAAAACCTAACAAGATGCCAGTCTTCATGATTGATGTAATCCTAAATATCCCATGTATAATAGTCTAATTCGTATCTTTAAGCGTTTAGCTTTGTATATCGAGTCTGTTTTATGTGCATTTGGTATTTGTGAGTCTTACAAGTTAAGCATGCTACTTGAGAAGGAAATATGAAGCATAAATCAAGAGGATAGCAGCATACACGGGCACCAGAGAAGTCAAAGTCAACAAAAGTCAAAATTCATGGAATTTAGGTTCTTCGCGGTACGCGAAGACCTGGGAGTGCATGTTCACGGTACGCGAGAAAGCAAAATATGGGCCACGACTATTTTGGCCTTCGCGCCACGTGAAGATGAGCTGGGTTTGGTTCGCGACACTTGAAAAGTAGGAAAGTCGGTAAAAATAACCTAAATTCAATTATAAGCCAAAGAGGAGTCTTTATTCGAATTAACTTGCATTCATCAATCCCAGAGCTTCTCCTAGGCGATTTCCAGAGATAAAGTTCCAACCTTTTCCATTTTTTGATGCTAGATCGAGTTATACAAATCATTAAAGAATCGAAGATGATGTCGATGAGCGACTAGTTCTTCCGTGGTTGTTTCCGTGTGTAGGATCTGTTGTGTAAGGTGATGATCTGATTCATACTTTATTTGGTATAGGATTCTTGTAATTGTTTGGTTGTTTGGATCTTATAGTTTGTTTTGTTTGATTGAACAACTTTGATTTATTAAGTTAATGCATGCGTCAGTTTTTCGGTTTTACATCGTGAACCCTTGTTTGTCTATGCTTGGTATGTTGAATTGGTACTTGATTATTGGGTAATTAGCCTGTGTCAAGTATTCGGTTTTACAATCGTTGATCGACGCAGTCACTATCTTGATTGTTAATTATTCATTGTACTTAATAAAATGAGTCATGTCTATGTGATCCCCAATTAGTATAAATCAGTAATCACCAAACTTGCAATCTGAACCGGGAAGCAATCCTTTTCTAATTATTGTTTTCAAAAGTTTTAAATTTTCTGCTTTTTAATCTGAATCTAAATAGTTTTTATAATAAACACTTTCCACCAATTCCTTGTGGATATGACACCCTACTTCACTATACTATAGTTTAAGGTAACTAGGGATTATAGTTTTAATATTGTTTTTGATTGACCTTGACAACGCGATCAAAATGGCGCCCCTGCAGGGGAATACGTGCACTTAGTGTTAGTTTATTTTGTTCGGAGCTACTAATTGTGTGTTTACTTGTGAAGGATACATTTTATGCATACTCGAAACTCAGGAAGAAAGTCACTATTGTTATTTGATCCGAAAATAGAAAAGGCCGCAGGGCCAATAGAAAGCTTCAAGGAACGATTCAGCAAATTCTTGAGAAACTTGATAGCCCGAGAATGTCACAAAACCAACCCGTAAACCCAGACCCAAACCAAGGTAGGGGACTAATCCCACCTATTCCACTAATTCCAGATCTGTTGTTCCCGAACCATCCACAAAACTAACCTCCCCTTCCACAAAATCAACAACCACCCCAAAACCAACAAAACTCACCACCACCACTATTTCGTAACCGCCATTTTCAACCTTACAACAGTTACCCGAGCTACTCAGATTATGAGGAAGATGAGCCACTATCACCGGAACACAGCCATCACCCACATCATGGTTCTCAACATGAGAACTGGAATGAAGAGGAAGAGTTGTATGATTTGAACCATCAGGAGGCATTCCCTCTCAAAGATCAGAGACTTGATGGAGTAGATAGTTGGGTGTAAACACCACCATGGGCTGAGTATGGATATCGACCAAGGAACAACAGACAAGGTAATCCTGGTAACTTTGAGAGAGAGAACAAGTATAGGCAACCTTAAGGGAACCGTCCAAACTTCAGAGAGGAACAACCTAGAAACAGAAACCTGGCCAGGCAAGATCAACGGGTGGATAGTCACTTCCTCCCCGCTTTAGCTTTGAATGCTTCCCTAGTTATACCGCCAGTTTGCAGGGGGAACGCAATTGAGATCTGACCTGGATTCTTAGGGATCTTCCCACACTTCTTTGGGAGAGCTACAGAGGAGCCCTATACCCACCTATCCGAGTATGAGGCCATAGGTGGGACTATAGGCGGTCAGGGATTCACTACAGACGAGGTGAAACTGGTACTCTTCCATTTTTCACTAAAGGACCGAGCAAAACAATGGTTCCTTTATCTGCCGTCTGCTAGTATTTCCACCTAGGCAGAGTTACATCAGTAGTTCCTTGATGAGTACTTCCCACCACATAAGACTAATGAGGCCAGAGCTGCAATCAGAGATTTTAGGCAACAGTCCGGGGAGCCTTTTTATGAGGCATTTAGGTGGTTTAAGGAGCCGCTGAGAAATTGCCCACATCATGTTATAGAAAAATGGGACACCTAAGAGGCAAGCTCATGCTAGTAGGAGAGCAAAGACGTGCTTCTACAAAATCAGTGGATTATGAGACGCCGAAAAGGTTGGATGCCATCCAGGTGGCACGTCTTGGTAGGCCTAGTGGTAAGGATGTGGCAAACGTGTCACAAGCATATCCGGTATGTAACGGGCGTGAGGAGTTGGGCCACGTTCTAGCATATTGCCCAAGGGAGTAAGGGAAGGCCGAGGAAGTGCATCAGCTTGGAGGTGAGCGAAGGCAACCGGAGATGAATGCTACCCACTACCATCCGGGACTCAGAAATCACCCGAACCTCAGGTATCGTAATGCTTCTAATCTACTGAATCCTAACTTTCAGGGTTCTAATGTGCAGGGTGGAGGACAACCACATCAGCAACAGTATCAGAACTGACAACAAGGGTACAATCAAGGCTATCAACGAGTTTTAGGTAATCAAGGTGGTTATCAACAAGGGGGTCAGCAAGAATATCAAAGAAGTTATCAACAAAAAAATCAGAAGGGTGGAGCTGCAGGAGGTGAGGAAATGAGGGGTGGTCAATTTAATGCCCTCATGGATGCAATCAAAGAAATAAAGAAGGACAACGAGGTCCGGGACAAAACGGTAAGTGCTTTAGCAAAGAAAGTGGGGCAATTGGCAGAAGACATGTCAAGGCGTGACTTGGGCAAACTACCAAGTAACACTCAGACCAACCCACAACATCAGGGGTCGGGGACAAAGAATGCTCATGTAATCCAGGTAAGTGTTCTAAGAAGTGGTAAGGCTTATGACAACAAGGTTGGCCCTCCACAACCGCTAGTCGAAGGGTTGGTGGAGGTCGTGGATGATGAAAGTGACGATGAGCCGTTATTTTTCCCATCTAAACCAAAGAAAACTGTCACTTTTGAAAAACCAAATATATGTAAAGAATCCACTAGTGTTCAAGGGATGGGTATAGAGAATAATACCATCCCGTTCCCTAAGGCGTTGGTCGATCCATCTAAACCGGTTAACGAAAGGGGCCCACAGCAAAATGAAATGTGGGAAATCTTTAGACAAGTAAAATTCAATCTCCCCTTAATAGATGCCATCAAACAAGTACCGGCTTATGCCTAGTATTTGAAAGATCTGTGCACTTAAAAGAGGAATCACAAAATGCCCAAGAAGCTTGATTTGACTGATAATGTGAGTGCTGTTCTATCTGGCATTCTTCCACCTCAGCTCCAAGATCCAGGGGCGCCTTTGAGCCAAATTCAAATAGGTGACTTCAAAATTGAGAATGCACTTATGGATTTGGGAGCTACTGTCAGTATCTTACCGGGAAGCTTGTATGACCAATACGATTTTGGTCCACTACAGAAAGCTGATACCACTGTGATGTTAGCAGATTTTACTCTAAACTTCCCCGCGGGATATTGACACATGTGATAGTTAAGGTGGAAGACTTCTATTACCCTGTCGACTTTTTAGTGCTTGACTATGAAGCTTCTCTTAAAGGGAGCTAACCCAATGTTATCTTAGGACGGCTAATGTGTTAAAAACTACATGACAGGCACAGTCGACATGGCTTTTGGTAATATAAAAATGAGGTTAAATGTTTTCTTCCGTAGCTTTAATGCTCCAATCATTGACGAGTGCTTTAGCGCAGACATCATTGATGGGTGTATTCTTTATGAAAGTGAGGATGAACCCAAGGAGTCGTGTGCTTTGTGTAACAAGGAAGAAGCGGATCATGAGAGTGAGATAAAAGCTCAAGAGGAACAATTGGAAGTGTGTGCCGTCAAAGAAGGAAGACCCACATGGACACTTCAGGTAGAAAGTTTGCCGGACACCATTGACACCCACCTGAAACCGTCATTGGAATCACCGCCGCAAGTTGTGTAACCTCCATGATTTTCCTGTATTATTTTACTTCGTTTTGTGCAATAATTGTATCTTATTTCAATCCCGTACAATAGGTACATAGATTTTCATTTATTGTGTATCAATTCAAAGTTCAAACTTTCATTTACAAAGTTTTATCTATTATATATATATATATATATATATATATATATATGTATCTTTGTTTACAAAAATAAATGTAATTATATATATATATTTAACCATCTTAATTAAACATTTAAACAATTTGTAATTCAAGTAGAAAATGGAAATTTATTCCTTTATAAATATTCATAAACAAATAATAATTAAAAGTTAGATATGTATAATTGAAAATGTTATAAGTTAAGGGACCTAGTTATATTTTATCAAAGTACAAGGGGAAAATATGAAACGTTTCAAAAAACCCACTCCCCTTCCCTGCTGACCACCCCCCGTTTTTCCGGCAACCAAGTCCGGCCACCCCACAACTTTCCGACGAAGATGTTAAAACCCCAAACTCGCTAGTCGAATGGGTCCTTTACTCGTCTCCAATCAAACCGAGGACCACGGTATCACATTTACGCGTTTTAAAGCTGTCAAATTCCCAATCAATGTGTGCTTAAATCACTGCCCCAAATCTCGGGTTTTCCAAACTTAGGAAACGCGTGTTTAATCTTTTAAATACTCACGAATTCACACAATACAAACACACATCAGTCACTATTCCCTTCCCCTCACTCAAAATCGTCCTTGTGCCTAATTTACTACCACCGAAGCTGCCGAACTCCGGCCAGGACCACCGGCTTCGATCTGAGCTCCGATTCGAAGTAAGAATACCTCTTTCCTACTCGTTTTTACATCACGATGCAAAGCCCCAATATTTCGTTTGCAGTCTGTGCTTAATCATGGTCGATTTAGGGTTAGGGTTTCGTTTGGGATGATTGAGGAAGAAGGGCTCTCAGAACCCATATGATAAAACAAAAATTCTTCTGATACTTGACAAGGCATAAGCCCAGTTCATGTGGTTAAAACTCATCACCCCTATGGCAGACGTCGCGGGTTCGACCCGGCCTCTGCCCGTATTCTGTTTCTTTTTCTTCCTTTGTTGGTTTTACTACCTTTAACTTCACTAACTTTCATATAAATGTATAAATATATGTATATATTTTACATACATGCATACTTATAAGTATAAATAGTAAAAAAAAAAATATCTTTTCATTTATGTCAAAACATAAACAAATGATTTATGACATCAATGTATTGTTTTATAAATTTATGATTATATAAATATATACACACAAATTTATAAACTATTATTGTTATAAACCAATCTTTTGTTTTATAAACTTTCAGAGTTATCAATTTATGTCTTTTGTAAATAAAAGGTAATTATATACGTGAATATTGGTCTTTGAAAGAAAAAAGGAAATTTATAAAATGATCTTATGAATTTTATTAAACGAAAGGATTTATAATTTACTTGAATTCTTTTTAGCGTCATAACTATATTTAAGATTAGTAATATTATAATTGTTTTAATCATATTATTACTTACTCTCTCTAATATTAAGATTCTGTTAATAATTGGAACAACTAATCTATTATTTCAAATTATATCATAGTACTCTATCATAAGGACTATTTTAAACCCGATTGTCTTAATAAGATATTTATTAATATTAAAATTACAATTAATACTTATTGTTAACACCAAGTTTTCTTTTGTAAATAACATTTATAAAACATTATTTCAATGATATATTACCACGTTTATCCAGCTTGGTTCGTTCGCCCGTCCTTTCCAAACCCTAAAGTCCCAAATTGTTCCGTTCTTATTTCTTTTAATTGTTCCCAGATATTTATATGCATAAATATTTACTTAGGGTATCGCTAAACCGGTTCACTCGTTCTTGCGACCTAGTTCAAGTTTTAGTCGTACAATACCAAGGTGAGTTTACATAGCCCCTTTTCCTTTTGTACATTTTTGGGGTGAAACATGATTACTCAATATCACACTATTTACAATTACATACGTACAATTCTACAATATGATCATATGTGTTTATTTGTGCTTTGTTCTTAAATGCTAGCTGTTAAGGCTACATATACATGACATACTCGTGCAATCATTAACACATTACATCAGGATAACATTTGTTGTTATGGGCCGACCATGGGCTTGCTCGCGAATGGGCTTAGGAGAGGGTAGCCTCTCCCAATAAATACCTTAGCCCATCTCATTTCCCTCCTTTGCCATCATAGAGAGAGAAACCATAGAGAGGGAAAGTTGGCGGATCGGTCCGAGAAGCTAGCATCTTGTTCCTACACTACTCGTGAGCAGAACCTCCGATTCAGAAGCTCGAAAGAGGTAACAACTCGACCTAGAATTGAGTTTTTAGTTTTTGTTGGGTTTCTCGGGTTTTTGGATAAAAGATGGCATTTTTACACATGAAACTTGGAAATAAACAAAGATCTAGCATCTAGAGTGGAAAACAAACGTTTTGAACGTAAAAAGTTCCAAACTTGATGAACCAATCAATCCAGATCTGAATCCATGCAAAAGCACGGTTTTTGATGAAGTTCACGGTTTTGGGAAGTTCACGGTTTGGAAAGTTCACGGTTTGTGAAGTTCACGGTTTATGAAGTTCACGGTTGAGTGAAGTTCACGGCTGGTGAAGTTCACGGCTGGTGAAGTTCACGGTTTGAAAAGTTCACGGTTTGTGAAGTTCACGGTTTGTGAAGTTCATGGTTGAGTGAAGTTCACGGTTGGTGAAGTTCACGGCCGATGAAGTTCGCGGTTGGGTAAAGTATGCGGTTAGGGTGAAGTATGCGGTTAGGGTGAAGTATGCGGTTAGGGTAAAGTATGCGGTTTGGGTAAAGTTTGTGGTTTGGGCGAAGTTCTCGGTATAACGGGATGAAATGTAATGAGTTGTATGATAAGCTAAGACCAGGTTGTGCACGTATAGGTTAGAAGATCCTTTTGAGACCTTTGACCCTGTTTATTTCAGGTGAGTTCTAGAAGCCCTTATTTTAATGTTTTAAATTATATTTTGGGCTGGTGTGCATACTTACAAAATGGATTACGAAATGGTTTACGAAACGGTTTACGAAATGGTGTTTACGAAATGATGTCTACGGAATGATGTTTATGAAACGTGTTACGAAATGTTTTGTCAAAAGAAGTTTAAGAAGTGTTTACGAAAGAAATGTTATTTAATAAAACGTATGATGCTTTAACTGGAGTGAAGTGAAGTGAATGTTTATGAAAGTCACTAAAATGAATGAATCTGCCATGGTTCCCTTGGGAATCGATGTATGTATGTTATGTAAAGGCCTTACCTTTATAGCGGCCTTTGTGGCTAGCCAACGGTTGTACAACTGGGTGGGAAAGGGGTGATCACGGTCATCAAGGGGATTACCGTGATCCTTGAAGTGGGTATCGTTCTCTGCGAGGGAACGGTGCTTGAAGTTTGGTACGTGCTATCCTTTCGGACGCCGTACTTGAAGGGAACTGATGATTATGTATGGTTACGAATGGTTACGTTGGTATGTGTGCTCTATGAAGTACCGTGCTTGAAGTTGGTACATGTGCTCTATGAAGCACCGTGCTTGAAGTTGGTACGTGTGCTCTGTGAAGTACCGTACTTGAAGGGAATTGACGGTTACGAGAAGGCGCAAATTCGGTTTATTATTGACTTATGTTTTATGATTATGTTACTGCATTATTTACATACGTTTTTATTAAATGAAGTTTGAAGTTATTTTTTTGACAAAACGTTTAAAGTTAATGTTTTACGTAAAGCTAGACTCAGCAGCGTAGCTGACTTTTTAGTATGCACATTCAGGTTAAGGCCGGTTATGATGATGGACGGTGATGCTGGGAGGCTTGATGAGTTACCCGGGTGATATGAAGACTGGCATCCCGTTTTGAAGATGGTTATGATATGTTTATGTAATAGACAATGTTACGCTTCCGCATGTTGAACGAGGTTATGTTATGTTTGAAATGAAATTTTCTGCTGCGTTATTTGATATTCAAGTTTAAGAACTGTTTGTGAATAAGTAAATCCAACAAGTGATGCCTCCCGGGTTTGGGGCCTTAGAAGTTGGTATCAGAGCAATATTTTGAGAGATTTGGGCACTTCCAGTGTCTGAACTTAAACTGTGAATGGGACCGAAAGCGGATGACAGTACGGGTAACTCGAGTCATAGCATCAGGTATGAAGGTAGTATATATTTACATATATAGTATGCCTTAGAAAGTGTTAAGGTTAGGACTTGTGTTCTGATGGAAATCACAAAGATGGTCAAATAGAAATCGAAAGGTAATGTAATGGTTAATTGCAGATGGCCAGTGTATATTAACATCTTACAGTACTTGTTGAATTCTATTTGTTAACTAGCGTGATGAAATTGGATTCCTTGTTTTATAGAACGAAATGGCAAGGAGAGGAAATGGAAGGCGTGGTGGGGGCAATACCGGTGGTCGTACCGGTGGTCGTAACGGTGGGCGCGGTAGGACCCCTGCGCGCCAAGAGTACATCAAAGAAGGAAGTGTTCACACTGAGCCAGAAGTTAGCGTGCATGGAACAGAGCGGACTCCTATAGATGAACAACAGTTTACTTTCGAGCCGGAAGTGAAAGTGGCCTTGGCACGTGAAATTACTGAGATAATGAAGACTTCGTTGCAATATTTACTGGCTGAAGCGATGAGGAAAGCCAATGAGACAGGCGGGTCTAGCCCGGGAACTGATGCCCCAATCATCGAGGCAGCTAACGCGTCGCTCGCTCGCGGTTGCGACTATAAGTCCTTCAAGGCATGTGACCCACCGATTCTGTCTGGAAAGAAAGTCGCGGTGGCCACTTTTGATTGGGTAATCCGGATGGAGGCCGCCATTCGCCTGAGCGAATGCCGAGCAGATCAAGTGGTGAAATTTGTTGCTAATTCACTGAGGGAAGAAGCATCCCATTGGTGGGAGGGAGTGCGACAGGCCAAGGGGGATACCGCTGTCGACTCTATGCTATGGAATGATTTGAAAACCTTGGTTATCAGGAATTTTTGCCCAAGGAACGGGATTGAAAAGGTGGAGAGGGATTTTCTGAGGTTAAAGGCTGGGAACATGACTCACCGTCAGTGCACCACTCGGTATAACGAGTTGGCATGTCTGGTGCCACATCTGATCACCACTGAAGAAAACAGGATCGCATGCTATATCCAGGGATTGCCAGACAAGGTCCGCACGTTTGTTAAGGCAAACACCCCTAGCACCTTTGACTCAGTAGTGGAACTCAGTGGTGTAGTGTATGATGACCTGGCGTTGAACGATGTCGCCGTTGAGGAACCTAAGAAGAAGCTGACTTTCCCTGCCAAGCGAACCGGTGGGAAACTACTGGGGTCTCAGGGTAAGAAATCTAGAGGGAATGAGTCGGCGATCTGTGGGAAATGTGGAATGGAACATGCAAGTGAATGCAGGCTAGGGTCAAATATATGCTACAAGTGTGGCAAGCCCGGTCACTACTCTCGAGAATGCCCACAAGGCTTTAAATGTTATAACTGTGGAGAGAGTGGTCATACGAGCCGGGAATGCACTAAGCCCACGATGGGTGAAGCCGGGAAGGGGAAAGGCCCGAAGAAGAAAGAAGATAGGCCCCGAGCAAAGACTCGTGCGTATGCACTGACGCAAGAACAGGCCAGGGTAGACCCCGGTGTGGCGTCAGGTACGTTCATCCTCGACAACACTTTTGTATCTGTGTTATTTGATTTGGGCGCCAGTAAAAGTTTTATATCTGCCACTTTTTGTAAACAGGTAAAATACTCAGTCAGTAAACTAGAAAGGGCCTTTAGTGTAGAAACCGCTGAGGGTAGAACTGCAAGGGTAACCGAAGTAGTTGACAATTCCATGATAAAAATAGAAGGCCGTAGATTCCCCGTCAAGTTGTTCGTTATGGTTTTTGTAGTTTTTGATGTCGTGTTGGGTATGGATTGACTAACTACCAACGAAGCATAAATTATATGCAAACGAAAGATAATCAGACTCAAGGCTCCAGATGGTAGCGAAGTCGAGGTTTTTGGAGATCGCGACGCCTCGATGCCCAACGTCATTTCAATGATTAAGGAAACAGAATACTTGAGGCGCAGATGCGAGGCTTATCTGGTGTACGTGATTGACAAGTGTAAGGGAGTGAAGGAACTAGACGATGTACCCATGGTGCGCGAGTACCCGGAGGTGTTTCTAGAGGATTTTCCTGGGATACCACCTGACAGAGAGATTGAGTTCCGAATCGACTTAGTACCAGATGCCCAGTCTGTGGCTAAGGCTCCATATCGACTAGCACCGGTATAGATGAAAGAACTAATGGCACAATTAGATGAATTACTTGAGAAAGGGTTTATCCAACCGAGCATCTCACCTTGGGGTGCTCCGGTATTGTTTGTGAAGAAGAAAGATGGTTCTATGAGAATGTGTATGGACTACAGGGAGTTGAACAAACGAACGGTGAAGAACAACTACCCTTTACCAAGGATCGACGACCTATTCGATCAATTACAGGGTGCAAGTTGGTTCTCAAAAATCGACCTTCGATCCGGGACCATCAGTTGAAGGTGAGGGAAGAAGACATACCAAAAACCGCGTTTCGCACGCATTATGGACATTTCGAGTTCCTCGTAATGTCCTTCGGATTGACCAACGCCCCCGCGGCGTTCGTGGATTTGATGAATAGGGTGTGTCGACCGATGCTGGACCGATCGATAATTGTGTTCATCGATGATATCCTCATCTACTCCAAGAATGAGGGTGATCACGCATGTCACTTGAAGGAAGTGTTGGAAGCTCTAAAGAAGGAGAAGTTGTATGCTAAATTCTCCAAATGCGCGTTCTGGCTTAGGGAGGTCCAATTCCTAGGTCATGTCATTAACCCGAACGGCATTATGGTTGACCCAGCAATGATAATGACGGTAAAGGATTGGGATATTCCTAAGACGCCAACTGAGATCCGCAATTTCTTGGGATTGGCAGGCTACTACCGGAGATTCATCCAGGATTTCTCGAAAATAGCTTCGCCACTGAAAAAACTAACACAGAAAGAGGTAAAGTACGAATGGGGTTCGACCCAGGATGAGGCGTTTAAGGAATTGAAGGAGAAGCTAACTCAAGCTCCAGTCTTGGCCCTTCCTGAGGGCAATGAAGACTTGGTGGTATACTCTGACGCTTCTGGTCAGGGGTTAGGGTGCGTGCTAATGCAACGCGGAAGAGTGATCGCGTATGCATCACGACAGTTGAAAGTTCACGAAGTCAATTATCCGACTCACGATTTGGAACTTGCTGCTGTCGTATTCGCATTGAAGATCTGGAGGCACTACCTTTATAGGGTGAAGTTCACTATTTACTCTGACCACAAAAGTTTGAAGTACTTCTTCGAACAAAGGGAGCTTAATATGAGGCAGAGACGATGGTTGGAACTCTTGAAAGATTATAACTATGAAATCATATACCATCCTGGAAAGGCAAACGTGGTGGCTGACGCTCTAAGCCGAAAGGATGTGCCTGCTCCTATTAGAGTGAAAGCTTGCCGGTTGGTGGTAACATCGGATGTGATGAGGGAAATTGAAAAGGTTCAAGATGAAGCACTTAAAGAGGAAAACATAAAGAAGGAAAGGATGGTTGGCCAACCAGACAAGTTGGAATATAACACCCTTGGTGTTAGGACACGTTTTGGACGGGTATGGATACCTCTGGTGGCGAGCTTAGAACCAAGATCCTAGATGAGGCTCATAAGTCTCGTTACTCTATCCATCCCGGCACCAATAAAATGTACCAAGATCTGAGGAAGGAATACCGGTGGCCTTGAATGAAACATGAGGTGACGAAGTATGTAAGCAAGTGCTTGACTTGCTCACAAGTAAAGGCCGAACACAAGAAACCGTATGGAAAGATTCAACCACTTATTATAGCAGAATGGAAGTGGGAGCACATTACCATGGACTTCATAACCAAGCTACCTCGCACAGCTAATGGTCAAGACACCACCTGGGTAATTGTGGACCGTTTAACGAAGAGTGCTCATTTCCTACCTATTCGCGAGACGTTCTTGTCGGAAAGGTTAGCAGAAGTATTTATTAATGAAGTAGTAGTACATGGGATGCCTTTGAAGATTGTATCTGATCGTGATACATGATTCACATCGAGGTTCTGGAAAAGATTTCACGAGGCGATGGGCACGAGGCTTAATATCAGCACGGCATACCACCCGCAAACGGATGGTCACTCTGAAAGGACCATTCAAACATTGGAGGATATTCTTCGTGAGTGTATTATCGACTTCGGTGGTAGTTGGGACAGTCAGCTTCCGTTAGCCGAATTCTCCTACAACAATAGTCATCACACGACTATAGGCATGCCGCCTTACGAAATGTTGTATGGGAGAAGATGCAGGACCCCGGTCTGTTGGGGTGAGATTGGACAGAAGGAATTAGGAAGCCTTGAAGTCGTATGAGAAACGTCGGAAAGGTTTGATCAAATCAAAGCACGAATTAAGGCCGCCCAAGATCGTCAGAAATCCTACGCAGATAAACGACGAAGGCCTATTGAGTTTGATGTTGGAGATAGAGTAATGTTGAAAGTGTCGCCCTGGAAGAGAATCATAATGGCACGGGTTGCTGAAGTGGCTTATCGGTTAGAGTTGCCTGATGAGTTAAGTGGGATCCATCCTACCTTCCATGTATCACACTTGCGAAAGTGTTTGGCGGATGAATCAGCTCATGTACCACTTACTGACATCGAGGTTGACAACAGCCTTAACTATATCGAAGAACACGTGGTCATCCTAGATAGGAAGGAGAAACGTTTGCGTAACAAAGTTATCCAATTGGTTAAAGTCTAATGGAAGCACAGAAAGGGATCGGAGGCTACATGGGAAACGGAGACGGAAATGAGGGAGTTGTACCCTCAATTATTAAGGGGGGTAGACTTGTAATATCCCAAAATAAGATGGAAAGAATAAACGAGCGAGGAATGGGCCGACCATGGGCTTGCGCGTGAATGGGCTTAGGGGAGGGTAGCCTCTCCCTATAAATACCTTAGCCCCATCTCATTTCCCTCCTTTGCCATCCTAGAGAGAGAAACTGTAGAGAGAGAAAGTTGACGGATCGGTCCGAGAAGCTAGCATCTTGTTCCTACACTACTCGTGAGCAGAACCTCCGATTCAGAAGCTCGAAAGAGGTAACAACTCGACCTAGAATTGAGTTTTTAGTTTTTGTTGGGTTTCTCGGGTTTTTGGATAAAAGATGGCATTTTTACGTATGAAACCTAGAAATAAACATAGATCTAGCATCTAGAGTGAAAAACAAACGTTTTGAACGTAAAAAGTTCCAAACTTGACGAACCAATCGATCCAGATCTGAAGCCATGCAAAAACACGGTTTTTGATGAAGTTCACGGTTTTGGGAAGTTCACGGTTTGGAAAGTTCACGGTTTGTGAAGTTCACGGTGTGGAAAGTTCACGGTTTATGAAGTACACGGTTTGTGAAGTTCACGGTTGAGTGTAGTTCACGGCTGGTGAAGTTCACGGCTGATGAAGTTCATGGTTTGGAAAGTTCACGGTTTGTTAAGTTCACGGTTTGTGAAGTTCACCGTTGAGTGAAGTTCACGGCTGGTGAAGTTCACGGCTGATGAAGTTCGCGGTTGGGTAAAGTATGCGGTTAGGGTGAAGTATGCGGTTAGGTTAAAGTATGCGGTTAGGGTGAAGTATGCGGTTAGGGTGAAGTATGCGGTTAGGGTAAAGTATGCGGTTTGGGTAAAGTTTACGGTTTGGGCGAAGTTCTCGGTATAACGGGATGAAATGTAATGAGTTGTATGAGAATCTAAGACCAGGTTGTGCATGTACAGGTTAGAAGATCCTTTAGAGACCTTTGACCCTGTTTATTTCAGGTGAGTTCTAGAAGCCCTTATTTTAATGTCTTAAATTATATTTTGGGCTGGTGTACATACTTACAAAACGGTTTACGAAATGGTTTATGAAACGGTTTACGAAACGGTTTACGAAATGATGTTTACAAAATGATGTTTACGAACTGATGTCTACGGAATGATGTTTATGAAACGTGTTACGAAATGTTTTGTCAAAAGAAGTTTAAGAAGTGTTTACGAAAGAAATATTATTTAATAAAACGTATGATGCTTTAACTGAAGTGAAGTGAATGTTTATGAAAGTTACTAAAATGAACGAATCTGCCATGGTTCCTTTGGGAATCGAAGTATGTATGTTGTGTAAAGGCTTTACCTTTATAGGGGCCTTTGTGGCTGGCCAACGGTTGTACAACTGGGTGGGAAAGGGGTGACGACGGTCATCAAGGGGATTACCGTGATCCTTGAAGTGGGTATCGTTCTCTGCGAGGGAACGGTGCTTGAAGTTTGGTACGTGCTATCCTTTGGGACGCCGTGCTTGAAGGGAATTGACGATTATGTATGGTTACGAATGGTTATCTTGGTACGTCCGCTCTATGAAGCACCGTGCTTGAAGTTGGTACGTGTGCTCTATGAAGCACCGTGCTTGAAGTTGGTACGTGTGCTCTGTGAAGTACCGTACTTGAAGGGAATTGACGGTTACGAGAAGATGCAGATTCAGTTTATTATTAACTTATGTTTTATGATTATGTTACTGCATTATTTACGTACGTTTTTATTAAATGAAGTTTGAAGTTATGTTTTGACAAAACATTTAAAGTTAATGTTTTACGTAAAGCTAGAACTCACCAGCGTAGCTGACTTTTTAGTTTGCACATTCAGGTTAAGGCAGGTTATGATGATGGACGGTGATGCTGGGCGGCTTGATGAGTTACCCGGATGATATGAAGACTGGCATCCCGTTTTGAAGATGGTTATGATATGTTTATGTAATAGACAATGTTACGCTTCCGCATGTTAAACGAGGTTATGTTATGTTTGAAATGAAATTCTCCACTGTATTATTTGATATTCAAGTTTAAGAACTGTTTGTGAATAAGTAAATCCAACAAGTGAGGCCTCCCGGGTTTGGGGCCTTACAATGACAGATTGGCATGAGAGCCTTAGTTATAGGGAATTAGGTAATTAGACACTTTTGACCTAAACTATAACCTTAGGACACCCATATTATGACATGCTCTATGTACATGACATTAGTCACATTACTAAATGTTACATGATTACTACATTATGTGAATATTTTTACATGTTATTCTAAGTGTTACATCGCATGATACAATACCTGATAGCCTATGTACTACACTACTTGATACTTGTGCTTATAAGCAATTCCATCTACATGCTACCTATTTGATTTCATTAAGTGTTATCCTAAGTCTTATCACACACTTATTCACACCTAATCTTTTTTGCACCCTCATTCTTGCACACATGTCACAATCATCGGTTGCGAACAAAAATTTAAACTCTTGGGCCTAAAGCCTATTAAGATTTTAAAAAAATCCCGTCAAGGTTTTGAGTTCTGAAAATCAGTAAAGAACATGTGCAATCCGGAAGGGTGAATGCCTGTACTTTGGGTCTTCTGTCTAGGAAAGTATTTCATATAAATCCAAATCAACCAAAGGATCCGTATGCTTTCCTGGGAATTCCCGAAGTGAGTGTTCACCTATAGGCTAAAGCATGTCTTCTTGAAAGTATAAGAATTTGAATCACTTTGATTTGTCAAAGTATCCATTTGAGTATGTTATCAAATGAGTACAATCTAAACACCATCGTTTTGTTTATTACAATTTAGTACACTTACCTAAGTCTTCTTTGTAAACTAATCATTTTATTATCTGATTTAAAAAAAATTGTTATTTCGTTCAAACAAAGCATTTATCAAACCTTTAGTTTATAAATAGTATCTGAAATATAAATTTTCTATAAACCTTTTCACCTTGTAAGGAAACTTAAGACAACTCGTTTTATAAAAGCATTATTTTTAATTAATAATTAATTATGACTTTTTTTTTTCGTTAAATTGATTATTATTAAACCTTGGCTTAATTATTAAATAGTTTAGCCATTATTTTCTCCTAAAATATTCTATTTATAATAATTTAAAATTAAATAAAAAGGTTTTCATTTAATTATCCATATAGTTGATTATTCAACTATTTTTCACCATTTTATTAATTTACAAACAAGAATAAATTACAACTACTTGTTTGTTTACAAAGAGCACAAATCAGTTATTCGTAAGCACACTGCTCTGAATATCTACACAACCTATATCGTTATCTTACACCTTCGAAAATGTATCAGTGCACTAGGCACTGCAATGAGATGAATCATTTCGCGTAGACATTAACCATCAATATAAATCTCAACAAGATTTAAAAGTTAAAATCCAACTACTCACATAATACATGAAACCTGTTTGTTTGCAATATACATTATACCGGATTGATCATATAATACATGAAACTTAGTTGGTTGCAAAATGCATGATACTAAATTGTTCACACTATACAATACACATGATGCTACATTACTCACATTATACCTGAAACTTATTTGTTTACAAAATACATGATACTAAATTGTTCACACTATACAACATACATGATACCACATTGTTTACATTATACATGAAAACTTGTTTGTTTACAAAATACATAAATACTAAATTGTTCTCCTTATACATAAAACTCATTCGTTTACTATATACATGGTACTAAACTATTCACATTATACATGAAACCTATTTGCCTACAAGGTGCATAACACTAGATCATACATGAAACTCGAGTGTTTATATTATACACGGAACTAAATTGTTTACAATTGTTGCAATTGATTGAACACATTATACGCAAGGCATGATCATACACCTTATTCACTAAAGTTGAAAACTATAACACTTTGAAACTACTCGGGGTTTGACGTATTCTTGTTCAAACACGAGGAAACTATGGAACTCTAAATTATGCCACGATATTACTCTTTAGTACCTGATTGACTCTACTATCTATGGACGTAGTTACTTGTTAGCAACACATACGCGAAAACAATAGTTACAAATTAAGTGATTTTGTATTACCCCCCACTTGACCCACACACACAATGGGATGAACTATATTGACCATGCGGCGATTTGGATAATTACGGGTGCACACGAAATTATAAAAATCAGTGCATGGAAAACATAGCAAATTATGTCGTGTGTTATGACATGAAACCGATCATGATATATAATAACGAAACTAATGAGATATGACAAGGGCATGGTGGATACGCCGCTAGTACTTCCTATATATAAGTGTTCCTGTCATATTATCAGAAGTAGAGTTATTCATGTCACGTAAAGTTTTATGTTGTTTGGCGGGCCAATGTTTGTGAAATCTTTCATCTAGTAACGTATCTTAAACATATTAGACTACATCCTAAACAAGTTTGGATCATCAAATCCTCATCAAAGGATCCATCCCACCTTTAGAGTCCAAATTTTCTTTCAACAGTTTCCTCCTTAATCCTCTTCAAACTAAATCCACTATCATCATTGATGCCTGACTTGAGAAACAGACCTGAATCATATTATCGATCGTACTCCTCAACCCAACTTTCAAAGCTCATTGAGAATCTAAACATGACCCTGAGTTTACTTGGGAACGTGAGGATCAAACGAAGCTCAAGCACCCGTATCCCTCTCTTGTTTCAGTAGCCTCAACCAGTTGAATTTCGGGACGAAATTCCCTCAACTTGGGGATACTGTAACATCCATGATTTTCCTGTATTATTTTACTTCGTTTTGTGCAATAATCGTATCTTATTTCAATCCCGTACAATAGGTACATAGATTTTCATTTAATGTGTATCAATTCAAAGTTCAAACTTTCATTTACAAAGTTTTATCTATTATATATATATATATATATATTTTTACAAAAATAAATGTAATTATATATATATTTAGCCATCTTAATTAAACATTTAAACAATTTGTAATTCAAGTAGAAAATGGAAATTTATTCCTTTATAAATATTCATAAACAAATAATAATTAAAAGTTAGATATGTATAATTGAAAATGTTATAAGTTAAGGGACCTAGTTATATTTTATCAAAGTACAAGGGGAAAATGTGAAACGTTTCAAAAAACCCACAACCCTTCCTTGCTGCCCCCCCTGTTTTTCCGCAAACCATGTTCCGCCACCCCACAACTTTTCGGCGAAGATGTTAAAACCCCAAACTCGCTAGTCGAATGGGTCCTTTACTCGTCTCCAATCAAACCGAGGACCACGGTATCACATTTACGAGTTTTAAAGCTGTCAAATTCCCAATCAATGTGTGCTTAAATCACTGCCCCAAATCTTGGGTTTTCCAAACTTAGGAAACACGTGTTTAATCTTATAAATACTCATGAATTCGCTCAATACAGGCACACATCACTCACTATTCCCTTCCCCTCACTCGAAATCGTCCCTGTGCCTAATTTACTACCACCGCCGCTGCCGAACTCCGGCCAGGACCACCGGCTTCGATCCGAGCTCCGAATCGAAGTAAGTATACCACTTTCCTACTCGTTTTTACATCACGATGCAAAGCCCCAATATTTCGTTTGCAATTTGTGCTTAATCATGGTCGATTTGGGTTTAGGGTTTCGTTTGGGATGATTGAGGAAGAAGGGCTCTCAGAACCCATATGATAAAACAACAATGCTTCTGATACTTGACAAGGCATAAGCCCAGTTCAAGTGGTTAAAACACATCACCCCTATGGCAGAGGTCGCGGGTTTGACCCGGCCTCTGCCCGTATTCTGTTTCTTTTTCTTCCTTTGTTGGTTTTACCACCTTTAACTTCACTAACTTTCATATAAATATATAAATATATGTATATATTTTACATACATGCATACTTATAATTATAAATAGTAAAATAAATAAATAAAATAAAATATCTTTTTAATTATGTCTAAACATAAACAAATGATTTATGACATCAATGTATTGTTTTATAAATTTATGATTATATAAATATATACACACAAATTTATAAACTATTATTGTTATAAACCAATCTTTTGTTTTATAAACTTTCAAAGTTATCAATTTATGTCTTTTGTAAATAAAAGGTAATTATATACGTGAATATTGGTATTTGAAAGAAAAAGAAAATTTATAAAATGATCTTATTAATTTTATTAAACGAAAGGATTTATAATTTACTTGAATTCTTTTTAGCGTCATAACTATATTTAAGATTAGTAATATTATAATTGTTTTAATCATATTATTACTTACTCTCTCTAATATTAAGATTCTGTTAATAATTGGAACAACTAATCTATTATTTCAAATTATGTCATAATACTCTATCATAATGACTATTTTAAACCCGATTGTCTTAATAAGATATTTATTAATATTAAAATTACAATTAATACTTATTGTTGACACCAAGTTTTCTTTTATAAATAACATTTATAAAACATTATTTCAATTATATATTACCACGTTTATCCAACTTGGTTCGTTCGCCCGTCCTTTCCAAACCCTAAAGTCCCAAATTGTTTCGTCCTTATTTCTTTTAATTGTTCCCAGATATTTATATGCATAAATATTTACTCAGGGTATCGCTAAACCGGTTCACTCGTTCTCGCGACCTAGTTCAAGTTTTAGTCGTACAATACCTAGGTGAGTTTACATAGCCCCTTTTCTTTTTATACATTTTTGGGGTGAAACATGATCACTCAATAACACACTATTTACAATTACATACGTACAATTCTACAATATGATCATATGTGTTTATTTGTGCTTTGTGCTTGAATGCTAAATATTAAGGCTACATATACATGACATACTCGTGCAATCATTAACACATTACATCAGGATAACATTTGTTGTTATGTCCTATATTTACGTCAGGATAACATGTGTTGTTATGCTCTACATTTACATCACGATAACATGTGTTGTTATGCCCTACATTTACATCAGGATAACATGTGTTGTTATGCCCTACATTTACATTAGGATAACATGTGTTGTTATGCCCTTCAGTTACAAGGTTACATTTGTGCAACTAGCTTAACTTAGATTCTCCATAAATGCTTTATAAACCATGTATCATATGAATTGTACACAAAACATTTGAACTTTACTTGTGGTGTCAAAACCTATGTGTGCTCACCAACTTTTTAGTTGACCTTGTTTTTATCGTGTTTCAGGTATGAATGTTTGAGTTGATCAAGTTCCCTTCACTTAGGATTGAGGACCTAGTTTTAAACTCAATAAAGATATTCATGTATTTTTGATACTTGTAAATGTTGTACTTAAATTCTTGAACTATGAAATGAAATTGGTTGTTTAAATTATTTCAACTTTAGTAAATCATGAGCTTATGAACAGTCTACATGTCCCGCCCCGACGTTTTCGCCGTCGGTTGGGGTGTGACAAGTTGAGTTGAAAGAGTTGCCAGATAACTTAAAGTATGCATTTGTTGGAGAAAATGAAACCCTCCCGGTCATAATTGTAGCAAACTTGACCAGGCACAAGAAAAGGCGTTAACGGAGGTTCTAGTTGCTCATAAAGCGGCCATTGGGTGGACGATAGCAGATCTGAAGGGGGTTAGTCCTTCAATTGTGATGCACAAGATCATCACCGAACTGGATGCTAAACCGGCCAGAGATGCACAAAGAAGGCTAAACCCAAACATGAGGGAAGTTGTGAAGAAAGAGGTCCTAAAATGGTTGGATGCCAGGATCATCTATCCCATATCCGACAGCACTTGGGTGAGCCTAACACAGACCGTACCAAAGAAAGCAGGTATCCAGATCATAAGGGATGAGCAGGGAGAGCAGGTAGCCACCCGACCCGTAACGGGGTGGAGGGTATGTATTGATTACAAGAAGCTAAACACAACTACTTCCAAGGATCACTTTCATTTACCTTTCATTGACCAAATCATCGAAAAATTATCAAGTCAGAAGTTCTATTGCTTTCTAGATGGGTACTCAGGGTATAATTAAATTTCTATTCATCCTGATGATCAACAGAAGACGACTTTTACCTGCCCATATGGTACTTCTGCATTCAGGCGAATGCCATTTGGGTTGTGTAATGCCCCAACCACCTTCCAAATGTGCGTGATGAGTATCTTTTCAGATATGATTGGGGAATCTCTGGAAATCTTCATGGATGACTTTTCAATCTTAGGTTAGTCATTTGAAACATGTTTAGATCAATTAACCAAAGTTTTGAAAAGATGTGTCGAAACAAACCTGGGTTTAAGTTGGGAAAAGAGTCATTTCAAGGTGCAGGAACGGATTGTTTTGGGGCACATTGTGTCAAGTCGGGGGATGGAGGTAGATCGTGTAAAAATAAAATTAATTTCAACACTACCTCCCGCACCAATGTCAAAGGGGTAAAATCATTATTGGGGAATGTGGGATTTTATCGCCGGTTTATTAAAGGTTTTAGCACAATCACTAAACCACTGTGCAATTTACTCTTAAAAGATGTCCCATTTGTTTTTGATGAAGAATGTTTAAATGCATTTAATATTTTAAAAGAGAAATTGGTAGACACCCCGATCTTGCAAGCACCTAATTGGTCACTGCCGTTTGAAATCATGTGCGATGCAAGTGACTTTGCAATCGGGGTAGTCTTGGGGCACAGTGTGGATAAGAAACAAGTGGCAATTTACTATGCCAGCAAGACCCTGGATGGGGCTACTTGCTGTTGTTTATGCTCTTGATAAGTTCAGGTCCTACATCTAGGGAAGTAAGGTGATCGTGTACTCGGATTACAGTGTCGTGAAGTATTTGATGGAGAAGAAGGATGCCAAGCTGTTGAAGCAATTCTTGTGACAAGCACTCGGAAGATTGTTTTTACTTATGTATTGTCTTTATGTATTTGTATTTGTATATCAGCGTCTGTATGTATTGGTTTATCGAGTAGTAATCATGTTCGTAGATACTTGTCGTTGTATTCGTCTTTGTTAAGTGTTGTGCACACTTAACAAGTGCGCAGGTTGCTCAACCTGCGTACTTAGCAAGTACGCACGAACATTGTCTGCGTACTTGCTAAGTACGCAGGAAAAAAGCCCTGTGCACTTAGCAAGTACGCAGGCAACAAGTCTAGTATATATAGTTGTTAGTGACAGAAGTTATGTACGCACTCATTTGTAACATCTCTTTAACCTACAAGTTTTATAATAGACGAAGTTTGAAAGTGTTTTCGCTATCGGTTTACTTTGTGTTACTTGATTCTCCACCTAGTCACGTGTATTCCGCACCTGGTCAGACTAGTCACACACCCACACGTAACGATCCGAGACACCGGGGACCTACAAGTGGTATCAGAGCTTAGCTCTAGATTTCGAGTGTTGTGAGTGTGTTAGGAGCATCTTCTACACATACTATAGAGTTTTTGCAAGCAAAAGTGTGTGTTTTTGTTGATTTTTGTGATAAAATAGGGGTAGCTTTTGAGCACTATTTTAGAAGCAAAAATCACTCAAAAACCGACTTTTTGTTGTGTATTTGAGTGTTTTTAGCATCAAAGGTTGGTTAGAAACGAGTTTCTGACCCTTTGGCTCATTTTGTTTAGTCATATCTTAAATTTTTCTGTCTCCGGTGAAATTCTAGTGACCGGAAAAAGTTGGTGAGGGTTGGTGAAAAAGTGACCTGCGTACTTACCCTTTCTGGCTAAAAGGACAGTCTTCCTGCGTACTTACCAAGTACGCAAGACCATTTCTTGTTGCGTACTTAACTCCTTCCTGCGTACTTGTCATTTACTCCTGCGTACTTGTTAAGTACGCAAGAGCAAATCTTAAGTGCGCAAGACCAAGTTCTTAAGTGCGCAAGGTCAGAACCTAAGTGCGCACATTACTTTGACTTTTTTGAAATTTGACTAAGTGTTTCACCATGGTAAATCTTCATAATCACGGTAACCTGTTAAATTATGACAATGAGATTGGAACCCCACAGAAACCACCAAAGCTGCTTAACGTAAATGATTACTCAAACTAGAAAGCACGCTTTGAGCATTATATCTCATACACCGATTCCTCACTTTGGATACCATTCTAGAGGGTTATAAGCATCCCACATATACATATCTTGATGAGGAAGTTCCCAAGCCTATCTCCAAACTTGATGAAGAAGAAAAGAAAGTTTATGACAGAGAGAAGAAAGCACACGGATCTATTACTATAGCCTTGACCGGGGAGTTATTTCACAACTTTAGAGGATACGATAACTCCAAGGATCTCGGGAAGGCTTTGCAGAAGAGATTCGAGGGAAACAGCAACATCAAGAAGAGTAAGATGGATCTTCTTAGGAAGCAGTATGAGTGCTTCAGATATCTGGAGAATGAATCTATAGATAAGCTTATCTCTAGATTCTATCATATGCAAACTGAGCTGAAAGCTTATGACTTGATCTATCCGAATGAGGAGTTAGTTGAGAAATTTCTGGATGCCCTACCACCAAAATTTGAGATGTACACCACTCTGATGAGAGAGAACTCAAAGTTTTATGAGATGACTATTGATGAAGCAATCGGAAAGGTTCAAGCACATGATATGAACCTAAAACGAAAAGAGATCTCAGGGAGACCTCAAATACAAGACCCTTCTATGTATTTTGGGACGTCTTCCACAACCAAGTCATTGGGTTCTGGAATTGCCCTTTTCTCAGGGAACTCTCATGAGGAGGATAACTCAAATGTCTGAGGTGGTCATGCTTGCTATGCAACATCTGGATCTGGTTCTGGTTCTGGATCTCATCACAAGAATTCCTCAGGAAATCCTTCTCCCACATCTTCAGCTAACCAATCAGCAATAGCCAAGATAGCTGAAGATCATGTGGTTTATTACATCATGCATGCTTGCCTATGAGAACTTCATTGGCGGTAAGCTCACGGATCCTGAAACCATAGAAGAAGACTTCAATCAGGTGGATCCGGATGATATGGAGGACATGGATATTCAATGGAATATGGCCATGATCTTTAGAAGGGAGAAGCGTTTCCTGAATAGAACTGGCAGGAAGTTTATTGGTGGACATTCAAATGCCAAGGTGGGATTTGATAAATCCAAGGCCAAGTGCTACGAATGCAATAACTTTGGGCATTTTGCAAGAGAATGTCAAAAGGACAAAGCACCGGCCTCGAGGTTCACCAGACCTAGCCAAGGAAACAATCAAGGGTACAACAACTCCAACAACCGCAATCAAGGTCAAGGTGGAACGTCCAATGCTTTGGTAGCACAACAAGACGACAACTTTGATTGGGGTGTTCATCTGGAGGATGCCCTTATTGCACAAACGCAAGTTGGTCTCATGACTGAGATTATGGAGATGATGGAAGCAGAGGAACGGGAAGCTTCTGTGGCTGACCAAGAAGAGTCTACGCCCTCATGGCTATTGGAGAGGCATCACGTTCATCTAATGAGGTAGATTCTAACTCTTTTGCTATCATTTCTTGTTCCAAATGTCTAAGCTTAAAGGTTGAAAATTCTAAGCTTCAAGACAAATTCGAACCCCTTCGTATTGTAGCTTTAAGCTACAAAGAAAACGAGAAACGACACAAAGATTCAATTGAAACGTTGAAGAAAGAAAAACGTGACTATTCACTTAAAATCAGCGATCAACGGTTTCATTTGGATGTTGCGTACAAGGGGTTAGAGAAAAGGAACAATGAGATCAACAAGCTGCAAAATGAGATCTTGTAGTTGAAAGGTAATATTGAGAAGTTGAAAAATTCTCGTTTTGTGGGGGAACACTACGAGTCTGTAGTGAGACAAGTGAATGGCTTAGGGCTGGGTACTAATGCCATTCCTCCACCAGTAAGCGGGAAATTTGTCAACGGCTTAATTGACATTGATTTGTCTTGCCTTGATGAGTCCTCGAGTCGGGATGATTCCTCTAACCAGGATGATTCCTCAAGTAAGGCTGACTCTGCATCTGATGAAGAGTTCCTTACTGCTTCTGATGATGGGTCTAAGAACATCTGCCCTGAAGGAGTAGTCTCTGAGGAGTTGCTCGGTGAACAGAAAGTTAAGAAAAACATTATCACTGATAGTGATAATTGTATTTTGACTGAACCCGATATCGTTGAATCAAATGAAAAATTAAAACTGATGCGTTATGGGGGATATAAAAACATTAATCAAGTTAAGAAAGAAGCTTTTTCAGCTAACTATGGGCTTGGCTATCAAGAAAATATGCAAAAGTATTATATTCCCAAGAACCAATCATCATCCGGTCAAACTACTGTTCACCAAACAACTGTTCACCAAACAACTTCTCCTGCTCATCATGCTGAGTCATCTAATGTCAGATCTAATGAGCCTTACAGGAGGACTTACAAAGAAAAGAGAACTTGCTTTCACTGTGGTATGGTTAGTCACATCCTTGTGAACTTCCCTGCTAAGAACCAAGGGAAACGGCCAATTGTTTCACAACCGGCTGTTATCTCTAATTCACCACCAGTGAAGCATTCCAAGAGTCCAATTGAAAATGTGGTGAAACCACCAGTAAAACCTATGGTAAAGCCAAAGATCACATCTGAGGCTAAACCATATGTTCCAAAAAGGGAAAATCTATCTGCTAAACCTTGTGCTTCTACCTCTGGTAGTGCACCTACTGGTGAGAAACCTGTGGTTAAGCTTTCTAAGCCACAGAGAAGAAGAATGAACAAGAGATTGAGGAAGCTGGAACAGCTGGCTGGAATTCAACCAGGTGAAGCTTCTACTAGTTCACCTAGTGCTTCTGAATGCAAGGCGACTGTTCCAGTAAAACAAAAGAAAAGGTCCTGGAACAAGAAATCTAAAAGTTCTCAATCTCCTGGTCCCAAGTCTTCTAAAGATTCATCCATTTTTTACGGTCACGATTGTGAATTAATTGAGGTTGTTTATTTTGATAAAGACGGACGACCCAAGACCACTATGGCTTGGGTCTCCAAATCTAATTAATTTCTTGTGACACGTGCAGGGACATCCGAAGGGTACTATCTCTAATCGTTGGTATGCAGATAGTGGATGCTCCCGGCACATGACAGGTAACATGGCCCTGCTTCAAGATGTAAAACCATTCAGAGGCGGATATGTGGCCTTTGCAGGCGAGAATGGCAGCAATATTACTTCTGTTGAGTGTTTCTCAGATGTGCAACAAGGAGTACTCCGTTATGTTTGACAAATCTGAATGCATGATTCACAAACCTGGTTTTGAAGTTCCTGAAGACTGGATTCTGATGCGAGCACCAAGTACAAACGAAACTTATCAGATTGATATGAGCGTGGCAACAACCATCTCATTAGTTGCTACTTGTTTGCTTACCAAAGCGACAGAGCTTGACTCTATCTTGTGGCATAGGAAACTCGGACACATTTCTTATCGAAAAATGAATCATCTTGTCTGAAACGGTTTGGTAACCGGTGTTCCTAAGCTGAGATTTGCTTTTGCTAATGACTGTATGCCTTGTAAAAAGGGCAAACATCAACATAAGTCTCACAAGCCCAAGCTCCAAAAATCTATCGATACCTCTTTGGAGCTATTACATATGGATCTGTTTGGACCCATAAGTATCAGGAGTATTGGAGGTAAGTCATTCTGTCTAGTTGTAACTGATAAATTCTCACGTTTTTCTTGGGTGCATTTTTTAGGTACAAAAGACGAGACTGCTGACATTCTTCAATACCTGATCCTGAGCTTGGAATCTCTTTGCAAGTTGAAGGTTAGAAGAATAAGGAGTGATAACAGAACTGAATTCAAGAATAATTTGATGGAGCTTTTCTGTCTCAAGAAGGAGATCTATCACGAATTTAGTGCCCCGTACACACCTCAGCAGAACGGAGTTGCAAAAAGGAAGAACAGAACCTTGATCGAGACTGCAAGGACAATGTTGTCAGATGCAAAGCTTCCTGTAACTTTCTGGGCAGAAGAGGTAAATACAGCTTGTCACATTTTGAACAGAGTTCAGGTTATGAAAAGGCACAACAAGACCTGCTATGACTTGATCAACAATCGACCTCCCAACCTTGACTACCTAGTTCCTTTTGGTAGTCCTTGTTCCTTATTGCTACAATACAAGGATCGAAAATCCAAATTTCATGCAAAAGCAGTGGAAGGCATCTTCTTAGGATATGTTGCCAATTCACCTTGCAAGACAGTGTACAATATAGGAACTCGTACTGTCGAGGAATGGTTCGAAGTGGATTGCAGTAAACACAGCATTCCACTAGAACTAACTGGTCCAGCTTGGGGTTTTGATTATGATGTGCTATTCAAATCTTCAACCTTCCTGATTTGTCTGCCGATGTTGCCGCAAATGTGAATGCTTTCTTTGGTGGCGGTGATGACTCCAGTTTCTCAACCCGTGCAACTGTACCGATTGTAACTCCCGATTCTAATGCTGCATCTACATCTGGAACTCATGACAGTGATGATGTTGAACTTGTCCATGTTGACGGAAATGACGCTCAAGCTAATCCTAACACTCGTGTAGGAAAAAAGCTCCAGCTGATCCAATCAACATTGAATCATCGTTTTCTAGATCACAGGATATGGGGGAGTTGAGCACGAACCTCGATTCAGAAATTCAAGAACCGCAAATACCAGAGACGAGATTGCATAAGTTTCATTCAATTGACAACATTATTGGTGATCCTCATGCCGGTGTTCAGACTCGTCATGGAGCCATTACTGAGAACTCTAGTTTGTACGCTGAGATACTTGACACAGGTGTCATGGAAACATGTTTGCATGCTGCATTCGTGTCCCAGTTGGAGTCGAAGAATGTGAAGGAAGCTCTCGCTGACAACTGTTGGATTGAGGCGATGCAAGATGAACTGTCCCAATTCCAAAAGTTGCATGTGTGGGATTTAGTTGACTTGCCAAGAGGCGTACAACCAATTGGAACCAGATGGGTGTTCAAGTGCAAAACGGATGATCGTCATGTCAAAGTGAAGAATAAAGTAAGGTTGGCTGTTCAAGGATTTTATCAACAAGAGGGCTTGGATTACACTGAAGTATATGCCCTAGTTGCTAGACTTGAGGCCATTCGACTGTTTCTAGCTTATGCCTCCTATGTCGGCTTCAAGGTTTGTCAAACTTGATGTGAAGAGTGCTTTCCTGTATGGAAAAGTTCATGAAGAGGACTATGTCACTCAACCTCCCGGCTTTGAAGATCCGCATAATATCAATAAAGTGTATAAGCTCGACAAAGCACTTTATGGTCTTCATCAAGCACCTCGGGCATGGTATGAGACGTTATCAAAACATCTACTATCAAATGGTTTCGACCGTGGACAGATTGACTCGACCCTCTTCATTCGGAAAGCAAGAGGTGATATTCTACTCGTACAAGTGTATGTCGACGACATTATCTTTGGGTCTACAAATAAAGAGACGTGTAGGGAATTCGAACAGGTGGTGAAGTCCAAGTTTGAGATGAGCAACATGGGTGAATTGTCGTTCTTCCTGGGTCTGCAAGTCAGTCAAAGAGAGGATGGCATCTATCTACATCAAACTAAGTATGTGTAGGACATCTTATCAAAATACAAGATGAATGATAGCAGTACTTATGGCACACTTATCCTTGTCAATCACGGTTTGCATCCAGACAAAGATGGAAAGGATGAGGATTGTAAATTGTACCATGGGACAATCGGTTCTCTCATGTATCTCACAGCTTCAAGGCCTGACATAATGTTTGCTTTATGTTTGTGCTCAAGGTTTCAGTCACAACCAAAAGAGTCTCATATGATAGCTGTCAAGAGGATATTCAGATACTTGAAAGGGAGACCCCGATTGGGTCTTTGGTACTCAAAGCAGTAGTTATTTGACCTCAAAGCCTATACTGATTCATATTATGGCGGTTGTAACCTTGATAGAAAATCAACTTCAGGTGGATGTCAATTATTGGGAGACAAGCTGGTCTCCTGGTAGTGTAAGAAGCAGTCAACGGTTTCTGACTCAACATGTGAAGCAGAGTACATTGCTGCAGCGAGCGGTTGTTCTCAGATATTGTGGATTCAGCAACAATGGAGAGACTACGGCTTAAACTTCACTAGAACTCCACTGTTCATTGACAACAATGCCACCATGTCCATCACAAACAACCCGGTGAAACATTCCAAAACTAAACATATTGAAATTCGCCAACATTTCATCGTGATTGTGCTGAAAAGCATCTCATTGAACTTGTAAAGGTTCACACGGATGACAACTTTGCTGACCATTTCACTAAGGCGTTTGATCGAACACGTTTTGAACATCTTGTCAACATGATAGGAATGTTCAATCCAGAGTGAAAACTTGTTTTTCTTAAATCAATTCAATTCATGAAAGTTAAATTTTATTCCTTTTAATTTTTCTGTATAGTTCTGTTAATTTTCAAATATTTTACAAAAATTCAAACAAAATAGGAAACCAAAAAATTTCAAAGTTCACTTGAGAAAACAGGAAATGATAGTACATCAGAAATGATCTAAACGTCCTAGACTGCTCATATGGGAAATGATTGCGTCATGCTTACTTGATTGTTTAAATTATTGTGTTCTTAATATGTTTATCTACAAGTAATTTGAATTGTCAGTAGGTTGTAAGCATCTTTAAATCATTAGTAGGGTGGAAATTAAATCTATACTACAACTATGATTTGAACCCATATTTGCTAGTGTGTGTGCGTAAAAGAATGCAAAAGATCACTATCGGATACATAATGTTAGATTTGGTCAATTATTTTATTCTGAGACCAGTTTCGGGCTAGGTCGTTAGCACAATTAATGCGGTTCATCTCACTGCCCATACTCACAAGTATGCAATGAGAGATTGAATCAAGACATGTCTTTATATCAACCGTTGAGCGTGTATTCACCCTTGAATCATTCCTGATTCATTGAATTCAAATCCAGATAAAAGTTGCATTCCCTTACCTACATACTCAAACACCATATTCATTATCCTGAATCATCATACCGATATTCACTGAAGAAATCACATGAAACCAAGTCAAATGAATCACTCGATTCTAAATCTTATGATTCCTGATAAACCTTATGGATTCTGTTTGATTTTTCCTGTGCTAATTGATATAGCCTCATTCTGGAAAATTAGAAAATCATTGGGAAAATCTTAGATGCCTTGAGATAAGTGCAAAGTAAGTTCATAGCATAATTGTGGGGCACACGTTGTATATTAATAACTATTACCTTAACACACAAGAACATGATACTAAGATGCTTATGGTTTCAAATGTTATAATATTGTCAACTTGAATTACTTGTTTATGTGCTTATTACGTATAAATAAATTGTAATCCATGACATGATCCCATATTCTTTGATGTTTATCTTGTATCATTATTGCTATAAATTAGCCTGATATGATCCTCTGCTCGTGTCATTGAACAAAAATTGCTTGTGTGTGAATATGTGTATATCGTTATTCTGAAAAGATCAAAAAGATTTTAAGTTTGTGTATAGTTCAAATTCCAATCAGAAAAGCCAAAAATATTTGTGTTTAACCTTCGTGAACTGACTTTGAATCCTTTTGATTGAATGTGCTTATCATGTTCGTTATTTGACTTTGACTTCTTCATAATTTGAGTTGAAAAGTTTGAGTTCACAAGGTTCTCGGCGTACTTGATAAGTGCGCATGAGGTAAACCCTGCGTACTTATCAAGTACGCAAGACTTAAGTCATGCGTACTTACTAAGTACGCAGGAGTTAAGTCCTGCGCACTTGACAAGTACGTACGACCCATGTGTGTGGGGTATATAAGTCTTTTTTCATCCCGATCATTGTTTCATCCTCACCTAACTAACATTTGATGAGAATCTTAGACCATTTCATCCGCAAAATCTCTTGTTGAGGACCGATTTCTTGACTTTCGAGCTTAGGGTTTTGATATGAAATTTAAAACGGGTTTGGGTGTTCTTAAGTTAAATTAGGCCCTAAAACTAGTTTATGGTCATCAATCGAAGCTCTAGCATGCTAAATTCGTCCTTAATTGTTCTTGATTTTGGTTTTGAACCCTTAGGTGTCCGTGGTTTTGCATCGGACCGAGGTTAGGTCCAAATGACCTTGTTTTAGCATTGCATTGGTGTTAGTCTTGGTCCCATAGGTCTTAAACAGGTTTTTCGACATTGTGGTGACCATTATCATCATCTAAAACTTTGAATCTCTTGATTTTGGATTTTGTAAAAGTTCTAAGTGTTAGTTCCTGCGCACTTATTAAGTACGCAAGAATTAGCTCCTGCGTATTTACTAAGTACGCAAGAACAATTTCCTGCGTATTTGTTAAGTACCCAGGAAGTGTAACTCAGAAATTTTTCTAAGTCTGAAATTCGGTTCAATGTGCAAGTGCTATACTTTGTCATGTCTTGTTATATACCATTGATTCTGTTTGATCTAATGTTGTATATCTTATGTTATTGGAGAGATGGCTGGTGATGGCGGTGATGAAGAAGAAGGAGGAGATGGTGCTGAAGAGTCAGATTCTGAGGCGACTGAATCTGATTCATCTGACTCTGATGATGCACTAGGCCAAACACACCCATGGAGAATGGCGAAGGTTTCCCTTCCCTAGTCATCCTCCAAAAGACAAAGAAGAAAGAATTCAGACAATATGTATGTTGCTGAACATGAGACTAAGAGGAGGAAGAATAGGACTATTCAAGGATTCCTTCCTGAATCTTTCTATATACGTCATTTGGAGGTACTGACGTGGAGCACGTTAGCCATGCTGGAGTCGGTTTCACGGAGCTCAAATTTGACATAGTCGTCCTTGAGCTCACGGATTTTGACCTTGGGGAACCTCTGGTCACGGAGCTCAAACTTGACATAGTCGTCCTTTAGCTCAGGGATTTTGACCTTGGGGAACCTCTGATATGATGTTGTTTGACAAATACTACTTGCATACAGATGATAGAGATTGAAGACAACTCCAGAGCTGCTGTCAAGGGGGAGTTTGTTGAAGCAATTCTTGTGACAATCACTCTGAAGCTGTTTACTCTAAAGCTGTTAGAGACTGTAGACATCTCCGATCTGCTGTCAAGGGGGAGTTTGTTGAAGAAATTCTTGTGACAAGCACTCTGAAGATTGTTTTTAATTATGTATTGTCTTTATGTATTTGTATTTGTATATCAGCGTCTGTATGTATTGGTTTACCGAGTTGTAATCATGTTCGTAGGTACTTGTCGTTGTATTCGTCTTTGTTAAGTGTTGTGCGCATTTAACAAGTGCGCAAGTTGCTCAACCTGCGTACTTAGCAAGTATGCACGAACATTGTCTGCGTACTTGCTAAGTACGCAGGAAAAAAGCCATGCGCACTTAGCAAGTGTGCAGGAAACAGATCTAGTATATATAGTTGTTAGTGACAGAAGTTATGTACGCACTCATTTGTAACATCTCTGTAACCTACAAGTTTTATAATAGACGAAGTTTGAAAGTGTTTTCGCTGTCGGTTTATTTTGTGTTACTTGATTCTCCACCTAGTCACAGGTATTCCGCACCCGGTCAGACTAGTCACACACCCACACGTAACGATTCACAAGCCTAGGTTGATCAGATGGGTACTACTGTTGCAAGAACTCAACCTAGAGATTCAAAACAAGAAAGACACAGAAAATGTGGTGACAGATTCAAAATAATGACTAAATAAATCTTTTCCTTTATTTAATTTGATTTTCAATAAAGACAAGTGTTAAAAGTAATGATCTAAATAACAAGTAATTGAATCAAAATTAAGGTATAAAACATGTTCTAGATGACTTTTATAATAAAATAAATTAAATGAGAGATTGCATGAACTTTCACAAGGTAAATGGTTTTATAAAGATTATTCCAAATATATTTTATAAACCGAACATTTTAAATAATAAGTTGTTAAAGAAATTGTTTTGAATAAATTAAGATTTATTAGGTCGTTATCCTAACAATAACGAATAAAAATTGTTTTCTTTGAAAATTTAATAATTTAATTTATTCGGGTGAATATGAATATTCAAGGGTTTATAAAAAGGAATTAGTTAATAACACTGGGTTTATAATTATGTTTGTCAAGTTTAAGGTTATATATCAGTAACAAAATACAACACGCGTATACTAATATATGTTAATAATATATGTTTATATGTATATATACAAACATATATATATATATATATATATTTATTTGAAAATAATCTTTAATCGCAAAACTCTTGACAAATCCATAAGAGAGTTTGTTTATGTTTATATAAAAATATATATTTGAGAATGACAAGGTCTAACTCTCAACCAAAAATAAAATTGCTGTAAACAGGTAGAGGCGGGTTCGAAACCGTGACCTCTTGCCTGTTAGATGAGAGTATTAACCATAAGACGTGGGCATAAGCCTTGTAAGAGGTAGGGTTTTTATTTGTTTTAACATAAGGGTCTTGAGGCCCTTTCTTCCCCAATACCTCCGATGGAAAACCCTAACCCCAAAATTGACATTAAACAGGGCAGTTTTGTAATCGGATCGATGGGGCTTTGAATGGTGATGTGAAATCGAGTAGGAAAATGCCATAGTACCTGAATCGGAGTTTGATTCGATGCGAAGAGCCGGTGGCGGTGTTCTTCCCGTCGCGATTCAGAGGAGGGGGAAAAAGACAGCGTTTTGAGTTCAGATTGATGGTAGCAGGTTAGGGGGTGTTCAAGGGGTGAGACTAAACTCGTGAAAGTGATAAACGATGGATTTAACAGACGTATGGGGCTCTGTTTCGGTGATTCAAGTTTGTAACCGAAAGCTTTCAATTCTTGATGGTTAAAGCTCTTGATTTCGCAATCAAACACGAATTATCCATCATAAATGATTGTAGTTGAATGGAGAAACGGTTACGAACGATTCAAGTCTGGGTTTGAAGAGATTAGAGTATTTTGGATGCGGGTTTGACTTTCTCCAAAGTCAAAATTGGATGAAAGTTCCAAGGTTCAATATTTTTATAAAGAAGGGTTCAAAAGTTAAAGGGTTCAAATGAACTGCAGGGGGTTCAAGACTCACTATATTTATTTTAATTCCTTTTAATAGTTTATAAGAATTCATTTTACTTATAGAAATTATTCTTATAAAGTGTAAAAAAAAATCTAAATGTTATTTGTCAAAATTTTGTTATGAATAAATTCTATCTTTTATAAATCCGAATTTATGTAAATGGTTTATCTAATATCTTCAAGATATATAATTACTTATATATATTCTTAAATATATATCCTTTAATAAGGATGTAGAAAACATGGTTAATGTTTATAAGTTTTGTTAATTACTAAATCAAGGCATAAACATGTATATATACATACATTAAATATATGTATAATTACATATTTATGTATAAATACATTTCAGTTTTGGTTTGTTTATCGAAGTATGTATATGTGTATTTACTGTAAATCTAAAATTTGAAATTATATGAATGAAATCTGAATTTGAAATACTTGAAATCACTATTAAAGATTTACAATGCATTGAACTAGAATGGAATTAAGATCTTTTCATTGTACGATTAAAAAAATAAATAATAAAAAAATAAAAAAATAAAGTTACGGTCGGAAAAACATGGATGTTACACGGTCGACTATGTTTCTAAATGGGTTGAAGCAATCTCCACCAAGACGAATGATCATACGGTGGTGTGCAAGTTTGTGCAGAACAACATCTTCTCCAGGTTTTGTGTCCCCCGTGTGATCATCAGTAATGGGGGTTCACATTTCAAGAACTTTCAATTCGGTAAACTGCTAAAACGGTACGGTGTGAACCATCGGATCGCCACTCCATATCACCCCCAAACAAGTGGGCAAGTGGAGGTGTTAAATAGACAAATCAAGGAGATTTTACAAAAGACGGTAAGGCCTGATCGTAAGGATTGGTCTACAAAACTTAACGATGCTCTATGGGCCTACCGAACAGCTTTCAGAACTCTGATTGGTACCACACCTTACCGGTTAGTCTTTGGCAAGGGTTGTCATCTACTAGTAGAGATAGCTCATCGTGCTATATGGGCAGTAAAATCTGGTAATTTGGAGTATGATAATGTAGGTAAGGAGCGAAAGCTACAATTTTGTGAATTGGAAGAGCTGAGGGATGAACCGTATGAATGTGCAGTTGCATACAAGGCTAAAATGAAAGCAGTGCATGATTCAAAGTTGAAGAAGAAGGTGTTTGATGTAGGCTAGAAGGTGTGGCTATACAACTCGAGACTGAAGCTATTTCCTGGAAAGCTGAAGAGTAAATGGATGGGTCCATACTTAGTTATCCGAGTTGGACATTTTGGTGAAGTCGAGATAGAGGATTTTGATGACCACCTCAGGCAGGTAGTGAATGGGCATAGACTGAAGCCCTACTTAGAGACGGATGAGATTAATGACACAAGGGAGGAATCTGTCAGCTTTGTGATGCATGAATCTGCATATGAATAACCAAAGTATGGTACACCGCGTCTGGCTGAAGACGTTAAACTTAGCGCTCTTAGGAGGCAACCTAAGGTTAGTTTGCTTTAATTTCTTGTCTAGTTAAATGAACGTTGTGGGTGGGTTCTTTAGAAACCCTCATGAGATTAAACTCGTCCACTCGGGCTATCGAGGGGTTTAAAAGGCTTGTTGCATGTGCTAAATGCATCCGTGATTCCTACGAAAGTGAGTTAGGATTTTCTTTTTGTTTTTGTGCTTTTATCTGGGAAGAGCCCAAGTGTGGGGACGTTCTGGGAATGTTGATGCTTGTTCTAATGCAATAGGGACCATGCATCATTCTCCGGGGGATAGGATACCGTGTGTAGAGTTTGTAGAGTCGTGAGTCTTAGTTTTTAGTATTTTCGGTATGTTTTTGCGTATTTTTGAGTTTTTTTTCAGGGATTTGGGGCCATACAGGCATGGAAAATCATCATAAACAGTTTTCCAGGTATGTATGAATATGAATTGGGTGTTGGAATGCATTTTTGAAAAAGTTGAAAATTTGACTTTGGAGATTAAAAATTTTTCTAAGTATGAGAATCGTCAAAAGTTTCTGTCAAGGATATTTCGTGACACGCGAAGAACCAAAAGAATGGCCGGGTAAAATTTACACTCTTCGCGGTACGCGAAGAGTAGGCAGTACACGATACGCGAGGGACCCAAATATGGTCATTTTTCCTTATTTTTTATTTTTGGTATTTTTGAGTCGTGTCGAGTCTGTAGGGTCTTTTCATATTTATTGAGTCATTATATTCAGTCGATATGATGCTTGTGGGTTTGTTTTGAGTTTAATTTTGCAGGTTTGGATTGATCCACCCATACTCAATCTCTATTCGGGTGACGATAGTCCGAGTTTGATGTTCTTGTACAAGGCAGCCCATTAGCATTCTTTGCCGACGATCGCGAATGAAATGCTATACGATCATCTGTCCAGCTAAGTTTTCTTTATTTTTGTATTTTATTTCGTTTTAGTGTCGTTTTTCCTAAATTGAGGGCAATGTAGAGTTCAACTGTGGGGAGGGGAGACTTTAGTCTAGGTCTGTATTTTGAGTCATAAAATTTCAAAAATCCATAAAAATTTTAAAAAACTTAAAAAAAATGTTCATGGATTGCAAATAAATGGAAAATGATAGTAGAATTGGAAACTATGCTTGTGAATTGAATTGGAATAATAAAGTGAAAATAAAAAGCGCGTCTAATTTGTAACGTTTTGGTAGACCCAACCGACTTTAAGAGCTTAAATATCCTGATAGTGTATCTAGATTTAAATGAATAATTAATCAGGATGTCTTGTGGGTTCTCATCTTGGGGGTGTCGGGGAGGCTGAAACTGTCAATATAGGGTGATAGGTACCTCTATAAGCAAGAATCTATAAGTTTTTAAATTTTTCTTGGCACACCGCATTCTTTTTATGAGAATAAATCTGAAAGTTGGTGGCGCCCGCATTCCATAATCCACCCTTTCATGAGCTTAGTTAATTAATTGAGAGCTTGAGTTCTACCTACGTGTTACCCTCCGGGTTATAAGCTTGGTTGAAACACCCATGGGCAGACTCTTAAGTGATCACTCAGAGATGATTAAGTTTGACTTATGTGTTACCTTCCGAGATGGCAACCTGGTCGAAACACCACTAAGTTGAGTTTATGTTCTTCATTGTTTAAAAACTGAAGCCTATGTGTTACCCTCCGGGGTAGTGACTTGGTTGAAACACTAATGGTTAAGGTTTATTCATATATTATTAATCAAAGCTCATATCATTCATACCATCGATCCATTATCCATCATTAATTTTTAAAACATATAAATTCGTGTTTATAGTGGTGGGGAAAATCTATATGGTTTATCTCGGGCCTAAACATGACCTTGAGATGGGATTAGGCTGAACTGTAGCTTTTTGAGTGTGAGACCCATAGATAGACTGTTTCTTGGTAAATAATAGGATAGTAGATCACAGAATCAGGGCCTTGAGAGTCGGTGGTTGGGTTTAATCGGACAGAAATACCAATTGTCATAATTAACGGTAAGTATGTTTTAAGTTATAAAGTGTGAAGCAAGTTTTCCGATTATGATTCCATTGCATAATTCTTTTTCGGGACGAAAAAGATCAAGTGTGGGGATGTGATGTAATGCTAAATATCCCGTGTATAAGAGTCTAATTCGTATCGTTTAAGCGTTTAGCATTGTATATTGAGTCTGTTTTATGTGCATTTGGTATTTGTGAGTCTTACAGGTTAAGCATGCCACTTGAGCGGGAAATATGAGGCATAAATCAAGAGGATAGCAGCATACACGGGGACCAGAGAAGTCAAAGTCAACAAAAGTCAAAATTCATGGAATTAAGGTTCTTCGCGGTACGCGAAGACCTGGGAGTGCATGTTCGCCATACACGAGAAAGCAGAATATGGGTCACGACTATTTTGGCCTTCGTTCCACGTGAAGATGAGCTGGGTTTGGTTCGCGACACGCGAAAAGTAGGAAAGTCAGAAAAAATAACCTAAATTCAATTATAAGCCAAGGAGGAGTCTTTATTCGAATTAACTTGCATTCATCAGTCCCAGAGCTTTTCCTAGGCGATTTCTAGAGATAAAGTTCCAACCTTTTCCAGTTTTTGATGCTAGATCGAGTTATACGAATCATTGAAGAATCGACGATGATGTCGATGAGCGACTATTTCTTCCGTGGTTGTTTCCGGGTGTAGGATCTGCTGTGTAAGGTGATGATCTGATTCATACTTGATTTGGTATAGGATTCTTGTAATCGTTTGGTTGTTTGGATCTTATAGCTTGTTTTGGTTAATTGAATAACTTTGATTTATTAAGTTAATGCATGCGTCAGTTTTACTTCATGAACCCTTGTTTGTCTATGCTTGGTATGTTGAATTGGTACTTGATTATTGGGTAATTAGCTTGTGTCAAGTATTCAGTTTTACAATCGTTGCTCACCGCAGTCACTATCTTGATTGTTACTTATTCATTGAACTTAATAAAATGAGTCATGTCTATGTGATTCCCAATTAGTATAAATCAGTAATCACCAAACTTGCAATCTGAACCGGGAAGCAATCCTTTTCTCATTATTGTTTTCAAAAGTTTTAAATTTTCTGCTTTTTAATCTGAATCAAAATAGTTTTTATAATAAACACTTTCCACCAATTCCCTATGGATACGACACCCTACTTCACTATACTATCGTTTAAGGTAACTAGGGATTAGAGTTTTAATATTGGTTTTGATTGACCTTGACAACGCGATCAATGATCAGCCGGGTAACTCTTCATCGTTTGCCAAGCATCATCGACCATCATCATTACCTACCCTTAACCTGAATGCGCATAATAAAAATTCAGCCACACTGGTGAGTTCTAGCTTTACATAAAACTTTAACTTCAAATATTTTACCAAAACATAACATATTAACTTCATTAATAAAAGCGTACATAAACATGCTATAACATAACATAACATAACACATAAGTCAACAAACATATCGAATATGTGCCTTCTCGTAACCGTCAATTCCAATTTTAAGAACGATACCACATAGGGCATCCGTACCAAACATTAAGCACGACATCACAAGTATGACACATACCAAACTTCCAGCACGATACTCCGTGGAGTAGTCATACCTAACTTCAAGCACGATTACCCCGTAAGGTAAATCGTACCAACTTCAAGGATCATGATAATCCCCATGGTGACCGTCATCACCCCAGTTGTATAACAGTTGGCCAGCTACAAAGGCCCCTATAAAGGTAAGGCCCATAACATAACCTCAATTTCCTAAGGGATAATGGCAGATTCGTTCGTTTGTGACTTTCATAATCATTCACTTGTTTACTTCAAAACTTCAGTTAAAGTATTCGTACATTTTATTAAAAATCATTCATTCGTAAACACATCATAAACCTCATTTGGCAAAACATTTCATAAACACATCGTTCATAACTTTTACTTCCAAAACATCGTTCATAAGCATCGTTTCATAAAACATCAATAACATCATTTATAAACATCGTTTTATAAAACCGTTACATCGTTACGTATGCACACCAGCTCGAAAACATTATTTAAAACATTTAAAGAAGGGCTTCTAAAACTCACCTGAGATGAACACGGTCAAAGGTCTCTAAAAGATCTTCAAACCTATACGTACGCAACCTAGTCTTAGCTTTATATACAACTCATTACATTTTATCCCTTCACACCGAGAACTTTTAAAAGCACTTGGCTCATTCCCAAGAACTTAGGAGTACACGGTTCCTTCCCGCGAATTTAGGATTTCACTGCTCAAGGGGAGTTCTCGGGAGTTTACCCGTGAACTAAGCCCGAGAACCTCAGCCGTGAGCTATACATGAGAACTCCAACCGTGAACCATAACCGAGAATCCCAGCCGTGAACCCTAGCCGAGAATCCCCAGTCGTGAACCCTATCCGAGAATCCTAGCCGTGAACCCTCGGTTCTCACCCCAAAACCCTAGTTTTGCATGGACTCAGATCTGGATCGATTGATTCGTCAAGTTTGGAACTTTTTATGTTCAAAACTTGTATTTTCCTCAAGTGATTCCAGATCTGAAGTCTTTCATCAATTGACCCTTAAAAACCCGACCTTTATGAGTAAAATCGCGTAAAAACCCATTTCAAGGAAAACATAGAAAAATGAGAGTTTCTTACCTCAAATCGACTCTTTCCTTTAGCAATCCTTCACTCGAGTAGTGTAGCAAGGTAGAGGGTCGATCCTCAACTCAGTCCAAAGCTTTCTCTCTCTAACAGTGATATGGAGCTTGAACAAGGATTAGGGAGAAATATGTGTGTGTATGTGTCACACCCTGGTCGGCGGCGGATTATACGCCGAGGCTGACGCGGTTGTTCATAAGCACATGATCATCTATTAAATGTGATAATATTTATTCATCAAATTTAAATGTATCCGTTACAAGTAGAAATGGAAAACAAAGAGTTCAAACATAACATACGTTAAATTTAATAGTTATTAAAGCTAGGTCCGAAGCCCTAAGTAATCATGTAGTGTCCTCAAACCAGTGCACCTGAAACATGTGAGTAAATGTCAACTACAAGTAGTTGGTGAGTAACATAGGTTTTGACACCAAATAAAAGTTAAGTAAAAAGTAATTGAAATTCAATATGTTCAAAGCATAACTATGACATAAATGTGAAAACATACAAGGTTCCAAGCGTACAATTCAATCCGTAGTAAATGGAAAACTGGTAAGTACAATCCCACTTATTGTGTTTTGGAAAAATAGTAATATGGTACACACAAAACCCGCCAAGGTTTGTGTTAACTGGATCGGATTCCCCTTTAAATGATCATGTTAGGTACTACCTTAGGGCTGGGTAGCATGTTAATGAATGTACTAGCATGAACACATGTAATGGTCACCAAGCAGTTTAAGACATAAACCACATAGTAAATTGCATGAGAACAGTGGTATTGAATTTGGTAAGTATAGTACGTAAAAATGTTCCACTCCGAGTATTTGTAAACAATAGTAAAGAGAAAGGGGCTATGAAACTCACCTGAGTTGTGTACTAGAAGTGGATAGCACCACACAAGGATGCAATAGAAAACACAAGAGTTGGCCTGTGAACCGTCTACGTATGCCCTAGAATTATAAGCATAATAATTAGGGACACATGGGATATTGTGACGATGACACGGAAGAGTTAACGTCCTAAGACGCACTAACGATTAAAGAGTAGACGAACTTGTTCACAGTAATAGAGGATTTTCTTAATATAATAAGTATTAAGATAAGTATGTTTCGTGTCGAACGTTTCTAGTTATGAATAATATTAATAAATATATATTTGTGTGGTCGTACCATTTAAATAATGGCTAGAAAAATAATATAACTTCATATATCATTTTTAAGTTTTAGGGAAATAACACCATAATAAATCTTGTGGCAAAAATAATAAACATGTTATTTTTATTTGAGAACATAAACGTGGGTAGATAAAATAAATAATTATATTATTTATAACTTTGAAGTGCGACATAAAATTTATTAACGTGGCGAAAATAACGTATAAATATATTGTTTTTAAACGAAGTCAAGGGTTGAAAATAATAAAAATATATTATTTTAAAAGTGGAAATATATACAAAAAAAATGGGTTATAAAATCTAACCCGAGCCTACGGGTGGTTTTCGGAGCTAAAAAGCATTAATATGCTAATATATTAATATGGGGATTGTTTTTATATTAAAATAATGCATAAAAACTAGTTTAAAAACGAAATGGGGGTGGAGGGACTCGAACCCGGGTCTCCTCCCCCACAGCCAAGCGTCTTAACCAACACAGCCCGCTAGGGTGTCGCCAACAAAACCGGTTCCGAAAGCTTTTATCATTTAAACCCAGTGGGCTCTTCCCTCCCATCGAAGGCGGACCAAACCCAGTCCTGGTCCATTGATTTCGACAATGAATTGCATCAAGAGTTTGGGGGTTTTGATTACAGGTCTAAAACGAATCGGATCATGAGATTAATTTGAAAAACGTCAAGTTTAAGTTCGTTTAATTCCTCTTTGAAATTGCGAGACCGAATTGGACAATTCTGATAATAAAAATTGTTGAATTCATAGGGCTTTTATAGAGTAGAACATTTTGAATTTGTTGGAGTACTTTAATTTCATTTATAAAGCTGTTAGGATCAAAGTCCCCAAATCATTTCAAGAACAAACCCTAATTACGGGATCATGAAAAAATCGATATTAATAGATCAAATTAGCATGGGGGCTTACACTGTTTGGAGGATTGCGAAGCTAAATATATGATTTAATTGAATTTAAACAGAGTCTAGGGTTGAACTCGATTAAACTGGTTTCATATGAACCCTAGATCATGGATTGTGATTGAATTGATGATATACGGTTAAATTAACATAGGGCTTTCCATTAACGGACCCAAACGAAGCCAAGGGACGGTTAAATTACTAGGATATTGCACGGGTCGACTGTGATCGACTAAAAGGGATGCCGACTGTGGGTGATTTGATCTCTGGCGACTCTAATTGCGTCTCCGGCGGGATTGATGTATGCAAAAGCTTCGGTGGAGTTCGTACAAGGAGCGCAGCGTGTTCAATTGCGAGCTTAATGATCGAAACAGACCAATTTGATGGTTTCATGATTAGGAGTCGGCGGTTACGTTTAAAGGATCATAAATGGGTTTAATTCGAATCAATGTCGGGGTTTAATGTCCTGATGATGGTCGTTAATGCCATAGACGTGCTTAACGGTTACGAATTGCAACAAAAATCAGATGTGGGGTTCGAATTTGAGTCAAGAACATCCGGATTTTGACTTTCAAAAGTCAATTGGAGCTAAAACCTTTGATTTTGACTTTTCTGAGTCAACAAGAACAAAGGTGATTAATTTTGACTTTGTGAAGTCAAAAGAATGGGTTTAGGGTATTTACAACTTAGGTCCTTGTAGTTTTAGTTTAGAAATTGGTAGAATTAGTCCCTAAGGTTTGAGATTGAGCTAATTAAGTTAACTTTAATTGGATTAGGTTAACGTAGTTAACCTGGAAAGTTCGGATTGTCACATCATCCCCTAGTTGAAAGAATTTTCGTCCCAAAAATTAGAATAGTACCTTAAGTGTTTGACGTGGAGTGCTTGAACAGATGAGGGTACTTGCGCATCATCTGATCGTCACGCTCCCATGTGAATTTCAGGTCCGCGTTTCGAGTTCCAACGAACTTTGACAATAGGGATTTTACTGTGCTTGAGCGTTTTGACTTCCCTATCCATGATTTTGATGGTTCTTCAACGAAGCGTAATTTTTCATCGATTTGTAGTTCCTCAAGAGGGACCGTGAGTGTCTCATTTGTTAGACATTTCTTCAAGTTTGAGACATGAAAGACGTTGTGTGCATCACTAAGTCCTTCAGGTAGGTCCAGTTGGTATGCTACTAGCCAATACTCTTCACTATCTTGAACGGTCCAACATAACGAGGGTTTAGTTTGCCTCGTTTCCCAAGTAAACTCGGGGTCACGTTTAGATTCCCAACGAGCTTTGACTGTTAGTTTGGGGAGTACGATTGATAACAAGATTTAGGTCTGATACTCAAAGTCAGGCATGAATGATGATAGTGGATTTAGTTTGAAGAGAATTAAGGAGAAGGCTGTCGAAGAATATTTTGGACTTCATAGATAGAATGCATCACTTGAAATGAGAACGATGAGAATTCGATGATCAAAACTTGTTTAGGATGAAGTCTAACATGTTCAAGAAATGTCACTGGATAAAAGGTTTCACAAGCATTGGTCAAGGTCAAAATAACATAAAACGTTATGTGACACGAACAACGCTACTTCTGACGATATGACAGGAACACTTATATATAGGAAGTACCAGCGGCGTATCCACCATGCCCTTATCATATCGCATCAGTTTCGTTATTATATATCACGATAGGTTTTATGTCATAACGCACGACAGAATTCGCTATGTTTTCCATGCGCTGACTTTTATAATTACGTGTGCACCCGTAATTACTCAAATCGTCGTATGGTCCATATAGATCATTCTATTGCGTGTGGGTACAGAGGTGGGGGAAACACCCAAAAACATTTAGTTTATTATTGTTTTCATGTATGAGTTGCTAATAAGTAATTGTGTGTCTAGATGGTAAAGTCAATCCGGGAGTAAAGACTAATAAGGTGGCACAACCCCAGACATGGGTGCCCTAAGTAGATGGCATACCCTCCAGGTTACCCATAAAGTTTATAGCTCTCTCGTGTTTGAACTAGAATACGTCAAACCCCAAGTAACTCAAAGTTTATTGCTTCCTCGTGTTCGAACAATAATACGTCAAACCCCGAGTAGCTCAAAGTTTATAGCTATCAACTTTCATGGATAAAGTGAATGATCATGTCTCATGTATATAGTGGACAATCAATAGTAAGCAATTTAAACAGTCTAGTTTCGTGTGTAATGTAAACACTCAGGTTTCATGTATAACGTAAATAATCTAGTATCATGCGTATTGAAAACAGCCAAGTATCATGTATCGTGTGAACAATCTAGTATCATGTATATTGCAAGTAATCAAGTATCGTGTATCATATGAACAATCTAGTATCATGTATATTGCAGGTAATCAAGTTCCGTCTATAATGTGAACAACCTAGTATCATGTGCATTGCAAACAACCAAGTGTTATGTATCGTGTGAACAATTTAGTATCATGTATATTGTGAATGTTCATATGTAAATTATTGAATCTCACGAGTAACATGGACTATCGAATTTTGTAGGTGATCAAGTTTTGTGGACGAGCGTGTTGCTTAACATTCATGTATCATGTAGGTAGTTGGATTTTTAAGTTTTTAATTTTGTTGAGGTTTATATGGGTGGTTAACGCCTACACGAAATGATTCATCTCCTTGAAGTGACTAATAAGTTCATACATTCCCGAAGGTGTAAGGTGATGAAAAAGTTTTGCAGGTAGTCAGAATAATGTGTACATGAATATCTAATTTATGTTTTTTGTTTGTAAATAAGCAAGTAATTAAAATTATTTACTCTTGTTTGTAAATTAATAAATAAGTGAAAATAAAAATTTAAGCGGATGGATAATTGGATAAATAAAAAAAACCTTTTAATTCAATTGTCATAAAGAAAATGGTTCAAAAGATAATAATGGACTTATTATTTAATAATAAAGCCAAGATTTATATAATAATTAGTTTAACGGAATAAATGGTAATAATAAAATAATTAATCAAGTTATTATTAAAATGATGAAATATTTGTTAATACCTTTTTAAAACAATTTGTACAAGATGGGTCTTAAATTTCTTTATGAGGTAAAGGGGTTTGTAAATAGTTTGTACTCTAGATAAAATATATAAACCAAGGGTCTGGTAAAGATTTTGTTTTGAACAAAATAACTATATTAGTTAAATTGAGAAATAACAGAATAATTAGTTTGAAAGGAAGGATTAGATGTCAACCGCCAAGGCTAGCCAATAATAATATTTATATTTGGGTGAAGGATATGGATTTTAATTTAAAACTTTTTAGAAAACGAGAAATAAAGTATCCGGCTAACATTTCAGATGGTTTTTCACTAGGAAGCATATGGGTACCAAGACGAGCATCGATGTGGTTATTTGTATTGCAAATCGGGCTTTAGCCCTAGTTATGTCCGTATGTGCATCAAGTATTCCCTGGTCTTCATTCCTTGCCTCAGAAACTCTGCGGTCCTTACTTACTGGTGAGCGGTATCAGCTGGAACTCCTACTGCACTGGTAAGTCCCATAACTTGCCTTACTCTTGGTTCTGGATGGTATTGGTCAAGTGCTAGATTAGGGTCTCCCGGAGGAGGTGATTCAGCTGCTCGGAGTCTCAAGCCTGCTCCCAAGCCAAACTGCTATGCGGTCAAACATGGATCCGGCAGCTAGTCATGCTAGTGATCGGTTGTCTGGCGACGGGGATCCAAAGTCTTCCTCTTGCGTTGACTCCACTTCAGGGTGATTCTCAGGGGAGTGAGGAGAGTAAGAGGCCAAGTCTAGCACGAAAAGGTCGTAAGTGTAATGGTAAGTGTTAAAGGTATTCATGAGTTTATAATTTGACTAATCATAACACCGAGTTCTTATAATAATATATCGGGGGTAACACTTGACCTATAAGTAGTGTACCCACGAAAAGGATTCCTTGGAAAGAGAGGTGAGTCACAAGGGACACGCACTGAAGTACTCAATCTTTCCTTAGTCGGAACCTTTCATGGGCTTACACCCACTCTTTCAGCCATCATGTACTATTAACATTATTATTTGAACTCATGGTTATGATGGGAATCGTTAGGGATTGTGTCTTGTGGCTCAAAGGTGTGCTTCACCTGTTCAAGCAACTTTCCTTCCTTGAGGAATAAGTTCTAAGGGTTTAAATCTCCGGCAATTGATAATAAGGGTGATAAAATCTCCAAGGCATAAGGATGAAGGGGTATAGTTGACTTAAATATGATTAAGTTTAAGGATCAAATAGGAGGTTTAGACTTGTGTACCATATTATAATAGTTAAGCGAATGATGTTTAGGTTGTATTCATTTGGGGCATAACCCAATGGATACTATGATAAATCAAAGTGATTTGAGTTCGTATACTTTCAAGAAGACATGCTTTAGCCTATAGGTGGACACTCACTTCGGGAATTCCCAGGAAAGCATACGGATCCTTCGGTTGATTTGAATTATATGAAATGTTTTCCTAGACAGAAGACCCAAGGTACAGGTATCCACCCTTCCTGATTGCATATGTTCTCTACTAATTTTCAGAACCTAAAACTTTGACGGGATTTTAAAATTTTAATTGGCATTGGGTCTAGGAGTTTGAATCTTTCCATAAGTGACTTGTGAGGATGTGTAAAGATGAAGGGGTGTATGGCAAAACTTAGGATAGCATCTACTGATATAAAATAGATATTGTGCAAACAATTCAAATAGTGTAGCTAATAAGGTATCACATGAGTAGTAATTTTTGTAAACATGTAGGTTATCAAGTAACATAACACATAAGAGAATTGTGTTGTATCATGCAATGTAATACACTAGATAGTATATAACATAATTACATAAGGGTATCCTAAGCTTACAGATTATAGACTAAAAATATGTTTCAAATAGTCCATGTAGTTTCAAATAGTTTCATGCAGTCTCTTAAATGTTGTAGCTCATGTATTTACACTACGTAGATAGAAATAGGCAGACGTAGATAGGTAAGTGGATGTATGTATAATGAGTATAGAGTGGAGTTCCTAATAAAAGACACGAGTTAAACTCATGTTTGGGACTCCTAGGTTATAGTCTAGGTCATGTGTGTCTAATAACCTAATTTTCTATAACCATGGCTCTGATACCAATCTGTCACACCCCGGCCGACGACGGATTATACGCCGGGGCTGACGCGGTTGTTCATAAGCACATGATCATCTATTAAATATGATAATATTTATTCATCAAAGTTAAATGTATCCGTTACAAGTAGAAATGGAAAACAAAGAGTTCAAACATAACATAAGTTAAATTTAACAGTTATTACAGCTAGGTCCGAAGTCCTAAGTAATCATGTAGTGTCCTCAAACCAGTGCACCTGAAACATGTGAGTAAATGTCAACTACAAGTAGTTGATGAGTAACATAGGTTTTGACACCAAACAAAAGTTAAGTAAAAAGTATTTGAAATTCAATATGTTCAAAGCATAACTATGTCATAAATGTGAAAACATACTAGGTTCCAAGCGTACAATTCAATACGTAGTAAATGGAAAACTGGTAAGTACAATCCCACTTATTGTGTTTTGGAAAAATAGTAATATGGTACACACAAAACCCGCCAAGGTTTGTGTTAACTGGAATCGGATTCCCCTATAAATGATCATGTTAGGTACTACCTTAGGCATGGGTAGCAAGTTAAAGAATGTACTAGCATGAACACATGTAATGGTCACTAAGCAGTTTAAGACATAAAGCACATACTAATTTGCATGAGAACAATGATATTGAATTTGGTAAGTATAGTATGTAAACATGTTCCACCTTGAGTATTTGTAAACAATAGTAAAGAGAAAGGGGGCTATGAAACTCACCTGAGTTGTGTACTAGAAGTGGATAGCACCATACAATGATGCAATAGAAAACACAAGAGTTGGCCTGTGAACCGTCTACGTATGCCCTAGAATTATAAGCATAATAATTAGGGACACATGAGATATTGTGACGATGACACGGAAGAGTGAACATCCTAAGACGCACTAACGATTAAAGAGTAGTCGAACTTATTCACAGTAATAGAGGATTTTCTTAATATAATAATTATTAAGATAAGTACGTTTCGTGTCGAACATTTCTAATTACGAATAATATTAATAAATAAATATTTGTGTGGTCGTACCATTTAAATAATGGCTAGGAAAATAATATAACTTCATATATCATTTTTAAGTTTTAGGGAAATAACAACATAATAAATCTTGTGGCAAAAATAATAAACATCTTATTTTTATTTGAGAACATAAACGTGGGTAGATAAAATAAATAATTATATTATTTATAACTTTGATGTGCGACATAAAATTTATTAACGTGGCGAAAATAACATATAAATATATTATTTTTAACCGGAGTCAAGGGTTGAAAATAATAAAAATATATTATTTTAAAAGTAGGAATATATACAAAAAATGGGTTATAAAATATAACCCGAGCCTACGGGTGGTTTCCGGAGCTAAAAAGCATTAATATGTTAATATATTAATATGGGGATTGTTTTTATATTAAATAAATGCATAAAAACTAGTTTAAAAACGAAATGGGGGTGGAGGGACTCGAACCCGGGTATCCTCCCCCACATCCAAGCGTCTTAACCAACACAGCCCGCTAGGGTATCGCCAACAAAACCGGTTCCAAAATCTTTTATCATTTAAACCCAGTGGGCTCTTCCCTCCCATCGAAGCCGGACCAAACCCAGTCCCGATTCCATTGATTTCGACAATGAATTGCAACAAGAGTTTGGGGGGTTTTGATTACAGGTCTAAAACGAATCCGATCACGAGATTAATTTGAAAAACGTCAAGTTTAAGTTCGTTTAATTCCTCTTTGAAATTGCTGAAACCCTAGATTTAAATGCGAGACCGAATTGGACAATTCTGATAATAAGAATTGTTGAATTCGTAGGGCTTTTATAGAGTAGAACATTTCGAATCTGTTGGAGTAGTTTAATTTCATTTATAAAGCTGTTAGGATCAAAATCCCCAAATCTTTTCAAGAACAAACCCTATTTACGGGATCATGAACAATTCGATGTTAATAGATCAAATTAGCATGGGGGCTTACACTGTTTGGAGAATTGCGAAGCTAATGATATGATTCAATTGAATTTAAACAGAGCCTAGGGTTGAACTCGATTAAACTGGTTTCATATGAACCCTAGATCATGGATTGTGATTGAATTGATGATATACGGTGAAATTAACATAGGGCTTTCCATTAACGGACCAAAACGAGGCCAAGGGAGGGTTAAATTACCAGGATATTGCACGGGTCGACTGTGATCGACTAAAACGGATGCCGACTGTGGCGGATTTGATCTCTGGCGACTCTAACTGCGTCTCCGGCGAGATTGATGTATGCAAAAACTTTGGTGGAGTTCGTACAAGGAGCGCATGGTGTTCAATTGCGAGCTTAATGATCAAAACAGACCAATTTGATGGTTTCATGATTAGGAGTCGGCGGTTACGGTTTAAAGGATCATAAATGGGTTTAATTCGAATCAACCTCGGGGTTTAATGTCCTGATGATGGTCGTTAATGCCATAGACGTGCTTAACGGTTACGAATTGCAACAAAAATCAGATGTGGGGTTCGAATTTGAGTCAAGAACATCCGGATTTTGAATTTTAAAAGTCAACTGAAGCCAAAACCTTTGATTTTGACTTTTCTGAGTCAACAGGAACAAAGGTGATTAATTTTGACTTTGTGAAGTCAAAAGAATGGGTTTAGGTATTTACAACTAGGATCCTTGTAGTTTTAGTTCAGAAATTGGCATAATTAGTCCCTGAGGTTTGAAATTGAGCTAATTAAGTTAACTTTAATTGGATTAGGTTAACGGAGTTAACCTGAAAAGTTCGGATTGTCACAGTGTGGAGGCTAGGGTTTAAACCCCTCTCCCCTCCCTTCTTGGCCTAGGGATGCGGCCCAGCTAGCGGCCCCCAATCCCCCATCCACTTTCGCTCCGCTTATTGCCTTGACGTTATTTTTGGGATGTTACATTAAACTTCTATAGCCATTTAGGATAAGATGATTCATGTACTATTTTGAGACAATGCTTGGTTTTTACGTATGACTGTGATTTTAGTGAAGTTTGGTTTTTGATTGCTTATGATATGTATTGATGCAAGTTTGTATTGATTTTGGATATGATTTTTGTGGTCATGTTATTCTCTTCTATGAAGTTATGAATGTTGATTCTAATGTGTACTATCTTTGGCTTGAAACTATAACATATAATAAATAAATTAGAGATAGAATTTGTTATACGTGTGAACTACCTTGGAATTATATCTTAATAAAATGGTCTCTAAACTTGTTAAGGTATTTATTTGTTTGGTTGGAAAAATGCTGTAAATCGTAAGGGTGCTTATCTATCCAGTTGTAATTGAGAAATTGTAAGTCAAAAGTTAATCTTAATCAATCTTGCTTCCTAATTCTAGGATCTTAGTGTGTGTCTATAACACTATTGTTCTAGTTTTGTGAGATTATACAACTTGTTTTGTTCTGGATTAATATATGTTCTAGCACTTCACATACTGTTTGATCTTTATTATAAATCCTTCACAATTTTATAAGTAAAACAAAATTAAATAGTCATTCCATTCAAGATGACTCATGGTCTAAATTGTAAATTTTGTAATCTGATCTCTCAAAATCCACAGTTCGTGCATATTTCTCTTCTTGTTTGCAATCATTAGTTTCTTTAAAACAAAAGAACTTTTTACATCGGTTGAATATCAAGTAGTAGAAGTTACCGTATCCATGTGCAACCATTTTATCTAAAAAGACATTACTATTTGCACACACCATGTTTCATGTTTTTGATGCCGTTGCCGGGAATACGGTGATTCTACAAACATATGAGTTGGTAGCTTGACAATTTTTATTTTATATTTGTTTCATTTGCGCCTATTGCTTGCTACTTGAGCTGATAGGATTGCCGCTTTAGTTTAATTTTAGGGAGTGGTTCATGCCTAGGAAAACTAAGAGGGATCTTGTACAACCAACTTTTGAACCCGAGCGAGACATGCACCAGAAGCAAAAGAAAAAGGCGAAGGCTGAGAAGGAAGTCACTTATGAGGGTGACAAGGAAGAAATCAACATGGCAAAAGCAAATCGTAACAATGAAGAAAGAATTCTACGACTATGCAAGACCATTGCATGGAGTGAGTCCCAGCATCACAAGACCAACGATCGAGCAACCAACTTTTCAATCCCACCTCATAATTTGATGGTCTGACTGATGAAGACCCAAATGCCCATTTCACGTATTTCCTAAAATTAAAAATTAATTTATTGCATAATTACTTTTTAACAATAACAACTTGAACCAAGAGGTGTAGGTATACACTATACGATGTCGTACCATGCAGAATTAGTACATGGACTAGAATTAGAACACTTAATCCTAAGTGTCGGCTAACATTTTGTAATTACAATTCTCACCCCTTCACTATTAGAAATAGCATAACTCACTCCGACTTTATAAAATGTAAATTTGACACCCTTAAGTTTAATAAAAATCAAAATATATAAAAATATAAAAAAGTTTAAATATATAAAAAATCTTTAATGAACGAACGAACGTTGTAGTATATATAATAACATTGGTTCATTAATTTATTTTTTTTCTTGACGTCCCGGTACAAATTTCATTAAAAACGGAGTCGTGACGGTAACGTACCGGTATCGTGACGGTAACGTACTGGTTCCGTGAAGAACGAGACCGACACCGACTGAAAAACATCGGTTCCGTTATATAACTTTTTTTTATCTATCTTTCGATCTACATAATCGATTCGCCGTAACTTTATACGTTTCTTCTATGTATTTAGCCATGTTTCTTATTGTGTTTAGCCACTTTAATGCCACCGCCTCTCCCGTTTAAGATTCACCTCCCACCACATAACACGGGCACCTACCGCCGATGAGCATGTGGCTCATTTTCTAGTTGTATATGATTTTTCAAAGCATATGACATCAGAATGAGAGATACAAAATGAGGTTGGATTTATTTATCATGACATAACAATAAATCTTAGAGTTAATTGTATAAATGGCCCATGTGGTTTGATCAAATTACATGTTTGGTCCCCGGATTTTAAAAAGTGCAAATTTAGTCCAAAGTTTTCAGACCTGGTTGTGCCTTTAGCCACTTGACTAGTTAGTTTTTAATGGAAAGTTAGCCTATGTGTCATCCACGCGACTTACGATTACAAACTTAACTCTAAAAATAAGTCGAAATTAGTAAAAAAAAATACAAAAATCAGTAAAAACTGTCATTTTTACTGATCTATTACGAATTTTTATTGATTTTTACATATTTTTTATTGATTTTTTAATGAATTTTTACTTATTTTAACTCATTTTTAGGGTTAAGTTTGTAATCGTAAGTCAAATGGATGGCACATGGGCTAGCTTTCCATTAAAAACTAACTGGTGTTAACACCAGACAGTCCCAAAAGTTTGGGCTAAATTTGAAATTTTTAAAACTTCGAAGCCAAACATGTAATTTGATCAAACCACAACGACCATTTATGCAATTAACTCTAAATCTTAACTTAACCTAAATCTGTAAGTAGAATGTTGTTTATGTATGAGAATCAAAATATCATTGATTTATCATTTACTTAGTATAATAAGTTTCAACTCCCAAAGGCCAAAACCAAATCTCAAAATATCCTTGATTTTCCTTAGTATAATAAGTTTCAACTCCCAAAACCAAATCGTGCCAATGACATGTGTTCATTCCATTTTTTTTTTGGTGTGTCCTTCAGCACTAAGAAACCCGCCATATATCGGCGTTTATTAACCAATACATAATAAATAATATTAATCATTTGATTAATCAAGTAGAAGCTCTTTGCTTTTAATTAAAAGAAAACAGCCAATTGGGTGTTCTATGCCTTTGTTATAACCCTCTAGGCTTCATGAATAGTTAATTGTCTACGAAAATCACTCTTTAGATCGTAGATGTATAGTAATAATTGTTAAAAACTTAACATACATTATATAATGATACTAACATAATACATGTAACAGATGTGTATTTCTAAAGTTCATTCAATTATTTCATGACACACACATACAAACTAACACTTAAAACACACACATGCTACAGGATAAACCATCAAAATAGTAAATTTTGATTAGTTTTTCCATAAAAATTATTTAACATAATTCCAATAACTAAGAGATAATAGCAAAAGGCAAAAGCTCATTGTCCCTTTCAATAATGCCCATGTCTTGTTTTCCCAGGCACACAAGTACTTCAATACCCTCCCCGTTGGGGGCATCCATCAGAACAAAGCTATTCTTCCTTAGATTTCCAGGCGTAGTTGCTTTTATCGGCGATCCCCACCCAAAATCGATCCGATATGCAGGATACCTACATAGGCTCGAACAAATATAAGCATTCTCAAGTTTTCTTTGATGCTTTTCTAAATCAGAATCTGAAAATTTGTTCAGAAGTGGAGCAAAGGCAGCTTCAATATTCTTTAAACCATGGATTTTCTTCTTTTGGTTCCTCAGTTCACCGATTAAAAACTCCGGTTTCAATTCCATTTCGTCGGTTGTTTGAACCTCTATCGCGCCAAGAAAATTTCCTATGGAATTTTCAGGCAATGGCTCGATCATTTTGTCTCGTAAGTTCGTCGCAACGCGAATGCATGTGGGATTTAAAGAACCCAAGTTATTTTCCATAGCTGCTCCCACTGCACATTTATAAAGTAACCAAGTCAAAATTTCTACCCGAGTAGGGTTGGATATGGGTTGTCCAGAGTCCCCGGTCTTGGCTCTGACTCTGAGCTTAAGCTCGTCTATCTTGGAGTTGGGGAACATGAAACTCCTTGTAACGCAATCGTTTGATTGCTGTTCCAAAACTCTGGAGAAATTTATGTTTGTGTTTCCATATGAAATAAAGTGCGGCTTAATGGGAACTTCACATGCCTCCTTATTCGAGCAAACTCGTGTCATTTTAGCCCAATCTATTAAGAAATGGATTAGACTATAGGCGTCCCCTATCTTATGGGATAACGACGCTGCCACGGCTACTCCTCCGCATTCGAAATGGTTGAGTTTTACTGCGAGTGGGATCACGGCGTCCTGTTTTAGATCATGAGCGCTACTGTTTGAGGTGTTCCAAATTCTTCCATATGGATATAATTCGTCAAGATCTTTAGGATTTGAGCTTTGAAGGAAGTCCGAGAGCGTACTATCAATGGACGCTTCAATGAACTCAGCTCCATGGTCGTTGCAATCGACATAGGTTGGGGCAATTGTGGCATGTCTACCCGCAAAAGGGAAATATTTTGTTAATGTGTGAGATAACGAATTCTTGAGGTCAAGTATTTGATCATGGGATCTATGATAAATGGATGTGTTTTGGTAGAATGTAACTAGCGGAACAAATGAGCTTGGAATGAATTGATCTAACACCGAGAGATTGTAAGTTTTGAGGTGGGGAGGGGTAGGTGAAGAGGGTTTGATGATTTGTGTTGAGACAATTGTGTGAAGTTGTCTTCTACCAAATCTTGTTAGACTACTTATCATCGTCATCTTCACAACAAAATGGAAGGGTCGACTTTTGGGGATATTAGCCTTCTATATATAGTTGTAGTTGAAGGGTTAATTCTAATCTTAAACGGAGCGCTAAACCGTTTACAGTAGTGTCATTTTAAACCGTTTGGTTAAATCGGTTCGAGTCTTGATTGAGACAAAATGTTCCGGATGAGTCACGGGGCTTTCACAGTTGTGGGTTTCCTCCTGGGTGGTGTGGGCCGGGTCACCACAATTCTGTTATTCGTGTCGAAGGGTGATCCGTTTGCCTGGGTGATCCCGGATGTCCGGGCCTTTGCTGTAAAAAAAATAAATAAATAAATTAGTATAATTATATAGTTGTTGTACCCCGTAATATTCTTAGTAATGGATTCTGCAATTGCTCATCTCTAACTATGATACTATATTTTAACTCGGTAATAAAATTCAATATATGAGTTATTATCCTTTATCCAAATTAGACTGGCTTCATCTCTAACTTGTTTTGTTAATGGTTTTATAGCAAAATTTAGTAATAATCACTTGCAAACGTAAAATTTAGACGTTCACATCAAAATGAAAGAGTTTTTGGTGTTATTAGCCTTGAATTGTATATATAGTTGTAGTATTATTTAAACGGTTTAAAACACTAGTATAATTATACACTGTTTAGTTTAATTTTAAACCATGCAGATTTTATTTTATTAAAATAATACATTTCATAAACAAAGTTATTATATTAACACAAACTTTGATATGTTAGTATTATAGAAAAGACCGCTATAAAAAAAGTTCGTTAGTTTTTCAAAACTTTTGGGCTCACTTAAAACCCATGTGTACTTTTTTTTATATAATCCAAACAATAAAGATGAAAAAATTAAATATGATAAAAACAAGGAGAAATTAAGAAAGTAAAACTGATTCTGATTACTACATTCATCGGATAATACATCATATATATATACACAATATATAATATGAAACCCTTAAACCTATAAATGTTAGGCTGGGCCATAAAATAGTCTACATATATAACACTCTCTCTCACACATTTTATATTATACATATCAACATTATACTACCAGATAATGTTGGCTCAGTTCTATAGGAACTAAATTAACTAATACCGGAGGATCGGTTATGTTGTTTCATTAAAAACCTTACTAAGAAAACTCAGTAATACAAAACTTAGCCAAGAGAAAAATAATACAACTAGCGTATATAAAACTCCCCCTCAATTTAACATATATTTCTGTCTATGTAGTACAATCTTCTTTGATAACTACTTGCTTTATCTTTGATATGGTCATCTTTAATTTGAACGATACATGTTGCGTTGTATTCAAATAGCGCAGTCAGGCTTCTTTTGATTGACTTCAATCGACACTTTTCTTGACTATGTTGAATTATTGTTCTAAGCCAAACACATCTTCGTCTATCATCATATAGTGTAACATAATAATAATATAAATGAATATGCGAACGATATTTGGGGAATAACAAACACGTAACAAGCTAACGGGAGCGGGCCTTGGGCCGGGCCAAAGGGAGACGCAAGGGGAAGGGGAAGGGTTAAACCTCAACCACATTCTCCACCTTCCCCACTTCACCTTCATTATTCAAATACTAGAGAGAGAGTAGAGAGAGAAAGCTTCATAGCTCACCCGATACCTTCTCGTTTGAGCCCGAGATCATTGCTACGCCTTACTGAGGATCGAAGAAGGAGAAATCAAACAGAAACATGTAACAAAACACTCTCAGATTCGAGTTTAAATTTGAAAGTGAGTTTTAGGGTTTCAAAGTGGGTTTTCATAAAATATGTGATTTTTACGTGTAGATTTGATTAAAAAGTATGTAGCTAGCTTCATGGAAGCTAGATATAAGTTTTGGACGTAAAAAGATTGAAACTTGGATAAAAAACGACAGATTTAATCAAGAACATATGAATCGTCCGAAATATCTATGAATGGTCCGAAAACTCGGATACGTCCGAAAAGTATTTCGGAATAGCATAGATTTCGGACAGAACTTTTCGATCAAAAAGTAACTCGAAGTTTCCTAGCTAAGTGAGATAAGTTTCCATAGAAGTCCAGTGAGTTCTTATTGCCCTTTTTCTTAAACGGTTTTGGGCTAGCATGCATACTGTTAAACAGATAGTTTTCAAGGTTAAAGAATATTTTATAAGAATTGTATATTTTTATAAAATGAAAGACAAAGTATAGTATTTTATAAAAATGTTATTTTTATAAAATGAAAGAAAAAGGCATAGCTTTTTATAAAAATTTATTTTTATAAAAAGAAAGGTAAAGTATAGAAGAGAATAGTACTATCTTTGAAATGTAATTTCAAGAAAGTAAAGCAAAGTAAAGAATGGTAAAGAAGATGTATCTCGATGCAGCTTGACAGTGACAATGACAGATGTCATATTATATGCTTATGTGTTAATATGTGTTATTTGTCTATGAGATATGTGTTTCAATGACATTATATTATGTGACATAGTATAGTTGCATAGTAGTTGCACTATAGTTGCAAAGTAAAAAGCCCTCCATGCAAGCAAAGTAGTAGTCTCACCCCAAGGTGTGAGCAAGCAAAGTAGAAAGTCTCACCTTGAGGTGTGAGCAGGAAAATGATTCTTCACTTCGGTGTAAGCGAGAAAGTCCCACCCTGAGGTGTGGGCACACAAAGTAAAAGTCTTACCCTGAGGTTTAAGCAAGCAAAGGGATCTTGCCCTCGGGAAATGATCTGTATATGATAGTTAAATTATGTTATAGTCACTTGTCAAGTACGAGTGAAACGTAAAGTTGCATAGAGTAAAGGAGGACACCTTAACCGGTTACCTCAAAAGTAAAGTTTTAAACGAAAGATATAACGGAACAATTTTATAAATTGGAACGTTGTGAAGTTTTAAAGTAAAGGTAAAGGCAAAGATGGTTTTTAAAGTAAAGAAAGAAAGCTTATTTTATTTTTATAAAATTAGCTATTTAAAGAAAGTTTACAGTTTAAAGTAAAGATAGAACTAATCAGCGATAGCTGACTTTTAGTATGCATGACATGTAGTAAAGGTAAAGTAGAGGAGCCGTGAGGGCCGGATAACATGGACATCGGGATGCTGCGTTGAAGACTGACATTTCCTGTTCCTGAGAGTTTATGTTTCAAACAATGTTTTATTGATTTGGATTTATGAATGTTATGAATTAAAGACTTCCGCTGTAACAGATTCTGATTTCCAATTTAAAAACTATGTTTATTATATTTTGTGCCAACTATGAGATGTACCCGTTTTGGGGCGTTTCAAGTTGGTATCAGAGCCATAGTTTGAGAGATTCAGACATTTGCGATAATGTCTGAACTTAAACTGATAACGGGACAAAGAAAAGAAAGGAAAGGAATGTTAGTCAAAGCAGCCCGTCCATGAAACGATAGTAGACAGAAGGTAGTCAATGTCCTTACATAGAACATAGACAATAATGCCTTAGCACAGATAGTAGAAAGTAAATGCTTTAGCATAAAGAGTACATAGTACATGCCTTAGCATAAACAGTAGACAGTAGATAGTACGTGCCTTATAGTGGAAACTCTGAACTTGAATGCAAATGTCACTCTGAAAGGAAATGTTCAGAACCCGAGTAGTAAAGTAAATTAGTAATTTCATACCGGTCTCTGTAATTAGTAATTTAAATTACTGAAGGTGTTCTAAATTATTATCTATCATGATAACACGAGCTATCTTTGTTCGCAGTAGACACAAATGGCTACAGAAAAGAGAGGAGTTCACACGGGGGGTCGTACTGGTCGTCGAGGCCGACCGCCAGGTAACCGAAACCGCCATGAGGAAAGTGAACACTCCCGCAATGAGACTGAATTGGTGCACGTGGAGCATAATGACAGTGGGAACCATGAGTCGTTTCATGATAATGCCCATAACGAGGCGCTTGAGTTGGAACCGATTGTGAAGGAAGTTATCGCGGCAGAGGTTACTTCAATCTTGAAGAAAGTTCTACCGGAAGCACTGGGCGAGGCCCTTAAAGAGTTTGATATAGGGAAGAAAGAGAAGAAAGAGGAAAGCAGCAAGAGAACTGAAGTCACTGATGGTGACGATTCTGATTATGAAATGGCAACTCGGGGTTGCAACAATAAGTCCTTTCGGGGGTGTGACCCGCCGAAGTATGATGGACGGAAAGATGTTGTTGCCACTTTCAAGTGGATAGAGAGGATGAATGGGGTGATCAATATTAGCGAGTGTCGTGATGACCAAGCGGTCAAGTTTGCCGCTCACTCATTCACTAATGAGGTGTTAAGTTGGTGGAGATTGATTAAAAGAATCAAGTCTTTAGCTGAGATGAAAAAGATGAGATGGGATGACATGAAAAAGCTACTAATCACTAAGTTCTACCCACAGAACGAGATTGATAGGGTTGAGAGAGAATTTCTGGGGCTCTGTGCTGGTAGTATGACTCATCGTCAGTACACCTCCAAGTACCAGGAGTTGGCTCAGTTGGTCCCACATCTAGTGGACACTTAGGAAAAGAGGATCAAGTATTACATCAAGGGACTACCACAGAAAGTCCGTGTGTACGTGAAAGCTAATACTCCACGAAGCTTTGAATCTTTGGTATCACTTGCTGGAATAGTTTATGACGACTTTGAATCAGCGGACCTAGTGCCTACTGAAAGGAAAGTGACAAATGCCGTTAAACGGCCAGCAAAAGATTGGGCAGGCCAAGAGGCGAAGAAGCTGAGGATAGAGGATGGAAATGATTGTACAAAGTGTAGACGAAAGCACTCTGGGGTGTGCCGTGTGGGTTTGAACATTTGTTATCGATGCGGGAAGAAAGGGCATTACTCTCGAGAATGTTCGGGTGCACCGTCATGCTATAACTGTGGGATACCTGGCCACGTGGCCAAGGACTGCTGGAAACCCAAAGCTACTGGCACTGAGAAGGGTAAGGAGGCAGAAAAGCCAAAGGCAAGGACCCGAGCGTATGCACTGACTCAAGAGGAAGCTAGGGAAAACCTAGATGTTATGTCAGGTACGTTCATCCTTGACAACACTTACGTTTCAGTATTGTTTGATTCTGGTGCCAGTAGGAGTTTCATATCATCATTAAAGTGTAAAAGAATGAAATGTAAAGTCACAAAAGTAGAACATGCCTTTAATGTGGAAATTGCACTGGGTAAGACCACGGTAGTAAATGAATTGGTAGATAATTGCACGATAAAGATATATGGCCATAGATTCCCAATTAGGTTATATGTTATGACCTTGGGAGGGTTTGATATAGTTTTGGGTATGGATTGGTTGGCTGCTAACGAAGCCCGGATTGTATGTAGAAGAAAGATAGTTCAGCTCAAAGCTCTAGACGGTAGCGATGTTTTGGTTTACGGGGATCGTGACGGTTCGTTAACAAACGTCATATCGATGATAAAGGCAGAGAAGTATATAGGGCGCGGATGCGAGGCCTACTTGGCCTATGTTATAGACAATGATTTAAAAGTGAAAGAGTTGAAAGACGTACCTGTGGTATGTAATTTTCCGAAGGTGTTTCCTGAGGAGTTGCCTGGGTTACCACCTGACCGGGAGACAGAGTTCCAGATAGACTTAGTGTCAGGTGCCCAGCCCGTGGCTAAAGCACCGTGTCTACTTGCTCCTCTAGAGATGAAAGAGCTAATGATACAGTTGGAAGAACTTTTGGATAGGGGTTTTATCAGGCCGAGCATTTCTCTATGGGGTGCTCCGGTTCTGTTTGTAAAGAAGAAAGATGGTGCCATGAGAATGTGCATCAACTACAGAGAGTTGAAAAAAGGTACAGTAAAGAACAAATATTCGCTACCAAGGATCGATGATCTGTTCGACCAACTACAAGGCGCCAGATGGTTCTCCAATATCGATCTGCGGTCGGGATATCATCAGTTAAAGGTAAGGGAAGAGGACATACCTAAGACGGCGTTTCACACGCGGTATGGGCATTACGAATTTCGCATGATGTCTTTTGGTTTGACCAATGCTCTAGCAGCATTCATGAGTATGATGAACCAAGTGTGTAGACCGATGCAGGACATGTCAATGATAGTATTCATAGACGACATACTTGTTTATTCGAAGATTGAAGGTGACCATGCTTGTCATCTTTGAGAAGTACTAGAGACGCTACAGAAAGAAAAGTTGTATGCAAAGTTCTCCAAATGCGTGTTCTGGCTTAAGAAAGTCCAATTCTTAGGTCACGTTATTAACGCATACGACATTATTGTTGACCCAGATAAGATAGAGGCGGTACAAGAATGGGAAATCCCGAAGACACCAACCGAGATTCAGAGTTTTCTAGGATTGACAGGTTACTATCGAAGGTTCATTCAGTACTTCTCGAGAATAGCTTCGCCACTGACAAAGTTGACATGCAAAGAAGTAAAGTACGAATGGGGTCAGGCCCAGTCTAAAGCATTTGAAGAGTTAAAGAAGAAGTTGACCCAAGCCCCAGTATTAGCACTACCAGACGGTAACAAGGACCTTGTGGTATATTCTGACGCTTCGGGACAGGGGTTAGGGTGTGTTTTGATGCAGAGGGGAAAGGTGATCGCGTATGCGTCACGACAGCTAAAGATTCACGAAGTTAACTACCCAACTCATGATTTGGAGCTCGCGGCAGTTGTCTTTGCGCTAAAGATTGGAGGCATTACCTTTACGGGGTAAAATGCACAATTTATTCGGATCACAAGAGCTTGAAGTATTTCTTTGAGCAGAAAGACCTAAATATACGACAAAGGCGGTGGTTAGAATTGCTGAAAGACTATGACTGTGAGATCCTATACCACCCAGGAAAGGCGAATGCGGTCGTTGATGCCCTAAGTAGTAAGGAGACTCATTCTCCTATTAGGGTAAAAGTGTACCAGTTGATGATAACCCTAGATTTTATGACAGAGCTAGAAAAAGCACAGACATAAGCACTAAAGGAAGAGAATATAAAGAAAGAAAGAATGGTCGGTTAACAGATAAAGTTAGAACTAAACACTCATGGAGTGAGGGCCATATGTGGTCGCATGTGGGTACCGAAGGGCGGAGAGCTTAGGGCCAAGGTACTCGACGAGGCCCATAAGTCTCGATATTCCATCCACCCAGGAACCACAAAAATGTACCAGGATTTGATGAAAGAGTATTGGTGGCCTAACATGAAGAATGATGTGACCGGATACGTAAGCAAGTGTCTGCCTTGCTCACAAGTTAAAGCAGAGCATCAAAAACCATACTGGAAGATCCAGCTTCTGGAAATACCCAAATGGAAGTGGGAGCGTATCACCATGGACTTCATTACAAAGCTGCCCCGCACAGCTAAAGTCCATGATACGATTTAGGTTATAGTGGATCGCCTGACAAAGAGTGCACATTTCTTGCCGATTCGTGAAATGTATTCATCTGAGAAGTTGGTAGAAGTATTTATCAATGAAATTGTCTCCCGACATGGCGTGCCATTGTCAATTGTATCTGAGCGGGACACACGATTTAAATCGAGGTTCTGGAAAAGATTTCATGAGTCAATGGGTACGAGATTGAACATCAGCACGGCTTATCACCCACGGATGGATGGTCAGTCGGAAAGGACCATCCAAACGTTGGAGGATATGCTCCACGCATGCATTATAGACTTCGGTGGTAGTTGGGATAGCCACCTACCATTGGCAGAATTCTCCTACAACAACAGCTACCACACCACTATTGGTATGCCGCCTTATGAAATGTTGTACGGTAGAAAATGTCGAACCCCGGTCTGTTGGGGGGAGATAGGACAGAAAGAGTTGGGAAGTTTAGAGGTAGTCACAGCAACCTCTGAAAAGTTTGACCAGATTAAGACCAGAATGAAAGCAGCACAGGACCGCCAAAAGTCCTACGCGGATAAGAGGCGGAGACCGATCGAATTCAATATCGGGGATCATGTACTATTGAAGGTTTCTCCCTGGAAAGGGATTATTCGATTTAGAAAGAGATGGAAGTTAAGTCCAAGATTCGTCGGACCTTTCAAGATACCGGCGCGGGTTAGTGAAGTCGCTTACCAGTTAAAATTGCCTAATGAGTTGAGTGGAATCCACCCAACCTTTCACGTGTCACACTTGCGTAAGTGTCTAGCTGACGAATCAGCGTGTGTGCCACTTAACGACATCGAGGTAGATAATAGCGTCAATTACATCGAGGAACCGGTCGCCATACTAGACAAGAAAGAGAAGCGGTTACGAAAGAAAGTGATTCAGTTAGTCAAGGTATAATGGAAGCATCGTAAAGGGTCGGAAGCTACTTGGGAAACCGAGACAGAAATGAAGGAGTCGTATCCCCATCTGTTCGACATATGACAGGTTTCGAGGACGAAACCTTTCGTAAGGGGGGTAGACTTGTAACATCCCGAAAATAATAATAATAATAATAATAGAAATGAATATGTGAACGATATTCGGGAAATAAAGAACACGTATCAAGCTAACGGGAGTGGGCCTTGGTCCGGGCCGAAGGGAGGCGCAAGGGGAAGGGGAAGGGTTAAACCTCAGCCACTTTCTCCACCTTCCCCACTTCACATTCATTATTCAAATACTGGAGAGAGAGAGAGAGAGAGTAGAGAGAGAAAGCTTCATAGCTCACCCGAGACCTTCTCGTTTGAGCCAGAGATCATCACTACGCCTTACTGAGGATCGCAGAAGGTGAAATCAAACAGAAACAGGTAACAAAACACTCTCAGATTCGAGTTTAGATTTGAAAGTGGGTTTTAGGGTTTCAAAGTGGGTTTTCATAAAAGATGGGATTTTTACGTGTAGATTTGATTAAAAAGTATGTACCTAGCTTCATTGAAGCTAGATATAAGTTTTGGACGAATTTGATCAAGAACAGATAAATCGTCCGAAATCTCTATGAATGGTCCGAAAACTCGGATACGCCCGAAAAGTATTTCGGAACAGCATAGATTTCGGACAGAACTATTCGATCGAAAACTAACTCAGACGGAACATTTCGGTCGAAAAGTATTTTTGGACAGAAAAGAATTTCGGACAGATGTTTTAGAACGAAACAGTTCTCGGACAAAAGTTTTCGAACGAAAAAACCATTAATAGAAGATAGTCTAACATCAGAGTTTTCGGTCGAAATGGATTTCGACAGAAAAAGAATTCGGACATAGGAGTTTTCAGATGAAATATGAAGGTTATAATCTTGTTCCATTCGTGACTCATGAAACATATATAATAGCATCCCACCTAGCTCGAAGTTTCCTAGCTAAGTGAGATAAGTTTCCATAGAAGTCTGGTGAGTTCTTATTGCCCTTTTTCCTAAACGGTTTTGGGCTGGCATGCATACTGCTAAACAGATAGTTTTCAAGGTTAAAGAATATTTTATAAGAATTGTATATTTTTATAAAATGAAAGACAAAGTATAATATTTTATAAAAATGTTATTTTTATAAAATGAAAGAGAAAGACATAGCTTTTTATAAAGTGTTATTTTTATAAAAAGAAAGGTAAAGTATAGAAGAGAATAGTCTATCTTTGAAATGTAATTTCAGAAAAGTAAAGCAAAGTAAAGAATGGTAAAGAAGCTGCATCTCGATGCAGCTTGACAGTGACAGTGACAGATGTCATATTATATGCTTATGTATTAATATGTGTTATTTTTCTATGTGATATGTGTTTCAATGGCATTATAATATGTGACATAGTATAGATGCATAGTAGTTGCATTATAGTTGCAAAGTAAAAAACCCTCTAGGCAAGCAAAGTAGAAGTCTCACCCTGAGGTGTGAACAAGCAAAGTAGAAAGTCTCACCCTGAGGTGTGAGATGGCAAAGGAGTCTTCACTTCGGTGTAAGCGAGAAAGTCCCACCCTGAGGTGTGGGCACAGCAAAGTAAAAGTCGTACCATGTGGTGTAAGCGAGCAAAGGGATCGTGCCCTCGGGAAATGATCTGTATGTGATAGTTAAAGTATGTTATAGTCACTTGTCCGGTACGAGTGAAACGTAAAGTTGCAAAGAGTAAAGGAGGACACCTTAACCGGTTACCTCAAAAGTAAAGATTTAAATGAAAGATATAACGAAACAATTTTATAAATTGGAATGTTGTAAAGTTTTAAAGTAAAGGTAAAGGCAAAGATGGTTTTTAAAGTAAAGAAAGAAAGCTTATTTTATTTTTATAAAACTAGCTATTTAAAGAAAGTTTACAGTTTAGAGTAAAGATCGAACTCACCAGCGTTAGCTGACTTTTAGTATGCATGACAGGTAGTAAAGGTAAAGTAAAAGTAAAGTAGAGGAGTCGTGAGGGCCGGATAGCATGGACATCGGGATGCTGCGCTGAAGACTGACATTTCATGTTCCTGATAGTTTATGTTTCAAACAATGTTTTATTGATTTGGATTTATGAATGTTATGAATTAAAGACTTCTGCTGTAACAGATTCTGATTTCCAGTTTTAAAACTATGTTTGTTATGTTTTGTGCCAACTATGAGATGTACCCGGTTTTGGGGCCTTTCATATAGAGTAATCAACTCAACTTGATTTGATTATGCCATTGTTAATATTTGTGTTTGTTGATCGCCATGAAATTTATCATCCATCCATAAGTAAAATGTATGTAGGTTGAGATCGAGGTGTGCGGATCTGATAAGTAACATGCATCAGCATAACCAACTAGTTGGGACTCTATATTTTTTCTCTTAAAACAATCTGATGTCTCGAGTCCTACAAAAATATCAACTTATTCTTTGATACGTTTTGTGATTTTTGCTCGATAAAAATTTTGCCAGGAAAACCCATTGGGAGAAAATCATAGCCAAGAGAAAAATAGTGCAAATCGTATTATATAATTAACAACATACTTCAAGATAATGTTAAATCAATACTTTAGGACCTATAAGATAAATTGACGTTGCATCTCGTTAAAAACCTTACTAAGAAAATATAACGAAATAAAACTTAGTGAAGGGAAAAAGAGTGTAACGTATTGTATTAGAACTATATTTTGCTTGCACATGTACTAAGAATGCAATTTTCATCTCTCGTGATATTTACGAGATGCATTAGCGCACTGATCGTGCTTAAGTACGGTTACTTCTGGACCAAGTACTTCTTCGGGCAGTAAGGATCCTTGTGTACATTTAGAATTAGGACAACTATGGTGTGCTTAGCAAATAAATTTTTCTCAAATTAAATTATGTTAACATCTTCTGCATGTAGACAAATTTATGGACAAATAACATACATCCCAGGGTAATGATTTGAATGCTTCATACATTGTAAATCCTTCTAGGATTTTCATGTAGATGTCACTATCTAATGTCCCATATAATTACTCGGTGACGACATCCATAAGTCTTATATGAAGTCCTTCTGAGATTGTGAGGCCAATCAAACATCTAATGGTTATCGCATCCACTACAGAGGAATACGTTTCCTTATAATCAACTTTCGGGATTTGGGAGAAAACCTTTTTTTTACAATTCGTGCCTACATCGCATAATGTCATGATTTTCATTTCTTTTTATTTTAAAGACACCCATTTATAACCTACTAGTTTGAAGTCTATTATAGGTCCGAAAATATTTCGTTTGTCATGCAAATTTAGTTCAACGTTGTGGGTTTTGAATTTTAGGTAGTTATCTCTGTATATGTACTCTTACATAGTTTTAGATATGTAATCTTTTTCTTCGATTACATCTGTTGCTATAGCATATGCATATATTTTAAAACACGTGTTTCATTTCCATATTGTACTACGTTGTACATAATTTATTGAGATCTCATATTTGTTTGGTACATGAGTTTCTTCTAGAATTCCATTTTCCTCTTCTGGGAATTATAATTTTCTTCTGGAATCTTATTAGTCACTTGTAGGACTTTTACTTTGCATGCCTGCAGAGCTGTCTACTTTACACTACTATGCAATTATACTACAACACATAGTATAATGAATTTTAACACACTACACATAGACAAATAGCACATATTATCACATAAATATATAACATTGTATATGTCACTGTCACTGTCAAGTTGTACCGAAGTACAACTTCTTTATCGTTTTTACATTTCCTTCTTTACTTTCTTTTAAAACGTTTATTTCAAAGATAGTACTATACTTTGTATCTACTTTCTTTCTCAATTATAAAAATACAAGTTTTTTTTGTAAAAGAATACTTAAATTTTCAAAATACTTTATGTCAATATGCATGTCAGCCCAAAACCATAGGAAAACGGGCAACAAGAACTCATCTGTTAAGCTATCATTCATGTACAAGAAACTGGTCCAATAAACGATACCTTATATCTGAATTAATAATTACTATATCAATAATTCAATACTTTCTCAATCTAAGCAAAACAAGATAGTTTCGCTTCAAGGGTGTAAGCGAAACTAAGCCAAGCGAGACTATCTACTAAACGAAAGTGTTTGGCCAAGCGAAACTATTTGGCCAAGCGAAATTGTCACTTTAAGGGAAACTGTTTGGCCAAACGAAAGTAGGCCTAGTTTCGCTTGGTCGTCTCCTTCACCAAGAATTAAGGTTTACATGTTAATGGCGGCTTTTCACCAACCAGATCAAGACTTGAACTTTTTACGTTCAAAACGTTCATCATCCAATCGTGATACTAGATCTATGATTAGTTTCGCAAATGATACAAAAAAAACTCATCCTTTTTACGAAAACAAACCAAAAACCCACGTAAAACTAAAAACTCAGATTTGCTGGAGATTAATACATGTTGTAGCTTGAAACCTTGATCCTTAGACTATGCGTAGTGTCCCCATGAGAGGGAGGGAATGGTGCCACCTCACCCCACCACGAGCGTGAAACACCACGCCGGGTGGGGTGAGTGTGGGGGTGAGAGGGGCATGGTGATGGTGGTAACGGGCGTGAGATTGGGGGAGAAACCAAAAATTGATGATTTTTGTGGGACGCACATTAGGATATCACCCACACCATTACACACCTGGGTGAGGGTGAGGGTGAGGGTGAGGGTGAGGGTGAGGGTGAGGGAAGCCCGGGTCTACGTGGCGCCTATGTGGCATCGAAAATTCGCCACCTTCACACTATCATTACACATAGTCTTAGCTTCACCTGATGATGATGAACGATCCTTGAGCTCTATAACTCCAGACCCGACTTTCTCTCTCTAGAATTTGAGGATGATGGAATGAGGGGAAGATTAGTGGCGGCTAGGGCTTGTAGCGCCCTCCCCCACCCCATTCCTTCTTTCGCATATTGTCTCGATTACCCCTCGATCTTTCGTTCCTTTATTTCCCGAGCTATGTCCATTAAAATGTCTTTATTATTAAATATTTTTTGGATGTTACAAGCTTCTGGTGGTCAACCATAAGATTCCGCTGCTTCAAATAATGCATTGTATCACTTAAGAGAAATGCAGAGAGTAGTTGCGTTTGTCAAAAAAACGTGTCATACTACTCGAAAAGGGACTCAATCCTTAATACCAAAAAGAATACTTTGTATGTTGGTTTCTACACGTTTTTGTTTTTTACATTTTTCTTTTATTTATGCAATTTTATTTGAAATAATCATAAAAATAATTGTTTCGTAACTACTAACAAAACTAACATCATGCTCTAAGTATGCAATCCTCATGTTCTCAAAAAAATAACATTTTATTGTTTTCATTAATGTGGAAATTTCGATCCATTTTCAGGATATGTTTTTCTAACAGGCTAAATGCGTAAAATAATAAATTATTTCAAAGTCTAGTTTTAATGTATAACCCTCTTAAATCATTTCCAAAAGGTTGAACTTTTAAAGTAATATAGTTTTGTAATCATATTTTGCATACTAATTTGTTGTTGCTTTTTGGTTTATTAGGTCAGAAGAATAGAAGTTTTAGGGCGATTTTTTAACAAAGGAGTATATCACACCCTTTACTTTAGTCTGCATATCCATTTCAAGTTTGGTAAGCAACAATGATTCTAAAACACATTGGACATATAGGAATGTCAATTTGTAGCTTCGTTTTCTTCTTCAACGATCATTTTCCGTCTGTCAATTTCACGACACCGGGTGCTTTGATTTCTTGGGTTTAGGATTGTTTTGCAGTTGGAAGATTTTTACTGCCTGCGGTGGCTAGAAGATCAATTAAAACGTACAAGCTTCTCTCCAAGAAAAACAGGTTCGATTTTCCTCTTTTTTCTCATGGATTCGGGTGATAATTAAGAATGAAGAAGGTAGGGATTCAGTCAGTTTTATAACATTTAGGTATTTGTTATCCATGTGGGTATTATTTAAGCATCAAATTTGAAATCATCAATTTGATTATTAAGAGTTACAATTATAAGAATAGGAGATTTGATAATCTAGTGTTTTCTAATTATATTTGAATATGAAGAATCCTGCTACATGTAATAATAGAAGAACCCTGCTACAAGTAGAATCCCTTATTTCAGTTTTCCCATGTTTCGCATCCCTGTTGCAAAATTTTTAATGGGAACCAATTTTAGTTTGCAAACTACAAGGTATGTTTATCTCACAAACTTACTTCTTTTTTTCATACTTTTGTTATAATAATCAGTTATTTTAAGAATTATTTAATTTGTACCTATCCAACACTTAAATCCGATTGGTTTGCAGATCATAGGCCCCCCATGTGTTGATCAGTTCTTCTAACATGATAAGGGAAAACAATAGTATAAAACATACCTGATAAGCTAACCGTAGAGAGGGAAGACGTCATGATCCATAGGTAGACCGGGTTACCGTTTAAGGTGTACGGTTAGGATGGCTAAGGTGAGTTCATTAGAACTCATGATTACAGGAGAGAGAGAGAGGTATGAATTTAGTGTTGGTGGTAATTGATTCATTTATCAATTCACTCTAATTATCTCTCTATATATATGTACACCCAAGGGGAAACCCATTAATGGCCCACTAAGAGTAATTAGGCCCATCAACTAATTACTAGCAATAGGTTAATAAATAAATAAATAAACAATTGATCATTTAATAATTAGATAAATGATTATAAGAGCCACATAATAAAAACCGTGTCTTACATTCTCCCACTTGACTGAATAATCATTTATTATGAGCATTAGCAAGTCTGCGCAGATTTAATACTCATTTTAGTTTTAAACCAAAACTGTAACAGAGAAATACAGTCATTGAATCAGTATCCAACTCAAGACCCCTATTAATCGTACTACAATCCAAATTTAAGACTTAAGTACACTTACGATCAAATTGACAAATAAGCCCTATAACGTTGATTTGTATAGTTACTGTCTATACGTCTTTAGGCATACATAAACGTATTTAGAGACAAACAAATTCAAATAAGTGAGGAATTTTAATAATTAATCATTCATAGTACGATGTGCAATTATGCTTGGTTATTAGTAAACCAGTCTTAATTATAAGCGTTTACATAAGACTTATGAGTGATAGACCTTTAGCTATTTGGATCCATTTGCATATCATGAATATGTTCGATGCAAAGATTTAGTTTCCTCTACTTGTTCATAAGAGAACAATAATTTCGTATCGAAATTTAATGCAGCTCCGCTCGAACTGTTACTGTTCAAGAAGCAAGGGTAGCTGACTTATCACAATAAGTCTTTGATATGATATTTATGTGAAGTTACTAAATTATGCGTCCACTGATAAATTTGCCAACAACATTTTGTGACAATTATGTTGTGATCAGCAACATATTATGTCATTGAAACTTAGGTTGTTGTTACCAGTTCCTTATGACTCCTCAATTAGATAGGTCTGTCTGCTGACATAAGGGTATACCCAGAAATTGACATTTTGTTTTCTTTGAATACAACAAAATCAGAATAAGAGTAGTCAACTGTTTTAAGTTATCACTTCTTCTTTAACTTATAGTCTCTCGTTCTTAAAGATATCGTAATATTTCATTAGATGCTTCACAATAATCTAGACTAGTCTAGTGTTTAGCAATGTGAGCAATATCTAAACAAACATAGACTTTAACCTGTATAAGGCTTCTAATTAATGGAGCATAAGGAAATAATTTTCATTTATCCTATTTGCCTCTAAAGGTGAACAATTTATGTAAGGCCCACAAACCAAACACCCTACAGTTGGTTCTCATAACTAGCTATACTCTTTAAAATACTCGTGTTATTAATCAAACTACAGCGGAAGTCTTTCAAAAATAGTTTTGCTCTTTAAAGTCATTAACGTTATTAACTTTTCCTCACGAATGCTTGCACACCAATCCGAGTAACACCGTTCCCAAGCCAAGATACGTTGACCCCAAAGCTCACCTGCACCACAAACTAACGTACACACAAAGTCAGTTACGCTAAGTGAGTTCTAATAGTTTAATTTAAACAAAAGTCAACTCGTCTCCTTTAATAATAATTTTCCACTCAAGACCCTATGGTCTTTATAAGATAGTTTTGTCATTTATTAATAGATAGATAACTCCTGTTATCTTACAATATCCTAAAGGATTCACCACCCCAGACTCAACCCACCACTTTAACTCAGTAAGCCTCTCTGATATGGATCGAGCTTACTACTATGGTAACTCAAAATTTACTACCCGTAGTAACCAAACACTGGTTATCTCCACCAACAACTAGACACCAACTTACCAGTCCTAACCATGACTCTCATAAAACAACTGACATAACAGTTGTTATCACCACATCACAATTCTGACACAACGGTCCATCTAACTCTACTCACCACATTAATACTATCTCATGCACAATAAATATAACTCCACGTTTGTATGTAATTTAACACAAATATATAAGCACACAAACACATACCTCATTACTGCACCCTCGTCAGGGTTATCCCCATCGGGATACTTGTCATGAGCTTAGCTCTACACTTGTTACAGGACCCCGCCACTAATCATAGCGACACACTTGTCATCTTACGATGACTTCCCAACCACCCCCTTGTTGACAACACTTGAAGAACTTTGTTCTCCACATCATGACTTGCTGTATCATAAAGATAATGACTTAAGTCCACACAACACATATAAGTAACACATAGTGGCATACATGCAAAACTATGACTCGTTACCTAAGCATATATCATGTACGTGAACACACAACAACACCTCCTAGTCGTCCCCGTACGACATGTAAATACAATCCCGACTCACCCTTACTAACTCATAATTCACATCATCACATATTATTTATATGCCTAATTACTAGGCCTTCACCCTATACACATTCCCAGGATAATATATCCTACACCGACTCATGAGCGTCTAGCTCACTTCCTGACTTACTCCTGGCTAACTCATAACACTTAACATTAGACTAGCATTTACATGACCCGTCAATGGACCACATACGGGTTCCCATGCTGACTCTCCTTTTATAACCTTCACAGGTTTGACTCAATTCCAGAATCATATATAAAGGTCTTAGTGCATAAACACCTCGGGTTAGAACCCAAAACTCTTAATATGTTTATTAAAACAAACTTGTCTCATAAGCATGTACGATAGCCCTAAAAACATTAAAAACATTTAAAAGAGGAGATTAGAAACTCACAGTTGTTAAGATCCAAGCCTCGCCCAGTAGTCGTCTTCTTGCTCGAACTTCAAACCTGCCAATGTATGATCACATGATCAAATACGTTCTAAAGATACGTCGACTCACGCTTAATCATAATAACAATATCGACCATTGGTCTCATCTGCTAGCCAATCCATCCTCATGAAACCCTAGTTTCACACGTGCACCCGAACCGGATCGTCTTTGACCCATTTAGGGATCCGAATACTCGAACTGGGTTTCGTGCATGCACGTACGTGACCATGAAAACCCTCGTCACGCCATGCAAACCCTAACTTCGTGAATCGCTTGAACTCGAGTTGGGTTACCCTTGCATGCATGCAAACAAAGCCATGCACCACTTTAGTCGGGCAAAGCCCTAATCGGTCACGTTGCCGTCCCTTGTCTCTACCTCGCGCACCGTCGTGCCACATGTTACAGTCGTGTGCCGCTGACCGGCTACCACCGTGTGTCACCGCCTTCCTCGTCGGGCAAAACCTTAGCCGAGCCCACTTGACGTGCCATCTCCTTCATCTTCCTCGTGTTATCCCTAGCAGGGAAACTCTCCCCGTCCTTCACCTCCATCCGCAGCCGTGCACCACCCGTGGTTCTTCCACAACCGTCACCGACCATTACCACAGTTAACGCTGGCCACCACCTCCTCCTCGTCGTTCCTCCATCCACATCCTCTCTTTCTCTCTTCTCGTCAATCCGCCTCCATGCAAAACCGGGCACCACCGTGACCCGCGCTTGCCTTCTTCCTTCGCCACACACACCGCTGTCATCCATCCCTGCCATCCTGATGCATTCCGCCATCAATGGCCAATACCAACCACCGCCCCGAAATTATATCTATATGTGCAAGAACTCGAATATACTAGCATGCATAAACGAAACAATGATTACCTTAACGACGTGTAGAAGATGATGGTGCATCCCCATCGTCGAACTGCCCTCGTCCGGCCCGTCCTCACTCTCGCGTACCTTTTTGCCGTCGCGCACATCCTAGATCACGATGACCTAGGGTTTTCCAATAATGGGGTATTTAAACCCTTTAAATCTTTCGTACGGGTCCCTCTAATTTCCTTTTGTACGTTTCGATCTCAAAGTTATATTTAAATGACTAATCGGGCTCTCTCATTCTCGTTAAATAGATTTATACAAGAAAGTTCATACTAACCACAACACTTAATGAGGATTCGGTTTATCAACTACCCTGAACCCTTAGTTTCTGGATTTTTGGGATGTTACACGTGTAAGGATCTGCTTACTGTAAAGCTTATAGGACGAAACTAATGTCCCATTGGATCTATCTCGGTGTATTATGATACATATCACATAAGAGGTATCTCCGAGATCCATCATGTCATTATATGAGTATCAATGACTCATGTAACATATACTTGTCAAAAGAATGTCATCTATATAAGGACAAGTTTGCATTAGTTCCTCCCACTCATCTTGAGGTAGGTGTACAAATTCACTTAGTTCTTGATGAAGAGAGTTGTATTATTATTTCAATCAACCCATACATGGATTTCATTGACTTACAGAATAAGTGTTCTTAACCTTCAATTTAGAACTGACCGCGAGAAGCCTGTGTTGACATAAAGTTTTGGCCATTTTTGTACTTAGAAAATTTGTGGCCCTCTAAACTTGGTTTTCCCAACATCTTCAAAAACCCGTTCCAACCACTAGTTATGATCATACATACCTGGAACGTTATTTCTCATCATTTTTCTTGTTAAAATCGACACGAAAACCTACAAAACTTTGAAAAACTATGAAAACATACCGAAAAACATAAAATTTACATAATTTATAAACGGTGCCCTACCCCCTAGGAAAGTGTGCATTGCCCCCACATGCATCCATACACGTTAAGATTACCTCAAAGGCTTCCCCACTAATGTCAATTGCATATAAAACAAAGAAAAAGAAGCAGTAAAGTCCTAACTCACTTTCGTAGGAATCACGGATACATATAGCATATGCATCAAGCCTTTTAAACCTCTTAGTGGCCTGAGATGACGAGATTAGTCTCGTGAGGGTTTCTAGGGAACACACCCACAACGTTCATTTAACTAGAATTCAAAATTAGACAACGTACCTTAGGCTGCCTCCTAAGAGCGTTAAGTTTAACGTCTTCAACCAGGCGCGGTGTACCTGATGTTACTTACGTGTCTCCATCATCTAGAGTGCTCAAAACCAATACCTCAGCTTGCTTATCCGGACCATTGATGTCATTGGGCTCTAAGTATAGCTTTAGACGGTGACCATTCACCGTTTTCCTTAAATGATCCTCGAAGTCCTTAATCTCCACATCTCCTGAGTGACCCACTTTGATCACTAAGTAGGGACCTGTCCACTTGCTCTTCAGTTTGCTAGGGAAGAGCTTCAACCATGAGTTGAATAACCACACTTTTTGTCCAACCACAAAGGTTTTCAACCGGATCTTTGCATCATGAACCTTCTTCATATTGTCCTTGTATGCAGAAGCACTCTCGTATGCTTCATCCCTTAATTCTTCCAACTCACTCAAGCACAATTGTCTTTGCTTACTTGAAGTGTCATAATAAAGATTAACATTTTTAATAGCCCATAATGCTCGATGAGCGAACTCCACAGGTAAATGACATCCCTTCCCGTAGACCAACCAGTATGGTGTAGTGCCAATAGGTGTTTTGTCTGCAGTAAGGTATGCCCACAAGGCATCATTCAGTTTGTTTTCTGCAATCCTTGCGGTCAGCCCGTACTGTTTTCTGCAAAATTTCTTTTATTTGCCTATTGGACTCCTCCACCTGTCCACTTGTTTGTGGATGGTATGGAGTGGCAATCCGGTGGTCTACACCATAGCGTTTCAGCAGTTTGCCAAAATGAAATTCTTAAAGTGAGATCCCCCATCACTTATGATCACATGGGGAAGCCCAAATCTTGAAAAAATGTTGGATTGTACAATTTGCAAACCACGCTATGGTCATTGGTTTTGGTGGTAATTACTTAAACCCACTTTGACACATAGTCAACTGCCACCAATAAGTACAAATTGCCAAATGAATTTGGGAATGGGCCTATAAAATCAATCCCCCATACGTCAAAAATGTCAACAACAAGGATTGGTTGCATGGGCATCTCATTCCTCTTACTGGTACTGCCTATCTTTTGGCAATTTATACATTTCCTAGCAAACTCATAGGCCTCCTTAAAAATAGTAGGCCAAAATAGCCTGCAAGATAGTATCCGATGCCCTATTTCTAGCCACTAAAATGACCACCACTTGCACATGCATGTGCAAGCTTCCAAACTGCTAGGATTTCTGATTCTAAGATGCAGCGTCTGATGAGTTGATCTTCTCCCACTTTGAACAAGTCTGGTTCATCCCAGATGTATTGCTTGACCATTGTACAAAAATGGTTCCTCTTCTTCTTGGTCCAGTCTTCAGGAATAGTACCCGCAACTAAAAAGTTAGCAATACCAGCATACCAAGAATCAAAAGAAGTAATAGACATTAAGTACTCATCAGGGAACTTTCATTTATTTCAGGAGTAACATCCTCCTCTTCCCTCTGAATTTGTGACAGATGGTCAGCCACTGAATTCTCACAACCTTTCTTGTCTCTGATTTCCAAATTGAATTCCTGCAACAAAAGGGTCCACCTGATTAACCTGGGCTTAGCATCCTTCTTTGCCATCAAATAACGCACAACTGCATGATCAGAGTAAACAATTACATTACTTCCCCAAATATAAGACCGGAATTTGTCTAAGGCATAGACAACTGCAAGCAACTCCTTCTCTGTTGTGGTGTACTTCAACTGAGCACCAGAGAGGGTTTTTCTTGCATAGTAAATGACAACAGGTTTCTTATCTACCCTTTGACCCAACACAGCCCCGACTGCATAATCGCTTGCATCACACATTATTTCAAAAAGAAGGTTCAGTCTGGTGATTGCAAAATCGGGGCTTGTACCAATTGTTCCTTTAACACATTAAAAGCAGTTACACATTCTTTATCAAATTCAAAAGGAACATCTTTGAGAAGTAAGTTAATAAAGGTTTTGTGATGACACTAAATCCCTTAATAAACCTACAGTAAAAACCGGCATGCCCTAGAAAAGAGCGCACACCCTTGACATTTGTCGGGGGAGGTAATGATGAAATAACATTGATTTTAGCCCTGTCTACCTCAATCCCCCGACTTGACACCACATGACCTAAAACAATACCCTCTTGAACCATAAAATGGCTCTTCTCCTAGCTTAAGTCCAAATTATTTTCCACACATCGTTTCAAAACCTTAGATAATTCATTTAAACACAAATCAAACGATCAGCCAAAAACTAAAAAATTATCCATAAAGACCTCAAGGGACTCCCCGACCATGTCTGAGAATATACTCATCATATACCTTTGAAAAGTGGTCGGGGCATTACACAACCCAAAAGGCATTCGTCGGAAGGCAAAGGTACCATAAGGGCATGTGAAGGTGGTCTTTTCCTGATCATTAGGATGGATGGCTATCTGATTGTACCCTGAGTAACCATCTAAAAAACAGCAAAATTGCTGACCGGATAGCTTCTCAATGCTTTGATCAATAAATGGTAAAGGTAAATGATCCTTTGGTGTGGCAGCATTTAATTTCCTGTAATCAATACACACACGCCACCCGGTTACCGGTCGAGTGGCAATTTGCTCACCATGCTCACCTTGTACTACCTGGATACCTGCTTTCTTGGGCACTGTTTGGGTTGGACTCACCCATGGACTGTCAGAAAAGGGTATAGATAATCCTTGCATCCAACCTCTTCAACACTTCCTTCTTGACAACCTCGCGCATGTTAGGATTTAATCGACGTTGTGTATCCCGCGAAGGTCTTGCATCTGCATCCGTGATGACTTGTGCATCACAATGGATGGACTGACAGCTTTCAAGTCAGCAATGGTCCATCTAGTTGTAGCTTTGTAATCATGAAGCACCTTCAGTAGTGCCTCCTCTTGTTCCCCATCCAAGTTGTATGCAATGATGACATACAATGTTGTAAAACAAGGTCTCCGAGGCCAAGTACTCCCCGAGTAATCACTACAAGGTAGGTTGTCGAGACCCGAGTACTCTAGGCCTAGGCCGAGTACTCCCCTGCTCATTCCCCCTTTGATACCCCCTTTGATGATTACTTTGATTGTAGTTTTGGTTTCGGGGTGGGAATGGTTATTGATTTCTTTGACCACTTCCTTGAAAATTCAGATTAGCTTGATTGGATGCATCCCCATAGCGGAAGTTGGGATGGTTTATAAGGCCCGGGTGATAGGTGTTGGAGTTCATATCATAGTTCCTACCACCCCCTTGAATGTAGCTCACATCCTCAAACGTGCTTCCTGTGCCGGTGCAAGTAGCACATGTATACCCCAATTCACCACTCACATACATCATATTGTTGTCCCCCGGTGCCCCAATTAGCTACATGTTTCTCTAATTTCTCCAGTCTATCCGCCTCAGAATTCGGACTGTCTACTGCTCTCACCACCGAGTGTCTTGCCCGTCTTGAATATTGGGCTTTTCGTTTGGATGTTCGGGCCATCTTATTTAAGTAATCCCAGTCTTCATTCTCAAAGTTAGTACCAAATGTACCATTAGAAATGGGGTTTAGGTCACAGGCATCATCATCAGTTAAGCCCTCATGAAAGGCATTCAACATCTCCCACATTTGCAAACCATGGTGTGGGCAATTCTTTATTAGCATCTTGAACCGAAGGAAGGCTTCATGGAACAGTTCTCCAGGTTGTTGTTGAAAATTTCTAATGTTCTTCCTAGCATCACTAGTCCTCTGATTAGTGTAGAACTCATCTAAAAAAGGTTGTTGCATATCCCCCCAAGTATAGATAGATGCAGACGGCAAAGAATGAAACCATTGTTGAGCCTTGTCTTCTAAGGTGAATTGGAACAACACCAATTTCACATCATCAGGTGTGAACCCCTGTCCCCCAATAGTGTTGCACCTAGCATCATAGGCACTCAGATGCAATTAAGGCTCCTCTGTTCCTAGGCCATGGTACTTAGGCAAATTCTGGATGGCCTGTGAGCGAACCTCGAAAGATCTACCATGTTGTTGTGGAATGAAAACTGGTGATGGATTATAGGAAATGGTAGGATGGAAGTGGTTCTCAATCCCCATAACATGTCCTCTGTCATATCTCCTTGGAATGCCTCCTGGATTGTCAAAAGGAGGAACCGCATTCCTAGGACCAGGTCTCCTTTGCCTGTTTACAGGCTACTGCTGTTGTGGGATTGGTGCTGGAATGTCTTGTTTAACTAGGTGTTGTGGTAACCTCTAATCAAACTGTTGTTCATTATGCCCCTCAAACCGAACACCTGTATCATGCCTTCTATACACTAGCACTCTGCCTTGCTGATAATTTCTTCTGTCATACTCATCATTACCATCATTACTCATCATTATGCCCCTCAAACCGAACACCTGTATCATGCCTTCTATACACTAGCACTCTGCCTTGCTGATAATTTCTTCTGTCATACTCATCATTACCATCCTCATATTCCCCAAACTCATCATCAAAACCATATGCTTCATCATCATAATCTAAACCTGAAGTGTATGGATGAAAGACCGGTGGAGGGGTTGAGTGAAATAAAGAAGGTTTCGTCACGGGTGGTTGTGAAGTTGGTGGTATGTTGTCCGGCACTATCCTCACATATGGTGAAGAATAAAGAGGTTCTGGTTTGAAGTCAAAGGGTTGGTTTACTTGTGGTAGAGGTTGACCAAAAGTTGGTAGTGGTGGGGGAACAGATGGTGAGAACATACCCGAAGTGGGCTGCTGTTCTGGTGGTAACTGACCTGCAGGAGGCAGATCCGATTGCTTTTCTGGATCCTGTTTATTCTCCATTTGAGTTGGAGAAGCTACTACCTTGCTGGTTCTGTGAAACACTCTGTTCTCTCTCGAAGTCTTCTCAATTTCTGGATCAAAAAGCAATGGTGAGGATTTCCTAGAATGCCTTGTATGATGCATGCAATTACAGAATCACCTGCATAACACAAACAAGAAACCCCTGTGTAATACTGAGCAAAACAAAAAATAACAAGAAATTAAAAACAATAAAATTTTGATTTTTGTGATTTGTTGCAAAAAGAAAAAATTAACACCTTGCACACTAACTCCCCGCAACGGCGGCATTTTGATCGACGTCGTTTGGTCGGTCAAAAACAATTCTTAAACACCTTAATTAGTAAGGGTAAGTATAGTATCGTATCACGAGGAGTTTGTGGAAAGTGTCACTTTGTTACAAATATTGAAAGACAGAAAATAGTAAACACTGACTTAGATTTGGGTTTTAAACAATAATGAGAAAGGTAATCCTCTCTAGGGTTCAGGTTTGCAAATACAAGTTATTCCTAGTTTACTCTGCAAGCAATCACATAGACATAATCGCACAAGGTTCAATTGAATTCAGTGAAAATATTAGAACGAGCTGTAAAGAAAGCCTATTCATGTATAATCAGTTCATATTAACCAATTGACACTCAAATCTCACGACGCCCCTGATGTAAATAAACCTACGACTGATGAGACTTGAATCAACAAATCGAAATTAACAGAAACATTTTAAATCATTCAATCAATAGATGTAATCATATGGCTTAATATGCCAGTCAAAACCACAAACCAAGACCAAGTATTCCAGAAAATACAAGTGTAAACGCAAAACCCTACACCTGGAGAAGACCACGGGTGATTTAGCTACTCATACTCAACACAATAATCAAACTTAATGTAATGGAACTTACAATCATCAAACTTTAAGAACAATCAACCTAAGAATAGTGAGAATCGCCCTCTTGAAGCTATCCCACGGCCGGAATCGAGAGTGAATGATAATGGGGGCTGAGAAAGATTAAAACCTAAATTAGGTTAATTTTCCCGTAAAACCTGTCTCTCACGTACCGCGAGAAGTCCTAGCCATGTCCTTCCCGTACCGCAAAGGACAAAAGAGTCGGGCGGCTTCTTCCTTTGCTCGCGTACCGTGAAATGTGCTCCCCGCCGCGAAGACCAGAAATTCCAACAATTTGACTTTTTGACTTTTAATCCCCCGTGCTTTCATGTCTTCTTGCTTCTATATCGTTTCCCGCTCATTTAGCACGTAAAACCCGGGAGGCACACGCAACCAAAAACGCGCATAAAACCAAACAAAGATACAAACTAAAACAAATACAATACAACACATAAACCAGGGTCATTAGACACTACATCATTAATGTAGGGGAAGAGATAAGGGGAAGTGAGTGGATGGATAATAATATAAGAGGAGAGGAAATGCGTGAAGGGATATGGTTTGGTGGAGGTAGAGGTGGTGGCCGGAGTGGCGGTGGCAGCTAGAGTGTGTAGATATGGGTGGTTTTCTTGAATTGGGCAGAAAGGATGAGATAGTGAGATATAATGGAGGAAGGTAGGATTTTTAAAAAGAAAAGATATAATTATTTGAGTAAATTACACAATTAGCCCTTGAACATGAAAAAGACTAAAATGCCTTTAACTTTAACAGAAAAGGCTAACAGAATTAGTGTCAGGGATCTGATTGAGACAATTAGGTAATAACAGGGAGCAAAAAGTAAAATTGAAACTAATGGACCAAAACCGTTATTTTAACTAAACCACAGGAGCCAAAAACGAAGTTTACATATATGTATATAAGGGACGTATCAAATGGAAACCCTATGTTATTGTGAAACCCCATAAACTCAATATAAGCCACATATTATTTTTATTGGTTTTTTGTTTGTTTTAATTACAAGGGGGCATTTACGTCATTTGTTCCTCTCTCATTTCTTGCTACATCTGATCTATCTCTCTGTATTCTTTCAAAATTAGGTGATCTACTCTCATCCCTCTCTCTAAAACCCACCTCCACCATGAAGATGAAGATCTGACATCGCCTAGGCCACCAGAAAATCTGTGGTCTCATCTCTCTCACTAACCAAATATACCAAACAAAACAACAATCCCGACGAAAATCCCAATCGTATTCGTGCTATTTGGAACAAACTCACGTCCACTAGAATTCATCAGAGTTGAGTTATTTAACACACAAAAGCATACTAATTACGTTGATTATATGTACTTGTAAGCTTGTTTTGGTGCGATTTGTAGCAATTTTAGTTGAAATTATACATGATTTAGTGTTTAGTGGATTTATTAGGGAAATGGTAGTGTGATTTTGTTGAAGCAAGATCCATATCGATGGAATTTTTCATCCCGAAGAAGCAGAGGCGGTTAGCTCAAAAAGGAATAAAGTTAAAGATTTTGATCAACTTGAATTTGGTGCAGGTCTTATTTCGGTATGTCCCACATGAGTACTTACACTCCAATGGTTTTCTTTCTTCATTTTTTTTTTCTATTAATCTTATTATTATTAGTTTTTTTTTTCTCTTGGTATTCAACATAAATTTGGATTTTGGCTTTTTCTTGTTTTAAGTTTGATATGTGTTTGATAGTTCTTACAAGTAAGGGTTTGATATTAGATAGCTTGATTTTACAATTGGTTTTGATTTTTTACACGTGTGTTTCGATTTTACATATGTGTATTTCAATTTTACACATGTGTATTTGATTCTTACACAAGTGTAAACTGAATTTACCTATGTGTAAAAAGTTTTTACCCATGTGTATTTCATTTTAGGGTTCTTTTTATACAATGCTTTTGTATTTTTTATTTGGTTGCAAGATGTATATTTTTTTCTATATTTAATTGGTTGAATTTTGACAGATCTGAAAGATCGGAGTTATAGAACTGAAAGCGTTCATATATTGAGTTACAGATCTAAAGAAGGAGTTTGTGAACTTAAGGTTCTGTTTTACACATGCTTATTTTATTAATACACATGTGTATTTGAGTTTTACATATGTAATAGATCTTAATAAAGATAATTACACATGCATATTTGATTTTACACATGTGTATTTATGGTTCTTTTACATAGTGTAATTATGTAGATTTTAAGTCTTTTTTATGATTTGTAGAGATATTTAATTATTTTGGATGTAATTTTGGTTTTCTTATTTGTGTATCTGGTTTTTTACTCATGATTATTTGAGTTTATAGTTTTTTACACATGTGTAAACACCATGTTCTTGAATTGTTCTTATTCTTTGAGTTATTATAATTGATATGGAGAAAGAGAGTGTGTGTGCTTTTGTAAATTACTGATTTACCCTTTTGGGTATTTTAAAAAGGAAAAAAATAGAAAAAAGCTAAATTTAATGACAACCACAAATTAAAATATACAAAACTGAATGTGTGGTCTAGAATTAGTTTAAAAATTTTTACAACAACTCAGGGTTTACAACCGATACGTCCCATATATATATATATATATATATATATATATATATATATATATATATATATATATATATAGAGGGTTTAGTTCACTAGAAAACTAATTTTCATGAGAAAACCAAAAAAATTCTCATTAAAGTTATTACATATGTGTAGTACACCAAAAACCTAACCCCCACCTAAAAACCAAAACCCCCCACCCCACCCTACCCCCACCTAAAAGCCAAAACCTAATTTTCATGAGAAAACCTGAAAATTTTTTTTTTTTTGAAAGAAGACGACGTGTGAAACAAGGTATCAGAAGCAGTTTTTTAGATTTTGAGTTATGATTTTTTTATTATTTTTTTTATCTTTAATAAATAATTTTTTAATTTTCTAATAAAAAATAAGTTTTCTATTGATTTTTCTCCTATAAACATATTATGATAAATTATAACAAAAGTCATAAAAGAGATTTAAAGGCTATTTTTCCCTTCGGTACAATTCATAGCCATCATTCATAATTCGCCGCCCAAGTCATTAAAGAGATGTTATCTACTAATATGATTTTGTATTTTGCTTATAGTAAAACATATTATGATAAATTATAACAAAAGTTATAAATCAAATTAAATGATAAATAAATAAAAATATTTAATTAAGTACCAATTAAAGAGAATAAGAAAAAAAACTATAGTACGTATATACTCTTTTATATTAAACAATCAATAAACAAAAAAAATAAAGAATTAAATTAGATAGATTAGTTATTTTAAAGCTGTGTCTAGAAGACAAGTAATTAGGATAGAATGAGAGCTAAGTTTCTTTATTCTGCAATCAACAAATGTAATTTCAAGAAAGTAAAGCAAAGTAAAGAATGGTAAAGAAGATGTATCTCGATGCAGCTTGACAGTGACAATGACAGATGTCATATTATATGCTTATGTGTTAATATGTGTTATTTGTCTATGTGATATGTGTTTCAATGGCATTATATTATGTGACATAGTATAGTTGCATAGTAGTTGCACTATAGTTGCAAAGTAAAAAGCCCTGCAGGCAAGCAAAGTAGAAGTCTCACCCCAAGGTGTGAGCAAGCAAAGTAGAAAGTCTCACCCTGAGGTGTGAGCAGGAAAATGATTCTTCAATTCGGTGTAAGCGAGAAAGTCCCACCCTGAGGTGTGGGCACACAAAGTAAAAGTCTTACCCTGAGGTGTAAGCAAGCAAAGGGATCTTGCCCTTGGGAAATGATCTGTATATGATAGTTAAAGTAAGTTATAGTCACTTGTCAAGTACGAGTGAAACGTAAAGTTGCATAGAGTAAAGGAGGACACCTTAACCGGTTACCTCAAAAGTAAAGTTTTAAACGAAAGATATAACGAAACAATTTTATAAATTGGAACGTTGTGAAGTTTTAAAGTAAAGGTAAAGGCAAAGATGGTTTTTAAAGTAAAGAAAGAAAGCTTATTTTATTTTTATAAAATTAGCTATTTAAAGAAAGTTTACAGTTTAAAGTAAAGATAGAACTAATCTGCGATAGCTGACTTTTAGTATGCATGACATGTAGTAAAGGTAAAGTAAAAGTAAAGTAGAGGAGTCGTGAGGGCCAGATAACATGGACATCGGGATGCTGTGCTGAAGACTGACATTTCCTGTTCCTGAGAGTTTATGTTTCAAACAATGTTTTATTGATTTGGATTTATGAATGTTATGAATTAAAGACTTCCGCTGTAACAGATTCTGATTTCCAATTTAAAAACTATGTTTATTATGTTTTGTGCCAACTATGAGATGTACCCGTTTTGGGGCGTTTCAAGTTGGTATCAGAGCCATAGTTTGAGAGATTCAGACATTTGCGATAATGTCTTAACTTAAACTGAGAACGGGACAAAGAAAAGAAAGGAAAGGAATGTCAGTCAAAGCAGCCCGTCCATGAAACGATAGTAGACAGAAGGTAGTCAATGTCCTTACATAGAACATAGACAATAATGCCTTAGCACAGATAATAGAAAGTAAATGCTTTAGCATAAAGAGTACATAGTACATGCCTTAGCATAGACAGTAGACAGTAGATAGTACGTGCCTTATAGTGGAAATTCTGAACTTGAATGCAAATGTCACTCTGAAAGGAAATGTTCAGAACCCGAGTAGTAAAGTAAATTAGTAATTTCATACCGGTCTCTGTAATTAGTAATTTAAATTACTGAAGGTGTTCTAAATTATTATCTATCATGAAAACACGAGCTATCTTTGATCACAGTAGACACTAATGGCTAGAGAAAAGAGAGGTGTTCACACGGGGGGTCGTACTGGTCGTCGAGGCCGACCGCCAGGTAACCGAAACCGCCATGAGGAAAGTGAACACTCCCGCAATGAGACTGAATTGGTGCACGTGGAGCATAATGAAAGTGGGAACCATGAGTCATTTCATGATAATGCCCATAACGAGGCGCTTGAGTTGGAACCAATTGTGAAGGAAGCTATTGCGGCAGAGGTTACTTCAATCTTGAAGAAAGTTCTACCGGAAGCACTCGGCGAGGCCCTTAAAGAGTTTGATATACGGAAGAAAGAGAAGAAAGAGGAAAGCAGCAAGAGAACTGAAGTCACTGATGGTGACGATTCTGATTATGAAATGGCAACTCGGGGTTGCAACTATAAGTCCTTTCGGGGGTGTGACCCGCTGAAGTATGATGGACGGAAAGATGTTGTCGCCACTTTCAAGTGGATACAGAGGATGAATGGGGTGATCAATATTAGCGAGTGCCATGATGACCAAACGGTCAAGTTTGCCGCTCACTCATTCACTAATGAGGTGTTAAGTTGGTGGAGATTGATTAAAAGAATCAAGTCTTCAGCTGATATGAAAAAGATGAGATGGGATGACATGAAAAAAGCTACTAATCACTAAGTTCTATCCACAGAACGAGATTGACAGGGTTGAAAGAGAATTTCTGGGGCTCTGTGCTGGTAGTATGACTCATCTTCAGTACACCTCCAAGTACCAGGAGTTGGCTCAGTTGGTCCCACATCTGGTGGACACTTAGGAAAAGAGGATCAAGTATTACATCAAGGTACTACCACAGAAAGTCCGTGTGCACGTGAAAGTTAATACTCCACGAAGCTTTGAATCTTTGGTATCACTTGCTGGAATAGTTTATGACGACTTTGAATCAGCGGACCTAGTGCCTACTGAAAGGAAAGTGACAAATGCCGTTAAACGGCTAGCAAAAGAGTGGGCAGGCCAAGAGGCGAAGAAGCTGAGGATTGAGGATGGAAATGATTGTACAAAGTGTAGACGAAAGCACTCTGGGGAGTGCCGTGTGGGTTTGAACATTTGTTATCGATGCTGGAAGAAGGGGCATTACTCTCGAGAATGTTCGGGTGCACCGTCATGCTATAACTGTGGGATACCTGGCCACGTGGCCAAGGACTGTCGGAAACCCAAAGCTACTGGCACTAAGAAGGGTAAGGAGGCCAAAAAGCCGAAGGCAAGGACCCGAGCGTATGCACTGACTCAAGAGGAAGCTAGGGAAAACCTAGATGTATTGTCAGGTACGTTCATCCTTGAAAACACTTACGTTTCAGTATTGTTTGATTCTGGTGCCAGTAGGAGTTTCATATCATCATTAAAGTGTAAAAGAATGAAATATAAAGTCACAAAAATAGAACAGGCCTTTAATGTGGAAATTGCACTGGGTAAGACCACGGTAGTAAATGAATTGGTAGATAATTGTACGATAAAGATATATGGCCATAGATTCCCAGTTAGGTTATATGTTATGACCTTGGGAGGGTTTGATATAGTTTTGGGTATGGATTGGTTGGCTGCTAACGAAGCCCGGATTGTATGTAGAAGAAAGATAGTTCAACTCAAAGCTCTAGACGGTAGCGATGTTTTGGTTTACGGGGATCGTGACGGTTCGTTAACAAACGTCATATCGATGATAAAGGCAGAGAAGTATATAGGGCGCGGATGCGAGGCCTACCTGGCCTATGTTATAGACAATGATTTAAAAGTGAAAAAGTTGAAAGACGTACCTGTGGTATGTAATTTTCCGAAGGTGTTTCCTGAGGAGTTGCCTGGGTTACCACCTGACCGGGAGACAGAGTTCCAGATAGGCTTAGTGTCAGGTGCCCAGCCCGTGGCTAAAGCACCGTGTCTACTTGCTCCTCTAGAGATGAAAGAGCTAATGATACAGTTGGAAGAACTTTTGGATAGGGGTTTTATCAGGCCGAGCATTTCTCTATAGGGTGCTCCGGTTCTGTTTGTAAAGAAGAAAGATGGTGCCATGAGAATGTGCATCAACTACAGAGAGTTGAACAAAGGTACAGTAAAGAACAAATATCCGCTACCAAGGATCGATGATCTGTTCGACCAACTACAAGGCGCCAGATGGTTCTCCAATATCGATCTGCGGCCGGGATATCATCAGTTAAAGGTAAGGGAAGAGGATATACCTAAGACGATGTTTCGCACGCGGTATGGGCATTACGAATTTCGCATGATGTCTTTTGGTTTGACCAATGCTCTAGCAGCATTCATGAGTATGATGAACCAAGTGTGTAGACCGATGCTGGACATGTCAATGATAGTATTCATAGACGACATACTTGTTTATTCGAAGATTGAAGGTGACCATGCTTGTCATCTTCGAGAAGTACTAGAGACGCTACAGAAAGAAAAGTTGTATGCAAAGTTCTCCAAATGCGCGTTCTGGCTTAAGAAAGTCCAATTCTTAGGTCACGTTATTAACGCAGACGACATTATTGTTGACCCAGATAAGATAGAGACGGTACAAGAATGGGAAATATCGAAGACACCAACCGAGATTCAGAGTTTTCTAGGATTGACAGGTTACTATCGAAGGTTCATTCAGTACTTCTCGAGAATAGCTTCGCCACTGACCAAGTTGACATGCAAAGAAGTAAAGTACGAATGGGGTCAGGCCCAGTCTAAAGCATTTGAAGAGTTAAAGAAGAAGTTGACCCAAGCCCCAGTATTAGCACTACCCGACGGTAACAAGGACCTTGTGGTATATTCTGACGCTTCGGGACAGGGGTTAGGGTGTGTTTTGATGCAGAGGGGAAAGGTGATCGCGTATGCGTCACGACATCTAAAGATTCACGAAGTTAACTACCCAACTCATGATTTGGAGCTCGCGGCAGTTGTCTTCGCGCTAAATATTTGGAGGCATGGGGTAAAATGCACAATTTATTCGGATCACAAGAGCTTGAAGTATTTCTTTGAGCAGAAAGACCTAAATATACGACAAAGGCGGTGGTTAGAATTGCTGAAATACTATGACTGTGAGATCCTATACCACCCAGGAAAGGCAAATGTGATGATGCCCTAAGTAGTAAGGAGACTCATTCTCCTATTAGGGTGAAAGTGTACCAGTTGATGATAACCCTAGATTTTATGACAGAGCTAGAAAAAGCACAGACATAAGAACTAAAGGAAGAGAATATAAAGAAAGAAAGAATGGTTGGTTAACAGATAAAGTTAGAACTAAACACTCATGGAGTGAGGACCAGATGTGGTCGCATGTGGGTACCGAAGGGTGGAGAGCTTAGGGCCAAGGTACTCGACGAGGCCCATAAGTCTCGATATTCCATCCACCCAGGAACCACAAAAATGTACCAGGATTTGATGAAAGAGTATTGGTGGCCTAACATGAAGAATGATGTGACCGGATACGTAAGCAAGTGTCTTCGTTGGTCACAAATTAAAGCAGAGCATCAAAAACCATACTGGAAGATCCAGCTTCTGGAAATACCCAAATGGAAGTGGGAGCGTATCACCATGGACTTCATTACAAAGCTGCCCCGCATAGCTAAAGTCCATGATACGATTTAGGTTATAGTGGATCGCCTGACAAAGAGTGCACATTTCTTGCCGATTCGTGAAATGTATTAATCTGAGAAGTTGGTAGAAGTATTTATCAATGAAATTGTCTCCCGACTGGCCTGCCATTGTCAATTGTATCTGAGCGGGACACACGATTTAAATCGAGGTTCTGGAAAAGATTTCATGAGTCAATGGGTACGAGATTGAACATCAGCACGGCTTATCACCCATGGATGGATGGTCAGTCGGAAAGGACCATCCAAACGTTGGAGGATATGCTCCGCGCATGCATTATAGACTTCGGTGGTAGTTGGGATAGCCACCTACCATTGGCAGAATTCTCTTACAACAACAGCTACCACACCACTATTGGTATGCCGCCTTATGAAATGTTGTACGATAGAAAATGCCGAACCCCGGTCTGTTGGGGCGAGATAGGGCAGAAAGAGTTGGGAAGTTTAGAGGTACTCACAGCAACCTCTGAAAAGTTTGACCAGAATGAAAGCAGCACGGGACCGCCAAAAGTCCTACGCGGATAAGAGGCGGAGACCGATTGAATTCAATATCATGGATAGAGTACTATTGAAGGTTTCTCCCTGGAAAGGGATTATTCGATTTAGAAAGAGATGGAAGTTAAGTCCAAGATTCGTCGGACCTTTCAAGATACCGGCGCGGGTTAGTGAAGTTGCTTACCAGTTAAAATTGCCTAATGAGTTGAGTGGAATCCACCCAACCTTTCTCGTGTCACACTTGCGTAAGTGTCTAGCTGACGAATCAGCGCGTGTGCCACTTAACGACATCGAGGTAGATAATAGCCTCAATTACATCGAGGAACCAGTCGCCATACTAGACAAGAAAGAGAAGCGGTTACGAAACAAAGTGATTCAGTTAGTCAAGGTATAATGGAAGCATCGTAAAGGGTCGGAAGCTACTTAGGAAACCGAGACAGAAATGAAGGAGTCGTATCCCCATCTGTTCGACATATGACAGGTTTCGAGGACGAAAACTTTCGTAATGGGGGTAGACTTGTAACATCCCGAAAATAGTAATAATAATAATAGAATTGAATATGTGAACGATATTCTGGAAATAAAGAACACGTAACAAGCTAACGGGAGTGGGCCTTGGTCCGGGCCGAAGGGAGGCGCAAGGGGAAGGGGAAGGGTTAAACCTCAGCCACCTTCTCCACCTTCCCCACTTCACATTCATTATTCAAATACTGGAGAGAGAGAGAGAGAGAGAGTAGAGAGAAAGCTTCATAGCTCACCCGAGACCTTCTCGTTTGAGCCCGAGATCGTCACTACGCCTTACTGAGGATCGCAGAAGGTGAAATCAAACAGAAACAGGTAACAAAACACTCTTAGATTCGAGTTTAGATTTGAAAGTGGGTTTTAGGGTTTCAAAGTGGTTTTTCATAAAAGATGGGATTTTTACGTGTAGATTTGATTAAAAAATATGTAGCTAGCTTCATTGAAGCTAGATATAAGTTTTGGACGTAAAAAGATTGGAACTTGGATAAAAAACGACGAATTTGATCAAGAACAGATAAATCGTCCGAAATCTCTATGAATGGTCTGAAAACTCGGATACGTCCGAAAAGTATTTCGGAATAGCATAGATTTCGGACAGAACTCTTCGATCGAAAACTAACTCGGACGGAACATTTCGGTTGAAAAGTATTTTTGGATAGAAAAGAATTTTGGACAGATGTTTTAGAACGAAACAGTTCTCGGACAAAGGTTTTCGAACGAAAAAACCATTAATAGAAGATAGTCTAACATCAGAGTTTTCGGTCGAAATGGATTTCGACAGAAAAAGAATTCGGACATAGGAGTTTTCAGATTAAATATGAAGGTTATAATCTTGTTCCATTCGTGACTCATGAAACAGATATAATAGCATCCCACCTAGCTCGAAGTTTCCTAGCTAAGTGAGATAAGTTTCCATAGAAGTCTGGTGAGTTCTTATTGCCCTTTTTCCTGAACGGTCTTGGGCTGGCATGCATACTGTTAAACAAATAGTTTTCAAGGTTAAAGAATATTTTATAAGAATTGTATATTTTTATAAAATGAAAGACAAAGTATAGTATTTTATAAAAATGTTATTTTTATAAAATGAAAGAGAAAGACATAGCTTTTTATAAAGAGTTATTTTTATAAAAAGAAAGGTAAAGTAGAGAAGAGAATAGTACTATATTTGAAATGTAATTTCAAGAAAGTAAAGCAAAGTAAAGAATGGTAAAGAAGCTACATCTCGATGCAGCTTGACAGTGACAGTGACAGAGGCCATATTATATGCTTATGTGTTAATATGTGTTATTTGTCTATGTGATATGTGTTTCAATGACATTATAATATGTGACATAGTATAGATGCATAGTAGTTGCATTATAGTTGCAAAGTAAAAAACCCTCCAGGCAAGCAAAGTAGAAGTCTCACCCTGAGGTGTGAACAAGCAAAGTAGAAAGTCTCACCCTGAGGTGTGAACAACCAAAGTAGAAAGTCTCACCCTGAGGTGTGAGATGGCAAAGGAGTCTTCACTTCGGTGTAAGCGAGAAAGTCCCACCCTGAGGTGTGGGCACAGCAAAGTAAAAGTCGTACCATGTGGTGTAAGTGAGCAAAGGGATCGTGCCCTCGGGAAATGATCCGTATGTAATAGTTAAAGTATGTTATAGTCACTTGTCCGGTACGAGAGAAACGTAAAGTTGCAAAGAGTAAAGGAGGACACCTTAACCGGTTACCTCAAAAGTAAAGTTTTCAATGAAAGATATAACGGAACAATTTTATAAATTGGAATGTTGTAAAGTTTTAAAGTAAAGGTAAAGGCAAAGATGGTTTTTAAAGTAAAGAAAGAAAGCTTATTTTATTTTTATAAAACTAGCTATTTAAAGAAAGTTTACAGTTTAGAGTAAAGATCGAACTCACCAGCGTTAGCTGACTTTTAGTATGCATGACAGGTAGTAAAGGTAAAGGAAAAGTAAAGTAGAGGAGTCGTGAGGGCCGGATAGCATGGTCATCGGGATGCTGCGCTGAAGACTGACATTTCATGTTCCTGATAGTTTATGTTTCAAACAATGTTTTATTGATTTGGATTTATGAATGTTATGAATTAAAGACTTCTGCTGTAATAGATTCTGATTTCCAGTTTTAAAACTATGTTTGTTATGTTTTGTGCCAACTATGAGATGTACCCGGTTTTGGGGCCTTTCATATAGAGTAATCAACTCAACTTGATTTGATTATGCCATTGTTAATATTTGTGTTTGTTGATCGCCATGAAATTTATCATCCATCCTTAAGTAAAATGTATGTAGGTTGAGATCGAGGTGTGCGGATCTGATAAGTAACATGCATCAGCATAACCAACTTGTTGGGACTATATATTTTTTTCTCTTATAACAATCTGATGTCTCGAGTCCTACAAAAATATCAACTTATTCTTTTATATGTTTTGTGATTTTTGCTCGTTAAAAATTTTGCCAAGAAAACCCATTGGGAGAAAACCATGGCCAAGAGAAAAATAGTGCATATCGTATTATATAATTAACAACATACTTCAAGATAATGTTAAATCAATACTTTAGGACCTATAAGATAAACTGACGTTGCATCTCGATAAAAACCTTACTAAGAAAATATAACGAAATAAAACTTAGTGAAGGGAAAAAGAGTGTAACGTATTGTATTAGAACTATATTTTGCTAGCACATGTACTAAGAATGCAATTTTCATCTCTCGTGATATTTACGAGATGCATTAGCGCACTGATCGTGCTTAAGTACGGTTACTTCTGGACCAAGTACTTCTTCGGGCAGTAAGGATCCTTGTGTACATTTAGAATTAGGACAACTATGGTGTGCTTAGCAAAAAAAATTTTCTCAAATTAAATTATGTTAACATCTTCTGCATGTAGACAAATTTATGGACAAATAACATACATCCCAGGGTAATGATTTGAATGCTTCATACATTGTAAATCCTTCTAGGATTTTCATGTAGATGTCACTATCTAATGTCCCATATAATTACTCGGTGACGACATCCATAAGTCTTATATGAAGTCCTTCTGAGATTGTGAGGCCAATCAAACATCTAATGGTTATCGCATCCACTACAGAGGAATACGTTTCCTTATAATCAACTTTCGGGATTTGGGAGAAAACCTTTTTTTTACAATTCGTGCCTACATCGAATAATGTCATGATTTTCATTTCTTTTTATTTTAAAGACACCCATTTATAACCTACTAGTTTGAAGTCTATTATAGGTCCGAAAATATTTCGTTTGTCATGCAAATTTAGTTCAACGTTGTGGGTTTTGAAATTTAGGTAGTTATCTCTGTATATGTACTCTTACAGAGTTTTAGATATGTAATCTTTTTCTTCGATTACATCTGTTTCTATAGCATATACATATATTTTAAAACACGTGTTTCATTTCCATATTGTACTACGATGTACATAATTTATTGAGATCTCATATTTGTTTGGTACATGAGTTTCTTCTAGAATTCCATTTTCCTCTTCTGGGAATTATAATTTTCTTCTGGAATCTTATTAGTCACTTGTAGGACTTTTACTTTGCATGCCTGCAGAGCTGTCTACATTACACTACTATGCAATTATACTACAACACATAGTATAATGAATTTTAACACACTACACATAGACAAATAGCACATATTATCACATAAACATATAACATTGTATATGTCACTGTCACTGTCAAGTTGTACCGAAGTACAACTTCTTTATCGTTTTTACATTTCCTTTTTTACTTTCTTTTAAAACGTTTATTTCAAAGATAGTACTATACTTTGTATCTACTTTCTTTCTCAATTATAAAAATACAAGTTTTTTTTGTAAAAGAATACTTAAATTTTCAAAATACTTTCTGTCAATATGCATGTCAGCCCAAAACCATAGGAAAACGGGCAACAAGAACTCATCTGTTAAGCTATCATTCATGTACTAGAAACTGGTCCAGTAAACGATACCTTCTATCTGAATTAATAATTACTATATCAATAATTCAATACTTTCTCAATCTAAGCAAAACAAGATAGTTTCGCTTCAAGGGTGTAAGCGAAACTAAGCCAAGCGAGACTATCTACTAAACGAAAGTGTTTGGCCAAGCGAAATTGTCACTTTAAGGGAAACTGTTTGGCCAAACGAAAGTAGGCCTAGTTTCGCTTGGTCGTCTCCTTCACCAAGAATTAAGGTTTACATGTTAATGGCGGCTTTTCCCCAACCAGATCAAGACTTGAACTTTTTACGTTCAAAACGTTCATCATCCAATCGTGATACTAGATCTATGATTAGTTTCGCAAATGATACAAAAAAAACTCATCCTTTTTACGAAAACAAACCCAAAACCCACGTAAAACTAAAAACTCATATTTGCTGGAGATTAATACATGTTGTAGCTTGAAACATTGATCCTTAGACTATGCGTAGTGTCCCCATGAGAGGGAGGGAATGGTGCCACCTCACCCCACCACGAGCGTGAAACACCGCGCCGGGTGGGGTGAGTGTGGGGGTGAGAGGGGCATGGTGATAGTGGTAACGGGCGTGAGATTGGGGGAGAAACCAAAAATTGATGATTTTTGTGGGTCTCACATTAGGATATCACCCACACCATTACACACCTGTGTGAGGGTGAGGGTGAGGGTGAGGGAAGCCCGGGTCTACGTGGCGCCTATGTGGCATCGAAAATCCGCCACCTTCACCCTATCATTACACATAGTCTTAGCTTCACCTGATGATGATGAACGATCCTTGAGCTCTATAACTCCATACCCGACTTTCTCTCTCTAGAATTTGAGGATGATGGAATGAGGGGAAGGTTAGTGGCGGTTAGGGCTTGTAGCGCCCTCCCCCACCCCATTCCTTCTTTCGCATATTGTCTCGATTACCCCTCAATCTTTCGTTCCTTTATTTCCCGAACTATGTCCATTAAAACGTCTTTATTATTCGATATTTTTTGGATGTTACAAGCTTCTGGTGGTCAACCATAAGATTCTACTGCTTCAAATAATGCATTGTATCACTTAAGAGAAATGCAGAGAGTAGTTGAGTTTGTCAAAAAAACGTGTCATACTACTCGAAAAGGGACTCAATCCTTAATACCAAAAAGAATACTTTGTATGTTGGTTTCTACACGTTTTTGTTTTTTACATTTTTCTTTTATTTATGCAATTTTATTTGAAATAATCATAAAAATAATTGTTTCGTAACTACTAACAAAACTAACATCATGCTCTAAGTATGCAATCCTCATGTTCTCAAAAAAATAACATTTTATTGTTTTCATTAATGTGGAAATTTCGATCCATTTTCAGGATATGTTTTTCTAACGGGCTAAATGCGTAAAATAATAAATTATTTCAAAGTCTAGTTTTAATGTATAACCCTCTTAAATCATTTCCAAAAGGTTGAACTTTAAAAGTAATATAGTTTTGTAATCATATTTTGCATACTAATTTGTTGTTGCTTTTTGGTTTATTAGGTCGGAAGAATAGAAGTTTTAGGGCGATTTTTTAACACAGGAGTATATCACACCCTTTACTTTAGTCTGCATATCCATTTCAAGTTTGGTAAGCAACAATGATTCTAAAACACATTGGACATATAGGAATGTCAATTTGTAGCTTCGTTTTCTTCTTCAACGATCATTTTCCGTCTGTCAATTTCACGACACCGGGTGCTTTGATTTCTTGGGTTTAGGATTGTTTTGCAGTTGGAAGATTTTTACTGCCTGCGGTGGCTAGAAGATCAATTAAATCGTACAAGCTTCTCTCCAAGAAAAACAGGTTCGATTTTCCTCTTTTTTCTCATGGATTCGGGTGATAATTAAGAATGAAGAAGGTAGGGATTCAGTCAGTTTTATAACATTTAGGTATTTGTTATCCATGTGGGTATTATTTAAGCATCAAATTTGAAATCATCAATTTGATTATTAAGAGTTACAATTATAAGAATAGGAGATTTGATAATCTAGTGTTTTCTAATTATATTTGAATATGAAGAATCCTGCTACATGTAATAATAGAAGAACCCTGCTACAAGTAGAATCCCTTATTTCAGTTTTCACATGTTTCGCATCCCTGTTGCTAAATTTTTAATGGGAACCAATTTTAGTTTGCAAACTACAAGGTATGTTTATCTCACAAACTTACTTCTTTTTTTCATACTTTTGTTATAATAATCAGTTATTTTAAGAATTATTTAATTTGTACCGATCCAACACTTAAATCCGATTGGTTTGCAGATCATAGGCCCCCCATGTGTTGATCAGTTCTTCTAACATAATAAGGGAAAACAATAGTATAAAACATACCTGATAAGCTAACCGCAGAGAGGGAAGACGTCATGATCCATAGGTAGATCGGGTTACTGTTTAGGGTGTACGGTTAGGATGGCTAAGGTGAGTTCATTAGAACTCATGATTACGGGAGAGAGAGAGAGGTATGAATTTAGTGTTGGTGGTAATTGATTCATTTATCAATTCACTCTAATTATCTCTCTTTATATATGTACACCCAAGGGGAAACCCATTAATGGCCCACTAAGAGTAATTAGGCTCATTAATTACTAGCAATAGGTTAATAAATAAATAAATAAACAATTGATCATTTAATAATTAGATAAATGATTATAAGAGCCACATAATAAAAACCGTGTCTTACATTCTCCCACTTGGCTGAGTAATCATTTATTATGAGCATTAGTAAGTCTGCGCAGATTTAATACTCATTTTAGTTTTAAACCAAAACTGTAACAGAGAAATACATTTATTGAATCAGTATCCAACTCAAGACCCCCATTAATCGTACTACAATCCAAATTTAAGACTTAAGTAAACTTATGATCAAATTGACAAATAAGCCCTATAACGTTGATTTGTATAGTTACTGTCTATACGTCTTTAGGCATGCATAAACGTATTTAGAGACAAACAAATTCAAATAAGTGAGGAATTTTAATAATTAATCATTCATAGTACGATGTGCAATTATGCTTGGTTATTAGTAAACCAGTCTTAATTATAAGCGCTTACATAAGACTTATGAGTGATAGACCTTTAGTTTTTTGGATCCATTTGCATATCATGAATGTGTTCGATGCAAAGATTTAGTTTCCTCTACTTGTTCATAAGCGAACAATAATTTCATATCGAAATTTAATGCAGCTCCGCTCGAACTGTTACTGTTCGAGAAGCAAGGGTAGCTGACTTATCACAATAAGTCTTTGATATGATATTTATGTGAAGTTACTAAATTATGAGTCCACTGATAAATTTTCCAACAACATTTTGTGACAATTATGTTGTGATCAGCAACATATTATGTCATTGAAACTTAGGTTGTTGTTACCAGTTCCTTATGACTCCTCAATTAGATAGGTCTGTCTGCTGACATAAGGGTATACCCAGAAATTGACATTTTGTTTTCTTTGAATACAACAAAATCATAATAAGAGTAGTCAACTGTTTTAAGTTATCACTTCTTCTTTAACTTATAGTCTCTCGTTCTTAAAGATATCGTAATATTTCATTAGATGCTTCACAATAATCTAGACTAGTCTAGTGTTTAGCAATGTGAGCAATATCTAAACAAACATAGACTTTAACCTGTATAAGACTTCTAATTAATGGAGCATAAGGAAATAATTTTCATTTATCCTATTTGCCTCTAAAGGAGAACAATTTATGTAAGGCCCACAAACCAGACACCCTACAGTTGGTTCTCATAACTAGCTATACTCTTTAAAATACTCGTGTTATTAATCAAACTACAGCGGAAGTCTTTCAAAAATAGTTTTGCTCTTTAAAGTCATTAACGTTATTAACTTTTCCTCACGAATGCTTGCACACCAATCCGAGTAACACCGTTCCCAAGCCAAGATACGTTGACCCCAAAGCTCACCTGCACCACAAACTAACGTACACACAAAGTCAGTTACGCTAAGTGAGTTCTAATAGTTTAATTTACACAAAAGTCAACTCGTCTCCTTTAATAATAATTTTCCACTCAAGACCCTATGGTCTTTATAAGATAGTTTTGTCATTTATTAATAGATAGATAACTCCTGTTATCTTACAATATCCCAAAGGATTCACCACCCCAGACTCAACCCACCACTTTAACTCAGTAAGCCTCTCTGATATGGATCGAGCTTACTACTATGGTAACTCAAAATTTACTACCCGTAGTAACCAAACACTGGTTATCTCCACCAACAACTAGACACCAACTTACCAGTCCTAACCATGACTCTCATAAAACAACTGACATAACAGTTGTTATCACCACATCACAATTCTGACACAACGGTCCATCTAACTCTACTCATCACATTAATACTATCTCATGCACAATAAATATAACTCCATGTTTGTATGTAGTTTAACACAAATATATAAGCACACAAACACATACCTCTTTACTGCACCCTCGTCAGGGTTATCCCGTCGGGATACTTGTCATGAGCTTAGCTCTCCACTTGTTACACGACCCCGCCCCTAATCATAGCGACACACTTGTCATCTTACGATGACTTCCCAACCACCCCCTTGTTGACAACACTTGAAGAACTTTGTTCTCCATATCATGACTTGCTATATCATAAAGATAACGACTTAAGTCCACACAACACATATAAGTAACACATAGTGGCATACATGCAAAACTATGACTCGTTACCTAAGCATATATCATGTACGTGCACACACAACAACACCTCCTAGTCGTCCCCGTACAACATGTAAATACAATCCCGACTCACCCTTACTAACTCATAATTCACATCATCACATATTATTTATATGCCTAATTACTAGGCCTTCACCCTATACACATTCCCAGGATAATATATCCTACACCGACTCATGAGCGTCTAGCTCACTTCCTGACTTACTCCTGGCTAACTCATAACACTTAACATTATACTAGCATGTACATGACCCGTCAATGGACCACATACGGGTTCCCATGCTGACTCTCCTTTTATAACCTTCACAGGTTTGACTCAATTCCAGAATCATATATAAAGGTCTTAGTGCATAAACACCTCGGGTTAGAACCCAAAACTCTTAATATGTTTATTAAAAAAAACTTGTCTCATAAGCATGTACGATAGCCCCAAAAACATTAAAAACATTTAAAAGAGGGGATTAGAAACTCACAGTTGTGAAGATCCAAGCCTCGCCCAGTAGTCGTCTTCTTGCTCGAACTTCAAACCTGCCAATGTATGATCACATGATCAAATACGTTCTAAAGATACGTCGACTCACGCATAATCATAATAACAATCTCGACCATTGGTCTCATCTGCTAGCCAATCCATCCTCATGAAACCCTAGTTTCACACGTGCACCCGAACCGGATCGTCTTTGACCCATTTAGGGATCCGAATACTCGAACTGGGTTTCGTGCATGCACGTACGTGACCATGAAAACCCTCGTCACGCCATGCAAACCCTAACTTCACGAATTGCTTGAACTCGAGTCGGGTTACCCTTGCATGCATGCAAACAAAGCCATGCACCACTTTAGTCGGGTAAAGCCCTAATCGGTCACGCTGCCGTCCCTTGTCTCTACCTCGCGCACCGTCGTGCCACATGTTACAGTCGTGTGCCGCTGACCGGCTACCACCGTGTGTCACCGCCTTCCTCGTCGAGCAAAACCTTAGCCGAGCCCACTTGCCGTGCCATCTCCTTCATCTTCCTCGTGTTATCCCTAGCAGGGAAACTCTCCCCGTCCTTCACCTCCATCCGCAGCCGTGCACCACCCGTGGTTCTTCCACAACCGTCACCGACCATTACCACAGTTAACGCCAGCCACCACCTCCTCCTCGTCGTTCCTCCATCCACGTCCTCTCTTTCTCTCTTCTCGTCAATCTGCCTCCATGCAAAACCGGGCACCACCGTGACCCGCGCTTGCCTTCTTCCTTCGCCACACACACCGCTGTCATCCATCCCTGCCATCCTGATGCATTCCGCCATCAATGGCCAATACCAACCACCGCCCCGAAATTATATCTATATGTGCAAGAACTCGAATATACTAGCATGCATAAACGAAACAATGATTACCTTAACGACGTGTAGAAGATGATGGTGCATCCCCATCGTCGAACTGCCCTCGTCCGGCCCGTCCTCACTCTCGCGTACCTTTTTGCCGTCGCGCACATCCTAGATCACGATGACCTAGGGTTTTCCAATAATGGGGTATTTAAACCCTTTAAATCTTTCGTACGGGTCCCTCTAATTTCCTTTTGTACGTTTCGATCTCAAAGTTATATTTAAATAACTAATCGGGCTCTCTCATTCTCGTTAAATAGATTTATACAAGAAAGTTCATACTAACCACAACACTTAATGAGGATTCGGGTTATCAACTACCCTGAACCCTTAGTTTCTGGATTTTTGGGATGTTACACGTGTAAGGATCTGCTTACTGTAAAGCTTATAGGACGAAACTGCTGTCCCATTGGATCTATCTCGTTGTATTATGATACATATCACATAAGAGGTATCTCCGAGATCCATCATGTCATTATATGAGTAATCAATGCTTTGACTCATGTAACATATACTTGTCAAAAGAATGTCATCTATATAAAGACAAGTTTGTATTAGTTGCTCCACACATCTTGAGGTAGGTGTACAAATTCACTTAGTTCTTGATGAAGAGAGTTGCATTATTATTTCAATCAACCCATACATGGATTTCATTGACTTACAGAATAAGTGTTCTTAACCTTCAATTTAGAACTGACCGCGAGAAGCCTGTGTTGACATAAAGTTTTGGCCATATTTGTACTTAGAAAATTTTTGGCCCACTAAACTTGGTTTTCGCAACATCTTCAAAAACCCGTTCCAACCACTAGTTATGATCATACATACCTGGAACGTTATTTCTCATCATTTTTCTTGTTAAAATCGACACGAAAACCTACAAAACTTTGAAAAACTATAAAAACATACCAAAAAACATAAAATTTACATAATTTATGTGCATTGCCCTCACATGCATCCATACAAGTTAAGGTTACCTCAAAGGCTTCCCCACACTTGGTCAATTGCATATAAAACAAAGAAAAAGAAGCAGTAAAGTCCTAACTCACTTTCGTAGGAATCACGGATACATATAGCATATGCATCAAGCATTTTAAACCTCTCAGTGGCCTGAGATGACGAGTTTAGTCTCATGAGGGTTTCTAGGGAACACACCCATAACGTTCATTTAACTAGAATTCAAAATTAGACAACGTACCTTAGGCTGCCTCCTAAGAGCGTTAAGTTTAACGTCTTCAACCAGGCGCGGTGTACCTGATGTTACTTACGTGTCTCCATCATCTAGAGTGCTCAAAACCAATACCTCAGCTTGCTTATCCGGACCATTGATGTCATTGGGCTCTAAGTGTGGCTTTAGACGGTGACCATTCACCGTTTTCCTTAAATGATCCTCGAAGTCCTTAATCTCCACATGTCCTGAGTGACCCACTTTGGTCACTAAGTAGGGACCTGTCCACTTGCTCTTCAGTTTGCTAGGGAAGAGCTTCAACCGTGAGTTGAATAACCACACTTTTTGTCCAACCGCAAAGGTTTTCAACCGGATCTTTGCATCATGAACCTTCTTCATATTGTCCTTGTATGCAGAAGCACTCTCGTATGCTTCATCCCTTAATTCTTCCAACTCACTCAAGCACAATTGTCTTTGCTTACTTGAAGTGTCATAATAAAGATTAACATTTTTAATAGCCCATAATGCTCGATGAGCTAACTCCACAGGTAAATGACATCCCTTCCCGTAGACCAACCAGTATGGTGTAGTGCCAATAGGTGTTTTGTCTGCAGTAAGGTATTCCCACAAGGCATCATTCAGTTGTTTTCTGCAATCCTTGCGGTCAGCCCGTACTGTTTTCTGCAAAATTTCTTTTATTTGCCTATTGGACTCCTCCACCTGTCCACTTGTTTGTGGATGGTATGGAGTGGCAATCCGGTGGTCTACACCATAGCGTTTCAGCAGTTTGCCAAAATGAAATTCTTAAAGTGAGATCCCCCATCACTTATGATCACATGGGGAAGCCCAAATCTTGAAAAAATGTTGGATTGTACAAATTTGCAAACCACGCTATGGTCATTGGTTTTGGTGGTAATTACTTCAACCCACTTTGACACATAGTCAACTGCCACCAATAAGTACAAATTGCCAAATGAATTTGGGAATGGGCCTATAAAATCAATCCCTCATACGTCAAAAATGTCAACAACAAGGATTGGTTGCATGGGCATCTCATTCCTCTTACTGGTACTGCCCATCTTTTGGCAATTTATACATTTCCTAGCAAACTCATAGGCCTCCTTAAAAATAGTAGGCCAAAATAGCCTGCAAGATAGTATCCGATGCCCTATTTTCTAGCCACTAAAATGACCACCACATGCACATGCATGTGCAAGCTTCCAAACTGCTAGGATTTCTGATTCTAAGATGCAGCGTCTGATGAGTTGATCTTCTCCCACTTTGAACAAGTCTGGTTCATCCCAGATGTACTGCTTGACCATTGTACGAAAATGGTTCCTCTTCTTCTTGGTCCAGTCTTCAGGAATAGTACCTGTAAGTAAAAAGTTAGCAATACCAGCATACCAAGAATCAAAAGAAGTAATAGACATTAAGTACTCATCAGGGAACTGTTCATTTATTTCAGGAGTAACATCCTCCTCTTCCCTCTGAATTTGTGACAGATGGTCAGCCACTGAATTCTCACAACCTTTCTTGTCTCTGATTTCCAAATTGAATTCCTGCAACAAAAGGGTCCACCTGATTAACCTGGGCTTAGCATCCTTCTTTGCCATCAAATAACGCACAACTGCATGATCAGAGTAAACAATTACATTACTTCCCCAAATATAAGACCGAAATTTGTCTAAGGCATAGACAACTGCAAGCAACTCCTTCTCTGTTGTGGTGTACTTCAATTGAGCACCAGAGAGGGTTTTTCTTGCATAGTAAATGACAACAGGTTTCTTGTCTACCCTTTGACCCAACACAGCCCCGACTGCATAATCGCTTGCATCACACATTATTTCAAAAAGAAGGTTCCAGTCTGGTGATTGCAAAATTGGGGCTTGTACCAATTGTTCCTTTAACACATTAAAAGCAGTTACACATTCTTTATCAAATTCAAAAGGAACATCTTTGAGAAGTAAGTTAATAAAGGTTTTGGAATGACACTAAATCCCTTAATAAACCTACAATAACAACCGGCATGCCCTAGAAAAGAGCGCACACCCTTGACATTTGTCGGGGGAGGTAATGTTGAAATAACACTGATTTTAGCCCTGTCTACCTCAATCCCCCGACTTGACACCACATGACCTAAAACAATACCCTCCTGAACCATAAAATGGCTCTTCTCCTAGCTTAAGACCAAATTATTTTCCACACATCGTTTCAAAACCTTAGATAATTCATTTAAACACAAATCAAACGATCAGCCAAAAACTAAAAAATTATCCATAAAGACCTCAAGGGACTCCCCGACCATGTCTGAGAATATACTCATCATATACCTTTGAAAGGTGGTCGGGGCATTACACAACCCAAAGGGCATTCGTCGGAAGGCAAAGGTACCATTAGGGCATGTGAAGGTGGTCTTTTCCTGATCATTAGGATGGATGGCTATCTGATTGTACCGTGAGTAACCATCTAAAAAGCAGTAAAATTGCTGACCTTATAGCTTCTCAATGATTTGATCAATAAATGGTAAAGGGAAATGATCCTTTGGTGTGGCAGAATTTAATTTCCTGTAATCAATACACACACGCCACCCGGTTACCGGTTGAGTGGCAATTTGCTCACCATGCTCACCTTGTACTACCTGGATACCTGCTTTCTTGGGCACTGTTTGGGTTGGACTCACCCATGGACTGTCAGAAAAGGGTATAGATAATCCTTGCATCCAACCACTTCAACACTTCCTTCTTGACAACCTCGCACATGTTAGGATTTAATCGGCGTTGTGTATCCCACGAAGGTCTTGCATCTGCATCCGTGATGACTTATGCATCACAATGGATAGACTGACAGCTTTCAAGTCAGCAATGGTCCATCCAATTGTAGCTTTGTAATCATGAAGCACCTTCAGTAGTGCCTCCTCTTGTTCCCCATCCAATTTGTATGCAATGATGACATACAATGTTGTAAAACAAGGTCTCCGAGGCCGAGTACTCCCCGAGTAATCACTACAAGGTAGGTTGTCGAGACCCGAGTACTCTAGGCCTAGGCCGAGTACTCCCTGAGTACTCTCCGCCTAGGCCAAGTACTTCCCGAGTACTCCCGACTCTGACTAGGGAGCGCCTAGCGACTTTTTCGACATTGATGACAAGTAAGGTTTCCTCATCCCCCAAAAATGCATATTTCAGGTTCTTGGGTAGATCTTTTAACTCCACCTTTCACAAGTGATGGTTTTAGCCTCGAATCATTCTCAATCGATAGACTCTCCACATGATGAGTCCATGGAGGTCTACCATCTTGCATTGCCAAAACTTCTACAATTCTCTCTTCTTCTTGCAAATCATGCTCCTATTCCTGCTCAACCTTGTCACACACAAAACAAGCATATGTGGACTCATCCTCAAAGTGAGGATATCATCCTTTAATGATGTCTGCCATGAAGCATTCATTACTGGGCAGAGGGTTAGATTCATTTGAAAAAATATTTAAACGCACCCTTCTGTTGCCAAAAGTCATATCAAATGTGCCTAAGCGAGAGTCAATCAAAGAATGGGACGTGGCTAAGAAGGGTCGACCCAAAATTACTGTTGGTTGAGTGACCTTTTCAGATTGCACATAATCAAAAACCAAGAAATCCACCGAATAAAAAAATTTATCTAATTCTACTATCACATCATGAACTATCCCTCTTGGGAGTTTATGAATCAAATCAGCCAACACCACAGTAGTATTGGCTTGACGTAGTGGACCAAAGTCATACTGGTCATACAAACTCCCAGGAAGGATGCCCACGCTTGCTCCAAGATCCAATAGCGCCTTGTTCATTTTAAATCACCCACTTGTATAGAAATTATGGGTGCTCCTGAATCTTGGAGTTTTGGTGGAAGGGCACCAGTTAAGATTGGACAGACTCGTGCATTCATATCCAGCTTTTCATGAATTTTAGTATGCCTTTTCTGAGTGCACAAATCTTTTAAATACTTAGCATAAACTGGGATCTGTTTGATTGCATCAAGGATGGTATGTTGATTTTTACCTGTTTGAAGATCTCCCAGATTTCCTCCTGTTGAGGACCCTACTTTTTGACCACCACCTGTTTACCTGCATTCACTAAAGCTGAGGGAAATGGCACCTTAGGAGGCACCACTTCCCATGCGTTAACAGTAGATGATGTTTTAGAAAAAGATTTCTCATTTTGATTTTTAAAAGCAACCCGTGTAACAGGAATCGGCTCGATCTCATCATCATTGTTCTCCTGCTCATCAATGTCCTCCACCACACCGTCAACAAAGGTCGGTGAAGGTGCAACTTTGTTATCATAAATTTTACCACTACGAAGGGTACTTACCTTACCCAAGTGGCTGCTCTTCGTGTTCCTGCTTCTTGAAGCTTGATGAGATGGATTGGTCTATGTGTCACTTGGAAGCTTCCCACTACTCTTCCTCAATTCAGCCACCTCAGTAGCTATCTGTCCCATTTGAGTGGTCAACACTTGAATTGATTTGTCACGCACCTCATCAGATTGGTTCTTCTTTTGCAGGTCCTGTTGGATGGCCTTCAGAATATCCATCATCTCATTTCCACTAGCCTGGTTAGAGGATCCAGATGATCCTCCCTGCTCATTCCCCCTTTGATACCCCCTTTGATGATTACTTTGATTGTAGTTTTGGTTTCGGGGTGGGAATGGTTGTTGATTTCTTTGACCACTTCCTTGAAAATTCGGATTAGCTTGATTGGATGCATCCCCATAGCGGAAGTTGAGATGGTTTATAAGGCCCGGGTGATAGGTGTTGGAGTTCATATCATAGTTCCTACCACCCCCTTGAATGTAGCTCACATCCTCAAACGTGCTTCCTGTGCCGGTGCAAGTAGCACATGTATGCCCCAATTCACCACTCATATACATCATATTGTTGCCCCCCGGTGCCCCAATTAGCTACATGTTTCTCTAATTTCTCCAGTCTATCCGCCTCAGAATTCGGACTGTCTACTGCTCTCACCACCGAGTGTCTTGCCCGTCTTGAATATTGGGCTTTTCTTTTGGATGTTCGGGCCATCTTCTTTAAGTAATCCCAGTCTTCATCCTCAAAGTTGGTACCAAATGTACCATTAGAAATGGAGTTTAGGTCACAGGCATCATCATCAGTTAAGCCCTCATGAAAGGCATTCAACATCTCCCACATTTGCAAACCATGGTGTGGGCAATTCTTTATTAACATCTTGAACCGAAGGAAGGCTTCATGGAACAGTTCTCCAGATTGTTGTTGAAAATTTCTAATGTTCTTCCTAGCATCACTAGTCCTCTGATTAGTGTAGAACTCATTAAAAACGGTTGTTGTATATCCCCCCAAGTATATATAGATGCAGACGGCAAAGAATGAAACCATTGTTGAGCCTTGTCTTCTAAGGTGAATTGGAACAACACCAATTTCACATCATCAGGTGTGAACCCCTGTCCCCCAATAGTGTTGCACCTAGCATCATAGGCACTCAGATGCAAATAAGGCTCCTCTGTTCCTAGGCCATGGTACTTAGGCAAATTCTGGATGGCCTGTGAGCGAACCTCGAAAGATCTACCATGTTGTTGTGGAATGAAAACTGGTGATGGATTATAGGAAATGGTAGGATGGAAGTGGTTCTCAATCCCCATAACATGTCCTCTGTCATATATCCTTGGAATGCCTCCCGGATTGTCAAAAGGAGGAACCGCATTCCTAGGACCAGGTCTCCTTTGCCAGTTTACAGGCTACTGCTGTTGTGGGATTGGTGCTGGAATGTCTTGTTTAACTAGGTGTTGTGGTAACCTCTAATCAAACTGTTGTTCATTATGCCCCTCAAACCGAACACCTGTATCATGCCTTCTATACACTAGCACTCTGCCTTGCTGATAATTTCTTCTGTCATACTCATCATTACCATCCTCATATTCCCCAAACACATCATCAAAACCATATGCTTCATCATCATAATCTAAACCTGAAGTGTATGGATGAAAGACCGGTGGAGGGGTTGAGTGAAATAAAGAAGGTTTCGTCACGGGTGGTTGTGATGTTGGTGGTATGTTGTCCGGCACTATCCTCACATATGGTGAAGAATAAAGAGGTTTTTGTTTGAAGTCAAAGGGTTGGTTTACTTGTGGTAGAGGTTGACCAAAAGTTGGTAGTGGTGGAAGTTGGCTAGTAGACTAGTTAAGGTTTCCATCTGTCCTAGGTGGGGGAACAGATGGTGAGAACATACCCGAAGTTGGCTGTTGTTCTGGTGGTAACTGACCTACAGAAGGCAGATCAGATTGCTTTCCTGGATCATGTGTATTCTCCATTTGAGTTGGAGAAGCTACTACCTTGTTGGTTCTATGAAACACTCTGTTCTCTCTAGCATTCTTCTCAATTTCCGGATCAAAAAGTAATGGTTAGGATTTCCTAGAATGCCTTGTATGATACATGTAATTACATAATCACCTGCACAACACAAACAAGAAACCCCTGTGTAATACTGAGAAAACAAAAAATAACAAGAAATTAAAAACAATAAAATTTTGATTTTTGTGATTTGTTGCAAAAAGAAAAAATTAACACCTTGCACACTAACTCCCCGGCAACGGCGGCATTTTGATCGACGTCGTTTGGTCGGTCAAAAACAATTCTTAAACACCTTAATTAGTAAGGGTAAGTATAGTATCGTATCACGAGGAGTTTGTGGAAAGTGTCACTTTGTTACAAATATTGAAAGACAGAAAATAGTAAACACTGACTTAGATTTGGGTTTTAAACAATAATGAGAAAGGTAATCCTCTCCAGGGTTCAGGTTTGCAAATACAAGTTATTCCTAGTTTACTCAGCAAGCAATCACATAGACATAATCGCACAAGGTTTAATTGAATTCAATGAAAATATTAGAACGAGCTGTAAAGAAAGCCTATTCATGTATAATCAGTTCATATTAACCAATTGACACTAAAATCTCACGACGCCCCTGATGTAAATAAACCTACGACTGATGAGACTTGAATCAACAATTCGAAATTAACAGAAACATTTTAAATCATTCAATCAATAGATGTAATCATATGGCTTAATATGCCAGTCAAAACCACAAACCAAGACCAAGTATTCCAGAAAATACAAGTGTAAACGCAAAACCCTACACCTGGAGAAGACCACGGGTGATTTAGCTACTCATACTCAACACAATAATCAAACTTAATGTAATGGAACTTACAATCATCAAACTTTAAGAACAATCAACCTAAGAATAGTGAGAATCGCCCTCTTGAAGCTATCCCACGGCCGGAATCGAGAGTGAATGATAATGGGGGCTGAGAAAGATTAAAACCTAAATTAGGTTAATTTTCCCGTAAAACTTGTCTCTCACGTACCGCGAGAAGTCCTAGCCATGTCCTTCCCGTACCGCAAAGGACAAAAGAGTCGGGCGGCTTCTTCCTTTGCTCGCGTACCACGAAATGTGCTCCCCGCCGCGAAGACCTGAAATTCCAACAATTTGACTTTTTGACTTTTAATCCCCCGTGCTTTCATGTCTTCTTGCTTCTATATCGTTTCCCGCTCATTTAGCACGTAAAACCCGGGAGGCACACGCAACCAAAAACGCACATAAAACCAAACAAAGATACAAACTAAAACAACTAAAACAAATACAATACGACACATAAACCAGGGTTATTAGACACTACATCATTAATGTAGGGGAAGAGATAAGGGGAAGTGAGTGGATGGATAATAATATAAGAGGAGAGGAAATGCGTGAAGGGATATGGTTTGGTGGAGGTAGAGGTGGTGGCCGGAGTGGCGGTGGCAGCTAGAGTGTGTAGATATGGGTGGCTTTCTTGAATTGGGCAGAAAGGATGAGATAGTGAGATATAATGGAGGAAGGTAGTATTTTTAAAAAGAAAAGATATAATTATTTGAGTAAATTACACAATTAGCCCCTGAACATGAAAAAGACTAAAATGCCTTTAACTTTAATAGAAAAGGCTAACAGAATTAGTGTCAGGGATCTGATTGAGACAATTAGGTAATCACAGGGAGCAAAAAAGTAAAATTGAAACTAATGGACCAAAACCGTTATTTTAACTAAACCACAGGAGCCAAAAACGAAGTTTACATATATGTATATAAGGGACGTATCAAATGGAAACCCTATGTTATTGTGAAACCCCATAAACTCAATATGAGCCACATATTATTTTTATTGGTTTTTTATTTGTTTTAATTACAAGGGGGTATTTATGTCATTTGCTCCCCTCTCATTTCTTGCTACATCTGATCTATCTCTCTGTATTCTTTCAAAATTAGGTGATCTACTCTCATCTCTCATCCCTCTCTCTCTCTAAAACCCACCTCCACCATGAAGATGAAGATCCGACGTCGCCTAGGCCACCAGAAAATCTGTGGTCTCATCTCTCTCACTAACCAAATATACCCAAACAAAACAACATTCCCGAAGAAAATCCCAATCGTATTCGTGCTATTTGGAACAAACTCATGTCCACCAGAATTCATCAGAGTTGAGTTATTTCACACACAAAAGCATACTAATTACGTTGATTATATGTACTTGTAAGCTTGTTTTGGTGCGATTTGTAGCAATTTTAGTTGAAATTATACATGATTTAGTGTTTGGTGTATTTATTAGGGAAATGGTAGTGTGATTTTGTTGAAGCAAGATCCATATCGATGGAATTTTTCATCCCGAAGAAGCAGAGGCGGTTAGCTCAAAAATGAATAAAGTTAAAGATTTTGATCAACTTGAATTTGGTGCAGGTGTCATTTCGGTATGTCCCACATGAGTACTTACACTCCAATGGTTTTCTTTCTTCATTTTTTTTCTATTAATCTTATTATTATTAGTTTTTTTTTTCTCTTGGTATTCAACTTAAATTTGGATTTTGGCTTTTTCTTGTTTTTAGTTTGATATGTGTTTGATAGTTCTTACAAGTAAGGGTTTGATATTAGATAGCTTGGTTTTACAATTGGTTTTGATTTTTTACACGTGTGTTTCGATTTTACATATGTGTATTTCAATTTTACACATGTGTATTTGATTCTTACACAAGTGTAAACTGAATTTACCTATGTGTAAAAAGTTTTTACCCATGTGTATTTCATTTTAGGGTTCTTTTTATACAATGCTTTTGTATTTTTTATTTGGTTGCAAGATGTATATTTTTTTCTATATTTAATTGGTTGAATTTTGACAGATCTGAAAGATCGGAGTTATAGAACTGAAAGCGTTCATATATTGAGTTGCAGATCTAAAGAAGGAGTTTGTGAACTTAAGGTTCTGTTTTACACATGCTTATTTTATTAATACACATGTGTATTTGAGTTTTATATATGTAATAGATCTTAATAAAGATAATTACACATGCATATTTGATTTTACACATGTGTATTTATGGTTCTTTTACATAGTGTAATTATGTAGATTTTAAGTCTTTTTTATGATTTGTAAAGATATTTAATTATTTTGGATGTAATTTTGGTTTTCTTATTTGTGTATCTGGTTTTTTACTCATGATTATTTGAGTTTATAGTTTTTTACACATGTGTAAACATCATGTTCTTGAATTGTTCTTATTCTTTGAGTTATTATAATTGATATGGAGAAAGAGAGTGTGTGTGCTTTTGTAAATTACTGATTTACCCTTTTGGGTATTTTAAAAAGGAAAAAAAATAGATAAAAGCTAAATTTAATGACAACCACAAATTAAAATATACAAAACTGAATGTGTGGTCAAGAATTAGTTTAAAAATTTTCACAACTCAGGGTTTACAACCGGTACGTCCCATATATATATATATATATAGAGAGAGAGAGAGAGAGAGAGTGAGAGAGAGGGTTTAGTTCACTAGAAAACTAGTTTTCATGAGAAAACCAAAAAATTTCTCATTAAAGTTATTACATATGTGTAGTACACCAAAAACCTAACCCCCACCCAAAAACCAAAACCCCCCACCCCACCCCCACCCCACCCCACCCAAAAACCAAAACCTATTTTTCATGAGAAAACCTGAATTCTTTTTTAAAGAGGACGACGTGTGGAACAAGGTATCAGAAGCGGTTTTTTAGATTTTGAGTTATGATTTTTTTATTATTTTTTTATCTTTAATAAATAATTTTTTAATTTTCTAATAAAAAATAAGTTTTCTATTGATTTTTCTCCTATAAACATATTATGATAAATTATAACAAAAGTCATAAAAGAGATTTAAAGGCTATTTTTCCCTTCGGTACTATTTATATACATCATTCTTAATTCGCCGCCCAAGTCATAAAAGAGATGTTATCTACTAATATGATTTTGTATTTTGCTTATAGTAAAACTTATTATGATAAATTATAACAAAAGTTATAAATCAAATTAAATGATAAATAAATAAAAATATTTAATTAAGTAACAATTAAAGAGAATAAGAAAAAAATCTATAGTACGTATATACTCTGTTATATTAAACAATCAATAAACAAAAAAAAATAAAGAATTAAATTAGATAGATTAGTTATTTTAAAATTGTGTCTAGAAGACAAGTAATGAGGATAGAATAAGAGCTAAGTTTCTTTATGCTGCAATCAACAATTGTAATGATACAGGTAGAGAGCTTGTACGTGTGTAGATATATATTTATTATTTAACTAGGTTAGAAGCACGCGTATTACGTGGGTTGAATAAATATAATATATATTTAGTAATAAAGATTAATATATTACATATTTATTACATAGTTTAACAAAAATTAGAAACGTTATATAGTTATTTTTTAAAATATTTTATAAAAAGAATGAACGAAATGCTCAATTCATAAATTTGTTTTATGAACAAACCTAACTTTTTTTTTTAAATAAAAACCATTTTATAAAAAAGAATTTAAATAAATCATTATTATTTAATATGAGAGAGAGGCGTGAAAAAAAAAATTATAAAAATCTAATCTAATAAATGTATATATTTAATAGGAGAGAGAGGCGAGAAAACACAAATTAAGTAGGCCTAGAATCATGCTGTGTCCACTAACATTTTTATTTATTATATAGTATAGATTATTTGGGTGTGTAAATCTATGTTTGATCAATTTATTTATTAAATAACGAATAACCAAAAAGCCATTTATAAAAGGCTATCTTCTTTCCTTCTGCACGATTCATAGCGATAGCAAAGTTCATAATTCACCGCCTAATTATCTTTTTAAAGAGATATATCTTCGTTATAAAAGAAATGTTATGTATCTATATATATTTTAAATTATAACAAAAGATATTATGATAAATTATGACAAAAGTAATAAATCACATTAAATGATAAATAAATAAATTTATAAAAAAAGTTAAATAGTTATTTTAGATTGAGATTTATGTTTATCTATGTTGCGGTCTACAGGTCTAGTGATGAAGGTAGAGACTATGTGTTTATATATATATATATATATATATATATATACTAGGTTAAAATATAGTAGGTTAAAAACTCGTGTATTACACGGTTTGAACAATAATGAACGAAACAAATAAAAAATTTGTAAGTATTTGTCATCACTGAAAATTCAAAAAATATAATTATTATTCATAAATTTCCAAACATTTCTTTGTTTTATTCTTTCTCTACTTTTAACTCTGGATAATCTATAATAACTAATAAATAAAACTTTTGGTGGAACACTTTTAACTCTCCTATTAATTATATAAATTTCTTTAATTATTTTTTATAATTTTTTGTTTCTCGCCTCTTTTTCCTATTAAATAATAAAGATTTGTATAATTATTTTTATAAAACGTTTTTTAAATAAAAAAATAGGTTTGTTCATAAAACATTTTTATAAATTGAACATTTCTTTTATTATTTTTATAAAACATTTTAAAAAATAACTATATAACGTTTCTAGAATTTGAATTAAAAAACTATGTAATATGTCATAAATATGTAATATGTAAATCTTTATTACTAAGTATAACATTGCATTTATTCAACTCATATAATACACTGGGTTTATAACCTAGTGCAACATATAGTTGACCATGTTTCTCAAACGGGTTGCCTCAACATACAGCTAATGGAATAAAATTCATTAGGAAAGTTATTATCCGCTTGTTTCCATAAACGGATTATTCACAATTTCATGGTGTAGTTATCTTTGGATACATCAAGGTCGTTAATGAACTTGTTATTTTTGGACTCCGTTAAATTGTTATTGATAAGAAGGAATATGGATACATGTAAAAATTAATAAACTTAGCAGTTTTGATTTAACTAATTGACTTGATTTAAATAACAAACGTAGCACTTCCAACTCAATGGACATGATTTTGTGAAAACAGACGTAGCAGTTCCAACTTAGCAGTTTTTATTTAACTGAATTAACTAATGGACTTGATTTTGTGAAAATTAACAAACTTGAACAGTTTTGTGATATTCAATGAAAGTCAATGCAAAATGAAAGTCAACTTAGATTTTGATCAAATAAATTCAAAATCTCAAATAAATGTGATAATAAGAAGGGAAGAAAAGATGATTCAAACAACACACAATGAACGAATTATCGAGAGACAAATAACCTACATACTTAAGATATGGATAATGGATCAATATTTTCATAAAAGATGAAGGGAAAAAATTAGATACACAATGATGAATATGAGAATTTTATCACTCAGCTTACCAACTTATTGACATGAATTCAAAGAACTATATATGTGTTACAACAACTCCATCACATCCATATAACAAACGCATAAGAGGTACATTTAGTCGACCCAATTGTTTTTTTATAAAATAAAATAAATTATCTTTATTTAATTTGCTGTCAAGGATCATGAAATGGTCCAAGATGTTATGATACAATTTTATGTTGTTAGTGTCCAAATCATCTCTAAACACTAGAATTAGAATCTATTTTTCTCTTTCTCGTGATTCTTCCAATATGAAAGGCTAAGCTCCTAAGTTTTCTGTAATATGGTTGCTGGAACTCCGGTCCCCGTCTTACTTTACATGTGTGGTTACACGGAACCTTCCGTCTTACACCATATTACACCAGCCCTGTTATGGGAATTTCACCCGTAACACGTGTATCTCTTGATCGAGTTTGTCGTATACTTATGGCCTAAATGCTTTTTCCGTAGAAGCCCTTATGCATTAAAATATTTCGTAGTTTCATTGCCATTTTTGTAAACGTAAACATTTCAAGGGTTTGAAAACAATAAGAATATTCACCTTAAGAGTAGTTGAAGTACCTCGGAATGATAGCTCTAGCTTCTAGGCAGAATTCCTTACGATTCTTGAGTCTTCACTTAGATGGAAGAGCGTTTTATCAAGAGTGAGATGTTTAAACGAGTATCGGAGATTTAGTAGGAGTATGACCCGTTAAAAATGAGTGGATTCGAGTTCCAAATATCTAGGAGATGGAATTGTGTTTGAGTGTTTAAATAGTCGGCCAAAGGAAATAATTTACAGGCTGAACTCTAAACTCGTAGCGGACCGCTAAGCTAGGCGGCAGCAGTCCACTACCGCTTGGCGTGCGTTAGCCCTACACGCGCCAGTTCCTTAGCGGACCAGCCCTCTTTTGCCTCGTAGCGGATCGCTAAGGGAATGGGAAGCGGTCCGCTACCCATGACACGCGTCAAATCTTCATGATTAGTCATCAGAAACATGGCGCGGCCTAATTCTTTCCTTCCTCCCTACATAGCGGACCGCTAAGGTCTTAGTAGCGGTCCGCTACCAATCAACTTTTCATATTTTTTATTTTTAACCCTTGATCTTTAGGGTTATTGTCGGATCAACCCTTGATGTTTCTTTTTTTTTTTGACACAATAGGGACCATATTTTGACCGGGCTTACATCCTTCCCACCTTTTTTTTTAAATCTCGTCCTCGAGATTTACTGAAATAGGTGTGCATATTTCTTTTTCATCTCGTACTCTAATTCCCACGTATACTCAGGTCCACGTCTCGAGTTCCATTTTACTTTAACCAACACCGGTCTTTTCTTATTCAACTTTTTGACTTGTCGATCCTCGATTTGTAGGGGTTGTTCTAAAAATTTCAGTTTTTCATTCACCTCTACATCCTGTAGAGGCATTACCAAATATTCATATGCCAAACACTTGCGTAGATTTGACACATGGAATACATTGTGAATCCCGTTCATTTCTTCTGGTTATTCTAACCTGTAAGCGTTTGCTCTAATTCGTTTGAATATCTTAAATGGTCCAACAAAACATGGACTTAACTTTCCTTTCTTTTCGAATCATACTACACCTTTCTAAGGTGAAACTTTTAGCAATACACTGTCACCTACATCGAATTCTAACGGTTTTCTTTGCTTATTAGCGTAGCTCTTTTGTCTATCACGAGCCGCCTTTAATATTTCTCGTATTTGTTAAACTTTATCGGTCGTCTCCTGAACCATTACAGGACCTTAAAGTTGATTTTCTTCGACCTCTGCCCAGCAGACAGGTGTTCTGCACTCTGCCATACAAGGCTTCGAAAGGTGCAGCCTGAATGCTTGTGTGATAACTATTGTTATATGAGAATTTCATCAGAGGTAAGTGCTCGTTCCAAGCTTTTATGGTTAGTGAATTTGACTCCGTAGAGGTAGGGGTGTTCTTCGGGTTTTTTAGTCGGGTTTCAGGTTATTCGGGTTTTTCGTTATAAGGATCCTACCCGTTTACCGACCCAAATAAATTCGGGTTAAAATTGGGAGTGAGAAATTTGTTTAATAAATTTGGTTCAAATTGGGATAACAGGTCGATAGGGTTGTGTTCTATCTCAAACATGTTTAATTAAAAATTTTGCTAAAAGAGGAATGAGTCAAATGGGTCGAATTGGCTGAAATTTAACCAATGCCCCAACTCGTATTGAACCATACTAAAAAATGATACCTAAAGAACTCTCTGCTGAGCAAGAAACTGACCTTCAAAGTGTCATTTATGCCTGCAATGTTGCAAGTTCATCTTCCTCAGTGGTTATAAATAATACCTAAAGAACTCTCTGCTGAGCAAGAAGTTTCATCTCAACCACTTTGTATGGATGAAGCCTGCACATACAAAAAATAAAGCAAGGAAAAGAATTACACAATCAATCAGATGTTAAAAGGTTTTATTCACAATTCTATTAGCAGCAATAAATGATTTATTCACAATTAGCATCTACAAATGGTTTTTAAGACGAAAATCACAATCGAAAAAGGATACGCAAAATGATGAAAAGGTAGAATCTTACTCTCTGTGGTAACAAAAACTTGCCACGCAGCAGATGACACCCCCTAAAATCAGATACCGTGCTAACACAAACTTGCCACATAATAGATGACACTTACAATGGGAACCTCGACAGGTTTCTTATGCATTAGAACTGCACGAACAAGCATATTTAGGGATGAATTTGGCAGCATAGTGTTAGGATATACACGTAGCGGAACACAATCACACACACGCAAAAGCAATAAACAGAACACGAGAATTATAGTGGTTCGGTCAGTACACCTACATCCACTTTGCAACTAGGGATCTTATTATATTTCAGTGCACACCTTTTACAATTACATAGACATAACTTAAATAGAGAACAATTAGGTTAAACGACTCAGAGGAACACTCCCCACTAGCAGAAGGAGAGATTTCATTCGGAACCTTAGTCTTTCGAACCCAACGTCGATTTTCAGACTGTGTCGGAACACCACTCGTGCTCCCACTGTCACCAAAATCCCGTACACGTTCAGACCTCCGAATACGCTTAACCGAATTGCCTGAATTCCCAGAGTCCCTTTCTGCAAACTTGACTCGTTTAACTATCGAATCGGAGAGGGCGAATTTGGCGTTTGTCTTAACAGGGGTGGTCTCTTCCCCAGACGGAACAGGTACCATGTATAGCGCTTGATCGATGTCGTTTGGTCGGTCAAAAACAATCCTTAAACACCTTAACTAGTAAGGGTAAGTAGAGTATTGTATCCACGAGTAGTTTGTGGAAAGTGTCACTTTTTTACAAATGTTGAAAGATAGAAAATAGTAGCTATTGATTTAGATTTGGGTTTTAAACAATAATGAGAAGGGTAATCCTCTCCAGGGTTTAGGTTTGCAAACACAAGTTATTCCTATTTTACTTAGCAAGCAATTACATAGACATAATCGTACAAGATTCAATTGAATTAAGTGAAAATATTATAATGAGCTATAAAGAAAGCCTACTCATGTATAATAAGTTCATATTAACCAATTGACACTCAAATCTCACGACGCCCCTTATGTAAATAAACCTAAGACTGATGAGACTTGAATCATCAATTCGAAATCAACACAGACATTTTAAAGAATTCAATCAATAGATGTAATCATATGGCTTAATATGCAAGTCAAAACCACAAACCAAGACCAAGTATTCCCGAAAATACAAGTGTAAACGCAAAACCCTACACCCGGAGAAGACCACGTGTGATTTAACTACTCATACTCAACACAATAATCAAACTTAATGTAATGGAACGTACAATCATCAAACTTTAAAAACAATCGACCTAAGAACAGTGAGAATCGCCCTCTTGAAGCTCTCCCATGGTTGGAATCGAGAATAGATGATAATGGGGGCTGAGAAAGATTAAAACCTAAATTATGATAATTTTCCCGTAAGACCTGTGTCTCGCGTACCGCGAGAAGTCCTAGTCATGTCCTTCACGTACCGCAAAGGTCAAAATAGTCGGGCGGCTTCCTCCTTTGCTCGGGTTCCGCGAAAGGTGCTCCCCAGGTCTTCGGGTACCGCGAAGAACAGAAATTCCAACAATTTGACTTTTTTTACTTTTAATCCCCCGTGCTTTCGTGTCTTCTTGATTCTATCTCGTTTCCCGCTCATTTAGCACATAAACCTGGGAGGCATACACAACCACAAACACACATATAACTAAACAAAGATACAAACTAAAATGAATACAATACGACACGTAAACTGAGGTTATTAGACACTACATCACATCCCCACACTTACTCTTTTGCATCCCGAAAAAGAATTATGCGATGGGATCATAATTGAACCTGCTTTCACATTCTCAATCATTTTAAAGCTCAAATATAATCACACGTTAATTGTAACAATTGGTATTTATATCCGATTAAACCCAACCACCGACCTATCGAGCCCCCAATTATATGATCTACTATCCTATTCATTACCAAGAAACAGTCTATCTATGGGTCTCACACTCAGAAAGCTACGACTCAGCCTAATCCCATCTCAAGGTCATATTTAGGCATGGGGTAAACCATATAAATTTTCCCACCACTATAAGCACTAATTCATAAGTTTTAAAAATCAGATGAAATTATGGATCGATGAATGAATGTATGAGCTTTTATTAACATATATGAATAAACCTAACCCAGTGGTGTTTCAATCAAGCTGGAACTCGACGTGTGACACATAGGCTGCAGTTTTTAGCAATGAAGTACATAAGATTCGGTTTAGTGGTGTATCCCCCAAGTCACCATCCCAGAGGGTAACACATAAACCTAACTTAGGCATCCAGATACTGATCACTTAAGTCCCACCCATGGGTGTTTCAACCAAGTCACCATCCCGGAGGGTAACACGTAGGAGAAACCTAAGCTTTTAATTTAATTAATTAAGTTCATGAAACGGCGGATTATGGAATATGGGCACCACCAACTTTCTGATTTATTTTCATAAAAAGAAAGCAGTGTGCCAAGAGATTTCAAAAACTTATCGATTTTTGCTTATAGACGTACCTATCACCCTATATTAACAGTTTCGACCTTACCGACACCCCTAAGATGAGAACCCACAAGACATCCTAAATTAATTAATTTAAACTAGATACACTATCAGGATATTTAAGTTTTTAAGTCGGTTGGGTCTACCAAAACATTACAAATCAGACGCGCTTTCTATTATTATTATTCAGTTCAATTCCACAAGCAGAGTTCCAATTCTATCTATCATTTCCCATATAACTGCAACAATTCTAATCCAAGGATATTTTTGAATTTTTTTTTAATTTTTATGGATTTTTTGATTTTATGACTATACAGACTCAATCTACAGACTTAGACTACAGTCTCCCTCCCCACACTTAAATTTCTACATTAACCTCAATGTAGGAAGAGAGATAGAAATCAAAAAGTCGAAGAGTCCATAGGCCGTATAGCATTTCATTCGCGGCCTCAAACAATTCTGCTGTCTATCTGGCTGTTACAAGAGTATAAATAGAAATCCTCCCCGTCCGAATGGAGATTGAGTACGGACGGGGTGATCTAAACCTACAAAATTAAACTCAAGCAAACCCACAAGCATCATATCGACTCAATAAGGTGACTCAATAAAAACTAAAAGACTCTACAGACTAAACACGACTAAAAAGAATTTTTTTTCTTTTTTTTTAATTTATTTATTAATTTTATTTTTTTTTTATTTTTTTTTCTTGTATCGCGAGACATTCAGGGCATATCCTCGCGTACCGCGAAGATCCAAAATTTGACCTGGTCAACCCCAACCCTTCGCGTTCCGTGAGGAAAGTGTGGGGGAATCTCGTGTACCGCGAGAGCCCTGTGTTGACAGAAAGTTTTGGTCATTTTTGTACTTAGAAAACTTTTTGGCCCTCTAAACTTGGTTTTCCCAACTTCATTTCCAACCACTAAATTATGATCATACATACTTGGAACGTTATTTCTTATCATTTTTCTTGTTAAAATCGTCACGAAAACCTGCAAAACTTTGTAAACTACAAAAACATACCGAAAAACATAAAACTTACATAACTTTATAAACGATGCCCTACCCCCAGGACAGTGTGCATTTCCCTCACATGCATCCATACAAGCTAAGATTACATCAAAGGCTTCCCCACACTTGGTCAATTGCATATAAAACAAAGAAAACAAAGCAGTAAAGTCCTAACTCACTTTCGTAGGAATCACGGATACATTTAGCATATGCATCAAGCCTTTTAAACCTCTCAGTGGCCTGAGAGGACGAGTTTAGTCTCGTGAGGGTTTCTAGGGAACACACCTACAACGTTCATTTAACTAGAACTCAAAATTAGACAACGTACATTAGGCTACCTCCTAAGAGCGCTAAGTTTAACGTCTTAAGCCAGACGCGGTTAACCTGATGCTACTTACGGTGGTCGAAAAGTGAATTCCCTTTTCCAAGTCTCCTTACCTGCCTGTCGGATCTCATTCCCATCCATCTTAAACTCCCTTAAGTGGCCTGTATCAACCAACTTTGCAACTTATTTCTTTCTCACAAACTCGTCAGCTTCATATGAATGCTTGCCACACATGGGAAGCTTCTTTGTTTTACTTCCAGCCTCCCCACACTTGAGTGGGGCTGCATCCATTTCCTGATGCTTATCCTTCAAATTTAACCTGCTCAACACAAAACCTTTCTCTTTGGTGTCACCCCTATCCACAATGTGACTAGGATGACACTTGTTAGTAGCACATGATTTAGACAATTTAACTTTATAAGAATAAGTAAAATTATTTGTAAGAATGTCTAAATTACACTCACGATTTCCAAAGGCCATGCTTACTGTGTTATCTCTACAGTTGATCTGAGCATTGGCAGTTGATAGGAATAATCTTCCGAGCAACACCCTTGATTGTTCCTTCTTCATGTCAGGTGCATAATTAAGCACCAAGAAATCCTCGGGGTTCACGGCTACCCCTCTAATCATCCCCCGGGCATGTTTGCGTGTCAAATCAGCTAACACCATGATAGTGTCAACTTGCTTAATATGGCCAAGGCTACCTGATCATATAGACTTCCTGGGAGGATGCTAAGACTTGCACCACAGTCTAGGAGTGCTCGGTTCACTTTTACTCCCCCAACTTCAATCAGGATCAGGGGTTCTCTTTGCTCGCTCTTATCTTCAGAATCACTTATCTCCTATTCAGGATGAATACTTACTACACCGACATGAGCATGCTTTGAACTGGACCCTAGATGTTGCGGGTTCATCTTTGTATCACTTGGGAGTCTCCCATTGCTCTTCTTCAAATCAGCCAAATCCGTTGCTAACTACCCCATCTGAGTGATCAAGGATTGGATTGACTTATCATGCACTTCATCAGATTGGCTCCTCTTGTGGAGTTCTTGTTGAATGGCCTTCAGGATATCCATCATTTCAGTCATACCATATTGATTAGAGGATTGCTCATTCCCTATTTGATACCCCTTTTGATAGTTTCTTTGATTGTAGTTTTGGGTCCGAGGTGGGAATGGTTGCTGGTTTCTTAGCCCACTTGCTTGAAAATTGGGGTTTGATTGGTTTGAGGCATCCCTATAATGGAAGTTAGGATGATTTCTAAGGCCCGAGTGATAAGTGTTGGAATTCATGTCATAATTCCTACCACCCCCTTGATTGTAGTTAACATCCTTAAATCTTCCTCCTGAACTCGTGCAGTTTGCACCATTGTGACCTAAGTCACCACACCGGTCATATACATCATACTGTTGACCACCGGTGCCCCAATTTGCAACCTGGTTCTCTAACTTCTCCAACCTACCCGCTTCAGAATTCTGATTATTCACTACTCTCACTACCGAGTGTCTTGCCCTTCTTAAAGATTAGGCTTTTCTCTTAGATGTTCTTGCCATCTTCTCTAAGTAATCCCAGTCTTCATCCTCAAAGTTGGTACCAAATGTACCATTAGAAATAGAGTTGAGGTCACGGGCATCATCATCTGTCAAGCCTTCGTGAAAGGTATTCAGCATCTCCCACATTTACAAACCATGGTGTGGGTAGTTCTTAATCAGCATCTTGAATCTTAGAAAGGCCTCATGAAATAATTCCCCTGACTGCTGTTGAAAATTCTGGATGTTCTTCCTAGCATCACTAGTCCTTTTATTAGTGTAAAACTCATCTAAGAACTGTTGTTGTATAACACCCCATGTATAAATAGATGCAGACAGTAATGAGTGGAACCACTGTTGAGCTTTGTCTTCTAGTGTGAATTGGAAGAGAACCAATTTCACATCATCTGGTGTCAACCCCTGTCCCCCAATGGTGTTGCACCGAGCATCATAAAGCACTCAGATTGCAAATATGGCTCCTCTGTTCCTAGACCATGATACTTAGGCAAATTCTAAATTGCCTAGGAACGAACCTCAAAAGACCTCCCATGTTGTTGTGGAATAACAACTAGAGATGGGTTGTTTGCAATGGCAGGACGGAAATGGCTCTTAATCCCTCTAACAGGGCCTCTATCATATCTTCTTGGAATACCTCACGGATTGTCAATGGGAGGACCCGCATTCCTAGGACCAGGTCTCCTTTGCCTATTTGCAGGCTGCTGCAGTTGCGGATTGGTACCGGAATGTCTTGTTGAATTGGGTGTTGTGGTAACCTCTCATCAAACTGTTGTTCATTATGCCCCTCAAACCGAACACCTGTGTCATGCCTTCTATACACTAGCACCTTGCCCTGCTGATTATTTCTTTTGTCAGACTTATCATTACCATCCTCATATTCCCAAAACTCATCATCAAAACCATCTGCTTCATCATCGTAGTCTAAATCTGAAGTGTATGGATGAAATCCCGGTGGAAGGGTTGAGTGAAATAAAGAAGGTTTAGTCACGGGTGGTTATGATGTTGGTGGTATGTTGTCTGGCACTATCCTCACATATGGTGAAGAATAATGTGGTTCTGGTTTGAAGTCAAAGGGTTGGCTTACTTGTGGTGGAGGTTGACCAAAGTTAGATAGTGGTGGGATTTGGCTAGTGGACTGGTCAAAGCTTCCATATGTCCGTAGAGGAACAGATGGTGAGAACATACCCGAAGTAGGCTGCTGTTCTGGTGGTAACTGACCTGCAGGAGGCAGATCCGATTGCTTTTCTGGCTCCTGTTTATTCTCTATTTGAGTTAGAGAAGCTACTACCTTGTTGGTTCTGTGAAACACTTTGTTCTCTCTGGAAGTCTTCTCAATTTTCGGATCAAAAAGCAATGGTGAGGATTTCCTAGAATGCCTTGTATGATGCATGCAATTACAGAATCACTTGCATAACACAAACAAGAAACCCCTGTGTAATACTGAGCAAAACAAAAAATAACAAGAAACTAAAAACAAAAAAAAAATTATTTTTGTGATTTGTAGCAAAAATAACAAATTAACACCTTGCACACTAAGTCCCCGGAAACGGCGCCATTTTAATCGATGTCGTTCGGTCGGTCAAAAACATTCCTTAAACACCTTAACTAGTAAGGGCAAGTAGAGCATCGTATACATAAGAAGTTTATGGAAAGTGTCACTTTATCAATAAATTCATAAAATATTTTATATAATCCAAAAAATAACTAAATTTAAATTATAACATCTACTTATTAAGTAAAAGTCCCAATATTTTTCTTTTGTGATTTTAATGAGTTTAAGTCCACTTTCTAATCCATGCCTTTAATTACTTTATATAATTTAAAAGTATATTATTTTAAGTCCAAAACTTTTAAAATTTCGTTTTTAACCTTTTTATAATATATTAAGTCCATATGCAACTTTACATAATTTTTCAATGTCTAGAATAGTCATTTTAATAATTTACCATCAAATTTAATATTAAATAATTAAATTTATAAATTTATTTTTATAACACTCCAAGTCCATATTACTTCATCCAAGTCATATACCTACTGTTTTATAACCATCCATATGACTTTTATATATTTATAAAACAACTTTTTATAATCAAAGTTTAATAATCCACATAAATGACTAGTTTTAGGTTTTATAACCATACCTTTGCTTGGGCTAAGATTTTAGATATAGAACTTCAAATAATCCATCCAAGAACACTTACAAATCAACCTATTATCACATATAAGTATCACGTATAGCACATAGAAGTCAAAATCTAAAACACCTTTAAGTGTGTGTTTTAAAGGTGTAGGTTCTTGATATGAAACCCGATTTCTACTATATTGTTTCATGGATTCCGGTACAAATCGATTATTAGATTGTTAAAAAGGGTTTTGTATTTTAGATGAAGGTTTAGAACCGTAAGATAGAGTAGAAGAAGCCAAAACCCGATTTTAGGGTTTGTATGTATGTATTTTCGGGTTTAGGAGGTGTAGATGGAAGGGATGAAGCTTGCAACACATACCTCATGTTGTAATAGCCCCTGGAACCTTCGAAATTTCTGAGTTTGGTCTGATTTTAGTCAAGAACATGATGAACTTTGAGAGTGTTCTTGAGAAAATGGAGAGAAAATGAAATTTGAAAATGTTTTGTGTGTGTGTGTGTTGTGTGCATTTCGGGTTAATCAAGGAAGAGAGAGGGTGAAATGATGGTCTTGGGAGTGGTGACAACATATGAAGAAGTGTGGCATATTTCCAATGCTATGTGTCATCATGCTTAATGACTAAGCAATTTTTATAAAAGTTGTCATATGTTTATAAATATTGGAATTAGTTTTATAAAATTTTGATGGTTCTTGTATCCCATGGTTCGATTATATATATATTTATGTAGATGTATGTGTTTGTTTTATAAAATGATGATTTGGTTAATGATTCTTCATAAAAATCGTTGGATACATACATATATATATGTATGTGTTAATTATAAATTAAATGAATGGTTATGGTACCTTTAATAAACCGATGGATATATATAAATGCATGTATGATTATACATGTCTTTCATTAATTAAAGCAATTAAATGCTAATAAAGTTAGATAATTATGTGTTCAAGATTTCTATACATGGTTATTGAATCATAACTTTATTATTTAAAGTATATATATATATATATATATATTTGAGTTCACTAGAAAACTTATTTTAATGAGAAAATAAAAAACTACTCATTAAATGTATTACATATGTGTAGTACACTAAAAACCTAACCCCCACCCAAAACCCTAAACCCCCCACCCCACCCCCACCTAAAAACCTAAACCCACCCTACCCACCCCCCAAAAACCTAAACCCCCCACCCCCCCCTTAAAAAAAACCTAAACTAAACCCAAAAAAACTAAAGTTACTACATATGTGTAGTACACCCAAAAGCTAACCCTGCTACACATATTTAGCAAAACGTTGAATTTTTTTATTTTTTATTTTTTAAAAGAGGACGACGTGTGGAACAAGGTCTCCAGAGCGGTTTTTTTGTTTTTGATTTAGATTTTGAGTTATGATTTTTTTTTTTTATTTTTTTTTACCTTTAATAAATAGTTTTTTTGGTTTTCTCATGAACAATAAGTTTTCTATTGATTTTTCCCCTATATATATATATATATTAAGTAAATCAATGTTTGGTGTAGTGCTGTAATTCTTGCAAATTGTAAACATGTATGGTGTTATACTTGTATTTAAATGGTAACATTTTATAGAAATGAGTTTATAAGTTTTAAGACATACAAGTGTTGGTCATTTAGTTTATAAAACTTTAAAACTTTCAAAGTCTTAAAAAAGATATAAAAATGCGTGCTTCAAATTGGAGTTTGACTTCTTGCTATATAATGATATCATATGATCCATAATAAAATGTTATCATACTACTAACATATAATCACATAGTTCCCATACTAACATAGAACTTTTACCAAGTAAAACTAAATTATATACATAATAATGCAAAATATCCACTAATATTAATATATATATATATACATTAAAGCACTTATTTATAACTATCTGGACTATTTCAAATAATAGTTCTAGATAAAAAAAAATTTGTGGAAATGACTTTGATTTTTGAGGATTGTCACATTAGTCCCCCGTGCTTTCGTGATTCTATCTCGTTTCCCGCTCATTTAGCACATAAACTTGGGAGGCATACGCAACCACAAACACACATAAAATCAAACAAAGATACAAACTAAAACAACTATAATGAATATAATACGACACAAAAACCGGGGTTATTATATACTACATCAGCGACCCCTTCTTGAATCCCCTAGCAATCACGAGATTATTCTACAGAACCTTCCACTTACCACCACCAAACTTCACGTCTAAACCTTGTTCATCCAATTGCCCAATGAAGATCAACTTCGTTTCAAGCTTTGGAATAATTCTGACGTCATTCAGGGTCCAAGTAGTACCCAAAGCAGTAATCAGATCCAAATCTCCCAATCCAGTTACCTCAAGAACATCACCATTTCCCAGCCTAACCTTCCCAAAGTCAACCTACTTTAACATTCCGCATGCCATCATTGCTATGGGTAGCATGGAATGATGCACCGGAATCCATGACCCAAGATTCCACCTTACTTTCAACAAATATCAATGCATCATCGTCCGATACATTTCCAGAAGTGTTCAATCCACTAGAATTCTTCTTCGGACATTGATTCCTGAAATGTCCCTTCTCATTACAATCCCAACAACGCACACTAGGACGAGCCCTAGACGAGCTCCTTCCATGACCCTCGCTGCTCCCACTATTCCTACTATTATCCGTTCCCTTGCCAACATGTAACATCTTAGAAAAAGAGTCTGCAGTATTCCTACGGCGAACATCTTCACCCAATACCATGTCACACATCTTTTCAAATGTTAAGCCATCAGGCCTTACAGAGTTGGTGATAGCTGTCACCGTTCCAGACCAACTGTCAGGCAGTGAAGATAGCATAATTACAGCCTTGGTATCATTATCAAACTTCGTTCCAGCGGATGATATTCTATCCAACTGTAACATCCAAGATTTTCTGGCATTATTTTATTAAATTTTATACAATAATAACACTTCATTTCAAACCAGTACTTACCACATTAATTCGACGAATAAATTCAATTTTTTTTTATTTCAACCTTGCAATAACATGTTATTCTCTATTATTATATATATGAAACATATAAATGCATGTTTATATAAATATATATATATATATATATATATATATAAATACTTTATTAGAATAACTATGCACTTTAAATCATGTGTTTACGGTTTAAATTTATATATATCCTACAATTTTATTCCCATATGTATATATATATATATATATATATGAACATATATGTACTATTGTGTATAAAATACGTGTGTTAAACACATTATTTTTATAAACTTAGTTATGTATACAATTTATAAAATTTTAAAAAACTTTTAAAACAAAAATCAATTCATAGATATAAATACATAATTATTTATAATTTTAACCTATTGTTTTGACACATTAAACACTTGAACTCCATTCACTTCCTTTAAATCCTAAATTTAGTCATTTGAACCCTCTCTATTGCTATAAACCCCATATTAAACCCCTCTCATATTAATTTGAACCCTGGACAAAAATAAGATGAAAGTTTGACTTGTAAAAGTCAAAGCTCAGAAATCCTCTTCCAATTCCTTTTATTTCGCAATCAAAACCTTTCCTTTTGGATCTAAATCATTAGAAACTGAATATTGACCAAGTATCCGTCCTTAATTTGGAAATTTTGGAACCAAATTCGTTAGATTGAGAACCGATTAGGAAACGATCGTTTTTTTTAAACCTCTTAAATCAAGCTACAAATTCCACAAATCTCGTTCGAATTACAAGCTGTAAACGCGTTCTAATCGTTGGTTAACATCCTATAAATTTCCCATGCCTTTTGCAAACCGAATTCACCAAGAAATCATTATTTTTCTCTCCTGTTGCGATCTGCATTAGAGCTCCCCCAAGTGGCTCGATTTTGGCTTTGTGTTCAAGGTCGACTCCAGGTAACCCGTTTCCCTTGTTAATCGCACGTCACCTTACTGTTTTCAGTATCAAGAAGTAATTTTGGGAGGGGCTTGGTGTGGGTTTGTGAATCTGTGTTGGTTAAGGGAGGAAGATGAAGTGAACATTAATGTCTTTTAATTATTTTATTTCCTCAAAAGTTAAACCAAAATGAGTCTTAGCCCAATGGTTAAAGCCTAAGCCCTCTAAGCGAAGGTCTTGGGTTCTAAACCCGCAGGCCTCTTTTCTTTTTGTGGTTACTTATATTTGTGTGTGATGGTTAGATTTGTTTTTTGTTAATAAATGATGGTTTTCTTCTTATCACATGGGCTAGTTGGTTTTAGTCTATTTGGACTTCTATCATTTTGTGATTTGTGTCTCAAAACTCATTTGGCAAAAAAAAATTATATATATATATTTTCATTATTATATTTATTTTATGACATTGTTCGCTTAACTAATTTATTTATTTCAAATTATATCTTTATGAGTATTATCATCTCATAACAATGATTATTTTAGCCTACTTTTATTCACCTATGACATTGTCATAATAATATAGATATTATATTAATATTGTTACAAATAATATTCTTTGACACCTAAATCCCTTTTATAAAATTTATAAAAACATTATCTTTAATCTCTATTCATATCCTCGTTCACTCTTTCTTTCCAAAACCCTAAATCCTAAATCATTCCATTGTCGTTGTTCTTAAACAGTCTTTACATTATAATAACGCATCGTATTTAACTTAGGGCATCGTTGAATTTTAGTACTAAGAGTTACAATTCCAACCCTCTACTATTCAAGGTGAGTTTACATAGCCCCTTTTTCTTATTTACATATTTGGGGTGAAACATGATTACATTCAAATACTATTTGCAATTACACTCGTACAATTCTACAATATGATCATATGTGTTTATTTGTGTTTTATGCTTGAATGCTAATTGTTAAGGCTACATATACATGATATACACGAGCAAACACAAATACATTACTTCAGGTTCACATGTGTTGTTATGCCCTACATTAGGATAACATGTGTTGTTATGCCTTACATTTACATCATGATAACATGTGTTGTTATGCCCTACATTTACATCAGGATAACATGTGTTGTTATGCCCTACATTAGGATAACATGTGTTGTTATGCCCTTCAATTACAAAGTTTCATTTGTGCATCTAGCTTAACTTAGATTCTCCATAAATGCTTTATAAACCATGCATCATATGAATTGTACACAAAACATTTGAACTTTACTTGTGGTGTCAAAACCTATGTATGCTCACCAACTATTTATAGTTGACCCTCTCATTTTATCATGTTTCAGGTACAATTGTTTGAGTTAAGATTCAAGCTATTTCACTTAGGGTTGAGGACCTAGTCTTAAATTTTAATATGGAGATTCATGTATTCTTTAATTCTTGTAAATGATGTAATTGATTACTTGAGTTATGAAATGAAATTTATTGTTTAATTATTACAAATTTATCAAACCATGAGCTTATGAACAGTCTACATGTCCGCCCTGACGTTTCCGCCGTCGGTTGGGGTGTGACAGATTGGTATCAGAGCCTTGGTTATAGGGAATTAGATTATTAGACACTCTTGACCTAGACTATAACCTTAGGACACCCATACTATGTCATGCTACTACATGTTACATGATTATTTCTTATGTGAATATTTTTACATGTTATACTATATAATTACATCATATGATACAATACTTAATAGTCTATGTGTCACATTACCTGCCAACTTTTGTCCCTTATGCATTGCTACCTATTTAATTTATTTAAAGTGCTATCCTAAGATTCCACACACACTCATACACACTTAGTTCTTCATGCACCCTTAAACTCACACATATAATGTCACCACCTCTTGTGATCTAAATCTAAACTATTGGGCCTAAAGCCCATTAATAATAAACAAGAAGCCCACTCACCCTCCAAGAAGAAGAAGCCTACTACAATATACAAGCCTCACTTTCGGGCCTCAAAGCTCAGCCCACAACAATTATCATCATAACCATGAGCCCAACAATAGTGTTATTAATACATGATGGCTGGAAGAGTGTGTAGGCCCATGAGGGATTCTGACTAAGGAAAGACAGAGTACTTAAGTGTGTCTTAGTGACCCACCCCTTTTTCCTGGGAATTCCCCTCAGGGACGCATTGCTTATAGGTCAAGTGTATTTCTAAAATACTATTGTGAAGACTCGGTGTTATGACTAGTCAAACTCTAAACCTATGAGAACTCCTATATTTAACACTCAGTATTTTATTATCACTTACAACATTTTCTTTATTTTTCTGCTAGACAAGGACTCCTACTCTCCTTCCTCCCCGGTATACCATCCCGGAGCAGAGTCTGATTGGGAAGAAGACATCAGGTCACCTGTGTATCGGTCACCACCACCCCCAGCTGCTAGGCCAAGGTTTGATGTAAGGGCAGATTGGGCTAGGAACACCGGCCCAAGACGTCGAACACCTAGATCACCCCCATTAAGAGACCCGTATCTGGTGCCCGACCCGTATCATCCTAACCCTTGGGCAAGGCATACTGTGACACCCACTAGTACTACGGGAATTTCAATCGATGATACTCACCAATATGTGAGGGCCTTAGAATTTGAGAGGCAAAGGTTGGAGCAGGGGGTAATGCACGACCTGCAAGAACAAAGAATGGATAGCCTAGCGGACCAATTGGGGTACCAAAAGGAGATAATCTCCATCCTCGAAAAAGAAATACTGGAGCATCGCACGGAGACAGCTAAAGTTGAAGCCAGATCGGCTACCCGAGTGACCATAGCGGTACTCGTCTTGGGAATTATTCTCCTTCTAGTGGAAAGCTACAATAAACGTTAACAAAACTATTTTTCCATTATTTATTGTCTCTAAATTTTCAGTTTGAGAACCATTTCCCCATGTTTTGAGTAATGTTTAACATTTCAGCATTTAATCAATTTTATATGTTCCAACTCAAAAAAATTACTATTCATTGATTTGACCCGCTGAGTGTGAATTACACCCATCATATTTTCATCAAAATTTCTCAAGTATCACCTTCTTCATTCAATACGATTTAGTACACTACCGACAATCTTCATCGTAAGCAAATCATCCTATTATTTGATTTAAACGACCTCGTTATTTTCAAACAAGACGTTTATCAAACTTTTAGATGGTATCAAAAATGTGAATAAACATTTTCATCTTGTGAGAAAACCCAATACAACCTGTTTTATAAAAACAGCATTTCAAATTAATAAATAAGTATGATTTTCCTCATTTAAGTAATTATTTCTAAAACCTGGCTAAATTGATGTATAACTACTTGATAAGCCAATAATTTCTCTTAAAAATATTCTCCTTATAATAATTGAAAATTTAAAATTTTTTTCCTATAAACTGTCTATTTATTTAAATTATGTAACTCAATGGTTTCACTACTTTATATATCCACAACCAAGAACAATTTACCACTTCCTATTTCCAAACAAAAATCAATATTTGTAAACACATTTCCCTGAATGTTTTCAGAACTTCCTCGTTATCTTTCACTTACCACCTCAAGAGACGACCCATTTCGCGTAAACAATTAACCATCCCTACAAACCTCAACGAGATTTAAAGAACTAGAACCTAACTACCACATTATACATGAACGCCAAACAACACGCTTGTTCGCAACACTCGATCACATACAAAACTTGTTAGTATACGTCACACACGGAATTCAATAATTTACGTATGCACGTTCACAAGATACACAACACGATCACATAATACATGAAACTAGTTTATTTACAAATTCCAATTTACTGGATTGATCACATAACACATGAAACTCGTTTATTTGAAATACACAATTTACTGGATTGATCACATAACACATGAAACTCGTTTATTTGCAATACACAATTTACTGGATTAACCACATAATACATGAAACTTGCTTATTTGCAATACACATGCTACTAGTTTGAACACATGAAACTTGGTTGGTTGCAAAATAAATGATACATAACAATTGTTTGCTTGGTACAAAATACTAGATTGACTACATTGAACATGAAACTTATTGAGCTACAAAATACATGATGCTAAGTTGTCAACACCATGCATGAACTTCATTTCCTACAATACACATGATACTATGTTGTTTACATTACACATGAAAGCTTATTGAATTTACAAAATACATGATGGTAAGTTGTTCACGCTACACATGAAACCTAGTTGATTACAAGCTACGTGACACTAGATCATACATGAGACTTGTGTGTTTACATTATACGCAAAAACTAAGTTGCCTGCAATAGTTACAAATTATGTGATTTGGTGTTACCCCCCTGGACCCACATACACAATGGGATGAACTATATGGACCATACGACGATTTGGATAATTACGGGTGCACACGTAATTATAAAAAAATCAGCGCATGGAAGACACAGTGAAATCTGTCGTGTGTTATGACATGAAACCTATCGTGGGATATAGTAACAAAACTAATGTGATATGACAAGGACATGGTGGATACGCCGCTGGTACTTCCTATATATAAGTGTTCCTGTCATAAAATCAGAAGTAGCGTTATTCTTGCCACGTAAAGTTTTTATGTTATTTGACGGGATCAATGTTTGTAAATCTCTCATCCACTAACAATTCCTGAACATATTAGATTACATCTTAAACAAGTTTTGATCATCAATCCTCATCATTCTCGTTTTGGGTGATGTTTTTCATTTTTTGAGTCCATATTATGTTTCAAACGATTTCCACTTTAATCCTCTTCAAACTAAATCCACCACCACCATCTGTGTCTGGCGTGATGACCTGAGCTGAATTGGGAATCCAACCAAAATCTTTTTATCAATTGTACTCCTTAAACTAACAGTCAAAACTCAATTGGGAATCCAAAACCCTAATCTCCCTCCTGATTCATTAATCCCCATCAGTTAAATTTCGGTACGAAATTCCCTCAACTAGGGGATACTGTAACATCCAAGATTTTCTGTCATTATTTTATTAAATTTTATACAATAATAACACTTCATTTCAAACTAGTACTTACCATATTAATTCGACGAATAAATTCAATTTTTTTTATTTCAACCTTGCAATAACATGTTATTCTCTATTATTATATATATGAAACATATAAATGCATGTTTATATAAATATATATATATATATATATATATAAATACTTTATTAGAATAACTATGCACTTTAAATCATGTGTTTACGGTTTAAATTTATATATATCCTACAATTTTATTCCCATATGTATATATATATATATATATATATATATATATGAACATATATGTACTATTGTGTATAAAATACGTGTGTTAAACAAATTATTTTTATAAACTGTTATGTATACAATTTATAAAATTTTAAAAAACTTTTAAAACAAAAATCAATTCATAGATATAAATACATAATTATTTATAATTTTAACCTATTGTTTTGACACATTGAACACTTGAACCCCATTCACTTCCTTTGAATCCTCAATTTAGTCATTTGAACCCTCTCTATTGCTTTAAACCCCATATTAAACCCCCCTCATATTAATTGGAACCCTGGACAAAAATAAGATGAAAGTTTGACTTGTAAAAGTCAAAGCTTGGAAATCCTCTTCCAATTCGTTTTATTTCGCAATCAAAACCTTTCCTTTTTGGATCTAAATCATTAGAAACTGAACATTGACCAAGTATCCGTCCTTAATTTGAAAATTTTGGAACCAAATTCGCTAGATTGAGAACCGATTAGGAAACGATCGTTTTTTTTAAACCTCTTAAATCAAGCTACAAATTCCACAAATCTCGTTCGAATTACAATCTGTAAACGCGTTCTAATCGTTGGTTAACATCCTATAAATTTCCCATGCCTTTTGCAAACCGAATTCACCATGAAATCGTTCTTTTTCTCTCCTGTTGCGATCTGCATTAGAGCTCCCCCAAGTGGCTCGATTTTGGCTTTGTGTTCAAGGTCGACTCCAGGTAACCCGATTCCCCTGTTAATCGCACGTCACCTTACTATTTTAAGTTTCAAGAAGTGATTTTGGGAGGGGCTTGGTGTGGGTTTGTGAATCTGTGTTGGTTAAGGGAGGAAGATGAATTGAACATTAATGTCTTTTAATTGTTTTATTTCCTCAAAAGTTAAATCAAAATGAGTCTTAGCCCAATGGTTAAAGCCTAAGCCCTCTAAGCGAAGGTCTTGGGTTCTAAACCCGCAGGCCTCTTTTCTTTTTGTGGTTACTTATATTTGTGTGTGATGGTTAGATTTGTTTTTTGTTAATAAATGATGGTTTTCTTCTTATCACGTGGGCTAGTTGGTTTTAGTCTATTTGGACTTCTATCATTTTGTGATTTGTGTCTCAAAACTCATTTGGAAAAAAAAATTATATATATTTTTTTTCATTATTATATTTATTTTATGACATTGTTCGCTTAACTAATTTATTTATTTCAAATTGTATCTTTATGAGTATTATCATCTCATAACAATGATTATTTTAGCCTACTTTTATTCACTTATGACATTGTCATAATAATATAGATATTATATCAATATTGTTATAAATAATATTTTTTGACACCTAAATCCCTTTTATAAAATTTATAAAAACATTATCTTTAATCTCTATTCATATCCTCGTTCACTCTTCCATTCCAAAACCCTAAATCCCAAATAATTCCATTGTCGTTGTTCTTAAACAGTCTTTACATTATAATAACGCATCGTATTTAACTTAGTGCATCGTTGAATTTTAGTACTACAAGTTACAATTCCAACCCTCTACTATTCAAGGTGAGTTTACATATCCCCTTTTTCTTATTTACATATTTGGGGTGAAACATGATTACATTCAAATACTATTTGCAATTACACTCGTATAATTCTACAATATGATCATATGTGTTTATTTGTGCTTTATGCTTGAATGTTAATTGTTAAGGCTACATATACATGATATACACGAGCAAACACAAATACATTACTTCAGGTTAACATGTGTTGTTATACCCTACATTTACATCAGGATAACATGTGTTGTTATGCCCTACATTTACATCAGGATAACATGTGTTGTTATACCCTACATTAGGATAACATGTGTTGTTATGCCCTTCAATTACAAAGTTTCATTTGTGCCTCTAGCTTAACTTAGATTCTCCATAAATGCTTTATAAACCATGCATCATATGAATTGTACACAAAACATTTGAACTTTACTTGTGGTGTCAAAACCTATGTATGCTCACCAACTATTTATAGTTGACCCTCTCATTTTATCATGTTTCAAGTACAATTGTTTGAGTTAAGATTCAAGCTATTTCACTTAGGGTTGAGGACCTAGTCTTAAATTTTAATATGGAGATTCATGTATTCTTTAATTCTTGTAAATGATGTAATTGATTACTTGAGTTATGAAATGAAATTTATTGTTTAATTATTACAACTTTAGCAAACCATGAGCTTATGAACAGTCTACATGTCCCGCCCCGACGTTTTCGCCGTCGGTTGGGGTGTGACACCAACAGTGAGTTCAGATTGTTAATGCGCTCGGTCACTGAACTTCCTTCTTTCATTCTCATTGTGAACAATTCTCTCATCAAAACACTTTGTTATATGCAGACGGCTTCTCATACATGTTCGAGAGAGCCACCATTATACCATGAGCAGTGGTTTTAGACATGATGTTAAAAACAACACTCCTTGATAACGCCAATATGATAGCCCCTCTAGCCTTTTTGTCCTTAGCATTCCCCAAAGTTTCCTCAGTTTTTTCCATTTTCTCAGATCTCTCTTCAAGTACCACATCTAAATCCTTTTGACCTAGTAATGCCTCTATTTGCATTTTCCACTAACTAAAATCAGACACGTTAAACTTTTCAATCACCAATTTCCCGTCTTCGCCCATAGTGCCAAACGAAAAATAATAGATCAAAGTAACCAAGTTCTAAAGTTAATAAAAAACCTATCAATAAAAAAAAACAATCGATTGAATAGATCAGCAACAGCAATGAACAGCAACAACAGTCGATAAGCAACAGCAACAGCAATCCTTCGGCAGCAACAAAATGTAAGTGGTGGCGATCCTAGGGCTTAACCCTAATCGCGGCGGCGACGGCGGCTTGCGGTGGTGGCGGCGGCCTGGCAGAGAAGACAACGACTCAGGCAGAGAAGACTAATCGCGAACGTGTTGTATGATAAAATCTTCTGATACACGATTTTAAACAGCCTCCAAAAGAAAACTAAGAGTAAAATCTTCCGATACACGATTTTAAACAGCCTCCAAAAGAAAACTGAGAGCCTAAGCTCTGATACCCCTTGTTAGGGTATACACACACACAAAAGCAATAAACAGAACACGAGAGTTATAGTGGTTTGGTCGATAGACCTACATCCACTTTGCAACTAGGGATCTTATTATATTTCAGTGCACACCTTTTATAATTACATAGACATGACTTAAATAGAGAACAATTAGGTTAAATGACTGAGGGAACAAGAAACCCAAATAGTAGGCCCACTTAGAAACTAAGCCGGCCCTACTAGCCAACTTAACCCTAACTAGCCTAAAGGCCTTCGAACCCAACACATAGAAGCATAATGTAAGTACCTGTTTGACTATGATTAGATTATAAAAAAAACACATAATTAGGGGGGGATCCCAACCATTTTCCTACTCCCAGTTTCAGCTAATTGAGCATTCATGGATGTTTCATTCATTGCAAACAAAAGCAAGGTATCCCAAATTTAGATTGTAATCCTCGGTACGAATGGCATGCAATGGATTCGTCTGAGACATAGCTACAATTTTTTTTTCTGCAAAACAAACATAAATCAGTGCTAATAACATAATACATTTGACGCAATAAAACAAGATGACACATTAACAATATACAAAGTACAAGAAGATCCAAATAATAATACACAATAAACAACCAATTATCAAAAAGACTTGCATACATGCTCGAGTAATGTCCCGAGGTCACCTCCAACACAGTATTGCATCCATTATGAAAAAGATGCTGATCCAATTAACCATCAAGAAATTGCATCTATCAAATTAGACAATTGAAGCTTGAAATGAAGTATAATCAAACATTAATGTTACACAACGACAGTGGCAACATAGCAACAAACCAATACGCTCAAATGACGTCAAAATTCATAAATATTTCTATGATAATGCAATAAGTTTAATGAAAGAAGTTTACCTAATTTGATAACCTAAAAAGTAATTTCACACATCTGTTTTATTCTTTTTCCTCATGAATCTTGAGAGCAAGAAGAAAGTGTGTTTAACTCTTGGTTGATGGACGTTCCAATTGTAACCTAATTTACAAAAGTAAATCCGGTCCAAATTAACAAGAATGTGTGAGTATATAATCTTTCGATTACATAAGTTACAAGGTTTAAAGTGTCTGTTTTCTTTGTTTGAACAAAAGTATGGTTAAACTTATAGCTTGAAAAACACAAAAACACTAACAAAATCAACAATACAGACTGATAATTGATACATCACAGTCAAAACTATAATCGAAAGAATACGAAATAAACAAAAAAAGAGAAAAAATACCCAAATAAACGGATCTGTTGATTAGACCCTCTTCGGAGAGGCCGGAACTTGGTCGGAAAACGGTGAGTTCGCCGGAAAAATCCTTCTGGTTGCCGGAACCCTAGCCGTCGTTGTGACTCGCTGAATCGTTGCCGCCTTCACCAAACAATACCACCGTCCTCAAAACACCAAAGCTTCATTGCTGCCGTCTAAGCAGCCGAGACCACCGTATCACCTTCGCGTCTGATGTACCACAAGGTCTACGCCCCCACTGACAAGTCGCCGTAGGGGGATAACGATTTTCGTGCCGAGATTTGAGAGAACTGTTGAAGTCGTTATGATTTGAGGATTGTGACGATGGAGCTTCTATGGTTTTTTTTTTTAAATGGTGGTGGGAATAGAGAGAGAGCAGAGGTGGTATGATAAACCTAAATGAGAATTCAAATTTTAAACAACAGCTTCTCCACGTGTTTGAGTGACAAAACATTAAAAGCTTCATTGATTTGTACCAGCTCTAAGAGTTAGACATGTCTTAATTTTAAGACATTATGGTGAAATTACCATGTTCTCCATCCAATATGTATTATAATATGTATTATAATATAGTACTAGTTTAGACCCCGTGTAATACACAGGAGTGAAAAATATCAATAAATAAATTTCTTAAATTTTATTTATGTATTTTACAAGTGTAAAAATGTATTACTTTATATTAAGGATATAAAACAAAATTCAAAATATGTAAAAAATAATATATAATTGGGTTTCGTAAATACGTCAATTACTATTTAATATAATTTGACTTTCATTTACTATTTGATTGAAAATAAAAATTACATAATTAAATTTCAAAGTTTTTTTTTTATAATAAAGGATAATTTAAAAATAAATGTGTTTTATTAGTAAATTATTAATTTATTAAAAGATATGGATGCATTTAATAAGAGAGAGAGGCGGGAAAAAAATAATGAGATTGAATATGGTGACGACACGTGGCATACAAAAACATTTCTTTATTATATAGTGTATATATATATATATAGGGAGAGATTCAAATAATAAGTGATATTTCGCTAAAAAACCTAAGAAGTGATAAAAATCTTAAGAAACGATAAAAACCTTAAGAAACGATATCAAACGAACTCCGATTAAGCTCATTCCAGCGACGTTGGAACCGTCTCGTCGAACTCTACCATCTTATATTTTAGGGTTTAGATTTTAGGGTTGAATTTTATGGTTTTAGCCTTAGGGTTTAGATTTTTTTTAGGGGGTGGGGGGTTTAGGTTTTTGGGAGGGGTGTGGGGGTGGGTTTAGTTTTTTAGAGGGGGGTGGGGTGGGAGGTTTAGGTGTTTAGGGGGGTGGGGTTAGGGTTTTTAGGCTTTTTGGGTTGGGGTTGGAGGGGAGTTTTAGGTTTTTGGGGGTACGGGTGGAGGGGTTTAGGTTTTTGGGGGCGGGATAGGGTTCGATTAGACGGTTCCAACGCCGCTGGAATGAACTCAACTGAAGTTCGTTTGACCCACTTCTCAGCGTTTGTTAGAAAAAAACCACTTTTTAGTGGAACGTTCACCTGTATATATATATATATATATATAGGAGAGAGTTATACTAAAAAAGACATTTTTTTCTAGAAAGCCTAAAAAGAAGATTTTAGACATGGTGTTTTTTCATTTTAGGTATTGTGTTTTTATTTTATTTATGTTAACATATTTAAAAGTTGAACAACACCATGCCTAAAATTTTAAATACCATGCCCTTTTTAGGCTTTTTAGAAAAAAAGTCATTTTTAGTATAACTCAACTATATATATATATATATATATATATATATATATATATATATATATATATATATAAGTTTTCATGCCACGTGTCGCCTCCATATTCATTCTCATTATTTTTTTCTTGCCTCTATATCTTATTAAATACATCTTTATCATTTAATAATAATAATATATTTTTAAGAATATATTAATTATACTAACAAAATACATTTATTTTAAATTATCGCTTATTAAATAAACTTTGAAATCTAATTATATAACTTTTATTTTCAATCAAATATTAAATGAATGTAACATCCCGAAAATAGTAAATAAGTAAATAATAATACGATAGAGATTTAAACGTCATAAAACGAAATAAGAACGGATGGGCTTGGGCTCGGCTCCAACGGGCCGAGGGAAGCCCAGGTATAAAAGGGGCAAGGCAGCCCACTAGCTCATTTCACCTTCATTTTTCACCATCTTAGAGAGAGAAAGGGATCTCGGGTCTAGAGAGAGAAAGTCGACGGATCGTCACGAGATTAGAGGAGCACGTTACAGCTGAGCTCGTGAGCAAAACCTCCGAATCAGAACTTCAATCCAGGTAATGATTCGACCATAATCTGAGTTTTTGTTCACGTTGGGGTTTCTCGAGTTTTAGTTAAATAGATGATGTTTTTACGGATGAAACTTGATAATAAGCTTAGAAATGGCATCTAGAATGGAAACCGCACATTTTGATCAAAGAAAATTGTAAGATTAGCATGATCGGATTAACATGCATGCATTCCGAAATTTTGGTCCATGAACCAGGTACTGCGTACTTACCAAGTGCGTAGGAAGGAATTCCTGCGTACTTACCAAGTACGCAGGAGGAAGTCCCTGCGTACTTACCAAGTACGCAAGAGGAAGACTCCTGCGCACTTGCCAAGTGCGCATGAGCAAGTTCTTGCGCACTTACAAAGTGCGCAGGAAGCAGACAGCAGGTTGGTTAAGTAAAGTCAGTAAGTTAAGAATGATTAAACCATTAGAGTCGGGGTTGGGTCTAATGTGTATTTAACTACCTAATCCAGATCAAAAGTGACGCTGTTGGACCTTTGTTTAGGACAACCTAGAGTAGCTCATCAGGTGAGTTCTATGTGCCCCCTTCTATGTTATGTGCAAATGATTTATAAATGTTTTGGGGCTGAAGTGTATACACTAAATGAATAAATGTTATAAATTTCAATGTGATCATACATATATATATGTATATAAATACTTATATATGAAAATGAATTATGAATAAAGAATGAAGCGTATGACTATAAAGAATGAATGAAAGAAGGACATAACGTAAAAGAATGAAATCTTGCTTTATATTACATATATATTGCATGTTATGAATGAATGCAAACGTTATAAACCCTTCTATGACAACGGCTACTTCGGTAGACGGACGACCACATGATTATTTTGCAACCGGGACAAAAACGTTCCTTCGCAAGCTAGGACGTATGAAAAGGTATAAATGGACGGTCGAAGCAATTGCCTTAACTAATGTAGAACGGTTGCATACATAATGGTCACGTGGGAAACGGATGCCCTAGGGCAGACGGACAAAAATGACGGACTACGACGGTAGGACGGTAAAGAGCGGACGGACAAAGGTTGCCGGACGGATTTAATGATATGACGGACGGTTTTCTAGAGCCGGACGGTAATGAAACGGACTACGACGGTAGTTCTGACTGCGATGTCTTCGTGACAAGTATGATGGGTTGATCTCCCTTAAGATTATGGACAATAAGTGTTCTCTCAAAGAAAGTACGTATGTACTTATGTATATACCCTCAATGAATGTTATGTGATAAAATAAAGTAAGGAATATTTAAATGTACGAATATACATATACACGTTATATTCATGAAAAGATAAGTATTAATTATGAATGTCTTTAAACTTGAACTCACCAGCGTTAGCTGACTTTTAGTATACATTTCAAGTAAGGGAAGAAAGGGTCGTGCGATGGCGTGAAGGTTACCCGGCACAAGACTGACATCCCACTTTTGTTTGTTAAGAATATGTTATGTTTTATTTGTAAAGACTTCCGCTGTTATGATTATGTAATTGAATGATGAATGTTTTAATTTAAGTTCAGTATTTATGACTATGTTTATGAGTAAATCCAACAAGTGAGGTTACCCGGGAAAGGGGCCTTACAAGTTTGTATCAGAGCAATAGTTTGAGAGATTCAGACATCCCTAAATGTCTGGACTCAAACTGATTATGGGACCAACGCACGGATGTCAGTCATGGGTAACCAATGCCAACGCCAGCACAGTAAGTAAGTGCTAAGGTTAATACATTTGGATAAGAATAGATACTCAAACCTAGAACCAATAGATGTCAATGTCATGACCAATTTGAAGAGTTTGGAACCTGAAAAGCAATGTAAATTTCTAATCACAAACCGGTCACTGTAATTAAAAATTTACCTTGTTCGTACTGTTTCAAGACTATGATCTGAGAGAATGACATTGATGTATTCCCTTTATGACCATCAGGAAAACTAGGAACTATGGCCGGAGGAGGAAGAACTGGACGCCGAGGCGGTCGCACTGGCCGAGTGGGTAGACCTCCATTGAATCGAAGAAGTGAAGAGGAAGAGAGTGTGCACGCAGAACACACTGAGAGTGTGCACGAAACTAATGTGACCCCAACTGGGGACGGCAATCAAGGGCCTATACAGTTGGAACCCGAGGTTAGGGATGCTATTGCCCGCGAGGTTGTACTTACTCTGAAGAACATATTGCCTGACCTATTATCTGAGGCACTAAAGAAAAGCAAAGAAGAGGATGAAGGGAACAATGAAGAGAAAATTTATGACAGTGACGGGGATGAAGTAAAAGTGGCATCAAGCAATCGTGGGTGTACTTACAAAGGTTTCAAGGACGGAGACCCACCTAAGTTTGATGGAACCAAGGATTCGGTGGCTACTTTCGAATGGATTGAGAGAATGAACGCTGTAATCAACATCAGCGAGTGCCGACCGGACCAGGCGGTTAAATATGCTGCTCATTCTTTCACCAATGAGGCACTAGGTTGGTGGAGAAACATACAAAGAACAAAGTCGCCAAATGCTATTGCCAGAATGACATGGGAAGACCTGAAGAAACTCATAATCCAAAAGTTCTACCCACAGAACGAGATTGATCGCGTGGAGAACGAGTTCCTAAACTTCAAAGCTGGCGACAAGACTCATCGTCAATATACTTCAAGGTTCAACGAGCTGGCCCAACTGGTACCACACTTGGTGGAAACCGAAGAACGTATGATCAAATACTATGTCAAGGGTCTGCCGCAAAGGGTCCGTGTCCACGTAAAAGCCAACCTACCCTCGACCTTTGAGTCGGTAGTCAACCTGTCTGGAATCGTTTACGACGATTATGCCAATGAGGACCCGACACCTGTGACACAAAAGAGAAAGTGGGAGAATCCGTCTAGAGGCACCGGAAGAGGGAATGAAACAACTGAAATTAAGAAACCGAGGTTGGACGGATATGAAACGTGCAAGAAATGTGGAAAGCAACATATTGGCGAGTGTCGAATCGGCACCACCGTGTGTTATAAGTGCGGGAGGTCGGGGCACTACTCCCGAGATTGCTGGAAGGACGCCAAATGTCAAGTATGTGGATTGTTTGGACATCTGACAAAGAATTGTAGGAAGGCCGACCAATCTGGTTCGGGAAAGGAGAAGGAACAGGAACAACAAAAGGCAAGGACTCGGGCCTATGCCTTAACTGAGGAAGAAGCAAGGGGAAAACCTGATGTCGTGTCAGGTACGTTCCTAGTTAATGATGAACATGCTGCTATTTTATTTGACTCTGGTGCTAGTAAAAGTTTTATATCCAATGCATTTAGTCGTAAACTAGATTGCACTATCAACACCATAGTAAAGGCCTTTAGCGTACAAACTGCCGTTGGTAAAAATTCGGCAGTATTCCAAGTAACAGAGGACTGCATAATAGAAATAGAGGGACATAAGTTTCCTTCTAGATTATTCCTTCTCACCTTAGGAGGATTCAATATAGTATTGGGGATGGATTGGCTAGCTGCCAACGAAGCTCAAATCATATGTAAACGTAAGGGGATACACCTCAAGACTCCAAGCGGCAGTCCAATTACGGTTTATGGGGATTGGAATTGCACGGTGCCGAACGTCATCTCGATGATGAAGGCCGAAAGTTACATGAGGCGCGGTTTCGAAGCTTATCTGGCATATGTTATTGACGATAGAATGAAAACGAAAGAACTCAAGGATGTACCCGTGGTGTGCAGCTTTCAGGAAGTATTCCCTGAGGATCTACCTGGGTTGCCACCCGATCGGGAAATAGAATTTCAGATTGACTTACTGCCAGGAGCTGAGCCCGTTGCCAAAGCCCCCTACCGATTGGCTCCGTCAGAAATGAAAGAATTGATGTCTCAACTACAGGAATTAACAGAAAAAGGATTTATCAGACCGAGCATTTCACCATGGGGCGCTCCGGTACTATTCGTAAAGAAGAAAGACGGCAGCATGCGCATGTGCATTGACTACCGTGAATTGAACAAGAGGACAGTAAAGAACAAATACCCATTGCCTAGAATAGACGATCTCTTTGATCAACTGCAAGGTTTTCAAAGATCGATCTTAGGTCGGGTTATCACCAGTTGAAGGTGAGAGAAGAAGATGTACCAAAGACCGCGTTTCGTACGCGTTATGGGCATTACGAGTTTTTAGTGATGTCATTCGGGTTGACCAACGCACCAGCAGCTTTTATGGACTTGATGAATAGAGTATGCCGGCCGATGTTGGATCGCTCAGTGATAGTTTTCATTGACGACATACTAGTTTATTCGAAGAACGAGGGTGATCACCACCGTCACCTAAGAGAGGTCTTGGAAGTGTTAAAGCAGGAAAGGTTGTATGCAAAATTCTCCAAATGCGTGTTCTGGCTTAGGGAAGTCCAATTCCTAGGTCATGTGATAAACACAAAAGGCATCATGGTAGATCCTGCAAAGATCAAGACAGTAAAGGAATGGAACGTTCCAAAGACACCAACAGAGATACGAAGTTTCCTGGGTTTGGCAGGCTACTATCGAAGGTTCATACAAGATTTCTCAAGAATAGCCTCGCCACTAACTAAATTGACACGTAAGGAAGTAAAATATGAATGGGGTCAAACCCAAAACAACGCGTTTGAGGAACTTAAGGCACGATTAACCCAAGCTCCAGTCTTAACACTACCTGAGGGAAATGAAGACTTGGTAGTCTACTCTGACGCTTCGGGGCAAGGTTTAGGGTGCGTACTTATGCAACGAGGAAAGGTAATTGCGTATGCATCGCGGCAACTAAAGATTCACGAGGTTAACTACCCAACTCACGATCTAGAATTAGCAGCAGTAGTTTTCGCGTTGAAGATATGGAGGCACTATCTGTATGGAGTTAAATGCACCATCTACTCCGATCACAAAAGCCTGAAGTACTTTTTCGAACAAAAGGAATTAAACATGAGGCAAAGGAGGTGGCTAGAGTTACTGAAAGACTACGACTGTGAGATATTGTACTATCCGGGTAAGGCAAACGTAGTGGCCGACGCTTTAAGTAGAAAGGAAGAATCGACACCTATCCGAATCAAAGCGTGTCAGCTAATTATAACGCCAGATTTGATGGGTGAAATATCAAAGGCACAAGATGAAGCACTGTTAGAAAGAAATGTGAAACGGGAAAGAATAGTAGGACAACAAGGGAACTTAAGTGCAAATACATACGGTGTACGAACCAGGTTTGGCCGGATGTGGATACCTAAGATTGGCGAGCTTAGAGCCAAAATACTCGATGAGGCCCATAAGTCTCGTTATTCTATCCACCCCGGGACAAACAAAATGTATCAAGACTTGAAGAAAGAGTACTGGTGGCCTGGCATGAAGAATGATGTGACTGAATACGTGAACAAGTGCTTAACGTGTTCACTAGTTAAGGCCGAGCACCAGAAACCATGCGGTAAAATGCAACCCTTACCAATACCAGAATGGAAGTGGGAGGAAATCACGATGGACTTCATTACCAAGCTACCGCGAACAGCTAAAGGCAATGATACCATTTGGGTGATCGTCGACCGCTTGACAAAAAGTGCTCACTTCTTGCCAATACGTGAGACTTCTTCATCAGAAAGACTAGCAGAAATTTTTATCAAGGAAATTGTGAGCAGACATGGTATGCCGCTGTCGATTGTGTCTGACAGGGATACTAGATTCACGTCAAGGTTTTGGAAGAAATTCAATGAAGCGATGGGCACTAGATTGAACATCAGCACCACTTACCACCCTCAGACCGATGGTCAATCCGAAAGAACCATTCAGACCTTGGAGGACATGCTCCGGGCCTGTATCATTGACTTTGGTGGGAGCTGGGACAGCCATCTACCATTGGCAGAATTTTCATATAACAATAGCTACCACACAACTATTGGCATGCCGCCATTTGAAATGTTGTATGGGAGGAAATGTAGGACCCCGGTTTGTTGGGGGGAAATTGGACAGAAGGATTTTGCAAGTCTCGAAGTGGTCAAAGCTACTTCCGAGAAATTTGATCAAATCAAGGCTCAGATGAAAGCCGCAAAGGACAGACAGAAATCATACGCGGAAAAGCGAAGAAGGGATTTAGAGTTTCGGATAGGGGACATGGTACTGTTAAAGGTATCACCATGGAAAGGAATCATCCGATTCAGAAAGCGTGGCAAACTAAGTCCAAGGTTTGTCGGACCTTTCAAGATTCTAGCAAGAGTGGGTCAAGTTGCTTACACACTCGACCTTCCCGTCGAGCTTAGTGGAATACACCCTACGTTCCACGTGTCGTACTTACGCAAGTGCCTAGCTGACGACACAGCTCACATACCTTACGATGATATCGAGGTGGATAACAGTTTAAATTATGTAGAGGAACCGATTGCCATTCTTGACCGAGCTGAAAAACGACTACGCAATAAGTCGATACCTTTAGTCAAAATACAATGGAAGCACAGAAAAGGGTCAGAAGCTACATGGGAAAAAGAAGACGAGATGAGGGGACTATACCCTCAATTGTTTAACGTGGAAACAGTTTCGAGGACGAAACCTCTTTAAGGAGGGTAGACTTGTAACATCCCGAAAATAGTAAATAAGTAAATAATAATACGATAGAGATTTAAACGTCATAAAACAAAATAAGAATGGATGGGCTTGGGCTCGGCTCCAACGGGCCGAGGGAAGCCCAGGTATAAAAGGGGCAAGGCAGCCCACTAGCTCATTTCACCTTCATTTTTCACCATCTTAGAGAGAGAAAGGGATCTCGGGTCTAGAGAGAGAAAGTCGACGAATCGTCACGAGATTAGAGGAGCACGTTACAGCTGAGCTCGTGAGCAAAACCACCGAATCAGAACTTCAATCCAGGTAATGATTCGACCATAATCTGAGTTTTTGTTCACGTTGGGGTTTCTCGAGTTTTAGCTAAATAGATGATGTTTTTACGGATGAAACTTGATAATAAGCTTAGAAATGGCATCTAGAATGGAAACCGCACATTTTGATCAAAGAAAATTGTAAGATTAGCATGATCGGATTAACATGCATGAATTCCGAAATTTTGGTCCATGAACCAGGTACTGCGTACTTACCAAGTGCGCAGGAATGAATTCCTGTGTACTTACCAAGTACGCAGGAGGAAGTCCCTGCGTACTTACCAAGTACGCAGGAGGAAGACTCCTGCGCACTTGCCAAGTGCGCATGAGCAAGTCCCTGTGCACTTACTAAGTGCGCAGGAAGCAGACAGCAGGTTGGTTAAGTAAAGTCAGTAAGTTAAGAATGATTAAACCATTAGAGTCGGGGTTGGGTTTAATGTGTATTTAACTACCTAATCCAGATGGAAAGTGACGCTGTTGGACCTTTGTTTAGGACAACCTAGAGTAGCTCATCAGGTGAGTTCTATGTGCCCCCTTCTATGTTATGTGCAAATGATTTATAAATGTTTTGGGGCTGAAGTGTATACACTAAATGAATAAATGTTATAAATTTCAATGTGATCATACATATATATATGTATATAAATACTTATATATGAAAATGAATTATGAATAAAGAATGAAGCGTATGACTATAAAGAATGAATGAAAGAAGGACATAACGTAAAAGAATGAAATCTTGCTTTATATTACATATATATTGCATGTTATGAATGAATGCAAACGTTATAAACCCTTCTATGACAACGGCTACTTCGGTAGACGGACGACCACATGATTATTTTGCAACCGGGACAAAAACGTTCTTCGCAAGCTAGGACGTATGAAAAGGTATAAATGGACGGTCGAAGCAATTGCCTTAACTAATGTAGAACGGTTGCATACATAATGGTCACGTGGGAAACGGATGCCCTAGGGCAGACGGACAAAAATGACGGACTACGACGGTAGGACGGTAAAGAGCGGACGGACAAAGGTTGCCGGACGGATTTAATGATATGACGGACGGTTTTCTAGAGCCGGACGGTAATGAAACGGACTACGACGGTAGTTCTGACTGCGATGTCTTCGTGACAAGTATGATGGGTTGATCTCCCTTAAGATTATGGACAATAAGTGTTCTCTCAAAGAAAGTACGTATGTACTTATGTATATACCCTCAATGAATGTTATGTGATAAAATAAAGTAAGGAATATTTAAAGGTACGAATATACATATACACGTTATATTCATGAAAAGATAAGTATTAATTATGAATGTCTTTAAACTAGAACTCACCAGCGTTAGCTGACTTTTAGTATACATTTCAGGTAAGGGAAGAAAGGGTCGTGCGATGGCGTGAAGGTTACCCGGCACAAGACCGACATCCCACTTTTGTTTGTTAAGAATATGTTATGTTTTATTTGTAAAGACTTCCGCTGTTATGATTATGTAATTGAATGATGAATGTTTTAATTTAAGTTCAGTATTTATAACTATGTTTATGAGTAAATCCAACAAGTGAGGTTACCCGGGAAATGGGCCTTACAATGAATGTCAAATTATAATAAATAATAATTAACGTATTTTCGAAACTTAATTATATACTAATTTTACATATTGAATTTTGTTTTTTATTCTTAGTATATGTAATACATTTTTATAACTGTATAAATATATAAATAAAGATTTAAGAATTTTATGTATTGATATTTTTTATCTCGTGTGTAGACACGGGTTCTAAGCTAGTATATACATATATATATATAGGGGGAGAATCAAATAACAAGTAGTTTTTCGCTAAAAAATATAATAAATGACAAAAACCTTAAGAAACGATATCAAACGAACTTCGATTGAGCTAATTTCAGCGGCGTTGGAACCGTCTCGTCGAACTCTACCATCTTAGCTTTTAGGGTTTAGCTTTTAGGTTTAGATTTTATGTTTAAATTTTAGGGTTTTAGCTTTATGGTTTAGCTTTTAGTGATTATATTTTATGGTTTAGGTTTTTTTTTGTGGGGTGGGGCGTTTAGGTTTTTAGGGGTGTGTGATGGTGGGTTTAGGCTTTTTTGGGGGGGTGGGGTGGGGGGGTTAGGTTTTTAGGGGGTGGGGTGGTGGTTTTAGGCTTTTCGGGGTAGGGTTGGAAGGGGGTTTAGGTTTTTGAGGGTGCGGGTGGAGGGGGTTTATGTCACACCCCCAAATTTATTTACTTACTGAATAAATAAATAAATTAAGGTTGCAACGATTGGTAACATTACACAACTGCGAAAGTTAAAGTAAAGACTTCTGAATATTGAACACCATTACAAATACTATAATAAACTTGTACATTGTCCTAGAACCATGTATAGGTGAAAGCCATCTTGAGGTTTGACGATCATACTCCTTCGGCTTCTAGGGTTTAATCCAAAAGGCTAACCTATTCCAACCATGCCATGACTATGAATTACCTGAAAAACATACTTAAAAATGTCAACACAAAGGTTGGTGAGTTCACAGGTTTGATTGTTGCAATGTAAAGTGATTTTCCTTGAAAACATTGATATTGTGTACGTGGCCATGATACGAAACTGTTTTCCTTGAAAACATTTAAAATATGTACACGAGTTTAATGTAAGGTTGTTTTCCTCGAAAACATGTGATGACTTCATAGTCATAAAACGAGTAGTTTTCCCAATGAAAACCTGTGATGACTTCATAGTCATAAAACGAGTAGTTTTCCCAATGAAAACATGTGATGACTTCATAGTCATAAAACGAGTAGTTTTCCCAATGAAAACATGTGATGACTTCATAGTCATAAAACGAGTAGTTTTCCCAATGAAAACATGTGATGACTTCATAGTCATAAAACGAGTAGTTTTCCCAATGAAAACATGTGATGACTTCATAGTCATAAAACGAGTAGTTTTCCCAATGAAAACATGTGATGACTTCATAGTCATAAAACGAGTAGTTTTCCCAATGAAAACATGTGATGACTTCATAGTCATAAAACGAGTAGTTTTCCAAATGAAAACATGTGATGACTTCATAGTCATAAAACGAGTAGTTTTCCCAATGAAAACATGTGATGACTTCATAGTCATAAAACGAGTAGTTTTCCCAATGAAAACATGTGATGACTTCATAGTCATAAAACGAGTAGTTTTCCCAATGAAAACCTGTGATGACTTCATAGTCATAAAACGAGTAGTTTTCCAAATGAAAACATGTGATGACTTCATAGTCATAAAACGAGTAGTTTTCCCAATGAAAACATGTGATGACTTCATAGTCATAAAACGAGTAGTTTTCCCAATGAAAACATGTGATGACTTCATAGTCATAGAACGAGTAGTTTTCCCAATGAAAACCTGTGATGACTTCATAGTTATAAAACGAGTAGTTTTCCCAATGAAAACATGTGATGACTTCATAGTCATAAAACGAGTAGTTTTCCCAATGAAAACATGTGATGACTTCATAGTCATAAAACGAGTAGTTTTCCTAATGAAAACATGTGATGACTTCATAGTCATAAAACGAGTAGTTTTCCCAATGAAAACATGTGATGACTTCATAGTCATAAAACGAGTAGTTTTTCCAATGAAAACATGTGATGACTTCATAGTCATAAAACGAGTAGTTTTCCCAATGAAAACATGTGATGACGTCATAGTCATAAAATAAGTCGTTTTTCCTTAAAACATTGATAATGTGTACATGGCCATAATATGAAACTGTTTTCCTTTAAACTTAATTATATACTAATTTTACATATTGAATTTTGTTTTTTATTCTTAGTATATGTAATACATTTTTATAACTGTATAAATATATAAATAAAGATTTAAGAATTTTATGTATTGATATTTTTCACCTCGTGTGTAGACACGGGTTCTAAGCTAGTATATACATATATATATATAGGGGGAGAATCAAATAACAAGTAGTTTTTCGCTAAAAAATATAATAAATGACAAAAACCTTAAGAAACGATATCAAACGAACTTCGATTGAGCTAATTTCAGCGGCGTTGGAACCGTCTCGTCGAACTCTACCATCTTAGCTTTTAGGGTTTAGCTTTTAGGTTTAGATTTTATGTTTAAATTTTAGGGTTTTAGCTTTATAGTTTAGCTTTTAGTGATTATATTTTATGGTTTAGGTTTTTTTTTTTGTGGGGTGGGGCGTTTAGGTTTTTAGGGGTGTGTGATGGTGGGTTTAGGCTTTTTTGGGGGGTGGGGTGGGGGGTTAGGTTTTTAGGGGGTGGGGTGGTGGTTTTAGGCTTTTCGGGGTAGGGTTGGAAGGGGGTTTAGGTTTTTGAGGGTGCGGGTGGAGGGGGTTTATGTCACACCCCCAAATTTATTTACTTACTGAATAAATAAATAAATTAAGGTTGCAACGATTGGTAACATTACACAACAGCGAAAGTTAAAGTAAAGACTTCTGAATATTGAACACCATTACAAATACTATAATAAACTTGTACATTGTCCTAGAACCATGTATAGGTGAAAGCCATCTTGAGGTTTGACGATCATACTCCTTCGGCTTCTAGGGTTTAATCCAAAAGGCTAACCTATTCCAACCATGCCATGACTATGAATTACCTGAAAAACATACTTAAAAATGTCAACACAAAGGTTGGTGAGTTCACAGGTTTGATTGTTGCAATGTAAAGTGATTTTCCTTGAAAACATTGATATTGTGTACGTGGCCATGATACGAAACTGTTTTCTTTGAAAACATTTAAAATATGTACACGAGTTTAATGTAAGGTTGTTTTCCTCGAAAACATGTGATGACTTCATAGTCATAAAACGAGTAGTTTTCCCAATGAAAACCTGTGATGACTTCATAGTCATAAAACGAGTAGTTTTCCCAATGAAAACATGTGATGACTTCATAGTCATAAAACGAGTAGTTTTCCCAATGAAAACATGTGATGACTTCATAGTCATAAAACGAGTAGTTTTCCAATGAAAACATGTGATGACTTCATAGTCATAAAACGAGTAGTTTTCCCAATGAAAACATGTGATGACTTCATATTCATAAAACGAGTAGTTTTCCCAATGAAAACATGTGATGACTTCATAGTCATAAAACGAGTAGTTTTCCCAATGAAAACATGTGATGACTTCATAGTCATAAAACGAGTAGTTTTCCCAATGAAAACCTGTGTGACTTCATAGTCATAAAACGAGTAGTTTTCCCAATGAAAACATGTGATGACTTCATAGTCATAAAACGAGTAGTTTTCCCAATGAAAACATGTGATGACTTCATAGTCATAAAACGAGTAGTTTTCCAAATGAAAACATGTGATGACTTCATAGTCATAAAACGAGTAGTTTTCCCAATGAAAACATGTGATGACTTCATAGTCATAAAACGAGTAGTTTTCCCAATGAAAACATGTGATGACTTCATAGTTATAAAACGAGTAGTTTTCCCAATGAAAACCTGTGATGACTTCATAGTCATAAAACGAGTAGTTTTCCCAATGAAAACTTGTGATGACTTCATAGTCATAAAACGAGTAGTTTTCCCAATGAAAACCTGTGATGACTTCATAGTCATAAAACGAGTAGTTTTCCCAATGAAAACATGTGATGACTTCATAGTCATAAAACGAGTAGTTTTCCCAATGAAAACATGTGATGACTTCATAGTCATAAAATGAGTAGTTTTCCCAATGAAAACATGTGATGACTTCATAGTCATAAAACGAGTAGTTTTCCCAATGAAAACATGTGATGACTTCATAGTCATAAAACGAGTAGTTTTCCCAATGAAAACATGTGATGACTTCATAGTCATAAAACGAGTAGTTTTCCCAATGAAAACCTGTGATGACTTCATAGTCATAAAACGAGTAGTTTTCCCAATGAAAACATGTGATGACTTCATAGTCATAAAACGAGTAGTTTTCCCAATGAAAACATGTGATGACTTCATAGTCATAAAACGAGTAGTTTTCCCAATGAAAACATGTGATGACTTCATAGTCATAAAACGAGTAGTTTTCCCAATGAAAACATGTGATGACTTCATAGTCATAAAACGAGTAGTTTTCCCAATGAAAACATGTGATGACGTCATAGTCATACCTTAAAACATTGATAATGTGTACATGGCCATAATATGAAACTGTTTTCCTTGAAAACATTGATAAAAACATTTCCACGTAAACTAATGGCAAAACCATTGGTGTATAAGTGATTGGCAGATCCATCTGCACGAAAACGTTTCAATGAATATGATAAACAAAACAAGTAATGTTGACCCATTTGTAGACTAGCTAGGAATACAAATAATATGTACATACATGAGGCATAACCAAACCATGACACAGGTGTTTTGCCCCTCGCTCATACCTCACGAGCAATGTTTGAACACTATGCGGTCATTTGGCCAGAGGGACCCATGGTTAGCGCGACTAACCATGACCGGGGGTGTCAATCCCAATAGTACTATCCATAGAATCCCAGGCTATCCTTAGCTAATGGTTATAAAATATGATGGTCAGGGGGCTTTACGAGCTCCAAACGTGTTCACTCATGCAAACATAAAGGTCGGGTCTTGTTTTCTTGTTACCATATGAAAATGTTTATAAGTATGTGTTCCATGTTTTCTAAGATGTATCAAGTAATGATGTTTCGTGTTTTCAAACGTGTTATGAAAGTATGTTTCTCCCCCAATGTTTCTAAAACATTAAAAGTTAAAAGGGGACAGTGAACTCACCTCAAGTCCAGCAAATGCGATCACAAGCTCAACTGACAACAAGTGAGCGCAACGATCCTAAACGGTTCCTATTGTTCAAACAAGTGTTGTCAATATCAACAACAATATAACTAGGATCGTGCCCTAACATTATGGTTTCAAATCTAAACCCAACCCATGTTGAGGACATCTAAGTTGTAGAAACCAAATTCTTTATTTTTAACGAAAATTGGGCAGAGTCCCGTTTGTTTTTGGCTAAACCCGACAATATCCAATTGTCCAATTACAACACCAACTTACACCAATAATCCAATAAACCGCACTTTAGATCCTAATACTAAAGTCATACTTCAATTCGACAATTATTTGATAAATATATAAAAACTATATCATTATAATACAATTTAACGTGCCCGAAAAACGTTCTCAAAAGACGTCCCCGACAAAATTTATAGGTCCCGTGCTACTACCTGACAATAGATATATAAGTGTTTCGGGTCATACCTTAGCCTACAAGCCGTTCTAAGCGGTTTTGTACGAAAAGCTGAGCACGACGCGAGAAGAAACTTGTTTCGCTCATAACTTGATCATACGAACTCCGATTGAGGTGATTCAAGCGGCCATGAACTCGTCTCGCCAAGCCCCACCAGCGCCGCCGGTCTCCGCCGCCGGCCGCCGCCGTCGCCGGAAAACCGGACAGTGGCCGGATTTGGTGGTTTTGGCCGGAAAGCTTCACTTTTTCGACCCAAACTTCTTCGTATGCGTAGATCGGACCTTTAGGAACCCTTTTCTAGCAAAAGCCCCATTTGTCGAGGTCGCCGGAAAAGTGTTTTTGGCCGGAATCTCCACCACCGTCGCGATCTAGTGCAAACCACCACCACCATCGGACTCAGGACGTCGAGATCTATCAGATGAGGTGGTGCACTTGCCGCCACTCGCCGGTCCGCTGTGATCCGCCGTTGTGCGCCGCCTCCTCCTGATGCTGTCGCTGCGACACCGTGCGCCGCTGCTCTCCGCCGTTGTTCTTCCGTTCATGCTCGCCGGAGGAGGCCACCGAAAGGTGGCTGACCCCCCCTTCCTTTCTCTCGTTCTCTCTCTGAACACACACACACAAGTGTGTGTGTTTGTTGTGCAAATGAGGAAAAAGATGAGAAGATTTTATATATATATCTAGCGTTTTAAGTGGGTAGGCTACCTACCAGTAACGCGTGTCAAACCCAAAATATCGTCATGCATTTAGTTCCCGATTAATATTTGTCGTTCATAATATAAATATTAATACTAAAATAAATATTCAAATAATTTATTTTGTTAGCTTATTACCGGAGAATATTCGAGTCGGTATGAGCTGACAACGCGTGTGTGAGTCTGTTCGTCGGATTTATCGTTTCACTCTCCGGTTATTAATAACATTTTTATTATAAACAAATATTTATAATATTTATCGTATCGGTAATAACCGTACCGCTATCGTTAGTTTTACGAGGATCTAACGTGGTTTAACATTCGTATACACGTACTACACGTGTATTTATCCGAACAGTCTTTTCAAATGAATATTAATACTTAATATCAATAATTCATTAATTCATTTAATCGTTCTGTCGAATACCCGGTAAAAACCGTTGTTTAACACGTTTAACGTTTAGAATTTCTGAACCGCGTACGTTCTTATATCTTTTCTTAAATTCTCAGAATCGTGTAACGAGTCATTAAATGAAATCGTGTGACTAATATGATATTCGGATTGTGTAAATTTGGATTTCTAACGGGCTTGGATCCTTACCGGGCCTCAAATGGACTTGACTTCCTATTGGGCCTTATTGGGCCTAGTTGGGTTTTAGCCCAACAACTGGGTTTTGGATTCTGAAATTTTGCATGTGTCACATTCTCCCATCCATAAAGAAATTTCGTCCTCGAAATTTGATATTAACACATGGATTAGGATTTCGTATCCTTTTCCATTTTTGGATTCTTACGAAGAATGTCGACTCATTCCAAATAGCTGTTGGTATACGAAGATAAGGTGGATATCTCACCAATTAACGATATTGGATGTGTACGGTTTTGAGATATTCTCTTATCATGTAACAGTATAACGTTACTGTTGAGTATACCTTAAATTCGAATGAGTAGATTTAGGAATTTTCTTTGAATATATCGTCAAGGGAACGGCGTTGGCTATACCCTGAAGTGATAAACTCATTACTAGAGTCCCATGAACAACGGGATTACAATCAGTGGGGTCACTTTCATGTAATGAGTAAGTCATCAAGAGAATTGCCTGGTCGATGTGAATTATAATAATGAGTTTTCACTAACCAAGTGAACAACTCACACACCAAAATAAACAATCAAGGATCAGATGACGAAGCATTTCATTATGTGATCATTCTCATCAGAGTGGAACTGTATGATCATTATCATTCATAATAAAAGACAAAGTGCGTTAATGCACACGTATTTCCGAAAGTATATATAGGTACATACTTCATTATTCATATTCGGGTTTTCTCTCCAGAAAACCAAATCGTGCTAGGATCTAAAAGAAAATTATCACGGGTTTGGTAAAGATAGGTCAGATTCTTTAATGAGATGTCCATGTGTTAGTCCAAATCAGGTAATCGACCGTTCATCGCGACGGGTCAACATCTTGGTGCATTCAATCTTCTAGAATGAAAGATTTTAATTTTGACATTTTGTTCGTCAAATCAGTATGTAGGTTAAACTGATTCAATTGAGTTCAAGACAATAATGTCAGTGTATACAATTTCTCACAAAGGAGCTGGAATGGTTTAATGGAACGTCAGTAGTTGTCTAGTTAACGAATTAAACAACTATGATATGGGATAAAATTTTACGGAGACATGATCTCCTGAGATTGATCCTAGTTTTTATCAAATTCCATTACTGATAACATCATCACGTATGTTATCCGTAATTTGATTTAGATTGAAATCTAAACGAAACGGATATCGATTAACAAACTTGCCACAATAAATTCTCGTAGTCTCATTGAATCATCTAGATTTTTTTTTTTTTTTTTTTTTTTTTTTTTTAAGGTTCATCTAAAGATGAAGGTGAATCTAGATGAAGAAGAAAGAGAATATCAAAGTATTTGAGAATATTTTAGTTGGCTAGGCTCAACAGATACTAAAGATTAATAATCTTCATGGGGTTCAAGGAGAAGTGAGAATGGCTCTCAAACAGTTGCTAAGTGTTAGTGACATAGTTTCACTTATTCGTTTTCTAACTGCATATCCATCACCTTCTTGTACTCGGATAGTAGTGACAGAATTCATAAACGAAACGTTATGATTGTTCCCTTTTACTCCACGAAGGCATTTTCTGGGACTTAAAGTTATACTCTCATATTAGGTTCTGTGCCATATGAGATTTTTCCATCAACATTGGTCACAACGGATTAAAGGTTTCAAGATTTCTCGTATGGTTTCACTGGCGAAGTTTTAGTTTAATACCTCATTACCATCGTTTGCACTGCACTTCTACTGTAGTCTGGTATTTAGGCTGTAATATCTTGATTTGTGAACTCATGACCTGACTATCATGTCCACGAAATAGATAAGTCTTAAGAAGTTCTATGTTTGCTTGGAAAAGTCGCGGTTCGTCTAGATGAGAAGGTAAACAGTCGCATCGTGGAAGTAGCCTCATAAGAATGGTGTTTCCCCAAAACTGATTCAGCGCTTGCTAACCCACTAAATTGGTAGACTGCGATGTGAAATCATGGTTTGTCTAATCAAAGGCTTGACTTCTCATTAAGCGGATGTCAGGAAATAGACGACAGTCAAGTAAAACTTCCGGAATTGATTCGTCCTTTGTTCATCTTCCTGGTAGCGTACACAGAATTAAATCCTCGGATTTCGACTTAGGTTCTTTATTTCCTGTCAAGTTGGTCGGAATGGATCACGGAGTTTCAGAATTTGCTAACAACTGATACTACAGTTTGTCTGCAACTTCCCTGGCATTCGAATGGTATTGTCACGACTTACCAGTACGTATTTCACTCATATCGGTTATAGCCTTTAAGTCCCTAGTCCAAGGGTTTAAGCTATAAAATTGAGGTAATGAGTGTTAAATGTCAAGCTTTGTATTTTAACTGAGTCTATTTCAAGAGATCATTTCTTAACAATAGATGCTCTATAGCTTCCCAATTATAGAAAACTAGGAGTGAAAGATGCGGTCACACCTCTCTTCTAGGTTAAAATCTGGGATCCATCCAACAAGATGAACTTTGGGGAGGTGCGAGTACAAAAGAGTAATGAATTATTCTTCTCAACTCTTTGTGGACAGTGGCCTGTAGTGAATAGCTCGAGCTTACGTCCCTTATGCATATCATGAACTTAATGAGATTAGCATGAAATTCCGCATTTGGGACTCCTTTAAGAGTTTTACATGTCGTTTTCCTGGTAGTGCGACAATAGTCATTAGTCCACACTTAGGTTTCTTTGTCATTCACTTGAGCATCAACCCCGGCTTATCCATTACCGAGAGAATAGTCAGACTTAAAGGTATATTGAATGTCAATGGCTGCGAGAGCAATCCTGTGAGACCGATATTCTGAAATGTCCGATTACCTATTTGTCTCATGTCAAGCTTCCACCATATCCATAGGTGCCATGTGTATGCGGGTCAGAATAATATTCTGCCCCATTACTGAAGTTAGTGCATAACACTCTTGGCGTAACTTTCAAGCAATTGTGAGATTGAACTGTATGATGGATCCTGAGATTACGCTATAATCTCCCAATAATTGTGCAATTATTGTAAGTGTTAGTTGTGGTAACGCTCAATTTGAAGCATTCCTGACAAGTAGAATCTCAAAGAATGAATGTGCGAATTCCTTCATCGTTCAGGATTTACTAAGGATTGGTTAAATTCAATTTGAATTTCTCTCGTTCCTCCAAAACTAGGAAAATGCTTTGTGAGCACCTAATTGAGAAGTCTGATTTGTTAAAATCAGTTGACTGAGAACATGGATTGATCATTAGCTTGGACAACAAGACTTACTACAGTTTCCATGCACTGCAAATTATGATTACGTGTGCACCCGTAATAATAATTTGCCTTGCCTGATCCCTATAGTGTTTCTCCTATCCCCAGCTTCTAATCAAAAGGGATTTGAAATAATCGTTAGATTGTGTTTGCACATTTGCACAGGGGTGTGTGTTGTTTTATCGGATTACTCTTCATTATGTGTACCAATACTCCTGAATCTGTCGAATTTGTATGTTGTCGGATGAGGCTAATGGTAGAGAGGCACCACCAGTGTCTCTTAAAATAAAATGTGTATGGTGAAATTCAGGCACTATGTGTTGGGCAGAGATCCTCAAATGAGTGTCGAGCAACTCGTGCTCCAAGTCTGTATATATGCATGGATCCACATGATCCTGATGTATGTCTGGGTCTCCTGACCCTTGGAGTCCTCTCCCACTTAGTCCTGCTTATCCACCTTGAATTCCCTTCTGTCTGGGCAATCCTGTCTGCCATATCTCATGGCGAGAGTCTAGGCATCCGATCCGACAACTTATGAAGGAGAGTATTTATACCGTAAATACGTTAAAAAGATATTTGCCTCCATAGCTGGAGTAGTTGTGGTGCAGGTATAGGTACAGATTCTGGCACGGGTTCAACCTGTTGTGATACCAAGATCGGTAACTGACGATCGCTGCCGTCGTTGTCCAAGCTCAGCTCGTAACTCGATCTTCTAAGGTTGAAGTATGCTGAGTACCCGTTATTCTTGACTCGTAATCCGAACAGTAACATGTCGTAGGTGTTTATTATTTCCATATTGTTATATATGTTTAAGTGTTCATTACATGTGCCATGTAATTGTATTAGTATAGCTAATGATACCCTAGTGTAACTTCATACACTAATAGTCTACACAAATCGTTCGGCAACGGTTGGAATTTCTTTACCCAAGTCTTGGGTGTTCTTAGTGTGATGCAAGTCTTAGAAATCTTGGTCCCTAAATGAGTCCGGTTAGAGCCTAGGTATCACTAAGGAAACCAAATTCGCTAAAACCATTGGCTCTGATACCAATCTGTCACACCCCCAAATTTATTTACTTACTGAATAAATAAATAAATTAAGGTTGCAACGATTGGTAATATTACACAACAGCGGAAGTTAAAGTAAAGACTTCTGAATATTGAACACCATTACAAATACTATAATAAACTTGTACATTGTCCTAGAACCATGTATAGGTGAAAGCCATCTTGAGGTTTGACGATCATACTCCTTCGGCTTCTAGGGTTTAATCCAAAAGGCTAACCTATTCCAACCATGCCATGACTATGAATTACCTGAAAAACATACTTAAAAATGTCAACACAAAGGTTGGTGAGTTCACAGGTTTGATTGTTGCAATGTAAAGTGATTTTCCTTGAAAACATTGATATTGTGTACATGGCCATGATACGAAACTGTTTTCCTTGAAAACATTTAAAATATGTACACGAGTTTAATGTAAGGTTGTTTTCCTCGAAAACATGTGATGACTTCATAAACATAAAACGAGTAGTTTTCCCAATGAAAACCTGTGATGACTTCATAGTCATAAAACGAGTAGTTTTCCCAATGAAAACATGTGATGACTTCATAGTCATAAAACGAGTAGTTTTCCCAATGAAAACATGTGATGACTTCATAGTCATAAAATGAGTAGTTTTCCCAATGAAAACATGTGATGACTTCATAGTCATAAAACGAGTAGTTTTCCCAATGAAAACATGTGATGACTTCATAGTCATAAAACGAGTAGTTTTCCCAATGAAAACATGTGATGACTTCATAGTCATAAAACGAGTAGTTTTCCCAATGAAAACCTGTGATGACTTCATAGTAATAAAACGAGTAGTTTTCCCAATGAAAACATGTGATGACTTCATAGTCATAAAACGAGTAGTTTTCCCAATGAAAACATGTGATGACTTCATAGTCATAAAACGAGTAGTTTTCCCAATGAAAACATGTGATGACTTCATAGTCATAAAACGAGTAGTTTTCCCAATGAAAACATGTGATGACTTCATAGTCATAAAACGAGTAGTTTTCCCAATGAAAACATGTGATGACGTCATAGTCATACCTTAAAACATTGATAATGTGTACATGGCCATAATATGAAACTGTTTTCCTTGAAAACATTGATAAAAACATTTCCACGTAAACTAATGGCAAAACCATTGGTGTATAAGTGATTGGCAGATCCATCTGCACGAAAACGTTTCAATGAATATGATAAACAAAACAAGTAATGTTGACCCATTTGTAGACTAGCTAGGAATACAAATAATATGTACATACATGAGGCATAACCAAACCATGACACAGGTGTTTTGCCCCTCGCTCATACCTCACGAGCAATGTTTGAACACTATGCGGTCATTTGGCCAGAGGGACCCATGGTTAGCGCGACTAACCATGACCGGGGGTGTCAATCCCAATAGTACTATCCATAGAATCCCAGGCTATCCTTAGCTAATGGTTATAAAATATGATGGTCAGGGGGCTTTACGAGCTCCAAACGTGTTCACTCATGCAAACATAAAGGTCGGGTCTTGTTTTCTTGTTACCATATGAAAATGTTTATAAGTATGTGTTCCATGTTTTCTAAGATGTATCAAGTAATGATGTTTCGTGTTTTCAAACGTGTTATGAAAGTATGTTTCTCCCCCAATGTTTCTAAAACATTAAAAGTTAAAAGGGGACAGTGAACTCACCTCAAGTCCAGCAAATGCGATCACAAGCTCAACTGACAACAAGTGAGCGCAACGATCCTAAACGGTTCCTATTGTTCAAACAAGTGTTGTCAATATCAACAACAATATAACTAGGATCGTGCCCTAACATTATGGTTTCAAATCTAAACCCAACCCATGTTGAGGACATCTAAGTTGTAGAAACCAAATTCTTTATTTTTAACGAAAATTGGGCAGAGTCCCGTTTGTTTTTGGCTAAACCCGACAATATCCAATTGTCCAATTACAACACCAACTTACACCAATAATCCAATAAACCGCACTTTAGATCCTAATACTAAAGTCATACTTCAATTCGACAATTATTTGATAAATATATAAAAACTATATCATTATAATACAATTTAACGTGCCCGAAAAACGTTCTCAAAAGACGTCCCCGACAAAATTTATAGGTCCCGTGCTACTACCTGACAATAGATATATAAGTGTTTCGGGTCATACCTTAGCCTACAAGCCGTTCTAAGCGGTTTTGTACGAAAAGCTGAGCACGACGCGAGAAGAAACTTGTTTCGCTCATAACTTGATCATACGAACTCCGATTGAGGTGATTCAAGCGGCCATGAACTCGTCTCGCCAAGCCCCACCAGCGCCGCCGGTCTCCGCCGCCGGCCGCCGGAAAACCGGACAGTGGCCGGATTTGGTGGTTTTGGCCGGAAAGCTTCACTTTTTCGACCCAAACTTCTTCGTATGCGTAGATCGGACCTTTAGGAACCCTTTTCTAGCAAAAGCCCCATTTGTCGAGGTCGCCGGAAAAGTGTTTTTGGCCGGAATCTCCACCACCGTCGCGATCTAGTGCAAACCACCACCACCATCGGACTCAGGACGTCGAGATCTATCAGATGAGGTGGTGCACTTGCCGCCACTCGCCGGTCCGCTGTGATCCGCCGCTGTGCGCCGCCGACTCCTGATGCTGTCGCTGCGCCACCGTGCGCCGCTGCTCTCCGCCGTTGTTCTTCCGTTCATGCTCGCCGGAGGAGGCCGCCGAAAGGTGGCCGACCCCCCATTCCTTTCTCTCGTTCTCTCTCTGAACACACACACACACAAGTGTGTGTGTTTGTTGTGCAAATGAGGAAAAAGATGAGAAGATTTTATATATATATCTAGCGTTTTAAGTGGGTAGGCTACCTACCAGTAACGCGTGTCAAACCCAAAATATCGTCATGCATTTAGTTCCCGATTAATATTTGTCGTTCATAATATAAATATTAATACTAAAATAAATATTCAAATAATTTATTTTGTTAGCTTATTACCGGAGAATATTCGAGTCGGTATGAGCTGACAACGCGTGTGTGAGTCTGTTCGTCGGATTTATCGTTTCACTCTCCGGTTATTAATAACATTTTTATTATAAACAAATATTTATAATATTTGTCGTATCGGTAATAACCGTACCGCTATCGTTAGTTTTACGAGGATCTAACGTGGTTTAACATTCGTATACACGTACTACACGTGTATTTATCCGAACAGTCTTTTCAAATGAATATTAATACTTAATATCAATAATTCATTAATTCATTTAATCCTTCTGTCGAATACCCGGTAAAAACCGTTGTTTAACACGTTTAACGTTTAGAATTTCTGAACCGCGTACGTTCTTATATCTTTTCTTAAATTCTCAGAATCGCGTAACGAGTCATTAAATGAAATCGTGTGACTAATATGATATTCGGATTGTGTAAATTTGGATTTCTAACGGGCTTGGATCCTTACCGGGCCTCAAATGGACTTGACTTCCTATTGGGCCTTATTGGGCCTAGTTGGGTTTTAGCCCAACAACTGGGTTTTGGATTCTGAAATTTTACAGGTGTCACAGTTTAGGTTTTTGGGTGCGGGTTAGGGTTCAATAAGACGGTTCCAACGCCGCTGTAATGTGCTCAATCGGAGTTCGTTTGACCCACTTCTTAGTATTTTTTAGCGAAAAACCATTTTTAGTGAAATCGTCCCCTGTATATGTGTGTGTGTGTATCTTATATATATATATATATATATATATATATATATATATATCGGAAGTGTAAAATATAAAATATATATAACTTTTAAGAACAAACCTTAGCTTTATGATTTTTTTTAAGGCAGAATTATATAAATGGAACCAACCTAGCAAGAAGCTAGAAAAACAACAAAGAAAAGAACAAAAGCCCTAGCTTTATGATATCGACCAAAAACAAACAACTTAAACCCTAGATTCCAAGCGAATAGCCGACGGAAAATAACCGGTGTTGGTGAACATACCTACAATCTGCAGGGAATAAACTCTTACGGATTACAAGTCCCGATTTCATCTTGCAATGTGAGTCGACGAAATCGGGAAGACGGCGAAGGTCTTGAATTGGGAGGATCGGTGTGAGGATTTTGAATCAAGAAGAGGAGTTGTTTCTCGGGGGGATTGAAAACGTGAGATGATGAAGTTGCTTCTGAATTGTTGTTGTTTCCATCAAATCCCATGATTGCGTTGAAGATTGTTTGAAGGTGGAGGGTTTTCAGAAGAGTTCAGATGAGTCAATGATCACTAGTTGTGGTTTCAGATGAGTCAAAAGGGGTTATAGAGATACAGGGGTGAATTTACTAAATTACCCTTTATTATTAAAATAAGAATGGGACATGTGGAGTATTGTACGCTAAGAGATTGGGTTTACAATGTTTTTTCAACTCAACAATATTTATATTTTACACTTTCGATATATATATATATATATATATATATATATATACATATATATATACATATATATATATATATGTATATATATACATATATATATATATATGTATATATATACGTATGTATATATATATATGTATATATATATGTATCTATATATATATATATATGTATATATATATATGTATATAGTGAGATGATGAAGTTGCTTCTGAATTGTTGTTGTTTCCATCAAATCCCATGATTGCGTTGAAGATTGTTTGAAGGTGGAAGGTTTTCAGAAGAGTTCAGATGAGTCAATGATCACTAGTTGTGGTTTCAGATGAGTCAAAAGGGGTTATAGAGATACAGGGGTGAATTTACTAAATTACCCTTTATTATTAAAATAAGAATGGGACATGTGGAGTATTGTACGCTAAGAGATTGGGTTTACAATGTTTTTTCAACTCAACAATATTTATATTTTACACTTTTGATATATATATATATATACACACATATATATATACATATATATATATATATACATATATATATATAGATACATATATAGATATGTATATATATATACGTATGTATATATATATACGTATGTATATATATATACGTATATATATATATACATACGTATATATATATACATATATATATATATATATACATATATACATATATACATACGTATATACATACGTATATATATACGTATATATATATGTATATATATATAGGGACGTTTTCACTAAAAATGGTTTTTCGCTAAAAGATACTAAGATGTGGGTCAAACGAACTTCGATTGAGCTCATTCCAGCGGCGTTGGAACCGTATCATCGAACGCTGACCCGGACCCAAAAACCTAAACCCCCCTCCACCCGCACCCCCAAAAACATAAACCCCCCCCTCCAACCCTACCCTGAAAAGCCTTAAACCACCACCCGACCGCCAAAAAACCTAAACCCCCCACCCCCCCCCCCCCCAAAAAAAAACCTAAGCCCACCCCCACCCCTCCCCCCAAAAACCTAAACCATAAAATCTAAACCATAAGGCTAAAACCTTAAAATTCAAATGTAAAATCTAAACCTTAAAAGCTAAACCCTAAAAGCTAAGATGGTAGAGTTCGACGAGATGATTCCAACGTCGCTGAAATTAGCTCAATCGGAGTTCGTTTGATATCGTTTTTTAAGATTTTTGCCATTTATTAGATTTATTAGTGAAAAACTACTTTTATTTGATTCTCCCCCTATATATATATATATATATATATATATATATATATATATATATATATATATATATATAACCTCAAAAAAAGAGAACTAAAGAACCATTCTCAACCACACATTAAAAAAAACAATCTAAAAGCTAAATGCTAAAAACTAAACCGGAAATGCTAAATGCTAAAAGTTAACCCTAAAGCTAAATGCTAAACGCTAAAAGTTAAACCGTAAAAGCTAAACGCTAAAAGATAAACAGTAAAAGCGAAACGTTAAACATAAACGATAAAAGCTAAACCGTAAAAGATAAACGCTAAAAGATAAATCGTAAAATCTAAGCGATAAAAACTAAAAGATAAACCATAAATCTAAATGATAAACACTAAAATATAAAACTAAAAGGTATACCCTAAAAACTAACCCCTAAAATTAAACTAAAGCTAAAGCTCATAAAAAAACAAAGAAACAGCTAAACAATACAAAAAGAAATATTGTCAATATAAAGCAATTTGAATTGGTAAAATTAACAAAACCAACTCCACCGCGCAGAAGTTTCTCTCTTTTCATTCAAGAAAGACGTCTCGGTTTCTAGTCCAACACGCTAGCTTACGTAAGTTTTCTTTTATTATTATTTTTTTCTTTCTCTCATATAATGTGTAGGTCCCGAGAGCCTCGTCACGCAGCGGAAATAACACGATCTGTTCTGTGATTTGTGTGGGAACCAAGAAACGAGACAGAGAAACAAGAACAAATAAAAGATAATGAAACGAAACGTAATCCATAACAAAGAAGTCATCCCATATTACAGACTACATATCGAAGGAGCACAAATCTCTCATCTAAGCTCACGGTCCAGGGGTCGGGAGAACTCTTCCCGACCCGGACACCTCTCAACCTGTTCCAAAGTTCCACCTACAAATGAAGACAAGTCTTCTATTTATAGGGGCAGGAACACTTCCTGCGTACTTGACAAATACGCAAGGCAAAAGCCTTGCGTACTTACTAAGTGCGCATGGTTTGGTCATGCGTACTTGACAAGTACGCAAAGCAAAAGCCTTGCGTACTTACTAAGTACGCAGGACCAAACTGGTGTGCGGGCAAAGTACTCAGGAACACCCTCCTACGTACTAGCCACTTACACCGATACATAGAATTTAATCTATAGTTACAAAACATGCTTCTACATAATGTATGGCTAAGAATGATTCTTCGTTTCTCTAGTTTTTATGGTTTATCATTGAACCTTCCTCTATCCCTATTATAATAAAAGAATAAATTTTTTTAAAATTATCATGAAAAATAAATATTAAAAAAAAATCAAGAAATTAAAAAATAGAAGATTTAAAAAAGTGAGTTTTTAAAGTTTTATTATTAAAAAATAAGTTTTTAAAAATTTATTATTAAAAAAGCAAAATTTTAATTTACATATAAAATTTAAAAATTACTACTTTTGTGTTTTAAATAAATGTGTTAGAATAAAGTTTACTATTATTTAATTAGTAGTTTTTTAATAAAGCTTGATATTTATAAATAACTTTTTTATTTTAACTTATAAATTTTAATAGTTAGTTTTTAATTAAAATTAAGAAATTTGTAAATATATATTTTTAAAGTGTATTATATTTTAGTTTATTTTTTTTAAATTGTGATATTGTTTTTTCAAAAAGATATGTTTGGTTTCAGTTCTAATTTATTAGTTTTAACTATGTTAAAAACTGATTCATTACACGGGTTAAATAAAAATCTAACTTTTGTAAAGCAGTAGTTTGTATGAATATTTGTATGTTAGATATAATCAGCCATTGTGAAATTAGAAATAATGAATATTTAAGAATTTTAAATAACAAATAATAAAAATTTAAAAATTATAAATAACAAATAATGAATATTTAAGAATTATAAAGTTATATTTTAAGATAAGAGATAATTGATATCTTCTTATGAAATAGTAAGTTTTAATAAAATATTAGAAGAAATTCTAGATATATAATTATTTAAAATCATTAATTATTTAGTAAGAGAGAGTTATTTAATATTAGAGAGAGGCGGAAAACAAAAATGTATACTTCAGCAGAAGTCACACACGTGACAGATAAAGTTATTTATTTATTATCATAAAGATTTTTTCATATTTTATTTTGGAATTTTAAATTTAAATTGTGGCGATATATTAAAGAGTGAGATATTTTAAATTTGAAGTTTCAATTTTTTAATTTAAAAAACGATATATTATTAAATTTTAAGTTTTATTTGTATCTTTTACTTTTTTTTTAAATGAGAAATTTAGTATTAAAAGTTTAGCGAGATTTTCCGTATACAAGGCGAGATATTTTTTTTTAATTCAATTTTGATACGTAAATTTAATTAGAACTTAAACATTTTTAAATATGTTACAACATCAATGTTAAAGTTTTTTTTTCAAAGATGCTGATAGAATTTTCAAGAAGCTAATAAAATGGAGAAACAACATATGTAAGGAAACCGTTGACCAATTTGATTATTTTTTATATCTTTGACTCCCTTCTGGCTTCAATCAGCTTGACACCGTTTGTGACCTTTATTTTGATCGGTTTTGGATATTTTGTATTTTAAGTTATTGAGGAAAAGAAACCTCATTATTTGTTGCATTTAGTGGGTGTTAATATTTTTTGCATTTCAATTCGGTTTTGATATTGAAATTACGAAACACTTAAGAGTATATGACGATCTTTAATTTCGTTAGGTGATGTTCTTCATCTTTATGTTCTAATATGTGGGTTTTGTTCATTTTTATGTTTTAAGATAATCCTTTTGCACATTTATGTTCCGGTGCTGCAAGATTTCAATCAATTATTATGATTCTAGAGCTGCAATCGTTAATTAGGGACTATCTCTAAATATGTTCAATAAATCAAATTACTTAGATAAGACAGTCACATGTAAAATTTAAGATTTTTTTCACTATATAAAGATTCAATTTTTTTTTATTCTACTGATGTTTTTGTATGTTTATATGGTGTTAGGTTAATACCCTGGTTTTAATTTTCATTTTATGTATAAAATGTATAAGTTTATGATTACGTATAGAAAGCAAAACACGTTAATCTTTGTTTTATTGATTCCTTTTATCTACAACAATATCACCCTATCCCGATGATTTTTTTTTACCCTATAGCGACGACTTGTCGTCGGTATAGGCTATACCGACGACATGTCTTCGGTATAGGCTATACCGACGACATGTCTTCGGTATAGATGTCGTCGGTATTGCCTCGTCCCAATAGGTCAAAGATGTCATCGGTATATGTCACACCCCCAAATTCATTTACTTAATGAATTTATAAATAATTTAATGTTGCAACGATTGGTAACATTACACAACAGCGGAAGCTAAAGTAAAGACTTCTAAAGTATTGAACACCTTTACAAATACTAAATTAAGCTAGTACATTGTCCTAGATCCATATTGGTCAAAACCATCTTGAGGGTTTGACAATCACCCTGCTTCAGCTTCTAGAGTTTAATCCAAATGGCTAAACTATTCCAATCGTGCCATAACTATGTGATACCTGAAAAACATACTTAAAAGTATCAACACAAAGGTTGGTGAGTTCACAGGTTTAATTGTTGCAATGTAAAGTCGTTTTCCTTGAAAACATTAATATCGTGTACATGGGCATATTATAAAAGCTTTTTCCTCGAAAACATGTGACGACTTCATAGTCATAAAATGAGTAGTTTTCCCAATGAAAACATGTGATGACTTCATAGTCATAAAACGAGTAGTTTTCCCCATGAAAACATGTTAATGAATTTATGCCCATGTCAAGCCCTCTTTAGAGAAATTATTAAAGATAGGAACGTCAAGCAAAATAAGTAACAGTTTCAAGTGTATATGATAAACAAAACAAGTAATGTTGACCCATTTGTAAACTAGCCAAGAGTACAAATAATATGTATATACATGAGGCATAATCAAACCATGACACAGGTGTTTCGCCCCTCACTCGTACCTCACGAGCAAATGTTTGAACACTATGCGGTCATTTGGCCAGAGGGACCCATGGTTAACGCGACTAACCATGACCGGGGGTGTCAATCCCAATAGTACTATCCATAGAATCCCATGTTAATCTATAGCTAATGATTATAAATATGATGATCAGGGGACTTCCAGCGCTCTATATGTGTTAACTCATGCAAACATAAATGTCGGGTCTTGTTTTCTTGTTATCATATAAAAATGTTCATAAATGCGTTCTATGTTTTCTCAAATGTATCAAGTAAATACGTTTCCAAATGTATCAAACAAAGATGCTTCATGTTTGTAAAACGTGTTAATAAGTATGTTTCTCCCCCGATGTTTCTAAAACATTTAAAAGTAAAGAGGGGCAGTGAACTCACCTCGTGTCAATGTAAGCTAGCAAATTAACGTTCGTGAAAGCGAGACTCTTCTACTCGTTCCCTATGTATTAAAAGATATGTCTTAGGGTCGAGAATGGACGTCTCGAATGAAAGTTGTTCACCCAACTTAATAGATTTGGTTAGGAAGGTTTTCATTCAAAGAAAATGATGTATTTTACGACTCGTTGGTTATTGTTATTTATTTCCTTATATGAAGCGATCATGCACATAATATACTTACACACAAATATGTGCATCTATATATTATGTTATCACAAATTTCTAAGTTACCATTTAGTGCAACATCCCAAAAAAAATAAAACGACAGTTAAAAGGACGAAATAAACGAACGAGGCATGTCGGGTCGGGTCGGATGGGCCGACGGGCTGGAAGGGGACTCTCCCCTATAAATAGCTTAGACCTCCACCATTTCTCTCATTTGCAAGTTCTAGAGAGAGAAACCGTAGAGAGAGAAAGTTGGCAGATCGACCCGAGATTTCAACAAAGTGTTACTCCACAACTCGTGAGAAGAACCTCCGGATCAGAAACTCGATTCAGGTAACGATCCGACCTAAATCTGAGTTTTAGTTCGTTTTTAGGTTTTTCGGGTTTTGGGTGAAAATGTAACATTTTAACGGATGAAACTGAAGGATAAACATAGATTTGAGTTCCTTAATGGAAAAGGAACGTTTTGAATGCAAACAGGTTCGGGATCTTGACGTGATCAGACCCGAATGAGAAAGTTAGCGTTCTTGCGAAGAACAGGTCGTGCGCACTTATCAAGTACGCACGGAGCAGGTCCTGCGTACTTATACGCAGGAAGAGGGCACTGCGTACTTATCAGGTACGCAGGAAGACGGGTACTGCGTATTTATTAGGTACGCAGGAAGGGCACTGCGTACTTATCAACTACGTAGGAAGAGGATCTTGCGTACTTATCAAGTACGCAGGAAGCAGGGTCTGCGCACTTGTTAAGTGCGCAGGCATCAGGATGGTTAAGTAAAGTTAGTATGTTTAGAAGGGTTAAACCGTTAGAGTCGGTATTGGTCTGATGTGTATTTAACTAATCAATTCAGATCGGAAGTGACGTTGTTGGGCCTTGTTTAGGACAACCGAGACTAGCTTATAAGGTGAGTTCTAGAAGCCCTCTTTTAAATGTTTTAATAATGTTTTTGGGCTGGTGTGCATATGTAACGATGTGATTATTTTATAAAACGATGTTTATGAATGTTGTATGTGACGTTTTATAAAATGATGTTTATGAACGAGGTTTTGGAAGGAAGGGTTATGAAAGAAGTGTTTATGAAATATTTTGCCAAAAGAAGTTTATGAAGTTTATGAATGAATGAATGTTTTTAATAAAACGTACGAATGCTTTAACTGAAGTTTTGAAGTAAAAGAAGCGAAGGTTTACGAAAGTCACAAACAAACGAATCTGCCAATATTCCTTAGGGAATGAAGGTTAAGGGATGGGAAGTATGTTATGGGCCTTTACCTTTTAGGGGCCTCTGTGGCTGGTCAACTGTTGTACAACTGGGGTGATGACGGTCACCAAGGGGATTATCGTGATCCTTGAAGTTTGGTACGATTTACCTTACGGGGTGGTCGTGCTTGAAGTTTGGTACTTGCCCCTTACGGGTCGCAGTGCTTGAAGTTTGGTACGTGTCATCCTTGTGATGCCGTGCTTGAAGTGGTGTTGAATAACCTAAGTATCGGGCCCTAGGAGTTCTTCACCCGAAGGACAGTACGGTGATTGATGGGCCTAGTGGTGGTGATCTTTAGGTTATTCAGCCAGTATGTGACGTTTGGATTTGACGGTTACGAGAAGGCGCATATTTGATATGTTCGTTGACTTATGTTTATGAAGTGTTATGTTTTGTTATTCCATTACTTTACGTACGCTTTTTATTAAATGAAGTATGAAGTTATGTTTTTGGCAAATTATTTGAAGTTAAAGTTTTATGTTAAAACTAGAACTCACCAGCGTAGCTGACTTTTTAGTGTGCACATTCAGGTTAAGGCAGGTTATGAGGATGGACGGTGACGCTTGGCTAGCGAGAGGAGTTACCCGACTGACTATGAAGACTGGCATCCCGTTATGTTTAGTTATGATGTATTTATGTTTTAAACAATGTTTACGCTTTCGCATGTATGAACAATGATGACGTTATGTTTGAATGAAATTTTCAACTACGTTATTTGATATTCATGTTTAAGAACTGTTTGTGAATGAGTAAATCCAACAAGTGAGGCCTCCCGGGTTTGGGGCCTTACAAGTTGGTATCAGAGCAATAGTTTGAGAGATTCGGACACTCCTAGTGTCTGAACTTAAACTGTGAATGGGACCGAAAGCGGATGCCAGTACGGGTAACTCGAGCCACAGCATCAGGTATGAAGGTAGTATATGTTTACGTATATAGTATGCCTTAGAAAGGGTTTGGTAAGGACTTGTGTTCTGATGAACTCACAAAGGTGGTCAAATAGAAATCGAAAGGTAGTGTAATGGTTAATTGCAGATGGCCAGTGTATATTAACATCTTACAGTACTTATTGAATTTTATTTGTTAACTAGCGTGATGACATTGGATTCCTTGTCTTATAGAAAGAAATGGCAAGGAGAGGAAACAGAAGACGTGGTGGGGGACGTACCGGCGGTCAAAATGGTGGGCGTGGCAGGACCCCTGCGCGCCAAGAGTATAGTGAAGAAGGAAGTATTCACACTGAACCGACGGTTAGTGTGCATGGAACTGAGTAGACACTGGTTGAAGAACAACCTTTCACTTTTGAACCAGAAGTGAGAGCAGCTATAGCTCAAGAGTTCACCGAGTTGATGAAGAATTCTCTGCCAGGTCTGTTAGCTGAAGCATTGAAGAAGGTTAGTGGGGAAGGTGGGTCTAGCGCGGCAACTGGTGCCTAGAATAACGAGAATGACAGCGCGCCGCCTGCTCGCGGATGCGACTATAAGTTATTCAAGGCATGTGACCCGCCGATCCTGACTGGGAAGAAGGACGCGGTGGTTACGTTTGATTGGGTGATCCGTATGGAAGCTGCCATTCGTCTGAGCGAATGTCGAACGGATCAAGTTGTAAAATTTGCTGCTAATTCCTTGAGAGAGGAAGCATCCCATTGGTGGGAAGGTGTACGTCAAGCAAAAGGGAGCGAGGTTGTAGATGCGATGATGTGGGCCGACTTGAAAACTTTGGTGATCAAGAATTTCTGCCCAAGGAATGAGATTGAGAAGGTAGAAAGGGAATTTCTGGGTTTGAAGGCCGGGAGCATGACGCACCGGCAATACACAACCCGATTCAATGAACTGGCACGTCTGGTGCCACATCTTGTCACGACCGAGGAAAGAAAGATTGCATGCTACATACAAGGACTGTCGGACCAGGTCCGCACCTATGTTAAGGCAAACGCCCCTACTACCTATGATTCGGTAGTAGAACTGAGCGGCGTGGTATTTGATGATCTGGCGCTGAATGTCGTTGCCATTGAAGAGCCCAAGAAGAAGCTGAGTTTTCCCGCTAAGAGATCGGGTGGGAAGTTGTTTGGGGCTCAGGACAAGCAGGCCAGGGTAGGCGAGGCGGTAGTCTGCGGAAGATGTGGGGTAAGACATACGGGTGAATGTCGGTTAGGGTCTAATCTATGCTTTAAATGCGGCAAAACCGGACACTACTCCCGTGAATGCCCGCAAGGCTTCAAATGCTACAACTGTGGGGAGGGTGGACATATGAGCCGGGAATGCACCAAGCCCAGGATGGGTCAAGCCGGGAAAGGGAAAGGCCCGGAGAAGACAGAAGAGCAATGTTTTCAGAACCGGACCGGACGTCGAACCGGTCTCCTTACCGGTCCACTGGTCGGACCGGATTTAAGAACCGGACGACGTCATAAATATTATAAAAATATATCAGTCTAAATAGCTTTTAATCCTTTAAAAAACCACCAACAAGTCAATTCCAATAATTTTAAACTAACAATTACTTACGAAATAAGAAGCCAAGAGACTTAAAAAAGATTAAAAAAAAAAAAAATAGTCAAGCGGTTCAACCGGTCCGACCACCCGGTTTCCGGTCCGACCTCCGGTTCAACCGGTCCGACCACCGGTTCGCTGCAGAAACGGTTCAACACACGTAACCGGACCGCTCAGACCACCGGTTCCTAGTCCGACCGGCCGGTTCGGTCCGGGTTTCAAAACATTGCAGAAGAGAGACCCCGAGCAAAGACTCGCGCCTATGCACTGACGCAGGAACAGGCCAGAGCGGACCCCGATGTGGCGTCAGGTACGTTCGTCCTTGACAACACTTTTGTTTCTGTGTTATTTGATTCGGGTGCCAGTAAGAGTTTTATATCTACGGCTTTTTGTAAACGAGAAAAGTACACTGTCAGTAAGTTAGAAAGGGCCTTTAGCGTAGAAACCGCTGAGGGTAGAACTGCGAGAGTGACCGATGTAGTTGACAAATCCACGATAAAGATAGAAGGTTATAGGTTCCCTGTCAGATTGTTTGTTATGGTTTTGGGAGGGTTTGATGTCGTGTTAGGAATGGATTGGCTAACTGCCAATGAAGCAAAAATTATATGTAAACGAAAGATAATCCGACTCAAGGCTCCAGACGGTAGCAAAGTCGAGGTTCTTGGGGATCGTGACGCCCCGATGCCAAACGTCATCTCGATGATTAAGGCAGCAGATTACTTGAGGCGCGGATGCGAGGCTTATCTGGTGTACGTAATTGACGAGTGTAAGGAAGTGAAGGAGCTAGACGATGTACCCGTGGTACGCGAGTACCCGGAGGTGTTTCCAGAGGATTTGCCTGGGATACCACCCGACAGAGAGATTGAATTTCGAATTGACTTAGTACCAGATGCCCAGCCCGTGGCTAAGGCTCCATATCGACTAGCACTAGTGGAGATGAAAGAGTTAATGGCACAACTAGACGAGTTACTTAAAAAGGGATTTATCCAACCGAGCATCTCGCCGTGGGGTGCTCCGGTGTTGTTTGTGAAGAAGAAAGATGGTTCGATGAGAATGTGTATTGATTATCGCGAGTTGAATAAATGTACGGTGAAGAACAAGTACCCTTTACCAAGGATCGACGACCTGTTCGATCAATTGCAAGGCGCAAGTTGGTTCTCAAAAATCGACCTTCGATCCGGGTACCATCAGTTGAAGGTGAGGGAAGAAGACATACCGAAAACAGCATTTCGCTCGCGTTATGGACATTTTGAGTTCCGCATAATGTCTTTTGGATTTACGAACGCCCCCGCAGCGTTCATGGATTTAATGAATAGGGTTTGTCGACTGATGCTGGATCGATCAGTAATCGTGTTCATTGATGATATCCTCATCTACTCCAAGAAAGAGGGTGATCACGCGTGTCACTTAAAGGAAGTATTGGAAGCTCTGAAGAAGGAAAAGTTGTATGCTAAGTTCTCCAAATGCTCGTTCTGGCTTAGGGAAGTCCAATTCCTAGGTCACGTCATTAACCCGAACGACATTATGGTTGACCCAGCGAAGATAACGACGGTAAGGGAATGGAATATTCCTAAGACGCCAACTGAAATCCGTAGTTTCTTGGGATTGGCAGGCTACTATCGGAGATTCATCCAGGATTTCTCGAAAATAGCTTCGCCGTTGACAAAGTTGACTCGGAAAGAGGTTAAGTATGAATGGGGTTCGACCCAAGATGAGGCGTTTAAGGAATTGAAGAAGAGGTTAACCCAAGCTCCAGTCTTGGCCCTTCCCGAGGGCAATGAAGACTTAGTGGTATACTCTGACGCTTCGGGTCAGGGACTGGGATGGGTGTTGATGCAACGCGGGAGAGTGATCGCGTATGCGTCACGGCAGTTGAAGGTTCACGAAGCTAATTATCCGACTCACGATTTGGAACTTGCTGCTGTCGTATTCGCATTAAAAATCTGGAGGCACTACCTTTACGGGGTGAAGTTTACTATTTACTCCGACCACAAAAGTTTGAAGTACTTCTTCGAACAAAAGGAACTTAATATGAGGCAGAGGCGATGGTTGGAACTGTTGAAAGACTATGACTGTGAAATAATGTACCACCCTGGAAAGGCAAACGTGGTGGCTGACGCTCTAAGCCGAAAGGATGTGCCTGCTCCTATTAGAGTGAAAGCTTGCCAGTTAGTGGTAACATCAGATGTGATGAGAGAAATAAAAAAGGCTCAAGATGAGGCACTTAAAGAAGAAAACATAAAGAAGGAAAGGATGGTTGGCCAACATGATAAGTTGGAATATAACACCCTTGGTGTTAGGACACGTTTTGGACGGGTATGGATACCTATGGGTGGCGAGCTTAGAACCAAACTCTTGGATGAGGCTCATAAGTCTCGGTACTCTATCCATCCTGGTACCAATAAAATGTACCAAGACCTAAGGAAGGAATACTGGTGGCCTGGAATGAAATATGAAGTGACAAAGTACGTAAGCAAGTGTTTGAGTTGCTCGCAAGTAAAGGCCGAACACCAGAAACCGTATGGAAAGATTCAACCACTTGATATACCGGAGTGGAAGTGGGAACACCTTACCATGGACTTCATAATCAAGCTACCTCGCACAGCTAAAGGTCATGATACCATTTGGGTAATTGTGGACCGTTTAACGAAGAGTGCTCATTTCCTACCTATTCGTGAGACGTTCTCGTCGGAAAGGTTAGCGGAGGTATTTATTAACGAAGTAGTAGCACGGCATGGGATGCCTTTGACGATCGTATCTGACCGGGACACACGATTCACATCGAGGTTCTGGAAAAGATTTCACGAGGCGATGGGCACGAGGCTTAATATTAGCACGGCATACCACCCACAAACGGATGGTCAGTCCGAAAGGACCATTCAGACCTTGGAGGATATGCTTCGCGCTTGTATTATCGATTTTGGCGGCAGTTGGGACAGTCATCTGCCGTTAGCCGAATTCTCCTACTACAATAATCATCACACGACGATAGGCATGCCGCCTTACGAAATGTTGTATGGGAGAAGATGCAGGACCCCGGTTTGTTGGGGTGAGATTGGACAGAAGGAATTAAGAAGTCTTGAAGTCGTAAGAGAAACGTCGAAAAGGTTTGATCAAATCAAAGCACGAATGAAGGCCGCACAAGATCGTCAGAAGTCCTACGCGGACAAACGACGAAGGCCTATTGAGTTTGATGTTGGGGACAGAGTAATGTTGAAAGTGTCACCCTGGAAGGGAATAATACGATTCAGGAAGAGTGGAAAGTTAAGTCCAAGGTTCGTCGGACCATTCAGGATAATGGCACGGGTTGGTGAGGTCGCTTATCGGTTAGAGTTGCCTGATGAGTTGAGTGGGATTCATCCTACTTTCCATGTATCACACTTGCGAAAGTGTTTGGCGGATGAATCAGCTCACGTACCACTTACTGACATCGAGGTTGACAACAGCCTTAATTACATCGAAGAACCCGTGGCCATCTTAGACAAGAAGGAGAAGCGTTTGCGTAATAAGATTATCCAGTTGGTTAAAGTGCAATGGAAACATGAAAAGGGATCAGAAGCCACTTGGGAAACGGAGAAGGAAATGAGGGAGTCGTACCCTCATCTATTTGACTTATGATAGGTTTCGGGGACGAAACTTATTGTAAGGGGGGTAGACTTGTAACATCCCCAAAAAAATAAAACGACAGTTAAAAGGACGAAATAAACGAACAAGGCATGTCGGGTCGGGTCGGATGGGCCAGCGGGCTGGAAGGGGACTCTCCCCTATAAATAGCTTAGACCTCCACCATTTCTCTCATTTGCAAGTTCTAGAGAAAGAAACCGTAGAGAGAGAAAGTTGGTGGATCGACCCGAGATTTCAGCAAAGTGTTAGACCACAACTCGTGAGAAGAACCTCCGGATCAGAAACTCGATTCAGGTAACGATCCGACCTAAATCTGAGTTTTAGTTCGTTTTTAGGTTTTTCGGGTTTTGGGTGAAAATGTAACATTTTAACGGATGAAACTGAAGGATAAACATAGATTTGAGTTCCTTAATGGAAAACGAACGTTTTGAATGCAAACAGGTTCGGGATCTTGACGTGATCAGACCCGAATGAGAAAGTTAGGGTTCTTGGGAAGAACAGGTCGTGCGCACTTATCAAGTACGCACGGAGCAGGTCCTGCGTACTTATCAAGTATGCAGCAGGAAGACGGGTACTGCGTACTTATCAGGTACGCAAGAAGGGCACTGCGTACTTATCAAGTACGCAGGAAGAGGATCTTGCGTACTTATCAAGTACGCAGGAAGCAGGGTCTGCGCACTTGCTAAGTACGCAGGCATCAGGTTGGTTAAGTAAAGTTAGTATGTTTAGAAGGGTTAAACCGTTAGAGTCGGTATTGGTCTGATGTGTATTTAACTCATCAATTCAGATCGGAAGCTAAGTTGTTGGGCCTTGTTTAGGACAACCGAGACTAGCTTATAAGGTGAGTTCTAGAAGCCCTCTTTTAAATGTTTTAATAATGTTTTTGGGCTGGTGTGCATACGTAACGATGTGATTATTTTATAAAACGATGTTTATGAATGTTGTATGTGACGTTTTATAAAATGATGTTTATGAACGAGGTTTTGGAAGGAAGGGTTATGAAAGAAGTGTTTATGAAATATTTGGCCAAAAGAAGTTTTTGAAGTTTATGAGTGAATGAATGTTTTTAATAAAACGTACGAATGCTTTAACTGAAGTTTTAAAGTAAAAGAAGCGAAGGTTTACGAAAGTCACAAACGAACGAATCTGCCAATATTCCTTAGGGAATGAAGGTTAAGTGATGGGAAGTATGTTATGGGCCTTTACCTTTTAGGGGCCTCTGTGGCTGGCCAATTTTTGTACAACTAGGGTGATGACGGTTACCAAGGGGATTATCGTGATCCTTGAAGTTTGGTACGATTTACCTTACGGGGTAGTCGTGCTTGAAGTTTGGTACTTGCGCCTTACGGGTCGCAGTGCTTGAAGTTTGGTACGTGTCATCCTTGTGATGTCGTGCTTGAAGTAGTGTTGAATAACCTAAGTATTGGGCCCTAGGAGTTCTTCACCCGAAGGACAGTACGGTGATTGATGGTCCTAGTGGTGGTGATCTTTAGGTTATTCAGCCAGTATGTGACGTTTGGATTTGACGGTTACGAGAAGGCGCAGATTCGATATGTTCGTTGGCTTATGTTTATGAAGTGTTATGTTTTGTTATTGCATTACTTTACGTACGCTTTTTATTAAATGAAGTATGAAGTTATGTTTTTGACAAATTATTTGAAGTTAAAGTTTTATGTTAAAACTAGAACTCACCAGCGTAACTGACATTTTAGTGTGCACATTCAGGTTAAGGCAGGTTATGAGGATGGACGGTGATGCTTGGCTAGCGAGAGGAGTTACCCGACTGACTATGAAGACTGGCATCCCGTTATGTTTAGTTATGATGTATTTATGTTTTAAACAATGTTTACGCTTCCGCATGTATGAACAATGATGACGTTATGTTTGAATGAAATTTTTCGCTGCGTTATTTGATATTCATGTTTAAAAAACTGTTTGTGAATGAGTAAATCCAACAAGTGAGGCCTCCCGGGTTTGGGGCCTTACATTTAGACAAATATTACTCGAGATAATTATTTTAGCATCTATGAAGGTTTTATCTATTAAAATAAACACTTCGGTTTTACGATGCTCATTCTTGTCATAAAAGTACTTTCAAGATCCGATTCTTTTCAAACGTCATTATTATGAATAAATCACTAATTTTTATCAAAAATATATTTAGAGTCATAAGATCGATATTTTTATAAAAGAAAATAAATTTTACAAAAAAAAAAAAAACAATTAAGCCTTATGTTTATACGAACTAATAAGACCATTTTAACCATAATAACAAATTATCCATTTTATTATACCAAATCACTCGTTACCAAAAATTATGCATTTTTATCTTTTAAAAAAAATATACTAATTTAGCATACTAATATCCATATAACACATTATATTCACATTTACATGCATTACATATATAGATCCACATATTTACATACATTATCTAACCATGTTAAACTACAAAATATATCATAAACATATTTTTTGTAGATCTATGTATTTCTCATGATTTAGACAACTAAAAAGTTCCATAACTATTCTAAATCCATACATCATCCTACTCATACTTGTAACCACTTGACACTTGGAAAAATTTTGTGAACAAAAACCATATTTATACATACATAAGTACATTACAGCAAACATACATACATATATATACACATGTCTATGACACACACATACATATAGGCACACACCATGTATTAAACATATAAAAAATACAAGTTCACTTCTCATGTTGGTTTATTTATTTAAGAAAGTGTTATAAAAACATTTCAGTTTTTAGATGAACAAAGTGCATTTTTTTAGCATAATATAAAGGAAATAATCATGAATATGAAGATGAAGTTTTTACCACTAGACAAGCTATGGATGATAACAAACTAAATGATGATTTTGAAGAGGAAAAGCAAGATCTTGAGCTCCTTAGTTTGAATACTTGAGAAAACACTTGAAGGTCTTCTTAAATCATCAAATGATGGAGGGTTTACGCTTGCTAATTGATGAAGACCTTGAAATATAGTGAAGATAATATTGGTGTTGTTATTAACGTACAGAGAGAGAGAGAGAGAGAGAGAGAGGAGAGTTTGAGTGTTTGAAATTTTTGTGAATGACAAAGGATGGGTATGAAGTCGTTTTGTAAGTAATTCAAAGAAATGGGAATGGGAGATGGAGTGTTAGATTGTGTAAAATCAAATGGGAAGTAGAATTTTGGTGTGGGGTGGACCCCATATGGGTTTCAGCCGAGAGAGTATAAGGGTGGGGTGGTTTGGTTCAATTAAAATAGTAATCATATTTAGATGCTAGATAATTAGATCACTAGATGTTTAAATCTTAATTAGGGGGCTAAACAGTAAACTAATTCGGTTTAGATTTTTAACGGTATTAGAAATATAATTTAACTAGTTAAAGACTAGTTTGATGATAAAAAATTCAAATCACGGGTTGTATAATTCGTTGAGCTTATTATTTGTAGGTATAAGTGTCTAAAGGTGACGATACGCGGTAACGTCTTCGAAATGGTTCGTTATTTAACTTTACGTATATTATAAGTTTTAGTTCTAAAAAAAGAATTTATTGTCCAACGTAAAGTTTGTGTACCATATGCGTCTAGATATATTCGTTATTATTAATTAATCGTACTAGGTAGTAAATAACCGAATTACGTTTACTTCGGTATTTATCATAATCGTGGCCCCCGCGACGTATAGCTCACGTGTTAATGTTTCTAATTATTCGTTTGAGTAATTATGAATAACTATTAATATTTATTAAATAATAATTAGATGTTGTGTCAGGTGTCAGCTACTAACTGTGCGCGCATTAAATTAATTACTCGTGTACCATACAACTAAATAAACACCATGTATTAATTATTTGTGATCTCGAATCATTTAGTGATCCGTCATGACAAGTCACATATCAACTTTCCCCCATTGGGCCTACAACATGTCGTTAATGGGCCGAGCCCGTTCATGGTGAATTAACCTATGAGGATTATTAACCTTAAATCAAGGTTGTCACATTCTCTCATCGTTAAAGAAGTTTCGTCCTCGAAACTTAGTTTATGTTATTCGCTAAGATTGACTCTCTTTATTCATGTGAGAGTTTCGTATCCTTGTTTCATTTTGAGTTCCTATGGTGATTTTATCTCAATCCACTTTAGCGAATTCTCCATCAACTAACGATATTGGATGTGTAAGAATCTAAGATATCATCGTTATCATATAACAATGTACGTTACTGATGAGCATGCATTATATCAAGTGAATAGTTTTGTAAAAATTCTTCCAATTTTATTTATTTATTTTTTTGGCCATGTGAATGACGTTGGCTATATTACGAGGTGATAAGGTCATCACTAGAGTTTCCTGAACAAAAGGAATTATAACCGGGGAGGTTATATTCTTGTAATGAGTAATTCGTTAAGAGAATGTCTAGTCGGTGTGAATTAAGATGGCGAGTTTTCACGAATCAAGTAAATAACTCACACACCAGAGTAACCCATCATGGGTTAAATGTCGAATAATTCCGTTTTGTGATCACTCTCATCAGGTTGGAACTGTGTGACGAGCATTATTAGTAATGAAAGACAAAGGTGCATTCGTATACATGAATTCTGAAGGTATGTGGGCACATACTCTTTATTCACATACGAGTTTTAACGTACGAATGTCCAAATCATGATAGAATCTAAAAGAAGATTATCGAGAGTCCAGTAGTCAGGTGGTTTAATGAAATGTCCATGTATCAGTACGTAATCCGGTAACTAATCGTTCACATAACGTGTCGATGTCTTAATGTATTGTATATTTTTAGAACAAAAGATTTTAACTGACCTTTTCATTGTCTAATAATTATGTAGGTTGAACTGATTCAATTGAGTTCCAGAAAATGCTATCAACGTACGCAGTTTCTCACTAGAAAATCAGAGTGGCTTAGAGAAACGTTAGTAGTTGTCTCGGTAGTGAATTAGACAGCTATGATATGGAGTAAGATTTTTACAAGTACTTGATCCTATGTAATTGATCTTGGTTTATCCAATTATGTTACTAGTAACACCGTCACGCATGTCACTCATAAATTGGCTTATATAGAGATCTTAACGAAGCTGATGTCGAACAACAAGCTCGAAGCAATAAACAAAATTCCTGGTGACACCATCCAGATTTTTCCCAGCTTCTACGATTCATTTAAAGATAGAAGTGAACTATCTACGAATAAAGAGAATATCAAAGTATTTGGGAATAGTCTCACAGAAGTAGTGTCTCCTGAAACAGGTTTTGGGTTTGCTAACCATTAAGTTGGTAGACTGTGATGTAATATGTAGTCCGAGGCTCGACTATCCTTACGTAGATATCAGGAAATAGACGAGAATCAAGTATATCTTCCAAAATTTTTCGAACTCGAAGACGTCACGCTCTCAGGTTCCTTAGAGAAAATGTATAGGCATTCCAAAAAGAACTTGGAAAAGAGTAAACATACACTAAAAGAAATTTGAGAAATCGAAAGAATTGTATATGTGCAGAATATCAAGAGAGCAATGCTAACTACGATTCGTCCTTTATTTATCCTCCGGGTAGTGTACAATTTTAAACGGTCACCAATCATAGAACACATAAATAAATTCTCAAATTTTGACATAGGTATTTGATTTCACATCAAAGTTGGTTGAAATGAATCATAAGGTTTCAGAATTTGTCTTGTGATCTAGCGATAAAGAGGGTCGAATTGATTATTTGCCAATAATTGGTAGTACAATATGTCTATAACATTCTTAGCTTTTGAATGGTATTATTATGACTTACCATTTAGTATTTCACCTATATCGGTTATGGCCTTAAAGTCCTTAGCACAAGGGTTTAAGCAATAAAATTGAGGTAACGAGTGATAAATGTCAAAGTATTATATTTACCCTGAGCACGTGTTAAGAAGTCGTTTCTGACAATAGATGCTCTAGAGTTATCTAACTATAGAAGGCTGAGAGTAAATAGTCGGAAGTTAGAGACTCAGCCAACATGATTCTTGGGGGAACCACAAGTACAAAAGGATATAAGATTACTTACTAGTTCTCAAGTCAGGTTTCCACAATACCACATAGGTGTCAGGCGTAAGAGGATCAGAATAAATTTTCATCATATTACATGAGTTAGTGCATAGCACTTCCGATGTAAGTTTCTAGTAAATGTTATACTGAATTACAAGATAGACCTTGAGATTACGCCATGATATCCAACAATAGTTGTGCAATTACTAAAAGTGTTGATCGTTGTAAGTGTCAACATGGAGTTTTCACGACAAGCAGAATCTCAAAGGATATGAGTCAGCAAGTAAAAAGGGATGAGGGGAACTCTTCGTCACTCAAGACCCACTAAGGGTTGGTTAGATTCAATTTGAATTTCTCTTGTTCCTCCAGAACTACGAGAATGTTAGGTGAATACCTAATTAAGGAGTCTGAATTGTTAAGGTCCGATCATTAATCGAGTGACTGGGAATTTAGGTTAGGAATACGGATTAATCATGAACATTAGCTCAGACAGTAAGACTCACTAGGGTTCTCATGCACTACAAATTATGATTACGTGTGCACCCGTAATGATAATTTACCTTGCATGGTCCCTATAGTGTTTCTCCTATCCCAAGCTCTCAGTTAAAAGAGATTTGAAATGTTTATTAAATCGTGTCATTGTATCGCATTCTTGCGTAAGAGTGTGCATGTTCTATCGAATTACTCTTAGTCATGCGTACCAATACTCATGGGTCTGCCGACTAAGGTTGTTGCTTGATGGAGTTAACAGTAGAGAGGCACAACTGGTGCCTTCTGTTGACAAGACGTGTGTGGTGGAAATCAAGCACTATATTAGAGTAGATATCCTCAAATCATTGTCGAGCAAATCATGCTCCAAGTTTATATGTAAATGTGGATCCACATGATCCAGTTGATTTTATGGGTCTCCTGACTCGTGGAGTTCTCTCCATTTTAGTCCTGTTTATCCACCTTGGGTTCCCGTCTGTCGTATCTCATGGCAAAAGTTTTAGTCATCCAATCCAGCAATTCATGAAGAAGAACCGCGCCAAATGGAGACAGCATATGTCAGAAACAAAGTTAACTCCATAGTTAGGGTAGATGTAGGTGTGGTGCAGCTACAGGTTCAGTATGTGGTAACACCAAGCTCGGTAACCGGTGACTACTACCGTCGTCACCCGAGTTTAGGTCGTAACTCGACCTTCTAGGGCTAGAGTGTGGTGAGTGCTCATCATCCTTTATTCGTAATCCGACAGTGATACTCGACTGGGTCGCATTATAGATGTTTATTGTTTTCACATTGTTGTAAATGTTAAGTGTTTGTTACGAATGCCATATAATTATATTAAGTATTAGTGTAGATAATGATATTCTAGTGTAATTACATACACTAATGGTCTACTCAAGTTGTTCGGCAACAGTTGAAATTTTTATACTCAGGTCTTGGTTGTTCTTAATGTGATGCAAGTCTTAGAAACCTTGGTCCCTAATTGAGTCCGGTTAGAGCCTAGGTGCCACTAAGAAAACCTAATTCGCTAAAACCATTGGCTCTGATACCAATCTGTCACACCCACAAATTCATTTACTTAATGAATTTATAAATAATTTAAGGTTGCAACGATTGGTAACATTACACAACAGCGGAAGCTAAAGTAAAGACTTCTAAAGTATTGAACACCTTTACAAATACTAAATTAAGCTAGTAAATTGTCCTAGATCCATATTGGTCAAAACCATCTTGAGGGTTTGACAATCACCCTGCTTCGGCTTCTAGAGTTTAATCCAAATGGCTAAACTATTCCAATCGTGCCATAACTATGTGATACCTGAAAAACATACTTAAAAGTATCAACACAAAGGTTGGTGAGTTCACAGGTTTAATTGTTGCAATGTAAAGTCGTTTTCCTTGAAAACATTAATATCGTGTACATGGGCATATTATAAAAGCTTTTTCCTCGAAAACATGTGACGACTTCATAGTCATAAAATGAGTAGTTTTCCCAATGAAAACATGTGATGACTTCATAGTCATAAAACGAGTAGTTTTCCCCATGAAAACATGTTAATGAATTTATGCCCATGTCAAGCCCTCTTTAGAGAAATTATTAAAGATAGGAACGTCAACCAAAATAAGTAACAGTTTCAAGTGTATATGATAAACAAAACAAGTAATGTTGACCCATTTGTAAACTAGCCAAGAGTACAAAAAATATGTATATACATGAGGCATAATCAAACCATGACACAGGTGTTTCGCCCCTCACTCGTACCTCACGAGCAAATGTTTGAACACTATGCGGTCATTTGGCCAGAGGGACCCATGGTTAACGCGACTAACCATGACCGGGGGTGTTAATCCCAATAGTACTATCCATAGAATCCCAGGCTAATCTATAGCTAATGATTATAAATATGATGATCACGGGACTTCCAGCGCTCTATATGTGTTAACTCATGCAAACATAAATGTCGAGTCTTATTTTCTTGTTATCATATAAAAATGTTCATAAATGCATTCTATGTTTTCTCAAATGTATCAAGTAAGTACGTTTCCAAATGTATCAAACAAAGATGCTTCATGTTTGTAAAACGTGTTAATAAGTATGTTTCTCCCCCGATGTTTCTAAAACATTTAAAAGTAAAGAGGGGCAGTGAACTCACCTCGTGTCAATGTAAGCTAGCAAATTAACATTCGTGAAAGCGAGACTCTTCTACTCGTTCCCTATGTATTAAAAGATATGTCTTAGGGTCGAGAATGGACGTCTCGAATGAAAGTTGTTCACCCAACTTAATAGATTTGGTTAGGAAGGTTTTCATTCAAAGAAAATAATGTATTTTACGACTCGTTGGTTATTGTTATTTATTTCCTTATATGAAGCGATCATGCACATAATATACTTATACAAATAAGCATAACAATAATACAAGTCACGTTCGTCGAATAATTATATATTTTCAAACATATATAATTATTTTTAGGAAAACATTCCGTTTTCGTCGTAATAGCATAAATAATATGACTTATATTATTTGATTATGTATATATATTCATTAACAATCATTTTTTTTATGAGGTAACACGTGATCAAGTTTAGGGTTTGACGAATATATACATACATATAAATACTCGTCACAAATAAATAGGACATAATTTATTAAGATTTCGCTATGAATAATTTCCAAGACTTAATAATCTTCCAACTTCCTCAAGACACGCCTATTTACACACAAATATGTGCATCTATATATTATGTTATCACAAATTTCTAAGTTACCATTTAGACAAATATTACTCGAGACAATTATTTTAGCATCTATGAAGGTTTTATCTATTAAAATAAACACTTCGGTTTTACGATGCTCATTCTTGTCATAAAAGTACTTTCAAGATCCGATTCTTTTCAAACGTGATTATTATGAATAAATCACTAATTTTTATCAAAAATATATTTAGAGACTTAAGATCGATATTTTTATAAAAGAAAATAAATTTTACAAAAACAAAAAAAAAAACAATTGAGCCTTATGTTTATACGAACTAATAAGACCATTTTAACCATAATAACAAATTAACCATTTTATTATACCAAATCACTCGTTACCAAAAATTATGCATTTTTACCTTTTAAAAAAAATATACTAATTTAGCATACTAATATCCATATAACTCATTATATTCACATTTACATGCATTACATATATAGATCCACATATTTACATACATTATCTAACCATGTTAAACTACAAAATATATTATAAACATATTTTTTTGTAGATCTATGTATTTCTCATGATTTAGACAACTAAAAAGTTCCATAACTATTCTAAATCCATACATCATCCTACTCATACTTGTAACCACTTGACACTTGGTAAAATTTTGTGAAGAAAAACCATATTTATACATACATAAGTACATTACAGCAAACATACTTACATATATATACACATGTCTATGGCACACACATACATATAGGCACACACCATGTATTAAACATATAAAAAATACAAGTTCACTTCTCATGTTGGTTTATTTATTTAAGAAAGTGTTATAAAAACATTTCAGTTTTTAGATGAACAAAGTGCATTTTTTTAGCATAATATAAAGGAAACAATCATGAATATGAAGATGAAGTTTTTACCACTAGACAAGCTATGGATGATAACAAACTAAATGATGATTTTGAAGAGGAAAAGCAAGATCTTGAGCTCCTTAGTTTGAATACTTGAGAAAACACTTGAAGGTCTTCTTAAATCATCAAATGATGGAGGGTTTACGCTTGCTAATTGATGAAGACCTTGAAATATAGTGAAGATAATATTGGTGTTGTTATTAACGTACAGAGAGAGAGAGAGAGAGGAGAGTTTGAGTGTTTGAAATTTTTGTGAATGACAAAGGATGGGTATGAAGTCGTTTTGTAAGTAATTCAAAGAAATGGGAATGGGAGATGGAGTGTTAGATTGTGTAAAATAAAATGGGAAGTAGAATTTTGGTGTGGGGTGGACCCCATATGGGTTTCAGCCGAGAGAGTATAAGGGTGGGGTGGTTTGGTTCAATTAAAATAGTAATCATATTTAGATGCTAGATAATTAGATCACTAGATGTTTAAATCTTAATTAGGGGGCTAAATAGTAAACTAATTCGGTTTAGATTTTTAACGGTATTAGAAATTAAATTTAACTAGTTAAAGACTAGTTTGATGATAAAAAATTCAAATCACGGGTTGTATAATTCGTTGAGCTGATTATTTGTAGGTGTAAGTGCCTAAAGATGACGATACGCGGTAACGTCTTCGAAATGGTTCGTTATTTAACTTTACGTATATTATAAGTTTTAGTTCTAAAAAAAGAATTTATTGTCCAACGTAAAGTTTGTGTACCAAATGCGTCTAGATATATTCGTTTTTATTAATTAATCGTACTAGATAGTAAATAACCGAATTACGTTTACTTCGGTATTTATCATAATCGTGGCCCCCACGACGTATAGCTCACGTGTTAATGTTTCTAATTATTCGTTTGAGTAATTATGAATAACTATTAATATTTATTAATTAATAATTAGATGTTGTGTCAGGTGTCAGCTACTAACTGTGTGCGCATTAAATTAATTACTCGTGTACCATACAACTAAATAAACACCATGTATTAATTATTTGTGATCTCGAATCATTTAGTGATCCGTCATGACAAGTCACATATCAACTTTCCCCCATTGGGCCTACAACATGTCGTTATTGGGCCGAGCCCGTTCATGGTGAATTAACCTATGAGGATTATTAACCTTAAATCAAGGTTGTCACAGTATAGGTGCCGTCGGCATAGGTCGACCTATGCCGACGACATGTCGTCGCCATAGGGTTTAATTAAATAATTTAAAAAGAAATTCTATACCGACGACATGTCGTCGGTATAGACTATTTCTGTGTTTTTTTTATTTTTATTAAATTTTCAAAATTTTCCAGAAATATTTAATTTCTAATTACCAAAACATGCAAATCAGATAATTCAAACAATTCAAAAATTGAATTCCGAAACATATTGTTCGATATAAAAACCTGTTCGACACACAAATCAAATATTCAAAAATAAAGTTGTCCGACACACAAACATAAAAATTGTTCAAACATTCAACAAATAGCACCGACAACCAAGGCAAAGGCGCAGCAACTTCAAGCTAATTATCGTCGCTGCTAGTTCGGCGTTCCCACATTCGACGCATTTCATCCATTTGTCGTTGAATTTCAAGCATTTGTTGATTATGCACATGACGTTCTTCATCTCGTTGGGCTTCGCGTTTGTTGATCTTGGACTTGTTGTTGAAGTTGAGTTACACGCTCATCCACTTCTTGCCAATGTGGTTGTAGAGGGGGGTACTGAACAAATTTGGTGTGGGATTACTAACCACACGACCGACACCCCGGATATGGCCATGCGGATGACCTAATGCACGCTCCATGCATGCAATCTCATCGACAGCAGACGAGTCACCACCAGACTCAGCAGAGGATCTTGTATACTCCTGTTGGATTCGGTCCTACATTAAACAATGTAATAAACAATCACTTGACTATTTTACTAAAATTCGACAGCATAACTGCTGTAAAATGGATAACCAACCTGTTAAACTATAAGTTATAAACGACCCAAATTCACAAATTCCAATCAACCAACACTAATAACAACAAATACTAATAATATGTAACATCCCAAAAATAAAACGACGGTTAAAATAAAGAAATAAACGAACGAGGCATGTCGGGTCGGGTCAGATGGGCTAGAAGGGGAGCCTCCCCTATAAATAGCCAAGGTCACAACCCATTTCTCTCATTTGCAACTTCTAGAGAGAGAAACCGTAGAGAGAGAAAGTTGTCAGATCGACCCGAGATTTGAGAAGTGTGTTGCTCCATAACTCGTGAGAAGAACCTCCGGATCAGAAGCTCGATTCAGGTAACGATCCGACCTAAATCTGAGTTTTTGTTCGTTTTTGGGTTTTTCGGGTTTTGGGTAAAAAGGTTATGTTTGAACGGATGAAACTGGAAGATGAGTATAGATTTAAGTTCCTTAATGGAAAACGAACGTTTTGAATGCAACAGGTTCGGGATCTTGACATGATCAGACCCGAATGCGAAAGTTAGGGTTTTCGCGAAGAACAGGTCGTGCGCACTTGCTAAGTGCGCACGGAGCAGGTCCTGCGCACTTGCTAAGTGCGCAGGAGGAGGGACCTGCGCACTTGCTAAGTGCGCAGGAAGAGGAACCTGCGCACTTGCGAGGAAGGACCTGCGCACTTGCTAAGTGCGCAGGAAGCATGGTCTGCGCACTTGCTAAGTGCGCAGGCAGCAGGGTCTGCGCACTTGCTAAGTGCGCAGACATCAGAACTGATTAAGTAAAGTCAGTATGTTAGAATGGTTAAACCGTTAGAGTCGGTATTGGTCTGATGTGCATTTAACTAATCAATTCATATCGGAAGTGAAGTTGTTGGACCTTTGTTAGGACAACCGAGACTAGCTTATAAGGTGAGTTCTAGAAGCCCTCTTTTAAATGTTTTAATAATGTTTTTGGGCTGGTGTGCACACGTGATGATTTTATAAAACGATGTTATGAAACGATGTTTACGAAGGATGTATGTAACGTTTTATAAAATGATGTTTATGAAGGATGTTTTAGAAGGAAGGTTTATGAAGGAAGTGTTTATGAAATATTTTGCCAAAAGAAGTTTACGAAGTGTTTTAACGAATGAGAATGTTTTTAATAAAACGTACGAATGCTTTAACTGAAGTTTTTGAAGTAAAAGAAGCGAAGGTTTACGAAAGTCACAAACGAACGAATCTGCCAATATTCCTTAGGGAATGAAGGTTAAGGGATGGGAAGTATGTTATGGGTCTTTACCTTTTAGGGGCCTCTGTGGCTGGCCAACTGTTGTACAACTGGGGTGATGACGGTCACCAAGGGGATTATCGTGATCCTTGAAGTTTGGTACGATTTACCTTACGGGGTAGTCGTGCTTGAAGTTTGGTACTTGCGCCCGACGGGGCGCAGTGCTTGAAGTTTGGTACGCGCTATCCTTTGGGACGCCGTGCTTGAAGGGTTGGATGACCTAAGTATCGGGCCCTAGGAGTTCCTCACTCGAAGGACAGTACGGTGATGATGGGCCTAGTGGTGGTGATCCTTAAGTTATTCAACCAGTATGTAACGTTTGGATTTGACGGTTACGAGAAGGCGCAGATTCTATATGTTCGTTGACTTATGAAGTGTTATGTTTGTTATTGCATTATTTACGTACGCTTTTTATTAAATGAAGTATGAAGTGATGTTTTTGGCAATTTATTTGAAGTTAAGGTTTTATGTTAAAACTAGAACTCACCAGCGTAGCTGACGTTTTTAAGTGTGCACATTCAGGTTAAGGTAGGCTATGAGGATGGACGGTGATGCTTGGCAAGCGAGAAGAGTTACCCGGCTAATCATGAAGACTGGCATCCCGTTATGTTTAGTTATTATGTAAATATGTTATAAACTATGTTTACGCTTCCGCATGTATGAACAAGTTTTAATTATGATGAATGAATGAAGTTTTCCGCTGCGTTATTTGATATTCATGTTTAAGAACTATTTGTGAATGAGTAAATCCAACAAGTGGGGCCTCCCGGGTTTGGGGCCTTACATGTTGGTATCAGAGCAATAGTTTGAGAGATTCGAACACTCCCAGTGTCTGAACTTAAACTTTGAATGGGACCGAAAGCGGATGCCAGTACGGGTAACTCGAGCCAAAGCATCAGGTATGAAGGTAGTATATGTATTTACGTATATAGTATGCCTTAGAAAGGGTTAAGTAAGGACTTGTGTTCTGATGGAATCACAAAGGTGGTCAAATAGAAATCGAAAGGTAGTGTAATGGTTAATTACAGATGGCCAGTGTATATTAACATCTTACAGTACTTATTGAATTCTATTTGTTAACTAGCGTGATGACATTGGATTTCTTGTCTTATAGAACGTAATGGTAAGGAGAGGAAACGGAAGGCGTGGTGGCCGTACCGGTGGTCGTACCGGCGGTCGAAATGGTGGGCGTGGCAGGATCCCTGCGCGCCAAGAGTATAGTGAAGAAGGAAGTGTTCACACTGAACCGGCGGTTAGTGTGCATGAAGCTGAGCAGACACAGGTTGAAGAACAACCTTTCACTTTTGAACCAGAAGTGAGGGCAGCCATAGCTCGAGAATTTGCAGAGTTGATGAAGACTTCCCTGCCAGGTCTGTTGGCAGAAGCATTAAAGCAGGTCAATGCGGTGGGTGGGTCTAGCGCGGCAGTTGGTGCTCAGAACAATGAGACCGACAATGCACCGCCTGCTCGCGGATGTGATTATAAGTCCTTTAAGGCATGTGACCCGCCGGTCCTGACTGGGAAGAAGGACGCGGTGGCTACTTTTGATTGGGTAATACGTATGGAAGCCGCCATCCGTCTGAGCGAGTGTAGAGCTAATCAAGTAGTGAAGTTTGCTGCTAACTCCTTGAGGGAGGAAGCATCTCATTGGTGGGAAGGTATACGTCAGGCAAAGGGGAGCGAGATTGTGGATGCGATGATGTGGGCTGACTTGAAAACTTTGGTGATCAAGAATTTCTGCCCAAGGAACGAGATTGAGAAGGTAGAGAGGGAATTTCTGGGTTTGAAGGCCGGGAACATGACACACCGGCAGTACACAACCCGATTTAATGAACTGGCACGTCTAGTGCCACACCTTGTCACTACTGAAGAGAGAAAGATTGCCTGTTATATTCAAGGGTTGCCGGACCAGGTCCGCACCTATGTTAAGGCAAACGCCCCTAATACCTATGATTCGGCGGTAGAGCTAAGTGGCGTGGTATTCGATGATCTGGCGCTGAATGTTGTTGCCATTGAAAAGCCTAAAAAGAAGTTGAGTTTTCCCGCTAAACGATTGGGTGGGAAGTTGTTTGGGGCTCGGGACAAGCAGGCCAGGGTAGGCGAGACGACAGTCTGTGGGAAATGCGGGGTAAGACATGCGGGTGAATGTCGGTTAGGATCGAATCTATGCTTTAAATGCGGCAAGACCGGACATTACTCCCGTGAATGCCCGCAAGGTTACAAATGCTACAATTGTGGGGAGAATGGTCATATGAGTCGGGAATGCACCAAGCCCAGGATGGGGGAAACCGGGAAGGGAAAGGGCCCGGAAAAGAAGGGAGAGGGATCTCGTGCAAAGACTCGTGCGTACGCACTGACGCAGGAACAAGCCAGGGCGGATCCCGATGTGGCGTCAGGTACGTTCGTCCTTGACAACACTCTTGTTTCTGTGTTATTTGATTCGGGTGCCGGTAAGAGTTTTATATCTGCGTCTTTTTGTAAGCGAGTGAAGTACACTGTTAGTAAACTAAAAATGGCCTTTAGCGTAGAAACCGCTGAGGGTAGAACTGCAAGAGTAACCGATGTAGTTGACAACTCCACGATAAAGATAGAAGGTCATAGATTCCCCGTCAGATTGTTCGTTATGGTTTTGGGAGGGTTCGATGTGGTGTTGGGTATGGATTGGCTAACTGCCAATGAAGCGCAAATAATATGTAAACGAAAGATAATCCGACTCAAGGCTCCGGATGGTAGCAAAGTCGAAGTCTTTGGAGATCGTGACGCCCCGATGCCAAACGTCATCTCAATGATTAAGGCAATGAATTACTTGAGGCGCGGATGCGAGGCTTATCTGGTATATGTAATTGACAAGTGTAAGGAAGTGAAGGAACTAGATGATGTACCCGTGGTACGTGAGTACCCGGAGGTGTTTCCAGAGGATTTGCCTGGGATACCACGCGATAGAGAAATTGAGTTCCGAATTGACTTAGTACCAGATGCCCAGCCCGTGGCTAAGGCTCCATATCGACTAGCACCAGTGGAAATGAAGGAACTTATGGTCCAACTAGACGAGTTACTTGAGAAAGGATTTATCCAACCGAGCATCTCGCCGTGGGGTGCTCCGGTGTTGTTCGTAAAGAAGAAAGATGGTTCGATGAGAATGTGTATCGATTACCGCGAGTTGAATAAACGAACGGTGAAGAACAAGTACCCTTTACCAAGGATCGATGACCTGTTCGACCAGTTGCAAGGCGCAAGTTGGTTCTCAAAAATCGACCTTCGGTCCGGGTACCATCAGTTGAAGGTGAGGGAAGAAGACATACCAAAAACTGCATTTCACACGCGTTATGGACATTTCGAGTTCCGCATAATGTCTTTCGGATTGACGAACGCCCCCGCAGCATTCATTGATTTAATGAATAGGGTGTGTCGACCGATGCTGGATCGATCGGTAATCGTGTTCATCGATGATATCCTTATCTACTCCAAGAATGAGGGTGATCACGCGTGTCACTTGAAAGAAGTATTGGAAGCTCTGAAAAAGGAGAAGTTGTATGCTAAGTTCTCTAAATGCGCGTTCTGGCTTAGGGAAGTCCAATTCCTAGGTCACGTCATTGGCCCGAACGGCATTATGGTTGACCCAGCAAAGATAGTAACGGTAAGTGAATGGGACATTCCTAAGACGCCAACTGAAATCCGCAGTTTCTTGGGATTGGCGGGCTACTATCGGAGATTCATCCAGGATTTCTCGAAAATAGCTTCGCCATTGACAAAGTTGACTCAGAAAGAAGTAAAGTACGAATGGGGTTCGACCCAGGATGAGGCGTTTAAGGAATTGAAAGAGAAGCTAACAAAAGCTCCAGTCTTGGCCCTTCCCGAGGGCAGTGAAGACTTGGTGGTATACTCTGACGCGTCGGGTCAGGGATTAGGGTGTGTGTTGATGCAACGCGGTAGAGTGATTGCATATGCGTCGCGGCAGTTGAAAGTTCACGAAGTCAACTATCCGACTCACGATTTGGAACTTGCTGCTGTCGTATTTGCATTGAAAATCTGGAGGCACTACCTGTACGGGGTAAAGTTTACTATTTACTCCGACCACAAAAGTTTGAAGTACTTCTTCGAACAAAAGGAGCTTAACATGAGGCAGAGGAGGTGGTTGGAACTCCTGAAGGACTATGACTGTGAAATAATGTACCACCCTGGAAAGGCAAACGTGGTGGCTGACGCTCTAAGCCGAAAGGATGTGCCTACTCCTATTAGAGTGAAAGCTTAAGATGAAGCTTTGAAGGAAGAAAATATAAAGGGAGAAAGGATGGTGGGCCAACATGACAAGTTGAAATATAACACCCTTGGTGTTAGAACACGCTATGGACGGGTATGGATACCTATGGGTGGCGAGCTTAGAACCAAAATCTTGGATGAGGCTCATAAATCTCGTTACTCTATCCATCCTGGTACCAACAAAATGTACCAAGACCTGAAGAAAGACTACTGGTGGCCTGGAATGAAATGTGATGTGACGAAGTATGTAAGCAAGTGCTTGACTTGCTCGCAAGTAAAGGCTGAACACCAGAAACCGTATGGAAAGATTCAACCACTTGATATACCAGAATGGAAATGGGAACACATTACCATGGACTTCATAACCAAGCTACCCCGCACAGCTAAAGGTCATGACACCATTTGGGTAATTGTGGACCGATTAACGAAGAGTGCTCATTTCCTACCTATTCGCGAGACGTTCTCGTCGGAAAGGTTAGCTGAAGTGTTTATCAACGAAGTAGTAGCACGGCATGGGATGCCTTTGACGATCGTATCTGACCGGGACACACGATTCACATCGAGGTTCTGGAAAAGATTTCATGAGGCGATGGGCACGAGGCTTAATATCAGCACAGCATACCACCCGCAAACGGATGGTCAGTCCGAAGGGACTATTCAGACGTTGGAGGATATGCTCCGTGCTTGTATTATCGACTTCGGTGGCAGTTGGGACACCCATCTGCCGTTAGTTGAATTCTCCTACAACAATAGTCATCACACGACGATAGGCATGCCGCCTTACGAAATGTTGTATGGGAGAAGATGTAGGACCCCGGTTTGTTGGGGTGAGATTGGACAGAAAGAATTAGGAAGTCTCGAAGTCGTAAGAGAGACGTCGGAAAGGTTTGATCAGATCAAAGCGCGAATGAAGGCCGCACAAGATCGTCAGAAGTCCTATGCGGATAGACGACGAAGGCCTATCGAGTTTGATGTTGGGGACAAAGTAATGTTGAAAGTGTCGCCCTGGAAGGGAATCATACGATTCAGGAAGAGAGGAAAGTTAAGTCCGAGGTTTATCGGACCATTCAGGATAATGGCACGGGTTGGGGAAGTCACTTATAGGTTGGAGTTGCCGGATGAGTTAAGTGGGATTCACCCTACCTTCCATGTATCACACTTGCGAAAGTGTTTGGCGGATGAATCGGCTCACGTACCACTTACCGACATCGAGGTCGACAACAGCCTTAATTACATCGAAGAACCCGTGGCCATCTTAGACAGGAAGGAGAAGCGGTTGCGTAATAAGGTTATACAATTGGTTAAAGTCCAATGGAAACATTGGAAGGGATCGGAAGCCACTTGGGAAACGGAGAAGGAAATGAGGGAGTCGTACCCTCATCTATTTGACTTATGATAGGTTTCGGGGACGAAACCTATTGTAAGGGGGGTAGACTTGTAACATCCCAAAAATAAAACGACGGTTAAAATAACGAAATAAACGAACGAGGCATGTCGGGTCGGGTCAGATGGGCTAGAAAGGGAGCCTCCCCTATAAATAGCCAAGGTCACAACCCATTTCTCTTATTTACAACTTCTAGAGAGAGAAACCGTAGAGAGAGAAAGTTGTCGGATCGACCCGAGATTTGAGAAGTGTGTTTCTCCATAACTCGTGAGAAGAACCTCCGGATCAGAAGCTCGATTCAGGTAACGATCCGACCTAAATCTGAGTTTTTGTTCGTTTTTGGGTTTTTCGGGTTTTGGGTAAAAAGGTTATGTTTGAACGGATGAAACTGGAAGATGAGTATAGATTTAAGTTCCTTAATGGAAAACGAACGTTTTGAATGCAACAGGTTCGGGATCTTGACATGATCAGACCCGAATGCGAAAGTTAGGGTTTTCGCGAAGAACAGGTCGTGCGCACTTGCTAAGTGCGCACGGAGCAGGTCCTGCGCACTTGCTAAGTGCGCAGGAAGCATGGTCTGCGCACTTGCTAAGTGCGCAGGCAGCAGGGTCTGCGCACTTGCTAAGTGCGCAGACATCAGAACTGATTAAGTAAAGTCAGTATGTTAGAATGGTTAAACCGTTAGAGTCGGTATTGGTCTGATGTGCATTTAACTAATCAATTCAGATCGGAAGTGAAGTTGTTGGACCTTTGTTAGGACAACCGAGACTAGCTTATAAGGTGAGTTCTAGAAGCCCTCTTTTAAATGTTTTAATAATGTTTTTGGGCTGGTGTGCACACGTGATGATTTTATAAAACGATGTTATGAAACGATGTTTACGAAGGATGTATGTAACGTTTTATAAAATGATGTTTATGAAGGATGTTTTAGAAGGAAGGTTTATGAAGGAAGTGTTTATGAAATATTTTGCCAAAAGAAGTTTACGAAGTGTTTTAACGAATGAGAATGTTTTTAATAAAACGTACGAATGCTTTAACTGAAGTTTTTGAAGTAAAAGAAGCGAAAGTTTACGAAAGTCACAAACGAACGAATCTGCCAATATTCCTTAGGGAATGAAGGTTAAGGGATGGGAAGTATGTTATGGGCCTTTACCTTTTAGGGGCCTCTGTGGCTGGCCAACTGTTGTACAACTGGGGTGATGACGGTCACCAAGGGGATTATCGTGATCCTTGAAGTTTGGTACGATTTACCTTACGGGGTAGTCGTGCTTGAAGTTTGGTACTTGCGCCCGACGGGGCGCAGTGCTTGAAGTTTGGTACGCGCTATCCTTTGGGACGCCGTGCTTGAAGGGTTGGATGACCTAAGTATCGGGCCCTAGGAGTTCCTCACCCGAAGGACAGTACGGTGATGATGGGCCTAGTGGTGGTGATCCTTAAGTTATTCAACCAGTATGTAACGTTTGGATTTGACGGTTACGAGAAGGCGCAGATTCTATATGTTCGTTGACTTATGAAGTGTTATGTTTGTTATTGCATTATTTACGTACGCTTTTTATTAAATGAAGTATGAAGTGATGTTTTTGGCAATTTATTTGAAGTTAAGGTTTTATGTTAAAACTAGAACTCACCAGCGTAGCTGACGTTTTTAAGTGTGCACATTCAGGTTAAGGTAGGTTATGAGGATGGACGGTGATGCTTGGCAAGCGAGAAGAGTTACCCGGCTGATCATGAAGACTAGCATCCCGTTATGTTTAGTTATGATGTAAATATGTTATAAACTATGTTTACGCTTCCGCATGTATGAACAAGTTTTAATTATGATGAATGAATGAAGTTTTCCGCTGCGTTATTTGATATTCATGTTTAAGAACTGTTTGTGAATGAGTAAATCCAACAAGTGGGGCCTCCCGGGTTTGGGGCCTTACATAATACTAGCAAAAATATTAAACAATTGGGCTCAAGTGGGATGTTCTAAGTCTATTAAAGCGTGTTTGAGTCATTTTAACTCGTTTAAAGTTACAGTTGGATGTTCTAAGTTTATTAAAGTGTGTTTGGGTCATTTTGACCCGTTTAAAGTTAAAGCTGGATATTTTAAGTCTCTAAAAGTGTGTTTGGGTCATTTTGACCCGTTTTAAGTTACAGTTGGATGTTCTTAATCTAGTAAGTCTAACAACAAAATCTTTTGACTTACATAATCTGATGATGCATTCGTGTTGGCCCAACCGGTCTCTTCTTTATAATGGGTCGATTTAAACACATCAATTGGGCCGGTACCTTGTGAAAAACAAAAAGAATATCACTAAGAATTAATAAGCATGTTTATATAATACTAACAATTTTATTTTCATACCTCCATGTGTCATCGCAGTTGTTTAACACAAACCATTGTAATGATTTGTTGGCATGTTCAGAGAGCGCCTTGATTTTCTTTTTCGATATTGGTCGACATTGTGAAGAAAACACTTGAAACTGCCTTTTGGGAATGCCAGCATCTGCATTTCTATCTGGTCGGTTAAATTTGGTCTGCATACCATCCAGATACATAGAGCAGAATGTCAAGGCTTCATCTGCAACATAACCCTCCGCAATTGAGCCTTCGGGTTTGGCTTTGTTTCTAACATATGCTTTGAGCTTTTTCATGTATCTTTCAAAAGGATACATCCATCTTATATACATAGGGCCACCAAGAATAGCTTCTTCAGGTAAATGAAGAATGAGATGAACCATTATGTCAAAAAATGCTGGAGGATATATCATTTCCAAATTGCATTATATCTTAACCACTTCCTCATTTGCTTCATACATGTCTTTCACATCTACTGATCCTGCACAAATTTTTTGAAAGAATGTGCAAACGTCATTGATTGTTGTTGAAACATTTTTGTGCAGACCCGATCGTACCCCTATTGGCAGCAATCGTTGCATGAGGATGTGATAATCATGGGGCTTTAACCCAATTATATTTGAATTACCTTATTTTTGAAATTCGATCCAAATCCATCAGGCAGTCTCACTCCTCGAATAAACTGACAAAAGCGTTCTCGATCACTGGGTGTGAAAGAGTAAGGAGCTCGTGGTTGGTACAACTTATTGTTTTTTTGTGTTAGCCATAGGTTATGTCGAGTACCCATATTTTCCAAGTCTTTGCGGGCTTTGTGTGTGTCTTTTGATTTATCGTTCATCAACAAAGTACCCAATAAACTCTCACACACATTTTTCTCCATGTGCATAACATCAAGATTGTGTTTTAAAAGCAGAGAAGACCAATAATCGAGCTCAAAGAAGATACTTCGTTTAGTCCAATTCAACTCTGATGTTAGGCGCTTTCTTTTTACCCCTCCATACATTGGATGTTTCCCCGGAACACGATCTGGGAGATTTTTTAGGTGTTCTAATATTTGAGCATTAGTCAATCGTCGGGGAGGATGTTTTGTCTCTTTCTTGCCATCAAACGACAGATCGTTCCTCCATTTATGCTTTCTAGACAAGAATCTTCTATGTCCAACAAAAGCTATCTTATTCGTTATAGCGCACGAAGGTGTGTCAACGTTACACGTAGGACATGCTTTATAACCTTGACCACTCCATCCAGACAAGCTACTACGAGCAAGATAATCGTTGATAGTCCATAACAGTGCAGCATGCATCCTAAATACAGTTTTGGTTAATGCATCTCTCACCTGGACTCCTTCAGCCCACAACATTTTCAACTCATCAACCAACAGCCTTAAGTATACATCAATGTCCTTACTAGGTGATTTAAGCCCGGGAATTAGCAAGGTTAACATGAAAGAAGACTCTTTCATACATAACCACGGTGGTGTATTATATGTTGTTAACACTACCGGCCACATACTGTAAGTCTGACTCATGTTACCAAACGGATTAAAACCATCGGCAACCAAACTTAAGTGGACATTCCTTGGTTCTTTAGCAAAATCTGGATATCTCTCATCAAAATCTTGCCATGCCTTCCCATCAACCGGATGTCGCATCATACTATCTGTTGAGCGTCCAGTATTATGCCACATCATTTCTTTTGCCGTTAATCTTGAACTATATCTTCGTCGAAGCCGTGAAGTTAAAGGAAAGTAGCGCAACACTTTATGTGGTACTTTCTTCCCCCTTGTGTTTTTATCAACCCATCTACTCTCATCTCAAACCGGACAGTTTTGCATTGATTCATTCTCCTTCCAAAACAGTGCACAATCATTAATGCAAGCATGGATAGACTGATATCCTAACCCAATCTTACGCAGTTTCTTCTTAGCTTCATAGTGTGACCCTGGAACGTGATTTTCCTTCGGCATTGCAATTTGTAGAAGCTCTAACAGTTGGTCAAACGAACTATTCGTCCATTTGTTGATAACTTTGATATGCATCAATTTGGCTATGAAGTTTAGGGAAGACATTTGACTACAATCGGGGTATAACTCCTTATTTAGCTCCTCAAACAACGCATCAAACTCTGGGTCTAAACCAGTTCCATCTTCATCTATATTATCCTCGTTTGTATTTTGCTCAGCCATCACATCATCTATGGCATCAAACATCTCATTATTTGTTGTTGTAGTTATTGGAGGAGTTGGTGTTGTTCTTGGGGCAAAAAGTGATGCTATCTCCGCCACACGAGGATGTTGTTCACCATGATAAATCCAATTCTGATATGATTGTAGAACCCCACGGTCATGTATGTGGCCATATATCGTGTTCAAATCTTGTCGACACGCATTACAACAACGTCTACACGGGAAAAACGCTCTACCTCGACCGTTGACATGGTTCTTGGCCGTCTCTATAAAGTTGCGAAGACCGCTTAAGAAAGCCGGAGAATTCCGATTTCCCAGTGTAACCCAGCTTTTATCAATTGCCATATCTAGTGTCATATCTATCGTGTTATAAGCATACACATATACTTGCATGTAATAAATGATATAAACGAATGTATGTGATTTGATCGGTACTCTAAGGTAGAGGTGCACAAATCGGTTTTTTAACCCAAACCGGTTCAAACCGACCCGAACCGGTTTGGTCAACGAAAAGTCAAAACCGGTTTGGACCCAAACCGGTTCGGGTTAAACCGGTTTCAGTGAGGGAAATATGTAAACCGGTCAAACCGGTTCGGGTAGGTTTTAAACCGGTTTGCCCCTTAAACCGGTTTTTATTAAAAAAAAAAAAATCAAATAAATTTTATGTTTTTAATATAAAATCCAAAATAAAATATAACAAAATTAAAACATAAAGTTCAACGTTTATTAATATTTGGATAGTTCGGAAATTAAAAAACATAACAAGATAAAATTGTAAAACATTACAAAAAGTATAACAAATATAAAACATTAAGTTCAACGTTTTATTTTTTGGAATATTGATTGATTATTCTTGTGCGTTGTCTTCGGAACTAGAGCTTCGTAGCCTTGCATCTTCGGCTAGTTCTTAATCCGTGACTGGTTCGGATATTCCAAGATCAACCTCGTTGTTGTGTATGACTTCTTCGGCTTGAATTTCATCTTTGAGAGAAGTTTGGTCTTGTATCCTATCCATCGCATCCAAATGGTCCTTAAACAAATGCACATTTCCATCGCTAGGGGTGTGAGTCTAGTCCTTCGTATCGATAATACCCTGCCACTAAAAGAAAACGCAGATTCCGAAGCTACCGTGGAAGCTTGGACGGTTAGTACATCACGGGCCATGGCGGAAAGAATCGGAAACGAAGCTTCGTTTTGTTTCCACCATGCCAAAATATCAAACTCCTCAAAAACGGTAGGAGGCATAAACGCTAAAAAGTTTGTGCCAACATACCTTCCGAGTTCGCTACTCGGGGTGGTACCTCGAGCACGTTTACTAAATTCATTTAACATTTCGTTATATAAATTCAAGTTAACATCTCTCGAGCTACCACTTGATGATGTACCCATTGTATCATGTGGAGTCGGAGTTGTACCATATTTATGTAAATAAACATCAAATAAATCTTGTAAACATTTGTTAAAATATGTTTTTGTGCCTTGTGCAAAATGGATGTCTTCGCTATCCAAATTCAAAGCGTAAGTAATTCTATCAATCAAGGTTTCAACCCCGTAAAAATTTATGGTAGGGTTTAACGCGGCGGCGCAAGTTATAACGGGAGGGATTTCTTTAAAATATTTCACTAATTTTTCTTTCATCGGTTATATCATTTTTGTAAAAAGATCGCTTTTATTTTCAAGCTCAGACAACTTGTTAGCCATTAAATATATTTGTTTTAGTGTTAATGGACTTGTGGGATAATAAACACCGGATAAAAAAGTTGTGACGGTTTTGAAAACTTCAAGCAATTCGGTTACGTCTTTTAAAATGTTCCAATTTGTAGACGGAAAGTTTTGAATTTTACGACGAGGTTTTGAGGAAAGTATATCATGAAATATTTCTAAAGTTTCTCTTTGTCGTAAAGCGCTATAAAACATAATATAAGTCGAGTTCCATCTTGTCTCGACGTCCCAATTCGGGCTTAAGCAAAGATTATTCGTATCACGACAAAATTTAATATAATCATGGTATCTTTTTCTGTTACTAAAAATATCCTTAAGCATTTGTCGAAAACTATATGTTAAGTTTGAAACCTCTTCAATTGCAAGCCCGGCTTGCACCGCCAAGTTAATGATGTGTGCGACACATCGACTATGGAAAAAAACGCCGTTGCAAACGGGTTTATATTTAATTTTTAGTTTTTGAACCGCATTTGTATTATTAGATGCATTATCAAAAGACATTGAAAAAAGTTTATTTTGTAATTTAAATTCGTTAATAACACCATCCAATATATAAAATAAATTTTCGCCGGTGTGTGGATATTCAAACAAGTCAAAAGCGATTGTACGCTTCATCATTTGCCACGTATTGGGATCAACCCAATGCGCGGTAACGCAAAGGTACGAATCGGGTATACCATGTGGAGCCGACCAAACATCGGTGGTTAAGTTTACACCGGTTTGCAAATTTTCAAAACCTAAAATTAATTCTTTTTTTGCTTTTTTCCACATTTTTATACAATCTCGTCTAAGGGTTGTGCGACTTACTTGGTGATAACGAGGTTGGAGTGTCTCTTGAATCATCTTTGTCAAGCGCGGATTGTCAAAGTGGTTGAACGGCAATCCTTCTTGAATCACTAACCTCGCCATTCGATCTCGAACAATATTTGGATCAAAGTTCCAAATTCCTCCTTCGCTTGTCATCGAGGCTTAACCTTCACTTGGAATTCCCTTCAATGACGGGCAAGATTTTTCCATATGCGTTTTCAAAGTAGTGTTTGAATCTTTCCACAAAAACGCACCACACAACTTGCAACGAGCACGTTCCTTTCCGTTTGACAACAAACATAAATCGTAATTGCACCAGATTGCCGGATTTCTCGTTGTTGCTAGAATTTGCACAACGGTAACTTCGTTTGAGGAACCACTAACACCAAAACTTTCCATGTTTTTTTTTTGAGTTTAGAGAGAGTTTAGAGAGCGTTTTTGAGCGGTTAAAGAGCGGTTTTAGAGATTAGAGAGTGTAAAGAGAAGTGTGATCAACCCTAAACACCCCCCACCTATTTATAGTGTTTTATGGGTCCAAAAAACTCCAAAAAAACGGCCAAAATCGACCCCAACGGCCATATAGCCGTTGGCCAACGGCTAGAACTCGCCCAACGGTTCAAACCGGTTTGAAAACCGGTTTCCTAACCCGGTTTAGCCAAAACCGGTCCCAACCCGATTTTTTTTCAGAAATCCTCAAACCGGTTTGAAACCGGCGGTTTTTGGGCAACCCGAACCGGTTTGGTCCAAACCGGTTTAACCCAAATCGGTTTGCCGGTTTGAACCGGGTTAAAAAAAAAACCGGTTTTTTTGTGCACCACTACTCTAAGGCGGTGGATCCTAACCCACTTTTTGAATATTCTATCTCATATGTATACATTTTAACGAGTTGACTATTTAAGAAAAAATCAGCAGCATTTCACCTTAACTCCCCAAGTATGCAGATAAACCGCAAACTCGAAGGAGTAAGGAGAAATATCTACCAATTTTTTCTTAAATGTCAACCCGTTAAAATATATACATATCCTAAATAAGATAGAATATTCAAAAAGCAGTCCCAAAGGGGACAATCTAAAATTTATCTCTATCAGATAAATTTCGGACATGTATATTCTAAAGAGTTATCCTAAATAAACATACTAGTGTACACAACATGAGACGTACATAAAGGTATAAAAGTCGGGATGCATACCTTAAAAAAATTTAATGAAACACAAATAAGATGTTATTCACACCTCTCCAACCGCAATGAGTTCCGAACTTGCAACAAAATTAAATAAAGTTACATATACATACAAAGATATATACATACATTCACAATTACATAAATACATACACGATTATATACATACAAATCATACAATTACATAATCATACATACGAACATACATACAAATATACATACATATTATATACAAACACACATAAATAAATGCCCAAATTCTAAAATTACATATACAAACACAATTACATACATAAAAATACATACATACACGTATATACATACATAGCCTTTACAAACATATATAAACAAAATACCCAAATTCCCAAAGTACATACATAAACATAATTCCATACATAAACATAAACATAATATAAATACATACAAACACACATACATGTATATACATACATAGCCTTTACAAACATACATAAACAAATACCCAAATTCCCAAATTACATACATAAACACAATTCCATACATAAACATAATACAAATACATACAAACACACATACACATATATACATACATATTATATACAAACATACATATATAAATGCCCAAATTCTTCTATAAATGCCCAAATTCCCAAATTTCATCTAAACCTAATTTCATATCTACACCTAATTTCATCATAAAATTACATAAATATTTATAAAATCATACATCTAAACCATATATACATACATACAAATAAACACAAACATATACATACAAACATACATCTAAACATAATTTGTAGAAAAACATACATGTAAACCAAATTTGTAGAAAAATTACTAACCAAGTTTGCAAATTAGCTTCCTCTAAGCTTGAAATCCTTAAAAAATGGTTAAATATTCAAACACCAAACAAAAACAAAAGAAATTAAGCAAAAAACACCAAAATGTTGATTTTCTTGTTAAGATTGAACAATATATGTTAACTCACCTCAAAACCAAAGAGATTGGTGAATATTGCTTCACAAAATACCCAAAAAAATGTAAAATCGCCGGAGAGAGAGATGGAGGCGTTTGGAGGTTTTTTTGGTCGAAATAGGAAGCAGAAGGCTGTATTCTGTGTTAATTCGCGCTTAGACCTATACCAACGACATGTCGTCGGTATAGGCTATTATGTCGGCGCTGTAGGTTGCCTGTACCGACGACATGTCGTCGGTATAGACCATTTTATAATTTTTTTAATTAAACAAAAAAAAAATTTTGACCGACGAAAACATTATTATATTAAAAAAACAAAAATAAAATCCAAATTACCCTATACCGACAACATGTCGTCGGTATAGGTTTTCCCCAATAATTCATTGGGCGCCATTTTTCCCCCCCATCTGGCTCAACCCTGTACCGACGACATGTCGTCGGTATAGGGTGTTCCTGTCAAAATTTTGGTTTTGACCATGTCGTCGGTATAGGGTGACCTATGCCGACGACAATTGTCGTCGGTATAGGCGGCGTCGGCACAAGGTCTTTTTTCTTGTAGTGTTTAGGGTGGGTGGGGTTAGGGTTTTTAGGCTTTTCAGGTTAGGGTTGGAGGGGGGTTTTAGGTTTTTGGGGGTGCAGGGGGAGGGGGTTTAGGTTTTTGGGGGCGGGATAGAGTTCGATTAGACGGTTCCAACGTCGCTGGAATGAACTCAACCGAAGTTCGTTTGACCCACTTCTCAGCGTTTGTTAGCAAAAAACCACTTTTTTGTGAAACGTTCACTTGTATATATATATATATATATATATATATATATATATATATATATATATAGGAGAGAGTTATACTAAAAAATACTTTTTTTTTCTAAAATGCCTAAAAAGGAGATTTTAGACATGGTGTTTTTTCATTTTAGGTATTGTGTTTTTATTTTATTTATGTTAACATATTTAAAAGTTAAACAACATCATGCTTAAAATTTTAAACACCATGCCCTTTTTAGGAAAAAAGTCCTTTTTAGTATAACTCAACTATATATATATATATATATATATATATATATATATATATATATATATATATATATATATATATATATATAGGGGTATGTTCTTTTAAGAACCAACAATATGTTAAGAACCGTGAGAACCACATTAACTCTTCCCCTGTTTATAATATAAATTGACTAGAATTCATATACATTTCAATATGTTTAAGGTTTAGTTTTAAAAGACCTCGAATTTATAGTCGTTTTTTTAAAATGCATATATGCACTCACACTATATGCACAAATGAATGCATGTATGCATATTTTTATACTTTTCTTAAAAAAATTCAGGAGAGAGGAGATAAACTCAAACTAAGAGTGGGAAGAGATAAATAAAACATTGTTGTTGAATTTTACTTTTTTCCCTAAAGCGATATGTACACGTTTTGTGCGGTTCTTTCGGTTCTCAACATATGGTTGGTTCTCAAAAGAACATGCCCCTATATATATATATATATAAGTTTTCATGCCACGTGTCGCCTCCATATTCATTCTCATCATTTTTTTCTTGCCTCTATATCTTATTAAATACATCTTTATCTTTTAATAATAATAATATATTTTTAAGAATATATTAATTATACTAACAAAATACATTTATTTTAAATTATCGCTTATTAAAGAAACTTTGAAATCTAATTATATAACTTTTATTTTCAATCAAATATTAAATGAATGTCAAATTATAATAAATAATAATTAACGTATTTTCGAAACTTAATTATATATTAATTTTACATATTGAATTTTGTTTTTTATTCTTAGTATATGTAATACATTTTTATAAGTGTAAAAATATATAAATAAAGATTTAAGAATTTTATGTACTAATATTTTTCACCTCGTGTGTAACACGGGTTCTAAGCTAGTATATATATATATATAGGGGGAGAATCAAATAACAAGTAGTTTTTCGCTAAAAGATATAATAAATGACAAAACCTTAAGAAACGATATCAAACGAACTTCGATTGAGCTAATTTCAGCGGCGTTGGAACCGTCTCGTCGAACTCTACCATCTTAGCTTTTAGGGTTTAGCTTTTAGGTTTAGATTTTATGTTTAAATTTTAGGGTTTTAGCCTTATGGTTTAGCTTTTAGTGTTTATATTTTATGGTTTAGGTTTTTTTTTTGTGGGGTGGGGGGTTTAGGTTTTTGGGGGTGGGTGAGGGTGGGTTTAGGTTTTTTGGGGGGGATGGGGTGCGGGGGTTAGGTTTTTAGGGGTGGGGTGGTGGTTTTAGGCTTTTCGGGGTAGGGTTGGAATGGGGGTTTAGGTTTTTGAGGGTGCGGGTGGAGGGGGTTTAGGTTTTTGGGTGCGGGTTAGGGTTCGATAAGACGGTTCCAACGCCGCTGTAATGAGCTCAATCGGAGTTCGTTTGACCCACTTCTTAGTATTTTTTTTAGCGAAAAACCATTTTTAGTGAAATCATCCCCTGTATATGTGTGTGTGTGTATATATATATACATATATATCGGAAGTGTAAAATATAAAATATATATAACTTTTAAGAACAAACCTTAGCTTTATGATTTTTTTTGAAGGCAGAATTATATAAATGGAACCAACCTAGCAAGAAGCTAGAAAAACAACAAAGAAAAGAACAAAAGCCCTAGCTTTATGATATCGACCAAAAACAAACAACTTAAACCCTAGATTCCAAGCGAATAGCCGACGGAAAATAATCGGTGTTGGTGAACATACCTACAATCTGCAGCGAATAAACTCTTACGGATTACAAGTCCCGATTTCATCTTGCAATGTGAGTCGACGAAATCGGGAAGACGGCGAAGGTCTTGAATTGGGAGGATCGGTGTGAGGATTTTGAATCAAGAAGAGGAGTTGTTTCTCGGGGGAGATTGAGAACGTGAGATGATGAAGTTGCTTCTAAATTGTTGTTGTTTCCATCAAATCCCATGATTGCGTTGAAGATTGTTTGAAGGTGTAGGGTTTTCAAAAGAGTTCAGATGAGTCAGGATTACTAGTTGTGGTTTCAGATGAGTCAAAAGGGGTTATAGAGATACAGGGGTGAATTTACTAAATTACCCTTTATTATTAAAGTAAGAATGGGACACGTGGAGTATTGTACGCTAGGAGATTGGGTTTACAATGTTTTTTTCAACTCAACAATATTTATATTTTACACTTCCGATATATATATATATATATATATATATATATATATATATATATATATATATATATATATATATATATATGTAACATCCCAAAATGTCGAGAAATAAAGTTAACGAGTTCAAGCGGGCCGAAGTCGGGCCGGGTCAGTCGCGAACCGGGCTTGGGGAGGTCTCCCCTATAAATAGCCAGGGTCACCACATGTTTCTCTCATTTGCAATTCTAGAGAGAGAAAACCATAGAGAGAGAAAGTGTCGGAATCGCACAAGATTGCACCCGCTCGTGTCTCTTGCACTCGTGAGAAGAACCTCCGGATCAGAAGCTCGATTCAGGTAACGATCCGACCTAAATCTGAGTTTTTAGTTCGTTTTTGGGTTTTCGGGTCTTGGGTGAAAATCGGACGTTTTTGTGGATGAAACTGAAAGATAATCATAGATTTGAGATCCCTAAGGGAAAACGAACGTTTTGGATGCAACATGTTCGGGATCTTTACATGATCAGACCGAATGCGAAAGTTAGGGTTTTTCACGAAGAACAGGTCGTGCGCACTTGCTAAGTGCGCACGGAGCAGGTCCTGCGCACTTGCTAAGTGCGCAGGAGGAGGAACCTGCGCACTTGCTAAGTGCGCAGGAGGAAGGACCTGCGCACTTGCTAAGTGCGCAGGAGGCAGGGTCTGCGCACTTGCTAAGTGCGCAGACATCAGGCTGTTGAGTAGAGATTAATATGTCTAGAATGGTTAAACCGTTAGAGTCGGTAATGGTCTGATGTGTATGTAACTACTCAATTCAGATCGGAAGTGACGTGGTTGGACCCTTGATTAGGACAACCGAGACTAGCTTATAAGGTGAGTTCTAGAAGCCCTCTTTTAAATGTTTTTATATAATGTTTTCGGGCTGGTGTGTACACGTATGAAATGATGTTTTATGAAATGATGTTTTATAAAATGATGTTTATGAAACTACGTTTACGAAAGGAAATGATTTGGAATGAAGGGTTTATGGAAAGAAAGTTTATGAACGAAATGCTTACGAACGAATGTTATAAAGAAATGGTTTAATGAAAAGGTAAAGGGTTTTGAAAGTGAAGGAAAGGTTTTATGAAAAGAAAACAAAAAGGGGCAAATGTTTTAAAGAAGTCATTACAAATCTAATCTGTCGAATGAATGGAATTGACGAATGAAGTCTGGGAATGTGATTCCCAGCCTTGTGGTAGATTATGGACAGTGAGCCATAGTTACCACAAGAACAACATGGGCAATGTCTTTGTGGCATGTCAATGGTTTTGATGTTGTACAACTGGTAAGGGAGTAACGACGGTTACTCGGGTGATGACGATCATCCTAAGCGAACGAGGTAATGGGAAATCAATGACGGCGATACGTAACAGTTGATTTCCAAAGGAAAGATGCGTGTTGGGCAATGACGGCGATACGTAACGGTTGACCCCACGCATTGAAGGGTTGGGCAATGACGGCGATACGTAACGGTTGACCCAACGTAGTGGTATGGTTGTGGCAATGACGGCGATACGTAACGGTTGCCCACAACATTAAAAGTTCCTACGGGGACATAGAGACGCGTAACGATACAGATTTAGATAATAATGTATGACTTAAATGAATGTTAATATTTTAAACAAATGATTGTGTTTAAATATGCGAAGGTTTACGAATGAAAGGCCCTGTTTTCTTATACGAATGTTAAACCCTATTGAATGTTTGAATGATGAACCACTTCTTAAAACGAACGAAAACTAGAACTCACCAGCGTAGCTGACATTTTTAAGTGTACACATTCAGGTTAAGGTAGGTTCTGAGGATGGACGGTGAGGCTTGGCTAGAGATGAAGAGTTACCCGACTGCTTTTGAAGACTGGCATCCCGTTATGTTTAGTTATGATGTAAATATGTTTTAAACTATGTTTACGCTTCCGCATGTATGAACAACGATTAAGTTATGTTTAAATGAAATTTCCGCTGCGTTATCTGATATTCATGTTTAAGAACTGCTTGTGAATGAGTAAATCCAATAAGTGAGGCCTCCCGGGTTTGGGGCCTTACAAGTTGGTATCAGAGCAATAGTTTGAGAGATTCGGACACTCCCAGTGTCTGAACTTAAACTTTGAATGGGACCGAAAGCGGATGCCAGTACGGGTAACTCGAGCCACAGCATCAGATATGAAGGTAGTATATATTTACGTATATAGTATGCCTTAGAAAGAGTTAGGAAAGGACTTGTGTTCTGATGGAATCACAAAGGTGGTCAAATAGAAATCGAAAGGTAGTGTAATGGTTAATTACAGATGGCCAGTGTATATTAACATCTTACAGTACTTATTGAATTTTATTTGTTAACTAGCGTGATGACATTGGATTCCTTGTCCTATAGAATGAAATGGCGAGAAGAGGGAACGGAAGGCGTGGTGGCCGTACCGGTGGTCGTACCGGCGGTCGAAATGGTGGGCGTGGCAGGATTCCTGCGCGCCAAGAACACAGTGAAGAAGGAAGTGTTCACACTGAACCGGCGGTTAGTGTGCATGAAGCTGAGCAGACACAGGTTGAAGAGCAACCTTTCACTTTTGAACCAGAAGTGAGAGCAGCAATAGCTCGAGAATTCACAGAATTGATGAAGAATTCTCTGCCAGGTCTGTTGGCTGAAGCGTTGAAGCAGGTCAATGGGGCGGGTGGGTCTAGCGCGGCAATTGGTGCTCAGAACAATGAGACCGACAATGCGCCGCCTGCTCGCGGATGTGATTATAAGTCCTTTAAGGCATGTGACCCGCCGATACTCACTGGGAAGAAGGACGCGGTAGCTACTTTTGATTGGGTAATACGTATGGAAGCCGCCATCCGTCTGAGCGAGTGTCGAGCTAATCAAGTAGTGAAGTTTGCTGCTAACTCCTTGAGGGAGGAAGCATCCCACTGGTGGGAAGGTGTACGTCAGGCAAAAGGGAGCGAGATTGTGGATGCAATGATGTGGGCTGACTTGAAAACTTTAGTGATTAAGAATTTCTGCCCAAGGAACGAGATTGAGAAGGTGGAAAGGGAATTTCTGGGTTTGAAGGCCGGGAACATGACGCACCGGCAATACACAACCCGATTTAATGAACTGGCACGTCTGGTGCCACACCTTGTCACTACAGAAGAGAGAAAGAATGCCTGTTATATTCAAGGGTTGCCGGACCAGGTCCGCACCTATGTTAAGGCAAACGCCCCTACTACCTATGATTTGGCATTAGAGCTAAGTGGCGTAGTATTTGACGATCTGGCACTGAATGTTGTTGCCGTTGAAGAGCAAAAGAAGAGACCGAGCTTCTCAAACAAGCGAACTGGGGGAAAGATGTTTGGGTCTCGTGATAAGAGGGCTCGGGTGGGTGAGCCGACTGTTTGTAAGAAGTGTGGAAGGGAGCATGTAGGTGAATGCAGACTGGGATCTAGCTTGTGCTATAAGTGTGGCAAGACCGGGCACTACTCTCGAGAATGCCCGCAAGGCTACAAATGCTACAACTGTGGGGATTTCGGCCATATGAGCCGAGAATGTACCAAGCCCAGGATGGGGGAAACCGGGAAAGGAAAGGGCCCGGAAAAGAAGGGAGAAGGATCTCGTGCAAAGACTCGTGCGTACGCACTGACGCAAGAACAAGCCAGGGCGGATCCCGATGTGGCGTCAGGTACATTCGTCCTTGACAACACTCTTGTTTCTGTGTTATTTGATTCGGGTGCCGGTAAGAGTTTTATATCTGCGTCTTTTTGTAAACGAGTGAAGTACACTGTTAGTAAGTTAGAAAGGGCCTTTAGCGTAGAAACCGCAGAGGGTAGAACTGCGAGAGTGACCGATGTAGTCGACAACTCCACGATAAAAATAGAAGGTCATAGGTTCCCTGTCAGATTGTTTGTTATGGTTTTGGGAGGGTTCGATGTGGTGTTGGGTATGGATTGGCTAACTGCCAATGAAGCTCAAATTATATGTAAACGGAAGATAATCCAACTCAAGGCTCCGGATGGTAGCAAAGTCGAAGTCTTTGGAGATCGTGACGCCCCGATGCCAAACGTCATCTCAATGATTAAGGCAACGAATTACTTGAGGCGCGGATGCGAGGCTTATCTGGTATATGTGATTGACAAGTGTAAGGAAGTGAAGGAACTAGACGATGTACCCGTGGTACGCGAGTACCCGGAGGTGTTTCCAGAGGATTTGCCTGGGATACCACGCGATAGAGAAATTGAGTTCCGAATTGACTTAGTACCAGATGCCCAGCCCGTGGCTAAGGCTCCATATCGACTAGCACCAGTGGAAATGAAGGAACTTATGGTCCAACTAGACGAGTTACTTGAGAAAGGATTTATTCAACCGAGCATCTCGCCGTGGGGTGCTCCGGTGTTGTTTGTAAAGAAGAAAGATGGTTCGATGAGAATGTGTATCGATTATCGCGAGTTGAATAAACGAACGGTGAAGAACAAGTACCCTTTACCAAGGATCGATGACCTGTTCGACCAGTTGCAAGGCGCAAGTTGGTTTTCGAAAATCGACCTTCGGTCCGGGTACCATCAGTTGAAGGTGAGGGAAGAAGACATACCGAAAACTGCATTTCGCACGCGTTATGGACATTTCGAGTTCCGCGTAATGTCTTTCGGATTGACGAACGCCCCCGCAGCGTTCATGGATTTAATGAATAGGGTGTGTCGACCGATGCTGGATCGATCGGTAATTGTGTTCATCGATGATATCCTTATCTACTCCAAGAATGAGGGTGATCACGCATGTCACTTAAAGGAGGTGTTGGAGGCTCTGAAGAGAGAAAAGTTGTATGCTAAGTTCTCCAAATGCGCGTTCTGGCTTAGGGAAGTCCAATTCCTAGGTCACGTCATTGGCCCGAACGTCATTATGGTTGACCGAGCAAAGATAGTAACGGTAAGTGAATGGGACATTCCTAAGACGCCAACTGAAATCCGCAGTTTCTTGGGATTGGCAGGCTACTATCGGAGATTCATCCAGGATTTCTCGAAAATAGCTTCGCCATTGACAAAGTTGACTCGGAAAGAAGTAAAGTACGAATGGGGTTCGACCCAAGATGAGGCGTTTAAGGAATTGAAAGAGAAGCTAACACAAGCTCCAGTCTTGGCCCTTCCCGAGGGCAGTGAAGATTTGGTGGTATACTCTGACGCTTCGGGTCAGGGATTGGGGTGTGTGTTGATGCAGCGTGGTAGAGTGATTGCATATGCGTCGCGGCAGTTGAAAGTTCACGAAGTCAACTATCCGACTCACGATTTGGAACTTGCTGCTGTCGTATTTGCATTGAAAATCTGGAGGCACTACCTGTACGGGGTAAAGTTTACTATTTACTCCGACCACAAAAGTTTGAAGTACTTCTTCGAACAAAAGGAGCTTAATATGAGGCAGAGGAGATGGTTGGAACTCCTGAAGGACTATGACTGTGAAATAATGTACCATCCTGGAAAGGTAAACGTGGTGGCTGACGCTCTAAGCCGAAAGGATGTGCCTACTCCTATTAGAGTGAAAGCTTGCCAGTTGGTGGTAACATCGGATGTGATGAGAGAAATCGAAAGAGCTCAAGATGAAGCTTTGAAGGAAGAAAATATAAAGAAAGAAAGGATGGTTGGCCAACGGGACAAGTTGGAATATAACACCCTCGGTGTTAGAACGTGTTATGGACGGATATGGATACCTATGGGTGGCGAACTTAGGAGCAAAATCTTGGATGAGGCTCATAAGTCTCGTTACTCTATCCATCCCGGTACCAATAAAATGTACCAAGATCTGAAGAGGGAATACTGGTGGCCTGGAATGAAATGTGATGTGACGAAGTATGTAAGCAAGTGCTTGACTTGCTCGCAAGTAAAGGCTGAACACCAGAAACCGTATGGAAAGATTCAACCACTTGACATACCAGAATGGAAGTGGGAACACATTACCATGGACTTCATAACTAAGCTACCTCGCACAGCTAAAGGTCATGACGCCATTTGGGTAATTGTGGACCGTTTAACGAAGAGTGCTCATTTCCTACCTATTCGCGAGGCGTTCTCGTCGGAAAGGTTAGCAGAGGTATTTATCAACGAAGTAGTAGCGCGGCATGGGATGCCCTTGACGATCGTATCTGACCGGGACACACGATTCACATCGAGGTTCTGGAAAAGATTTCACGAGGCGATGGGTACGAGGCTTAATATCAGCATGGCATACCACCCACAAACGGATGGTCAGTCCGAAAGGACCATTCAGACATTGGAGGATATGCTCCGTGCTTGTATTATTGACTTCGGTGGCAGTTGGGACAGCCATCTGCCGTTAGCCGAGTTCTCCTACAACAATAGTCATCACACGACGATAGGCATGCCGCCTTACGAAATGTTGTATGGGAGAAGATGTAGAACCCCGGTTTGTTGGGGTGAGATTGGACAGAAGGAATTAGGAAGTCTCGAAGTCGTAAGAAAGACGTCGGAAAGGTTTGATCAGATCAAAGCACGAATGAAGGCCGCACAAGATCGTCAGAAATCCTATGCGGATAGACGACGAAGGCCTATCGAGTTTGATGTTGGGGACAGAGTAATGTTGAAAGTGTCCCCGTGGAAGGGAATCATTCGATTCAGAAAGAGAGGAAAGTTAAGTCCGAGGTTTGTCGGACCGTTCAGGATAATGGCACGGGTTGGTGAAGTCGCTTATCGGTTGGAGATGCCTGATGAGTTAAGTGGGATTCATCCTACCTTCCATGTATCACACTTGCGAAAGTGTTTGGCGGATGAATCAGCTCACGTACCACTTACTGACATCGAGGTCGACAACAGCCTTAATTACATCGAAGAACCCGTGGCTATCTTAGACCGAAAGGAAAAGCGTTTGCGTAATAAAGTTATTCCATTGGTTAAAGTCCAATGGAGGCACCGAAAGGGATCGGATGCTACATGGGAAACGGAGGCGGAGATGAGGGAGTCGTACCCTCAATTATTTGACTTGTGATAGGTTTCGGGGACGAAACCTATTATAAGGGGGGTAGACTTGTAACATCCCAAAATGTCGAGAAATAAAGTTAACGAGTTCAAGCGGGCCGAAGTCGGGCCGGGTCAGTCGCGAACCGGGCTTGGGGAGGTCTCCCCTATAAATAGCCAGGGTCACCACATGTTTCTCTCATTTGCAATTCTAGAGAGAGAAAACCGTAGAGAGAGAAAGTGTCGGAATCGCACAAGATTGCACCCGCTCGTGTCTCTTGCACTCGTGAGAAGAACCTCCGGATCAGAAGCTCGATTCAGGTAACGATCCGACCTAAATCTGAGTTTTTAGTTCGTTTTTGGGTTTTCGGGTCTTGGGTGAAAATCGGACGTTTTTGTGGATGAAACTGAAAGATAATCATAGATTTGAGATCCCTAAGGGAAAACGAACGTTTTGGATGCAACATGTTCGGGATCTTTACATGATCAGACCGAATGCGAAAGTTAGGGTTTTTCGCGAAGAACAGGTCGTGCGCACTTGCTAAGTGCGCACGGAGCAGGTCCTGCGCACTTGCTAAGTGCGCAGGAGGAGGAACCTGCGCACTTGCTAAGTGCGCAGGAGGAAGGACCTGCGCACTTGCTAAGTGCGCAGGAGGCAGGGTCTGCGCACTTGCTAAGTGCGCAGACATCAGGCTGTTGAGTAGAGATGAATATGTCTAGAATGGTTAAACCGTTAGAGTCGGTAATGGTCTGATGTGTATGTAACTACTCAATTCAGATCGGAAGTGACGTGGTTGGACCCTTGATTAGGACAACCGAGACTAGCTTATAAGGTGAGTTCTAGAAGCCCTCTTTTAAATGTTTTTATATAATGTTTTCGGGCTGGTGTGTACACGTATGAAATGATGTTTTATGAAATGATGTTTTATAAAATGATGTTTATGAAACTACGTTTACGAAAGGAAATGATTTGGAACGAAGGGTTTATGGAAAGAAAGTTTATGAACGAAATGCTTACGAACGAATGTTATAAAGAAATGGTTTAATGAAAAGGTAAAGGGTTTTGAAAGTGAAGGAAAGGTTTTATGAAAAGAAAACAAAAAGGGGCAAATGTTTTAAAGAAGTCATTACAAATCTAATCTGTCGAATGAATGGAATTGACGAATGAAGTCTGGGAATGTGATTCCCAGCCTTGTGGTAGATTATGGACAGTGAGCCATAGTTACCACAAGAACAACATGGGCAATGTCTTTGTGGCATGTCAATGGTTTTGATGTTGTACAACTGGTAAGGGAGTAACGACGGTTACTCGGGTGATGACGATCATCCTAAGCGAACGAGGTAATGGGAAATCAATGACGGCGATACGTAACGGTTGATTTCCAAAGGAAAGATGCGTGTTGGGCAATGACGGCGATACGTAACGGTTGACCCCACGCATTGAAGGGTTGGGCAATGACGGCGATACGTAACGGTTGACCCAACGTAGTGGTATGGTTGTGGCAATGACGGCGATACGTAACGGTTGCCCACAACATTAAAAGTTCCTACGGGGACATAGAGACGCGTAACGATACAGATTTAGATAATAATGTATGACTTAAATGAATGTTAATATTTTAAACAAATGATTGTTTTTAAATATGCGAAGGTTTACGAATGAAAGGCCCTGTTTTCTTATACGAATGTTAAACCCTATTGAATGTTTGAATGATGAACCATTTCTTAAAACGAACGAAAACTAGAACTCACCAGCGTAGCTGACATTTTTAAGTGTACACATTCAGGTTAAGGTAGGTTCTGAGGATGGACGGTGAGGCTTGGCTAGAGATGAAGAGTTACCCGACTGCTTTTGAAGACTGGCATCCCGTTATGTTTAGTTATGATGTAAATATGTTTTAAACTATGTTTACGCTTCCGCATGTATGAACAACGATTAAGTTATGTTTAAATAAAATTTCCGCTGCGTTATCTGATATTCATGTTTAAGAACTGCTTGTGAATGAGTAAATCCAATAAGTGAGGCCTCCCGGGTTTGTGGCCTTACAATATATATATATACATATATATATAGGGACGTTTTCACTAAAAAATGGTTTTTCGCTAAAAAATACTAAGAAGTGGGTCAAACGAACTCCGATTGAGATCATTCCAGCGGCGTTGGAACCGTATCATCGAACCCTGACTCGGACCCAAAAACCTAAAACCCCCCCTCCACCCGCACCCCCAAAAACATAAAACCCCCTTCAACCCTATCCCGAAAAGCCTAAAACCACCACCCCACCCCCCAAAAACCTAAACCCCCCACCCCCCCCACCAAATAAACCTAAGCCCACCCCCACCCACCCCCAAAAACCTAAACCCCCCACCCCCACCCAAAAAAAAAACCTAAACCATAAAATCTAAACCATAAGGCTAAACCCCTAAAATTCAAACGTAAAATCTAAACCTTAAAAGCTAAACCCTAAAAACTAAGATGGTAGAGTTCGACGAGACGGTTCCAACTTCGCTGAAATTAGCTCAATCGGAGTTCGTTTGATATCGCTTTTTAAGCTTTTTGCCATTTATTTGATTTATTAGCGAAAAACTACTTTTATTTGATTCTCCCCCTATATATATATATATATATGTATATATATATATATATATATATATATATATATATAACCTCAAAAAAAGAGAACTAAAGAACCATTCTCAACCACACATTTAAAAAAAAACAATCTAAAAGCAAAATGCTAAAAACTAAACCGGAAATGCTAAATGCTAAAAGTTAACCCTAAAGCTAAATGCTAAACACTAAAAGATAAACAGTAAAAGCGAAACGTTAAACATAAACGATAAAAGCTAAACCGTAAAAGATAAACGCCAAAAGATAAATCGTAAAATCTAAGCGATAAAAACTAAAAGATAAACCATAAATCTAAATGATAAACACTAAAATATAAAACTAAACTAACCCCTAAAATTAAACTAAAGCTAAAGCTCATAAAAAATACAAAGAAACAGCTAAACAATACAAAAAGAAATATTGTCAATATAAAGCAATTTGAATTGGTAAAATTAACAAAACCAACTCCACCCGCGCAGAGGTTTCTCTCTTTTCATTCAAGAAAGACGTCTCGGTTTCTAGTCCAACACGCTAGCTTACGTAAGTTTTCTTTTATTATTATTTTTTTCTTTCTCTCATATAATGTATGGCTAAGAATGGTTCTTCGTTTCTCTAGTTTTTATGGTTTATCATTGAACTTTCGTCTATCCCTATTATAATAAAAGAATAAATTTTTTTAAAATTATCATGAAAAATAAATATTAAAAAAAAATCAAGAAATTAAAAAAATAGAAGATTTAAAAAAGTGAGTTTTTAAAGTTTTATTATTAAAAAATAAGTTTTTAAAAATTTATTATTAAAAAAGCAAAATTTTAATTTACATATAAAATTTGAAAATTACTACTTTTGTATTTTAAATAAACGTGTTAGAATAAAGTTTACTATTATTTAATTAGTAGTTTTTTAATAAAGCTTGATATTTATAAATAACTTTTTTATTTTGACTTATAAATTTTAATAGTTAGTTTTTAATTAAAATTAAGAAATTTATAAATATATATTTTTAAAGTGTATTATAATTTATTTTATTTTTTTTAAATTGTGATATTGTTTTTTCAAAAAGATGTGTTTGGTTTCAGTTCTAATTTATTAGTTTTAACTATGTTAAAAACTGATTCATTACACGGGTTAAATAAAAATCTAACTTTTGTAAAGCAGTAGTTTGTATGAATATTTGTATGTTAGATATAATTAGCCATTGTGAAATTAGAAATAATGAATATTTAAGAATTTTAAATAACAAATAATGAAAATTTAAAAATTATAAATAACATATAATGAATATTTAAGAATTATAGAGTTATATTTTAAGATAAGAGATAATTGATATCTTCTTATGAAATAGTAAGTTTTAATAAAACATTAGAAGAAATTCTAGATATATAATTATTTAAAATCATTAATTATTTAGTAAGAGAGAGTTATTTAATATTAGAGAGAGGCGGAAAACAAAAATGTATACTTCAGCAGAAGTCACACACGTGACAGATAAAGTTATTTATTTATTATCATAAAGATTTTTTCATATTTAATTTTGGAATTTTAAATTTAAATTGTGGCGATATATTAAAGAGTGAGATATTTTAAATTTGAAGTTTCAATTTTTGAATTTAAAAAACGATATATTATTAAATTTTAAGTTTTATTTGTATCTTTTACTTTTTTTTTAAATGCGAAATTTAGTATTAAAAGTTTAGCGAGATTTTCCGTATATAAGGCGAGATATTTTTTTTAATTCAATTTTGATACGTAAATTTAATTAGAACTTAAACATTTTTAAATATGTTACAACATCAATGTTAAAGTTTTTTTTTCAAAGATGCTGATAGAATTTTCAAGAAGCTAATAAAATGGAGAAACAACATATGCAAGGAAACCATTGACCAATTTGATTATTTTCGATATCTTTGACTCCCTTCTGGCTTCAATCAGCTTGACACCGTTTGTGACCTTTATTTTGATCGGTTTTGAATATTTTGTATTTTAAGTTATTGAGGAAAAGAAACCTCATTATTTGTTGCATTTAGTGGGTGTTAATATTTTTTGCATTTCAATTCGGTTTTGATATTGAAATTACGAAACACTTAAGAGTATATGACGATCTTTAATTTCGTTAGGTAATGTTCTTCATCTTTATGTTCTAATATGTAGGTTTTGTTCATTTTTATGTTTTAAGATAATCCTTTTGCACATTTAAGTTTCGGTGCTGCAAGATTTCAATCAATTATTATGATTCTAGAGCTGCAATCGTTAATTAGGGACTATCTCTAAATATGTTCAATAAATCAAATTACTTAGATAAGACAGTCACACGTAAAATTCAAGATTTTTTTCACTATATAAAGATTCAATTTTTTTTTATTCTACTGATGTTTTTTTTATGTTTATATGGTGTTAGGTTAATACCCTGGTTTTAATTTTCATTTTATGTATAAAATGTATAAGTTTATGATTATGTATAGAACGCAAAACACATTAATCTTTGTTTTATTGATTCCTTTTATCTACATATACTTTCTTTGTTTATTTATGTTATTATGAACATAATATTATACAATAAGCGGATGTTCTTCTTTATAAATTACATTTGTAACAACACAATATATAAAAAAAATGTGTTTCCATTGGTAGAATCCATTTTGTCTCTAGTTCTCTAGGTGAAAAGTATTTTTTAAAAATTATTTTAATCCAATTTAAAAGGACCAAGATCATTTGAAGAAATTCACACAGTTAATGCACATATATTACCTATCCTTAGATACGCATGTTATTCTCTTCGACTATTAGATGATGCCATTGAATACATCGAAACAATTGAAGAAACACGTCATTCAGGTTCTGGTTATTTCCTAAGGAATTTATTTTCGACTATATTAATATCTAATAACATTTAGAGCTTATTTTATTTAGGAAAATTCATGGGAATACTTGTTAAACGATTTTTACTACAAACAACAACATATTTTGAAGTCTTCAGATATAAAAAGTATTTATGATCGTCGTTATTAAAAATTATTCTTAATTTTTTATATATTTAAAAATAAATTTTATATAAGTGTAGATAGTATCTGTCATAACCGATTCATTTAATCCTATTTTAGAACTAATTAATTTTGTGTATCCTACTATTCTTGAACATGCATCTAATCTATAATATTTTCAATAACGAGCGATACATGCACCAAAAAATGAAGTCGCACAAGAAATTAATGTTCCCTTCCTATCAATGTTTCTAGGAGATTCAAATGAATATCGAAGTGCAAATAGTATCTGTCAATCAGAGCATCTTGATAATAATTTTGATGAAAATATATACTCTCCTTATTTTCTAAATGGACTTAAATTACCAGGTTTGTTAAAGCATAAATTAGTTTTAAATTTCGATGCTCAAGTTATGCTACTATGAAATATTGATAAAAAATGGTTTATGTAATGGAACAAAACTTTAGGTCAAATAACTAGGTAATCGCATTATAGAAGCAGAGATTATATATGGAAGCAACGTTGGTCACCGTAATTTTATCCCTATAATTGGGTTAACACATTCAGACAAAAGGATTTTATTTAAATTTCAAAGAATAAAAAAATACAATAGTTGTATGTTTTGCAATGATCATGAATAAAAGTCTAGGACAGTCACTTTCAAATGTTGGTTTGTATTTGAAAAATCCAGTGTTTATTCATGGACAACTGTATGTTGTATTATCAAGAATTTAAAGTATAGATTGACTTAAACTATTAATCTTTAATAAAATGGAAAAGTTAGCAATACCACGTAAAATGTTGTATACAATGAATTATTTTCAAATTTATAAATTATTATTGTAAGGTTTCATTTGATATGTAATTTAATGTATTATAAAAAGTACCCCACTTATGAAATGTATTTTAATGCATTTTTTGATGTTTTGATTACTTTCATCCATATAATCTTAATATTTAACAAAAACAAAAAGTTACTAATACAATATCAAATTTTTATAAAAAAAAATGTGTTAAGATATTTATCAATCTAATCTTAACGTTTCACCTCGTGTAACACACGAGTTTAAAGCTACTCTATATATATAGGGGGAGCTTCAAATAATAAGTGGTTTTTCGCTAAAAAAACAAAGAAATGACAAAAACCTTAAAAAACGATATCAAACGAACTCCAATTGAGCTCATTTCAGCGGCGTTGGAACCGTCTCGTCGAACTCTACCATCTTAGTTTTTAGGGTTTAACTTTTAAGGTTTAGATTTTAGGTTTGAATTTTAGGGTTTTAGCCTTAAGGTTTAGCTTTTATAGTTTAGGTTTTTTTTTGGGTTGGGGTGGGGTGGGGGGGTTGAGTGGGTTTAGGGTTTTTTTTTTTTTGGGGGGGGGGGGGGTGTTAGGCTTTTCGGGGTGGGGTTGGAGTGGGGGAGTTTAGGGTTTTTTTTTTTTGGGTGGGGGGGGGTGGAGGGTGGTTTAGGTTTTTGGAGGCAGGTTATGGTTTGATGAGACGGTTCCAACGCCTTTGGAATGAGCTCAATCGAAATTCGTTTGATCAATTTCTTAGCGTTTCAAAAAACCACTTATTAGTGTAACCTTCCCCATATATAATATTATGTTTAATCTATCTATTTATTAAATACAGACAAATCAAAATTAATTTATTTAAAGGCTATTTTTCCATTCGGAACTACTCATAGCCGTCATTCATAATTCGTCACCCAAGTTATAAAAGAGATGTTATCTACTAATATGATTTTGTATTTTGCTTATAGTAAAACATATTTTGATAAATTATAACAAAAGTTATAAAACACATTAAATGATAAATAAATAAAAATATCTAATTAATTAAGTAAGAAATAAAGAAAATAAGAAAAATAAACTATAGTACATATATACTCTGTAAACAATCAATAAACAAAAAAAATTAAAGAATTAAATTAGATATATTATTTTAAAACTATGGGGTCTAGAAGTCAAGTAATGAGGATAGAATGAGAGCTAACTTTTTTTATGTTGCGATCAACAAGTCTAATGATACAGGTAGAGAGCTTGTATGTGTGTACATATATATTTATTATTTAATTATTTGGTAAAGGTAGCCCCAATACATTTCATAATAGAGGTCTTAGATTCGAATCCTAGCAGCAACAAAAAGGGTCTGTGGCCAGGTCAGGGGATTTACCCAGATTGGGGGTTCCTCCTGTGGTGGGCTGCCCTATATGTTCTAGGTGTTGCCCCGAGGAAACCCAATTATTCTAGAATATCTATCGTTGCCGTTCAAATTTTTTTTTTAATCTTTTTAAAGAGATATATTTTCGTTATAAAAGAAATGTTATGTATCTATGTATCTATATATGTTTTAAATTATAACAAAAGATATTATGATAAATTATGACAAAAGTAATAAATCAAATTAAATGATAAATAAATAAAATTGTATAATAAGTTAAATAGTTATTTTAGATTTAGATTTATGTTTATCTATGTTGCGGTCTACATGTCTAGTGATGAAGGTAGAGACTGTGTGTGGTTGTATATATTTACATATGTATATACTACGTTAAAAACTCGTGTATTACACGGGTTAAACAATAATGAACGAAACAAATCAAAATTTTGTAAGTATTTGTCATGATTGATGTAACATCCCGAAAATAACAATGAAATAATGATGACCGGTTTCGGTACGCGACGGATGGTACGGACGAGGCCCGATGGGCCTGGCGAACATGGTCGGCAAACCTGGGGGGGGGGGCCTCCCTTAAATAGCTAAATACCCCATATTTCTCTCATTTGGAAAACCTAGAGAGAGAAACCCGTAGAGAGATAAAGAGACGGACCGGCCCGAGATTATAGCATAGTGTTGCTCCATAGCTCGTGAGAAGAACCTCTGAATCCAAAGCTCGATACTCGTAACGATCTGACCTAGATCTGAGTTTTTGTTCATTTTGGGGTTTTTGATAAAAAGATGACATTTTTACGTATAAAATTTAGAAATAAACATAGATCTGACTTCTAGAATGAAAAATGAACGTTTTGAACGTAGAAATTTTGGGTCTTGGCAAGATCAGATCCGCATGCAAGGATCTAAGGTTCTTGGGGTAGAAGACAGCCCCGCAGGCGAACTTGATAACTTGTCAAGTTCGCCTTGGAAGAAATAAGCGAACTTAGGACCAACGAACTTGCTATGTTCACTGGCAGCCTTTTGGTAGTGAACTTAGTAACTTCGTTAGGCTGAACCAGCGAACTTAGGATAGCGAACTTGCTAAGTTCACTAGGAATGAATTGGGCGAACTTAGCCTATGTTCGCCTGTATGTTCGTTAAGGTTATAAGGGGCGAACTTAGCCTTGTGTTCGCCTAAAATAGAATGAGTAAACCGTTAGAGTCGGGATTTGGTCTGATGTGTGTTTAACTAATCAATCCAGATCATGTGTGACGCCGTTGGACCTTTGTTAGGATAACCGGTGATTAGCCTATCAAGTGAGTTCTAGAGCGCTACTTTTAATGTTTTGAAATATGTTTTGGGCTGGTGTACATACTTATGAAATGTGTTTATGAAATGTTTTACCAAAATGAAGTTTACGAAAGGTTTACGAATGGAATGCCGTTTAATAAAATGTACGAATGCTTTAACTAAAATGAGGAAAAGGTTTTATGAAAGTCACGAAATGAACGAATCTGCCATGGGTTCCTTCGGGAACTAAGGTATCTATGTATGTATGCGCCTTACCTTTAAAGGGGATTTTGTGGCTGGCTAACAGTTGTACAACTGGGTGGATGAGAGGGTGACGATGGTCACAATAGTATTACCGGGATCCCTAAGGAAGGTACTAGCTGGTTTCGAAGGGCTTTGAGGTATCGGGTCCTAGGTTTCTCCGCCGGCAGGTAATGTACGGTGTTGAAGGGCCTAGCGGTGATGTGCGTCGGGGTTTCTCCGCCAACACGCGATGTATGGAATTAATGGTTACGAGAAGGCGCAGATTCAATTTATTGCAGACTTATGTTTAATGTTAAATTATTGCATGATTTACGTACGCTTTTTGTTAAATAAACGAGTGCCATGTTTTCGGCAAATGTTTATGTTAAATTTTATGTAAAGCTATGAAACACCCTACTTATTTCTTATTTTATCAGAGTATTATATTCGAAAAACGGTCCCAGTTTAACAAAATCTTGTCATTAAATGACACAAGTATATTTTATTTATAAATATTGTTTTACATGTATAATATTCTCCTACACATAATTAGGGATTCTTTAACTCCGACCGCTCCGTCCTCAGAAAGCTTCATTACACGTGTGATGTTTTGCAAAGCACACCTCTTATTCCTATGTGTTTCGTGTCGCTTTTATAAAGTTTTCGAGTCATATTGAGTTGTTTATAGTTAGTATTGATTTGTGACATGTTTTGTAGGTAACCGACTGAGTTTGGAGCTTAAATGAGCAACTATGGTGAAGGAACTAGCGAACGAGGAAAAACGAGAAAACAAGGAAACTTTCTGTGAAAGTGAGTGCCTCGCGGTATGCGAGACATGAGAGCCTTCCCCCTCGCGGTACGCGAGGGGTGTGATTTCTGACGCGACTATCTTGTCTCTCGCGGTACGCGAGAGACTGGAACCATGGGCCTCGCGGTACGCGAGAGACCCCAGTTACGCAAATTTTTAGGTATTTTCATGGTATAAAAGGTTAAGTCAGTTTCTAGGGTTGAAGAATTCGATTCCAGACGTAAAGTTGAGAGCTTTTTGGTGATTTTAAGTGGGAGAAGGCTTCTAGGATCAATCGGAGACTTGGATTGAAGTTGGAGATTGAAGATCGGGTCGATTTCGTCATCCGGTTTACGCTATCTTTCTTTGTTCTACTTTTCCAGATTTGATACCATGATTTATGTGTTTGATTCTTCTTTTTTGATGTTATTGACCATGATGATTGGCTAGACTTTCATAGCTACCTAGGTTTTGATGGTTATGTGTTTGTTAATTGGTTTGATTTCGGATTTCGGATATTTGTTGATGGGTTAACGTTAAAGCAAAGAACTTGGTTTGTTTGATTGGATGTATATGCATATTTGATCTTGATTGATAATCTATTGAATGTTCCATATGCTACTTTGTTAATGTCTTTCATGTATGGTTGCGTATTAGGTCGCTAGCTGTGTGCATGTGATTTGTTTATGGTTGATTAACGTCGTATCCATAGGAACATCGATTGATAGTTTATTAGGATTAAGTATTCTTTTTGCTTCAATAGCTGAGAGGTGCGAAGTTGTCGAGTAATATTTGGTGTTAGGGTTTTAGGTTAACTGCTCTGAAAGGAGGGTTTCCTAGGTTGTCTTAGCTTCATTGTTATTCCGTGTCTAGTAAAGTGAATTCAAGTTACTCCTTGCACTGAAAGGTGTATTGAGATAGTGAGACTGAGAGGTAATCTGTCTAGTGAGTACTTTAGTGTTGTTGGAGATAGCTGAGAGGTGATCCAACTAACTAGTGAGTTTCATACGTCCCTTAGGGTTTCTTTTTGGTCACACGTAGAGAATGATCTGGGATCCACTGGGTTGTCTAAGTGTGTCGTATTCTAAGAGCCCAGTTCCATCATACTTTCCGTATCCGAGAGATTTCCAAGGTACATGCATAGGATTCAAGGTCTAGGTAGTGCTTCCCCACTTGTGAGTTGTCTAAAATTTCTTGCTTTCTATTTGGTTGTCGATAGTTAGGATTCTATTAGTTATAATCAACACAAATCCCCCCAAATACATTTCAGGTTAGTTAGTTGAGTCAGAGTCTAGATAGAGTTGTCGCTAGTGTCTTGTGGGTTCGATATCCGGACTTCATTTGACTTTGCTACATTGATCGGTACACTTGCCGGTTGTGTGGTCTAGTATTAGGTTGAGTCTAGATTTATAAATTTAAATCTAGAGTGTATAGGCTAGGTTTTATATTAGTTTTTATAGACCGTCCAGCACACATCAATGTGCCTCTTTCCTGCAGTGTTTGAAAAATATTTTTGAATTATCTTACGCTAAGTAAGTACATTGCATCGTTGATTTTATTATGAACCCTATAGGTTCTTATTATTTGTTCAAGTTTTCAGGCTCTCGGCGCCCCCGTGACCATCTCCGTTCACGTTATTCGTATATTTTAATGGGTGTGCTAACCCCCTCTCGACCATCTTCGGACGTACCTCCGGTCAGAGTTTTCATTTTATTCATTCATGGGTGTGCTAACCCCCTCTTCACCATCTTCGGACGTACCTCCGGTTAGAGTTTTCATTTCATTCATTCATGGGTGTGCTAACCCCCTCTTGACCATCTTCGGATGTACCTCCGGTCAGAGTATTGGCAAGGTTCTTATACTCGTCAGTATAGACCCCTTGCATTTGTCATGAAGACTCATTCATTTCTTAGCCCCGTAGGCTTTTAATTTTTTAGTTTTCTTCTTCTTTATTTTATTGAGATCCACCTTACAGGCCGGATGTCTCTTTTCATTTGGGACCTTTAGTATCTTAGACTTACAGCCTCCCAAGTGTATCAAGCATTTAATTTCATTTCACGTATATGCTTGTAACATCCCGAAAATCCGTAAACTAGTGGTTCGGGTTAGTGAACGACCCGAATAGATAATTAATGTAATGATGAGCAGGGTTAATCAAGGGAGGTGTGTTTAACTACCGAGACATACGTAGTTAGCCATCTAAAGAGGGTTCGAAATCTATACGTGCGAGACGGAACTAAAGGGACCCCGATGTAACTTGTACCATTTAAAATCAAAGAGTTAGAGAAACCCTAGGCCATTCGGCCTAAGAGTGTTGCGCGACGGCAGGAAGAGAACGAGCCGGAGGAGGGAGCCAATGGTGGGTCGTGCGACGACGGTTTACGGCGGTGAGACCCGAGAAGCACACAGGTAATCTCCATTTTCATCACATTCTCTTTTCGTTGTCGTATTTTCCTAAAAAAAAAACTGGTTAGGGTTTTGAGTTCTTGAGTGTGGCGACCGAAGAAGTGGCAAGGAAGATGATCGTGGTCCGGAGGATAGCGTGCGACGGTGGCAACCCGTAGGGTGGTGCTCGACGATCAAGATGACGGATACCGCAGTAATGGTCATCACGACGGTATGCGGCGAGACCAAGGGAACCGACGGTCGCTGGAGCTCGCTGTGGAGGTACATGGAGGCGGAGACGGCGGTTGGGACGGTAGGACATTTCGACGCCGAACGGGGGGTGTAGGGAGTGGCGAATGAAGCCATCCAGGATGGTGACATTGGTGCTAGTCGGCTAAGGCTTGCCCGACAAGGAAGTCAAGACGCGCGAACGGGGGGGGGGGGGACGTGGTGGTGCAAGGACCGACTCGGGGGACACTAGGGTTTACATGGCGGGTAGGGGGTTTTCGCATGGCAGTGTATGCGTGGGCACGGGAGTCCGGTCCGAGTACGTGTGTGCGTGCGAGACTAGGATTTCATGATCACGTACGTGCATGCATGTAGGTAACCTATTCGGGTATTCGGTTTCTATACTGGTCGAGGATGATCCGGTTTGTGTAAACGCATGGAGCTAGAGTTTGTGGAAAGAAAGGGTGAGCCGGCGAGATGACGTTGGGATTTATATATTTTATTTATTTTACCACATGAGTGTGGAACGTTTTCTGATCATGCGATCATACGTTGGAAAGTTTGGAGTTCGAGCAAGAGGACGGTTACCGGTCAAGGCTTGGACCTACACGATAGTGAGTTTCTAATCCCCTATTCTTTTGAAACGTTTTTACTACTTTTGGGGCTATCGTACATACATACTAGAGGTGTTTACATATTGAATGAATTGAGGTGTTTTGGGGTTTAACCAGACATGTTTATGAACTACAATAGTCACTAATGAGATGAAGGGTTATGGGGTGTCTAAATTGATTAGGCGAGTGAGAGATAAGAGTATTAATATGAGTCGTGTTTAGAGTTAGTCGGCGTGGGTCGAGATATAAGCTAAACGCTTATGAATATGTGTACGATACAGTATTATAGTGTTATATGTGGGGTTCATGTGTAGCTTGTGAGTCATATAAATGAAGATTCATATTATGTGTTTATATTTGTGTTATGTGTTTTGTGTCGATGTCTGGTGACATGACGAGTATTGTGTTTGCACCGTTGTCATTATGGAATGGCAAACGGGATTGTGAAGGACGAAGTCCTTCGGGGAGTCACCTAAGGTGACAATATTCAACAGGTTAATGATGAGCTTGGGGTGTGTTGTACGCCCTGACGAGGGTAACCCTGACGAGAATGCATTGACGAGGTATGTGTGTTGTGTGTAAATATATATATATATATATATATATATAAATATATGTGTTAAATTGCATACAAGTTTAAATTATATTTATTGTGTGTGAGATATTAGTAGCTGACTTTGTGTGTACGTTAGATTGTTTTATAGGTGTGCTTTGTGTCGACGTATCCTGGCTTGGTAGCGGTGCTACTCGGGTTGGTGTGCAGGCACTCGTGAGGTAAACTTAATGACAATAACGACATTAAATAGTAATTATTGTTTTTAGAAAGACTTCCGCTGTAGTTTGATTAATAACATATGTGTTTTAAAGAGAATGACCCATTATGATAACCAACTGTAGGACGCCCGGGCCAGGGGTCTTACAAGTTGGTATCAAAGCCGTGGTTTTAGAGAAAACTGGTGTTTTTATTAAAATAAAATACCTTAACTTAAACTGAGAATGGGATGAGCATGAAAACGAATGCCACCACGTGTAACCGCGGTCCAAGAGGTACGTCTTTTGAGTTATATGTTAATTGTCAGAGTATTAATTGTGTAGTGTAGCACTACGTGAAGTTGTGTGGTATGATTAAGTGAGATTATGTGTGAGTTAAGTAATGTGGAGTAGCATTAATTGCGTTATATGAGATAGCTGAGTGTGTTAGCATGGTTTAGTGAATTTGTGTGTAACCATGTGTGGTGTGCAATTGTGATAAATATGTTGATTTGCTAGATTATTGCATGGTACTATATGAGTTGTGTGGGATGCATGTGCATCTGGTGTGTGTGAAAGGTAGAAAGCTAGTGTGAGTATGATGGGAAAGGTTTAGAATCCGAGCAGTAATGTGGACCACCAAATTTCATTTGATCACCGTGATTTGGTAGTCTATGATTACACTCATATTATGAATTTATACCCATGGTAATCACTCCAACGTTCTATCTTGAGTAGGATTAGGTGGCCAAGACAAAGCATACGAGATTGGGCAAGCGTGGAACCCTTATCAAGAGGAATACATAGCGACATGTCAAGCCAACGACTGCCGTAGATAGAGCTGACAGTGAGGTGCGAGGGATGTTGGTGCTTTCCGCGCCAAGTGTGACTAGAGCTTCGGTCGGCGACATATCGCGTGGAGCTATGATTGGAAAGACGGGATGGAGAAGGAGAGTAGTGTCAACTGTACGTGACTTTCCTCTAGGATGTTGAGAGATCGACCAGTTGCGGTGTTTAAGAGAGCTCTATTTCAGGAGGAACCAGTGGATGGCCCAGAAGGTGACGAGGAGAAACCAAAGGAGGACACAACAGATACACTTGATGTGGTCTAGCAGTGATCTTGTGGGCATTGTTAGGATACTCGATTGCTTGGTGATTAGATGATGTGGCAGTTGCCATGAGGGATTCCAGGGTGATTTGACGCTTTGATTGATTAGACGTTTACGTGGTGGGATGCCTATTTCAAATATTGATTATTTTCTTTTGACATTGATTGCGAGTTATACCGCGGGATGACTTGAGCATGATTAATGATAGTTGTGCTTGTGATAACGTACTATTGTGGGTACAATGTTAAATTTAGTACGGTATTGTGTGATTATGTGATTATGTGATTACTTTTGAACAACGTGAGTTCAAATTAAATGTAATTTTTGTTGTGGTGCTAGAGCATGGTTAATTAGACTGTATGATTAGACTTGTATAGACATGAGTTTTGAAATTGTCTGTGTCTGTAACCTTAAGATAGTGTCACCAATGTGCTAATGATCATGTGATGTTTGGAGTGCAATAGGTGTATTGCACTTTGTGTGAATGTGCAGAACAGGTCCTGTGGGAAATTTTGGTAATATGCCTTATGTGTAGGTATAAAGGTTCGGGACGAGGTCCCGTGGGGAATTAAGATTTATATATATTATGTGTGTAAATGATTAGGGTGATGTCTTGTGTCTAGACTGAGTAATGTGTTGTTCTGAACCATTGGTACGACTCGTTGGGGTGAATCGAAGATAGAGTTCAGGTGTGTGTGTGTGTTTATAAATGACGAGGCCATATAGTAAATATGTAGAATTGCTCATGTCTAGCTAGTAGTGTGTGCACTTTGTGCGAGTTAGAGATTTGGGATACTATATTACTATGTATACCTTAGATATGATAGGTTTTGCTATTGTGACCTGTTGTCGAGTTTCCTAGTGATACAAGCTTAGTCATGCTTAAGACGAGCGGTTAGTATGATCATGTATATTACTTCTATCTGGATTATTTTCTCGACAATGATATTTGGAGGTGATGCGAGCAGTTTTGACGTCTCTCTATACAATTAGTGAGGTGCTCTTACGAGATGCCTATACTCATATCTCGCGAATAAGGGGCACAAAGCCAAGGGGTGCAATGGTAAGAGTTGATGATAAAAGCGTTATATGGACGATTGATCGGAGATAGTTATAACGAGATCGAGGTGACGACGCTGAAGACTTCAGCACGAAGAGGACGAAGTGACGATAGGGACTCCAGGGGATAGGTCCATATGAGTAGTTCTGCCAATGTAGAATACAAGAGGCTCGAAAATGTTTTCTCCGAATGAGACGAATGATAGCTGAGGCAAACGATAGGTCAGACTTAATGTTCGTACTCGGTGAATGAGACGCGATAGGTGATCGCATAGTAACGATAGAGCAACAACGAGGAAAGCGAGGTAAAGGGAAGGATAAGTGGAGGATTTGCCCATAAGTTCCTGGGAATAAAGTGACTACGTTGGTAAGCATATGCCAAGTTTAAGGCAAGCTCCTGTGGAGGGTCAAGTGAAGCGAATGCTATGCTTCCGAGGCAGGCATGATGGTGACATGAGGACTTTTGAGAATCAACGAGAACTGATAATTATGACTCTAGTCTTGAGTAGTATGGGCTTACTTAAGGGGCGTATTGAACACGCGATAATAAAATAAGGGAATACCATGGTAGGGTAATTTTGTGAGAGCCAGTGTAGCTTGGCACAAGCTCTTGGAGGCCATATGAGGAAGGCAGACGTATCACATTTATGACGCAAGGAAGTGGCGCCTGAGTTTGGAGAAGTAATCACTGGATGGAAATTAGAGTACGAGATGGGAAGGACAGCTAATGATCCTAATTATGAAAAACAAGGAGCCTTACTTGGGGATGACTGTCGGAGTCACGAGATCATCAGGATTATACAAGAGACAAAGGCAATCATGCCGTGAGCGGTATAGCATGTGATGGGTGAGCAGATAACTAGCAGTGTTGTGCTACATAGCACTATAGATGATACGATGTTCCTAAGAACAATAAGAGCAGCGAGGTATTGTCAAGGGAATGACAATGAACCCTTGAGAAAGGGTTATTAATCAATACAACTTCTAACAAATGTCGGGGGTAGCAAGAGTTGGGGACCTAGCCGTGTGACTATTGGCTGGAAAATCGGGAGATGAGGGAATGTGTAGGTGAAACCTACAAGTCCAAAAGTTAAAAGGGGGCAATGAAGTAGACTTCTTTGAACACCAAGAGGGTGGTCGTATTGCAAAGCAAGGAAACGAAAACTAAAATGGTGAAGGCAAATACGTGACACCGAATGGATCTGTTAAACGAGTAAAAACAGAAAGATATATTGGGTTGGTTTGTGTGCTAACGCAGGATTCGAGAACGAATGCTCTTTTACGGAGGGTAGACTTGTAACATCTCGAAAATTCGTAAACTAGTGGTTCGGGTTAGAGGACGACCCGAATAGATAATTAATGTAATGATGAGTAGGGTTAATCATGGGAGGTGCATCTAACTATCGAGACAGACGTAGTTAGCCGTCTAAAGAGGGTTCGAGATCGATACGCGCGAGACGGAACTAGAGGGACCCAGATGTAATTTGTACCATTTAAAATTAAAGAGTTGGAGAACCCCTAGGCCATTCGGCCTAGGAGTGTTGCTCGACGGCAGGAGTAGAATGAGCCGGAGGAGGGAGCCGATGGCGGGTGGTGTGACAGCGGTTCACGGCGATGAGACTCGGGAAGCACACAGGTAATCTCCATTCTCATCCCGTTCTCTTTTCATTGTCGTATTTTCATAAAAAAAAAACCCGGTTAGGGTTTTGAGTTCTTGAGTGTGGCGACCGAAGAAGTGATAAGGACGATGATGGTGGTCTAGAGGATGGCGTGCGACGGTGGCAACCCGTAGGGTGGTGCTCGACGATCAAGATGACGGATACCACAGTGGTGGTCATCACGGCGGTATGCGGCGAGACGAAGGGAACCGACGACCGTCAGAGCTCGTTGTGGAGGTACGTGGAGGAGGAGACAGCGGTTGGGACAGTGGGACATTTCGACGCCGAACGGGGGTGTAGGGAGTGGTGGATGTAGCCATCAAGGATGGTGACATTGGTGCTAGTCGGCTAAGGCTTGCCCGACAAGGAAGTTAAGAATCGCGTGTGGTGGTGCAAGGACCGGTTCGGGGGACACCAGGGTTTGCATGTTGGGTAGGGGGTTTTCGCATGGAAAAGTATGCGCTGGCACGGGAGTCCAGTCCGAGTACGTGTATAACCTATTCGGGTATTTGGTTTCTATACTGATCGAGGACGATTCGGTTTGTGTAAACCCGTGGAGCTAGAGTTTGTGGAAAGAAAGGGCGAGCCGGCGAGACGACGTTGGGATTTATATATTTTATTTATTTTACCATGTGAGTGTGGAACGTATTCTGATCATGCGATCATACGTTGGTAGGTTTGGAGTTCGAGCAAGAGGACAGTTACTAGACAAGGCTTGAACCTACACGAAAGTGAGTTTCTAATCCCCTATTCTTTTGAAACGTTTTTACTACTTTTGGGGTTATCGTACATACATACAATAGGTGTGTTACATATTGAATGAATTGAGGTGTTATGGGGTTTAACCAGACATGTTTATGTGCTACAATAGTCACTAATGAGATGAAGGGTTATGGGGTGTCTAAGTTGATTAGGTGAGTGAGAGATAAGAGTATTAATATGAGTCGTTTTTAGAGTTAGTCGGGGTGGGTCGAGATATAAGCTAAACGCTTATGAATATGTGTATGATACAGTATTATAGTGTTATATGTGGGGTTCAGGTGTAGTTCGTGAGTCATGTAAACGAAGATTGATATTATGTATTTATATTTGTGTTATGTGTTTTGTGTCAATGTCTGGTGACACGGCGGGTATTGTGTTTGGACCGTTGTCATTATGACACGGCAAACGGGATTGTGAAGGACGAAGTCCTTCAGGGAGTCACCTAAGGTGACAATATTCAACAGGTTAATGATGAGCTCGGGGTGTGTTGTACGCCCTGACAAGGGTAACCCTGACGAGGGTGCATTGACGAGGTATGTGTTTGTGTGCAAATATATATGTGTTAAATTGCATACAAGTTTAAATTATATTTATTGTGTGTGAGACATTAGTATTGTGACGTACAAATAACATTAATGAGGTGAGTAAAGTTATATTGACTGTTGTGTCGGGTTTGTGATGTGGCGTGGATAACTGTCATGTCAGTTGATTTGTGGAAGCCTTAGTTAAGGCTGAGTCAATCAGTGTCTTGGGATTTATCATGTTAACTAGGTTTTTGTATTGATATGGATAGTAGATTACAAGTATCTAGTATAAAATAATTGAGTGGTGTTGGTGAAAGTTACGGGGTTATGTTTATGGGGTGAGTCTTGGGTGGTGAACCGTTTTGAGGCAACATATGATAACAAGAGTCATCTAAGTCATGATAACTTATTAAAACTATTTTATAAGGACCGGAGGGTCCTGAGTAAGTTTAAATAACTTTTGTGACTATTTGGTCTTTATTTAAATTAAGCTATTAGAACTCACTCAGCGTAGCTGACTTTGTGTGTATGTTAGATTGTATTGCAGGTGAGCTTTGTGTCGACGTATCATGGCTTGGGTGCGGTGCTACTCGGGTTGGTGTGTAGTCACTCGTGAGGTACCTTAATGACAATAACGACATTAAATAGTAATTATTGTTTTTAGAAATACTTTCGCTGTAGTTTGATTAATAACATATGTATTTTAAAGAGAATGACCCGTTATGAGAACCAACTGTATGATGCCCGAGCCAGGGGTCTTACAATGCTTGATTTATTTCCCAACTAGTCCTCACCTTAAAACTTCGTAACGGTTTCTGTCACACCCCCAAATTCCACTAACGGGGTTTTTCCGTTTGGAAGGTGACACACCGGGATCTCGGTCATTAGTTACATCAAACGACACTATATAGGACTTAAAATGTCATAACATAAAGTTCGGAGTTAATGCGGAAACGTTTAAACAAGATAGTTACTGCGCAAAACAAATGCGCTCAAGTTTAATTTAATAAAAGCAAGTGAATTGTCTCAAATGTTTGCATATGAATAAAATGACAGTAGGCCTCCATGCATGCCGTAGATGTGCAGCATGTGCCTTAGCGACCTGAGAAACATGTAAGAAAAAGTGTCAACACGAGGTTGGTGAGTTCACATGTTTCAAGTTTGCAATAAGAGAGTGTTTGCCAGATTATGTACATTCAATATGCATATCTATAGGTAGCTAACCTATGTTCATGTCTTACTAAAGCGCTTGCAACCGAAGCTGATAGTGTGTTTGTTTGTTTGCCTCCAGCTAGGTCTATCAACTCTGACTAATGTGTTAAGGTCAATATTTCACCCGTTCGACCTCCAATCGAGTTAGCGTGACTAACGCAGGTGGGGTTTGTCAAACCCAGTAGTACTATCAAAATTATCTCGCTAATTCCATATTAACGGTCCGAAGTGTGTGAGGACTTTCATGATAGTGTGTTACGTTTAGTCTTAACAGTGATATCATATGAATTACCATAATCAAAATAGTTTGCGTCATGTTTTCTCCCCCAACGGGAAAAACATGTAAAATGATGTTTGTTTGCGCACCTGTTTCTCCCCCACTGGAAAACAAGTAAAAGTATGATGTTTTGTGTACATGTTTCTCCCCCAACAGGAAAATGAGTAAAAAGGGGCCGTGAAACTCACCTGAGTTGTGTAGGAAAGAATCACACAAGTAATAGACTTGGTACACAAGTGTTAGCCTGCAACGGCTTGCGTATGCCCTAGAATTACAAACAATAATTAGGGAGTCATTTGGGATTTCTGGCAACACACGGAAGATTAGAGCGTCTTTAAACATTCTAAGTATTAACGGGTAAACGAACGATTTTTTCGAGAATACGGATTTCTAAATTAGGATGAATGCGTTTCGCGATGAATGACAAATAATATATAATAAATATATTCGAACGTTTTGTCATTAACTAGAAGTCTAGGAAAATAATATAATTTATTATATCATTTTTAAGTTTAGCGAATTAATAAAAATAATTAAATTGTGTGACAAAAATAATAAATTTATTATTTTTATTCGAAAATATAAACGTGAGTAATTAACATAAATAATTAGGTTATTTATTAGTTTTGAAACGTTTCACAAAATTTAGAAACGTGGCGAAAATAATATATTAAAATATATTATTTTAACAAGAGTCACGGTTAAAAATAATATAATATATGTATTATTTTATTCGGAATTGACGGATAAATAATAATATATACATATTAGTATAAAATTATGAAATACGAATCAAGGATGGTTTATAAAATAAATCCTGAGTCCATGGGTAGTTTTTTCGGTTTAAACATATTAATATAATATTATAATAATTTAGGAATTTATTTTATAATTAAAATCTAAATAAAAATGCACCTTTAAAAATAAAACAGGGGAGGAGGATTCGAACCCGGGTCTCATCCCCATAAGAATACATACTTAACCAGTCCCACCCTACTGCAATTCGCAAACAAGTCCCGAACCAAAAGGGTTTTGACATTCCAGTCCCTGTGGTTTCCCTCCCACGCATACGATGATCGAATCCTAGTCCCACCCTCATCAATTTTGATCGCGAACAAACAGATTGACACCGGGGTTTGTAAATCGAGCCATTACGAGTCTGAGGTGAAAGTTAATTGCAAAAACAATCGGATTTGGTTCTCTTAATTGAAGATTTAGAAACCGAAAGCTTAGCTTTTGAACGTGGGATCAATCTTGTTAATTTCGATAGTAAAAATCGCTGGATTCATAGGGCTATTACAGTTTGGAACATTACGAAACTACTGGTGTGGTTTAATTTTGTTTTGGACGTTGTTAAGATGAAAACCCCCAATTTGCAATATGAACGAACCCTAGATTATGGGACCGTATCAATTCGATGTTTCTTGATAAAATTGATATGGGGTTTTCAATAAAGGAGGGTTTACGAAACTGTTGGTATGATTTAATTTGATTGAAATCGGGTCAAGGGTGGAGTTCGATCAAATCGAATTTGGGATGAACCCTAGAATCAAGATCATGATTAATTCGGCAATGTAAGCCCTAATTAGGTTAGGGCTTTCATTCTATAGACAAAAACGAATCAGAGGAGGGTTTCAATTACCAAATTGGATGTCGGGTTGATAGTGCTCGACCAAAACTGAGTCCGACGACGTGAGGGTTAGTCTCCGGCGATCACGGCTTTGTCTTCGAATGAATTGGTGTACGTAACAACTTTAGCTTGATGCGATTTACGTGTGTGTATGCTCAATTTGTGAAAACAATACAAGAACTCGTCGATTTTGATAAAGGGGGTGATGGTTTCGACGGTTTCGACTTGAACACCCATTATTGGGTTTAATTCGCTCAATTACTACTTAGTTATGATTTCATTATGGACGATAATAGAATTAAAGTGCATTTTCCGTTATAATTTCAAACGATTTCGATTGTAGAATTTGAATTTGGAATGTTAGTTACGAGTTTGACTTTCAGAAAGTCAACAGGACCAATTTGAGTTGATTTTGACTTTGGGAGTCAACAATTCAAGTATTGGGACTTGGCAGGACTGGTCCCTGTTGTTTAAGATTGGATTAACTGGGTTAGGATTTAACGGAATACTTAACGGGATTGTTAACGGAGTTAATCATGAAAAGTCGGATTGTCACATCATCCCCTAGTTGAAAGAATTTTCGTCTCGAAAATTAAATAAATAAAAAAAATTTCCGGATGTCACATCATCCCCTAGTTGAAAGAATTTTCGTCTCGAAAATTAAAATAGTGCCTTAAGAATTTGACGTGGAGTGCTTGAACAAATTAGGATATTTGCACATCATCTGATCCTTGTGCTCCCACGTGAATTTCGGTCCGCGTTTCGAGTTCCAACGGACTCTAACAATAGGAATTTTGCCGCGTTTTAACGTTTTGACTTCCCTATCCATAATTTCGATAGGTTCTTCGATGAAACGCAACTGTTCATCAATGTGTAGTTCCGCAAGAGGAACCGTGAATGACTCGTCTGCAAAGATTTCTTCAAGTTTGAGACGTGAAAAACGTTGTGTACACCACTAAGTCCTTCAGGTAGGTCCAGTTGATACGCTACTGGACCAATTCTCTTCACTATCTTGAATGGTCCAACATAACGAGGATTCAGCTTGCCCCGTTTCCCAAAACGAATGACACCCTTCCAAGGTGAGACTTTTAACAAGACCATATCCCCTACTTGGAATTCTAACGGTTTACGACGCTTATCGGCATAACTCTTTTGACGATCACGAGCTGCTACCATACGATTTCTAATTTGAATGATTTTCTCAGAAGTTTCAAGTATGAGTTCAGGACCTGTAAGTTGACTATCCCCAACCTCGGCCCAACAAATAGGAGAACGACATTTCTGTCCATATAGTGCTTCAAATGGAGCTGCCTTGATGCTAGTGTGATAACTGTTGTTATAGGAGAACTTGTCACACCCTAACCGACGGCGGAATACGTCGGGGCGGGACATGTAGACTGTTCATGAGCACAAGGTTGACTAGATTGCAATATTTTAATCATCAAATTTCATTTTAAACAAATCAAACACAACCAGATTCAAACAAGTACGTAATGAAATACATAGTATTCTTTATTTAAATTTAACTAAGTCCAAAGCCTATGTGTAGCATGTCTTGATCAAACTCACATGTTAGCACCTGAAACATAAATAAAATAAAGTCAACTAAAAAGTTGGTGAGCATATACAGGTTTATACATATATAGTGTATAGATGTAAATAATCAAATCCTTACATAACATGATAAAATAAGGCATTTATGGGGAGTAACTATTGTGTAACCAAAGTACAATCAAACCTTTGTAACTAGCATGCAAATTGTGTTGTCAGTAACAATCACCCCAATCTGGGTGGGTTTGTCAGACTCAATAGATCTATCATTGTTAACCGCCGGCTTGAATAGTTAATGATTGCACATAAATTGCACACAAACAGTTAACACACCTAGCACTCAAACATAAAGCTCAAATTTTGTATACATGAATGTAAAGAGGATTTTTATTTGTGTAGTTTGTGTAAATGTAAGAAATTGTGTGTATAGAGTTCATGTTTCACCCCAAAAAGTGTAAATTAGTAAAAGGGGCTATGTAATACTCACTTGTATAAACTGTGTAGACAACACGAGCAAAATGTGGAGCACAAATGATTCTCAAATCACAAGTTAACCTAGAGTGAAATATACGAGCTTGAATTAATAATATGCACAAGGTCTAAGGCTAGGTCTAGTGTTCATCGGATCTTCATATGAGTGAATTTGTATAAAGGTTGTGTCATTTTATGTAGAAGAATAAGTTGTCAAAAGTTTGAAATAAACTTGTAAGTTCAAAGTGTTACATGAAAATATTTTTGTCGTTAGGGTTCATAATTTAATAAATAAAGTTCTTTTTATTCATTTAATCATAATAATAAGTCTTTTAAAAGTAATGTGGTTTTATATATATATATATATCTATTTATTTATAACAACCCGTCAAAATATATTAATGTGGGTTAAAGAAATACCGTAGGTGAATTTATTAGGGTATAATGCAATAACTTTTATTTATTTATTGTGAAAATAAATAAATAATAAAATTACTTTATGTATATATATAAAAGAAAAGGTTTTTATTTATAAACACCAATATATATATATATATATATAAGTATATATAGGAAAATAATTGATAAAAAGAAATGTATTTCCATTAAATATCTTGTCAAAATACGTATAAACTAGGAATTTAGTTATTTTTTTTATTATTTAAAATATATTTTTAAATAATTAATATGTGGTTTTAAACAACCTAATTTGTAAAAAATAGGCCTCTTATGTTAAAAATCACAAACCTTAGTTGTAACTTGTTCTAAATCGTGTAGGGTTTATAAAAATAATTTTTATATAAATTTTTGAAGTCTTAAAAGTGGTTTAAAAAAATAAACAGACCACCCGGCTCGAACCCGGGTGGCTTCTGTATTAGGCGTGTGGCTTACCAGTGGACCAAGGGACTGGACAGTGTTCTAGATCCATTACGAAAATCCTTTAACAGGTTACAACAGACGGGCCGGATTTGGTTTAGCATGCGCGTAAAAAGGCCGCTGGTGTATGGGTTTTGAACCCGCGCCATCTAGTCTAACTACACGAGCATTTAACCGGTTGGACTAGATGGTTCGTTGGTTAAATTGGGATTTGAATAACTTAAATGCGTTAAAAGGTTTGATTCGGAAATCCCCAATTAGAGTCTGTATGAACTGATGTTCAATTTGAATGGGGATTGTGATCGATGCCCTCTGTCTTAGGAAATAGACAGAGGGCTTTCGTTCGTAATGAAAATGCGAACCTAATGACACAAACCATACCTGAAATGGTCGAGTCTTGATTTCTGTCAGCTAGAGGAAACAGAGAGGTGTTCTTGATACTCGATCGGTGTCTAGAGACGAAATGCGGGTCGAAGGGGTACTCAGAGAGTTTGTAGAGTGATGTTTGATGGGGAGGGGTGAATCAATTGGATCAATTACATGTTAATTACTCAGTTCGATTTAATCTTGAAGACGACAGATGTCAAGATCTTTTACGCGTCAATACGCTTAGTTTAGGATGAATTGGGTCACTTTTTAGGTTTGGATTCATGCGAGATCAGTCAAGGCATGATTTGCGGGTTTAATACGTGTTAAACTTTGTGATTTGGAGTTAAATTTGGTAAACTTTGACTCTTGGGAGTCAAACTTACTCAATTCGGTTTGAGTTTGATATAAGCCTTGAATTTTGATAAATCAACAGTTTTATTGAGTTTAGAAACAGTCTACAAACGTGCTAGTATCCATGAAAAGTCATTTGATTCCCGTTATGATTGATTTTGAATTTGAATTGTAAGATTTTGCAATGTTTGACTTTTAAAGTCAAAATGAGTCAAAATGGGATGATTGGAGTCAAAGTTGTGGTCAAAGGGTTCAAATTCAAGGGTTCAAACGTTTAGAAGAGGCGTTTCTTTGAATCAAAAGGTTCAAGACTAGTTATATTTGTTTTAAATCATTTTGTTTTATAAAAATCTAATTTATTATTTATTTAATTATAAATGTTTTATAAAGAGATAAATTCCATTTTTTTTATAAAATAACAAACTTTGTAAATGAATTATCTATTAAAAATATATACATATATTTATTTATTTATCCATAAATAAATACATTTACATATATAAAAAGGTGTACTTACATGATTAAAACTTTATAAGTTTTATTTTGATTTAAGGAATATATATATATATATATACATCTTATATGCATATGTTATATATTTAAAAGAAAGTACTATGTATAAGCTAAGTTGAAACGTTAAATTGATACATGTTTAAAATAGTGAATAATGTGAAATATTGTGTTGAACCGGTACGGAATTGAAATGGGTTGTGAAATAAAATGAAAATTAGGCCGGAAAAATCATGGATGTTACAGTCTCCCCATGTTAAGGGAATTTCGTCTCGAAATTTAATTAGTGAAGGCTATCGAATTTGAAAAGAGGTGAGTTAGGATTGTCAACGAGTTTTGATTGTTAGATTTTGGGAGTGTAACTGATGACCAGGCACAGGTTTTGATATCCGTAGTCGGATATGAATGATGATACTGAATTTAGTTTTGAAGTGGGTTTAAGGAGTAAAACTGTTGAATAACAATTTGGATTATAAAGGTGAAATGCATTCCTTGGAATGGATTTGATGGGAATTTGATGATCAGGGTTTGATTAAGGTGTAACCTAATATGCTCAGGAGTTGTCAGTGGATTAAGAGATTGCACAAACATTGGTCTAGGTCAAAACTTCACGTGACACGAACAGCGCTACTCTAGATAATATGATAGGGCACTTATATATAGGAAGTATCATCGGCGTATCCACCATGCCCTTGTCATATCACATTAGTTTTGTTGCTTTATATCACAATAGGTTTTAGGTCATAACACACGATAGAATTCACTATGTTTTTCCATGCGTTGATTTTTATAATTGCGTGTGCACCCGTAATTACTAGAATCATCGCATGGTCCGTATAGATCCTTCCGTTGTGTGTGGGTCAAAAGGGGGGCACAAATTCACTTAGTTCATGTCTATTGTTCACACATATGAGTTGCTAATAAGTAAATGTGTCCCTATATAGGCAGGTCAGTTAGCAACTAAAGAGTAATAAAGTAGTATAACTTAAAGTTCCCTAGTTTGCTCGCGTTTGAACAAGAATACGTTAAACACCAAGTTGTTTTAAAGTGTTACAGCTTCATTGTGTTTGAACAAGAATACGTCAAACCCCGAGTAGCTTCAATGTGTTATGGTTTTCAAGTTTTGGTGAACAAAGTGTATGACCATTGCTTCGTTTATATTGTGATCAATCAATTGCAACAATTGTAAGCAACTTAGTTTCATGTATAATGTAACACACAAGTCTCATGTATGATCTAGTGTTATGGAGCTTGTAATCAAATAGGTTTCATGTGTAACGTGAACAACTTAGCATCATGTATTTTGTAAATCAATAAGCTCTCATGTGTAATGTAATTAACATAGTATCATGTGTATTGTAAGAAATGAATTTCATGTATGGTGTTAACAACTTAGCATCATGTATTTTGTAACTCAATAAGTTTCATGTTCAATGTAGCCAATCTAGTATTATGTACCAAGCAAACAATTGTTATGTATCATGTATATTGTAAACAACCAAGTCCCATGTATTATGTGTTCAACCCAGTAGCATGTGTATTGCAAATAAACAGGTTTCATGTGTGATCAATCTAGTAAATTACGTATTGCAAATACAAGTTTCGTGTATTATGTGATCGTGATGTGTATCTTGTGAACGTGCATACGTAAATTATTGAATTCCGTGTGTGACGTATACTAACGAGTTTTGTATGTGATCGAGTGTTGCGGACAAGCGTGTTGTTTGGCGTTCATGTATAATGTGGTAGTTAGGTTCTAGCTTTTTAAATCTCGTTGAGGTTTGTAGGGATGGTTAACGTATACGCGAAATGGGTCGTCTCTTAATGTGGCAAGTACACTCATGCATTATTGAAGGTGTAGGGTAACGAGAAGGTTCTGAAAATATTCCGAGTAATGTGTTTATGAATATTTGTTTGTAATTAAGAAATGGTTCGTCGATGGATATGAGGGTGAAAGTAATGGGTTGAATAATAGATAATTATACGAAAGCCTTTTTACATAAATATTTAAGAAAATGGTGGTTAAATAGCTTAACCCATGATTTACAATGGATAAACAAGTAGTTGTATATTAATTTAACCAAGGTTTAGAAGTAATTGATTTAACGAGAAAAGTCATAATTATTTATCAATTTGAAATACTACTTTTATAAGACAGGTCGTATTAAGTTTCTTTATAAGGTGAAAAGGTTTATGAAAAATTTATATTTTTGATACTATCTAAAATTTTGATAAACATTTTGTTTGAACAAGATAACGAGGTTTGTTTAAATCAAATAATATGATGATTTGTTTACGAAGGAGATTGCTGGAGTGTACTAAATTGTGGTGAATGAGAAAGGTGATACTTGGAGAATTTCTGATGAAATTATGACATGTGTAATTCACACTCAACGTGTCAAATTAATGAATAATAACTTTAGAATATAAAATTTATTAAATGTTGAAATGTTAACCGTTATTCAAAATATAGGGAAATGGTTCTCAATCTGAAAATTAAAAGACAGTAATTAGAAATTTTTGCTAACATCTCTGGTAGCTTTCTACTAGAAAGAAGATAATCACCAAGACGAGCACCAATATGGTCACTCGGGTAGTCAATCTGGCTTCAGCTCTAGCTGTTTCCGTGCGATTCTCAAGCATTTCTTTTTCGAGGATGGAAATTAACTCCTTTTGATACCCTAATTGATTCACTAGGCTATCCATTCTCTGTCCCTGTAAGTCGTGCCTCATCTCGTGTTCCGTTCATCGCCTCTCAAACTCTGAGGCCCTCACATATTGGTGAATGTCATTGATTGGAATTCCCATGGCACCAGTGAGTGCCATGGTATGCCCTAACCAAGGGTTAGAATGATATAGGTCGGGCACCAGATACGGGTCTCTTAGTGGGGGTGGTAACTGAGTGTGTAGGTGGGGCGTCGGATACTGGTTTCTGGGTGGGGGTGTTCCAGATGTTCGAAGTCTTGGGCCTGTGTTCCTAATCCAATCTGCCCTTGTATAAATCCTTGGCCTGACAGCTGGGGGTGTTGATGACTGATACACGGGTGACCCAATGTCTTCTTCCAAATCAGACTCTACTTCGGGACGGTATACCGGGGAGGAAGAAGAGTAGGAGTCCATGTCTAGCAGGAAAACAATGAAAAGGTTGTAAGCGATAATAAAATACTGAGTGTCAAACGTGGGAGTTCTGATAGGTATAGAGTTTGACTAGTTATAACACCGAGTCTTCACAATGGTATTTTAGGAGCACACTTGACCTATAAGTAGTTTATCCCTGAGGAGAATTCCCAGGAAAGAGGGGTGGGTCACTAGGACACACTTAAGTTCCCTGTCTTTCCTTAGCCAGAATCCCTCGTGAGCCTACACACTCTTCCAGCCATCATGTACTAATAACACTATTGATGGACTCATGGTTATGATGAGAATTGTTGTGCACTGGGCCTTGTGGCCCGAAAGTAAGGTTTATGCATTTCAGTGGCCTTCTTCTTCTTGGAGGATAGATAGACCTCTTAGTTTATTATTAATGGGTATTAGGCCCAATAGTTTAAGTCTTTGTTCACAAGAGGTGATGGTATCATGTGTGTGAGTTCAAAGGTGTACGGAGAATTTGGTGTGTATGTGTATGCGTTTAAAACTTAGGATAGCACTTAATGAAACACATAGGTAGCATGTAGATAGTAATGAATGTAAGCACAAGAGTTATCAAGTAGTGTGACACATAAACTATTAAGTATTGTAGCATGTATTAAAATTACTTAGGATAACATGTAAAAATATTCACACAAGTATTAATCATGAATTCATATAGTAGCATGGTATATTGTGGGTGTCCTAAGGTTATAGTCTAGGTCAAAAGTGTCTAATAACCTAATTCCCTATAACCAAGGCTCTGATACCAATCTGTCACACCCCAACCGACGGCGGAATATGTCAGGGCGAGACATGTAGACTTTTCATGAGCATAAGGTTGACTAGATTGCAATATTTTAATCATCAAATTTCATTTCAAACAAATCAAACACAACCAAATTCAAACAAGTATGTAAATGAAATACATAATATTCTTTATTTAAATTTAACTAAGTCCAAAGCCTATGTGTAGCATGTCTTGATCAAACTCACATGTTAGCACCTGAAACATAAATAAAATAAAGTCAACTAAAAAGTTGGTGATCATACACAGGTTTATACATAGATAGTGTATAGATGTGAATAATAAATCCTTACATAACATGATAAAATAAGGCATTTATAGGGAGCAACTATTGTGTAACCACAGTACAATCAAACCTTTGTAAATAGCATGCAAATTGTGTTGTCGGTAACAATCACCCCAATCTGGGTGGGTTTGTCAGACTCAATAGATCTATCATTGTTAACCGCCGGCTTGAATAGTTAATGATTGCACATAAATTGCACACAAACAGTTAACACACCTAGCACTCAAACATAAGGCTCAAATTTTGTATACATGAATGTAAAGAGGATTTTTATTTGTGTAGTTTGTGTAAATGTAAGAAATTGTGTGTATAGAGTTCATGTTTCATCCCAAAAAGTGTAAAATAGTAAAAGGGGCTATATAATACTCACTTGTATAAACTGTGTAGACAACACAAGCAAAATGTGGAGCACAAATGATTCTCAAATCACAAGTTAACCTAGAGTGAAATGTACGAGTTTGAATTAATAATATGCACAAGGTCTAAGGCTAGGTCTAGTGTTCATCGGATCTTCATATGAGTGAATTTGTATAAAGGTTGTGTCATTTTATGTAGAAGAATAAGTTGTCAAAAGTTTGATATAAACTTGTAAGTTCAAAGTGTTACATGAAAATATTTTTGTCGTTAGGGTTCATAATTTAATAAATGAAGTTCTTTTTATTCATTTAATCATAATTATAAGTCTTTTAAAAGTAATGTGGTTTTATATATATATATATATATATATATATATATATATATATATATTTATTTATTTATTTATAACAACGCGTCAAAATATATTAATGTGGGTTAAAGAAAAGCCGTAGGTGAATTTATTAGGGTATAATGCAATAACTTTTATTTATTGTGAAAATAAATAAATAATAAAAGTAATTTATGTATATATATAAAAGAAAAGGTTTTTATTTATAAACACCAATATATATATATATATATATATATATATATATATATATATAAGTATATATAGGAATATAATTGATAAAAAGAAATGTATTTCTATTAAATAACTTGTCAAAATACGTATAAACTAGGAATTTAGTTATTTTTTTAATTAATTAAAATATATTTTTAAATAATTAATATGTGGTTTTAAACAACCTAATTTGTAAAAAATAGGCCTCTTATGTTAAAAATCACAAACCTTAGTTGTAACTTGTTCTAAATCGTGTAGGGTTTATAAAAATAATTTTTATATAAATTTTTGAAGTCTTAAAAGTGGTTTAAAAAAATAAACAGACCACCCGGCTCGAACCCGGGTGGCTTCTGTATCAGGCGTGTGGCTTACCAGTGGACCAAGGGACTGGACGGTGTTCTAGATCCATTACGAAAATCCTTTAACATGTTACAACAGACGGGCCGGATTTGGTTTAGCATGCGCGTAAAAAGGCCGCTGGTGTGTGGGTTTTGAACCCGCGCCATCTAATCTAACCACACGAGCATTTAACCGGTTGGACTAGATGGTTCGTTGGTTAATTTGGGATTTGAATAACTTAAATGCGTTAAAAGGTTTGATTCGGAAATCCCCAATTAGAGTCTGTATGAACTGATGTTCAATTTGAATGGGGATTGTGATCGATGCCCTCTATCTTAGGAAATAGACAGAGGGCTTTCATTCGTAATGAAAATGCGAACCTAATGACACAAACCATACCTTAAATGGTCGAGTCTTGATTTCTGTCAGCTAGAGGAAACAGAGAGGTGTTCTTGATACTCGATCGGTGTCTAGAGACGAAATGCGGGTCGAAAGGGTACTCAGAGAGTTTGTAGAGTGATGTGTGATGGGGAGGGGTGAATCAATTGGATCAATTACATGTTAATTACTCAGTTCGATTTAATCTTGAAGACGACAGCTGTCAAGATCTTTTGCGCGTCAATACGCTTAGTTTAGGATGAATTGGGTCGCTTTTTAGGTTTGGATTCATGCGAGATCAGTCAAGGCATGATTTGCGGGTTTAATGCGTGTTAAACTTTGTGATTTGGAGTTAAATTTGGCAAGTTTGCGTCTTGGGAGTCAAACTTATTCAATTCGGTTTGAGTTTGATATAAGCCTTGAATTTTGATAAAGCAACAGTTTCATTGAGTTTAGAAACAGTCTACAAACGTGCTAGTATCCATGAAAAGTCATTTGACTCCCGTTATGATTGATTTTGAATTTGAATTGTAAGATTTTGCAATGTTTGACTTTTAAAGTCAAAATGGGATGATTGGAGTCAAAGTTGTGGTCAAAGGGTTCAAATTCAAGGGTTTAAACATTTAGAAGGGGCGTTTCTTTGAATCAAAAGGTTCAAGACTAGTGTTATTTGTTTTAAATCATTTTGTTTTATAAAAACTAATTTATTATTTATTTAATTATAAATATTTTATAAAGAGATAAATTCTATTTTTTTTATAAAATAACAAACTTTGTAAATGAATTATCTATTAAAAATATATACATATATTTATTTATTTATCCATAAATAAATACATTTACATATATATAAAAAGTTGTACTTGCATGATTAAAACTTTATAAGTTTTATTTTGATTTAAACAAATTATATATATATACATCTTATATAATTATACATGCATATGTTATATATTTAAAAGAAAGTACTATGTATAAGCTAAATTGAAACGTTAAATTGATACATGTTTAAAATAGTGAATAATGTGAAATATTGTGTTGAACCGATACGGAGTTGAAATGGGTTGTGAAATAAAATAAAAATTAGGCCGAAAAAATCATGGATGTTACAGAACTCCACCAACGGTAGGTGAGACTACCAAGTGTTACCGAAATCCATCACACAAGCTCGTAGCATGTCCTCTAAATTTTGAATAGTACGCTCTGTCTTGCCATCAATTTGAGGATGGTATGTTGTGCTCATATCTAGACGCGTGCCTAAAGCTTTATGTAACGATTGCAAGAAACGAGAGGTGAATCGTGCATCACAATTCGAAATGATAGAGATTGGCACCCCGTGCTGAGAGACTACTTCTTTCAAGTAAATACGAGTAAGCTTCTCTATTTTGTCGGTTTCCTTGATTGCTAAGAAGTGAGCGGACTTTGTTAAACGATCGACGATTACCCAAATGGTATCACATCCTGTAGGTGTTCGTGGCAATTTTGTGATAAAGTCCATGGATATCTGCTTTCATTTCCACATAGGAATCTCTAGTTGTTGGAGAAGACCGGAAGGATTTTTATATTCAACTTTGACCTTCGCGTAAGTCAGGCACTTGCTCACATAGGTGGCTATATCGGCCTTCATCTTTGGCCACCAATATAGCACCTTTAGGTCATGATACATCTTGTCGGAACCTGGATGAATAGAGTAACGAGATTTATGAGCTTCATCCATGACTAGTTCCCTTAATTTTTTGAATACTGGAACCCATATTCGCTCGACGAAGTAGCGAATACCGTCAGATTTGACCTCGAGTTGTGCTTCCATACCGCGTGTACCTTCCAACGGTAGGTTTTCCTCTTTCAGGGCTTCAAGTTGAGCACTATGAATTTTGTCCGGTAATCCGGGGTGAATAGTAAGCTGTAATGCTCGAACTCGTTTGGGCTTGGTTTCCTTACGGCTTAGAGCATCAGCTACCACATTAGCCTTGCCCGGATGGTATCTGATCGCACAGTTATAGTCATTTAAGAGTTCAACCCAACGACGCTGTCGTATGTTCAACTCTTTCTGTTCGAAGATATGCTGAAGACTTTTGTGATCGGTGTAGATGGTGCATTTGGTACTGTACAAGTAATGTCTCCATATCTTTAGTGCAAATACCGTGGCTCCCAACTCTAAGTCATGAGTCGTGTAGTTTCTCCTCATGGATTTTTAGTTGACGAGAAGCGTATGAGATCAACCAAGACCTTGGATAGATGCATCACAGTACACCACAAAATCATCCGTTCCCTCTAGAAGAGATAGGATGGGTGCACTGTAGAGTTTCTGCTTCATAAGTTGGAATGCTGATTCCTGGGTATCACCCCAGTTATAAGGTTTACTCTTCTGAGCTAAAATAGTGAGGGGTTGTGCAATCTTGAAAAATCCATCAATGAAACGACGGTAGTAGCCAGCTAATCCCTAGAAATTGACGCACCTCCGTCGGCGTTGTAGGTGCTGCCCAATTCTTGATTGCTTCAACTTTAGTTAGATCGACATGTATTCTTTCTCGTTGTCTACATGTCCTAAGAATTGCACTTCACGAATCCAGAATTTGCACTATGAAAGTTTTGTGTACAATTGTTCTTGTTTTAGCAATTCTAGAATCAAACGCAGGTGTTCCTCAAGTTCATCCATATTCTTGGAATAGATGAGGATGTTATCAATAAAGACGATGACGAAATGATCAAAGTACGGTTTACACACATGGTTCATGAGGTCCATGAATACCGCGGGTGCATTGGTCAATCCGAATGACATCACCATGAATTCGTAGTGACCATACCTAGTTCTGAATGCCATCTTTGAGATGTCCTTATCTCAGAATCTCAGTTGATGATAACCAGATCTAAGATCTGTCTTGAAATAGAAGCTTGATCCTTGGAGTTGATCAAATAGATCTTTAATGCGGGGTAGAGGATAACAGTTTTTGATGGTTACTTTGTTTAGCTCACGGTAAACAATGCACATGTGGAAAGTCCCGTCTTTCTTCTTGACGAATAGGACTAGAGCTCCCCATGGCGATGAGCTAGGTCAGATGAAACCTTTATCCAACAACTCTGGCAGTCGTGTGGATAGTTCTGGTAGCTCACTGGGTGCAAGTATATACAGTGCCCGAGCAATAGGCGCTGCTCCGGGTGTTAGATAGATCTGTAATTTGACTTGACGGTGAAGCTGAAGACCTAGGCAAGTCTTCGGGAAATACCTTCGGATAATCACGAACGATCGGGATATCGTAAATCTTCTTCTCCTCAGATAGCTGCTCAGTGATGAGAGCCAAAATGGCAGTATGACCTTTACGTAGACACTTCTGCGCTTTCATGAAGGATATGATGCCTATGACTGCACCACTCCTTTTGCCTTAGATAGAAAGGGTTTCTCCACTAGGGAGAGGAAGGCGAACAATTTCTCATGATATACAATCACGACTTGGTTCTTAGATAACCAATCCATTTCGACAGTTATGTCGGTCAAGCTTATGAACAGTCAATCTTAGCTTACATCCTCTAAGAATGTGAGTTGCTTCGATTATTTGACCGTCCACTGTTTATATAGTGTACTTAGTTCCTAATAGAGTTGGAGTACGACCGCACCAATAAGAAATTTGTGAAGTCATGCTAAGACTTCTAGTGAGACCTGTGCTTATAAGGTAAGCGTCGGTCAATGCAAAGGCTAATGGAAGAGGTTCACATGTAGGAAAAGAATTTTATGAGATACAGATTCAAGTAATACTAGGGATAGGTTGTCTGTTTAAGTAGTCACGTTCAATCGATGGTTGGTTAGATTAAATCCCTGTTTTCTAATGTCATTAGAACAACTGGATCATTTTGTGAAGGAAGAAGCCCGTTTACATAGTTGGATATCCTAGGGTATAAATCAAATTATTCTGAGGATTAGTCGCCTGATAATTCATTAGGGTCAAATGGAATTTATTGATGGAGTGTAAGGAATAACGTGTTAGTATGAAGGAATTCTTCCAATCCCGCTTACACACTTGGAGTCGATGGGCTTTGTCATGAGGTTCTACCAGAGGTTCAATCGAGTTGGTTTCTGTGATCACATTTGGATGAGAGTCGTAAGTTCACTAAGGCTCTTACATGAGTGACATAAAATAATGGGTTCCATTAATGATAGCTCAGGGTGTCCGTAAGTCTCTTCAACCTGATAGTCGCGTCTATCAACTGTTGAACAGGTTTAACGATACTAATTAGTCGTTGAGCGGGTTTACAAGAACTTTACTGACAGTGGAAGCTTAAGTCTATAAATCACATATTAGGACCATTTATCCACACACTAGGTTTCACCAGGACTTACATGCACCCAAATTACTATTACGTGTGCACCCGTAATGATAATTTGCTTTGCATGCTCACCCTATTTCTCCCTGTCCTTTGTCAAAATGTCCTTTAGTTTCTATTGCCAAGTACAGAGTGTTGTCAGGTATGATAAGTCACCGAGAGGCTTAGTCATCAACCATAAGTTGATCTACTAGAAATCATATCAGGATGAGTAGTCGGGAATCGTTTGATCCGAGTATTCACTCGAGTTGAAATACACTACGATGGTCCAATCCAGCGGATTGTAGATGGAATCACGCATGCGAAATGCGACTTCAAGAAGTGAAACTAGTTCATGGATACGTGTTACTAGAAGAGGCAAAGTAGCCCTCTTTCCAACTGAGTCATGATAGGGTTTCGGTATGCAATGAGCAAGGCGTTCTCAACCTTGTGGTCAGTATTTCTTCAACAGAATATCGACCAAAGCGCGAGCCCACGGCTCGGAAAGTGATAACATCTATGTGTCAATGGATTCTGCAATGATGCGTGCAACAGTCTGCCTTCACACGGCGTGTTGTTGCTAGTGGGTACGGTAGGGACTCGCCTCCGACGATCCCAACTCCCAAAGAGACATGTGCTACTGTTGAGTGTCGTCCATAACATGGACTTGAGAAAGCCCACCATACCCGACAGATGATGGTGGTGTGAGTGACTCCTCCGAAGGCACCGTCTCGCTGCCCTCGGACGGGAGTGGATGTTGTTATGATGATTCCCCGAGTGTCACCACTGGGAATGATGATGCAATGCAAACGACTTGTTCCTCGTCAGCAGAGGGTGATATGAAAGATGTTAACATGCCTACAATGCAATGTATGTGTAGATGCTACGTGTAACATGTATGAGTGTCTGTGTCATGTCACTAATGTGTGTGGGTTATAGTCTAGTATGCAATTCCTAGTTCGCTATAACCAATGGCTCTGATACCAATTTGTCACACCCCCAAATTCCACTAACTGAGTTTTACCGTTTGGAAGGTGACACACCAGGATCTCATTCATTAGTTACATCAAACGACACTATATGGGACTTAAAATGTCATAACATAAAAGTTCAGAGTTAATGCGGAAACGTTTAAACAAGATAGTTACTGCGTAAAACAAATGCGCTCAAGTTTAATTTAATAAAAGCAAGTGAATTGTCTCAAATGTTTGCATATGAATGAAATGACAGTAGGACTCCATGCATGCCCTATATGTGCAGCCTTTGCCTTAGCGACCTGAGAAACATGTAAGAAGAAGTGTGAACACGAGGTTAGTGAGTTCACAGGTTTCAAGTTTGCAATAAGAGAGTGTTTGCCAGATTATGTACATTCAATATGCATATCTATAGGTAGCTAACCTATGTTCATGTCTTACTAAAGCGCTCGCAACCGAAGCTGACAGTGTGTTTGTTTGTTTACCTCCAGCCAGGTCTATCAACCCTGACTAATGTGTTAAGGTCAATATTTCACCCGTTCGACTTCCAATCGAGTTAGCGCGACTAACGCGGGTGGGGTTTGCCAAACTCAGTAGTACTACCAAAATTACCTCGCTAATTCCATATTAACGGTCCGAAGTGTGTGAGGACTTTCATGATTATGTGTTACGCTTAGTCTCAACAGTGATATCATATGAAGTACCATAATCAAAATAGGTTGCATCATGTTTTCTCCCCCAACGGGAAAACATGTAAAATGATGTTTGTTTGCGCAACTGTTTCTCCCCCATGGGAAAACAAGTAAAACTATGATGTTTTGTGTAGATGTTTCTCCCCCAACATGAAAACGAGTAAAAAGGGGCCGTGAAACTCACCTGAGTTGTGTAGGAAGTAATCACATAAGTAATAGACTTGGTACACAAGTGTTAGCCTGCAACGGCTTACGTATGCCCTAGAATTACAAACAACAATTAGGGACTCATTTGGGATTTGTGGCAACACACGAAAGATTAGAGCGTCTTTAAACATTCTAAGGATTAACGGGTAAACGAACGATTTTTTCGGGAATACGGATTTCTAAATTAGGATGAATGCGTTTCACGATGAATGACAAATAATATATAATAAATATATTCGAGCGTTTTGTCATTAATTAGAAGTCTAGGAAAATAATATAATTTATTATATTATTTTTAAGTTTAGCGAATTAATAAAAATAATTAAATTGTGTGACAAAAATAATAAATTTGTTATTTTTATTCGAGAATATAAACGTAAGTAATTAACATAAATAAATATGTTATTTATTAGTTTTGAAACGTTTCATAAAATTTAGAAACGTGGCAAAAATAATATATCAAAATATATTATTTTAACAATAGTCACGTTTAAAAATAATATAATATATGTATTATTTTATTCGGAATTGACGGAAAAATAATAATATATACATATTACTATAAAATTATGAAATACGAATCAAGGATGGTTTATAAAATAAATCCCGAGTCCATGGGTAGTTTTTCCGGTTTAAACATATTAATATAATATTATAATAATTTAGGAATTTATTTTATAATTAAAATCTAAATAAAAATGCACCTTTAAAAATAAAACAGGGGAGGAGGATTCGAACCCGGGTCTCCTCCCCATGAGAATACATACTTAACCAGTCCCACCCTGTTGCAATTCGCAAACAAGTCCCGAACCAAAAGGGTTTTGACATTCTAGTCCCTGTGGTTTCCCTCCCATGCATACGATGATCGAATCCCAGTCCCACCCTCATCAATTTTGACCGCGAACAAACAGATTGACACCGGGGTTTGTAAATCGAGCCATTACGAGTCTGAGGTGAAAGTTAATTGCAAAAACAATCTGATTTGGTTATCTTAATTGAAGATTTTGAAACCGAAAGCTTAGCTTTTGAACGTGGGATCAATCCTGTTAATTTCGATAGTAAAAATCGCTGGATTCATAGGGCTATTACAGTTTGGAACATTACGAAACTACTAGTGTGGTTTAATTTGGTTTTGGACGTCAATTTGCAATATGAACAAACCCTAGATTACGGGACCGCATCAATTCGATGTTTCTTAGGGTTTACGAAACTGTTGGTATGATTTAATTTGATTGAAATCGGATCAAGGGTGGAGTTCGATCAAATCGAATTTGGGATGAACCCTAGAATCAAGATCATGATTAATTCGGCAATGTAAGCCCTAATTAGGTTAGGGCTTTCATTCTATAGACTAAAACGAATCAGAGGAGCGTTTCAATTACCAGGTTGGATGTCGGGTTGATAGTGCTCGACCAAAACTGAGTCCGACAACGTGTGGGTTAGTCTCCGGCGATAACGACTTTGTCTCCGAATGAATTGGTGTACGTAACAGCTTTAGCTTGATGCGATTTACGTGTGTGTATGCTCAATTTGTGAAAACAATACAAGAACTCGTCGATTTTGATAAAGGGGGCGATGGTTTCGACGGTTTCGACTTGAACACCCATTATTCGGTTTAATTCGCTCAATTACTACTTAGTTATGATTTCATTATGGACGATAATAGAATTAAAGTGCATTTTCCGTTATAATTTCAAACGATTTCGATTGTAGAATTTGAATTTGGAATGTTAGTTGCGAGTTTGACTTTCAGAAAGTCAACAGGACCAATTTGAGTTGATTTTGACTTTGGGAGTCAACAATTCAAGTATTGGGACTTGGCAGTACTGGTCCTTGTTGTTTAAGATTAGATTAACTGGGTTAGGATTTAACGGAATACTTAACGGGATTGTTAACGGAGTTAATCATGAAAAGTCGGATTGTCACAGTTTCTCCACGGTGTATTAAAAGGGTTTATATATAGGAAGTACCAGCGGCGTATCCACCACCCTTTTAACACTTCGTGAGTACTCCGTTATTCCATTTTAGGGTTTAGACTCGTTCTATCATACTCATTCATCCTTACACGTATCATCATGCATTCATGTATTCATATTCACCATGCATCACATATTTGTGTATTCAACTTTATCACATATTCATATTCGTCATATATTGTAAATTGTGGTGATTATCCTTCCAGAGTAGTACATCCAACAAAGATGTTCCCGGTAAAGAGTGACGGGTCTAGGAGAGATTTATACACCACTCTTTCCTTAGATAGAACATTCTATTTGTTAGATAACTACATATCGGTCAGAAGTTGTCCCATTCGTTTACTACATTTTCATTATTGTCTTTTAGTTTATACCCCTAAACATTCATAATGGTTTCACCACAAAGCACCAAGAGATTTATTTATATGAAGTACCAGCGACATATCCACCACACCTTGGATATGTCATGGCTACTACATTATTCCTGTTTAGTGTTTAGACTAACCCTTCATTCCCCCGTACCCTCGTCGTATACATAACACATAACACATATAATTTAGTCACATAATTCACATAATCATGTCTTGGGTTCTGGTCCAGTGTACTTACATTATCTTCGGGTAGTTCCTAAGTTCGTTCCTCATCTAAATGTTTTTCTGAACTCGAACCGCACTCGTAGCGTATCGTACTCGTACTCAAATGTACCGCACAGGGCCCCTTGTTTCTTCTATAATTCGTGTGTATGTGGAAGTGATGCTGATGTTGTTGTTGTTATTTCTAAATGAACGGCCAAGGACAACCATTTGTAGGGTGAATCTACACCCATATCGGACCGATATGTTAGGGCGTATCGGTCCGATATCAGCCCATGCTTGCGTCAGCCGTAAAAGTCAAATTCTGATCGGACCGAACCTCTTTTCACGGCTAGAGGATCGACATGGAAGTGCGTATCGGTCCGCAATCAAGAAAAGTGTAAAAATTTAGGGTTGAGTCATAGGACACGTGTAAATATCAGGGATTGCGGCACCATGGCGGTTATCAGACCATTATCCAGCTGATATTGGTCCGATATCTGACCCTCTGCTCACTTGGGACCGATGGTAAGGACGATGTCGGTCCGATATTCACCCAGATTTCAAAATTTTCATTTTTAACCTTGGACTTCATACTTCTTTAAAAATTGGGGTGTTACAAGCTAGAACTCACCAACGTAGCTGACTTTTAATATGCACATTTAGGTTACGGACAGATACGGATATGGACGATGATGCTGGGCAAACGAGAAGAGTTACCCGGATGATTATGAACACTGGCATCCCGTTTATGATTATGTTTATGTTATTTTTATTTTCAAAGCAATAGTTTGAGAGATTTGGACACTCAAGTGTCTAAACTTAAAATGTGAATGGGACCAAGGACAGATGCCAATACGGGTAACTCGAGCCACAACATCAGGTATGAAAGTAGTTTATGTATAGTGTGCCTTAGGATGTATTAGGACAGGACTTGTGTTCTAATGAAATCTTAAAGGTGATCAAATAGAAGTCAAAAGGTAGTGTAATGGTTAATTGCAGATGGCCATTGTATATTAACATCTTACAGTACTTGTTGAATTCTATTTGTTAACTAGCGTGATGACATTAGATTCCTTGTCTTATAGAACGAAATGGTGTGACGAAGGAACGGAAGGAGTGGTGGGGGCCGTACAGTGAAGAGGGAAGTGTTCATACGGAACCAGAAAACAGCGTGCACGGAACAGAACGCACTCCCGTGGAAGAACAACACTTTACTTTTGAACCGGAAGTGAAGGCGGCCCTGGCACGCCAATTTTCTGAATTGATGAGGGCTTCTTTTGCCAGATCTATTAGCAGAATCGTTGAGGAAGGCTAATGAGAGGGGCGGGTTTAACCCGGTGACTGGTGCCCCGATTATTGAGGCGGTTAACGCACCGCTTGCTCACGGTTACGACTATAAGTCCATTAAAGCTTGTGGGCCGCCGGTTCTGACTATGAAGAAGGACGTGGTGGCAACATTTGACTAGGTGATCTGTATGGAAGGCGCCATCCGTATGAGCAAGTGTCAGGTTGTGAAGTTTGCTGCTAACTCCTCGAGGGAGGAGGAATCTCATTGGTGGGAGGGTGTGAGGCAGGCTAAGGGGGATGCGACTATTGATTTGATGAGGTGGAATGATCTTAAGGCTCTGGTGATTAAGAATTTATGTCCGAGGAACGAAATTGAGAAAGTGGAGAGGGAATTTTTTAGGATAAAAGCCAGGAACATGACTTATCAGCAGTACACACCACTCGGATCAACGAACTGGCACGTCTGGTGCCGCATCTTATCACAACCGAGGAAAGAAAGATTGTTTGCTATATCCAAGGGCTGTCGGACAACGTCCGCACATACATTAATGCAAACGCCACTACTACCTATGATTAGGTAGTAGAGCTGAGTGGCGTGTGTCTGATGACCTGGCACTGAATGATGTTGCTATAGTGGAGCCAAAAAATAAACTGAGTTTTTCGGCCAAACAAACTGGCGGGAGACTGTTTGGAGCTCGGGAAAAACAAGCTAGAGTGGGTGAGGTAACGGTTTGTGGAAAATGTGGGGGAAGGCATGAAGGTGAATGTAGGATGGGGACGAATCTGTGCTTTAAATGTGGCAAGACCGGGCACTATTCCCGGGAATGCCCATAAGGTATCAAATGTTATAATTGTGGAGGAAACGGACACATAAGCCAGGAATGCCCTAAGCCGAGAATGGGGGAAGGCGGTAAGGGGAAAGACCTGGAGAAGAAAGAAGAATGGCCCCGAGCAAGGATTCGAGCATACACGCTGACGCAAGAGCAGGCTAGGGTGGACCCCGATGTGGCAACAGGTAGGTTTATCCTTGAAAACACTTTTGTTTCCGTATTATTCAATTTAGGTGCCAGTAAGAGTTTTATATCTGATGCGTTTTGTAAACGGGTGAAGTACACAGTCAGTAAACTAGAAAGGGTGTTTAGTGTAGAAACTGTTGAGGGTAGAACCGCTAGAGTAACTGATATAGCTGACAATTCCATAATAAAAATAGAAGGCCATAGATTCCCCGCAAGGTTGTTCGTTATGATGTTGGGTGGGTTTGATGTCGTTTTGGATATGGGTTGGTTAATTGCCAACGAAGCATAAACTATGCAAATGAAAGGTAATCTGACTCAAGGCTCCAGATGGTTGAGAAGTCGAGGTCTTTGGAGATCATGACCTCCCGATGCCTAACGTCATTTCGATGATTGAGGCAACATATTACTTGAGGTGTGGATACGAGGCCTATCTGGTTTACGTGGTTGACAAATGTAAGGAAGTGAAGGAACTAGACGACGTGCCTGTAGTGCGCGAGTATCCGGAGGTGTTTCTAGATGATTTGTCAAGAATACCACCCGACATAGAGATTGAGTTCTGAATCGACTTAGTACCATATGCCCAGCCAGTGGCCAAGGCTCCGTATCGACTAGCACCAGTGGAGATGAAAGAACTAATGACACAACTAGACGGATTACTTGAGAAGGGATTTATCAGACCAAGCCTTTCACTATGAAGGTGATCCGGTATTGTTTGTGAAGAAGAAAGATGGCTTTATGAGAATGTGTATAGACTATAGGGAGTTGAACAAACGAATGGTGAAGAACAAGTACCATTTACCAAGGATCAACGACATGTTCGATCAATTACAGGGCGCAAGTGGTTCTCAAAAATCGACCTTCGATCCGCGTACCAACAGTTGAAGGTGAGAGACGAAGACATACCGAAAACTACGTTTCACACGTGTTATGGATATTTCGAGTTTCGTGTAATGTCCTTCGGATTGATAAACGCCCCCGTAGCGTTTATGGATATGATGAGTAGGGTGTCTCGACCGATGCTGGACCGATTGGTAATTGTGTCCGTCGATGATATCCACATCTACTCCAAGAAAAAGGGTGATCACACATGTCACTTGAAGGAGGTGTGGGAAGCTCTGAAGAATGAGAATTTGTATGCTAAGCTCTTGTAGATGCATATTATGTCCCTAATCCCTTGTAATATGTATTTCATCTATGTTTAATGTAACTATTTGATGTATTAATGAAATTACATGTTTATCCTTAATGTTTACTCATATATAACGACTGTGTATTAAATGATCTGATAAATATCGATAACGTTAATCAATCGTGCTATTGAAAGGCCCATTCGCACGAATGGATCATGAGAATGATCCATTCGCACGAATAGATCATGAGAATGATTCATTCACTAGAATAAGTCATGAGAATGATTCATTCGTACGAATGAACCATTCTGATGATTCATTCTTACGAATGAACCATTCTGCTGATTCATTCGCACGAATGAGTCCATTCACATGGCTCATTCGTACGAATAGCCTCTGCACTATATATATAACTTTCACTTCATGAGCACACAACAGAAGAGAAGATATACAACACATATACATATACTGTCCAGAGTAGAACAAGAAAAAGAATAGAACACACAAACTCTCTGCATCTGTATTGTCGAATCTCTGTTCTAGAGAGTTTCCAGGTCTTGTATCCAACTTCTCTACACCAAAGGGTCGATAGAAACCTTCGATTCGTCGTCTAATCCGCTCGTTTCTTACGACCCGATCCGTGTCATAGATTGGATTGCCAATCAAATCGGATTCCGCACGATTTGGTTCGGTTAATGTGTTGAATCATTGGATCAAGGTAGATCCCGATCCAACAAAGTGGTATCAGAGCCTGTTGTGCTCTAGATTCAACATAGAAAATCTGATCTTGCTTTTGATCTTGCTTTTTCTAGCTTCTTGAATGTTATAAAGATCACTTGATCGTTGTTTTTCCACGTTCATATCTTGTGATTATTGCTTCTGAGTGATCTGATCATCTCAGATTCCAGATCTGATAAAAGGCTCAATCATTGGTGCTTTTTGGTGCAAAAAAGTCAAACTGCCCTCTGTCGTACGAATGGCTACTATGATGAACTTCATTCGCACGAATGGCTCCTACCATTCGCACGAATAGATCAAGTCTCCCGCTCGTTTGTTCAAACTTCCAATCGCACGAATAGAAATTCCAGTCGCACGAATAGAAAATTCCATTCGCACGAATAGAAAATTCCAGTCGCACGAATAGAAAATTCCATTCGCACGAATAGAAAATTCCAGTCGCACGAATAGAAAATTCCATTCGCACGAATAGACCCATTCGTACAAATCTCTTCTGAATTTTTTCTAAGTGTCGAAAAACTTCGTTTTTTATCATGTCGGACTTAGCCTTTGTTGCCAGTCAGAACAGCAAAATCCAAAACTTGTTATTAATCGATAATGAAGCTGGAAATGCTAACAAGGCTCCAAAACTCATGACAATGGACGAATATCATCACTGGAAAAACAGGTTTGAGATACACATTAATGGAGTTGATACAAACTTATGGATGATGATAGAGAATGGATATCAAAAAGTGTTGAGTGAGGATGGAACTCCTGTTTTGGCTTCACTTTTAAGCGAACAACAAAGAAAAGATTATGACTTAGAAAAGAAGGCATATGCTATCCTATCTCAGGCCATGTCAAGAGAAATATTTCATCAATTCAGGCTGTTTACATCTTCAAAATCTCTGTGGGATGCCTTAGAACAACGTCACGAAGGAAATGCTTCGTTGAAAGCTATCAATGCTAAGGCCATTCGGAAGGAATTTGATAATTTTATGTATATTGGAAATGAGTCCTTAGATGATCTATTTGAGAGATTCTATCACTTGATGAGTGAATTACATGCCCATGGGGTCAAAACAACGAAAGAAGAAAAGGTTCAATGCATGGCAGATGCACTACCACCAAAATGGGATTCATTCTTGATGGTTCTCAAACAGAACAATACTCTTGAAACCATTGACATCAATGAATTTCTTCAGAAATTGAGAGAACAAGAGGTGATGAATAAGTGGAAGTTAAAGAGAGGTGTACAAGCTCAGGATCCTTCATTGTACTATTCTACATCAACTCAACAAAATGCTCCTTTGCAGACTGCGTTTGTATCAAACATGTCAAATGTTTCAGCCAGCCAGTCTTCAACAGCTCATGCTTCAGTTCCATCAAGCTCGGTTCCACAGCAGGGAAATACTGCTAGTACTCCTCCACCAAGCCCCATTAAATTGCAAACAGACAACTTCGACAAGGTTACTATCGAAGTGGCCAAGGAACACATGGCTCTGTTGTCTACCGTTGTCAATTCATATGACAGTCTTGTTGCTGGACAGGTTGGAAACAGTCATCTGACAGCAGAAGACTATGCTCAGATTGATAAGGATGAAATGGATCGAATTGATATAATGTGGGCTCTTGCAAGTGCAGTCAGAAGAGCGAGAGATTATGTAAAAAGGACAGGAAAAACTCTCGAAGGGAACAAAGACACTACTTATGGTTTTGATCTGTCTGCTGTTGTTTGTTTTAACTGTGGTGAGAAAGGGCATTTTGCTAGGCAATGTGAAAAGCCTAAACAGACTGGAAACCGTAACCCTTTCAACAACCGTCAAAGCCAACCGAAGCCACAAACTCAAAATACAGAAACAAACATTGTTCCAGTTACTCTTGCACAAGATAAAGGAACTTCAAGTGGAACAAAAGCTATGGTTGTTCAAACAGATGAGACTGTTGACTGGTCTTTTAAATTTGGAGCTGATGTCAGTTCAGGGGATAGAGCTTGCATGGCAAAGGCTGTAGAAATCAATGAAGAATCAGATTCTGATGCTGATAAAGAGATTGCTTCAGAAAGTTCATCGGATGAAGACGACACATCTTCAAACAGTTCTGGCTTCACAGCTGAGAATGAGGATAAATCATCTGTCGTCTCTGCAAGTCAATCGACAGCTGATGTGGATGATAACAATTCCTCTTCTGAATCTACCTGTAGCTGTGCTTTTATGGTAAAAACATCCACAGGCATTCAGGTAAATTCTGACAGTTTTGAAAGTGAGTCTAAATCTCAACCGTGTTTAATTTGTGATGAACTTGAAAAGAAAGTTGAGGCACTTAAAAGTCACAACACAGACTTAATTACTGATTTAACTGCTTGTCTTGAAGCAAACCGTGTTTTAAAGGGAAACGAACTTGCCTTCAAAAACAAAATTGATCTTTTAAATAGGCAAGTTCATGAATTAGAAATCTGTGTTATAAACAAACAAAATGCCATCACTTTTTATTTAAACACGATTGATGAAACAAAGAAAAAGCTGGCGCTTGTCGAGTGTGATTATGAAACTCTAAATCAAAAGCTGAAAAGTTATTCAAATTCTGCTTACATTCTTGATTACATGATTTCACGGCGTCCAGGAAAGAAAAATGCTGGGATGGGGTATAAAAATTGTCCTCCACCGGTGTTGAATACTATGGTAAACACACCAGATGATAACCCAATCATTGACTTTAAGGTCAAAACGCCACTTGTCGTTGATCCAACCGAAAACAAAATTTCTCAATCAAAGGTTAACGATAATGGTGCTTCGACCTCGAAGTCCCAGTGTGTTGATGGAATGGTAGAAGAGTGGGATGAAGACGACGATGAGTGCACTACTCGTGGTTTGGGACACAAAAACTCGTCTGTTCCACAAAATGACAGCATTGGTATTTCAAAATCTGCTTCTAAAAAGGTTTTTAAAATTAAACAAACCAATTGCAGTCCATCTTATCCCATTACTTCTGATCAGAAGAGTCAAGTAACCAAAGCCTCAATCAAAAAGGTTAATTTTGTTAAAGCTGGAGAGTCTGTTCAATCAAACAAGTCACTCTCTTCAGCTGAACAACAAGAAGCTAAGACTTGTGGTTCAAAAACTCACCAAAGTGAAAATCAATACAGATCTCCAAGGTTGGTTGAGCGGAGATACTGTTTTGAGTGCGGTACAAAAGGACACGTTGTTGTCAACTGTCCTTATCTTCAGAAGCCAAGTAAAAGAGTTAATCATTTTCCAGAAAATAAACAAAAGTTTTTAAAGTCAAAATCTAACTCTTTTACCCAGCAACAAGTGCATCAAAAGAAAGTTAAACAAAAGATGCATGACTTGTTGGTCTCTGATTCGAGTTCCACACCTGTACAAATCGTTAAGCAATCTACTGTTTACCACAAACAGTCGTTGCACAAAGAACATGTGTGGAAAGCAAAATCAGATGATGCTTCTGACGACGGTACTTCAAAGTCAGGTGGTTGTTCCAAAAGTCCACAAGGACAATGGATGGATTGTACGGTTGTAGATGAGTCTGGAAAATCCAAGACCGTAAAGGCTTGGGTTCCTAATCTAAACTAATTTTTATCAATTACGTTCCTGTATATATTTTCTTTCTTGCGTTTATTAAAAATCTCAAAAACTCAAAAAGATTTTTCATTTTGAAATTTTAGGGGGAGAAAATGTCAGTAAGAAAATGATCTCTCACTGAGAAAAATGATAGTACACAGACGCTAGTTATCTGAGACTCCAAAAAGATTTCTAAATTGTGTACAGTTATTTGTGTACAGTAAAAAAAAAAAAAGATTTTCCATTTTTGTACAGTCTAAAACCCAAAAACATCTGAAAAACTCAAAAATGAGAAATCGTATCCAACCTTTGGGAAGTGATGGCACACTAACCATATGTATGAAGCACATTGCATTTATTGTCATAGTGAATAGTCACACTAAGTCGACATGTGATGCATTGATAGGCTTATCTTACTGAATCTCGACCATTGATGATTGATCTATACCATATTAGATATTGTCTTGTGAGTCACATAATGGTGAAAGGATTGACGAAAATCAACAATAGAAACTGAAGGTGTTTCTCATTCTGTGCACACCAGTTATCATCGGTTTAATGAGATATCAGAAAGTAGTTATAAAATTAAAAAAATTAGATTCCGAAGTCGTATACGTGCCATATTGCCTTGTAAATACCTGGCTGAAGCCGTCCATGCGATTAAGAATAAAATAAAAGTATGAATCCGAATCCGTATATGTGCCATATTACCGGGTTGCAGCCTGGTTGAAGCCATCCATGGGATAGGATGAACACAAACACCGTTAGCTGCATACGTGCCATATTGCCTTGTAAATACCTGGCTGAAACCGTCCATGAGCTGATGGTTGTCACTGTGAATACTAAAAAAAAAAAAAAAAAAAATTGGTGTAGTAAAGAAGTAACAGGGAATAACTGAGATCTCATGAACTTATGATGACTGGTTAAGTAAGTTGTGCTGATTTGAAACATTAACATGTTTTGAAAAGTAATTCAAGTCAATTCTTAACTAGTGTGGGACACACAGATAATGGACTTAATCCTTCAAGATCATCTTGTAAGTGTTGAGAAAAGGTATGCATAAGTTTATGATGGACAAACATATCAATGATCGCATTTTGACTAAGTGTACTTAAAGCTCAGATAATTTGCAATGTTGATGATTGCTATGAGTCTAGTACTAATCCCATGTTCGGATCTTTCTCACAAAAAGATGTGTAAATACCATTGTATAGTTGTATCTACAAAATTCAAAATGTCTCAGATCATTAGTCATTAAGTCTGTATGATTTCTCATAAGGATCATTCTTACTAAGACATGTGTGTATATATCTTGTTGATATTATTTTCAGTATTACATATTCAAAAAAAAAAAAAATAAAATAAAAAAAATCCAAAAAGATTTTAATTTTTCTAAATTTTAGATTATTCGATAAGACTCGAACGACTGTTATCAACCAAATTTGAAAACCGCTTGACTTACTGATTGATCAAATCGTTCCTTTACTTCATAACCTATTCCAAAACTTCATAATTGATCCCTCACTTCATAATTAAATGTAAATTACTTCATAATCAAATTGTTGTCAAGACCAATTTGGTCGGATATCCCATTTAACCTGAAAAGTTTAATTTGCATAAGGGGATTGTCCCATTCGTACGAATGGATGAGAAGAATGGCTCACTCGTACGAATGGATGAGAAGAATGGCTCACTCGTACGAATGGATGAGCAGAATGGCTCACTCGTACGCATGGATGAGGAGAATAGATCATTCACACGAATGGACTGACCAGAATGGTCCATTCGTACGAATGAGTGGCAGAATGAATCAAGTCTGGTCCACTCGCACGAATGGACTGACCAGAATGGTCCATTCGTACGAATGAACCAGGCCATCTTATAAATATGCCATTCATTCGCATGTGCAGTCTCATTCGCACATTTCAGAAAGCATTCGCACGTCTGTTTGATTGAAATTCTGATTTTGAACAAAACTCCGTCCAATCACCGATCTAATCATTTGATTTCATTTTACAGGTATAACCCCACAAGTATTCATCAAATGTATAACGATTTGAGGATGTTCGATTAGATTTAGGGCTCAAAACCGAAAACCAAACTTAAAAACGTAAAAAATGAATTAATAAACCGATTAAAATGCTAAATACTGGTTGAAAACCATAGTCGAGTGTTTTGGTGTCTTTTTGGGCAAATCTTTTCAAGTGTTGGTTGATTTTTGGACAAATTGGATCGCGACCCGTCTGTCATACGAATGGACACACTCTTCATGTTCATTCGTACGAATGAGAACAACATTCATTCACACGAATGAACGCTCATTCACACGAATGAACGCTCATTCACACGAATGAAACTCATTCGCACGAATGAATACTCATTCATATGAATGAAACTCATTCGCACAAATGAATAGGCAGAATGATCCATTCGCACGAATGAACCAACTTTTAGGGTTCATTCGTACAGAGGGAAAAAGGTCCAAAAGTTCATATTTCCAAAATCTTGCATGTACTGATCTGATGTGCTTCATGTTTTTGTGTTTGCAGACTGATCGTTATGGCGCACAGAGCTCCAGTTGTTCTTAAAGCTTCAACAAAAAGCAACATTTGTGCTTACATGATCCCAACTTCAAAGAATGCAAGACCGTTCATTGGAATGATCGAGTTCTTGTCTCGATCCAGGATAGCCCATGCTATATCTTATATCTGCACTCCCTATGCTTCTCATCAACGGGAATTCTGGGCCACAGCTGAAATGGACTGTGAAGTTTCTCCAACTGTGATACGGGGAAAGATTGCAGGACATGAGGTTATTGTATCTGCCTCTCACATTCGCCGATTGTGTCAATTCGGTGATCATCCTGAAGATCCAGTGACACTGGATAAATATCTGGTCCGTGGATGCTTCATGAGAATAAAGTACGACGGGAATGTCGCCGAAGGCGTTCTCAACAAGGCAAACCTCTGTCCCCAGTATAAATATCTAGGACACGTTCTTCTTCACTGCCTCGGTTCCCGTCGTGGCGGATTTGATGATATGCGCGAAACAATACAGAGCGCATTTGTGGCACTGGTGTTGAACATACCGTTCAACTTTTCAGAGATGGTGTTCACACACCAGAAGGAAAACATCTCGCTAAAAGGGGACAATGCGTATCTCATGTACCCCCGATTCTTACAGATGATAATCGATAACCAACTTCCTCTACTACCACGATCCGATATTGACATGATAAGGCTGGAGCATATGACTGATGTCACACTAAACCGGGTACAGACTTATAGGGGAAGACCAACAAAGCCTCCACATAAACGCCTTATTGGACATCTGGCAAATTCTGATTATGTGGCACCTGCAAACAGAAATTGGCGTCACGATAATAGTGATTCTGACAGGGAGGATATTGTTGTGCCTCCAGCTGACGACCAAGATGACGACGACCAAGATGGTCAGGGAGGTGGTGGCAATGCTCCTAATGTTCCATCTACCGCTGCCACCACTCCTACTATTACTGCTATCGATTCATCCCTTCCAACTAACCCAGAAGACGTTAACCTGGACACCGTCCTGTTTACTGATTCTGAGGAAACTGAAGATGAATTCGAAATCAGTCAACAAGGGGCAAGATTGGTCGCCACAAAACGAAAGAGGGGAGCAGATCAAGGAAGCTCAAGGGTTGATGATGATGACGTCAGGGATGCTGACTTTGTCCCTGACTGTCCACAAGTATCTGCTGCTCCTTCTTCCCAATCTACCCCAGTCAAGAAAGGAAGAATGAAGAGAATGGCCAAACGCCAAAAGTTCAAACTTGTCAGAAGGACGGAGAGCACCTCTGCTACAACAGCAACTGCCACCAGGTCTGAGGCACCAATGTTAACATCCATGCCTCAGACACAAACTGTGCCTCCGATTCCTCCTCCCATCTACACGACTGCTCATACATCACAGCCAGCCACTACTCGAGCTGAGCCATCAACATCATTGCCGACTATTTCGTTGAACGATCAAATCATCACTCTAAACAGCTTGGTACTGCAGCTTCTGGCTCAAAATCAAGAACAGTCAAAGCGTTTAGATCTTCAGGGCTCGCAGATCAGTCAGTTGACTCTGCAAAATACTGAACAAGCCCAAGCCATCACAAGTCTTTCCAATAGATGCAATGATCAACAAGCCCTCCTTCTCACTGCTACAAACCAGAATCAACAGTTGTCTAAAACTGTTGATGCACATGCTCAGAGAATACAAAGGATAGAGGAGGAAAATAAGAGACTGTTGGAAGACTTAGAAAGCAGAAGGGACACGACACCTAGAATTGAGGGTGCTCGAAATGATGGTGATGATGGTGATGATGATGATGATGATGAGGATGATGATGATGGTGACGATGATGATGATGATGATGATAGTGATGATGATGATGATGACAAGAATGACGAAGATAAGGATGATGGTGCCAATGCTGGTGCTGCATCAAGTGCTTCAAAGACAGCAGAAGCAGAGGCACGCACGAAGCAAAAATTAGACAAACCAGTAGGCCCATCATCAGATACACAAAAGGGAACTGAAGGTTGATAGTTTTTGTTTTAAGTGTTTTAAGTTGTTTTATTGTAAATATTAGATTATTATGTAAATAATTTCAGTTTTATTTTGATTAAATCAATGAAATTTCAAACTCTCACATGTTTATTCTTTGTTTGTTTATGAAAATAGTTTTGGATGTGATGCCTCTCAAGCAACAACCTTCAAAGTTAACTTATGTGCTTGACATGCAAGGGATCATCCAACATTCAGTGATTTATGATAAAGAGGAAGGGGAAATCGTATACTGCTTGTCAAAAGAACAGATTGTCGAGCTATTTCAAATGAATCCCGACGAAGTCATTACTGAAGAGGCATCTGTTCCTACAACTGATTATCCCTCCTCTGACGAACTAGAAGACGTTGATGAGGTTGAAGTCGAAGACATCACTGATCAAGAATATCCAAAGTACACATCAGTAGATGGTGATGATCTTCCCTCCTTCGCGGACTTATTCACTCAGCAGTCCGACGAGGAGGTCAACCGCATTATCGACAACAAAGAGGATGAAGCCGGTCCCTCCACTTTTGACATTGAAGAGCTGAATGAACGTAAAAGTCAGTGGATGGAATACATGGCTGAACTAAAGAAGAACTCAAAGCCCTCTCCTCCAACCAAGTACACTAAAGTTTATCGACTCAAAGGACACAAGTCTGATGGTCGTATAATCAGTTGGGCATACTTCAATGACTTAAGCTGCTATGCTATAAAAAGAGAGAAGGGCATACAATATTTCAGGTACCCTCATGACTTCAAGACGCTGCCCGCATTTGAAGTAAATCAATTGGCGAGTCTAAAGCTTCTATACAGCGAATCTTCCGGTCTGTCCGAATGGTTTGAACGTCAATTACAGTATGAATACCGGAAGAATTGGGTGAACTTCAAGCCACAAATGCCTACACGTTACATTCACAAGGAAAAGGTTCATCAAATCACCAAGAAGCCCCTAATTGTATTAAAGTGGAAACCTCCAACGATCATGAAGAAGATTCCTTTAAGGAAAATGATCCAGGACTTCTCAGATCAGTTCAAATGGTGGTACTATGATGGGCGTACTGGTGAAGCTGTAATAGTGCTTTGTAAAGAAGGGTCATGGGAGACCATCAGGGTCTTTGATCCGTTGTGGCTGACCAACTTGTCTGAACAAGATGTTACCACTTTATACAAGTGTCAGCCGTTTTTTGAAGTTGAAGATATAGACCAGGCGTTGCAGTATGTGAAGGTGATACGTATATGCTTTGCTTTTAACATACACGCCGGGGTCAACTGGAAAACTCGTTCAAAAGAGATGTTGAAGACCAACTAATGTTAGTTAGGTCATTTTGAAGGGATCTAGGTCCAAGGGGGAGTATGTAGATGCATATTATGTCCCTAATCCCTTGTAATATGTATTTCATCTATGTTTAATGTAACTATTTGATGTATTAATGAAATTACATGTTTATCCTTAATGTTTACTCATATATAACGACTGTGTATTAAATGATCTGATAAATATCGATAACGTTAATCAATCGTGCTATTGAAAGGCCCATTCGCACGAATGGATCATGAGAATGATCCATTCGCACGAATAGATCATGAGAATGATTCATTCACTAGAATAAGTCATGAGAATGATTCATTCGTACGAATGAACCATTCTGATGATTCATTCTTACGAATGAACCATTCTGCTGATTCATTCGCACGAATGAGTCCATTCACATGGCTCATTCGTTCGAATAGCCTCTGCACTATATATATAACTTTCACTTCATGAGCACACAACAGAAGAGAAGATATACAACACATATACATATACTGTCCAGAGTAGAACAAGAAAAAGAATAGAACACACAAACTCTCTGCATCTGTATTGTCGAATCTCTGTTCTAGAGAGTTTCCAGGTCTTGTATCCAACTTCTCTACACCAAAGGGTCGATAGAAACCTTCGATTCGTCGTCTAATCCGCTCGTTTCTTACGACCCGATCCGTGTCATAGATTGGATTGCCAATCAAATCGGATTCCGCACGATTTGGTTCGGTTAATGTGTTGAATCATTGGATCAAGGTAGATCCCGATCCAACAGCTCTCTAAATGCGCGTTCTGGCTTAGGGAAGTCCGATTCCTAGGTCACGTCATTAACCCGAACGACATTGTGGTTGACCCAGCAAAGATAATGACGGTAAGAGATTGGGGTATTCCTAAGACGCCTACTGAAATTCGTAGTTTCTTGGGATTGGCAGGTTACTATCAGAGATTTATTCAGGATTTCTCAAAAATAGCTTCGCTGTTGACCAAGTTAACATGGAAAGAGGTGAAGTACGAAGGGGGTTTGACCTAGGAAGAGGCGATCAAGGTACTGAAGGAGAAGTTGACCCATGCTCTAGTCTTGGCCCTTCTCGAGGGAAATGAAGACTTGGTGGTTTACTCTGATGCTTCAGGTCAGGGATTGGGTTGTGTACTGATGCAACGCGGGAGAGTGATCGCGTATGCATCAAGACAGTTAAAAGTTCACGAAGTCAATTATCCGACTCACGATTTGGAACTTGCTGCTGTCGTATTTGCATTGAAAATCCGGAGGCACTACCTTTACCGGGTAAAGTTTACCATTTACTCCGATCACAAAAGTTTGAAGTACTTCTTTGAACAAAAGGAAGTTAATATGAGGCAGATGAAATGGTTAGAACTTTCGAAAGATTATGATTGAGAAATCATATACAATACTCGAAAGGCAAATGTGGTGCCCGATGCTCTAAGCTGAAAGGACGTACCAGCTCCTATTTGAGTGAAAGCTTGCCAGCTGGTGGTAACCCTGGATGTGAAGAGGGAAATTGAAAAGGCTCAGGACGAGACACTTAGAGAAGAGAACATAAAGAAAGAGAGGATGGTTGGCCAACATGACAAGTTGGAATATAACACCCTTGGTGTTAGGCAACGTTTTGGACGGGTGTGGATACCTATGGGTGGAAAGCTAAGAACCAAGATCTTGGATGAGGCTCATAACCCTGGTACCAACAAAATGTACCCAGATCTGAAGAAGGAATACCGGTGGCCTGGGATGAAACATGAGGTGACGAAATACGTAAACAAGTGCCTGAATTGCTCACAAGTAAAGGCCGAACACCAGAAACCGTATTGGAAAATTCAACCACTTGATATACCGGAATGGAAATGGAAACACATTACCATGGACTTCATAACCAAGCTACCTCATACAGCTAAAGGTCATGACACCATTTGGGTAATTGTGGAAAGGCTAGCGAAGGTGTTTATTAACGAAGTAGTGGCACGACATGGAATGCCTTTGATGATTGGATCTGACCGGGACACACGATTCACATCGAGGTTCTAGAAAAGATTCCACGAAGCGATGAGCATCAGGCTTAATATCAACAGGGCATACCACCCGCAAACGGATGGCCAGTCTGAAAGGACCATTCAAACGTTGGAGGACATGCTCGTTCTTGTATTATTGATTTCGGCGGTAGTTGGTACAGTCATCTGCCTTTATCCGAGTTCTCCTACAACAACAATTATCACTCGATGATAGGCATGCCGCCTTACGAGATGTTGTATGGGAGAAGATGCAGGACCCCAGTTTGTTGGGGTGAGATTGGACAGAAGGAATTGGGAAGTCTTGATGTCGTAAAAGAAACATCGGAAAGGTTCGATCAGATCAAGGCATGTATGAAGGCCGTTCAAGATCGTTAGAAATCGTATGCGGATAAATGGTGAAGGCCTATTGAGTTTAATTTGGGGACTGTGTAATGTTAAAAGTATTGCCCTGGAAGGGGATCATACGATTCAGGAAAAGGGGAAAGTTAAGTCCAATATTTGTCGGACGATTCTGAATATCGGCGTGGGTTGGTGAAGTCGCTTTTCACTTGCGAAAGTTTTTGGCGGATAAATCGGCTCACGTACCACCTACCGACATCGAGGTCGACAACAACCTTAACTACATCGAAGAGCTCATGGCCGTCTTAGACCGCAAGGAGAAACATTTACGTAATAAAGTCATTCAATTGGTTAAGGTACAGTGAAAGCACAGAATGGGATCGAAAGCTACATGGAAAACGGAGATAGAAAAGAAGGAGTCGTACCCTCAATTGTTTGACTTATGACTGGTTTCAAGGACGAAACCTATTGTAAGGGGGATAGACTTGTAACGTCCCGAAAATAAGAATAAAATAATGATGACGGGTTTCAGTACGCGACGGATGGTATAGATGAGGCCCGATGAGCCGGGGCCGAAGATGGGCCTTGCGAACACGGCCGGGGAACTTGAGGGGGAGAGCCCTCCCTTAAATAGCCAAATACCCCATATTTCTCTCAATTTCAAAACCTAGAGAGAGAAACACGTAGAGAGAAAGAGAAGGATCGGCCCGAGATTGCAGCATAGTGTTGCTCCATATCTCGTGAGAAGAACCTCTGAAACAGAAGCTCGATACAAGTAACGATATGACCTATATCTGAGTTTTTGTTCATTTTGTGGTTTTTATGTTTTGGATAAAGATGACATTTTTACGTATGAAACTTTGAAATAAACATAGATCTGACTTCTAAAATGAAAAACGAACGTTTTGAACGTAGAAATTTCGGGTCTTGGCAAGAACAGATCCGCATGCATGGAACTAGGGTTCTTGGGGAAGAAGACAGAGTCTAGGCGAACTTGTCAAGTTCTCCTGGGGAGAAACAAGCAAACATAGGACCAGCAAACTTGCTATGTTCGTCGGCAGCATGTTGGTAGCGAACTTAGTAACTTCGATGGGCTAAACTAGCGAACTTAGGATAGAGAACTTGTTTAGTTTGTTATGTATGAATTGGGCGAACTTAGCCTATGTTCTCTATGGTTATAAGGGGCGAACTTAGCCTTAAGTTCGCCTAAAATAGAATGAGTAAACCGTTAGAGTCGGGATTTGGCCGGATGTGTGTTTAACTAATCAATCCAGATCGTGTGTGACGCCGTTAAACCTTTGTTAGGAGAACCAATGTTTAGCTTATTACGTGAGTTCTAGACTTGATGTGTGTGTAATATTTTGAAATATGTTTTGGGCTGGTGTGCATACTTATGAAATTTGTTCATGAAATGTTTTGCCAAAATAAAGTTTACGAAAGGTTTGTGACTAGAATGTTGTTTAATAAAACGTACGGATGCTTTAAATAAAATGAGGAAAAGGTTTTAATAAAGTCACAAAATGAACGAATCTGCCACGGGTTCCTTCGAGAACTAAGGTATGTATGTATGTATATATGTATGGGTCTTACTTTTAAACGGGCCTTTGTGGCTGGCTAACGGTTGTACAACTAGGTGGATAAAGGGGTGACGACGGTCAGCATGGGATTAACAGGATTCCTAAAGAAGGTGCTATTCCTCGCGAGGGAACAGTGCCTAAGGTACTGGCTGGTGTCGAAGGGCTTTGAGGTATCGGGCCCTAGGTTTCTTCATCGGCGGGTAATGTACGGTGTTGAAGGGCCTAGCGGTGGTGTGCCTCGGGGTTTCTCCACCAGCACGCGATGTATGGAATTGACGGTTACGAGAAGGCGCATATTCGGTTTATTGCTGACTTATGTTTAATGTTATGTTATTGCATGATTTACGTATGCTTTTTGTTAAATAAATGAATGTTATGTTTTTGGAAAATATGTTAAAGTTTTATGTAAAGCTAGAACTCACCAACGTAGCTAACCTTTAGTATTCACATTTAGGTTAAGGACATGCAATGTTGTAAAACAAGGTCTCCGAGGCCGAGTACTCCCCTAGTAATCGCTACAAGGTAGGTTGCCGAGTCCTGAGTACTCTAGGCCTAGGCCGAGTACTCCCCGAGTACTCTCCGCCTAGGCCGAGTACTTCCCGAGTACCCCCGATTCCGACTAGGGAGCACCTAGCGACTTTTGCGACCATGAGGACATGTACGGATATGGACGGTGATGCTTGGCAAGTGAGAAGAGTTACCCGGTTGATTATGAAGACTGCCATCCCGTTACGATTATGTTTATGTTATTGTTATGTTAAGACAATGTTTACGAGTTTTGAATGTTGAACAATTTTAAGTTATGTTTGAATGAAAGTTTTCGGCTATGTTATTTGATATTCAAGTTTAAGAACTATTTGTGAATGGGTAAATCCAACACGTGAGGCCTCCTGGGTTTGAGGCCTTACAACTTGGTTTCAAAAAGTAGTTTGAGAGATTTGGATACTCCTAGTGTTTGAACTTAAATCGTGAATGGGACCAAGGACGGATGCTGTAAGGCCTCAAACCGGGCACCCTACAGTTGGTCCTCATCACTAGGTATTCTCTATAATAGTACTTGTTTTATCAATCAAACATACAACGAAAGTGTTTCTAAAATAATAATAATCTTTTGTACACATTGTCGTTGTTAACTTTGCCTTCTATCACACCTATTAACCCGAAACCCGGTTAACAACTCTAACCCCTAGACATCGACTTAACTAGCCTTTACCAAGACTCTAACAAGTCAACTGACACAACGGTTGTAAACACAATGTCATCCTCCTGACATAACGGTCAATCTAATACACAACACCACAGGAATATCATCTCATGCATAATAAATATAACTCAACACTTGCAAGCAATTTAAACACATATAAATGTACACAAACACTTACCATGTCACATGCACCCTCGTTAGGGTTACCCTCGTCAGGGCGTTCGACACTGTCCTGCACAATATTGTCACTATTGGTGACCTCCCGAAGGACTTAGTCCTCCACAATCCCGTTTGTCGTGCCACAAAGCCAACGATGCAAACACAATACAACATACAACACATAACATCACGTATCATTTACATGACTAGTTAACTAGACCAGCACCCCACACTCATTCCCAGGATAACATATCCTACACATACTCATAAGCATCTAGCTTATATCCCAACTCACCCAACTAACCCTTAACATGACACACATCAATAACTCTTTTACCCCTAGCTAACATAATCTCATAGTCACCCTATAGACCCTCGTACTCACTAATGAATGTTTTAGTTCATAAACACATCAGGTTAAAACCCAAAACTCTTAACTCGTTAAATATAATAAACACCTCTTACAAGTATGTACGATAGCCCAAAAAAAGTAAAACGTTTAAGAAATAGGGGATTAGAAACTCACCTGTTACGCTGAGTCCAAATACTACACCGCAACCGTCTTCCCGCTCGAAACCCAAACCTGAAAGACGTATGATCACATGATCAGAATACGTTCAATCCGTATGTCAAATAATCGTATACATAATATATAACCCCGACATTCTTCTCTTCATCTCAACGTCCCTTCCCTATGAGACCTTCGTGTCACAGGTTTACGCATACTATCGTACCCGTGCTTTCAAACTCAAACCCCCATGCATGCATGTATGCGTACCCATGCAAAACCGAGTCCCGTCCTCACATTTATTTGAACCATGTTTTAATCACGCATGCAAGCCATGCAACATAACCCTAACCGCATGATACGAAAGATCTCGTGGCAGGTCCTTATCGCCTGCATGCCATGTGAGACCCTAGCCGAGCCACCCGTTGCCGACGTGCGGGCTCACCCTGTACTTTACTGACCCACTCATCATGCACCATCCCCTTCGTCTCCTCGTCTTTTGCCTGCCCAAAACCCTAGTTGGCTCCCGCCATGCACCACCGCACGTGCCCCGCATAGCCACCGCCATGACCGGTGTCCGCCATGATTGTGTACCACGTTTCACCATGCTTCACAGCCGCGCACATCATCATTCTCCATGTTGAGTAGCCCTCACCGGATCACACTTGACCCGTCCTCCATATCACGCCACCACCATACTTCACCCGAACCTCGTCGGTCTTCTGCCGCCCATCACCGCTGGCTCAGTGCTGTCGTGTAGCGTCCTTAAGCCCCACCATCCCCACCTGCGCGCCACCGAACCAAGCTTCAGCCTGCCGTCTTTATCTTCGTCCCTTCCATCATTCTCGGCTAACCACCACGAACCCTCGTCAGGATTTCATGTTAATCGAATGCAAGGAATTAGAGAATAAGATGGAAGGTTACCTTGCGCATTTTCGGAATCTCCTTGCCGGACCACCCTGCCGTCGTCTTCCTCCTCCACGTCGCCGTCGCTGACTCCCTCTTGCTCTCTGTGGGTTTTCGGTCGTCGGACACCTAGGTTCACAAAAGTGGCCCTAGGGTTTGCACTAATGTGGGTTATATCCCAGTAGATGTTACACCCGGGTCCCTGCATTTCCATTTCATGTGCGTCGATCTTGAATTCTTTTTAAACGACTAACTGTGCCCCTTTCGGTAGTTAAACGTGCCTCATAAGACAAACCTTACAAACCCTCTTGTTTTAAATAAAGAGTTGGGTCACTCACTAACCAGACCCGTCAGCTTGTCTAATCTCAGGATGTTACATGTCTACCCCCTGTAAAAGAGGATTCGTCCTCGAATCTTACGTCAGCACTAACCAACACAACTCATCTTGTCCATTTTTTCTCGTGCATGAAACCCTTAGGTGCTACCCATTCTCTTTCGTATATGCATCATCCTGATCATTACTATTTAACACGGCCACCAACCTTGGTGTTCAAAGAAGTCTTCTTCATCGCACGTTTCCAACCTTGGGACTCGTAGGTTTCACCTACACATCCCCTCATCTCTCGTCTTTCCAGTCATTAGTCAAACGACTGCATTTCCATATGCACCCAATCAACACATTTACCGGTGTCCTCTGTATAGTCTTGCATGTCTCGTCATTCCGACGATCATCTTCCCAAGTAGGTTCTTGTCTTTCACATATAGGAGAAATTGTCACTTTACTATCGTGTGCCCATCACACTCCTCTCTCTCATGCTCTGATCTCCATCCTGTGATGGTTTCTCAAACTAAATCCCGTTGCCATACCCATAAGGGTATTACTTTTGCCCCTCTCTGATGATCTCCAGGAGCTTGTGCAAAGCTACACTGGTTCCCACAAAATTCCTCTACCGTCATATCTCTTTACCTAATTATCACGCGTTCAATACGCCCCATAAGTAGGCTCATACTACTCAAGGCTAAAGTTAAAATCATCAGTTCCCATTGATTCCCAAGGTCCATATATCACCATCATGCTCGCCATGGAAGTAAAGCATTCGATTCACTTGATGCTCCACCGGAGCTTGTCTCAAACTAATTATACATTTACCGGTGCGGGTGTCCCCCTTTCAGTCACTTGTACGCAATCCTGCACTTATCCCTCCTAAATCATGCTTTCCTCGCAGTTGCTCTATCATTACCACGCGATTACCAACCGTGTTTCATTCATCAAGTACGAACATGAAGTCCGCCCTAGCATAAGCCTCATCTATCCATCATCTCGTTCGGAGAAAACATCCCTATTCCTCTGGTATCTCACCTCGATAGAATTCCTCCTATGGAACGTATCCCATGGAGACTCTTTCGTCACTTCGTTCATTCCGTACTGAAGTAATCAACGTCGTCATCTAGATCACGTCATAAACTATCTCCGATCAAGCATCCACATAACACTTTCATCATCAACTCTCACAACTCCACCCCTTGGCTTCGTGCTCCGAATTCCCGAGATATAAGCATAGGCATCTCATAAGAGCAACTCACCGATCGTCTAGAAATATATCAAAACTTCTCACATCACCTCAATGTATCAATGTCGAGAAAATCGTCAAGATAGAAATACTATACTTGAGCACACCAACCATCCGTCCTATACATGACTAAGTGTGTATTACAAGGACACATACCGACACAACATAACTACAGAACACATAGTGTTCTACATACGTACTAGTAACCCAACCTTCTAACTCACACAAAGTGCATACACAACTAATTATACCTGAGAAAATCTACATGTATACAATATGACTTCGTCACTTATACACACACAATCACCTAACATCCAGCTTCTATTCATCACAAAGGTAGCCCCTTCCACACGTCACCACATACTCACAAAGAGTTCACACAGTCGTATTCCAATACGGGTCGTACCAATGGTTCATGATGGCACACTACTCAATCTAGACACAACACTTCATCCTAAACATTCATACACAAAATATATAATTCATAATTCCCCACATGACCTCGTCCTGAACATTTATACATACACACAACGTATATAACCACAAATCCCCCCAGGACCCCATCCTGAACTTTCACACAAGGTGTAATATACCCATTGCACTTCACACATCACCTAAACACTAGCACATAGGTGACACTACCTTAAGACTGTACACACATACAAATTCTAAACTCATGTCTATACAAGTCTACCCACACATTCTATTCAACCATGCTCTAGTACCACAGCAAGGTTATATTTAATACGGACTCATGCCATTCAAAATGTAATCACATAATCATACCATACAACACATATTCCACTACTGCAAGCACAATCATACGCCACTACAAACACAATTATCATTAATTATGTTCAAATCATCATGCGGTAAACTCAAATCAATGTCAAATCAAATAGTCAATAATTGAATTAAACATCACATCACGTAAATGTCTACTCAGTCAAACGTCAAACCACCTCGGAATCTCTCATGGCAACCGCCACAACATCTAACCATCAAACAATCGAGCATCCTAACAATGCCCACATAATCCCTACTAGACCACATCAGGTGCATCTGCCGTGTCCTCCTCAAGTTCCTCCTCGCCGAATTCTAGGTCATCCACTTGTTCCTCCTGAAACAGAGTTCTATCAACCGTCGTAAGTGGTCGATCTCTCAACCACGCATGTCTACATCCTAGAGGGAAATCACGTACTGCGGAAACCGCCCTCCTTTTACATCTGGTCCTTCCAATCATAGCACCACGCGACATGTCACCCATCGAAGCTCTAGTCACACTCGGCGCGAGAAGTGCCAACACTACTCCCATTCCACTAGTAGTTTCATCCGCAGCAGTTGTCGTCTTGACCGGTCGCTCTACACCCCTCCTAGCAAGAGCTCCATGCCTGATCGATCTCGTATACTTAGTCTTAGTCATCTAATTCTACTCAAGATAGAACATTTATGCGACTATTACTGGTAACAAATTCAGAACTAAAGAGTAACCATAGACTGCCGAATCACGGTGATCAAATGTGATCGGTCATCCACTTGAATTCTAAATGTTTCCTATCATACTCACACTAGCTTTCTACCTTCCACACAATGGATGCACACACATCCCACACAATCCACACAACATAACACAATAACTATCCCGTAGTCATGTATATCATAAATACCCACCACACTGTTCACAACACATGATTACACACGAAATTACTAACCACACCATCATACCCAACAACTCTACTTAGTGTAATACTAAAAAGTTGTACTCTAACAATTAATGTTTAACTTAAAATACACACCTCTTGGCTCGCAGTTACTCGTGGTGGCATTCGTTTCACCCTCGTCCAATTTTTAGTTTAAGTTAAGGTATTTTATTTTAATAAAAACACCGATTTTCTCTTAAACCATGACTCTGATACCAACTTGTAAGGCCCCAAACCGGGAACCTATAGCTGGTCCTCATCACTGGGTATTCTCTATAATAGTACTCGTTTTATTAATCAAACATACAACGAAGGTCTTTCTAAAATAATAATCATCTTTTGTACACATTGTCGTTGTTAACTTTACCTTACGAATGGTTGCACACCAATCCGAGTAGCACCGCTCCCAAGCTAAGATACGTTGACCACGAAGCTCAACTGCAAAACAATATAACGTACACACAAAGTCAGCTAATAGTTTAATTTAAGTAAAAACCATCTCACCACAGAAGGTTTATTTATCTCCACTCGGGACACCTTGGTCCTTAATAAAATAGTTCTGTAGTTATTTGACATATAGATAACCCCCGTTATCTTACGATATCCCATAATGGTTCACCACCCAAGACTCATTCCATAATTATAACCCAGTAAGTCTCACCGACATGGATCGAGCTTACTACACTAATAACTCATAATCTACCACACCTATTAATCTAAAACCCAGTTAACACAACTAAACCCTAGACATAGACTTAACTATCCTTTACCAAGACTCTCACAAGTCAAATAACACAACGGTTGTAAACACAACGTCAACCTCCCGACACAACGGTCAATCTAATACTTAAAACCACAACAATATCATCTCATGCACAATAAATATAACTCAACAGTTACATGCAATTTAAACACATATAAATGCACATGAACCCTCGTCAGGGCGTTCGACACACCCCGAGCACATTACTATCTTGCACAATATTGTCACTATTGGTGACCTCGCGAAGGACTTAGTCCTCCACAATCCCGTTTGCCGTGTCACAAAGACAATGATTCAAACACAAAACACAATACAACACATAACATCACGTACCATTTACATGACAAGTTAACTAGACCTGCACCTCACACACATTCCTAGGATAACATATCCTACACATACTTATATGCGTCTAGCTTATATCCCGACTCACCCGACTAACCCTTAACACGGCACACATCAATATATATTTTACCCCTAGCTCACATAATCTCATAGGCACCCCATAGACCCTCCTACTCACTAATAAATGTTTTAGTTCATAAACACATCGGGTTAAAACCCAAAACTCTTAACTCATTAAATATAATAAACACCTCTTACATGTATGTATGATAGCCCAAAACAACAGTAAGACATTTAAGAAGTAGGGGATTAGAAACAAATCGGTTACGCTGAGTCCAAATACTGCACCGTAACCGTCTTCCAGCTCAAAACCCGAATGTGAAAGATGTGTGATCACATGATCAGAATACGTTCAATCCGTATATCAAATAATCGTATACATAATATAAAACCCTGATATTATTCTCGTCATCTCAACTTCCCTTCCCTACGCGACCTTCGTCTCATGGGTTTACGCATACTATCGTACTCGTGCTTTCAAACTTAAACCCCCATGCATGCACGTATGCGTGTCCATGCAACGTAACCCTAACCACACGATATGAAAGATCTCGTGTCGGCACCTTATCACCTGCATGCCACGTGAGACCCTAGCTGAGCCACCAGTTGCCGATGTGCGAGGTCACCCCGTAGTTTACTGATCTACTTGTCATGCACATCCCCCCCCCCCGTCACCTCGTCATTTGCCGACCCAAAACCCTAGTTGGCTCCCGCCATGCACCACCGGGCGTACCCCGCATAGCCACACCCGTGACCGTTTATCGCATGATTGTCCCCCGCATTTCATCGTGCTTCACAACCACGCATATCGTCATTCTCCATGTTCAGCAGCCCTCACCGGACCACACTTAACCCGCCCTCCAATTCATGCCACTGTCGCTTAGCCATACTTCACCCAACCCTCGTCTGTCTTTTGCCGCCCATCACCGTCGAATCACTGCTGCTGTGCAGCGTCATTGAGCACCACCATTTCCACCTGCGCGCCACCGAACCAACCTTCAACCCGCCATCTTCGCCTTTCTCCCTGCCATCATTCTCGGCTAACCACCATGAACCCTCGTCAGGATTTCATGCTAATCGAATACAAGGAATTAGAGAATAAGATGGAAGGTTACCTTGCGTGTTTCCGGATTCTCCTTGCCGGACCACCCTGTTCGTTATCTTCCTCCTCCACATCGCCTTCGTCCCTTGCTCTCTATGGGTTTTCGGCCGTCGCACACCTAGGGTCAAAAAATTGGCCCTAGGGTTTGCACTAATGTGGGTTATATCCCACAAGATGTTACACCCGGGTCCCTACATTTCCATTTCATGCGTTTCCCTTTCATGCGCTTCAATCTCTAATTCTTTTTAAAAGACTAACCGTGCCCCTTTCGGTAGTTAAACATGCCTCTTTAGACAACCCTTAAAACCCCTCTTGTTTTAAATAAATAGTCGGGTCACCCACTAACCCGACGTGTCACCTTATCTAATCTCGGGATGTTACATATGACAATACGGGTAACTCGAGCCACAACATCAGGTATGAAAATAGTTTATGTATAGTGTGCCTTAGGACGTATTAAGACAGGACTTGTGTTATGATGAAATCATAAAGGTGGTCAAATAGAAGTCAAAAGGTAGTGTAATGGTTAATTGCAGATGGCAAGTGTATATTAATATCTTACAATACTTGTTGAATTTTATATGTTAACTAGCATGATGACATTGGATTCCTTGTGTTATAGAACAAAATTGCGGGACGAAGGAACAGAAGGCATGGTGGGGCCGAACCGGTGGTCGTACCGGTGGTCATGGTAGGACTCCTGCTCATCATGAATATAGTGAAGAAGGAAGTGTTCGTATGGAACCGGAAAACAGCGTGCACGGAATGAAACGAACTCTCGTGGAAGAACAACACTTTACTTTTGAACCGAAAATGAAGGCAGCCCTGGCAAGCAAATTTATTGAATTGATGAGGGCTTCTTTGCTAGATCTATTAGCAGAAGCATCGAGGAAGGTGTGTGGAATAAAGAACCCAAGCCATTTATTTAAAGGCCTCAAAATGAGAAATGTACAACTGTGCATTCGTTTGCACGGGCGTGCACACACCTCGAGAATCAAAGGGTACAAATGGCAGTGTACTAGGAGCCATGGGGAGCAAGTTGGGGCAATGCACTCCTGTGCATCCCTTCCCTACTTCCCATTTGCAGGTCAAAGCTCGGGAATGATCCTTCTAGAAGCTTGATTTCTTGGTGTTTTTTATTGGTTTTTTGCTTTGTTTATCTCAAGACACTGAATAACCTGCAATTATGAAATATTAACGTTTTAAGTATCAATTACTAGGTTATTATTCAAATATAATATGGGGATTATTATGCATGCAAAACATATATAAATGATGGCACATCAGTGGGCGAGGCAACAGTGTATGAAAAAATGTTATAACTGTGGCAAGGCATGAGGGTGAATGTAGGATGGGGACGAATATGTGCTTTAAATCTGGCAAGGCTGGGCACTACTCCCGGGAATGCCCACAAGGTATCAAATGTTATAACTGTGGAGGAAACGGACACATGATACGGGAATGCCCTAAGCCGATAATGGGGGAAGGCGGTAAGGGGAAAGGCCCGGAGAAGAAAGAAGAAGGGCCCCAAGCAAGGATTCAAGCGTACGCACTGACGCAAGAGCAAGCAATCTATTTTATTAATTACCTGAAAATAAAACATACATATCAAGACACGAAATCATTTTGGAAATTACAATAATAAAACATTTAACAATAATACGGGTCCAATCTACACATCCAGCATAACTATTTCATCTGAGTGTACAACCACCGTATACACCGGTATTTCGTTGATTAATATGGTTGTCCTCGTCTTACTTTACATGTGTGGATACACGGAACCTTCCGTCTTACAGCATATTACAATGAAATACCAGCCCTGTTATGGGAATTTCACCCGTAACACGTGTATCCCTTGATCAAGTTTGTCGTATACTTATGGCCTAAATGCTTTTTCCATAGAAGCCCTTATGCATTAAAATATTTCATACTTGCATTGCCATTTTCGTAAACGTAAACATTTCAAGGGTGTGAACACAACAAGAATATTCACCTTAAGAGTAGTTGACCTAGCTCGGAATAATAGCTCTAGCTTCTAGGCAGAGTTCCTTACGATTATAGTGTCCTGACTTAGTTAGAAGAGCATTTTATGAAGAGTGAGATATTTAAACGATTATCAGAGATTTAGTAGGAGTACTACCCGTTAAAAGTGAGTGGATTTTAGTTCCAGATATCTAGGAGGTGCAATTGTGTTTGAGTGTTTAAATGGCCGGCCAAAGGAAATAACTTATAGGCTGAAATCTAAACTCGTAGCGGACCGCTAAGCGAGGCGGTAGTGGTCCACTAACGCTTGGCTTGCGTCAGCCCTACACGCGTCAGTTCCTTAGCGTACCGACCCTTTTTTTGTGGCGTAGCGGATCGCTAAGGGAATGGGTAGCGGTCGGCTAACAATGACACACGTCAAATCTTCATGATTAGTCATCAGAAACGTGCCGCAACCTAATTCTTTCCATCCTCTCAACATAGCAAACCCACTAAGGCCTTAGTAGCGGTCCACTACCGATCAACTTTTCATATTTTTCATTTTTAACCCTTGATCTTTACGGTTATTGTCGGATCAACCCTTTAGGTTTCTTTTTTTTTTACCGAACAGGGACCAAATTTTGACCGATGTTACATCCTTCCCACATGATCTTTAGGGTTATTGTCATGAATGCTGGTGAATATATTAATCAAGACACGAAATCATTTTGGCAATTACAATAATAAAACATTTAACCATAATACGGGTCCAATCTACACATCGAGCAGAACTATTTCATCCGAGTGTACAACCACCGTATACACCGGTATTTTGTTCTGTAATATGGTTGCTGGAACTCTAGTCCTCGTTTTACTTTACATGTGTGGTTACACGAAACCTTCCATCTTACACAATATTAGAGTGAAATAACAACCATATTATGGGAATTTCACCCGACGTGTATCTCTTGATCAAGTTTGCCCTATACTTATGGCCTAAATCATTTATCCGTGGAAGCCCTTATGCATTAAAATATTTCATACTTGCATTGCCATTTTCTTAAACGTAAATATTTCAAGGGTTTGAAAACAATACGAATATTCACCTTAAGAGTAGTTGACCTAGCTCGGAATGATAGCTCTAGCTTCTAGGCAGAATTCCATAGGATTCTAGCGTCTTGACTTAGTTGGAAGAGGGTTTCATCAAGAGTGAAATATTTAAATGAGTATCAGAGATTTAGTAGGAGTACAACCGTTGAAAGTGAATGGATTCGAGTTCTAGATATCCAGGAGGTGAAATTATGTTTGAGTGTTTAAATGCCGGCCAAAGGAAATAACTTATAGGCTGAAATCTGAACTCGTAGCGGTCCACTAAGCTAGGCGGCAAAGGGCCACCAACGCCTGGCTTGGGTCAGCCCTACACGCGTCAGTTCCTTAGCGGACCGACTCTCTTTTGCGGTGTAGCAGATCGCTAAGGGAATGGGTAGCGGTCGGCTACTCATGACACAAGTCAAATCTTCATGATTAGTCATCATAAACGTGGCACAACTTAATTCTTTCCATCCTCTCTACATTACGGACCGCTAAGGTCTTAGTAGCGCTCCACTACCAATCAACTTTTCATATTTTTCATTTTTAACCCTTGATCTTTAGGGTTATTGTCGGATCAACCCTTAAGGTGTCTTTTTTTTAACACAATAGGGATCATATTTTGACAAGTGTTACATCCTCCCCACCTGATCTTTAGGGTTATTGTCGCGAGCACTAGTGAATATACTTATCAAGACATGAAATCATTTTGGTAATTTGAATAATAAGACATTTAACCATAATACAGGTCCAATCTACACATCTAGTAAAACTATTTCATCAGAGTGTACAACCACCGTATCCACCAGTATTTCGTTCTGTAATATGGTTGTTGGAACTCCAGTCCTCATCTTACTTTACATGTGTGGTTACATGGAACCTTCCGTCTTACACCATATTACAGTGAAATAACAGCCATGTTATGGGAATTTCACCCGTAACACGTGTATCCCTTAATCATTTTTGCCGTATACATATGGCCTGAATCCTTTTTTCGTAGAAGGCCTTATGCATTAAAATATTTCAAACTTGCATTGCCATTTTCGTAAACATAAACATTTCAAGGGTTTTAAAACAATAAGAATATTTACCTTAAGAGTAGTTGAACTAGCACGGAATGATAGTTCTAGCTTCTAGGCAGAATTCCTTACGATTCTAGCGTCTTGACTTAGTTGGAAAAGCGTTTTATCAAGAGTGCGATATTTAAACGAGTATGAGAGATTTAGTAGGAGTACGACCCATTAAAAGTGAGTGGATTCGAGTTCCAAAGATTTTGGACGTGGAATTATGTTTGAGTGTTTGAAAGGGCCAGCCAAAGGAATTAATTTATAGGCTGAAATCTGAACTCGTAGCGGACCGCTAAGCGAGGCGGCAGCGGTCCACTACCGCTTGGCTTGCGTCATCCCTACACGCGCCAATACCTTAGCGGACCACCCCTCTTTTGTGGCATAGCATATCGCTAAGGGAATGAGTAGCGGTTGGCTACCCATGACACGCGTCAAATCTTCATGATTAGTCATCAGAAACATGGCGCAACCTAATTCTTTCCATCCTCTCTACATAGCGGACCGCTAAGGTCTTAGTAGCGGTCCACTGCTAATCAACTTTTCATATTTTTTATTTTTAACCCTTGATCTTTAGGGTTATTATTGGATCAACATTTAAGGTTTCTTTTTTTCGACACAATAGGGACCGTATTTTGACCGGTGTTACATCCTCCCCACATTTTTTTAAATCTCGTCCTCGAGATTTACTGAAATGGATGTGGGTATTTCTTTTTCATCTCGGACTACGATTTTCATGTGTACTCAGGTCCACGTCTCGAGTTCCATTTTACTTTAAACAACACCGGCCTTTTCTTTTTCAACTTTTTGAGTTGTCGATCCTCAATTTGCAGGGGTTGTTTTACAAATTTATGTTTTTCATTCACCTCTACTTCTTGTAGAGGCATTACCAGATATTCATCTGCCATACACTTGCATAGATTTTTGTTCTACAAATTTCCGTTTTTCATTCACCTCTACATCCTGTAGAGGCATTAATAGAGATTTATCTGCTAAACACTTGCGTAGATTTGACACATGGAATACATTGTAAATCCCGCTTATTTCTTCTGGTAATTCTAGCCGGTAAGCGAATGGTTTGATTCGTTTCAGTATCTTAAATGGTCCAACAAAGCGTGGACTTAACTTTCCTTTCTTTCCGAATTTTACTACACCATTCTAGGTGAGACTTTTAGCAATACACTGTCACCCACATTGAATTCTAACGGCTTTCTTCGCTTATCAGCGTAGCTCTTTTGTCTATCATGAGCCGCCTTTAATATTTCTCGTATTTTTAAAACTTTATCGGTCATCTCCTAAACCATTGTAGGACCTTATAGTTGATTTTCTACGACTCTACCCAGCAGACAAGTGTTCTGCACTTCGCCATATAAGGCTTCGAAAGGTGGAGCCTGAATGCTTGTGTGAAAACTATTGCTATATGAGAATTCCATCAGAGATAAGTGGTCATCCGAACCACCTCCTAGGTATATCGCAAAGGCTCAGAGCATATCTTCGAGGGTTTGAATAGTCCTTTCGCTCTACCCATTCGTTTGAGGATGATACACAGTGCTAAAGGTTCAGACATGTTAGGGATTGAATAGTCCTTTCGCTCTACCCATTCGTTTGAGGATGATACAAAGTGGTAAAGGTTCAGACATGTTCTGAATGCATTCTGGAAGCTTTGCTAGAAACGAGACGTAATATTGTTGTCTCTATCTGACACTATGGATAACGGCACACCGTGTAATGACACGATTTCATTGACATATAACTGTGCCATCTTATCCATACTGAAAGTTTTTTTTCATTGGTAAGAAATGGGCAGACTTAGTTAGTCTGTCTATTATAACCCAGATGGTATCATTTCTTTGACCGGTTCAGGAAAGCTTTGTTATGAAGTCCATGGTTAGCATTTCTCATTTCTAGACATGTAATTCAAGTTGTTGCAATAATCCAGATAGCTTCTGGTGTTGTGTCTTAACATGTGAGCAGGTAATACGTTTTGCAACGTATAATGCGATGTGCTTTTTCATACTTATCCACCGATAATTGGCTTTCAGATTTTTATACATCATATCACTTAGCAGGTGCATAATATATTTGGATTTATGAGCTTACTCGAGAATTCGTTCTCGAAGGTCTCCAGTAATAGGAACCCAGATTCTTTTATTCATGCGTAAGATGTCATCATTTCCCTTGACCACATTCCTTTCATTCCTTATTTTTCCATACTGGCCTCTTCTAATGCTAATTGTTGAGCATCATTTAGTTGTGTGATGAGATCAATCTGAAGATCGAGTCTCAGAGAACGAACCCTCTTTGGTTTTTCTCTATCTTTACGGCTCAAGGCATTAGCTACTACATTCGCCTTGCCTTCATGATAGCAGATCTCACAGTCATAATCACTTAAGATTTCCAACCATATTCTCTGCCTCATGTCTAACTCTTTCTTACTAAAAATATATTTCAAGCTTTTATGGTCAGTGAATTTGACTCCGTAGAGATAGTGTCTCCATAATTTTAAATCATAAATTAGTATTTAACATATTTTCTTGTCACATAAGTGATGGGGATAGCAATTCAGGAGAAATCCTAGATAAATTTTCCGTAATATTCAGCTACACCTAAGAAACCCCGAACTTCGGTCAGTAACTTCGGAATCCCCTATTTTGTTATTACTTTTTATTTTGGCATGATTTACTTGAATGCCATTGGTGTTAATGACATGCATGAGACATTGTACCTCTGATAGCCAAAATTCACATTTAGAACTTGGCGTATCATTTCTCGTTCTTTAGCAATTCAAGTATTATTCTTAGGTGATCTACATGTTCTCCCTTGTTTTTGGAATAAATAAGTATATCGTCTATGAACACGATAACGAATTTATCCAAGTAGGGTTTGCAGACTCAATTCATCATATCCATGAAAGCTGTCGAAGCATTAGTGATATCAAAGGGCATAATTGTGAACTCAAAATGTTCGTATCTCATTCGAAATGTAGTCTTGGATATGTCTTCTTGTTGAACTTTTAACTAATAATATCTTGAATGAAGATCTATCTTGGAGAAGTACCGTGCTCCCTGGAGTTGATCTAATAGATTGTCAATTCGAGGGAGTGGATACCTATTCTTTATAGTTACGTTGTTAAGTTCATGGTAATCAATGCACATACGCATTGAACCCTCTTTCTTTTTGACGAACAAGACTGGAGCTCCATAAGGTGAAGAACTTGGCCTTATAAAGCCTTTTTCCAATAATTCATCCAATTGTTTCTTTAATTCCACCATCGCAGTTCAAACCAATATGTATAGGGCTTTGGCTATTGGGGTCGTACCCGATACTAGATTGATTTTAAACTCCACTTCTCGATTTGGCTGTAGGCCTAGTAGTTCGTCAGGGAATACCTTTGCATATTCTGTTAGAACCGGCACTTCTTCTATATTCTTTTCTTTGCTGTCGATTGTTAAAGATATCAGGTATGCAAGGAATCCCTTTCTGAGGTACTTTGTTTCCTTTAGTAATGAAACTATTACAACAGGGTTGGATAATTTATCTCCAAAGATAGTTATCATTTCACCTATAGGAATATGAAGTTCGATGGAAGAATTTTACAGTCGTTTAGAGAATTAGTGATTCGAATCAAAAGTCCGTTTGTGGTTTAAACTTCGTAAGATTTTTCTAGTTAGCTAGGGGTTTATCTAACAGACTATAAAATTTATAATCTATAAAACTTTGGTTCGCACCAGAATCAAATAAAACCCTAGCATAAACATTGTTGACGAGAAACGTACCGGTAATAACATCCGGTATCTTGTCCGCTTCATAGGTGTTAAGAACGAAGGCCCTGGCATTCTTTTTCACACCCGCGATAGGTTTTGTTTGAGTTCCTCCTGCCTTATTTTGTTTTGGGCATTTAGTTTTGATATACACCGGCTCTCCGCGGCCAAAACAAGTAATAGTCCTCTTTCTTAAACAACTTTCAGTTGAATGACTCGGGATTTTGCAATGATTGCAATAGGGTCTAAAACCACTTCTCCCCAAATGTCTTTTTTTGTATAATTGACTTTGTAGAATGGGGGAACGAGTATCATTCCAACAGAAAACTACCATCAGATCATTTGTACTCATTTTTAGTTAGATGGGTGCCTTCTTTCTTCTTTTTTTCTTCACGAGTTCTTATTATCACATCAGTTAACAAAGCACCATGTTCTATGGCTTCATCCATAGTTGTTGGTTTAGAGATTTTGACCACTTCTCTAATTTCATTGGCACCGGACAAGCATACTCAGAGAGCTTTGTAATATACTCTTGGTGGTTTGTGCCCACCATTTGAAGATTGAGAAATTTGTTTTCAATTTGCTCTCTTTCATTTAAGGGCAGAACTTTCTTTCCACTTTTGCTCGGAAACTTGGCCAATCCAAAACATATGCCTTCTCTCAGCCCTTGGCATAAACAATGATATTCCACCATTCTAAAGCTTGGTCCTTGAATAAATTGGAGGCATATAAGACTTTGTACTCCTCATCACACTTGCTTATTGCAAGGACATATTCGGTTTTATCTAGCCACCTTAAAGCGGCTTCATGCCCTTCTTTTCCTACAAACTTGTAAGGTTTGCATGCTTGGAATATCTTATAAGAACATCGTGAGTGCTTATTTTTCTTGTATGAAGGCTCCTATTTGACGTGTACAAAATTTTCTCCTTCTGTCTTCCTAGATTGACTAGGAAGAGAATATTCTTCCTCTTTCTTTTTGGTCCGGGAACCTTGTATTGAAGGTTCTTTTCCTTTAGCAGCTTTGTGTGATTTGATTGCTACAAAGATTTTAGGAATATCATCTTCTATTCATTGAGCAATTAATTTCTGCAACTATGCTTTTTGAGCATCTTGCTCTTTTATTGTTTTCTACGAGTTGCTTCTTTTTCCCCCTTGTATTCTTAGAAGGACTACTCTCGACATTCTTTGTGAAAGATTCAAAATTAGTGTCAAAGTTGAAGACATTTGAAATATAAACAAAATTTTTAATTATTCACAAATTATTTTTTCAAGAAAATACATAATATCATATTTCTACGGATTTCTATGATTCCTAGCTTCTTCTAAAGCTTGTCGCAGCATGTTGTTTTGAGCTTCCACTTCTGTCATCCCCCTGTCTAGTTCATCTATTTGAATTAACAATGTTCTTATTCGTTCATCTCCCGATGCTTCTTCATTCACACGAGGACTTGGAATACTCATCGTTTCATGAAAAGGTATATAGGGTCTATTAGAATCATCCCTTTCTTCTCCTTCAAGAAAGTATACAGGGTAGTCTCTCATGAAAATTATAAGGATTTTTAGGAATGAAATTGTGGCTTCTAGCCTTATGAGCATAATGGATACTCATAGATCGAATATATGAGTTATTAATAGTTTCTAATTCCTCCAAGCTCCTGAAAGTAGAACTCTCAATATCTATATCGGGTTCGCAACCGGTTTCATTTGTTATTTGTTCGTTATAGTTCGGTGGAGCTAATCTACGAATAAAGCTTGCTCCCTTGCCTATTCCTAGCATTCTATAGGAAAGAATACTTTATTATTATATTTTAAAACACAAATAGTGATTTCCCCACTACAAAAAAATGAGGCTAATGCAACTTTTTTTGTCAGAAAAAGGTTGTATTAGGTGAATGTAGGTCCCAACGGGTCTACGGATCGATCTCAGACGTATAACACGCAACACGCACTCGTAGTGCGGAATCCTAACGAATACGCGCGTCTCGAACTGTTAAGAACACAAAGTAGAATACACAAGACTAGATTTTCAAAACTCTCTTTGTATTTCTCTGATAAATGTGCTTACAACTTGTAAATCACAGATGTCTAAATGAAAACAAACAAAGCACTATTTATAGGCAACACACTGCCACAGGCGAACTTAACAAGTTCGCCACATCTGGCTCAGGCGAACCTGTTAACTTCGCCTGATACAAAATGTAACATCCATGATTTTCTGGTACTACTTTTAAAATAATGACACCCCAATTGAATACCGTATTTGTCCCACTCATTTGAGTCACATTAATTAGCATTATAAACATGTAGTCATTTAAACTATCATCTCCACTTTTCCATCTTAGTTTCTACTATATGTATATATATATATATATCATATATGTTTTAATTATGAACATATGAATACACATACACTGGATTTTATTAAACAAACCACTTGCACAAAATGAAAATTTATTAAAATAACTATCTCTTTTATAAATTAGACTTTTATATAAATGATATAAATAAATAAAAATAAAATTTTAAAACAAATAACATCGGTCACGAACCCCCAATCTTTACAAATTGCACCTTTGGCCTAGATTTGACCCCCTGACCAAAATTTGACCTCATTCGTCAACTTTGACTTTGGAAAGTCAAACCGGCCCAATTCGATGAAATCCAACATAGGAGAGTCGATAAAACTATTATTATTGACTTTCCTACACACAAATTCAATAATTGACTTCAATCTAATCCTGATAATGGCCTAATTCGATCAAGCAAGCGGGGATTTCAAATTTTGAATAAGTTTGACTCCTCAGAGTCAAACTTGACGCAAATCATTTCCAAAAATGAGAAAATAAACGCGTTCAATCACGGGAATCAAGCGTAGACTGTTTCCTCATGTACCACACCTGTTATCGCGAACCAAATTCATTCAATTACAACTGGAATAACGCGTAATCGTGACTATAACCAACTCCCGTAATCCCCTCAATCGAATCGGACATTAATGATGAAATTAATCAAATTAAATCGCCATAGACCTTCGCACGATTCTATACAAACTCGCCCAAACCTCAATTGAGTCGCATTCCGTCTCTGCTTATCGATTAAACCTCAAGAACTTCGCCTCTGAACATCTAGTCGACAGCCTCTGTTACGCAACCATTTCAGGTACCATTTACATCATTCGTTTCGTTTTTAACCACTTATCGAAAGCCCCTTATCACCTTGCAAAACACAAATCGAAATTGGGTTCAATTTCTGGAAATTTCTTGACCTATTCATACGACTTTAAAAAGGATTTTTTTGAATTTATTCTGTTAACACCATTAATATTATCCGATTCAAGTTATATTAGCGAACCACTCCCAGACCAACCGGTTAAGACGGAAGGTTTATAGGGGAGTGGTGTGGGTTCGAAACCCACGCAAACCGGCTCTTTTTGCGCTGCCCCTTTACCAGACCCGGACCCCCTTTACATTTATGGGTTAAAGCGTATTTAAACCCGGCCATTAACATGAAATAGCCCCTTGTCCAGTGGTAAAGCCCGACTGCATCACACCTAGACCACCCGGGTTCGAACCGGGCGATCCGATTCTTTTTTTTTACCAGTTTTTATAACCCAAATCATTTATAAAAATTATTTTTATAAACTATGCTTTAATTAGATCAGATTACAATAAAATTTCGAGACTTTTTACATAAAATATCTATCTTTACAAATTTAGTTATTTAAAAATCTCACCTTTAATTATTTAAAATAAACTTTTAGATAATTAAACCAAATAATAAATTTTGCTAACTTACAAATACTTTGACAAAATATTTTATACAATTTTCAATCAATCGTTTTCTATATATATTTATATATATTTGAGTGTATAAAATTATAATAAAAAAAAACCTTTTTCCTAATATATATTTATATACATGTAGTTAAACTACATTTCTATTACTTTAACAATCAATAAATGAATAAATTATTACGTTATACATTTAGAGTTTTCTTTAAATTACATTAATACATTTTGACACATCGCCCTAAATAAATAAATAAAAGACGTATTATTTTTTTTCAAGACTTATAATTTTAAATAGATAAAAAGACTGTTATTTATTAAACCATGAACCTCAAAAATAATATTTTCATATGACGTTTTGAACATGCAAGATACAACGCAAACCTTATACAAACTCCTACCCGATGAACATTAGACCTATCCTTAGACTTAGTACATGTTATTAATTTAAGATCATAATTGTTACACTAGGTTAACTGGTGATTTGAAAATCACTTGTGCTACATACTTGCTCAGGTTATCCACACAACATATACAGGTGAGTATTACATAGCCCCTTTTACTCTTTTACACTTTTTGGGATGAAACATGAACTCTATACACACAATTGCTTACATTCACACAAACTACACAAACATAAATTCTCTTTACATTAATGTATACAAAATTTTAGCTTTATGTTTGAGTGCTAGGTGTGTTAACTGTTTATGTGCAATTTATGTGCAATCATTAACTATTCAAGCCGACGGTTAACAATGATAGATCTATTGAGTCTGACAAACCCACCCAGATTGGGGTGATTATTACCGACAACACAATTTACATGCTAGTTACAAAGGTTTGATTGTACTTTGGTTACACAATAGTTGCTCCCCATAAATGCCTTATTTTATCATGTTATGTAAGGATTTGATATATTCATATCTATATATACTACCTATGCACAAACCTGTGTATGCTTACCAACTTTTTAGTTGACCTTATTTTATTCATGTTTCAGGTGCTAATGTGTGAGTTGATCAAGATATGCTACACTTAAGTTTGGACTTAGTTAAATTTAAACAAAGAATATTATGTATTTCATTTACATACTTGTTTGAATTTGGTTATGTTTGATTTGTTTGGAATGAAATTTGGATGGTTAATATATTGCAATCTAATCAACCTTGTGCTCATTAACTGTCTAAATGTCCCGCCCCGGCGTATTCCGCCATCGGTTGGGGTGTGACACAAAACTTAACAAAAACTTAGAAAACATTACAAACTTAAACATAAAGACCTAATCTATTACAAGGCTGGTTGTCACAAATAATGTTCCAACAAACTCCCCCTTGATAAAAACTTGGTCTTTATCTTCAAGTCTTTCTCTTCCAACTCTCTCGTAACGAGCTTCCTTCACAAACTCCATACTTAATACACACATAAAGAACTCTCTTTATTTTCTCTCCGCTCACTGGTGTACATGATCTCTTTACATTTCAGCATCCTTTGATCACTCTTAGAAAAGTTAATAAGATTCATGGCATTAAAGAATCTTGCTAGAACCTTACCATTCAAGTCTTCAACTACTGCCTCACCAGTATTGACATCAACGTACCACCACTTCAATTCTCCCAAACAATCTTGAGGAATCATCTTCAAAGGAATCTTGGGAACAACTCTAACAAGTTTAAACTTGTATCTCCAGATCTTTTTCTTAGAAATCGGATCTACTTCCTTGATTCTTTTACCCTGTTGAGGCTTCAATCTTTCATAACTCCCTGAACCACCTTCAATCCTTATCAACTTGGCAATTGAATCAGCTATGCCATTGACAGATCTGTTAATCAAGGGCTTAGTTGATAACCCATAGACTTCACATCTCGGCAGAGAGTTAAAGTACTTCAGTCGTGGTTTCAGATACTAAACACCGTCAGTTCTCTTTATGGAAAACAACTTAAATTCTTCTTCATAAAACCAACTGATAATTCTTCCAATGCATCTTTCCTTGTTCACATACTTTTATTTTTGTATTGGAACTGATGGAGAAAATGGTAACACCTTTTTCCAACTCTTCACCATTTCCAACCATTTAGCTTTAGTCATGCCGGTATCCTTATACATCACCGGTTCTTCAGGCACATCCTCTGCAGTATCAAAAGTAGGCTTTGTAACATCATGATCTGATTCTTCAGACTCTTCAATCCATTAAGAAAAATCTTCAGGTATTACATTGTCATGAAATAAATCCATGTCTATTTTCATTCCATTACAGCCTTCATATGTAATCGTTTGTGTATCTCTTTCCACTTCTAGTTCAACAATTTCTCCCTCCTCTATCTCAGATAAATTTCCATCATCCACTTCTTCATCATCAAGCAGATCATCTAAATCGAACAAACACTCTAGCTTATCTGCTTCATCTACGTCAGAACCTTTAAATATGGAATTATCTAACATATCAGCATCAACTCCAGAGTCTTCTTTATCAGTGATCATTGCTGCTTCAATAACTGTTTCTGACTCCCCTGAGCTAATGATGTCAAATTAGCATCAACGTTTTGATGCTCACCTGAACCACCACCAACATCCGGTTCATCATCATCATGTCTTTACACATCAGTTGTGTGACAAGCATCTTTCATAGCAACATTCTCCCCCTGAGCGTCAAGACGCTCCAACAATTGAGATAACAATATTTGCATTTCTACAATCTGTGTGTTTTGAGAATTGAGTGCTTGTTGATACTGGAAATCACTTGCCTGAAGCATATCAACTTGAGTCTATAAGCCTGTCACTTGGCTCTGTAAACATGTCACTTGAGACTCTAAAGCATTTATCTTTGCATCACGTGAATCAGAAGTAAAAGGACCAGCTTCATCTTGAGTCTGAGGAACAGACGGAGTCCCATGTGGAGTATGAGTTTGAGATGGAGCTGGAGTCATAATCAAAGAATCAACAAAGTCCACATCTCGTTGTGCTGCTCGTATAGCCGAAGTCATTTACTTTTGAGACTTTGGAGATTTAGGAGCATAGTCAGAATCCGAAGATTCATTCCGTAATTTTCTCTTCCCAAACACTGCACCGGGAGGAGGACCCCTGGCAGTCTTACGCCTTGATAACTTCACCTTTTTCTTACCAAGTGATTTCTTTCTTTTGGGGTACACTTATGACGGAAGGATGTTAATAAACTTAGAAGATTTTATTTGAGCATAATGATCAGGACCAAAATCCTCTGCTCCTCTTCTTCCTATATTAGCATTCCCGTCACTTTCAGTTGATTCATCACTCGAACTTTTACTTGTGTCAATAGCATGCACATGTTCATCCTGTACTTGTTCAGCCTGAGGCGAAGATGGAATATTAACTTCAGCATTCTCAATATTCTCCCCTTCTACATTGTCATGAATCTCAACCTCATTGTCAGTTACAACGTCTTCAGCATGTTAAGCATTATCTACTTCACCATCAGCATCTCCAGCATCATCAACATGGGCATCATTACCACCACCATTACCATCATCAACATCTTCATCATCACCCGATTCATCATCATGAGAAATCTCATCATTATCTCCTTCCACATCATCGTCGCCCTCAACATTTTCATCTTCAGGTTCATCTTGATCGTCTGCAGAAGGTAATTCCATAGTCGGATTAGCATGAATCCAATTATCATGTGGTAGTGCAACATAATTAGGATTAATTATGTGCCCAAACATTGGTGTAATAACTGGAATCAATGCCGGATTTTGTTGCGTCACATTGTTAGAGTCAGTGAAAATCATCTTTGTCATGGGAGTAAGAGTCAATCTTGGATTCAATGGGGGTAGGTTGGGAAGAAGATGGTTTATTATGACCTGCAAGAATCTAGGGTACATAAGGAAACCCTGACCCTCAGGTGGTGTAATTTGTGCAACCAACTCCTGATATATGTATAAGGCAAAGTTGAAGGGCCTGTTCAAAGTTAAAGCCACCATTGCTGCTTGTAATGAAGCCTTCAGACCATCTGTTCCAACTTTCCTTGGAGACAGACACAAAATCATCACGTGCATGAAATACCTCCATTGCCCCACAAGACCCCCTTTCTCGCTTGAGAGTCATTTGGTCTTCCGTGTTAACCCATTCTTTGAAAACATCCCATAATAAGAGCATTAGGCAACATGATAGGATCATTATTTGCACCTCCCAGAGTCAAAGCTGCTCTAATAGTTTGCACGGAAATTTCAAGCTCTTGGTTATTGACGGTAGCACGGATAACATTCGGATCCACATCTGTATCCTGGTGTGCAGTCTCCCAGAATTGTTGAATATACAGCAAGCTGATATGAGGATTTCCTGACAAAGCAACTCTGATCCTCGACCAGTTCAAAAAATTGATAATCTCCAGATAATTTGTAGCTTCTACCATATCTGGATCAAGTAACGCCACTTGATTGTGTTTATACTCAACACGTCGATCCATTTCCTACAAATAATACATGATTAGACATTTGCAATTTGTCATAACAAAATTAAAAAATAAACTCAGAATTAAAAAAAACAAAGTTAAAAAAAATCACAACACTTGAAAAAAAAAATCCAAGTCATTTTAGTATTGACCCTCAAGCGAACTTAACAAGTTCGCTTAGAGTTACAAGAGGCGAACTTAATTAAGTTCGCCACTTACAACGAACAAACTCAGAATTCAAACTTCACAAATTTGATGTTATTGTCATGAATCAAAGACACGAATGTACTCGCCAACAACCAAATAGAAATTTTGACCCCTCAATTTCAGGTTTACATCACAAACATCTCAGATTTTGCATGAGTTACAGTCACGATGAAACCCTGAGTAGAAAATGATGAATGTGATCGATTGAGTGGATGAAACTTGATGATTTTACCTTCTTTGAAATTCCAAACTAATGTAGATTAAGAAATAGAACTCAAACACACCCAATCTCACACGATAATTCGAAAACAGATAAGTTCGTAGGTCTCATAATAAGATCGCCTAATAAGTTCCCAAATCTCAGAATTTAGGGTAAATGACAAGTTCGCTGAAACCCCTTTATATACTCACAAGGCCAAGTTCGCCTCATTAAGCGGACTTAATAAGTTCGCCACCTCACCCCAGGCGAACTTAACAAGCGAACAAGAGAAGTTCGCTTATGCCAAAACTTGGCCAAAAAATTTGAAATTTTTCTTAAGTTCCAACTTTTTCTCTCAAACCAACCAACTGTCAATCATTCAAACTGTTCTGCAACATATTCCCATAAAGGAAGATTTTTTCATGGAAGATAGAAATAAAATCTTTTTGATATTTTCTAATAAAACTAACTAGAACATGTAAAAGACATATTTTTGGATTTTTCAAACTTTTTACTGAAACACACTAAAATCTTTTTGAATTTTTAATATGAAATAAAGCAGTAAAGTAAAACTTCAAATCAAAATCTTTTTGGTTTTTCTCTGTACATACAGAATCACATATTTTTGGTCGAATACTGTGAGTAAAAGATCATATCAGTATATTTGATGAAACACACACACATTTCTGATATCAAAACCTAGCAGATCGAGGGTGACCTATGGCATTATGTGTACATACAGATTTCATATCAATAGAACAAGCACCTTTGTGCAACACTAAATGATATCATAACTTCCATTTTCATACCTTATTCACAATTTTCTTTTTCAAATACTCTGAAATTCATGAAATGATACGTGATAAACTTCAAAGTAAACATGATCAGATCATAACATGCTAACTTATTCATACCGAATTTGTAGTACAATACATGTCAATTCAAGTTGTCAGCATTATAAGATTTGAAACCAAAAGCGTTTTTATTCCACGTTCTTGTGAGTTAGTACCATTTAGATGAAAACAATGTGTACCCCACAAATATACCAACGGAAATTTAAAGTGCACTATCTTCAAGACATATCAGACTTATGCAAAGATAAATCAATCTCAAGGATTAAACTATCTCAATTAGCACCGGAAAAGAAGTAGATCCCGAAGGATATATGGAATCATAATGATTCATATGCTTGGCTTTGGATGTAATATCATGATGAATTGTAATAGAAGAACACTTCAGTAGAAAGATTGATTAAGGAATCGAATGATTAAATAATACAAGGTAATGTGGTCCAACTGTTATCTGGATATTCAATGGAATAAAGATATTAATCCAAGGGTAAGTATATGCTCTGGCAAGTTGTGTCAAAGACATATCTTAGTTCAACTTCAATCGCATGCTTTTCGGGGCATGGTTATAAAGTGAACCGAAAAAATTGTGCTAATCAATATAGTACGATACTGGTCTCATGAAACACTTAAATCCAAATATTCTATTTCTGATAATGATCTTTTACACACACACCCGACATACCATGGGTTCAAATCATGATTGTGACATTGATCATTATGTTTTCACACTACTTATGGTCTAAAAACGCTCCTAGCCTACTGAAAATTCAAATTACATGCACATATCCAAATTAAAAATTATAAACATGCATTGTTAGACTGTCATGGCACTATCATTTCCTGTTTATGCAGACTAAGAAGTTTAGATCAAATCATATAAACACACACTGCAATATCAACACAAAAACCAGGTAGTCAATCTATGGTCATGTGTATGTGATCACCTAGTGATGTAATATCATTTCTTCTCTAACTTCTAGCAGTACCGATTTTATCTTTTTCAAAAGCAAGTAAACTAAAATCAATAAAGCATGAAATTAATTTAAAATAAATTAATGAACGAAAAAATAAAATAAAACTTCCATGAAAAAATCTTTTTGAGTAAGAAAGTCAAACCGTGAGCGATCAAACGCTTTGTCTTCGAATGCTTCATTGGATTGTTAGTGATTGACATCATGGCGGTGTTATCAATCATCATCGGTGTCCCTGTGAAGTTCAGACTATAATCCCTCAACTGTTGTTGAATCCATAGGATTTGGAAACAGCAACTGGCTGCAACAATATATTCGGCTTCACACGCTGAAATTGCAACCGAGGTTTGCGTTTTGCATTACCAGGACCCGAGTCTGTTTCCTAAGAATTGACAACCACCAGACGTTGACTTTCTGTCTAAACCGCAACCTCCATAACCTGAATCTGTAAAAGCTTTGAAATCAAAGTACGGATTAATTGGATGTCACAATCCCAACCTTGGTTTACCCTTTAAGTATCGAAAGATGCGCTTTCCATCAATCAGATGAGATTCCTTCGGTTTAGACTGAAACCTCAAACACAAGCATACCGCAAACATAATGTCAGGTAGGGACGTCGTCAAGTACATTAAAGACCAGATCATTCCTCTGTATATCCAACAATCCACTTCTTTCCCTTTTGAGTCAGAATCTAGCTTGTGATTTACAGGGATGGGAGTACTGAACGTTGAAGTATCTGACATTTCAAATTTCTTCAGAATATCAGCCACATATTTTGTTTGATGAATATAAAAGCCATCTTCTTTTTGTTCAACTTGAAGACCCAAAAAGAAAGATAACTCCCCCATGCTGCTCATCTCAAACTTCAACTTCATCACTCTCTCATAGTCTTTACACATATCAACATTCGTCGACCAGAAGATTATGTCATCCACATAGACTTGAACAAGTAAGATATCTCCCCATGCTTTTCTGATGAAAAGAGTCGAGTTGATCTGGCCACGCTTAAATCCATTCTACTGTAAGTGCACTTACAAAGTTTCATACAAGGCGCGAGGAGCTTGATGAAAACCATATAACGCCTTATCAAGTTTAAACACTTTGTCTGGAAACTTGGAGTCTTCAAAACTAGGCGGCTGTTTCACATATACCTCTTCCTTCACCTTTCCATAAAGAAAAGTACTTTTCACGTCCAACTGGAATACCTTGAACCCCTTGAAAGACGCATAAGCAAGAAATAGACGGATCGCATCAATCCTCGTAACCGGAGTATAGACTTCCGTGTAGTCAACACCTTTTTGCTGGTTAAAGCCTTGAACAACAAGCCTTGCCTTATTGCGGACCACCACGCCTCTATTATCACGTTTGCACTTAAACACCCACTTTGTGCCAATAGATCTTGAGCCTTTGGGTAATTCAACCAAATCCCAGACATGAAGTTTGTCAAATTGAGCTAGCTCCTCTTGCATAGCCTCGATCCAATAATCATCATTAAGTGCCTCAGCCACATTCTTTGGCTCGGTCTGAGAAATAAAGCAAGCATGCAAGCACGTTTCCATGATACCCATATCAACAATCTGCGCATATAAACATGAATTTTCTCCAAGCGTACGATGTCGAGTTGGAACATCTGCATTCTAATCACCAATAATGTTAACATTGAATGATTTAAATAACGCATCATAATCAAAAGTCCATGAAGGTCCTTTCGTAACCTGAAGAACCGAGCGATTACCACAATCAATGTGAAACCACTCCTCAATCTGTCTACTCTCTTTATTGAACACCTGTTTGTTGTGAGAATTGGCAACATATCCCAAGAAGATTCCTTCTATTGCCTTCGCACTGAACTTTGTTAGAATATCTCAAGTTTTTAATAAAGTGCACGGGTTTCCAAAGGGCAAAAGATACTCCAAATTAGGCTTCCGGTTATTCAGCAATTCATAGCACGTCATGTTGTGTTTTTTCACGGTCAAAACTCGATTAAGAACATGACAAGCCGTATTCACCTCCTCTGCCCAAAAAGTCACGGACAACTTCGAGTCGGATAACATCGTACGAGCTGTCTCAATCAAAGTTCGATTCTTCCGCTCAGCCACACCATTCTGCTGAGGAACATACGGAGCACTGAATTCATGATGGATGCCTTTTTGTAGACAAAATAAACCCATATTTCCATTCTTGAATTCTGTTCCATTGTCACTTCGAATCCTCCTCACCTTCAGTTTGAATAAACTCTCAAGTCCCACGATTAAGAACTTAAGAATTTCAGCAGTCTCATCCTTTGAAACGAGAAACTTCACCCAAGAAAACCTTGAATAATCGTCAGTCACAACCAAACAATATGATTTGCTCCTTCACTCTTCACACTTATAGGTCCGAATAAATCCATATGCAACAACTCGAGAGGAGTCGCAATTGAATTAATCAGCTTAGATTTATGAGATTTCCAGTGCTGCTTCCCCTTCTTACATGGAATACAATCTTCGTTCACTTGGAATCTCATGGCAGGGACACCACAAACTAGCCCGTTCTTCACTGAATAGTTCATCTTTCTGAAATTTATGTGAGCCATCTTCCGGTGCCACAAAGTTGATTCAGAATCAGAAGCTTTAGAAAGAAGACACGTCGGAACAGACGAGGTTGTAGTCGCCGAGCTCATATCGAGCATATACGTATCATTCTTCCTAGGAGCTCGCATTAGGATCCAATCTTCAGGTATCTCAAATCCAGGCTTCAACACCAAACATTTTGACTTGTTAAAGTGAAATGAGAAATATTTATCACAAACTTGTGAAACAGATAACAAATTATGCTTGAGCTGCTCCACAAAATTGACTTTCTCAAAGCTCAGTCTTCTATTTGACATATTTCCTTGACCGGAAATATTGACTCCCTTCTTTCCTGCGAAGGCTACATATCCACCTTGAATTTCTTTCACCTTTTCCAATAAGTTAATGTTTCCTGTCATGTGTCGAGAACATCCACTGTCGACATACCAGTGGTTGCCTACAGTCCTCCTTGGAGTCCCCTGCACACAAACAGTAAAATTCAGTTAGTAATGGAGACCCAAGCCATTGTGGTCTTGGGTCGGCCTGACTCATCAAAATAAACAATTTCTTTTAGAACACAATCAAATCTCTCCTAAATTTTAGGAGATTGTTTCTCATAATCAAACACAAGTTTCTTGGGTTTCCATTTTGACTAAACTTGAATAGTTTCATTTTGTTTTGACAATTCAGATGATTCACAATTTTCTGAGACAAAAGATTGCTCTGAAAGCTTCTTCAATATTTTGTTTCTTCTTCTTCTTTGAGGTCGTGATAATCTGACCTTCTCCTGATTACTCTCAACTTGTGAACCACTAGGTTTAACTCCAGATGAGTCAACCTTAGGTTGGACAACCTTTGGTTTCATAGAAAAAGAATCGATTTTGACCTCAGATTTAGAAACAACAGGTTTCTTCACATGCTTAGCCTCAACAGGCTTTGCTTCCATAAGTTTCATCACCGGCTTTGCCGGTGGTTCAACAAAAGGTCTTCCCAACCTGGGATCTTCTAGACACTTTCCTTGATTTTTCTCTAGACAATTCTTTAGGGTATGACCAACAACACCGCAATGAAAGCAAGCACGTCTCTCTTTGTACATCCTGACATACTTTTCTTTCTGAATACCCTTCGAACTGGATGATTCACACTGAGAAGCAGTGTTAGAAACTTGAACAACCTTGTGTTTTTCTGAATCAACCTTATTTTTAATAAAATCAAGATTTGAAGTTTTCTCAATTATCTTTGTTTCTTGTGAATCAAAACCACTGCTCACAAAAGGTTTTATAATTTTAGGTTTTAGTTGTTCAAGGTCATCATCCGGTTCAGTCAAGATACACCTATCTCTAGTGACCTTTTTTACTACAATGGGTACTTCAATCTTACACTCTTTAACTGTTCCTTCAGATTTATCTGGATCAAACTCTTCATCATCTCTTGAGTCTTCATAAACCATATCCTCTCCTGTAACATGATTTACCTTAAGGATGGTTTTTGGCTCTAGATCCTCATCTATAACAATCTCAGCAGTACGAGAAGTGTAATTACCGTTAAATGGTGGACAATATCCAACACCACCACCAAAAACCTTGTCATCAAAAGATGGACATGAACCAACACCTCCAACCACTTTATCACCATATGCTTTGTCATTATAATATTCTAATAAAAAACTGGAATTTTTATAACTTTCAAACTTTTGAAACAACTTTGTTACTTCTGTTTGTGACTGGGCGAGTTTATTAATTTTCTTTTCATATTAAGCATATGCCACATCTAGATGAAAAGCATAATCGTTTACCTTAATTTGTAATGCTTTAATATCTTCTTTTAAAGATTCAATTATAATGTTCAAAAGTTTTTCATTATCTTTCAAAGTTTGATTCGATGTGTAGATCGCCTTCATGTCACAGATCAGATTTGTGTTATCATCACACAATCTAGTAATTTTCAAATCAGATTCAATGCATTTACTACATGAAACAGAGACAACCTTTTGTACCTGTTTAGAGTCAGTCATGAATGCATTAGCTTCAGATAACATCTCAGCAATCTTCTCAGTCACCTTCCCAGCAGCCCCATCATCAAGCAATTCTTCAGTAAAAATTTTGGTTCAGCATTCTAAACAGTAGACTCTTCAATCTCAGTAACACTCCCAGAATCAGTTGAGTCACCATCAGAAGAACTAGTATCAGTACCATCTTCAGAATGAACTTCAGCAACAAACGCTTGACTGACATGGCCATATCTTCCAAATGAATACCCCAATCATATTTTCATCTTGTTGAGACATCAATGCTGTGGAAGTACTTTGCTTATTCTGATTTCTCTGGTTGCTTGAAGAACTCTGATTTTGGACTTTAGGCTTCATGCACTCTCTAGCAAAGTGTCCAAACTCCTGATAGTTGTAACACTTCACTTTAGATTTATCTAAACCCATTCTTGTCTTGCTAGATGTCCCAATAAACTTCTTTCCAGTTTTCTTCAAGTGTTCCTTTCCTTGCTGCATCCATAAATCCATGTTCCATCGGATATTCATCTCTTCTAAAGCATCTTTATCCAACTGTTTGAAGTCTTCCTCAATCATGTCAGGATCAGTTATTTTGCCACGGATAAAGTTTTCATAAGATGTTAAGAATGAACTAATCATAGCCATCATTTCATCTGCAGCTTTAGGAGACACCTTTTGTGAACACGGATGACTTTCACATTTGGTATTCTTAGAACATCATGAACTTGAAGCAACGAAACATGAACCTTCATTACAAGAACTCTCCTTTCGACCTTTAGAAATATCTCTAGAAAATAGTGCAACTCCAGATTTCTGTGTAGATGTACCCTTACCAAAATAAATGTTTGGATCCTGATAGACTTTGTGCTTCTTTTGTTTATTCAAGTCATATGACTGAACTTTCCCCATAAGGTCTTCAAGACTAAGTTCATCAAATCCAGACTGTTCTTTAAGGACTATGGTATACATCTCAAAATAAGCTAGAAAAACATCCATAAATTTCTCAAGTACTTTCCTGTTCTTGTATGTGATGTCATTATTCACCATTTCACTTAAAAGATGATAGTATCTAGACATCAGCTCATCAATAGTTTCGCCGATAAAATGCTTAAACACACTAAACTGCTTCTTTAACAACTCTCTTCTGCTCTTCTTTATATTTGTACTCCCTTCACATCTCTTGGCTAGTCCTTCCCAAAGATCACGTGAAGTTGTGAACTTTTTAAAAGTATGGTAGATATCAAGAGACAAACACATTGATAAAACCGCAAGTGCATTCTTTTCACGATCATATAATGTCTTCTCTTCAACAGTAAGAGCTGAAACTGGTTTCGATGCATCTGTTATTCCCATATGTGAATGAGTAGGATGTTTATATCCTTCACTAATTGGAATCCACAAGCTTGTATCGCTGATGTTAACATAATTTTCAAAGCGACTTTTCCAATTAGGGTAATCTTTTAAGTTCATCAGCCTCGGTGGCTTGGTTGGAGTACCAATCTTGTTATCGTAATTCAACAAATGAGTCATATTATTCATACTAGAGTGATTAGAACTTGACATCTTTGCAATCTTGAACAATTCAACACTTAGAAAAAATTCTGAACAAATTCTTCAATAAGCGAACTTAGCAAGCGAACATAATAAGTTCGCCTGATCTGGATGAAGTGAACTTAACAAGTACGCTAGTAACTGCTTTGACAAGTTCGCCTGTTTCATCTGAAAAACAAGGAGGAGATGTTCTTTACCAAAACTCACGAACTACACTGAAAATCTTCATAATTTGTAATTTTGAATGAAATGATCAAATTCCAACCATAGGATTCTTCCAAAAGTGAATTAGAATGATTCTATCGGATCAATTTTGCTAATAACACTCAACAAATGATGAAATCAATCTCAAAATCCACGAAAATCAGCAAGAAACCCCATGAATACAAAAAGCTTCGAAAATCTCAATCTTTGAATACAAATCAGAACAAAACGATGTCACACGACGATCTTTAATCAAGAGCAAACACTCTGATACCAATTATAGGTCCCAGCGGGTCTACGGATCGATCTCAGACGTATAACACGCAACACGCACTCGTAGTGCAGAATCCTAACAAATACGCACGTCTCGAACTGATAAGAACACAAAGTAGAATGCACAAGACAAGATTTCCAAAACTCTCTTTGTATTGCTCTGATAAATGTGCTTACAACTTGTAAATCACATATGTCTAAATGAAAACAAACAAAGCACTATTTATAGGCAACACACTGCCACAGACGAACTTAACAAGTTCGCCACATCTGGCTCAGGCGAACTTGTTAAGTTCGCTTATTACAAAACTTAACAAAAACTTCTAAAACATTACAAACTTAAACATAAAGACCAAATCTATTGCTAGGCTAGTTGTCACACATAATGTACCAACAGTGAAGTTGTATTAGACCTAATGCAACCTTTTTGTTACAGATGCAACCATTTTTTTCCAAATGCAACCCTTTTAGGATGCAACTCTTTGGATAAAAAGTTGCATTAGATCTAACGCAACTTCACCTAATGCAACATTTTTCTTACAAAAAAATTTGCATTAGGCTCATTTTTTTGTAGTGCCCATGTCCAACCCAATAGCAACGACTATTAGGTTTTTGATGTATATATATAAATGGAGACTTTACCCGCCACTTGAAAGATAAGGCACAACATAATGGGATGATCAATCCCACCCGTATGTCCCATCCACTTCGGAACGTATTAAACGCTTATTAAATGTTATATATATATAGAGAGAGAGAGAATAGGGAATTACAACAAATGGGGGCAACACTTGTTTCAAAGTAACAACTTTGTAACTATATACACATTATTTAGAGGAACTCACCTTGATCAGTTACAATCTGCAACAGCTGTCTGCAATCTAGTGTTATCCTATGTACAAGTTAATACTATTTACTCTATATCTTTGATAGTATAACCCCTCTCAAGGATGCTTCGTCAACCCTTTCCTATATTCTTATTTTGTTGGCTTTATCCGAGCATTTCCCCATGCCTATTCTAACTCTCCAGGTATAGTCCTTACTTGTTGGCACTTTCTGGGCATTTCCCTTATGCGTGTGCTAACCCTCGGGGCTACCCGATCCTAACTAAGGGAGAAGACTTACCGAAAGACTATCTAAGGCACATTGATGTTGAGTTTCCTTGTCCATTTCTCCTAAAATGACTTGCTTGTAACACCTAAAACGGGTATTTCAAGCTCGGGATTCTCAAAAAAGAGTGTTCTCGAAGAACTAGGATTAGAATACCAAATTAAACACTTAAAGCTCTATTTATAGGATGTCTGGGGTCCTTAGCGAACCACTAAGGGTTATGGTAGTTGTTGGGTCTATTTAGACCGTTGTATACCATTTAGCTAAAGACCAAGGACTGGTTCTGCATTTTTGGATAAGTTTTATCTCCCGGTGACACTCTAGACAACACTCTTTGTGACGCCTAAGACATTTGGCAACACTTCAGAGAGTGTCGCCGTATAAATAGTCAATATTTTTCTCATTCTAGGGTTAGAACTTTGATAGGTACAAGACTAAACATTAGCACCGCTTACCACCCTCAAACCGATGGTCAATCTGAAAGGACCATTCAGACTTTGGTAGGGGTGTTCAATATTTGGTTTCAAACCGATTAAACCGATAACCGAATCGAAACCGAAACCGTTTAAAACCAAACCGAATTACATGGTTCAAACCAAAAACCAAATATGTAATTTGGTTTTTGGTTTGGTTTAGGTTTCAAGATTTTTAATTCGGATTAAATCGAAAAACCCGAATTGGGTTATACCACTAATTTAATCCATATTTTATAGTTAACCCAATTCACTTATATCAATAACCAATACCCATATATGTATTATAAATCATTATTTGAGAAAGGTGTGTTTTTTGTTTAAACTTTCCTAAATTGTTGTGTTGTTTAAACCGAATAAGTTATGGCTACCCAAAAGAAAAAAAAAAAATTTTGCTAATTCGGTTCACTTGGTTCAAACCGAAAACCAAACCAAATTACAATGTGGTTTTAGGTTCGGATTAGGTTTACTCAAATATGGTTCGGTTCAGATTGTGGTTTCAACCAAAAAAATTCCCAACCCGAATAACCCGAACCGAGTAACCCGCAAAACCCACAACCCGACCCGATAAACACCCCTAGACTTTAGAGGACATGCTCCCGGCCTATATCATTGATTTTGTGGGAGCTGGTATAGTTACCTGCCATTGGCAGAATTTTCGTATAACTATGCCGCCATTTGAGATATATAATAGCGGTTTGTTGGGGGAAATTGGAAAGAGAGACTTTGCGAGTCTCGAAATGGTCAAAGCTACTTTCGAGATATTTGAACAGATCAAAGCTCGCATGAAAACCGCTAAAGATAAACAAAAATCATACGCGGATAAAAGACGAAAAGATTTAGAGTTTCAAGTAGGGGACATCACCCTGGAAAGGAATCATCCTATTTAGGAAATGTGGCAAACTAAGTCCAAGGTTTGTCGGACCTTTCAAAATCTTATCGAGAGTTGGTCAAGTTGCTTACCGACTAGACCTGCCCAAAGAGCTTAGTGGAATTCACCCTACATTCCACGTGTCGCACTTACGCAAATGCCTAGCTGACGACACGACTCACATACCTTATCATGAAATCGAAGTAGATAACAGTCTAAACTATGTAAAAGAGCCAATACCTTTCCTTGACCGAGCTGAGAAACGACTACGCAATAAGTCAATTCCTTTAGTCAAAGTAAATGGAAACACAGAAAAGGACGAGATGAAAGAACTGTACCCGTAGTTGTTTAATGATGTGCCATCATTTATACATGTTTTGCATTCATAATAATCCTCATATTATGGTACTAATTGAATAACAACATAGCAATTGATACTTAAAACGTTTACATTTTGTAATTGCAGGTTATTCGGTGTTGAAAATATAAATCAAGATGAAATCTATCAAAAACACCAAGAAATCAAGCTTTTAGAAGGATCATTCCCGAGCTTTGACCCCCCAAGAAGTCTAAATTAGTCAACAAGAGTCAACCAGCAGCTAAAAGATGAAAGTGGGCAGCAGGGGAGAGATGCAAGGCCGTGCATCCCAATGCACGAGGGTGCATTGCCCTCTCTTGCTCCCCACGGCTCCCAGTACACTGCCACTCAAACCCTATGATTCCCTTGGTGTTTACACGCACGTGCAATCCAATGCACGGCCGTGCATTACTCATTCTGAGGCCTATAAATAGGAGGCTTGGGTATCTCATTCTACACACCTCTAGAACAACCAACACACTATCAAGAGAGAGATAATTTCATAGTTAGAGTAGGGTATAGAGTAGAGAGGCTCCTCCTCCTTGTTCCGCAATAGGGGAGCCTAGGAAACTTAGTGTTACGCTAGTTAGTATGGCCATTCGTGCCTAAACTCTTTGTATTGCTAGGGTTAAGATGGTGTTTGGTGTATGTTAATGACTGACGTATTAATCTAGTGGTATGTTTATGTATTTAATTATTCGCTCTCAAAACCACCTTCTAGGTGGGCTTTTTATTATTATCTAAATCTGTCTTTACACTTGTGAGTGTTCTTGATTTCAAAGCGTAAGACCGTAAAACATTTTTAATCAAACTTATTTTAATACTTGTATGTCTTTATACAAGTAGAGATTGATAAGCTAAGACATGGTCAACACTAGTAAGGTCGTACGTCTTTATACGAACTTATTATGCGATCAAGAATTGGTGAAATCATGTTGGTAACGGTAAGTCTTTATACATGGTCCATTGTTACACCGCTTCCCGGTGAGCAAAGTCTAATCACCTTTTTAATAATAATAATAATAATAATTAAGCATTTAAGTTCGATGTCCTAAACCAGCCTGGAGATAGCATTTAAAGGGTTGAGGGTAACGTTGTCCCTAGCGGGAATCATTACCATTTTATTATTAAAGATTATAATTCCTGAATCAAATACTATGAGAATGAGTCTGTAGCGTTCACATGTTTGTAGTAGTCATACCACCGGACTAGTCAACTTAACATTATCATATACCAAGCGGATTCGAAGCCCAAAACAATACTCTTCGTGACCTTAACATTTCTGAGATATTTACTTTTCTACTATTTACTATTCTGCTATTTACATTCCTGTTACACACATCACGCACGTTTTTACTTTTATGCTATTTACTTCACCGTCATTTACTTTTCTATCATTTACTTTTCTATCATTTACTTTTGTGCTTTACAAGCACACAAAATTCACTCACTAATTAATCCGTCTAAACGATAACGAAAGTTGAGTATTGAAACTCGACTATGTCCATTGGTTCGATACTTGGTTCTTACCTAAACTATATTACGTTGCGATAGGTACACTTGCCTATTGTATGTTTTTTAAGTTTAAAGTAATTATCATTTTATAAATTTAAAACCTGATCTCGTGAAACCACTCTAAAACAAATATATATTTTTATATATATTTATTATTATAAACACGACACATCATTTAACTTGTAGCAAGTTTTGAGGATGAAACCTCTATGAGGAGGGTAGACTTGTAACTTCCCAAAATTTATAAAACAAATATATGGAAGCGAGGTCGGGATTAAATCAAAGATTTAGATGAAAAGTAAAAAGGAAGGGGAATGGGCTTGGGCTCGGCTCCAATGGACCGATGTGAGCCCAAGTATATAAAGGCATAATCAGCACCACCTTCCTCATTCTCACATTCCACAAATACTAGAGAGAGAAAGAGAGACCGGGATAGAGAGAGAAACCGAGAGGTGGAGGCTTAAAGGATCAGGAATCGACACTCATCATCTATGGAATGTTTAGCAACAAGAAGAATACAAATCCAGATAGTAACCTAGTCTAAATCTGAGTTTTGTTCATGATTTGGGGTTTTCGGGTTAACATGTGACAACCCTGAGATTAGGGTCTTGCTCTTGATAGTTAATTCACCATAAATGGGTTTGGCCCATTAAAGGACAGTTATAGGACCAAGAGAATAACCAAATTTCTAACCTTACTTGATGGATCGCAGTACGATTTGAGATAACATATTAATAATACGTAGATTTTACATAATCTCGCGGCTTACGGTTAAAAGAATTAACGCGTACACGGTCGGTAACCGACACACAACGTGATATCTAACTACTAATATTAAATATTAGTAATAATTATTAATATTTACTTCAAACGATTATTTAGAGATTAACTCGTGAGTTGTACGACGATGGACGCGCTATTGTGACGAATACCAGTGCGTAATTAAAATTCGGTTGTTCGTATGGTGCTAGTACTAAATATCTATTATTATTATTAAGTGTTATAAAATAATAATAGAAAGTAACAGAACGCAAGTCGTCACGTCATCTTAAGAGCTTCTAAAAGAAGATGCGTCACTACACGATTAACACGCCAGTTAATCGACTAATATCGTAATGATTGCATAACGACATCTAGGTCAACCAAGTATTAATATTTGTCATTTATATTTAGTTTAAAAGATTACCGGACAATTTTGCGCAATATACGCGTACGTCGCGAAGAGCTGTGTTAAACACACGTTAGTTAACAATGACGTAGCGGGAAAATTACGCGAATAGAATTATAGTAATAACAAAATATTATAACTAAACTTAGTCATCACCCACATTTAAAAGTTATACAAACACAGACATGACATGAGACGGGTTCGTTACGCGGGATTAGACACGTTAAAAACCCTAGCTATAAAAGCATTGTTATCTCTTCCATCTCCTAATTTCAAAACCCTAACCACACAACTCAAACCTAAGAGAAAACGAGAGAGCGGACCAGAAAGAGAGAGGAGGGAACAGGCTCCTCCGTGAGAGCATTCCGGCCAGGAGCCTCCGACCGGCGATAGAGGCTGGTGGTGTCGGGGGAAACAAGAAGACGGCGACGAGATGGATGTTGGGTGAAGAACCGTCAATGGCGGCGGCGGCTCCAGGGGAGTAAGGCTCACAACAGCATGTTGGGTGAAGGAGGACGTGATTCCGGCGACCTACAGAAGCCGCCTCAAACAACGATGGCCGTGATCGTGGCGACTAGGGTTCCGGCGACGGCGTTGCTTCACAACAGCCGTTTCAGGGGTGGCGAGGGTGGCGCGAACCACCATGAACAACAACGGCGGCAGCAAGGTCCGACTGCTGTCCATGGTTCTGCCTAGGAGCCGGCTACCCTTGTTTTTCCAGCGTACGAATCCGGCAGCCAGAGGCGTCTCATTTTCTTCCCGGTGACTCAGGTGAACCAACCCCGCCCCCCCCCCCCCCCCCCCCGTCTTGTTTACTCGTTATTCTGGTTTACATCCACACATTCACTGTGTTAAACTTTTGTTTACAATGATTCCGGCAAACAGAGACGTTTTTCCGGCAACTTCCGATTTTTCGACGATTCCTAAACAATCAGATCTTGTTGTGTGGTGTTTGATCGTCCCGATCTACAACATTTAAGTTCAGTTTTGGTATTTAGGATATATCCGACTAGATCTGTCGCGTTGATGGCCGAGTTTTTTCAACAGATCTTAGCATCCCGAGTCGTGGTCAAACCCGGTCAACGATGGTCAATGAAAGTCAAACATGGTCGATACGTGAAACGGGAGGTTTAGGACGTGTTGGTTTGTAAACGGGGGCTCCCAAATGGTATAAAACGCGCACTAAAATATCGGACTTATCTACGCAAAAATAAACGCGCTTGCGGTTAAACACGTTGAGCTCTAAACGGTTCGTTAATGAGAAATAAATATTAAGCTAACGATAAATAATAACGAGTCATATTAACGTGTTATCGGCAAGAGAACTTCGTGTGATCTTTTATATATATATATATATATATATATATATATATATATATATATATTGATATTTATTAGACGAGAGCTATAAACATGACCGCGTAATCGGTAACGCGAGTACTTTGATGCACAGTGGCGGATCTAAGAAAAAAATCTAGGGTTATCTAAAATTTCGTTCAGGGGTATCTGGATACATAAAACGGTAAAAAAAAAAATTCCCGCTGCGTGTCGAAAATTCCCACTACGCGTCAAAAGTTGAGGAGTACCGACCCCTGCTCTCCACATACATCCGCCCCTGTTGATGCAACCAATAAATCAAACGTATGCATAATATATATTACGCGATAAATGATTACTTACATTATGACCGTAATATAAAAACAGTCAGGAACAATATATAATTAATATTATTAAATGTGAAAGTATATTCGTAAACGTATAATCGGATAAACGAGAATTTTGAATACGATTGACAAACGATACGTAGTAGTACTAAATATTGTTACTTGAACATGAAAACAATTATATTATATTTATGTTACAACACGGTCTATACAAAATAAATACGATCAGAATAACGTTAGCATCAAGGATTGTATATAACGATAGATACATATGTTTTTGATATGTCATTGAATGATAATTAGATATATGACATGGAGGACTAAAACTAGAATTTGGTAAACGACGTAATACAATTGTATTTTCATAAATGTAAACATACCATATGTATATATATACCCCTAAATACACATGAATATAAATATTCACCTGTTTATGAAAATCAAACGATTATTATAAAACATGATGTTTAGTTTCAAAAATAAATACGTGCATATTCACACGCTCAAATATACATGTATATATGTATCGTTAATGCAATTGGATTTATGACACAAACGTTTAGAAACTTAAACGAATACGTTTTGAATGAGTATGAAATCTTAAACTTTTATAAACTCGGACGAGTATTTTGTCACGTGTAGATGATGGTAATTATATTTAAATATGTAGTTATAAATGTTTATATTTTGTATACCATTAACTACTATAGAACACGACGTTTAACTGTAAACACGTACGCAAATGTGTGTGTGTCTATATATAAGTATATACACATGTATATATTGATAAGGACAAACAATATTAAGTAATTAGGATATAAGCATCCACCATTGTTAACGTATACCAGATTGGTATTATAACATAGTGAATTAACAGAGCTCAACCGCACACGTGTTAACTCAATATGAGTTTAGACTCGCTTTACATTATTAGGGTTAGTCTATAAAGCTCATTAAGCACCTACAGGTCTCGTAGGACTTGAATACGATGTAAGCCATGACTATCACGTGGGCATTAGTTTCCATTACTATCAGGAGGACGTTAGTGTTCCTGACACGTCACCAGGTGAGTTCACTGCCCCCTTTTAACTTTTTAAATGTTTTAGAAATATCGGGGGAGAAACATACTTGCTTAGTACCTTTGATACATTTGAGAACATCATTACTTGATATATTTGAGGAAACATGAAACATAATTACTTTACACGTTTGAAAACATGAAAACACACTTACGAACATTTTCATATGGTAACAAGAGAACAAGACCCGATCTTATGTTTGCATGAGTTAACGAACATAGAGCTCGCTAAAAGTCCCCTACGTGAACATTTTTATAACCAGTAGCTATAGTTTTAGTTTGGGACTCTTTGGATAGTACTATTGGGATTGACACCCCCCGTCATGGTTCGTTCGGTTTTGGTCGAATGGCCGTATAGTGTTCAAACGTGTGCTCGGGAGGTACGGGCTGGGAGCAAAATACCTGTGTCATGGTTTGATTATGCCTCATGTATGAACATATTGTTTGTACACCTAGCTAGACTATAAATGGGTCAACATTACTTGTTCTGTTTATCATATACACATGAAACCGCTACTCATTTTGGTTATCGATCTTCTCATTAAAAAGGGCTTAACACGAGGTATAAACTCATTCACATGTTTCAATTGGGGAAAACGACTCATTTTATGACTATTAAGTCATCATATGTTTCTATTGGGGAAAAAGGTTCTATAATAAGCCCATGAATACATTTTCAAGGCTTTCAGGAAAATGGTTTCATATTATGGCCATGCACACCTTTTCAATATTTTCACTTTATGACTCTGATGTCATCATATATTTTCGAGAAAAACGGTTTTATATTATGGCCATATACACGATATCAATGTTTTCAAGGAAAACTGTTTTAAATTGAGACAATTAAACATGTGAACAACATTTTTAAGTATGTTTTTCAGGTAACACATAGCTATGACACGGTTGGAATAGGTTAGCCACTTGGATTAAACCCTAGAAGCTGAAGAAGAGTGATTGTCAAACCTCAAGACGGCTTGACCTATATGGTTCTATGACAATGTACTAGCTCCTTTTAGTTCTTGTAATGGTGTTTAATATTTTAGAAGTCTTCATTTAGCTTCCGCTGTTGTGTAATGTTACAAATCGTTGCAACCTTAATTCATTTATTAAGTAAATGAATTTGGGGGTGTGACATAACACGTGTTTCTCCTAAAAAGGTTACCTTTTACGCATGAAATAAATATATAAGCACAGATATAGCCTCATAATCAATTAAGCAACAGTTTGAATGTAAAAAGTTTGGATCTTGAATGATCCGAAATCATCATGCAGATATAGGGTTTTAAAATGAGGAAGAAAAACGCACAGACGAACTTATCATGTTCGCCTGTAATTGCTTTTTAGCGAACTTGTCCATATTCGCTAGAATTTGGCGAACTTACTATACATTCGCATAAAAAGTTAAGTAAGCGAACTTATCATGTTGGCTTAAGCTCAAAACGTGGCAAACTTCTCACATGTTCGCCTAACATCCATATAGCAAACTTACCTAAGTTTGCCTATGCTCAAAGGTAGCGAACTTATTGCATCTTTGCCTAAAATAGCGAACTTATCATGATTCAAACATAGCGAACTTACTATGTTCGCTTAGCACAAAACAAAGCAAACTTGCCATGTTCGCTTAAGCCCAAAATGGTGAACTTACCTAAGTTCGCCTAACCTTAGGTACAGAAACGTTTAGTGTCGTTTAGGATCATTATCTTATCTTGTATGACTTGATTATATAGATTGTGTGCGACCCTAGTGACGCTCACTGACCGGCCAGTATACTCCAGGAACCCGCTTATCAGGTGAGTTTTATGTGCCCCTTATGTGTTACGTGCAAATCATTTTAAATGTTTTGGGGCTGAAGTTCGTACATGTTATGAAGGATAAATATAAAGTTATATGAGTTACGTGACGAAACATGATGAATACATGAATGATAAGTATGTTTATGAACAATGAAATGCGAGTATGACATAACGTATAAGAATGAAATCTTGCTTTATATACATATATATATTGCTTACCATGTGTGAATAAACGTTATGGACGGAAATAATGATAACGGCTACATCGGTAAACGGACGACCACACGACTATTATGCAGCCAGAACTAAAAGTCTAGAAAGGTAGACTAAACTCAGGCTACTATGGCAGAATCAGTCCCTCAATCGATGTACAAATGTATATATAGTTTGGGTGGGAAACGGATGTCTTAGGGCAGACGGACGAATATGACGGACTACGAAAGTAGGACTGTGTCAGATGGAAGACCGAAGGTTTGCCTGACTTATGCAGACGGACGGTTTCTAGTGCCGGATGGTTTATGAAATGGGCTACGAAGGTAGTTCGAGAACGTTTGTCTTTGTGACTTAAGTAATCAAAATGACGGGTTGATTACCCATATGTGTATGACCAATGAAGGTTCAGCCACTCGCAAAGGTGTATGCATTATATACATGCAAAAATGATATATAATAGCAGCAAATGAAAAGGTGTACAAATATACATATATATTTACACTCACAGGAACATGATAATAATAATGTTTATTTGCTTTAATCTAGAACTCACCAGGCGTGATGGCTACGTGGAAGGAGCCTGACATCCCATTTTATTTGAATTTATGTTAAGACAATGTTCTTTTTTGTTAAGACTTCCGCTATTTTTGATTGAATTATTGTACGCTTCCGCTATGTTTCAATGTTTTAATCGAAAGTTTAGTGTTTGATGACTATGTTTATAAATAAATCTAACAAGTGAGGTCTCCCGGGTTTGAGGCCTTACAAAAAGGTCGCGTGAGAGCACCAGAAGTCGTCACGGTGATGTGGCGACAAGGCGATGGACGAATGGTAATAGGCGGCGGGCAACGGCCGGTCAGGCGGTTCGAGGCCAGGCGGTGGCGATAGGGTCGACGAGCTAGTGGTGGCGGCGCAAATAAGGAGTGGAAGGATTATGGTTTTTGCAACTTTTGCAATTAGTTATCTTTTAATTCCCTCCTCAACTTTTTGTATTATAATAATCTAGTAACTTAATCCAGAAGTTAGGGTTTAAGTTTAGATTAATTACACTTCGACCCATATGATTATCACATAATCACAAACAACCAAAAATTTGGCTATTTTAATTATATAACCTTTATATAATTAATGTAATTAACTCACAATTAATTATATATATCTCATATATATAACTAATTGTGTTTCTATATTACAAAACTAGCTATTTAATTATTCGTAATTCGCAATTACAAATACCAATACGCCTTTAATTATTTCAAATAATTTAGATAATTATTTCATAAATAATCATCTTGCTGCGTACTTATTTCGTGTAAGATTCGTTTAGCTATTTAAACAACATATTAATATATATTATTGTTCGTGGTGTAACTCTTTTGGATATTATCGTGGTGACCGTGTTGTCAACTTTCGTTATTTAGGGATATAAGTCCAAAAGTATTCAAATATGAAGATTTATACTCAAATCTCAAAGGAGAGAATTAATGGGGAAAGATCTAAACTCAAATCTAAAATTCCTATTTAGTTAAATGAATTCTAGTATTTTAGAAGTATTATTTAGAGTATAGTACGTTAGTGAAAATAATGATTAAAGTAATCTATCTATAAATTAGCTAAGTATCATAGGCATTTTAAATGAAAGTTCTTGTGAACTTAAGTAGATAATGTATGGCAGTAGTTGTAGTTTGAATCAGTTTGTCAAAATTTTGTTCTAAATTAATGATTCTCGTACGAAAGTTTAGAGCTTATATTTTTATATGACCAATCAAATGATAGGAGGTTCACCTAAAATAACAACCACTGAATCAACATTCATCCATTGAAGTAGTGATGGAACCTCTTATCATCTTCTCCCTCATTGCTTCTTCACTTATTTTCTTCACAACCTACTGTTGGACACTGCTAAATTTCAGGTCATCAAAAAACTTGCCACCAGGACCACCAAAACTCCCCGTAATCGGGAACATACACCAACTCATAGGTGTAGCACCACATCGATGTTTTAGAAGCTTGGCCAGAAAATATGGCCCCATCATGTACTTGCAACTCGGACAAGTGCCTACAGTCGTTATATCCACACCAAGACTAGCTCAACAGATTTTGAAGACAAACGATGTCATCTTTGCGGACAGACCTGTTGGATTTTATGGACCGACCGTATGGACAACACGGCTGACCGAGCTATGACCCGTAAAAGTTACACCTATGGCAACGAACATTAAATCCACTTAAACTGCTTAACTATTAATTACGAACTGTTAGCGAGACGATATATTTTATATATATTCGTTAGACGGGAATTATTATTTATACTTGTTTATAAATAATAATTATATATATATATATATATATATTGTTTTAATCTTTAATTAAAACAATTAAATGTTAACTGGCTTTTTATCTCGTATTGGACTTTGGCTCCAGAATCAATTAATAGGGTTTATAATTCTGGTTTAAAACAATAATAATCCTAATATATATTCTGGTTCTAACCTACTATTGTGAAACGGCCAAACAAGAAGCAAAAGAAGAAATCGTTTTCTTCTTTGGCAATTTCCGAAGCATCTCTTTTTTTCTTTTTGGCAATTTCCGAAGTATCTTGCGACAAGTAGCAAAGCTCAAACCTTTGAAAGTTCCGGCAGCCTCAAGCCGCCGCCGCCGACCGCCGCGCCGCCTCGTTCTCGCGTTTTTGGTTCGTGTCTAGCTTCGGTTCGTTGTACCTAGGTGTCTCAACCGGTTAATAATTAACCACTAAAGTATAATTAATATCATCAGTAGATTAATTGTTTTTTTTGTGTTTGCGTGTTCATAACCAGATCCTGTTCGGTTTGTCAGTGCTGTTAAATATGTTATGATTTTACTTTCCGCTGCGTATTTATTAATTAACTGAATTAATTAATTTCTCTGTCAAAACCCGTTTTTACAAAAGTCAAACAACAGTGGTATCAGAGCCTGGGTTATAACACGTAAATCAGAACCGGTCTGGTTTCACTGGTTAGATTAATCATAAACTTTAACTGTCTTAAAGTTTCTGATCTGATCTGTTTTTTGGGGCATTTTTTTTATTTATTAATTTGGTCGATTTTTTATTTTATTTAACCAAATATATTGCCCGTATGTGATTGTGTTGAATATGTAAATCTGGCCGGACCCATGTGATTGAGTTGTTTGTGTTTATTATTCGGTTTTTGGTTTTATGGTTTTGGCCCACTTTTGATGCCTCAAAGTTGTAATAGAATAGACTTTTTTATTTTATGTAATGTAATAAAAACCCGAAGACAAATCTGAAGATGCAACAACAATCATGGAGTCAGTGGGAGTCATCCGAGACGACTAGATGCACGGAAGTCCATCCTTGTGGTTGTTTTAATTTTGTGGACCCCGTGACCCGTTTGGTCTTGCTAACTGACTCTAGCAAGATCAATCAAACTTGGGCCTAAAAGATTTACATATTTATTTGCTTTATGCTTGCTTTTATTTTTTTATAACTTAATTTTATAATAAAAAACCAAACACCAAACGTTTTAAAATGAGTTTTAAAATATCACAATCTGTCACCACAAGTTCTAATTTTACAACTTGTAGAATTTTATAAAAAATAAAAACTGGCTTGTTTTTATAAAATAAATAACCGCTAAAGTTTTGCAATTTAAACTAAATTTAATTTCAAAACTTATAACTTAATAGTTTTCAAATATTAACTTTAACTGGTTATTCAAGTCGCGACAAAATTAGTTTTAATATGTTATTTAAAATTAAGTGTCCTGAGAGGTGAAAGGGTTCATCAAATTTGTCATGACTTTAAATAGTAAAACTGGCTTTTACAACACACGTATGATTTAATCATTCGTTGTGTTTGACCCTATTCGGTAAACACTAAAATTGGAACCTATATTTAAAACCAATGGTCTATGCCATCCTATTATAAGGAACACTTGGAGAATAAAATGAAACATCGGTGTTTGGAGCCACAGCACCGCACTGGATGCGTAGTTTATCCTTCCAAGGCGCAAGGGTTTCGTTGACACATTCGGCCCTTCCGCAAGTACCTGTTTAGGACAACTATTACTTTTCTCTCTTGTTACATGCCCCAGCTGTCAAGAGATTAAAAGTGGGCATAGATGAGGCTAAACGTATCAATGCATAGACATGTCTTGTCTTAGCGGCCTCATACACGAGAGTTGTGCATCTTTCCACAATTGACACTAATTTTCAGTCTAGTTACCCACTTACTAATGTTGTATGCCACAACTACCATTAGTGACTGATTTAGCAAGATTCTCACTCCTTATTCTAATTTCTATAATTGGGTCATAAATTAATAAGGATTTTTCACTTTCTTTATACTAATTTATTTTCTTTGCTTATCTTTACAGATGTCTACTGAAAATAATAATACTAATAACTCCTTCGCTCTCAAGTCTATCCTTGAGAATGAAAAGCTGGATAACACCAACTTTCTCTCGTGGCAGTGCAATCTGAGAATAGTTCTCAAAATGGCCAAGAAGCTCTATGTTCTCGATGCACCAGTCCCTGAGGCACCCAATGGTAACACGGCTGCAACTCGTAAGGCCTGGGAAAAACAAAGAGATGATGCCACTGAGGTGGCCTGCCTTATGCTAGCCTGCATGTCCCGTGAGCTCCAAAAGAGCTTGGAGGACCTGAGTGCCTTTGACATGATTGAGCAACTTAAGGGCATCTTCCTGAAACAAGCCCGACAAGAACGCTATGAAACCATGTCTCAGCTCATTCGTTGCACAATGCAAGAGGGCACGTCTATTAGTGCTCATGTACTTAAGATGAAAGGGTACATCGACCAGATGAACAAACTTGGATATCTCATGAAGGATGACACAGCTACTGATTTCATCTTAAACTCTCTCCCAAACTCCTATGCTCAATTCGTAATGAATTTCAACATGAATGGCTTGGAGAAGACAGTGGCCGAGCTACATGGTATGCTCAAAACGTGTAACATCCCGAGTTTTAGAGCGCGAAAGAATTCACGAGAAAATTAAAACTTTAATAAGGAGAAGAGAAGCGGGCTTGGGCCGGGATGTATGGGCCGAAAGGGGCAAGTTTGGGCCCTTATAAGCCTCAAGATCAGCCAAAAGTCCTCATTTGCATCATCCATTTCCGTTTTCTAGAGAGAGAGGAGAGAGAGAGTCTAGAGAGAGAAAGTCCCAGTTTTTTTATTAGAGCCTCAAGGATCGTTAGCAAGAGTCTCGTGGGTGTTTAGCAACGAAAAGGAAGTGATTACAGGTAACCGATTCTCCTAGATCTGAGTTTTAGTTCGTTTTTGGGTTTTTCGGGTTTCGGGTGAAAAGATTATCTTTGAACGGATGAAACTGAAAGATAAGCATATATTTGAGTTCCTTAATGGAAAACGAACGTTTTGAATGCAATCAGGTTCGGGATCTTGAAGTGATCAGACCCGAATGCGAAAGTTAGGGTTTTTGGCCAAGAACAGGTCGTGCGCACTTGCTAAGTGCGCACAGAGCAGGTCCTGCGCACTTGCTAAGTGCGCAGGAAGAGGGACCTGCGCACTTGCTAAGTGCGCAGGAAGGGAAGTCTGCGCACTTGCTAAGTGCGCAGGAAGCAGAGTCTGCGCACTTGCTAAGTGCGCAGGCATCAGGACTGATCAAATGAAGTCGGTATGTTAGAGTAGTTAAACCATTAGAGTCAGTAGTGGTCTGATGTGTATTTAACTAATCAATTCAGATCGGAAGTGACGTTGTTGGACCTTGTTTAGGACAACCCGAATTAGCTTACCAGGTGAGTTCTAATCCCCTTTTTGCCTTCTTTAGGGGTGGTGTGCATACTTAGTGTAAAGCGTTTATTATATTTTATATATTATAAACTGAAGGGAAAAGCTATGTTTTAGTGAAAAGTTTAAAAGAGGCAAAAGTACATTTTAGTAAAGTATGATTATATTATTGGCAAGCGTTTATTATATTTTTCATATACATAAACAAAGGCATAATATAAGTGCTAGTATGTTTTCAGTAAAGCAAGATATATTATTTGGCAAGCGTTTACTATATTTATTATACATAAACAAAGGCAATAATATATGTGTTAGTATTTTCAAGTAAGCAAGATATATCATTTGGCAAGCGTTTACTATATTTATTATACATAAACAAAGGCATGATATATGTGTTAAGATATATTTCAGTAAAAGCAAAGGTATTTATGGCAAGCGTTTACTATATTTTTATATACATAAACAAATGCATAATACATGTTAAGTTATGAACAAGATTTACAGAAATTTTTATGACAGTAAAGTGAACAGCTTTCCTTCGGGAATGAGTACCAGTTTGTAAAGGTCCTTGGGACAGATGTTACTTGTACAAGATGTCAGATATGGGTTCTACCCATTAGTAAGAACCTTAGGGTTCGTTAACAGTTGTACAATTGGGATGAGTGACGGTGGTCGCTCGGGAGGTCCACGCAACCTCCCCTTAGTGTTAAGCGGTATTGTCGGTTCATGGACGTTAGCCATGGGGGAATTGACCAGGTACTCGTCGGTTCATGGATGTAAGCCATGGGGGCGGTACAGTAGTGACAAGGAATTGACGGATAAGCGGTATTGTCGGTTCATGGTGTAAGCCATGGGGGCATTGACCAGGTACTTGTCGGTTCATGGATGTAAGCCATGAGGGCAGTACAGTAAAGAGGAATTGACGGTTTATTATACGTTTTAAACTGTTTGAAAAGTAAAGTATGTAATGTTTAGCCTTATGGGCAGTATAAATATGTTTTAGTAAATCTTTTGTATAATTGATTTAAAGTAAACGTTAGAACTCACTCAGCGTTGCTGATTTTAGTATGCACATCAGTTAAGTGTAGGTGGCAGTAGATGGAAGTGGATGCTTGGCTTGGCTAGAAGAGTTACCCGAAGATCAGCATCTGGCATCCTGTTTATGTTTCTTTTGTTTATGTTGATTAAGACAAGTTTCAGTTGTATTTGACAAGTTGTATTAGATATGTTTATGTTTCCGCTGTGTATGTTGAAGTTTTAAAACGTTTCCGCTGTGTTAATGAATGTCTTATGTTTAAAAGTGCTATGGGTTGATGAGTAAATCCAATAAGTGAGGTCTCCCGGGTTTGGGGCCTCACAAGTTGGTATCAGAGCCATAGTTTGAGAGATTTGGACATCCCCGATGTTCAGACTTAAACTGAGAATGGGACAAGTAGCGGATGCCAGTAACGGGTAACTCAAGCCAAAGCACCAGAAGTGTATAGTAAGTAAAGTTTTTTCCTAGTTTTAGAGTGTCAAGATAAGAATAGAGGATTTAGTGGAATCATGAAAGCGAATAAATGGAAAACGAGAAGTGATGTAATGGTTAATTACAGATGGCCAGTGTATATTAACATCTTACCTTACTTATTGTGTTCTGCATATTCCCTAGCATGCTGAAAATAAATCCCTTTGTTCCCTATCTTTCAGTTAGAAATGGCAAGACGTGGAGGAACTAGAGGAAGTGGAGGAGGAAGACTTGGTGGACGTACAGGCCGCCGCGGTGGAACTAGCATAAATCAAATGACCGAGGGGAGTGTTCACACTACCCATACTGACACAGAGGTTAGTCAGCACAATGTTGAACATGCGGAAGGAGATGACCAGACGTTTGAGTTTGAACCAGTAGTACAAGCAGCTATTAGAAGCGAGTTTACCCGATTGCTGAAAGAAACCTTACCGGCTATACTAGACGAAGCGTTGAGGAAGGCTAAGGAGAACTCCAATGTAATCCTAGCCACTGAAGGGCCAGTGGTGCTTCCAGCTGCGGGAGGACCAATCCTGGTGGAGAATGTTGCACCGCCTACTCGCGGATGCGATTACAAGGCATTTCGTGGTTGTGATCCCCCTGAGCTAACTGGGGAGAAAGAAGCAGCAGATACTTTAGATTGGATCAATGGCATGGAATCCACCATCAGCCTCAGTGACTGTCGACCGGATCAAGCGGTCAGGTTCGCAGCTAAGTCACTAAAGGGAGAGGCAGCACACTGGTGGGAGACTGTGAAACAAGCGAAGGGTGACCAAGCGGTCGAGTTAATGAGGTGGAATGATCTGAAGGCGTTAGTAATTTCGAAGTTCTGCCCTAATAATGAAGTCCACAAGGTGGAGAGAGAGTTCCTGACTTTGCAAGCCGGACTCATGACTCACAGACAATATACTTCCAAGTACAACGAACTGGCACGCCTGGTGCCTCATCTTGTAACCACAGAAGAGAGGAGGATTCATTATTATATTCAAGGGTTGCCTCCAAAGATACGTACATTTGTAAATGCCAACACACCGAGTACCTTTGAGTCGGTGGTTGTTCTGAGCGGAGTTGTCTACGATGACATTGCCTCTGAAGTCATTTCTGAAGCGCCCATGAAACAAGCGGCTAAGCGGACTGGGGAGGACCTTCAGGGTCCTAATGATAAGAGGTCAAGGTTAGAAGCGGAGGTTTTGTGTGGAAAATGTGGAAAAAGGCACGGAGGAGAGTGCAGAGCTGGGCAGGTGGGATGTTTCAGGTGTGGCAGGTTTGGACACCAATCGCGGGACTGCCCGGAAAGGCCAAGATGCCATAATTGTGGGGAACAGGGACACAGGAGCCGAGATTGCAGGAAACCCAAGAAAGCGGAAGCGGGAGGATCCGGAAAGGGTAAGGCTGCAGAGAAGGAACCTTACATCAACAAGGCCACAGCAAGGGTTTACCAGATGACTCAGTAAGGTGCGTTGCAAGCCCTTATTTGTTATATGGCAAGTTTATGTTATTATTTCCTTACTAAATTAGTTAGCCCCATTAGTCTAGATGCCTTAGAATTTGAGATAGCCCAAGGTCAAGCTCCCAGCGGTAGTTGATCACAATGGCCTTCATGACCAAGCTGCCTTGCATAGCTACGGTTCATGCCACCCGTTCTGTGATTTGCTATCAGTGTAGCTTATGGCAGGTTTCGAGGACGAAACCTATTGTAAGGAGGGTAGACTTGTAACATCCCGAGTTTTAGAGCGCGAAAGAATTCACGAGAAAATTAAAACTTTAATAAGAAGAAGATAAGCGGGCTTGGGCCGGGATGTATGGGCCGAAAGGGGCAAGTTTGGGCCCTTATAAGCCTCAAGATCAGCCAAAAGCCCTCATTTGCATCATCCATTTCCGTTTTCTACAGAGAGAGAGTCTAGAGAGAAAAAGTCCTGGTTTTTGGATTAGAGCCTCAAGGATCGTTAGCAAGAGTCTCGTGGGTGTTTAGCAACGAAAAGGAAGTGATTACAGGTAACCGATTCTCCTAGATCTGAGTTTTAGTTCGTTTTTGGGTTTTTCGGGTGAAAAGATTATGTTTGAACGGATGAAACTGAAAGATAAGCATAGATTTGAGTTCCTTAATGGAAAACGAACGTTTTGAATGCAATCAGGATCGGGATCTTGAAGTGATCAGACCCGAATGCGAAAGTTAGGGTTTTTGGCCAAGAACAGGTCGTGCGCACTTGCTAAGTGCGCACAGAGCAGGTCCTGCGCACTTGCTAAGTGCGCAGGAAGAGGGACCTGCGCACTTGCTAAGTGTGCAGGAAGAGGGACCTGCGCACTTGCTAAGTGCGCAGGAAGGGAAGTCTGCGCACTTGCTAAGTGCACAGGAAGCAGAGTCTGCGCACTTGCTAAGTGCGCAGGCATCAGGACTGATCAAATGAAGTCGGTATGTTAGAGTAGTTAAACCATTAGAGTCAGTAGTGGTCTGATGTGTATTTAACTAATCAATTCAGATCGGAAGTGACGTTGTTGGACCTTGTTTAGGACAACCCGAATTAGCTTACCAGGTGAGTTCTAATCCCCTTTTTGCCTTCTTTAGGGGTGGTGTGCATACTTAGTGTAAAGCGTTTATTATATTTTATATATTATAAACTGAAGGGAAAAGCTATGTTTTAGTGAAAAGTTTAAAAGAGGCAAAAGTACATTTTAGTAAAGTATGATTATATTATTGGCAAGCGTTTATTATATTTTTCATATACATAAACAAATGCATAATATAAGTGCTAGTATGTTTTCAGTAAAGCAAGATATATTATTTGGCAAGCGTTTACTATATTTATTATACATAAACAAAGGCAATAATATATGTGTTAGTATTTTCAAGTAAGCAAGATATATCATTTGGCAAGCGTTTACTATATTTATTATACATAAACAAAGGCATGATATATGTGTTAAGATATATTTCAGTAAAAGCAAAGGTATTTATGGCAAGCGTTTACTATATTTTTATATACATAAACAAATGCATAATACATGTTAAGTTATGAACAAGATTTACAGAAAATTTTATGACAGTAAAGTGAACAGCTTTCCTTCGGGAATGAGTACCAGTTTGTAAAGGTCCTTGGGACAGATGTTACTTGTACAAGATGTCTGATATGGGTTCTACCCATTAGTAAGAACCTTAGGGTTCGTTAACAGTTGTACAATTGGGATGAGTGACGGCGGTCGCTCGGGAGGTCCACGCAACCTCCCCTTAGTGTTAAGCGGTATTGTCGGTTCATGGACGTTAGCCATGGGGGAATTGACCAGGTACTCGTCGGTTCATGGATGTAAGCCATGGGGGCGGTACAGTAGTGACAAGGAATTGATGGATAAGCGGTATTGTCGGTTCATGGTGTAAGCCATGGGGGCATTGACCAGGTACTTGTCGGTTCATGGATGTAAGCCATGAGGGCAGTACAGTAAAGAGGAATTGACGGTTTATTATACGTTTTAAACTATTTGAAAAGTAAAGTATGTAATGTTTAGCCTTATGGGCAGTATAAATATGTTTTAGTAAATCTTTTGTATAATTGATTTAAAGTAAACGTTAGAACTCACTCAGCGTTGCTGATTTTAGTATGCACATCAGTTAAGTGTAGGTGGCAGTAGATGGAAGTGGATGCTTGGCTTGGCTAGAAGAGTTACCAGAAGATCAGCATCTGGCATCCTGTTTATGTTTCTTTTGTTTATGTTGATTAAGACAAGTTTCAGTTGTATTTGACAAGTTGTATTAGATATGTTTATGTTTCCGCTGTGTATGTTGAAGTTTTAAAACGTTTCCGCTGTGTTAATGAATGTCTTATGTTTAAAAGTGCTATGTGTTGATGAGTAAATCCAATAAGTGAGGTCTCCCGGGTTTGGGGCCTCACAAAACGGCCTAGATGAATATCCAAGGAAAGAAAAATCAAGTTCTGATGGTCAGATCTGCTGGTGTTAAAAAACCTAACCCCAAGAAAAGAGGTTATAATAGCAAAGGCAAAAAGAAGGTTAATGTTGCTGCCAAGCCTGCCACCAACAATAACAAGAAAGCTTCAAAAGCACCCCCTCCTGAGGAGCGCCAATGCTTTGAATGCAACAAAATGGGGCACTGGAAACGTAACTGTCCTGAATATCTAGCCAAGCTGAAGCTGCAGAGGGCCAGTGGTGAGGGCACCTCTTCAGGTATTCTCATTTATGTTATTGAAATTTTTACTGTTTCTAGCAACACATGGGTATTTGATACTGGATGTGGATACCACATCATTAATGTCTTGCAGGAGCCTAAAAGTTGGAGGAAGCTGAAACAAGGCGACATGGAGCTCATCGTTGGTGATGGGAAAAGAGTACTAGTTCTTGCAATTGGAACATATCATCTCTCATGTCCTTCTAGCCTTGTGGTTGTTTTGAACAATTGTTTGTTTGCACGTGGTTTAACTAGAAACATTATTTCAGTATTGATATCTTTTATTTTAAGGCTAAATCTCAAAACGGTATTTATGAGATTAACGTTCAAACTGTCAATAACATATATAATCTTTCTAAACGTATCAAATCTGGCATTAATAATACTTTTCTATGGCATTATCGACTTGGCCACATAAGCAAGGCACGCTTTAAAAGACTCCAATCCGAGGGAATTCTTGAACCTACCGGACATGACTCATTTGATAATTGCAAGTCTTGTTTAGCTGGCAAACTTACAAAGGACCCCTTCACCCATGTTGGTGAATGAGCCAAGGATCTGCTAGGCCTTATACACACTGATGTGTGTGGCCCTTTCAGAACCATGTCTACAAATCATGAAAGATACTTCGTTTCATTTATTAACGATTATAGTCGATATGCTTATGTCTATCTTATGAAACACAAGCATGAAACAATTGAAAAGTTCAAAGAGTTTCAAAATGAAGTAGAGAAACAACTCGATAAATCTATTAAGACACTTCGATCAGATCGAGGTGGCGAGTATCTCAGCTTAGAATTTCTTAATCATCTGAAGGAGCATGGAATTATTTCTTTGCCCACTCCTCCTAGCACACCCCAACTTAATGGCGTGAGCGAGAGGGGAAATTGAACCCTACTTAATATGGTTCGATCGATGATGTGTAGAACTAACTTGCCTCACTCCTTCTGGAGTTATGCTTTTATGACCGCCGCCCGCCTTGTAAATCTAGCACCGACTAAGAAGGTGGACAAAACCCCATATGAGATATGGCATGGTCTAAACCCAATTTGTCTTACCTTAGAGTATGGGGATGTGATGCATATGTCACCAGCGATTCTGATGACAAGCTCGATCCCAAAGGCGAAAAAGTTGTTTTCGTCGGTTACTACAACAAAAGCGGATATTATTTGTATCATCCTGATGCAAACATTGTTTCCATCAAAAGGAAAGGACGCTTTCTCGAGGAAGATCTTCTTAATCGAGGAACCGGAAATAATATTATGGATCTTGAAGAAATTCGAGAAACACAAACAACCGCTGAGGAAGTCGGAGCGTCTGATCAACAAGAAGTTGTTGCTGATGAATCATACATAAACACAAGCGTTCGCAGAAGTAGCAGGTCTCGTAAAGAACCTAATAGATACCTATGGCATCTTGAAGCTTCAAAAGTCCTGTTAGTAGCTGAGTCAAATGACGAACCTACAAACTACAAATCTACTATCTCGGATCTTGAATCCGAGAAATGGCTTGAAGCCATGAACGCCGAGATGCAATCTATGCGTGATAATCAGGTATGGGACTTGATTGAACTACCCCCCGGTTCTTGGGCAATAGGGAGCAAATGGATTTTTAAAAGAAAAACCGACATGCATGGTAATGTAAAAACTTATAAAGCACGGCTAGTTGCAAAGGGTTTCACTCAAACTCAAGGTATTGACTATGATGAAACTTTCTCACCCGTTGCTATGATCAAATCGATCAGGATACTGCTTGCCATAGCCGCGTACCATGATTACAAGATATGGCAAATGGATGTCGAAACCGCTTTTCTTAATGGACATCTCTCTTAAGATGTCTATATGGTTCAGCCTGACGGTTTTGTTGATCCAAAGTATGCTAGTAGGGTCTGCAAACTAAATAAGTCCATTTATGGACTTAAACAGGCATCTCGAAGCTGGAATATTCTTTTTGATCAGAAAATCAAAGAATTTGGTTTTGTCAAGAATGAAGATGAGCCTTGTGTTTATAGAAAGGCTAGTGGGAGCACTATATCATTTCTCATCTTGTATGTGGATGATATACTGATCATTGGAAACAACATCCCTGTGCTTGACAAAGTCAAACAATGGTTAGGATCTTGTTTTGCAATGAAGGATCTTGGAGAAGCTGCTTACAATCTAGGAATCAAGATCTACAGGGATAGATCTAAGCGGCTTCTAGGGCTAAGTCAGAGTACTTACATAGACAAAATGATGACACACTTTAGGATAGAAAACTCCAAGAAAGGAGGTGTTCCGATGACTAAAGGCACTGTGTTGAACAAATCACAATCTCCTTCTATGGACATTGAAATTAAGGAAATGGAAGCAATTCCATATGCCTCAGCGATTGGTTCTATCATGTATGCTATGTTGTGCACTAGACCTTACGTCTCGTATGCTTTAAGCATGACCAACCGTTTCCAGCAAAGTCCTGACATTGCCCATTGGACTGCAGTCAAGAACATCCTGAGGTACTTGAGAAGGACCAAATACATGTTCTTAATATTTGGAGGAGTGAAAGAGGAGCTCACTGTACGGTGTTACACTGATGCTAGCTTTCAAACTGACCGAGATGACTCTCGCTCACAGTCGGGTTTCGTATTCACTCTTAATGGAGGAGCTGTCTCATGGAAAAGCTCCAAGCAGAGTGTAGTGGCGGATTCAACCACCGAATCTGAGTATATAGCCGCATCAGATGCTGCTAAGGAAGCTGCTTGGATGAAGAAATTCATTACTAACCTCGATGTGGTTCCGAGTATTCGCTAACCAATTGAGATACTTTGTGATAACACAGGTGCTATAGCTCAAGCCAAAGAGCCCAGATCTCATCACAAAGCCAAGCACATTCAAAGAAAGTTCCATTATATACAGGAAATTGTGGAATGTGGAGACGTCGTGATAAGCAAAGTAGACACAGATCAAAACCTAGCGGACCTATTTACTAAGCCCATGACTCAGGACAAGCATGATCTTCACAAAGATGCTATTGGTCTTAGATTTGCTAGTGATATGTTTTGATTTAGTATTTTGAATGTGCGAACATTTAAGCAGTTGTACTTTTGAATTCTTTTTGGTTTACTGATTTAAATGCAATTCTGAATTCTTATAACTGTGTTCGATTTTAATACGTTTAATCCATGAATCTTGTATTCTTAATTATCCGTAGTCGGTCAGACTCGTGGGAACGTCTCTGAATTAAGACTTTTCTGAACTTCGGCTCAAGGAATTGACTCCGAACTTCACAGGCCTCATTTTGAATGACGTTGGATGTAACTCGCATCAAATCATCTGCATGGATCTTTGTCATAAGATGTTTTGCTATTGGTATACTCATTAGTATCCTCTAACCAGAGATACGTACTAGAACTACCGTTTACCAAGAACCATTCTTTAATCACTGTCAAACGCTATCGCGTAACTGCCAGTCATAAAGGCTTTGATTAGGAATAGTTCTGAAGTTCAGTGGGAGTTGTATGTAGTCAATAAGGGATTCTGTACTCTTGCATTATATGTAACAGATAAGCACCGTGGCTCCCTCATTGATTCAAACTGGTGAAATGTAAGGCCTTACCCAAACTTACTGTGTGTTTGATTGGACCACTTTGATTCTTGATCGAGAACAATAATAATTGAACGCCATATGAGAATGAATTAAATCCATGTCTCATTGATTCAATTGATGTTTTATATGGAAAGGATGAATGACAACTATTGCCATAAGTCTATTGCCTTGCTTTAGTTAGCTGTTACTAACACTGAGATATTTGGTTAATGACTTTAAAGCGTCATACCTTGTTAGGGACAGCCATGTGCAGCTATAGCGCCGCTGACTGTTTGCGTTGATTTATCGTGGATCGTCCAAGTGGGAGATTGTTGTATTTTATGGACCGATCCGATGGACAACGCGGCTGACCGAGCTATGACCCGTAAGAGTTACACCTAGGGCAACGAACATTAAATCCACTTAACCTATTTAACTGTTAATTACGAACTGTTAGCGAGACGATATATTTTATATATATTCGTTAGACGGGAATTATTATTTATACTTGTTTATAAATAATAATTATATATATATTGTTTTAATCTTTCATTAAAACAATTAAATGTTAACTGGCTTTTTATCTCGTATTGGACTTTGGGCCCAGAATCAATTAATAGGGTTGATAATTCTGGTTTAAAAGAATAATAATCCCAATATATATTCTGGTTCTAACCTACTATTGTGAAGCGGCCAAACAAGAAGCAAAAGAAGAAATCGTTTTCTTCTTTGGCAATTTCCGAAGCATCTCTTTTTTCTTTTTGGCAATTTCCGAAGTAGCTTGCGACAAGTAGCAAAGCTCCAACCTTTGAAAGTTCCGGCATCCTCAAGCCGTCGCCGCCGACCAGCGCGCCGCCCCATTCCCGCGTAGAGGTGCACAAATCGGTTTTTTAACCCAAACCGGTTCAAACCGACCCGAACCGGTTTGGTCAACGAAAAGTCAAAACCGGTTTGGACCCAAACCGGTTCGGGTTAAACCGGTTTCAGAGAGGGAAATATGTAAACCGGTCAAACCGGTTCGGGTAGGTTTTAAACCTGTTTGCCCCTTAAACCGGTTTTTATTAAAAAAAAAAAAATCAAATAAATTTTATGTTTTTAATATAAAATCCAAAATAAAATATAACAAAATTAAAACATAAAGTTCAACGTTTATTAATATTTGGATAGTTCGGAAATTAAAAAACATAACAAGATAAAATTGTAAAACATTACAAAAAGTATAACAAATATAAAACATTAAGTTCAACGTTTTATTTTTTGGAATATTGATTGATTATTCTTGTGCGTTGTCTTCGGAACTAGAGCTTCGTAGCCTTGCATCTTCGGCTAGTTCTTCATCCGTGACTGGTTCGGATATTCCAAGATCAACCTCGTTGTTGTGTATGACTTCTTCGGCTTGAATTTCATCTTCGAGAGAAGTTTGGTCTTGTATCCTATCCATCGCATCCAAATGGTGCTTCAAACAAATGCACATTTCCATCGCTAGGGGTGTGAGTCTAGTCCTTCGTATCGATAATACCCTGCCACTAAAAGAAAACGCAGATTCCGAAGCTACCGTGGAAGCTTGGACGGTTAGTACATCACGGGCCATGGCGGAAAGAATCGGAAACGAAGCTTCGTTTTGTTTCCACCATGCCAAAATATCAAACTCCTCAAAAACGGTAGGAGGCATAAACGCTAAAAAGTTTGTGCCAACATACCTTCCGAGTTCGCTACTCGGGGTGGTACCTCGAGCACGTTTACTAAATTCATTTAACATTTCGTTATATAAATTCAAGTTAACATCTCTCGAGCTACCACTTGATGATGTACCCATTGTATCATGTGGAGTCGGAGTTGTACCATATTTATGTAAATAAACATCAAATAAATCTTGTAAACATTTGTTAAAATATGTTTTTGTGCCTTGTGCAAAATGGATGTCTTCGCTATCCAAATTCAAAGCGTAAGTAATTCTATCAATCAAGGTTTCAACCCCGTAAACATTTATGGTAGGGTTTAACGCGGCGGCGCAAGTTATAACGGGAGGGATTTCTTTAAAATATTTCACTAATTTTTCTTTCATCGGTTCTATCATTTTTGTAAAAAGATCGTTTTTATTTTCAAGCTCAGACAACTTGTTAGCCATTAAATATATTTGTTTTAGTGTTAATGGACTTGTGGGATAATAAACACCGGATAAAAAAGTTGTGGCGGTTTTGAAAACTTCAAGCAATTCGGTTACGTCTTTTAAAATGTTCCAATTTGTAGACGGAAAGTTTTGAATTTTACGACGAGGTTTTGAGGAAAGCATATCATGAAATATTTCTAAAGTTTCTCTTTGTCGTAAAGCGCTATAAAACATAATATAAGTCGAGTTCCATCTTGTCTCGACGTCCCAATTCGGGCCTAAGCAAAGATTATTCGTATCACGACAAAATTTAATATAATCATGGTATCTTTTTCTGTTACTAAAAATATCTTTAAGCATTTGTCGAAAACTATATGTTAAGTTTGAAACCTCTTCAATTGCAAGCCCGGCTTGCACCGCCAAGTTAATGATGTGTGCGACACATCGACTATGGAAAAAAACGCCGTTGCAAACGGATTTAAATTTAATTTTTAGTTTTTGAACCGCATTTGTATTATTAGATGCATTATCAAAAGACAATGAAAAAAGTTTATTTTGTAATTTAAATTCGTTAATAACACCATCCAATATATAAAATAAATTTTCGCCGGTGTGTGGATATTCAAACAAGTCAAAAGCGATTGTACGCTTCATCATTTGCCACGTATTGGGATCAACCCAATGCGCGGTAACGCAAAGGTACGAATCGGGTATACCATGTGGAGGCGACCAAACATCGGTGGTTAAGTTTACACCGGTTTGCAAATTTTCAAAACCTAAAATTAATTCTTTTTTTGCTTTTTTTCACATTTTTATACAATCTCGTCTAAGGGTTGTGCGACTTACTTGGTGATAACGAGGTTGGAGTGTCTCTTGAATCATCTTTGTCAAGCTCGGATTGTCAAAGTGGTTGAACGGCAATCCTTCTTGAATCACTAACCTCGCCATTCGATCTCGAACAATATTTGGATCAAAGTTCCAAATTCCTCCTTCGCTTGTCATCGAGGCTTGACCTTCACTTGGAATTCCCTTCAATGACGGGCAAGATTTTTCCATATGCGTTTTCAAAGTAGTGTTTGAATCTTTCCCCAAAAACGCACCACACAACTTGCAACGAGCACGTTCCTTTCCGTTTGATAACAAACATAAATCGTAATTGCACCAGATTGCCGGATTTCTCGTTGTTGCTAGAATTTGCACAACGGTAACTTCGTTTGAGGAACCACTAACACCAAAACTTGCCATGTTTTTTTTTTGAGTTTAGAGAGAGTTTAGAGAGCGTTTTTGAGCGGTTAAAGAGCGGTTTTAGAGATTAGAGAGTGTAAAGAGAAGTGTGATCAACCCTAAACACCCCCCACCTATTTATAGTGTTTTATGGGTCCAAAAAACTCCAAAAAAACGGCCAAAATCGACCCCAACGGCCATATAGCCGTTGGCCAACGGCTAGAACTCGCCCAACGGTTCAAACCGGTTTGAAAACCGGTTTCCTAACCCGGTTTAGACAAAACCGGTCCCAACCCGATTTTTTTTCAAAAATCCTCAAACCGGTTTGAAACCGGCGGTTTTTGGGCAACCCGAACCGGTTTGGTCCAAACCGGTTTTCCGGTTTGGACCGGTTTAAAAAAAACCGGTTTTTTTGTGCACCACTATTCCCGCGTTTTTGGTTCGTGTCTAGCTTCGGTTCGTTGAACCTAGGTGTCTCAATCGGTTAATTATTAACCACTAAGGTATAATTAATCTCATCAATAGATTAATTGTTTTTTTTGTGTTTGCGTGTTCATAACCAGATCCTGTTCGGTTTGTTAGTGATGTTAAATATGTTATGATTTTACTTTCCGCTGCGTATTTATTAATTAACTGAATTAATTAATTTCTCTGTCAAAACCCATTTTTACAAAAGTCAAACTGATCACCACTGAATCACAACAAGACCCACCACCATAGCAACCCAATTGTTGTTTTATAAAGCTCAAGACATTGCATGGACTCCTTATGGGAGTTACTGGAGACAGATGAGAAAGATTTGCACGTTGGAACTTCTTAGCGCTAAGAGGGTCCGATCATATAGCTTTATTCGCGACGAAGAGATTAAAAGTATGTGTAAGTGTCTCGAATCATCAGCGGGAAGAACTATTGTATTAAGGGATATTCTGGTACAATTGGTCAATGATGTGATTTGCAGGGCAACAATTGGAGATAAATGTAAAGACCGGTCAACACTTATAGATGTACTATGTGATATAATGAGATCCGCGATTACATTCAATATTGCTTCATATTTCCCTAATCTGCAATTCCTTAGTTATTACCAGGAAGAAAGCTAAGTGGTTGAAGAGGCACAAACAACTTGATATTATATTGGAAGACATCTTGGAAGATCACAGAAATCATAGACCAAGTGTTGGCCATGATCAAGAAGATCTTGTAGATGTTCTATTAAGGATCAAAGAGAATGGTGATCTAGATCAGCCCATCACAAACGATAACGTCAAAGCCATCATTCTGGTAACTCTTGATTAACTCTTCCTATCAATGTCATATGTGCCCTACTACTAAAAATGAGCCTTAAAATATAAACTTATATATATATATTAGGGGACGGTTCCACTAAAAGATGCTAAAAAGTGGGTCAAACGAACTCCGATTGAGCTCATTCCAGCGGCGTTGGAATCGTCTCATCGAAACCTAACCTGGACCCAAAAACCTAAATCCCCCTCCACCCGCACCCCCAAAAACCAAAACCCCCCCTCCAACCCTACCCCGAAAAGCCTAAAACCACCACCCCAACCCCCAAAAAAACCTAAACCCCACCACCCCACCCCCACCCCCACCCCCCAAAAAACCTAAACCCGCCCCTAAAAACCTAAACCCCCACCCCAAAAAAAAAACCTAAACCATAAAATCTAAACCATAAAAGATAAACCCTGAAGCTAAACCCAAAGGCTAAACCATAAGAATAAACCCTAAAACTCAAACGTAAAATCTAAACCTTAAAAGCTAAACCCTAAAAGCTAAGATGGTAGAGTTCGACGAGACGGTTCCAACGCCGCTGAAATTAGCTCAATCGGAGTTCGTTTGATATCATTTTTTAAGATTTTTGTCATTTCTTATATTTATTAGCGAAAAATTATTTTTTATTTGATCATCCCCATATATATATATATATATATATATATATATATATATATATATATATATATATATATATATAAACAATCTTTTAATAACTCTCTGTTATTGTGTTAACCCAATTAACTTTGTCAAAATCAATTCAAATCATTATTTTTTTTTTATTGAATAACATTATTACATCTATATAACTGTTTTAAATTTTTTTAAATTCGTAACGGTAATGGAGTTTACATCGGTGTAAATATATATATGAGGGATGATCCACTAAAAAGAGGATTTTGCCTAAAAGCCTAAATAGTAATATTGGCCATCAAAATTTCTAATCAATGGCTATGATTTAAGCGTAGGGAAAAAGATGAATGAAAGGGTATTTAAGGAATAAGCATTTTTGTTGACTTTTTTTAAGCTTCTTTACTTTTTTTTAAACGTTCATAACTTTTTCATACGAAATTATTTTTTTTTAAAAATTACACCATAAAATCGAGCTTTTTTTCCTTTTTAATTTGAGTATAATGTTGCTATATAAAAAATTACGTTTTAAAAAAAAACATGAAAGTTGTGTTGTATTTTCTATATTGTACTGTTGTGTATTGTGATGATGTGCTGTGTTTTCTATATTGTAGTTTGTGCTTCTCTCCGATCTTCAACTTGTATCCTTCATCAGACTATGCAAGAACCTTACACAAACATTAAACATGATAATCAAACAATAAAAAATTTATGTCAACTTAGGAAAAGTTAATGAGAATGCATACTAGTACTCTTGATTATATTCTATAGTATGATATAGCAGGAAGTCATAAATAGCTGAGACTATCCTGATTGAAGGGTCAACCATAACATGGTCGTTTTGACCATTAAAAGTTCGTCCCGATATGAAAGATGACATCGCATTTAACATGTTATTTAAAATCATTTCACCTCTATGGAACAAAAGGAAACAAGGCAAAATATAGTAACTAATTATGCTGGGACGGATGGTGTTACCAGACCCAATATCTTTTTTCTCCAAGACTCTGCAATCAACAAAAAATGGTAAGAAGTCTAGTAAAGTTCAAACCAATCAGATATGGACCAGAGATTTGAAATTAGAAATAGCCAAGTGGTGTATAGCACTTATAAAAACAACATCGATCAAGTATCTTGGTAGGACGTTAGCTATTTTCAAAATGTTGTGTTTAGAAAGTTTAGCGGACTTTGAATCAAGTGTGACAATCATTCTAAGCAATTCACAGGTGTTCTCTAAGGCCAACGGTGGTTTACTTGACTAAAAGTGAGAAAAAAATTAAAGAGTTGAAAAATCATTCAATTAGAACAACACAATGTTTACTTGACTGAATGCGAGTAATATTGTGACATCTTACTTGTAATTTAGAACATCAGTGACCAAAAATACAAGCAATGAAGCAAGCAAGAAGAAATTACATAACACCAATTACCTCCATGCTCATAACCCATTCTAGCACAATGTTTTTTTTTCTTGGTCAAATCCAGCACATTCACAATCAACAAAAATCCAGCACATTCACAAAGAACAAAAATCTAGCATAGAAAATTAAAAGCAAATTGATCGGGTTTCTTTAAATTCGCATCAATGATTTATTTCTAAGTATATTCCGTAGAATAAAGAATAAGTTTGATTTGGTTTCTTTAAATTCAAGACAAGGTTAAAGTAATCTCATATCATAAATCAAAAAATAAAAATCTATTATGATGAAATTGAAATCAGGCATAAAAATAAGATCTTAATTGCAATGAGAATAGCGACAGCACTTTAAAGCCATGAAAACTCATTGCTAAAACCTTCAAACTCTTGTCGCTAACAGTCATTCTCTTTAGCCGGAGCAAAAATAGCACTGGAAAAAAAGCACATCAGAAAAATAAGCACAACAGGAAAAACATTACAGCAGCAAAAACAGCACAGCAATAAGAACAACACTAGAAAAAAGAACATCAGAAAAATCAGCACGATAACAAAAACAGCACCGCGGCAAAAACATCACATCAATAATCAACTTAAAAATTGATCCAAACATATATTTTTTATTTCTTATACCAGATAAGGATAAAATATGACCAGTCAAAAACTTGCAGCTTCAATCTAGTGTTGAAATGCCAACTTATAAGCTTTGCAATCTACTGACAAGCTAAATTTGACTTTACCCACCCGCAACAAATTTGAATCAATAATGAAGAAAAACAACTAAATTTTACTAGTAACAATCAAAATGACACCTACTTGTTAATTAACACAAAAAAAAACTTGTGTGATAACCTCTTTAGAACGGCAGAATCTACCAAGAGGCGATGAGTGTGATAACCTCTGTAGAACTTCTGAAGCTTCATAGCAGCTGTGTCGAAGGGAGAAGTGGATGGTTGAATGCCGGCGTTGAGAGTAGAAAACAACACCTCTGCCATTTGTTTGAGTGATGGATGTTATTGATCGGAGTATAGAGAATATGGTGGTGATTTAGGGTTTAAATCGAAGGGTGTGTGTAGGTGTGTTGCTCTCGACCTCCATTAGAGAAACCTAGAGGGAGAGAGAGATGAGTGATGGTAGTGGGGCTTGATGGCTACAGTGATGGAGTCCTCTTTGTGTGCGATGATTTGAGACTAAGGGGAGTAGATAAGGTGGATGGTGGTGCGACAACGATGGTGGTAGGGGAGTGGTGAATTGGGAGAGAAGGATGAATGGTGGTGACTAGAAGTCTCCTTGCAAGTGAGATGTGTTGGATTTTCAAAATGAGAAAGGATGTGGACGTGTTTAAAATTTTTGTAACGGACAAAATTGCCCTTCCCCTTAACTTTTCTAATATGTCATGTGTCACCTCCAGATTCCTTCTTAGGCTATTTAGGGAAAATATTTTTCTTATTTGATCCTTTCTCATATATATATATATATATATATATATATATATAGTGGACGGTTCCACTAATAAGTGATTTTTCGTTAAAAAATCCTAAAAGAGTGGGTCAAACGAACTCCGATTGAGCTCATTCCAGCGGCGTTGGAACCGTCTCATCAAACCCTAACCCGGACCCAAAAGCCTAAACCCCCTTCACCCGCACCCCCAAAAAACATAAACCCCCCTCCAACCCCACCCCGAAAAGCCTAAAACCACCACCCCCACCCCCCAAAAACCTAAACACCCCAACCCACCTCCCCAAAACCTAAACCCACCCCCACCCCCACCCCCCAAAAAAAACCTAAACCATAAAATCTAAACCGTTAAGCTAAAACCCTAAAATTCAAACATAAAATATAAACCTTAAAAGCTAAACCCTAAAAACTAAGATGGTAGAGTTCGACGAGACAATTGCAACGCAGTTGAAATGAGTCAATCGGAGTTCGTTTGATATCGTTTCTTAAGATTTTTGTCATTTTTTAGATTTTTTAGCGAAAAACTACTTCTTATTTGAACCTCCTCCTGTGTGTATATATATATATATACATATATATATATACACACACACATATACATATATATATAGACGGTTCCACTAATAAGTGATTTTTCGCTAATAAATCCTAAGAAGTGGGTCAAACGAACTCCGATTGAGCTCATTCCAGCGGCGCTGGAACCGTCTCATCAAACCCTAACCCGGACCCAAAAACCTAAACCCCTCTCCACCCGCACCCTCAAAAACCTAAAACCCCCATCCCACCCCCAAAAACCTAAACCCCTCACCCCCACCCTTAAAAAAAAACCTAAACCATAAAATCTAAACCCTAAAAGCTAACCCCTAAGGCTAAAACCCTAAAATTCAAACGTAAAATCTAAACCTTAAAAGCTAAACCCTAAAAGCTAAGATGGTAGAGTTCGACGAGACGGTTCCAACGCCGCTGAAGTTAGCTCAATCAGAGTTCGTTTGATATCGTTTCTTAAGGTTTTTGTTCGTTCTTAGATTTTTTAACGAAAAACTACTTTTTATTTGAATCTCCCCCTATATATATATATATATATATATATATATATATATATAAGAGATCTTTTAATAACCCTCTGTTATTGTGTTAACCGAATTAACTTCGTCAAAATCAATCGAAATCATTATTTTTTTTATTGAATAACATTATTACACCTATATAACGTCATGTTATTTTTTGCATTTTTGTAAATTCGCAAGTGTAATTGAGTTTACACCGGTTTACCTTTTTCTAGAAAAATATAGTTTTTATGTTTTCAGCAAATCTTTACACCGGTGTAAACTCCCTTACCCTTGCAAATTTATTAAAATTTAAAACAGAACATGACGTTGTATTGGTGTAATAATGTTATTCAATCTAAAAAAATAATAATTTGGATTGATTTTGGTGGAGTTAGTAGGCTTAACACAATAACAGTTGGTTAACAATGGAACCTTACCCCGTATATATAGGGTTAGGTTCAAAAGAGAAATCATAAATACTTGAGAACTCGTGAGAAATCGTCAAAAAACCAACTAAAAGCATTTTTTGTTTTCACTACCTTTATTATTAAAATATAACATAAAAAATAATTTATCTCTCCAATTAATTCATCTCTTCTCTCTAAAATATCATTAAAAAAATTATACACATGTGTAAATGGTAAACAGTTACACATGTGTAAGTGGTAAACTTACAAATGTGTATATTTTTTTAAATATATGAATACATGTAAATTTACATATATAAATTCATTTTCTGATGTTGTATTCTAACAATAAAGATAGTAAAAAACAAAAAAATGTTTTGATTAGTTTTTTGACGAGTTCTCACGAGTTCTCAAAATAATTAGGAGTTCTCAAACGATCAATTCCCTATATATATATACATATATATATACACACATATATATATATATACATATATATATATACATATATATATATATACATATATATACATATATATATACATATATATATAGGGGAGTGTTATATTCAGAACACAAATTATTGTTAGAACATGGAGAACTAATCTGTACTACTCATTTTTTGTTTAATCTTAAAATATAATAATTAAATGAGAAGGGTATAATAGTAAACATTAAAATCTAGCTCTCTATTTAATTATTTGTAACTCCTCTCAAATTAATTAGTTTGTATATTCTCTTTCCTATTAAATAATTGAGACAAAAATTCTTATACAAAATAATCATCTTTCTCTCATTTTTTTTTCCAATTAATTAGTTCAAATTAATACTACACTACTGAAATTTATCATATGCATACCGAAATTCATTCTACACATACCCAAACTCATCCTACACATACAAAATTTATCCTACAAATAATAAACATGTCAATGGCTTAGGAGTATCAGAAATCCAATTGAAGGTGAATATGAAAAAAAAGACATTTGAACTATCATTATTCACCTACACATAGTTTGTAGTCTAAATATTTAACACATAACATGAAAAAAATAATGTGTTATGAATGTGATAGTAAACATGAAAAAATAAAATTGAACTATACATGAATGTATAGGTAATTTGTTGAACATGAGAAACAAAATATATTCTAAATATTCATGAATGGGTACTTATCCTACACAAAACAAAACGTATTGTACACATAATAAAATGTGTGTAAGTTGAAACTTTTATAGAGCTACAAACTCTATGTGTAGGTTAAAACACTTATCTTACACAACATGAAAATTTTCTTACGAATAATGAAATATATCCTACACGTAACGAAAACTTATCCTACACACAAAGAAAGTTATCATACACATAACAAAATTTATCCTACACACAAATAAACGTATCTTACAAATAACGAAACTTATCCTACACACAAAGAACTTATCCTACACTTAAGGAAACTTATCAAACACATAAAGAAACTTATCCCTACACATAACGAAACATATCCTACGCATATTGACATTTATCATACACATATCAAAACCGTTAACAAACTCATTCATAAAAAACACATGTGCTAGTATAAAAAAAGTTAATTTTAACATATTGAAGTTATCATTTCCGAATTTAAACTTGAATGTTCGATTATTGAATACAAACTAGATCAAAATCTAAACTAGACTAAAAAATAAAACTAAATTAATTGAAAACATAAAATAAAAAATGACTACGATTAACAAAAACCAAAAATTAAATTTTAGGAATTGAAATATAATATGAATATTTTATATTTAATACAAGTGGCTACTTGAATTAGTTATAAAATATATAGAGAAATAATAGGAGCATAAATCATGGAAAGAGAGAAAGTGACAAAATTTCTAAATTACCCTTATGTCATTAATTAACCCTCATTATTTTTTCTTAATTTATTAAGAAATCATTAATGATTTGGATCATTGATCAAATAATTAAAAGGTGGAGATTGGTTCTCTATGTTCTCGTAATTATTTGTTGTTCTTATTTGAACATATATATATATATACTAGTCTATATGCCCGTGTGACACACGGGTTGAGAAAATAATAATAAAACATCAATCAATTTAAATAAATCATACATAAAAGATAAAAAAACTACAAAAGTTATTACAAATCTTTAAATACTATCTAGTATAACAACTTTTAGATCGTCTCGTCTTGTAACTCTTGATAATGCCAAATACAATTAACCATGAGTAAAAACCGGTACTACACGTCTTTGAATAATAAAAAACGATAAAAGTCTAAAATCTAAAATTATTAATTAGACAAGTATGCAGATCAAAATCTATAAGCTGAAATACACATGTTACAAAAAAAAAAGACACACCAGTCCTTTAGACCCTAATGTTGTTTTGACCAAGTCAGCAAATGCCATGGCTTCAACAAAGGATGCCTGGACCGTGAAGATAGTTTGCATCCAGTAAATCAGTAATGGTTATTTGCAATAAAGAAAAAAGACAACTTGCAATTATAATAAGTGCAACAGAGCAAAAGAAATTATAATATTTTTGATACATTTTAAAGTCAATTACTATAACTCTCATCTTCTCATTGAGGTTACATTTTTTTGTCATATAATCCGGCGAGACTAAGCTAAAATCCTGTAAAGAACCAGAATTAGTCTCATTTAATTTTCTTACAATAGTCGAATAATATGAATTAAACGTTTACATTCCACCATAAAAAAGGTCACAACAGCACGCATAAAATGACTTTTTGTAGTTAATTTTGTCATTTTAGTCTTGTTAAAGAAGCTAGAACTATTCAAACAATCCGAATTAACGGACACTGTTTACCTAAAAATACAAATGGAATAAATGAACCTTCATAATTTTTGCATCAAGAACCTCAAGTAATGTGCATAGCACAAGCTAATGTTCCATTAAGAACCTAAATAAGTGAACTTTACATTTTCTTGTTTATAAAATCAAAATGGTGAAACGAAAACCTTCCTTATTTAGCACCAATACATATAAGAACAAAACATCAAACAACATAAATGACACATTTAAAGATAATAATTTTTATTTTGATTTCTCAAATACATTCATTAGCTTGAAAGAGTTTTAAAGAAAGTGTAACTGATTTCTGTTTTGCTATACATGTAACTTTTTTTTACCTTTCTGCAAAACTCAAAACAGTTAGTTAAACCTATAGCATGTTAAGAAAAATGACTTCACGGTAGATCCAAAGACAGTTAACCGGTAAAACGAAAAACTCATTTAACCAAAACAACAGTTGGTTTGTAATTTTCTTAGTTTTTTTTATGGAGAGAGAGAGAAAATAAAAGTTTACCTTGTCTAATGGTTCCACACCATCATGATCTTACTTTCCTGCTTTTTAGTACAGTGTAAAAAGGGCAAAATCAGAATACAATCGTCATTCAAACACTTCAATATCATCCTTCTAACATTCTTCTTTAATTTTTCTAATTTGTTTTTACATTTCTTATAGGAAATAAATAATTGAATTGTAAGATAAAATGTAAATGATGTTTCTAAAGGTCGTGTTAACGCGGAATAAAACAGAACCTTTTTGTACATTTCAAATTTTAAACTAAATCTCCTGCAAGATCATGTTTGGTCAAAAAGAAAACAAAATTGTATGAAACATGTTCTGTCACGTTGGGTAACATGTCAAAACCGGTTGCTTTTAGTACTGAAAACATATTATTTGAGTCGGGTTTACCTGAAAACACCATTTTATCTGTTTTTTGGTTAACACGTTTGACCTCTTTCATATTTTTTAAATAATTTACAATCAAACCTAATTAAGATTAAAAATAACCCAATTAACTTGAAGTTCACTCAGAGCATCATCAATACAGCCGGTCTAATCATAAGGGTATGTTTTTCCTCATCACCAAGTATTGATACAACTTTCTGCAGTTGTTTAACTTTTCTTTTGCATTCTACATGATGTTAAAAAAATAAAAACAGGTAACTAACTATACTGTGGAATGATGCGAAATTTAGATCGACTAAAGAAAACATCAAACTCACCTCGTAATCGGGATTCTTATTGGGATGTAACCACAATGCCAACTTTCGGTATACCTTCTTTATCTCGTGCTGTGATATATTTTCTAGATCAAAAATCTGAAAAATGATTATCAGTATGAACTATTAGCTTGAAAAAAACTTTAATCCATCTAGGATCTGGTGGGCATTTACACCAAACCGGTAAAAGGAATTTACATGTTTTAACCTCTTTTGTTTGAAGAAAAATTATTTAGGCAAACTTTTTCTCACAAAATTTTCTTTTAAATATCTATTTAAGGTTCTAAAACAAAGATGATTAAACAATTATATAGATCTGAGCATTGATATTTGTAATTAATTTTAAATTTGATAACTAAAATCATAAATTTAGTTTCCATAAATATGTCACTTCCATAGTCGAAGGACACGAACCTTGATTGAGTAATCCCGCCTTCATAAATCAACATCCTATAAGAAAATGATCCTTGAGTATTCAGGACACCTGTATGCGAAACCACTTATTTCGATTATACAAAAAATTAAGGTAATATTTTAAAAGAATCGCATGAACCAAAATAGAAGGTAAATACCAAAAGTGAGTTAAGTTATAGTCATCAGCAAATTAGTACTAAATATATCAACATATAGATGCATGGCTCATTTCATTATTATCAACACAATCACGAAGATCTGATTGTTTAGAGGCTAAATGGGATCTTTTGGCCACCTAGTTATTTTAGATTTTATTTTTGTTTTTTTTTATATTTTAAAACTTGAAAGTTGTCATCTATTTTTTATAACCATCCGACCCGTTGAGCGATGAACAGTAGATTAGCTGGTTTGATGACCCGTATTCAGAAAAATGATTCTCTTATTCGAGTTCCATGATTAGGTTTATTTTAAGACTGTATATATGTTTGGTGAAAAGAGTTTTAGAGGCTTGTTTTTGTCTTCTATAGTTGACATAAAAATATGTGTAAAAAGTAAAACACTGTTTTCTGATTTTTTGAGTTTATATGTTCAAGTTTTACTTAAAAAAACACAACCAAAAACTGATTTTGTTTTTAGGTATCCTGAATTTAACCTAAAGTATAAAGTAAGTTGGTTAGATAGTGATAGTACATAATTTTAGTAAATTCTTATCTGTATAACTCATTATCAATCTAATTACCACCATTATGCAGTAAACCCATCACAAATACATCAAATATCTATTAAAGGAGTAGAAGACTACAAAAAAAAATTTCAATTATAGTTCAATTAAGACTAAAAGCTAATTATTAGTATAATTAACTCAAGTATGCAGGAAGACCCATCACCAATACTCAATTTAAAATTAACTGTAAATTTATCATATTACAGACATAAACACCTATTTGAATATTTGACCATCGCTTAGAGGCTTTTTTCTTAATTTTTAAGTTATAGTCATCAGCAAATTAGTTATAATAACAATGTTAATACTGTTAATACTATGATTATAAACGGTTATAATAATACTTATAAACATTATTTGTAAGGCCCCTTTCCCGGTAGATCTCACTTGTTGGATTTACTCATAAACATAGTCATCCATACTGAACTTTTTAAGTAAAATCATTCAACATAGCGGAAGCGTACAATAAGTCAAATACATAACGTAGCAGCGGGAGTCTTAACATTTAAACATAAACATTGTCTTAACATAAACTCAAGTAATTGGGATGTCAGTTGTGCCGAGTAGCAGTCACGCCTTAGCACGTCCCTTCTTCTTTCTACCTGAAGTGCATACTAAAAGTCAGCTAGCGTTGGTGAGTTCTAGTTTAAAAGCAATCAGATATTAACATTATTTTATAAGAATAAACACACACACATATATATAATTATATATATATATATGTATGTATATACTTATTTGTACATTCTTTACTTTACTACTTTAATATAACATTCATAGTTGGTACGTATATAAATACATACATGCTTATTTCTTGGTGTACATTCATTGGTCATACACATATGGTTGATCAACCCGTCATTTTCTTACGTAAGTCACAAAGACAAACTTTCTCGAACTACCGTCGTAGCCCATTTACTTAACCGCCCGGCACTAGAAACCGTCCGTCATATCTAAACCGTCCGGCAAACCTTCGGCCGTCCGTTTTTACCGTCCTACCGTCGTAGTCCGTCATATTCGCCCGTCTGCCCTAAGGCATCCGTTTCCCATGCGACTATTATTTATGCAACCGTTCTACTTATCATTGATAAGGCATTTGCTTCGACCGTCCATTGATTGCCTTTCATACGTCCTAGCTGATGAACGAACGTATATGTCCCGGTTGCATGATAATCACATGGTCGTCCGTCTACCGAAGTAACCGTTATCATCGAAGCATCCATAACGTTTACTTATACTTGGCAAGCAATATATACATGGATATAAAGCAAGATTTCATTCTTACATATTATGTTATTCTTTTCATACTTGGCAAACAATATATACATAGATATATAGCAAGATTTCATTCTTACACATTGTGTCATTCTTTTCATACTTGACAAGCAACATATACATATATATAAAGCAAGATTTCATTCTCACACATTGTGTTATTCTTTTCATACTTGACAGGCAATATATACATAGATATAAAGCAAGATTTCATTCTTACATGCTATCTCATGCTTTCATTTCTTTATTTGAAAACGTACTTGTCATACTTATATTCAACATGTATTGTCATGTAGCACACAACATAACATTCATTCATATCATGTATACACTCCAGCCCCAAAACATTTAAAATCATTTGCACGTAACACATAGGGGGCACATAGAACTCACTTGATGAGTGATTTTTGTAATACACTTAGCTGGTTACTGAGCGTCACTAAGGTCACTCACAATCTATATAATGAAGTCATACACATAAGGTATTGCTCCTAGATGACACTAGACATTACTATGCTTAAACCCAGTAGTTTCGGTGGATGAATCACATCGAAACTATGGTAGTTTCGGGTCATGGGTTTATATGGAAACTATGGTAGTTTCGATAAGTAACTTATGTAAAATCTTAGTAGTTTCGGGTCATGGGTTTATATCGAAACTATGGTAGTTTCGATAAGTAACTTATGTAAAATCTTAATAGTTTTGGGTCATGGGTTTATATCGAAACTATGGTAGTTTCGATAAATAACTTATGTAAAATCTTAGTAGTTTCGGGTCATGGGTTTGCATATATCGAAACTAGGTAGTTTCGATGGATTTACTAATATCGAAACTAGAAGTTTCGATGCATCAGTCTTCTTCACCAACCAGAAACCCTAGATCTGGCCAATTATTTATAGTTGATCAAGTCTTGAACTTTTTATGTTCAAAACATTCCTTTTTCATTCATGAGCACAAATATGTGATTTGTTTCAAGTTTTATACATTAAAACCATGTATTTATGCGACTTAAACCCGAAACCACAAAATAGATAAAAACTCAGATTTAGAGGCGGTGCTTACCTCTTGGAGTTCGGTTCCCGTTGCTATAAGTTGCTGTGATGAAGACGAACAATTCCCGAGCCTTTGAGATTCTTTCCCCGCTTTCTCTATCTAGAGTCGGTCTCTCTCTTTCTCACTCTAGAATCTTGCTTAGGAAGAAAAACGAGGGGGAAGGGTTGGTTGCTGCTGATTAGAAAGGGTTTTCCCTTCATATTTCGGCCCATGGGCCGAACTTTGGCCAAGCCCAACTTGCTTTCCTTTTATTTGTTTTCTATTTATTCAGGATGTTACAAGTCTACCCTCCTTATAGAGGTTTCGTCCTCGAAACCTGCTACAAGTTAAACAATTTCGGATACAGTTCTTTCATCTTGCCTTTCGTAAGTGCGATACGTGGAATGTAGGGTGAATTCCACTGAGCTCATCGGGTAGATCGAGTCTGTAAGCAACCTGACCAACTCTTGCTATGATTTTGAAAGCTCCGACAAACCTTGGACTTAATTTGCCACGTCTTCTGAATCAGATGATCCCTTTCCAGGGTGACACTTTCAGTAGTACCATGTCCCCTACTTGAAACTCTAAATCTCTTCTTCTCTTATCCGCGTATGATTTCTGTCTGTCTTTAGCGGCTTTCATTCGAGCTTTTATCTGGTCAAACTTTTTTAAAGTGGCTTTAACCACTTCGAGATTCGCAAAGTCTTTCTGTCCAATTTCCCCCCAACAGACCAGGGTTCTACATCTACTTCCATACAACATCTCAAATGGCGGCATGCCGATTGTTGAGTGATAGCTGTTGTTATACGCAAAATCTGTCAATGGCAAATGGCTGTCTCAGCTCCCACCGAAATCAATGATACAGGCCCGGAGCATGTCCTCCAAGGTCTGAATGGTCCTTTCCGATTGACCATCGGTTTGAGGGTAGTAAGCTGTGCTGATGTTTAGCGTAGTGCCCATTGATTCGTTGAATTTCCTCCAAAACCTTGATGTGAATCGAGTGTCCATGTCTGACACGATCGTTAATGGCATACCATTTCTGCTTACGATTTCATTGATGAATATTTCTGCTAATTTCTCAGACGAGGAAGCCTCACGTATTGGAAAGAAGTGAGCACTTTTCGTCAAGCGGTCGACGATCACCCAAATGGTATCATTGCCTTTAGCTGTTCGCAGTAGCTTGGTAATAAAGTCCATTGTGATCTCCTCCCATTTCCATTCCGGTATCGGCAATGGTTGCATTTTACCGCATGGTTTCTGGTGCTATGCCTTTACTAGTGAACAAGTTAGGCACTTGCTCACATATTTGGTTACATCGTTTTTCATACCAGGCCACCGGTATTGTTTCTTTAGATCTTGGTACATTTTTTCATCCCGGGGTGGATAGAGTAGCGAGACTTATGAGCCTCATCAAGGATTTTGGCCCTAAGTTCACAAATCTTAGGTATCCACATCCGGCCAAAACGAGTCCGTACACCATACGCATTGGCATCCAGGTTACCCTACTGTCCTACTATTCTTTCCCGTTTCACATTCCTTTCCAATAATGCTTCATCTTGTGCTTTTGCTATCTCATTCATTATATCCGGTGTCAAAATCAACTAACATGCTTTGACTCGGATGGGTGTTGATTCTTCTTTCCTGCTTAAGGCGTCAGCCACTACGTTTGCTTTGCCTGGATGGTATAATATTTCATAGTCGTAGTCTTTTAGCAGTTCTAACCACCTTCGTTGGCTCATGTTTAATTCCTTTTGCTCGAAGAAGTATTTCAGGCTCTTGTGATCATAGTAGATGGTGCATTTAACTCCGTACAAATAGTGTCTCCATATTTTTAACGCGAAAACTACTGCCGCCAACTCCAGATCGTGAGTCGGGTAGTTAACTTCGTGATTTTTTAACTGTCGCGAGGCATAAGCAATTACTTTTCCCCTTTGCATAAGTACACAACCCAAACCCTGACCCGAAGCGTCAGAATAAACTACCAAGTCTTCGTTTCCCTCAGGTAAGGTCAAGATTGGAGCTTGGGTTAATCGTGTCTTCAATTATTCGAAAGCGTTATTTTGGGTTGGACCCCATTCGTACTTTACTTCCTTACGTGTCAACTTTTTCAGTGGCGAGGCTAATCTCGAGAAATCCTGAATGAACCTTCTAGAAAACTTCGTATCTCCGTTGGTGTTTTCGGGATATTCCATTCCTTAACTGTTATATTCTTTGCAGGATCTACCATAATGTCGTTTGGGTTTATGACATTACCTAGGAATTGGACTTCCCTAAGCCAGAACGCGCACTTAGAGAATTTTGCGTATAACTTCTCCTGCTTCAGAATCTCTAGAACTTCCATTAGGTGACAGTGGTGATCACCTTCGTTCTTTGAATAGATGAGAATGTCATCTATGAAAACTATTACTGAGCGATCCAACATTGGTCGGTATACCATATTCATTAAATCCATAAATGCTGCAGGTGCGTTGGTTAGTCCGAAGGACATCACGAGGAATTCATAATGCCCATAACGCGTGCGAAACGTGGTTTTTGGTACATCCTCATCCCTTACTTTCAATTGATGGTAACCCGACATAAGATCGATCTTTGAGAACCAACTCGCGCTTTGTAGTTGATAAAAAAGATCGTCTATTCTAGGCAGTGGGTACTTGTTCTTTACTTTTCGTTTGTTCAATTCACGGTAGTCGATGCACATGCGCATGCTTCCGTCTTTCTTCTTTACAAATAATACCGGAGCTACCCATGGTGAGATGCTCGGTCTTATAAATCCTTTCTCTGTCAGTTCTTCAAGTTGAGACATTAATTCTTTCATTTCTGACGGAGCCAATCGGTAGGGTGCTTTGGCAACGGGCTGAAATTCTATTTCCTGATCGGGCGGCAAGCCAGGTAGGTCATCTGGGAACACTTCTGGAAAGTTGCATACCACGGGTACGTCTTTGAGCGCTTTCATTTTCATTCTATTATCAATAACATACGCCAGATAATCTTCGCAACCACGCCTCATGTAACTTTCGGCCTTGATCATCGAGATGACGTTCGGCATCGTACAATTCCAATCACCATAAATCATAATTGGACTGTCGTCAGTGGCTTTGAGATGTATCGTCTTTCGTTTACATATGATTTGAGCTTCGTTGGCAGCTAACCAATCCATGCCCAATACTATATCGAATCCTCCTAGGGTCAGAAGGAATAATCAAGAAGGAAACCTATGGCCCTCTATTTCTATCATGCAATATTCAGTTACTTGAAATACTGCCGAGTTTCTACCAACGACGGTTTCTATGCTAAAAGCCTTCACTATAGTATCAATTGAGCAGTCTAGTTTACGACAGAAGTTGTTCGATATAAAGATTTTACTAGCACCAGAATCAAATAAAATAGCCGCATGTTCATCATTAACTAGGAACGTACCTGACACGACATCAGGGTTTCCTCTTGCCTCCTCCTCAGTTAGGGCATAAGCCCGAGTCCTAGCCTTTGGCTGTTCTCTTTCCTTCTCTTTTCCTGAACCAGATTGTCCAGTCTTCCTACAATCCTTCGCCAGGTGGCCAAACAGCCCACATCCTTGGCACTTGACGTCCCTCAGACAGTCTTTGGAGTAGTGGCCTGCTTTATGCACTTATAGCACATTGTGGAGCCAACTTTGCACTCCCCGCGGTGTTACCTTCCGCACTTCGTGCATGTTTCATACTCATCTGTCCTTGGCTTCTTAGCTTCAGTTGCAAATGTTCCCCTTCTATTTCCCTTAGACAGATTTTCCCATTTCCGCTTTGGTGCCTCCGGCACCGGGTCCTCATTAGCATAATCATCATAGACGATTACACTCAAATTCACTACCGACTCGAAGGTCGAGGGTAGGTTGGCTTTAACATGTACACAAACTCTTTGAGGCAAGGCCTTGGCATAGTACTTGATCAATCGCTCTTCAGTCCCTACCAAATGGGGTAGCAGTTGAGCCAGCTCATTGAATATGGAAGTGTACTGACGATGAGTCTTGTTGCCAGCCTTGAAGTTCAGAAACTCATTCTCTACCCGATCTATCTCGTTCTGGGGACAAAACTTTTGGATTATCAGCTTTTTCAGATCTTCCCAAGTCATCCTTTTGAGAGCGTTTGGCGACTTAGTCCTTTGAATGTTCCTCCACCAACTCAGTGCCTAGTTGGTGAAAGAGTGAGCCACATACTTCATAGCCTGGTCAGATCGACACTCGCTTATGTTGATTACTCCGTTCATCCTCTTAATCCATTCAAACGTAGCCACCGAATCATTGTTCCCATCAAACTTGGGCGGGTCACCATCCTTAAACCCCTTGTAGGTACACCCTCGGGTGTTCAGTACCAGAGTGACCTCATCCCCATCACTATCATACACTTTCTCCTCATGGTTCTTTTCCTCCTCCTCCTTGCTCTTCTTTAGTGCCCCAGATAACAGATCAGGCAGTACATCCTTCAGAGTTAGCACAACCTCACGGGCAATAGCATCCCTAACTTCGGGTTCCAGTCATAGAGATCCTTCGTTGCCTTCACCCGGTGGAGTCACATTAGTTTTGTGCACACTCTTAGTACGTTCTTCTTGCACGCTTTCCTCCCGTTCCACATGCACACTTTCCTCATCATTACGTCTTCGGTTCCATGGTGGTCTACCGACTCGGCCAGTGCGACCGCCTCAGCGTCCAGTTCCTCCTCTACGAGCCATAGTTTTCTAGATTTCCTGATAATTAAAAGGGTATACATCAATGTCATTCCTTCAGATCATAGTTTAGAACAGTACGAGCAAGGTAAATTCTTAATTACAGTGACCGATTTGTGATTAATATTTTTCTTTGCTTTTCGGGTTCAAAAATCTTCACATCAGTAGTGACATTGACATCTAAACGTTCTAAGTTAATGCATCTATCCCTAACTACAGGCATTAAATTTATTACTTACTTGTTGTGTTGGCGTTGGCGTTGGCTACCTAGACTGACATCCGTGCGTTGGTCCCACTATCAGCTTGAGTCCAGACATTTAGTGATGTCTGAATCTCTCAAACTATTGCTCCGATACCAACTTATAAGGCCCCTTTCTCGGGAGACCTCACATTTTTTTTATAAACATAGTCATCCATACTGAACTTTTTAAGTAAAATCATTCAACATAGCGGAAGCGTACAATAAGTCAAATACATAACGTAGCAGCGGAAGTCTTAACATTTAAACTTAAACAGTGTCTTAACATAAACTCAAGTAATTGGGATGTCAGTTGTGTCGAGTAGCCGTCACGCCTTTGCATGTCCCTTCTTCTTTCTACCTGAAGTGCATACTAAAAGTCAGCTAACGCTGTTTAGTTCTAGTTTAAAAGCAATTAGATATTAACATTATTTTATAAGAATAAACATATATATATATATATATGTATATACTTATCTGTACATTCTTTACTTTACTACTTTCATATAACATTCCTAGTTGGTACGTATATAAATATACATAAATGCTTATTTCTTGGTGCACATTCATTGGTCATACACATATGAGTGATCAACCCGTCATTTGTTTACGTAAGTCACAAAGACAAACTTTCTCAACTTACCGTCGTAGCCCATTTACTTAACCGTCCGGCACTAGAAACCGTCCGTCATATCTTAAACCGTCCACAAAACCTTCGGCCGTCCGCCTTTAGCGTCCTACCGTCGTAGTCCGTCATATTCGCCCGTCTGCCCTAAGGTATATCCGTTTCCCATGCGACTATTATTTATGCCACCGTTCTACTTATAATTGATAAGGCATTTGCTTCGACCGTCCATTGATTGCCTTTCATACGTCCTAGCTGATGAAGGAACGTATATGTCCCGGTTGCATGATAGTCATATGGTCGTCCGTTTACCGAAGTAGCCGTTATCATCGAAGCGTCCATTACTGTCACACCCCCAAATTTTCACTAACGGAGTTTTACCGTTTGGGAAGTGACAAACCAGGATCTCAGTCATTAGTTACATTGAACGACTCTACATGGGACTCAAATGAAAATACCATATTAATCAGAGTTTTAATGCGGAAACGTAAATAAAGTAAACGTGCAAAACACACGCGCCCAAAAATTCCAAACCAAACATAATTCAAAGAAAGTCCAAACAATTTAATAAAACATCAATCAAAAGGAGAATCCCATGCATGTCATATATGTGCACCTGTGCGTTATCTTAACGACCTGAGAAAACATGTAAGAAAAGATGTCAACACGAGGTTGGTGAGTTCACATGTTTCAGTATATAAATAAACGTTTACCAGATTATTGATCATTCAATATGTATCTATAGGTAGCTAACCTATGTTCATGTTTAACTTAAACGCTCGCAACCGAAGCTGACTGTTTGTTTATTTGCCTCCTGCCAGGTCTATCAACCCCGACGATGCGAGTAGGCTAATATTTCACCCGTTCGATCTCCAATCGAGTTAGCGCGACTAACGCGGGTGGGATTTGTCAAACTCAGTAGTACTACTAAACATTACCTCGCTAAGATCCATATTAACGGTCCGATGTGTGTTGAGGACTTTAAGTGATAGCGTGTTACGCTTAGCTTTAACATTGATAATATATGAATACAATATTCCAAAAAATAGTTTGCGACATGTTTTCTCCCCCAAGATAAAACAGTAAAAGGTGCCGTGAAAACTTACCTGGATTGAGTAGTGGATTGGCTCACACAAGAGATAAGTTGAGACCACAAGTGTAAGTCTCAGACGACTTACGTATGCCCTAAAATTATAAACACATAAATTAGGGACAAGTTGGGATTTGCGACGACGACACGCAAAGTTAGAATGTCTTAACGCATTCTAAGGATTTAAGAGTAGACGAACGTGTCTACGGGAATAAAGATTCTTAATACAAAAATTACGATCGAAGCGTTACGTGTCGTACGTTAATAACGAATAATAATTAAAAAGATAAATAAATTCGTACGTTCGAGTCGTTTACAAAAATTAGGAAAATAATATAATTTAATATATTATTTTTAGGTTCGCAGGATTATCTAAATAATAATTTGGGTGGAAAAAATAATAAATATATTATTTTTAATCGAGAATATAAACGTAGGTAAATAATATAACAATTTATATTATTTATAGTTTTAAAATGTCACACGAGGTAATTAAACGAGCCGAAATAATATTACATATATATTATTTTATAATATTAATCATGGGTTGAAAATAATATAAATATATTGTTTTATACGAGGTTATGACTTGAAAATAATATAAATATACTATTTTTAAAAGTGGAAATAATAATGAAAATAGGTTATAAATCCAAACCCGAGCCTACGGGTGGTTTCCCGGGTTAAAACACATTAATATAATATTATAATAATATAGGGTTTGATTTTTAATAATTAAATATAATAAAAAATGCCTCAAAAATAAAATGTGGGAGCCCGGACTCAAACCCGGGTCTTTCCCACACACGCACACAGCTTTAACCAGTCCCGCCCGCTAGGGTATCGCGACTGTATTCTAAACGAATGGGTTTTAATCAAAAGTTCCACTAAGTTCTCCCCCCTAGCGCGAACCGAACCAAACCATTCCCGATTCCACCCAAATCGATCACGATTTATCTTGGTTTCATGGAGATTTTGTTTAATGGCTAAAAACGAACCTGTGGTGATGTTTAATTGCAAAATCAACAAGTTTAAGATCGATTATTTACACAAGTTAACATCGAAACCCTAGCTTTGAATACGAAATCGATTTGATAAAATTGGATGTTATAAATCGATGGAATCATGGGGCTTTTAATGATTAGAGGATTGTGAATCTAACCATATACTTTAATTTCATTTTGGTTGAGTTCCGGATCAAAAACCCCAAATCGAATCAAGAACAAACCCTAGATTACAGGTTGTGATCAATTCGATGTTATTTGATAAAATAAACATAGGGCTTTCTATGAGTGATTGATTACGAAGCTAACCATGTGAATTAATTGAATTATGATCAAGTCTAGAATCAAAAGCTCCAAATTCGTTTTCGTGAACCCTAGAATCGGGATCATGTTCAATTCGATGTTGTAAGCCCTAATAATGATAGGGATTTCAATCAACAGGTGTAAACGAAACCGTGGGTACAAGAAATTACCAAAATTCGTGATGGATTGAAGGTTCTCGACTAAAATGGCGGCCGACTGCGACTATGATGTTCTCCGGCGTCTTCGACTGTTAATCCGGCCAATTTAGAAAGTGGAGGAGGTTCAGAGGGACTCGACTAAGGTGTGAGGATGTCCAATTCGTAGGAATAATAACTGATATAGACGAATTTGATTGATTTAGCATTGAGTTCGTCGGTTACAATTTTAATTCTCATTATTGAGTTTAAAATTCGACAATGATGGTGTTAGACGTTTTACATACGATCGATTAAGGCATTAATATGCATATCGTTTATCAGTTCGTACGACTTCCGGGCGTGGTACTCGAATTCGAGTCAAGATCAAGCGGGTTGACTTTCAAAAGTCAACAGAAATCAAAATTGGGTTAATTACATGTTCGGTCCTTGCTGTTTGAATTTAGATGTTGACAGAATCGGTCCCTAAGGTCTAAGATTTGGTTAACAGAGTCGGGATTTAACAGAAAACTTAACGGAATTATTTTGAAAAGTCGGATTGTCACGTCATCCCCTAGTTGAAAGAATTTTCGTCCCGAAAATTAGCTAATATTAATAATAATAAAAATTTTCCGGATGTTACATCATCCCCTAGTTGAAAGAATCTTCGTCACGAAAATTAAAATTTTACCTTAAGAATTTGACGTGGAATGCTTGAACATATTAGGATATTTGCGTATCATCTGATCCTCACGCTACCACGTGAATTCCGGTCCGCGTTTCGAGTTCCAACGAACTCTGACAATAGGGATTTTACTACGCTTAAGCGATTTGACTTCCCTATCCATGATTTCGACAGGGTCTTCGATGAAACGCAACTGTTCATCAATATGTAGTTCCTCAAGAGGAACCGCGAGTGACTCGTCTACTAGACACTTCTTCAAGTTTGAGATGTGAAAGACGTTGTGTACACCACTAAGTCCTTCAGGTAGGTCCAGTTGATACGCTACTAGCCCGATTCTCTTCACTATCTTGAATGGACCAACATAACGAGGCTTCATCTTGCCCCGTTTCCCAAAACGAATGATGCCCTTCCAAGGTGAGACTTTTAACAAAACCATATCCCCTACTTGAAATTCTAACGGTTTACGACGCTTATCGGCATAGCTTTTTTGACGATCACGATCTACTGTCATACGGTTTCTAATTTGAATGATTTTCTCAGAAGTTTCAAGTACGAGTTCAGGACATGTAAGTTGACTATCCCCAACTTCGGCCCAACAAATAGGAGAACGGCATTTCCGTCCATATAGTGCTTCAAATGGAGCTGCCTTGATGCTAGTGTGATAACTGTTGTTGTAGGAGAACTCCACCAACGGTAGGTGAGACTCCCAAGTGTTACCGAAGTCAATCACACAAGCTCGTAGCATATCCTCCAGAGTTTGAATAGTACACTCTGTCTGGCCATCAGTTTGAGGATGGTATGCTGTACTCATATCTAGACGTGTGCCTAAAGTTTTATGTAACGATTGCCAGAAAACGAGAGGTGAATCGTGCATCACGATCCGAAATGATAGAGATTGGCACCCCATGCCTAGATACTACTTATTTCAAGTAAATACGAGTAAGCTTATCCATTTTGTCGGTTTCCTTGATTGCTAAGAAGTGAGCGGACTTTGTTAAACGATCGACTATTACCCAAATGGTATCACATCCGGTAGGAGTTCATGGCAATTTTGTGATAAAGTCCATGGATATCTGTTCCCACTTCCACATGGGAATCTCTGATTGTTGGAGAAGACCAGAAGGCTTTTTATATTCAACTTTGACCTTCGTGCAAGTCAGGCACTTGCTCACATAGGTGGCTATATCGGCCTTCATCCTTGGCTACCAATACAGCACCTTTAGGTCATGATACATCTTGTCGGAATCTGGATGAATAGAGTAACGAGATTTGTGAGCTTCATCCATGACTAGTTCTCTTAAGTTCCCGAATACTGGAACCCATATTCGCTCGGCGAAGTAGCGAATACCGTCAGATTTTACCTCAAGTTGTGCCTCCATACCGCGTGTACCTTCCAGTGGTAGGTTTTCCTCTTTCAAGGATTCGAGTTGAGCACTACGGATTTTGTCAGGTAATCCGGGGTGAATTGTAAGCTGTAATGCTCGAACTTGTTTGGTCTTGGTTTCCTTTCGACTTAGGGCATCAGCTACAACATTAGCCTTACCCGGATGATACTGGATCACACAGTCATAATCATTCAAGAGCTTGACCCAACGAAGTTGTCTCATGTTCAGCTCTTTCTGCTAGAAGATATGCTGAAGACTCTTATGATCGGTGTAGATAGTGCACTTGGTACCGTACAAGTAGTGTCTCCATATCTTAAGTGCGAATACTACGGCTCCCAACTCCAGGTCATGAGTAGTGTAGTTTTTCTCGTGAATCTTTAGTTGATGTGAAGCGTATGCGATCACCTTTTCACATTGCATTAATACACAGACCAGACCTTGAATGGATGCGTCACAATACACCACAAAATCATCCGTACCTTTTGGAAGAGCTAGGATAGGTGCACTGCAAAGTTTCTTCTTAAGATGTTGGAATGCTGACTCTTGGTTATCGCCCCAGTTATAGGCTTTACCTTTTGAGTTAAGGCAGTGAGAGGTTGTGCAATCTTAAAGAATCCCTCGATAAATCGACGGTAATATCCATCCAATCCCAGAAATTGTCGCACCTCAGTCGGAGTCGTCGGTGCTACCCAATTCTTGATGGCTTCTATCTTTGATGGATCGACATGTATTCCCTTCTCATTAACCACATGTCCTAAGAATTGAACTTCCCGGATCCAGAATTCACACTTGGAAAACTTAGCATATAGCTGCTCCTGCTTAAGTAGTTCCAGAATTAGGCGTAGATGTTCTTCATGCTCCTCCTTGTTCTTGGAATAAATGAGAATGTCGTTGATGAAAACGATGACAAATTGATCAAGGTATGGTTTACACACGCGGTTCATGAGGTCCATGAATACCGCAGGTGCGTTGGTTAATCCGAAAGGCATGACCATAAACTCGTAGTGGTCGTACCTTGTCTTGAAAGCAGTCTTAGAGATATCTTCATCTTGGACTCTCAATTGATGGTAACCGGACCTAAGATATATCTTGGAATAGAAACTTGATCCTTGGAGTTGATCAAAGAGATCATCTATTTGAGGCAAAGGATAACGATTCTTGATTGTGACTTTATTCAGTTCACGGTAGTCGATACACATTCGGAAAGTTCCGTCCTTCTTCTTGACAAACAGGACCGGAGCTCCCCATGGCGATGAGCTAGGTCGGATGAAACCTTTATCCAACAATTCCTGTAACTGAGTGGACAACTCTTGTAATTCACTAGGTGCTAGTCTATAAGGTGCCCGAGCGATCGGTGCCGCTCCGGGTGCTAGATCGATTTGAAATTCAACTTGATGGTGTGGTGGCAGACCAGGCAAATCCTCGAGGAATACTTCTAGAAATTCACGAACGATATGAATATCATCAATCTTCTTCTCTTCTAATGGCTGCTCAGCCTTTAAGAATGTGGATTACTTCAATTATTTGACCTTTAAGAATATGACTAGCTAGTTCAAGCTTACAACCTTTAAGAATGTGGGTTGCTTCAATTATTTGACCATCAACTATCTCTATTATATACTTAGCTTCTAACAGAGTTGGAGTTCCTTTTATCATATCACTAAGTTTCTTAGATATAAAACTCCTATCAGCACCAGTGTCAAAAAGGACAGAAGCAAAGTAATTATTTAAGAGAAACTTACTGGTGACCACATTATGATCATAACGAGCTTCTCCCGATCCTCACGCGAAGGCTCGTCCCTTCGCACCATTCCCTCCGTTATTGCCATTGTTGTTGACATTGCTGTTATCCTGATTAGGGTTGTGGTTTCCATTACCTCCCTTCTTTAACTGAGGAAAATTCTTCCGAAAATGTCCCTCCTTCCCACACTCAAAACAACCCTTTGTAAACCCAGGCTGTTGAAAGGGCTGCTTGGCTTGCAACTCACCTCTACAATCTTTGGTAGCATGACCTATTTTGCCACACCGCTGACAACGGTTGCAAACCCGGAAGTGATGGAAGTTGCACTTGTTACACTTAGGAGATTTTCCCGCATAACCACCCTGATTAAACTTCTCATGCTTTTATTGAATGGGAACAACCTTACCCATCTAGGTTTGAAAAGAGAAATAACATAAATGAAACATGAATGAAAAAGGAAAGATAGGATAGAAAAATCATCAAACATCTTCGTCATCAGAAGAAACGTATGATTGTGAATCGTCGATCTCCACCGGTTCCTCCTCGGGTGGCTCCTCCTCTAAGGTCTCATCCTCGAGGGGCTCCTCCTCAAAGGGCTCCTCTTCGTCGTCCAAAAGTGGAATGTCTTCTGGAAATAGGGCTGCTTGTAGTTGGGCTTCTATGTGGGTCACTCTTTCTCGAAGTCCTTCAGCAGCATGGTCTGCTACTTGTAGTTGGGCTTCCAGATGAGTCACTTTCTCCAGAATCCCTACTACATCCTGGTCCGAGGTGTCCATCCTCATCTCCAAATGTGTAACTCGATCCACTAAAAGGTTATGGACTTGATCCGTTGCTGCTAGTTCCGCAGTCAGATGCTCTATTTGCTCCTTGTTTTCTTCCATTTGAGGCTCTCGTTCTAGAATTCCAGGTATCTCATTAGTGGAATCCTTCATCTCCTTTAATTCCTTAGTTATGATAAACAAAAAAGCTGCAAAAGCTTGTTCCATGGTGCATGGCAAGATAGGTAAAGTAGCGGATGAGGAAGTGGAACCAAAATAGGGCGATGGAACATTTCCCATCTTGATCCACCTTTGGATCATCTTCGGATATGCACTCCAATTAAGTGTCATGTTCCTTGCTCATGCATTACTTGGTTCACCCTGTTCCACCGATTTGTCACTAGAACTAGTCCGGCGCCTTTTGGGCTCCGGGGACGATACAGTAGGTGCCTTAGGTGATGTGGTGGAGTTGATGACATGATCCTGTAATATAACATATAAGTGCCAAACATCCAAGGTTTATGACGTGTAACTAATGTGCGAGATTATAGTCTAGTATGCAATCCTAGTTCTCTATAACCAATGGCTCTGATACCAATCTGTCACACCCCAAAATTTCCACTAACGGAGTTTTACCGTTTGGGAAGTGACAAACCAGGATCTCAGTCATTAGTTACATTGAACGACTCTACATGAGACTCAAATGAAAATATCATATTAATTAGTGTTTTAATGTGGAAACGTAAAGAATGTAAACGCGTAAAACACACGCGTCCAAAAATTCCAAAAGTCTAAACTAAACATAAATCAAAGAAAGTCCAAACAATTTAATAAAACATCAATCAAAAGGAGAATCCCATGCATGTCCTATATGTGCACCTGTGCCTTATCTTAGCGACCTAAGAAAACATATAAGAAAAGATGTCAACACGAGGTTGGTGAGTTCACAGGTTTCAGTATATAAATAAACGTTTACCAGATTATTGATCATTCAATACGTATTTATAGGTAGCTAACCTATGTTCATGTTTAACTTAAGCGCTCGCAACCGAAGCTGATTGTTTGTTTATTTGCTTCCTGCCAGGTCTATCAACCCTGGCGATTTGAGTAGGCTAACATATCACCCGTTCGATCTGCAATCGAGTTAGCGCGATTAACGCGGGTGGAATTTGTCAAACCCAGTAATACTACTAAACATTACCTCGCTAAGATCCATATTAACGGTCCGATGTGTGTTGAGGACTTTCAGTGATAGCGTGTCACGCTTAGCTTTAACATTGATAACATATTGATACAATATTTCAAAAATAGTTTGCGACATGTTTTCTCCCCCAAGATAAAACAGTAAAACGGGCCGTGAAAGCTCACCTGGATTGAGTAGTGGATTGACTCACACAAAAGATAAGTTGAGTCCATAAGTGTATGTCTCAGACGACTTACGTACGCCCTAAAATTATAAACACATAAATTAGGGACAAGTTGAGATTTGCGACTACGACACGGAAAGTTAGAATGTCTTAACACATTCTAAGGATTTAAGAGTACACGAACGTGTCTACGGGAACAAAGATTCTTAATACAAAAATTACGATCGAAGCGTTACGTGTCGTACTTTAATAACGAATAATAATTAAACAAATACATAAATTCGTACGTTCGAGTCGTTTACAAAAATTAGGAAAATAATATAATTTAATATATTATTTTTAGGTTCGCAGGATTATCTAAATAATCATTTGGAGGGAAAATAATAAATATATATTTTTTAATCGAGAATATAAACGTAGGTAAATAATATAATAATTTATAGTTTTAAAATGTCACACGAGATAATTAAACGAGCCAAAATAATATAACATATATATTATTTTATAATATTAATCACGGGTTGAAAATAATATAAATATATTATTTTATACGAGGTTAGGGCTTGAAAATAATATAAATATACTATTTTTAAAAGTGGAAATAATAATGAAAATAGGTTATAAATCCAAACCCGAGCCTACGGGTGGTTTCCCGGGCTAAAACACATTAATATAATATTATAATAATATAGGGTTTGATTTTTAATAATTAAATATAATAAAAAATGCCTCAAAAATAAAATGTGGGAGCCCGGACTCAAACCCGGGTCTCTCCCACACACGCACACAGCTTTAACCAGTCCCGCCTGCTAGGGTATCGCGACTGTATTCTAAACGAATGGGTTTTAATCAAAAGTTTCACTAAGTTCTCCCCCCTAGCGCGAACTGAACCAAGCCACTCCCGATTCCACCCAAATCGATCACGATTTATCTTGGATTCATGGAGATTTTGTTTAATGGCTAAAAACGAACCTGTGGTGATGTTTAATTGCAAAATCAACAAGTTTAAGATCGATTATTTACACAAGTTAACATCGAAACCCTAGCTTTGAATACGAAATCGATTTGATAAAATTGGATGTTATAAATCGATGGAATCATGGGGCTTTTAATGATTAGAGGATTGCGAATCTAACCATATACTTTAATTTCATTTTGGTTGAGTTCCGGATCAAAAACCCCAAATCGAATCAAGAACAAACCCTAGATTACGGGTTGTGATCAATTCGATGTTATTTGATAAAATAAACATAGGGCTTTCGATGAGTGATTGATTACGAAGCTAACCATGTGAATTAATTGAATTATGATCAAGTCTAGAATCAAAAGCCCCAAATTCAATTTCGTATGAACCCTAGAATTGGGATCATGTTCAATTCGATGTTGTAAGCCCTAATAATGATAGGGCTTTCAATCAACAGGTGTAAACGAAACCATGGGTACAAGAAATTACTAAAATGCGTGATGGATTGAAGGTTCTCGACTAAAATGGGGCACATAGAACTCACTTGATGAGTGGTTTCTGTAATACACTTAGCTGGTTACTGAGCGTCACTATCTGTATAATGAAGTCATACACATAAGGTAGTGCTCCTAGATGACACTACACATTACTATGCTTGAACCCAGTAGTTTCGATCGATGAATCACATCGAAACAATGGTAGTTTCGGGTCATGGGTTTATATCGAAACTATGGTAGTTTCGATAAGTAACGTATGTAAAATCTTAGTAGTTTCGGGTCATGGGTTTATATCGAAACTATGGTAGTTTCGATAAGTAACTTATGTAAAATATTAGTAGTTTCGGGTCATGGGTTTATATCGAAACTATGGTAGTTTCGATAAGTAACTTATGTAAAATCTTAGTAGTTTTGGGTCATGGGTTTATATCGAAACTATGGTAGTTTCGATAAATAACTTATGTAAAATCTTAGTAGTTTCGGGTCATGGGTTTGCATATATCGAAACTAGGTAGTTTCGATGGATTTACTAATATCGAAACTAGAAGTTTCGATGCATCGGTCTTCTTCACCAACCAGAAACCCTAGATCTGGCCAATTATTTATAGTTGTTCAAGTCTTGAACTTTTTATGTTCAAAACATTCCTTTTTCATTCATGAGCACAAATATGTGATTTGTTTCAAGTTTTATACATTAAAACCATGTATTTATGCGACTTAAACCCGAAACCCCAAAATAGATAAAAACTCAGATTTAGAGGCGGTGCTTACCTCTTGGAGTTCGGTTCCCGTTGCTATAAGTTGTTGTGATGAAGACGAACAATTCCCGAGCCTTTGAGATTCTTTCCCCGCTTTCTCTATCTAGAGTCGGTCTCTCTCTTTCTCACTCTAGAATCTTGCTTAGGAAGAAAAATGAGGGGGAAGGGTTGGTTGCTGCTGATTAGAAAGGGTTTTCCCTTCATATTTCGGCCCATGGGCCGAACTTTGGCCAAGCCCACCTTGCTTTCCTTTTATTTGTTTTCTATTTATTCGGGATGTTACATTATTAACATTATAACAATCAACTGTTACCAACCAAAAAACAATACTGTTAATACTCAAAATTCAACAAAAAAAAACAATGAAAAAGTATATATGTGATCCAATGAATTAGGTTGAACAAATTTCATAACCCCTAAATAAACTACTTAAGAAAACATATAAATATCATATTACCTAAATTTTTTGATTGCATGCATCAACTATTCATCAATCTTGGTATGTAGCAAATAAAACCTAATTTTTTATGTAAAATATAACACATTATATGTGTATTTCAAGTGTGTGTACCTGCAAAAAGTAAGATAATTTATACAACAAACCCTGATCACAAAAATGTTATGCTTAAGCAAAAGTTCACTTCCTCCTTTTAAATAAAATTTCAGTAAAGGTGAAATACAACAGATCGAGAGGATAAAAATGAGAATAAGGGGAGAAAATAATCAAATTCTCAGCCATGATTAAAGCCAATTAACTAAAGAAACCAGAAAAAGAAAAGTATGCAAGATGGGGAAAGAAAACCTCAAAATTTAAAATTTGAAACATATTTTGGGGAAAGAGAAAATAGAATCAGCTATTAATTAATAATGAGTTATAGGAGATGATGATGAATAAGTACCTTGTTAAAAAGAAAGATGAAAATGGCGATGAGGAGGAATCGATGGTGGTTGTGGCGGCTAGGGGGTTTAGGGTTAAAGAGGAGAAGATGAAGGGGATGGCAGGTGGAGGTGCTCGGTGGGTGAGAGCAGGAAGAAGGGGATGGGGGGTTGCCCGAAGATGGTGAATACGATCTTGAATGACTGTAGGGTGGAAGATGGAAGGGCCAACCGATGGTGGTTGTGGCGACTAAGAGGTTTAGGGTTCTTCATTTTAGGGTGGAAGAGGATGGTAAGTCTAGGGTTTGAAACTGACTGGAGCGTGGTTTATGAATGTAGAAGATGAAAGAGAATATGAGATGTGGTAAAGGTAGGGGTTGAAATTTGAAATCGGGTAAAAAAGGAAAACGGGTTTGACCCATATGCAACATAACATAATATAATGCGAAGTGTCAAATTATGTGTGAAAACTTGCCATGTGTCACTGATAGCTTTAAATTATGACAAGTGTCAAGAACCTTTCTTCTTTATTTTATATATATATATATATATATATATATATATATATATATATATATACATATATATATATATACACCCTCTTTTAACTTTTTAAATTAAATAATAGTTGCACTAATTTTTTTAAAATCAAATAACTTTTATATACTTTATTATTTTTAAAAAATATTTGTACCATAAAATCGAGAATTTTATTCTCTTTAATATGAGTACATTATTGCTACATTTTTTAAAAAATGAACTTTTTTTTAAAACCTCGTTTAACAACACATGTACATGCAATAACAACACATAAAAAATCATATCAGCACATTGTAAAATGAGATAACAATACATTGTAAACGTGATAACAACACAGAAAAAAAGTGTTATTACATTGTGTTGTTATCTCATTTTAACCGTGCTCATATTTTTTTTACCGTGTTGTTATCGTATATACGGTTGTTGTTATTAATACAGTCCTATTTTTACATGATTTTTAAGAAAAAAAACCATTTAAAAAAATATATAGCAATACTATACTCATATTAAAAAGGAAAAAAATTTCTATTTTATGGTATAATTTAAAAAAAAATATATAAAGTATATAAAAAATATTTGAGTTTGAAAAAATGGGTGAAACTATTATTTATTAAAAAAAGTCAACTAAGGATGTCAATTCCCACTTTTACACTTTCATTGATTTTCATTTATATACACGTGTCACCGCCTCATTTGTTCATACACTTTTTATGCTAAATATATTTTGTACCAGACCCATCCTCTATATAAAGGAAGGTTCAAGTACAAAGTTTGTTTTGTCTAAATATTATAGAAAGTAATATGGGTCTGTGACTAACATTTGTTTATAAGTTAACTAGGTTAGAATCCCGTGTATTACACGAGATTGTATATTAAAAAAAGATAAAACTTATAAATTTATAAATACGTCATAACTTGTCAGAATATTATGATAGTCTCGAAATATATCAAGTGAAAATGTGTGTGTATATAACAAATTAGTATTTTTCTTTAATTAGTTATATTTTGAATTCTTATTATATATTCTTATTTAATATAATTATTATTCTTTTTTAATAATATATTTATAATATCATTATTATTTAATAAAAGTGTGGTGCATTTATTAGGAGAGAGACGGAAAAATCAATATGAGAAAACATGAAGGAGTGACATGTGGCACCCCAAACCTTTATTTATTAGTATGTATAGATTAATGCTACAGGGGTAAAATAGAAATTTTGCCTTTGTGTTGACTTTCTTTTTGTAGTAAATAGTAATTTCACCATCATTTTTGAACTAAAATAACTTTTTTATATATTATTATTTTTTTTTAAATTACACCATAAAATTGAGTATTTTTTTATCTTTAATTTGAGTATAGTATTGTTATATTTTTTATATGAAATTGAATTTTTTTTCAAAAAAATATAATACTGCTCGAAATATGTGTTGGTTACTATTATCAACACAGTTATATTGTATAACAATATAGTTATAACTGTTAAACCAGCACAGGTTATGATCATATAATTGTGTTGTTTTTTGCGCATATAAATGACGCAAATAACCTTGACCATGGAATCAGTATTGTACACGTGGCGCACTCTCCTTGCTTCTTATCATTTTAGGCAAAAACCACTTTGTAGTGGAACATTCCTCTATATATATATATATATGTGTGTGTGTGTGTGAAAATGAATATGGGGCTATTAGACATCTAACTTAGATGCGAAACCAATCAAAACTACGTCGTTTTGATTAAGTCTAACAAAAAATTAATTTTATTCTTTCTATTCCTAAATTCTGTCTAAGAGCATTCACAGTAGGTTACTCATTCTTATCTTTATAATTATACTAAAAATTACTATCTTTTTTGTCTCTTTTTTAATTAAATAATATTTTTTAATATATTTATCATTACTTTTTCTGTTTGCTCCAATTACAACCACTTTTAAAAAATTTATAGTTTTTCTCTCTGTTTTACTTACAACCATTTTAAACTATTACTTAAAATATACAAACTCACTTACAAAAATTTACCAAACCTATTGTGAATGCTCTAATATAAACTCACGTATTCAGCATACATTATCTTAAGCAATACTAAATATTTTTCATAGAGAAGTAATTGCAACATTATTGATTAATACAAAATCAATGATGATAAAGTTGTATAAAAATATGAAAAGTGTATGCAGATTCTTAGATTAATGATGTTATCTTGGAAAACAAAATGAAACTTCAACTTAATTAGATATTAGCAATCATCGGTATCATCAATATTATTATTCATGTCAAATGGGTGAAAGTTCAATCAAGCTAAATTCCAGAGTTATGCACAATTCAAAAATAAATTCGGTGGAAAAAAAAGAGAACCGTAACAAAAACGAACCAAACTGAAGATAGAGCGGAGTGAAATACTTGAGTTTATATTGCAGTGAAATATTTAGGATATGTAGTTTGAGGCTAATTAATCAAAAAATAGTTTTGATGTTAATTTAATTAAAATGACGTAGATTTGATTGGTTTCACATCTAACTTAGATGCCTAACAGCCATATATTCATTTTCATCATATTATATATATATATATATATACACACACACCAACATACATAGAGAATGGTTCAAGTACAAACTGTATCTGTCTAAAAAGTGTATGAACTAATATAGGTTTTTGATCAAACTAATATAATGGTTAAAATTGGTTTACAAGTTAATTAATGCTAGAGAGATAAAATAAAAATTTTGTTTTGACTTTATTTTTGCATTGAAAATTAGTTTCACCATCATTTTTAAACTAAAATAACTTTTCTATACATTATTTTTTTTTTAAATTAAACCATAAAATCGAGTTTTTATTTTATTTTTAATTTGAGTATAGTATTGTTATAGTTTTCATATAAAAAATAAATTTTTTTTTCGAAAAAAGAATAGTGCTCAAAATATGTGCTGGTTACCATTATTAACACAGTTATATCGTATATCAGTACATTCGTAAATGTTAAACCGACACAAGTTATGATCATATAATTGTGTTGCTTTATGCGCGCATAAATGACGCAAATACCCTCAGTTATGGAATCGGTATTGTACATGTGACGCACTCTTCTTGCTTAACCCGAACCCCTATAAGGATGGAAGCCGAATAACCCAAATAAGATGGAACCCGAATAACCCAAATAAGATGGAACCCGAATAACCCAAAACCAGATTAAAAAACCGGAACAACACCCCTAAAAAGTTTAACAATTTATTATTTAGTAGTATATATTTATTACGCATACGTGTGTCGTCGAGGGAGGGACGTACAATCTCCCGGTGTTGGGCGACTCGGTCTCACCTGTAAGGGTATAATGATGACCGGTGGTGGTCTCGGGCCCAAATATACGGTCCTTCTTCCGGCCTTCGCCACTTTACTCCAACAGATTAACCTGTGTCGTGCCTAGTGGCGGCTCAACCTTTTTAGCGAGGTCTAACTTTGAGGCCTTTTTAAAAGATAAAAAATTTTGCTTACTATCCTTATACATTTACATTGATATCCTATCGTTGTTTTGATGTAAATGCAAAAGTGTTTTGGTATTATTTGTGTACGTAACTAGCTACAGCCATATGTATGAATGTATGATCACGGTGTAGAAGCATGTTAAAGACAATTTTCTTCAACACTTAATTAGAAAAATTAGGTAAAGTCAACTAGTTTCTTTTGCAGCCGTTGATAATCATTTAATTAAGCTTTTTCTCATCCTCATATTTGGGATCAGAAGCATCAGTGTTTGATTTGCATGCCCAACTATTATGTTTTTCAAAGAAAAGGTTGAAAGTATCCTTGTTGATTGCAAATAATATGCATTTCCCATTTTTATTTACATAATTACTTAACTTTATTTTCAGAGAACAGGTAAATAAACTTCTCAAATAGTACAAAAACAAACTGCAAGAACATAGGGCATATTCACAAAAACAGATTGAGGGTAAAATAAAATAAAATTTTAGTGTACCTTCAAACCACAGAACAATAGCCAATCTCCATTGAAAAACGGATTGCTTCCAATTCAATAGTCCTTGATTTCGTTTTAAGCCTACAATAAATGAACAAATGCAGCTGAGCTTGAAAATTTTCGCGGGGGGCTGGGAATTTTTTTTCATATAGGGGGGCCGGAACTATAAAATTTTCTACCGAATACATATAAATTAACACTACTGAGCGAAAAATCGATCGAATACGTATATATTAACACTTCTGAGCGAAAAATCGAGCGAATACGTATATATTAACACTTCTGAGCGAAAAATCGGGGGGGGGGGGGGGGGGGGGGCGGGGCCCCCTCGGGCCCTTTACATCCTCCGCCCCTGGCTGAGCCCATTGGTCCGCCCCTGCCCGAGGACAACACGACCTCACCAATCCTTTCGTCCCGTACTTTTCTCTGGTTTTTTTCCGTTTAATGAAACAAAATAAAAATGTTACTTTATAAAATGTAAAAGGACGTACTCATATAAAAGTTTGATTCTTATTCGAAAAACATTCAAAAAATTCGCGTGTCTTATTTTAAGACCAATCCAGCTTAGCCATTACCGGATCTTTCCTGGTGTGGACCTTCATGTACACAATGGCTGACAAGGCTTGAACTTCATGTTGGGATTCATTTACGGGTTTTTAAAACTTATGACAATAAACAAAATGGCGGAAGCGTATATACGAACCGGATCAAACCAAAACATTTGATTCTCCCACTAGGAGTCCAGAAGCAAAATCAAATATAACTAATAAGACCAACCGTAGGGTGTTTAATGAAAGCATACCTTTTTCACATAAAGAGCTAAGCATGTCAGAAACACCACGAGATCAATGAACTACTCGCTAGATTTGATTACACGAAACTACACGATGTACCCAAACTCTTTCGGATTTTGATCACGACCCGCCCATGGCGTTTAATCGAACGTGCGTTCGACCAGTGCTTCACACGGCAGCAAAATCGGTGGACGACGACGTAAGGCAGCAGCGGTGTTGGGCGGTGGCGGCTTGTGGCAAGTGGTGATCAGCCGTCGGCTGCGACGGCGGCAGACCAAGGGGCCGCGGCGATTGAGAGAGATTAGGATTTCTGATTATTTTTGTGTATGTCAATCATTAACCCTACATCACTCTCATACTTAGTGAATAAATTAGGGTTTTGAAACTCAAATTTGATAATTATCAACTTTTTAATAATATATTTGAATTTCATAGTTATCAAATAATTAATTTAATTAATTATCAACTAACTTGATAATTTAACAACTAATTAGTTAACTTGTAATCAAATTACAATTAATTAAGTAGTACCCTTTTGAATAATTTCATAATATATATATAAATTCCCAATTATCTCATTTTCATGTTAGAATATTTAACTACTTAAATATTCGTTTTTCGTTACCCGAGGGGTAACTCTTTGGATTGTATCCTATTAGTAATTTTTTACGGACGTCGTTACTCGGGCATATATGTGTATATGTCCAACACTCTTTTCTTCACTCGCTACAAGGATATGCTAATTAATATTAGTGAACAAAGATCGACCCGTGCTACAAGGATTTGTTAGTAAACAAACAAAGATTGAGTTGGGTCAAAGTTAAAACAAATTACATACCATTCTCGTCTGATGTTGTAAGAATGAGATCAACACCTCGTGTGAGGGAACTTGTTTCCCATACTTCTTGTTGCAATTTCTCTCGGTGGACCTCATCCTTGCTTTTCACCTTTCGGTGTTCCACTCCTTTCACACAAAAAATCCAAATTAATGACTATAATTATAGATGTATTAAAGTAGATTTAAACTACTTTGTACCTCATCGGTTATCATGTTCTAGTTATGTCCCTTAATCCATCTCGGATGGTATGCACGGATGATCTCAAAGTCTACCTCCAGTTGCTTAAACAGCCGTATGCTTTCTCCAGTGCCGCTGTCGCATTCTAGCGTGCCTCCAAAATCATCTCCGGGAACCGAGCGTCGTTTACACAGTCCCATCATTTGTAAACGCCTCACCAAAGCTTGGATCCCAACTGTAATAAGCTTGCATACATATACACTTAATTAGTTAACGCTAATTATATAAAATTCAATATGCACATGTAATATAAATAGTTAAATGTACTTACAGAAAACTGCTAAAACAAGACCTGCCGATGATCTGCCGGTACATCCTTCCAGTAATACCACACACCATGAAAAGAACCCTTCAATATAGTTGTTGTCATGCGGGACACGTGTATATTTTCAAATCTGCAGAATTAATGACTTGAGTTGTTGAGTGAGATTTTGTTATATCCTTCCAATATTTGTTTATTCTTTTGTTGTTTTTACCATGTCATTATCATTTACTTTATGAACTTAAACCCAAGTTTTCATGGTTTCATTTTCATCTTCATCACCCTATGATTCTTCTTCAACAATACACTTTTGAGTGGGAATTAAAGATGTTTGATTATTGACCAGAATTTCAACTTAAATTTTCTGCTTCAAACATAATAAATTCAACTTAGATCAGTGGTATTGGAACCTATAGTATTTAGGGTTTTGTATCGAGCCCGTAGGCCCATATTATCTCTATATATTGTAATCTCTATTGAATGAAATCAATCAATTTAGTCTTTCACCATCTTACATAGTATCAGAGCCACCCGAGCTCTCAACGACGCCCACACACAGACAAACCCTAGCCTCACCACCTGGTTGAAACCCTAGACAGCGCTGCGTGCCGCCACCACCTCTGGAAGTCCATTCTTGTTCTTTATTTTTTTGTTTTCCTATTTCTTGTTCTAATAAAGACCCGGTCTCAATTCAAGATTCTGCCCGCTGTTCAAAAATCTTTTTTCGAGCAATCTTTCACTCTCAGCACCGCCGCCATCACGACGCACACCCTCTGATCTGCCGTCTGCTGAAATCCGAGGCCGAACAGCAGCCACACGCTGCCACCAATTTCTGACGCGTCGCCTTTGGCCGGCGCATGGCGGTGCATTATGGGTTCTTTTGCCGTCGATTTTTCTGGTGTTGATTGGAATATTGGTCCGCAAGCGGCCCGGTTTATCTCTATATACTATAATCTCTATTGAATGAAATTAATAAATTCAGTCTTTTACCATCTTAGAAGGGACATAATAAACATTAGTAATTGACTCTGTTTCTTCTTTTGTGATGATTTGAATATTTCCAAATCCTTTTATTTCATGAAAACAATTGTTTTCAGTCTGCACTTGGTTTGATCAAAGGAGATAAATGCATCTCTATCTCCTGTTAAGCGGATATTACAAGAGAGATCCTTACACTATTAGCAACGAGAGAAGGAGAACCGCTTTGTTTTTATATAATTGCTTCGCACGATACTTTTGTTCTTGCCAATCATTGAATTTTTTTAGTTGCGATCGTTTTTCTTTGTGAGAGAGAGGAAAGTGTTTTGATTTAGTATTGATAAAAGAAGTGTGTAGATAACTGAATTGAAAGTATTTGTTGATAACTGAATTATATAGATAAAAGAAGTTGGCGGTAGATAACTGAATTGAAGATTTCGATGGATTAGATTGAAGACTAGCATTAATTTGAAATTTGAAATTTTGAATTTTGGTTTGGAGAATTTAGAAATTGTTGGGACTAGAATTTCGAATTCTAGTATTTCAACAAAGATTTGGGGTAGAATTTTGATACCACCAAATTAGGAAACTATAATTTCAATTTTATCTTGATCAATTTCGATTTTATCTTGATCTTCGATATTTGATTTCTTGAATAACAAGTGTGTCAAAGAAAGACAGGTTAATACGGTTTTAATCCAAATAATCAACACCAAAGATTACAAACAAAAGGTGAAGCAGACAAAGGGAGAAATCCCCAATACAAGAGAGAGGGCCAATCCATAAGTAGAGAGTGGGAGACTTGCAACCAATGAAACTGAGCAGATTGCGGAGAGATCAACGGGGCTGCAACGGGAAGGACAAGACGAGCAAACGCTAGCAGTCCTTTGAAGAAGCGGCTGAGGAGAAAGAGCCAACTGGGGCAACATTTACTCTGTGTTCCCGAGTTTACTCACTACTAAAAAATTGATAAGTTTCCGACAGCAGATTTTGTCGGAATTGACTGTTAGTGACAACTTTCCGACAAAAACCGTTGGTCGGAAAAACCCTCGTAGGAAAAAAAAATCCCGACAAAGTTCCGACTATTTTTCCAACAAATTAGCGACAAATACCTTTCGTCGGTTAGATTCCGACAATATTCCGACAATTATACTCTTTAAACTCTGTGACGAAATTGCGACGAGTTTCCCACAAATTAGTTTTTTAAATATTATTATTTTTAATTATTAATAATAATACAAACAATAATAATAATAATAATAATAATAATAATAATAACAATAACTAATCAGTAAAGTTAGTATTTAATTACTAGTATTTAATTTTTAGTTATTATCATACCGACAAATTTCCGACAACTCTAAAAAAAATCCGACATTTTTCCGACAATTCTAAATTTTAAATTTTATTTTATAATTTTTAATAATACAATTCCGACAAATTTCCGACAACATTTTTAAAAAATTTCTGACAATTTTCCTACAATCATAACCTCTTTTTAGGTTTACAATATCGACAAGTTTCCTACAATTCTAAATTAAAAAAATCTAAAAAAATGCAGAAAAATATTAAAAAATTTACAGAAAAATAGCAAAAAAAATTACAGAAAAATAGCATTTTTTTTTCCAGAAATATAGAAGAAAAATTCCCAAAAAACATGTTTTAATATATCAATCACAATTTATAACAAAAAAATTACATATTTAACGATTACTATTACTAATCGGCTAATTTTTTCAAGATTTCTTCAACTTGTCTTTGTAATTTTTGCTCCTTTGCATCTCGTTCGGACCGCTCTTCTTCCCTTTCAACCCGTTCTTGTTCTCGTTCTCGTTCTCGTTCTTTTTCCATTTGTTCCAAACGATTTTCCAAATTTTCTCGAGCCTCCTTTTCCTTTTGTAGTTCAGATCGAATATCTTGGACCTAAAATTTGTTAAAATAGATATAATTAATACATAATACTTACTTAGATACATGCATATGCTCAAAATAGGTACGGGTCAAGACGGGTTGTGCTCAAAATATGTACGGGTCAAAACGAGTTATGATCAAATTAAGTATAGGTCAAAACGGGCCGATTTAAAAAATATCAAATAAGCAACTTTCAACTTAAATGGGTCAAAAATTACCCGAACCCGCTTTATGAAACTATAACAATCAATTTTCTTATAAAACTATAACAATCAATTTTTAATTTAAATAGGTCAAACTAACCCAAATTCATTTTATGAAACTTTAACAATCAACTTTAAATATAAATGGGTTAAAATGACCCGAACTAACTTTATAAAACTTGAACAATCAACTTTAAATTTGAATGGGTCAAAATGACCCGAACTCACTTTATGAAACTATAACAATCAACTTTCAACTTAAATGGGTCAAAATGACCCGAACCCATTTTATGAAATTATAACAATCAACTTTCAATTTAAATGGTCAAAATGACCCAAACCTACTTTAAAAAACTATAACAATCAACTTTCAATTTAAATGGGTGAAAATGACCCAAACTCACTTTATGAAGCTATAACAATCAACTTTCAATCTAAATGGGTCGAAATGATCCGAACCTGCTTTATGTAAGTATAGCAATCAACTTTCAATTTAAATGGGTCAAAATGACACGAACATATACATATGCGTATACATATACATAAAAACACAGATATACATACATATATATAAACCTAACAATTTAAGATACAAATACATATACATACATATAATAATCATAATAATAATTTCCTAACCCGGCAATAGCAATGCCTAAACAAACCATGCAATGCAACATGAAAACAAGATTTCCAAAACCGGTCCTCCTAATCCGGAAACAACAATGCCTAAACAAAGCATGCACAACATGAAAACAATGGTTTTCAAAACCGGTCCTCCTAACCCGACAACATCAATGCCTAGATAGTATAACAAACAAATTTGAAGTTTCATGCCTAAACAACAACAATAATAATAATGATACCTCTTGTGACTGTCGGGCATCACTGTATGATCTAGACCCGCAAGCTGTGGATGACGGTGTCCCAGTCACCACGAAATTAGGATCAGAAGATCCTATCCCGAACATCTGGTAGCCATTACAGTTAGGATGCACACTTTTCCACACAACAAGATCATCGCGATCCTCCGGATTATGGCTGCGGTCCTTCCCGTACAACCTCTCAAGTTCCCCCGTGAACGATGTCTACATTTTATCAAAACAAAGCAAGTCATACTATACTTAATGTTGTTATAATAATTATATATAAACGATAAAGTTAACTAACAAATGATTCTTTTGATCGTTCAGTAACAAACTCTAACTGATCCACGTCATTAACATCGATTTCCCCATCCCGTAATCTCTTTTTGCACTCCTTGGTGGCGTGGGTATCAATGAAGACTAACTCAAAGCTAACTGGCCCACCCTTTTGTTTTTCCTACACAAAAAATAGTAATGTAGTTGATAAGTGTTAAATATACAAAGAGTTGCTAAAGTTTATAAACATGATTAGCTTACCAAGTTGATACGATGTTCATCGAAACCCATAGACCCGCCTGTATGACGGGATAGTGCATTAGAGCGATTCTTTCTCCCGGCTGCAGACCTTTTTAACCATTCCACGGTGTTCCAAGTCTGTAAATAGTAAAAATATATGTATAATATATAAAGAGAGAAAAATTAAGAAAAAACGAAATATTGTATTAACACCCTTACCTTATAGAAACGTTTCCATCTCTCAAGAGGCACCGCTCTAGGAGGATAATTGCAAGTTATCTCGAAATTATGTTCTTCATCTGCAATAACATGCCCCGCCTTCCTTGCTTTATTTTTAGATTCTTCTCTCAAATCACTCATGATATCTCTAAAACGATCCTTGATCACGTTAATGAATCCTTCATAATAGGCTTCGTCGTCTCGTGGATCCCATCTCCACTTGGTCTGTAAATTAAAACATAAAGGTAAAAATGCAAAAATAAAACATATAATCATAACATATAAAATAACTAACTGATATATTACCCGAAACTTATTAAACATTATCCTCCTTTTATTAAGTGGGACTTGTTTAAACGTGGCCCAATCTCCATCAAGATGTTGGTCTAATATTCGTTTGGCATTCCTATGAACACGTTGACATCCAAACCTACAATATTGAAATAACCAAATAGGTATATTTATAACATGAATAAACATCATAAATTAAAATGTTAAAATTAGAAACATACTTTCTTCCGTGAAGTTTAATCCATTTCTTCTGAGATGTGCTACCATCCTCCTCACCATCAACATCACCACCGGCATCCTCACCATCAACATCATCAACGACATTCACACCGTCAACATCATCACCGACATTCACACCATCAACATAATCACCGCCATCCTCACCATCAACATCAACACCGACATCCTCACCACCAACATCACCGACATCCTCACCACCGCCATCCTCACCATCATCATCCTCATCGTAATTGTAATTATCAACATCATCATGGGTGACATCCCTTAACACCGTAGTGTTACGTACTTTCTCGGCCATACCAGCCATGGCATCACCGCTAGCCACACGTCTATGAGTACCAGCATATACCCCCCCTTTACCACCACGTGTCATCACGTATCTCCCACAATAAAATTTCTTGCTTTTACCTTTAGAACCGGACACATGGGAATTGCGTCTCCCTAAAGTAGCATCAACACCACTACGAGAAACAGGAGTCTGTCCAGCACCACCACGACATCTCTTTCCGCCACGTGTACCGGCACCAACACCACCAAGATTACCTTGATTACCATCCATAATGTATGGAAACTGCATTTAATTGAACAAGAATGGTAAGATATATAATACAAAATTAACAAACCTTATAATTATAAATAATTTAAAGTGTAAATACCATATGATAAATCTCAAATTAATAAAAAGTATACAACAAACAATATATGTTCCTAACAATCTTGTTTGTATTCATCTAAAGAGCGATCAAAAGAAAACATTTCATCATCATCAACATCATCATTATGAACATAATCAATATCATCGTCGTTATCATCTTCAAGTTCTTCTTCCCCGTCGATCATTTGCTCTGATGTATTGGTATTTGTAACCCGGTCCAAGTGTTCACTCATTGATACTATATCCGGTAACTCAAACCGTTCATCAATCTGAAAGAACATATGTGCTTCTATGTTTCCAACATTCGAGACTTCAGTTTTAGATGTAGTGACTTCATAAATGTGTCGGGCTTTTGTCTTGATAACCTCCCATAAATCTTTTGTATCATTTGTCACGGCAGGGTATGATGTGTAAAACACTTGCTCCGCCTGTGATGCCAAGATAAACGGGTCGTTACTTTGAAGTCGGGACTTGGGTTTAACATCAACCAGCTTATTTTTGTGAACTACTACACCGTGTTTGTTATCAAACCATGTACATTTAAACAGTACAACAGTTTGAGGCCCTTTGCAATCATATTGGAGCTCTAATACGTCATTCAATAAGCCGTAGTAGTCAGACTCTTCAGCGTTATACGTCTCCCCTCTCACGCATACACCACAGTTTGTGGTGACAAGTCCTTTACCATACTTCTGCGTGTGGAACTTATAACCATTTACAAAGTACCCATTGTGAGAGTAAGCATAAATCGATGGTTTTCTTGCTAAAATTTCCAAATGTCGAGTGCTTCCATCATTTAAGCCAATCCTTACCTACAATGAAGAACATACACGCAACATGTTGGTTAATGATGCACTAACACTAATCATTATGATTTAATTGGCTTTACTTACCCGGTCTTCAAACCATTCAGCAAAGTGGTTATCTCTGAGATTCGATATCAGCTCATCCGGATATAGTTGTGGCGCCACTTCATCGAACTCGTCGATGTAAGGATAAACTTCTACACAATTTAAAAGAACATACGTGTGCGCCTTTTTAAGTTCTTCAATACTTATGCGTGTCCGCGTTCCACCCTTTTAATATAATCGTCTAGATGGAACGACAAACACGCTTAGTTGACAGCCTCCACTCGAAGAACTAGAATGTTGTGGTGCGAAATTCCTCGGCTCTCGATTATGGCGTGTCTCAATCGTCGGGTCAAAGTATAGAGAACAATATGTGGTGACTTCATTCACTAGGTGTTCCCTCACGATTGAACCCTCAACCTTTGATTTGTTTCTAATTCTTCTTTTTATCAAGCCAAGCTTCCTACATTTAGAAGTCAATGAGAATGTGTTAGGAATTTTGAACGGAATTTGAAAAACATTTGGTTTATAAGATTACAAACAATGTGATTACCTCTCGTATTGATACATCCATCTGTATTGCACCGGACCACCAAGAAGATCTTCATTAGCTAGGTGTATGACTAGGTGCTCCATGGAATCAAAGAAACCGGGAGGGAATATTTTCTCTAACTTGCATATCGTTAGAACCACTGTGCGTTTCATGTTAACCAAGTCATCTACATGCAACGTCTTTGAACATAAGACCCGAAAGAACATGCACAACTCTGTTACAGCCTCATATGTCTCTTTTGAAACAAAACCTCTAATAGCAAGTGGAAGCAGTCGTTGCATAAAAACGTGACAATCATGGCTTTTGAAACCATAAAAAGTGTAGTCTTTGATGTTTACTAAAGTCCCTACGTTTGACGCATACCCATCTGGAAATTTAAGCTTTTTCAACCAAGCACAGACCTTTTTAACGTCATCTTTTTGCAGAGTGTAATCCCCCCTAAGTTTAGTTATCTTCCCATTGTTATCACATATGGGGTTTAAAAGACGACGTACACAAATATGCTTAATGTCTTGCCTTGCCTTCATATTGTCTTTGGATTTGTTGGTGCCCATAATTGTGTGAAATAGATTTTCAAATACATTCTTTTCGATATGCATCACGTCAAGGTTGTGCCGGATCAACAACTTACGCCAATACGGAAGTTCCTAAAAGATGCTTCTCTTTACCCAATTATGTGTAGTCCCAAAACCGGGCGGTTTCCTATATCTTTCAGTACCATGAGGTTTACCATCATAAACAATGGGCAAATCTTTTATAGTCTGCCATATTTCCTCTCCAGTTGGCTCTGGAATACGTCTTACGCCCGAAACCATTTTGTTTTTCCGAAAGTTAATCTTATCTTTTAGGAAACAATGTCCGGCGGGAAGATGTTGTCTATGGCAGTCAAACCAACATGGTTTCCCTCCAAACTGAAGCTGGAATGATCCCGATTCATTCGAACAATATGGGCAAGCTAACTTACCATGCGTGCTCCATCCGGACAACATCGCGTAAGCAGGGAAGTCACTAATTGTCCATAGCAGTACCGCCCTCATTTGGAAATTGTTACGTCGTTGGGCATCATAAGTTTCAATACCATGCGTGAACAACAGTTTCAACTCGTCTACTAAAGGTTGTAGAAAAACGTCGATATTTTGTCCGGGATTCTTTGGGCCTGGAATGATCAAAGGAATTTGTATGTATTGCTCTTTCAAGGCCAACCAAGGAGGTAGGTTGTAAACCGTGATAAACACCGGCCAACATGAATACGGGTTCCCGCTTGTATTATTTGGACTAAACCCATCAGTACACAACCCGAGACGAACATTGCGTGTCTCTTTTGCAAAATCAGGAAAGGCCAAGTTAAAATGGTGCCAGGCCTGACCTTCACTAGGATGACTCATCTTTTCTGAAGGAATACGATCTGCATGCCAAGTCAAATGTTGAGCCGTCTTATTTGAATAGAACAATCTTTGAAGTCTTGGTCCAATAGGCATGTAGTTCATCACCAACTTAGGCACCTTCTTCCCTCTTTCCTTGTATCTGTCTTCATTACATACTATACAACGATCCAAATCAGAATACTGCCCATTGAATAACATGCAATGGTTTTGGCACACATGAATCTGATGTGACGGCAACTCTAGTGGCTTCAACATCTTCTTGGTCTCATAAAAGTTTCTAGGTAGCTTGTTATCGTCGGGTAGAATGTCTTTGATTATCGGAAGGAGTTTATCAAATGTTGAGTCGGAAACATTACAATCTGATTTCCAATTCAATAACTTGGTGGTGATAGAGAGTGTGCTAGCGTCTTTAGCCCCCTCCCATAAAGGCTCGTTAGCTTGGTTTAACATGTTATAGAATGCATTTGCTCTTTGATTTGGATCTTGTGGTCTTTGCTGATAATAAGGATCATGATTTTGGTGCATACCTTCCATAACCATTTGATCGTATCCGGTATATTCACCAAGATCTTCATCAACATCTTGGCCCATATGTTGAGACGGAAGGGATTTTGAACAATAGCCCACATTTATAGCTTCATCAGGATATAATTCACCATGCACATCCCATAACTGATAATCTTCCATGAAACCTTGGGTAATTAGATGACAATCAACTGCCTCTCTCGTCTTGTAATAACGATTTTTGCATTTACTACATGGACATCTAATTAGTAACTTTTGGACCCCATCTATAGTTTGCCTTTCAATGTTCGTTGCGTTTTCATATGCAAAATCCAAGAAATAAGAGACTGCTTGTTTAAATTGCAGATTGAAAGTACCATCTCTATTGGTTCTCATTGTGTACATCCATTCTCTATTAAACGACATTTTTATTGACCTGTACTAACCTTTGGTGGGATTCATATCAATGTCAAATCAAGAAATATTTGATAAACATACAAATGATTGACCTTCCCTCCGATATAATACAAATTATCATACCATACTAAAGCTAAATTACAAGTTATAATTTTTTTATCAGCGCAACTAAATTACGGTAGGAATTTATCTACCAAAATAATAAAATAGGTCATACGTTGTCGACACAAAATTAAGATATTATTTTCTTATTTTTAGTTATTTGTTGTAACGGATTATCGTTTTTTAATATTTATATTTTGATTAAGAAACACTCATGAAGAAAGATGGATACTCCAGTAACAAGTATTTGTTCAAAATTTAAAGAAAGTAATGTAAGAACATGTGTAAAAGGAAGAGGAAAAGAAAGGATGAATAGGTAACTTCTACGACATGCATTAACTCTTTCACATATAGGTTTTGTAAGTATTTGAATATGTGTATACTGATCCGTGTATGCAGTTTTGTTCAGATGAGTAAATTGGATTGATTTCAAATGGGTCATTTCCATTTGTGTATGCTATAACCAATTTTACCATCTGTGTATGCAAATGGTTCAAATAACAACAATTAGTTTGGTTGTATATTGATATGTGTATGCAGTTTGGTTCAAATAGGTCATTTCCATCTGTATATGCAAATGGGTCATTTCCATTTGTGTATACTAACCAATTTTACCATGTGTAATGCCGATGGGTCAAACAACATCTTTCATGGGTCAATTGGTTTGCTTGGTCATATGGTCAAATTGGATTAATATGGAACAATCAACCTTTGACAAACAATCAAATTGGATTAATTTCAAACAGAGACATTAATGTCAAACAATCAAAGTGGTGTAAAAAAATGTGATTTTCTTCTAGCATTTGGCAGTGGATAACCATAAATGTGACTATAGAATCTTTATTTCAAAATTAAATACAAGCCACATGAAATAAAACGCCACATCATACAAACTAGCATTCACCGTAAGTAAAGTGGTAATATAATCGACTTAAACACAAGTATCATATTACCTCAGAAAATGCACATGCTCGTACAATATGTTTGTGGTCAAATGAGTTCAATTCATCCCCTGTTAAAGCATCCCATAATTTACTGCAAACATAAAGATGAATTGCAATAGAAACATCACTACCTTTATATAAATACCATTATTACATTTAACAGGACCACATAAAACTTAAATAAAATTAAGTGCAGAGTGCAGACAACCATCTTGAAATAGACAAAATCAAGATAGTGAAATAAAATTAAATGCCACAAACAACCATCTTGAAATAGACAAAATCAGCGAGTGCAGAATGAAAAGTCTTGTAGTAGGAATCTCAATTTGGGATCACATAAACCCCAATAACATTTAGGTAACACAATCTCAACTCAACACTTGAACAAACAAACCCTTAAAATCACATACCTGAACTGATTTTAGTCAAAAGAGTGCAGGTCGTCGACGCAGTCAGTGGTTAGGAGATAACGGAGCGGTGACCAGCGAGGGAAATGAAGGGAGCGACGGCGATGAAGGGAGCGACGGAGGGGACCAGTGGTTAGTCAAAAGAGTGCAGGTCGTCGGCGATGAAGGGAGCGACGGCGGTGACCAGTGGTTAGTCGAAAGAGTGCAGGTCGTCGACGATGAAAGGAGCGACAGTGATGAAAGGGTTCTGCCCTAATTTTTTGTGTTGGGGGGAAACAAATAAGGATTGGGAGGGAAATAAGATCAGAGATATGGGAGGAAATGAGGAATGGAAGGAATAATATACATGTAGTATTATTTTTTAATACCATTTACATGTTAATCTTTATATTTAAAAGAATATATATATGTTTATCACAAATTAAATTGTTAATTTTTATAAAATTATTTTTTGATTTTTTAAAAACTATTTTCTGGTTACTTCAAAAGAATATATTTATTTTTCACAAAATTAAATTGTTAAAAGTTCTAATTATATTATAAAGGTACGTTAAACAGTCCAGACTGACCTGAAACACATTGTCAAAAGGGTCCAGTTCAGGCATGGGTAATTAATGATACATGGTGAATCATTTTTTTAATAAGCACCAACCAACATGAGTATGTAACCAAACTTCTAGAGCATGCAAGGTTAGTACCCCTTCCGGCCACGCCAGAATCTAAGTAGGATCAAGGTTAGTACCTTAAACCTGGGATGTCTCATGTATTGAATTTACACAATAGCAAACAGTTTTTAAACTTTAAACATTCAATAACAACGGAAATTGACGTCATTACATCGTCTTAAAACGCAACCAATTAAAACATTCGTACAATACGTTCATCATTCATACCGTTCATTCCATTTCATTTCTCGTCCTTTCATCACCCTTAGGACTTGTAAGTTCCAAAGGTAATTACATCGCTCTTGAGACTCAGTCATTAAGGTAATACCATCACCCTTAAGACACATAGGTTCATAAAGTCTTACCATTCACCATTCACGGGTGACGTTAACCCCAAGTGACCGTAGCCACTACCTTCGCCAATTGCACAACTGTTATACCCATTTATAGGCCACATAGATGTTACCTCTATTATACTTATAATACTAAGGCTTTCCCATAAGTCATCAAATATGCGTATACACATACACTAACACACACGACGCACACAAATACACACTCATACACGTACATACACTAACACATGCATATACACACATACAGTAACACACACTCATACGTGTATATACACTAACACATGCACATACACACGTAAACACTTATGCATATACACATATTGTAACACACATACACTCATACCGTAGACACACATACACAAACTAACACATATGCATATACACATACAATAACACACACATTCATACACTAACATATATACATATACACATACAGTAACACATACATATACATATTATATTAATAATAATAATAATCCTTAACTATTATTTAATTATTAATTTTATATTAAATATTAGTAATAATAATAACCTTTAATTACTAATAATTTTAGTTACTAATATTATAAATTTTGTTAATAAATATGTTAAATGAATTAAAAAATAAATATTTACTTTTGTGGGAAACTTGTCGGAAATATTGATATATTCCGACAACTTTCCGACAATTTTGAAAAAAATCTATTTTTTAAATATTAAATAAATTAATAACCTTATTTATTGAATATATTTAACAAATTTAAAAATGAAAAATTACATTTGTGGGAAACTTGTTGCAAATAGGTACATATTCCGACGATTTTCCGACAATTTTGAAAGAGCATATTTTTAAAATATTAAATAAAGAAGTTTACTTTATTAATAAATATGTTAAACGAATAAAAAAATTAAAAAAATTACTTTTGTGGGAAACTTGTTGGAAATATTTGTATATTCCGACGATTTTCCGACGATTTTGAAAAAAATCCGATTTTTTAAATATTAAATAAATAAGTTACCTTATTTAAAAATAAAAAGTTACACTTGTGGGAAACTTGTCGAAAATAATTATGTATTCCGACGATTTTCCGACAACACTGAAAAAGCCTATTTTTAAAAAATAAAATAAAAACTACTTTTGTGGGAAATTTGTCGGAAATAATTATATATTCCAACAAATTTCCGTCAATTTTGAAATAAAACTTATTTTTAAATATTAAATAAATTAGTTAACTTATTTAAATAAATATATTAAAAGGATTAAAAAATCAGAAATATTTTTGTGGGAAACTTGTCGGTGGATCGTTGGAAGTAGATTATAATTGGCGACGGAATAGCGACAACTTTATTTTTGTCGGAAAATTGTAGGAAATTTTATGGTCACTTTTTTGTTGTTTGTTTTGTTGGAAAGTTGTCGTTAACTCGTGGGAAATTTCGTTTGTTGGTAATTTGTCGGAAACTTTTGTAGGAAAAACACATGTTTTCTAGTAGTGACTAAAGGGGGAAAGAAAGAAAGGATTTCTTCTCTTTTCTTTTCCTTTCCTTTCCCCTATTTTCCTTTCTCTCCGAATCACTCCAAATTTGAAGGATTGAAATAAGCCTTATTTTTCTTTCTTTTCCCTCCATTTCCTTACTTAAAAAAAACTCTGGAACCCTCTTTCTTTCTTTTCCCCCCTTAAAAAGAACTCTGCAACAAGGGTTTACTTCCCCTTCCTTTCTTTTCCGTCCTTAAATGAGACTCGGTAACACAGCGTTAGGGGAAAGTGATCCCCGAATCTTGACATAAGCGGCTGATCGTGGCTTTATGCCTTGCAGAAGCCCACTTGTAGAGGCCCACAAGAAGACCAGCTTGAGAGAAGCCAAAAATAGAAAAGAAATGAAAAAGGAATTCTTAACAACTTGGCACTCTAATACCATTTCTTGTAGATTGCAGCGGGTTATAATTTTTTTAATATCAACTTGTTGAGATTTCAACACACAAATAGACTTTTGTTGAATGATAAAACACACTTGAAATATGAACAAATAGATATGAATTGAATCAAAGATAAAAACACTTGGATTGAAAGGATCACAATCCAATTTATAAATAAGATATTTGTTGTATGGCATGAATAATTGTTTCCAGATCGAAAACCGAATTGGTCTCTAATACAATTATATCTTGAAACTGATTTAATGCATGACATGATAATAGGTGGGACGAGTACCTCTTCAATGACACTAGAATGGGCAATGGCCGAACTAATGAGGAACCCTGAGATCATGAAGAAAGTGCAAGCTGAAGTAAGAGCAATGGCGAATGGAAATACAATTGCTGAGGAGGACATACAAAATATGCATTACTTTAAGATGGTCCTAAAGGAAACATTTAGGTTACATGGTCCGCCATTGTTGCTTCCTAGAATAAGCAGGGAATATTGCATGATTGAGGGATATAATATTCCAGTGAAGACTACAATACTTATAAATGCATGGGCTTGTGGAACCGATCCTAACAGTTGGGAGAATCCCGATAGCTTCATCCCTGAGAGATTTAAAAACAATTCCATCAATTACTTGGGTTCTAACTTTGAGTTCATTCCATTTGGAGGTGGTAGGAGAATTTTCCCTGGTATTAGTTTCGGAGTAGGCATAATTGAAAATGCCCTTGCTAATTTGTTGCTTCATTTCGATTGGGAGCTTTCAAATGGATTAAGACCCCATGAGCTTGATATGACAGAAGTAATTGTGCTTCCGAGTTTACTAAAAATCCCTTAAAGGTTGTCCCTATTACCGTGTCACTAGACAAATAAAAAGGATGCGAAGTCTGTTCAAAGTGTGGGTTATATAAAATATTCTCTCCTAGCTTCTTCGTCTTTGTATCATGCCAGATGGCTGGCTAGTCAGAATAAAGGGTGTACCGAATAAAGGAGAATATTATGTAACCGAATAAAGGAGAATATCTATAGACTTCTCATACTTTAATTTAAACGATATCTATTGATAAACTTGTTATTTGATTTGTGATTTTTGTTCATACATTCATCGATATATTCATACATACGGTTGTTGGGTTTATAACCATAATTGTGAACCGATGCTTTAAGATAGCGTCACCTAGGTGCTAATGTCTAGGTGGTGTTTGAAGTGCAATGGGTGTGTTACACCCATGAAATGTTCAGGACGGGTCCTATGGGAAGTGATGGATATACATCTTGCGTACGTATAAATGTTCAGGACGAGGTCCTGTGGGAAATTGTGATTACATATCTTGTGTATGAATGTTTAGGATGATGTCATGTGACTAGACTGAATAGTGCGTCGTCCTGAACCATTGGTACGGTGTGTGTGGGGTATGACTGTGTGAACTCTGTGTGAGTATGTGATGACGTGTGGCAGCGGGTTCAATTGTGATGAATAGAAGATGCAGTTTAGGAGTTTGTGTGTCTATAAGTGACGAGGTCATATTGTATACTCGTAGATGTGCTCAGGTCTAGCTAATTGGGTGTGCACTTTGTGCAAGTTAGAAAGTTGGGATACTAGTTCGTATGTAGAACGTTGTGTGTTCTGTCGTTGTGTTGTGTCGGTATGTGTCCTTGTAATACACGATTTATCGTGCATAGGACGAATGGTCGGTGTGTTCAAGCGTAGTACTTCTATCTTGACGATTTTCTCGACGTTGATACATCGAGGTGATGTGATGGGTTTTGATGTCTTTCAAGACGACCGGTGATGTGCTCTAATGAGATGCCTATGTTTATATCTCGGGAATTCGGAGCACCAATCCAATGGGTGGAGCTGTGAGAGATTTTGATGATGAAAGCGTTACGTGGACACTTGATCGGAGATAGTTATGACGTGATCGAGATGACGACGCTAGAGACTTCAGCACGGAGTGAACGAAGTGACGAAAGGGTCTCCATGGAATATGTTCAATAGGAGGAATTATGTCAATGAAAGGTATAAGAGGAAATGGAATGTTTTCTCTGAACAAGGGAAGGGGTGGCTGAGGCTTGTGATAAGACGGACTTCATGTTCGCATTTGATAAATGAGACGCGGTCGATGATCGCGTGGTAATGCTAGAGCAACGACAAGGAAAGTGGAACGAATGAATGGTAAGTGCATGGTTGCACATAAGTGACTGGAAAAAAATGCCTACGCTGCTACACATATGATTAAGTTAAAAGGGGCAAGTTCTTGCGGAGCATCGAAGGGGATAACATTACGAAGTATACTTATTTTATATATTATTGTATTTTAATTTAACAATGATATACTTATAACAAAAACTATGTACATATCTTCTAGTTTACAATTAAAATTTTGTATTTCAGCCTAATAGCTCCTTGACTACTGAAAGTCATTGCACTTTAACTTTTAAGAAATTTGTTTTATAACAAAATTAAATCTTAATTGCAATATTTATTTTGCAAATATTTATTCTACAATCTCATCTGTTACAAAAAGCCATAGTCACATTAAGAATGGTTAACAATACATAAAACTTTGTTGAATGAAAGTTAAAATTAGCTTCAGATTGAAGCCTAATGAGCAAATTCAAGATCTACATACACTACTAAAAAAATAAAAAATTTGCGACAACAGTTTCGTGAAAAATTTGTCGTAATTGACCGTTAGCGATAAGTTTTCGACAAAAAATATGTTTGTAGCAAAAAAAACTCCGTAGGAAATGTATTTTCTGACAAAGTCCTGACTAATTTTCTGACAAATTAGCGAAAAAAGTCTTTCGTCGGTAATTTTCAACAATATTCTGACGATTATATTAAATAAATAAGTTAATTTACTTAATAAATTTGTCGTAAAATTGTAGGAAATCTTGTGGTTACATTTTTGTCTTAGTTTTGTCGGAAAGTTGTTGCAAACTTGTGGAAAATTTCTTTTGTTGGTAACTTGTTGAAAATTTTTATAAAAAATATACATGTTTTTTAGTAGTGAGAAGAACATTACTAGCACTCTAGGCTGAAATAGATAAGCAACCCTCGAGTTCCAAATTGAATACAGAGATAATAAAACAAATAAACTCATTTGAAAGAAGAATATATACCTCATATATGTTGGTGAATCAGAATACGAATTTGGATGAATAAATACACAAAGATTGATAAACTTGTTATTTGATTTGTGATTTTTGATCATACATCCATCGATATATTCATACATACAGTTGTTGGGTTTATAACCCTAATTATAAACCGATGCGTCTATTCCTAAACGACGCACCTTTTGACATAATTACATACGGACTTTGTGTTTAAAACCAAACAACCTACCACCGTCACCCCCCGTGGACTGCTGTCTTCCGCGGGGTGGCTGTTCTCTCCAATGATCACTATAACAAGGGTAAAACCCTATTCGGTCCCGCATGCACCTCCGTAAACGAACAAGAAAAGGAAAAAGGGTGAGAACGAGTGTTACCTCACGTGTACGGGATTCGTTTATGCCGGTCCACCCCTCTGCCACCGTCTCTTTCCTTTTCCGACTGGTTCCCTCTCTCTCGCGGCTCCCCTTGTCATCGCGTGCAAGTCCTAGGCTGATTGTGGCATAGAGTTTTCACTAGGTGGTACTTAAACCACCACAAGTTTCGTTTCGGGTCCCTCCTAATTCATTTGAAGCGTTTCTATATCGAACATTTGCAATAACGGCTAACCGGGTCCTATAACTTTGATAAAACAAGCTTTACGTGAAAACCTTATAGTCATGCCATTTAAAAGAGACTCGGTTCACTCATTAACCCGAACCATTAGTTTACGAATTTACGGGATGTTACAAGTCTACCCCCCTTAAAAGAGGATTCATCCTCGAATCCTGCGTCGGTACAGGTAAACGTAACCTTCCACCAGTTCCAACTGGGCATCCGAATCCATTTGTGTCATGCTTTCACTTTCATATACAATGTTGTGGTCGTTACCTTTCGACACGATCACCGTCCTTGGTGTTGAAAGAAGTTATTTCGTTTTCCCTCTTTCAAATTTGGGACTTGTAGGTTTCACCTACACATATCTCCTTTATTGTACTCCCGATCATTATTTAAATGAAGCGACTGATGAAGTCGGCATTGCCGGCTCGTAGTGTGGCTCCTCGTCGGAATTCGTAAGATAAGTGGGGTGAAAGTGAGATGACATAGTTGCAACATTTCAATATTAGTACTAATCATATAGTATAAGTCATGCAAAAAATCTATGCAGTGCAAATGATCGTGTCCTGTCTCTAAGACTATAGTCTAGGTTCACTAATGCAACCTAGTTCGCTATAAACAATGGCTATGATACCAATCTATCACACCCCGCCTAGGCGAAAGAACGGGGTGTAAAGGGTCGTTGGTTTACATAGCGTTTGATCACAACAAACGACCACTAAATGATAACAAAATTTAGATAATTATATTTAATTGTTTCAAAATGACAACATAAGTCAATTGTTTACCCTGACGGTAACATCAAAAGCAACAATGACGAGTTTTACATTTATAGCCTAATGTCATAGACAATAAAAGAAAAAAACTCCAAAAGCGAATGCATGCATGATGACTCCATGTGTCTTATTTCCTACCGAGGTTACCAACCAAAGCGTCAATTACCTGATAAATACATGCTAAAATGTTAACATAAAGTTGATGGGTTCACAGGTTTAAAGTAAATATAGATTCCTTTTGACTACGAGGTTTCAAAATGTGTTTAGCATTGTTAATCAAATGATGCTTATGTTTGTGTTTCGTTACCATGAGCTACCATAACTGACACTTGACTGTGTTCTTTGTTACGCCCCACCCAATATTTTGTCATGAAACATTTGAGTGTTTATGGACAATATGCACCCGCTTTGACCTCCAATAAATTTTAGAGAAACTAACCACGGGTGGGGGTGTCAACCCAAATATATCTCTATTCATCCTTCCACGTCAAAAACTATATAACGATTATAGTTTCCTGGGCACTTAGTATGATAGTGTTTACTTATGCAACAAATGTGTTTCGTGTTTCCGTACTCGTATCCAAAATGTGAGTCATGTTGATTTAGTGCAAAGCGCACATCTTTATTCCATTGTATTCGTGCATTTTTAGATAGTTTTGTATTCGTTTTTAGTTGTATCTGAGTCTATTGTATATTTTCAGGTGCTCGAGTTGAATACAAGTGAATATCCGAAGAAACCGAGAAAGAGAATGAAGCCCGAAGTTCAAAAGTTAAAAATGGTGAAATTAGGTCCTTCGCAGTATGCAAAAGGATAGCTTCCAGGTCTCGCGGTACGCGAGGAAAGTGAAATCTGGGCCCGACTAAATTGTCCCTCGCGGTACGCGAGGGAGCCTGCCCAACCTCTCGCGGTACGCGAGAGGCCCATTAATTCGCAAAAAGCCCTAAATTGACTTTTAATAGAATTGTAATGCCAATATACTAGAAGTTCGAGAGAGTTGCCATCTGAAGCAGGTTCAAGGGCGATTTCGGAGGTTAAGGTGTCAATTGAAGTACAAGTTTGGAGCTTTCGAATCTGGGTTCGTTAGTAATAGAGTATTAGATTGTAAAGCTTTGACTTTTATCTTTGATTGTTTGTGTTTGAACTATGTTTATGTTTAACACTTCTGTTCTAGTTGTTTTGAACATGATTGTAGGCTAAAACTTATTATTACTGCCTAGGTTATGATGAATACTTCGTAAAGCTTTGATTTTTGTCAGTTTTGGATTCTAATGTTGGATTAATGATTTTTAATCAGTCTCTTGATGATAATTGTGATGAACCTATATGCTTAGTTTTGATTTATGTTTGATTTCAATTCCGTACGTTGATTGTGGATGTCTTCCGGTTTGATTTATGTATCTAGGACATAGACTTTAGGGTTTATGATTGTTTGTGTGGTTTGCTAGAAGTAGTAACCATAGGAATTGTGATTGAGTGTTCTTTTGATCTGAGTGTTCATCCTGTGTCAATACCCGATAGGTGAGAGATAGTCGTTTAGTCTTCGTCATTAGGAATCCGATTGTCAACCGTCTGAGAGGAAGTTGGTATTAGGTGTCTAGTGATTGTTGCTATTATGAGTCATAATTCTTATCTTTAGATTACCTCGTGCATTCTTCGAATGTATTGTGGATAGTGAGATTGGAAGGTGATATGTCTTTCAGGTACTTTATCATTGCTAGAGAGACCGAAAGGTAATCCACTATATAGTGAGTTACTCCATTTTTAGGTTCCTTAGTTGGTGACACCCTGAGAGTGATTAGGGATCCACTAGGTATTATAGAGTTGTTTCCTTAGAAACCCAGATCCATCTTAGTTTCAGAACCGGTAGAAGTTATACTTTGCAAGTAGGATTCCGTCCTAGGTGGTATTCTTCCCATCTCTGATTATTTCCTTAGTTCTTTATCTTGATAGTTTGAGTCGTTCTTAGTTTCTTCATTAGTAGTCTATTCATTAGTGTAGTCAATCCCCAATCATCAATCTTTAGTCCGAGTCAGAGTCTAGTATAGTTATAGTAGTGTCTCTATGGTTTGATTTTCCGGTTTACCATTAAGTTGTGCTACACTCGATAGGTCCACTTGCCTGTCAGTGCGGTTTAGTTGAAGGTACTCCATTTATTACTTAGGAGTCTATGTTAGGTTTTATTAGTTTTTATATAGACCGTCTAGGCGACATCAAGTTTTTTGGCGCCGTTGCCGGGGACACTTGGCAATAGCAATATTACCTCTGATTAGTTCTTTGTTTCATTTTTGGTTTGTTTGTCTTCTTTTGTTTTGAGTCTTTCTTATTTGTGTGCTTGTCTTCTGTGCTATCTTGTGTGTCTAATTTAGGATAGAGTCTTTTTGTCTTTGAGTCTTTTGCTTCCTTTTCTATAGTGTCTTTCTGTTTATGCACCATACTCGTTAGCAGGGATCACCATCATTTTCAGCTTCCTCAAAGCCCGAACGAGAGCTTCACGAGCGCACCCGCGACTTCCGGGAGCGTATGAAAGAGCTGTGCAAATCCTAGGTACGTTCTACTAGCCCAATTCCATTTTCACAAATGGGCGACGCTGACCCACCAGCGAGGCGTACGGTACACCAGAGAGCCAGTGACGGGGTCACCGGGGCGAGATCTTCGATCACACGCCCCGCTGTTCCTACTACCAATACTTGGCAGATACCGTCACATGTCATGAGTACGATCACTCATGCCAATCAGTTTCATGGCCTCGAGGATGAGGATGCACCCGGACTCCTGTCCCGCTTCTTACGTATATGTGATACCTTCAATATCACGGGTGTGTCTAAGGACGCAATCTACTTGCGTCTCTTCCCATTCTCTCTCTCTGGACGTGCATCTACTTGGCTTGACACCTTCCCAGACAACTCTATCACCACTTGGGAGGATCTTCAAGCCAAGTTCTTTAAGAAGTATTATCCACCTTCCAGGGCCGCTCACCTAAGGGACCAGATCCACTCCTTCCGGATGGATCCCGACGAGCCTTATCACATGGCCTGGGAGTGGCTCAACATGCTGTTGAGCCAATATCCCCAGCATGGTCTATCAAACTGGGTGATAGTGGAAAAGTCCTATAATGGCCTCACCTTCGAGAAGCAGCAAATGTTCAGTACAGCTATAGGAGGCCATATTATGGATAAGCTCGAGCAAGTTGAGTGCGAGGAGATGTGCCAGAGCTTCGCACTCGCTGAATACCAGCAGCCATGTAATAGGACATCCATTCCTAGTGCTAGAGCATCCACCTCTTCTCCTAGAGGTGTGCATCAGGTCACTCCTGATTCTAGCGTGGCTGCTGCACTCGCAGCTATGACGAACAAGATAAAAGAGCTGAAGCTCAGTGCTCAACGGTGTGAAGTGTGTAGAGGAGGACACGACACTAGAGATTGCCCCGTCAATTATCATAAGCAAGTGAGTTTTACAGGAAACCAGAACTAGAACCGAGGGTACAACAATTACAATAATACTTATGGCTTGGGATGGAGATATGGAAACAACCCACCGGGGTTTAATGGTCACCCACATCAGCAAGGAAGTGAGACAGGAGCGAGTGGGAGAAGCACTGTCTGCACAAGGAGAATTGAAGAGATGATAAAAAATCAGATGCAGATGCTTGCCCACTTAGTCCAACAGGACAGGGACGCTCGGCAGAGACTGGATGTACATGACACTTTATTGAAGAATTAGCAGTCAGCATTCTAGGAACTACAACGCACGCTACGAGACATTGCTCAAAACCTAAAGGATAGACAGGGAGGTCCGTCTTCAGGCCCCAACGCTTTAGTGATGGCCGTGTCGATCAGGAGCCAAAGAGAGGAGGAGGAAGTCTCCCACGGTGTTGACTATAGCATCCCATCGCCCGCAGAGGTAAAGAAGGTAGATTGGAGAGCTCACTTTGCTGAGATAGATGCCAAGATGATAGAAGAGCAGATGGTAGAGGAGCCACCGGTAGAAGAGGAAGAGCCGATGGATGAGGAGATTGTAGTGGAGAAGCCTGTCGAGAAGGCAGATTAGAAGAAAAGGGGGTGGAGATGAAGGCCCCCGAGATTGACCTGAGTCGTGTTCCCTACCCAGCGCGCTTGCTGCCACATAAACACGCTAGGGAATACGGTCACTTCCTTGATATGTTCAAACAACTCAAGGTCAATCTCCCATTCATATAGGTCCTCCAGCACATGCCTAAGTATGGCATGTTCCTCAAAGATCTTCTTTCCAACAAGAAGAAGCTAGAGGAGGTCTCTAAAGTCTCACTTAGTGAGCAATGTTTTGCAGTGGTTCAGAACAAACTGCCATAGAAACTGGCAGTTTCAGGTCGTTTCACGATCCCGTGTCTGCTTGGCAGTTTGCCCTTAAATCACGCGTTGGCTGACCTAGGTGCTAGCGTCAATCTGATGCCTTATTCCATTTATAAGCAGCTAGACCTACATGAACCTCAGCCAACACGCATGAGCATATCCTTGGCTGACCGTTCAGTTAAGTATCCATGGAGAATTATGGAGAATCTTTTTGTGAAAGTAGGCGATTTTGTCTTCCCTGTGGATTTTATCATCATGGATATGGAGGTGGATGACAGAGTCCCACTCATCCTAGGGCGCCCATTCCTGCGCACCGCCAAGGCATTGATCGATGGCTTTGACGGAAAGCTCACACTTCGTGTGGGGGATGAGTTGATCATATTTGATGCTACAAAGTCCGTGAAGGATGTTGGCGAGCAGAGCCACTCCGTGTGCATGATTGATGCCTTCATGGACGGACATCGGGACGCTAATCCAGTAGAGGATGCTATTGATAGAGATGGAAGAGGAATGATAGAGGACCCACCGGATTGTCTTAAGGAATTTGAAAATAATTTGGTAGGGTCCCCGTTTCTAAGTGTTGATGGTGATGATTACAGTTTGAGTGAGATTTTAGCACAAGTGGAGAAGATAGTCTGTGAGGGTCCCAATAATCCTGGTGAGGTTTTATAGTTTACAACATTAGCACCACCTGTACCCGAGCCCTCACTCGTCATTAGAGTCCATGTTGAGGGGAGAAGTCCTGAGCCGAACCCTAGTTCTAGGTCCTCTAGGTCTAGGACACCCTGAAAGAGAACCGTGCCTTGACATATTCATCTAATTTAGGGAGAATGCAAACCCCAAGTGTGGGGACGTTTAGGGGGAACAAACTGCTAGGATATTTGAATAGTGTTATCTTCGGACCGGGTAGGTATAAGTTCTGGTGGAAGGACCTAATTGATGAATATGATAGAGGTCCAATGTTTTCTAGGAGAAATGATTTGTTGAGGCTGTGGAGAGCCGTGAGACCGCGCAGGATGAAGGCGGTACCAGTTAGGATCAAGGAGAAGCCTCCTGATAGGTTTGATTGAGTCTCGGGCAAGTGCCCGGGATGTAGAGTTTATATGCATTCCTTGGTTTGAGTCCGTGTCCTTTTTATGTTTTTCGGTGTTTGTGTTTCATTTGTGTCGTGTCTTGCAGGGATTCGCGCTTGATTCGGTGAGAAAAATCATCGGGAATGAAGTTCCAGGTATTTTTACATTTGTTTATATGCTTGGAATAGGTTTTTGTGGAATTTAGGTGAAAAAATTTTGAGAGGTCAAAATTTTTCTAAGTATAAAAACCCTCAAAACTTTCTGTCACTAGGGTCCCTCGCGGTAGGCGAGAAGTATAGGATACACCCGGCCTAAATTTTATCTCCTCGCGGTACGCGAGTAGTGGTCGTGGTTTTCTCGCAGTACGCGGGGTATCCCTGGATTTGCCTTTCTTCCTTGTTTTTCCATGTTTCCCATACCCTTTCACCACCACCATCATACCACCTCTATTATCACCCATTATATCTATCATCCACTATCATCACCCATTACATCCATCACCCACCATTCACCTTCATATCACCATCCATTACCATGGGAAACTTTGAAACTGTTCGTTACCGATGATTTACCTTGCTGTGGTGTCATGTCTATGTGCTTGCCACACATCATGTACGTTTCTCTGCTTCTATCCAGAGTCTTAGTGAGTCAGTGAGTCTTTTATTTTTACTTGAGTCTTTTACTTTTCTTTGAGTCAGTTTGATGCTGCGGGTATGTTTGAGTTCTATTTTGCAGGTTTTGATCGCGCTGTCTGTACTCAATCTCCATTCGGACGGAGTTGATCTTGATCTTATTGAGCAACACGACAGAGTGTGAAACTGCGACCGAAGAGCTATACGGTGCACACAAGGATGAACGAAGCTGGGTACATTCGATGAATACTTCATTACCAGCTAAGTCGATTCCTTTTATTTTTGCATTTTTATTTTTAGTTGTGTTTTGCTTCACATTAAGGACAATGTGTCTTTCAAGTGTGGGGATGTGAGTGTCTAGTCCGTCTAGTTTGTTTTGTTTTATAAAATTACAAAAAAAATATTTTTTTTTGAAAAATGTCCTTTGAAAGTATAAGTTTTGCAAGTGAAAATAGAAAATGATAGTATAACTGGATCTACTTATTGAGTTTAAATGATTTAAATAATAGAAAAGGCGTCTAATTAGTGATGTTTTGGTAGATCCAGCCAGATAGAATAGCTTAAATAGCCTGTAAGTGTAACTTAGGATTAGTCACTAAATAAAATCATGATATCTTGTGGGTACTTATCTTAGGGTGTTGGTAATACTGAAACTATCAACATAGGTTGATAGGTACCACGTTAAGATAAAATTTGGAGATTTTTGAAATTTTCATGGCACACCACTCTCTTTTTATGAGAATAAATCTGAGTTTTGGTGGCGCCCATTCCATAAATCCATGTTTTTCCATATTCACGAGCTTAAAGTTTTAGAATCTAGGTCTTGCTTATGTGTTACCCTCTAGGATGGCGACTTGGAGGATACACCCCTAAGTGAGATTTATGTTCTTAATTTGTTAGATGTAGTCTATGTGTTAGCTTGCGGGATAGTGACTTGGTTGAGACACCTCTAGACGAAAGTTCTTTTGCTTTTATTAGTGCTCATTTTCATCCATTCATTCCATATTTCATTGATTTCTAAAAACCTGTAAATCTTAATTTATCGTGGTGGGAAAATCTATATGGTTTGACCCGTGCCTAGACATGACCATGAGACGGGATTAGGTAAAGCTGTAGCTTCTAAGTGTGAGTCACGCCGGTTGATTGATAAATGTATAAAATGGAATTAGAACATATTACGGGGGTCAAATAGTTGGTGATTAGGTTTAATCGGACAGAAATACTAATTGTTGCTTTTTAACGCGCGAGTATGTTTTGCTAATTGGTAATTGATGTTTGTTAAGTAAGATCTGAGTTATGATTCCATTGCAGACTTTTTGGAGGACGAAAAAAGGTTAAGTGTGGGGATGTTTGATGTAGTGCAAGTCACACATCTTTATTCCGCAGTATTCGTGCATTTTTTAGATAGTTTTGTATTCGTTTTTAGTCGTTTTTAGTTGTATCTGAGTCTATTATATATTTTCAGGTGCTCGAGTTGAATACAAGTGAATATCCGAAGAAACCGAGCAAGAGAATGAATCCCGAAGTTCAAAAGTCAAAAATGGTGAAATTAGGTCATTCGCGGTATGCGAAGGGATAGCTTCCAGGTCTCGCGGTACACGAGGAAAATGAAATCCGGGCCAGACTAAATTGTTCCTCGCGGTAGGCGAGGGAGCCAGCCCAACCTCTTGTTGTACACGAGAGGCCCGTTAATTAGTAAAAAGCCCTAAATCGACTTTTAATAGAATTGTAATGCAAATATCAGAAGTTCGAGAGAGTTGTCGTATGGAGCAAGTTCAAGGGAGATTTTGAAGGTTAAGGAGTCAATTGAATTACAAGTTTGTGTAGGTCTACATGACTCATCTATATATCGATCTCGTTACAGGACGTCTCGATAACACGGAGTGCGGAATCCTACCGTGTTAACGTTTGTATACGAATTGATAATAGAAACATCAGGTAAATAAACTTCTCTTTGTATTCCACCAAACACAGAGTTTACAGATTACACTTGTTCAATTCTTCTATCTTTCGCTTCACTCTAAAACAGAATCTGTAAACACCTATTTATAGACACAAGCTCTGCAGTAGGCGAACTTAACAAGTTCGCCTCAAATAGACTAGGCGAACTTAACAAATTCGCCTCACATGAGACTAAGCGAACATAACAAGTTCGCCTCTAATAGGCTAGGCGAACTTAACAAGTTCGCCTCTAGCAGAACTTGTTCTATCACTTAGACAAAATCTATACAATTACGTAAAAACATAAAGACAATAAGACCTAAACTATTACAAAGCTTTTGTCATACATTCTATGTCCTAACAGACTCCCCCTTGACAATAGCTTGATCTTCTGTCTTCAGTCTTTATGACGAGCTCTTCCAGTTATCTGGTAATCTGCTTCCTACGTGCACTCCATATCTCTGAAAGATCTCCAACACTCTTTTATACTGCAATCCTTGTTCTCTCCATTCACCAGTAAACATAATCTCATTATTTCTTAAGGTCCTCTGATATTTCTTTGAGAAGTTAATCAGATTCATTGCATCATAGAAACTAACAATGACCTTATTATCTTTATCATCAATCCTAGCTTCACCAGTATTCACATCTACGTACCACCATTTCATATTCCCTAGAAAATCTTGTGGTATTTTCTTCAGTGGTATCTTCTGTATAACACCTACTGGCTTGAACTTATACTTCCAAGTCAAAATCTCAGTCTTTTGATCTACAATCTTGACTCTTTTTCCTTTCTGTGGCTTTAATCTTTCATACTTTCCTGATCCACCTTCTCTTTTAATTAAGTTGACAATCACATTGGCTAATCCACACTTTGATCTATTAATCAGTGGTTTCGTAGATAGACCATTCATTTCACACCTTGGCAAGGTATTGAAATACTTGATCCTAGGCTTTAAGTATTGAACACCATCAGATCTCTTAAGAGCAAACAATTTCGTGTCATCATCATAAAACCAACTGATGATTCTTCCAATACACCTCTCTTTATTCACATATATTTCTTTCTGAGCAGGTTGTATAGGTGACTTGGGTAGTACTTTCATCTAACTATTAACTACTTCTCTCCACTGTTCTCTAGTCATTCCTGTATTTCTATAGATCACAAGTTCTTCATTCGGCTTAGGAGACATAGGATGAGTAGTATCAGCATCAGAATCTATCTTGGATTGAGTAGTATCATCAGGTGTAGTGATATCTTCAACATAGTCCATAGAATCTGTTACTCCATCATAAGAAAACTCAGGAATAACATCATCTTGGATGAAGTTATACGTTACATTTAGACCATCACTTCCTTCATATGTAACTTTATCTTTACTCTTTTCTATCTCAATCTCTACAATCTCTCCTTCTTCAACTTCATTATCCAACACATCTACTTCAATATCATCAAATAATTCATCAATATCATACGGACATTCTAATTTCTCAGCTTCTTCTTCTTTAGAATCAGCAAAGAATTCCAATAATAACATTTCTTCATTCACTCCAGAATCATTCTTGGTTCCTTCAATATTACCTGATGTAGACTCCCCCTGAACTCTTGATATTGGATTCACGTCAGCGTATTGACGATCACCCTCAATATTACCACTAGGATCATTGTCATCATCATTCTTTCGTTGAATTGACTCAGCATGACAAGTATCATGTATCCTTAACTCCCCCTGAGCGTCAAGACGCTCAACAAGTTTGGACACCAATAACTGCATGTCAGCAATCTGTGTAGCTTGAGCCTGAAGGACTAACTGTCTCTAAGTATCAGTAGTCACAAGAGTATCTACCCGAGTCTACAATGCAAGCACCTGTGATTCAAGGAAGGTAATCCTTTCAGAATCAGAATGTTTCGAAGGACCAGCGTCAGATGAGTGTGGCACATGTGGAGAAAGCACCGGAGATGGATGTTTAGATGAAGGAGGTGTAACTAGTAAGGAAGCAACAAAAGTAGCATCCTCAACACCTTGAGATGAATGAGCAGCAACAATAGAAGCAAACATAAGCTTTTGAGCTTTTGGAACTGGATGTGCATCACTATCAGAATCCAATCTCTCATCGATTAATGTTCTCTTACCAAGTACTGAACAAGAAGGAGGATTCCGAAGAGACTTACGCCTCGGCTTTCTGGCTTTAGATTTAATGCGTTTGCCCGCATTTGCAAATGGCAAAGTAGCCAATCTCTCATAATGATCTGAGCTAAAATCTCTAGACGAATTAGAATCAGTAGCTTCAGAATCAGGTAAAATAGTATCACCGGAACTCGTATCCACCACATTCCCTTAAGCTTCATGGGTGAGTTCAAAGCTTCATTATCAAAATCTTCCATATTCATACCCAAATCTTGTTCATTTCCTTGAGCAACGTCTTCCTAAACTGGTTCATTAACAGGAATATGAACCTGTACTTGAGGAATAGGAACTTGTTGTTGTGGAATAGGAACTTGTTGTTGTTGTTGTTGTGCTTGTACCTGAGCTTGAACTTTTTGTGGTTCTTTTGCTTGTACCTTAGCTTGAACTTGTTGTGCTTGTACCTGAGCTTGAACTTGTTGTGGTTGTTGTGCTTGATTCTGGACTTGTCCTTGAACTAACTCCTCAGGATGAAACCAATTATCATTAGGAGGCTCAACATAATCAGGATTGATTAAGTGACCAAACAAAGGAGTCGAAACAGGAATCAAAGCAACATTTTGTTGTTTAACCTTAGTACAATCAGTAAAGATTCTCTTAGACATAGGAGTCAAGGTCAAACGTATTGGATGCTGTGGTAAATCTGGAATTAAATGGTCCAGAATCATTTGCAAGAACCTAGGGTACATAAGAAACCCTTGACCTTCTTAAGGATTGATTTGCATGACCAACTCACGGTATATATACAAAGCAAAGTTAAACCGTTTGTTCAGGGTCAATGCAACCATTGCAGCTTGTAACGCACTCTTCAAACCATCAGTACCAGCCTTTCTTGGAGACAAACATTTGATGATTACGTGCATAAAATACCTCCATTCTCCAACTAAACCACCTTTTCGTGCTTGAGTATCATTTGGTCTGCCTCTATAACCTATCCTCTGAAAACACCCCATAATCAGTGTTCCAGGATAAGACATAGGATCTTCATTAGCACCTCCCAATGCCAAAACAGCACGAATAGTTTCCACTGAAATAGCTACCTCTGTATTATTCACCGTTGCACGAAGTACGTGAGGTTCAACATCTGTGTCTTGATGTACTGTATCCCAGAATTGTTGTATATACGGTAAGGTTATGTACGGATCTGCGGATAAGGCCACATGTAAACTTGAACGATTCAAGAAGTTAATAGTTCCTTGGAAATTAACAGCCTCAGACATATTTGGATCTAACAACGCCACTTGATTATGTTTGTACTCAACACGATGAGCATTCTGTAAATGTATTGGACATAGAACACACATTAGTCATATAACAAATAAAAAAAATCAAAAAGAAATTTCAGTTTGATTTTTGAACAAAAAAAAATGACAAGTCCAAACACTGCTTAGCCCTTAGGCGAACTTAATAAGTTCGCTTAGTGTTTCAAGAGGCGAACATAATAAGAGGCGAACATAATAAGTTCGCCTAAACAAGTTCGCTTGAACAAGTTCGCCTGAACTAGTTTGTCGACACAAATTCAACAGCAGATTCCTAAAATGTCCAAATCATCAAAAATTTTCAAATCAAACACAACATACGCATCGATTCACAACAACTAAACAATATTAAGCTGCAATTTCAAGTTTTAAACATGGAAATACACTCTATCATTACAAACGCAAACCGATTGTCAAAATACGAAGAACACAGGTTCAAAACATCAAATTCCCATCGATTTATCAGATAAAAAACCGTGAAATTACCTTAGAAAGACTCGCAATTCAAATCCGATTCAGAAATAAACACGAAAATATCAAATCGAAAAACCCTAGTTCAAAATTTCACAAGTTTGCTAAAAACCCAGTAAGTTCGCTCCCACAGTGAAAATTGTAATAAGGATAAGTTCGCCTGAACAAAGTATTTATTCTCACAATTAAGTTCCCTTCATTAGGTGAACTTGCTAAGTTCGCTTAACAAGCCCCAGCGAACATATTAAGTTCGCTTAATCAGAAACAAGCGAACATATTAAGTTCGCTTCAAACCTTTGCCTTGAATAATTTCGTCACTTTCAACACGTCACATTCTTGTGAACTTCCATCTGTAGTATGTATCCGATACAATCCCGAGTCATTTTAATAAAAAAAATTAAAATTTTCATGGAAGATAGAAACAAAATATTTTTGGATTTTATCTGTACAAACGAAATTATATATTTTTGGTTTTTATCTGAGCAAACTAAAACACATATTTTTGGATGAACACCATGAGCAAAAATATCATATCAGTATATGAATAATTCATCACACAGTCTATTATCAACTATGGGTAACTAATGATATGCACAAAAAAACTTGATATGAAACAATCAAACTCATTCTTATGTAACTCGTATATTTTTCATTTTATGTAAATTTTTTTTTGCAATCAATTTGAATAATACTTGAAATGATACGCGATAAATTTGAATGTAAACAAGATCAGGTCATGAAATGCTCAATTTTTCATTTCAAATTTGTAATACAAAACATGAATTCTTCAGTTGTCAATATTATATAATTTGAAATATAAACATTTTTCTTCCAAATTCATGTGAGTTAGTACCATTTAGATGAAAAACATCGTGTACCCCACATATATGCCAATAGAAATTTAAATTTTCACTATCTTCAAGACATACACAGTTTATTGCAAGATTAGATCAATCTCCAAGATGAAATTATCTCTATTAGCACAAGTATAGAATAGCAAATCCCAAAGGATATAAGAATCAGGATGATTCAGAATCAAAAGGTTCTAATGAATTGGCTTTATAATGAGAATCAATAGATTCAGGTAGGAGGATCCGACTATTATCTAGATAAATTTCAAGGAAATCAGAATAGATGATGTATCTAACTGATCCAAGGGTTAGTATATGTTCCAACAGATGTTGTTAGAAAACATATCTTAGTTCAGCAACACATTGCATGTTTTTCGGGGCATGGGTGGTGAAGTAAACTGCAAAAGATTGTGATAAAGACATAATTCGATATTGGTCTCATGAAATTCTTAAAACCATATATTCTTTATCTGATAATGATCTTTTACACACACACCCAGGCATATAATGGATTCAAATCACATATATGATCATATCATATTTAATTTTCACACTATTATTGGTTCAAAAACACTTCTAGTCTATTGACAATTCAAGTTTCAAACTGATATTCAAATTAAAACATATTATCAAGATTAGAGCATTCAATACACTATCATTTCTCATTTATGCAAACTTTAAAATTTAGATCAAATCAATTTACTTTAAACTATCATATATCAAAGGTCTACTATGGTCATGTGTAATGAACTATTTACTGATGTACTATCATTTCTTCTCTAACTTCAAATGATGTCAATTTTATATTTTTTATTTTGTTTTTGAATTTTTATAAACAATAATTTTTGACTATAATTTAAAATGCAGAAATGTAATAAATCAATAAAAGAAATTTAAAACAAAATCTCCCATGAAAAATTATTTTTGAAAAACTTTTATTCGGGATTGATCATACCTATCATTTTGAACAGAAATTCAAACCTGGTATGATCAAATGCCTTGATAAAAATATCAGCAAAATTATCATCTGTATGTACCTTCACCAGCTCAATCAACTTTTTTATCTTCACAATCACAGATAAAATGATATCTAATTTCAATGTGCTTTGTTTTACTGTGCTTAACATGATTATTTGTAATAGACATTGTAGCATTATTATCAATAAACATGGGGGTTCCTGTAAAATTCAAACGGTAGTCTCTTAATTGCTGTTGGATCCACAAGATATGTGAACAACAACTTGCAGCAACAATGTATTCTGCTTCACATGTTGAAATGGAGACCGTAGTTTGTTTTTTGCATTGGCAGGAAACTAGACGATTACCCAAGAACTGGCAACCAGCTGTAGTAGATTTCCTATCCAAACAACAACCACCAAAATCAGAATCAGTGTATGCATTGAATTCAAAGTTAGAACCATGTGGAAACCATAGTCCTAATCTTTGTTTTCCTTTCAGATAACGAAAGATTCTCTTTACTGCAATCAAATGAGACTCTTTTGGTTTTGCTTGGAACCTGGAACAAATACACACAGCGAACATTATGTCTAGCCTTGAAGCGGTTAAGTACATGAGAGATCCAATCATTGCACGGTAGAGTCGGCAATCAACTTCTTTTCCATCCGGGTCAGAATTCAATTTATGATTGACCGGAATCGGAGTATCATATGGGGTACAATCCTCCATCTTGAACCGGCTCAAGATGTCCTTTACATACTTGGACTGATGAATAAATAAACCATCTTCCTTCTGATTAACTTGAAGACCTAAGAAAAATGATAACTCTCCCATAGCTGACATCTCAAACTTCGATTTCATAACATTCTCAAACTCTTTGGACAACCCTTAATTTGTAGAGCCAAAAATAATATCATCTACATATATATGTACCAGTAGATATTCTCCCCCTGCTTTCTTAATGAATAAAGTCGAGTCAATTTGTCCACGAAAAAAAATCATTATCCATAAGATGTGTAGACAACGTTTCATACCACGCTCTAGGAGCTTGATGAAGACCATAGAGAGCTTTATCAAGCTTGAAAACTTTAGATGGATTAATTGGATCTTCAAACCCCTGCGACTGACACACATAAACCTCCTCCTTGACTTTACCATATAAGAAAGCACTTTTTACATCTAATTGAAACACCTTAAACCCTTTGTAAAAAGAAAAAGCAAGAAACAACTATATAGCTTCAAGCCTAGCAACAGGAGCATAAACCTCGGTGTAATCAATTCCCTATTGTTGATTGAAACCTTGTACAACTAATCTTGCCTTATTTCTCACCACAACACCTCCATCGTCTTTCTTGCATTTAAACACCCACTTTGTACCAATTGGATACACACCCTTTGGAAGATCTACAAGATTCCAAACTTTGAGTTTGTCAAACTGAGCAAGTTTTCCTGCATGGCCTCAATCCAATTGTTATCACGTAACGCCATTTCGACATTCTTTGGTTCGACCTGATAGATAGAACAGAAATGTGAGCATACATCAAGAACACCAGAATCCTTAATACCTATATACAAGCAAGTCTTTTCAATAATAGAACGCCTTTGCACTCCATCTCGCAAATTTCCAATGATATTTGTAATTGGATGAGCTTCGAGTTCCTTGATTGATGCAACCTCAGGAACCGGTAACACATCAACTTGAGTTGTATCAGATTGATAAGACATATCTTGATTAACTGGTATCTCCGAGTCCAGATTTGTAGGAATCTCCCCCTGAGCCTGTGTCAAATTAAAAGGTTCATCAACTAACAAAGGATCAGCAGAAGAATCTTGGAAAATAACATTGTTGTCCTCACTATCAGACTCTTGTGTTTCCGAACAAGAAACAACACTAGGATCTGGAGCAGATGTAGCAGGAACAGATGGTTGTGGAACCGCAGTCGATAGAAAACCACTATTCTATGCATCCTGCCATGAATCATATAATACAGCAGCTTCCTCAGGAGAAATATCAGAAGGTAATTGAAAAGACTTGAATAAATTCTCATAATCAAAAGCCAGTCTAGTCCAATCGCCATTTGAGGTAAAGACTGATTAGAATAGTCAATATGAAACCATTCTTCAACCTGACGAGTCTCTTTGTTATAAACCCGCTTGGTAGTAGAATTTGCAACATACCCTAGAAAGATCCCTTCAATAGCCTTAGCACTGAACTTGGTTGGGACATCTCTAACTTTCAACAAGGTGCATGGATTACGAAAAGGTAGTAAATATTCCAGATCCGGCTTCCGATTATTAAGCAACTCATATCATGTCTTGTTGTGTCGCTTAACGGTCAAAACTATGTTCAAAATGTGACACGCAGTATTCACAGCCTCAGCCCAAAAAGTAACTGGAAGCTTAGAATCTGCAAGCATCGTACGTGCTGTTTCAACCAAAGTCCTGTTCTTTCGTTCCGCAACTCCATTTTGTTGAGGTACATATGGCACACTGAACTCATGATGAATTCCCTTTTGAAGACAAAATAAACCCATCTTGCTATTCTTAAACTCGCTGCCATTGTCACTCCTAATTCTTCTAACTTTCTGTTTGCACAAATTCTCTAAACCCAGAATTAAGAATTGTACCAACTTTGTGGTTTCGGCTTTAGAAGCAAGGAACTTAACACATGAAAATCTAGAGAAATCATCTATTACTACCAGACAGTAAGATTTACCGCCAATACTCCTGATACTAATCGGTCCGAACAAATCCGTATGCAGTAGCTCCAAAGGAGTCACAATAGAATTCTTTGTCTTAGATTTATGGGACTTCTTGTGTTGTTTCCCCTTCTTGCAAGGAATACAGTCATTAGGAACGGAAAATTTCATTTTCGGAACACCAATAACCAGATTATTCGTCACGAGATAATTCCTTTTCTGATAATTGATGTGAGCAAGTTTCCTGTGCCACAAAATAGAATCCGACTCAGACGCCTTGGAGAGCAAACATGTAGGAATTAAATCCGTTGTAGTAGCAACACTCATATCTAGGACATATGTGTCATTTCTCCTCGGAGCCTTCATTAGAATCCATTCGTCAGGAATAACAAAGCCCGGTTTCAAGATATAACACTCAGAATCATTGAAATGAAATGAAAATTTCTTGTCACACACTTGAGATACACTCAAAAGATTGTGTTCAAGTTGCTCCACATAGTTCACTTTGTTCAAGTTGCTCCACATAGTTCACTTTCTAAAATTTGACTTTATCGTTCTTTAAAGTACCCTGACTAGTTATGTACTCGCCTTTATTTCCAGCAAAAGCGACATAACCACCATCAATATTAATAACATCGTCCAGCAAACGAATATTCCCTGTCATATGTCGAGAACAACCACTATCCACATACCACGTATTCTTGATAGTCCTCCTTGGTTATCCCTACATAAACAAAGAAAATCAGTTAGAAATAGGAACCCAAACTATTGTGGTCTTGGGTCGTCCAGATGGATCAAAATAAAGGACATCAAGCAATTCACAATCAACATTGTCATCAACCTTTGGAATATAAGATTCACAATTAGACCTTCTCAATGAAGACACAATATGATTAATTGGAAAAACATTATTAGATTTATGATTATCAGATTCAGATATTTCCAAAAAATTCTCTAATTTTCTATTACGTCTTCTTCGTTGTGGTTTAGAAAGTTTGACCTCAGGTTGAGAATCTTTTGGAATTCCATCATGTGTAATTTCAAACTTATGTTGAAAAACAACTGGTTTAGAAATATGCTTATCATGTTTCTTAAATCCCGAAGATTTAGCAAATGATTGACAAGGCATATGCTTTACAACACTAGACATAGGATTTCCCTCATTTGGTCTTGTCAAAATCGTCACCATTCATTGTTGTGAGGGAACACTCTTTAATTTGCCTTGATTCTTATAAGGACAGTGAATCAGAATATGACCAGCCTCATTACAGTGAAAGCAAACTCTTCCGTCTTGATGATTTCTGATATAAGGAGTTTTTCTTGAATTTGATGACCCTTTCGATGAACAATCTTCAGAAGATTTTACTGAACAATTGACTGGCTTCTTTTGAACAAAAACTTGTTTAGTCACCGTTGATGAATTCTTCTTCTGATAACCAGCAGCAACAAAACTACTTGATTGTAACATTTTGGAAAGTTTAGGTTGATCAACTTTCACTTCATCAGGTTCCGTTAAAATGCATCTATCACGAGTAACATTTTTTACTACCTTTGGTTCATCAAGTTTCACTTCCTTAGGAATGTATTCAACCTTTTTTATCATCAAAAACTTCATCCTCAGAATCATAGATCATATCTTCATCAGTTACTGGATTTACTTTCAACACCGTCTTTGGATCAATTTCCTTTTCATGAATAATTTCTGGTTCAACCACATAATTTGCATTGAATGGTGGAGGAACAAATCCAATTCCAACAACCCTCTTTGTAGGATCAGCATTAGCATTAAAGTAATCCAATACCACAGATGAATTTTCAAAATTCTCCAGCTTTCTATGTAATTTGATCACTTCAGATTCTTTATCAGAAATTTCTTTGTTCTTCTTAGAGACAATTTCCTTTCGCTTCTCAATCTTAGCATAAGCCATATTCATATGATATGCTTGTTCCTTATATTTCAATCTCAAAGAGTTTAAATCTCTTTTCAAAGACTCAATTCTATATATGCACAATTTATCATTATCTTTCAATTTTTGATTAACTGAATGCATCGATTTCATATCACAAATTAAATTTGTGTTATCATCCATTACTTTTTGCATTTTATCTTTTATACTGATGCAATTGGAGCAATAAATGTGACAGACGGAATCTTTTACCTTTGAAGGATCTGACATATCTGCCATGAAGACTTTTGCAATTGGAATAATTTCATAATCAGCACCATTAGAATAATTTTGAGTTAATACTATATCATCTTTAGATACACCAGATGCAATATCAGACTCAACATGATGTACTTGATCATGCTATTCATCAGCACTTGGCAAACTCTCACCATCACTTGAGTTATCATCATCAGTTGACTCTTCAGATTTTGAAGAATGAATCTCAGCTACAAAAGCTTGACTTACTGTACCAACCAAATCTTCAAGATGAATACCCCAGTCATAATTTTCATCATTCTGAGCAACCAAAGCAGATGATGCAGATGCATGATTAGAATTTCCAGAGCAAAAGGAGCCATGTGACTGCTTACGATTGTTCTAAAAATTATTAGGCTTCTTCTAAGAATCAAATTCAACTTTGGCTTCACACATTCTTTGGCGAAATGACCATACTCCTGACAATTATAGCAACGAAATTTGGTTTTGTCAAATCCCATACGTGAACGACTGTTAGAACCAATATACTTCCTTTCAGTCTTCTTCAAAAAATCCTTTGTTTGTTGCATCAACATAGCCATGTTCCATTGAATGTTCATCTCTTCCAGATCAACATGATCAATTTGTCTGAAATCCTCTTCAATAACATCTGGATCATGAATCTTTCCTCCAATAAAATTTTCATAAGAAGCCATAAAGGAAGAAAACATTGCTAAATAATCATCAGCAACTCTGTGATTCATATTATGTGTTCCAGATGATGAAGAAGATGTATTTGCAGAGAAACTAGAATGACTTGGAACCCCAGAACAATGATCGTTAGAAACATCTTGAGTATCACCAGAAAAGAACGCAACCTCTGCACAAGTTTTACCAGAAGTCTTAGCAAAATACATTGAAGGATATTGAATATGTTCCATATTGGTTTCCTTATTCTTCATATTCAAATCATGTGATTTAATCTTGCCAAGAACCTCTTCAAGAGACATAGTTTTACACTTGACATTCTCTTTTATCAAAACTGAATACACATCAAATTTAGATGGTAATGCCTCCAAAAACTTATCATTTATCTCTTCAGTCTCATAAACCACTGAAGCACTTGACAATTCACTCAGCAAATGATAGAATCTCATTGCAAGATCATCTAAAGATTCATTTTGAAAGTGCTTGAATACTAAGAACTGCTTCTTCAGTAATTTTTTTTCTGCTTTTCTTAACATCCAAACTACCTTCACACCACTTTTGTAATGCTTCCCACAATTGTTGAGAAGTCCTAAATTGTTTACAACTATGATAAATTTCTTTAGGAAGAGACATTGAGATACTAGCCATAGCCTTCTTTTCCTTATCAAACAGTAGTTTTTCTTCTGTGGTTAAAGCAGATACCGATTTAGGAACATCATCCTTTCCCATCCAAGTATATGTCGGATGTGTATAACCTTCCAAGATTGGAATCCATAAACTTGTATTAGTAAAAGACACGAACTTATCAAACCGATCTTTCCAGTTAGAATAATCTGCAAGACTTAACAATTTGGGTGGTTTCTGAGATGTACCAATCTCGTTATCGTAATTTAACATGTTAGTCACTTGCACCATATTTGCCATTTTTCAAAAAAAATTCCAAGTAATGAACAAGTACTCCCCTCAGGTGAAGATAACAAGTTTGCTTAAAATCCAAACAAGAGAATTTGATATCAAGCGAACTTGATAAGTTCGCTTAAAAACAAGAAAATCCGGTAAGTTCGCCTACTGAATAAGTTCGCTTAAACTGACAGAATTAAAGCTCTGATACCACTTGTAGGTCCACATGACTTATCTATAGATCGATCACATCACGGAGTGCGGAATCCTACCGTGTTAACGTTTGTATACGAATTGACAATAGAAACAGCAGGTAAATAAACTTCTCTTTGTATTCCAACAAACACAGAGTTTACAGATTACACTTGTTCAATTCTTCTCTCTTTCGCTTCGCTCTAGAAAAGAATCTATAAACACCTATTTATAGACACAAGCTCTGTTAAGTTCGCCTCAAATAGACTAGGGGAACTTAACATGTTCGCCTCACATGAGACTAGGCGAATATAACAAGTTCGCCTCTAATAGGCTAGGCGAACTTAACAAATTCGCCTCTAGCAGAACTTGTTCTATCACTTGGACAAAATTTGTACAATTACATAAAAACATAAAGACAATAAGACCTAAACTATTACAAAGCTTTTGTCATACATTCTATGTCCTAAAATTTTGGATCTTTCGAATCCGGGTTCGTTAGTAATATCGTATTCGATTGTAAAGCTTTGATTTTTATCTTTGATTTTTTTGTGTTTGAACTATGTTTATGTTTAATACTTCTGTTCTAGTTATTTTGAACATGATTGTAGGCTAAAACTTATTATTACTGCCTAGGTTATGATGAATACTTCATAAAGCTTTGATTTTTGTCGGTTTTGGATTCTAATGTTGGATTAATGATTTTTAATCAGTCTCTTGATGATAATTGTGATGAACCTATATGCTTAGTTTTGATTTATGTTTGATTTCAATTTCGTACGTTGATTGTGGATGTCTTCCGGTTTGATTTACGTATCTAGGTCATACACTTTAGAGTTTGTGATTGTTTGTGTGGTTTGTTAGAAGTAGTAACCATAGGAATTGTGATTGAGTGTTCTTTTGATCTGAGTGTTCATCCTGTCTCAATACCCGAGAGGTGAGAGATATTCGTTTAGTCTTCGTCATTAGGAATCCGATTGTCAACCGTCTGAGAGGAAATTGCTATTATGTGTCTAGTGATTGTTGCTATTCTGAGTCATAGTTCTTATCTTTAGATTACCCCGTGCATTCTTCGAATGTATTGTAGACAGTGAGACTGAAAGGTGATCTGTCTTTTGGGTACTTTATCATTGTTGGAGAGACCGAAAGGTAATCCACTATATGGTGAGTTACTCCATCTTTAGGTTCCTTAGTTGGTGACACCGTGAGAGTGATTAGGGATCCACTAAGTAGTTTAGAGCTGTTTCCTTAGAAACCCAGATCCATCTTAGTTTCTAGAACCAAAAAAATTTGTACTTTGCAAGTAGGATTCCGGCCTAGGTGGTATTCTTCCCATCTCTGATTATTTCCTTAGTTCTTTATCATGATAGTTCCGGTCGTTCTTAGTTTCTGCATTAGTAGTCTATTCATTAGTGTAGTCAACACCCCCAATCATCAATCTTTAGTCCAAGTCAGAGTCTAGTATAGTTATAGTAGTGTCTCTAGGGTTCGATTTTTCGGTTTACCATTAAGCTATGTTACACTCGATAGGTCCACTTGCTTATCAATGCGGTTTAGTTAAAGGTACTCCATTTATTACTTAGGAGTCTAGGTTAGATTTTATTAGTTTTTATATAGAACGTCTCGGCGACATCACATGTATTCTCCCCCAGATGTTTAATAGTCAATTTAAATCAAAGTAAAAGTGGGGCCGTGAAAACTCACCTGTGTAAGCAAGGTAGTGATGCGGTATGTAGCAAAGTCCAAATGAGTCCCGACCTACTCGTGCCCTAAAATAATTAAGACACCTTAAGGCCTATGTAGTGATTCTATATGCAACTTGGCTACGTATCCAATCACCCAACTTAAACTCGTTGTGTTTTATGGTTTGTTTTCCAAAATGTTTAACCCGACGACCGTTGGTGATACGATTTGTGAAAGGACCCAAACCGGGTTACTCTCATTGTTGGCAAACATAGCATGAACATAGTTCTTAAACATTGAATAACATAGAAAGTCAACAACGGAAGTCTTTACAAAATTCTGAAATAACTAAAACTTTCATTGTCCTAAACATAATTTTAAATAATGGGGATGTCAGTCTTGCCAGTATCAGCCATCCATCCATCTTCTCCTAAGCCTTTGCGGCTTCATATCTTATTCTTTTCTTTGCTACCAGATGTGCATACTAAAATAGTCAGCTAACGCTGGTGAGTCCAAGTTTATAACACTTAGCATAAACCACTTCTTTCTCATATTAATCATATAAAACTCATTTAATGAAAAACATACTATAACTTACTAAATATGCAAATCAGAATAAAACATGTAGACAAATAATTAGTTATTATGTGTTCTTTTCTGTTAAGTCATACATTATTAGTCTACAATATGTTTCTTTATCTTTCTGGTGTCCAACAAGGACTTCTCGTGTCCATAAAGGACTCCTTTCTTTCTCAACGAGTATTGTTCCCTAAGGCTCATCGTCCAAAGGCCGATACTCACAAGTTGTGTCCACAAGGGACTTCTCAGGTAACCGTCATCACCGGAGTAACCGTCGTTACCCATTTCTACCAGTTGTACAACATCCTCATTACAATTCCCTGCAGAGCATTGCCCGATTGTTCTCACGGTACGTCTTGGTCTCGGTCCATGATGCAACATCGGCTTCGGGTAGCACTAGCCTCAAGGACCATACTACTACCTCAAGACTTGCTACTATGCTTAGGGTAGCACTAGCCTCTAGGACTATGCTACTACCCCAAGTCTTTTCTTTTCTGGGTCTCATACTATGACATATTAGAAAATGTATTTGACTTATTCTTCTTCTCTTTGATTATAAAAGATATTGTTAAATAAACCATTCTCTTCTCTTATCTTTGTTTATAAACATATAGTTAAATAAACCATTATCTTCTCTTATCTTTCGTTCATAAAACGTTTCGTTATCCTTCTTATCTTTCTTTCGTGTAAAACATTCAGTTAATCAATCATTATCTTTCTTTCTTACAAAACGTTTAGTTACATAAACCGTTAATGTTCTTATCTTTCTTTCTTACAAAACGTTCATTTACATAAACCATTATTGTTCTTATCTTTTTTTGCAAACGTTTAAGTAATAAAATACATTTAATATAAACGTCTAATTCTTGAGTATGCACACCACCCTAAAAACAATAAAATAGGGACTCTTGAACTCACCTGGATTTTCAGTCTACGGCGGAAACTAAAAAACTTTGGGCTACGCGAGTGATATGTGATAAGTACGAATAATATACATGAAATTGGTTAAACTTTTCTAGTGTCGGTTGACATTCTATAGTGTCACCAGATGATGTCGACCATGAAAACAGAGTGTCGCTCGATAGTGTCGACCATGCAAATAGAGTGTCACCTGATTGTGTCGACTAGGTACTCTGAATGTCACTTGAACTTGCGTTTAGGATTTTACGGGGGTCGACTCTCTGATGGCCGACTCTCTGGCCGACTCTCTGATGACCGACTATCAGATAGCCAACTATCTGATGGCCGACTCCCTTCTTCATCCTCCCCGAGAGTCGCTACATGCAGGTGGCTGATTCTTGAGGGTCGACCCAAGAACATTGAGCATTTGCAGGTCTGATTTTTATCCAAAACCTTAACTTTTTACGTTCAAAATGTTTATCTACCTTCCATGAAGCTAAATCTGAGCTTTAAATCATTTCTCATACATAAAAATCTAACCTTTTTGTTAAAAAACCCCATAAACTCTAAAAACCCATTTATATCAAAAACGTATATCTGAGGTTGATTCTTACCTTAAAAGGCTGTAGTTGCTTTGTGAAACTTGATCCAAATCACTAGAGAAACGTTTTGAGACTGATCTTGAGTCGATCCAAGATTTCTTGAAGTTTTATCTCTCTAGATCTCTCTCTCTCTCTTTCTCTCTCTGGGTTTTGAGAATGAAGATGATGGAATGAGAGTAGTGAGCTCATTTCCCCTTTATATACATGGGCTACATCGACCCATTGGAACCGAGCCCAAGCCTGCTCCCTTACTTTTCAAAAATTAATCCTTGATTAACTCCCGATCTCATTATTATTCATTCGTTTTATTATTTCGGGATGTTACAAGTCTACCCTCCTTATTAGAGGTTTCGTCCTCGAAACCTATTAAAGGTCAAATAACCGAGGGTACAACTCCTTCATTTTTGATTCAGTCTCCCACGTGGCTTCAGACCCCTTTGTGATGTTTCCATTGAACTTTTACCAGTTGAATGACTTTGTTACAAAGTCGCTTATCTTTTCTATCCAAAGTTGCTAGGGGTTCCTTAATATAGTTAAGGTTGTCATTTACTTCGATCTCATCGAGTAGCACATATGCCGACTCGTCCGTTAAGCACTTGCGTAAGTGTGATAAGTGAAAAGTAGGATAGATTCCACTTAATTCTTCTGGCAGCTTTAAACGATAAGCTACTTCCCCAATTCATGCCTCAACTTTAAACGGTCCGACAAACCTTGGACTTAACTTTCCTCTCTTCCGAAATCATATTATTTCATTCCAGGGGGACATTTTCAACAGTACCGTATCCCCAACTTGAAACTTGAGATCTCTCTTTCTTCTATCAGCGTAAGACTTCTGCCTATCCTTAGCGGCTTTCATACAAGCTTTGTTCTGGTGAAACTTCTCGAAAGTTGCTTTGACCACGTCAATACTTGTGAAGTCTTTCTGCCTAATTTCACCCCAACAGACGGGCGTCCTACACTTCCTACCGTACAACATAAGGCGGCATGCCAATGGTGGTAGCTGTTGTTGTAGGAGAACTCCGCCAGTGGTAAGTGATTGTCCCAGCTACCACCGAAGTCAATATTACATGCTCGGAGCATGTCCTTGAGAATTTGGATGCACTTTCGAACTGACCATTGATCGCGTGTCGAAGGCTAATCTAAAATATAATTAAAAACTGATCCTTAGCTACTTTAGACTGTTGTACGGAAAATAAGGTTGTCGAACCCACAAGGAATTCATGGAGAATGCTATTTAACTATTACTTAATAAAAATGTAGAAACTACTGAACGTTGAATGTTGACTTTGGAAATGGTTGCTAAAGCAACAAACTTTAATTGAGAAGAAAGTGCTTAAGAGAAAAGGGATTGCTCCCAGGTCCATATTACAAACGCTAGTGATAAACTTAGTAAATACTTGTTGAACTTCACATAGACATGAATTGTAACACACCAGTGTAGGGAATAGCCTTTTGTAAGCTGATGTCATCAATGTATTTTTGAACATTGTGTACTTTGTTTCCTTTCTTTGTATTTCTGTTAATTTCATTTGATGTAATTTACTGCTTTATTAGTTTAAGTCTGGGCCATCGAAACTACCTAGTTTTGGTTAAGGTTGTTCAACCGAAACTAATATTTTTGATAGATATGGAGTTTTGACAGGATGTTCACTCATGTAAATGCTCAACCGAAACTGCTAGTTTCGGTGAGCATAGTTTCGATGCCTGTCAACTCACTATAAATAGCCTAGTTTGAGAATGTTTAGGGTGTGGATAGTGGCTGTAACCCTAAAATTCTATCTTTCACATTTGTTCTTGACTCAATACAGATTTGGAGTTATTCATCTCTTGTTCTTGCATTTTCATATCATTTAGTGTTGATTATAGTGTGGTTAGCCGACTTATCATCACCATTTCTGTTTCTTATCTCTGTTTCACCATCATACACACAAATTCCACCTATGTGTGTGTGTGTAATTGATAATCTATCTGATTCTACAATAGAATTAGGACCTACAATTGGTATCAGAGCTATATGCTCTTGATTTCTGAGTGTTTTTCTGATCAATTTGAGGTGATTTTACATTGTTTTTCTAGTTTTTCTGGTTTGAGCATTGTTACATTGAACTTAGGGGTACTGTTTCATCGATTACGGGTTTATTTGGTTGAGTTTCTCAAATTGAAGACTGGATTCATATTCTAGAGTACTTTTGGAAGCTTTTCATTGGATTAGATTTCTATTATCATCACTTCGATTATTGAGTTGTTCATCAATGGAGGTTTTCTGAAATATGGGGAAGAAGGCATCGAAACTACAGGGGACATTCTCTATTATCAGTTGGCTATCAAAACTTCTTGTCTGTACTTTTTGTTCGGAGAATGTATCATCTAAACTAGCACTTTTTTATTATTTATATATCGAAACTAGTCCTTGCAGCATAGCCACCCGAAACTTATGTTCACCCGAAACTATAGTTTCAATCGAAACTTGTAGTTTCTGTTGGTTCTCTTTGGGATTTTCTGTCAAGTCTTCATCACCGAAACTAGTTGTTTGGGGCTCATTATTATCAATCGAAACTTGGAGTTTCGGGGCAGCATCTCTTCAATCGAAACTAGTAGTTTCAATCGAAACTATTAGTTTAGATCAACATTTTTCACCCGAAACTAGCCTCTGATCAAGTATTTCTAAGTGATGGTATCTTCAAGTAACAATGAGTATGCTGGGGGAAATAAACCACCTGTCTTGGTGTCTACCAGAGACTTTGATGATTGGACCAAGAAAATGAAGACCTTCTTTCAGTTACATGACCACACTCTCTTGCAGTCAATCATTGATGGTCCACACAAGCCTGTTACTACCACTGCAGATGTTCAGCGTCCAAAGACTGTTGCTGAATATGATGAGAAAGATATTGCTCTAATCTCCCGAGACAACAAAGCTTATGGATCCATTGATATGGCTCTTCCTATGGATGTGTTCAACATATTTGCTGAGTATACTACCGCTAAAGATCTTTGGGTTGCATTATGTATAAGGTATGAAGGAAGTGCCGAAGTTAGGGAAATCAAGAGAGACTTGATCAAGAAGAAGTATGAGATGTTTAGTAGTGTCCATGGAGAGCCAATGTCCGAACTAATCAACAGATTCTCAAGCATTGTGTCAAAGTTGAAAGTTTTAGGAACTGAGTACCCTACTGTTGCTGAACAAGAAGCTAAGAAGAATGGAATATGTATAGAATCATCAAGAAAACTGAGGCGCTAAGTGAATTGTCACAACAAGAACTCTTTAGTATTTTGGAATCTTATGAGTTAGAGATAAAGAAAGGAGAAGTCACTCCAATCAATCAGTATGGAAATACCGCTCTTCTTGTAGGTCAAGGCTCCTCTACTCAGTCCAGCGAAACAACTATGGCATACTTTCAGACTGACGTTCCACTTTCTGTATCTGGTATCCAGCCTTCTAGTTCTTCTACCACATAGAAGCAGACTCCTATGATTCTAGATGACTATCTGCCCATTATGATTGCCTTCATGTCATGTTATGATGCCTTGATTTCTGGAAATCTGACACCGGTCAGTTTTCACCCATATGATTTGGAGCAGATCAATACTGATGATTTGGAGAAGATAGACATCGACTGGTGTATGGCTATGCTAACTCTGATGGCAAAGAGATTCATCAAGAGGATAGGAATGGATAGGTTTAAAGTAGGCAAGCCTATGGGTTTTGATATCAAGAAAGTGAGGTGCTACAACTGTGACCAACTTGGTCATTTTGCTAGGAACTGCAAAAAGCAATCATCCAAGGAGCAGCATGAAAGGAAGAATTCTAATGGAAAGCAAGCAGCTAATTCTCCCAAATCCTCCACCACATCTTCTAGCTCGACAACTCTTGTTTGTCAATCTGATGGACACTATCACTGGGGAGAACAAAATGAGGAAGCAACTGACAAAGCACTAATGGCTGACATTGAAGAGAAGGACAAGTGTGTCATGATTCAACCTGCTGAGGATCTCACAACTGTTCCAGCTGAGGTAATGACTAGACTTTGCAAAGCTCAATCTTGTTTGAATGAAATTCAAAAATATAGATTCACTAACCAAGCCTTGGTCGATGAACGTGATCATATAAAAGTGATGTATAATTCTGTGGCTAAAAATGAGAAATTATATTTAAATAAAATTCATGACATTTCTAGAGAAAACCTATCTTTAATTGTTCAGCTCACTACTCAAAAGAATAATAATCAAATTTTAACTTAAAGACTTCAAAAGGCTAAAAAGGCAAATTTTCAAGTTGAACACATAGGTATGGATCAGAAAATCTTATGTGGAATAATTGATAAACAAATTAATAAGAAAGTCACAGAAGGCATTGGGTATAACTCTCACCCACCTCCTTATTCTAAGTCTGGTAAATTTGCTGATATGTCAGCTCCTTATGTTCCCACACCTTTTGTTTGCACATTATCTAGAGATGATTATATTAAAACTTCAGATTCTGACAGTTTTGCTTCCAGTGTAGAGTCAGATTGTGTTGGTACCGAAGATGATTGTGATGAGAGTTCTAGTAAGGGAAATGTTTTAAATGAACTTGAGTCGGATGAATGTAATAATATGTCCGTGTCAAAACCAGATATTTGTGAACACGTTGAAAATTTGTATTTTGGTTCTATGCCTTCTGAGCATGACAGTTTGAGAACTGTCATTTCTAAGTTAAAAATGCTTTACCTTTTGTTCCTAAATCTATAAATTCTATGAGTTGTATAGCAAACTTTAAAAGTGCAGGAGTTGTTGTGACTGATATTCCACAAGAAACTATGAGCAATTTGGAATTTTTCATATTAAAGGAAGATCAAAATATTCAAGAAAGATTTGTTGAAGAAAGAGTTGCATCTGGTTCTGATGTCTCAACATCACAATCATCTTCATCATCATGTGATGACAATTATCAGGCTAAGCCGTTTTGTGATAAAGTTAGTTTTAGTTGTAGAGAATCCAATCATGTTTTCAAAACTTGTAAATTGTCTACATATCAATTCAAAAAAGAGAATGTACCATTTTTTGTTCCAAATTTAGCTGAATGTGATTCAAATGTTTTCTCTAAATCACAACATAGAAGAGATCTGTGATGTAAAAGGGTTAAAAATTCTAAAAATAGGTTGAGAAGAACAAGGAAAATTAAGAATAATGACCTGTTTGATGAAAATACTTCATTAAAAGAGGATTCTGATTATGATTTTCGAGAACCATCTTGTAATATTAAGAAGTTTCGAGTCAGAAATGGCTTGCGTACCAATGTCTAAATGATTCGGTTTGTATAGGGGCAATCAAGGAGGACTAGAGACAATATCTGGCACGTCGACAGTGGTTGCTCAAGACATATGACATGTCACTTTTCTCTGCTGCAAGATTATCATCCAATGGACGGAGATTTTGTCGCCTTTGCTGGAAATCCAAGAGGCAGAAAGATTAAAGGACAAGGAACTGTGTCCAATGGTGTAAATAGCTTGGAGCATGTCAACTTTTTTCCGTAGCTGAAATACAATCTAATGAGTGTGTCCCATATTTTTTATAAAGACTTTTGTGCCCTCTTCAACTCTAGAGAGTGTTTGATTCTGAAGCCTGGAGTTGTTATTCCCGAAGACCTAATCCTCATGCATGCCCCTAGAAGATTCAATACCTATAGTCTTGACATGAATAACCCATTAGGAATCGAATCCTGCTTTCTCTCAAAAGATTCAGAAGATGAGTCCTTCCTTTGGCACAAAAGGTTGGGGCATGTTAACTTCAAAACAATAAACCGTCACGTTCGAGGAAACCTTGTCACTGGTTTGTCTCTGAAAGATTTCTCTCCTATGGAACATTTCAAATGTTTTCTCTAAATCACAACATAGAAGAGATTTGAGACGTAAAAGGGTTAAAAATGCTAAAAATAAGTTGAGAAGAACATGGAAAATTAAGAATAATGATCTGTTTGATGAAAATATTTCATCAAAAGAGGATTCTGATTATGATTTTCAAGAAGTATCTTGTAATATTAAGAAGTTCCGAGTCAGAAATGGCTTGGGTACCAATGTATAAATGATTCGGTTTGTATAAGGGCAATCAAGGAGGACTGGAGACAATATCTGGCATGTCGATAGCGGTTGCTCAAGACATATGACAAGTCACTTTTCTCTACTGCAAGATTATCATCCAATGAACGGAGATTTTGTCACCTTTGTTGGAAATCCAAGAGGTGGAAAAGATTGAAGGACAAGGAACTGTTTCCAATGGTGTAAATAGCTTGGAGCATGTCAACTTTGTTCCATAACTGAAATACAATCTGACGAGTGTGTCCCAGATTTGTGATAAGGACTTTTGTGCCCTCTTCAACTCTAGAGAGTATTTGATTCTGAAGCATGGAGTTGTTATTCCTGAAGACCTAATGCTCATGCATGCCCCTCGAAGATTCAATACCTATAGTCTTGACATGAATAACCCATCAGGAATCGAATCCTGCTTTCTCTCAAAAGCATCAGAAGATGAGTACTTCCTTTGGCACAAAAGGTTGGGGCATGTTAACTTCAAAACAATAAACCGTCTCGTTCGAGGAAACCTTGTCACCGGTTTGCCTCTGAAAGATTTATCTCCTATGGAATATTGTCTCTCCTGTTCCAAAGGCAAGCAACACAAATCCTTTCACAAGCCCAAAACCACTAATTCCATTGACTTTCCTCTTCAATTGCTTCACATGGACTTCTTTGGTCCTGTGATTGTCATGAGTCATGAATGGAAATCCTACTGCTTGGTGGTAACCAATGACTTCTCTCGGTTTACATGGGTATTCTTACTGGCAAAGAAAGATGAGACGCCGGATACTCTGAAAATTCATTTAATGCAGACCGAGATTTTATTTATTCTTAATGTGAAGACTATCCGAAGTGATCACGACACCGAGTTCAAGAATTCCATTCTGGATTCTTTCTATGAAAGTAAGGGTATCTCTCGGCAGTTCAATGCACCTCGTACTCCGTAACAAAATGGTGTAGCTGAACGAAGAAATCGCACGTTGATAGAAGAAGCAAGGACTATGATCGTTGATTCTAACTTCCTGTCATGTTTTGGGCTGAGGGAGTTAATACCGCATGTTTTTTGCAAAACCGAGTTCTCATCACCAAAAGCTGCAACAAGACTCCTTATGAGATTATGTACAAGCGCAAGCCAGTTATTGATTTCTTCAGAAAATTTGGATGTGTTTGCATAATGCTGAATACTTCGGACCAGCTGAACAAGTTTGAAGCTAAAGTTGATGAATGTTATTTTATGGGCTATTCTTCCAATCAAAGAGCATTTCGTGTATACAACAAGAGAAGGAGTATTGTGCGGGAATCCATTGATATCAATTGGCATGAAAGCAATCGCATGAAAGCTAGGGATGGTCCTGATTGGCTTTTTGATGTCTATTCTTTGTTTAAATCATTCAATCTTCCTGTATTCACTAACATATTTGCATCAACTAATCCTCTTATGTCTATGAATAACCTAGGTACATCTATTGCTTCAAGCTCATCTTCATCCAGTCAACATGTGGATGTTCCTCCTGCAATTTCTGTTACAACAAGTGAAACTGTTGAGGAACAAACTCCTCCAATAGTGGATGTTGGTCAACAATCCTCTTCCATAGAGCCTGCAGAAGAAGCAGTGATTCATAACAACCACATTACCAATCTGGAAGATAATCTGACAGAGGATGTGATTCCACAATTTCGGATTCACAAAGATCATCCCACCAACAACATCATTGGTCCACTCAACGTGGGAGTCTGAACTCGAAGTGCCACTGAAGCTTTGAATGACGGTCTCTTCACTTGCTTCATATCTCAAGTTGAACCTAAGAATATCAAAGCTGCATTGCTTGAGAACAGTTGGGTGGAGGCCATGTAGGAAGAATTGCAACAGTTCAACAACTTACAAGTGTGGAATCCGGTGAACCTTCCTAAGAACAAAGTCCCAATTGGCACTCGTTGGGTCTTTTGTAACAAGAAGGATGAAGGATGAATCTTGGTTCGAAATAAAGCCCGATTGGTGGTTTAGGGGTTTTATCAAAAAGAAGGGATTGACTTTGAGGAAGTCTTTGCACTAGTGGCTCGCTTATAAGCCATTAGAATGTTTCTCGCCTATGCAGCCTATATGGACTTCACGGTTCACCAAATGGAAGTCAAAAGCACATTTATGTATGGAAAGGTTCAAGAGGAAGTTTATGTCAAGCAACCACCGGGTTTCATTGATCCAAACTATCCTGACCGAGTCTACAAACTAGACAAGGCATTGTACTGTCTCCATCAAGCACCTTGTGCGTGGTATGACATGTTATCTAAGCATCTGCTTGATAATGATTACACACGAGGAGCAATTGACCAAACTTTGTTTAAAAGGAAGGATGGTGCGGATACAATTTTGGTTCAAATCTACGTTGATGATATCATTTTTGGATCTACAAATCCGCGGTTGTGTAAAGAGTTCGAAGAAGTAATGCGCTCTAAGTTTGAAATGAGCTCTATGGGGAAAATGAAGTTCTTTCTGGGATTGCAAGTTGATCCGTCGGAGTCAGGAATTATCATTCACCAAGAGAAATATGTGAAAGAAATTCTGACAAAGTTCAAAATGACTGAGTCCCATCCTTTCAAAACTCTTGTGGAAGTTCGACATTCTCTGTCTCCTGATTTGGATGGTGAAAGCATTGATTAGCACCTCTATCGCTCGATGATAGAATCTCTCATGTATCTCACTGCCAGCAGACCCGACATCATATTTGTAGTGTGCTTGTGTGCACGCTTTCAGGCTAATCCTAAACTCTCTCATTTAATTGCTGTCAGACATATTTTAAGATATTTGAAGTACAAGCCAAAACTTAGGCTTTGGTATCCCAAAAATAACTTGTTTGAACTTGTGGCTTATTGAGATTCCGACTACGGGGGATGCAACTTAGGCTAAAAATCCACTTCTGGGGGCTGTAAGTTCCTTGGCACCGCCTTGTATCCTTGCAATGTAAGAAACAGGCCACCGTTTCTCAATCCACAGCCGAGGTTGAATACATTGCTGCAGCCCTTTGTTGTTCACAAATCCAATGGATACATAATCAAATGCTTGACTATGGCATCACCTTCCATGAAACCCCCATCCTCTGTGACAACACCGTCACTCCTCACATCACCAAAAATCCCGTCTAGCAATCCAAAACCAAACATATTGAAATCAAACACCATTTCATCCGTGATTGTGTCGAAAAGAAACATATCAAGACCACTGAAGTCAAAACCGACAAATAAACCGCCGACATTTTCACAAAAGCATTCGATTCTGCCAGATTTGAGAAATTGGTGGAAATGCTTGGAATGCTCAAATTCCAGTAACATCTATGCACTTTGTTATCTGTTTAAACTTGTTAATCAGGAAGATTTCCAAAAAGATTTTATCTTTATGTATAGTTGTTTTCTTTATCTGTTTTTTAAAGCAAAACTTTTGGGGGAGAAATTGGAATTTTAAGTAAGTACGAAAAGATTTGCTTTGTATAGTAAGAAAGAATAGAAAAAGAAAAGATTGTCTCCGTATATATGTGTCTACCTTTGAATCTCTATCTTACTGTGGCATTAAATTTTTGTTTTAGGAAAATCTGATCCAACCCTGTGAGAAATGATAGAGTCTACTCATACTTCTTGAACATGGAATGGACCATAAGCAATGGTGCTTACTGAGGTATAGTCGGTAGGCCCAACATATGCTTATAACTCTTTAGTAGCGTGAAAATCTAAATCTCAATCGTACATGTGTGTTTGAACCCATTTTGAAGCATCTAACCCTTTTTATGCTAACAAAACTGATTCAATCAGATATAGGTTTATGTGTTGGATTCTAATTCATACGCCAGGTGACCGTCAAAGTAACGATAATTATCGTCGATGACCCCGTATGTTTTGCTTACGCAAAGATCTCAGGAGTTCATCTTTTTCCCATCCACTTGGATGATTTAACCCCGTCTATTTTGCTTACGTAAATATCTCGGGTGTTCAACCTTTTCCTATCCGCTTGGATAATTTTACGGCTTCTTCTATTTTGCTTAAGCAAAGATCTAGAATGTTCATGCTTTTTAATATCCACTTGGATATTTTTCCTTTTACAACTTCTCATATCCACTTGGATCTTATTTTATTTTGTTTTGACTTACCGAGATGGTACCCTGGTTAACCTGTAAGAGATGATAAGATGAATGCGGGTATTTCTTAAGGATTGATAGGCTTTCAAAACCATTTTATTTCAAAACGTGGGGTACGCCATGTTTCATGCTTAAATGGTACCGCTTAATCACATGGAATCATTGTACAAACAAATGTTCGGGTTTATCTTGCACAAATATCGGCTATCTTCAGGGATTCACAGTAGTTGATTACAAAACGAAGTGTTTCAACAGTTTAACCAGACATGATCTCACGTTGGATCTTTTCCAAGGCTAATTGTAGATATTCTTTATTTGGTTTTTACTTTCATTTCTTTTCCTTATAAATTATACCTAATCATCCTTATTAGCTTGTTTAAATAGCATACATATGTTTATCTCATTAATTTTGGATTAAGTATTTTAGGTCAACCGAAACTACATCCTGCCCAAAACTTCCCTGGCACCCGAAATTACCCTGCCCTATCGAAACTAGTAGTTTCGACAGGGGCGTTTTGGTCTTTTGTAAAGCCCAAATTGAATTTCTTCATAATCATATACTTTTGCATGCTCGTTCTCACAATCACTCTCCGAAATCCATTTACACCTTCCATTCACAAACATAAGCTCAAAATCATCGGTTTAAGTCTGCAAGATCAGTGTTCCGTATTTGATTCCCCCATAGTCTTTATCATCAGGTTCGATTTCTCAGACTCGTGTTACTGTTTCATTTAGCAAAGGCTAGGGTTTCCATCTTAACCTTTTTGCGACTGAAATCATGAAGTTAAGGTTGTTTCTTGTCTAAAACCTTGTTTATAACCTCACCATTGTCAATATCTCACATCTTTACTATACATTTTTGCAGATTCACCTCAAGAATTCGGTAAGATGAAGTTTCGATAACTTTTCAGGCGTTTCTTACCCTTTTCTTCTTTATGTGTCTGAGACTGATCAGGGTTTGGACATCCAAACTACTTGTTTCAATAAAAAGGGTGTTTTTTTTAAATAAGTCATTCAATATTTGAACAGGTTTTTGATCGAAACAAGTTGTTTCGATACCCAAGATGTATCCGAAATTAAGGAGTTTCGATTAGGGTTCCTTCCCGAAATTAAGTAGTTTAGATTTGGTATCTTCAACCGAAACTAGGAGTTTTGGTCAGGCCTTTTTTAAATTTTTCTATGTGTTGACTGACTTTTGATATTTTTGTCCTTGGCAGAAATGGATCTTCTATTTGTTAAGAAGCACAATATATGTTCCTTTCTTAATGCTGCTGATCCCAATAGTGCAAACTTTGTGCTAGTTCTCAACTTTCTAGCTAACTCAAACATCAGCTTTGCAATAAGCCACAACTTGCCTGTGTTTGAATCATCTATCAAACAGTTCTGGGCTACTGCAACAAGGATCTCCATCAATAACATAGAACATATCAGAGCTACAGTCCAAAACCAAGAAGTTCTATTTTCTGAAGCCACTGTTAGGGAGGTACTACAGTTCAATGACAACCATGAGGCTCCAATGGAATTTACAACTTTCTATATCAAAGAATGCTTTAGAAGAATGGGTCACCCAAATGAATTCAAGAGTGGACATATAACAAAGACTTTCCTTGCTCCTCACTGGAGGTATACTGTGCATGTGTTCATTCATTGCATCTCAATTAGAGAAGGTGGACTTGACTCTGCCAATGCCATGGTGGCATCCGCTATTCTTGGTTTGATCAAAGGAAGGGATTATAATTTTTCTCGATTGGTGTTCATACAACTGATAGAGAATCTTACTGGAAGAGTGAAAGACAAGTTACTTGTGTACCCAATATTCCTGCAAATGATAATTAACCACCTTCAGCCAAATCTGCCACAAGAAGGACCCATCCTAGTTTTTGACCATATGAATGCCAAGACTCTGAGCTACATGAAGAGTACAAGTTCAAGAATTAATAGAATTGTAGTCAACATTTCTTTATTTGGACATGTTATTGGAGAAGAGGAAGAGGTTGTTCCTGATTTAATTATTGAATCCTCATCATCTAAGGAGGAAGAAGAAGAAGAGGAACAAGAACAAGGCAATCAGGGTAATCAAGAAGCAGAAATTGAGATTGAAGCAGAAATACAACAAGAACAGTAAGCTGAGCAGCCAATCGTGGAAGCTCAGTTTCTTGATGAAGAAATAGAGAATCCGGATCCTTATAACTTTCAGGAACAAGCTGAGAATGTTGAAGCTAATGTGAATGATGAGGTTCAAGTCCAAGCTAATGTAGAGGCTGAACCAGTATCAAGTGGGACTTTGGAAGAGGGAATCTATGGTACATAATATGACTAGTCTGAATCTGAGGAACAGACAGAACCTCTTGCATCTTCATCAAAAAGACAAGACAATTCAGAGTTAGATTGTGAGCAAGAGGAGCCCTGAGCTAAAAGGATCAAGATTGGGCTAGAATCCCTTACCACATCCATAGAATCACTCTTTGAAGCACCTGAACACCCAACACCCATACATGCCTCCATTTCTCCACAACCTACTCCACAATACACACCACCTGCCCAAGAAACATCTTCTCCTGTCCCAGGAGTTAAAAGTTTGAGTTTAAAAGTAAACAGTATACTTGAACAAGTAGCTAAGAAAGATGAAGAGATTAAGAGTCTAAAGTCTGACTTGACTGAGCATAAAGATGAAGTAAAAGATCTAAAACTAGAAGTAAATGCTCTAAAAAATCAACAGGATCTCCATCAAACTCAGTTGGCTGCTCTATAGGAGTTACTTTCTAAACAACAACAAGACCTTATAGCTGTAACTGACCTGGTGAATCAGCTTAAAGCTTCTCTAGTCCAGCCAACTCATAAGGAACCCACTTCCACAGCTCAGGGGATGACCAATGTATCTCAATCCACATCTGCTGGTGGACCCTCTTCCCCTGCCTTTGTGACTAATCCTGAGTCTACCTTGACTATTTATTCAGGTCCTGTTGCCAAGCCAAAGGAAACTGTGGAGGTGAAGTTGGAAGAGACAGAATACGACCTTCCCTCAGCTGGTGAAATAAGAGTTGCAAGTGGAAAGGGAAAAGGAAAAGAGTTGGATTCTGATGTTATTATTTTGGATGAAGAAGAGATTAGATCAGATCACGAGCTGAATGATCTGTTGAATCAAATTGACAACTATGGGATAGATGATGAGTATCCAGATATTATGACCACCAGAGACCTGCCTGAAGAAAGGACTAGGTATTTTACTGATCAGGGTGATGAAATCCAGGCATTATCCGACGATGAGAAAGAAGAATCTAATGTGAAAGTTGACATGGTAGAGCCTGTAATCCCTGATGAGCCATTAACAACTCACACTGAGCCAACCCCCTCTGAATCCACCCCAACTGAACCAATCCAAGCACCTAAACCAAATCCTAACTATCCTTACCGCAATAAGCCATGGTTAAGGAAAATGGTTGAGAAGGAGGCACCCAATCAGTACGAATGGTTTGCTGAATATCAAGAACTCAAAAGCCCTCCTGTGGGATGGAAGTATGATAAAGAAAGGGGTTTGTTCATCATTAGAAAGTCAAGGGAGGAGTAGAACACTTCAAAAATATGACGGACTTCAACTCTCTCCCTACCTATGATCTTCAGGCATTGGCCAAACTTCCACTCCAAAACCTTGACAAAGTGATGATGCCTACTGATTTTGAACAGTACCTTTCTACCCAAACCTGGAATGACTTCTGAGTTATGAAACCTACACCTCCAAAAAGAATCCTTTCAAACACAAGAATTCATCCCAAGACAAATAGACCCTATGTCTTTATGATGTACCGACCGGCACAAACTGTCAAAACTATCACGTTGCCACGGATAGTACCTATTTAACTACAAAATTTTAGAAGAGGGTTTTACAATCCAACCATTGGAAGTGCAATGATTGAATGTGAAGGCAACCTGAAGATCTTGAAGTGTTATTTAAAAACCATATTCATGTCTTTAATAAAGATGATGAGGTAGATGCAAAGGCATACCAAAGAGTTGTGACATTGCATGTAAAGCCATACAATCCAACACCAAGTGAAACACCAACTACTCAGTGAAAGTTGAAGACATTGATGCAACAGCTTAAGGGGAGATTGTAGGGAATAGTCTTTTGTAAGCTGATGTCATCAATGTATTTTTTAACATTGTGTACTTTGTTTCCTTTCTTTTTATTTCTGTTAATTTCATTTGATGTAATTTACTGCTTTATTAGTTTAAGTCTGGGCCATCAAAACTACCTAGTTTCAGTTAAGGTTGTTCAACTGAAACTAGTAGTTTCGATAGATAGGGAGTTTCGACTGGATGTTCACTCATGTAAATGCTCAACCGAAACTACTAGTTTCGGTGAGCATAGTTTCAATGCCTGTTAGCTCACTATAAATAGCCTAGTTTGATAATGTTTAGGGTGTGGATAACGGCTATAACCCTAAAATTCTCTCTTTCACATTTGTTCTTGACTCAATACAGATTTGGAGTTATTCATCTCTTGTTCCTGCATTTTCATATCATTTAGTGTTGATTCTAGTATGGTTAGCCGGTTTATCATCACCATTTCTGTTTCTTATCTCTGTTTCACCACCATACACACAGATTCCGCCTGTGTATATGATTGATCATCTGTGTGATTCTGCAATAGAATCAGGACCTACAACCAGTAATTGACAAATAGACAAAAACCCAGAAATTTGACTGTGTTGATTTACGATTAGAAATCCGAATAATTGACATAAGATGAATCCCTAGTTAATTCTCTACCAATTTTAGAACATAAAACCTGAGGAAATCAATGGTTCACGATTAGAAAACCGAGTAACTGATGACAACACCAAATCTCAAGAACCAAACTGTTTAATCAATAACAGAAAACAAGAGCATGCAATTAATCATACGATTGAATCACAAAACTAATCCAACAAAGTATAAACCCATAAAAAGTCACCCAACGAAAGTATTCCTACACCCGGGAACAACCATGAGTGAATTAGCTATGAATAAACGACATTGTACCTTTAAAACTTAATCCGGAGTTACAAAACATCAACTAATGAAAATGGAAGCCTTAAGAACCTTCAAGATCGTCCCCTAGTCGTCCAAGAAGCTCCCAATGATGACAACCTTTAGGGTTTAGACTTGAATATATGGGAAAAATCATAAAATCCCTACAACTACTCACTTTGGCGTAGGCAACGCCGGGGTGGTGTGTGCTACGCCCTCAACTAAAATCCTACGCTGACTCCCCTGATCAAGGCCGACTCAAACGCCAAAAATAATTCGAGCGTAAGCTATGCCGGGGCTGGCGTAGGCTACGCCAAAACCTAATTTTCATACTTAGCTCGTCGAAACACCCCAAACCATGGCTCTCGTAACTCATTTTCTAGCCCAGGATATGCTTATGTCATGTTTTGCACTATAGAACTTCCCGATCAGCCTCCATCTTTGCATAGTTTCACATCCGATCCTTCTACGTCCTCCTAAATGCTTACAAAACACGTACTTAGCATCCAAAAACCTATAAATCATAAACATAAGTAAACTAAACGCGTTCTATACAATAATTCAACTAAGAATATGAAATTACGCATAACACCTCCTATCCAATCAGACACTCATCACATCCCCACACTTGACATTTGCTTACCCCCAAGCAAATCTCTCTCGCAACCGTCCAACCATCATTAACAAATACCCTTCACTTATCCCTTACTAATTCTCAGCTAAGGTCCAAATTCATACCCAACTCATGTGACTCTATCATAGTCAACAATTCTTATATTTTTGCAAGCACATGTGTCACATTTTCACAACAGATTCATCTAACCGAGCCTAACAGACCTTCAAGCTTTCCCCATGCATGCAATCACACCTTCTCACATTATACCCAAACTGTACATGAATCAAAAGGACTTTACTGGGTTTAGTATTAGGATTAGGTTAAGGTGTGGATTAAGGATTTCATAAAGTGGCTAATGGTGATGAAATCTACACTGGCTAGGCTAATTTTCATGAATAACTTCCAATTAAGCACAAGTTGATAACTTATGTAAGGATTATCCCAATAGTCAAACACCTCACTTAGGCAAACATTGGCCCCATTTTTTTTCTCTCCTCTCTGTTGGGATTCACTAACATCGACCCTCTTTTAAGCATGGACAACATTGGCCCTTGAACTCATTCCCTCAACTTCCCTTTCTCCGAACAATGTGACCTTTTTCAGCCAATATTTTCATATAATTTGAAAACGTCCGCATTGACTTACTGAAGCTCGAGGCATGGACTTCGGCCGATATAACATCTACTTTAACGCTCATAAAACAACCAATAAACACTAACCAACTGGATTTCACCACACGGCTTTAAAAAAATAGAAAGGTTAACAAAGGTTAATGGGTGATAATATGGGTTTTCAAAAAGAAAGGGATAAAGGCTCATGCTTGGCTTCTAAGGGAAAATTATGATAGGGATAACACATAAACAGGTTCAAAAGAAGGGTATAGCCCTAATGCCTTTATCATTTTCATGCAACAATTTAGTTCATGCTTGAAACGTATCATATATGCTGAATTAGTGAAATGTACCAATGTAAAGACATGCATGAAAGGTCCACCCTCTAGCTTATTACCCCCGGTTAGATGATTCTACCAATTTTCCATAAATACATAAGAGTACGACCATGACTCCGGACCTAGACCAATATGTTAGCAAGTAAAAAGATTGTGATTTACATTGAAAACTTTTATCTTCAAGCACAATTCAATCCTTTAAATTTTCAATTTTTCTCAATTTTCAATTATTTTGACTTTATTCCCCCATCCTCACACTTAAATCATACATTGTCCCCAATGTATATTAAAATGAAAGTTTTGTGTGGTTCAAAGGTATTAATCTTCCCAGATTCCCAAATCCGTCTTGTAACCCTCAACTACCCATGGGTGAGACGACTCAGTTATATACAAACGAAAATTAAAATAACTAAACACACCAAAAATAAAATAATTCAAACAACTAAACAAAATAAAATAAAACTAAGAAAGAGCACATGACCTTATTATATCTTCATGTCGAGGTCCTCGTGTGAGTAGAGCAAACTCCTAAACTCACTTTCGTAGGAATCACGGTTGCATTTAGCATATGCAACAAGCCTTTTAAACCCCTCGGTAGCCCGAGTGGACGAGTGAAGTCTCATGAGGGTATCTATTGAACACACCCACAAAGTTCATGCTGCCTTCATAAGCCTTTCCCACACTTGGGTCTTGCTATATTGACAACAAACTAAAACAAAAACACAAACAAAAACGAATGCAAACAACCGGGTTGCCTCCCGTTTAGCGCTATGTTTTTAAGGTCTTCAGCCAGACCTTACCTGATTTAGCACTTATGGTGGTTGGAACACAAATTCCTTTCCAACTGATACATCACCTGCTCGGTTCTCCTATCCATTCAACTTAAACATCCTCATATGTTCCACAGCAAGGAACTCTTCCTCATCTCTCATTTCCCAAGACTAATCAGTCACAGCAAGGTTTCTTTGACCTAGCCGGTAATTCTGATGACTTTGTGTCCGACTTATTATAACTACTTGAACTTTCCATCTGTTGTTTCCATGGTGGCTTTTCTACTTGCACTCCCGTTTCCCCACACTTGGGGATTGTTGCATCTACCGCCTCATTCATCCCCTTTAACTTAAAGTTGTCAACAACAAAACCTTTCCCTTTTGTGTCACCCTCATCCACTTTAGACCGAGGAGGAGACTTATTAGTAGTACCTGCTTTGGAATATTTAACTGTATTAAAATAAGTAAAAGTATTGTAAAGAATATTTAAGTTAAAATCATGGTTTCCAAAGGTCATACTGACTGTGTTGTCTCTGTAATTAATTTGGGCATTGGCAGACGTCAAAAATGGTCTTCCAAGGATGGCCCTATTTTGCTTCTTCTTCACAGTCGGTGCATAATCAAGTGCCAATAAATATTCGGGGTAATAGAATTCCCCGACTTTCACAGCAACTACTCTAATCATCCCCCGACATCGTTTCCGTGTCAAATCGGCTAACACCACAATTGTTTCAACTTGCTGCAGAGGACCAATGTCAGACTGGTCATACAGACTTCCCGGTAATATGCTGACACTCGATCCATAATCCAACAATGCTTGACTAATCTTTATTTTCCCAACTTTAACTAGGATAAGGGGTTCTTCTAACTCACTTTCATCTTCTGAATCACTCTGTTCACCATCTTGGTGGGCACTCACCGCACTAACATAAGCATTCTTTGAACTGGACCCTTGATGTTGAGGGTTTAACTTTGTGTCACTCGGTAATTGCCCTTGCAGTCTTCCTGCCACTTCAGCCAACTTCTCAGCCAATTGCCCCAGTTGTCTCTCAACAGCTTCATCGGTCCTGGTCTGAATTTCTCTATCTTGCTCAATTCTCTTCAGTGATTCCATTATAGCCACAAGTTGTTGGTCATTACCGGTTGAAGATCCATTCTACTGACTTCCCGATTGTTGGGACTGTTGAGTTTGATTTTCTTAGTAGCTTCTCTGCTGATAGCCTCCTTGTTGTTGGTATTTCATGTACCATAATTTATACATGTTTTACATGAATAATAATCCACATATTATGGTACTAATTGAACAATAACCTTGCAATTGCTACTTAAAACGTTTATATTTTATCATTTCAGTTTATTCTGTCTTTTAAAGATAAAAAAAGATAAAACCTATCAAAAGCACCAAGAAACCAAGCTTCTAGAAGGATCATTCCTGAGCTTTGACCCCCAAGAAGTCAACAAAGGTCAACAAAAGTCAACCAACAACTAAAAGACAAAAGTGGACAGCAGGCAGGGGGATGCACGGCTGTGCATCCTAATGCACCGACATGCATCCCAATGCACAGGCGTGCATCAGCCCTGCTTGCTCGCCACGGCTCCCAGTACACTGCCACACAAGTACCCTATGATTCCCTAGGTGTTTGCACGCCCGTGTAATCCAATGCACGACCGTGCATTACTCATTTTGAGGCCTATAAATAGGAGGCTTGGGTTCTTCATTCTACACACCACAAGAACTTTCAAGACACTATCTATAGATAGTATTTTGTAGCTTAGATTAGAGAGTAGAGAGTAGAGAGACCCCTCTTCTTTGTTCCACAATAGGGGAGCCTACGAAATTCAGCGTTACGCTAGTTAGTATGGCCATTCGTGGCTAAACTCTTTGTATTGGTAGGGTGAAGATGAAGATTGGTGTATGTTAACATTTAACTTATTAATCTAGTGGTATGTTTATGTCTTTAATTATTCATTCTTAAAACTACCTTCTAGGTGAGCTTTTTATTATTATTATCTAATTCTGTCTTTACACTTGTGAGTGTTCTTGATTTCAAAGCGTAAGTCCGTAAAACCTTTTTGATCAAACTTCTTTTAATACTTGTACGTCTTTATACAAGTAGAGATTGATAAGTCAAGGCTTGGTCAACATTAATAAGGTCATACATATTTATACGAACTTGTTATGAGACCAAGAATTGGTGAACACACGTTGGGAACGGTACGTCTTTATACATGGTCCCATTGTTACACCGCCTCCCGGTGAGCAAAGTCTAATCAACTTTTTAATAATAATGTTGATGCACTTTCCTGTGACAACACTCTAGATAGAGTCTTAGGTAGTATGTCTAATGTCTGTAATTTGTCTTTGTATTTATGAGTCATTATGTAATGGTTTATCGAGTTGTATTTACTTTTACATAATGTATGTTGTGTTTCTGTTAAGTGTTTTGCGCACTTACAAGTGCGCAGGAGAAAGCTCCTACGTACTTAGCAAGTACGCAAGAACACCTTTGCGTACTTGTTAAGTACGCAAGAGCAATTGGTCCTGCGCACTTGCTAAGTGCGCAGGCATCAGGTCTGTATAAATAGGATAGGTTCACAGAAGCTAAGTACGCAGGAACATTTGTTTAGACGAACTCAGTTCTGCTAAGTACGCAGCTTGTATTCTCTCTGTAACCGTCGAGTGTTTATAATACAAAGAACGTTTATTGTGAATCTCGTGTTTGGTTTACTTTGTTTAGTAAGACTCTCCACCTAGTCACGGGTATTCCGCAACCCGGTTTGACTAGTAGACCACTTGCATGTGACGATCCGACACACACGAAGGGACCTACAAGTTGTATCAGAGCATTGCTCTTGAATTCGAGTGTTGTAAGTGAGTTTGGAGACGTTTTACTGAGTTTTACAAGCAAAAAGAGGTATTTTTGTGATAAAAAAGGGGTAGCTCTTGAGCACTTTTTTAGAAGCAAAAATCTCTCAAAAACCGATTTTTGTTGTGTATTTTTGTGTTTTGAGCATCAAAGGTTGATTAGAAACTTGTTTCTGATCCTTTGGCTCGATTGCATTGATCATCAGCCTACTTTTCACTATCTTCGGCGATTTTCAGGTGACCGGAAAAGGTTGTGAGAGTTGCTGAAAAGGTGTCATGCGTACTTACCATTTTTGGTAAAAAGTACAGTTTTCTGCGTACTTACTAACTACGCAAGAGTTATCTCCTGCGTACTTACAAGTGCGCAAGACTGAACTTGTGCGAACTTAAGATATATCCTGCGTACTTAATATTTCCTCCTGCGTACTTAACAAGTACGCAAGAGTAAGTCTTAACTACGCAAGACCATTTCTCAAGTGCGCAAGGCCAAAACCAAGTACGCAACAGTGTCTGATTTTTCTGATTTTTGACCAAGTAATTCACTATGTCGAACCTTCAGAATCTTGGAAACATGTTAAATTATGATAATGAGATCGGTACACCTCAGAAACCGCCTAAACTATTAAATGTAAACGATTATTCCAATTGGAAGGCGCGTTTTGAGCACTACATTTCATACACCGACTATCATTATGGATACCAATCCTTGAGGGATATAAGCATCCCACACACATCTATCTTGATGAAGAGGTGCCAAAGCCCATCTCTAAGCTTGATGAAGAACAAAAGAAAGCTTATGATCGGGAAAAGAAGGCTCTTGGCTCAATCACTATGTCATTAACTCGGGAATTGTTTTACAGTTTCCGAGGCTATGACACCTCCAAGGATCTTTGGAAAGCACTTCAGAAAAGATTTGAGGGGAACAGTGACATTAAGAAGAGTAAGCGGGATCTTCTCCGGAAGCATATGAATGCTTCAATTTCATGGAAAATGAATCGTTAGATGATCTCATCTCTAGATTCTATCATTTACAAACGGAGTTGAAAGCTTTTGAACTGAAATATCCCGATGAAGAACTGGTGGAAAAATTTCTTGATGCTTTGCCACCAAAGTTTGAGATGTACACAACCCTGATGAGGGAAAATCCTAAATTCTATGAGTTAACAGTAGATGAGGCTATTGGTAAGATTCAAGCTCATAACATGAATCTTATGAAGAAGGAGAGCTCGGGAAGACCTCAGATACAGGACCCTTCCATGTATCATGGGACGACTTCCACTTCAAAATCATCGGGCTCTGGAATTGCCCTCTTTACTGGACGCTCCAATGAAGAAGACCACTCAAATGGGTGTGGTGGTCATGCTTGTTATGCATCCGGATCAGGGTTGGGAACTAATCATCAACACACCTCAAGAAATCCTCCAGCTACGTCTTCAGCTAACCATTCTGCAATAGTCAAAATAGCTGAAGATCATGTAGCATTGTTTTCATCATGTATGCGTGCGTATGAGAATTTCATAGGCGGCAAGCTAACGGATCCCGAAACTATTGAAGAAGACTTTAACCAAGTGGATCCTGATGATATTGAGGACATGGATATTCAATGGAATATAGCCATGCTTTTGAGGAGGGCCAAGCGTTTCCTGAACAGAACAGGAACAAAGTTCATTGGTGGACATTCTAATGCAAAGGTTGGATTTGATAAATCCAAGGCCAAATGCTACAAGTGTCTGAACTATGGACACTTTGCTCGTGAGTGTCAAAAAGACCGAGCACCGGCCTCTGGTTTCACCAGACCTAGCCAGGGAAACAGCCACGGCCACAACAACACTAGCCACCACAATCAACATCAAGGTGGTTCGTCAAATGCACTGGTAGCTCAGCATGACGAAAACTTTGATTGGGGTGTTCATCTAGAGGACGCCATCATTGCTCAAACACAGGTTGGTCTCATGGCTGATATCATGGAGCTGATGGAGGCTGAGAGAAAAGAAGCTGAGGAGAAGGAAGCTTCTGTAGCCGTTGAAAAGGAGTCTACCACTGTCGTTGCTCTCATGGCCATTGGAGAAGCACAGAGTTCATCATCTGAGGTAGATTCTAACCCTTTCTCTGTTATTTCTTGTTCTAAATGTCTAGAGCTAAAGCATGAAATTTCTAAGCTCCAAGACAAAATCGAACCCCTAACTATGGCAGCTCATAATTACAAAGCAAACGAAAAACGTTTTAAAGAGTCTGTTGAAACGTTGAAAAAAGAAAAATGTGAATATTCTTTACAAATAAGTGAGCAACATGTTCACTTGGATATTGCGTATAGGGGGTTAGAAAAACGGAACAATGAAATCAACAAACTGCAAAATGAGATCCTGCAGTTAAAATGTACAAATGAGAAGTTGAAAAACTCTCGCTTTGTGGTGGAGCACTACGAATCAGTAGTGAGGAAAATGAAGGGTATAGGTCTTGGTACCAATGCCATTCCTCCACCAATAAGTGGGAAGTTTGTCAATAGCTTGTTAGACATTGATCTCACCTGTCTAGATGAGTCCTCTGATAAGGATGATTCCCCTAAAAAGGATGAATCCTCAAGTAAGGCTAACTCCACATCTAGTGAGGAGTATGTTACTGCTTCTGAAGATGGGTCGGTTGACACTTGCCCTGAAGGAGTAGTCTCTGAGGAGTTGTTGACTGAACAGAAAGTCCACAAAAACATTATCACTAATGGTGATAACTGCATTTTAACTGAACCTGATATCATTGAAACAAATGATAAACTTAAGGTAATGCTTTACGGGGGTTATAAAAATATTAACCAAGTTAAGAAAGAGGCTTTTTCAGCTCATTATGGGCTTGGTTACAAAGAGAATTTGCAAAAGTATTATACCCCCAAAAACCAAACTGAAAAAGGTCAGACTTCTGTTCATAAACCAACTCCTCCTGCTCATAATGGAGAGTTATCTAAGGCCAGATCTAATGAGCCTTACAAGAGAACTTATGTAGACAAGAGGAACTGTTTTCACTGTGGCTTGGTTGGTCACATTGTTGTGAACTGTCCTTCTAAGAACCAAGGGAAACGGCATGTTGTTTCACAGCATGCTGTTATCCCCAGGTCGCCACCAGTGAAACCATCTCCCAAAAGTCCAAAGCAGAATGTGGTGAAACCACCAGTACAACCTATGGGAAAACCTAAGATTAAATCTGAGGCCAAACCATCTGTTGCAAGAAAGGTAAAGCAACCTGCTGTACCTCGTGTGTCTACATCTGGTAGTACACGCACTGGTGAGAAATCTGTGGCTAGACTCTCTAAGCCACAAAGAAGAAGAAGGAATAAGAGGTTGAGAAAGCTGGAACAACTGACTAAGACTCAATCAAGTGAAGCTTCCACAAGTTCACCGGCTGTGGTTGAGCCAAGGTCTACTGTTCTGGTTAAGAATCAAAAGAGATCCTGGAACAAGAAAGTTAAAGGTTCTCAATCTCCTGTTCCAAATTCATCCAAAGATTCACCAATTTTGAACAGTCATCATGACTGTGAGTTGAAAGAAGTAGTTTATTTTGAGAAGGATGGACGACCCAAGACCACAATGGCTTGGGTCTCCAAATCTAACTAATTCTTTTGTTACTCGTGCAGGGACGTCCGAAGGGTACTATCTCTAACCGTTGGTATGTAGATAGTGGATGCTCCCGGCACATGACAGGAAACATGGCCTTGCTTCAAGACGTTAAACCATTCAGAGGCGGCTATGTGGCCTTTGCCGGAGAAAAAGGCGGCAGTATCACGTGTCAAGGCGTGGTTTCGAACGGTTGTGTCAGGTTTGACAATGTCAACTTCTGCGAGCAGCTGAAGCATAACCTGTTGAGTGTCTCCCAAATGTGTGATAAGGAGTACTCAGTGATGTTTGACAAATCAGAATGCCTGATTCTCAAACCCGGTTTTGAGGTTCCCGAAGACTGGATTCTGATGAGAGCACCAAGATCAAACGACACTTATCAGATCGATATGAGCGTGGCAACAACCACCTCATCAGTTGCTACTGTTTGCTTACAAAAGCGACAGAACTTGACTCCATCTTGTGGCATAGGAAACTCGGACATATTTCTTATCGTAAAATGAATCATCTTGTCCGAAACGGTTTGGTAACCGGGGTTCCTAAGTTGAGGTTTACCGTTGCAGATGACTGTATGCCGTGTAAAAAGGGCAAACAGCAACGGAAGTCTCACAAGCCCAAGCTCCAAAACTCTATCGATACCCCTTTGGAGCTATTACACATGGATCTGTTTGGCCCCATAAGTATCAGGAGTATTGGAGGTAAGTTGTTCTGTCTAGTTGTAACTGATGATTTCTCACGTTTTTCTTGGGTGCATTTTTTAGGTACAAAAGACGAGACTGCTGATATTCTTCAATACCTGATCCTGAGCTTGGAATCTCTTTGCAAGATGAAAGTTAGAAGATTAAGGAGTGACAACGGAATTGAGTTCAAGAATAATTTGATGGAACTTTTCTGTCTCAAGAGAGGGATCCGTCACGAATTCAGCGCGCCGTACACACCTTAGCAGAATGGAGTGGCTGAACGGAAGAACAGAACACTGATCGAGACTGCAAGGACTATGCTGTCAGATGCAAAGCTTCCTGTCACTTTCTGGGCAGAAGCAGTTAATACAGCTTGTCACGTCTTAAACAGGGTTCTGGTTGTGAAAAGGCACAACAAGACATGTTATTAGTTGATCAACAATCGACTTCCCAATCTTGATTACCTAGTTCCTTTTGGTAGTCCTTGTTTCTTGTTGCTACAGTATAAAGACCGTCAGTCTAAATTTCATGCGAAAGCGGTGGAAGGCATCTTCTTAGGATATGTTGCCAATTCGCCCTGCAAGAGAGTGTACAACATAGGAACTCGTACTGTCGAGGAATGGTTTGAAGTGGACTGTAGTAAACACAGCACTCCACCAGAACCAAAAGGTCCAGCTTGGGGTTTTGATTATGATGCGCTATTCAAGTCTTTCAATCTTCCTGACTTATCTGCAGAAGACGCCGCAAATGTTTATGATTTATTGCGTGACGACAATGACTCCAGTTTTTCTACTCGTGCTACTGCACCAATTATAACTCCTGATTCCAATGCTGCACCTGCATCTGGAACTCATGACAGTGATAACAGTGAAGATGTTCTTCTTGATGGAGATGAAGCTCCAGCCAATCCTAACACAACTGTAGGAAATGAAGCTCCAGCTGATCTAATAAACATTGAATCTTCTTCCTCTGGAACACAGGAAATGGGGGAGTTAAGCACGAATCTAGATTCAGAAATTCAAGAACCGATTGTACCGGAGACGAGGGTGCATAGGAATCATCCAATCGACAACATTATTGGTGATCCTTATGCCGGTGTTCAGACTCGTCATAGAACCATCACTGAGAACACCAGTCTTTACACAGAGATATTTGACACTGGTGTCATGGAAACATGTCTGCATGCTGCATTAGTGTCCCAGTTAGAGCCGAAGAATGTGAAGGAGGCACTCACTGACAACTGTTGGATTGAGGCGATGCAAGATGAACTGTCTCAATTCCAAAAGTTGCACGTGTGGGATTTAGTTGACTTGCCAAAAGGCTTTCAGCCAATTGGTACCAGATGGGTGTTCAAATGCAAGACGGATGATCGTCATGTAGTTGTGAAGAACAAAGCAAGGTTGGTTGTTCAGGGTTTTTATCAACAAGAGGGCTTGGATTACAATGAAGTATATGCCCCAGTTGCTAGAATTGAGGCCATTCGACTATTCTTGGCTTATGCCACATATGTCGGCTTCAAGGTCTATCAACTTGATGTGAAGAGTGCTTTCCTTTATGGTAAGGTGCATGAAGAAGTCTATGTCACTCAACCTCCCGGTTTTGAAGATCCGCATAATATCAATAAAGTGTACAAGCTCGACAAAGCACTTTATGGTCTTCATCAAGCACCGCGGGCATGGTATGAGACATTATCTAAGCATTTACTGTCTAATGGTTTCGACCGTGGACAGATTGACTCGACTCTCTTCATACGGAAAGCAGGAGGTGACATTCTTCTTGTGCAAGTATATGTCGACGACATTATCTTTGGGTCGACCAATGAAAGGATGTGTAGGGAATTCGAGAAGGTGATGAAGTCCAAGTTTGAAATGAGCAATATGGGTGAACTGTCATTCTTTCTAGGTCTGCAAGTCAGTCAAAGAGAGAATGGTATTTATCTACATCAAACTAAGTACGTGCAGGACATCTTGTCAAAATACAAGATGAGTGATAGCACTCCTTATGGCACACCAATCCCAGTCAATCATGGTTTGCATCCCGACAGAGATGGAAAGGATGTGGACAGCAGGTTGTACCGTGGGATGATCGGATCACTTATGTATCTCACAGCTTCAAGACCCGATATAATGTTTGCTGTATGTTTGTGCTCAAGGTTTCAGTCTCAACCAAAGGAGTCACATATGATAGCTGTGAAGAGAATTTTCAGATATCTGAAAGGGAAACCCCGATTAGGTCTTTGGTACTCTAAGCAGTAGTCATTCGACTTCAAAGCCTACACTGATTCAGATTATGGCGGTTGTAACCTTGACAGAAAGTCAACTTCTGGTGGATGTCAATTCTTAGGAGACAGGCTGGTCTCCTGGCAGTGCAAGAAGCAGTCAACGGTTTCTGTCTCAACTTGTGAAGCAGAATACATTGCTGCAGCGAGCGGTTGTTCTCAGATACTGTGGATTCAGCAGCAGTTGAGAGACTGCGGCTTAAACTTCACTGGAACTCCTCTATTCATTGACAACAATGCCACCATGTCCATCACAAATAACCCGGTGAAACATTCCAAAACTAAACATATAGAGATTCGCCATCATTTCATCCGTGATTGTGCTGAAAAGCATTTAATTGAACTTGTAAAAGTTCACACGGATGACAATCTTGCTGACCTTTTCATAAAGGCATTTGATCGATCCCGTTTTGAGCAACTTGTCAACTTGATAGGAATGTTCAATCCTGAGTGAAAACTAAGTTTTCTTAAATCATTTCAATTCATGGAAGTTAAATTTTCAATTCTTTTAAATTTTCTGTATAGTTCTTTTAGTTTTAAAATATTTTACAAAAATCAAAAAAAATATATAGAAAATGGAGAAAATTTCAAAGTTAACTTGAGAAAAGAGGAAATGATAGTACATAAAAAATGATCTAAACTTCATAGACTGCTCATATGGGAAATGATTGCGTCATGCTTACTTATCTGTTTAAAAAAAATTGTTATGTTTTTAATCTGTTTGTTTACAAGTAATTTGAATTGTCAGTAGGCTGTATGCGTCTTTGAATCACTAATAGTGTGGAAACTAAATCTAAATTACAACTGTGATTTGAACCCATATTTGCAAGCGTGTGTGAGTAAAAGATTAGAAAAGATCACTATCAGATAAAGGATGTTAGATTTTAACAATAATTTTCTTTTGAGATCAGTTTCGGGTTATGTTGTTAGCACAATTAATGCGGTTCATCTCACTGCCCATACTCACAAGTATGCAAGGAGAGATTGAATCAAGACATGTCTCTACATTAACCGTTGAGCATGTATTCACCCTTGAATCATTCCTGGTTCATTGAAATCAAATCCAGATAAAAGTTGGATCCCCTTACCCTATAATCAAACACCATGTTCATTATCCCGAATCATCATACCGATATTCAAAGAAGAAAATCACATGAAACCAAGACAAAAGAATCACTCGATTCTAAATCTTATGATTCCTGATAATCCTTATGGATTTTGCTTGATTTTTCTGTGCTAATTGATGTAACTTCATTCTAAAAATTAAGAAAATCATTGGAAAAATGTTAGATGCCTTGAAGATAGTGCAATATATCATAGCATATCAGTGGGGTACACGTTGTATATCTTATAATTAATACCTTAATACACAAGAACATGATACAAAGATGCGTATAGTTTCAAATCTTATAATATTGTCAACTTGAATTACTTGTTTATGTGCTTATTACGTATGAATAAAAGAGTAATACATGACATGATCCCATATTCTTTGATGTTTATATTGTATCGTTTTTGCTATAAGTTAGCCTGATATGATCCTCTGCTCGTACCTTTGATCAAAAAAATAGCTTATGTAAATGATTGTATATATCTATCTTGAAAAGAACAAAAAGATTTTAAGTTTGTTAAGTTTATGCATAGTTCAAGTTTAAATCAGAAAAAGGCCAAAAATATTTTATGTTTAATCTTCATGAATGTTATTTGAATCCTCTTGGTTGAATATTTTTATCTGGTTCGTTATTTGACTTGCAAATCTTCATAATTTGAGTTGAAAGTGTGCGCACATAAGAGTCTCTGCGTACTTGATAAGTGCGCATGAGATAAACCCTGCGTACTTAACAAGTACGCAAGACTTAAGTCATGCGTACTTAGTAAGTACGCAGGAGTTAAGTCCTGCGCACTTAGTAAGTACGCACGATCAATATGTGTTAAGTATAAATACAGAACTTAGAAAATTTTTTAGGGTTTATCACTTTCAAACGTTTTCTCCTGTGATATTCCCTCCGACCATTTTCCTCAAAAATTTCGAGTGTTTCAACTAGAATTTTCATCCCAATCACATTGTCATCTTCGTATTTCATCTCAGTGGTGAGATTATAGGCCAATTCCATCCATCGATTCTTGACATTTGGACCGATTCTTGACTTAGAAAATATTAGGTTAATGCCGACAAAATTTGGGGTATTTTGGGGTTGTTTGGGTAACTTACTATCTGTAACAAGCTAATAGGAAGCCTTAATCGACTCCCTAATCATCTAATGGTCCTCGATTGATCCGTCGATTGAAATTGAACCGACAGTGGGTCGGCGACGGGTCTCGGTCAAAAATTGAACGAGTGTAGTGTTGATAATGGTACCATAGGTTAGAATCCTTGATTCCGACCTAGTGGCGACCTAATCAACCCACATTTTGAACGAATTACAAGTTTCGGAAATTTTTGCTAAGTGTTGTTCTTGCGCACTTAGCAAGTACGCAAGAAATGCTTCTTGCGTACTTGTTAAGTACGCAAGAGGAAAATCCTGCGCACTTAGTAAGTGCGCACGACCAACACTTAGAAATTTTTTCTAAGTCTGAAAATTTTTTCAAAGTGTAACTACTATACTGTGTCATGTGTGTCTACTTCCAGTGTTATAAGTTGTTCTGAATATGTTTTCTGTGTGTGTTTGCAGGCTATGGCTCGTGCATTCACTGACGAATTCAACCTAGTGGCTAACACCGAACCAGAATGGAAAGGCGCAGCCTTGCAATACAGGGAGATTGTGGATTTTCTCAACAGATCAAGAATAAGTTATGCAATCTCAGCAAACCCAACAGTCTCAAGACCTTACCTAGAGCAATTCTGGGAGACTGCAGAGCACTATTGCACGGTATCCCCGAATGTCATAAGGGCTACCGTTGACGGTCGGGCTATTGCTATCTCCGAGGATACAATAAGGAGAGTATTGCAGTTCGGAGACCTTGCCACCGACCCGACATCCTATCCAGATTACTACGTGGATGGGTGTTGGAGGCACAGAATGGGATATGTCGGGGCAAGGGACTATGCTTCCTACAAGAAGATGTGGGTATTGGATCAATGGCGTTACTTTTCCCACATCATGATCGTGTGTATCTCATCCAGGAGGCAATAGGCAAGAGGTTGCTATCCCCAGGGTTGAAGAGATTCCGACTGTGCAGCCAGTACAAGTTGAAGCTGCACGTCCAGAGTCAGAATCTACCACGCCAGCACGGCAACTGTTTAGAAGGAGGAGAAGGCCACTGGTACAAGCAGATGTGGCAGTCACGGCGGTCACAGAGGTGATTCCTGTGACGGTGACCCTCCCTACTCCAACCGTCCAGGTGACGGTGACTGCTCCACTTCTCACGGAGTCAGTCACCATCACCCCAACCATAACTCCCATCATTACATCCCCCATCCCAACACCCACCAAAGAGCCGTCAGGTCAACCCTTTAACTACGGGATTTCTCACAGGGGTTCGACTTTGACACAATCTTCTCTTCCCCCATCCACAACGCCGAAGCCTCATCATCTAGGCATCCGGATCCAAATGATGCTAGGATCGATGTGCTACAAACCCAAGTTGTTGGCTTGTTGAAGACTATTCAAAAGTCAAAAGAGGATTCTGATGCTCAACAAGCACAGGTAAACTCTCTGGCGAATGAAGTTAAGATTCTGCGTAGCCAGAGAACGGGGACTGATGAACAGTTGAAGAATGTCTTGGCACATAATGAACTGTTAATGAAGACTAACGAAATGATTCTAGGCCACAGAACTTCACTGGAGCTGAGGATGGACTTGCAGAGAAAAGAGCACGCAGCGATGGTCAAATTAGTTGGTGAACTGACCGCGAAGCTAGGTGCTCAGGGGGAGAAGGAGACAGAGAAAGAGAAAGAGAAAGAGAAAGACAAAGAAAAGAAATCCACCGGTGCCGAGTCTTGTCATCCAATCGATCTGACTAAGGATGATGATAAAGACAAGGATCCTGAAGTCGGTCCTAGTGGAGGTGAGCACCTAGCTTTGGCGATTGTGCCCATCTCTTCTGTTCCATTGGCTGAGGGGGAGTCTACTCAGCAAGAGGGTGGTGATACCTCAGGTGGTGGTGGCGGAGATAAAGGGAAGTCAGCGGCTGACGTGCTCAAGGACTTATCTGATGATGAGATCCTCTATTTAGAGCCTGACTATTCCAAAGAGGCACAGATCGATGCTCTCCTTAATCTGGAAGAAGGAGAGATCGACTCTGGTGATGACTGGAATGAGGATGATGATGTGGTGATAGAGATTCCCAAGGGCGACGGGGAAGGAGAGTACGAGTTAGAGGATGGTGAGATCTTTGAAGTACCATCGCTCGAATCTCTGCTCGACACAGGCTCAGTTGACATGGAAAGTAATGTTGAAGCCACAACTGAAGCCTCCCCGATCGACCCTATACCTACGGATCACGAGGCACAAAAAGAGAAACACATGCCTTCTGCATCTACAAAGGGTCCAGCTCCCGTGTGGCAAAATACGTCTATCACAGACAAGCACGGAGCGACAGGTATAATCTTAGCTGTTAGGTACGAGGAGGACAAGCAGTTGTTCGCCATCAAAAGATCTGGGGGGGTTCAATACTTGAAACCCACCAGTGAGGCGTTCAACTCTTTGCCCAAGTACGACCTAGTTAACCTTGCAAACCGCGATCTGCTAAGTCACTCGAATAATGCAGTAGCAATGGGTTTGTGGGTAACACTACAGCGTGAAGCAAGATCAGGAAACTTTGAATACCTCAAGCCTCAGGTGCCCAGAAGAGTCAAGGATAAGCACGCTGTGCATCCTGTGACTAAGAAGCCCATAAAGAGATTGGTATACAAGCCAGTGCGATGTGAAACTAAGATTCCCCTGAGCAAGTTACCTCAGGATATTCTTGGTGACATGTGGTACTGGTACGTTGATCCAAAAACAGGCTAGGCTGTGGTAATGAGTAAAGGTAAGTCAGAAAGTGGAAATATGGTGCCAAAGGAAGTGATCAGGATATTTGATGAAGTCTACTTCATCAACTTTTCTGTGAACGATCTGGAGGTACTAGCCGACAAGTACTGCATCCACATTGACGAATGGACGAAGCTTCTCTCTGCCAAATACGACAAGTTGATCAAGTTCTGTCTTGATTACAAAAAGAAGATGGAAGCTAAGGAGCAGATGCTGTGAAGACTGAAGACCGAAGACTGAAGACGATGAAGATCCCGAGCTGTTGTCAAGGGGGAGTTTGTTGATGCACTTTCCTGTGACAACACTCTGGATAGAGTCTTAGGTAGTATGTCTAATGTCTGTAATTTGTCTTTGTATTTATGAGTCATTATGTAATGGTTTATCGAGTTGTATTTACTTTTACATAATGTATGTTGTGTTTCTGTTAAGTGTTTTACGCACTTACAAGTGCGCAGGAGAAAGCTCCTGCGTACTTAGCAAGTACGCAAGAACACCTTTGCGTACTTGTTAAGTACGCAAGAGCAATTGGTCCTGCGCACTTGCTAAGTGCGCAGGCATCAGGTCTGTATAAATAGGATAGGTTCACAGAAGCTAAGTACGCAGGAACATTTGTTTAGAGGAACTCAGTTCTGCTAAGTACGCAGCTTGTATTCTCTCTGTAACCGTCAAGTGTTTATAATACAAAGAACGTCTATTGTGACTCTCATGTTTGGTTTACTTTGTTTAGTAAGACTCTCCACCTAGTCACGGGTATTCCGCAACCCGGTTTGACTAGTAGAATACTTGCATGTGACGATCCGACACACATGAAGGGACCTACAAATAATAATTAAGCATTTAAGCTCAATGTCCTAAACCAACTTGGAGATAGCATTCAAACAGTTGAGGGTAACGTTGTCCCTAGCTGGGAATCATTACCATTTTATTATTAAAGATTATAAGTCGTGAATCAAATATTGTAAGAATGAGGCTCTAGAAGTGTACCGTTCACATGTTTGTAGTAGTCATACCGCCGGATTAATCAACTTAACATTATCATATACCAAGCGGATTCGAAGCCCAAATCAATACTCGGTTATTTCCTAAACTATATTACGCAGCTATAGGTACACTTGCCTATTGTGTATGTTTTAAGTTTGAGTATTTATCATTTTAATTTAAAAATTTAACACCTGATCTCGTGAAACCATTTCTAAACAAAATATGTATTTATATATATTTTCCTATATCATGCACACGCTATCAGTATCCCTGATTGTCTGGATTTTTTTGATATCCACCTTAATTGTATCCCTGCTGGCGGTTCTGATATTGCATCTGAGTTCCACTCTAATGTCCACCCTGTAAATTCGTTCCCTGAAAGTTAGGATTTAGTTGATTAGATGCATTACCATACCTAAGATTTGGATGATTTCTGGGTCCTTGATGGTAGTGTGTTGCATTCATATCATGTTGCTTCTTGTCTCCACCAATCTGGTTCACTTCTTCCACCTTTCCTTGCTGCCTCGGGCAATCGGCCAAAGTATGGCACCTATCATTACATCTGTCTCAACCCGGATATGTTTGTGACACATTCTCCACCTCTTTTCCTCCCGGTCTACCAAGACGTGCCATTTGAATTTCCATGGCATCCAACTACTTCTGTGTTTCATAGTCAACCGGCTTTGCTGATGAACCCGTCTTTGTCATCCTACTTGCATGAGCTTGCCTTTTCGATATCATGCACATCCTCTCTAAAATGGCCCAATCATCATCTTAATGATTAGAGAATAATGAACTGTTTCTTGTTGAATTCACATCCCTTACATTTTCAGGCAACATGCTATCATCGAACACCTGAATTAACTCCCACCTCTCGATACCATCGTGTGGGCAGTTTCTCAACAACTCCTTAAACCTCTTGAATGCCTCATAGAAAGGCTCCCCCGATTGTTGCTGAAAATATCTTATCGCTGCGCGGGCCACATAGGTCTTATGTGGCGGGAAATATTCATTGAGAAATTATTGTTGTAAATCCGCCCAAGTGGCAATGCTAGCAGATGGAAATGAAAGAAACCATTGCTTTGCCCGATCCTTTAGTGAGAATTAGAAAAGTACCAGTTTAACCTCATCAGTTGTGAACTCTTGACCACCGATGGTCCCACATGTGGCCTCATATTCAGAGAGATATATGTAGGTTTCCTCGGTGGCTCTCCCAAAGAAATGTGGGAGAATCCCTAAACATCGTCGTTAACTCTCAAATGCCCTTCCCCTATGAACCAGTGGTATGACTGGAGAAGCATTCAAAGCTAGAGCCAGGCGGAAGTGACTATCCACCCCTTGGTCTTGTCTTACCTGGGTTTCTATTTCTCAACTGTTCACCTCTGAAATTCTGACGGTTTCTCGGAGGTTGCCTATGTCGATCTTATCTATCCATGTTGCCCAGTTGATGACCATATGTTCCACCGTTATGATAATCCTCTGCTCCCTGTGGTGGTGGCTGCACCCATCCATTTATTCTATCTAACTCATATATCTGATTTCTAGGAGGGATTGCCTCTTGATAGTACGGGTCATGCCAATCTTCATTTTCCAACTCTTCTTGTTGGGAACATGTTTTGATTGATGACTGTGTCTCGGTAAAGACAACTCATCATGATCATATTCTGTGTAGCTTGGATGGCTTATCTGAGGTTGATATGGATGGTTACGAAATTGTGGTGGTGTGGCGGTGGTGGATTTTGTGGTGGTTGTTGTGGTCTCGAACCTTTATTTTGTTCTTGGTTCTATTGGTTTTTGGGAAATAGTTGGTCTGGAATGGGTGGAATTGGTGGAATAGGTATCCCACCTTGATTAGGATCTTGATTGGTTGGGTTTCCTTGATCCATTCTTACTCTTGGACTGTCGAGTTTCTCAAGGAAGGTTTTTATCGTTCCTGTTAGCTATCTGTTTGCTTTTGCTGCTTTTTCTATTTCTGGATCAAAAAGTAAGGGCGATGTTCTTCCTGAACATCGCGTATGCATAAACCTGTTAATCTACACAAGTAAACACACGATTAGTAGTACCGTACTAAACAAAATAAATGAAAAATAGCACTTTGCACACAAATTCCACGGCAACGGCGCCATTTTGATCGCTTGTCGAAGGCTAATAAAAAATATAATTAAAAACTGATCCTTAACTACTTTAGACTGTAGTACGGAAAGTAAGGTTTTCGAACCCACAAGTAATTCATGGAGAATGCTATTTAACTATTACTTAATAAAAATGCAGAAACTACAGAACTTTGAATGTTGACTTAGAAAACGATTGCGAAAGCAACAAACTTTAATTGAATTGAAAGTGATTAAGAGAAAAGGGATCGCTCTCGGGTTCAGATTACACACATTAATGATAAAACTAGATAAATACTTGTTGAACATCACATAGACATCGATTGCAAAACGCTAATGATTGATAAATAGATAAAAGCCAGAATATTTGACTGTGCTGATTAACGATATAAAACCGAATAATTGACACATGTTGAATAACTAGCTACTTAACAACCAATTTCAGAGCATAAGACTTAATGAATTCAATGGTTCACGATTAGAAAACGGAGTAACTGATGAAGATACAAAATCTCAAGAACTAAATCGTTTAATCAATAACTGAAAACAAAAGCATGCAATTAATCATATGATTGAATCACAAACTAATCCAACAAAGTATAAACCCAGAAAAAGTCACCAAACGAAAGTAATCCTACACGCGGGAACAACCATGAGTGAATTAGCTACGCATAAACATGATTGTACCTTCAAAACTTAATTCGGAATCGCAAAACATCAACGAATGAATTGGAAAGCTTTAAGCCCCCTCAAAATCGCCCAAAAGTTATCCAAGAAGCTCCAGGGAATGAATGATGACAGCCTTTAGGGTTTAGACTTGAATATATACCAAAAAATACAAAATCCCTAAAAAAACACATTTTGGCGTAGGCAACGCCGGGTTGGCGTAGGCTACGCCCTCACCCAAACTACTACGCTGACTCCCCTGATCAACGCCGACTCAAATGACGGTTTGGCGTACGCTACGCCAAAACCTTATTTTCATACTCAGCTCGTCGAAACACCCCAAATCGATATATTATTGTTCTTGTACCTCATTTTTTAGCTCAGGATATGCTTATGTCAAATTTTGCACTGTAGAACTTCATAAACAGCATCCATCTTTGCATAGTTTCACATCTGATCATTCTACTTCCACTCAAATTCTTCCAAAACACGTACTTAGCATCCAATCACTTGTAAATCATAAACACATGCAAAGTAAACACGTTCCATACAATAATTCAACTAAGAATATGAAATTAAGCACAAAACCTCTTATCCAATCACACACACATTAGAGTCCATAATCCCAAGAAATCCTATGTTTCATATATTTAGTAATATTTTATTAAAACTTTTATAAAAATACTTTTTTCAAGGCTACAAATTACCTAAATAATTTCACAAAAAATTTAGCCAAAAAAGCAATATATTTCATACTAAAATAATAACCTATATCTGATTTCAAAAACAAAATCCCTATACTATTAATATAAATTTCATACTAAACATCCATCATATATGTTTTCAAATCCCATGACATCTAGTATAAAAATACCACTTTATTAACTAGTTTCACATCTTTAGATTCCCATCAACAATTCAAATTACTAAAACATTATAAATCATGCTAATATCTATGTTTTGATATCTAACACATATAAAACAACATACTTGAATTTATGAGTTCCATTATCACACTTGATGCATATGTTTATCTATATAAATATAAGTTTGTTTCTTTTCTAACGAACACAACTAGTGCACATGGCTATCAACATATGTGTTCTTGAAAGTTCATTAATAACCAAATGATGTGTCATTAAAAGTTTAGTAAGAAAACCATGTCTTAGAGGTATTATACTCCACTTTTTTGCAATTTTTAATAAAAATCAAGCTTTATTGGTGATGGTTACTACAACTTTGCAAAATGAAAAATAATAGTTTATGTGGTAGAAGCTCACTAGAAACAAACAAGGAAGAAGGTAGGATGGTGTAGGAGACTTGAATGCTTGAAAGGATCACTTGAATCACCTTGAATGAGGCTTCCAATACTTGATCTTTTGAAGGGGATTTTGAAAATGGATGTATATATATGTGTGTGTGTGTGTTAATGCCATAAACCAAGGGAGAGAGGAAGAGAATGAGTTGGGGTTGTAGATGTTCAAGTGTATTGGTCTTGTTCTTATACCCAATTCCTTATGTAATGACTAGAGGTTCTTAGTGGCATGGGAGACAAGAACGTTGGAAGAAGACATGGGGTCATGAGGTGATAGGTCTTGCAAAGAAGGTGGCACACCAAGGGGGGTCCCTTGGTGGCTCTCGGCCGAGAAAGGGAAGGAGGGGAGAGGGGGTAGTGGTGAGGGAGTAGGTTAGGGGTGGTAGGGTGGTGGTGAGGTGATGGATGAATGGTAGTGAAGTGATGGATGGATGGTGGTGTTGGGAGTTGTAGTATGGGGATTTTATCTTGACATTTTATAAGTTTCAAAACAAAATTAATGTGTTTGATGATAGATTTGGGTAGGCACTAGATAGCCGGGTAAAGTGACGGGTTACATGTTTACATCAGTTGTCGGGTATGCGTGTTAGAATATCGTTTTGTTTTGAATATGAGTCAATATATAAACAAGTAATATAATACATATTGTGAGCTTTGAAGATTGTTTTAATTAAATATATAAAATAAGCACCAACGTGTTATGAATTACTAATGTCGGACAAATGATGAATGGATCTTGCTGTATATGAAGTGATCTTTGTTTGAGTTTTTCGTACTCTTGCCGTTATCACACAAGTATAGTGACGGTGTAAATTGGACCGTACTAAGGAAACTACAATGCAATCACTGGTGGATTTGAAGTCAAATTGAATGTTCGCCAGAATTAATCCAAATTCCTAGGATATTGTAAGTTTATCGAGTCGTAGCGGTTAAGTAGAAATATGCCTTATAGTTGACGGATGGTTAGCATGTAGATTTATCATGAGCGTGATAAAGTTAAAGTATGGGAGTATAAATTTGAAGTACTATGCTTGTAGCAATGCTACTTCTCGAAATCCTAAGGTGATTTGAACTTAAGAGATCATATGAACTAAAAGGAAGTAATCCTAAGGAAATCCTAAGCAAAGTTAATTACAGCCACGTTAAACAACCTAACTTGAATATGTTAGTGATATCATGAAAACCTTTCTAGCGTGTCTTAAATATGATAGAGGAGTCAAGCACCAACTAGTCATGACAAATCAATAATATCAAAAAAGATAACTATTAGACAATCATAGTTAACTTATGTACATTTATTATTCATTTGTACTGTTTCTGTAATTCTTTCATTCTTGTGGGCTTATAGTGTTTTTATAATGCTTATTTATAGAACTTATCTCCTCCTTAACTTACGAGGAGAATTCAAATCATCTCATGCACAACAATATGAATTAAGTCTAAAGGCTGTATACCCCAGGGGTTTAAGGTCCTATACCCCACAGGCTATCATGTCATCTACCCCACGGGCATGGTAGAGGACGTGGTCGCCGCTCTCCTCACTGTCAATTATGCCACAAAGATGGTCATTTTGCTAATGCGTGCCCTCATCTTGCCATATATGCCACACAAGCTTCCGGGTCCGATTCGGAATTGGCCAAAGCCTTTCATGCCCAATGTCATGTCTCTACCGTGGGTCTGGATTGGTTTGTTGACTCCGGTGCTACGGATCACATGACTCCTTCTATGCATACCGTCCCACAACTGAGTCCTTATTTGGGTAAAGCTAAGGTTACTTTTGGCAACGGTAATGTTCTCCCAATCTCACACACCGGGCACACCAATATTAATAATCAAATTCAGTTACGAGATGTTCTGGTCATTCCCAAGATCACCAAAAATCTATTATCAATTAGCAAGTTGACAACTGATAATAGTATGGATGTTTTATTTTCACAACCCAATTTTTATATCCAGGACCGAACAACGAAGAGGGTCCTAGCTCAAGGAAGATGTGAACACGGGTTGTATGTCCTCCAAAATAATCCTCAAGCTTTTGTGGCTAGTTCCCGAGCAAAATCAAAGGCCTCGTTTGAACTTTGGCATTCTTGGCTTGGACATGTGTCGGTTGACACCATTCTACTTTTGAATAAATTGGAACATTTGTCGGTTACTTCTATTCTACCAAAACCTATTTTGTGTGCATCTTGTCAATTAGCTAAAGCTCACCGGTTACCGATTGAACTAAATGAGAAACGGGAGTTAAAACCCCTTGACATGATTCATTGTGATTTATGGGGACCGTCACCCGTTTGCTTGGTTGATGCATATCAGTATTATGTCATCTTTGTTGATGATTTTTCTAGGTTTATTTGGTTTTATCCATTAAAAAAAAAAGGCGGCTTTTATGCCACTTTCAAATCATTTATGCAATTTGCTCAAACTCAATTCTCATTCAAGATCAAAGTGTTTCAAAGTGACGGCCGTACGGAATTTATTAATCGCAATGTTTGGAAATTGGTTGATGATAATGGCACATTGCACCGCATCTCATGCCCTTACACACCACAACAAAAAGGCCGGGTTGAACGTAAACATAGACATATTGTGGAAAGGGGTCTTGCTATGCTATTTAATGGTCATGTGTCTCCGCCTTATTGGGTACATGCCTTTAGCACCGTCGTTTATACTATAAACAGATTACCAACACCGGTCATGCAAAACAAGTCGCCATTTGAAACATTATTTCATCGAGCACCAACCTATGATAATTTTCGACCGTTTTCTTATCGGGTATATCCGTATTTACGGGACTATGCGGAGCATAAGCTATCTTCTTGAAGCCTTCCATGCATCTTTTTAGGCTATTCCGTTCAATATAAAGGCTACCGGTGCCTTGACCCGACAACATCAAGAATTTATATTACTCGTTACGCTCGGTTTGATGAGCATAATTTCCCATTCAGTAAAGATACTTCTCTAAGTCAACTGTTACAATTACAGTTGACATCCTTCTTGGATGATAACCCACATTCAGACTCTTCATTCAACAATGTTGGTTCACTTCAAGCCCAAGAACATGTCTATGAACCCACTAAACCATGTGGGCTATGTGATGAGCCCCAAATCACTGAAGTTACGAACCAGAATGAGGCAGCCCACATTCAACATCCTATTGCCACTGTTGTCCAGCCGCATGCAGTCCCTCAGCTGGCCCAACAAACTACTTTCCAACATCCGGCCCAACAACTTGCCCACAACTCAGCAACCTGATACTGTTGTCCAACAGCCGGCCCAACAATCTACAGCCCAGGATCAGTCTATCGCTGCCCAGACCACAATTCAGCAACCTGATCATGTCATTGTTGCAGCCCCCGTTCCAGGTCCCACTTCTGAATCCGCGGGCCATCCGATGGTAACTGGTGCAAAAGCCGGGGTTTTCAAGCCCAAACATAGGGCTGATCTGGCCCATACTAATACCCATATGCTTTATTCTGCCATTTTTGCTTCCGCAGATCCAAGGACGTTTAAAACAGCTGCAACAAATCCTATGGTGGAGACCATGCACAAAGAAATGAATGCCCTTCACCTAAACAATACTTGGACACTTGTTCCTCGGCCTAGAAATCAGAATGTGGTCGGCTGTAAATGGCTCTTCTGCACTAAGTATCACGCTGATGGATCTATTGAAAAGCATAAGGCACGCCTTGTTGCTCAAGGTTTTTGCCAAATTCCGGGCTTGGATTATTCTCATATCTTCAGTCCCGTTGTCAAAGCCTCCACGGTTCGCACTGTTTTATCCTTGGCTGTTATTAATCAGTGGTAGTTGCATCAACTTGATGTCAACAATGCTTTCCTTCATGGCAACTTGAGTGAACGGGTTTATATGAAGCAACCTCCAGGCTTTGAGGATCCTAACTTTCCTGATCATGTTTGTCGTCTAAACAAAGCTTTATATGGGCTTAAACAAGCACCGCGGGCTTGGTTTCATCGCCTGAGTACCTTCCTGCTTCAAAATGGTTTTGTGTGCAGTCGGGCTGACACCTCCTTTTTTGTGTTTAAACGGGACTCATGTATTATGTATCTTCTTGTCTATGTAGACGATTTGAAACTAACTGGGAATTAGGAAAACGTCATCCGTTCTTTTATTAGCAAACTGAACAAAGAGTTTGCTATAAAAGACCTAGGCAAATTAAACTATTTCCTTGGTATAGAGGTCACGTATACAGATGATGGATTGTTTCTTTGCCAGTCCAAATATGTTCACGACATTCTTGAAAGGGCCGCTCTTCTTGATTCTAAACAAGTTAACTTGCCACTTGCTGCCAATACCGCCTTTGTTGCCGGTGGTGACATGTATAATGATCCCACTCACTATCGATCCCTCGTTGGTGCCCTTCAGTACTTGACCATTACTCGTCCTGATATCTCGTATGCTGTGAATCAAGTCAGCCAGATTTTACAAGCTCCAACTATCTCCCATTATCAATGCGTCAAGAGGATACTACGGTATGTTAAAGGAACTATGTCTTTTGGTATCTCCTTTCCATGCCCTAAAACCACCACTCTTCTTGGTTACTCTGACACCGACTAGGCTCGATGTATCGAGACATGGAGATCCACGTATGGCTACTCGATCTTTCTAGGTGGCAACATTGTCTCTTGGAGTGCCAAGAAACAACCTCCCATATCACGTCTAGTTGTGAATCAGAATATTGAGCTATGGCAAACACCGTGGCGGAAATCATCTGGATTACTCACTTATTACAAGAACTACATGACCTGCCTCCAGATCGTCCGAGCCTTCTATGTGATAATCAAAGTGCCTTATTTCTCACTCAAAACCCGGTGGCTCATAAAAGATCTAATTAAGCATATTGACCTCGATTATCACTTTATTCGGGAGCTTGTTTCATCCGGTAAACTTCACACCAAGTTTGTTCCGGCCAAGATTCAGGTGACAGACATTTTTAAGAAAAGTCTTCCTCGTCATCAGTTTGAGTTTTTTTGGGGAATACTTCGTATCGGCCCACCACCGTTCCGCTTAAGGGGGATATTAGACAATCATAGTTAACTTATTTACATTTATTATTCATTTGTACTGTTTCTGTAATTCTTTCATTCTTGTGGGCTTGTATTGTTTTTGTAATGCTTATTTATAGAACTTATCTCCTCCTTAACTTATGAGGAGAATTCAAATCATCTCAAAAAATAAATAACATCGTACAATTCATACAAATAATATATACATCTCCAAAAATTCATGGCCTTAATTGTACGATGTTATTGAGAAATGTATGAGGTTCCACAAGGCCATGAACTTATCTCCTCCTTAACTTATCTCCTCCTCTTATCTCCTCCTTAATTGTACAATGTTATTTATTTTTTATAATGTATGGTTGGTATGTATTATTTATTTGGGTATTTGTATGAATGAAGGTGAATTGTAGGTTTGTATACATGTATTTGTGAAATGTATTATTTGTGAAATTGTAGGTTTGTATATATGTATAAATATATAGATGTATGCATTATTTTTTAAATTGATGAATTGTAGGTTTGTATAGATATATAAATATTTAGAAGTATGGATTATTTGTGAAATTGGTGAATTGTAGGTTTGTATAGATGTATTATTGGTGGTATTATGTATGCATGTATATAAGTTAGTAATTCGAACACGAACCGTTTAACTTGTTTTGACCTGAATATTTGTATGTATTATTTATTTGAGTATTTGTATGAATTTAAATGAATATATTGTTTTATTTTTTATTTTTTGTCAAATGTATTATTTGTATGAATATAGATGAATGTATGTATGTATATATGTTAGTAATTCGAACACGAACCGTATATATATATTTGTATTTATTATTTATTTTGGTATTTATATGAATATAGATGAATGTATTGTTATTCATTTTTTTGTGAAATGTATGTATGTATATATTTAAATATTTAATCCGTTTTGACTTTTTATGTTTGTATGATTTTTTATATCTAATACATTTATAACGAATATGTAGGATTTCTTGTTTAGCTTCTCTTGCTTTTTGACTTTAACCGTACTAGAAAGGTAACACTTTTCTACTAAACCAAAAATTGTTTAGATTATGTAACACTTTTTTAGTATATCGAACTCGAACACGATCCGTTTGTTAACCCTTTTATTTCAGAAAATTGGTTTATTATTTTAGCATAAGATACATAACCAGTTTAATTTATTATATAAAGTGAATAAAAAACAAACGGTTCATGTTTGAATTACTAACATAGATAAATTTTGGATTGTCCCCTTTAGAAAATACCCGTCCGAAATTTAACTACTAGAGTTAACTTTTGGATTGTCCTCGTTTGGGACTTCCTTTTAAATATTCTATCCCATTTAGGATATGTATACGTTTTAACGGGTTGACTGTTCAAGAGTAAATTGGTAGCTATTTCTCCTACTCTTCGAGTTGGCATTTCATACGCATACTTGGGGGTTAAAGGGAAATGTTGCCGATTTATTCTTGAATAGTTAACTCGTTAAAATGTATACATATGAGATAAAATATTCAAAAAGTGAGTTAGGATCCATCACCTTTAGATATTCCATCTGATGTGCTATCAGTTAATAAAAACAGTTATGACAATTTATAAGAGTTGGATTGCACTGCGAGATAGTAACCATCCGGTTTTCATAAAAGGTCTTCAAAAGTTTATAGATAATGCCAAAAACCATGTTGACGATGATGGCAAGATTTATTACCCGTGTAAAAAATGTGCCAACTCTTATCGGCAAATTCCATTTTCGGTTTATTCACACGTACGTGTTCATGGGTTTCTACAAGCATACGACACTTGGTTTTATCACGGCGGGGAATATGCTAATGCTTCGGATGTAGACGCACTTTGGGCTTCAAGTACAAGTCTTGCAGCAACAGATCATGAGATGTTTGATGCACTTGATGATGTTATGACAGAGCAAAATACACATAAAGAAAATACAGATGAAGATGGAAGTGGAGCTGGTTTACAATATATATTTTGTTATTATGTTGCGAATCAAAGTATAAAAAGTCAAAATGACACGTACCCATTCTAAATGGGTCAAAATTACTCGTTTAACACAAGTCCACTAATACATGTATATTATTGCATTTTGATACCTTTATTGTAGAGTTATTGTAATTTGAGAAATTATTTGCGTATTAAGTTAGTATATTTATTTTTAGTTTGGGAAATCCACTAGAATATTAATCATATTGGTTATTGTTTGTGTTATTATAAGTTTTTATTGAGTTTTGGTGAATTATTATATTTATTGAGTATTGTTAAATAGGTTGGTTATCAATTTTACATTAGTTATGCTGTCGGATTTTTTAAAAATTCTTGATATATGATTATTTTTTATTTATTACAGAATTCAATTCAAGAAGAGTTGACCCGAATACAACAAGCCGGTGAAGAGGTTGATGATGTAGTGGTACTACGACGTGCCCTTGGTGAGAGACGCGGTTGTAGCCCTGGGATTGGAAGAAAAGTAAGAAACATACACACTAATGTTTCGTCTTTGTCCGACTATCAATTCAACGAATTGAAAGAACAAATACGGCAACTGAATGAGACCGTCAAACAGATGCAAGGGGACCGTAGCCGACCCGGCAACCAAAATGACGACGATGAAGATGATTAAACTTGGTTATAATATTTGAACGATTTGTAATAACTTGCACATTATGTTTATTTTGTTGAATGTTTTGTATAATAAGTTTTAATGTATATATAACAGGTTTTGAATGTTTGTTTAGTTTAAAAATCTGGGAATTTATAAAATCTGGAAATTTATAAAATTTTAAAAAATATTTTTTTTTAAATTATATCCTTTCTCGACGACGTGTGGTCCGGATTGAGACATTATATATTTAATTAAAAATAAAGATTAAATAAAATTAAAATCCCTTTCTCGACGACATGTCGTCGAGATTGGGGGGGTTTATTTTTTATTTTATCTTTATTTTTAATGGTAAAAAAGCTATCCCGACAACCCTTTTGCGACGACATGTCATCGAGAAAGGGCATACTTGTCTCGACAACTAATTCTCGACGAAGCTTTGCCAACGTAAGCAATATCGACAACATGTCGTCGAGAAAGCCTATCTCGACGACATGTCGTTGAGAAAGATTGTTGAATCTGCCTAAAAGTCTTGTAGTGCTCCCCATAACTGGAAACATACAAAAACTTAGCTTGTATTTGAAGTGTTAATAGTGTAACTGGAACTATTTGTTAGGATTCGTGCTTAGGTTTTAAACCAATTTCGAAGCACGCTGCGGAAGTAAGTCACGAACCAATCTAGGTCAAAACTTTAGATCGCCTACCAGTATCCATATACAAAATAAATATTCAATAACACAACCATAGGGAGTTTAGAGTTATACCTTTCACAAAGATGACAACCAAATCCTGAACAACACATGACAACAATCCGGTCGCTATGTCCGGCTAAACACATAAAACCCGCAACTCTAATCACCGGTTTGTCTCCAAAGCACCCGAACCAACAATCGAATCTCTATTCGATTTTTTCCAATCATGCGGTGTCACCACAAACAAAACTGGCACACAAACCGTACAATGATGGCCGCGCGTGAGACGGTTTCACGGAGACGCGTGGCCACCAAAGAGTCGTGTGAGAGCACTTGAAGTCGTCCCAGTGATGTGGCGACACGACGATGGACAGACGGTAATAGGCGGTGGACAACGGTCGGTCAGGCGGTGTTGAACGGCCAGGCGGCGGCGGTAAGGTCGGCGGGCTGATGGTGGCGGCGCGAATAAGGAGTGGAAGGATTATGATTTTTGCAACTTTTGCAATTAGTTATCTTTTAATTCCGTCCCCAACTTTTGTACTATTATAATCTAGTAGCTTAATCCTCAAGTTACGGTTTAAGTTTAGATTAATTACACTTCAAGCCATATGATTATGACATAATCACAAACAACCAACAAATTTAGTTATTTTGACATATAACCTTTATATAATTAATATAACTATAATACATTTAATTAAACTCACAATTAATTATATATATAACTAATTGTGATTCTAAATTACAAAACTAGCTAATTAACTTTTTTTTGAAACTTAAACTTCATTAAAAAACGGCTAAAATTCGCAATTACCAATACCAATACGTCTTTAATTATTTCAAATAATTTAGATACTCTTTTGGATCTCATTGGATAAATCTAATTCAATAATGACTAATTAATAATAGAGAATATTGTTAGTTACTAATTATTATTACTCGTTATTATTATTAGTATTTGATGTTTTTGACGTTTGTAAATTATACATCTGGGTTTTATAACTTCTAAAAAAAATACTCAACCTCACAGTGTACATAGTAAATTTTGATGTATATAACTTGGTTTTTAATGAGGAATAAATATTATATGCATGTTGTAAGAAATGAATATATTTAAGTGAGTATAGATAAAACATTTTTCGAATAAACTGAATTTATTTAGGTATAAATATTACCGAAAAACTAAATTGATATTTTTTAGCTAAAGAATATTTTAACTTGTTTAATCTTTGTTATAAGTTTATTTGTTAACGTTTTTGTGAACGTTCCGATATAAATTTATTTGAAAACGAAGTTGTATTTAAAATGAAGTTTTTTTTCGTATCGTATCCTGTATCGAGTGTTGTTACCGTTGTGATATTGTGACGAACCAAACTATTATAAGTGAATTATGCGACCTGATATCCGTCGTAAATACGGGTATTCAACCCGTTCTTATAAAATATAACATTAAGCATAGTTTTATTTTATTATCATTAATCCCTTTGTAGCCACCACCCAACGGCAACATATGGTTTAGTTACCAGGAAACCAATTAAATAAAAACGTTTTAATAAAATATAGATAAAAAATTATTTAAAAACCCTTTTAAAGAAATACAAGTCAGAGGGGAGAAAAATTGTAAGTCTAAAAATGCTTATATTAATTGTTATAGATATAGTTTTTAATCAAAATATTTAAATTCATAAAAGTGGGCATATGCGGAGTATCACTCTCTTATACACAACAAAATATAATAAGGGTGAAGGGGCGCCTTCCGGTAGTGGCTTGTGGGTTCACGGGTACATCGTCGCCGACGATTCGGGTAGGCATGCAGGTATACTTTTTTATCTTTATAAATACCATACAAACACAATACATTTTTTACAGCCAAAACTTTAATCCTTCTACTATATTTCTAGCCAATTTTTTTTTATCCATGGATTCCAAAAATCAAAGGCCGGTATTCGTAAAAAATCAAAGCCGGTTCTAGCCAAAATCAACCGATACAACAACCGCATCAATAACCGGCACACTTGGATATTATCCGTATTCTCAAACCCGTATTGCTTACTCAAATTGCACACGATCAATACACATATCCCTTACCAGATAAACTTACGTTTGACCCTTTTGCACCCCGCTACCAAAACCTTCTATACCGTAACCCGACCCATAACGATGAAGATCGACCACTCCCGATCTTTGATGACGACGTGGAAGAAGTAGAGGTTGATGAAGAAGAAGATGACGACATGGAAGAAGTAGAGGCTGGAGAAAATGAAAAAGAACATGGAAATAAAGGAAAATTCCACGCACGTGCAGCACGTCAACAGTGGACCGATAAACAAAATCTCGCTTTGTGTAAGGCTTGGATTCATATTTTCGAAGACCCGGTAATCGAAAATCAACAAAAGAGAAGCGGGTTTTGGAAGCGAATCCTTAAGCATTACAACGAACTTGTTGGTGGAAACAACCAAACTATTCACCAATTAAATTCAAAATGGACAGCTTTAAATACGCAAATGACTTGGTTCGACGGTTGTTGGATTCAAGCGGTATATTTCTCTTTTGTTTATTTAAGTTTATGTTTGTTGTTTTTTTATTTTTATTTAACTTTATATTTGTTTTTTTATTTTTGTTTAAGTTTATATTTATTATAACTATATAGGACCGTCTACGTGCGAGTGGATACGCCGACTTAGATGTGACGAAGAAAGCGATGAATGACTTCCAAACTAAACACAAAAAAACTTTTTCCCACGTTGTGTGTTGGGAGCTTGTACGCCAACATGATAAATGGGAACAAGTGTCGTTGATTGGGGTGGAGTTTTCTTGTCAATGGGAAAATAAACGAAACTTTTCGGATTCCGGTAACTACTCAAATGATTACCCCTTTACTAATTGGGCACCCGACCTTAACGAAGACGCAACTCCGACAAGACCAACACGAAAAGCAAAGAAATCGGACGAGTCGTCAAGCAAAGGTAGTTTAGCCGAAGCGGTTGCTCAATACACAACGATGAAGGAGCAACGGGAGTCTACACGGGAGATTGTAAACTTGTTTAAAACTTAAAAGTTAAAATATATATAAAATTATTTTTTTTATCCAATAAGATTAGGAGTGAGAAGTATGAAATTTTCAAAAAAACACTTATTTTGGTAAATATTTTTCAAATCACTTATTTTGGTAAATAAGTTTTTTAACTAACACAAGTTTAGGAAAAAAACTCTAAGTCCAATAGTATTCAAATATGAAGATTTATACTCAAATCTAAAAGGAGAAAATGGGGAAAGATCTAAACTCAAATCTAAAATTCCTAGTTAGTATTTTAGAAGTATTATTTAGAGTATAGTTAGTGAAAATAATGGTTAAAGTAATCTATCTATAGATTAGCTAAGTATCATAGGCATTTTAAATGAAAGTTATTGTGAACTTAAGGAAATTAGGCATGGCAGTAGTTGCAGTTTGTCTCGGTTTGATTTTAATTTGAATCCATTGTCAAAGTTTTGTTCTATTTTAATGATCCTCGTACGTAAGTTTAGACCTTAACTATATTTTTATATGACCAATCAAATTATAGGAGGTTCACCATAAATAACAACCACTGAATCAACATTCATCCATTGAAGTAGTGATGTAACCTCTTATCACCTTCTCCCTCATTGCTTCTTCACTTATTTTCTTCACATGCTACTGTTGGACACTGCTAAATTTAAGGTCATCAAAAAACTTGCCACCAGGACCACCAAAACTCCCCATAATTGGAAACATACAGCAACTCAAAGGTGCAGCACCACATCGAGTTCTTAGAAGCTTGGCCAGAAAATATGGCCCCATCATGTACTTGCAACTCGGACAAGTGCCTACAGTCGTTATATCTTCACCAAGACTAGCTCAAGAGATTTTGAAGACAAACGGTGCCGTCTTTGCTGACAGACCCACCACCTTAGCATCGCAAATATTATTTTATAAAACTCAAGACATTGCATGGGCTCCTTATGGGAGTTACCGGAGACGGATGAGAAAGATTTGCACGTTGGAGCTTCTTAGCGTCAAGAGGGTCCGATAATATAGCTTTATTCGCGACGAAGAGATTAAAAGTATGTGTAAGTGTCTCGAATCATCAGCGGGAAGAACTATTGTATTAAGGGATGTTGTGGTACAATTGGTCAATGATGTGATTTGCAGGGCAACAGTTGGAGATATCTGTAAAGACCGGTCAACACTTATAGATGTACTATTTGATATTATGAGAGCCGTGATTGCATTCAATATGGGTTCATATTTCCCTAATCTGCAATTCCTTAATATTATTAACGGGAAGAATGCTAAGTGGTTGAAGAGGCAGAAACAACTTGATATTATATTGGAAGACATCTTGGAAGAGCACAGAAATCATAGACCAAGTGTTGGCCATGATCAAGAAGATTTTGTAGATGTTCTATTAAGGATCAAAGAGAATGGTGATCTAGATCAGCCCATCACAAACCATAACGTCAAAGCCCATCATTCTGGTAACTCTTAATTAACTCTTTCTATCAATGTGATCCGTGCCCGACTACTAAAAATGAGCCCCTAAAATATATATTTTTATATATATTTAAAAACTTATTAATACAACAATAATTGTTATAACAAAAAAAAAAGAGAATTTTATTTTCTTAATACTTCAACTTCTTTTTACCTTTAATTCAAAATATTTTCGAAGGTGAATAATTCATAAGATACACATGTTCGACGCAATAAATAAAATATTATATAATAACTTAAACATAGAAAAAACCTTAATACATAAAAAGTGTTTATATCATTAGAAAATAAATAAACAATAAAAAACACTTTTCATACTAAAATAAATAAATAATTAATTAATTAAATCTTAAGAAAATAAAAATTAACTAGAAGGCAAACGTGTTGCGGCGGTGCACACGTTAATTCGGCTCGGTTTCAATCGTAAAAAAGTGAACAAAAAAAGCATTTAGCAACGATATCTTCAAAATAACGAAAAACTTACGTTATACTGTCATAGCACGAAACTAGGGTGGTTATCTTCTCAGAGTATTATCTGTAACAGAGATGTTCCCAATAAAGAATTATGGGTCGAGAAGAGATTTATACACCACTTTTCCCTTAGACAGAACATTCTCTTTATTAGATAACTACATAACGGTCGAGTTTGGTGACGTTGATATCAAAACACATAACGGAAACTAAAGCCATCAACCTTTATTAAAATACTAAAATATTGTTTACATCATGTTATCATAAAGGATACATCATTTTATCATCTTTGTTCCTAACAAGGAACATATCATTTGAGACTTATAGTTCTAGGCATGCCCATCATCTAGATCATAAACATTGCAAGGTCTATCATCTCCCAACTTGACATCACCAAGATCATCCATCCTTAGTTCACTGAAGAATTCCTTTATGGGTGTCATGTGATAGGAGCATCCAGATTGTATAACCCATCCAGCCTTATCCCCTTCTTTGGAAATCACAAGAACATTTGCACTGTCATAACCCCCATCAGATTCCTCTTCATTCTGTGTGTAGTTGTTGAAATTCTTGAAACTGCTTCAACTACTTGCCTCCCTTTTCTGTCTTTTCCATTCTCAGCAACCCTTCTTTAAATGCTTTTCTAAATTGCAAACATAGCACTTCCTCTTATACTTAGACTTTTACCTTGTATTACTTTTGAACCTAGAATTCTTCTGAGTTCTTTGTTCTGGTCTACCTCTGACAAACAACCCCTCTTTACCTTCTTCACCTTCTTCTTTCAAGTCTGGCCTTTTTTTCAGCTCTCCAGAGTTCAATGCAGCCAACACTTCTTCCATGGATATTGTTTCTCTCCTATACATGAGAGTATCCACAAAGTGTTCAAAAGATTTTGGTAGAGAGGTCAGGAATATAATGGCTTGGTCTTCCTCATCCAAGTTTATGTCTATATTTTCAAGATCTATGACCAATTTATTAAAATCATCCGTAAATGATTTTCCAGGCATCATTTGAAAGGTATATAACCTTTTTTTCAAATATAACCTATTGGCTAGATATTTGGTCATATAAAGACCTTCAAGTTTAGACCATATACTTGCAGCCAAGGTCCCTTTCTCTCAAGGCCCGGTCACCAAGGCTCAATATGATTTCACTATGAGCCTTCTCCGGTATATCCTTCTTCACCTTGTTAGATAACCCTACCTGCACGTTCAATTCACCCTTTTACTACTCCCTTGTGAACCAGTATGGCACGTATCTTCAATCGCCATAAAGCGAAATCATTTTTACGGTCGAATTTCTCTAATTTGAACTTGGCAGTCACCATCTTGATCTTCATTTGAATCAACGAACCTTCAATTAAATCAGCGGACACCTCTATCTCTGAATCGAGCCGATACCAATTGTTATAAAATCAACACCAAAGAAAGAACATTCAATCAAGAACACCAAACGATTTCACTTTATTCACCAAACAATTACAAACAAAATGTGAAAATAAGAAATTGAATTGAAGAACTAAACTAAACGATTGAACTAAGAATCCTATTTTGACTTTTATTAACTCCTAAAGAATTAAGCTAACCGGAATTACCACTTTTGACTTACTTTGACTTAATACTCACAGCAACACATGCAAATAAAGAGAGTTTTTGCGTCACTTTTTTATTGAAAGGATCACAATCCTATTTCTAAATAACCAATAATAATTATTCATACTAAAGTATAGTCTAGATTAAAAATCATAATTCAACAGAATTAAGTAAAGATAGAATAAATAGAAAAAGGTATCCAAATAAGATATTTGTTGTATGACATATGAATGATTGTTTTCAGATCGAAAACCGAATTGGACTCTAATACAATTACATCTTGAAACTGATTTAATGCAGGACATGATAATAGGTGGGACAAGTACCTCTTCAATGACACTAGAATGGGCGATGGCCGAACTAATGAGGAACCATGAGATCATGAAGAAAGTGCAAGCGGAAGTAAGAGCCAAGGCGAATGGAAATACCATTGCCGAGGAAGACATACAAAATATGCATTACTTGAAGATGGTCCTAAAGGAAACATTTAGGTTACATGGTCCGCCATTGTTGGTTCCTAGAATAAGCAGGGAAGATTGCACGGTTGAGGGATATAATATTCCGGTGAAGACGAGGATACTTACAAATGCTTGGGCTTGCGGGACCGATCCTGACAGTTGGGAGAATCCCGATAGCTTCATCCCCGAGAGATTTGAAAACAATTCCATCAATTACTTGGGTTCTAACTTTGAGCTCCTTCCATTTGGAGGTGGCAGGAGAATTTGCGCCGGTATTAGTTTCGGAGTAGGTATAATTGAAAATGCCCTTGCTAATTTATTGCTTCATTTCGACTGGGAGCTTTCAAATGGATTAAGACCCCATGAGCTTGATATGACTGAAGCAATTGTGCTTTCGAATTTACCTAAAAATCCTTTAAAGGTTGTCCCTATTACCGTGTCGCTAGACATATAAAAAGGAAGCCAAATCTGTTCAAAGTGTGGGTTATAATATTCTCAGCTAGCTAGTCAGAATAAAGGGTGTACCGTTTATGTTAACCGCAAAATAAAGGAGAATATTGTAGAGTTCTCATACTTTAATTTAAACTATATCTATTAAACAATAGACACAAACTTTGATTTTGATTATAACTGATCAAATTGTGTATGATTACAGACTCGATAGAAAGTATTTGTAACCCTAATCCTAAAGGGGTGCGTCGTTTCCCTAAACGACACAAACGACATATATACAGTTTTAACATTCTAAACATGACATACCTGACCCTTGACTTATTTACATTGACACTTTTGACTCTAAACATAACTTTAAATAAAATACATAATTGACCCATTAACTTATTCAAACTTGGTTTAACAATTAGGCTAACATTAGTCATGTCATATGCTTTCTTCTCTTCTCTAAAATAATAAACATTTAGTTAAAAGAACTATTGAATTCGGTCGTGATTGGTGTCAAAGTGCGTTTTTGAAGGTTTAATAGTTTCTAAGTGATCCGCCAGTATAGAGGAAAAGTTTTATTCATTTTGTTTTATTCACTTTTACTGTTCACATCCGTTAATTCAACTAGCTAATCATCACATACACTATTCACCTCCCCTAAATCAAGTAGCGGATCATTTAGAAATCATGAACACTTCAAAACCTACCTAGAAACCGTAAATGGCATGCAAAACCGCCTATAAACAAATAATTTTCTATTTTTATTTAACAATGATATACTTATAACAAAACTATGTAAATATCTCCTAGATTATAATTAAAATTTTCTTAAATCTCTGTAGGAATGTGAATTTAGATTACTTGAATTTTCTGATAATCGTGTATTAATTTTCCGACATAATTTTTTGGATGGTATACTCGAATATTCAATCTGATAAGAACTAGAGGTTTAAGAACGGAAATATGAAATCTATATGGAATTTCGTGTAAGTGATGCGTCATGCGTGGTTACATGTTTAGGGAGGAGGTCACAGGACCCGGGTATTCGATCGGGATCTGATCTACGGATCTTAATTACGTGGTGACCGGGACACCTTATGGGATTGGACCACCATATACCGACTACATGAAAGCACAAAAAAGGTATGTTTTTATTAGTATAATTATGATAAATATATGAAAATGGTATTTTTATTATAGTTATCAAGATTATTATTGATTTTGTCTCAAATGTGTCGCAATTTACCATACATTTACGACAAACACTAGGATTTTGAAGAAGTACAATTAAGTATGAAGCTTTGAGTACGTAGCTTTGAGTTTGAACATTATTTACATAACCACAACCTTTTTGGCTGCTTCCATATCCCCAATATATAAAGAAGCTGAAGCAGTCAACCAATCTTCCTATTTATACAATCCATATAACTTTTCACTCTTCAAAACTATCTCACCTCCCAATAAATTAAAGAAAAGGAAAAAAAACTGAGTTTGGGTGTTTTGGTTGTGTTTTTAGGAATTTAATCGATCTGTTTTGTGCCAATATTCACTGAACAACCGACGGACTTAAGACCCTGTTAGAATTCTAAGAATTATTGGGAGCATCCGTTATGAAATGTGAACCACCTGAGCGAAGGAGTTGGTACTAGTAACACCAAAGTGATACCTTGTATAACATAGTTTTTCCATTTTACTTTTTTTTTTATTTCTTTTTAACCAAACCCCATCCAACTTTTATCTCAGTCAGGCAATAGGAAGAGTTGAGTAAAGAACCCGTGTCCATGGTTCGATACTTGGTTATTACCTAAACTATATTACGCTGCGACAGTTACAGTTACCTATTGTGTGTGTTTGTTTAGTTAAAGTAATTATCATTTTACTTTATAAATTTAAAACCCGATCTCGTGAAAATGTATTCACTATAGATTATAATTTATACTCTATAAACACTTAAACACAAGGCTATCAGTAATCTATGATTGCTTGCTTATTACCTCGGGATTGAAGTCACTTAGACAAGGGGTGAGATTGTAATCAAGCGAATAGGGTACATCCATAGCAATGACACAAAGATACCAATGGATCCGGGAACGAAGTTGATCAAGACAGAAGACCAGATCTGAGTTATCTGGTCTGATTATTCAGTAAGCAAGTGATCTGATACATCAAAGGAACCAAGGAGCATGGTATTATTTATAAAAGAGAAGGTAGCTGCAACATAACAGTATAGTGATTTTGGTGTAAACACTAATCAATGAAAAGGAACTACTGGATTGGTATTTTACTTTGGAGAATCACCTATTACCTGGACAACTCCGAAGCAACCAACAATAGCACTCTCATCGTGTGAATCATAATTCATGGCAGCTATTGCAGCAGCATGTCAGGCTCTATGGTTACTTAGTGAAATAACGGGCCGGAAGGAAGAAAGGATAACACTAAAAGTTGATAATGTTTTAGCAATAGCACTCGTCAAGAATCCCGTTTTTCATGGAAGAAATAAGCACATTGACATTCGTTCCCGCTTCATTTGAGAATGTGTGGAGAATGGTCGCATCAACATGGAATATATGAGTGGTGAACTACAAAGGGCGGATATATGTTCCTAACCAATGCCTTTATGACTGGAAGTTACGCGACAGCGGTTGATAGTGATTAAAGAACAGTCCTTGGTAAACGAAAGTTCTAGTATGCATATCAGGTCAGAGGATACTAAATGAGTATAACAGTATCATAAAAATCTTATGATTAAAATCCATGAAGATGATTTGAAGCGAGTTACATCCAACGTCATCTAAGATGAGGTCTGTGAAATTGGAAGTCAACTACATGAGTCAAAGTTCAGAATATTCTTAATTCAGAGTCGTTACCACGATTCTGATCGACTACGGATAACTAAGAATACAAGATTCATGGAATAAACGTATTAAAATCAAACACAGTTATAAGATTCAAAGTTGCATTTAACTAGAAAATCAAATTGAATTCAAAAAGTACAACTGTTTAATGTTTGTACATCTAAATATTAAATCAAAACATATCACTAGCAAAACTAAGACCAGTAGCATTTCTGTGCTGATCATGCTTCTCCTGAGTCATTGGCTTAGTGAACGGGTCTGCTAGGTTTTGATCTGTGTCTATTTTGCTTATCACGATGTCATCACGTTCCACAATTTCCCGTATATAGTGGAACTTTCTAAGAATGTGCTTGGCTTTGTGATGAGACCTGGGCTTTTTGGCTTAGGCAATAGCACATGTGTTATCATAAAATATCTCGATTGGTTTCCGAATACTTGGAACCACATCAAGGTCGGTTATGAATTTCTTCATCCAGGCAGCTTCCTTTTCAGCATTTGATGTATCTATATACTTTGATTCGGTGGTTGAATTCGCCACCACACTCTGCTTGGAGCTCTTCCAGGAGATAGCTCCTTCGTTTAGAGTGAATACGAATCCTGATTGTGAGCGAGAGTCATCTCGGTCAATTTGGAAGCTGGCGTCAGTGTAACATCTTACAGTGAGCTCTTCTTCCATTCCTCAAAATATTAAGAATGTGTCTTTAGTGCTTCTCAAGTACTTTAGGATGTTCTTGATTGCAGTCCAATAGGCAATACCAGGACTTTGCTGAAAAGGACTGGTCATGCTTAAAACATACGAGACGTCAGGCCTGGTACATAACATAACATACATGATAGAACTAGTCACCGAAGTATATGGAATTGCTTCGATACACTTAGTTTCAATGTCCGTTGAAGGAGACTGCGATTTGTTTAACACGATGTCTTTAGTCATAGGAACATCTCCTTTCTTGGAGTTTTCCATATGAAAGCATGCCATGAGTTTGTCTATGTATGTGCTTTGACTTAGCCTTAGAATCTGCTTAGATCTATCCCTGTAGATCTTGATTCCTAGAATGTAAGCTGCTTCTCCAAGATCTTTCATTGCAAAACAAGTTCCCAAACAGTGTTTAACATCGTTAAGCATAGGGATGTTGTTTCCAGTTATATGTATATCATCCACATACAAGATGAGAAATGATATAGTGCTCCTACTAGCCTTTCTGTAAACACAAGGCTCATTTTCATTTTTGACAAAACCAAACTCTTTGATCTTTTGGTCAAAACGAAGATTCCAGCTTTGAGATGCTTGTTTGAGTCCATAAATGGACTTATTTAGCTTACACACCCTATTAGGATATTTTGGATCAACAAAATCATCAGGTTGTACCATATAGACATCTTCAGAGAGATGTCCATTAAGGAAAGCGGTTTTGACATCCATTTGCCATATCTTTTAGTCATAGTACGCGGCTATGGCAAGCAATATCCTGATCGATTTGATCATAGCAACGGGCGAGAAGGTTTCATCATAGTCAATGCCTTGAGTCTGTAGTCAATACCTTGAGTCTAGGTAAAACCTTTCGCAACTAGTCGTGCTTTATAGGTGTGTACATTTCCATGCATGTCGGTTTTCTCTTGAAAATCTATTTGCTCCCTACTGCCTGAGATTCGGGGGGAAGCTCAACCAAGTCCCAGACTTGATTGTCACGTATAGATTGTATCTCGGCGTTCTTGGCTTCTAGCCATTTTGCAGATTCTGGATCTGAAATAGCAGACATGTAGTTAGTAGGTTCGTCATTAGACTCGGCTACCAACAGGACTTCGGTACCCTCAAGATGCCATAGGTATCTGTTAGGTTCTTTGTGAGTCCTTACACTTCTGCAAACGCTTGTGTTTATGTCTGATTCATCAGCAACAACTTCTTGTTGTTCAGACGCTCCGACTTCATCAGCGGTTGTATGTGGTTCTCGAATTTCTTCAAGATCCACTATATTATCTCCATTTCCTCGTTCAAGAATTTCTTTCTCGAGGATGTATCAGCGATTGTTTATAGTATCCGACGAAAATAACCTTTTTGCCTATGGTAAGACAGATTGGGTTTAGACCCATGCCATATCCCATATGGAGTCTTGTTTACCTTCATAGTAGGTGCCAGATTGACAATGCGGACGACGGTCATAAGAGCATAACTCCAGAAGGAGTGAGGCAAGTTTGTTCTACGCATCATCGATTGAACCATATTAAGTAGGGTTCGATTTCTTCTCTCGCTCACGCCATTAAGTTGGGGTGTGTAGTTGGAGTGGGTTGTGAAACTATTACATGCTCCTTGAGATGATTGATGTACTCTGTGCTGAGAAATTCACCACCTCGATCTAATCGAAGTGTCTTTATCGTTCTACCGAGTTGGTTTTCCACTTCGTTTTGAAAGTTTTTGAACTTTTCAAAAGTTTCATACTTATGTTTCAGGAGATAGACATAAGGATATCGATTGTAATCGTCGATGAATGAAACGAAGTATCTTTCATGATTTCTAGACATAGTTCTAAAAGGGCCACATACATTAGTGTGTATGAGTCCTAGCAGATCCTTGGCTCATTCACCAATGCCGGTGAAGGATCCTTTAGTGAGTTTGCCAGCTAAGCAAGACTTGCAGTCTTCAAAGGAGTCCTGTCCAGTGGATTCAAGGATCCTTTCGGATTGGAGCCGTTTCATGCGAGCCTTGCTTATGTGACCAAGTCTATAGTGTCATAGAAATGTATCATTAATGCTAGATTTGATACATTTGGAAAGAATGTATATGTTATTATTTGTTTGATAACATTATAAATACCATTTTGAGGTTTAGCCTCAAAATAGAAAATATCATTTAAGTAAGCAGAAATAAAAATTCCATTGAAAATGTACTTAAAACCTTGTTAAAACAATAAGGAAACTAATATAATGTTTCTGGTTAAACCAGGTGCAAACAAACAGTTATTTGAGATAACTACAAGGCCAGAAGGACATGAAAGATGAAATGTTCCAGCTGTAAGAACCGGTACTTACTTCCCATCACCAACGATTAGTTCCATGTCGCCTTGTTTCAGCTTCTTCCACTTTTCAGGCTCCTGCAATACATTAACGATGTGATAAGCATTTCCAGTATCAAATACCCATGTATCGCTAGAGAAAGTAAATAGTTCAATAACATAAATGGAAACACCTGAAGAGGTGCCTTCACCATTGGCTCTCTTCGATCTCAGCTTAGCGAGATATTCATGGCAGTTACGTTTCTGGTGCCCCATCTTATTGCATTCAAAGCACTGACGCTCCTCATGAGAGGGTGGTTTAGGTTTTGCAACTTGCTTGTTATTGTTAGTGGAAGGCTTAGCAGCAACATTAACTTTCTTCTTTCCTTTGCTGTTATTAACCCTTCTATTGGGATTGGGTTTGGGCTTGGTAACACCACTAGATCTGACCATTAACACTTGATTAGTGTTGCTATGAACATTCATCTCGGCTGTTTTTAACATACCATGAATCTGGGGAACAGTCTTGACCCATCCGTTCATATTGAAATTCATTACGAATTAGTCATAGGAGCTAGGAAGAGAGTTCAAAATGAAGTATGCTGCCATTTCATCCTGCATGGGATTGCCAAATTTGTTTATTTGGTCGATGTAGCCTTTCATCTTAACCATATGAGCGCTGACAGAGGTGCATTCTTGCATACGACAGGCTATAAGCTTCTTCATAGTGTCGTAGCGCTCTTAGGGTGCTTGTGTCTGAAACATGCCTTTAAGCTGCACTATCATGTCATATGCATCTATGTATTCCATATTCTTTTGGAGATCGGAACACATAGTGGCTGGCATAAGGCAGGATACCTCAATGGCACCTTTGTTATGCTTATCCCATACCCTACGAGCAGCGGCCGTGTTATTCTCGGGCTCGTTAGGAACAGGGCCTTCTATGACATATAGCTTTTTCTCCATCTTGAGAACTATTCTCAGATTGCGATACCAATCGATGAAGTTGGTGTTAATCGGTTTTTTCATTCTCAAGCAAAGACTTGAGAGTGATGGAGGAGTTGGATTCTTTTTCAGTAGACGTCTGTTAATCAAGCAAATACATGTTAATTAGTATTTTGGATGTAATAAATTCTTATATTAATAACCCATGGCAAGAATAGAATAAAAATAGAGAATCGGGTTATATCAATTAGTAATGACGGTTGTGGCACGCAATATTAGTAAGTGATTTAGGTAGCCTGGCAGTAATTGTCAATTGTGGAAAAATGCACAATTCTCGAGTATGAGGCCGCTAAGACAACTCTTGTCTATGCATTGATACGTCCTCATCTATGCCCACTTTTGGTCTCCATATAGTCGCCCTAGTACAGGTACATGTGGAAGGGTCGGATGTGTCAACGAAACCCTTGCACCTTGGAAGGATAGACTACGCACCAAGTGTGATGTTGTGGCTCCAAACACTGCGATTCGCGTTATGCCCCAAGTGTTCCTAATAGTAGGATGTCATAGACTAAAGATTTTAAATATGGGATTTAATTTTAGTGTTTTAACGAATAAGGTCAAACACAACGAATGATAGATCATACATGTGATGTAAAAGCCAGTTTTACTATATATTAGATCGTGATAATGTGATGAACCCTTTCATCTCTCACGACACTTAATTTTAAATAACCTATTAAAACTAAGTTTGTCGCGATGTAATTAACCAATTAAAAGTTAATACTTTAAATTAACTATTAAGTTATTAGTTTTGAAAATTTAAATTTAGTTTAAATTTCAAAACTCCATTGGTTATCATTTATTTTAAAAACAAACTGTTTGTTTTAATATAAAACATCCACAAGTTGTAAAAAAAATTTAGAACTTGTTATTAATTTGATTGTGAAAAATTTGGTATTTGGTCGGTACGTTATAAAATTTATAAGATAAAAGCAAGCACAATAGCAAATACAAAAATATGTAAATTATATGGCCAAGAAAATAGTGTTTGATCTTGCTAGAGCCTAATAGCAAGACCAAACGGGGTCACAACACAAAAACAACCACAAGGATGGACTTCGTGCATGCAACTAGCTGTTTCGTGTGACTCCCACTAAATCCTATATCGTGTCGCCGTCTTCAGTTTTGTCTTCGGGTCTTTATCTTTACATTCAGTTTTGTCTTCGGGTCTTTATCTTTACAATATTTATATAGAATACCAAAAAATAAAAATCTAAGCTATTACAACTTTGAGCCATCAAAGTGAGCCAAAACATAAAAGCTAACATATTATAACTTTGAGTTATCAAATGGGCCAAAACCATAAAACCAAAAACATAAAAACAAACACAAGACAGGGTCAGGCCAGATTTACATATTTATTAGAATCAAACAACCGGGCAATCCTTTTGGTCGAATAAAATAAATAAAAACTTTGACTAAAATTAAATAAAAAAATTGCCCTAAAAAAAGATCAAGATCGGAAACTTTAAACAAGTTAAAGTTTGTGATCTATAACCGGTTAAAAAACAGGATCCGATTCGCATGTTGTAACTAAGGCTCTGACACCACTGTTGGGTTTTGAGCAGTGGTGATCAGTTAGATTAGTTTTCAAAAAACGGTTGATAAACAATTATAGATTAATAATAATTATTTAGTAATTATTAATACGCAGCGGAACGAAACCGATGCAGCATAAAATAAAAAACCCGACAGGATATGGGTTACAAAACATACGAATACGAAAAGAAATAAATCTAACTACCAATGAGATAGATATACCTCGGTTAATGATTAACCGGTTGAGACACCTAGGTACAATGAACCGATGCTAGATCACGAACCGACAACGCAAGAGACGGGAAGCGCCAGGGCTGGCCGAAAACAGGACAGCAGCGGGGAAGGGATCGGCTTGGGCTGATTTGATGGTTCCGGAAATCACCAAAGGAATATGGTTTTGTGATTGGCGGCTGGCAAAACCAAAAGAAAGAAAACACAAGTTTTCTTCTCATGCGGCTATCACAAAAACGGAAAATCACCAATAGCCCTTGCGGCTAATATTGGTTTTTTAAAGAGAAATTATTCTCATTAAAAAAAACCCTTAAACCTACTTAAAACCCTTTAAATCATTATCGGGCCTAAAACACAATAATTAATACTAAAGCCCGTACCCATTTAATTTGTTTTAATAAAAGATTAAAACTGAAATAAACAAGAGAGAAAATGGGAGAGAAACTCATTGTATTCATCACATCGCATATGGTCAACATACACATTGTATAGTAATACACGAACTTGAAACCGGTCATATAATAAATATATTGATTAATCCTACTAATGGGGGTATAATGTCTGTATTAAGCATAAGGTTTATAACACTCCCAATCAGACATATTACCGCTCATTATACACTAATAAAATCATGTTTCAGGATGATGTTAAATTGGTACTTCTGGACCTAGAAAATAAGCTGATACTCCTGGATCAATTATGTTGCCTTGTTAAAAACCATACTAAGAAAACCAAGTGAGACAAAACTTAGTCAAGGGAAAAAGAGTGCAACGTGTATAATGCTCCCCCTCAAACTAATTTACATATTTCAACATGTAGAGTCCGATCTTCTATGATGAGTGCTTGACTTGATCTTTGATGTAGTCTTTTCTGACTTAAATTATGAAAGTTGCATTGTCTTCATATATAATCATCATGTCCTTCTTGATTTGTTCTAAACTTCATGCTCCTTGTATGTGTTGGATCATTGATCTCATCCTCATGCATTCTTAACTGGTAGATTTGATGTTGTTACTGCCGTGATTTGCCTTGTTGACCTCTAAGAAATCATCGTTTCCCCGTATATCAAATAACCTGACTAAGTCTCGTGTCCAACAAATATATTGGGATATGTCTTTTCCCAATTCCAATATTTGTGTTTTGAGTTCGAAGTGTATCTTGCTAGCACATGTGCTGACAACACAATACCATGTCTTGTGATATTTATGAGATACATTTGTGCACCGATTGCGCTTAAGTACGGTAGTTCTAGACTAAGTACTTCTTCACCCTCTTCTTGGGGGAAGTAATGATATTTTTGTATGTTTACCGACCAAACAAATGGGTGTGCTTAGCGGATAAACTTTGTCCATATTAAAATATGCTAACATCTTATGGATGTAGTTTGATTTATGGACAAACATATACTCGAACATCAGGTCGATGAATAAGTTAGTCGTGTCAAGATCTTACATGGCTAATTTTATCAAATTTATACCCTAGTTTTTCAAAATACATACTGAGCCGATTGTACCATATACGACTAGTTTTCTTGAGACTATATAAAAATCTCTTGAGATTTATAACACACATCTCGGGGGTACTAAATATAATACTTCAGGCATTTCTAACCCTTTTGGGATTTCCATATGGTTGTCACTTGCAAGTTTTCCAAACAAGTATACAGTAAAAACATCCATAAGTTTTCTGAAGTCCTTTTGAGATTACGAGGCAGACTAAACAACTAAAGGTTATCGCATCTACTACAGGGGAACACGTTTCCTCATAATCAACTTCTAGGATTTGGGAAAAACCTTAATGTTACAAGCCGTGCCTACATCGCATAATCTCATAATTTTCGTTTCTTTTTATTTAAAGACACCCATTTATAACCTATTGTTTGGCGTCTATGGGTGTTCGGACTACAGGTCCGAAAATGTTTCACTTGTCAAGCAAATTTAATTCAGCCTTTTAGGCGTCTTGCCATTGTAGGCAATCATCTCCATGTATGTACTATTACAGAGTTTTATGTTTGTAATTTTTTTCATTGATTACATATATTGCTATAGTATATGCAAAAATTTCAATCACATGTTTTATTTTTGGTTCCATATATTGTACATAATTTATTGAGATCTCATATTTGTTTTGTACATGAGTTTCTTCTACAACTCCATTTTCCTCTTCTGGGGTATTATAATTATCTTCTGGAATCATATTAGTCTATTATAGGACATTTACCTCTTCTAGGCTTTATCCATTCTTTTTGCGATTTCTTTAATCTCTTATGAGATTTTATCTATAACATCTTCTAGGGTTTTGTGTATAACCAACTGCCTTGTTCTGCTCTTTTTATTCTCACGGGTTTTTATGTTTGGAACTGATTTCTTTCCCATGTTTCCTGTGTATGGTAATCTTTCTATGATTACTTCAGTTTAAGCAGATAAAGTTTATGCTAGTATATGTGACTTTGTCACTCTAATTGTGTGTGTGTGTGTGTGTGTGAATTTATTAGATAATTCATTTGCTATTATTTGTAAAAGCATAACGTATTAGACTTCAGACTCATATTAACCACTTTATGGGTGATGATTATGCATTCGAGGTTTTTGTTTTCATGTATTACCAGTTTTTCCTTTGTTTATCCAGTCTCCCCCTAAGACTGGGAATAATGCTGTGACAATCCGACTTTTCAAGTTAATACCGTTAGTGATTCCGTTAAATATTCCGTTAAATCCTAGCCAAAGTTAACTCAAATTCTAAAACCAAGGGATCAATTCTATCAAAGCTGAAGTTGCAAGGGCTGGTATTGTAAATAACTAGAAACCTCAGTAGGCACGGTCGCGCCTCCTGTTGGCACGGTCGCGCTTCTTTTCAGTTGAATCATAAACGCAGTCCTTAATCGTAAATCTGTTCGATTTCGTAACCGTTATACACGTCTCAACTATTAACGACCATCATTAGGGCTTTAAACATCGGCATTAATCAAATTAAACCCCAATTACGGGAAATCAAACCGTAACCGTCGACTCTTTATCTAATATCAACACATTCGATCAATTCTCGTACTACTCTCACGAACACACACCTCTATCGCACCTCTCTAAAGCTCCTACACGCGTTGATTTGGCCGGAGTTGCGGCAAAAGTCACCGGAGGTCAAACCCGTCGCCGTCGGATCAAGTTCTAGTCGTACACTATCAATCCGTCATCCATTCTTGTAATCATGTATCTCCTTAGCTTCGTTTCAATCTGCTAATCAAAAGCCCTATCATAATTTGGGCTTGCATTATCGAATTTAACTCAATCAGAAACCTAGGTTCGTATTATTTTCCGGTTTAGCCAAACCCTATCAATTCGATAACCATTATTGAAATTAATCAACCCCTTAGACTCGAAATGAACCGATTCGCATAAGCCCCATGTCCTTTTGGTCAATCGCGATTGAAACCAAACGGATTTGGACTTATTGGGTTATTCTGTTAAACTCTGTAACTGTGAATCCAGGAGACACGGTCGTGCCAAGGTTTTAGCACGGTCGTGCCTCTTGGCTAGACCTGGTCATGCCTTGAAACCCTAGACACGGTCGTGCCTGGCTCAGACACGGTCGTGCCTAGTGATAAGCTTTGTTGAGTCTTCTGTTTTGATCAACACGATCGTGCCCCTAACCAGCACGGTAACCTTAACGCGGTCGTGGCTTGTCTTAGGCGCTGTCGTGTGTAAGAAAACCTATTGTCATAATATTTGATTAATAATTATATTTTCAAAACAATAATTTTCATATTATATTAATACATTTTTAGCCTAGGAAACCACCCGTAGGCTCGGGTTTGGATTTATAACCCACTTTCATAATTATTTTCACTTTTAAAAATAGTATATTTATATTACTTTCAAGCCATAACCTCGCATAAATAATATATTTGCATTATTTTCAACCCGTGATTTATATTATAAAATAATATATAAGTTATATTATTTCGGCTAGTTTAACTAACTCGTGTGACGTTTTAAAACTAAATAATATAAATTGTTAGATTATTTATCCACGTTTATGTTCTTGATTAAAAATAATATATTTATTATTTTACACACAATGATTAATTAGTTAATCCAACGAACCTAAAAATAATGTATTAAATTATATTATTTTCCTAAACTTTGTAAACGACTCGTACATACGAATATATGTATTTGTTTAATTATTATTATTGATTAACATACGACACGTAACGCTTTTTCCTTAATGATCATATAAAAAAATTATATAATTCCGTGGACACGTTCGTCTACTCTTAAATCCTTAGAAAGCGTTAAGATGTTCAAACTTCCGTGTCGTCGTCACAAATCCCAATTTGTTCCTAATTTATGTGTTTATAATTTTAGGGCATTCGTAAGTCTTTTGAGACTTACACTCGTGGTTCCAACTTATCTCTTGTGTGATACTGCCTACGCTATTCAGGTAAGTTTTCACGACCCCTTTTTACTGTTTTAAATTGGGGGAGAAAACATGTCGTAAATGTTTTTTTGATTTTTGTAATTCATATATGATATCACTTGTATGACTATTCATATACATTATCCTTTAAGTCCTCACAACGGACCGTTAATATGAACATAGCGAGGTAATTTGAGTAGTACTACTGGGTCTGAGAAACCTCACCCGCGTTAGTCGCGCTAACTCGATTGGAGGTCGAACGGGTGCAATATTGACCTAAACATGCACTATGATGGTTGGAGGCATATAAACAGTCAGTTGTCGGTTGCGAGCGCATTAGTTAACATGTTTATGGGTTAGCTACCTATTGATTTATATATTGAATGTACATTAATCTGTTCAACGCTTCTATAAATTGAAACCTGTGAACTCACCAACCTCGTGTTGACATTTTCTTACATATTTTTCTCAGGTCGCTTAAGATAAGGCACAGGTGCACACAATAGAACATGCATGGAAATTCTGCCTTGATTTATGTTTTATTAAACTGTTTGGACTTTTGGACTACTCTTTTGGGCGCGTGTGTTATGCGCATTTACTTTCTTTACGCTTCCGTATTAACTCTAATTGATATGATATTTTTATTTGAGTCCCATGTAGAGTCGTTCAATGTAACTAATGTATGAGATCCTGGTTCGTCACTTTCCAAATGGTAAAACTCCGTTAGTTGAAATTTGGAGGTGTGACAGACTGGTATCAGAGACATTGGTTATAGAGAACTAGTATTGCATACTAGACTATAACCTCACATATTAGTTACATGTTATAAACATTTGGATGTTTGGCACTTATATGTTATATTACAGGATCATATCATCAACTCCACCACCATTACCTAAGGCACCAGGACACGATGCACCTATCTTATCATCCTCGGAGCATAAAAGGCGCAGGACTAATTCTAGTGATTATTCGGTTGATCAGGGTAAACCGAGTAGCGTGCAAGAAACGAATCATGCTCGTAATTGGAATGCATACCCCCAAATGATCAAAAGGTGGATCGAGATGGGAAATGTTCCATCACCCTACTTTGGTTCCGCTTCCTCATCATCTACTTTACCTAGCTTGCCCTGCACTATGGAACAAGCTTTTACAGCTTTTGTATTTTACATGTCTAGGGAGTTGAGCATTGTGAAAGATGATACTAATGAGATACCTGACATTCTGCAGTGAGAGACTCAAATAGAGGAGAACAAGGTAGGAATTGAGCTTTTGACTGCTGAGCTAGCAGTGACGGATCAGGTCCATAACGTTTTGGTGGATCGGGTGACACATTTGGAGACGAGGGTAAACACCTCGGAATTTGAGGTAGGAGTGATTCTGGAGAGAGTGGCTAATCTGGAAGGCCAGCTGCAAGTAGCAAATCATGCTGTCGAAGGACTTCAAGAAAGAGTGGCTCACTTAGAAGCCCAACTGCAAGAAGCCCTATTTCCGGAAGACATTCCACTTTCGGACGACTAGGAAGAACCTTTCGAGGAGGAGCCCTTCGAGGATGAGCCCTTAGAGGATGAGCCACCTGAGGAGGAACCGATGGAGATCGATGATGCTCAATCATACGTTTCTTCCGATGACGAGGATGTTTGATGATCTTCCTATTCTATCTTTCTTTTTCATTCATGTTTTGCTTATGTTATTTCTCTTTTCAAACCTAGATGGGTAAGGTTGTTCCCATTCAACAAAAGCATGAGAAGTTTAATGTTTGAGTTATTTATTTTGTAGCCTTACAATTTATTTAATTTTCAAAATATTAGATGTTGTATTTCCTTACTTGTGCATAAAAAATGTTTAATATGCGATATATTTCTCATTGTTTGTATTTGTGAATGTGAAGAATCATGTCAGGTAGAGGACGTGGAGGTCGTGCTGGTGGCCGGGGTACCATAAACATGACAGCAGCGAAGCTAGCGGCACTAATCAATGATAGTGTGGCTGAGGCTCTAGCAGCACAGAATGCTGCAGGTAAATGTTTTAACTATTGACTAATGAGGTCAATTCATCTCTTAAAGCGCTTTTCCTAAGCTTTATAATCCCAATCCTATGTTATTTCTAAATCCAGGCCAGCAAAACTAGCAGAATCAGCAACCAGCATGCACATTTAAGACATTTATGGACTATAACCCCCACACCTTTAGTGGAGCTGAAGGAGCCGTCGGACTACTCCGGTGGTCCGAAAAGGTAGAATCGGTGATTGCCATGTGCAACTGCCCAGTGGCCAATCATGTCAAGTTCGTCACTGGAACTTTGGAGGGCCCGGCTCTCACGTGGTGGAACACTTAGGTCCAGATGTTGGGTAGGCCATGGCAAATGGACTCCCATGGGAGGAGTTTAAGATGATGATGAAGGAGGAGTACTGTCCTCGCGATGAAATTTAGAAGTTGGAAAGTGAATTTTGGAACTTGAAAATGAAAGGCTTTGAAATAGAGCTGTATACAATACGCTCCTATGAGCTTGCTACCATGTGCCCACATATGGCGAATCCAGATTATAAGAGAATTGAGTTGTATATTGGAGGTCTAGTGCCTCAGATTCAAAGTATGGTTACTTCGTCCATCCCGCAGACGATCAGACTGGCTCATAAGCTAACCGATCAGGCGGTGACTCAAGGGACTTTACCCCCGAGAGGTTTGGTCTCTAAACCCACCGATAATCATAAACGCAAGTTTGATCATCACTCCAACACCCACTCCAACTCTCACTGCAACGGACACCAGTTTAATCAACCCCAGCAGCAGCAGCGAAAGTTTGAGCCTGCTAAGAATTTCAATCAGACTACCGTCTCAGGTGAAAATCAAGGTAGTTATGCGGGGAGAGCCCCCAAGTGCAATTACCACCATGTCGGTGATTGTAACCATTGTCAACGGTGTGGCAAGATGGGCCACGCTGCAAAAGATTGTAGAGTGGATCTTCAGAATAAGCAACCGTTCCGACCGCAAGGGTCCACAAGGGGATGTTTTCAACGCTGTAAGGAGGGACATATTCAGAGGGATTGTCCTCTGATGAAGAGGGGTGGTAATGGAAATGGTAACGGTAATGGCACTAATCAAGGCATCAATGGTAACAATAATAATCAAGGCAACACCAATGGTGGCAATAATGCCAATAATGGAGGGAATGGTGCGAAAGGACGAGCTTTCATGCGAGGATCTGGAGAAGTTCGTTATGACCATAATGTGGTCACTGGTAAGTTTCTCTTAAATAATTACTTTGCTTCTGTCCTTTTTGACACGGTGCTGATAGGAATTTTATATCTAGAAAACTTAGCGATATGATAAAAGGAACTCCAACTCTGTTAGAAGCTAAGTATATAATAGAGATAGCCGATGGCCAAATAATTGAAGCAACTCACATTCTTAAGGGTTGTAAGCTTGAACTAGCTAATCATAAACTTGATATCGACCTTATGTCGGTCACACTTGGTAGTTTTGATGTAATTGTCGGCATGGATTGGTTATCTAAAAACCAAGCTGAAATCATCTGCCGAGAGAAAATTGTTCGAATTCCTCCCCCGAGTGGAGAAACCCTTTCCGTTCAGGGCGAAAAGGTTGGTGTAGTCATGGGCATCATATCCTTTATGAAAGCACAGAAATTCCTTCGAAAAGGGCATACTGCTATTTTGGCTCTCATTGCTGAGCAGCCATCAGAAGAGAAGAAAATTGAGGATATTCCCATCGTTCGTGATTTTCTAGAAGTATTTTCCGAAGATTTGCCTGGTTTGCCACCACACCGTCAAGTCGAATTCCAAATCGATCTAGCACCCGGAGCGGCACCTATCGCTCGGGCACCTTATAGACTAGCACCTAGTGAATTGCAAGAGCTATCTACTCAGTTACAGGAATTGTTGGATAAAGGTTTTATCCGACTAGCTCATCGCCATGGGGAGCTCCAGTCCTGTTTGTCAAGAAGAAGGACGGAACTTTCCGTATGTGTATCGACTACCGTGAGCTAAATAAAGTCACAATCAAGAATCGTTATCATTTGCCTCGCATAGATGATCTCTTTGATCAACTCCAAGGATCCAGTTTCTATTTCAAGATAGATCTTAGGTCCGGCTACCATCAATTGAGAGTCCATGATAAAGATATCTCTAAGACTGCTTTCAGGATAAGATACGGCCACTATGAATTTATGGTCATGCCTTTCGGATTAACCAACGCACCTACGGTATTCATGGACCTCATGAACCGTGTGTGTAAGCCATACCTTGATCAATTTGTCATCGTTTTCATCGACGACATTCTCATTTATTCCAAGAACAAGGAGGAACACGAGGAACATTTACGTTTAATCCTTGAATTACTTTAAAAGGAGCAGCTGTATGCTAAGTTTTCCAAGTGTGAATTTTGGATCCGGGAAGTTCAATTCTTAGGACATGTGGTTAACGAGAAAGGATAACATGTCGATCCATCAAATATAGAAGCCATCAAGAATTGGGCAGCACCGACGACTCCGACTGAGGTGCGATAATTTCTGGGATTGGCGGGATACTACCGTCGATTCATCGAATGATTTTCAAAAATTGCACAACCTCTCACTGCCTTAACTAAAAAGGGTAAGGCCTACAACTGGGGCGAAAAGCAAGAGTCAGCATTCAAACATCTTAAGCAGAAACTTTGCAGTGCACCTATTCTAGCTCTTCTGGAGGGAACAGAAGATTTTGTGGTGTATTGTGATACATCCATTCAGGGTCTGGGTTGTGTTCTAATGCAACGAGAAAAGGTGATCGCATACGCTTCACGTCAACTAAAAATTCACGAGAAAAACTACACCACTCATGACTTAGAGTTGGGAGCTGTAGTTTTCGCACTTAAGATATGGAGACACTATTTGTACTGTACCAAGTGCACCATTTACACCGATCACAAGAGTTTTCAGCATATCTTCGAACAGGAAGAGCTGAACATGAGACAGCGTCGTTGGCTCGAGCTCTTGAATGATTATGACTGTGCGATCCGTTATCACCCGGGTAAGGCTAACGTTGTAGCTGATGCCCTAAGTTGAAAGGAAACCAATCCCAAACGAGTTCGAGCATTACAACTTACCATTCACCCCGGATTACCTGACAAAATTTGTAGTGCTCAACTCGAAGCCTTGAAAGAAGAAAACCTACCGCTAGAAGGTACACGCGGTATGGAAGCACAACTCGAGATCAAGTCTGACGGTATTCGCTATTTCGCTGAACGAATATGGGTTCTAATCTTTGGAAACTTAAGGGAACTAGTCATGGATGAGGCTTATAATTCTCATTACTCTATTCATCCAGGTTTCGACAAGATGTATCATGACCTAAAGGTGCTGTATTGGTGGCCAAAGATGAAGGCCGAAATAGCCACCTATGTGAGCAAGTGCCTGACTTGGGCGAAGATCAAAGTTGAATATCAAAAGCCTTCTAGTCTTCTGCAACAACTAGAGATTCCCATGTGGAAATGGGAACAATTATCCATGGACTTTATCACAAAATTGCCACGAACTCCTACCAGATGTGATACATTTGGGTAATCGTTGACCGCTTAACAAAGTCCGTTCACTTCTTAGCAATAAAGGAAACCGACAAAATGGACAAGCTTACTCGTATTTATTTGAAAGAAGTAGTATCTCGGCACGGGGTGCCAATCTCTATCATTTCGGATCGTGATGCACGATTCACCTCTTGTTTCTGGCAATCGTTACATAAAGCTTTAGGCACGCGTCTAGATATGAGCGCATCATACCATCCTCAAACTGATAGCCAAACAAAACGTACTATTCAAACTCTGCAGGACATGCTACGAGCTTGTGTGATTGGTTTTGGCAACACCTGGGAATCTCACCTACCGCTGGTGGAGTTCTCCTACAACAGTTATCACACTAGCATCAAGGCAGCTCCATTTGAAGCACTATATGGACGGAAATGTCGTTCTCCTATTTGTTGGGCTGAAGTTGGGGATAGTCAACTTACAGGTCCTGAACTCGTACTACAAACTTCTGAGAAAATTGTTCAAATTAGAAATCGTATGGCAGCAGCTCGTGATCGTCAGAAGAGCTATGCCGATAGGCGTCGTAAACCGTTAGAATTTCAAGTAGGGGATATGGTCTTGTTAAAAGTCTCACCCTGGAAGGGTGTCATTCGTTTTGGGAAACGAGGCAAATTAAATCCTCATTATGTTGGACCATTCAAGATAGTGAAGAGGATTGGGCCAGTAGCGTATCAACTGGACCTACCTGAAGGACTTAGTGGTGTACACGACGTTTTTCACGTCCCAAACTTGAAGAAATGTCTGGTAGACGAGTGACTCTCGGTTCCCCTTGAGGAACTGCACATTGATGAACAGCTACGTTTCATCGAAGAACTAGTCGAAATCATGGATAGTGAGGTCAAAATGTTAAAACGCTGTAAAATCCCTATTGTTAGAGTCCGTTGGAACTCGAAACGCGGACCGGAATTCACGTGCGAGCGTGAGAATCAGATGATGTGCAAATATCCTAATCTGTTCAAGCACTCCGTGTCAAATTCTTAAGGTACTATTTTAATTTTCGGGACGAAAATTCTTTCAACTAGGGGATGATATGACATCCGAAATTTTTTTTTATTAATTATTTATTTATTTATTTAAATTTTCGGGACAAAAAATTTTTCAACTAAGGGATGATGTGACATCCGAATTTTTTTTTTATTATTTATTTTAATTTTCGGGACGAAAATTCTTTCAACTAGGGCATGATTTGACAATCCGACTTTTCAAGTTAATCCCGTTAGTGATTCCGTTAAATATTCTGTTAAATCCTAGCCAAAGTTAACCCAAATTCTAAAACCAAGAGATCAATTATGTCAAAGCTGAAGTTGCAAGGGCTGGTACTATAAATAACCAGAAACCCCAGTAGGCATGGTCGCGCCTTGTTTTGGCACGGTCGCGCCAAGTGCTTTGGCACGGTCGCGCCTCCTGTTGGCATGGTCGCGCCTCTTGTTAGTTGAATCATAAATGCTGTCCTTAATCGCAAATATGTTCGATTTCGTAACCGTTATACACGTCTCAACTATTAACGACCATCGCTAGGGCTTTAAACATCGGCATTAATCGAATTAAACCCCAATTATGGGAAATCAAACCGTAACCGTCGACCCTTTTTCTAATATCAACACATTCGATCAATTCTCTTACTACTCTAACGAATTAAACGAACACACACCTCTATCGCACCTCTCTGAAGCTCCTGCACGCGTTGATTTGGCTGGAGTTGCAGCAAAAGTCACCAGAGGTTAAACCCGTCGCCGTCGGATCAAGTTCTAGACGTACACTATCAATCCGTCATCCATTCTGGTAATCACGTATCTCTCTAGCTTCGTTTCAATCTGCTAATCAAAAGCCCTATCATAATTTGGGCTTGCATTATCGAATTTAACTCAATAAAAAACATAGGGTTCGTATTATTTTCCGATTTAGCTAAACCCTATCAATTCGATAACCATTATTGGAATTAATCCACCCCTCAGACTCGAAATGAACCGGTTAGCATAACCCCCATGTCCTTTTGGTCAATCGCGATTGAAACCAAACGGATTTGGACTTATTGGGTTATTCTGTTAAACTCTGTAACTATGACTCCGGGAGACACGGTCGTGCCAAGGTTTTAGCACGGTCGTGCCTCACCCTCTGACCCGGTCGTGCCTCTTGGCTAGACCTGGTCATGCCTTGAAACCCTAGACACGGTCGTGCCTGGCTCAGACACGGTCGTGCCTAGTGATTAGCTTTGTTGTGTCTTCTGTTTTGATCAACACGGTCGCACCCCTAACCAGCACGGTCGCGCCTGTAACCTTAACGCGGTCGTGGCTTGTCTTAGGCGCAGTCGTGTGTAAGAAAACCTGTTGTCAGAATATTTGATTAATAATTATATTTTCAAAACAATAATTTTCATATTATATTAATACATTTTTAGCCCGGGAAACCACCCGTAGGCTCGGGTTTGGATTTATAACCCACTTTCATAATTATTTTCACTTTTAAAAATAGTATATTTATATTACTTTCAAGCCATAACCTCGCATAAATAATATATTTGCATTATTTTCAACCCGTTATTTATATTATAAAATAATATATAAGTTATATTATTTCGGCTAGTTTAATTACCTCGTGTGACGTTTTAAAACTAAATAATATAAATTGTTATATTATTTATCCACGTTTATGTTCTTGATTAACAATAATATATTTATTATTTTCCACACAATGATTAATTAGTTAATCCAACAAACCTAAAAATAATGTATTAAATTATATTATTTTCCTAACCTTTGTAAACGACTCGTACGTACGAATATATGTATTTGTTTAGTTATTAATATTATTAACATACGACACGTAACGTTTTTCCCTTAATGATCATATAAAAAAATTATATAATTTCGTGCACACGTTCGTCTACTCTTAAATTCTTAGACAGCGTTAAGGTGTTCTAACTTCCGTATCGTCGTCACAAATCCCAACTTGTTCCTAATTTATGTGTCTATAATTTTAGGGCATTCGTAAGTCTTTTGAGACTTACACTCGTGGTTCCATCTTATCTCTTGTGTGATACTGCCTACGCTATTCAGGTGAGTTTTCACGGCCCCTTTTTACTGTTTTAAACTGGGGGAGAAAACATGTCGTAAATGTTTTTTTGATTTTTATAATTCATATATGATATCACTTGTATGACTATTCGTATACATTATCCTTTAAGTCCTCACATCGAACCGTTAATATGAACATAGCGAGGTAATTTGAGTAGTACTACTGGGTTTGACAAACCTCACCCATGTTAGTCGCGCTAACTCGATTGGAGGTCGAACGGGTGCAATATTGACCTAAACATGCACTATGATGGTGGGAGGCATATAAACAGTCAGCTGTCGGTTGCGAGCGCATTAGTTAACATGCTTATGGGTTAGCTACCTATTGATTTATATATTGAATGTACATTAATCTGTTAAACGCTTCTATAAATTGAAACCTGTGAACTCACCAACCTCGTGTTGACATTTTCTTACATGTTTTTCTCAGGTCGCTTAAGATAAGACACAGGTGCACACAATAGGACATGCATGGAAATTCTGCCTTGATTTATGTTTTATTAAACTGTTTGGACTTTTGGACTATTCTTTTGGGCGCGTGTGTTATGCGCATTTACTTTCTTTACGCTTCTGCATTAACTCTGATTGATATGATATTTTCATTTGAGTCCCATGTAGAGTCGTTCAATGTAACTAATGTCTGAGATCTTGGTTCGTCTCTTCCCAAACGGTAAAACTCCGTTAGTTGAAATTTGGGGGTGTGACAAATGCCTTATTCAGACAACATATTATGTTGCAAACATGTCTCATTCTGGTACATTATGACGGCGGTATTAGTACATAGATCGCACTACAAAAATATTTACTGTTGAGACAAACTTGGTTCTTTGCCGGAGAACACTTGTACAAGGGAGTATTTGTGATCGTAGTTGGTTCTGAACTGATTAGTGCAACGGTATGCCTTAATGTAGAAGATTCCTATTCACATCTTATCAATAGTTGTCTAGCTATTAACTGTAATCGTGTAGTTAGTAATTAAGCTAAAACTTATGTTTGAACATAATCTGCTCGATGTTCAATATTTATCTCTACAAACATACAATAAGCGGGAAAATGCTACATATAAGGTAGCTAAAAGACTCACATGTGACCATATAGAGATGTATCTCTTAAGATCATAAAAATGGTCCATATGGAGATTAATATGCCCGGATATGTCCTCTTAAATCCTTCCCAAATATAAGAGGGATTCTTTAAAAGAGTTTGTTTTCGGAGAGCTTAAAGATTGATTTGCGGAAAGAATTCACTGCACATGTTGGTAGCAAAAAATTTAAATTATTGAGAGGGCGCTTGTTGGCACTTTTGATTATTCACCTCATCACGATGCTATCTCGATTACCTATTTGGTCATGCTGCATGACGAAAAATATCTTTGGCTAGTAACTTCTGGTTACTCATCACATTTGAATTTGATTAGCTATATTTTCTACAATATATTCTAGATGGTAAAATCTATAGTTGAAAAATATAGTCTTCTGGCCATATTTGTTATATGTGATTGGAGATATTTGGTATTGTTTTCGGTCATTCTCGTTGTAATAGCCGTCTAGCCGAATATATTTGAAAACTTAGTAATTTTCTTCAAAATTTACTAAAATATAAGACATATCTCATACGTATAGGTTAGGTGGCACATACTCTTCTAGAGCATTCAATAAAGTCAAAACCTAGAATATTATCAATAAATGTCTCTACTAGAGACAACTGATAAGAGTATTTTTATGTTTTAAGATAGTGTTAGTCGTTTCGCTATATAACAGACATTCATCACCGATGGTTACAATAGCTCTACTAAAGTATTATGACATAATTTTGGTAATTGGTAAGTAACCATGCTCTTCGGGAGCATTCAATAGGTTACATGCACTGTTATTTACCAGGTTTTCATCGGCAATGGCTAAACAACAATATCGGAATGAAGGGGTGAAAATGAGGCTACAAGGGTGCCCTTAGTGAGGTTTGTTTCAACCCCTTTCCCCTTCTATTTCTTGATTTATGATAGAATTCAACCAGACGACAACATGGTTGGTCATTCCGTATTTGTAGCGGTGTGCATCAGGTCACTCCTGATACTAGCATGGCCGCTGCACTCGCAGCAATGGCGAATGAGATTAAAGAGCTGAAGCTCAATGATCTTAGGTGTGAGTTGTGCAGGGGAGGCAATGAAACTAGGGATTGCCCCGTCAATCAGCAAAAGCATATGAGCTTTATGGGAAACTAGAACCAGAACCGACTGTACAACAACTACAACAACTCCTATGGCTCGGGATGGAGATCAGGAAACAACCCACCAGGGTTCAATGCCCGCCAGAATCAGCAGGGAGGAGGTGACAAAGGAGCGAGTGGGGGAAGCAGTGTCAGCACAAAAAGGATTGAAAAGATGCTGGAGAATCAGTCACAGATGCTTACCCACTTAGTCTAGCAGGACAGGGAGACTCGACAAAGACTGGATGCCCACGACACTTTATTGAAGAATCAGCAATCAACATTCCAGGATTTGCAGCACATGGAAGGAGACATCGCTAAGAACTTGAATGATAGATAGGGAGGTCCATCTTCAGGTTCTAATGCTTCAGTGATGGTCGTGTCGACTAGGAGTAAGAGAGTAGAAGAGAAGGAGCATCCAACGGTTGAGGAAGAAGAAGAACCGGTGGATAAAGAGATAGTTGTGGAGAAGCCTACCGAGAAGTCAGAGGAGAAGAAGAGTGGGGGTGAGTAGGGATGAGCATTTGGTACCGAGTACCGGTACCGATACCGTACCGGTACCGTACCGATAGATTCAGTACCGGTATCGGTACCCACTTTTCCATAAATTCGGTACCGGTAATTTTGGTACCGGTACCGGTACGATATTGGTACCGAAAAAGATGAACATTTTGTAACGAATACCGGTAACGTAATGATAAATTCGGTACCGGTACCGGTATCCACTTTTCCATAAATTCGGTACCGGTATTTTCGGTACCTGTACAGTACCGATCTCATCCCTAGGGGTGAGATTAAGACCCTGAGATTGACTTGAGTCGTGTTCCCTACCTAGTGCGCTTGCTGCCTCATAAGTATGCTAGGGAATACGGTCACATTCTAATCATTTTCAAACAACTCAAGGTCAATCTCTCGTTCGTAGAGGTCCTGCAGCACATGCCTAGGTATGGTAATTTCTTAAAAGATATTCTTTCTAATAAGAAGAATCTAGAGGAGATCTCTAAAGTCTTAGTTAGTGAGCAATGTTCTGCGGTAGTTTAGAACAAACTGACAGAGAAACTGGCAGATCCGGGTCGATTCACGATCTCGTGTCTGCTAGGGACTTTGCCCTTGAACCACGTGTTAGCTAACTTGGGTGCTAGCATCAACTTGATGCCTTATTCGATCTATTAGCAGCTAGACCTAGGAGAGCCTAAGCCGACGCGCATGAGCATATACTTGGTTGATCGATCAGTCAAATATCAGTGGGGAGTGGTGGAGAACTTGTTGGTAAAGGTGAATAAATTCATTTTCCCCGTGGATTTCATGATTATTGATATGGAAGTGGATGATCGAGTTCCACTCATCTTAGGTCGCCCCTTCTTGTGAACCACCAAGGCATTGATTGATGTCTTTGATGGCATGATTACACTTCGTGTAGGGGACGAGCGTGTCAGCTGTGATATCACAAAATCGGTGAGAAGTTGCAACGATCGGGATGCTTCGGTTTGCTTTGTTGAAAGCTTCACGTCATTCATGGATGAATCACAGGATGCTGATATGGGAGAGAATGTGGATGGAGAATCCCCGTCTGATGAGGAGGAAGAAGTAGTGGAGCCTATTACTAATACATTTACTCCCACTATAGAGGAAGCCTCCCACAGCGCTGTCTGTCACATTTCGTCGACTTAAGAGGTGAGGAAGATAGATTGGAAAGCCCGCTTTGTTGAGATCGAGGCTAGGATGATAGAAGAGCTTGAGTCAGTTGAGGTAACGAAACCAGGGACTATAATGGACAACGCAGTCCCACCTCTGGTTCAACAGGAGATTAGGACAGAGCCTTCTGCTGAGGATTTCATTAGTGAGGATGAGTTTAAGAGTGAGATAGAAGTCGGTGAACCCGCCCCTAATTTAGGAGAGTTAGCTATGTGCCTGGTAGAGTTGGAAGAGTTGTTAGACGCACCGGATGAATACAGCGATGAGGTGCCCAGTGATCTGCAAGGGATGATGGAAGAGTTGGAGGAGATGATAAGAAAAACCCCAAGTGTGGGGATGACGGAAGAGAGTGTGGAGGACCCCGAAGATCCTGGTGAAGTTGTAGAGGTCACTCCATTAGAAATACATGTGCCTGAACCTTTGTCCATCATCATTGTTCATTCTGAGGGGAGAACCAACGAACCAACCCCTAGCTCTAGTTTCCCTATGTCTAGGCCACCCCGTAAAAGTACCCGAGAGTCAAGTGATTTATGTGAGTTAGGGAGAATGCAAACCCCAAGTGTGGGGACGTATAGGGGTGACAAATCACTTGGTTATATGATGCATATCATCTTTGGACCTAGAAGGTTTAAGTTGTGGTGGAAGGACGAAAGGGAGAGCAGTGATGTGTGTGTGAAGCTTATTAGTGATTGGATGTTGAGGAGAGCAGGAAAGCCGCGTAGGTTGCAGGCGGTTCCGTTTAGGATCAAAGAGAAGCCTCTTGATAGGATTTTTTGAGTCTTGGGCACGTGCTCGAGATGTTGAGTTTGTATGCATTCCTTGGTTTGAGTCCGTGTCATTTTCTGTGTTTTTCGGTGTGTGTGTTTTGTTTGTGTCATGTCCAACAGGGACTCATGCTTGATTCGGTAAGGAAAATCATCTGGAACGAAGTTCAAGGTATTGTTACTTTGAGTTTTATATTTGGAACGGGTTTCTAAGGAATTCGGGGAAGAATGTTTTTAGAGGTAAAAAAATTTTCTAAGTAACAAATTCTTATTAACTTTCTGTTAAGGGACCTCTGTCGCGTTACGTGAAGTATGTGTGCCCACCTTTCGAGTGGAAAAATTCTATCATGGTCTCACCTCCGAGAAGCAGCAAATGTTCAACACAGCTGCGGGAGGACATATCATGGACAAGCTCGAACCCGCTGAATGCGAGGAAATGTTCAAGAGCTTCGCTTTCGCTGAAAAATAGCGGTCATCTACTAGAACTTCCATTCCAAGTGCTAGGACATCCACCTCTTCTCCTAGAGGTGTGCATCAGGTCACTCTTGATACTAGCATGGTTGCTGCAGTCGCAGCAATAGCGAATGAGTTCAAAGAGCTGAAGCTCAGTGCTCTTACGTGTGAGGTGTGCAGGGGAGGCCACGACACCAGGGATTTCTCCATCAATCAACAAGAGCCTTTGAGCTTGGCGGGAAACTAGAACCGAGGGTAAAACAACTACAATAACTCCTATGGCATGGGATGGAGATCTGGAAACAACGCACCAGGGTTCAATGCCCGCAAGAATCAGCAGGGAGGAGGTGACGCAGGAGTGAGTGGGGGAAGCAGTGTCAGCACCAAAAGGATTGAAGAGATGCTAGAGAATCAGACACAGATGCTTGCCCACTTAGTCCAGTAGGACTGGGAGACTCGGCAAAGACCGGATGCCCATGACACTTTTTTGAAGAATCAGCAATCAGCATTCCAGGATTTGTAGCGCACGGTAGGAGACATCGATAAGAACTTGAAGGATAGTCAGGGAGGTCCATCTTCAGGTTCTAATACTTCAGTGATGGCCGTATCGACTAGGAGTCAGAGAGTAGAAGAGAAGGAGCAGCCACCGGTTGAGGAAGAGGAAGAACCGGTGGACGAAGAGATAGTTGTGGAGAAGCCTTCCAAGAAAGCAGAGGAGAAGAAGAGTGTGGGTGAGATTAAGACCCCCGAGATTAACGTGAGCCCTGTTTCCTAATGAGCCTGCTTGCTGCCTCATAAGTATGCTAGGGAAAAAGGTCACTTCCTGAACATTTTCAAACAGCTCAAGGTCAATCTCCCGTTCGTAGAGGTCCTCCAGCACATGCCTAAGTATGGCAAATTCTTAAAAGATCTTCTTTCCAATAAGAAGAAGCTAGAGGAGGTATCTAAAGTCTCACTTAGTGAACAATGTTCTGCGGTGGTTCAGAACAAACTGCAAGAGAAACTAGCAGATCTGGGTCAATTCACGATCCCGTGTCTGCTAGGCAGTTTTCCCTTTAACCACGCGTTGGCTGACTTGGGTGCTAGCATCAACTTGATGCCTTATTCAATCTATAAGCAGCTAGACCTCGTAGAGCCTAAGTCGACGCGCATGAGCATATCCTTGGCTGATCGATCAATCAAATATCTGCGGGGTGTGATGGAGAACTTGTTGGTAAAGGTGAATAAATTCGTTTTCCCCGTGGATTTCGTGATTCTTGATATGAAAGTGGATGATCGAGTTCCACTCATCTTAGGTCACCCCTTCCGAACCGCCAAAGAATTTATTGATGTATTTGATGGCACGATCACACTTCGTGTAGGGGATGAGCGCGTCAGATGTGATATCACATAATCGGTGAGAAGTTACAAGGATCAGGACGCTTCGGTTTGCTTTGTTGAAAGCTTCACGTCATTCATGGATGAATCACATGATGCTGATCTTGGAGAGAATGTGGATGGAGAATCCCCGTCTGATGAGGAGGAAGAAGTAATGGAGCCTGTTACTGATACATTTACTCCTACTATAGAGGAAGCCTCCCACAGCGTTGTCTGTCACATTCCGTCTACTGGAGAGGTGAGGAAGATAGATTGGAGAGCCCGCTTTGCTGAGATCGAGACTAGGATGATAGAAGAGCCTGAGTCAGCTAAGGTAACGGAACCAGGGACTATAATATACAACGATGTCCCACCTCTAGTTCAACAGGAGATTAGGATATAGCCTTCTGCTGAGGATTTCTTTAGTGAGGACGAGTTTGAGAGTGAGATAGAAGTTGGTGAACCCTCCCCTGATTAGGAGAGTTAGCTATGTGGGCGGTAGAGTTGGAAGAGTTGTTAGACGCGCCGGATGAATACATCGATGAGGTGCCCAGTGATCTGCAAGGGATGATGGCCGAGTCGGAGGAGATGATAAGAAAAACCCCAAGTGTGGGGATGACGGAAGAGAATGTGGAGGACCCCGAAGATCCTGGTGAAGTTTTAAAGGTCACTCCATTAGAAACACATGTGCATGTACCTTTGTGCATCATCATTGTTCATTCTGAGGGGAGAACCACCGAACCAACCCCTAGCTCCAATTTCCCTAGGTCTAGGCCACCCCGTAAAAGAAGCCGAGAGTCAAGTGATTTATGTGGCTTAGGGAGAATGCAAACCCCAAGTGTTGGGAGGTCTAGGGGTGACAAATCACCTGGTTATATGATGCATATCATCTTTTGATCGGGAAGGTTTAAGTTGTGCTGGAAGGACGAAAGGGAGAGCAGTGATGTGTGTGCGAAGCTTGTTAGTGATTAGATGCTGAAGAGAGTAGGAAAACCACGTAGGTTGCAGGCGGTTCCCTTTAGGATCAAAGAAAAGCCTCCTGATAGAATTGTTTGAGTCTCGGGCAAGTGCCCGTAATGTAGAGTTTGTATGTATTCCTTGGTTTGAGTCCGTGTCATTTTCTGTGTTTTTCGGTGTGTGTGTGTGTGTGTTTTTTTTTTGTGTCATGTCTTGCAGGGATTCGCGCTTGATTCAGTGAGGAAAATCATCTGGAACGAAGTTCTAGGTATTGTTACTTTGAGTTTTATATTTGGAACGGGTTTCTAAGGAATTCAGGGAAGAAAGTTTTTAGAAGTCAAAAATTTTTCTAAGTACTAAATTCGTATTAACTTTTTTGTTAAAGGACCTCTCTCGCGGGACATGAAGTCTGTGTGCCCACCAATCGCGGTACATGAAGGCCATGAGAATTGGCCGGCTCAAAAGGCTGCGGGTTTGTTGTGAGGTCTATTTTGCAGGTATTGATCGTCCCATCCGTACTCAATCTCCATTCGGGCGGGACTGATGCTTATATTACTTTGTAATGGCAACCCAGCAGATAGTGTGCAACCACGACCAAAATGCTATACGGTGCACACAAGGATGAACGAAGCTGGATATTTCAGAGCATATACATTACCAGCTAAGTCGATTCCTTTTATTTTTGCATTTTTATTTTTGAGTTGTTTCTTGCTTCATATTGACGACAATGTGTCTTTCAAGTGTGGGGATGTTGACGTCGTAGAGTCTAGTGTTTCTAGGTTGTTTTTTTTTAAATCCAAAAATATAAAAAAAAATTAAAAAATTTTCAAAAATGTCCTTTGAAAGCATAAGTTTGCAAATAAAATGGAAAATGATAGTACAGCTGGATCTGCTTGTCTGGTTTTAAATGATTTAAATGATAGAAAACGCGTCTAATTAGTGATGTTTTGGTAGACCCAGCCAGCTTGAATAGCTTAAATAGCCTGTGAGTGTTACTTATGATTAATCACTTAATAAATTCATGAAATCATGTGGGTACTCATCTTAGGGTGTCGGTAATACTGAAACTGTCAACATAGTGTGATAGATACCACGCTAACTTAAAATTTAGAGGTTTTTGAAATTTTCTTGGCACACCACTCTCTTTTATGAGAATAAATCCGAGTTTCGGGGGGCGCCCGTTCCATAAATCCAGTTTTCCATATTCATGTGCTTATTTGGATAGAATCCGAGTCTATCTTATGTGTTACCCTCTTGGATGGCAACTTGGAGGATACACCACTAAGTGAGTCTTATGTGCTTAATTGTTAGAATCTAGTCTATGTGTTAGCTTCCGGGATAGTGACTTGGTTGAGATGTCTCTAGACGAAAGTTCTTGTGCTTAAATTAATGCTCATTTTCATCCATTCATTCCATAATTCATCTTAAATAGTTTAACGTGGTAGGTAAATCTATATGGTTTGACCCGTGCCTAGATATGACCGTGAGACGGGATTACGTAGAGCTGTAGCTTCTAAGTGTGAGTCATATAGGTTGATTGATAATTGTATAAAATGGAATTATAACACATTACTGGGGCTTGATAGTTAGTGTTTGGGTTTAATCGGACATAAATACTGATTATTGCTTTTTAACGCGTGAGTACATTTGTGCTAATTGGTAGTTGATGAATTGTTAAGTTAGATCTCAGTTATGATTCCATTGCAGACTTTTTTGAGGACGAAAAAAGGTTAAGTATGGGGATGTTTGATGTTGTGCAAAGCACACATCTTTATTCCAAGTGTTTTCGTTTGTTTTAGATAGTTTTTTCTTTGTTTTGAGTCATTTTTGGTTACTATTGAGTCTTTGTTATGATTTCAGGTGCTCGTGATGATTACAAGTCAAATCCCAAAGAAACCGAGCACGAGAATGAAGCCTAAGAAGTTAAAGTCAAAACGTTGGAAAATAGGTCCTTCGCGGTACGCGAAGGAGGAGAAGAAAATCCTCGCGATACGTGAGGGAATTCAGAAAGATCCCCGACTGTTTTATCTCTCGCAGAACACAAGAGACTCATGATCCTGTCTCGCGATACACGAGAGACATGTTAATTTGCAAGAAGCCCTAAATCGACTTTAAATCAAATTATGATACCATTATTCAAGAAGTTCGATTTCCTGCCGTCTGTAGAGGTGCTTTGGGCGATTTTGGAGCATAGGAAGGCTATTAGATTTCAAGATTGAAGCTTTCGATTCCGGGTTTGTGTAGTCTAGCTTACTCGGTTCTAAAGTCGAAACTTTGTGTCTGATTTCGGCGTTTGATACTATGTTCTTGTTTGATTCTTCTATTATGGTTGTGTTGAACATGATTATAGGCTAAAAGTCTAATACTACCTAGGTTCATGATGAATACTTCATAAAGTTGTGATTTTTATTCGGTTTTGGATTTGTTGAATGGATTAATGACTTCGTAAAAGATCTCTTGATAATAAATATGATGAATAATGCATGCTTAAATCTGATCTATGTTTGATTTAAATTTTGTATGTTAATTGTGGATGTCTTCCAGCTTGATTAGCATATCTAGATCGTAGTCTGTGTGATTGTGATTGTTTGTGTGGTTTGCTAGATGTAGTTACCCATAGGGATTATGATTGAGTGTTAATCAGACCTGAGTGTGTGTCTTATCTCAATATCTGAGAAGTGAGAGGTAGTTTGGTAGTCTTCGGTATTAGGATCCTAAGTGAAATCTATCTGAGATGAAGCTTCCCTTAGTTTGTCTTAGTATTCGTTTGCTATCTCGAGTCATAGTTTGTTATCCTGAGATTACCCCGTGCATCTTCGATGTATTGAGGACAGTGAGACTGAGAGGTGATCTGTATACTGGGTACATTATCATTGTTGGAGAGACAGAAAGGTAATTCAACTATCTTGTGAGTTATTACACTTTAGGTTCCTTAGTTGGTGACACCCCGAGAGTGAATAGGGATCCACTAGGTTGTCTAGATATATTATCCTTAGAAACCCAGATCCATCATAGTTTCCAGAACCGATAGAAGTTGTGATTTGCATGTAGGATTCCGACCTAGGTGGTATTCTTCCATCTATGATTATTCCCTTAGGACTTTGTTCCGATACCTAGAGTCGTGCATTTGTTTTCTTCATTATTAGTTAAATAATTAGTGTAGTAAACCCCTCAAATTAATTAATCTTTAGTTCGAGTCAGAGTCTAGTATAGTTATCATAGTGTATATAGGGTTCGATAACTCGGTTTACCATTAAGCTATGCTACACTCGATAGGTACACTTGCCTGTCAGTGCGGTTTAGTTCAAAGGTACTCCATCTTATTACTTAGGAGTCTAGGTTAGGTTTAGTTGTTATTTTAATAGACTGTCTGGACGACATCAGTAGCCCTAAGTGTTCAAACATGGTCCTTAAACGGTGCACCTGAAACATGTAAGTAAATGTCAACTACAAGTAGTTGATGAGTAACATAGGTTTTGACAACAAACAAAAGTGGAAAAGAGTTTACAATTTATTATGTTCAAAGCATAATCTAAGGCATAAATGTGAAAACATACAAGGTTCCAAAGCGTACAATTAAACAGTAGAAATGGAAAACTATTTGTACAATCCAACTAATTGTGTTATGGAAAAAGTAGTAAGATGTATACACAAAACCCGCCAAGGTTTGTGTTAAGTAGTGAATCAGATTCCCGTATGAATGATCATGTTAGGTACTACCATAGGCCTGCCTCACAAGTTAATGATTGTACTAAACATGAACACATGTATGGTCGCCAAGTAGTTTAAGACATAAAACACATATACAATATCATGGGAACAAAGGTATTGAATTGTGTATGTATATTATGTAAACATGTTCCACCCCGTGTATTTGTAAACAATAGTAAAGTAAAAGGGGCTATGAAAATCACCAGAAAGGAGTTAGTAGGTTGTATGGATTGTTAATGATGGATATGGTTCGTGAGGATTCCTCACAATCAACTTAAACAAATAGTTGTATTCTAAACTCAAAGTATTTCTAATAAATGTAAAGAATTTCTAAGTGTATTTAAGTTTCTAGGGATCCTTGGAGTTTGGGATTTGGACATAGGGTTTGTATAAGTTTATAGGAAAATATTAGTTTATCACTAGTAAAATATTAGTTTCTCACTAGTATTGAAATGGTTTATTAATTAGAATTTATTGAAATCTTTAATTAGTAACAATAATATGTTTGAATTTATTTAAATAATTATTTTAAAAATAATTAATAAATTGTAACATCCCGAAAATAGTAACTAAGTAAATAATAATACGATGGAGATTTAAACGTTATAAAACGAAATAAGAACGGATGGGCTTGGGCTCGGCTCCAACGGGCCGAAGGAAGCCCAGGTATAAAAGGGGCAAGGCAGCCCACTAGCTCATTTCACCTTCATTTTCACCATCTTAGATAGAGAAAGGGAGCTCTGGTCTAGGGAGAGAAAGTCGACGGATCGTCACGAGATTAGAGGAGCACGTTACAACTGAGCTCGTGAGCAAAACCTCCGAATCAGAACTTCAATCCAGGTAATGATTCAACCATAATCTGAGTTTTTGTTCATGTTGGGGTTTCTCGAGTTTTAGCTAAATAGATGATGTTTTTACGGATGAAACTTGATAATAAGCTTAGAAATAGCATCTAGAATGAAAACCGCACGTTTTGATCAAAGAAAATTGTAAGATTGGCATGATCGGGTTTGCATGCAAGAACTTCGGATTTTTGGTCCAAGAACCAGGTACTGCGTACTTACCAAGTGCGCAGGAAGGAATTCCTGCGTACTTACCAAGTACCCAGGAGGAAGTCCCTGCGTACTTACCAAGTACGCAGGAGGAAGCCCATGCGTACTTACCAAGTACGCAGGAGGGAGACTCCTGCGCACTTGCCAAGTGTGCATGAGGAAGTCCCTGCGCAATTACTAAGTGCGCAGGCAACAGACAGCAGGCAGCAGGTTGGTTAAGTAAAGTCAGTAAATTTAGAATGATTAAACCATTAGAGTCGGGGTTGGGTCTAATGTGTATTTAACTACCTAATCCAGATCGGAAGTGACGTTGTTGGACCTTTGTTTAGGACAACCTAGAGTAGCTCATCAGGTGAGTTCTATGTACCCCCTTTCTATGTTATGTGCAAACCTTATTAAATGTTTTGGGGCTGAAATGTATACACTAAATGAATAACAGTTATGAATGTCAATGTGATCATACGTGGTATACAAATATATATATATATATATATATATATATATATATATATATATATATATATCTTTACACGAAATAGAATTATGAATAAAGAATGAAACGTATGATTTTTAAAGAATGAACGAAAGTATGACATAACGTGTAAAGAAGAAATCTTGCTTTATATCCATGTATATATTGCTTGCCAAGTATAAGAAAACGTTATGGACGCTTCGATGATAACGGCTACTTCGGTAGACGGACGACCACGTGACTATAGTACAACCGGGACAAGTGCGTTCCTTCATCAGCTAGGACGTACGAATGTCACAAGTGCGTTCCTTCATCAGCTAGGACGTACTAAAGTTATTAATGGACGGTCTAAGAAAAATTGGCATCTTATAGTATAACGGTTGTATAAATAATAGTCGCATGGGAAACGGATACCTTCGGGTAGACGGGCGATTTACGGCCTACGACGGTAGGACGGTTGTAAGTCATGACGGACGGACAAAGGTTGCCGGACGGTTGTAAGAATAAAATGACGGACGGCACTTGTTGCCGGACGGTTGTAAGTATAGGTGGGCCATGACGATGGACCGCGGCGATTGTCTTTGTGACCTTCGTAACCAAAAGACGGGTTAATCACCCTTAAGAGTATTACCCATGAATGCAAAGAAAAGAAAAGAAAAGGGTGAATGCATATATATATATATGTAATCACAAAATAAAGAAGAAAGTGAAGCAAAAGTTATGAAAATAAATGAGACCAATGATGTGAATATATATCTATATGTATTTGCGACGAATGATAAATGAGAAGCAATTCAAGTTAATGCGTACTTATATAAACGTAGATATATAATTATGCATACTTATAAAGAAAAGAATGTTTATACCTAATTGCATTAAACTAGAACTCACCAGCGTTAGCTGACTTTTAGTATACATTTCAGGTAAAGGAAGATGAGGTCGTGCGATGGCGTGGAGGTTACCCGGCACGAGACTGACATCCCTCTTTTGTTTTATATGTCTTCGAACAATGTTATGTTTTTAATTGTAAAGACTTCCGCTGTTATGATTATGTAATCGGATGACGAATGTTTTAAATATAAGTTCAGTATTTATGACTATGTTTATGAGTAAATCCAACAAGTGAGGTTACCCGGGAAAGGGGCCTTACATAAATAAGTTATTGATCAGGAACAATTTAAATAATAATTATTTAAATTAACTAGATAACTTCTTTTACTTGAATGGTAAATAAGAGAGGTATTAAATAAATAGTATTATAATACGTTTTAAATGAAATTGAATGAATTTGTACAATTATTTTTCTAAAAATAATTATTTAAGTAATTCTATAAATTTCTAAATGTTTTAAATAATTATTTTTTGCCAATATAATTATTTATATGTTTTGAGAAAATAAATTAATAGTGTTTTTCAATAAGTATTTAAAGCTTATTTTATAAACATTACAATTCTTTTTATATATAAAAGCTTTAATATTTCCAATATGTTTTTTTAATAAATTAAAATGGATAAAGCATTATTTTATGTTTTCGGTTTTTATAAAAATTACTAAATTGTCTCTATAAGATTTATAAAAACTAAGACATTAGATTACATAATAAAAGAAATAAAATGGGAGGCTGAAAAGTGCTAAAAAAAATAAACAAGCCCCCAGGACTCGAACCAGGGAGGGTTCGGTATGGGTCAGAGGCACTAACCATCAGACCAATGTCCAGTAAGTGTTAACAAACCGATTAGATTGAACCTTAACTGTTTAATGGTAGGGGACTGGGTTTTAAAACACCCAAAAAAAGGGTGCGGGGCAGGGTCTCGAACCCGCGACCCTTTTGTTAGTGTAACTTGTCAAGAACCCTATGTTAGTTAAATCATTTAACCAACAAGAACTAGTCCGCCTTCTTTCCCAATCAGGCTCGCGTAACTTGTCAAGAACCCTATGTTAGTTCGAGCTCGATACCCTCTGTCATCAAGAATTGATAGAGGGCTTTTGGTTAGCACTAAATTACGAATCAAATGACATAAAACCTACATGAATTGATGAAGTAACGATCGAGAACGACTGGGTCTTTGTTATCGATGTTCTTGGCACTCGTCCAAGCTCAATGAGTGAAATGTGAGGTGTGCGCGAGTTTAGGGAGTTTATGGGAGGCTTTTCGAAAGGAGTTAAACTCGATTTATGGGTTTGATTTCATACGAAACATACAAATCGATCTGGATTTAGGTTGGGGCGGTTATGGGAAGCATTTCGACTTTCAATCATTGATTCTTGTTAAATTAGTTCATCAATGTCATTTAAGACAGGTGTAGTAACGCTCGATTATGATGTAATTGTGTTAATTCGCACGAATTCGACGGTTTCGATACTACAATTGAGGTTGTTGACTTTCCTTGAGTCAAAGATGGCGAGGGAGGGGGTTCAAAACCAGCAAAAGTCCAATTGGGGGGGGGGGGTTAGGGTTCGAACAGGTTTTTTAATGGGTCCAAAGTGAATAAAAAGGGGGGTTCAAGTGGGGGTCCAACTGAAATGGGAGGGTTCAAAACGAATATGAGATGGTTCTTATGCTATGTAAAGAGTTCAATACTCAATTATTTGATTAAAAATTATTTTAATTACTTATAAAAATTGTTTATAAACTTTATAAATATCCAATTTATTATTTGTTTTTATTTAAATTTATAAGGAGTAAATTCCTTTTTAATTACCAAAAAAATTGTATTCATAAACTCTATAAAAATTTAATTATTACTTGTTTAAGCATAATTATTTCATAAAGGATCAACTTTCTATTTTTATTAAATTTACAATTTATATAAGTGGTAACATCAAATATATGTATTGTAAATTTATACGTAAATACCTATATTTGTAAAAAAAAGTGTGGAAGAGTGATTAAAAATGTATAAGTCTTATATCGAAAGTTGTATAATCGATTTATTTGGTATAAACACTATATATACTTACATATATATTTAAAATTAAATACATACATATAATAGCTGACAATTTTTTTTATCTTTGATTTATACATTATAATAAAGTATATATATGTGTTTATATAATAGCAAATTATAGGTTAATTGCAAGGTTGAAACTTCAAATTGGTACATGTTAAAGTAGTAATTAATGTGGCTTATTGTGTTGAACAAGTACAAGGTTGAAATAGATTGTTATTATTGTAATAATAAAATGAATAATAAAAAAATAAGGCCGGGAAAATCATGGATGTTACAGTATTCCCAAGTTGAGGAAATTTCGTCCCGAAATTCAACTGTTGAAGGCTACTGAATCAGGAAAGAGATGTGAGTTTGAATTCTCAATGAGCTTTGATTGTCGGTTTGAGAGGTATAATTGATGAGAAGTTTCAAGTCTGATATTCAAGATCAGGTCAGGTTATTGTGTCAGGTATGGGTGGTGGTAGTGGATTTAGTTTGAAGAGAATTAAGAAGAAAATTGCCCTAACATGATTTTGGACTCCAAAGATAGGATGCCTCACTTTCAATGAGAGCGATGATAATTTGATGATCAAAACTTGTTTAGGATATAGTCTATGACATTATGACAGGAACACTAGCGGCGTATCCACCATGACCTTATCATATCGTCTCCGTTTTGTTACTATGTATCACGATAGGTTTTATGTTATCACACAAGACAGAACTTACTGTGTTTTCCATGCGCTGACTTTTATAATTACGTGTGCACTCGTAATTACTCAAATCATCGCATGGTCCGTATAGTTCATCCCATTGTGTGTGGGTCAAGAGAGGACACAAAATCATTTAATCCATGACTATTGTTTCCACATATGTGTTGCTAACAAATATTTAAGTCCATAGTTAATAGAATTAATCAAAGAATAAAAGAATGGCAATGTGGCACAACTCCATGGTTGTCCTAGATGGATGGCATAATCCTCAAGTTTACCCATAAATTTTATAGCTTACTCATGTTTGAACAAGAATACGTCAAACTCCGAGTAGCTCAAAGTTTATAGCTTTCAACTTTCATGGATAAAGTGGATAATCATGCCTTATGTATAATGTGGACGATCAATTTCAAACAATGTACACAATATAGTTTCGTGTGTAATGTAACCACTCAAGTACCATGTATGTTGAAGCACGTTTGTGTGACAGACACTCTGGATGTTGTCTTAGCTTATGTACTTGTCTTTATGTATTTGTACATGTATTTAAGTATCTGTATGTATTGATTATCGAGTTGTAATCACATATGTATGTTCTTAGTATTGTCTGTTTCTGTTAAGTGTTGTGCTCACTTAGTAAGTGCGTAGGATGTATATCCTGCGTACTTAGCAAGTACGCAAGAACAAAGTCTGCGTACTTGCTAAGTACGCATGAGTTAAACCCTGCTCACTTGCTAAGTGCGCAGGCAACAGTTCTAGTATATATAGCTGTTAGTGACAGAATGTATGTACGCACTCATTCTCTCTGTAACCGGTTATGATTATCAATAGACTAAGTTTGAAAGTATCTTGTGTCTTTGTTGTCGGTTTACTTTGTGTTGATTGATACTCCACCTAGTCACGGGCATTCCGCACCCGGTTCGACCAGGAACACACTTGCATGTGACGATCCGAGACACCCGAGGGACCTACAAGTGGTATCAGAGCATTTGCTCTTGATTTCGAGTGTTGTGAGTGTGCTAGGAGCATTTTCGACACAATGTACAGCCTTTCTACAAGGAAAAGTGACTGATTTTGGTGATTTTTGAAATAAAATAGAGGTAACTCTTGAGCGCTATTATAAAAGCAAAAATCCTTCAAAATCTAACATTTTTCTTGTTTGTTTGAATGTTTTGATCATCAAGGGTTTGTTAGAAACAAGTTTCTAACCTTTTGGCTTGATCAATTTGTTCATATCTTCAAAATTTGAATATCTGAGGTATTTCTGGTGATCGGAAATAGTTGGTGAGAGCAGGTGAAAAAGTGACCTGCGTACTTACCTTTTTGGCTAAAAGGATAGTCTTCGTGCGTACTTGACAAGTACGCAAGACCATTCTTGTGCGTACTTAAATTTGCCTCGTGCGTACTTAACATTTACTCCTGCGTACTTACTAAGTACGCACGAGGAAATCTCAAGTGCGCAAGAACAGTTTCTTAAGTGCGCAAGGCCATTCTTAAGTGCACAAGTTGTATTGACTTTCTGAGTTTTTAACTAAGTTTTACCCTATGGCAAATCTTCATAATCTTGGTAACCTGCTTAACTATGACAATGAGATTGGAACTCCGTAAAAACCACCAAAGCTGCTGAATGTTAATGATTATTCAAATTGGAAAGCAAGCTTTAAGCATTATATCTCACACACCGATTCTTCACTTTGGATACCCATTCTAGAGGGTTATAAGCATCCCAGATGTACATATCTTGATGAAGAAGTTCCCAAGCCTATCTCCAAACTTGATGAAGAAGAAAAGAAAGTTTATGACAAAGAGAAGAAGGCACACGGATCTACTATGGCCTTGACCAGGGAGTTATTTCACAGCTTTAGAGGATACGATAACTCCAAGGATCTCTGGAAGGCTTTGTAGAAGAGATTCGAGGGAAACAGCGACATCAAGAAGAGTAAGAGGGATCTTCTTAGGAAGCCAATGAGTGCTTCAGATATCTAGAGAATGAATCCATATATGAGATTATCTCTAGATTCTATCATCTGTAAACTGAGCTGAAAGCTTTTGACCTCATATATCCAAATGAGGAGTTAGTTGAGAAGTTTCTAGATGCCCTATCACCAAAATTTGAGATGTACACTACCTTGATGAGAGAGAGCTCAAAGTTTTATGAGATCACTATTGAAGAAGCAATCGAAAAGGTTCAAGCACATGATATGAACCTAAAACGAAAAGAGAGCCCAGGGAGACCTCAAATACAAGACCCTTCTATGTATTTTGGGATGTCTTCCACAGCCAAGTCATCGGGTTCTGGAATTGCCCTTTTCTCAAGGAACTCTCACGAGGAGGATAATTCAAAGGTTTGTGGTGGTCATGCTTGCTATACAGCATCTGGATCTGGTTCTGGTTCTAGATCTCATCATCAAAATTCCTCAAGAAATCCTTCTCCCCCATCTTCAGCTAACCAATCTGCAATAGCCAAGATAGCTGAAGATCATGTGGCTTTGTTTTCATCCTGCAAGCTTGCCTGTGAAAACTTCATTGGTGGCAAGCTAACGGATCCTGAAACCATAAAAGAAGACTTTAATCAGGTTGATCCTAATGATATGTAGGACATGGATATTCAGTGGAATATGGCCATGATCTTGAGAAGAGCCAAGCGTTTCTTGAACAGAACATGAAGAAAGTTCATTGTTGGGCATTCAATGCCAAGGTTGGTTTTAATAAATCCAAAGCCAAGTGCTATAAGTGTCAGAATTTTGGACACTTTGCTCGTGAATGTCAAAAGGACAAAGCACCGGCCTCGGGTTTCACCAGACCCAACCAAGGAAACAGTTAAGGGTACAACAACTCCAACAACCGCAATCAAAGTCTAGGTGGAACGTCCAATGCTTTGGTAGCTCAACAGGACGAAAGCTTTGATTGGGGTGTTCATTTGGAGGATGCCCTTATTGCTCAAACACAAGTTGGTCTAATGGCTGAGATGGTAGAGATGATGGAAGCAGAAGAACGGGAAGCGTCTGTAGCTGACCAATAAGAGTGTACAACTGCAGTTTCCCTCATGGCTATTGGAGAGGCATCATGTTCATCAAATGAGGTAGATTCTAACTCTTTTGCTGTCATTTCTTGTTCAAAATTTCTGAGCTTAAAGGATGAAAATTCTAAGCTTTAAGACAAAATCGAACCCCTTCGTATTGCAGCTTTAAGCTACAAAGAAAACGAAAAACGATACGAAGATTCAATTGAAACTTTGAAGAAAGATAAACGTGATTATTCACTTAAAATCAGTGATCAACAGTTTCATTTGGATGTTGCGTATAAGGGGTTGGAAAAGAGAAACAACGAGATCACCAAGCTGCAAAATGAGATCTCGCAGTTGAAAGGCAATATTGAGAAGTTGAAAAATTCTCGTTTTGTGGTGTAACACTATGAGTCTGTTGTGAGACAAGTTAATGGCTTAGGGCTGGGTACTAATGCCATTCCTCCACCAGTAAGCGGGAAATTTGTCAACGGATTAATTGACATTGATCTGTCTTGCCTTGATGATTCCTCAAGTAAGGCTAACTCTGCATCTGATAGAGAGTTCTTTACTACTTCTGATGATGGGTCTTAGAACACCTGCCCTGAAGGAGTAGTCTCTGAGGAGTTTCTCGGTGAACAGGAAGTTAAGAAAAACATTGTCACTAATGGTGATAATTATATTTTGACTGAACCCGATATCGTTGAATCAAATGAAAAATTAAAAGTGATGCTTTATGGTGGATATAAAAAACATTAATCAAGTTAAGAAAGAAGCCTTTTCAACTCATTTTGGGCTTGGCTATCAAGAAAATATGCAAAAGTACTATATTCTTAAAAACCAATCACCATCGGGTCAAACTACTCATGTTCACCAAACAACTTATCTTGTTCATCATGTTGAGTCATCAAACGTCAAATCAAATAAGCCCTACAGGAGGATTTATAAGGAAAAGTGTGTTTGCTTTCACTGTGGTATGGTTGGTCACATCCTTGTGAACTGCCCTGCTAAGAACCAAGGGAAACGGCCAATTGTTTCACAACCGACTGTTATCTCTAAGTCACCACCATTGAAGCAACCCAAGAATCCCAAATCAAATGTGGTGAAACCACCAGTGAAACCTATAGTGAAGCAAAAGATCACATCTGAGGCTAAGCCATATGTTCCAAAAAGGGAAAAGCAACCTTCTAAACCCTGTGTGTCTACCTCCGGTATTGCACCAACTGGTGAGAAACCTGTGGTTAAGCTTTTTAAGCCAAAGAGGAGAAGAAGGAACAAGAGATTGAGGAAGCTGGAATAGCTAGCTGGAATTCAATCAGGTAAAGCTTCTACTAGTTCACCTATTGCTTCTGAATGCAAGCCGAATGTTCCAGTAAAACAAAAGAAAAGGTCCTGGAACAAGAAATCTAAAAGTTCTCAATCTTCTGGTCCCAAGTCTTCTAAAGATTCATCCATTTTTAACAGTCACGACTGTGAATTAATTGAAGTAGTTTATTTTGAGAAAGACGGACGACCCAAGACCACCATGGCTTGGGTCTCCAAATCTAATTAATTTCTTGTGACTCGTGCAGGGACATCCGAAGGGAACTATCTCTAATCGTTGGTATGTAGATAGTGGATACTCCCGGCACATGACATGCAACATGGCCCTGCTTCAAGATTTAAAACCATTCATAGGCGGTTATGTGGCCTTTGTAGGCGAGAAGGGCGGCAGTATTACTTGTCAAGGCGTGGTTTTAAATGGTTGTGTTACCTTCGACCACGTCAAGTACTGCGAGCAGCTAAAGCATAACTTGTTGAGTGTTTCTCATATGTGTGATAAGGAGTACTCAGTCATGTTTGACAAATCTGAATGCATGATTCTCAAACCTGGGTTTGGGGTTCCTGAAGACTGGATTTTGATGCATGCTCCAAAAATGAATGATACCTATCAGATCAACATGAGCGTGGAGAAAACCACATCTTCAGTTGCTACTTGTTTGCTTACCAAAGCGACAGAGCTTGACTCAATCTTGTGGCAAAGGAAACTCGGACACATTTCTTATCAAAAAATGAATCATCTTGTCTGAAACGGTTTGGTAACTAGTGTTCCTAAGCTGAGATTCTCCGTTGAAGATGACCGTATGCCTTGTAAAAAGGGCAAACAGTGACGGAAGTCTCACAAACCCAAGTTCCAAAACTCCATCGATACCCCTTTGGAGCTATTACATATGGATCTGTTTGGCCCCATAAGTATCAGGAGTATTGGAGGGAAGTCATATTGTCTAGTTATAACAGATGATTTCTCACGTTTTTTTTTTTGGTGCATTTTTTTAGGTACAAAGGATGAGACTGCTGATGTTCTTCAATACGTGATCTTGAGCTTGGAATCTTTATGCAAGTTGAATGTTAGAATAATAAGGAGTGATAACGTAACTGAGTTCAAGAATAATTTGATGGAGCTTTTCTGTCTCAAGAAGGGGATCCGTCACGAATTTAGTGCCCCGTACACACCTCAGCAGAATGGAGTTACAGAACGGAAGAACAGAACACTAATTGAGACTGCAAGGACAATGTTGTCAGATGCAAAGCTTCCTATCACTTTCTGGGCAGAAGCAGTCAACACAACATGTCACGTCTTGAAAAGAGTTCTAGTGGTTAAAAGGCACAATAAAACTTGTTATGAACTGATTAACAATCGACCTCCCAATCTTGACTACCTAGTTCCTTTTAGTAGTCCCTGCTCTTTTTTGTTACAATACAAAGACCGTAAGTTTAAGTTTCATGCAAAGCGGTGGAAGGCATCTTCTTAGGATATGTTGCCAACTCGCCTTGCAAGAGAGTGTACAATATTGAGAGTAGGTCTGTGGAAGAATGGTTTGAAGTGGACTGCAGTAAACACAGCATTCCACCAGAACCAACTGGTCCTGCTTGGGGATTTGATTATGATGCTCTATTCAAGTCGTTCAATCTTCCTGATCTATCTGCAGATGATGCTGCCAATGTGTACGAGTTCTTTGGTGGCGGTGATGACTCCAATTTCTTAACTTGTGCAACTGTACCGATTGTAACTCCCGATTCAAATACTGTTTCTTCATCTGGAACTCATGATAGTGATAACATTGAAGTTGTTCATGTTGACAGAAATGACGCTCAAGCAAATCCTAACACTCATGTAGGAAATGAAGCTTCAGCTGATCCAATCAACATTGAATCTTCTTCTTCTGGAACACATAATATGGGGGAGTTGAGCATGAATCTAGACACAAATCTACAGGAACCGTTCATACAAGAGATGAGAGTGCATAAGAATCATCCAATTAACAACATTATTGGTGATCCTGATGCCGGTGTTCAAACTCGTCATAGAACCATTACTGAGAACACCAATATGTACGCTAAGATACTTGATACAGGTATCATGGAAACATGTTTGCATGCTGCATTCGTGTCCCAGTTGGAGTCGAAGAATGTGAAGGAGGCTCTCGCTGACAACTGCTGGATTGAGGCGATGCAAGATGAACTGTCCCAATTCCAAAAATTGCATGTGTGGGATTTATTTGACCAGCCAAGAGGCGTACAACCAATTGAAACTAGATGGGTATTCAATTGCAAAACTGATGATCGTCATGTCGTAGTGAAGAATAAAGCAAGGTTAGTTGTTCAAGGATTTTATCAACAAGAGGGCCTGGATTACACTGAAGTATATGCCCCAGTTGCTAGACTTGAGGCCATTCGACTGTTTCTGGCTTATGCCTCCTATGTCGGCTTCAAGGTCTATCAACTTGATGTGAAGAGTGCTTTCCTGTATGGAAAAGTTCATGAAAACGTCTATGTCACTCAACCACCAGGTTTTGAAGATCCGCATAATATCAATAAAGTGTATAAGCTCGACAAAGCACTTTATGGTCTTCATCAAGCACCTCGGGCATGGTATGATACGTTATCAAAACATCTACTATCAAATGGTTTTAACCGTGGATAGATTGACTCGACCCTCTTCATTCGGAAAGCAGGAGGTGATATTCTACTCGTACGAGTGTATGTCGACGACATTATCTTTGGGTCTACAAATGAAGGGATGTGTAGGGAATTCGAACAGGTGATGAAGTCCAAGTTTGAAATGAGCAACATGGGTGAACTGTCGTTCTTTCTAGGTCTGCAAGTCAGTCAAAGGCAGCATGGCATTTATCTGCATCAAACTAAGTATGTGCAGGACATCTTGACAAAATACAAGATGAATGATAGCAGTACTTATGGCATACCTATCCCCGTCAATCATGGTCTGCATCCAGACAAAGATGGAAAGAATGTGGATTGCAAAATGTACCGTGGGATGATCGGATCACTTATGTATCTCACAACTTCAAGGCCTGACATAATGTTTGTTATATGCTTGTGCTCAAGGTTTCAGTCACAACCAAAGGAGTCTCATCTGATAGCTGTTAAGAGAATCTTCAGATACTTAAAGGGGAAACCCCGATTGGGTCTTTGGTACTCGAAGCAGCAGTCATTCGACTTCAAAGCCTATACCGATTCTGATTATGGTGGATGTAACCTTGATAGAAAATCAACCTCAGGTGGATGTCAATTCTTGGGAGACAGGCTGGTCTCCTGGCAGTGGAAGAAGCAGTCAACGGTTTCTGTCTCAACATGTGAAGCAGAGTACATTGCTGCAACGAGCTGTTGTTCTCAAATATTGTGGATCCAGCAGCAATTGAGATATTATGGCTTGAACTACACTGGAACTTCTCTGTTCATTGACAACAATGCCACGAAGTCTATCATGAACAACCCGATGAAACATTCCAAAACTAAGCATATAAAGATTCGCCACCATTTCATCTGTGACTGTGCTGAAAAGCATTTGGTTGAGCTTGTCAAAGTTCACACGGATGACAACTTTGCTTACCTTTTCACTAAGGTGTTTGATCGAACCCGTTTTGAAGATCTTGTCAACCTGATAGAAATGTTCAATCCTGAGTGAGAAAACTCATTTTTTTCAAATCAAATCATTTCATGGAAGTTAATCTTTATTTCTTTTAAACTTCTTCTTTATAGTTCTGTTTAATTCTCAAATATTTTTACAAAAATCCAAACAAAATAGAAAATGGAGAAAATTTCAAAGTTATTTAAAGAAAAGAGGAAATGATAGTACATCAATAATGATCTAAACATCTTAGACTACACATATGGGAAATGATTAGATCATGATTACTTGAATGCTTAAGTTGTTTCAGTCTTAATTTGAATATTTGCAAGTAATTAGAATTCTCAATAGGCTATAAGCATTTTTGAATCATTAGTAGTGTGGAAACTAAATCTAGACTACAACTGTGATTTGAACCCATGTATGCATGTGTGTATGTGTAAAAGAATACAAAAAGATTATTATCAGATAAAGGATGTAAGATTTTAGCAAATATTTTCGTAAAAGACCAGTTTCGGGTTATGTCTTTAGCATAATTTTTCGGTTCACTTCACTGCCCATACTCACAACTATGCAATGGGAAGTTGGGGCAAGATATGTCTTGACATCAACCGTTAAGCATATATTCACCCTTGAATCATACCTGATTCATTGAATTCAAATCCAGATAAAAGTTGGATGCTTTTACCTAAATCCTCAGACTCCATATCTATTAACCTGAATCATCATATGATATTCACAGAAGAAAAACCAATCAAACCAAGACAACTGAATCACTCGATTCTGAATCTTATGATTCTTGATAATCCTTATGGATCCTGCTTGATTTTTTCTGTGCTAAACGATGTAACTTCATTCTAGAGATTTGAAAATCTTTGGGAAAATCTTAGATGCCTTGAGATAATGCAATTTAAATTTCTGTAACATAACTGTGGGGTACACGTTGTATATCTTATAATTAAGTACCTTAACACGCAAGAACATGATGCAAAGATGCTTATGGTTTCAAATCTTATAATATTGGCAACTTGAACTTACTTGTTTATATTGCACATTACGTATGAATAAGTAGTAATCCATGACATGATCCCATATTCTTTGATGTTTATTGTGTATCATTTTTGCTTACAATAGCCTGATATGATCCTCTGCTCATGACTTTAACCCAAAAATAGCTTGTGTGTATATTGTTGTGCATATTAACTTCATTCAGAAAAGCTCAAAAAGATTTTAAGTTTATGTACAGTTCAATTTTTATCAAAAATGCCAAAAATATTTGTGTTTATCTTCCTTGAATTGGTTTTGAAACCTTCTAATTGAATGTTCATATCCGGTTCGTTATTTGACTTGACTATCTTCATAATTTGAGTTAAAATTGGATTTCACAAGGGTTTCTGCGTACTTGTCAAGTACACAGGAATTAAACCTTGCGTACTTGTAAGTACGTAGGAATTAAACCTTGCGTACTTGTAAGTACGCAAGAGTTAAACCTTGCGTACTTGCTAAGTACACAAGAGTTAAGTCTGGCGCACTTGCTAAGTACGCAAGACGCGAAAATGTGGGTATATATAGTGGACTTAGAAAATTTCTCAGATTTTATCTCTTTTCAAACAAACCCATTGTGCTATTCCCTCCAATCCGGATTTCCTTAAAAATTTGTGTGATTCCAAACGGCTTTTTCGTCACGATTATTGTTTCACCTTCACTTAACATTCATTCGGTGAGAATCTTAGCCGATTCCATCCGCAAATCATCTTGTTTCGGACCGATTCTTGACCATTCTTGAACCTAGGGTTGGATGTCAAATTTAAGACAAGTTTTGGACGTTCTTTACTAAAATTAAGACCTGAATCTTGTTTATAAACTTAAATCGAACCCTAAAATCGTCCTTAACATCGTTTGATTTTGTCTTTGACCATTATCTGACCGTCGGTTGAGGTCAGGTTAGGATTAGGTCATAATTGACCTGGTTTTAGCCCGATTTTGGCGTTGGACTTGGTCCCATGAGTTCTAAATGCATTTTTTGAAGTTGTGGTGACCTTGAACAACATCAAATTCGTCCATTTGGAAAAGTCTGTTTTTTTTGTTCAAGTGTTAAACCTTGCGCACTTAGTAAGTGCGCAAGACATAACTCTTGCGTACTTACTAAGTACGCAAGTTATAAACCCTGCGTACTTGCTAAGTACGCAGGTAGACAAATTGCAAATTTTTCTAAGTCAAGAAAATTCTTTATTTTGAATGTGGTATACCATGTCTTGTTTATTCAATTCCAGTTACTATTCTTGTTCTTATTGTGTTCATTGTATGTTTTTGCAGTGATGGCTCGTGCGTTTACGAATTCAATCTGCTGGCTCTAACACAACCCGAGTGGAAGGGTGCTGCAATTGAATACAGGGAGATAGTCGATTTCCTGAACCGCTCGAAGATCAGCTATGCTATCTCTGCAGATACTATCGTATCAAGACCGTACATGGATCAATTCTGGGCAACAGAAGATCATGACTGTCAAGTAACCCCGAACGTCATTAGGGCTACTGTAGCAGGTCAACAGATAGCCATATCCGAAGACACCATCAGGAGAGTGTTACAGTTTCTGGATCTTACAACTGACCCAATTACCTATCCTGATTACTTAGTCGATGGTTGTTGGAGGCAGAGAATGGGATACGTCGGTGCAATGGATTATGCTTCGTACAAGAAGATGTGGGTACTCGGTCAATGGCGCTACTTTGCCCACATCATGATCATGTGCATCTTTTAAAGGAAAGCAGGCAAGGATGCCATGGGTCATCACTTAGCGGCTGCAATGGTGGGTTTATCTCTCAACAAGGGCTATAATTTCTCTAAGTACGTACACAAGGCTATAACTAACCAGATCTATACGGTGGAGAAGTTCAGATTCATGTTGTATCCAAGATTTATACAGCTGCTAATCAATGATGCGTTGCCAAATCTACCGACAATTGGGGAAAGATTACAAGTGAAGCGAGTGGACAAGAGGGTATTTGCCCAATTCATAAAGCCAGGCAGTGTAGAACCTACCCCTGTGCATACTCCTTTCTTCGGAAACTTAATCAACGAAACATATGTGGCCCCAGATAATTTCATATGGTATAGTCCTAAGTCGGAGCCTGAACTAAGTGAACACTCTAACGAGCAAGAAGAGGAGGAAGTTGAAGGTGATGATGAATCTGAAACTGAAGGAGACGAAGAAGGAAGAAGTGTTGGTGCTGAAGAATCTGACTCCGAAGCTACAGAATCTGATTCATCTGATTCTGATTATGCACCAGACCAATCACACCCGAGAAGAACGACAGTAGTGACCCTTCCCGAGTCATCTTCTAAGAGAGAGAGGAACATAAGGAAAAGGAGAAGCCATCTAAACCTATCGGTGAGGACGCTTATCATCCGGTTGATCTAACCAAGGATGATGACAAAGACAAGGATCCTTAAGCCAGTCCTAGTGGAAGTGAGCAACAAATTTTGGAAATAGTGCCCATTTCTACTGTTCCAATGGCTGAGGGGGAATCGACTCACCAGGAAGGCGGTGATGCTTCTGGTGGTGGAGGTGATAAAAGAAAGTATGCGGCTGAGGTGCTATACGACCTATCTGATGAGGTCATTCTACTGATTGAGCCATATTATTACAAAGAAGCTCATATCGATGCTCTCAGCAATCTTGAGGAATGAGAGATCGAGTCTGATGATGAATGGGATGTGGATGATGAAGAAGTAGTGGTGGAGTTTCCCAAAGGGGACGGTGAAGGAGTTTACTAGCTTGAGGATGGAGAGATATTTGAAGCTCCAGCCTTTGAAGCTGATTTTAACACAGGTTCAGTAGAGCCCGAATGTACTTCTGAGGCTTCGATTGAAGCATCTCCCACCGTTCCTAAATCTGTTGATCCAGAGGCGTGGAAAAGTAAATATCCGCCTAGTTGGTTTACAAAGGATCAAGCTCCTGTCTTGCAGAAGACATCCATCATAGACAAACATGGAGCTACAGGTATGATCTTGTCTTCGACGATGACAAGAAGTTGTTCGCTATTTAACGGGCTGGTGGGGTTCAATACTTGAAACCTACCAGTGAAGCGTTCAGCTCCCTGCCAAAGTATGATCTGGTGAACCTTTCAAACCAAGAGCTGTTTGGTGATTCTCATCACGCGGTGGAAATGGGTTTGTGGAAGACACTACAGAGAAAGGGAAGATCAGGGAACTTTGAAGTCTTCAAGCCTCAGATGCCCAAGAAAGTCCGGGATAAAAGTATTAAACATCCTGTGACAAACCGCAGTCTAAAGAAGCTGGTTTACAAGCCAGTGTTGTGTGAAACCAGGATTCCCCTGTGCAAGTTATCTCAGGATATCCTTGGTAACATATGGTACTGGTACGTGAACCTAAAGACGGGCGAGGCAGTGGTGATTGGAAGAGTAAGGTCCATAGGTGGAAAATTGGAACCAAAGGAACTGATCAGACTTTTTGATGAAATCACTTTCATTAATTTCTCTGTGAAAGATCTGATGGTCCTAAATGACAGATACTGCATCTACACGGACGAGTGGACAAAGTTTCAAGCATCTAGATATGACAAGGTGATCAATTTTTGTCTGGACTACAAGCTAAAGATGGAAGCTAAATCTGGTGGAGTTTGAAGACCGAAGACAATCCAGAGCTGTTGTCAAGGGGGAGTTTGTTGAAGCACGTTTGTGTGATAGACACATTGGATGTTGTCTTAGCTTATGTACTTGTCTTTATGTATTTGTACTTGTATTTAAGTATCTGTATGTATTGATTATCGAGTTGTAATCATATATGTATGTTCTTAGTCTTGTATGTTTCTGTTAAGTGTTGTGCGCACTTAGTAAGTGCGCAGCATGTATATCCTGCGTACTTAGCAAGTACGCAAGAACAAAGTCTGCGTACTTGCTAAGTACTCATGAGTTAAACCCTGCGCACTTGCTAAGTGTGCAGGAAACAGGTCTAGCATATATAGCTGTTAGTGACAGAATGTATGTATGCACTCATTCTCTCTGTAACCGGCTGTGATTATCATTAGACGAAGTTTGAAAGTATCTTGTGTCTTTGTTGTCGGTTTACTTTGTGTTGATTGATACTCCACCTAGTCACGGGCATTCCGCACCCGGTTCGACCAGGAACACACTTGCATGTGACGATCCGAGACACCCGAGGGACCTACAATGTATAATGTAGATAATCTAGTATCACATATATTGTAAACAACCAAGTTTCATATATAATGTGAACAATCTAGTATCATGCATATTGCAAATAATCAAGTTTCGTGTATAAAGTGACCAATTAAGTTTCGTGTATAATATAAATAATTTAGTTTCACGTATAATATGAACGTTCATATGTAAACAATTGACTCTCATAAGTAACGTAAACTATCGAATTTCGTAGGTGATCGGGTTTTGAAGACAAACGTGATGCTTGACGTTCATGTATCATGTAGGTAGTTGGGTTTTAAGTTTTCAATTTTGTTGAGGTTTGTATGGGTGGTTAATGCCTATGCGAAATGATTCATCTACTTGGAGTGACTAGTAAGCTCATATATTTCCGAAGGTGCAAGATAGTGAGAAAATTTTGCCGGTATTTTAGAAGGTGTACATGAATAACTGATTTGTGTTTTTTGTTTATAAATATACAAGTAATTGAAATTTACTATTGTTTGTAATTTAATAAATAAGTAAAAATAATAAGTTAAATAAATAGGTAATTAAATAAATAAATAAAGCCCTTTATTTATTTGATTCACTTGTTGTAAAGAGAATGTTTTCAAAGGAACAATGGTCTGATTGTTTAGTAATTATGCCAAGGCTTATATAATAATTAATTTAACGAAATAAAAAGTTATAATGAAATAACTAATCAAGTCGTATTTAATTATTCGAGATAATGAGATATTTGTTAGTGTTTTTATAAAACAAACGGTATTAAGTTTCTTTACTCGGGGGGAAAGGCTTTATAGATAACTTATGTTTTAGATATTATCTATAAACCAAGGATTTGATAGGTGTTTTGTTTGAACAAAATAACGATGTTATTTAAATTAAATAAAATAATTAGTTTACGAATAAGGTTTAGGTGCCAACTATTAAGGCAAGTCAAAATAGAGGAATATCAAATTTAGCAATGTTGGCACGATGTTTGAGTAATCTTGATGGAGATATAACGGATGTATTTTATGCTTGTATTATTAAGTAAACGGGTAATAGTATTCGCACAAGATAAATGTAAGCTGAGGTTTTAATACGGAATGATAAAATGTCAAATATTTATCATAGAGTAACGGGTTCAAATTAAATTTTAAGAAAACAAGAAATAGAAAAATCCATCTAACGCCTCAGTTAGCTTTCCTCCAGGAAGCAGATGAGCACCAAGATGAATATCGTTATGGTTATTCGTATTGTAAAACCAGGCTTCAGCTCTAGTTATTTCCGTACGTGCATCAAGTATTTCCCGGTCTCCTTCCATCATGTCTACAAAGGTGCCAAGATTTGTAATCAATTCCTCCTAGTACCGTACTTGGCCCAATAAGCTATCTATTCATTGACTCGGCAGGTCGTGCCCTATTCCACCCTCCATTCCTTGTCTTAGAAACTCTGCGGTCCTCCCATATTGGTAGGCGGTATCAGCTGGAACTCCTATTGCACTGGTAAGTTCGATGACCTATCTTGCTCCTGGGCCTAGATGGTATAGGTTAGGTGCTAGATAAGGTCTCTCGGAGGAGGTTGTTCAGATGCTCGGAGTCTCATGCTTGTCCTAAGCCAATCTTCTCTGCGGTCAAATATGGGTCTTACAGCTGGTTGTGTAAATGACCGGTCGCCTGGTGATGGGGATCCAGAGTCTTCTTCGTGAGCTGACTCTGCTTCGGGGTGATACTCACGGGAGTGAGGAGGGTAAGAGGTCATGTCTAGTACGGAAAGGGTCGTAAGTGCTAAATGTTAAGTTTAGAGGTTTTCATGAGTTTAGGGTTTGACTAGTCATAACACCGATTTCTCATAATAGTATGTTAGGAGTAACACTTGACCTATAAGTAGTGTGTCCATGAAGAGAATCCCTAGGAAATAGAGGTGGGTCACAAAGAACACACTTAAGTACCCCTCCTTTCCTTAATTAGAATCTTTCATGGGTCTGCACCCACTCTTCTAGCCATAATGTACTATTACCATTATTATTTTAACTCATGGTTATGATGGGAATCATTATGGATGGTGTCTTGTGGCTCAAAGGTGTGCTTCATCTTTTAAAGCAACTTCTTCCCTTGAATGGTAAGGTCGGAGGGTTTAAATTTCTTACAAGTGATGAGTATGATGATATAACATTCAAGGCATAAGGATGAAGGGGTATAGGGACTTAAATAAGATTAAGTGTAAGAATCAAGTAGGGAGGTTTAGACATGTGTACCAAATTGTAATAAATAAACGAACGATGTTTAGATTGTATTCACTTGGGACATAACCCAATGGATGCGGTGAGAAATCAAAGTGATTTAAGTTCATATACTTTCAAGAATACATGCTTCAGCCTATAGGTGAACACTCACTTCGAGAATTCCCATGAAAGCACACGGATCCTTCGGTTGATTTGGATTTATATGAAATGCTTTCCTAGACAGAAGACCCAAAGTACAGGCATTCACCCCTTCCGGATTGCACATGTTCTCTACTAATTTTCAGAACCCAAAACTTTGACGGGATTTTAAAATTTTAAAAGACATTAGGTATGAAAGTGTATGAAGACTTAGATATGAATAAGTGTATGGCAAAACTTAGGATAGCATTTAGAGGAATCAAATAGGTAATATGTAGACTAATCAAATAGTGTAGCAAATAAGGTATTGCTTGAATAGCAATTGTGTAAACATGTAAGTTATCAAGTAACGTAGCACATAAAATAACATGTATTGTATCATGCAATCTAATACCTAGGATAACATGTAGCATAATCACACAAGGGTATCCTAAGGTTATAGACTAGGTCATTGGCTTCTAATAACCTAATTCCCTATAACCATGACTCTGATACCAATCTGTCACACCCCGGCTGTCACACCCCCACCGATGGCGGAATTTACGCGAGGGGTGACGAATTGAAATCATCACAATGATTAAAAGAAATACTATTAAATTAACCGAATAATTGCATTACATTGTTTTAAAAACACACAACCAAACAAAATAGATAAACAAATAGTCTTTATTAAACTTTATAAATAGCTAAATCTCCTAGAGCCAAGTCTCGAAGTCCTAGCGTGATTGTAACAGCAACCTAGTTATCAGTACCTGAAAAACATGCTAAAATATGTCAGCTATTAAGCCGGTGAGAACATAGGTTTAAGTAATTACATAGTATAGATAATGAAGATTTTTTGCAATTCATAAACAAGATTCAATAACAAGTAAACAAACTTTTATACATCGATTCAACCAAACCTAATGACAAGATTGGGTTCCCTTAGAATTGATATAGCATGAATAACAAGTTTTGCAGTTTCTGTATATCTAGTCTCAAGTTGATATCGTATCTCGTCAACTCAAGAACTAGATCGGCATGTCAGGCCCATAGATCTATGACTTACTCATGTTGGCTTATCCCAAGTTAATGGTTGTAGAGTGTGTATAAAACCATTTAAGTTTACAAGTATAGAAAGTTGTTATTTAAATTGCAAAAGTAGTATTTGAGTTTGATATAGTTTGAACAACCTTTGATATACGAGCATGTTTTCCACCCCAAAGATAAAAAGTAAAAGGGGCTATGTATCTCACCTTGCAAATGAAAGGGTTGAACTTGAACTTGTAGTAACTTGGATCGAATGCCTTAACGACTCCCTAAGTTAAGTTTGTTACGTTAGAAACAAGTTAAGGATAGTCGAGGGGTTGACAATATAATTAGTTGAAAGTGGTTGTTGTACACTAGAGTGGTTATCATTCCAGAGTAGTACCTCCAACATAAAAGTTCCCAGGAAAGAGTTGGTTGGATCGGAACCCCGTCTTTTCCTAGCCAGAACTTTAATGTTTGTCAGATAACTACATACTGGTTTGAAAGTTACCCTATTTGTATACTTGACCAAGTTTAGGGTTTGTTTGGTATGTTTGGAAAGTATAAGGGCTAAAGTAAAAATATAAGTTTAGTAAAGAAAGAAATGAAATAAGTTAATTATTAGAGGGGTTTAATTTGAAGATAAGGAGTTTTAGTAAAAAACATAATTTTTGAAATTGAAAGGAACAAGAAAGATCAAAACCAAGTTTTTAAATAAAAGTTTGAACAAGTTTAATTAAAATAGGGCATTTGATCTTCGATAGCTCTATGATTATAACATAAACATGCTAGGGAATCATAGATCTAGCTAGTTATGAGGAATTTTTGAAAAGAAAAGTATGAACAAGCAAGAACATAAGAAGAACTTACTTAGAATGGAATGATTTAAGCTAGAATCTTCCAAAAGATGAGAAGAACAACCTTTAGTTGCTAGAGAGCCCTAGAGGATTGTTGAGGTGTGAAGAATGAATGAGGTTTAAGGCTCTATTTATAGGGTGGGTTTGAGAGGAAAAAGGGGGAAAGTTGGTTAGGTTTTTTGATTAGGATAACAAAGGTGATAAACATAGGTTTATAAATCTTAGAATTTTTTATAAAACTTTTGAATAATGGATATAGGGGTTAGTTCATGAAATTTTGAGGATATGGATGATAGGATTGAGTTCAAAATTAGTTAGTTAATAGATGGAATGGATTAGGATAGGATTTAAGAATAAAAATAATGGTTTTAATTCATTTTGGATAAGTTTAAAGGAATTAATTGATTTTATTAATTTAAATAATAAATTATAATATATAAACTTAAAATTTCGAAAATTATATTAATATTAATGATTTATGATTGAATTTATAAAAATTAACCAGATTTCGAAGACGTTACAAAAGAAACCCTGAAATTTACGTATGTGTAACTTTTACCCTTGAAATTATATTTTAGTCAAACGAAGTTACAAACTTGAACTGTTTAATTAGATTAGAGTCTAAGGCATCCAAAGCTACTATAAGTAGCAAGATTAAGAATGAATACCAGAATCAGATATAGAATCAAAATATAAGGCGCAAGCCGTTCTATGCGCAATAGAATACTCGCTTTAGACTAGACATGGAAATTTAAAATGAAATGATATCACAAGTGATATGAAGCATAAAAATGTTCATTGTATAATAAATCAATCAAGGTTACAAGGTAGGATTATAGGATCAGGCATAAAAATCAGGGATGTCACAGTCTCCCCTAGTTAAGAGAATTTCGTCCCGAAATTCAACTAGTAGAGTTTGTGCCATCCTGAAATAGATGAGGGTATTTTAGTTTCATCTGGTCTTCACGTTCCCAGGTGAACTCAGGACCACGCTTAGAATTCCAACGAACTTTAACAATTGGAATATGGCTTCGCTTCAGTTTCTTGATGTCACGATCCATAATCTCGGTAGGTTCTTCAACGAAGTGCAGTTGGTTATCGATGCGGATCTCATCCAAAGGAATGTGCAAAGTGTCGTCAGCTAGACACTTCTTCAGATTAGACACATGAAAAGTGTCATGGATAGAGTTAAGTTGTTACGGTAGCTGAAGTTTGTAGGCTACTGGACCAATCCTTTCCAGGATCTTGAATGGTCCAACATACCTAGGAGCTAGTTTACCCTTTTTCCTGAATCGGACAATTCCTTTCCAAGGGGAAACTTTAAGTAGAACACGATCACCAATCTGGAATTCAAGAGGTTTTCTTCTATTGTCCGCATAACTCTTCTGACGATCTCGTGCGGTTTTATGTCTATCTTGAATTTGAAATACTTTATCTGAAGTCTCTTGAATAAGTTTCGGACCAGTTATCTGACTGTCTCCGATTTCAGTCCAACAAACAGGGGTGCGACATTTTCTTCCGTATAAGGCCTCAAATGGTGCACACTGAATGCTGGTGTGATAACTGCTATTGTACGAGAACTCTATCAGAGGTAAGTGATTATCCCAACTTCCACCAAAGTCGATGACACAGGCTCGTAGCATGTCCTCAAGAGTTTGTATGGTTCGTTCGCTTTGGCCATCAGTCTGAGGGTGATAAGCCGTGCTAAGATCCACACGTGTTCCTAAGGATTTCTGTAAAGATTTCCAGAACCTGGACGTAAACCGAATGTCTCGGTCAGAGATGATGGATAGTGGAACACCATGACGAGCTACGATTTCATTGATATAGATCTTGGATAACCTCTCCATTTTATAGTCTTCTCGGATCGGTAGAAAGTGAGCGGATTTAGTCAGGCGATCGACTATGACCCAAATTGAGTCATGTCCACTGGAGGTTTTAGGAAGCTTAGTAATGAAATCCATGGAAATCTGATCCCATTTCCATTGAGGGATTTCGGGTTGCTGGAGTAGGCCTAATGGTTTTTGGTGCTCAACTTTGACTTTTTGACAGGTCAAACATCTTCCAACATACAGCGTTATGTCTTTCTTCATTCCAGACCACCAATAACATTTCCTCAGATCTAAGTACATCTTATCGGAACCTGGATGAATAGAATAGTGAGACTTATAGTTCTCGGAGATTATCAAAATTAGGAACCCACATTCGACCCATGAAGTAAAGAATTTCATCGGTCTTGGACTCCAATTGATGTTCAGCAATACTTGCCAATTCATCCTTTAGATCCGCCCTGACAAGTGCTTTCCTTTGGGCTAGAAGGATTTGGGCTTTGAGACTAGTATGTATAATCATTCCCATCGCACGAGTGCGTGAGGGTTTGATTCTTTCCTTTCTGCTGAGAGCGTCGGCTACTACGTTAGCTTTACCCGGGTGATAGCGAATCTCGCAATCATAGTCATTTAGTAGTTCCACCCAACGCCTCTGTCTCATATTTAACTCCTTCTGATCGAATATGTGTTGTAAGCTTTTATGATCGGTGTAGATAACACATTTCGTACCGTATAAGTAATGTCTCCAGATCTTTAAAGCAAACACTACAACACCTAGCTCAAGATCATGAGTAGTGTAGTTCTTTTCATGGATCTTAAGCTGTCTCGATGCGTATGCAATGACCTTTTCTCGTTGCATAAGGACACAACCTAGGCCTTGGTTGGATGCGTCACAGTACACAACAAAGTCCTCGTTTCCATCTGGTAAAGTCAGAATGGGTGCATCACATAACTTCTTCTTAAGCAACTGGAACGCATCTTCCTGTTTTGGTCCCCAGTCAAAAGTATGGTTTTTCTGAGTCAGAGTAATGAGTGGCAGAGCAATTCTCAAAAAATTCGAGATGAACCTTCGATAGTACCCCGCTAGACCCAGAAATGAGCGAACCTCTAAGGGAGTCTTTGGTGCATTCCAGTTCTTGACTGCTTCAATCTTGGCAGGTTCAACATGGATACCCTTGTCATTGATCACATGACCTAAGAATTGAACATCACTAAGCCAAAACTCACACTTAGAGAACTTAGCATAGAGTTGCTCTTTCTTTAGAAGCTCAAGGATAAGTTTGAGGTGTTTCTCATGATCGGTCTTGGTTCGGGAATAGATCAAGATGTCATCTATGAAAACAATGACGAATTTATCTAGGTAAGGTCGACAAACACGGTTCATGAGGTCCATGAATATCGCGGGTGCATTGGTTAGTCCAAATGGCATAACTACAAACTCATAGTGTCCATAGCGGGTTCGAAAGGCGGTTTTGGGTATGTCTTCTTCATTCACTCGAAGTTGATGATAACCAGAGCGTAGATCAATCTTTGAAAAATAGGCGGCTCCTTGTAATTGATCAAACAAATCATCAATCCTCTGTAGTGGATACCGATTCTTGACGGTTAGTTTGTTGAGCTCTCTATAGTCAATGCACATCCGAAAGGATCCTTCTTTCTTCTTGACAAATAAAACAGGAGCTCCCCAAGGTGAGAAACTCGGTCGGACAAATCCCTTGTCTAATAATTCTTGAAGCTGACCGGATAGCTCCTTCATTTCTGACGGGGCTAAGCGGTAAGGGGATTTAGCAACAGGTGCTGCACCAGGTACAAGGTCAATCCGAAACTCGACTTTTCGGATAGGAGGTAGTCCGGGAAAATCATCAGGAAAGACCTCTGGATAGTCTTTAATGATAGGGACATCTTGCAATTTCTTTCCTTGAGTCTTCTTTTCCACAACGTGGGCCAAGAATGCCATAGTAGTGGGTTTTCTCAACAAGCTACGGGCTTTCATAGATGAAATGATCTTTAAGTTTTTCCCAGACCTCTCTCCATAGATAGTCAAAGTATCTCCAGATTTAAGAGAAATACGGACTAGTTTCTCAACACAAATGATCTCAGCATGGTTGGTGGATAGCCAATCCATTCCTACCACTATGTCAAAGCTTCCAAGTTGGATAGGGATAAGATCGATTGAGAACGGATGATCGTCAAGTGTTAAAGTAAAACCTCGGAAAATAGTATTGGCATGTATTAGATCTCCATTAGCTAACTCAACAGAATAAGTAGTATCTAGTTTAACAAAGTTAGAGCTAAGAAAAGATTCAAACTCGGTCGAGACAAAACTTTTGTCGGCTCCGGAGTCGAATAGGATAGAAGCATAGTGTTGATTGATGAGAAACGTACACATAACAACGTTTGGATCCTGGCGAGCTTCGGTTGCTCCAATAGCAAAAACTCGTCCATTAGCAGTTGGGTTGTTGGCATTGTTCGGATGCAGCTTAGGACAACGATTCCGGAAATGACTTGGGTCACCACATTCATAGCAAGCTCGAACAGTGTTATTTCCAGCAGTAGCAGCAGTGGTGGCTGCCACAAGAGTATTGTTGTTAGCCGTGGCAGCTGGAGCTTTGCAAGTCTGGAATACGTGACCAATTCGGGCACAGTTAGTACACTTGCGGCACTCTCCGAAGTGATGAAAAGGGCATTTAGGACACTTAGGCATATTCCCGGTATATGGCTTCTTCACATAGGCCTGAGGAGCAGGAGCAGCTTGGTTTACCGGTGTAGCAGGAGTTACCATAGCAAACCCTTTGGCAGTCTTTTGTTTCTTGTTATAGTTACGGTCAGGCTTCTTGCTTTCAGCATTCACCTTCTTAGAACCCTTCCTAACCAGAGTTCCCGACTTAACCAGATCGTCGGTGATAGTAGAAGACAATAGGATTGCTGCCTCCAAAGTAGTGGGTGAACTAGATAAGGTAGGGTTTCGGACTAGAGGGCTTAAACCAGTAATGTACCAGTTAATCTGTCTGCTAACCAGTGTAACCATATGTGACACTAGAATACTGAGCTCATGAAAACGCTCGGTGTAGGCTGCATGCTCACCACCATCCATCTCATGGTTCCAAAACTCAATCTCTATCTTCTTGAGTTCATTACTCGGGCAAAATTCCCTAATGAGCAACTCCTTAAACTCATTCCAAGGCAAGGCTAGAGCTACGTTTCTTCCCCTGGCCCTGATTTGGGCATTCCACCAAGTAAGAGCCAGTTTCTGAAATGTGCTTGCGGCAAAATTCACTTTCAGATTTTCTGGACTCTCAGCCATGTCCAGAGCAGATTCAACTTTTTCAATCCATTGGAGCAGCCCAGTTGCTCCTTCAGTATCATTATAATCAGTGGGCTTGGAGTTGGTGAACTTCTTATAGTGGTCAGTGTTGTTATTATCGGCTCTAGAACCGCCAGTGTTACGTAGTGAGTTACTGACTTGGGTAACCATTTCAGGAAGGACATCCCTTAGTTGTCGAGTGATGATAGCAGAAATCTCATTGATCTCAGTATTGTCACGACGAGGAGGCATTCTACAAGATAGAGTATAGCTAGATAAGTTGATAAACGATAGATAGAGTCGCAAGATAATCAAAATAGGAATTTTATTCATAATCAAGTTGTTTAATTACAAATAAGGAAAGATAAAGACATAAGCACATATAACCACTTAATGTCCCGAATTGAAAATAAAATGAATTAATTGACTAATCAAAACTCTAGATCTGCATGGTAGATGGTAGGAGAGTGTGTTTTAGCCTATAAGCGATACTCACACCAAGATTTCCCAGAAAAGAGTGACAGGTCCAAATGGATTTATGCGCCACGCCTTTCATAGACAGAGCCCTCCGTGTACAGGTACCCACTCTTCCAGATTACACACTGTCCTTCGATCCACCAATTAGATCCTTGGTCTTGAAGAGAGTGATTTAGGAATCGTCTCAGCTCCGTCTTCTATGTCTCGGATGATCGAAGACTTGGTAGTTCCAGCTCTACTCTCCTTAGGTTCCACCGGTCGTGTAAAGCGTACGTTCTCCGGGCGGTAACGACTAGTTGCGTCAGACCGCAGCTCCGGGTTGTTCATGCTCGAGCTTCTTGTGTCCACTTGATTGAGCTTGGGGTTGCTATACTTTTCCTTGTTAGGTCGATGAAGTTATCCATGGCTAGAAGAAGGGAGGTTAGAGATAAGTTAAATACATAAGGTTAGACACAAAGAAAAAGTAACTTCTTAATTGGGAAATTCTAGGGTTATAGACTAGGTTTATTCTAAAGCAACTTAATTCTCTATAACCATGGCTCTGATACCAATCTGTCACACCCCCACCGATGGCGGAATTTACGCGAGGGGTGACGAATTGAAATCATCACAATGATTAAAAGAAATACTATTAAATTAACCAAATAATTGCATTACATTGTTTTAAAAACACACAACCAAACAAAATAGATAAACAAATAGTCTTTATTAAACTTTATAAATAGCTAAATCTCCTAGAGCCAAGTCTCGAAGTCCTAGCGTGATTGTAACAGCAACCTAGTTATTAGTACCTGAAAAACATGCTAAAATATGTCAGCTATTAAGCCGGTGAGAACATAGGTTTAAGTAATTACATAGTATAGATAATGAAGATTTTTTGCAATTCATAAACAAGATTCAATAACAAGTAAACAAACTTTTATACATCGATTCAACCAAACCTAATGACAAGATTGGGTTCCCTTAGAATTGATATAGCATGAATAACAAGTTTTGCAGTTTCTGTATATCTAGTCTCAAGTTGATATCGTATCTCGTCAACTCAAGAACTAGATCGGCATGTCAGGCCCATAGATCTATGACTTACTCATGTTGGCTTATCCCAAGTTAATGGTTGTAGAGTGTGTATAAAACCATTTAAGTTTACAAGTATAGAAAGTTGTTATTGAAATTGCAAAAGTAGTATTTGAGTTTGATATAGTTTGAACAACCTTTGATATACGAGCATGTTTTCCACCCCAAAGATAAAAAGTAAAAGGGGCTATGTATCTCACCTTGCAAATGAAAGGGTTGAACTTGAACTTGTAGTAACTTGGATCGAATGCCTTAACGACTCCCTAAGTTAAGTTTGTTACGTTAGAAACAAGTTAAGGATAGTCGAGGGGTTGAGAATGTAATTAGTTGAAAGTGGTTGTTGTACACTAGAGTGGTTATCATTCCAGAGTAGTACCTCCAACATAAAAGTTCCCAGGAAAGAGTTGGTTGGATCGGAACCCCGTCTTTTCCTAGCCAGAACTTTAATGTTTGTCAGATAACTACATACTGGTTTGAAAGTTACCCTATTTGTATACTTGACCAAGTTTAGGGTTTGTTTGGTATGTTTGGAAAGTATAAGGGCTAAAGTAAAAATATAAGTTTAGTAAAGAAAGAAATGAAATAAGTTAATTATTAGAGGGGTTTAATTTGAAGATAAGGAGTTTTAGTAAAAAACATAATTTTTGAAATTGAAAGGAACAAGAAAGATCAAAACCAAGTTTTTAAATAAAAGTTTGAACAAGTTTAATTAAAATAGGGCATTTGATCTTCGATAGCTCTATGATTATAACATAAAAATGCTAGGGAATCATAGATCTAGCTAGTTATGAGGAATTTTTGAAAAGAAAAGTATGAACAAGCAAGAACATAAGAAGAACTTACATAGAATGGAAGGATTTAAGCTAGAATCTTCCAAAAGATGAGATGAACAACCTTTAGTTGCTAGAGAGCCCTAGAGGATTATTAAGGTGTGAAGAATGAATGAGGTTTAAGGCTCTATTTATAGGGTGGGTTTGAGAGGAAAAAGGGGAAAAGTTGGTTAGGTTTTTTGATTAGGATAACAAAGGTGATAAACATAGGTTTATAAATCTTAGAATTTTTTATAAAACTTTTGAATAATGGATATAGGGGTTAGTTCACGAAATTTTGAGGATATGGATGATAGGATTGAGTTCAAAATTAGTTAGTTAATGGATGGAATGGATTAGGATAGGATTTAAGAATAAAAATAATGGTTTTAATTCATTTTAGATAAGTTTAAAGGAATTAATTGATTTTATTAATTTAAATAATAAATAATAATATATAAACTTAAAATTTCAAAAATTATATTAATAATAATGATATATGATTGAATTTACAAAAATTAACCAGATTTCGAAGACGTTACAAAAGAAACCCTGAAATTTACGTATGTGTAACTTTTACCCTTGAAATTATATTTTAGTCAAACGAAGTTACAAACTTGAACTGTTTTTATTAGATTAGAGTCTAAGGCATCCAAAGCTACTATAAGTAGCAAGATTAAGAATGAATACCAGAATCAGATATAGAATCAAAATATAATGCGCAAGCCGTTCTATGCGCAATAGAATACTCGCTTTAGACTAGACTTGGAAATTTGAAATGAAATAATATCACAAGTGATATGAAGCATAAAAATGTTCATTGTATAATAAATCAATCAAGGTTACAAGGTAGGATTATAGGATCAGGCATAAAAATCAGGGATGTCACACCGGCCGACGGCGGATTATACGTCAGGGCTGACACGGTTGTTCAAAAGCATATGATCAACTATTAAATGCATTATAATATTTATTCATCGTATTAAATATTCGTTACAAGAAAAATAGATACATATTGTTCAAATAAAACATAACAATAACAAACTTTAATTTATTTCAACTAGGTTTGTAGCCCTAAGTGTTCAAGCATGGTCCTCAAACAGTGCACCTGAAACATGTAAGTAAATGTCAACTACAAGTAGTTGGTGAGAAACATAGGTTTTGACACCAAACAAAAGTTGAAAAGAGTTTACAATTCAATATGTTCAAAGCATAATCTAAGGCATAAATGTGAAAACATACAAGGTTTCAAAGCGTACAATCAAACCGTAGAAATGGAAAACTGTATGTACAATCCAACTGATTGTGTTATGGAAAAAGTAGTACGATGTATACACAAAACCCGCCAAGGTTTGTCTTAAGTAGTGAATCGGATTCCCGTATAAATGATCATGTTAGGTACTACCTTAGGCCTGGCTCGCAAGTTAATGATTGTATTAAACATGAACACATGTATGGTCGCCAAGTAGTTTAACACATAAAGCACATAGACATTAGCATGAGAACAAATGTATTGAATTGTGTATGTATATTATGTAAACATGTTCCACCTCGTGTATTTGTAAACAATAGTAAAGTAAAAGGGGCTATGAAAATCACCAAAAAGGAGTTAGTAGGTTGTATGGATTGTTAATGATGGATAGGTTTCATGAGGATTCCTCACAATCAACCTACATAAAAAGTTGTATTCTAAACTCAAAGTATTTCTAATGAAGGTAAAGAATTTCTAAGTCTATTTGAGTTTCTAGGGATCCTTGGAGTTTGGGATTTGAACATATGGGTTGTATAAGTTTGTAGGAAAATATTAGTTTGTCACTAGTATTGAAATGATGATGAAATGGTTTATTAATTAGAATTTATTGAAATATCTAATTAGCTATACAATGTTTATAACAATAATATGTTTGAATTTATTTAAATAATTATTTTAAAAATAATTAATAAATAAGTTGTGGATTAGAAACAGTTTAAATAATAATTATTTAAACTAACTAGATAACCTCTTTTACTTGAATGGTAAATAAGAGAGGTATTAAATAAATATTATTATAAGTAAGCTTTAAATAAAATTAAATGAATTTGTATAATTATTTATCTAAAAATTATTATTTAAGTAATTCTATAAATTTTTAAATGTTTTAAATAATTATTCTTTGTCAATATAATTATTTATATGTTTTGAGAAAATGAATTAATAGTGTTTTTAAATAAGTATTTAAAGCTTGTTTTATAAATATTAAAATTCTTTTTATATATAAAAGCTTTAATATTTCTAATATGTTTTTTTTAATAAATTAAAATGGATAAAGCATTATTTTATGTTTTCGGTTTTTATAAAAATTACTAAATTGTCTCTATAAGATTTATAAAAACTAAAACATTAGATTACATAATAAAAGAAATAAAAAGGGAGGCTGAAAAGTGCTCAAAAAAAATAAAAAAAACCCTGGGACTCGAACCAGGGCAGGTTCGGTATGGTTCAGAGGCACCAACCATCAGACAAAGGTCCAATTTGTGTTAACAAGCCGATTAAATTGAATCTTAACTGTTTAATGGGAAGGGACTTGGTTTCAGAGTCAAACACGCATAAAAAAGAAAGAGGGTGCGGGGTAGCGACTCGAACCCGCGACTCTTCCTGTATGGGTCAATGGTTTTACCGGTGGATCTGGGAATCAAGTCTTTAAATTCAATCATTCGTTAAATCATTTAACCAACAAGAACCAGTCCGCCTTCTTGCCCAATCATGCTCGCGTAACTCGTGAAGAACCCTAAGTTGGTTCGAGCTCGATACCCTCTTTCATCAAGAATTAATAGAGGGCTTTTGGTTAGCACTAAATTACGAATCAAATGACATAAAACTTATATGAATTGATGAAGTAACGATCGAGAACGACTGGGTCTTTATTATCGATGTTCTTGGCACTCGTCCAAGCTCCAGGAGTGAACTGTGAGGTGTGCGCGAGTTTAGGGAGTTTATGGGAGGCTTTTCGAAGGAGTTAAACTCAATTTATGGGTTTGATTTCATACGAAACATACAAATCGATCTGGATTTAGGTTGGGGCGGTTATGGGAAGCATTTCGACTTTCAATCATTGATTCTTGTTAAATTAGTTCATCAATGTCATTTAAGACGAGTGTAGTAACGCTCGATTATGATCTAATTGTGTTAATTCGCACGAATTTGGCGGTTTCGATACTGCAATTGAGGTTGTTGACTTTCCTTGGGTCAAAGATGGCGAGGGAAGGGCAACTAACACCAGCAAAAGTCTAATTGGGGGGGGGGGGGGGGGGTTGGGTTGGGGTGGGGTTAGGGTTCGAACAAGTTTTCTAACGGGTCTAAAGTGAATAAAAAGGGGTTCACCTGAAATTGGGGGTTCAAAACGAATTTGAGAACTTTCTTATGTTATGTAAAGAGTATAATACTCAATTATTTGATTAAAAATTATTTTAATTACTTATAAAAATTGTTTATAAACTTTATAAATATCTAATTTATTATTTATTTTTATTTAAATTTGTAAGGAGTAAATTCCTTTTTAATTACTAAAAAAAGTTGTATTTATAAACTTTATAAAAATTTAATTATTACTTGTTTAAGTATAATTATTTCATAAAGGATCAACTTTCCATTTTCATTACATTTACAATTTATATAAGTGCTAACATCAAATATATGTATTGTAAATTTACACGTAAATACCTATATTTGTAAAAAGGTGTGGAAGCGTGATTAAAAATGTATAAATCTTATATCAAAAGTTGTATAATCGATTTATTTAGTATAAACACTATATATACTTACATATATATTTAAAATTAAATACACACACATATATATATATATATATATATATATAAAAGATGGATTTACATAGTTGACAATTTTTTTATCTTTGATTTATACATTATAACAAAGTATATATATGCTTATATATAATAGCAAATAATAGGTTAATTGCAAGGTTGAAACTTAAAATTGGTACATGTTAAAGTAGTAATTAATGTGGCTTATTGTGTTGAACAAGTACAAGGTTGAAATGGATTATTATTATTGTAGTAATAAAATGAATAATAAAAAAAATAAGGCCGAAAAAATCACGGATGTTACATCTAGCACTAACAGAGTTCTCTAAAAATAAAAGTTTTCACTAGACTATAGGCTTGCCACCTTTCGAGATGTTGTATGGAAGGCAAATGTAGGACTCCACTTTGTTGGGGAGAGATTGGTTAGAAAAAATTTGGATGGTTGGAGGTTGTCAAAGCTAAATCCGATAAATTCAATAGATAAAGGCGAGAATGAAAGTTGCGCAACAAAGACAGAAGTCTTACCCCGATCAGAGACGGGGATCCCTCGAATTCCAGGTCTGAGATTCTATACTACTTAAGGTATCTCCATGGAAAGGGATAATCCATTTTCGTAAAAGAGGGAAGTTGAGCCCGAGGTTCGTTGGAACCGTTTAAAATCCTGGCACGGGTAGGGGAAGTGGCGTATAGGCTGGAACTACCTGATGAGCTAAGTGGGATTCATCATACTTTCCACTGGTCACACTTATGAAAGTGTTTGCTGAGGACATAGCCCACGTGCCACTACTTTACATCGAGGTTGATAACCGTCTAAACTATATTGTAGAACACGGGGCCATTGTGGATAGAAAGGAAAAACAACTGTGAAATAACGTAATACGGTTGGTAAAGGTATAGTGGAAACACCAACGAGGTACGAGAGCAACATAGGAAAAGAAGGACGAGACGAAGGAGTCGTACCTACAACTTTTTGACTTTTAACGAGTTTCGAGGACGAAACCTCTTATAAGGTGCATGGTTAGACTTGTAACATACCAAAACCCGACTCTCGTAAAGAGCCAGAAATGGGTCACGTGGAAGAATGAAAGGAGGAAAAAGGGGATGGAATGGACTCATGGAATGATGGGCTTGTGTAACATCCCGAAAATAATGAAGGAAAGAATAGAATGGAAAACGAATGGAACATGACGGGCTCGCGGGTTTTGAGTTTGGGCCGGAAAGGTGGGGCGCAAGAATCGGAGTAAAAACCCACCTCATCTTCCCTACTCCACCATTACCACCTTCATCTTTAACATCTAGAAAGAGAAAGCTCCAAGACCCAAACCCGACGTTGTCCCTTTGGTTGTTTAACCGAACATCTAGAGAGAGAAGGTTTTATAAGAAAGAAAGATAAGAAAGATAACAGTTGTTTAACCGAACATTTTATAAGAAAGAAATATAAGAAAGATAACGGTTGTTTAACCGAACGTTTTGTAAGAAAGAAAGATAACGGTTGTTAAACCGAATGTTTTGTATGAAAGAAAGATAACGGTTTTTTAACCGAACGCCTTGTAAGAAGGAAAGAAAGAAATAAAAATGATTTATTCAACTATATGTTTTATAAACAAAGAGAAAAAAGGGAAAAAAAAAAAAAAGTCAAATAAATTGTCTAATCTGTAAGAGTATGCTTATTCGAAGAAAGTCTTGAGTGAGTAGTATAGTCTTGATGGCTAGTGCTACCCAAAGCCATGGTTACATAATGGGTTGAGACCATGACGTTACCATATGAAAAATCGGGACAGTGCTAGGCAGGGCACTGTAACGAGGATGTTGTACAACTGGTTAAAAGGAGTAACGACGGTTATTCGGGTGATGACGATCATCCTAAGAGAAAGAAGTAAGGGGAATTCAATGACTGCGATACGTAACGTTGATTCCTAAAAAGAAAGATGTGTGTTGGGCAATGACGGCGATACGTAACGGTTGACCCCGCGTAATGAAAGGTTGTGACAATGACTGTGATACGTAACGGTTGCCCACTACACCCAAGGTTCCTTCGGGGACACAGAGACGTGTAAAGAAAGATACAGATTGTAGACAATAATGTATGACTTAAAGAAAAGAGCAGAAAGTAAATACGTATGTATGTAAAAGAAGAAAGAAAGATTTTATTGTATTATCTATATAATATAATATATATGTTTAAAGAACGTTTTAAAGAAAGAATTTGATATAAAGTTAAAGAAAAAGAAATACTTGAACTCACCAGCGTTAGCTGATTATTTTAGTATGCACATCAGGTAGCAAAGGAAAGAAAAGGATATAACGCCGCAAGGGCTTAGAAGTGGATGGCTGGATGGCTGCTGCTGGCAAGACTGGCATCCCTATGAATAGTTTATGTTAAAGATAATGAAAGTTTAAAAGTTTTATTTATTTCGGAATTTAGTAAAGACTTTCGCTGTCAATGTTTTAATGTCTAATTCAAAGTTTAAGAGCTATGTTTACGCAATGTTTGCAAATTATGAGAGGTATCTGGTATGGGTCCTTTCAAGTTGGTATCAGAGCCATAGTTTGAGAGATTCGGACATTCGTCAAAATGTCTAAACTTAAACTGAGAGTGGGACAGAAGAATGGGATGTCAGTTAGAGCAGCCAAGCCATACAAGAAGAACAGTAAGGCCTTAGTATAGTAAAAGGTAAAGGCTTTAGAATAGAAGGTAGTCCATGTCCTAGTATAGGATTTAGACATCAAATACCTTAGAATAGAAAGTAGAGAGAATGTGTCCCGATGTAGAAACTCTTGACTCGAGTACCAATGTTACTCTGACAGGAAATGTTTAGAACCCAAGAAGTAAAGTAATATAGTAATTTCATACCGGTCTCTGTAATTAATAATTTACATTACTCAAGGTGTTCTAAATAATTGCCTATCATGATGACACGAGTATTCCTTGTTCGCAGTTCGAAAACGAAATGGCTAGAAAGAGAGGTGCAAAGAGAGGAGCCGGTACGGGACATAGGGGTAGACCACGTGTCAACCGAGTCGAAAAAGAAGAAAGTGAACCCTCTATTCATGGATCAGTGCCAATCCATACTGCTAGTGAGAATGCTCTGAGTAACCCTGGAGCACATGATGAAGAAGGCTTAGTCTTGGAGCTAATTATCCGGAAAGCGATAGCCGACGAAGTGGCTACAGTTTTGAAGAACACTCTACCTGCAGCACTCACTGAGGCTCTGAAGACTGTGGAAGAAGAAAGAGGAAGGGGCCTAAGGGCCGAAAATAGAAATGTGATTGAAACTGAGTCTGAAGGTGATGACTCCGACTATGATGAGAAGCTCGGATGTGACTACAAGTCTTTCCGAAACCGTGATCCGCCAAATTTTGATGGAAAGAAAGATGTTATTGCCGCATACTACTGGATTGACCGCATGACTGCAGTCATCAAGATGAGTGAATGCCGTGCTGACTAGGTGGTAGGGTTTGCCGCTCATTCTTTCGCCTTCGAGGCACTAAGCTAGTGGGAAAATGTGAAGAAGGCTAAGTCTGAAAGAGATATTGACATAATGAAGTGGGATGATCTGAAATCCCTAGTCATTCAGAAGTTTTGCCCGCAAAATGAGATTGATAAGATGGAAGAGGCCTTCGTGGAACTCAAGGATGCTAGCATGACGCACCGATAGTTCACCTCTAAATTCAATGAACTGACACAACTGGTTCCACACTTGGTGAATACTGAAGAAGGGAGAATCAAGTGTTACATCCAAAAGCTACCTCTGAGAGTTCGCACGATTATCAACGCCAACTCCCCTAGTGACTTTGAATTGGTGGTGGCATTGAGTGGAAAAGTTTTTGATGATATGGCCCAAGAAGGCGCAACTCCCGCTGAAACGCTCAGGCGGGGATTGGTTTGCCTCGAGAAGTAAGAAGCCAAGGGTTGAAGAAAAGACCATCTGTAACAAGTGTGGTAGGGCGCACCTTGGGGAGTGCAAGTATGGACTAAATATGTGCTACCGTTGTGGCAAGACGGGCATATGTCCCGTGATTGTACCAATGCACCGAGTTCTAGCAACTATGGGAAATGCCACAACTGTGTTGAATCTGGGCATTTCTCCAGAGACTGCCGTAAACCAAGAACAACAAACAACGAGAAGGCAAAGGAGGTTGAGAAAAAGGGAGCAAGGACCAGAGCCTATGCCTTGACGCAGGAAAAAGCAAGGGGAGATCCCAACGTGTTGTCAGGTACGTTTATACTTGACCACACCTTTGTTTCTGTTCTGTTTGATTCAGGTGCTAGTAAAAGTTTTATATCCTCTTCGTTCTATAAAAGACGGAATTACAAAACCTCCAAGATAGAAAAGGCTTTTAGTGTAGAAACTGCTGTGGGTAGAAACACGAAAGTAGTAGAGCTAGTGGACGACCTTACCATAAAAATAGAAGGCCACATATTTCCCGTTAAATTATTCGTTATAGCATTGGGAGGATTCGATGTAGTATTGGGAATGGATTGGTTATCTGCCAATGAAGCTCGAATTATGTGTAAACGAAAGGTGATTCGGCTCAACGCTCTTAATGGCAGCAAGGTTGTAATTTATGGGGAACGAGACATTCCGTTGACTAATGTAATCTCAATGATGAAAGCAGAAAAGTATATGAGCCGCAGGTGTGAGACCTACTTGGCTTACGTGATCGATAATGACGTGAAAGTGAAAGAGTTAAGCAAAATACCCGTGGTGTGCCATTATCCAGAGGTGTTCCCTGAGGAATTGCCTAGATTGCCGCTGATCAGAAAACATAGTTCCAAATAGATCTAATGCTAGGTGCCCAGCCCGTTGCCAAAGCACCTTACCGACTAGCGCCACTTGAGATGAAAGAGCTGATAACCCAACTGGAAGAACTTTTGGAATATCAGACCGAGCATTTCACCATAGGGTGCTCCGGGGCTGTTTGTCAAGAAAAAAGATGGTTCCATGAGAATGTGCATCGACTAAAGAGAATTGAACAAAAGAACTGTGAAGAATAAGTACCCGCTACCCAGGATCGACGATCTATTCGACCAACTAAAAGGCGCCAAATGGTTCTCAAAAATCGACAAGCGGTCGGGTTATCATCAACTAAAGGTAAGAGAGGAAGACATACCCAAAACCGCATTCCGTACGCGGTATGGACACTATGAGTTCCGTGTAATGTCCTTTGGGTTGACAAATGCTCCCGTAGCATTCATGGATATGATGAATAGAGTGTGTCGACCAATGTTAGACATGTCAGTAATAGACTTCATTGACGATATACTCTAAGAGCGAAGGTGATCATGCATGTCATATGCGAGAAGTTCTGGACACGCTTAAGACGGAGAAGCTATATGCTAAATTTTCAAAATGCGAATTCTGGCTAAAGGAAGTCTAATTCCTAGGTCATGTGATTAACAAAGAAGGCATCATGGTAGACCCAACAAAGATTGATGCAGTGTGGAATTGGGAAATTCCGAGAACACCAACGGATGTACGAAGTTTTCAAGGTTTAGTAAGCTACTACCAGAGGTTAATACAAGACATCTCTAAGATAGACTCACCTCTAACCAAATTGAATCGTAAGGAAATAAAGTACGAATGGGGCCAGGCACAAACCAATGCCTTCGAGGAATTAAAGAAGAGGTTAACCCAAGCACCAGTATTAACCTTACCCATTGGTAACGAAGACCTAGTTGTCACACCCCGGCCGACGGCAGATTATACGTCGGGGCTGACGCGGATGTTCATAAGCACATGATCATCTATTAAATGTGATAATATTTATTCATCCAAATTTATAGTATCTGTTACAGTAGTAAATGAAAACAAGGTGTTCAAAACATAACATAATTCAAATTAAACTAGGTCCAGTCCTATATGATCAAGTAGAATCCTCAAACTGGTGTACCTGAAACATGTGAGTAAATGTCAACTACAAGTAGTTAGTGATTAACATAGGTTTTGACACCAAACATAAGTTAAGTAAAAAGGATTTGAAATTCAATATGTTCAAAGCATAACTAAGGCATAAATGTGAAAACATACAAGGTTCCAAGTGTACAATCAAGCCATTATAAATGGAAAACTGGTAAGTACAATCCAACTGATTGTGTTTTGGAAAAAGTAGTAATATGGTACACAAAACCCGCCAAGGTTTGTGTTAACTTGTATCGGTTTACCGTATAAATGATCATAAAAGGTACTGCCTTAGGCTTGTGTAGCAAGTTAATGATTGTACTGAACATGAAAACACGTATGGTCACCAAGTAGTTAAAGACATAAAGCACATAGTAAGTAGCATAAGAACAATGGTATTGAATTCAGTATGTATAGTATGTAAACATATTCCACCCCGAGTATTTGTAAACAATGGTAAAGAGAAAGGGGCTATGAAACTCACTTGAATCAAAACTAGAAATGGTATGAACTAATAGAGTTTGATAGGCTTCGTGAGGATTTCTCACAACAAACCTACACGTGTAATGGTACTCTAAATTTAATGTACGTTTAAATGGTATTAAGGATAACTTGGGACATTTAGGGTTTCATGGGGGTTTGAGACCTAGACATAGGGTTTGTGCAAGTTTTGGTAGGTAAACATATGTATTTAAAATGTTAAAAATTTTACTTAATAATCAAATAGATTATAGTGTGGAAGAGGATTTAAATAATATTGTATATGATTTGTTAAATACACACAATGTGGTATGAAAAAAAATAATATACTTAGATATATTTATATAACAATTTATAAATAAATTATAAAGTGGGAAAATATTTAATAAGTTTTATAAAATCAATTAGGTAATTAATAAATAAAATGGATAGTTATTCTAATAATTCATTTAAATGAATCTTTTAAAGACTAAATAATCTTTTAAATAGAATTCATTTGTATTGTGTATAAAATAATAATTATTTGGGTGTTTGTAAATTTAAAGATATTTAAATAATTATTTTTATCAATAAAGGAGTTTAATAATGTTTGAATATATAAATAAAATTTGTGGAATAACACAAATATAAACAAATAACATAATTAGATTTTGTCTAAACAAATGATTTTTTATGTTATTTTATTTAGATATTACATTAGGTTCAATAATATAATATAGTTAAAATATCATTTATATTTTTTTTCTGAATTTATAAATATTGTATATTGTATTTGTAATATTAATAAAATTTAATTAGGAATTTTTAAAGTTAAAGAATGTGTTTAAAAATGGTTTAAATGGGAAAAGGAGCAAAACCGGCCCCCTAGGACTCGAACCCGCGCCTGTGGGCGGTTCACAGTTTGCACACGCGCTCTAACCACTGTACTGGGTATGATGCCTTGTCCAGTGGTTGATCCGCTACCGTTTTAAACAAGCAAACACAGTTGTCCGCCGTTCCCAATAGCGCTTGGCTCAGGTTTCTCGGTGTTCAATCGCGAATCAGAGAATGAATGCAGCGAGCTTGAGAGTGTGGGAAGTGTGTACGAGGTGTTACGAGTGTACTAGTGTGGTTTTTATAGGTCAATTTTATGCAAAACGCTTGAATCGAACGTGGGTCGGAGGGAACGGTTACGGGATTGAATTCATAATCAAATCATTGATTTCAAACTAATTGTATCATTTAAATCATTAGGAAACGGCCGCACGATGATGTAGTAACATCAATTGCTGTTAAATTGCATTAACTTGGGGTTAGGTTGACTTTGGAAAGTCAAAATCGATGATTTGGGGAAGATGATAACAGAATTTTGCAATTAGGTCCTAGGGTTTCAAATGTTATTATTTTATGTATAAACCTAGGTTTTAATTTGAATTTAGGTTTCAAAAGTTACACAAACAACCCTTGACTTTTATAAAACATAAAATTATTAAATATTATAAATTTTTATAAAGTATAATAAATCATTAAGTTATAATTTAAATGCTATAAATATAAAAGTATAATTTATTAAGTAGAAATAAATTCTTATTTTGATTAAAATATATAAACTCTAAGTATAGAATTTAAAATTAAATTTTTGTAGTGACAATTATTTATATAATTCCTCATATAAATATTTATTGTTTTGAATTTGAAATAATTTTACCCAATGTATGTATGCATGAATTATAATGAATAAATAATATGCTTTCATAAATACAAATTCATAAAATAATGAAATTACATGTGCCGGAAAAATTAAAATAAGGGCGGGAATTTCCTGGTGATTACAATCTCCCATACTTTAGGAGATTTCGTCCCGAAATTGATTAGGAAGAGGGTCCAGGGAACATATGTGGGTATTTGGCCTTCATTTGATCCTCACGTTCCCTAGTGAACTCGGGGCCACGTTTGGATTCCCACCTAACCTTAACGATTGGAATACAGCTTCTCTTAAGTTGCTTAACTTCTCGATCCATGATCTCCACGGGTTTCTCCACGAAGTGTATTGATTCGTCAATGTGAACCTCGTCAATCGGTATGTGGAGATTCTCGTTGGCTAAGCATTTCTTCAGATTCGAGACATGAAATGTAGGATGGATGTTGCTGAGTTCTTCGGGTAAATCCAACTTGTAGGCTACCTTTCCAATCCGCTTAAGGACTTTAAGACAACCCACGAATCTTGGTGCAAGTTTCCCTTTCTTTACAAAACAAATCACGCCTTTCTAAGGGGATACCTTGAGAAGAACCAGATCGCCGATTTGAAATTCCAAGGGTTTTCGACGCTTGTCGGCATAGCTCTTTTGCCGACTCCTTGCCACTAGAAGGTTTTCACGGATTAACATGATCTTGTCGGAGGTCTCCTGAATGAGTTCGGGACCAGTGATTTGTGCTTCACCAATTTCAGTCCAACAGATAGGAGAGCGGCACTTCCGACCATAAAGTGCTTCGAAAGGAGCCATGTCAATGCTCTTGTGATAGCTGTTGTTATATGAGAACTCGACTAAGGGTAGATGTAAATCCCAATTTCCCTTGAAGTCAATGACACAGGCTCTAAGCATATCTTCGAGAGTTTGAATTGTTCGTTCGGATTGACCATCAGTTTGCGGATGGTAAGCCGTACTAAGATTAAGCTGAGTACCCAAGGCTGATTGTAAGGATTGCCAGAAACCGGAAGTGAATCGTCCATCACGATCAGAAATAATGTTGAGAGGTACACCATGACGACTAACAATCTCATCAATATAGATCCGAGCCAAATTTTCAACTCAGTATTCTTCACGGATGGGTAGGAAGTGAGCAGATTTCGTCAAACAATCAATGATCACCCAAATATTATCATGACCATGAGACTTGTGCGGGAGTTTGGTTATACAATCCATGGCAATGCACTCCCATTTCCACACTGGAATCTCGGGTTGTCCAAGTAGGCCAGATGGACGCTTGTGTTCGGCCTTAACCTTCAAACAAGTAAGGCATTTGGACACGTATAGTGCAATGTCCTTTTTCATACCAGGCCACCAATATTGAGTACGAAGGTCCTTGTACATTTTATCCGCACCAAGATGTACAGAATAACGAGTCTTGTGAGCCTCGTTCATGACGAAAGTACGGAGATTATCACTGTCCGAAATCCAGATACGATTCAAGAAGTAGACTAACCCATTGGGTTTGGTTTCGAGTTGAAGTTCAGCACCACATGACATTTCGTTGTACATGTTTCCTTCAGTGACGGAAAGATGTTGTGCTTCAAGGATGTGAGTTTGAATGTCATTTTGGATTCTAATGTTGTGGATTTTGAAAGGTTCTTTACGACTAAGAGCAACGGCTACGACATTCGCCTTACCAGGATGGTAACGAATATTGCAGTCGTAGTCGTTTAGGAGTTCAACCCAACGCCTTTGCCTCATGTTGAGTTCTTTTTGATTGAAAATGTGTTGTAGACTCTTATGATCAGTGAAAACCTCACACTCAGTACCATATAAGTAGTGCCTCCAGATTTTGAGAGCGAATACGACCGCTCCCAGCTTGAGATCGTGCGTCGTATAATTCTTCTTGTGGATTTTGAGCTGTCGAGACGCATAAGCAATCACTTTGCCTCATTGCATTAAAACACAACCAAGGCCTAAGTAGGAAGAGTCGCAATAGACGACAAAGTCTTCGATTCCATCGGGAAGAGTCAAAATGGGAGCCTCGCACAATTTCTGCTTTAAAGTCTGAAAGGCTTCCTCTTGCTTCGGTCCCCACTCGTAGGGCTTGCCTTTATGTGTTAAGGCTGTGAGTGGTACCGCGATCTTTGCAAAGTTGGCTATGAAACGACGATAATAGCCCGCTAAACCAAGAAATGAGCAGACCTCTGTAGGGGTCTTTGGAGCTTGTCAGTTCTTCACCGCTTCGATCTTAGCGGGATCCACGTGAATACCCTTCTCGTTGACTATATGTCCTAAGAATTGGACCTACTTTAGCCAAAATTCACACTTAGAGAACTTAGCGTATAATTTTTCCTTCTTCAAGAGATCCAAAACCAAATGCAAGTGTTCTTCGTGCTCTACTTTTGATTTTGAATAGATGAGGATATCGCCAATAAAGACGATCACAAACTTGTCCAAGTACGGTTTACACACGCGGTTCATAAGATCCACGAATACCGCTGGTCCATTGGTTAGTCCGAAGGGCCTAACCATTAACTCGTAATGATCGTATCTTGTACGAAAGGCTGTCTTGGGGATATCGGATTCAAGGACTCGTAACTGGTGATAAACAGAACGAAGATCAATCTTAGAGAAATAAGTCGAGCCTTGTAGTTGATCAAATAAATCATCAATCCTCAGAAGTGGATAACGGTTCTTCACAGTGAGCTTGTTGAGTTCCCGATAGTCGATGCACATCCGGAACGAACCATCCTTCTTCTTGACAAATAAGACGGGTGCTACCCAAGGAGAAACACTAGAGCGAATAAATCATTTGTTAGAAAGTTCTCGAAGTTGGCTTGAAAGTTCTTGCATTTCTGATGGTGCAAGACGATAAGGTGACTTGGCCACAGGATTTGCTCCTTGCACTAGGTCAATACGGAAATCAACTTAACGCGTGGGAGGAAGACCGGGTAAGTATTCAGGAAAGAATTCTAGAAAATCTTTGATCACAGGAATATCTTAGAGACTCTTGTCCTTACCTTTCTGTTCCACAATATGAGCCAAGAATGCCACACATTTCTTCCGTAAGTACCTCTGTGCTGTAGTGCAAGACATAAGCTTGAGTCCCTTTCACGGCTTCTCACCATAAACGTTCAGAATGTCACCCAAGTCAAGGGGGATATGAATATACTTGTTAAAGCAGATGACTTCAGCATGATGCTTAGTCAGCCAATTCATGCCTACTATGATGTCGAAACCTCTAAGAGCCACATGAATAAGATTGATTAAGAAGTCATGGTCGTTCAAGTTTAGGGTACAGCCTCTAATAATGGTACCACATGAAACAGAATATCCATCCACTACTAATATATCAAAGGGTTTGTCTAACTTAGCCCGACTCATAGCAAGTTATGGTTCAAATTCAAAGGACACGAAACTCCTATCGAAACCAGTATCAAACATGACAGAAGCATATTGTTGATTAATTGGGTACGTACTGTTCACCACATCGTTGTTGGCTTGAGCTTCATTGGCATTGATGTTGAAGGCAAGTCCACGAGCTACGGGGTTTGCATTCCCTTGATTCACATTTCCTCGGTTCATGTTCCCCTGGTTCATGTTTCCTTGAACCATGTTGCCCTGGTTTAGGTTGGCTTGGTTCACAATGACTAACCTAGGGCAACGGTTCCTGAAATGGTTTGGGTCACCGCACTCGTAACAACCACGACCCTGGGTGATAGCAGCAGGAACGAGAACAACAGGTTGATGGGTTTGGTTAACTCGGGGAACACTACGGAAAATGTTAGCCGTACGCCCAGAATGTCCATAATTGGTACATAAACGACACGACATGTAAGTAGTATGATGGAGCTGGCAAGTGTTACACAGAGGTAGAGTCCCCACATAAGACTTCTTGTTAGGGTTGAAGGCAGTAGGGGCTACTTGGGCTAGAGGAGTAGCAGGTGTGATAATGGCAAAGTTCCTGCCTTGACAAGATTGTCTGACAAGGCAGCAGCAAGATGGATAGCTTCCTCGAGGGTGACTGGTTTGCTACCCAAAACAATATCCTGAATCTGTATGGGCAGGCCATTGATGTATTTCTCAATAGCTCGGGAGAGAGGGGTAACCATATGAGGCACTGAAAGACTAATCTCATGTAAACGGGTGGTGTAGGCAAGGCTTTCACCACTATCTTGTTTGAGATCCTAGAACTTAGCTTCCAGATTCTTGATCTCGTTGCAGGGGCAAAACTCATCAGTCGTGAGCGTCTTGACATCAGCCCAAGGTAGAGCTAGAGAAACTTCAATCCCACGGTTACGCTTTTCCCCGTTCCACCATGTGAGTGCCCTCTTCTGGAAGACACTAGTAGCATAACGGACTTTCAGGTTCTCAAGGCAGTTAGCATTGATAAAAGTTCCCTCAATGCTTTCAAACCATTGGAGAAGTCTAGTGGCTCCCTCATTCCTGTAGAACTTGGTGGGGTTGTAGGAGTTGAAGTGTTTGAAAGTGCACACGGGGTTCCTTGGTGCAGCATTCTGGTTCAGCTGGTTAACCATAGTCGGTAGGATTGTAACCATTTGCTGAATGATCCTTTCAGTAAGGTTGTTCCTACGTTCACGACGGGGAGGCATTCTACAAAGGGATGAATAGGAAGTTCATAAGATGTGAATCATGTATAAGAGTTTGTAAATAATTCATAAGGTACTTGGTAAAACATGGATGGTACCCTAATAGGCACATTGACTTATCAAAGTACTTTAAGTTCATCTAATGTTTGAGAAGTCATGCTTTAGCCTATAAGTGGACACACATTCCAAGATTTTCCAGGAAAGCATAACTGGTCCATCGGTTGATTTGGATTTATACGAAATGCTTTCCTAGACATAACTCCCAGAATACAGGCATCCACCCTTCCGGATTGCACAAGTTCTCATTCATTAGTTAGAACCTACGTACTTTTGAGAGTTTCATTTGGATTAGACTCTTAAGTCTAAGAATAGGGTTCATGTAGATCCTTTATAGTTCGTGTAGTTGTATCAGGTAGTCAGAAATAGGTAGATGTAGGTAAGTATAGTACAGAGTGGAGTTCCTAACAATAGACATGAGTTAAACTCATGTTTGGGACTCCTAGGTTATAGTCTAGCTCAAGTGTGTCTAATAACCTAATTCCCTATAACCATGGCTCTGATACCGATATATCACACCCCGGCCGGCGACGGATTATACGCTGGGGATGACGCGGTTGTTCATAAGCACATGATCATATATTAAATGTGATAATATTTATTCATCCAAATTTATAGTATCCGTTACAGTAGTAAATGAAAACAAGGTGTTCAAAACATAACATAATTCAAATTAAACAAGCTCCAGTTCTATATGATCAGGTAGAATCCTCAAACTGGTGTACCTGAAACATGTGAGTATTGTCAACTACAAGTTGTTGGTGAGTAACATAGGTTTTGACACCAAACAAAAGTTAAGTAAAAAGGATTTGAAATTCAATATGTTCAAAGCATAACTAAGATATAAATGTGAAAACATACAAGGTTACAAGTGTACAATCAAGCCGTACAAAATGAAAAACTAGTAAGTACAATCTAATTGATTGTGTTTTGTAAAAAGTAGTAATATGGTACACAAATCCCGCCAAGGTTTGTGTTAACTGGTATCGGTTTACCATATAAATGATCATAAAAGGTACTTCCTTAGGCTTAGGTAGCAAGTTAATGATTGTACTGAACATGAACACACGTATGGTCGCCAAGTAATTTAAGACATAAAGCACATAGTAAGTAGCATAAGAACAATGGTATTGAATTCAGTAAGTATAGTATGTAAACATGTTCCACCCCGAGTATTTATAAACAATGGTAAAGAGAAAGGGGGCTTTGAAATTCACTTGAATCAATACTAGAAATGGTATGAACTGATAGAGTTTGATAGGCTTCGTGAGTATTTCTCACAACAAACCTACACTTGTAATGGTACTCTAAATTTAATTTACATTTAAATGGTATTAATGAGACTTTGGGACATTTAGGGTTTCATGGGGTTTTGAGACTTAGGCATAGGGTTTGTGTAAGTTTTGGTAGATAAACATATGTATTTAAAATGTTCGAATGTTTACTTAATAATCAAATATGTCATAGTGTGGAAGATAATTTAAATAATATTGTATATGATTTGTTAAATACACACAATGTGGTATGAAAAAGAATAATATACTTAGATTTATTTATATAACAATTTATAAATAAATTATAAAGTGGGAAAATGTTTAACAAGTTTTATAAAATAAATTAGGTAATTAATAGATAAAATGGATAATTATTCTAATAATTCATTTAAATGAATCTTTTAAATACTAAATAATCTTTTACATAGAATTCATTTGTATTGTGTATAAAATAATAATTATTTAGGTGTTTGTAAATTTAAAAATATCTAAATAATTATTTTTATCAATAAAGGAGTATAATAATGTTTGAATATATAAATAAAATTTGAGGAATAACACAAAAATAAACAAATAACATAATTAGATTTTGTCTAAACAAATGACATTTTTTTATGTTATTTTATTTAGATATTACATTAGGTTTAATAATATAATATAGTTAAAATATCATTTATACTTTTTTTCTGAATTTATAAATATTGTATATTGTAATATTTATATCATTTAATTAGGAATTTTTAAAGTTAAAGAGGAGCAAAACCGGCCCCCCTGAGACTCGAACCCGCGCCTGTGGGCGGTTCACAGTTTGCACACGCTCTCTAACCACTAGACTGGGCATGATGCCTTGTCTAGTGGTTGATCCGCTACCCTTTCAAACAAGCAAACCCAGTTGCCCTTCGTCCCCAACCCTCCCCGACGAACCCTAGCTTTCCAATTCCTCCGTCCGGCCAAAGATACGCCCCCCGATTACAAGGGGCTTTCGATCACGGGACTTAAACGGACCCAAAGGCACCGATTTGACCTGAAACGAATATGCAGAGGGCAAGAACGACAATAGCGCTTGGCTCAGGTTTCTCAGTGTTCAATCGCGAATCAGAGAAGGAATGCCGCGAGCTTGAGAGTGTGGGTAGTGTGTACGAGGTGTTACGAGTGTACTAGTGTGGTTTTTATAGCTCAATTTTATGCAAAACGCTCGAATCGAACGTGGGTCAGAGGGAACGGTTACGGGATTGAATTCATAATCAAATCAGTGATTTCAAACTAATTGTATCGTTTAAATCATTCGGAAACGGTCGCACGATGATGTAGTAACATCAACTGCATTTAAATTGCATTAACTTGATCGATTGAAAAACGAATTTGGGGTTAGGTTGACTTTGGAAAGTCAAAATCGGTGATTTGGGGAAGATGATAACAAAAATTTGAAATTAGGTCCCTGGGTTTCAAATGTTATTATTTTATGTACAAACCTAGGTTTTAATTAGAATTTAAGTTTCAAAAGTTACACAAACAACCCTGGACTTTTATAAAACATAAAATTATTAAATCTTATAAATTTTTATAAAGTCTAATAAATCATTAAGTTATAATTTAAATGTTATAAATATAAAAGTATAATTTATTAAATAAAAATAAATTCTTATTTTGATTAAAATATATAAACTCTAAGTATAGAATCTAAAATTAAATTTTTGTAGTTTGTTTATTTATAATCATATACGTGTATAGGTTTAGGAATACCTTAGCACATATACATGTATATTTATTTAATAGTATAGTGACAATTATTTATATAATTCCTCATATAAATATTTATTGTTTTGAATTTGAAATAATTTTACCCAATGTATGTATGTATGAATTATGATGAATAAATAGTATGGTTTCATAAATGCAAATTCATAAAATAATGAAATTACATGTGCCGAAAAAATTAAAATAAGGGTGGGAATATCCTGGGGATTACACTAGTAGTGTATTCCGACGCTTCAGGTCAGGGGTTACGATGTGTGCTCATGCAACGAGGGAAGGTGATTGTGTATGAGTCACGACAGTTAAAGACTCACGAAGTCAACTACCTGACTCAAGACCTTGAACTCGCGGCAGTTTTCTTTGCCTTAAAGATTTGGAGACATTATCTCTATGGAGTCAAATGCACCATCTACTCCGACCACAAAAGCTTGAATTATTTCTTCAAACAAAAAGAGTTAAACATGAGGCAGCGGCGGTGGTTAGAATTGTTAAAAGACTATGACTGTGAAATCCTTTACCACCCCGGAAAGGCGAATGTGGTGGCCGACGTCTTGAGTCGAAAGGAGACGACAACTCCTATCGAGGTGAAAGCCGATCAACTGGTCGTAACTCCAGATCTTATGACAGAAATAGAACGCGCCCAAGGTGAAGCCTTTAAAGAGGAAACTTTCAACAGGGAAAGGATAGTGGGTCAGCAGGAAAAGCTAGAAATTAATGCTTATGGAGTACGAACACGGTTTGGAAGGATGTGGATACCCAAGAGTGGCGAACTTAAAGTCAAAATCCTTGACGAGGCTCACAAGTCTCGCTACTCTATTCATTCTGGAACCAACAAGATGTACCATGATTTGAAGAAGGAGTACTGGTGGCCCGGCATGAAGAACGATGTAACCGATTATGTGAGCAAATGCCTAACTTGCTCACAGGTGAAGGTCGAGCACTAGAAACAGTGTGGGAAGATGCAACCTTTGTTCATTCCTAAATGGAAATGGGAACACATTACCATGGATTTCATAACCAAGCTACCGCGTACAACTAAAGGACATGATACTATATGGGTAATTGTGGATAGACTGACGAAAAGTGTTCACTTTTTGTCTATGCGTGAGAATTACTCGTTAGAAAAACTAGCAGAACTGTTCATCAACGAGATTGTGGCCAGACACGGTATGCCATTGTCAATTGTGTCTAACCAGGACACGAGGTTCACATCGAGGTTCTAGAAGCGATTCCATGAGGCAATGGGTACGAGACTCAATATTAGTACAGCTTACCACCCGCAAACCGATGGTCAATCCGAAAGGACTATCAAAACCTGTAGGACACTCTACGGGCATGTATCATTGACTTTAGAGGTAGTTGGGATAGTCAGTTACAACTGGCGGAGTTTTCTTACAACAACAGTTACCATGTGACCATTGGAATGCCGCCTTATGAGATGTTATATGGGAGAAAGTGTAAAACGCCCGTCTGTTGGGGCGAAATTGGGGAGAAAGACTTCGCAAGCCTTGATGCAGTCAAAGAAACTTCTAAAAAGTTTGACCAAATTAAAGTGTGAATGAAAGCCACTAAGGATAGGCAAAAGTCTTACGCAGATAAGAGAAGGAGAGACCTTGAGTTCCAGGTTGGGGATAAAGTACTATTGAAAGTGTCTCCTTGGAAAGGAATAATTCGATTTCAAAAAAGAGGGAAACTAAGTTCGAGGTTTGTCGGACCATTTAAGATTGTGGCACGAGTTGGAGAGGTGGCTTATCTACCGGAACTGCCTGAAGAATTGAGTGGGGCCCACCCTACTTTTCACGTATCGCATTTGCGAAAGTGCTTAGCTGACGAGTCAGCACAGGTGCCACTCGATGACATCGAAGTAGACAACAAGCTTAACTATGTTGAGGAGCCTATGGCAATTGTGGATAGAAAAGATAAACGACTACGCAACAAAGTTATTCCACTAGTCAATGTTCAATGGAAATATCGAAAGGGATCGGAGGTCACGTGGGAAACGGAGTCTGAAATGAGGGAAATGTACCCTCAGTTATTTGACCTATAAAAGGTTTCGAGGACGAAACCTCCAATAAGAGAGGTAGACTTATAGCATCCCAAAAATAATGAAGGAAAGAATAAAATGGAAAACGAATGGAACATGATGGACTCGCGGGTTTTGAGTTTGGGCCGGAAAAGTGGGGCGCAAGAATGGGAGTAAAAACCCACCTCATCTTCCCTACTCCACCATTACCACCTTCATCTTCAACATCTAGAGAGAAAAAGTAGAGAGATAAAGCTCCAAGACCCAAACCCGACGTTGTCCCTTTGGCTCGAGATCGTTCCTGAAGTTTGCTATAGATCGAAGAAGGAGAAATCACGTGAAAAACCAGGCAACAAACACTCCAGAATCTAAGATTTTGTTCAAAAAGTGGGTTTTAGGGTTTTAAGTGGGTTTTGATCAAAAGTCGAGATTTTATGTATGAATTAGGCTAAAAAGGGTGTATTTAGCTTCATTAATGTTATACTAAAGTTTTGGACGTAACAAGTTTCAAACTTGGATAAAAAACGACGATTTTGGCCAAAAATATATAAATCGTCTAAAAACTCTTTGAATGGACCAAAAAGAGATTTTGAGCGAGAGTTTTTGGGCAAAAAATTTTTGGGCGAAAGAGATTTTGGGCAGAAATCTTTTGGTCGAAAAAGTTTTAAAGTTTTTTGTCGAAAAAGTTTTGGGTAAGAGGTTTTGGGTAGAAAGTTTTTGGTCGAAAAAGTTTTTGAACAAGAGATTTTGGACAAAGAGTTTTTGGTCGAAAAAGTGTTTAGGCAAGAGATTTTGGACGAAAATATTTTGGACAAATCGCTATGTTATACCTAGAAATTTACACGTGTCGTTTATGACCGCTCGAACAGATCGTCTAGCACCCAATCGAGCCTTATCTTAAGAAGAGTTAATCCGTAAGAGAATCAGGTGAGTTCAAGATCCCTATTTTATTGTTTTAGGGTGGTGTGCATACTCAAGAAATGGATGTTTATAATAAATGTATTTTATTACCTAAACGTTGCAAAGAAAGGTAAGAAAGATAGCAGTTTACTTAACCGAATGTTTTGTAAGAAAGAAAGATAACGGTTGTTAAACCGAATGTTTTGTAAGAAAGAAATATAAGACAGATAAAAGTTGTTTAACCTAATGTTTTACAAGAAAGAAAGATAAGTAAGATAACGGTTGTTTAACCGAACATTTTATAAGAAAGAAAGATAAGAAAGATAACGGTTGTTAAACCGAATGTTTTGTAACGGTTGTTAAACCGGGTGTTTAGTAAGAAAGAAAGATGACGGTTGTTTAGCTGAACGCCTTGTAAGAAGGAAAGAAAGAAAGAAAAATGGTTTATTCAACTATATGTTTTATAAACAAAGAGAAAGAAAGAAAAGAAAGTCAAATACATTGTCTAATCTATAAGAGTATGCTTATTCAAAGAAAGTCTTGAGGTAGTAGTATAGTCTTGATGGCTAGTGCTACCCGAAGCCTATGGTTACATCATGTGCTGAGACCATGACGTTACCATATGAAAAATCCGAACAGTGCTCGGCAGGGCACTGTAACGAGGATGTTGTACAACTGATTAAGAGGAGTAACGACGGTTACTCGGGTGATGACGATCATCCTAAGAGAAAGAAGTAAGGGGAATTCAATGACTGCGATACGTAACTGCTGATTCCCAAAAAGAAGGATGCGTGCTGGGCAATGACGGCGATACGTAATGGTTGACCCCGCGTAATGGAAGGTTGTGGCAATGACTGTGATACGTAACAGTTGCCCACGACACCCAAAGTTCCTTCAGGGACACAGAGACGTGTAAAGAAAGATACAGATTGTAGACATTAATATATGACTTAAAGAAGAGCAGAAAGTAAATACGTATGTATGTGAAAGAAGAAAGAAAGATTTTATTGTATTATCTATATAATATAATATATATGTTTAAAGAACGTTTTAAAGAAAGAATTTGATATAAAGTTAAAGAAAAAGAAACACTTGAACTCACCAGCGTTAGCTGATTAATTTAGTATGCACATCAGGTAGCAAAGGAAAGAAAAGGACATGATGCCGCAAGGGCTTAGAAGTGGATGGCTGCTTCTGGCAAGACTGACATCCCTATGAGTAGTTTATTTTAAAGACAATGAAAGTTTAAAAGTTTTAATTGTTTCTGAATTTAGTAAAGACTTCCGCTGTCAATGTTTTAATGTTTAATTCAAAGTTTAAGAGCTATGTTTATGCAATGTTTGCCAACTATGAGAGGTATCTGGTATGGGTCCTTTCTGCTTGGCCCATCAAGGTCTTACTAATCCCTAAAGCTCCTTCACCAGCCCCCAATCCATCTTCATTATCAGATTTTCGTGTAGAGAGAGGGGGTTCTAGAGAGAGAAAGTGTAAGAAACTTGAAGGTTTTGCTCAAAGATTGCTCAAATCCGCTTCTCTAATGTTTGTGAGCAAGACCAGGAAAAGAAACACGGATTTTGGGGTAAAACTAAGGTATTGATCTTAAAATGCATGGTTTCACATATGAAAAGGAGAATAAAACCGAGATCTATGATTATGGAAGTTAAACAAATGTTTTGCAAGTAAATATTTACGAAGTTGGGTGGAAAACGGGCATGTTTGGAGATGGTGTTCATTAGGCAATGTCGCCACCTTAAAGTGGCGATACTTGACGGGGATGAGGGTGGGGAGATGGCGTTGTGCCCAAAAAATCCAATGATTGGACACATGTCATTCCCTAGCGACACTAGGTGTGTCGCCAAAGACATCTAGCGACACTTTGGTGGCCGAAATTTGAGTGTCACGACACCAAGTCTAGAACGCAAGTTTTTGCGATGCAATGAGTGTGCCGAGAGACACTATGCATGGCGACACCGGTCAGTGTCAGGCGACACTAACCATGTTTCGGCGACAATGCTAGGCGACACTAGAGTTAATGATTGAATTTCGGGTGTTGACTTATGTGTAGACCGGTTAAGAAGTTAGCACCAACTAGACATCTGATTCAGGTTAAGTAATGAACGAAAATGTGAGTCAAGAATCCCTATTTACTTGTTTATAGGGTGATGTGTATACTTAACAATGTTTATGTAAAGATGATAGAAATGAAATGTTTACGAATGAACGGTTTCAAAAGAAACGATGTTTGAAACAAGAACGTTTTATGAAATAAATGTTTACGAAAGGAACAATGTAAAGGAATGGTTTTGTATGAATGAAAAGCGTTTCGTCAATGAATGTAACGTTTTAATGAAAAAAAATGGGCGAAAGTTTTTAAAGAAACCTTTACATGTCTAGTATGTTAAACGAAGGAATTAACGAACGAAGTTTGGGGATGTAAGTGTCACACCCCGGCCAGCGGCAGATTATACGACGGGGCTGACGTGGTTTTTCAAAAGCACATGATCAACTATTAAATGCGTTGTAATATTATTCATCAATTTAAGTATCCGTTACAAGGAAAATAACAACATATTGTTCAAATGAAACATAACGTAATCAAAGTTTAAATTTATTAAAACTAAGTCCATAGCCCTAAGTGATCAAGCATGGTCCTCATGCGGGAGCACCTGAAACATGTGAGTAATGTCAACTTCAAGTAGTTGGTGACTAACATAGGTTTTTACACCAAAGAAAGTTAAGTAAGTTTACAATTCAATATGTTCAAAGCATGTCTAAAGCATAAATGTGAAAACATACAAGGTTTCAAAGCGTACAATCAAACCGTAGAAATGGAAAACTGTATGTACAATCCAACTGATTGTGTTATGGAACAAGTAGTAAGATGTATACACAAAACCCGCCAAGGTTTGTGTTAAGTAGTGAATCGGATTCCTGTATAAATGATCATGTTAGGTACTAACTTAGGCCTGACTCGCAAGTTAATGATTGTACTAAACATGAACACATGTATGGTCACCAAGTAGTTTAAGACATAAAGCACATAGACATTAGCATGAGAACAAAGGTATTGAATTGTGTATGTATAGTATGTAAACATATTTCACCCCGAGTATTTGTAGACAATAGTAAAGTAAAAGGGGCTATGAAACTCACCTGTAAAGAAGCTAGTAATTGTATGAATTGAAAAAGATGAATAGGCCTCGTGAGGATCTCTCCCAATAAACCTACATGAGTAACTGTATTCTAAGTTCAATGTACGTCTAAATGAAAATAAGGAAATCTTGAGATTCGGGGTCTCATATGGTGTTATAGGGTTTGGGATTGGATATGGGATTGTACAAGTTTTGTAGAAAACTATATATATTTTTAATAATAAGTTAATACCAATTATAATTAGTTAGAAACCCTAATTAACTATATAGTATTTACAAAAGGAAGTTTGAATTTATTTATATAATTATTCTAAAATAATTAAATAAATAATTTATGAAATAAGAAAGAGGTTTAAATAATAATTTATATATAATTATTCTAAAGATAATTAATAGATAAATCATCGGATGGAAAAAGATTTAAATAATTTAAAATAATTGATTAAACTATTTAGATAATCTATTTAATTTAAATGATTTATGAAAGAGATTTCAAATAAATATAAATGTTAAATGACATAAATTGAACTTATATGGTTATTTAACTAAAATGATTATTTAAATATTCTCATTGGTTTTAAATAATTATTCTTTTACCAAAACAATTATTGATAATTTTAAAATGTTTTAAATAATTATTCTTTGTCAAGATAATTATTTATGTGCTTAAAAGAATTTAATATAATTTTTTAATAAACATTATTAGTTTTACAAATGAGATAACGTAATTAAATTCGTCTAAACAATTCATTTAGATCATTTTATTTGAGAGTTTACAAGTGTTTTAATGTTTTTAATGAAATAAAATAGTTAAAACATTTAATTGATATTTTCTGATTTTATAAAAGTTTCTGAATATATTTATAAAAAATTTTTAAAAAGTAAACCAGATTTTAAAACAATAGTTTATGTGTTAAAATCATCAATTGAATTGAAACAGAAAAAAAAAAAAAGAGAAAGGTGCGGGACTCGAACCCGCGACCTACACCGTGGAGGACATAAGGTTTAACCTGGCGATCTGGGCTTGAAGCCATGCTGAGAATGGGATTGCTTATTACTTAACCAACAGACTCAAGCCCTTCTTCTTCCCCAACCCAATCCGTAAACCCTAGCCCCCAACTGGAATCGATAGGTCTACGATGGGTCCCGAAAGCATAGGGCTTTCGTTCCTCGAGTGAACACGAGCCTGTAGGTACAATTTTTACCTGAAATGGCTAAGTAGAGAGGGAGGTCGGCTAGCGATTTCGTGTTCGAGTTCCTCAGTTGAGAATCGTGATTCAGAGGTGTTTGAGAGTGGAATTGTGCGTGCAGGGAGCTTGTCAAGGGTGTCACGAAGGTTTGTGATTGGCTTATAGGTCTCAATTTCATTTGAAACGCACAAATCGATTGGGATTTGAGGGGTGACGATTACGGGCTTAAGTTGGCAATAAATCCAATGATTTCCATTAAATTGATGTGTTAAACTCATCATAAATAGTCCTGGTAACGTTCGTGTATGATGAATTTGAGTTATGGCACACGATTATGCCGATTCCAACTTCAAGTACGATACCACATAGGGCATCCGTACCAAACTTCAAGCACGGCATCACAAGGATGACATGTACCAAACTTCCAGCACGATACTCCGTGGAGTAGTCGTACCTAACTTCAAGCACGATTACCCTGTAAGGTAAATCGTACCAACTTAAAGGATCATGTTAATCCCCATGGTGACTGTCATCACCCCAGTTGTACAACAGTTGGCTAACCACAAAGGCCCTTAAAAGGTAAGGCCCATAACATACATCCCATACCCATAACCTTAATTCCCTAAGGAATAATGGCATATTCGTTCGTTTGTGACTTTCATAACATTCACTTCTTTATTTCAAAACTTCAGTTAAAGCATTCGTACGTTTTATTAAAATCATCCGTTCGTAAACACATCGTAAACCTCATTTGGCAAAACATTTCATAAATGCATCGTTCATAACCTTTCTTTCCAAAACATCGTTCATAAGACTCGTTTTATAAAAAAACATCATAAACGTCAAACATCGTTTTATAAAACCGTCACATCGTTACGTATGCACACCAGCCCGAAAATATTATTTAAAACATTTAAAGAAGGGCTTCTAGAACTCACCTGAGATGAACACTTTCAAAGGTCTCTAAAAATTATTCTAACATGTACGTACGCAACCTAGTCTTAGCTTTACATATAACTCGTTACATTTTATCCCTCCATACCAAGAACTTAAGGGTACCCGGTTCCTTCCTGTGAACTTAGGAGTTCACGGCTCAAGGGGGTTCTCGGGGGCTTTTCCCGTGAACTAGGCCCGAGAATCCTCGTCCGTGACCCTGCCCGAGAATCCCAGCCGTGATCCCTACCCAGGAAACCCAGCCGTGAACCCTACTCGGGAGTCCCAGTCGTGAACCCTACCTAGGGATCCTAGGCGTGAACCTTCAGTTTTTCACCCCAAAAACCTAGTTTTGCATGGACTCAGATCTGGATCGATGGATTCGTCAAGTTTGGAACTTTTTACGTTTAAAAGGTGTATTTTCCTATCGTGATTCCAGATCTGAAGTCTCTCATCGATTGACCCTTAAAAACCCGACCTTTTTGAGCCAAAACCCATAAAAACCCATTTCAAGGAAAACATAGAAAAATGAGAGTTTCTTACCTCAAATCGACTCTTTCCTTCAGCAATTCTTCACCTCGAGTAGTGTAGCAAGGTAGAGGGTCGATCCTCAACTTAATCCAAAGCTTTCTCTCTGTACGAGTTTCTCTCTCTAAAAGTGGTATGGAGCTTGAACAAGGATTATGGAGAATATGTATGTGTGTGTGTGTGGAGGCTAGGGTTTAAACCCCTCCCCCTCCCTTCTCGGGCCAGTATGTGTGTGTGTGTGTGGAGGCTAGGGTTTAAACCCCTCCCCCTCCCTTCTCGGGCCAGGGATACGGCCCAACTAGCTGCCCCCAATCCCCATCCACTTTCGCCCCTTTATTTTTCCTCTTCAACCCGCTTATTGCCTTGACGTTATTATATATATATATATATATATATTATGTTACAAGTCTACCCCCTTACAAAAGGTTTCATCCCCGAAACCTGTCATAAGTCAAACAATTGAGGGTACGACTCCCTCATTTCTGTCTCTGTCTCCTAAGTGGCTTCAGACCCCTTTCTGTGCTTCTACTGTATTTTGTCCAACTGGATGACTTTATTACCTAAATGTTTCTCCTTTCGGTCAAGGATGGCCACGAGTTCTTCGATATAGTTTAGGTGGTTGTTAACTTCGATGTCGGTAAGTGGTACGTGAGCAGATTTGTCTGCCAAACACTTTCGCAAGTGTGATACATGGAACGTAGGATGAATCCCACTTAACTCATAAGGCAACTCCAACCCGTAAGCGACCTCACCAACCCGTGCAATATCCTGAATGGTGCAACAAATCTCGGACTTAAATTTCCCCGCTTTCTGAATCGTATGATTCCCTTCCAAAGGGATACCTTCAACATCATTTTGTCCCCAACATTAAATTCAATAGGCCTTTGCCGTTTATCAGTGTAGGATTTCTTACGGTCTTGGGCGGCCTTCATTCGTGCCTTAATCTAGTCAAACCTTTCTCACGTCTCTTTAACGACTTCGGGACTTCCTAATTCTTTTTGTCCAATCTCACCCCAACAGACCGGGGCCCTGCACCTCCTCCCATACAACATCTCGTAGGGTGGCATGCCTATCATCGAGTGACTGTCCCAACTGCCACCGAATTCTATAATACAAGCACAGAGCATGTCCTCCAACATTTGAATGGTCCTTTCGGACTTACCATCCGTCTGCGGGTGGTATGTCGTGCTGATATTAAGTCTCGTGCCCATCGTCTCATGAAATCTATTCTAGAACCTCGATGTGAATCGTATGTCCCGGTCAGATACAATCGTCAAAGGCATCCCATGTCGCGCTACCACTTCATTAATAAATACTTCTGCTAACCTTTCCGAAAAGAACATCTCGCGAATAGGTAGGAAATGAGCAATTTTCATTAAACGGTCCACAATTACCCAAATGGTGTCATGACCTTTAGCTGTATGAGGTAGCTTGGTCATGAAGTCCATTGTAATGTTTTCCCACTTCCATTCCGGTATATCAAGTGGTTGGATCTTCCTATACGGTTTCTGGTGTTCGGCCTTAACTTGTGAGCAAGTCAAGCACTTGCTTACACATTTCGTCACTTCATGTTTCATTTCAGGCCACCAGTATTCCTTCTTCAGATCTTGGTACATTTTATTGGTACCGGGATGGATAGAGTAACGAGACTTATGAGCCTCATCCAAGATCTTGGTTCTAAGATCGTCACCCATAGGTATCCATACCCGTCCAAAATGTGTCCTAACACCAAGGTGTTATATTCCAACTTGTCTTGTTGGCCAACCATCCTTTCCTTTTTTATGTTTTATTCTTTCAGTGCCTTATCTTGAGCCTTTTCAATTTCCCTCATCATATCCGGTGTTACTACCAACTGGTAAGCTTTCACTCTAATAGGTGCAGGCACATCCTTTCGGCTTAGAGCGTCAGCCACCACATTCGCCTTTCCAGGATGGTATATAATTTCACAATCATAGTCTTTCAAAAGTTCCAACCATCCCCTCTGCCTCATATTCAATTCCATTTGTTCGAAGAAGTACCTCAGATTTTTATGATCGTAGTATATGGTAAACTTCACCCCGTAAAGGTAGTGCCTCCAGATTTTCAATGCAAACACAAAAGCAGCAAGTTCCAAATCATGAGTCGGATAATTGCCTTCGTGAACTTTCAACTGTCGTGATGCGTACGCGATCACTCTCCCGCGTTGCATCAGCATGCATCCAACCCCTGACCCTAAGCGTCAGAGTATACTACCAAGTTTTCATTGCCTTAAGGGAGGGCCAAGACTCGAGCTTGACTTAACTTCTCCTTCAGTTCCTTAAACGCCTCTTCTTGGGTCGGACCCCATTCGTAATTCACATCCTTCCGTGTTAGCTTAGTCAACAGTGAAGCTATTTTCAAGAAATCTTGAATGAATCACCTATAGTAACCCACCAATCCTAAGAAACTGCGGATTTCAGTTGGCATCTTAGGAATGTCCCAATCTCTTACCGACATTATCTTTGCGGGGTCAACCATAATGTTGTTCAGGTTAATGACGTGACCTAGGAATTGGACTTCCCTAAGCCGGAACGCGTATTTGGAGAACTTTGCATACAACTTTTCCTTCTTTAGAGCTTCCAACACCTCCTTCAAGTGACATGCGTGATCACCCTCATTCTTAGTGTAGATGAGGATATCATCGATTAACACAATTACCGATCGGTCCAGCATTAGTCGACACACCCTATTCATCAAATCCATAAATGCTGTGGGGGCGTTCGTCAATCCGAAGGACATTACGCGGAACTCGAAATGTCCATAGGGCGTGCGAAACGCGATTTTCGGTACATCGTTTTCCCTCACCTTCAACTTATGGTACCCGGATCGAAGGTCGATTTTTGAGAACCAACTTACCGGGTATTTGATCGAACGGGTCGTCGATCCTCGGTAAAGGGTACTTGTTCTTCACGGTACATTTATTCAACTCCGTGTAGTCGATACACATTCTCATAGAACCATCTTTCTTCCTTAGAAACAGCACCGGAGCACCCCAAGGCGAGATGCTCGATTGGATAAATCCTTTCTCAAGTAACTCGTCTAGTTGTGCCATTAGTTCTTTCATCTCCACTGGTGCTAGGCGTTATGGAGCCTTAGCCACGGGCTGAGCATCTGGTAACAAGTTGATCCGAAACTCAATCTCTCTGTCGGGTGGTATCCCAGGAAAATCCTCTAGAAACACCTACGGATACTCGCACACTACAGGCACATCGTCTAGTTCCTTTGCCTCCTAACACTTGTCTATCACGTACACCAGATAAGCCTCGCATCCGCGTCTCAAGTAATCTGTTGCCTTAATCATCGAGATGATGTTAGGCATCAAGGTTTCGCGATCCTGGAAAACTTCAACCTCGCTACCATCTGGAGCCTTGAGTCGGATTATCTTTCGTTTACATATAATTTGTGCTTTGTTAGCAATTAGCCAATCCATACCCAACACAACATCAAACCCTCCCAAAACCAAAACGAACAACCTGACGGGGAATCTATGGCCTTCTATTTTTATTGTTGAATTGTCAACTACTTCGGTTACCCGTGCGGTTCTACCTTTAGCGGTTTCTATGCTAAAGGCTCCTTATAGTTTACTGACTGAGTATTTCACCTGGAAAGTGGTAGATATAAAACTCTTACTGGCGCCCGAATCAAATAACACAGAAACAAAAGTGTTCTTAAGGATGAACGTACCTGACGCCACATTAGGGTCTACCCGGGCCTGTTCTTGCGTCAATGCATACGCTCGAGTCTTCGCTCGGGGCCTCTCTTCTTTCTTTTCCGGGCCTTTGCCTTTTCCAGCTTCACACATCCTCGGCTTAGTGCATTCTCGGCTCATGTGGCCATTCTCCCCACAGTTAAAACACTTGAAGCCTTGTGGGCATTCACGGAGTAATGTCCCGTCTTGCCGCATTTGAAGCACAGATTCGATCCCAGCCGCCATTCACCGGCATGCCTTCCTCCACACTTCCCACAGACTGCTGACTCGCCTACTCTGGCCTGATTTTCCTGAGCCCCAAACAACTTCCCACCCGATCGCTTGGCAGGAAAGCTCAACTTCTTCTTGTGCTCGTCAATGGCGATGACATTCAGCGCCAGATCATCAAATACCACACCACTCAGTTCCACCACCGAATTGTAGGTAGTAGGGGTGTTTGCCTTAACATAGGTGTGGACCTGGTCCGACAGTCCTTGAATGTAGTAGGAAATCTTCCTTTCTTCAGTTGTGACCAGATGTGGCACCAGACGTATCAATTCATTGAACCGTGTGGTATACTGCCTGTGGGTCATGCTTCTAGCCTTAATTCCCAAAAATTCCCTCTCTACCTTCTCGATCTCATTCCTTGGATAGAAATTCTTGATCACTAGATTTTTCAAATCATTCCACATCATTGCGTAATCAACGTCGTCCCCCTTGGCTTGACGCATACCTTCCCACCAATGTGATGCTTCTTCCCTCGAGGAATTAGCACCAAACTTCACAACTTGATTTGCTCGACATTCGCTGAGATGGATGGTGGCTTCCATCCGGATCACCCAATCAAAAGTAGCCACCGCATCTTTCTTTCCAGTCAGGACCGGCGGGTCACATGCCTTAAAAGACTTATAGTCGCAACTGCAAGCAAGCCTTGTGTTGAAAGCCTCATTGTTCGGGGCACCAATTGTTGTAGTATACCCGCCCGCCTCATTAGCCTTCTTCAACGCTTCTGCCAATAGATCTGGAAACGAAGCGTTCATCAACTCAGTAAATTCGCGCGCTAGAGCCGCTTTCACTTCCGGTTCGAAAGTGAAATGTTGTTCTTCAACATGAGTCTGTTCATTCCCATGCATACTAACTTCCGATTCCGTGTGGACACTTCCCTCTTCACTGTACTCCTGACGAGCAGGAGTCCTACCTCGGCCACCGGTACGGCCACCGCTACGACCCTCACCACGCCTTCAATTTCCTCTTCTTTCCATTTCGTTCTATAAGACAAGGAAACCGATGTCATCACGCTAGTTAACAAATAGAATTCAACAAGTATTGTAAGATGTTAACATACACTGGCCATCTGCAACTAACCATTACACTACCTCTTGACTTCCATTTGACCACCTTTGTGATTCCATCAAAACACAAGTCCTACCTAACACGTTCTAAGGCATACTATTCGTACACTACTTTCATACCTGATGCTGTGGCTTGAGTTACCCGTACTGGCATCCGCTATCGGCCCCATTCACAGTTTAAGTTCAGACACTGGGAGTGTCCAAACCTCTCAAACTATTGCTCTGATACCAACTTGTAAGGCCCCAAACCCGGGAGGCTTCACTCGTTGGATTTAGTCATTCACAAATAGTTCTTAAACTTGAATAAAAAATAACGCAACAGAAAAAACTTTCATTCAAACATAACCGTAACATAGTCAAACATGCGGAAGCGTAAACATTATCTAAACATAACATAAATGTAATCAAAACATAACGGAATGCCAGTCTTCATCGTTAGTCAGGTAACTCTTCATCGCTTGCAAAGCATCACCGTTCAACATCCTTACCTGCCCTTAACCTGAATGTGCATACTAAAAATCAGCTACGCTGATGAGTTCTAGCTCATTTTGCCAAAAACCTAAAATTTAACTTCATTAAATAAAAGCGTACGTAAAGCATGCTATAACATAACATAACACATAAGTCAACAAACATATCGAATCTGTGCCTTCTCGTAACCGTCAATTCCAACTTCAAGTACAATATCACATAGGGCATCCGTACCAAACTTCAAGCACGGCATCACAAGGATGACACGTACCAAACTTCCAGCACGATACTCCGTGGAGTAGTCGTACCAAACTTCAAGCATAATTACCCCGCAAGGTAAATTGTACCAACTTCAAGGATCACGTTAATCCCCATGGTGACCGTCATCACCCCAGTTGTACAACAGTTGGCCAGCCACAAAGGCCCTTAAAAGATAAGGCCCATAACATACATCTCATACCCATAACCTCAATTCCCTAAGAAATAATGGCATATTCGTTCGTTTGTGACTTTCATAACATTCACTTCTTTACTTCAAAACTTCGGTTAAAACATTCGTATGTTTTATTAAAATCATTCGTTCGTAAACACATCGTAAACCTCATTTGGCAAAACATTTCATAAACGCATCGTTCATAAGCATTGTTTTATAAAAAAAAATCATAAACATCAAACATTGTTTTATAAAACCGTCACATCGTTACGTATGCACATCAGCCCGAAAACATTATTTAAAACATTTAAAGAAGGGCTTCTAGAACTCACCTGACAATAACACGGTCAAAGGTCTCTAAAAGATATTCTCACCTATACGTACGCAACCTAGTCTTAGCTTTACATACAACTCGTTACATTTTATCCTTCAATACCAAGAACCTAGGGTACCCAGTTCCTTCCCGTGAACTTAGGAGTTCACGGCTCAAGGGGGGTTCTCGGGGGCTTTCCCGTGAACTAGGCCCGAGAATCCTCGGCCGTGAACCTGCCCGAGAATCCCAACTGTGATCCCTACCCGGGAAACCCAGCCGTGAAACCTACCCGGGAGTCCCAGCCGTGAACCCTACCCGAGATCCCAGCCGTGAACCCTACCTAGGGATCCTAGCCGTGAACCTTCAATTTTTCACCCCAAAACCCTAGTTTTGCATGGACTTAGATCTAGATCGATGGATTCGTCAAGTTTGGAACTTTTTACGTTCAAAAGGTGCATTTTCCTCTCGTGATTCCAGATCTGAAGTCTCTCATCGATTGACCCTTAAAAACCCGACATTTTTTAGCCAAAACCCGTAAAAACCGATTTCAAGGAAATCATAGAAAAATGAGAGTTTCTTACCTCAAATCGTCTCTTTCCTTCAGAAATTCTTCACCTCGAGTAGTGTAGCAAGGTAGAGGGTCGATCCTCAACTCAATCCAAAGCCTTCTCTCTCTACGGGTTTCTCTCTCTAAAAGTGGTATGGAGCTTGAACAAGGATTGTGGAGAATATGTGTGTGTATGGAGGCTAGGGTTTAAACCCATTCCCCTCCCTTCTCGGGCAAGGGATACGGCCCAACTAGCGGCCCCCAATCCCCATCCACTTTCGCCCCTTTATATATATATATATATATATATATATATATATATATATATATATATATATATATATATATATATATATATATATATTGGATGTTACAACATATCAAATTGATTGAGAGCAAGATTGAGAATTAGCGCAGTTGGTTCGCGTGCCACCCCCACACGTAGGTGGCGCTGGTTCAAGCACAAACCCAACCCCCCCCCCCCCCCCGCGCGCGGTTAGTTCTTCCCTTTTTCAAGCTGCTTCATTTATTTATTTATTTGTTATATACATATACAAGCGCAAGCAAATGTAGAACATAAATGGGCGTCGACCCAGGTGGTTCGCGCGCCACACCCACATACGCACACACACGACGCAGGTTCGAGGACCCCTGACGGTTCTTCCCTTTTGCAATTATTATTATTTTTCTATTATTTTTCTTTTTTTATTTCCTTTATATTTAACTAAAAATACAATTATAGTTTTTGAAATGCTTAATTAACTTAATTAATCACCTATTATTTTTATAAAAAAATTACAATTTAAATCTTTAAATTATTTAAATCTTTATAGTTAATTATGAGAATATTTTGTTTTCTCGTATAACTTGTAAAATAAGAAATTTTACAAACTTAATACTTAATTTAAATAGTATTTAGTTATAAAAATATAAATAGTAAATGTAAATTTTGATTCTTAATTTTAAGTATTATAAAAAAAATAATAGTTAATGTAGTGAATTAAATAATCTCATGTGCATTAAATAATGGTAATTATTGAGTATTGGACTTTAATTGTGGGGTTAAATGGTAATTGAACACATTTTATGCATTGATAAGGTGTATCTTATGCATAACAATTTGTGTTATGTGTTTTAAATTTTTGATAAATTACAAGTATGTCCTTATAATATGTTTTATATAGTAGTATAGATATAAATGTTGATTAATATTAGATAGCATTATGATTACTTAGTACATGACATGACATTGCATTAATTGTATTATATTAAACGTCTCGTGTTGCATTGTATGGTGTTCTATTGTATTGCACATTCTACTTTACTATATTGTATTAATCTAATCTGTTGAATTGTATTGCGCTTTATTTTATAGTATCATAACATATCATCTCATATCTTATTGTATCATATGGTATCACGTTGTATCGTATTGTAGTATGTTTTATGACGTAGTTTACTACACTTTACTTTACAATAGTGTACTATATTGTATTATAGTATAATGTATTATTGTAGCCCAAGATCGATTGAACAAGAACAATAACACACAAACTTGAATTCGATTAACTGATCGATTGCAATTAAGTTACATACTCGATAGTATTTATATAACCCAAGTATAAGGGCGCATCATTTCATATCGACACACACATACGTACATATAGTTTTAACTTTACAAACACGACACGCTTGACCCTTGACATAAGTACTTTGACACAACTGACCTTTATACATAACTTTAAACTAATTACAAGTTTGACCCATTAACTTATCCAAACTTAGATTGAAACAATTAGTCTAGCAATCACCCCCCCCCCCCCCAACCCCAACCCCAATTGTTAATCTAAGTTTTGATCCTTCTTTCCTTCAAATAACTTCACTACCTCCATCATATCTGCCTTCTTCTTTTGGTATCACAATGAACATGTTACGATTTTGCCTTCTTTTCCTCTCCAGTCCACAATTCCTAAACATAAAAAATTTGATGTCTAGGACTACAACAACAACTATTCTGTCTCCTTGTTTTCTGAACAATGAACCAAATTACAGCCTACAATTATAATTGCGCTTGTTCTTCAACACCCAAACAACCCTGGTTTCGGAATTCAACAAAAATGCTTCTTCGTTTCTGTTTTGTTTTGAAATTTATAGACTGACTTCTTCTAATTGAATAAACTATCGATTTCGTTCCTTCTTGTTTGTTCTGGTCTTGTTCTACGAGTATACTGAATTGATTATTCTCTATGTACTCGATGTTATCTGGCTTCATGACTTCTGGCTTCTGAATCGATTTTCCCTTCTTCTGCACTGAATCATTTTTTTTTCTTAAACCTTGATTTGCTTTCTGAATCGATGGCAATCACGAATCCAAAACAACTTCTTCGGTTTGTTATGTCCTTCATGACTTTCTGGTTCCGAATCGGTTTGTTTTGAACCGATTTGTTATTCCTATCACGCTGAATTGATTTATCTGAATCAATATGAAAATCATGGTTTCAAGAACGAATAGAGCCCTAGGCTCTGATGCCAATGTAGCCAAGTTGAACGGTTTCAAAAGTGTTAATTTTAGTGCCTCTATCACTTTTGTGTAATGTTTCAGTCATGGTCTCAAAACATATAACATGCAGAAGTTCTAAAATGAATGCAATCACGCTGTTAAAACACTCAACCAAATGAAAAGTGAGTTAACATACTATGAGTACTCAATCAGGCTCAAAACATTCTGGAAACGGTGGATTAGGGTTACCGATGTGAGTTACATTCGTTTAAAATCCATCCAGATTATTTTACTCTCTTAGGAACTCTAAAGACACATTTAAAAAAAACACTTGTTTTGGGAATGCTTTATCATGCAACTAAAGAGACTAGTTGTTCCTCGACTCATGAAACATCACACAGGCAAGAATCTAAACTACGATTTACATCAAAAAATTGTGCATTAATGTGTAAATAGAGTGTTTTAAGATGCTGGGGGAGTTAATCTTTTTTCAATAAAATTAAATTTTGTTCACTTTTTCACAGTTTTCCTAACTCAATTCCATCATTGTGCTCATCATTCTGAGACGACACATGGTTCCACTATCATTATTCTCCACATGCAACGATTCAGTCTCATTGCGAGAGTGCTCGCTTTCCTCTACCCGTGCTCGGTTACCTGGCGGTCGGCCACGACTACCAGTACGACCACCTATCTGTCTTCTAGCCATTTATGTCTAACTACGAACAAGTAACACTCGTTTCATCATGATAGGTAATAATTTAGAACACCTCGAGTAATGTAAATTACTAATTACAGAGACCGGTATGAATCTATTAATTTACTTTACTACTCGGGTTCTGAACATTCCCTATCAAGAGTAACATTTACATCCAAGTTCAGAGTCCCTACTACATTAACGCACATACTATCTACTTTCTATGCTAAAGCATGTACTATATACTATCTATGCTAAAGCATTTACTATCTACTATCTGTACTAAGGCATTACTGTCTGTGTTCTATTTAGGACATTGAATAGCTTCTTTCAACTATCTTTCCATGGATGGACTGCTCTGATTGACATTCCTTTCCGTTCGTTTGTCCCATTCTCAGTTAAGTTCATATATCATCGCAAATATACGAATCCCTCAAACTATGACTCTGATACCAACTTGAAATGCCCCAACACGGGTACATCTCATAGATGGCACAAAACATGACAAACATAGTTCTTAAACCGAAATCAGAATCTATTACAGTGGAAGTCTTTAATTCAAACATTCATAATCCAATAACATAAATCATTGTTTGAAAACATAAACTATCGAGTATCGAAATTTCAGTCTTCAACACAGCAACCCGACGTCCATGATATCCAGCCCTCGCGGCTTCTTTAACTTATTCCTTCCTTTTACCTTTACTACCTATCATGCATATTAAAAGTCAGCTAACGCTGGTGAGTTCTATCTTTACTTTAAACTGAAATTCTTTTTGTAGCTTAGTTTATAAAATAAAATAAGCTATCTTTCTTTGTCTTTAAAACACTTTTCCTTTACTTTAAAACTTTACAACTTTACAATTATAAAAATGTTCTGTTACTGTCTTTCATTAAAACTTTACTTTGAGGAAACCCGTTAAGGTGTCCTCCTTTACTCTTTGAAACTATCGTTTCACCTGTATAGGACAAGTGACTATCACATACTGTAACTATCACATATGGATCATTGTCCGAGGACAAGATCCCTTTCTCGCTTACACCTTAGGGTAAGACTTTTACTTTAGCGCTGACCACACCTCAGGGTGGGACTTTCTTTCTCGCTTGCACTTCAGTGCAAGACTTCTTTAGCATTGCTTACACCTCAGGGTAAGACTCCTTTAGCATTGCTCACACCTCAGGGTGAGACTTCTACTTTAGCTTGCTCACACCTCGGGGTGAGACTTCTACTTTATCATGCCTGTAGGACTTTCTACTATGCAATGCAATTATACTACTATACAAAATAGAATTCAATCACATAAACTATCACATAGAAAAAATAGCACACATTAACACATAGGCATATAACATGGCATCTATCTCTGTCACTGTCACTGTCGAGTTGTACCGAAGTACAACACCTTTTCCGTTCTTTACTTTCTCTCTTTACTTTCTTTAAAACGTTTATTTCAAATATAGTACTTTACTCTTTCTTTTTCTTTTTATAAAAATGTATAATTCTTATAAAAACATACATTAACTTTTAAAAAACTATTGTTCTATCAGTATGCATCCCAGCTCAAAACCGTTAGGGAAAAAGGGCAATAAGAACTCACCTGTCAATCTATCATGGGAATACTAGAACGGGTCCAGTAACTGTCACTCTCTATCTGTAAAAATCAATTCATGCAGGTCAAGCTAACGGGCCTAACCGACACTATGTGTTTTCTACTTTTAATCTAGCGAACATATGACAAGTTCGCCACCTTGACACTAGTGAACATGTCATGTTCACCCACTTTGGATTTTGGCGAACTAATCCCAAACGAACCTACCCCGTGTTCGCTGATGTAAGGTTAAATATTCCGCGTATAAATGTCGGTTTTTGTATAGTTTAGTAGTTTAGTTTTGTTTATCGAGTCAGTTTTATGTGTGTTTTGTAGTTTGTTGTGTTGTAGGATAAATGTACCTAAAGAGCGGAAGTATATGAAGAAATTAATAATGGCACAAAGCTCGGGAAGTCAAAGAAAGTCAAAGTCAAAGCTTAAAAGTCAAAATCATGGAAATTGGAGTCTTCGCGCCACCCGAAGACAGAGGTGGAGAATTTCGCGACACGCGAAGGGCTTGAAAAGTGGCCCCGACTAATTTGGTCTTCGCGCCACGCAAAGACCCAACCAGAAATGTTCGCGACACGCGAAGAAAGGGTGTTTCGGCAATTTTAACCTAATTTCAATTATATACCATAGGGAATCCTATTCTCGAATGATCTCTTCCTCCAGCCGTTTTAGAAGTTCCAAGGGGAGATTTTCAGCATTCTTGGCTTAATTGTTCTTAATTCATCATGCTTGTAAGTTCTAGATTGATTATTGAGATGTTTGCTACAATTATGAGCGGCTAAGCTCTCTGTGATCCCTCCAGGTGAACGATTTATGCATGTATTCGTTTGATTTTAGTGGATAATCAGTTTGGATTGAAGTTTTGTGAACCTCTTAAGTTCTTTAAATTCAGTTGTGTGTTTGATTTATGAACAATTGCATGTTTTTGATTTATCGAATCTATCATCGTTTCTTGGTTTTCTTGCATCGGGAATAATCTGATTTTGTGATTGAATTGATTATTGTGTGGTTGGGTTAAACAGTTAAACAAGGTTATGTCTATGTAATCTCCTATCTGATTTAAAACTAAAATTGTGTGTTTGTGTTGCTGAATCTAAAACCCGGAGTGGTCGTTTTTCTCTAATAGTTTTCCAAAAGTTGAAGTTTGTTGCTTTTTACAAATTACAATAGTTTAATTGATAAAGTTTTAAACTTTAGTAGTCGTGGATCAGTTTAGTTTAAATAGCATTCTTCACTGGTCGTGTGAATTCGACAACCCTACTTTTCTATCTAAAGTCTAAGGTAGCTAAGTAGTTGTTTTTATAAATATTTTTGATTGACCTTGACACCGCGATCAAAATGTCGTCGTTGCTGGGGAAATTGTGCGCAAAGTGCTATTTTTGATTTATTTTGTTCAGTGCTACTAATTTTGTGCTTACGTGTGCAGTGACAATTTTATGCATACTAGGTGCTCAGGCAAAGAATCACCATTTCTATTTGATTCTGAAATAGAGAAAACAGCAAGAGCTAACCGAAAACTTCAAGGAACAGTTCAGACAATTCTAGAAAAGCTTGACAATCCGAAGGTAAGGATGTCATAGAACCAACCTGAAAACCCAGATCCTAACCAAGGTGGGGGACCAAACCCACCTATTCCACCATTACCAAATCTCCTATTCCCAAGCCAACAACAACAACCACCTCAGAACCAATCGCCTCCTCCACAAAATCAAGAACAACCTCCACAAAATCAACCACCACCATGATACCAACAACCTCCACCACGATACCAACAACGTCCACCAAACCGCCAACCAATTTTCTAAGATCACCAATACCACACATATAAAAGCTTTCCAAGCCAGTCAAAGTATGAGGGTGATGGGCCTGTGTCACCAGTACGCAGCCGTCACCTAGAGCATGGTTCTCAAGATGAGAACTGGAACGAGGAAGAGGATTGGTATGACCTAAACCACCAGGAGGCATTCCCTCCACGAAACCAAAGACAGGATGGCATTGACGATTGGGTTCAGCCACCACTGAAGGCAGAATATGGGTATTTACCGAGGAATAACCATCAGGGGAATCCGTGCATCTTGACCGAGAGAACAGGTATGGCCATCTGCAAGTGAACAGACCTAACTATAGAGAGGAACAGTTGAGGAACAGGTACCCAGTCATGCATGATCAAGGGGTGGATAGTCACTTCCGCCCCGCTCTAGCTTTGAAAGCATCTCATGTCATCCCTTAAGTCCGTAGGGGAATGCATTTGAAATCAGACCAGGTTGTCTTGGGATCCTCCCACACTTCTTTAGGAGAGCTACTGAAGAGCCTTACACACATCTTTCTGAATATGAGGCTACTTGTGGGACCATAGGTTGTCAAGGGTTTACAACTGACGAAGTGAAACTGGTGCTTTTTCAGTTTTCACTAAAAGACCGGGCAAAGCAGTGGTTTTTATCCTTACCATCTGCAAGCATCGCCACCTGGGCAGAGCTACAGCAGCAGTTTCTTGATGAGTACTTTCCACCTCATAAAACCAATGAGGCCCGTGCTGCTATACGGGATTTCAAGCAACAATTAGGGGAGCCTTTCTATGAGGCATTCAAAAGATTCAAAGATTTGCTTCGAAACTACCCACATCATGGAATAGAGAAGTGGGATCTCATACAGGCTTTCTATGATGGGTTATTACCTGAGGATGTGAGAGATGTCAACGCCACCAGTGCAGGTTCTTTCTTTGCAAATCATGTAGATGATGACTGGGAAATTTTAGATAAGATGGCAGTGACATCAAAGAGGCAAGCCAATGCTAGTAGAAGAGAAAATACGGGAGTAACTGCGAAAGCAGTTGATTATGAAACTCAAAAGCGTCTGGATGCCATAGAACTTCAAATGGAAAGGCTTGGCAGACCTAGTGGAAGAGAGGTATCCAATGTCTCACAGGGATACCAGGTATGTGAAGAATGTGGTGATCTGGGCCACACCGTGGCAAGCTGTCCAAGGGATCAGGGCAAGGCGGAAGAAGTGAATCAAGTTGGAGGAGATAGGAAGCAGGACATGAATGCAACCCACTACCATCCGGGACTCCGAAACCATCCAAATCTCAGGTATGGTAATGCATCTAATCAATTAAATCCTAACTTTCAGGGTTCTGATGTGTAGTGTGGGAGTCAGCAGCAGTACTAGAATCACCAACAAAGCTATAATCAAGGCGGATACCAAGTAAATCAAGGTAATCAAGGGTACCAATAAGGGGGCTACTAACAAAGAAACTACCAACAAAATCAACCCCAGCAGTATCAGCAACAGGAAACCAGTAGAACAAACCTACAAAGGGAGGTGACCCTCAGCTCACAACCATATTAGAGTTATTGAAAATAATTGAGCAGGATAGAGAGATCCAGGTAAAAACAAATGAATCATTTAAAAGGCAACTGGGCCAGCTGGCGGAAAAAATAGCTGAAGTGGCAGGGAGACCAACGGGACAACTCCCGAGTGACACGAAACTAAATCCACAACATCAAGGTGCCAGCACTTTCGGCTCGAAAAATGCTCATGTTTCCTAGGTAAGTACTCTAAGAAGCGGTAAGGTTTATAATAACGTCACCTCAGCATCACCGGATGTTGAGGGAGTGGTAGTTGATTTGGGAGAAGATGGTGAGAGTGAGAGTGATTCGGAACCTGTTTTTACTAAACCGGCTAAAAAAGTAACTTTTTCTGAACCAGCTAAATCTAGACCGAACACAGCTGTCACTCAAGGTGTAGGGGTGGAGAATAATATCATCCCTTATACTTCTGCTTTAATTGAACCATCTCAAAAGAAAGTTGTTAATAAAAGAGGCCCACAACAAGATGAGTTGTGGGACATGTTTAAACAAGTAAAAATCAATCTCCCTCTTTTAGATACTATTAGGCAAGTACCTGCTTATGCTAGGTACTTGAAAGATCTTTGCACCCAGAAACGGCACCTGAAAATGCCTAAAAAACTTGATCTAACCGACAATGTGAGTGACGTTTTGTCAGGTGCATTGTCACATAAGCTCCAAGATCCAGGGGCACCTTTAATTTCGGTGCAAATTGGTGAGTTAAAGATCAATAAGGTCCTTCTTGATCTTGGAGCTAGTGTCAATATCCTCCCGGGAAGTTTGTATGACCAGTATGATTTTAGTCCTCTACAAAAGGCCGACACCACCGTGGTGTTGGCAGATCTCACCCTTAAACTGCCCAAGGGGATATTGACTGATGTAATTGTGAAGGTGGAAGATTTTTATTATCCTGTCGATTTCTTAGTGCTTGATTATGCAGCTCCTACTAGTGACAGGAACCCTAATGTGATACTGGGAATACCGTTTCTTCGAACAGCTCAGTGTGTAATCAGTTGTGTGACAGGAACGGTTGACATGGCATTTGGTAATCGAAAGTTGAGATTGAATATCTTTTCCCGCATATTTAACGCTCCAATCGCCGATGAATGCTTTATGGCAGACATTGTGGATAGGTGTAACCCGCATGAAAATGAGGGCGAAACCATGGAGCTGTGTGTTTTTTGTGACCGGACAGAGGCCGAACATGAGCAGGAATTGAAGGACGCAGAGGTACAATGGGAGGTGTGTGCCCTTAGAGAAGGAGTGCCCACTTGGACACATCAAGTAGAGAACCTGCCAGACCACATCGACACTCAGTTGAAACCATCCTTAGAATCACCACCTACTTTAGAGCTGAAATAATTACCTAAACATTTGAAATATGCTTATGTAGGTGAAAATGACACCTTACCTGTTATTATTGTTGCAGGTTTGACTGAAGAGCAGGAGCAAGCATTGATGAAGGTGTTGCTTACCCATAGGTCAGCACTTGGGTATACCATAGCGGATCTAAAAGGGATCAGCCCAGAAATTGTCATGCATAAAATCATCACAGAAGAAGGGGCAAAACCTGCTCGGGATGCTCAATTGAAGATTGAACCCCAACATGCGTGAAGTGGTGAAGAAGGAGGTGCTCAAGTGGTTGGATGCGGGTATCATCTACCCCATCTCTAACAGCTGTTGGGTGAGTCCAACTCAAACAGTGCCTAAGAAGGTTGGCATCTAGGTAATAAAGAGAGAAAGTGGGGAATAGATTGCCACTCGGCCGGTAACCGTGGTGAATCTGCATAGATTATTGGAAGTTAAATGTTGCAACATGAAAAGACCACTTCCCTCGCCCTTTTATTGATCAAATCATCGAGAAACTTGCAGGTCAGAAGTTTTATTGTTTCGTAGATGGGTACTCGGGATATAATCAAATTGCAATACATCCAGAGGACCAACAAAAGACCACGTTCACTTATCCGTATGGCACCTTTGCATTTAAGCGAATGTCATTCGGTTTGTGCAACACCCGGCCACCTTCCAACGGTACATGATGAGTATCTTTTCAGATATGATCGAGGAGTCCATGGAGGTCTTCACGGATGATTTTTTAATCTTTGGCACAACTTTTGAAACATTTTTGAACCAATTAACCAAGGTATTAAAAGGATGTGTTGAAACTAATCTGGTACTTAGTTGGGAGAAAAGCCACTTAAATGGTTCAAGAAGGGGTGGTTTTGGGTCATGTTATTTCTAGTAAGGGTATCGAGGTTGACCATGCAAAAATCCGGGTAATTTCAACTCTACCTCCACCAAATAGTGTCAAGGGCGTTAGTTTTTTATTAGGACACGTCGGGTTTTATAGAAGGTTCATTAAAGGTTTTAGTGTCGTAACCAAACCGTTGTGTAATCTGTTACTTAAAAATGTTTCTTTTGTTTTTGATAAAGCATGCTTAGATTCATTTGAGCAAATTAAACAAAAATTGGTGGAGGCCCCTATTTTAAAATCACTGGATTGGTCTTTACCCTTTGAGATTATGTGTGATGCTAGTGACTATGTTGTGGGGCAGTGTTGGGACAACGGGTGGATAAGAAACCCTTGGTGATATACTATGCAAGTAAGACTCTTTCAGATGCTTAGCTTAACTACACAACAACTGAAAAAGAGCTACTAGCAGTAGTATATGCATTGGATAAGTTTAGATCATATATCTGGGGCAGTAAAGTTATTGTTTATTCTGATCATAGTGCAGTCACGTACCTCATGGCAAAGAAGGATGCCAAGCCACGATTGATCCGTTGGATCTTGTTAATGCAGGAATTTAACTTGGAGATCCGCGACAAGAAGGGGAGTGAGAATGTCGTAGCAGATCATTTGTCACGCATTGTGCAGGATGAAAGTGATTCTGAGGGAGAGATTAATGAAACATTCCTTAATGAACATTTACTATCCGTTTCTACTACTCCTTGGTTTGGTAACATTGTTAACTATTTGGCTACAGGAGCAATTCCGAAACATTGGTCTAAGAAGAAGCGGCACCAGTTCATTGCACAGGCGTGTCAGTACATCTAGGATGAACCAGACTTAATTAAAGTGGGTGCAGATAAACTAGTTAGAAGATGTATACCAGAGCAAGAAATTCAATGTGTGTTAGGGCTGGTACATGCATCCGCGTGTGGTGGACATTTCAGTGGGCAAAAGACAGGGCGAAAGGTATTCGAAGCAGGCCTATTTTAGCTATCCATCTTTCAGGATGCTTTTGAGTTCGCTAAGAACTGTGTGAACTGCCAGAAGATAGGCAATATTTCAAAAAGGAACGAGATGCCACTACAACCAATCTTGGTTGTGGATTTGTTTGATGTATAGGGCATAGATTTTATGGGGCCATTTCCGAATTCTTGTGGGTATCTCTATATTCTAGTGGCTGTGGATTACGTGTCTAAGTGGGTAGAGGCTATAGCAACAAAAACAAACGATCATGCGGTGGTGTGCAAATTTGTGCAAACCAACATTTTTTGCTAATTTGGAATCCCTCGTGCAATCATTAGTGATGGAGGCTCACATTTCAAGAACTTTTAATTTGGGAGATTGCTTAAACGGTATGGCGTAGATCACAGAATAGCCACCCCATATCACCCACAAACCAGTGGGCAGGTCGAAGTTTCCAACCGAGAGATCAAAGAGATTCTGCAGATAACAATGTGGTCAGATAGGAAGGATTGGTCAGGGAAGCTTGATGATGCATTGTGGGCTTACCGCACCACTTATAAAACCCTAATCGGCACTACACCGTACATATTTGTGTATGGCAAAGGTTGCCACTCTCCGGTTGAGATTGCACATAGGGCATTGTGGGTGGTCTAAGAGGTTAACCTTGACTATGATGCTGCGGGTATGGAAAGGAAGTTACAATTGAATGAGTTGGAAGAGTTACGAGATGCAGCGTATGAGTGTGATTCTGCTTATAAAGATCGGATGAAGAAAGTGCATGATGCTAAGTTGAAGAAGATGACGTTTGAAGTGGGACAGAAAGTTTGGATCTACAACTCTAGGCTTAGGATGGGCCCGTACCTGATTACACGGGTAGGTAATTATGGGGACATTAAGATTAAAGACTTTGACGATCATCTGAAGCAGGTAGTCAATGGCCACATGTTGAAACCATATCTGGAAGCAGCGGATATCAATTTCATTGAAGAATCATGGAGTATCTTGAAGAATCCTTAACCATAAAGAGGTACACAGCATCTTGCTGAAGACGTTAAACTTAGCGCTCTTGGGAGGCAACCAAAGTTTTAATTCATGTCTAGTTAAATGAACATTGTGGGTGTGTTTTCTAGAAACCCTCACGAGACTAAACTCGTCCACTCGGGCTACCGAGGGGTTTAAAAGGCTTGTTGCATATGTTAAATGCATCCGTGATTCCTATGAAAGTGAGTTAGGTTGTCATTTCTTTATTTTAGTTAATTGTTTGCAATTGGCTAAGTGTGGGGACGTCTCTAGCAAGATTATGGTTGGAATGAGTTTAATTGAGGGCAATACACAAACCCGTGGGGGGTAGGATGCCGTTGTAGAGTTTGTAGAAGTTTTTGAGTTTTTCGGTATACTTTTGCGTCTTTTCTAAGTTTTTGCACGGTTTCGTGGCAATTTGGGTGTTAAAAATCATCAGGAAAGACATTCCAGGTATGTATGCTTATAATCTAAGTGTTGGAATGCATTTTTGAAGATTTTGAAAAATTTGAGTTTTAAGATGCGAAAAAATTCTAAGGCAAAAAGTTGAAAAATCGTCTAATCTTTCTGTGATGGATGTGTCTTCGCACCACGCGAACTTCCCAGGGCCCATCTTCGCGACACGCGAAGAACAAACCAAGGGGCTGGACATTTTTTTGTCTTTCGCAGCACGCGAAAGATTCCTTCCAGGTTTTCGCGACACGCGAAGGACCCCTGAAACCCTAATTTTTGTAAAAAAAAATTATTTTATTATACTTTTTTTTTAATTAAGTCGTTCGAGTCCGTCGAGTCTTTTATTTTTGTAATTGAGTCTTTGTATTAAGTCGATATAATGCTCTTTGCTTGTTTGGAGTTTAATTTTTGTTGGTTTTGATTGATATACCAGTACTCAATCTCCATTCGGGTGGTGATTTCTGATTCTTGCTCGATTTGTTTGTACAAGGCAACCTGTGCGCATCTGTGGAGCACGATCGCGAATGAAATGCTATACGATCGTCCATCCAGCTAAGTTTTCTTTTCTTTTTATATTTTTCTTTCGTTTTTACGTAGCTCTTCCTACATTGAGTACAATGTCAAGTTTAAGTGTGGGGAGGGGAGACCTTAGTCAAGGTCTGTATTTGAGTCTGTATTTTGGGTCATAAAAATCAGAAAATCATAAAAATTTAAAAATTTTCAAAAATGTCCCTGGATTATAGTTTTGCAGTTAAATGGAAAATGATAGTACAATTAAGAATTTGCGCGTGGGATTTAATTGAATAATAATGATAATCAAACATGTCTGATTTGTAACGTTTTGGTAGGCCCAACCGATTTAAGAGCTTAAACATCTTGATAGTGAATTTAGGTTTAATTGAATAATTAATTCATGATATCTTGTAGGTTCTCATCTTAGGGGTAAAGGTAAGGTCGAAACTGTCAATATAGGGTGATAGGTACCTTTATAAACAATAATTTATAAGTTTTTGAAATCTTTTTGGCACACTACTTTCTTTTTATGAAAATAAATCCAAAAGTTAGTGGCACCCGCATTCCATAATCCACATCATTCATGAGCTTAATTAATTAGATTGAGAGCTTGAGTTTGCCTACGTGTTACCCTCCGGGTTACAAGCTTGGTTGAAACACCCATGGGAAAGCTTTTGTGATCAATCATAGATGACTGATTTGACTTATGTGTTACCTTCTGGGATAGTGACTCGGTCGAAATGCCTCTAAGTTGAATTATGTGCTTCATTGCTACAAGCTCATTTCATTCATTCATAGATCTAAAATTTCATCTAATTTTTAAAACTTATAGATTAGTGTTTGTAGTGGTGGGAAAATCTATATGGTTAATCCCGTACCTAAACATGACCTTGAGATAGGACTAGGATAAGCTGTAACTTTCTGAGTGTGAGACCCATAGATAGACTGTATGCTTGGTAATATATAATATTTTAGATCACAAAATTGGGGGCTTGAGAGTCGGTGGTTGGGTTTAATCGGATCGAAATACCGATTGTTACAGTTAACGTGTTATGAGAATCTGGGATGTATATAATGAAAGTATAAGTAGCAAGTTTCTCGATTATGATTCCATTGCATTATTCTTTTTAGGGACGCAAAAGGTTAAGTGTGGGGATGTGATGTAAGGTTAAATATTTCGTGTATAAATGTCGGTTTTTGTATAGTTTAGTAGTTTAGTTTTGTTTATCGAGTCAGTTTTTTTTGTGTTTTGTAGTTTGTTGTGTTGTAGGATAAATGTACCTAAAGAGCGGAAGTATATGAAGAAATTAATAATGGCACAAAGCTCGGGATGTCAAAGAAAGTCAAAGTCAAAGCTTAAAAGTCAAAATCATGGAAATTGGAGTCTTCGCGCCACGCGAAGACTGAGGTGGAGAAGTTCGCGACACGCGAAGGGCTTGAAAAGTGGCCCCGACTAATTTGGTCTTCGCGCCATGCGAAGACCAAGCCAGAAATGTTCGCAACACGCGAAGAAAGGGTGTTTTGGTAATTTTAACCTAATTTCAATTATATACCATAGGGACTTCCATTCTTGAATGATCTCTTCCTCCAGCCGTTTCAGAAGTTCCTAGGGGCGATTTTCAGTATTCTTGGGTTAATTGTTCTTAATTCTTCATGCTTGTAAGTTCTAGATTGATTATTGAGATGTTTGCTACAATTATGAACGGCTAAGCTCTCTGTGATCCCTCCGGGTGAACGATTTATGCATGTATTCGTATGATTTTAGTGGATAATCAGTTTGGATTGAAGTTTTGTGAACCTCTTAAGTTCTTTAAATTCAGTTGTGTGTTTGATTTATGAACAATTGCATGTTTTCGATTTATCGAATCTATCATCGTTTCTTGGTTTTCTTGCATCGGGAATAATATGATTTTGTGATTGAATTGATTATTGTGTGGTTGGGTTAAACAGTTAAACAAGGTTATGTCTATGTAATCTCCTATCTGATTTAAAACTAAAATTGTGTGTTTGTGTTGCTGAATCTAAAACCCGGAGTGGTCGTTTTTCTCTAATAGTTTTCCAAAAGTTGAAGTTTGTTGCTTTTTACAAATTACATTAGTTTAATTGATAAAGTTTTAAACTTTAGTAGTCGTGGATCAGTTTAGTTTAAATAGCATTCTTCACTGGTCGTGTGAATTCGACAACCCTACTTTTCTATCTAAAGTCTAAGGTAGCTAAGTAGTAGTTTTTATAAATATTTTTGATTGACCTTGACACCGCGATCATTCGCCCTATCAGAGCCTAGCGAACTTATCCTAGCGAACTTATCAAGTTCGCCATATTAGTATCAGGCGAACATAGCAAGTTCGCCTGTTACGGGCTGTCTTCTTCCCTAAAACCCTAATGTTGCTTGTTTATGGCAGCTAATCATATTAGTGATTAAGCTTTAGACTTTTTACTTTAGAAAGGTTCCTTTTACATCCATTAAGCTAGATCTATGATTAGTTTTGCAAAACACACGTCAAACCCCAACCTTTACATGAAAAACGAACCCGAAACCCACCATAAATGAAAAATCAGATTTAGAGGAAACCATTACCTGTCTAAGCTCGAAAACCGGATCCTTAGCTTCACCCGACAATGAGGAACGACTCTTGATGCACGGCTTCCCTTCCTTGTGACTTTCTCTCTCTAGCTCCGTTCTCTCTCTCTCTTATTTGGTGCAAATGGGTGAAATGAGGGGAACAAGAGGTGGCGGCTAGGGTTAGCCTCCCCCCCCCCTTTTCGTCTTTCTCTCGTTGTCACATTACCCCCCTCTCGTTTCCTCGTTATTCATTTTATTATTATGAGCCCCATTATATTTGTTCCTTATTATTTTGCAAAATTTTTGGGATGTTACAGGTTTGCTCTAATAAACGAACTGTTCTTGGTTAGACATTAGATGAAGTGGATATCTGAACGGCGTGATGTCTAATATTAATACGAACCGTTTAATTTAAAGGACCATTGCACCATAGTTGTTAATGATCGTAAGCTGAGTCAATTCAAAGAAATTGCTCTTTTGTTGGAATTGTTTTTAAATATCTGAATTCAATTTATAATTTATTTAACGTTTTTAGTATCCAATTTTCATAATCAAACCCCCCCCCCCTCAATCATTTGATTTTAATAACAACTTAATTTGCGCTCAAACTTTTTTTGTATAATTAAGTTAATATGTATCCATGATGACACGATACTTACTTTCATTGTTACTTGAGTTCATATATTACTATTTATTTGCTAGATTGGACACCTATCAGCAAACAAGAAAAGAAATAAGCACGAATAGTGGATTTTGAGAGATCATATTAGAGAATTAACCATTTCGGCCTTGACTCATCTTGATTGGAATGACTATCTTATTTGGTTTTATTTATAAAAACTGTTTAAATATTTATAATGAAGATCAAAACAATATGTGAAGTGCTAGAACAGATATTAACCCAGACCAGGTAATTAATCTTATAAAACCCTAGAATTATGAAGCCAGTTTGATTAAGATTAACCTATGACTTGGAAACTAATTACCTTACCAACTAGTGTGTTATTTTCTACGCTTTAATTCTAAAAGTAAATCTATACCATGTGTCTAAATAATTAGTGTGGTTTAAAGAATTTTCAATGTTTCTATGGACTTCTATAACTAAATGAGTTTTGATTTTTCATTGAAACAGATAACTAAAAGCACTTCATATACTTCATACACGGTATCTCTACTTAATTTGTAGTAATAGTAATGAAACACGTTAATAAATAAGGACGCCCAATATGTGTTTTGAGACCAAAATATGATGATGAGTGTAAAAGAATATTCTAGAAATTCAATTATGGCTTAGTCGATTTCCTTCAGAAAGAATGGGTTTAGTATCAACTTAAAAGCACACATAAAAATTAGTCATAACTAATTTACGGACCAAAGTGCTTGTATCATAATAGTATCAAGGTGTGTTTGTAACTAATGTGTTTGTCCCTATATGGTTGAGAGTTGAAGTCTCCTGGTGGACATAAGGTGTCGATTTAGAACTAGGGTGTATGAGTACTTAGCCGTTCAAAAGAAACTTCATATACGGCAGCCTAAAACCCTAGATTAACATTCTACCTTTGAGTTTTTCAAGAATGTTTGAATAGAGAATGAAATAAGTTATTTATGTATAAACAAGTCAAGATGTATGTTAGAGACTCACTAAAAGCTCGAATCAAGATGTATGTTAGAGACCCGCACTTCCCTGGTGTGCGGGGCATCTCCTACTGTGGACCACCACTCAGCAAGCATGAGTGGGGTCACCTACTCCTTGCGGAGCGATGTAACGAAAGTGTCTCCCTGCAGATCAGCAGCGGTGCGGTATAGAAACCGGTATGACGCGCAAACTCTTGCAATGATAACTCATGGCTACTATACCCTAAATCAAATGTGATTGTCCTATCAGCATCCACGTTGGTTCAACGTGGATTGAAGTGGAAGGCACAGCACAACTCCAACACTAGCTCTCCATAGACAAGCCCTATGAACCTCAATAACCACCTCCACTGTAGTGTGAATATATACTCCAACCTCTGCCTCGCGCCAACTGCATACACAAACCCCTAGTCGATTGTCCTCATCGCAAGGACCGGATGGCTAACTAGTACACTCAGGCGTCAATACTCGATCGATGCCATCTCATATCTCAGCCAAGCATGTGAGTGTAGTGCTACGTATGGCTCCTCGAACTCCATTTCCTCCTCTAACTGAACTTTTCCTGTCGGGGAGGTGTCTCCTCACTGTCGGATCGTGCACGATTCGTGCGAGCGCGTGAAAAAGATGCCATCTGCACAAATTTCATTTCACATTTGCTTTTTCAAGGAATGGTCATACGGGCTGTGTGACAACCAAATGATCAGGGGTAGGATCTAGTCGTTCCCCAACCCAACTAACAATCGAGGAGGTGATAAACGACCTAGGGTCTACTTTTTGGTCGTAAATCTCTCCTAAAAATGTGGTTTTTCACTTTGAATGGATGAATTCGAGATTGAAAGATTGAGAATGAGTGTTACCTTTGATCGAGGGATGAGAATATGCTTCAAACATGTGAAATCGAGCTTGGATCGTCAAAATCGACTCGTGTGTGCGTGTTTGCTGGTGTGTTTGTTTGTGGGGTGTAAGTGAGAATGACGCTAAGCGTCTGTTCTTATTGTCTGATGCGTTTGCGTACGGGCCGTACGTAAGGGATCGTACTGGTCGTACGGTCATTTAAACAACAGAATTTTCTTTATTACCTCGTCCGAAGATTCACAGTCCACACTTGGTTCATTCGAGTCCAATGGAGCAAAAGAAGGTTCAAACCCACGGGTTGCCTCCCCGAAGCGCTTAGTTTATTACCGAGTCCTTAGCCTGACTCGTCTCATTTCAGATTAATGTGGTGCAACTAACGAGCCTAACCTGCAATTGGGTGGCTTCTCCTTTATCTTCTTCTCACTCGAACCCATCTTTTCGAGTTGTGCACAGAATAGAACGATTATCAGACATTACTCATCCTCTCGTGATTAATTACCTCAGATGAGTCGGTCCAGCTTGATTTGAGTCCGAGTAGCTTAGTTGGAGCAAGCTTATAGGTTCCTGGTTTCAAGGATCGTTGTCTCTTTGCTTGGAATTAGTTTTCCCCAAGCCACATATGAATTTTGATAATGGAGGATTTATAACCACACACTTGATCTGTTGGATGGGTGTTATCATAATTTTGTTTTCATCCTCCGGTCCTTGCTTTTCTTCCTTTTTCCTCAACTATTTCTTGTTTTCCAATCTTTGACATGCCTCAATGGATCAAATACTCCATCCTCCATGAATTAGGTCTCTTGTTTCTAGACCTCCTTCTCATAACCTGGCACTTCTTGCTTATGGTAAAGCAATGCCTCTAGCTCCTTAATATCTTTTTTGTGGATCAAACGTCTCTTCATCCACCTCTAATGGGAAAGTTTAATAGTTCATCTCTGAATTCTTCTTCCCATGATGCTTATGTTTGAATTTATTTCACTGTGACTGGCTCACAATGATTTCCTCCTACCTGCTTTCTTATGATTGCCTGAATGAGGTATGATGTATTCTCCTTTGATTGTTAAGCATTTTTTGACGGGTTTGGAATGTTAAATTCCACCTTGCCTTTGTCAACTCATAGAGTTAACCTTCCGTCAAACACTTCAACCACCACCCTTGCGGTTGCTAAGAATGGACGGCCAAGAATAATAGGTACTCTTTCATCTTCTTCCATGCATGTCTAAGATTACAAAGTCTTAGGGAACACAAACTTGTTAACTTTCACTAACACATTCTCCATAATACCCCTTGGGTATTTCACTGATCGGTCTGTGAGTTAAATACTCATGCGTGCAGGTGCAGGCTCTCCTAGGTTTAGCTTTGCAAACACTGAATAGGGCATCACGTTTATGCTTGCACCCAGGTCACCTAACGTGTTACTGACCGATAAACTACCTATTGAACAGTTCGTGGTGAAACTTCCCAAATCAGCCAACTTCTCAGGTAGCTTCGTTTGTAGTACTGGTGAACACTCCTTGTTGAGTGTTACTTTTGAGAGATCGCCTGGCAAGCATATTAGTCAGGAACTTGTTGTAGTTGGGCGTCTGGGATAATGTGTCAACAAACGGCAAATTAATATGGAGTTTCTTGAACAGTTCCAAGAATCTCCAATATTGTTCTTCCAGATCGTCCTTCTTAAGCCTGGCTGGGTATGGAATGCGAGGCTTGTACTCTCTCAATGGAGTCTTCTTCGGCTCATCTTCAACTTCTTTGTTACTTTCTTCACCCTTGTTCTCGGGTTTCTCCGACTGCTTCTCTACATGATTCTTTTCACTTTCTTGTTGAACCACCGACTTCATGGTTGGGTCTTGAGTGGTTGCGCGACTCTTGGTTGTGATGGCTATTTCCTGTGCCTTTGGATTGGTTTCCGTGTTACTTGGAAAACCTCCTCGAGGTTGTTCTGAGAGTTGTTGGGCCAGCTGCCCCATTTGTTTCTCTATATTTAGAATAGAATTTCTCTGCAGCTTCAACCCAACCTCTTTCTTCTCCATTCTTTTATCGTTTGACTGCATGTACTTCCCCGTCAACTCTTCTAAACGTGATTTCCGTTCTAATTGAGAGTTACTTCTATTCCCCTGAAATTGTGAACGTTGAGGAAATCCAGGTGGTTCTAAATTGTTGGAATCTTTCCAACTGAAATTGAGGTGATTCCTCCCCCATGGATTATAAGTGTTGTTGTAGGGTTGTTCTGTTACCGGTTTTGGTTGGCCACAAATTCTACTTCTTCTTGTTAACCAAATGAAGTTCCAATTGCGCAAGTACTTATCTTGTGCGAGCCACTGCAGGTTTTGCAGCTCCTAAATTGTGAACCTCCAACTCTAGTGGTCGTCATGTTGCTTAAATAGGCTCACATTAGGGTTTCTGTCTCGGCCAATGTACAGGTCGTATGCTCATTAAACGGGCCGCGTCTCGTAGTTCCTCATACTACCTGTACCCTCACAAACGAGTATGGACTCTTCCACGCACGTACGAGCCATACCCTTCAAGGCGAACGGGTAGTGCTCTCCTTCTGTCTTGGCTTCCTTCTTCTTACTTTCTTCCAGCAGCTTCATAATCTCACAAAATCCAATATTTTGCATCAAAACCTGCAAATCACGAGAAAACCCAATTAGGTATCTGTTCCATTAAGATTTGTAATGAAAACAACTCAAAATGTAAGGATTTATGCATGAAGTAGATGTGTAATTTGGAACACACCACATCTTTGTTTAGAAAAGATAATAGACCCTTGGTCTTCAATACGGTAAGGATTTTGTGCTTCTATTCTAGATAGTTTTCATTGTCAAGTTTGATTGAAATTAGATTAGCTTGGGATGATGAATCTGATGAGATTGAGTTGGAATTTAAATCAGTTGACATATTACAGTAATTTGATGATGTAGATCTATATGAAGAAGTAGATGAAAGCACAAGCGCAGAAGAAAATGAGATAACGTTATATTTGAGGGGATGAAATCAAAGCACATGAAGAAATCTACAAGAGATATAGAAGAACGGAAGCAGGTGAATTAAGGCTTAGATCAGTCAAATTCATGACTCTGATACCATATTGAAGTTTTGTGAGGTAAACTGTAATTGTATTTCATAGCATACTTAAAAACAATATATAAGCCTCATATATAGGTAAAAATCTAATAAACCCTAATAACAAAATGACTCTCTCAACTAATATTATGCTCTAACACTAGAGAAGGAAGAAAGAGGTCCTAGAACCCTTTGAGTGGAATGCCCTTATAGGTAGAAGGAAACTCATTAGACCATGAATATTAGAGCTTTCATGGTACCTAGTTACTAGAAACTTTAGGGCTCTCTGATCCCAATATGTAGCGGTGTTCAATTTCAGATATCTGAATTTTGAATTTCAAATATCTGAAAAATTCGAATAGTTAATTTTACAATCCGAATCCGTATTCAAAATTTCGGATACGGATTCTGATAGTAAAACGGATATGAGAAAGTTCTCGATAAACAAAAAGCAACTTGGTTGTTTCAAACAAAAACGCAACCTGCTTAATGGTCAAAGATTTTCATTAAATTGTCTGCAAAATCAAAGACTACAATTTTTGGGACATATGTGTATGTAATAGTACATGTTGATGGAATTGAGGAAGACTGGAAATTTTCTAAGTAGAACTAGCTCTCAAAATCAATGTCTTCAACATCTTCACAGAGCCTGTCATGACCAGATCACAATATTGTTGGCAGTGTGTAAGTTCAAACTTCCAACTTTGACAGGTTAAAAGATATATACACACCAAAGTGTCTAGTAGTTCCACTTAATCGTAGAAACAGTTATGACTATGTATTAGAAATCAAATTTTACAAACACATGAGTTGCAATCCTTAGAAGAGGGACAAACAAACTCTTGGAGGCATATTTACAAATACATGAGTTGCAATCCATACAATCAAATGGTTACCTAATAAATTAAATAAATAAATTAACGAATAAATAATAAAGGAGCCAAGTCTAGGCCGAGCCAAGCTCGAGTTTTACAAACAGAGCTAGAAACGAGCCGAGATCGAGTTTATGCTCTTGTAAGTTAAACGAGCCGAGTTGAGCTTCAGCTCTCTTTTTTTTTATGATAATGTGATAGTATCAAAATAAGAATATTAATAAACCTAAAGAAATATCATTAAGACCGTGTATACGCCGATTGCTGAGTGTTATGTGTATACGGTTCAAGGCTTAATGCTTTAATATTTTCTGTTCTATTTAAGATTATAAAGATTAAATGTTGTTTCCACCTTCATAAACTTAGAGACTCGTGATGAATAACAAACTCTAACATCTCAAAATCCGTTATTTAGATGCACTCAAGAAACCGAAACGTTGAACTTGCAAAATAAAAAGAGCTAAGAGCCTAAGATTGCAGAAAAAATATATACAAGCTTTAATTACATGTTTTACAACATCATTAGAAGCTTCAATAATGCATATCACAAATTCTCAACACAACATTCTAAAACAAGCAAATGAAGCTATTTTACAAACCATATATCAACATTCTTTTTATAAACTAAACTAATTGACTTAAACATGCAAAAAATCACATCAAACTTCTCATTTATTCTAGGGTTTCAACCCTGAAAGAATCTTTAAAACATCTTCCATTGAAGGTCTGTCTGACTGCTTGCTTGTCGTGCAACGAAGAACAACTTCAAGAACCAGTTTTATCTCTTCTTGAATGGACTTTGAAGATGATGATGATGAAGAAGCGGAGACTTCATTGTCATTATAAATTTCCTTCAATAAAACATCTTTTGGTGTTTTGTGTATGCTTATTCCACCATTTTTTCGTCTCCCATTTGTCAAAATCTCCAAAACAAGCTCACCAAAGTCGAGTATATCATCCTTTAGGTCATGATCCATGAGACCCTTGTATTCACCTGTCATATAAATATACACATAAAGATTTCATGATTAGTATAGGTGAATGATTTGTAGATTACTATGAATGAGTTGATTCAGATATTTTTTTATTGGTCGAACGGATTGAAACTCGCTAATTGTGTAGTTTTTGGACATATACTCACCTAATCTATTATTCTAAAAATGGAAATATTGTTGAAATAATATGATTATTAGTACTTTATGCTAGCAGTATATCGGTGGTTTAAACTAAACTTGTTAGTACAAGGGTTAGTGAGTCATTATTGTAAAGTATGCTTAGGGTCAAAGTGTCATTGTAAATACTTAGTGGGTCTAACTGTAAACGTCGCGTTGTTTGGGATGGCATCCGTTCGTAGAACATAAATATGTGTCCATGTAACAAACGAACAAGTGTATTTGTAATAAAAAAAATCTAGTTTGTGTGTGAATTGATCATCTTGTTCATTCAATTCTGTCTTTGATTACCAACACGGTAGTTTACTAATACAATTATTAGTACTTTTGTATGGTTGTTGCCTTGATTATCTTAGTCACATTTTATGCTACCTGGTTTTTGGAGTCAGAAATCTCACTGAGCAGCCTCTCTACCCCTGGGTTGGAGGAAAGATTTGTCTTCCTCCCACCCTTCTCAGACCCTACCAGTAACCCAAACCGACCCTGATATTTGTTTGTTTGTTTATATTAGGCTATGTAAAGATTTATTAATTTATCAAAAATTTTGGAAAAATAGTGTATCAGACTTTCAGGTCAACCCAAACTTACCCGTTTCGACCGTTACAAAATCATGTTTGTTTGGTACTTTTAAAGTAGAAAATCATTATTAAAAATGTGTTTTAGCTAACAAAAGACCTCATAAGTCATACCTGTTTCCATTGCAGATATTGTTTTGAACCCGAACTCCGCCAAAGAGGGCTCCATATTTTCATCAAAAGCTATGTTACTCGCCTTCAGATCTCCATGAGGAATAGCTGGATGACAATCATGGTGAAGAAAACATAACCCTTTTGCAATATTGATCACAAGCCTATGTTTTGAGCCCCAATCTCTTTTAATTCCAATCTTCTCATCAAGATTACCATTAGGCAGATATTCATACAACAAATAACCAAGATTCTTATTATAGCAAAAACCCAACAACCGAATCAAATTCTTATGTCTTAGATTGCCTATTTGGGTTATAAAATCAATCAAAAGATTTGAACCTTTCGTTCCCCATTCGATCTTTCTCACAATTATCGTCATCCCAGTCAGCAAAACAGCTTTGCAAACTGAATTTGATGAATATAATGTTTCCACAGAATCAATGGAATTAAAACTTTTTAAAACATCAGCAGCTGTGAGTTCTGGTAAACCACCAAATGACACCATTTTCCAGTGGCGGTTGACATTGTGTCTCCGGTAGTAAAAGATCCCAAAAAGGAAACCCGAGAGTATAACCACTACTGCGCATAGAACAAGCACCCAAGCAACCTTGTGATTCCTTCTACTCCCCAATTCCATTCCCTCAGATATTCCATTCCCATGATGGCATAGTCTCACAAGGGGTGCACCACAAAGATTAGGATTTCCAAGAAATGAACTACTATCCATAGATTTAAACGCATTTCCCATTGGAATCGAACCCGAGAGATCATTATATGACAAGTTAAGAAATTTCAACTTCATCAAGCTTCCTAATTTCACTGGTATTTCACCAGACAAATTATTTTCAGCGAAATTTATCGTTTCAAGATTCTCACAAAATGAAATGCTTTCTGGGATATTTCCTGATAAATGATTCCCGTTTAATTCAATGAACGATAACGACTTACAGAATGGAAATTCAGGGAAATTCCCAGAAATATTGCAGGATGAGGCTGAAAAATTGTGAAGAACAGGCAAAGACCATGTTTTTTCAGGAAGGATCCCTCCAAGATTAGGATTGTTAGACACACTAAAATGCTCAAGATTTAAAGCATGAAATATATCATCAGGAATCCCACCGGTGAGCCTATTCCCAGATAAATCAACATAAGAAACATCACTAAGAATCTTGAAATCCAAAGATATATCTCCTGAAAACAAGTTATCTTCGAGTCTAATACGCACAAGTGACGAACAATTCGAGATAGAAGACAGTCCACCCGAGAAGTAATTTGAAAACAGCATTAATCTACTCAACTGTCCACCTGAACAAATATCTGGTGGAATAACACCAACAAAATCATTTGTGGAAACATCAACCCATTTGAGTTTAGAATGCTTACCCAATTCTTGTGGAAGTGTACCACCAAAGAAATTATCCCAAATCAGAAGAGATTCAAGACTAGGAAGCTTAGCTATGCCTTCAGGAACAGACCCATTCATGTCATTATACATAACACTTAACAATTTCAGATTCTTCAAGTTTGAAAAACTGTCTGGAATTGGACCAGAAAGCAAATTATCCGAAAGATCTAAGCTTGAAAGAGTCGAAATGTTACCGAATTCAACTGGGATGATCCCAGAGAGGGAATTTCTAAACAGAAAAAGTGTATCAAGTTTAACTAATTTACCTAATTCTGTTGGGATTGAACCAGAAAGATTAGCACCAGCTATGTCAAGATACTGAAGTTCAGTCATATTACCAAATTGCCATGGGATGCTACCTTGGTATGAATTATACCCAATCTCCATATGAGTGACAGTTTTAAGCTGACCAAGTTCAACTGGCAAATACCCACTTAACAAATTGCCTGCTAAGTGAAGAAAATCAAGATTCTTGCATGATCCATAAGCACCTGGAATGGGCCCACTGAAATAACTTCCAGCAAAGTTAACAACTTTCAGTGAGGCAATTTCACAAACATCTGGTGGGAGTGATCCAGAGAAGCTATTGCTGAAGGCATCAAGAACCACCAAGTTTTCAAGATTTGAAATCCCAATTGGGAAATCACCAGAGAAATTGTTTCTGCTGATGTCCAAGGTGTTTAAGGAGCTGAGATTGAAGATCCCAATTGGGAGTTTTCCAGAGAATGAGTTGTGGCTTATGTTGAGATCAATTAGGTCAGTGAGTTGATTGAATTGAGTCCCAGATAAAACCCCACTTAGATTTTTTAAAGAAAGGTCTAAAGCTATGATTTTTGTTGAGTTTTGATTGCATTTTATGCCTGTCCAAGAACAAGCATGGATTTTGGGAGATGGGTTTTGATCTTGAGGGATAACCCAATTGTTTAGAACATTAGATGGATCAAAGAGTTCTGATTTCAAGGTCAAGAGTGCTTCTGAAAAAGGATCTGAGGCAGATGAAATGGGTAAGATGAATATGAAGATGAAGATGAAGATGAAGGGGTAGCAATGGAGGATCTTCATTGGAAGATACAGGTAGAACATTGAGAAAGATTTTAGGGGTTAAATAGAATCCAAGAATTGAATTGGACTGTTGTAGAGAAAGATACAAAACTGAGAAGGATACTGGCTGAATTGAAGAAAGTTAGGTCAATTTGTGGCCTGACTTAATTATGGTTGATGAATGCATTGGGACTGACAAAAGTGAGCAGAGAAAAAGGAGGGAATGACATAATATTGTGAAGTAGGGTGCAGGGTTTTGAATTGCTTTTGAAAGCATATATGGGGCCTCAAATTGGATAATAAGTTGTGAAGCACTCTCTACAGTCTACTCCTAATATAAATATTAAAGAAAATACCATTAATTAATGAGAAAATTGTTAAAATGTCAATTTGACCAACAATTTTCTTGTTGTGTACATTTGACTTTTTTTTCTGTTATAAAATGTCCTTTTACATGAGTTGCAGCTTCCATATAATACGGTCGGCGATCTCTATTATACAGTCGGCCGTCTCTTAACTTCATTAAAGATGTGACAAAGTCCATGATACAAAAAATACAACGGTAGTAGCAAAAGAGTTTCGTTGGAGTTTTGTGAAACTGTTATATGAAGATAAATTTAAGGAAAAAGCTTTAATATAAATTTTCATAACAATGAAACAATATTGAATCTTAAATGTTTTTTTTAAATTAAAAAACGTTTAAATGACTTTAATAAAAAGAATGAAAAATTTGGTTACCTTCTCATACTTTTTTCTACGATAGTTCCTCTATTATTAATTTGACTTTCAATTTTTATTTACATGTTACAAACATATGTAATGACATAATAAATTAATAATCAAGAATTAGTTTTAACCAACATTATTTTATTTAATAGCATATAATAAAATTTGTCATGGTATTCTAAAAGAAAAAAATAACCATTAATTATTATAAAAAAAATCAATTTAAAGTACGTTCTACTCACAGTAATCAATAAAAGTCAGTAATTTGGAAATGAAAACCTCCAAAATTTAACATTATTTTATAGAAAACATTTCATACTTAATTAAGCAACTATGGTATTGGTATGTATATAATCCTTTTGTAAATTGTCTTGAAATGGATCAGTTATTTTCACACATTTATCACATACGAGAAAGCTTGCCCGCGCACCACGGCGGGAGACGAAACCTAAACGGTTGATGTGGTGACAATAATGTGGCTAAGCAAAAACAAAAACGCGGTTAAATACATACAAAAAAAGTATGAAGTTATGACGACTCCCGGCGCTCCGTGGTGGGACGCGGACATATTTTTTAGAATATTTAAACGGTTGAGGCAGTGAAATTAACGTGGCTAAGCACAAAAACGAACTTATAAAATTCACGTTGTGAAAAAAAACCAACAAAAAAAACTCAAAAAAATTATAACGAACCAACAGGGAGGTGACATGTGGCGTGGCGGTGGAGAAACACACCAATTTTTGACATTTTACAAACTTGCGGGGGGAGTTGTGGGTTCGGGGGCAAAGGCCACCGACACTTGTAAATGAGTATGACAAAATTTATATTTGGACGCTAGAAAAAAAATACTAAACACAACCACACTAATTATTTAAAAAAAAAATTAGCGAACGAAAACTGTTGAGAAAAAATTAAATTATATATATTACAGAGAGTAAAATCGAAACTTTATAAACTTGAGGGGTGATTTTTTAAAATAATCAAAAGTAGTTACGTATTAAAACCCAACTTAAAGGGTGATTTTGTAAAATAACAAACTTGAGTAGAGGTGGATTATAACAATTTATTAAAGTGTAAGGGGGAGTATGTAGGTGGCAAAAAGCCACCGAATTGCTTATTAAGTAATACTATAATTTCATGCTTGAGAGAATCACTAAATTATTTTATACAAACTAAAATAAAGATATGTATATTATTTCATAAAAAAATAAAATAATGAAATGTATATTTTAGTCTTTAGATGCCATTTGCATTGTGGAAGGGAATATAACCTCCTTTATTTTTGGCTTTTTTAGGCATCCTCTCTTTAAGAATCCAATTACACAATCTAGTGCTCACATATGGTTTCAAATATTTTATCCTATAAAAAAGAATGACTTTTTTACACTATAGTCTATACATACATATATATATATATATATATACACAAACACACACGTGTATATATGCACATACATTGGCCCACGTGTGTAAAGTGGTGAATCCAGAACATTTTTTCATAAGGTCGGATATTTTTGAGGTCGATTGACTAGTGATATATAACATAAAAAAAAATTCATGGGGGCGATCAGGATTTTAACGCGTATATAACATTAAAAAAATTAATGAAGGACGGTTGTCCCACATTCTAACGCGTATATAACGCGATCAAGATTTTATAATTTAATTATAAAGCGTTATAGAGTGATAATATAGAACAATATATTATGCCAAATGTCCTAAAAAGTGGTCTATTATGTTGGTCCGCCTATGTGTGTGTATATATAATAGTGTATGAAGTAAAGGAGTTGTCCTTTTGGTTAATTTTATATACAACTCATCAAATTCAATAGTTGGAACTTTGAGTTTGAATCATGTGTAACAGTGAGAAAAATGCTGTTAATGATGAGACAATAGCGTTGATGATAGTGCTCATCCTTGTTAGATAACTTTTACCTTTTAATAAAAAATGTATTTTAATTATAATTATAATTTAATTTAATTATAAAATGTGTTTTAGAGTGATAATATAGAACAATATATCATGCCAAATGTCCTAAAAAGTGGTCTATTATTTAAAAGGTTAAATAAGATGATTTGATTTAATTTGATGTTTTTTATAAACTTTTGTTTAAAGAAACATAGCTGTTAAGTTGAAAAATGATATGATAATAAGCAAGATAGATATTTATAACGAATCAAAATGACCTAAAACATACATGTTAAGTTCGGATATATAATATTAAGTCAAAATGGATAAATATTTATAACTAGTCGAAATGAGTTATAAAAGCATTCACATCATCATCTCTATATCCATCCATATCTCTATTATTTAGATTTTTCTTATATTTTACACCTGAATCAGAATCTCTATCTCCATCTCCAGTGACGGAGCTTGAGAAAAAATGCAGGGGGGCCGAGATTTTTTTTTCCTATCAGAGGGGGCCGGAACTATAAAATTTGCGGCCGAATACGTATAAATTAACACTACTGAGCATTTTTTTTCCTGTCAGGGGGGCCGGAACTATAAAATTTGCGGCCGAATACGTATAAATTAACACTACTGAACGAAAAATCAGGGGGGGGGGCGGGGACCCCCGGGCCCTCACAAACCTCCGCCCCTGTCCATTTCTATATTTAAATTTTATAGTTTAGTAAATAGAGATTGTCTAAATATAGAGAATCATTTTAATCAAACTCTATATTTTTTGTGAGTGTGTTAGAAAATGGAAAAAATAATATAATAAGTGTTTGTAAATGAGATAAAGATAGAGATAGAGAATGAGATGTGTGAGGTTAAAACAAATTTAAAGATAAATTTAAAAAAAATATGATATTTAGTTAAATTATAAAGATGAAGATGAAGAAACTGATGTGAATGCTCTAATAGCATTCACATCAGCTCCCCTATTCTCATCCTTATCTCTAAATTTAGAGAGAATATAAGAAATTATTGTTTTTCACTCTAAATCAGAATCCTCATCCCTAAATTTTAAAGAAAAACCTTAGGAGCCTCCTAAATATAGGGAGGTACTATTCAATCCTATATTATTTTTTTATTATTTTTGTGAGTGGTGAGTGGATGAAATAGAAAAATTAAAAAAAAGAATTAAAAATATTATTTAATTGAATAGAGTAGATATGGAGAACCTGATGTGAGAGGTTCTAAAAAGGTCTTTAAATTTTAAAGATAAATATGTATTTCAGTTAAATTATAGGAATGAAAATGAAAAGACAACTGAAAATGCTCTAACATCCTAAGTTGAAAGGTTAAAACTTTATATTTCTTTTAACTTCTTAATTATTTTAATTATAAAATATATTTACAAATTATTTATTAAAATAATGTCAAAGTTGTTTTACGTAAAGCTAGGGGTGTGAATTCTTACACGGTACGAAACAAACAAAAAATTCACGGGCTTTGACATCAAGTTTTTTTAATATAAACATAATTGTTTTATAAATTTTAGTTATAAATTTATAATTTTAAAATATTAAATATGTTGATTATTATATTCTAATTTAATAAATATAGTTTAATAAATATAAGGTTTTGTGCATCATATTTAAATATATATATATATATATATATATATATATATATATATACTCTCAGACGAGCTAGGACACGAGAGTAGAGGCTATCAATATGATATTTTAACAAGTTGGTGCGTACGAATAAAAAGAAAGCAGACGGAGTTAGCAAAGAGGAATGAGGTACAACATAAGCAAGTAAGCGGGTCACAAGGAAGTCGGATTCCAATCAAAATGAGTCAAGCCGCTTTCAGTCCTATCATTGGTAGTGGGAGATAGGGGGCAATTGGGTGAACGACTGGGATGGTTAGATAGTTTCTGACTTTCAAGGCATTCTTAAGAACCACGACTGAATGAAAACAGAAGGGGGACAGAACTTTCCATATTGCATTACTTTCATGTGGAACTTCACTTCAGATCAGTATCGTTTGCATCGACAAGCGCATTAACAGCATTCCCATGATTTGGTAACGGATGAAAATGAACATCAGGTTCTCCTGTCAACTTTGCGAAGTCAAGCTCGTAGACTCTCCTTTGCCTGTAGGCTGATCTCCATATGGATGCGAGAGTGAAGGCCTTTCCTTTACTGTTTTGTTTGGGGCGCTCCGGCACATTAAATGCGAGAAGTGCACTATTTCCCAATCCAAATAGTCAAAACTCACGTAATCGTAATAAGAAGAGTTTCTCCCTTTTTTCTTCAGTCAAATCCGAAGCCTATTGAAAGATGAAATCTTCCCTCGACCTTTAACCTAGACTCCATTCTTCATCTAGAAGGATAATGGGATCCATACTATGTGCCAATTCCAGTTTTGAACTACCGCAGACTTGTTTCATAGTTTTCAACTGAGCGGCAGACCCAACACGACTGACAGATAAGCCGACGTTAATAGCAGGTCTAATTCCACGATAAAAGAGCTTTGTTTATGAACAGATTTGTCCATCAGTAATGGGGATCACATTAGTAGGAATATAGGCTGATACGTCTCCAGCTTGTGTTTCAATGACGGGTAAGGCGGTCAAGCTACCTGCGCCTGTCTGGTCCGATCGAGATGGAAAAGGCTTGTGTAATACAAACCCATTCCCGTCTTAACTCCCTTTTCCATCGCAGATCGTCGCTATCCAGCATAGCCTCTAGGGCGAGAAGGGAAGAAGCGTGAAGTCTTTTAGTTCACACGCACCCCTGGTCTCAGTCATAGCCTTCCTGTCTTCAGCTGCACAGTTTTACCTGTTTTTCCGAATGGGCTAACCCTTATCGGTCGGATTGCTAGCTATGCAGCTACAGTTTTTATGATCACTTATGCAATTGTGTTATGCAGTTTTGAGTTTCGTGTTTTGTAGTTCCTGTTTTTCCACCTTTTGAGAACAAGGATTGTGTCCATCTCCGAAGGAGATGTTAAACAGAGCGGCTCCCGGGTATGGGAGGGAGACGCGACTCGCCTGGAGGAGAGTTAAAGCAAGGGGTGTCTCAAACACCCCGATCTAGGAAAACAAGTTAGTGTTATTTGTTTTGTCTTGCTGTTAGTGTTTTATGGGTTGTTTTAAAAGCTATGTACAGAGAAGCTATTGTTTTTGTATTAAATGTATTATCACACATAAAATGAGTTTAACAGGTGTTTATAGGCCCTGTAGCTACCATAGAATAGGTTTTGTTTGTGGTGTGCGCGTCATGCGTGCGTATGTGTATGCGTGTGTGTGCGTGTACACACACGCGTACGCGAGTGCAAAATAGAAGACTCAGCGCTGGATAAGTGGTTTAATACTTATCCGCCCGTTCTCGGCTCCTTGGGGATTAGTGCCCCCAAGACACAGCCACGCCAATCGGCCGACGCGGCTCCATACCCCTAAATAGTAGTATAACAGTTGTTTTTATTTTGTTTTTGTGTTTCTTACTAGCAAAGAAAAAAGTAAAACTTTTTTATTTTTTTTGGACGGCAAGCCCGGTAGGAAGGTGAGAGAAATCTCTCCCCCTCCCCGGACCCCTCCCCCTCTGTTAATGTCGAGTCCTTACACAATTCATCGGATGAATTACGGACTCGACATGACTTGTTAGCAGTTAAGTCAGCTAAACTTTTATCGCCATGGGGCCCTTCCCCCCCCCTCTCCCATGGCTTGCTTTGTTGCTACTCTTTGCAGCCTATGTTAGCTGCCAAGCCCGCTCTCCCCTACTTAACACAAAAACAAAACTCAAAACAACTGTTATAATACAGGGGAGGAGAGCGAAGTGAGTGCATATGTATATATATATATATATATATATATATATATATATATATATATACACACACACACATAATCTTTAAAGAAAAAATCTTAAAATAAAATAATTTAAACATATTATTTAATCATATTTGTATAAGATTAAAAACATTTACGAAATATAGACCAAAGGAAATTATTACAAAAACAGTATGTAATTTTTAAGATGAGATTAGTAAATGTCAGACCATAAAAAGCCTTTTCGCTCATCCTGACATTAGCGGCTACAAGGTCCCCAAGAATTCAACCACCACCTTATTATTCTATTATGTTCTTAAGATGTCTATATTCTTTTTAGAAAATATTTTCAATTTTTTTTTATCATACTTGTTCAAGTTATCATGGCATAAGAGCCATGTGCTCTTAAAATAAAAGCTTGTTCAAAGTTTGATTGTGCAGATCAACACTTACTCATATTCATTTTAAGAACAGAATATAATAATAAGGTGGTGGTTGAATTCTTGGGGACCTTATAGCCGCTAATGCCAGGATAAACGAAAAGGCTTTTTTATGGTCTGACCTTTACTAACCTCATCTTAAAAATTTCATATTGTTTTTGTAATAACTTCCTTTGGTCTATATTTCGTAAATGTTTTTAATCTTATACAAATATGATTAAATAATATGTTTAAATTATTTTATTTTAAGATTTTTTCTTTAAAGATTCTGTAATATATATATATATATATATATATATATTTACTAATGTTTATGGTTCTCACAGTTTAAAATTAGTTTCATATGGAACCGGCAGAAGGTGTATTTGAATTTGGATCCTAGTTACATAAATTTTATATTTATAATTTAAAACTAATTATTTTTAGTTAGTTTTATTATTTTTTTAAACGGCTATTTAATTGGTAAAAACAAAAAAGTTAGTAACTTTTCTACCGTTGCTTTTTGGGCTGGGAAGGGCATAAGGTGGTGGGAGTGGTACCCTCATAAATAAAGTATCTTTTCAAATTAAATCAATTATGAGATGTCATCTCAATTAGTCAAAGTACCCTTTTAAATTACCCTCTTAGGTGGGAGTGGTACCCTCAAAGTACCCTACAACTCTCTTATTTTTTTTTTAAAATAAATTAAAACAAATAAAATTAATAAACTAAAACTTTAATTAATTAATTAAAAATACATAAGAAATTAAAAGACAATAAATAAAAAAAGACAATTAATTAAAACAACTTAAAAAAAACACCTAAAAAATTAAAAATCACATGACCAATCATACTTTGCGGCTATTTGAGGATAGGTGTATTGACCCGGTGCAACTTGCGTAGGCATGACCGGTATTTGAGGATACGGTTGTTGGGGAAAAACGGGGTATGGAGTATACGGTTGTGTGAGAATTTCTTGGCTCGTTGGTTGTTGGCTAGAACCGCCTCTCGGTTTGGACACTTTTTTGCAGCTAGAACCGCCTCTTGGTTTAGAAACTTTTTTGGAATCCATGGTATTTTATATAAATAATAGAGGAGATTGTATGTATTTTTTGTGGAATGAGAATATTAGATTTATGTATTTATCGGGGATAAATTAATTAATTTAATTTTTATTTTATTTTAAACGGCTATATTGCCGTTGAACGGTAACATTACAACGGCTTCAACTCTCATTTTAAACGGGTACATATACCCGCTGAAAGAACCCGTTGAAACGTACCCGCCGAACCCACCTAGGATGCGACGGTGTTCCCTATACACGCTTGGTACCCGCCTACCACTCGCACCCCCTGAGTAAGACCGAAACAGTTTGACTTTGTTAACCTATTACCTACGTCGTTCATAAAGTATAAATTCTATGAGGATCTTTGTTCTATATGAACAGAATCAATCTTCTCCGTTTTAGTTGAAAATAAAATATATTAAAAAAAGTTTTTGAACAACTGTTGAAAAAGGTGAGTGTGTACAAGTAGAAATGAGACAACATTAAAGTTAAGTGTGATAGATAAAAAAGTTGTTGTAACACTCTAAATTTTGGTAGGACCATGCTGGTTATTGTGTCCTAGATCGTCACCAAGAGCTAGATCTGTTGCCAAGCAAAACTGGTCGGCACGGCCGTACTTCGTGGTCGACCAGTGTAGGGACATGCGGGTTATAACGTGTTTTAACACCATAAACTCACTTGATCGACTTCTTCCACTTGTATTCCACCATTTCTGACTCGGGATTTGCAAACAACTTTCCATGTCTCATTTCTCCATTCCACCTCCTAAAATCCTCTCAAAACTCTCTTCCTAGACCTAAAACTTTTGCAAGTCCAAAATTCATGCTAATTGAGTGCTCTTGATTCGATTCAAGCCCATAGGAACACTAATAACTAGTAAAGACTTCATCTAATCGTCATCGGTAGGACCCACAACCCTAAACATCATGATTTCATGTATCAATGTGTTCTAATGGAGGTTATTGCTCATTCTTAGGTGATTATTCAAGGGTTTGAGGCTAGTGAAGATAACACCCATCATTTTTTACTTAAAATTCAATTGGTGAGCACCCTTAACCTTAAATCTAAGACAAATTGAGACTGAAATGGATTTAAGTTGTTCAATTTTGGGCTTTTATTGTAAGAAAAATGGTTTTAATGTAAGTCACAAGAAAGGGTCAGATGATACGATTCGACACTTCTAATAAGTCTCTAACAACATGAAATTATGAACTACTACCATTATGCGTAATATGTAGCATGCGTCCGAAATATACATCATATCCATCTTCAACCAATCCGCTAACATATAGTTTGGATTTTGAAATGCAAGGAATATGAAAGATATCTCTCAAAAACTATATCGTGGTCTATAGAATAACAAAGTTCTATTTCTCCCACACCAACATCCCCTAACTGTAAGGTGCTTGAGGTTGATGTTAACCAAAATATGCTTAGTTACTTTAATATCGATGACCAACTCAAGTTCATATTGAAGGTCAATGTTCCTGCTGATGTACAAGTTTAATACCGAAGCACTAGTTACTACCGAAGAACAAGTTTAATACTCAAGAACTAGTTACTGTTGATACTAGTTACTGCCCATGCACTAGTTGCTGCTGAAGACAAAAGTTACTACCGAGGCACAGTTTGATTCCGATGATGCAATTTGGTGCTAAGGCAGTGCGCTTCCCATGATTCTACAGCAAGACAAGATTTAGAAGAATATTCACTTTACTGTTAGGATCTTGTAAATGTAAGAACCAATTAGAATGTATTTTCATGGTTTTGCGTTTGCTTGGAATCAATTGTTTGTATTGATTCTAAACCCTAGAGTCAACATTAGAGATTGATTCTAGTTTTGTAGCTGATATTGTATTGATTAGTGTAGAGCTCCATAAGTGTAGTTGTTCTCATGTATTGCAATTTTTGCAATTGTGCACATCATTATTGACAAAAATAATTTGGAGCTTTAAAGTGAATTTCTTGATTAATTTGTTATCTTCATAGTGAGAATTGAGTGCTTGTGTTAAGATTGATTCCGCCAATCTTAGCATACTTAGAACCAGCTTGTGAAGAATTGATCCTACACATAACTACTCAACATCTACCACCTTTACCAACATGGTGATAGGTCCTAAAATCATATCTACTACCACTCATAGATGTTGTCGATCAAGATATTACAAACCAACCACAAGCAACAAATCCATCTGGGGATCTAGAAAACCTATGGCTTCCATGTAGGATTTCGTATAAGTATAACAAATCTCCAAGCAAACATCAAGATCTATCTCTTTATATAAATATAGGTTTAAATGCTAGCTTTTCAACCGATTCACATAATTATAACAAATAAATGGTTTATATCGTTACTATGCCCTACACGATTCGAAGAGTGTTACACAAGAAACCGAAGATCCGAACTTGTGGAAAATGTATACAAACACATTAGTTAGAATTAATTTTTTCATATGTGAGTGAAAGGAGAAGTTGCGTCAAAGATGAATTTAAGTAGGCGTTTGAGAGAAGAAAGTGAGACACACGATCATGATCTCGCATAACTCCTTAAATTATAAATTATTAATCTCTAACATGAATATTAAAGTTTATAAATCTAAAAAATTAAATTTTTTTTGAAAGGCAAATTTCTTAATTCCTGCGGGAGTAAGACTTGAACCCATGATCTTCTCAAACGACCTTCTCAAACCTTGGTGTTTCTAGAAGATTTTGCTCTGTCATTAGGCCACCAATACATGTTGGGGTTGGTGGATCAATGGTAGAGGAAAATCCTCTAGAAACTCCAAGTTTTGATATTGTCATGGGTTCAAATTTCACTTCCATAAAAATTAAGAAATTTGTCTTTCAAAAAATAAAAATAAAATTAGGCCACCAATCCTAATGGTATCTAAAACATTAATTGCCGTTCAAAAAAAAAATCTAAAAAAATTAATTGCTTTATGTTTTTCTCATTACTTGAAATTAATGATTTCGTGTTATGTAAAAATTTAAATCGTTGACGGGACGCATGCCATCTGTTTTGTCGGAACATAATGTTTACTTGCACACAATTAATGTATCAGGTCATATGTATGATCAATTCGATATCAATTTTAAAAAGTGAGTTATGATTCACACATCAATTAGTTAAGCATTTTATAAACCACTGGCTTTAGTCCAGTGGTATAGGTGATGAAGATTCAACCTGTCCACGCAGGTTCGAATCCGAGCCGTACCGGGTTTTAGTCCGGAGTGTGTTACGCTAGCAGGGTTTGACCCGTGTAGCGGCGCAACTGCTGTCAAGTGGCAACAGGCTTCATGGTTTCCCAGTAAAAGCCTAGCCTCTCGCTCTGAACCCGCGGGCCCGGTTCAGACAACGTAGTGGTCAGGTTGAGGGGTAACGGGTCTCCGAATTGTCGGAGATGCGACTGCCACTTAAAAAATGAAAGTCGTCTTTCAAAAAAAAAAAATTAGTTAAGCATTTTACATCTTTTGATTTGATTTTTTTACATATAATAATCATAATAATTAAAAAAGTTAAATTAGTCTTTTTTTCTAATTTAAGTTAACTAATTTTTATTTTTTTACTCTAAATTTTGCTTATAATTATTTGGTTTCTTTATTTTTTATTTTACTCTAAATTTTGTATATAAACTTAAAATTTATATTATTTTAAAATTTAAGTTAACTATTATTTTTTTTTAATTTAAGTTAACTATTATTTTTTTTAAAATTTGTATTTAAATCTCAAAATATTGATTTAAGTTAACCAAAATGGTGTTGTTAAAAAAATTGATTGTTTCTCACTCTTATTCTTATCGGATAACATTTAATTAATAATTTTTTTATTTTACTAGTTATTATTAGGCTTATATAAATTATAAATTAATAGAAATTTAAGAGTATATCATAACAATAGTATTTAATTTTAATAAACCTAGTTCATCTATCATCATACTGGTTTTGCATCCACGTGAAAAAATAGAAAATATTTATTTTCTTTACAAATAATAAACCAATGTTATCATAACAATAATATTTTATTTTAGTGGGTCAATTTTGATGGATGATTTAAATTTTTATTCCTGGTTTCATTTTAAATAGTGTAAATAATATTAAATTTAACTAAATTAAAATCCATATACGTACCGAATTTATGGAAAAGTGGGTATCGGTACCGGTACTCGTTACAAAATGTTTATCTCTAGATGGTATCGGTATCTAATTTATGAAAAAGTGGGTACCGGTACCGAATCTATAGGTACGATACCGGTTTGGAACGGTACAAGTACTCGATCAGTACCAAATGTTCAGCCCTATATCTAAGTTTGCTACGTAAATAATAAAATCTAATGTGTTTCCTTTAAACAAGTATATCACTAAAAATATACATTTGACATAAAATTACGTTATAATCTTATTTTTATATTACATCTATTAATAATCAACTGATTATATAATAAATATACGTTTTACATTATCTTTGAACTTCTTAATATAATTTTCATATTAGAACTTTTATACGTATTTGTTTACAATATTTTAATTTAAATAATAAACAAACCTAAATTTATATATAAGAATTAGACCCTTAGTTTATATGTATGGGATGATGCCAAAAAGAATAATGACGACTATGAAAAAAATGTTTTGTTTACAACATGATATAAAATTATACTGTAAATTAAATTAACACTTAGTTCTAAATAATCATATATAACACCATTTTGGTAAATAAGTTTTATCATAACACTCTTTTGGAAAAAAAAACTCCTAAATTTTGTCTATTATTATTTGGTTTCTTTGTTTTTTTATTTTACTCTAAATTTTGTATATAAACTTAATATAAATTTTTTTAAATTTAAGTTAACTATTATTATTTTTTTTAATTTAAGTTAACTATTGTTTTTTAAATTTATATGTAAAATTCAAAAAAAAATTAATTTTTTATAGAGTTACAAACAGGTTTTGTTTTTAGTTCGGGTTGATTTCTAAACCATTTACGGTTCATAAATCGGTTTTTTTTTCACAATATATATCCGTTTATCCAGTGACGAAACTAGAACTTTTTTACTATAAGGTTATAATAAAAAAAATCTCTAGTCAACATAAAAAAAGGTTATCAGTTTACATAAAAAAACTTCACTAGTGGAGTATTTTTCTAAAGACTAATAAAGTTTTTTTAGTTATATATGTTCATAAATTTAAAAAAAAGGATTAACTTTACATTTTTATTAAATTAAAAATTATACGACGGTAAATAGTATATAATGATAAATCCTAAATCAAAATAAAATTATAATTAATTGAATAATGTAAAATAAAGGGAAAAACTCCTATACAAACTTTACAATCTTTATAAATCAAATAAATAATATAAAATAAAGAGATTTGTATTTTATCTCTTTATTTATTTATTAAAATTAAAATAGAGTGAAGACAATGAGGTGAAAAATGCATGTAAATGTAATGATGATAATTTGATGTTTGGGTAAAAAGTAAATTTAATATGGTGAACCATGATCCATACACCTTGCATTTAAGTATTTAACACTATTTGATTTGACTAATGCTTAACACTCTACATTTGTTTTTACCCATGATAACCGATCATAACCATAATCATGATTCCTTATTCATATTAAATTATTGTAGTTTATTAATTAAATTTGATACACCAATTTGTATATAAACTTAATATATATTTTTTTAAATTAAGTTAATTATTATTCTTTTTTTTTAATTTAAGTTAACTATTTTTTTTAAATGTGTAATTAAATATCAAAATAAAATTAATAACTACAATAAAAATTTCACTAACAAATAAATAAATTAATTAATTAATTTACAACTACATATTCAGCAGGTTTTGCTACCCAATCTTTATAAAGCTTTTGACGTGATTTAAATACGTTTTCCCACTCAGCTGCGTCTTTTTCACTCCTTAGTATCCATAAGTTGTGTGTGAAACCCATTAGAAACTCTCCTTGCATTTCTACCATTACATCATGATTTTTATTCACCAGTGCAATTGTGATTATCTTTTTAACTTGGAACTGGTAAGCGGAAACAATGTCGAACTGTTATTACCTTCTTTATATATCAAATGAAAAATTACGTTAAACTTGTTCGCAATCAAAAACCCTGTCTCTGGCATAATCATCCAGTATTTTTGTGACGTAAAACTAGGCCCCGACCACTCTAAGGATGAAAACACCTCATTGTATTCGTCATGGAAAGTCTATCTGTAATATGTTTCAAACTGCACCATCTCATCAATTAGTAGCCTCCGGATTAATAGCCATTCATCTTCACCTTACATGAGAGCAGAAGCTGTTGCCCGAAACCCACAATTTCCATCACCTAACACATCTTTTATATCTTCCACGTACGATTGAAAGACTGTTGGAATTTCATCAATATATTTGTGATAGTCTTGTGATTTTTTATTAGTAACATTGTGGGTCAACCCTAGGAAATCGTTAACAGGCGGACTTAAAGGGACGACGCCTGAAGGGTTGGTTAAATAAGTTTGTTCGCCACTATATTTGTTCAACCCAAAGAAATCATATCATGTCGCATATGAAGCGTTTGTGAAATAAATTTATTCGGCAGTATTCTCGTTCAACCCGAATAAATCATATAACGGTGCGGTTGAAGGGTTGGAGAAATAACTTTGCCCGGCGACATATTGATTCATTAAAGGACTCTGTTCACTAGACACCTGGTAGCTTCGCTGAAGGGGAGGTTTAGCTGTTGCAAGATCCGTTTTTTTTTGTTGTTTAGATTTGTACTTGGCCTTCCACGAGCTTTTGTTTGCACTGCGGGCTCATTATAAGTCGTGCTGCTAGGATCCCATATAGCTTTTATCTTTTGTAGCCAGCTCTTTTTCATTACTGCTATTTTTTTTGTTGTAAGCCTCTTTAAACGTATGTAGTTGTTCACGAAAGTCGGTATCTGGATCATCGGGTTCATTTGATTCATGCTGGTTCAACAGTGCCGGTTCTAAATCAAGCTTCTTCCAAAAGACATGTTCTTTTTTATTAACATTATTTTTTATCGTTGCACCTACTCTTTCATTTAAATTTTATTAACAATAGGGGCAATACCCGCGCGGAGCGCGGGTATAACCATCTAGTTTGATTTAATTAACTATTAAAATTTACCTATGAAATAATACAATTTTAAAATAAAGTATTAGACTTATTACGAATTCCTTTTTAAAAAAAGATGTATTATGTATAGATGGATGGTACTCTACTCTAATATATTTTTTGTCGGTTAATTATTTTAGATACTCACTAAAATAAAAGATAAAATAATTTGGATAAATAGAGATGCTGTCATTTTTCAAATTTTGTATTTGATGCAAAAAGTTTATATAAAAAAATAGGTGATTTTTATTAGATGATATTGTGTAACTTTTTATTAAAAAGTTTATTAGAAAAGTTTATTAAAAAAGATTATTAGAAAAGTTTATGAAAAAATAGGTGTGCTTTTCGTTAGATCATTTTTGCAAAAAGTCTATTAAAAAGATTAATTGTCATTCAGGATGAGCTGATGGTGACATGCAGCACGACTTTTTATGTTTACTATTTATTAAAGTGACATAAAATTTTATGTAACTTTTTATTAAAGTATATAGCTTTAGTGGTGTATTAATCTCACCACCATTTAATATGGTGTATGAGCTTTAAATGGTGTATTAAACTCATATCCCTTTTAGAAAAATAATTTAACATTAAAATAAAACCGAGACATTGGATATAAAATAAAAATTAAGCTTACCCTCTAAAAATAAACGTAATCGGTTAATTAGCTATTGAATTTATTATTTATTATTTAGACAATTTCATATATTCCCACAAAACTTTATAAATTATATAAATATTCATGTTAAAATTTTATTTACATATATCCCCTTTTAAAGCTAAAAGTATCAAATATACATGTTTTGATTTATTTTATTAAAAATAAATTATAGAATGAATATTTACCTTTTTTAACTAGTTTTTATTTATTTTAAAACTTAAAATTTTCAAATTTACCTATTTTTAACTAGTTTTTATTTATTTTATTTTTGCCTTTTTTGGTCATTTACTTCTTTTTTTCCCATTTTGTAGCCTTTTTTCGTTTTTTTATTTATCGGTTTTTACTTTCTTTTTTTCGACAATCACCAAAATGTACTAAACAAGCGCCAAATTTGTACTTAATCACCAAAAATGTACATAACAAGTGTCAAACATTAACACATTATGGTACCAAAAAATCATGTAATAAAAAAAAATCACCAACAATCAATGTAAGCAATCTTCAATGTTACCACCATCTTCACCGCCGCCACGTCCTACTTACACTTGTCCAATTTGCTTGGGACCAATGGTTGAGGAGACGGCCACAAAATGCGATCACCTTTTTTCTAACGGTTGTATCAAAAGTATCATTTCAGCTAAAGCCAAGTGACCTACGTGTTAAAATTTTTGTTATTTTATAGAGTAGACATATTAAAACGTGTGTTGTAATGTATAATTATAAAATTTATGTTATTGTATTTATGGTTTAGGTTTTAAAACAGGTTTTAGAATTATATTTGATTTTCTGCATTTTTTTAAGAAAAAATCCAGGTTTTTCATATTTTTATTATTATTTTATTTGCGTCGGAAATGTGTCGGAAATTTCCGACGGATTTTATTTTTATACTTTAATTATTATTTATTTTTGACATTTTTTGTTGTTTTGGGTAAAAATTATGTGAGCTAATTTTGTAACCAAATTTGGTTTGTGAGGTAGTGTGCTTGTAAGATCAATGAAAAACGATGTAAAAATGCAAAACTTGACACGATTGTTTACAAGGAAAGCCCTTGATCTTTAAGGATCTCCGACATAAAACCTCGAGAGGTGACAATCGACACCTGCCTCGTTTCTTGAATAAATGGTAAAATGATTACAAGTGTAGAGCAGCAAATGATCGTAAAACTAAGTGTTACAGAGCTTGTTGCGAGTGAATTGTATCGCTAAGTGTGTTGTGGTGTGTATTGATGTGATTCCTAATCGACCAAGCTGCTCATTATATACAGCTAATAGCTTAACTGACTATTCAAGAATCGCGGGATCGACTAAGTCTTTAAATGCGATCGTTGGAGGCCATTCCACGCGTCTTCTACATGTTCTCCTTGACTTCTAGACCGATTCTTCAGGGATGAACTTGACTTCGCACGTTTTACCTGCGTATTAATCAAGATAAAAGAAAGATATATCTGTTAAATATTAAGGATACCGAAACCTGTTAGGATACCGAAGTATGTTGAAGATCCATGATCCTTAGCTGTAAAATGACCCCTAACAATTGTCTCTAAATTTTAACAGCTATCAACGGCATCTGTAAAAATTTTAAAATTCAAATAGTAAATGATGATAGGGTTGCGATAAGACTCTTCGAATACCAAGGCGATTTAACCGTTGCCATTTTCGAATAAATATATTATGACTCTTTCTCTTTAATTCCAACCTTCTTCAAGGTTGAAGCAGGTAAAAATATCTCTACTGTGATTTCTGATTTCTTTTTTCTTTCTTAATCTTTCGTGACCATGGGTAAGAAAATGACTAGGTCGGCGTCTTCCATCGTTGCTGAAACGATAGAGGATTTCACGGATCAAGGGATCCTTGATTATTCTAATCTTGAACTTTGCTCTTTCACCGATTAGGACATTAAACTGCTGAAATCAAATAATATTTTTCCTCAAAAAACCATTTTTAGGTCTTTCGATTCTAGAACAAAAGTTGACTTGATCTCTGAAACTTGGGTTTGTTTTCATAGCTATCCTTTCACTTTGGGTCTGTCATATCCATTTTCTCCACTCATCACCGAGTTCTTTAACCTTACTGGCCTGAGCTATTCCCAAATCATGCCCATGGTTTGGAGAATTCTAGCAAATCTGGAGAGGTTGAATCGTTCTCATTCTCTAACCATTGGTGTCCCTGAACTAGCAAATGTCTGCAACTTAAGAACCCATGGCTCTTCTCACTTCGTTCTTTAGCTTAAGTCTGGGCAAACTCATTTAATCCCAAAAGCTACCCAGAATGATACTGACTGGAAGGGGAAATTCTTCTTTGTAAGGAGGGATTCAATCCCTGGTGGGAAACTTTTGCCGCTTGAATGGGTTAAAAAGGGTAGGAAATAGCTAGGATCCCTGCAATTTTTAATATCTCTAACCTGTTTCTGATGATTTTGTTTTACCTTTGTGCAGCCCCTAAGTTTGCTGAACTGGTTCCTGCGAGAAGTGACACAGAAAAAAGAATTGAAGCATTGTTAGAAATACATGTTGCGGAGAGGTCTTTTCGCGTTGAATCCACCATCAGCGAAGCAAGCCTTGACACCCAACATTCTGAATCCAAGATTTCTTCAGGTATATAACAATTAGCATTTATATCACCATATGTTATGATTCTGAATTGCTTTATCTTTGTGTAGGAATCCCCAAGTCGAGCTCCCAGTTTGCTTTGTCTGATCTTGACAGCCTTTTGTCCGGGGCTGTTATTGCCAAGAAGGAGGGTTCCACACCTGCAAGCACTAAGTCTCGTATCTCTGTTCTCTGGTCTAAGGCCTCAGGAAGCAAAAAGAGGAAGACAACAAATGTGATGGATCTGGAACTCTTTGAGGGTATGGATTCTGCGAAAACCACCAAGAAGCTGCAAGGCTTGATGAACCTGTAAGTAACTTTTTTGGTATCCCTAAGTTAATGTTAGGATCCCTAAATTACTCATGTGTTCGAATCTTGCAGGGTCTCGAGAAGCTGCATGCCAATTTGTCTGCGGCAGAGAAGAATGCCGAAGAGGCTCTTGTGAAGGTTAAGGATTTGAAGAAGATCCTAGCCTCCAAGACGAAATACTTAGAGAATGAGATTCAGACCCAGAAAGGCAAGCTGCAGGATAGTTCAGCCCAATATGAGCAGAAATTGCAGCAGATTGTGGATGATGCCAAGAAGTCTACAGCCATGGCCATTCTCCAATCCAGGATCCAGATGGCTGAGCAAGCTGCAGCTGAAGGTTTTGACCGTGCAGCCTGGGATCTTCAGGGCTGGCGTTCTTCTCTTGCTAAGCTTGGTGGTGAAGCGGTGGAGACTAGCAAGGTGGCTGAGGAGGTTGGAGCTGGTGATGCTGGGAAGCAGGTTGATCAGGGCGATGAGGGTAATGATGCCTATATCCGAGCCCTGAAATTTATGGTCATTTAAGTGTTCTTGTTGGTTACCTGTCTTAAAACAATTTCCTTTTATGTCTGTGGTTGATGAACAATTTACTTTCTCATGCTCTTGGGATCCCGTTTTCGGGATAAACAATTTGATAACTTGTGAATCCGGGTGGATGGGTCCAGTTTTTGGACGAAGCCCGGATCATTTTCCTTTCTTGCACTTTAGTTATAATCAAGTATCTTTTTGACTATCTGCCATGATTGATATGCATTTTGTATGTTTTGGCATGTTCTAAAAGATCAGGATCCTTAGGCAGTTAAGCCTTGGGATCTTTAGAAAAATAGGTTTAGGTATATTTTCAGGATACCAGATCCTTAATAATATCTTAGGTTTTCACTAAACTTAAATTTAGAATAATATAGTTTGGTTTTGATAAATAGTGTGTAGTAATACCAGTTGCAAACATATCATGACTTAGTCATTCAAATTTCAAATCTTGAAAATTATTAAGTAACACGTACCTTTGTTGAGAACTAAGTCAGGTAGATACACATACCAATTTATAACGTGGATTTCAAAATATGACAACCGTTGGTTGTCCCCTGTGTATAGTCATTAAATATGTCGTAGATTTAATAATTGTACTTCAGGACCTTCATAAGTCTTCAATCCGTTTGAGGATCTTGAGTTAACATATTGATGCTAAGTTCTTGGGTTAACACGTAAGTGTTAAATACCTGTGACAATTTAAAATCGTGGGCCAAGCCAGAATAACGTGGGCCAAGCCAGAAAAACATGGGACAAGCCAGAAAAACGTGGTCCAAGCCAGAAAAACGTGGGCCAAGCCAGAATAACGTGGGCCAAGCCAGACTTAAGTTAACATGAAAATGCTAAAAACCGTAGGAGTAACACGTCTGTTACTATATTAGGATTCAAGATATAGCCAACAGTGATGAAATTATCAGCCACTGTTACATGGACTGGTCGCACCACCTTGAACTATACTTGAACATCGTGCGCTACAGGCTGAGTGTTTAAACTCAATTCTTAGAAAGGTGAAAACCTTTAAACCTTAGAAGGTATGTAGGATACCTTAACTTAGGATCTCTATCTTCTGTCAGGATCCTTGAGGATCCTTCCTGCAAAATATGAAACCTTGGTGAACCTCCGACACTCAAGTCAGTACTTTGATAAGGAGTAATAAGTATAAAAATAGTCAGGGATAGAATACATGGCAGTCTTAGTTAGAATTTAAGTTCTAACTTACATAAAGTAAGTTTTGAGATGGATAGCATTCCAGGATCTTGGCAAGATATATCCTTCCATAGTAGCTAACCAATAGGCACCATTACATGCTTCCGAATCAATTAAGTATGGGCCTTCCCATTTTGGTGCAAGCTTTCCATTGTTGGGATTGGTAGTATTTTGGAATGCCTTTCTCAATACTAAGTCTCCCACTCAGAATCTTCTGATCCTTATGTTCTTGTTGTATGACTTTGTTATCCTCTGCTGATAAGCTGTAATACAAACTTTGGCAAGATCCATCCACAGTGTCAAGATCATGAGCAAGAGCTTCGTTGTTGGTCTTTGACGTCTGGAGATTGGTTATGGTAGTAGGGATAACCATCTTTGTAGGGATCATGGCTTCAGTACCGAACACCAATGAGAATGAGGTTTGTCCTGTCGCGTTCTTCGCGGTTGTCCTATCTGCCCAAAGTACAAACGGTAACTCTTCAGCCCATCTTCCTTTCTTTGTTCCCAATCTCTTCTTGAGGTTGTTAATGATGATATTGTTGCTATATTCCGCTTGTCCATTGGCTTGAGGATGAACAGGAGTGGAAGTTATCATTTTGATTCCCCAACTGGCACAGAAGTCAGTTGTTCTCCTGCCAATGAACTGAGATCCGTTATCACATACTATCTCTGCCGGGATCCTGAATCTTGTCAGGATGTTGTGCTTGATGAAGGAGATGACTTCTTTTTCTCTGACTTGGATGAATGCTTCAGCTTCAATCCATTTGTAGAAGTAATCTGTCATTGCCAACATAAAAAATTTTCCTCCTGGTGCTTTGAGAAGTTTGCCGACTATATTCATTCCCCATTTCATGAATGGCCATGGAGAGATGATTGGATACAAGGCTTCTGCTGGTTGGTGAAGTATGTTGCTGTGTCTTTGGCAAGTGTAACATTTCTAGGCGTAAGTCTTAGCATCTTTCCTCATGGTAGGCCAGTAATATCCTGTTTTCGGGATCCTTGAAAATAACGCTCTGCCCCCGGTGTGATTACCACAGTCGCCTTCGTGTATATCGTTCAGAACTTCAAGTGCTTCCGGGTCCTCCAAGCATATTAAGTATGGACCTGCAATAGATTTTCTATAGAAAACATTATGTAAAAGTATAAAACGAGATACCCTCATGCGAAAATCTTTGTGGTTCTTTTAATCACTTGGGATCTTACCATCCTGCAAGTATTTTTTGATGGGTAAAATCCAGGTTCCTTGACTAGATTCAAGATACCAAATATCTGCTTCTTCTTCAGTGTTGGATACTTCATTTATCCTCTCAATTGCTGGGCTCAAAATATGTATGATAGGTACTTTGGTACCTTCTGGTATTTTAAGAGCCGAAGCAAGGTTTGCTAAGGCATCAACCTCAGTATTATCTTCTCTAGGATATCAAATGCTTCTCTAAGGTCCCTAAGCTGATCCTCAGCTCTATTTAATTTTACCACCATGTCGTCTATGTAGACCTCCATGGTGTCCCCTAGTTTACCTTTTAACATCATGTTCACCAGCCTTTGGTATGTAGCACCTGCATTTTTCAAACCAAAAGTCATAGCAATATAACAATAAATACCTGTAGAAGTCATGAACGCAGTATCCTCCTGGTCTGAGGGTTCCATCTGAATTTGTTGGAATCCTGATGAAGCATCCATGAAAGTCAGCATTTCGTGGCCTGCTGTGGCATCGGCCATAGAGTCAATGTGTGGTAGTGGAAAAGGATCTTTGGGGCATGCTTTGTTCAAGTCAGTGAAGTCTACACAGACTCTCTATTTCCCATTTTTCTTCTAGACCACCACCACATTAGCTAGCCACCTTAAGAATTTCACTTCCCTTATCATTCCTGCCTTTAGTAGTCTTTCGACCTCTTCTTGGATAACTATGTTCCTCTCCGGTGCAAATTTTCTTCTTCTTTGATGTATCGGCCTGAAACTGTTATCAACACCTAGTTTATGTGTAATAATATCTTTAGAGATACCTGTCATGTCTTCATGTTTCCATGTCACACCCCAACCGACGACGGAATATGTCAGGGCGGGACATGGAGACTGTTCATAGCTCATGATAAACTAAATAGTTTCATAGATTGAACTTTGATTAAATTACAAGTAAATGTTCACAAAAAAAAACAGATCCAATAATCAAAAGTGAACAACATAATTTCCATATTTTATTTAACTAGGACTTCATCCCTATGTTGAGCGTCTTGAATCACTTAATCACACACTTGTACCTGAAACATGATAAAAACAAGGTCAACTAAAAAGTTGGTGAGCATACATAGGTTTTGACTCTAAATAGTATCATTGTGTTGCGTGTATACAATCCATACATATCATGGTTAATAAGGCAATCATGGAGAGTTACAATTGTGAAACAAAATTGTACAATCAAACCTTTGTTACTAGCATGCAAAAATCAAAATGTGTTTTCGGTAACAATCACCCTACCTGGGTGGGTTTGTCAGACTCAATAGATCTATCAATGTTAACCGTCTGCTTGTGTAGTTAATGATTGCACATGTAAATTGCACACAAAATGTAGTTTACACACCAAGTACTCAAACATAAGGCTCAAATTGCACACATGAATGTAGGGTGGAATTGTATTGTGTAGTTTGTAAACATTGTATAATTGAACTCGTGTTCCACCCCAAAAATGTAAATAGTGTAAAAAGGGGCTATTTAAACTCAAATGGATGTTGCGATTAAAACTGAACTAGGTTGTGTAGGCAAGTGATTCGGGTTAAAGATGCCCTAAATAAAAAGTCATATATATTTAATACATAGAAATGATTAGAGGAAAAAAGAACGGAATGATTTGGGATTTTAGGGTTTGGAGTGAACGAACAATCGGAAGGATATTAAAGATACGAATTTCAACGATACCTATAGTGATACATATAAATGAGATCAAGTGAAATAGTGCCTTATAGATTTTATTTATAAAAGATTTAGGCGCCAACAATAAATATAAACTGTAAAAATATTTTGTTAAGACCATAGTTATTAAAATGGAATATTATAATATGTGGTAACTTGAAATGATAAATTAGTTATTCGTATTATTGTTTATGAAAGCCAATTTAAAAGAACCTTAATATTTGAGATAGTAGTATTAATATGTTTAGAATAATTATGCAATCTCATGATATTAGCAACACTAAAACGTTATTACAAAATTGTAAAAATATGTGTTATTAGTAATAACCTAGCAATAAAATCATACTATTATCTTTATAAATCATATATTTTTTTTTTGAAAATAGAATACTACTATTGTCAAAGTAACGAGATTTATTAAATTGTTAAACTTTATGATCAAAGAGAATAATGTTCCACATAATGAAACCATAGTTTATAAAAATTTAATCCTTACTTAATCTTAAAGTTTATAAAATTCTTAAAGTTTATATATATATGAGTGTGTGATAGTGAGTGTTAAACAAGAATATGGGAGAAAAATGAACACAGAAGAAAAAAAATGGGGGCGCCGGACAAGAACCCATGACCTGATCGAAGCCTACATAGAGGCTTACCACTGGACCAAACCCATTTACTTTGATTAGAGATTAGTAAATAATACTATTATCATAAAACCCGATTGTGTCTACTTCCCCAAATCATGAAATCAAACCCATCAACACAAACAAGTACAGAATGTCAAGGCACGTTTAGGGCTTTGAATCGCGGTGTAAAAACGAGTAGGGACTTGATTGAATACCTGAGAATCGGACCTGGTTGGTTGCGAAAATGAGGGATTCCTCCTCTGTGTCTGATCGCGATCGAGAGGGAGGGAAAGAGGACGGGTTTGAGGCTGCTTTGAGTTGTAAACCGATAGGGGATTATAGGGAGGTTATAAACAAGCATCACAGCTTGGAATGGACGGGATTTGCTGGATTTTGAGCATGAAATCGTGGGTTTCCAAACCCAAATCGAAACTCCCAAAATGGGTAAACAAAAAACGTATCCTCAATCAATTGATGTACTTTCGAGTTTCCATTCATTCATAAGTCGTTTAGAAATTGATTGGGATGATTTGAATCCCGTAGTTACAGGGATTGATGGAGGATTGGAAGGGTTTGACTTTCTGTAGTCAAAATTGGTGATAAGCTTGTTCTAGGGTTCATATTATGGGGGGGGGGTTTAATATCATAAAAGAAGGGGTTCAAGGCTTAATGAGGGGTTTAATTGACATGAGGGGTTCAATTTCCAATAAATTATAGTTCTTCCTTTTTATTAAACCATAACATTTATTATTCATATTATTATCATTCTTTTTTTTAGAATTTAAAACCTTATTATTTTTTACAATTAAATATAATAAATATATATAAAAAAAAATAAATGTTGTAAATATGAGGTTAAAACTCACACGTTTTACTTATATATGTATAAACATACTCACATGTGTTATATAAATTTTAGAGAAAATTATATGTAATGCCAGGTAAAGAGGTTTAAATTGATACATGTTAATAATGATAATTAATGTGACAAAAATGTGTTTGAACAAAAACGAGATTGAAACAGATGTCATTTTGTATAGAATAAAATAAAAATAATACTAGAAAATCATGGATGTTACAGTATCCCCATGTTGAGGGAATTTCGTCCCGAAATTCAACTAGTGGAGGCTATTGAATTAGGAAAGAGGTGTGAATACTTGAGCTTCATTTGATCCTTACGTTTTCAAGTAAACTCAGGACCACGTTTAGATTCTCAATGAGCTTTGTAAGTTGGGTCGGGTAGTACGATTGATAACAAGATCCAGGTGTGTTTTCTCAAGGTCGGGTATAAATGATGATAATGAATTTAGTTTCGAAATGAACTTAAGGAGAAATGTCGGATAATAATTTGGATTCTAAGGGTGAAATGCATTAATTGGAATGGATTTGATGGGAACTTCATGATCAGGTTTTGTTTAGGATGTAGTCTAATATGTTCAAGAACTGACAGAGGATAAGAGACTTCACAAACATTGGTCCACGTCAAAATAACATAAAACTTTACGTGACACGAGAAACGTTACTTCTGATAATATGACAGGAACACTTATATATAGGAAGTACCAGCGGCGTATCCACCATGCCCTTATCACATCGCCTCAATTTCGTTACTAGATATCACGGCAGGTTTTATGCCATAACACACGACAGAATTCACTAAGTTTTCCCATGCGCTGAATTTCATAATTACGTGTGCACCCGTAAATACTCGAATCGTCGCATGGTCCGTATAGTTCCTTCCGTTATGTGCGGGTCAAGGGAGGACACATAATTTCTTAGTTCATATCTATTGTTTTCTCGTTTGTGTTGCAAATGAATAACTGTGCCCCTAGATAGTAAGTCAATCAGAAAACTAAAGAGTAATAATGTAGTATAACTCAAAGTTCCATAGCTTGCTCGTGTTTGAACAAGAATACGTCAAACCCCAAGTGGTTTTAAAGCTTTGCGGCTTTCAACATTCATGGATAGAGTGAATGATCATGCCTTGCGTATAATGTGATCAGTCAATTGCAATAATTGTAAACAATTTACTTCCGTGTATGATGTAACACTCAAGTTTCAGGTATGATCTAGTGTTATGCACATTGTAGGCAAACAGGTTTCATGTATAATGTGAATAGTTTAGCACCATGTATATAGTAGACAAATGAGTTTTATGTATAAGGTGAACAATCTAGTATTTATGTATTTTGTAAACAAACAAGTTTTCATGTATAATGTAAGCAATTGAGTATCATGTGTATCGTGAACAACTAAGTCTCATGCAGCATGTAATCAATCTTATATCATGTATATTGTGAATCAACTAAGTGTTATGTACTATGTGGTCAATCCAGTATCATGTATATTACAAACAACATGTTTTATGTGCTTAATTTGGCATTATTTATATTGCAAACAACTAAGTTTTATGAGTCCAATCTAGTATTGTGTATCTTGTGAACGTTCATATGTAAGTTATTGAATCTCATGAGTGACGTATACTAACGAATTTTGTATTCGATCGAGTGTTGCGGACAAGCGTGTCGTTTAGGTGTTTATGTATAATGTGGGTAGTCGGGTTTTAGCTTTTTATATCTCGTTGAGGTTTATAGGGAGGGTTAACGTCTACGCGAAATGATTCATCTCTTTGAAGTGGCAAGTACACTCATATATTACTGAAGGTGCAAGATAACGAGGAGGTTCTGAAATTATTTTGAGTAATGTGCATACGAATAACTGACTTTGTTTGTAAATAAGTAATTGTAGTTTATTCTTGTTTGTAGATAAATAAGATGGTGAAACCAATGAGTCGAGTAATCTAAATGGATAATTTTATAGGAGAACCTTTTTATTAACTTTTTTTTAAACTAATGGCTAGATCATTTAGTAATTAAGCCAAAGTTTGATAATAATTAAATTTATTGAAACCAAAGTTATAATTTATTTAAATAATGTTTTATAAAGCGATTTGTATTTAAATTTTCTTTCAAAGTAAAAAAGATTTGTTGAAAACTTTTAAATTCCAAATGATATTTATAAACTAAGGGCTTGATAGGTGCTTTGCTTGAGCAAAATAAAGATGTTGTTTAAATCAAATAATAAAATGGTTAGTTTGTAGGAGAGGTTTAGGTATGCGTACTAATTTGTAGTGAATGAGAAGGTGATGTTTGGGTGATCTTGATGAAAATATGAATGTAATATTGAATCAACGAGTAATGGTATTAAAGTTGTAAAATAAAACTTAGCATCAAATGATAAAAATGTCAAAAGCTTAATTCAAACATAAGGTAGCGGTTTTAAATGGAAATTTAAAGACAAAGGCAGAACTATCCAGCTAGCGTCTCAGATAGCTCTCAACGAGAAAGAAGATGAGCACCAAGACAAACATTGCTACGGTCACTCGGATAACAAACTGGGCCTCAGCACTTGCTGCTTCTGTGCGTGCAATAAGTATCTCCCTGTCTTCTTCCAGGCTTGCAATTTTCTTCTTCTGGCACCACGCTTGTTTTCTTAGGCTGTCAATCCTTTGACCTAGCAGGTCGTGTCTTATCCCGTGCTCCATCCCTTGTCTCACAAACTTTGAGGTTCTCACGTATTGGCGGATGGCATCAAATGGGACTCCCATAGCACTAGTGGGTGCCATGGTTTGCCTTACCCTTGGGCCAGGGTGATATGGGCCGGGTGCTAGGTAGGGTCTCGCATAGGGTGTAACATCCCAAAAATAGAACGACATTTATAATAATGGGTTAGAATGCGAGAACGAACGAAATAAACAAACGAGGCATGACGGGCTAGAAGGGGGCGAACATAGGGGAGCCTCCCCCTAAATAGCCTAAGTTACTACCCTTTTCTCTCATTTTCAACATCTAGAGAGAGAAACCATAGAGAGAGAAAGTTGGCGGATCGACCCAAGATTCCAGCCAAGTGTTGCTCCATAGCTCGTGAGAAGAACCACCGGATCAGAAGCTCGATACAGGTAACGATCTAGCCTAGATCTGAGTTTTTGTTCGTTTTGGGTTTTTTTCGAGTTTTGGATGAAAAGGTAACGTTTTTACGGATGAAACTGGAAGAAAAACATAGATTTGAGTTCTTAACCAAAAAGCAAACGTTTTGAATGTAAACAAATTCGGGATCTTGACGTGATCAGATCCGCATACGAAAGTTAGGGTTTTTGCGGAGAAGCAGATCTTGCGTACTTATCAAGTACGAAAGAAGAAGGTCATGCGTACTTATCAAGTACGCATGAAGCAGGTCCTGCGTACTTATCAAGTACGCATGAAGCGAAGTCTGCGCACTTATTAAGTATGCAAGAACAAGGCCCTGCGCACTTGCTAAGTGCGCAAGTATCAGGATGGTTAGTAAAGTCATTATAGTCGCCTAATTCAGAATGGTTAAACCGTTAGAGTCGGGATTAGGTCTGATGCGTATTTAACTAATCAATTCAGATCGGAAGTGACGTTGTTGGACCTTTGTTTAGGACAACCTAGATTAGTTTATTAGGTGAGTTCTAGAAACCCTTCTTTCAATGTTTTAATTAATATTTCTGGGCTGGTGTGCATACATACGAAACGATGTTTACGAAATGATGTTTACGAAATGAGGTTTATAAAACGATGTTTACGAAGGACGATGTTATGAAATGCTTTGCCAAACGAAGTTTATGAAATGTTTACGAATGAAATGTTATTTAATAAAACGTACGAATGCTTTAACTAAAATGAGGTTTTGGAGAAAGTCACGAATGAAAGAATCTGCCACTAGTTCCTACGGGAGCTAGGGTATGTATGTATGTATTGGCCTTACCCTTATGGGGGGCCTTTGCGGCTGGCTAACGGTTGTACAACTGGTTGATGATGGGGTGACGACGGTCACCCATGGGATTACCGGGATCCCGATGGAAGGTACTATTCCTTGCGGGGAAATAGTGCCTATGTTATGTTCTGTCTTCCTAGAGGTAACGAGCCTTAGGAGACATATGTTTGGTCCACCTAGAGGTAACGAGCCTTAGGAGACCTGGTGACGGATGACTTAAAGGTAACGAGCCTTAAGTTCATCCGCTGGTATGCGATGTATGGAATTAATGGTTACGAGAAGGCGCGGATTCGGTTCATGTTGACTTATGTTATGATGCGATGTTATGATGTTATGATGATGTTAAGTTATTGCATGTTTTACGTACGCTTTTGTTAAACAAATGTATGTTATGTTTTTGGCAAAATGTTTATGTTAAGGTTTTATGTAAAGCTAGAACTCACCAGCGTAGCTGACCTTTTAGTATGCACATTCAGGTTAAGGCATGTTATGATGATGGACGGTGATGCTGGGTGACTTGATGAGTTACCCGGATGATATGAAGACCGGCATCCCGTTATGATTAGTTATGTTATGTTTATGTATTAGACTATGTTACGCTTCCGCATGTTGAACAATGTTTTGATTGTGTTTTAATAAAATTTTCCGCTGCGTTATTTTGATATTCAAGTCTAAGAACTGTTTGTGAGTGAGTAAATCCAACAAGTGAGGCCTCCCGGGTTTGTGGCCTTACAAGTTGGTATCAGAGAAATAGTTTGAGAGATTCGGACACTCCCAGTGTCTGAACTTAAACTATGAATGGGACCGAAAGCGGATGCCAGTATGGGTAACTCGAGCCACAGCATCAAGTATGAAGGTAGTATATATTTACATGTATAGTATGCCTTAGAAAGGGTTAGGTAAGGACTTGTGTTTTGATGGAATCACAAAGGTGGTCAAATAGAAATCGAAAGGTAGTGTAATGGTTAATTACAGATGGCCTGTGTATATTAACATCTTACAGTGCTTGTTGAATTCTATTTGTTAACTAGCGTGATGACATTGGATTCCTTGTCTTATAGAACGAAATGGCGAGGAGAGGAAACGGAAGGCGTGGTGGGGGTTGTACCGGTGGTCGTAACGGTGGGCGAGGCAGGACCCTGCACGCCAAGAGTACAGTGAAGAAGAAAGTATTCACACTGAGCCAGAAGTTAGTATGCACGGGACTGAGCCGACTCATGTCAAAGAACAACAATTCACTTTTGAACCGGAAGTGAGAGCTGCTCTGGCACGCGAGTTCACTGAGTTGATGAACGTTTCTTTGCCAGGACTGTTGGCAGAAGCGTTAAAGAAGGCTAGTGAGACGGGTGGGTCTAACACGGCGGTTGGTACCCCGAACACTGAGGCAATCAACGCACCGCTTAACCATGATTGCGACTATAAGTCCTTCAAGGCATGTGATCCGCCGGTTCTCACTGGAAAGAAAGACGCGGTGGCTACGTTTGATTGGGTGATCCGTATGGAAGATGCCATTCGTCTGAGCGAGTGTCGAGCGAATCAAGTTGTGAAATTCGCTGCTAACTCCTTTAGAGAGGAAGCATCCCATTGGTGGGAAGGTGTACGTCAAGCCACGGGGGACGAGGCTGTGGATGCGATGATGTGGACTGATTTGAAAACTTTGGTGATCAAGAATTTCTGTCCAAGGAATGAGATCGAAAAGGTAGAAATGGAATTTCTGGGGATTAAGGCCGGGAGCATGACGCACCGGCAGTACACCACACGGTTCAATGAACTGGCACGTCTGGTGACACATCTTGTCACGACTGAGGAAAGAAAGATTGCCTGCTACATTGAAAGGCTGCCGGACCAGGTCCGCACCTATGTTAAGGCAAGCACCCCTACTACCTATGATTCGACAGTAGAACTGAGCGACGTGGTATTTGATGATCTGGCGCTGAATGTCGTTGCCATTGAAGTGCCTAAGAAGAAGCTGAGTTTCCCCGCTAAGCGATTGGCTGGGAAGTTGTTTGGGGGCTTTGGACAAACAGGCCAGGGTAGGCGAGACAACAGTCTGTCAAAAATGTGGGGTAAGACATGCGGGTGAATGTCGGCTAGGGACAAATCTGTGCTACAAATGTGGCAAGACTGGACACTACTCTCGTGAATGCATGCAAGGCATTAAATTCTTTAATTGTGGTGAAAGCGGCCACATAAGCCGGGAATGCACCAAACCAAGAATGGGTGAAGCGGCAAAAGGGAAAGGCCTCGAGAAGAAAGAAGAGAGGCCCCGAGCAAAGACTCGTGCGTACGCACTGACGCAAGAACAAGCCAGGGCAGACCCCGATGTGGGGTCAGGTACGTTCATCCTTGAAAACACTTTTGTTTTTGTGTTATTTAATTCGGGTGCCAGTAAAAGTTTTATATCTGCGACTTTTTGTAAACGAGTGAAGTACACTGTCAGTAAGCTAGAAAGGGCCTTTAGCATAGAAACTGCTGAGGGTAGAACTACGAGAGTGACCGATGTAGTTGACAATCCCACGATAAAAATAGAATGTCATAGGTTCCTTGTCAGATTGTTTGTTATGGTTTTGGAAGGGTTTGATGTTGTGTTGGGTATGGATTGGTTAACTGCCAACGAAGCACAAATCATATGTAAATGAAAGATAATCCTACTCAAGGCTCCGGATGGTAGCAAAGTCGAGATTTTTGGAGATCGTGATGCCCCGATGCCAAACGTCATCTCAATGATTAAGGCAACAAATTACTTAAGGCGCGGATGCGAGGCTTATCGGGTGTACGTAATTGACAAGTGTGAGGAAGTGAAGGAACTAGACGATGTACCCGTGGTACGCGAGTACCCGGAGGTGTTTCCAGAGGATTTTCCTCGGATACCACCCGACAGAGAGATTGAGTTCCAAATCGACTTAGTACCAGATGCCCAGCCTGTGGCTAAGGCTCCATATCGACTAGCACCAGTGGAGATGAAAGAACTTATGGCCCAATTAGACGAACTTCTTGAGAAGGGATTTATACAACCGAGCATCTCGCCTTGGGGTGCTCCGGTGTTGTTTGTGAAGAAGAAGGATGGTTTGATGAGAATGTGTATTGATTATCGCGAGTTGAACAAACGAACGGTGAAGAACAAGTACCATTTACCAAGGATCGACGACCTGTTCGATCAATTGCAAGGCGCAAGTTGGTTATCAAAAATTGACCTTCGATCCGGGTACCATCAGTTGAAGGTGAGGGAAGAAGACACACCGAAAATTGCATTTCGCACGCGTTATGGACATTTCGAGTTTCGCGTAATGTCTTTCGGATTGACGAACGCCCCAGCAGCGTTCATGGATTTGATGAATAGGGTGTGTCGACCGATGCTGGACCGATCGGTAATTGTGTTCATCGATGATATCCTCATCTACTCCAAGAATGAGGGTGATCACACATGTCACTTAAAGGAGGTGTTGGAGGCTCTGAAGAAGGAAAAGTTGTATGCTAAGTTCTCCAAATGAACGTTCTGGCTTAGAGAAGTCCAATTCTTAGGTCACGTCATTAACGCGAACGGAATTATGGTTGACCCAGCAAAGATAATGACGGTAAGGGAATGGAATATTCCTAAGACGCCAACTGAAATCCGAAGTTTCTTGGGATTGGCAGGCTACTATTGGAGATTCATCCAGGATTTCTCAAAAATAGCTTCACCGTTGACAAAGTTGACTCGAAAGGAGGTAAAGTACGAATGGGGTTTGACCCAGGATGAGGCGTTTAAGGAATTGAAGGAAAAGCTAACCAAAGCTCCAGTCTTGGCCCTTCCCGAGGGCAATGAAGACTTAGTGGTATACTCTGACGCTTCGGGTCAGGGATTGGGATGTGTGTTGATGCAATGCGGGAGAGTGATCGCGTATGCGTCACGACAGTTGAAGATTAACGAAGCTAATTATCCGACTCACGATTTGGAACTTGCTGCTGTCGTATTCGCATTGAAAATCTGGAGGCACTACCTTTACGGGGTGAAGTTTACTATTTACTCCGACCACAAAAGTTTGAAGTACTTCTTCGAACAAAGGGAACTTAATATGAGGCAGAGACGATGGTTGGAACTATTGAAAGACTATGACTGTGAAATCATATACCATCCTGGAAAGGCAAACGTGGTGGCAGACGCTCTAAGCCGAAAGGATTTGCCTGCTCCTATTAGAGTGAAAGCTTGCCAGTTGGTGGTGACATCAGATGTGATGAGGGAAATTGAAAGAGATCAAGATGAAGCACTGAAGGAAGAAAACATAAAGAAGGAAAGAATGGTTAGCCAACAGGACAAGTTGGAATATAACACCCTTGGTGTTAGGACACGTTTTGGGCGGGTATGGATACCTATTGGTGGCAAGCTTAGAACCAAAATCCTGGATGAGGATCATAAGTCTCGGTACTCTATCCATCCTGGTAACAATAAAATGTACCAAGATCTGAGGAAGGAATACTGGTGGCTTGGAATGAAACATGAGGTGACAAAGTATGTAAGCAAGTACTTGACTTGCTCACAAGTAAAGGCCGAACACCAAAAACCGTATGAAAAGATTCAACCACTTGATATACCGGAATGGAAGTTGGAACACATTACCATGGACTTCAAAACCAAGCTACCTCGCACAGCTAAAGGTCATGACACCATTTGGGTAATTGTGGACCGTTTAACGAAGAGTGCTCATTTCCTACCTATTCGCGAGACGTTCTCATCGGAAAGGTTAGCGGAAGTATTTATTAACGAAGTAGTAGCACGACATGGGATGCCTTTGATGATCATATCTGACCGGGACACACGATTCACATCGAGGTTATGGATAAGATTTCACGAGGCGATGGGCACGAGACTCAATGTTAGCACAGCATACCACCCACAAACGGATGGTCAGTCCGAAAGGACCATTCAGACATTGGAAGATATGCTTCGTGCTTGTATCTTCAATTTTGGCGGCAGTTGGGACAGTCATCTGCCGTTAGCCGAATTCTCCTACAACAATAGGCATCACATGACGATAGGCATGCCGCCGTACGAAATGTTGTATGGGAGAAGATGCAGGACCCCGGTTTGTTGGGGTGAGATTGGACAGAAGGAATTAGGAAGTATTAAATTCGTAAGAGAAACATCGGAAAGGTTTGATCAAATCAAAGCACGAAAGAAGGACGCACAAGATCGTCAGAAATCCTATTCGGATAAACGACGAAGGCCTATTGAGTTTGATGTTGGGGACAGAGTAATGTTGAAAGTGTCACCCTGGAAGGGAATCATACGATTCAAGAAGAGAGGAAAGTTAAGTTCGAGGTTTGTCGGACCATTCAGGATAATGGCACGGTTGGTGAAGTCGCTTATCGGTTAGAGTTTCCTGATGAGTTAAGTGGGATTCATCCCACCTTCCATGTATCACACTTGCGAAAGTGTTTGGCGGATGAATCGGCTCACGTACCACTTACTGACATCGAGGTCGACAACAGCCTTAACTACATCGAAGAATCTGTGGCCATCTTAGACAGAAAGGAGAAACGTTTACGTAATAAGATGATTCAATTGGTTAAAGTCCAATGGAAGCACCGAAAGGGATCGGAATGTACTTGGGAAACAGAGACGGAAATGTGGAAGTCGTACCCTCAACTATTTGACTCATGATAGGTCTCGGGGACGAAACCTATTGTAAGGGGGATAAACTTGTAACATCCCAAAAATAAAACGACAGTTATAATAACGGGTTAGAATGCGAGAACGAACGGAATAAATGAACGAGGCATGCCGGGCTAGAAGGGGGCGAACATAGGGGAGCCTCCCCTGTAAATAGCCTAAGTCAGCACCCTTTTCTCTCATTTGCAACATCTAGAGAGAAACCGTAGAGAGAGAAAGTTGGCGGATCGACCTGAGATTCCAGCGAAGTGTTGCTCCATAGCTCGTGAGAAGAACCTCCGGATCAGAAGCTCGATACAGGTAACGATCTAGCTTAGATCTGATTTTTTGTTCGTTTTGGGTTTTGGATGAAAAGGTAACGTTTTTACGGATGAAACTGGAAGAAAAACATAGATTTGAGTTTTTAAACGAAAAGCAAACGTTTTGAATGTAAACAAGTTCGGGTTCTTGACGTGATCAGATCCGCATGCGAAAGTTAGGGTTTTTGCGGAGAAGCAGATCCTGCGTACTTATCAAGTACGCAAGAAGAAGGTCATGCGTACTTATCAAGTACGCATGAAGCAAAGCCTACGTACTTATCAAGTACGCATGAAGCGAAGTCTGCGCACTTATTAAGTACGCAAGAACAAGGCCCTGAGCACTTGCTAAGTGCGCAGGCATCAAGCTGGTTAGTAAAGTCAGTATAGTCGCCTAATTCAGAATGGTTAAAACTTTAGAGTCGGGATTAGGTCTGATGCGTATTTAACTAATCAATTCAGATCGGAAGTGACGTTGTTGGACCTTTGTTTAGGACAACCCAGATTAGCTTATCAAGTGAGTTCTAGAAACCCTTCTTTAAATGTTTTAATTAATATTTTTAGGCTGGTGCGCATACATACGAAACGATGTTTACGAAATGATGTTTACGAAATGAGGTTTATAAAACGATGTTTACGAAGGACGATTTTATGAAATTCTTTGCCAAACAAAGTTTATGAAATGTTTACGAATGAAATGTTATTTAATAAAACGTACGAATGCTTTAACTAAAATGAGGTAATGGTTTTGAGAAAGTCACGAATGAAGGAATCTGCCACGAGTTCCTACTAGAGCTAGGGTATGTATGTATGTATTGGCCTTACCCTTATGGGGGGCCTTTGCGGCTGGCTAACGGTTGTACAACTGGTTGATGATGGGGTGACGACGGTCACCCATGGGATTACCGGGATCCCGATGGAAGGTACTATTCCTTGCGGGGAAATAGTGCCTATGTTATGTTCTGTCTTCCTAGAGGTAATGAGCCTTAGGAGACATATGTTTGGTCCACCTAGAGGTAACAAGCCTTAGGATACCCGGTGACGGATGACTTAGAGGTAACGAGCCTTAAGTTCATCCGTTGGTATGCGATGTATGGAATTGACGGTTACGAGAAGGCGCAGATTCGGTTCATGTTGACTTATGTTATGATGCTATGTTACGATGTTATGATGATGTTAAGTTATTGCATGTTTTACGTACGCTTTTGTTAAACAAATGTATGTTATGTTTTTGGCAAAATGTTTATGTTAAGTTTTATGTAAAGCTAGAACTTACTAGCGTAGCTGACCTTTTAGTATGCATATTCAGGTTAAGGCAGGTTATGATAATGGACGGTGATGTTGGGCGGCTTGATGAGTTACCCGGATGATATGAAGATTGGCATCCCGTTATGATTAGTTATGTTATGTTTTAGACTATGTTACGCTTCCGCATGTTGAATAATGTTTTGATTATGTTATAATGAAATTTTTTCTGCGTTATTTTGATATTCAAGTCTAAGAACTATTTATGAATGATTAAATCCAACAAGTGAGGCCTCCCGGGTTTGGGGCCTTACATAGGGGGTGGTAACTGGTTGTGCAGATGGGGTGCCTGATACGGATTTCTTGATGGAGGTGATCTAGATGTTCGAAGTCTTGGGCCAGTGTTCCTAATCTAGTCTGCTCCTATGTCAAACCTTGCTCTAGCAGCTTGGGGGTGTTGGTGATTGATAGTATGGTGATCCATTGTCTTCTTCCTGTTCAGACTCTGTTCCAGGATGGTATACCGGGGAGGGAGGAGAGTAGGAGCCCATGTCTAGCTGAAAACGAAGGGAAAAGATTATAAGTGGTATATAAAAATATACTAAGTGTTAGATATAGGATTTTTCATGAATTTAGAGTTTGACTAGTCATGACACCGAGTCTTCACAATATTATTTTAGGAGTAACACTTGACCTATAAGTAGTGTACCCATGAAGATAATTCGCAGGAAAGAGGGGTGGGTCACAAGAGACACACTTAAGTACCCGGTCCTTCCTTAGCTAGAATTTCTCATGGGTCTACACACACTCTTCTGGCCATCATGTACTAATAGCACTATCGTTTGGGCTCATGGTCATGATAAGAATCATTATGGACTAGGCTTTGAGGCCCAAAGGTAATGTTTATTTACTCCAGCGGACTTCCAATTCTTGGAGGGTAAGTGGGCTTCTTCGTTTCTTATTAATGGGCATTAGGCCCAATGGTTTAAGCTTTGCCCACAAAAGATGATGGTGACATAGTGTGTAAGGATGAAGGTGTATAAGGAACTAGGTATGGATAAGTATGTGGTAAAACTTAGGATAACACTTAATGGAATCAAATAGGTAGCATGTATATAGCAATGTTTATTAGCACATGAGTTTTCAAGTAGTGTAGTACATAGACTATCATGTATTGCATAATGCAATGAAATGCCTAGAATAATATGTAGGGTAATCACACAAAGTATTAAACATGTAGCATTTAGTAACGTGGCAAATACCATGTAACATAGAGCATGGCATAAGATGTGTGTCCTAAGGTTATAGTCTAGGTCATGGGTGTCAAATAACCTAATTCCCTATAACCGAGACTCTGATACCAATCTGTCACACCCCTACCGATGACGGAATACGTCAGGGCCGGACATGGAGACTGTTCATAGCTCATGATCAACTAAATAGTTTCATAGATTGAACTTTGATTAAATTACAAGTAAATGTTCACAAAAAAAAACAGATCCAATAATCAAAAGTGAACAACATAATTTCCATGTTTTATTTAACTAGGACTTCATCCCTATGTTGAGCGTCTTGAATCACTTAATCACACACTTGTACCTGAAACATGGTAAAAACAAGGTCAACTAAAAAGTTGGTGAGCATACATAGGTTTTGACTCTAAATAGTATCATTGTGTTGCGTGTATACAATCCATACATATCATGGTTAATAAGGCAATCATTGAGAGTTACTATTGTGAAACCAAATTGTACAATCAAACCTTTGTAATTAGCATGCAAAAACTAAAATGTGTTGTCGGTAACAATCACCCTACCTGGGTGGGTTTGTGAGACTCAATAGATCTATCATTGTTAACCGTCGGCTTGTGTAGTTAATGATTGCACATGTAAATTGCACACAAAATGTAATTTACACACCTAGTACTCAAACATAAGGCTCAAATTGCACACATGAATGTAGAGTGGAATTGTATTGTGTAGTTTGTAAACATTGTATAATTGAACTCATGTTCCACCCCAAAAATGTAAATAGTGTAAAAAGGGGCTATGTAAACTCACCTTGATGTTGCGATTCAAAATTGAACTAGGTTGTGTGGGCAAATGATCCGGTTTAACGATGCCCTAAACAAAAAGTCATATATATTTAATACATAGAAATGATTAGAGGAAAAAGGAACGAAATGATTTGGGATTTTAGGGTTTGGAGTGAACAAACAATCGGAAGGATATTAAAGATACGAATTTCAACGATACATATAGTGATACATATAAATGAGATCACATGAAATAGTGCCTTATAGATTTTATTTATAAAAGATTTAGGCGCCGACGATAAATATAAATTGTAAATATATCTTGTTAAGACCATAGTTATTAAAATGGAATATTATAATATGTGGTAATTTGAAATGATAAATTAGTTATTTGTATTATTGTTTATGAAAGCCAATTTAAAAGAACCTTAATATTTGAGATAGTAGTATTAATATGTTTAGAATAATTATGAAATCTCATGATATTAGCAACACTAAAACGTTATTACAAAATTGTAAAAGTATATGTTATTAGTAATAACCTAGCAATAAAATCATACTATTATCTTTATAAATCATATATTTTTTTTTATTTTGAAAATAGAATACTACTATTGTCAAAGTAACGAGATTTATTAAATTGTTAAACTTTATGATCAAAGAGAATAATATTCCACATAATGATACCATAGTTTATAAAATTTAATCTTTACTTAATCTTAAAGTTTATAAAATTCTTAATGTTTATATATATACATATATGTATGTATATATATATATATATATGAGTGTGTGATAGTGAGTGTTAAACAAGAATATGGGAGAAAAATGAACACAGAAGAAAAAAATGGGGGCACCACTAGAACCCATGACCTGGTCGAAGCCTACATAGAGGCTTACCACTGGACCAAACCCCTTTACTTTGATTAGAGATTAGCAATTATTACTGTTATCATAAAACCCGATTGTGTCTCCTTCCCCAAATCATGAAATCGAACCCTAGTCCCTAGATCAACACAAACAAGTGCATGTCAAGGCACGTTTAGGGCTTCGAATCGCGGTGTAAAAATGAGTGGGGACTTGGTTGAATACCTGAGAATCGGACCTGGTTGGTTGTGAAAATGAGGGATTCCTCCTCTGTGTCTGATCGCGATCGAGAGGGAGGGAAAGAGGACGGGTTTGAAGCTGCTTCGAGTTGTAAATCGATAGGGGATTATAGGGAGGTTATAAACGCGTATCACAGCTTGGAATGGACGGGATTTGCGGGATTTTGAGCATGAAATCGTGGGTTTCCAAACCCAAACTGTAACTCCCAAAATGGGTAAAAAAAACGCGTATCCTCAATCAATTTATGTAATTTCGAGTTGCCATTCATTCATAAGTCGTTTAGAAATTGATTGGGATGATTTGAATCCCGTAGTTATAGGGATTGATGGAGGATTGGAAGGGTTTGACTTTCTATAGTCAAAATTGGTGATAAGCTTATTCTAGGGTTCATATTATGGAAGGGAGGGTTTCAATCATAAAATGAGGGGTTCAAGGCTTAATGAGGGGTTTAATTGACACGAGGGGTTCAATTTCCAGTAAATTATAATTCTTCCTTTTTATAAAACCATAACATTTATTATTCATATTATTATCATTCTTTTTTTTTAGAATTTAAAACCTTATTATTTTTTTACAATTAAATATATATATATATATATAAATATATATAAAAAAAATAAAATATGTAAATATGAGGTTAAAACTCACACATTTTACTTATATATGTATAAACATACTCACATGTGTTATATAAATATTAGAGAATAATATGTAATGCCAGGTAAAAATGTTTGAATTGATACATGTTAATAATGATAATTAATGTGACAAAAATGTGTTTGAACAAAAACGAGATTGAAACAGATGTCATTTTGTATAGAATAAAATAAAAAATAATACTAGGAAATCATGAATGTTACATTCCAGGCGAAGGTTGAGGTTCTGCTTCTTAGTAATTCTATAAGATCTTGCTCAATATCCTTGGGGATATTGGTTACAAAAATCAACTTGACATCATGATCCTCTATGCTTAAGGATATTTCTTTAACATCCTGCTCTTTGGTTTCCAAGACGTCTCGGGCTTGTTTCTTTAATTGCTATGCTTGCCTGGTTTTGACAGAGGCCTTCGTCGAAGAAGTGTAGCAATACTTAGCCTCTTGTTGTTCATGTTAATCTTCACTACCCCCAAGGGGTCGGCATCTTGACACACTGATGATATGTTGAGGGTACCGCCTTCATGTCGTGTATCCATGGCCTTCCTAGAATGATATTATAGCAAGACAAAGAATCTATTACACAAAATTTTTGTATAACATTTACCCCCTTCAATATATATATTGGTAGCTTTATCTCTCCTACTGTGTTTTTAACTTCTCCGCTGAATCCTACCAGCACTGAGGATTTGAAATAATTTCAGAGTCCGGGATCCCCATTTTCTTCAGGACTTCATGCTGAATTATGTTCACCGAGCTCCCTCCATCAATCAGTATCCTTCTGATGAAGTGGTTTGAAATATATAGAGTGATTACTAGACCATCATGATGAGGATCCTTTACATCATTTCTGTCATCTTCGTCACCTTTTCCTCGGTTAGGCTGGAGGTTCTGAAAGGCCTGTTCCCTTTTTCTGTCTTCGCTTCTTTGGCATTCCTTTTTGCCGCAGAGTAAGAAGTGCCACAAATATCAGATCCACCAGATATAAAACCTGTTACCTTGGCATCCGGCGGCGGGGATTTTGCTCTTTGAGGGATCCTGTCATGATCCTTAGTCTTGTTCTTTCCTTTGCCTAGAAATTCTTTGAGATGCCCTTTGCTTAAGAGGTAGCTTATCTCTTTCCGCAAAGCAATGCAATCTTCCGTCACGTGACCAAAGTCCTCGTGAAAAGCACACCACTTGGACTTGTCCTTCCAACCTGTGCCCTTCTCAAATTTGCGAGGCCATCTGGATTTTTCGCCAAGATCCTGCATAGCAAATAGTAAACCAGTTGTATCAAGAGAAAAACAGTATTCGGATAACTTAGGATATTCTTTCTCTTCCTCATCATCTTCTACAGCGTTAACCTTGTGATAGTCAGGTTTAGAATATGGCTTGGATCTGTACGACTTGAAAGGTGCAGGTTCAGCTTTCCGGTTAGGTTGAGTGTAGCTTATCGGAGCATTCACCCTTTGCTGGATCTTTTTATCATCTTCCAGCCTAATAAACCTCAATGCTCGGTTCCTGACTTCATCAAGGTTCATGCAAAGATTCATGACAAGGTCTTTGTAAAATTGAGAATCCTTCTGTAGTCCCATCTTGAATGCCTGGACTGCAGTGGCAACGTCAAGGTTCGGGATGTCCAGGGATTCCTGGCCGAACTTGCTGACATAATCCCAAAGGGACTCTCCGCTGTTCTGAGTTATCCTGTATAAGTCACTTGTTAACCTTTCAAAAGTTCTAATGCAAGAGAACTGATTGTTAAACAAATTGATTAAGTGAGCAAACGAAGTAATAGAATCAGGTTTAACGTTGTAATATCTGTACTTTTCCGTTTACAATTTCCGGCCATTTGGCATTTATTGTAAACCCTAATTATCCATATTTAATAATATGTGAAAATTCTTAAAATGAATTTCTTAAACTATGTGGCTAAAAACCATACTCAAACTATGTATTAGGGCTAATATTCATGGTATTTGAATAAAGTCCCTAAACTATATAAAATAAATCTCATAAATTATCTAAGTGTAAAAAAAAAAAATGTACTTATTTAATTTGGAAAATCTTAATTGTGTTTTATTCAATTAAAACACAAATTATATAAATTAAAATGATTTATATAAAATTATTATGAATGTTTAAGAAATAATAAGATTTATTCCTAAATAAATTAAATAAATAAAGTTTAATTAAATAAATATTTTTAAGATAAAGTTTTATAAAAATATGTCATTTTATATATTTTTTTTTAATAAATTTAGTTGAACCCACTTGAACCAATGAACCCTTTGAACACATTGAACCCTCAATTTGGACCCTTGTGATTTAGAACCCATTTCACGCAGGTTTGACTTTTGAAAGTCAAACCGAACCCAAAGCTCTCAAATTTGTGCATTGATCCATCGATTATGAGTGTTAATGTGCAAATCAATCCACTGTAAACCAACATGCGACCGTTCTAACCGTTCATGACGAGTTTATTACAACCGAATTCAATGAATTGAACTCAAAACGGCTCGTAACCGTCCTTAGTTAAACCTGTATCAATTCATACGTTTCGAGTAAAATTGAAGCATAAAACTCTCTCACACACACTCGCGACACCTTTTACAAACTTTCTACACCCTCGTATCCATCGCATTGCTCTCCTGGAACTCCGACGAGCTCGCGATTTGCCGACCTCGGCTTGGTAGTCGTTCGCCCTCAATACTCAACCATTTCAGGTAATCTTTATGTCCACAGATTCGTTTTAAAGTAAGGATCGAAAGCCCCATGAAATCGGGATCGATTGTTGGCCTTGTCAACTGAATCGGGTGGCTAGGGCTCGGGTTACGAATTTGGGGAAGAAGACGAAGGCGGGTTGGGTGTTAAAATGGTTGCACTTCGGATATAAACCAAGGCATTAGCCCAGTTCAAACCGGTTAAGACACTTGACTCGTACGGGGGAGGTCGTGGGTTCGAGCCACAGCCCCGCACCTCTACCCTTTTTCCTATTTTTGATTTTTATTAATTAAATCTTTAATCTTTAAAAAAAATTCATAACTTTTTATTTACAACTCGAAAATGTACAAATAAATAGTCCAAATTTTTGTAATAAAATTCTCTACTGTTTTATAAAATAAAAACAGAAAAACTTTCTGAGTTTATAAAATTATTTATTTAAAAGTCTAATTTTAAAACTTGGATTATTTATTTAATATTAGCAAACTTATTCCAAAAATCCTACAAAAATTAAAGAAACTTAATTTATATATTCTTAACGAAATATTAAGTTTCTGGAACTTTTAGACATTTTTACTAATTTTCACAAATTTAACTTGTAATTAAATCAATAGATTTATTGATTTAATTAAACTAAAAATAAATGAATTTTATAAAAATTCACTATTTAACAGAAAATATTCATATGATTTATATATAAATTATATTTATTTTTTTTCACTATTTTCATTAATACATTTAGTTAATAAAAGGATTTATTAATTAAATTTCTAAATGAGTAATTAAGTAATTAATTACTTAAAACATATTTAAATTACTAAACATAATAATTTAGCAATTTAAATACTTACATCTAAAATTACATACCTTAAACTATAACCTAATTACATTTTCAAACCTTAAACTTTCCAAAACCCTAATTTCCCAAATTCGAGAACACGAACGAACCTTAGCTTATTTCCTTTAAACTAAATGACTAAACTACAACTATAATAGGTTAATTGTGACCTACTTTGGGTTATATCTTTGGATCAAACTTAGCTTGGAAACTACTTACAAACCATGTGAGTTTTCATGCCCCTCTTTATACATTTTATCACTTTTGGGGTGAAACATGTTCCTATATAATTACACTTACACTATTGACAAATCTCACAACTTGAAACAAATTCCCTTATGTTAGACTTGTTTAATTGCATTATGTGGCTTATTTGTTGATTACACTAGTTCATATTATTAACTGTTTCGACAGCCTATGAATGGAATTAGTGGTACCATGTGGGTTAGCTACCCCATGCATTTCTTTGATCTAGGATGCATGTAATGAATTCTGAAACTGAAAAACTGTTAACTATATGTTGGACAATCTGAATTGGATAAATCTTAAAAGGAAGGTTTAATTTGGACTGTGTGTATATACAATAAGACTATAATGTATTACTTGTCTTAGCATGGAATTTGTACTTTATCTAAACTACTATATCTATATCTACCATGATTGCTCACCAACAATTCATTTTGTTGATAACTCTTATTTTAAACATGTTTCAGGTGCACCAAGTTCAAGCAACGCTTGATTTATGTTCAACACTTAGGCTTTGACTTAGAAACTTGAAATCTGATTTTTATCTTGTTTGGAACTATGTTTTGTCTTGTTTATTTAAACTATTTGTAGCCTTTGAGGCACTTTTAATATTATTGAATAAAATTATGAAATTTTAATAGTTCCAAGTGCTACGAGCAATCTGGTCACAACTCGGGTCATACTCCGACGTGTTCCGCCGCCCGGTTGGGGTGTGATAGATTGGTATCAGAGCCTTGGTTATAGGGATTTAGGTTATTAGAAATCTTTAACCTAGACTATAACTTTAGGACCCTCTTTTAGTCTTGCATGATTAGGAACTTATGTGTTTATTTGTCAAATTCTAAATCTTTAACACAAATCTTACAAATCCTCAAAATTCTAAGACTTTACCCTATACTTCCATCAATATTCTTTTATATGAAATTCTTCAATGTTTTAAAATATTTTATAAAATTCCCTAGACTTTGTAAGTCTATCCAAAAAATCTCGTTAAGGTTTAAGACTTTGACAATGTTCAGAAACTCGTGCAATCTGGAAGGGTGAATGCCTGTATTCTGAGTTTCCTGTCTAGGCAAGCGTATTCGTACAAATCCAAATTACTGGACCTGTTACGCTTACCTGGGGATTCTCGGGATGAGTGTTCACTTATAGGCTAAAGCATGACTTTCTCAAATATTGTTGAAATCTTATTAACCTTGATATGTCCTAAGTAATTGTGAGGTAAAACCCAACCAACACAATTACTAACTATGTGTTTAAACTTAAGCCTATCTTTACTTTCAAAGCTTAACTCTTGAATATTATTATTCATCTCAAACTTGCATTTTACTTTATTTTCTTATAGAATGTCTGATCCCGTTGATACAAATCCGGCACTCACACAACAAATTGTTGATCGGATTGCTGCAATACTACCAGCTCTGTTTCAACATCGTAATCAAAGCTCTTCTAATAACAACAACAATGCTTGCAACTTCAAATACTTTAATTCGTGTTCACCACCAAAGTTTTCGGGTCATGAAGGAGCCACTGGACTACTCCAATGGTTTGAAGGCATTGAGAATACCTTCCTTAATGCTGGTGTTCCCGAGGCACTCAAAGTCCAATATGGCTCAAGCGTCTTTCAAAAGCGTGCACTAACTTGGTGGAACGGCGAGAAAACTACTCGCACCGTTCTTGTTGCTATGGCTCTTCCTTGGGCTGAATTCAAGGAACTCATGATCAATGAGTTCTGTCCTCGAAACGAAATGATGAAGATCGAGGAGGAATTTTGGACTCTCTCCCAAGATAGTGGTGACAATTCTGCTTATGTCACTCGTTTTTATGAGCTTTGTCTACTCGTTCCTCACCTAGTCGACACCTTGGCTAGGAAGATTGAGAAATTCTGCAAGGGACTCCCAATTAAAATCAGGAGTGCTGTTCTTAGTAGTAGACCTGCTACTATCGAAGAAGCTGTTCGTCTTTCAGCCACACTTACCGACACTTATGTCGATGCGGGAATCCTTCACCGCAAGGGAGAAAAGAAACCTGCTGTGGTTGCTGCTGTGACTTCTAAACCTGAACCTACTGGTAGAAACAGGAAGAGAAAGTCCAACCATAAACAAAATTATGGGACTGTTACACCTGCTCAACCTGTGAGCCAAGTAGCACCTGCTACTACTACTACCTTCAGTCCAACCAAGAAGGCTTATTCGGGGAGTTATCCTCAATGTGATATTTGCAAGTCTCACCATCTTCCCAATGCACCGTGTTGGGTTTGCACAAAGTGCAAAAGGTTGGGACATACTCAAGATCGTTGCCGAACCCCAAGCAACACTCAATCTCAAGTGCAAGGCCATAACGTGATACAAAACACACCATCCTTAACTGTTAAGGCTTGTTTCCAATGTGGAGATCCAAGTCACTTCAAGGATAAGTGTCCATTACTGGCCAATGCAATAAAAGCTTCAATCTCTGCTTCCAAAGGCCGAGTCTACACCATTACTGCTAGTCAAGCCGACAACGATGTTGTCAATGGTACGTATCTGATCAATAATCAATATGCTACTATTTTGTTTGATTCTAGTGCGGATAAAAGTTTCGTGTCCTTTGACTTTGAACCAATGCTTGCTAAGACTAGAACCCAACTAGACAAAACTTATAATGTAGAAGTAGCTAACGGGAAATCCGTTAAAGTTGACTCAATCATTGCAAACAATCAACTACAACTTAACGAACATACTTTCTCTATTGACTTAACTCCTATGCAACTTGGGAGTTTCGACGTGATCGTCGGCATGGATTGGTTATCCAAACATCGTGCTGAGATCGTTTGTGCCGACAAATTCATAAAGATTCCTCTGCCGTCTGGTGAAATACTACACGTGTATGGAGAGAAACAACCCAAAGGCTTAAAACTGATGACTATAACAAAAGCTCAGAAGTACCTCAACAAGAATTATCCAGCTTTTCTAGCTCACGTTGTGAAAGAGAAGGACAAGGGTAAACTCATGGCTGATATTCCTGTGATTAAGGACTTTGCTGAAGTATTTCCGGAAGACCTACCGGGAATTGCCCCTACACGACAAGTCGAGTTTCGTATCGACCTTGTGACTGGTGTAACTCCTGTGGCAAGAGCACCATATCGTCTTGCACCATCTGAAATGCAAGAACTTGCTAGTCAACTTCAAGAACTCTCTGATAAAGGATTCATACGTCCTAGTTCCTCACCATGAGGAGCACCTGTCTTATTCGTCAAGAAGAAAGATGGATCTTTTAGGATGTGTATCGACTATCGGGAACTCAACAAATTGACTGTCAAGAATCGATACCCACTTCCAAGGATTGACGATTTATTTGATCAACTCCAAGGAGCTTCTATTTTCTCAAAGATCGATCTTCGTTCGGGTTATCACCAACTACGTGTTAAGGAGGAAGACATTCCCAAAACAGCTTTTAGAACTCGCTATGGACACTACGAGTTTGTTGTCATGCCATTCGGTTTGACTAACGCACCTGCCGTGTTCATGGATTTGATGAATCGTGTTTGTCGACCTTATTTGGATAAATTCGTCATTGTCTTCATTGACGATATTCTTATCTACTCAAAATCTAAGCAAGAACATGAAGAACATCTTCGTTTAGTACTTGATCTTCTTAAACAGGAACAACTTTATGCTAAATTCTCCAAATGTGAATTCTGGCTAAAGGAAGTCCAATTCCTAGGTCATGTTATTAACGAGGCTGGGATTCATGTTGATCCTGCTAAAATTGAAGCTGTAAAGAATTGGATTGCTCCTAAAACACCAACAGAAATCCGTTCTTTTCTTGGACTAGCAGGATATTATCGACGCTTTATTTCTAACTTTTCCAAGATTGCTGTTCCTCTCACTGCCCTAACTCATAAGGGTAGGATCTTTGAATGGGGACAAGAGCAAGAAGAAGCGTTCCAAACTCTTAAAGAAAACCTGTGCCATGCTCCAGTCCTATCTCTTCCCGATGGAAGCGATGACTTCGTTGTTTTCTGTGATGCTTCAAAGCAAGGACTTGGATGCGTTCTCATGCAAAGGGGTAAGGTGATTGCTTATGCCTCAAGACAACTTAAGGTTCATGAAGATAACTACACCACTCACGACCTCGAACTTGGTGCGGTCGTGTTTGCTCTCAAGATTTGGAGACATTATCTCTATGGAACCAAATGTGAAATCTTTACCGATCACAAGAGTTTGCAACATATATTCAACCAAAAAGACTTAAACATGAGACAACGTCGTTGGATGGAACTGTTAAATGATTATGATTGCGAAATCAAATATCATCCAGGGAAAGCTAACGTGGTGGCTGATGCGTTAAGTCGGAAAGAATATCCTAACATATGTTGTGCTCTTATTCAATCGGATATCGAGACCAAAATTCTTAAAACTCAACAAAAGGTTCTTTCCGAGGACAACATGCAAAAAGAATTGGGTTGTGGAGTTGAAAAACAATTGGAGACTCGACCCAATGGGTTACTACACTTCTTAAACCGCTTATGGGTTCCTGATCGGGATGATCTTCGTACTTTAATTTTTGACGAGTCTCACAAAACTCGTTATTCTATACACCCAGGAGCCGATAAAATGTACAAAGGCCTTCGCCAACACTATTGGTGGCCCGGCATGAAGAAAGATGTTGCCGTGTACGTTTCAAAATGTCTTACTTGTTCTAAGGTCAAGATTGAACATCAACGACCTTCGGGTTTGCTTGAACAACCCGAGATTTCAATGTGGAAATGGGAGTATATTTCCATGGATTTTATCACCAAACTTCCAAGAACACCTCGAGGATTTGATAGCATTTGGGTAATCGTGGACCGACTCACGAAATCAGCTCATTTTCTCGCAATTCGAGATGATTGGGGAGCTGAGAAGTTGGCTCAAGTTTATTTGGATGAGATCGTTCGTCTACATGGCGTTCCTCTTAATATCATATCTGATCGTGATAGTCGTTTCACTTCCCGTTTTTGGGGATCTCTACAATCGTTCATGGGTACTCAATTGAATTTGAGTACAGCTTACCATCCCCAAACTGATGGTCAAACAGAAAGAACGATTCAAACTCTTGAAGATATGTTACGTGCTTGCGTCCTTGACTTTGGAGGCAATTGGGACAAATATCTTCCACTAGCTGAGTTTTCGTATAACAACAGCTACCATGCTAGTATCGAGATGGCACCTTTCAAAGCTTTATATGGTCGCCATTGTCGTTCTCCTCTTGGCTGGGATGAGGTCGGTGAAGCACAAATCACTGGTCCCGCTCTAGTCCAAGACACCACTGATCGAATCATCCAAGTTCGCGACAATCTTCGTTTGGCTCGAGAGAGACAAAAGAAGAATGCTGATATTCGTAGAAGACCTCTTGAATTCCAAGTTGGTGACATGGTTCTTTTAAAGGTATCACCTTGGAAAGGCGTTGTCCGATTTGGGAAGAAAGGGAAATTCTCACCGCGATACGTTGGACCTTTCAAAATCATCAAACGTATCGGGAAAGTTGCTTACGAGTTGGAATTACCCGACAAGCTTAGCAATGTACATCCCACGTTTCATGTATCTAACCTCAAGAAGTGTCTTGCCGAGGGAAACCTCCAAGTTCCTCTTGACGAAGTTCACATTGACGAGTCGATGCACTTCGTGGAAAAGCCTATTGAAATCATGGATCGAGAGATCAAACAACTTAAAAGAAGCCGAATTCCGATTGTGAAAGTACGTTGGCAATCTAAACGAGGACCCGAGTTCACTTGGGAACGTGAAGATCAAATGAAGGCCAAGTACCCACACCTGTTCACAAACTCCACTACTTAATTTCGGGACGAAATTTCCTAAAGTATGGGAGACTGTAATATCTGTACTTTTCCGTTTACAATTTCCGGCCATTTGGCATTTATTGTAAACCCTAATTATCCATATTTAATAATATGTGAAAATTCTTAAAATGAATTTATTAAACTATGTGGCTAAAAACCATACTCAAACTATGTATTAGGGCTAATATTCATGGTATTTGAATAAAGTCCCTAAACTATATAAAATAAATCTCATAAATTATCTAAGTGTAAAAAAAAAAAATGTACTTATTTAATTTGGAAAATCTTAATTGTGTTTTATTCAATTAAAACACAAATTATATAAATTAAAATGATTTTTATAAAATTATTATGAATGTTTAAGAAATAATAAGATTTATTCCTAAATAAATTAAATAAATAAAGTTTAATTAAATAAATATTTTTAAGATAAAGTTTTATAAAAATATGTCATTTTATATATTTTTTTTTAATAAATTTAGTTGAACCCACTTGAACCAATGAACCCTTTGAACACATTGAACCCTCAATTTGGACCCTTGTGATTTAGAACCCATTTCACGCAGGTTTGACTTTTGAAAGTCAAACCGAACCCAAAGCTCTCAAATTTGTGCATTGATCCATCGATTATGAGTGTTAATGTGCAAATCAATCCACTGTAAATCAACATGCGACCGTTCTAACCGTTCATGACGAGTTTATTACAACCGAATTCAATGAATTGAACTCAAAACGGCTCGTAACCGTCCTTAGTTAAACCTGTATCAATTCATACGTTTCGAGTAAAATTGAAGCATAAAACTCTCTCACACACACTCGCGACACCTTTTACAAACTTTCTACACCCTCGTATCCATCGCATTGCTCTCCTGGAACTCCGACGAGCTCGCGATTTGCCGACCTCGGCTTGGTAGTCGTTCGCCCTCAATACTCAACCATTTCAGGTAATCTTTATGTCCACAGATTCGTTTTAAAGTAAGGATCGAAAGCCCCATGAAATCGGGATCGATTGTTGGCCTTGTCAACTGAATCGGGTGGCTAGGGCTCGGGTTACGAATTTGGGGAAGAAGACGAAGGCGGGTTGGGTGTTAAAATGGTTGCACTTCGGATATAAACCAAGGCATTAGCCCAGTTCAAACCGGTTAAGACACTTGACTCGTACGGGGGAGGTCGTGGGTTCGAGCCACAGCCCCGCACCTCTACCCTTTTTCCTATTTTTGATTTTTATTAATTAAATCTTTAATCTTTAAAAAAAATTCATAACTTTTTATTTACAACTCGAAAATGTACAAATAAATAGTCCAAATTTTTGTAATAAAATTCTCTACTGTTTTATAAAATAAAAACAGAAAAACTTTCTGAGTTTATAAAATTATTTATTTAAAAGTCTAATTTTAAAACTTGGATTATTTATTTAATATTAGCAAACTTATTCCAAAAATCCTACAAAAATTAAAGAAACTTAATTTATATATTCTTAACGAAATATTAAGTTTCTGGAACTTTTAGACATTTTTACTAATTTTCACAAATTTAACTTGTAATTAAATTAATAGATTTATTGATTTAATTAAACTAAAAATAAATGAATTTTATAAAAATTCACTATTTAACAGAAAATATTCATATGATTTATATATAAATTATATTTATTTTTTTTCACTATTTTCATTAATACATTTAGTTAATAAAAGGATTTATTAATTAAATTTCTAAATGAGTAATTAAGTAATTAATTACTTAAAACATATTTAAATTACTAAACATAATAATTTAGCAATTTAAATACTTACATCTAAAATTACATACCTTAAACTATAACCTAATTACATTTTCAAACCTTAAACTTTCCAAAACCCTAATTTCCCAAATTCGAGAACACGAACGAACCTTAGCTTATTTCCTTTAAACTAAATGACTAAACTACAACTATAATAGGTTAATTGTGACCTACTTTGGGTTATATCTTTGGATCAAACTTAGCTTGGAAACTACTTACAAACCATGTGAGTTTTCATGCCCCTCTTTATACATTTTATCACTTTTGGGGTGAAACATGTTCCTATATAATTACACTTACACTATTGACAAATCTCACAACTTGAAACAAATTCCCTTATGTTAGACTTGTTTAATTGCATTATGTGGCTTATTTGTTGATTACACTAGTTCATATTATTAACTGTTTCGACAGCCTATGAATGGAATTAGTGGTACCATGTGGGTTAGCTACCCCATGCATTTCTTTGATCTAGGATGCATGTAATGAATTCTGAAACTGAAAAACTGTTAACTATATGTTGGACAATCTGAATTGGATAAATCTTAAAAGGAAGGTTTAATTTGGACTGTGTGTATATACAATAAGACTATAATGTATTACTTGTCTTAGCATGGAATTTGTACTTTATCTAAACTACTATATCTATATCTACCATGATTGCTCACCAACAATTCATTTTGTTGATAACTCTTATTTTAAACATGTTTCAGGTGCACCAAGTTCAAGCAACGCTTGATTTATGTTCAACACTTAGGCTTTGACTTAGAAACTTGAAATCTGATTTTTATCTTGTTTGGAACTATGTTTTGTCTTGTTTATTTAAACTATTTGTAGCCTTTGAGGCACTTTTAATATTATTGAATAAAATTATGAAATTTTAATAGTTCCAAGTGCTACGAGCAATCTGGTCACAACTCGGGTCATACTCCGACGTGTTCCGCCGCCCGGTTGGGGTGTGACAAACGTTAAGTAGCCATTTTAGGGTTGATCATGTTAAGGTAGAGCCAAAGCCTTTGCATAAGCAGGCTTCTTTTAGGTCCGAGGGAATGGGGTTTATTTCCATCCGTTCCCTGTACTGCGTGGCGTGCTCCTCAGGATCTATAGTTCCATCGTACCACTTCATGTTAGGAGTCTGGAAGCGCTTGGGGATCTCAACATCACATATCGGTGGAGCGAATCTGGAGATCCTGTGACTTGTAGAGGACATCTCCGGTATAGGTTGGACCACACCTGGTACACTGGAGACCATCTCTCTTAACTTCTTTAACTCCTTGGCCATGGACGGAGTGATTCCTGTCTCCTGAACAAATTCGTTAGTATTTTGAAAATTGATTGAATGTGTTACCGTTCTCAGGATTTCGAAACGATGATCCCGGAGTAACTCAAAGATCCTGATTTGTCGTAACTCTAACAGCCAGGGTAGGGCCAACTAAAGTGATCCCTGTTTGCATGGGAAGAAAGTCTCCCTTATGGATTCCTAAGGATCCTGAATAATCAAAATCCAAGATCCTTGGTTGCAGCGGGGTCGTCACTTCCCTTGGTTTCTTCGATTCTTTAACCTTCTCATTCTCCCGAAACAACGCTTGGTTAGTCTTCCTCTGTTGTTTCATTTGTTGTTTCATTTCCGAGAACAGATCGAGGATATCGTTGTTTGATACGATCACAGGTATTCCGGATCCCGAAAAACCCGCAGAAGTAGTTTTCTTCGGCTGATTAACACTTTTTTTAAATGGAAGAGGAGGAATAGGGTTGACCAACCTAGAGCTCGAAGACGGAGCAGAAACAGAAGTATTTTTGGATTGGGATGACATTTTTGAAATTAGCTTTGAAAGATAGTGATTGAACACAAATTTTAGGAAATATTTAAAGATGAAAAGCATCACTTGCCCCACGGTGGGTGCCAAATTGTTTTGGGTAAAAATTATGTGAGCTAATTTTGTAACAAAACTTAGTTTGTGAGGTAGTGTGCTTGTAAGATCAATGAAAAACGATGTAAAAATGCAAAACTTGACACAATTGTTTACGAGGAAAGCCCTTGATCTTTAAGGATCTCTGACATAAAACCTCGGGAGGTGACAATCGACACCTGCCTCGTTTCTTGAATAAATGGTAAAAGGATTACAAGTGTAGAGAAACAAATGATCGTAAAACTAAGTGTTACAGAGCTTGTTGTGAGTGAATTGTATCGCTAAGTTTGTTGTGGTGTGTATTGATGTGATTCCTAATCGACCAAGATGCTCATTATATACAGATAATAGCTTAACTAATTATCTGAGAATCCCGGAATCGACTAAGTCTTCAAATACGACCGTTGGAGGCCACTCCACGCGTCTTCTACTTGTTCTCCTTGACTTCTAGACCGATTATTCAAGGATGAACTTGACTTCGCACGTTTTACCTGCGTATTAATCAAGATAAAAGAAAGATATAACGGTTAAATATTAAGGATACCGAAACCTGTTAGAATACCGAAGTATGTTGAAGATTCAGGATCCTTAGCTGTAAAATGACCCCTAACATCTGTCATAATGTATAGTTTATAAAAGAAGGAGATATATGTAATTTAAGTTTTATATTGGGTATATATGTAATTAGGTTTTAAAATAAGGGGATATATGTAATTCCCCCTTTATTATTAGTTTAAAAATGCTTTAGGGCGCGTTTGTTTTGCGGAATATTTTTGAAAGAATTGGAATTCGTCAAAGTAATTGTATTTGGATTTGTAATTTATCGAAAGAATTTGGAATTTGAACCCTAAAGCTAAATGTTAAAGCTAAAACCTAAAAAACTAAACCCTGAATGGTAAAACCCAAAAGCTAAGATAGCAAAGCTCGACGAGCCGGTTCCAATGCTGCTGGAATGAGTTCAATCGGTGTTCGTATGAGCCGGATATCGATTTTTAAAAAGTCTTTTTTAGGCTATTTAGGTAAAACTCACTTTTTATTTGATTTTCCATCTATATATTTATATATATTTGTCATTGTATGTTTAAAAGCAAGGAAAGTAAATTTAATAGAAGGAGACATCTTCAATCAAGCTTAACTTCTTTTTACACAATCTAGAAGCACTAACAACTCCCACTAATAACCCTATAATTCCCACTAATAACCCTATCAAATTAATTATATTATTTCTTTTTTCTAACTTTAGATATTATGTTTCTCACCCAAAGAGTTTAAGACTAAGAAAAAGAATTGTGATTATGAGAATGGATGATACGTTGAGTTCAAGTGGAGGTTTAACCTAGTCAAATTAGCTCACCAGTTATTTGAAACAAGAAAGTGTTTAAAACTTTTCATTAATCAATCGAGCTCGATCGGGCTAACCTCGAGTCAAGATTCAAAGTTCATGTGTTTTAAAATTGAGTTGAGCTTTAAGTCGATTACACCCATAGTAGCTACTTCACTAGTTGTCACAGGACATCCTGGTGATAAAAGGATGTACTATTCAATCCAATGGTTGTGGATTCAAATTTTATGAAGTGTAAATGTGGTGTTCTTAGAAGTAAAGTAGAGAGTGTGTTCCCGAGAAAAAAAAAGAAAGAAAAACTACTCCACTAATTGGATTTTATGAACTAATTAGATTGCGTTATTTACTTGATGTTAGAAGAACATGATAATGATATCATACTATTTTATTTTATTAATGTTGAAAAAGATAATCTAACGTACAACTTTATAAACCAAAAGCAAAATGCTAATGGATAAGAACATAATATTGATATAAAAATTTATACAAAGCATATGTATAGTATTTTAAATAAATATTACTTTTATTTTTTAAAGTATTCATTTAGGAAGAAAAGCTAGTAAAAGTTCAATTACTTTTATATCAGTAACTATAATGTCCAAAGTTTTAAACAAATTACTTATACTAGCAATCACAATTTACACTCCAATCCAAGTTTTCACAACGAAGCATAAGCTGGTTTGAGAGTTTAACTGAGAGTTTAACAGTTTGGATCACTGTTCAATTTTGATGATTTAACAGTTCATTACACATATTGAAACTGATCGTATAAACCGAACAGTCGTTAACCTTCATTACTTTTATTTTTGAAATTTTTTTATGTATATGCATTAACCATCTTTGTTATTAAAAAAAACTAATACAAAAAAAACAATTTAAAGAAAATCGTTTTAAACGGTCAAACTGAACTGTTTCGGACGGTCCAACTTTTGTTCGATTGGTCCTTTCTATAACCCTACTTAGCTGTTTCGTCCATAATTTTCGTCAAAAAATGATCGATAAAACCGGATCGTAAATAACTCAAACCAAAATAACTTTTATCTTAAAAATAACTAATAGTTTATTCGCCGCGCGCTGCGGCGGCTTCGAAACGTAGCCTAACTTGAATTCCGATGTCACGCGGCGTAATTGGTTCGGGTCGTCGCGGTACCATAATGATAACGACACTCACTATGTGTTACGATACCAAAAAATACTCGATTTTGAATACAAGTCCCTTTTAAAAAACTTTTTATATCAAAACGTTGACTAAAGAAGATTAAAAACAGCCGTACATTCCGTTTTTTTTTAAGTTAACGAACGAAATTTATTAAAGAAAAACAAAATTAATGCATAATTAAACAGGTAAAAATCGTAAATTATATATAGTATAGGGTGAAAAAAAAATTCAGCAGTCTGCCTGCTAGTAGGCTGCTTCACTATTCCTAACAGTTACCTTTTAAAAGGTTTAAAATTACTCCATAGCATAAACCATAACACAAATAATAATACTATAAGAGCATTCACAGCAGGTTCTGTATATGTTTGTGAGTGAGTTCTGCATATTTTAATAAGTGATTGTGAGTGGAGGAGAGAGAAAATGTTACTGTTCATCTGTATATTTGTGAAAACACTGTTCACCTCTATTAATTTTTTAATATTTTTTAAAAGTGGTTGTGAGTGCAAGAGAGAGCAAAGGTAATGATAAAGGTATTAAAAGTATTATTTAATTGAAAATAAGAGAGAAGAGATAGTGATTTTTAGTATAATTATAGAGATATGGATAAAGAAGCTGATGAGAATGCTTTAAAAAGAGATATGTCGTCTCACCTACAATAGAATTGAATTATATAATTATATTATTTACCATAATACTTTATATACAACCCGGATAAAGATGTGAAAAGATATGAGAACATATCCTAGATATCGAAATAGTTCATAATGTAAATTGGCAATTCTACGGTTCGGTTTAAAACGGTCTTGTAATGTTGAGAAAAGTAGTTTCCCACAAATGAAAATTTAAAAAAGACGTTTACCCACCGTCGGGCTTTGGGCGAAGAGAAGAAATCCACAAACACTTCTTTTTAGGAAAAAATAAAGTGAAAAAACCAAAAGGACGAAAGACAAAATTCTCCCTTTTCACAATCATCATAAAATATTAAAATTAAATTACCCCCCTACTTCACGTTTATATAATAGTAACTTGTACCTGGATTCGACCGTTATGAACAAATTTCTAACTCACGAGAAAATGTCATAATGACTTATAACTCACTCGGTCAAGGACGTACGTTGTTAAATGATCATGTAATGCTTATAGACATTTAGTTACAATCTAGCTCGAAGCTCAAGTCTCATTTCTTATTTTCTTTTTTTTGAACGACAATTTGGATTACTGACGGGTAACCGACCCATCCAGTTATTTCTTATTTTCTGACACACCAATTCCATGTGAATTGAAAATTTGTGTTTTTATAATAAGAGAACAAAAAATAAGCTCCACAAATTCACGTGTAATTTGATATTTCACTAGCGCAAGGTAAAAAGGTAAGTAATTTCAATTTTCAAGAGGAAGAAGGAATCGAGCTTGAAACTCGAGCTTCAGTCTATTTAATTCTAACAATTTCAAGCAATGTATTTAAAACTTGACCGGACAGTGAACCGGTCGTCTTACAGGTCCATCAGTTGAATCGGATTTTAGAATTGGATAACATCTTAAATACTAGAAAATTAAAACTTTATATATAGTTTAAAACAAAATATGACAATAGTATATGCTCTGTTATGGATTTACAATGTTAATAGAATATGAAACTTAAATAACTAAAACATAGATCATAAAATACAAAATTAATTAGAAAATTAGATTTTAAAAGACAAATAATTAAAAAAACTGAAATCCGGTCCGACCAAACAGAAATGGTCCAAATAGGCATAACCGCATGGCCGGCCCTGACAAGTGCTGAGAAGGCGAAGGGCCAGTTTTTTTTTGGCCCAAATTTTTAACTTTTATTATACATATAAATGTGTTTTAAAACAAAAACCCATATGAGTTTAATACTATAACATCCTTGAATTTCAATGATATTATACTTGTTTGAATTCTATTGATTCTATATTTAATTCATGAATACATACTAATATTTTGATACTTATAGTAACATCGGATGTCATAGATTTAATCTTAATCAAAATAATCAAAGTTATAAGTGACTTTGTTGAACTGTAATAGAACTTAAAGAACCAAAGTTGCATTATATATAAATTTAAGGTTTTCTTATGTAACCTGTTTTTAATCATGGATAATTATTGATTAAATTATCTAATTATATAATATTAATTTCAAGAATTTCAAAATTATCTAGTAGGTTATATATATATATATATATATATATATATATATATATATATATATATATATATATATATAACTAATCTAACTATCCTTATCTCTTTGTAAATCTATTAATTTTTATTAGTGTTTATCTTAGAATTATACCAACTAACAACCATCTCATTCCTATCTCTCTATTCCAACTGTATCCCCCCCTAATCCCTTACATTTTCTGAAAATTCAATCCCAGATAAACTACAGTTTGATTCCATGATTATCTTCTTACGCGAATTGCACAACTCTCTCATAATTCTTCATTATAAATAAAGCCCACCATTCCCTTCATTCTCCACATTCTCTGCAAAAATTAAAGAGCCTCCAAGCTGCCAAGATAAGTTCCCTAGCAACCTCTTGAAGATCCATGTTCATACCTTTCCTATTTAGTTTTCTTCAAAAACCATCATAACTAGATTGGATCTATGATTCTCCAACATGTTTATATTAATTATAATCATAGATCCAAGTCAAGATCAAAAGCCAAATCAAGCAATTATTGATCAAAACTTTCATTAACAACATCAAACATCAAAATTCGTATTTTAACAAGTTCACTGACCTAACTTCGGGAGACCATATCTCCCTCAAGATGAAACCTTTTTCATGATTCGTTTTTTTAAACTCAATTTCAGAGTCTTGGATTTCCAACCATATAAAGAACACCTCCAAACTCCAAGATTTTGACCTCCAAACTGGCCAAACAAAATCAGTGCGCAAAGCTGTTATGAATCTGTCAAAGTTTATATTTTTGCAATCTTTTCACCTACTTAATATTTTTATATAAAGCAACTATTTTTGATAATATTTGGTTAATATAATCATGTTTAACATGTTAAAATCCCATAATTTGATTAATTTTATAAGCCTTTCAAACTTGTTCAAACTTTTTATATAAAAACTTTGTTTTGATCTTTCTAGTTTCACTTCAATATCTAGAATCATGTTTCTAGTAAAACTCTCTAATTTTAATTGAACCCCTTTAGTATTCAACTTATTAATTTCATTCCCAACTAAACTCATATTTTCACTTTCAACCCTTATCTTCTCCAACCTTACCAAACACGCCTTTTAACTTGGTTTTGTATACAAATAGAGTAACATTCAAATCAGTATGTAGCTATCTGGCGAACAAAAGGTTCTGGCTAGGAAAGACGGGGTTCTGATCTAACCAACTCTTTTCTGGGAACTTTTCTGCTAGAGGTTCTATTCTGGAATGATAACCATTTCTAGTATACAACAACCACTTTTAACTAATTACAACAACCCCTCAAGTATTCTAAACTTAATCAACAAACGTACTTAGAGTAATCCTTAAGGCATCTCTAAATCCAAGTTACTATAAGTGCAAGATCAACCCACCAACTTTACAAGGTGAGTTCATAGCCCCTCTTTTACTTTGATACTTTGGGGTGGAAAACATGCTCCTATATCAAAATGGAAATCAAATTCTACAGTCAAAACTATTCTTTTGGAAAGTCAATAACAAACTTTCTAATTCTGGTAAAACTAAACTGGTTTATACATGTTGATATTCTATGACGTTTTATACTATAAAGTCTCTCTTATTTTCTAAAACTTACACAATGATTAACTTCAGGGAAGCAACGGGAGTAAGTAAATAGATATGTTGGCATGACTAGCCCATCCGGTTCTCGGGTTGATGCATGCCAATAAATTCCGAGCTTCTTTCAAGTTGACGTATTATTTTCAACTTGGAAGGAGCTGGGTGTTCAGAAACTGCATTCTAAACATTCATACTACTGGTCTAACATCCTTATATCAAGAAGTTAGACGGGAGAGCATTCGATCACTAGGCTTGGTTGTGACTCACGTATAAAAGTTTGTTTACTTGTAATGTGAAACTTGTTTATGACTTGCATTTTGTTATCTCTTACTATCTATCATTTACACCTATGTTCTTACCAACTTTTTAGTTGACATATTTTAACATGTTTTCAGGTAATGGAAACTAAGTTGTTGTTTTGCTCAAACTAGGATTTCAAGGACTGGCCTTAGTGGACTTAGCTATATTTAAATATATCAATAAAGACTTATTTGTTTTGTTTGTCTTATTTGTTTTAAAATTTAATGTAATAAACTATTTGGTTAATTTAATAGAAATTTCTTTTGATCATGTGTAATGATTCAATTTCGTCGCTCTCCCGTATATAATCCGCCGTCGACGGGGGTGTGACAAATACCCAATAATAATTCAAAACCCAATAAATATCTTTTAAACTAACTTAACAATCTATATTTTGTTTTAACCCATCTAAACCCAAGTTAAAACCATTTAACCAATTAACCCAATAAACTTTTTTCAAAACTAACCCAACAACCTTTATTTGGTTTTAGCTCATATAAACCCAACTTAAACATGTTTAACCAATTAGCCCAATTAAAAGATCAAACAATTTTTAAACCTGATAAAAAAAAGTAGCGGCAATTGAGTAACACCCCTATTCAACGATTCACAATCTGCAGAAGATAATATGCTACTGTCGAGGAGGGGACGAGGGTTTCGGTTGACTGTGTATCAACAATTCAACATTGGAACAAAAAAATAATCGATTCATTAAAGTATTGAACAAAGAGGAGAACTCGATTATTTTTAGTTTTTGCCCATCTTAAATCAAGTAAGTTTTTTTTTACTTTCTTGTTATTGATGAAGCAAAGAGGAGAACTAAATAATTCTTGAATATTGATTAGTTGATTTATAATTGATTGATAATTTCTTAATTACTTTATTATTGATTTCTTGAATCTTGAATAGTTGATTTTTTTTATTTCTTGATTAGTTCATTATTGTTGTACACAATTAGTCAATTACACACTTATAAGTTATAATTGATTATTGATATTAAGAAATTATGCCTCCTAAACCATTATCCGATAGACAAAAATGTAAAAAGAGAAAATTAGATGAATAATTAAGAAGGTCTCTAGCCAAAGCTCAAGATAGATTTTTCAAAAAGGACACTAATGATGTTCAAGATGCTAATGTTGTTCAAGATGCTAATGATGTTCAAGTTGCTAATGATGTTGATACTAATGATGTTGAAGATGATAATTGTAAGGCCCCGTTCCCGGTAAGCATCACTTGTTGGATTTACTAATTCACAAACAGTTCTTAAACTTAAATCATTCCTTCATGCAACGAAAATAAACGTCATTACATCATTACCAATTTGTCAACCAACTAAAAAATTGAAATCATTGTCTCAACTATTACAACTATTCATTCAAACACAAGGGATGCTAGAAGCAGTCGATGCCGGGTAACTCTTCTCATCCAGCCAAGCAATCCAAAGCTATCTCCATACCTACACTAAACCTGGTGTGCATACTAAAAATTCAGCTAACTCTGAGTGACTTCTAGCTTTACATAAAGCATACATTCACACGATTTAATAAAAGAAGAAGGATTTACACATGCTATCACACTTACCGGCAAGGACATAACATTCACCCACTTTACTTTACAAGTCATACATTATTATGTCTAATATGCTTTCGCACACACACTGTATGTCAAGTCAGTACAATCCATGACTACTGTCCATGGAATGAATACCACATACGTCAATTCACACTAGTTACTATCTTCCGTGATGACCGTCCACAGATCTACGCAACGTTCATGAAGACCATTCATGAAGCGTTCGTATTGTGTTTATCATGACGACCATCCATGATGCAAACTGAACACACGAAGGGGCACGTTAACCCTATGAGCAACATTCGTTACCCTTACACACAAACCGATTGTACAACTGTTAGCGAACCACAAATGCTCTTATAAAGAGGGCATAGCCCGTAACCGTCCTGCCATTTGTTCCCATAGGAACCCTTTCCTTCCTTTCCCAGACTTAGACAATGTAATGACTTCTTAATACTTTTACCGTCTTAGTTTATTAAAAATATTCTTTAAACACACGTTTTGCCTCTTTTCAAACTCTACTTAAAAACCTTCAACTAACACACATTTATAGTAAACACTTTCCTTTCATTTACCAACACATAATTATGGTAAATACTTTATACTCTTTTGTTTATTAACACACTTTCATAGTAAACACACACAATATGCGCACCTTCCTAAAAGCAGGCATAAAAAGGGGTCTAGAACTCACCTGATCGTCGGATATCTAACTCCGAACGTAAGGCCAAACTTAGGTTGTTTGCTAGTCAATCTGCATAAGCGTTAACATGCGAAACTATCAAATCTAACTAGTGTCACCTGGCACCTTAGTGTCGCCTGACACCCAATTTCACCAACACTCAGTGTCGCCAGGCACACTATCAATGTTGCCAAGGCAATGTCGCAAGGCACACCATCAGTGTCGCCAGAACTTATGTTTTGGACTTAGTGTCATGGAACCTAGTGTCGTCCCCCTAGTGTCGCCCACTTTAGTTTCTCCAAGTTGGCTTTGGTGACACTATTAGTATCGCTAGGGAATTACATGTGTCCCTAATCATTGAAACACCTCGGACATCACGCCCTTCTTCCTCGATTTCCCAACTAGTGTCGCCTGATGAACATCTTCTTCAAATAGGCCCGTTTTTAACCCAAGTTTGCAAATTTTTATGTCCAAAATGTTTGTTTAACTTCTATGAACTCAGATCTAGCCTTTACTTTACCATTTATACATAAAAATCCATACTTTGAGATTAAAACCCTTGTTTTACCTCAAAACCCATTTAAACTGAAAATCAGAGGTTTTAGGTTCGATCTTTACCTCAAATCGAACGTTTCTTCATGTAATCTTCTTCACTAACACCCGAGAAAGGATTTGGAAAAGATCTTGAGCATCAAGAAGAACTTCTAGCACTCTCTCTCTAAAATGCTCTCTTATCTCTCTAGACGAAAATGGTGTTTTTGGGTAATGGAGGCTGAATGAAGAGGGTGGCTTGGGTTAAACCCTCCTTTCTAGGCAACCACAACCAGCCGAAGCCCGTTCTCCACCAAGCCCATCATCTTTTCTTTCTATCCAAATGGTCCACTTAGCTTGTCGTTTTTTCAGATGTTACAAGTCTACCCACCTTACAAGAGATTTCGTCCTCAAAACCTATCATAAGTCAAACAACTGCGAGTACGATTCCTTCATCTCTGCTTCACTCTCCCACGTAGAATCGGACCTGTAGGTCCTGAGCAGAACTGTAGACACAGATCTGCGGAGAAATTCTTCAAACAGTCCGGATCGAGAGGCGGAATCTCTGGATCCGGTATCACTCTCGAATCAGAAATGGTAGAGACGGGTGCGGGAATCACAAACACGAATAGAAATATATAAAAGTGAAAAAAAAACATATAATTGGTGCATAAAACGTATGATTCTTTGATTGATATGAAAATTAAAAGGCTCCTCACACACTCTACAATTATCTCACCCCAGGGTGAGCTCCCCCTGGGGTGGTGATTCCCTCTACAGACACACACTCACTCCTAGGGCATAATCTGCTATATATAGGAGGCCAAGCACATGCGCCTTGTTTTCCAAGCCACCGTCCAATGGGCCTGAAAAACAGGTAACGAAACTACCTAGTTTCGATTGAACAAATGTTCAACCGAAACTAGTAGTTTCGATTAACCAAAAGTTTAACAGAAACTAGTAGTTTCGATACTGTAATTTCGATTGATAGCATCAGTCTCAAAATTATACCAAAAAATCTCCCCCTAGACTGATGCTATCAATTCTTGTCCGACTCTGTCTTTCGTCTTCATAGATTGACTGATGATCCAATGCCTTTCGTTGTGATTCTCCCCCTTAAGTGTAGACCCTCCTATCTTGTAGGCAAATGATAAAGGTTTGAATCTCAAGTATTTAGCAGTAAATAACCATCTTTCTACAAGGATTCCTGACATTCTCGAACACTTGATCAACTTTTGCCTTCTCTCCCCCTAAGAAAAGGTCAATTTCAAGCAAAGGCTCACTTTGTCTTACATCTTCATAACTCTGCTGATAATTTGAAGTCTTTCGTGGTAATTCTCCCCCTGAAGTGTAGACCCTCCTATTTCTAGGCAAAAGATAAGGGATCGAATCACCATGTAATCAACAACTAATGATCCGGTTTGTCACAAGTATGCTTGACTTTGTTACCCGCTGCCCAAACTTGAACTTTGATCAAAGGAATTACGGCTGAATCAGGCAGAACATCGTGTATATTGCCGAAGAAACGAAATTTTCGAAAACCCGAAAAGACTGTCTCCAATTTTTCTTCCAAAACTCCCCTCCTTCTATGCAATATCCTGTTAAAAAATTTATCCAAGAAAATTTCCAAAAAAAAAAAACTTTTTTTTTTTTTGGAAATTACTTGGGCAGTTCTGTCTGTAGTTTCGATAGGCTCTACTTCAGTCGAAACAAGGCTAGTTTCGATAGAGACAGTATCGAAACAAGAAGTTTCGATAGAGAGATTCTTCAATCGAAACTAGTAGTTTCGATACCCTCTAGTTTCGATAGCCTAGTTTCGACAGCCTAGTTTCGATGTCTTCTACTTCTGATTTAGGGCAACACCAGTAGTTTTGATAGAAAATGTTCAGCCGCCACATAGTTTCGATTGACCATCTTCAACCTTCAGCTACTTCGATACCCCCAATCCAGGTCTGAAAAATGATTCAAGAGCCTTACATCTTTAGATTTTGACAGTGGAAATGTAGAACAGCAGTCACGAACCTGCTACACATCGATTTCTTCATGTTTAACGTCTCAATGGCGGGTTTTTTCTGATTTTCGAGCAGATTCGAGAGCAATAAGAGCCACCATGGCTCTGATACCAACTGTAGGTCTTGAGCAGAACTGTAGACACAGATCTGTGGAGAAATTCTTCAAACAGTCCGGATCGAGAGGCAGAATCTCTGGATCTGGTATCACTCTCGAATCAGAAATGGTAGAGACAGGTGCGGGAATCACAAACACGAACAGAAATATATAAAAGTGAAAAAAAAATAGATAATTGGAGCATAAAACGTATGATTCTTTGATTGATATGAAAATTAAAAGGCTCCTCACACACTCTACAATTATCTCACCCCAGGGTGAGCTCCCCCTGGGGTGGTGATTCCCTCTACAGACACACACTCACTCCTAGGGCATAATCTGCTATATATAGGAGGCCAAGCACATGCGCCTTGTTTTCCAAGCCACCGCCCAATGGGCCTGAAAAACAGGTATCGAAACTACCTAGTTTCGATTGAACAAATGTTCAACCAAAACTAGTAGTTTCGATTAACCAAAAGTTCAACCGAAACTAGTAGTTTCGATACTGTAATTTCGATTGACAGCATCAGTCTCAAAATTATACCCAACAGGACCCCACTCGGTGTTTCCACTGTACCTTAACCAACTGTATCACCTTGGTTCGCAGATGCTTTTCCTTTCTGTCAGTTATGGCCATGGGTTCTTCGATATAATTCAGACGATTATCAACCTTGATGTTTGATAACGACATGTGAGTTGTATCGTCAGCCAAACACTTTCACAAGGGTGATGCGTGAAAGGTAGGATGAATCCCACTCAGTTCATCAGGTAGTTCCAGTCTGTATGCCACTTCACTAACTCGTGCCAAAATTTTAAATGGTTCGAAGAACCTCGGACTTAGCTTCCCTCTCTTTCGAAAATGGATTATCCCTTTCCAGGGAGATACTTTAAACAGAACTTTATCCCCAACCTGGAATTCGAGGGACCTTCGCCTCTTATCTGCGTAAGACTTTCGTCTGTCTTGCACGACATTCATGGGAGCCTTAATCTGATCAAACTTTTCTGATGTTGTAGATGTATGTTTTGGTAACTGTAGATAAAATTCTAAATATCGGTGTACTTAGCTAGTACGCAGGAGGGTGTACCTGCGTACTTAGCTTGTACACCAGTTTAGTCCTGTGTACTTGTTAAGTACGCATGGGTTTTGCCCTGCGTACTTAGCCAAGTACGCATGTAGAGTTGATGTCCCTATAAATAGAAGGTGTTGTCTTCATTTGTAGGTGGAACAGGCAAATGAGAGTGAGAGAGGTTTGGCCGGGATGAGCTCTCCCGGCCACGGACCATGAGCGTAAACGATAGATGTGTACTCATTCGGTATATAGTCTGTAATGACGGGATGACTTCTTTGTTATGGATTACGTATCATTTCTTGTTTCTTCTCTGTTTATGCTTATTTGTTTGTCTGCTTTCATCTCCTTTCATTCCCACACAAATCACGAACAGATATTTATATTTCCGCTGTGCAACGAGGCTCCCGGGACCAACAGATGTAGCTTTAACCACTTCTAGGTTCCCAAACCCCTTCTGACCAATTTCTCCCCAACATACCGGCGTTCTACATCGTCTGCCATACAACATCTCGAAAGGCGACATGCCTATAATCGAGTGATAACTGTTTTGTAAGGCCCCAAACCCTGGAGGCCTCACTTGTTAGAATTACTCATAAACATACAGTTCTTAAACTTGAATATCATTAACGCAACGGAATCATTTATTTTCATACATAATTAAAACTTGTTCAATATTCATAAACTTCAAACATTGTCTCAACATAACATAACATAAAGAAAAGTCATAAAGGGATGCCAGTCTTCATGATCAACCGGGTAACTCCTTTCGCCAGCCAAGCATCACCGTTCAACCTTCGTACCTATCCTTAACCTAAATGTGCAAACTAAAAAGTCAGCTACGCTGGTGAGTTCTAGTTTTAACATAAAACGCTAACTTCAAATATTTGCCAAAAACATAACATTCAAGTTCATTAATAAAAGCGTACGTAAAACATGCAATAACAAAACATAACACATCATAATTCATAAGTCAACGAACATATCGAATTTGCGCCTTCTCGTAACCGTCAATTCCAAACATCACATACCGGCGGAGAAAGCTAAGAATCACCACCGCTAGGCCCTTCAACACCATACATTACCTGTAGGCGGAGAAACCTAGGGCCCGATACTTAAGCCATTCAACACCAAACTTCAAGCACGGCATCAAAAGGATGACAAGTACCAAACTACAAGCACGATTACCCAGTAGAGTAGTCGTACCAAACTTCAAGTACCGTACACCGCAAGGCATATGCACCAACTTTAAGGATCACGATAATCACCTTGGTGACCGTCATCACCCTAGTTGTATAACAGTTGGCCAGCCACATAGGCCCCTATAAAGGTAAGGCCCATAACATGCATCCCATACATATAACCTCGATTCTCGGAGGAATCATGGCAGATTCGTTCATTTGTGACTTTTATAATCATTTACTTTTTTTTTACTTCAAAACTTCAGTTAAAGCATTCGTAGGTTTTATTAAAAAATATTCATTCATTCGTAAACACTTCGTAAACTTCTTTTGAAAAAATATTTCATAAACACATCTTCCATAACCTTTCCTTTCCAAAACATCATTCATAAACATCGTTTCATAAAACGTCACAAACATTGTTTCATAAACATCGTTTTATAAAACAGTCATATTGTTACGTATGTGATGAGTGGTTAATTTACATGTTCTAATTGTATTTAAATATATGTTTTTAACCCTAATTATATGAGAATCAATTTACTTTGACTTAGTTTTTATATTTTGTAGTTTGAGAAGAAAACGAGCTTAAATGATACAATTATGTTAAATACGAAATAGAGATACTAATGAGGGATGAGTCAAAGTTCATACCACTTTATTTATTAATTTAGTAACTTAATCAAGTTGAGTTCAAATTAAAACTCATAAGTAAAATCACATAGAAAGTCTCGTGGACTATGGCTAAGATGCAAATGTGGGCTTAAGTAAAAATAGTATGGACTAAACTTCATGTTTCTGAATCTTGGGACATCCAAAGGAAAAGAAAAAGAAATAAAGGGATAACACGTGAAGCAGCAGAAAGGAACATGGCTAGAATAGGGCCGCAAAGCCCTGGGATCGGAGGCTGGGAATTAGAACAGAAGAAAGGCAAAGGTTTCGAAGAAAAAAAATAGAGAGTATGATTGGCTAAAATAATTTGTGTTCCTCCGGACGGACGGTTCGTATAGGTTTTACTTTTAATTCAGTTTATTTATATATTAAATCTGTTTAGTTTCTGATAATAACTTGATAGATTGATATATTGGCTAATTTAAACAGTTTATATATGTGTTTTGAGTTTCTTTCTTTACAATCTTGTTCGGTTGATGATAAAACTTAGAGCGGGTTGGTTGACTAAAGGGGTTAACTTGACACTAGTAAATTGGGTGATTGGATTATACTGGTTTATGAAAAAACTGGTTGTATAGGTTTGCTGACAACATGTCTTCAATTACTGTTTTAACTGATTTTCAACACTATGTCTATGTGGTGTCCAATTGAACAATTGAGTTTTATGTGAAACCTGGAACCTAAAGTTTGGAGGAGGTTGCATTCTTTATTTAATTTGAATTTTAATCAAAAGAATTTGCTAAACTAAACCAATTTATTCTTTCCACCAATTACTCATGGAGACGACTCGACTTTTCATTAACTATTTAATTCTTATTTTTTGACCGACCAAACGACAGCGATCAAAATGACACCAGCCCGAAAACATTATTTAAAACATTTAAAGAAGGGCTTCTAGAACTCACCTGATAAGCTACTCACGGTTGTCCTAACGAAGGTCTAACTACGTCACACACACGATCTGAATTGATTAATTAAAATACACATCAAACCCAAATCCCGACACTAACGGTTTTACCTCTTCCTGACCTAGGCAAATTTAGGGCTAAGTTCGCCCAATAGAACCCATCGAACTTACCAAGTTCGCTTCCACTTGCCATTTGGCGAACAAGCCCTAGCGAACTTACCAAGTTCGCTATAATCAGAACTTCAGCAAACATACCAAGCGAGTTTAGACAAGTTCGCTTGCCATAGGCTGCCAACGAACTTATCAAGTTCGCTCAACTCCCCAAGTTCGCCTGCGGTGGCTGTCATCTTCCCCAAAACCCTAAGTTTGCATGTTAATGGCGGCTCGATCTGATTATGTTCAAGTTATCAACTTTTTAAGTTCAAAACTTGTAGTTTTCATTCCTGATCTCAGATCTATAATTATTTTCTCGTTTGGTTCATAAAAAATCAACCTTTTTACGAAAATACCCGAAAACCCCAAATGAATCAATAACTCAGATCTGGTTCCGGTTGTTACCTGTATCGAGATTCTGTTCAGAGAACCTCCTCACGAATAATATAGAGACGAACCAGTGCGATCTTGAAGCAATCCGTCACTTTCTCTCTCTAGAATTTGCAAATGAGAGAAACTATAGATGTGTTGGCTATTTATGGGAGGGGCTTCTCCCCCAAGTCCGCCCCCCCCCCCCCTTAAGTTCGCCAGGCCCATCCCGGCCTGGCCCATCAAGCCTCGTTCGTTTCGTCTTTCGCGCACCAAAAACCCACTTATTCTTTCCGTCTTATTTTTGGGATGTTACAAGTCTACCTCCCTTACAATAGGTTTCGTCCCCGAAACCTATCATAAGTCAAATAGTTGAGGGTACGACTTCCTTATTTCCGTCTCCGTTTCCCAAGTAGCTTCCGATCCCTTCTGGAGCTTCCACTGTATTTTAACCAATTGAATGACTTTATTTCGTAAATGCTTCTCTTTCCGATCTAAGATGGCCATGGGTTCTTCGATGTAGTTAAGGCTGTTGTCGACCTCAATGCCAGTAAGCGGTATGTGAACTGATTCATCCACCAAACACTTTCGGAAGTGCGACACGTGGAACGTAGGATGAATCCCACTTAACTCATCAGGAAACTCCAACCGGTAAGCGACTTCACTAACCCGTGCCAATATTCGGAACGGTCCGACAAACCTCGGACTTAACTTTCCTCTCTTTCGGAATCGTATGATTCCCTTCCAGGGCGACACTTTCAGCATTACTCTGTCCCGAACATCAAACTCAATAGGCCTTCGTCGTTTATCTGTGTAGGATTTCTGACGATCTTGTGCGGCCTTCATTCGTGCCCTGATCTGATCGAATCTTTCCGATGTTTCTTTAACGACCTCAAGACATCCTAATTCCTTCTGTCTAATCTAACCCCCAACAAACCGAGGTCCTACACCTTCTCCCATACAACATCGTGTAGGGTGGCATGCCTATCGACGTGTGATAACTGTTGTTGTAGGAGAATCGACTAACGACAGATGACTGTTCCAACTACCACCGAAGTCTATAATACAAGCACGGAGCATGTCCTCCAACATTTGAATGGTCCTTTTGGACTGACCATCCGTTTATGGGTGGTATGTCGTGCTGATATTAAGTCACATGCCCATCGCTTAGAGAAATCTTTTCCAGAACCTCGATGTGAATCGTGTGCCCCGGTTAGATACAATCGTCAAAGGCATTCCATGTCGTGCTATTACTTCATTAATAAATATTTCCGCTAACCTTTCCGACGAGAACGTCTCGCAAATAGGTAGGAAATGAGCACTCTTCGTTAACCGGTCCATAATTACCCAAATGGTGTCATGACCTTTAGCTATGCGAGGTAGCTTGGTTATGAAGTCCATTGTAATGTGTTCCCACTTCCATTTTGGTATATCGAGTGGTTTAATCTTTCCATACGGTTTCTGGTGTTCGGCCTTTACTTGTGAGCAAGTCAAGCAATTGCTTACGTATTTCGTCACCTCATGTTTCATTCCATGCCACTGGTAGTCCTTCCTCAGCTTTTGGTACATTTTGTTGGTACCGGAACAGATAGAGTAACGAGACTTATGAGCCTCATCTAGAATTTTGGTTCTAAGCCCGCCACCCTTAGGTATCCACACCCGCCCAAAACGTGTCCTCACACCAAAGGTGTTATATTCCAACTTGTCCTGTTGGCCAACCATTCTCTCTTTTTTTATGTTCTCTTCTTTAAGTGCCTCGTCTTGAGCCTTCACAATCTCTGTCATCACGTCCGGTGTTACCACCAATTGGCAAGATTTCACTCTAATAGGAGCTGGCACGTCCTTTCGGCTTAGAGCGTCGGCCACCACATTTGCCTTTCCAGGGTGGTATATGATTTCGCAATCATAATCATTCAAAAGTTCCAGCCATCGCCTCTGCCTCTTGTTTAGTTCCTTCTGTTCGAAGAAGTACTTCAAACTTTTGTAGTTGGAGTAAATGGTAAACTTCACTCCGTAAAGGTAATGTCTCCAAATTTTTAATGCAAACACGACATCAGCAAGTTCAAAATCATGGATAGGATAATTGACTTCGTGAATTTTCAACTGCCGCGACGCGTACGGGATCACCCTCCCGCGTTGCATCAGCACACACCCCAGTCCCTTACCCGAAGTGTTAGAGTAAACTACCAAGTCTTCATTGCCCTAAGGGAAGAGCCAAGACTGGAGCTTGGGTTACCTTCTCCTTCAGTTCCTTAAACGCCTCTTCCTAGGTTGGACCCCATTCACACTTCACTTCCTTCCGTGTTAGCTTTGTTAAAAGCGAAGCTATTTTCGAGAAATCCTGGATGAATCTTCGATACTAGCCCGTCAATCCCAAGAAACTGCGAATCTCAGTTAGCGTCTTAGGAATATCCAATTTCTTACTGTCATTATCTTTGTTGGGTCAACCATAATGGCGTTTGGGTTAATGAGGTGACCTAGGAATTGGACTTACCTAAGCCAGAACTTGGAGAACTTAGCGTATAACTTTTCCTTCTTCAGAGCTTCCAACACCTCTTTCAAGTGACATACGTGATCGCCCTCATTCTTGGAGTAGATAAGGATATCATCGATAAACACTATTACCGATCGGTCCAACATCGGTCGACACACCCTATTCATCAAATCCATGAACAATGCAGGGGGTTCGTCAATCCGAAGGACATCACGGGGATTCGAAATGTCCATAACGCGTGCGAAACACGGTTTTCAGTATGTCTTCGTCTCTTACCTTCAACTAATTGTACTCGGACCGAAGGTCGATTTTCGAGAACCAACTTGCGTCCTGTAACTAATCAAACATGTATTTGATCCTTGGCAAAGGGTACTTGTTCTTCATCGTGCATTTGTTCAACTCTCTGTAGTCAATACACATCCTCATAGAGCCATCTTTCTTCTTCACAAACAACACCGGAGCACCCAAGGTGAGATGCTCCGTAGGATTAATCCTTTCTCAAGTAACTCGTCTAGTTGCGTCATAAGTTCTTTCATCTCCACTGGTGCTAATCGATATGGAGCTTTAGCCATGGACTGTGCATCTGGTACAAGGTCGATTAGGAACTCAATCTCTCGGTCAGGTGGTATTCCAATAAAATCCTCTGGAAACACTTCCAGATACTCGCGCACTACGGGCACGTCGTCTAGTTCCTCCACTTCCTTATGTTTATCAATCACGTACACCAGATAGGCATCGCATCCGCGCCTCAAGTAATTTGTTTCTTTAATCATGGAGATGACGTTCGGCATCGGGGCGTCACGATCCCATAAAAACTCAACTTCGCTACCATCTGGAGCCTTGAGTCGGATTATCTTTCGTTTGCATAAAATTTGGGCTTCATTAGCAGTTAACCAATCCATACCCAATACGACATCGAACCCTCCCAAAACCATAACAAACAAGCGGAAAGGGAACCTATGGCCTTCTATCTTTATTGTGGAATCATCAACTACATCAGTTACTCTCGTACTTCTATCCTCAGCGGTTTCTACACTAAAGGCTCTTTCTAATTTGCTAACTGCATATTTTACCTTTTTACAAAAAGCAACAGATATAAACTCTTACTGTCACCCGAATCAAATAGCATAAAAACAAAAGTGTTGTTAAGGATGAACGTACCTGACGCCACATCGGGGTCTACCATGGCTTGTTCTTGCGTCAGCGCATACGCTCGGGTCTTTTCTCGTGGCCGTTCATCCTTCTTCTCCGGGCCTTTCCCTTTTCTGCCTTCCCCCATTCTCGGCTTAGGACATTCTCGGCTCATATGACCGCCCTCTCCATAATTATAGCATTTGAAGCCTTGTGGGCATTCACAGGAGTAGTGTCTAGTTTTACCGCATTTGAAGCATAGATTTGATCCTAGCCTGCATTCGACCGCATGACTTCCTCCACACTTCCAACACACCGCTGTCTCGCCTACCCTGCCATGTTTGTCCCGAGCCCCAAATAACTTTCCACCTGATCGTTTGGCAGGAAAACTATACTTCTTCTTGGGCTCATCAATGGAAACGACATTCAGCGCCAGATCATCAAATACCACGCCACTCAGTTCTACTACCGAATCATAGGTAGTAGGGGAATTTGCCTTAACTTAGGTGCGGACCTTGTCCTTCAGTCCCTAAATATAACAAACAATCTTCCTTTCCTTAGTTGTGATAAGATGTGGCACCAGACGTGCCAGTTCATTGAACCGAGTGGTGTAATGCCGATGGGTCATGCTTCAGCTTTCAACCCCAGAAATTCTCTCTCCACCTTCTCGATCTCATTCCTTTGACAAAAGTTATTAATCACCAAAGTTTTCAGTTCATTCCACATCATCGAGCCACAAGCCTCGTCCCCTTTCGCCTGCCTTACCCTTTCCCACCAATAAGATGCTTCCTCCCTTAAGGAGTTAGCAGCAAATTTCATAATCTGATCGGTTCGGCATTCGCTCAGACGGATGGTGCCATCCATATGGATCACCCATTCAAAAGTGGCCACCGCGTCTTTCTTCCTAGTCAGAACCAGCGGGTCGCATGCCTTGAAGGACTTATAGTCGCAACCGCGAGCAAGCAGCGTGTTAACTGCCTTAATGATCAGTGCAGCAGTTGCCGGGTTAGACCCGCCTACCCCGCTAGCCTTCCTTAGTGCTTCAGACAACAAGTCTAGTAAAGAAGCCTTCATCAACTAAGTAAATTCTCGGGCCAGGGTTGCTTTCACCTCCGGCTCCAAGGTAAAATGTTGTTCTATAATGGGAGTCCGTTCAGTTTCATGCACAATGTTTTTCGGCTCCGTGTGAACGCTTCCCTGCTCACTGTATTCCTGATGAGCAGGAGTCTTATCACGGCCACCGGTAAGGCGCCCCCCACGCCTTCCGTTTCTTCATCCCGCCATTTCGTTCTATAAGAAAAGGGACCCAATCTCATCACGCTAGTTAACAAATAGAATTCAACAAGTATTGTAAGATGTTAATATACATTGGCATCTGCAATTAACCATTACACTACCTTTTAACTTCCATTTGTCCACCTTTATGATTCCATCAAAACACAAGTCCTAACCTAACACTTTCTATGGCATACTATATATATATATATATATATATATATATATATATATATATATATATACTGCCTTCATACCATATGCTGTGGCTAGAGTTACCCGTACTGGCATCTGTTCTCGGTCCCATTCACAGTTTAAGTTCAGACACTGGGAGTATCCAAATCTTTCAAACTATTGCTCTGATACCAACTTGTAAGGCTCCAAACCTGGGAGGCCTCACTTGTTGGAATTACTCATAAACATACAGTTCTTAAACTTGAATATCATTAACGCAGCGGAATCATTCATTTTCATACATAATTAAAATTTGTTCAACATTCATAAACTTCAAACATTGTCTCAACATAACATAACATAACATAAAAAAAAGTCTTAACCGGATGTCAGTCTTCATGATCAACCGAGTAACTCCTTTCGCCAGCCAAGCATCACCGTTCAACCTTCGTACCTGTCCTTAACCTAAATGTGCAAACTAAAAAGTCAGCTACGCTGGTGAGTTCTAGTTTTAACATAAAACACTAACTTCAAATATTTGCCAAAAACATAACATTCAACTTCATTAATAAAAGCGTATGTAAAACATGCAATAACAAAACATAACACATCATAATCCATAAGTTAACTAACATATCGAATCTGCGCCTTCTCGTAACCGTTAATTCCAAACATCACATACTGGCGGAGAAACCTAAGAATCACTACCGCTAGGCCCTTCAACATCATACATTACCTATAGGCGGAGAAACCTAGGGCCCGATACTTAAGCCATTCAACACCAAACTTCAAGCATGACATCACAAGGATGACACGTACCAAACTTCAAGCACGATTACCCTGTAGAGTAGTCGTACCAAACTTCAAGTACCGTACCCCGCAAGGCACAAGCACCAACTTCAAGTATCACGATAATCCCCTTGCTGACCGTCATCACCCCCGTTGTACAACAGCACAAGCACCAACTTCAAGGATCACGATAATCCCTTTGGTGACCGTCATCACCCCAGTTGTACAACAATTGGCCAGCCACATAGTCCCCTATAAAGGTAAGGCCCATAACATACATCTCATACCCATAACCTCGATTCCCGAAGGAATCATGGCAGATTCGTTCGTTTATGACTTTCATAAACAGTCGCTTCTTTTACTTCAAAACTTCGGTTAAAGCATTCACACGTTTTATTAAAAATCATTCATTCATTCGTAAACACTTCGTAAACTTCTTTTGGCAAAATATTTCGTAAACACATCTTCCATAACCTTTTCCTTTCCAAAACATCATTCAAAAATATCGTTTCATAAAACGTCACAAACATTGTTTCATAAACATCGTTTTATAAAACAGACACATCGTTACGTATGCACACCAGCCCGAAAACATTATTTAAAACATTTAAAGAAGGGCTTCTAGAACTCACCTGATAAGCTACTCACGGTTTTCCTAACGAATGTCCAACAACGTCACACACACGATCTGAATTAGTTAATTAAAATACACATCAGACCCAAATCCCGACTCCAACAGTTTTAAATCTTCCTGACCTAGGCGAAATTATGGCTAAGTTCGCCCAATAGAACCAAGCAAACATACCCAGCTAACTTACCAAGTTCGCTTCCACTTGCCATTTGGCGAACATGCCCTAGCGAACTTACCAAGTTTGCTATAATCAGAACTTCAGCAAACATACCAAGCGAGTTTAGACAAGTTCGCTTGCCATAGGCTGCCAACGAACTTATCAAGTTTTCTTGGCAAAGTTCGCTCAACTCCCCCAGGCGAACTTGACAAGTTCGCCTACGGGGGCTGTCATCTTTCCCAAAACCCTAAGTTTGCATGTTAATGGCGGCTCGATCTGATTACGTTCAAGTTACCAACTTTTTACATTCAAAACTTGTAGTTTTCATTCCTTATATCAGGTCTATAATCCTTTTCTCATTTGGTTCATTAAAACTCAACCTTTTTATGAAAATACTCAGAAACCCCAAATGAATCAAAAACTCTTATCTGGTTCGGGTTGTTACCTGTATCGAGATTCTGATTCATAGAACCTCCTCACGAACAATAGAGACACGAACCGGTGCGTTCTTGAAGCAATCTGTCACTTTCTCTCTCTTCGGTTTCTCTCTCTAGAATTTACAAATGAGAGAAAATGGAGATGTGTTGGCTATTTATGGGAGGGGCTCCTCCCCCAAGTCCGCCCCTTAAGTTCGCCAGGTTCATCCTGGCCTGGCCCATCATGCCTCGTTCGTTTCGTCTTTCGCACACCAAAGACCCGCTTATTATTTCCGTCTTATTTTTGGTATGTTACATGTTGTTATAGGAGAACTCTACCAAGGGTAGGTGGCCATCCCAACTACCACTGGAATCGATGATAAACACACGAAGCATATCCTTAAGGTTTTGGATGGTCCTTTCGGACTAACCATCCGTTTGGGGATGATATGCCGTGCTAATATTCAATCGACTACCCATTGTTTCATGAAATCTCTTCCAAAACCTGGACGTGAACCGCGAGTCCCTGTCTGAAACAATTGACAGCGGTACATCGTGACGAGCTATGACTTCATTAATTGACACTTCTGCCAAACGCTCTGAAGAAAACATTTCACTTATAGGTAGAAAATGTGCGCTTTTTGGCAGTCTATCCACAATCACCCATATGGTGTCAAAACCTTTAGTTATACAAGGTAGCTTAGTTGTGAAGTCCATCGTGATGTGCTCCCACTTCCATTCCGTTATTTCCAAAGGATAGACCTTACCGCAAGGCTTCTGGTGCTCGGCTTTAACCTGCAAGAAAGTCAGACACTTTCTTACATATGTAGTTACATCGTTCTTCATGCCGGGCCACCGGTTGTCTTTCTTCATGTCTTGATACATCTTCTTGGTTCCCGGATGTATGGAATAGCGAGACTTTTGGGCCTCGTTGAGGAATTTAGCCCTAAGCTCACCTTCCTTAGGCATCCAGATCTGACGAAACCTAGTCCATACACCAAAGGTGGTAACCTCCAACGACTCTTGTTGGCCTACCGTTCTTTCCTTCTTTATGTTTTCTGGTTTAAGCGCCTCGACTTGTACCCTTTCAATTTCGGTCATGAGATCATGCTTCACAACCAGTTGGTATGCTTACACTCTGATAGGAGTTTGTCTCTCCTTTCGACTCAGAGCATCAGCCACCACGTTTGGCTTCCCAAGAGAAGTTGTATGCAAAATTCTTCAAGTGCGCGTTTTGGGTTAGGGAAGTCCAATTCCTAGGTCATATTATTAACCCACACGGAATCATGGTGGACCGAGCAAAGATAGATACATTCATGGAATGGAACGTCCCAAAGACGCCGACCGAGATACGGATTTTCTTGGGATTGCCATGCTACTATCGGAGATTCATTCAAAATTTCTCAAAGATAGCTTCGCTATTGACAAAGCTAACTTGGAAAGAGGTAAAGTACGAATGAGGTCCAGCCAAGGATAGTGCCTTTGCCGATTTAAAAGGAAACTGACACAAGCTCCAGTCCTAGCCTTACCCGATGGTAATGATGACATGGTAGTTTACTCTGATACCTCTTATCAAGGGCTAGGATGTATACTCATGTAGAGGGGAAAGGTAATCGCCTATGCATCACGACAGTTAAAGACACATGAGATCAACTACCCGACTCATGATTTAGAACTTGCTGCAGTAGTTTTTGCATTAAAGATTAGGAGGCATTATGGGTCAAGTGCACCATTTATTCTAATAACAAGAGTTTGAAGTATTTCTTCGAGCTGAAAGATTTAAATATGAGACAGAGACGGTGGTTAGAACTACTGAAAGATTATGACTGTAAAATATTACACCACCCCGGAAAGGCAAATGTGGTAGCGGACGCCCTGGGTCGAAAGGAGGGACAAACTCTTATCAGGGTGAAAGCGTGCCGGCTGGTGGTGAAACCAAACTTCATGACAGAAATAGCAAAAAATATTAACAGAAGAACTTAGGGAGGAGAATGTAAAGAAAGAAAGGATGATGGATCAATAAGAAGTACTGGAAGTTAACACTCATAAAGTAAAGACTAGGTTTGCCTGAATTTGGGTGCCTAAGGAAGGTGAACTTAGGGCTAAGGTCCTAGATGAAGCTCATAAGACTCGTTATTCCATCCACCTGGGAGTTATGAAGATGTATCAGGATCTGAAGAAAAAGTATTGGTGGCCAAACATGAAGAATGATGTGTCCGATTATGTGAGCAAGTGCCTAACTTGTTCACAGGTAAAAGCCGAGCACCAGAAATCGTATGGTAAAATTCAACCCTTGGAGATACCGAAATGGAAATGTAAGGTTTTAGCGAGAATGAAGAACAAGGTATACACACAAGTACTCGTACGAGTACTCAGAATATTCGTAAAGAGTACTCGCATGCACGAACCGTAGTATTCGCATGAATACTTATGTATGAATAATGGGGGTATTCGGTTGAATACTTCTTTAAGCGTACTGAGAGTATTCACAAGGATGCTTCTAAGCAAGTACTAGGGGTATTCGTTTGAATGCTTCTTAGCGAATACTAGGAGTATTCACATGATCTCCTTGGTGCGAGTACTTAGAAGTATCCGCAAGAAATGCTTGTGCGAGTACTTTAGTATTCATACAGGATGATAGAAGTTTGATTGTGTTTATTAGATCTAGATTTGCGAGTAGCTCTAGTCGGATTCAGTTGTTTAGTACGAGGAAACTAGTTTATCTAGGTGAGTTCTAGATGCCCTCTTTTTATGAAGTTTTATAATGTTCTGGGCTGATGTGCATACATAACGAAACGATATTTATAAAAAAGAAGTTTACGAAACGAAGTTTTGAAATAACGTTCATGAAGTAGAGATATGAAAATGTGTTTATGAAATGTTTTGCCAAAGAAGTTTTTAAAATATTTATGAATGAGAAGTTGTTTTAATAAAACGTACACATTGCTTTAACTAAAGTTTGAAGTAAAAGAAGTGAATGTTTTCGAAAATCATAATATGAACGAATCGGCCATGGTTCCTTCGGGAATAGAAGCGAAGTTATGTTATGTATGGCAATACCTTTTTAGAGGCTTTTGTGGTTGGCCAACTGTTATACAACTGGTGGTGACGACGGTCATCAAGGGGATTAACGTGATCCTTGAAGTTTGATACGTTTTACTCTTCGGAGTACCGTGCTTTAATTTGGAATTGACGGTTACGAGAAGGCGCAAATTCGATATATATGATATATATATATATATATATATATGTTGACTTATGTTTAATTATGTTTTAGCATGTTTACGTACAATGTTATTATAGAAGTTTAACTGTTTATGTTTTGGCAAAATATTTGAAGCTATTATTATATGTAAAATTAGAACTCACTTAGCGAAGCTGACTTTTAGTATGCATATCAGGTTGATGGATGATGGGCTATGCTAAGGAGTTACCCAACCGAAGATATCTGGCATCTAGTCATGTTTACGTTTCAAACTTTGGTTTAAGACAATGTTTCTCTAATTGTTAAGAACAAGTTTGTATTTTGTATGATATTTTCCGCTGCGTGAATGATATCTTATGTTTAAGAACTATACGCCGATGAGTAAATCGGATACGTGAGGCCTCCTGGGTTTGGAGCCTTACAAACCAATTAACCAATTATGAAATTAGCAATAACATATTACTAATTAAACAACAATTGATGTCTTTGGTAGATTATAACCTATAAACCAAATTAGCACTAGCAGTTTAGTTAATTAAACAGCAAACAACAACTGATGTGAAACTGATTAAACAACCAATAATGGTGAAACAGAATGTTAAAACAATAAAATCTACCCGATTAAACAATCAACTAAGAAGTCAGGCCGATTGAAAGTTTGAAACAGCAACAGCCTCTCCCTGTCGGCCTCTCCAATAGTCCAATTCCAAACCAATTGAATCAGGCAATCAACAACAAGTTACAGGTGAACCATAAAACGAACCATAAATCAACAATAAGCGAGCGATTGAAGTTCAGAAACAACAAGCAAGTTAGCAACTCGAAGAACTGAGTCGATTGAAGTGAGTAAATGATATATAGAAATTAACGATGCCAAGCCTAACCACTCTGAAAACCCATGCAGCAATATATTTGTGGATCATCAATCCAGAACCTAAGTGACGAACAGGGGTGGCTCTACAGTACAAGAAACTAAAGCAACCGCTTTAGGCCATCAAATTTGAAGGGTCCCAAAAATTAAAAAACTAACTTAATGTGTATTCTCTCTCAACTTTTGTGTTTTTAGAGAAAAATGATAATTTCATAACTTTTATGTCAATATTATACGTTTTGACGCTCCATTAAATTACATTTTAATTTTTTTTATATATTTACAAAACTTTCACAGAAGTCCTCAATTTCAATGTTCGCTTTAGGCCGCAAAATTTGTTGAGTCGGCCCTGGTGACGAAATTTGGTTCAACTCTACTCAACGACACTTCAAAAGTTTTCAGGGTATTCTGCTACATCGAGGTGAGCAAAAAACTAATAAACCAAACCGAAACCCAATTAACCGAAAAAACTGCACCAAATAACCAACCCCAATAGCAAACCGATGGTTTGAATTCACCATTTTCTGAAAACCGAACTTTATGGGTCGGTTTCGGTTATGAGCTTCAAAATAACCAGAAATCCGAACCCCGCCGAAAAACCAACGTGAAAATATTGATTAAATTGTTTTGTTTGAATGGTTGCTTATAAATATATTGATCATAATTTTTTTTTGAATATTAAGTAATATATAACCGACAGACGGTAAAGCCAAAAAAAAATTCAGGACCAAATGTGTAATAATAATTAAAATATTCTTAATAATTTATGTCCAATGTTTTAGTGTCAAATTCATAATCCAAGCGACTCGAAAACCGAACCGCACCCATATATGAAAACAAAAAAAGCTAAACCGTCGGTTTTCCATAACCCGTGGCTTTTTAAAACCGAAACTTGAATAACAAACTAAATAACATTTAAGTAAACGGGTTGAAATTGACACCTCTATAACATTAACCGACAATCAAGGTATTGGTTAACATTGTTTCAAACAAACTATCTAGATTTTATAAATTTATCACAAACAAGATTATAATTCAAAAAGTAACCTTCAATGAGCTTGTTATAGCTATACTAATGAAGTTCTTCCTCCTGATTTTCTGCTATGATCTTCTTCCAGAACCAATGCCTTTGCCACATCAGCATCATTTCTTCAATAGGAACTCCTTTGGTTTCAGGTAGGAAAATATACACAAATATTGTCATTACAGTAATCCATCCAGCAAAGAATAAGAATAGTCCGAATTTCAAACCACAAAGAAGGGAGAGGAAAGTTGTGCTATGATGAAAGTGAAAAAGAGGTTGACCGCAACCGTTATGCTTTGACCTGCTGACCGTGTTTCTAACGGGAATATCTCACTTGGCATTGTCCAACCAAGCGGGCCCCAAGACCACCCAAACGCCGCCACGAAAAGACAAATGACCACTACTACCACAACCGAATAAGTCTCTGATAGTTCTTCATACTTGCCAAACTTAAGTCCTAATATTATGCCCACAATGACCTGGTTAAGAGCACAAGACAGTAGTAGATTAGATGCAGTAGTATATGAGGTAAAGAGGGTGGGTTGGACGGGCCGGGTCATGGGTTGACCCGAAACACCTTTGTCTAGTTTTTAACTTTTCTATTACATATAACTAGGTTAGAAACTCATGTTTTACACGAGTTGAATAAATAAAATATTAAATAGTTAGGAATGAAGATTATGAATTATAAAGTAAATATTAAATAGTAATGAAGATTTAAAAATTTAAAAAAAAATTATTAAATAGTTAATAATAAAAAAAAAATAAGCAGGAAAAAGAATCTTGGGCTCACAGAATTGTGACATGTGACGCAACCATTTACTTATTTATTAGGTATTGACTTGTTTTATGAAATCTATATATTATTTCAATAATAATCTTGTGGTTTTCCTAAGCTGGAGTCCTCTCCAGGAGCAGCTTTTTAATCCTTTAAGATAGAGGAAAGGTTTGCGCTCATCTCACCCCCTTAGGACTTAGACCCTATTGTTTGAGTGAGATCTGCTAGGTTAGTTTGTTTGTTATTTCAGTAATAACCTAATTACTGGAACAAAATGATTTACAACGATGTATGCTACTATGGATAACTTTCAACTCATTCGACCCATTTCAAAATTAGCTAAATTGTTTGAATTTTAACAGTTTGACCCGTTACAGATAATCCATAACAGAATCAACTCATTCATAACTAAACAGGATCCGAATCTTTTTCGACTTACCTGACAAATGATCATTTGAATACCTCCACCAATCAACAAAACTCTGCGGCCCAGTTTATCAACAGTTGCGATAGAAACCAAAGTAGAAAGAGCAAGAACAGCTCCAGTCAAAGCAGACGAGTACAGAGACGCGTTCCCCTTAAAACCCATACTTTGAAACAACACAGGTGCATAAAACAAAATAGAATTAATCCCAGTAAGAATCTGAAACATTGGCATACAAATCGCCATCACCAACTGCGGTCTGTTCCTCTTTTTCAAAATATTCCTGAAAGGATGCTTGACCGCGTTAGCAAACTCACTCGCATCAATCATGTCTTCAAACTCAGCGTCAACATTTTGAGTACCTCGAATTCTTTCTAGAACTTTTCGTCCTTTTTCCTTTGATCCTTGTTCGATTAAGCTGTTTGGTGTTTCTGGAAGCAGAATGCCGCCAATGGTCATTACAAGTGCTGGTGCAGCGGCTAGTCCTAACGACAGCTGCCAACCCCATTGGTCAAGCTTACTGGTTCCATAGTTGATCATGTTTGCTGAGAAGATTCCAAGAGTTGTTGCTAATTGGAAAATCATGTTTAAGCCTCCTCTGAGATGGGTTGGTGCCATTTCGGATAAATAGAGTGGTATTGCCTTCAAACAATAGCAAGATTTTTGTTGATATAAATTTATAAGCTTAAATTCAAATCCTTATCTAGTGACGAAATTGAGAGGGTGGATAGGGTACAAAAATTTTTTCTATAAAATAATTAGAAAGTGGTACACTTTTGGCTACTTTTGAAGAATTTTGGTATGGTCTTGTCACACGTTAATTGTGAAAATTTATAATTGCGATTTAAATAAAAAACGAGCTGGCTAAACCCGTGCTCTGCGGCGGGTGTCGGGCTGATCGTTAATAAAATCTAAATGAAAACATCATAATATGTTCGGTTCGTCACAGTACCACAATTATTACGGCACTCGCTATAGGGAAGCAAATTACCTGATTACCAAAACCAATGCCAACACCAAGCATAATTCGCCCGGAAAGAAGCATTGCAAAGTTAACTGCAGCAGCATTGAGTGCTGCACCAACAAGAAAACTGAATCCGCCACAAATTATGCTGATCCGACGGCCATAGTTTTGCGTGACAGGCGATGCGAATAGTGTTGCAACCAAGCCAGACAAGTATAAAGATGATGTGAATGCTGCTAGCCCTTGATCATTGAATTTGCAGTAGTTGTTTTCATGTGAATGCATCTTCTTTTCATAAACAGATGGAAAGAATTTTTGAAGGAATGCATCCATGGAGGTCACTCCTCCTGGTTAAAAAATTCACAATTGGCATGATATTAGTGGTGAGATGTGGTAATTTGTGTCGGTCGGGTTATGGATCCTACGGGTTTGGGTCATAACAGGTGGTTTTTGGTTGGCGTCAAATGGTCAAGATTGACCCGAATCACGTTTTGTCCGAAATTTATAATTTTTTTGGTATAAATATACGGTAGGTCAAATATGATTACAAAAGATCATATTATTTTAATAATAGTCAAAAATTATTTAGGATGATATTCTATGTTACAAATACTTATTTTTTATATTATATGTTTGTGACATGTTAAAATAAACATAGTTTAAATCTATCAATTTGCAGGTAAATGAATAAAAATGGTCACCTCAATTAGAAGAGATGGCCATATGGGACCACTAATTAAGTAAGTCTAACACAATGATGTAATGATCAATAAATATAGAGAAATTTGACTATTTTAGTTAAGAATGATTTGACTTTGGTTTTATTTCAGGCGCAATTACATACTTCCTCTTAAAAACTTCATTAATTACATATATACTCAGCTCAAAATTTTATTTACGTATATCTCCTTCATTAATTACATATATACCCAACTGGATGATGGAATCGATTAGAAGTGACGCTGAATGTTGAAATCGATGAGAAGCGGGAATCAAAAGGTTAGGGTTGAGATCGATGAAATAAGAATAGTCGTATTTCTAGGGTTAAAAGAGTAGTTTTATAAAAGAGGGGGATATATGTAATTTAAGTTTTAAGTTGAGTATATATATAATTAGGGTTGAAAATAGAGGTATATATGTAACTCTACCTTTATTTTATATCCTACACTCGCGGTTAGTAAAACTGAAACTAGTTAATTAAATGAATAGAAAATTGTGCAAATTGTATTAAAATGCATCAAACCTTTTAAATCTGTTTATAAAGTAAGATTAGGTTACCTTATAATCATATATATCACACTAGCTTAGAAACACATGTATTACATGGGTTGGATAAATTCAAGTAGTTGTAACCAGGAGTTTCTATGAAGATTTGTATTTTGGATGTTATCAACCATCGGTGAAATAAGAAATAATGAAGATTTAAGAATTATAAATAACAAATAAAAAAGTATTTAAGAATTATAAATAATAAATAATGAATATTTAATAATTATAAGTTATATTTTAAGATAAGATATAATTAAAATCTTTTTATTCTTCTTATGATTTAGTAGGTCTTAATTAAATATTATAATAAATTTTAGATATTTAATTATTTAAAATCTTTATTATTTAATAGGAGAGAGATGTAGGAAACAAAAATCTATACTTAGACTTCACCAGAAGTCACACGTGACAGATAAAGTTATTTATTTATTATAACTAGCTTTAACCCCATGTGTTACACATGGTGAAACGTTAATATTATATTGATAAATATCTTAACAACTCTTTTTATTCAAATTTGATATTGTATTTGTAACTCTTTCATTTTGTAACATGTAAAGATTATATGGATGAGAGTAATTAAAACATCAAAAATACATAAAAACTCATTTAATAAGTTGTGCACTTTTTACAATAAATTAAATTACATGTCAAATGAAACCTTACAATGATTATTTACAAATTTAAAAATAATTCATTGTATGTAACATTTGACGTGGTATTGGTAATTTTTTCATGTTTACCAAAGATTAATAGTTTCAGTCCATATCTACTTTTAACTCTTGATAATGCAACATGCAGTTGATCATGAATAAGCACCGGATCTTTCAATACAAACCAACATTTGAAAGTGATTGCCTTAAACTTTTATTCATAGTCATTGCAAAAATATAATAGTTGTTTATTTTTTCTTTGAAGTTTTAATGAAATTCTTTTGTCTGAATATGTTAACCCATTTATAGGGATAAAATTGTGATAATCAAGGTTGCTTCAAAATATAATCTTCGCTTCTATAACGCGATTACCTTGGGATTTGACCTAAAGACTTGTTACATTACCTAAACCATTTTTTCATCAATATTTATTAATAGCATAACTGTAACACCGACATTTACAACTAATTTATGTTTTGACAAACCTGGTAATGTAAGTCTATTTAGAAAATCAGGAGATTATAAACTTTTATCAAAATCATCATCAAGATGCTATGATTGACGGATACTATTTGTACTTGTATGCGAAAAATCTCGCTAAACTTTTAATACTAAATCTCTCATTAAAAAAAATAAAAAGATACAAATTAAATTTAAATTTCAACAATATATCGTCTTTTAAATTCAAAGTTTAAAACTCCAAATTTTAAAAATTTCACTCCTTAATATTTTGACACAATTAAATTTAACATTCCAAAACTAATTATGAAAAATTTAAAACTAATAAATTAGAATTAAAACTTGTAAACATGGTTTTTGATAAAAAAATCTCGTCATTTAAAAAAATTAAAGTTTAAAATATAATACACTTTTTAAAATAAATATTTCCAAGTTTCTTAATTTTATTAAAAACTAAGTATTAAAATTTATAAATCAAATTAAAAAATTTGTTTATAAATATTAAATTTAATTAAAAAACTACTAATTAAATATTAGTAAACTTTATTCTAACACATATTTATTTAAAATACAAACGTAGTATTTTTAAATTTTATATGTAAAATTAAAAATATATTTTTTTTATAATAAATTTTAAAAAATTGATTTTTAATAATAAAACTTTAAAAACTCGTTTTTTAAAAAAATCTCTTATCTTTTAATTCTTGATTTTTTTTAAATATTAACTTTTGATGATAATTTTAAAAAAATGTGAGCAAGTGGTAATAATGATGAAAATGTTTATTTATATAATTTAAAAAAAAGGCTAAATATGAAAGTATTAAATGAAGAATATAAATGTGGTTTGGGGGGAAAAGTTGTGAAATGAAATATGGTGATGTCAAGTGACAAAACAATTTATTTTTTTATTAGAAAAGAGATTTGACGTGATATTGGTAATTTTTTCATGTTTATCAAAGATTAATAGCTTCAATCCATATCTACTTTTAACTTTTGATAATGACACATGCAGTTGATCATGAATAAGCACCGGATCTTTCAATACAAACCAACATTTGAAAGTGATTGCCTTAAACTTTTATTCATAGTCATTGCAAAAATATAATAGTTGTTTATTTTTTCTTTGAAGTTTTAATGAAATTCTTTTGTCTGAATATGTTAACCCATTTATAGGGATAAAATTGTGATAATCAAGGTTGCTTCAAAATATAATCTTCGCTTCTATAACGCGATTACCTTGGGATTTGACCTAAAGACTTGTTATATTACCTAAACCATTTTTTCATCAATATTTATTAATACCATAATTGGAACACCGACATTTAAAACTAATTTATGATTTGACAAACCTGATAATGTAAGTCTATTTAAAAAATCAGGAGATTATAAACTTTTAACATAATCATCATCAAGATGCTCTGATTGACGGATACTATTTGTACTTGTATGCGAAAAATATCGCTAAACTTTTAATACTAAATCTCTTATTAAAAAAATGAAAAGATACAAATAAAATTTAAATTTCAACAATATATCGTATTTTAAATTCAAAATTTAAAACTCCAAATTTTAAAAACTTCACTCCTTAATATTTCGACACAATTAAATTTAAAATTCTCAAATTAAATATGAAAAATTTAAAAGTAATGAATTAGAATTGAAACTTGTAAACATGTTTTTTGAAAAAAAAATCTCGTCATTTAAAAAAAATAAAGTTTAAAATATAATACACTTTTTAAAATAAATATTTTCAAGTTTCTTAATTTTATTAAAAACTAAGTATTAAAATTTATAAATCAAAATAAAAAATTTGTTTATAAATATCAAATTTAATTAAAAAACTACTAATTAAATATTAGTAAACTTTATTATAACACATAATATATTTATTTAAAATGCAAACGTAGTATTTTCAAATTTTATATGTAAAATTAAAAAAAACTTTTTTTTTGATAATAAAATTTTAAAAAATCGTTTTTTAATAATAAAACTTTAAAAGCTTTTTTTAAAATCTCTTTTTTTTTTTAATATTAACTTTTGATGATAATTTAAAAAAATGTGAGCAATTGGTAATAATGATAAAAATGTTTATTTATGTAATTTAAAAAAAGGCTAAATATGTAAGTATTAAATGGAGGATATAAATGTAGTTTTGGGGGGAAAAAGTTGTGAGATGAAATATGGTGATGTCAAGTGACAAAACCATTTAGTTTTTTATTAGAAGAGGGATAAAGATTAATAATAAGTATTAATTATTTCAGTAAACTCCGGTTTTAGTTCCTGTGGTTTGCACAAATTTCCTATTTTAGTCTAATAGTTTAAATTTATCTTTTTTAGTCACTGTGGTTTTATTTTTGTTCCAATTAAAGTCAGATGGCTAACACCATTTGATTTTTTGTTAATTTTTGTATGAAAATACAAAAATACCCTTATAGCCCACCACCACTATCTTCATTTTCATAAAACCTTAAAATAACAATAACCTCCACCTCCACCTTCATCTTCACCACCACCACCACACACACCCCCACTACCGCCACCCCCCACACCACCAATGCCACTGCCCCCACCGCAACCCCCACTGCCACCCTCATTGTATTCCATAGAATATCTTCGATTTGGGCCTTCACCTATGCGTGTGGCCACATCTCCTGACCAGAACCAACGCACCCCATCCGATTTAGGCCTCCACCTGTGCGATGTTTCTCTCTTTCGCGAAGATGATGAAGGAAGGGGTTAGGGGGAGGAGGAGCTGAGAGGGCTGTTTGTGTGGGTTTTCAGATCTGATTTGGGCCTCCACCTGTGCGTGTGCCCGAAAAAACGTGGTGGAGGGTGGTGGTGGGTTTTCAGATCTGATTAACGGTGGTGGTGGAGGGTGGCATTGGCGGTTCGATGGTGGGGGTTGCAGTGGTGGGGGTGGTGGGGGTTGCGGTGGTGGGGGCAGTGGCGTTGGTGGTGGGGGCAGTGGCGTTGGTGGTGTGGGGGGTGGCGGTAGTGGGGGTGTGGTGGTGAAGATGAAGGTGGATGTTATTGTTATTTTAGAGTTTTATGAAGATGAAGATAGTGGTGGTGGGCCATAAGGGTATTTTTGTCTTTTCATAAAAAAACTTAACAGAAAATCAAACGGTGTTAGCCATCTAGCTTTAATTGGAACAAAAATGAAACCACAGTGACTAAAAAACAGAAATTTAAATTATTGGACTAAAATAGGGAATGATGCAAACCACAGAAACTAAAACCAGAGTTTACTCTAATTATTTAAAAAGACAAAAAATAATCAAAACAATGTTGATGGGTCCACCCGTTTAAAATGGTAAGTGTTACCAGCCAAATTTAATACCTTTATCTTGTCGGAAAATTGTCGGAAAAAGTTTTCAACCACTATTTTCCCGACAAAGTATTTTTTTTTTGTCGGAAACACCTTTTTCCGACGAAGTTCCAACCAAAATCGTGGTCGGAAAATGGGTAGTTTTCTAGGAAGTATTCATCAATCTCCATTTATGTATTACAAGTTACAAGTATTCATCAATCTTACTTTTCATCCCACTTTCACACCAAATTCGAGGTTAAGAGTTGTAAAATATTAAGGCCAGCAGATAAAGAATTACCTGAAATTCCAATATCATAGCCAAAGATTGATCCTCCAACAGCAGCAACAATGCAAGCAATAATCACATAACCTGTAACTTTCCCTTGATACTGTTCTGCTCTATCTTTTGCCAGTCCTGCACGTGCTATAACTGTGGTGTGGTCGGACGTTTGAGCAAGGATTGCAGGAAATCGAGGGTTGGTTGTAACATCCCGGAAATCCAGAAATGAATGGTTCGGGTTAGTGGACGACCCGAATCCATATCTAATTTAATGATGAGTTGGGTTGATCAAATGAGGTGCGTTTAACTACCTAAATAGATGCAACTAGCCGTTTAAAGAGGGTTCGAGATCGAAAAGCGTGAAATGGAACTAAGAGGGACCCGGATGGAACTTTATGGGGTTTAAATACAACATAATGGGAAAACCCTAGGTCTTTGGTGACCTAGGGGGTGCGATGGCCGAGAACAAGGAAAAGAGGGAAGAACCGGCGACAAGAGGGAAGGAGGCCGACGGCGGAGGGTGCTCCGGCTTGCGTGACATCCGTGATACGTCACGGTAACTTTCGTTTACTCTTTTAGCACGTTCTTGCATTTGTTTTTACTTAGGGTTTTGTGTGGATAATGGGTACGAATCCAAGATGAGAAAGAGAGGCAATTATCGGTAGTGTTAAAGCGGCCGATGGTGGCTTGGTGACGGTACGCGGCAGTGGCAGACGGCAAGAGGGGTCACGGTGGTGACCGGTTGGTGAAGTGATCGGAGGCCGGCAAGAGAAGGAAGACGAAGGGCGATGGGCGACAAGGACGCAGCTGTGGTGGCTGCCGTGGTGGCGCACTACGGTGGTGAACGGTGGAAAACTAGGAAGAAGGCGTTTCCGGCAAGTGTGGTGGCTCTCGGTGGTGCACGGGTCAAGGTGGGGAAGACGATGATGATGATGATGATGATGATGATGAGCCATCTAGGCAATGGTGCACAAAGGCGTGAAGGTTCACGGTGGCGCACGATGGTCGTTGGCGGTGATTGGCAAGGACAAAGATGACGATGGTAAGGGTACCCGTGGTGGTGCATGGGCGAGTTTGGGTGCTGGTACGGGACGAGCTATGGTTTGCATTGCGAAGTACTAAGGATTTAGGGTTTTGCATGGGCATGCATGCAAACTTGCATGCAGGGATTTCGGTTCAGGTATTCGAATCCTAAACGGGTCAAGGACGACCCGATTCGTGTAACCGTGGAGCTAAGGGTTCAATGAATTAGAAAGACGAGTAGTTGAGCCTGAATGTGGAGTTTATATTTTTATACGCTATTCGGCGTAAGTTTAGAACGTGTCTAATCATGTGATCATGCATTGATAGGTTCGGGTTTCGAGCGAGAGGACGGTTGCAGAGTAGGGCTTGGATCTTCGCAACCAGTGAGTTTCTAATTCCCCTCTGTAAATGTTTTTAATGTTTTTGGGGCTATCGTACATACTTTAAAGACGTGTTTTATTACATTAAATGTGTATCGAGCTTTGGAGTCTAACCCGATGAGTTTACGAAATAAAGTATTTAATTTTGGGGATAAGGGACTATGTGTTGTCCTTAAGACGTGTAAGTTAAAGGTGGGTATATGGTCGTGGGTCGTATAGTGACCTAATAGGGGTGAGTCGAGATTGTATTTATAGGTCGTACGGGTACGACTAGGAGGTGTCACAGGACGTGTATGTACGTGGTATGTGCTTAGATAATGAGACATAGTATTTGTATGTGTGTTGCTATATTAGCAGTGTATTGTGTGATGAGTTAGTCGGGGTGAGTCGGGATATAAGCTTAACGCTTGTGAATACGTGTAGGGTATCTTATCCTAGTGCTAGGGGTGAAGTGCAGGTGCAGTTAATGAGTCATGTACATGGAGTATAATGTTATGTGTTTATACATGTGTTGTGTGTATTATGTCGTTGTCCTTATGACACGACGGGTATTGTGTTTGCATTGTTGTCATTATGACACGGCAAACGAGATTGTGGAGGACTAAGTCCTTCTAGAGGTCACCAAAGGTGGCAAATTCTGAGCATGTTAATGATGAGCTCGGGGTGTGTCGAACGCCCTGACGAGGGTGCAGTGATGAGGTATGTGTTTGTGTGCATATATATATATATATATATATATATATATATATATATATGTTAAATTGCATACAAATGATGAGTTATATTTATTGTGCATGAGATGGTACTATTGTGTTGTGTAGATGATATTAATAAGGAGAGTAGAGTTAGATTGACTATTGGGTCGGGATTGTGGTATGGTGTTTACAACTGTCGTGTCAGTTGATTTGTGAGAGCCTTGGTCAAGGCTGAGTAAGTCGATGTCTTGGGTTTTGTTGTGTTAACCAGGTGTCGAGTTAACACATGTGGTAGATCATGAGTTGTTAGAGTGGTAAGCTCGATCCATGTCGGAGAGACTTATTAGGTTAAAATGATGGGTTGAGTCTGGGGTGGTGAATCCTTTGGGATATTGTATGAGAATGGGGTTTATTTTTATGGTGATAATTTATAAAACTATTTTATAAAGACCAGAGGGTCTTGAGTGAAGGTAAATATTAATTGAGATGCATTGGCTTTTGTTTAATTACACCATTAGAACTCGCTCAGCGTAGCTGACTTTGTGTGTACGTTAGATTGTGTTGCATGTGAGTTTTGGGGTCGATGTATCTTGGCTTGGGCGCTGTGCTGCTCGAATTGGTGTGCAGGCATTCGTAAGGTAAATTAATGACGATAACGATATTAAATAGTAATCTTTGTTTTTAGAAAGACTTTCGCTGTAGTTTTGATTTATTAAACAAGTATTTTAAAGAGTATAACCAGTTATGAGGACCAATTGTAGGGTGCCTGGTTTTAGACCTTACATTAGTGGATCTGGGAAAGAGAGACACCGGGAAGAAAGAGGAAAGGCCGGAATTTGGATAAAGATTTCAGCGATGAATTTTAAATAGCGATTACCGAATTGGTGGTGAAAAAGTCACCATCGGATCAACGAAGGGTATTCACGATGAGCGTTAACATGTTCCCTAGTCACATCTATTTTTTCTTTAAATGTAAATTTAAATTACAAATTCCAAGACAATAACAAATATTGTAAAGTTAATAAAAAGATTGTAAATGAACTTAAAATTCATTTCAATCAAATTATGCATAAATACACAAAATATCTTCAATGAAAATTAAACTATTTAATTTCAGGAGTGGGAAACGAGAGGCACTACTAAAAAAATGACCATCACCGATGGCCAATTACTTCCATCGGTAATTACCGATGGCAAACTAAAAAAACTAATATATTTTTAACAATAGTGCTATAATTCAAAGTGGTCTCGGTTTGGTGGGAAAGCATTACCAACGGACTATCCCTATCAAATTCAGCGGTAATATTTGATTAGATTTCCGATAAGATTTTCAGGCTTGTGGATGTGGCCCCGGATCCGTCCATAATCCGTCACTACTCAGTCAGTAATCGAGGTTTGAATTTCTGAGAAGATTCTCGCCCAGACTTTTCAGGTGATGTAAGGAGCTTGATTGAAGGAGCTTTCCCCATTACTGATGGAAATTTTATTGGTAATAGTGTCTAAAAATATAATGGAAACCCAAAATCACTCAAACCAGAAGTAGTAATGTTTGTTCGATTCCATCATTGTTTCAGTCCCCTAGCCAAACTTCCTCCTTTTATGTTGTTGCAAGTATGAAGAATAGCTTTTGGATGGTTGCTATTAGGAATGCCATGTTTGTTGTGAAGATGGAAGGAAAGGGATGCTACTAGGATTGAAGACTTTGTTACTGAGTATGCTTATATACTCATGCTTATTATCTCTTGTTTATGTGTTTGTTTGTTTTGTAGGTTGGGGATTAATTGTGTGTTTTTGCTATGTTATTTTGGTTTTCAATGTATAGATTTCCATTTTGGTTTAGCTTGGACCGACTGTGGTTACAAGCTTAGTGCTAAGGAGTTTGAGGATTTTAGTAATGCTAATGGCTCGGATTTAGGTAAATCCCACTTGTTAGAACTTAGCTAGTTGTTTGTTACTTGTTAGAACATAGCTAGTTGTTTGGGTTGATGTGCTCCTTAGGGTATGTCCTAGGAGCCCGAATGCCTTTAGGTCGTATTCTTTTTATTTATTATTAAGTTTTTACGAGGAGCCCTCTCCTTTACCCCCCCCCCCCCCCCCAAAAAAAAAAAAAAAAAAAACTCCTCATTTTATACCCTAAATGTGTTGTTTGGGGTGATTAACATGTTGGAATTGAAGGACTCAGAACAACTTAAGGTATGGAATTGAAGGACTCAGAGAGTAAATCACATTTCGAAGTCTTTAAATCCAGATTGGACTTACCTCTGAATGGTTATTGCTCAATTAAATTTCCTAATTAATATTTTATGAATATTATTAAATCAATATTATATATTTATAAAAAAATTAGTAAAACGTTTTATGGACTCAAGCAAATATTATTACTGTATCTATACCGAGTGATTACAATTTACAATAATACCATTTGGTGGGATGGTGGTGGACACGTTGACAAGTTTGAAGAAACGTGAGACTTGATGTATTAGTTGGCTGAACATGTGTTGAGCCCTACTATGCATGATCACATGGCCATAATGGTCAAAAATAGAATTATACATAGTGTCAATATATAAAGGGTCAATAATCAATGTTTTCTATTTTCTTAAGATTAATATTAGCTAGAAGTTTTCAGCCCTAGCATTGCTCGCCACGATCCTAAATATCAAAACGTGTGTGAGAAACTTTCCATCTTCATCTTCTTCGACCATCTCTTTTTTGACGATAATATCTCCTCTAACCACATCTTCTATGACTACACACTTGCAAAAAGGTAAACACACACACAATCGTCGCTTATAACAGAGGCACCCCTATCATAGCTAACCATTGTCGCTTTCTACAATGCAGTACCCACCATCGCTACCTACAATGTCAACCCCACTATCGCCGGCTACAATGTTGTGCCCCACCATAACCTTCCATAACGCCGTGCACCATCATCTTTAACTAGGCACCATCCGCCACAATTATCCCCAACGTCAGATTGAAGCATGAAGAACCTCGATTAAACTCAACCGTAACTTTTCTACTTTTGGCATTAAACAACAAATATTAGGCTTCTCAAAACAGAACTAAACAATAATTATACACATAACACAGTCAACCAAAAACTATCTCAACTAACATTAAAGCATATGCACATTTAGTATCATCAAGTCAGAAATCTTCACCAACCATGATAGACAATAACAAAAATCCAAATTATAACCCGACCCGCCCCACTCCAAAACCTTCAAGCCATAGCGCAACGAATGCAAAATGACCATAATGCCCTCGCATATGGGCTATTTAGAACTTAACAAATACCATCTAACTTTTAGATACAGATGTACACTTTTATAGAACCATATTTCATAGAAACTCATACCATCAAGAAAACAAGAAAAAAAAAGTACAATTACTTATCCATCATCTTCTGCTTTCATATGTAACTAAGTTCTTGCTATAGAACTATAATACCAGAAACAACAGAAAGTTAAAATAGAAAAAAAAAACTCAGACTTAATTATAAGTATCGTGTTTCCGAATTCTAACCAAATGCTTAAAACAACCGAACATAACAAGTACAAGACGAATAAAAACGCATGTGTAACAACCTAACAGGCCATCTTCGTTTAATCAAGCTTAACCGATGAGAACAAGTAATGCACGAACCAGAAAGAAGAAAGGAGCCCAACGGTACCCGTGGCTAGCATGATGGTTAGAACCATCAAGAACGAGTAACCCAAGTAAAGTGTAGCCGAGACGGGCCCACTTAAGCTCTTGAGGTCGAAAATCAGATAGTTTATCGAGTACAAGAAAATGTATAATGCAACCGAACCCGAAGCAAAGAAAGATTTCCACCACCATTTCCAATCCTCAACACAAAGATGCATGTAGGTCAAAACGAGTGACACCTCAGCACAAACGACTACTAAAAGGATCAAAACGACAAATAGAAACCCGAAAACATAGTAAACCCGACCCATCCAAATGCTAGACATGATGAAGAAAAGCTCGATGAAAAGGGTGCCAAACGGGAGAGTTCCTGCCCCTAGAACTAAAAGCCAAGAAGGATATTTTTGAGCCGGGATTTCACGGGGGATTTGGTTGGTTCTAACCGGGTACTCAATATGAGGCGCCTTTGCACCAAAGTAACCACCAACAAAAGTTAAAGGAACCGAAATGCAAAACCATAGTAAAATGAGAATGACAAACAGAGACAACGGGATAGCACCGGTGCTGTGGGACCCCCATAACAGGAAATTCAAAGTGAAAAGGATTAAAAACGCAATACCAGGGAAAAAGCACGCGACTTTCCAAGAAACCGAGACCCATCCTCTGTGGTCCCCACAGAAGATCGTTCGCCACATACGTACAGCAACATAACCGGCTAAAATTCCAAGAATCATGTAAAAGATTAGCATACCGGTCACCAGGGTCCCACGGGAAGCCGGAGACATGAACCCGAGGGCGGAAAACATGATAGTCACAACCGCCATTCCAAGAATCTGAACCCCATTTCCCACCATTACACATAAAAGTCCCGGGTTGCTAGGAGCCCGAAAAACATCAGCCACAACAAGTTTCCAACCCGATAATTCTTCATTCATCTGAGCTTGCGCCTCCTTGTCTAACTCCTCATAATGAGTCAAATCCCGTCTAACCGTTCTTAAAAAGATCACAAGAACAATCCCCGCCAAGAAAGTGATAACCATAAGTGAATTGAGAATCGAGAACCAGTGCACTTTAGCTCCCTCCATCTTTAAATAAGCATCCCATCTCGACGGCCATTTGATATCAGTCTCAACAAACGCAACCTCATAACTGAAAGCAACGGGCTCGTTTTCCTTTATAGCCATGTAAACCGTGTTATCCTCACAAGTGATCTTAGACGGGTATTTCCCATACATTTTCAAACCCTTTAACGAATCAGAATTATGTCTAACACTACAAGGAGTTACTTCAAACCCTACAACCATATACCCTGGATCACTAGATCCCGGCTTTGCAGCTGAAGGGATCACTTCAGCTGCATCCCCAGTCCCCATTACACTAGCCACATTCGTTTCTTCGTACTTATGAACCAAAACCGTGAACTTCAAGTGATTAAACACATAATAAGCATTTTCAACTTTGATCCCGATCGGGTACCCTGTCCACCTCACATAATAACTATCCCTCTTTGTGTACCGAATGGCGGGCAAATTATCAAGAATCACATTCACCTGATAGATCTCATCGATCCGATTCGTTAACAGCTTATACTCATCACTCGACAATGGCTTAGTTTGACAAAGAAAGATCTCGGTTTCATTCGTGTACATTTTGAACTTATAAGGCGAGTTTTCGATCCGATCGCCCATCAGAAGCTCACCAAGATTCTCACGGCTGTCTTTCACACCCTCTGGGGGCTGACAGAAGGGTAAACTATAGTAACTGTAAGGGATTTCCGTATCAATTGAAGTCAACGAGTTGACTTTCACAGACAATTGATCACCTACTACATATTTGTGAGGGTAACTACCCGGGAGGTAAAACCCATTACCCAATTGAAATATCAAGCATATTAACACAACCCAGATCTTGAATTTATCGAAGAAGTCCATATCGTGTCAGATTTGGAAAACCTAATTGGGAATAAGCAAAAACAGTACAAATTACGATTGAATTAGGGAAAAATGCAGGTTTTATGTTCAGATCGTGAGAGTTTGAATGTAATAAAGAGATCTAAACGATGAATCAAGAGGCGAATTAAAATTGAAAGATTGGGAAGAGATTGAACTGACCTTGTGAAATGATTTAGGGCTTGGAGAATTGGGAGAAGATGGTCCTCCAGATGTTCGACGAAATGTCCAGAAATACGAAACTCCTCTTGATGTAAATATCGTCGGTGACATTACATAGGATGTTGAATTATTATTTTACCCCTTGTAGTGTAATAATAAATTAATATTTAAAAATACTGTTATACTGTTATTGGAGGATGGTTATGTTGCAACAAACTTTTTGAGTCAAGGTATATATATCGTTTACTTTTACTTGTCATACTCTTTCTTTAGAAAAATAACTTTTAAACTTGTTATTTTATCTATTTTAAAAAATCATTATTTCTATAATTATTATTTTAAGTTTAAAAACACTTCGTGCTATGCGTACCCTCACTGATTTTTACTTGTTGCACTCCTTTTCTCTCTAAGTTTTTAAATAAATACAATTCAAACATTTTCATTTTTTTTTGCTTTTGTCTTTTTGTTAATTAGTCATTGTTGGTTAAAATTTATTTTTTCAGGTGATATGTATAGAAAACACGTTTTTATTTTATATAAAGTGTTTTAAAATAAAAAAAAAACGGTTTTACAAATAATGATTATTCGAAGTGGGTAAAATGGGGGTGGTGCCGGGGGGGGGGGGTCCGAAAAGTAAGAGGGGGGGAAGGGGCATATATTTTATTTTATAGAAAGTGTTTTTAAACTTAAAATAACGGTTTTAAAAATAATGATTTTTTGAATGAGTTAAAATAACAAGTTTAAAAGTTATTTTTTCAGGGGGTGAGGGAACGGGGGGAGGTTCGACAAGTAAGAGGGGAGATATGTATGACCTAACCCGTTTTTATTTTATAGAAAGTGATTTTAAACTTAAAAAACGGTTTTATAAATAGTGATTATTCGAATTAGGTAAAATGTGGGGAGGGGGGTTACGCCAAGTAGGAGGGGGGTATACATTTTATTTTATAGAAAGTGTTTTTAAACTTAAAAGAATGTTTTTAGAAATAATGATTTTTTAAAGTAGGTAAAATACAAGTTTAAAAATTATTTTTTCAGGGAGGGGTTGGGGGTGGGGAGAGAGGGGGTACAACAAATAGGATGAGGGTATGTATAGCCTAACCCTTATAATATTGTTAGGAGAATGATACTATACCGACTGATGTATACTTAGTTGCTAAGACTTATTTAAGTTTAAAAAAAAATCTATTACGCCAACTTAATATCACTCGGTATCTTCCTTTATTCATTGATTATATAGAGCCAAATTACATTACTAGAATCGGATAGATATAAGACCGTCCTTTATTCATACATTATAGAGAAGAAAATTCAAATCATCAACTTCTGATGAACCGGAATGGCCTCGCAACTAAATCCGTAACGTTAAAAGTCCCACGAGCCATTGTCCCCACCAATTCTAGTGGCGATTGTAGAGATCCGGTTGACGGTAGGCTTGCGTTACAAATCGAGAGTGGTGAAGCAACAACTACCATACAAGATCGTAAAAGAGACTCAGTGCTGAATGATCCCGACTGATTTGTTATGGTTGAGGATATCACTTCTCTGCGACATACTAGCTGGACTAGAGCATCTGTGAACACCAAAATATATAGAAATCAAATGCACACATCCATTTTGTAATTTTCAAGAGTTTAATGAACATACAATTTAAGTTAAATGTTTTATTTGTTGATTAAATAATAACTTATTCAATAAAAGCAAAATTAGATAACGAATCTCTGGTACCGATTTAATCTTCTTTTGTGTCACATGGAAAAAGGAATTTCACTTTGTTGTATCATTTTTTTAGTTAGTTTTTATATACCAATTCAAGATAACCTAAATTATTGGTTTAAGGGGCATCATTCGAAGATTTCACTTGCCTTATGGTTAAACCTCCTATGACTAGATACTAAACGGTTCAAGGCTTGTAAAATATCTTAACCAAGATAGTGTCCGAAGCAATTACATCATGACAAACTAGACATTATCAATTCGTTAAATATTCACTGGTACTAAAAGAGAGTTGTATATTAGATTCATTTTCATGTGTAATCCTTGAGAAGATCAAAGTTACTAACTTTATAATACCGTCATACATATATTACTTTTAAGTTTTTCTAATATTATGCATTTTGTGAAGTTTATACACAATTGAAGTGTTGAAACTTTTTAAAGCATTCGACGAAAATATGAACTATAAAGTAGGAATGGTGATCTTACTTGGGAAAGGAGGGGTTGGGGTGGTGCCATTAACGGTGAACAAGATACATTTCCTGTGATGTTAAACAAATTAATACGGGGACTTGAGCATGAGCTTGTGTTGCCACTAAAACAACAACCAGAAGGTTGATTAAGATGATAGATTTCATTCCCATTGATGGTAAAGTGCTAATGGTAGAAAGGGCTTGATACAATGCTAATAATGGAAGTTACCTATTTATATGTGAAGTTGAAGCACAAAGTACCATTGATATGTTTGAAAACAATAACATATATTAACTAGTTATCAAAGTAACGAAGACTTCTTATGTGGATCATAGTATCAAAAATTCAATGAGACTGACTTTCAGATCATATAATGCAAGTTGTAGTATGTTTATATATATATATATATGGGAAATTTAGAATAAAAACTCTCTTGAGTTGGAAAAACCCAAGAAACCTTTTGAAAAAAATTCGAATTTTTTTTATAAAATTTGGGAGTGATTATTTACCCAAAAAAAAGTAGGTTCGCAAAAAAAAATTAAAAAAACGCTGAAAAAATATAAAAATAAAAAAACATGTAAAAAAACAAAAATCAGTGTTTTTTTTATTACGTATGCTTACGTCAGCATTTATATATGTAAAAACAGCATTTACATATGTTAAAAACGTCAGATTTGAAAAAAATAAATTAAAAAACCCCTCGGCGTTTTTTTATAATTTTTTCATCAAAAATGTTAAAATTGAATGTAGAATCCATCCCCAAAATAATTTTTTATAACATATGTAAAACAGGGTTTAGTGGGTTTGTTCAACTCAAGTGAGTTTTCTTTATAACCATCCCATATATATATATATGTATATATATATATATATACACGTATATATATATACATATATGATTGAGATCTTTTTAAAACCCTCTTTTATAAAATACTATTTTCAATAAATATATATATAAAGTCAAGATCTACACTATTTGTTAATTATATAATACTATTTCATAATTGGGTTTGAAGTTGTGATAAATCCAAACATGACGCAAAATTAATTAGGTTTTGGATTGTTATTTCTAGTGTTGTAAAATAAGGTCTCTGAGGCCGAGTACTCCCTGAATAATCACTACAAGTTAGGTTTTCGAGGCCCGAGTACTCTAGGTCTAGACCGAGTACTTCTCAAGTACTCCCGACTCCGACTGGGGAGCGCCTAGCGAATTTTGAGACATTGGTTATTTCTCATTTGTTTAACACACGGGTTATGTTCGTGTTGATATGTTTACCTTTTTTTTAATGAAATGGGTTGTGTTCACATTGCCATGTTTAAATCGCTTAATTATTGAAGAAATGAACACATAAGAACTAATATACAATTATAGTTTTTAAGGCAAACTCGCCAAGCCACTTAAGAGTCGTTTAACACATCTCTTACAGATTATGATCTGTTTAACTCGTTTACAACGCGCTTGTTTTCAACTAGTATTCAACAACAATGGTTGGAAATTGTCGAACCATTTGACTAGTTTACAAACATGATCATAGACATGTAGGATTTATGTGTTTGACACGAATAATATACGAGTTGCGTTCGAGTTCATCAAATCACCTTGTCAACTCAAAAGCTATAACATGACACGATTGCTATCACTACTTCATAGCCAGAGAGAAGGCTATTGATATGAGGAAAGATTTTCTTTAATGTTAATGGTGTTAGTGACGTATTGAAAATGCATTATTTGAATTTCTCAAAGAGACTTTTATCTACAATTGTAGAATATTATGTTTCATACACATTCTTCACATTACGAGTGATAATTTTTTATTTAGGTTTAACTAAATTGCTTCTAGCAAAATTTTTGTGATAGAAGTTAGAAGTTCATTCACACACGACATCTTTCCTTATTCTTTTTTATGCATACGAAAATGTCTAAAAGTTTTTCATTTATATTTTTGGTTATCATGACTTTTTTATGTCGTATCACGTTTGATGATCCAACATAGGATTTTACCTAAGTTGGTTGCGTCTCTTTTAAAACTGTTGTAATTAAAATTACTAGATTAATCACATATAGTTTACAATAATCTATGTATACATATTCTTTTAAAGCGTATTAATATATTTCCACTAAAATTTTATTTAAATCATTTAAGTGTACATATAATGCAATCAATTAAGTGTACATATAATGTAATAATCAACCGTAGTATATAGCTACCTTGGAAAGAAAGTCATATTCGTGTCAAGAGGCCGCTATTTTTCTTCGAGGTGTTTTGTTCCAATATGTACTTCTATTTTATATCATCTATTAACATATAAGGGTTTTACTTAAAATATGAATAAAACTAACACACCTATTTAAATTTCAAACCAATATTACTCGTAATATAAGTATTCTTCACTTTTCCAATAACTCTCCAAACTTTTTCCATTCCTTTACGATAACCTACTTAAAAGGACCTAAATCCGGGTGCCTCTCATATTTGACACACATAAGCATAAGCATAGTTCTTAAACTTCAAATAAACATTAATTGAAACAGCAGAAGTCTTTATATATTTCAGAGTTAATTAAAACTTTTAATTCGACATTGTTCAACATTCATAAAACTAGCAAATGAGGATGTTAGTCTTCATCAGCAGCAACCACCCAACCATTCATTCCAAGCTGTTTCAACTTTAAACATGATTCTTTCCTTTATTACCTGATGTACATACTAAAATAGTCAGCTAACGCAGGTGAGTTCAAGTTTCAAAACATTTAATACAAAACTTTTTCTTTCGTATGTTAATCATATAAAAACTTTTTTAATGATAAACAATTTTTATTTTACTAAGGAAATCACAATACCATATGCAAATAAATACTTAGCCATTCTGTGCTATTTTATATTAAGTCATACATTATTAGTCTACAATCTGTTTCTTTTTTCACTGTCCATGAAGGACTTCTTTTGTCCACAAAGGACTTCTTGTATCCAAGGACTTCTTTTCTTTGCAACTATTGTTCCCTAAGGCTCATCGTCCAAAAGCCGAAACTCACTTCTTGTGTCCACTAAGGACTTCTTTTCTCAGGTGACCGTCATCACCCGAGCAACCGTCGTTACTCTTTTTAACCGGTTGTACAACATCCCCGTTATAGTGCCCACTGAGCACTTTCCTGGTTATTCATATGGCAGGCATACAACTAATGTCATGACATTGTCATAGGCTTCGGGTAGCACTAGTCTCAAGGACTACACTACTACCTCAAGACTTTCTTTTATAGTAACCATACTCTTACAAATTAGACAATATATTTGACTTATCTTTTTCTTTCTGTTCGTTTATTAAATCATATAGTTAGATAAACCCATTATTATTTCTTTCGCTTGTTTATAAAACACATAGTTAAATAAACCCATTCTTATTTCTTTCTCTTTCTGTTTATAAAACGTTAGTTAGATAAACAATTATCTTTCTTATCTTTCTTTCTTGTAAAATGTCCAGTTAAGTAAACCGTTACCTTTCTTATCTTTCTTTCTTGTAAAGTGTTCAGTTAAATAAACAATTATCTTTCTTATCTTTCTTCGTAAACTTTTAAGTAATAAAATACATTTATTATAAACGTCTAATTCCTGAGTATGCCCACCGCCCTAAAACAGTAAAAATAAGGATTTTTGACTCACTTGAATTTGGACTTCTTATCTAGTGCTAACGCATAGATCAATCTGCACATAAGTCAACACGTGAATTCTATCATTTCATGTTAGTGTCACCTAACGGTGTCTCCTGAAACAAGATCAGTGTTGCCATGGTTAGTGTCGCCATCACATGATCAGTGTCGCCTAGAGGTGCACAAATCGGCTTTTTTTCGGATCCGGATCGGTCAACTGTGGTTAAAGACCGGATCCAAGGGAACCGGTTCCGGATATGGGATTGGATAATTGGATCTTAATGGGATCGGATTTTTGGAACCGGACCACACACAAAAATATCCGGTAAAACCGGTTTGTTCGGATTTTTTTTTCTTAAAAAAAACATTTTTAAAAAAATAAACAAGCATACACTAAAAAATACAAGTTTTATTTTTTTTTAAAGTTATTTAACACAAATTCGTTCCAAAAAAATTAGAAAGAATATAATAAATCACAAAATATATATTATTTATTGTGACTCGTTCTTCGTCGTCTTAGTCCTCGTAGCATCGTTTCGTAACATCGTTTTTCAATATTCTTTACTTGAGATACGTTGGGATTTACCATAAGCTTGTTCTTCGTCAGAAAGTGTATTCACCGCCCCTTGTTCTACTTCGAACTCGTGTATTTCTTGTTCAATGTCAAGCTCGCCTTCTAGTTTTGCAACATCTTGTACACGTTCCGCGGCATCAAAACAATCCTTCAAGCAAATACATTTCTCCATAGATTCTGGTGTAAGCCTCGTTCTTCGAATACACAAAACCCTGCCACTAAGAGAAAAAGCAGATTCCGAAGCTACCGTGGAAGCTTGGACGGTTAGTGGGTCACGGGCCATTGGGGCTAGAATGGGATATTGAGATTCCCTTCCTTGCTACCAACTCAAGATATCAAAGTTTTCAAACTCTTCGGATCTTAGAGTTGAAATAAAGTCGATTGCTTGATATCTTCCGAGCTCACTACTTGGTGTGATTCCACGAGCTCGTTTAGTATTTTTGTTTCTTAAAGTGTTAAATAAATTTAGCATCGGGTTCCTTGAACTACTAGCACTTGAACCCAAAGCCATTGATTCACGTATGTTTGATGGATTACCATCACCGCCATATTTGCGTAAATAATAATCAAACATATTTTGAAAATCCAAGTTAAAATCCTTTATTACATTTGATTCAAAATTAGTATCTTTCTCATACATATTTAAATCGTCGGATATTGATGCAATTATGGTTTTAAAACCGATTACATTAATCGTTGGGTTTAAGGCGGCAGAACATGTAACAACGGCCGACATTTCTGAAAAATATTTTTTTTAAATTTAGCTTTCATAGGTGTTACCATTATTGCAAAAATAGGGCCATGATATTCAAACTCTTTTAATTTATTACACATTAAATATAATTGTTGAAGTATTAACGAAGACATCGGATAATAAAGTCCCAATAAACATGTAGTCGCGTTTTTAAAAAAAACATCAAGCAAGTTAGTTAGTTTCTCGATCATATCCCAACTTGTATTATCTATTTTTTTTGTGAACAACGACCCTTTTGGACAAGTTTATCATAGAAATGTTTTAAAGTAACTCTTTGTCTTAAGGCCGATTCAAACATTTTCCATGTCGAGTTCCACCTAGTAGGTACGTCCTAATTCGGACCTAAAAAGATGGAATCCGTTTGTTGGAACAAGTTTCTACAGTTTATATATCTTTTTTTTTGCTTGTGCTAAAAACTTCTCGTAACATCACTTTAATCTTTCTTTCATGTCTTTAATTTTGGACGTTTAGACCGTCTTGCACAACCAAGTTAATGATGTGTGCAACACATCGATTATGAAAAAAACACCGTTACAAGGCGGTTCATATTTTATTTTTCATTTTCCACCGAGTTTGTGTTATTTGAAGCGTTATCAAAAGATATTGAAAACATTTTTAGTTGAATTTTATAAGTTTGAATTACCGACTCTAAAATATAAAATAAGTTTTAATGTGGATATCCAAAATAATCAAACGCAATCGTATGTTTCATCATTTGCCACGACTCAGGTTGAATCCAATATGCGGTAATGCAAAGATACGATTCGGGTAAACCATGTGGAGCGGATCAAACGTCTGTGGTTAACTTAATGCCGGTATTGAAATTTTCAAAACCTAAAATTAATTGTTTTTTAGCCTTTTTCCACATTTATAAACAATCTTGTCTTAAAGTAGAATGACTTATGTTTGTGTGACACGGTTGAAGCGTGTCTTGGATCATCCTCGTCAAGCGCGGGTTATCAAAGTGATCAAACGGCAATCCTTCTAGAATGACGAAATGTGCCATTCTCTCATGAACCCTCTCGACGTTGTATTGCCAAACTCCTCCATCCCTTCCAATTTGAGTTTGATCTTCAGCTTCGCTGTGTTTTGTAGGAATTCCAATATGTTTTTTGAAAGTGATATTTCCCGCAACACCCAAAATTTTACCACAACGTTTGCAACGAGCATTTTACGAACCGTTCGACATTTCGCATAAATCGAAATGAGCCCATATGTCTTGGTTTCGGGAGCAAGGAAGTACTCTCGCCACTGTGGCCTCGCTAGTAGAACCACCAACGGAATTTTGAGTGCTTGCGGAAACCATGAGAGCGTAAAAAGTGAGCTTTTTTGTGTTTTGAGAGCGTTTTTGTGTTTTGAGAGCTAGAAGATTGTTGTGAACTAACCCATACCCCCTAATACCTATTTATACTAAGTTTCAAGTCTCAAAAACCCAAAAAAAAAAACGGCTATATAACGGTTGCCATTTTTTTTTCTACCAAACTTTTTTTGTCTGATTTTTATCCCGCCAGCCAAATAATGTGGGACCGATCCGGGATTCGTCGGTTCCCAAAAAATCCGGTTCGGTCCAAAAAAACTGGTTCCTTATTATTCAATTCCGGATAATCAATCGGATTGGATCCGGATCTGGTTATAAACTTCGAATAAACATTAATTGAAACAACGGAAGTCTTTACATATTTCTGAGTCAATTAAAACTTTAATTCGACATTGTTCAACATTCATAAAACTAGCAAATGGGGATGTCAGTCTTCATCAGCAGCAGCCACCAAGCCATTCATTCCATGCTCTTTCAACTGTAAACATGCTTCTTTCCTTTACTACGTGATGTGCATACTAAAATAGTCATCCAACGCTGGTGAGTTCAAGTTTCAAAACATTTAGTACAAAACTTTTTCTTTCATATGTTAATCTTATAAAAACTCATTTAATGATAAACATTCTTTATTTTACTAAGTTAGGAAATCACAATACCACATGCAAATAAATACTTAGCCATTTTGTGCTCTTCTATATTAAGTCATACATTATTAGTCTATAATTTGTTTGTTTTTTCACTGTCCATGAAGGACTTCTTTTGTCTACAAAGGACTTCTTGTGTCCACAAAGGAGTTCTTTTCTTTGCAAGTATTGTTCCCTAAGGCTCATCGTCCAAAGGCCGATACTCACTTATTGTGTCCACTAAGGACTTCTTTTCTCAGGTGACCGTCGTCACTGGAGCAACCGTCGTTACTCTTTTTAACCAGTTGTACAACATCCTCGTTATAGTGCCCTGCCGAGCACTGTACCGGTTATTCATATGTTAGGCATACAACTAATGCCATGACTCTGCAATAGGATTCGGGTAGCACTAGTCTCAAGGAATACACTACTACCTCAAGACTTTCTTCTGTGGTAACCATACTCTTACAGATTAGACAATATATTTGACTTATCTCTTTCTTTCCGTTCGTTTATTAAATCCTATAGTTAGATGAACCCATTTATCTTTCTTTCTCTTGTTTATAAAACACATAGTTAAATAAACCCATTCTTCTTTCTTTCTCTTTCTGTTTATAAAATGTTAGTTAAATAAAACATTATCTTTCGTATCTTTCTTTTTGTAAAACGTTCGGTTAAATAAACAGTTATCTTTCTTATCTTTTTTCGCAAACGTCTAAGTAATAAAATTCATTTATTATAAACCTGTAATTCCTGAGTATGCACACCACCCTAAGACGGTAAAAATAGGGATTCTTGACTCACCCGACTGTCTATATATAACTTGAATTTAAACATTTTATATAGTGCTAACACGAAGACCAATCGAAACATAAATCAACACTCGAATTCTATCATTTTGTGTTAGTGTCGCCTAACATTGTCGCCTAACAGTGTCGCCTGAGACAAGATCAGTGTTTCCAGGGTAGTGTCGCAAGACACACTATCTGTGTCGCTAGAACTATCATTCTGCACTTAATGTCATATATTAGTGTCGTTCTTGTAGTGTCGCTAAATATTGTTGGCGACACTCCTTAGTGTCGTGCTCATGAGTAGTGTCGCCATTATAGTGTTGCCAATGGAATGACACATGTAGCAATCATTGGCGAGTTAGTGTCGCCTGAAGAAATAGTGTCGCCACTTGAAGATCTTCATATGTAGGTTAATTTTCATTCCAAAATCATAACTTTTTACATCCAAAATGTTTACCTAGCTTCCATGAAGCTAGATCTAAGCTTTAAATCACTTTTAACACGTTAAAAATCTGATCTTTAGGTTAAAACCCCAAAAACCCTAAAACCTATTTTGAAAACAGAAACCCGGATCTGGGCGGATTTGTTACCTGTTTTCACGTGATGACTTCTCCTTTGATCTTCTACAATGTCCCAGTAACGATTTTGAGGCCCAAACTTGAATCCTTGAGCTTTCTCTCTCTGGAACTCTGTCTTTCTCTCTAGACGAAAATATTGAAGATGGTGAATGAATGAACCTTTGGAGGTTGATCATGCCTTGAAGGAAACCCTAGTGGGCCAAGCCCACTCATACAAGCCCATAATCTTTCCTTTATTTCGGCCCAAACTCAAGGTGTCGGGTTTTAGGATGTTACAAGTCTACCCACCTTATGGGAGGTTTCGTCCTCGAAACCTATCATAAGTCAAACAGTTGGGGGTACGACTCCCTCATCTCTGATTTAGTGTCCCACATGGCTTCCGACCCATTTCGATGTTTCCATTGAACCTTGACCAGTGGAATAACATTATTACGTTGTCGTTTATCCTTTCTATCCGAAATTGCTACGGGCTCGTCAATGTAGTTGAGGTTGTTGTCTACCTCGATATCATCGAGTGGCACGTGTGCCGATTCGTCATATAAACACTTTCTCAAGTGCGACATGTGGGAAGTAGGATGGATCTCACTCAATTCATCGGGAAGCTTTAATCGATATGCTACCTCTCCTACTCGTGCTACAATTTTAAACGGTTCAACAAACCTCGGACTTAGCTTCCCTCCTTTCCGAAATTGAATTATTCATTTCCAAGGGGACACTTTTAACAGCACCATGTCACCGACATGGAATTCAAGATCTCTTCATCTTTTATCTGCATAAGATATCTGTCTATCCTTTGCGACTTTCATCCGGGCTTTCATTTGGTCAAACTTCTCGGAAGTAACTTTGCCCACATCCAGACTTGCAAAATCTTTCTACCTAATCTCACCCCAACAGACGGGCATTCTACACTTCCTACCGTATAACATTTCATAAGGCGGCATGCCGATGGTTGCATGATAGATGTTGTTATAGGAGAATTCCGCTAGGGGTAAGTGATTATCTGATGTGTGTTGGATGGTCTATAAAAACTAACTATAAAACCTAACCTAGACACTCTAGCTTTAAATTTATAAATCTAGACTCAACCTAATACTAGACCACACAACCGACAAGTGTACCGATCAATGTAGCAAAGTCAAATGAAGTCTGGATGTCGAACCCACAAGACACTAGTGACAACTCTATCTAGACTCTGACTCAACTATCTAAACTGAATTATATGGGGGGTTTTGTGTAACTGAGATTATAACTAATGAAACTCTCTAACTAACGACACCAAATATAAAGCAAGAGACTTTAGACAACTCACAAATAGGGAAAGCGCTACCTAGACTTTGAATCCTATGCATGTACCTTGGACATCTCTCAGATACGGAAACTACGATGGAACCGGGCTCTTAGAATACGACACACTTACACAACCTAGTGGATCCCGGATCATTCTCCAGGTGTGACCAAAGAGGAAACCTAAGGGACGTGTGAAACTCACCAGTTAGTCGGATCACCTCTCAGCTATTTCCAACAACACTTAAGTACTCTCTAGACAGATTACCTTTCAGTCTCACTATCTCAATACACCTTTCAGTCTCACTATCTCAATACACCTTTCAGTGCAAGGAGTAACTTGAATTCACTTGACAAGACACGAAATAACAATGACGCTAAGACAACCTAGGAAACCCTCCTTTCAGAGTGGTTGACCTAAAACCCTAACACCACAGATTACCCGACAACTTCGCACCTTTCAGCTATTGAAGCAGGCAGAATACTCAACCCTAATAAACTCTCAATCGATGTTCCTATGGATATGACGTTAATCAACCATAAACAAATCACATGCACACAACTAGTGACCTAATACGCAACCATACATGAAAGACATTCACAAAGTAGCATATGGAACAATCAACAGATCATGAATCAAGATCTAATACGCAATTACATCCAATCAAACAAAACCAAGTTCTTTACTTTAATATTAATCCATAAAAAAGAAACTGAAATCCGAAATCAAACCAATAAACAATGCATAATCATCAAAATCTAGGTAGTTCAAGAAATCTAGCATACTACCATCGTCAAAACATCAACACAAAGTCTAATATTCAGAAACATGGTGCAAGATAGAGGAATCATGTAAGGTCCAGATTCCTGAGGATCTTCAATCAACGGATTCAACGACATGTTGAACCTAGCGGAAACAGACTCGACACGTGACTTGTAGGTAAAGACAATAAGCACGATACACAATTGATTATTAAACGATTCGTATATTGATTAAACACTGATTACATAGTACAATATCGTTTGACAACTCGTCTAATCCTCTGACTCGTTCACTCTCTGACTGTCTCAGTCGTCCAACTTGTCTAACCTGAATACTATTACAAGATAAGCTATTTATAAGCAAGACATAAGTATTCGGTGGGCCTGGGCCTGGACCGCATACTTCAAGTATGCTGCTGGCTCTGAAGTATGCTGCTGCATGAAGTATGCTGTTGGACGAAGTATGCTGCTGGACGAAGTATGCTGCTGCATGAAGTATGCTGCTGGACGAAGTATGCTGCTGCATGAAGTATGCTTCTAGAGTCTTTCTTGCTTCTTCCAATCTTCGCCTTTCGAACTTCTGAACAACTCGGTGATTCTTTGATGCGTCAGCCTATTATATTTTTGGTCCTTACAATCTCCCCCTAGGCTGATGCATTCAAAGCATTCTTCAAACTTCAAAATCGCCAGAATGATTACCACCTCTTGCAATAACTTCTTTTCTAGAATCATTTCCAAGACCTTCACGAACGACTTTTGCAGTTGTTGAGATCGTTGTTTTGTTCACTTGCTCTCGTTCTTTTTCTTTAGAGTTTGATCCGCCCAAAGATCATAATCAACATCATTAAAATCATCATTATGTTGAGAATAGTCTTTTTGGAGGAGGATTCCCAATGGCCTTTATCTTTTGCAAAATCGCTTTATGATGTTTGTTGATCGGTACTTTCTCTCTGTCACTTTCGGTTTCTAAAGAGTCAACATCTTCTTCTTCATTTTCTTCTTGGAAGATATTGTGCTTTTCGGCAGTGATGACACTTGGTGCAACAATGTTGATCTGTTTTTCATCATCCCTTGGATAAGAAATGTTATCTTGTTGCTCCTGAAAGTTCACTCAAATACAAGTGTGCGCAAAATGCAAGTATGCTCAAACTCATAAAATTATGAAACTTTCCTCCATTTTATAAAACCTCTTTTTCACGATTATTGAATCAAACAACAACGATCAATTTTTAATGAAAAACAGAATAAACACAAAAGTAAGACAAAAACAAAAATAAAATGACTCAAAAAAAGTTAAAAACATAAAATCTTTTTGTTCGTTTGACAACATATGACACTTACTAAAACACATTATTTTTTAGAGAAACTCTGTTATGTGATCATATCATTCTAGTGCAGACCAAGCCATACTTATCAGCCATTCATTTTCTTAGACATGTCTCGGTGATTGCCAATATATAAAATCCTTCTAAACTCAAACCTTTATACCTTAATTGACAAGCAAGCAGTGAATAGATTTATCATGTTTTTCAAGTAATAATTATTCATGACTTAGTGGATCCCACACTCACATCTCAGAAACCTGTATTTATTATAATGTGAATTAGATGAGTTTTTGATGAACTTAATGGACCCCACAACTTATCGGATTAACCTTCCCTTCCTCATGATCTTTTGAGCACCTAAGTAATAGCTAAAAGAGCATAACTAGCACGGGTCAATGAACTGTTCAGGAGATCTCTGGCAAATGTGATAAAAAACATAGCACTACGGACTTACATGCCTTGATAAGAGATTCCTTCCCAGTCACAAATTCCCAAAGAGAAAAATATTTACAAGTATACTTATATGTACGTATTTAGACATATCTTTTTGAAATTTTCCTATAGCACGACATTAACATTGCATGTCTTTTTACTCAGAATTCTGCTTTGCAGAGTAGCTTTGCACTATCATTGAGTGTCTTTTCACCTATTGCATGTCAATGAATGTCTTCTATCTATATAAATAATATGTACATACTTGTATCAAGTCAGCTCGCAACCCCTTTGGGAAGGGTCTCGGTTTGTGCAATCCAGATATATCATGTTCATCCACAGTTCACCAATCTTTCTGTTTAAGTGCTCGATTATTAATAGGAAATAATTATTCTACCAATCTATGAGATGTTCCCCACTATGACAATGACCTTTATGTTTAAGTAAAACACTATCATGCTGTATTTCCAGTTTTAGCAGAGCCTATCAACATATCACCATAAGATCCTAATCTTTTCAACTACAGGCCTTACATATGATGATCCAACCTCTAAAATTACGTAATATCATTTCCCATATGACAAAGTTCTCAATTTTCATAGTAATAAAATAAGACATAAACATGAAATCTTTTTGTATTTTTCTGGACTTAAAAATAGAAAGACTCAAAGATAAAATCTTTTTGGTAATTTTTTTTTAATTTTCTCCCCTAAAACTTTTGGTTTTGTACAACTAATAAACAAAACAAAATTAAATCCTAAGAAAGACTTAATAAACAAAAAATATTTTTGGTGATCGAACTTGTGACTCGTTAATCGAAGTAGAATATTTTGAAACACTAAACAAGAAAAATGAATCTGGTCAGATCAAAGGATTTTGTAAAAACATCTTAAACATAAATGTCATCCTCAAAGCAAACAGTACCATTAGTAACCGTACCTTTCATGTTGATCTTACCTCATTTATCTCATGCAAAGGAAACATACCCTCCATCAAAGTGTTTGATATCATGTAGTAGAGAGATGTCCTGCATTATGTACCTGGAACAACCACGATCAACGTACCATAAGTTGTTGACAATCCTCCTTGGCTGTTCGTGCATGATTCAAGCAAGTTAGTTAGACAGAGGTACCCAAGCCATAGTGGTCCTAGGTATGCCCAAAGCATCAATGTAAGATACTTCATGTAAACACATATCCTTATCGTTCTTTAACACTGGTGATTCAACTGCTTTTGATTTAGTTTTCCAAATTGGTGTAGGTTTAACAAACTTTTTAGTTTCCTTAGGAGTACCAAATTTAGGTTTTTCTTCCTGTTCAGTTTTTTTACATTGCTTGTTTTCACGAAAAACCTTTTGTTTGTTCTTAGCAGCATTTCAATCACCATCAGAAGGCTTAACTTTCGGATGCTTATTCTTCATTACCTTAGGTTTTTCAATCTTCATTGGCTTAGAATAACATTTTTTCCTTGGTGTAGCCCTCAGATTTTGAAAATAATAGGGCTCATGAGGACGATGTCTGCAATTTCTTGTAATGTGACCAGCTTTGCCACATGTGTAACATGTCCGTTTCCTAGCATAAGGAGCATATCCCGATCGGTCGAACCATGATGATGACTGAGGAGGTGACCTTTTCAAGTAACCTATATTCTCAGTGTGCCTGTGATCTCTTCTTTCATCTCTTCTAACAAACTCTCTATCGTATTCTCTATGATTTCTCCTGATACAATCTCTCTCTTCTTTTCTAAATTTTTGTTCAAAAACTCTATGATGATTATCAAATTTTGAATAAAATTCATTCTTTGTAAACTTTTGAGGAGATAGTTTATGGTTCAATTGATTGACAGATGGTTTTGAGTTTCTTTGATTAACCTTTCTAGAATTTGTAACCTTGTTTTTGACAAAATCATGATTACTTTCTTTAAAGATATTTTCTTCTTTTTCAAACTCACAACCCTTCACAAACTTAATTTGATTCCGTTTTTCAAATGTATCATCAGTTTTTCTAAGGACAAACTTCCTAATACTCTTAGGCTCTTTTTCCTTACTCTTTTCCTCATCATCGGTATCCCAATCTTCTACTAAACATTCTTCTGCATAAGGCTTAGAAACATTAGCAATATTCACACAGGGGTTATGGGACTAGCAGTCGCAGGAGTTAACTACTTTGATGATGAAGGCTCACATCCCAGACCGTAAGCCATCTCAACATTTTCAGGGTAGTCATTTGGTAAAGATGAAAATTTTCATTAAATGGATGTTCCACAACATCATAACCCACCCCTGGATTCCCTTTCTTTCTAACTTGGGAATCTAACATGTCATAAACAACCGATTGAGAATGGTCAATTTTCTCGATTGTTAGTTTAGTATTTACCAATTGAGTCACAACATCATTTAACTTTAAGCTAAGGTCGTCTATCCGTTTTAATGAATCACGATAAAGACATTCCTTATTGCTAAAGTCCAATTCAAGTTTTGAAAAATCATTTTTGCTTGCTTCAATTTTATCTTTGAAAATCTTTTCTAATCGTTTGTGTTCTGAGTTGGAATATCTAATCTTTGTTATTTCTTGATTTAAGATATCGTTATCATGTTTGTAACGATTGACTTTCTCAATACAAACAGCAGAGCAAAGATCTTTGGTTACCTTAGTATCGGTGACCTTAACCACGAAGGCGTGATGTTGTTTCACTTTCAAATCTTGAACTTTATCACTCATGTCCTGCTGGCTCACAAGTGCCTTTGATTCACTTGAAGTAGATGTACTAGCTTCAACAATTTCAGAAACATCCATTGAACTGATATGATTAAGGTGACACTGTTTATCATCCATATCATAAGAGTACAGAATAGAGATCAACTCACTCAAGGATGTCTGATACATATCCTTGGTTCTTTTGATGGTGGTGCAATTGAAGTTCCAGGTTATTGGTAAAGAGTTGAGTAGCCTTTTGTTGATTTCTCCCTTTGTCAACTCTATTTCAGCACTTTTCATCTCCATCATCAATTGCATGAATCTATTGATTTGAGCTTCCAAATTTTCACCCCGAACATGATTTAACATATTAAACTTTTGCTTCAGTGTATCCTTTCTACTTTCTCCCATGCCGCAAGTTCACGTAACAAAAATAGGTAACCAAAAGTTTTCGCACCGGATACTTTGAAAAACCGCAAACTTTGAAAGACCGCAAACTTTGAAAGACCGCAAACTTTGAAAACCGTATACTTCAATACCGCAAACTTTGAAAACCGTATACTTAGAGACCGTATACTTCAATACCGCAAACTTTGAAATACCGCAAACTTTGAATACCACAATCTTCGAATACCGCAAACTTGAGTGACCGCAAACTTTTCCAGATGAATAAATTGACCGAAAACTTTGATTTTCAAGCCGAAAAATCAACTGATCAACCGTAAACTTCAACAAACGCGACAGAAACAAGGTCCAAAACTTGAAAATCTATCCAGAAACTCTTCCAAACACACAAGTCAGTTCAAATAAACGCGAAATCAATAACTTTGATACCTCACGAGTCAAAGAAATCCGTTGCAAGCTTCACCGAATGAGCGCTAAGGCACTGATACCAATTGTAAGGTCCGGATTCCTGAGGATCTTCAATCAACGTGTCACACCCCGCCAAGGCGGAAACGCGAGGCGTAACGTTCATGGTTTCCAAAGCATATGATTACCACAAACACATACATGATAAATGGATACATAAACAAGTTTAAAGTTTTACATTCCAAAATGTAAATTGAGTTTACAAAAAGTTAAGATTTCGCAAGTATGACTCTATTACATTGAGTTATACAAGAGAAATCCCCCAAAAGTTGTATCCATCGTGCATGCATGTAATCTACATTGCTAACCTTGCAATCACGTTCAATTTCCTGAAAAACATACTTGAAAATGTCAACATTAGGTTGGTGAGTTCACAGGTTTAATCAAATAGTTCTTTGTAAAATTCAATTGTTCGTAAATAGTTTCAGGTGCATATGATAATCAGAATAAGAATTGTTTGACCCATTTGTAAACTAGCTAGGAATACAAGTAATATTTTCCTACATGAGCCGTAACCAAACCATGACAATTGTTCTTCGCCTCTAATTTCGTTATCCGGTTCTATGCGGCCATAAATCCTTCAGATTGTGGTTAGCGCGACTAACCATGACCGGGAGACGTCACTCTCCATAGTACTATTCATAGGACCCTAGGCTACAGTTAATGGTTACTAAATTGTTCCAGGGGACCTTAGCGGCCTAAAATCGTTTAACTCATGTAAACATAAAAGTCGAGTCTTATTCTCTTGTTATCACATAAAAATAGTTGTAAGTATGTTCTTCCCCTAAATATTGAAAACAGTAAAAAGGGGCCGTGAAACTCACCTTGAGTTTGTGTATGCTTGCAATGATAATTGTTCTAGTCAAACTTGACTATTCGTACCCTAATTACAAAAAGGGTAATTCGTGTTATGACCGAATGTCTCATATGCAAATTGTTCACCGACTTAGCAAATCTGATTGCTTTTGTTTAAATATCTTTTTAGTTTTTCAACACTTTTTTCGTTATAAAATAGTTCTAAGTTACTGCCCCATGGGACTGATGAACAGGTATCGAAACTTTCTTAGTTTCGATTGAACAGAACAGATGTCGAAACTTCCTAGTTTCGATTGAGCAAAACAGGTATCGAAACTACCTGGTTTCGATTAAGTAATAGGTATCGAAACTACCTAGTTTCGATTGAGTAAACAGGTATCGAAACTACCTAGTTTCGATTGAGTAATAGGTATCAAAACTACATAGTTTCGATTGAGCAAACAGGTATCGAAACTCCTTGTTTCGATTACTGAAATTTTAAATTGACAGAATCAGTTTCAAAACTTTATTCATACATATATACGTATATTCATGTTTTAAATCTTGATTTCGACACACTTTTCTGGTTATTTTACTTACGTTCGAATAAACTGTATGTTTAGCTACGGTTTTAAAGAAAATAATATGAATAATATTGAGTTTTTACCTCTAAACAGAGATGATGATTTTTGAGAGAAACAGAGAAGATGGTCTTGAATTCTCTTGGTTAGAAATCCTTGGAAGCTCCTTATAATACCGAAATATGGTGGATTTTGCCTTAAAACTTGACTTCGATTTGAAGAGAAATGGGGAAGATTGTCGTAAGAAAATGAGGAAGATAAAAGGAATTGTGAGATTTTGATTGAGGGGGTATGGTTTATATCTGAGTTCTCGCAGGTATGGTATGGGTTTTAGAATAGTTTATTAGAATGTAAGGTAAATGGGACGTGAGAATGGGCCTTCTCTGCATTTTCGGCCGAGAAAGTCAAGGGTGGGTTGGGGTTAATTTATCTAATAAGATTTAAGTGTAACTTAATATTATTTAGTGTTTTTAAATGGTAAATTAATTCGGTTTAGATTTCTCACGGTATTATAATTTTAACAAGTTTATGGCTCGTTGAAGAAAATATTGAAATCTTGCGTTGTATAATTCGTTGAGGTAATTATTTGTAGGTATGAGTACCTAAAGGTAGCGCTACATAGTAACGTCTCGAAAAGTCCATTATTTTACTTTTACGTATATTATATGATTTAGTCTTAAAAATAGATTATAGTTCAACGTAAATTTTGTGTAAATATATATATATATATATATATATATATATATTTTTCTGGTTATTTAGTTTAACCACTAGTGTTCGTATTTAGTCGGGTTATCCTGGTATGTGAACCGGTAACTCCTAGAATTACCAAATATGAATTAAGACCATGTACGGTTTTTGTTAGAACTTAATGTCCTTGTTTGTGAAATTAAGTAAATCACAAAAACAATTATAATGTAAACTTGTTTATAACATGTACGGATATTGACTTGAAATGTCGGGTACATTCTCCCTATGTTAAAAGAATTTCGTCCCGAAATTCAATTCGTGCCATCTTGAACTGGTGTATCCTTAAACAAGGAGGGTTATTTCGTTTTCATTTGATCTTCTCGTTCCCATGTATACTCAGGACCACGTTTTGAGTTCCAACGTACTTTAACCAGTTTGATTCAACTACGTCTCAGCTTTTGAACTTTCCAATCTGAAATCTCAATCGGTTCCTCGATGAAATGAAGTTTATCATCAATGTGAATTTCATTAGGCGGTATGATCAAAGTCTCGTCTGACAAGCACTTTTTGAGATTAGACACATGAAATGTATCGTGTACGTTGCTTAGTTCTTGCGGTAGCTTGAGCTTGTAGGCTACAGGGCCAACCCTAGCCAGTATTTCAAACGGTCCAACGTATCTAGGGTTGAGCTTACCACGGTTACCAAACCTTGCAACGCCTTTCCATGGTGAGACTTTTAACATTACTCGGTCACCAATTTGAAATTCTAATGGTTTCCGTCTGTTATCAGCATAGCTCTTCTGTCTGTCTCGGGCTGCTTTCAGACGGTCCTTAATTTTTAAGATCTTATCAGTGGTTTCTTGGACAATCTCAGGACCTGTCAAATGTTTTTCACCAACTTCCACCCAACATAGCGGTGAGCGGCATTTACGACCATATAAGCTGCCTTGATGCTCGTGTGGTAACTGTTTTTATAGGAAAACTCTGCCAATGATAAATGAGTATCCCAATTTCCTCCGAAATCAATTACACACGCACAGAGCATATCCTCTAAAGTTTGAATGGTCCTTTCGCTTTGACCATCCGTTTGTGGGTGATATGCCGTGCTCATGTCAAGACGTGTGCCCATGGATTCTTGTAATGATTTTCGGATTCTAGACACGAATCTGTTGTCTCTATCAGAGATAATAGAAATTGGCACTCCATGCCTAGCTACAATTTCCTTGATATAAAGCTTTGCAAGTTTCTCGGTTTTATCCGTCTCTTTGATGGGTAGAAAATGAGCTGATTTTGTCAGACGATCGACAATTACCCATATCGCGTCATACCCGCTCGACGTCTTGGGTAATTTCGTGATGAAATCCATAGAAATCTGTTCCCATTTCCATTGGGGAATTTCGGGTTGTTGTAACAAGCCAGACGGTTTTTGATGTTCGGCTTTTACTTTTGAACACGTTAAGCATTTACTGACATATGTGGCAATATCTCCTTTCATATTGGGCCACCAATATAATTCTTTTAGATCCTTATACATCTTATCTGAACCCGGGTGAATGGAGTACCTGGACTTGTGGGCTTCATCCATAATCAACCCACGTAAGTTATCGTTACTCAGCACCCAAATTCTGTCCATGAAGTAAAACGTATCATCTGACTTAGACTCCAATTGTTTGATCATTCCACGTAGTGCTTCATTTTGGATGTTCTTTTCCTTAAGTGCTTCTTGTTGTGCCATTCGGATTTGAGTAGTAAGACTCGTATGAATTGTTAATCCTAGGGCACGAACACGAAGAGTTTTAACTCGTTCCTTGCGACTTAAGGCATCTGCTACGACATTGGCTTTCCCAGGATGGTACTTGATATCACAATCATAGTCGTTTAGTAGTTCTACCCAACGACGTTGTCTCATGTTAAGTTCTTTTTGATCAAAGATATGTTGGAGACTCTTATGATCAGTAAAAATAGTGCATCTCGTACCATAAAGATAATGTCTCCAAATCTTGAGCGCAAACACAACTGCGCCCAACTCCAAGTCGTGGGTCGTATAATTCTTTTCGTGCACTTTTAGTTGTCGTGAGGCATATGCGATGACTTTGTCTCTTTGCATTAACACACAACCAAGTCCTTGGTGTGATGCATCGCAGTATACGACAAAATTGTTGATTCCCTCCGGAAGAGATAAGATCGGTGCACTACACAGCTTCTGCTTCAGTAATTGGAAAGCTGACTCTTGCTTGTCACTCCAATCATACTTCTTTTTTTTCTGGGTTAATGTGGTTAAGGGCAGGGCTATTTTTGAAAAATTCTCAATGAATCGTCTGTAGTAGCCGGCCAAGCCCAAAAATTGACGCACCTCGGTCGGAGTCTTTGGTGCTTCCCAGTTTTTGATCGCTTCTATTTTAGATGGATCAACGTGAATTCCTTCCTTGTTGATGACATGTCCAAGAAAATGCACTTCTCGGATCCAAAACTCACACTTAGAGAATTTAGCGTAAAGATTCTCGTTGCTGAGTTGTTCCAAAATTAATTTCAGATGATGTTCATGATCCTCCTTGGTTCGTGAATATATTAATATATAATCAATAAATACTATCATGAATTTATCCAAGTATGGCTTGCACACTCGGTTCATGAGATCCATAAAAACAGCTGGTGCGTTCGTCAAACCAAACGGCATAACTAGGAATTCGTAGTGGCCATAACGAGTCCTAAATGCCGTCTTTGGTACATCTTCTTCTTGGATTCTTAGTTGATGATACCCCGAACGTAGATTGATCTTAGAGTAGAAGCTAGAACCTTGTAGTTGATCGAACAAATCGTCTATTTGAGGAAGTGGGTATCGGTTTTTGATTGTAAGCTTGTTTAATTCTCGGTAATCAATACACATCCTAAAGGTTCCATCCTTTTTCTTTACGAATAGGATCGGAGCTCCCCAAGGTGAGAAACTCGGTCTTATGAAACCTTTATCAAGCAACTCCTGGAGTTGATTTGATAATTCCTGCATTTCAGAAGGTGCTAATCGATACGGTGATCGCGCAACCGGGGCGGCTCCTGGTACCAAGTCGATTCGGAATTCGACTTGCCTCGGTGGTGGTAATCCAGGTAAGTCTTCAGGAAAAACTTCGGGGTAATCCTTAACGATTGATATGTCTTCAAGTCGACGTTCCTCGGGTTTCTTCTCGACGACGTGAGCCAGGAACACGCAATAGCCTTTACGTAGGTACTTACGAGCTTTCATGCAGTTTATCATCCTCAATGTCACTCCACTTTTCTCACCTTGAATCGAAAGAACTTCTCCGTTCGGGAGGGGAATATGAACAATCTTCTCAAAACAAACAATCTCGGCGTGATTCTTCGACAACCAATCCATACCAATAACAACGTCAAAACTTCCCATGTTAACGGGTAACAGGTCTATACTAAATGTGTGGTTTTTCAAACATAGAGTACAACCCTGAATGACTTCTTCGGTTTTAATTAATTTCCCGTTTGCTAATTCAATTGTATAATTTTGGTATAGTTTGTTGGACTTAATACCGAGTAGGGACTTAAAGTCATTTGACACAAAACTCATATCAGCTCCCGTATCGAAAAGTATAGAGGCATAGTGATTATTTATCGGGAACGTACTAGTGAAAATGTTTGGATCTTGTCGTGCGTCCCCAGCCCCCATCACAAACGCTCTTCCACGGGCCTGATTGTCGTTTCAGTTCTTCAACTTTGGACAGTCTTTCCTGAAGTGCTTTGAATCTCCACACTCAAAGCATCCCTGATTCATCCTTTCTGCTCCTGGGTTGACCTTTCCTGCTACTTGATTGATCTTATTAGGGTTCGCATTGTTCCAACAGTTATGGGCTAGATGCCCATACTTTTTACACTTTCCACATTGGGTACACCTTCCACTGTGATGATATCCACACTTGTCACACTCCGGTCGTGTTCCAAGATATCCATTTTGTTCCACAGTGTTGACAGCACAGGCTTTCATAGTTCCAGGTCTCTTATAGGTTTGATTCTTATTTTGATTACTTGGTTTTCCAAACCATTTCCTCTTTTCCCCAGACCTTCCTTCCTCGGTCTCCTTCTTCTCAGACAAACCATCACGCACAGCATTATCTCTTAGCTTGAAATCTAGAATTATAGCGCTCTTGGCATCCATAGGGTTTGATGAAGTCACCAGGCTTCGGATTTGAGGTGCAAGACCCCACAAATATCTTTCAACCTTCTTGTATTCTGGGGTAACCATGTGTGGAACTAAACTTGCTAACTCATTGAATCGGTCAGTGTAACCAGCCACATCATCTCCTATCATTTGTAAATTCCACATTTCAGATTCGATCTTTTGCAACTCATTTCGAGGACAGTACTCCTCAGTCATCATGGCTTTCAGCTCCTCCCAAGTCAGTTGGTATGCAATCTGTCTTCCTAGGGTTTTCACTTGTGAATTCCACCAAGTTAAAGCCTTATCAGTGAGCGTGCATGTAGAATACTTCACCATGCAGTCAGCGGTGCATTCACTAATATCAATCACCGACTCCATCTTTTCTATCCATCTCATTAGCCCAACTGCACCCTCGGTGCCATTGAAGTTGCGGGGGTTGCAAGATAGAAAGGCCTTGTAGGAGCACTTCCTATTTGGAGCATCTGTAGCATTACAAGTCATAACGTCGTTAATTCGGATCATGACTATGTGTTACGGCTTATTTATTCTATTACCTCCGGAACCTCCGGCTGTACCGCTACCTCCTGCACCTCCTCCGCCGGTACCACTGCCGTTTCCTCCTCCACTATTTCGATTTGCCTCATACTGCTCCATGGCAGCAGCTACTCGCTGTGCTATGAGTTGCTCCACGTTTGGGGAAATCGTCTCGTTGTTGTCACCAGTAGTGTTACGGGGTGTCCCACGCTTAGGTGCCATGACGTTCTTTTTAACATATCAATTAAAAAGAAACAACATTATATAATAATAATGATAGATCATGACATAAGGATACAACAACATCAAACGTAAACAACCATCATTACAACATAAACCATCACATACGTAGTTAAAACATGCATAGTACATTGTTCCAAAAGGCAAGGATACAAAAGGGATGGGTTCACATGACCACATCAGTACCAAAGTTTTAAACTACATAATGCGCTACGGACACAACCCGCCCGTAATAGGTCTAAAAGAAGATGTGGGAGTACAACCCAATCATCATGGCAAGTCCTGCCATGACAAAGCTAGCCCTAGCCACAAATTCTGCAGCCAAAGTCCTTTCTTCCAGCGCCTCCACCATGTCTCGGACCGTGAGAGTGAACTGCCAGTCCATATCAGCTCTCAACCCTAGGTAGTCAGTGGCACCCTGTATGTCTCGGGTGCTGTCCTCCAGAGTCTATACTCGAGATCCGAGCCCTTGACGTAGTCGCGTGGCTGCATCCCCATGTGCCCGGATATCATCTAGGAGGTCATCAAGACGTTCCTCGTGCGTATGAACGCGTGCTACTAATGTAGGCACTGTGAGCTCCATGGCTTCCCCAGTGTGGGGTAGGGGTGTTGAGGAGTTGGAGGACTCTCCGAGCTCAAAGGTAGAGGGGATGCTCTCCATCTCCCTCCATCGTGCCAGTGTACGGGGCATCCAGCTGATAGTCCCCACAGTAGGGTGGTAGCAGGGTCGTTGTTTAGGTGGTTCCTCATCAGTCTCCAAGTCTTCCGGGTCACGGGCTGCCAGGGTCCTCTTACGCGGAAATCGAACCTTTTTTCTAGCACTTTTTACCATAACTGGTCCTCCGCTTTTCTGTCGGTAGACGATAGGCGGTTCTCCCAGGGCGACATTTGGTGGTGTGGAGCTGCGAACTTGTACTCGATTTTTGGGGCGTGTGGCGGAAAGTTCCTCGTTGGATTCAGAGGTAGAGACGGGGTCAGAGTGTGACGACATGCTTGTGACTACAATATCCATGTGATAAGATGAATGGTTATGCAATGCTTATGCAATGAAAACGTTTTAATGAGTCATTTAAATTATAGACTAGGTTCCATTTTAGACTCCTAGTTCGCTATAATCAATGGCTCTGATACCAAATCTGTCACACCCCGCTAAGGCGGAAACGCGAGGCGTAACTTTCATGGTTTCCAAAGCATATGATTACCGCAAACACATACATGATAAATGGATACATAAACAAGTTTAAAGTTTTACATTCCAAAATGTAAATTGAGTTTACAAAAAGTTAAGATTTCGCAAGTATGACTCTATTACAATGAGTTATACAAGAGAAATCCCCCAAAAGTTGTATCCATCGTGCATGCATGTAATCTACATTGCTAACCTTGCGATCACGTTCACTTTCCTGAAAAACATACTTGAAAATGTCAACACTAGGTTGGTGAGTTCATAGGTTTAATCAAATAGTTCTTTGTAAAATTCAATTGTTCGTAAATAGTTTCAGGTGCATGTGATAATTAGAATAAGAATTGTTTGACCCATTTGTAAACTAGCTAGGAATACAAATAATATGTTCCTACATGAGCCGTAACCAAACCATGACAATTGTTCTTCGCCCCTAATTTCGTTATCCGGTTCTATGCGGCCATAAATCCTCCAGATTGTGGTTAGCGCGACTAACCATGACCGGGAGACGTCACTCTCCATAATACTATTCATAGGACCCTAGGCTACAGTTAATGGTTACTAAATTGTTCCAGGAGACTTTAGAGGCCTAAAATCGTTTAACTCATGTAAACATAAAAGTCGAGTCTTATTATCTTGTTATCACATAAAAATAGTTGTAAGTATGTTCTTCCCCCAAATATTGAAAACAGTAAAAAGGGGCCGTGAAACTTACCTTGAGTTTGTGTATGCTTGCAATGATAATTGTTCTAGTCAAACTTGACTATTCGTACCCTAATTACAAAAAGGGTAATTCGTGTTATGACCGAATGTCTCGTATGCAAATTGTTCACCGACTTAGCAAATGTGATTGCTTTTGTTTAAATATCTTTTTAGTTTTTCAACACTTGTTTCGTTATAAAATAGTTCTAAGTTACTGCCCCATGGGACTGATGAACAGGTATCGAAACTTTCTTAGTTTCGATTGAACAGAACAGATGTCGAAACTTCCTAGTTTCGATTGAGCAAAACAGGTATCGAAACTACATGGTTTCGATTAAGTAATAGGTATCGAAACTACCTAGTTTCGATTGAGTAAACAGGTATCGAAACTACCTAGTTTCGATTGAGTAATAGGTATCGAAACTATCTAGTTTCGATTGAGCAAACAGGTATCGAAACTCCTTGTTTCGATTACTGAAATTTTAAATTGACAGAATCAGTTTCAAAACTTTATTCATACATATATATACGTATATTCATGTTTTAAATCTTGATTTCGACACACTTTTCTGGTTATTTTACTTACGTTCGAATAAACTGTATGTTTAGCTACGGTTTTAAAGAAAATAATATGAATAATATTGAGTTTTTACCTCTAAACAGAGATGATGATTTTTGAGAGAAACAGAGAAGATGGTCTTGAATTCTCTTGGTTAGAAATCCTTGGAAGCTCCTTATAATACCGAAATATGGTGGGATTTGCCTAAAAACTTGACTTCGATTTGAAGAGAAATGGGGAAGATTGCCGTAAGAAAATGAGGAAGATAAAAGGAATTGTGAGATTTTGATTGAGGGGGTATGGTTTATATCTGAGTTCTCGCAGGTATGATATGGGTTTTAGAATAGTTTATTAGAATGTAAGGTAAATGGGACGTGGGAATGGGCCTTCTCTGCATTTTCGGCCGAGAAAGTCAAGGGTGGGTTGGGGTTAATTTATCTAATAAGATTTAAGTGTAACTTAATATTATTTAGAGTTTTTAAATGGTAAATTAATTCGGTTTAGATTTCTCACGGTATTATAATTTTAACAAGTTTATGGCTCGTTGAAGAAAATATTGAAATCTTGGGTTGTATAATTCGTTGAGGTGATTATTTGTAGGTATGAGTACCTAAAGGTGGCGCTACATAGTAACGTCTTCGAAAAGTCCATTATTTTACTTTTACGTATATTATATGATTTAGTCTTAAAAGTAGATTATAGTTCAACGTAAATTTTGTGTAATATATATATATTTTTCTGGTTATTTAATTTAACCACTAGTGTTCGTATTTAGTCGGGTTATCCTGGTACGTGAACCGGTAACTCCTAGAATTACCAAATATGAAATGAGACCATGTACGGTTTTTGTTAGACCTTAATGTCCTTGTTTGTGAAATTAAGTAAATCACAAAAACAATTATAATGTAAACTTGTTTATAACATGTACGGATATTGACTTGAAATGTCGGGTGTCACACAACGGATTCAACGACGTGTTGAACGTGGCGGTAACAAACTCGATACGTGACTTGTAGGTAAAAAAAATAAGGACGATACACAATTGATTATCAAACAATTCGTATATTGATTAAACACTAATTACATAGTACAATATCGTTTAACAACTCGTCTAACCCTCTGAGTCATTCACTCTATGACTGTCTCAGTCGTCCAACTTGTCTAACCTGAATACTATTACAAGATAAAGTATTTATAACCAAGACAAAAGTATTCGGTGGGCCTGGGCCTGGACCGCATACTTCAAGTATGCGGCTGCACACTTCAAGTATGCTGCCGGGAACTGCATACTTCAAGTATGATGCTGGCTCTGAAGTATGCTGCTGAATGAAGTATGCTGCTGCATGAAATATGCTGCTGCATTAAGTATGCTGCTGCATGAAATATGCTACTGGATGAAGTATGCTGCTACATGAAGTATGCTGCTGGACGAAGTATGCTGCTGGATGATGTATGCTGCTAGACTCTTTCTTGCTTCTTCCAATCTTTGCCTTTCGAACTTCTGAACAACTCGGTGATTCTTTGATGCGTCAACCTATTATATTTTTGATCCTTACAAATCAAATAGCAAAAGATAAGAAACATAAACCGAATAGACGATAATCCAATCGATCCATTCATCCAACGCTTCAATCCTTGATCCCTTGAGACTTCTCCCACCCAAAATGCCAAAAAGCTCTCAACTTTACGTCTGGAATCGACTTCCAAACCCTAGAAACGGACTTAAGCTTTTATACCAAGAAAATAGACAAAAGTTGCCGTAATTGGGGTCTCTCGCGTACCGCGAGGGCCAGGAGTCGCGACCTGAAATCACACCCCTCGCGTACCGCGAGGGGGAAGGCCTACATATCTCGCGTACCGCGAGGAGTCCATATTGACATAAAGTTTTGTTCTTTTTCTTGTTTTTCCTCGTTCGCTCGTGCCTTCGTACAAGGCCACCATGCAAAATGGCAGGACATACTTTTGAAAACTGCCAAAGAAAGAAGAATATTTCTTGCTACAATTGCGGAGAACAAGGCCACTTCAAATCTTCCTGCCCAAAGCTAAATCAAGCAGGATCTAGTGGAACAAGGGTAACTGAGGGAACCAAGAAAAATGTACGAGCCTTCGTACTAAATACCCATGATGGTGCAGCCATTCCGGATGCAGACACTTGTACGTTCCTCATTAATAATATTTATTCTAGAGTATTGTTCGACTCTGGTGCAAATTTGAGTTTTATAGATTATAAGTTTTGTAATCTATTAAAGAAACCCTTAGTTACACTAGATAGAATTTATGAAGTAGAGACGGCCGAAGGAAATCCGGTGAAAATACAAAATCCTTAGAAAATTACCATATCACAATATCTGGACATATCATACATGTACGATTAATGCCTATGACTTTAGCAGGTCTTGATGTTGTCTTAGGAATGGATTGGTTAACCAATAATCAAGCCCATATCCTTTGTGATTAGAAAGCCATAGAATTTCAAACTCTGTGTCAAAAAGTCATCAGAATCTATGGTGATAAACAAAACCGACCGTTGGGAATTATATCCATGCTGAAAGCTACAAAGTGTCTTCAGAAAGGATGCATTGCATACCTAGTTCAGATTTCTACTAGTACAAAAGAAAAGAAGATAGAAGATATACCAGTAGTATCTGAATATGCGGATGTATTCCCAAGTGAATTACCAGGTATACCACCCGAAAGAGAATTGGATTTAAAAATAAATCTAATACCAGGGACGACTCAAATTCCCAAACCATCGTATCGATTAGCTCCAACAGAGATGAAGAAATTAAAGAAACAGTTAGATGAATTACTTGAAAAGGGGTTCATCAGACCAAGTTCGTATCCCTGGGGTGCTCCAATTCTTTTCGTTAAAAAGAAGGACTGTACAATGCGTATGTGCATTGATTACCGGGAGCTGAAGAAGGTAACAATCAAGAACCGATATCCGCTTCCAAGAATCGATGATCTATTCGACCAATTATAAGGCACGTGCCAATTCTCGAAAATAGATCTTCATTCCGGATATCATTAGCTGAAAGTACAAGAGGAAGATATTTCTAAAACAGCTTTCCGAACCAGATATGGACATTATGAGTTCACGGTTATGCCAATTGGACTTACTAATGCTCCTGCTGCATTTATGGATATGATGAATCTTATATATAAACCATATTTAGATAAATGTGTTATCGTATTTATTGACGATATACTTATTTATTCTAAAAATGCGGAAGAACATGAAAGTCATCTCAGAACAGTATTAGAAATTTTGAGAAAAAAGAAATTGTATGCTAAATTCTCTAAATGTGTATTTTGCCTTCGGGAAGTACAATTTCTGGGTCATGTAGTGAATGTAGAAGGTATTCAGGTAGACCCAACAAAAATTGAAGCTATATCTAAATGGGAAATCCTAAAATCCCCAACCAAAGTTTGTAGTTTTCTAGGCCTTGTTGGATACTACCGACGATTCATTCAGGATTTCTTAAAGATTGTTGTCCCATTAACTTCTTTGACTCGCAAATCTATGATGTACGAATGGGGACCTAAACAAGATGAACCTTTTCAAACTTTGAAGCAAAAACTGACCCATGCACCCATACTAGCTCTGCCAGATGGTAACGAAGACTTTGTGGTATACTGTGATGCTTCACACAATGTCCTAGGTTGTGTGTTAATGCAAAGAAATAAAGTCACTGCTTATGCATCTCGTCAGTTAAAGACCCATGAAAAGAATTATAAAACTATAACACCTTGAAAATTCCCAAGTAATATAAAGGCTAAAGGTGTCAAAAGTCAAAATTCAAAGCTTGGAATGCAAATTTCCCAAAGTTGAAGGACTAAAAGTGAAAATTTTGTAAATCTAGCTGGTAGCGGACCGCTACTAAAGGCCTTGGTGGTCCACTATGTGGAGGGGAAGGAATCAACCATGTGTTGACACGTATCATGTGATTCACCGGTAAGTTTTAACGCGTGGCAAGGGTCGTGGACCGCTAGCTAGGACCTTAACGGTCCGCTAGCCGCAAAAATCAGGGCGGTCCGCTACGAGGGTGACGCGTGAAGGGCTGACACAAGCGTAGCGGTAGCGGACCGCTACCGCATTATGTGACGGTCCGCCACGGACCTGTTTTCAGCCTATAAACAGAATCCATGACCTTGATCATTTGCAAAACAAATCACACACAAACACCTTCACATTTCACACACTTAGGCTCTGGTGGCACCAATCCTGAGCTCCAGTCCGCTCTCGAAAGTCTGGTTTCTCACAAATCATCCACAAATTGCCGTATTTATACCAAGGTAAGGCTTCTGAATACCCTAAGGTTTCATTATGCAATCCTAAGATAGGAATGTTGATTATATTAATATGGGACATAATATAGGGTATACTCGAGGTGTTGATTATTGTATTGATTTAGAAGGAGGTTCTGATTGAGGTGAGTTCCTCTAAACTGTGCTCAATGTAAAATGTTTTCAAATGATTTTTATATCGAAATGAGTCAGATCCCTATTTGAATTCCATATATATACCTGTGAATAGCGCTTATTACAATCAAGTTGGGATGGGACTGACGGGCGAGATTGATCCTCTCGTTACTGATTGGTACTTATAATGCCAATGGTCGGGAAGGTCTTAGTATATATATAATAAAATTTCATGGTCCTTGTGTGGCCACTGAGTGAGAAATTGGGATGGATGGTCGTTTCGTATTGGATATGGTTATGAAAACATGATTTGTTTATGAACTCACCAACTTTGTGTTGATCCAAATGTGTTCAAATGTTTTTAAGTACATGTGACCACTAGCTTGTAGTTGACATTCCAGGAGATGTACAGGTGCTATGTTTTGATGATTAGGGTTGACTGAGGGCAGGTTCTGGTGTTACCGTAAGGCCTGAGTTGGTGGTTGTTCTTGGAACTATAAGTCCAGTATTGTAGGTTCCTGTTAGGAATCATGTTTCGTATTCAAGTGAATCCTAGTTTGTAAAACAATGTTATGTTTGTAATAAATAAAAGTATGTTGTTTAGTGTTCCACTGTGTGTTTTTGGTATCAACGTCACTGTAACCAGCATCTGGGAACTGGGATGTGTCAACAACTCATGATCTAGAGTAAGGTGCCATAATTTTTGCTCTGAAATTATGGAGACACTATCTCTATGGAATCAAATTCACAGTCTTCACTGACCATAAAAGCCTAAAATATATATTCAGTCAGAAAAAACTGAATATGAGGCAAAGACGATGGTTATAAGTCTTGAATGATTATGATTGTGAAATCAATTATCATGAAGGTAAGGCAAATGTTGTTGTAGATGCCTTAAGTGGAAAAGAAAGAGAGAAACCTAAATGGGTTCGTGCTCTCAGACTTGACCTTCATATTGATCTCATGTCTCAAATAAAAGATGCTCAATATTTGGCCCAAACTAAAGAAAATATAGAAAAAGAAGGAATGAAGGGTATGTTTGAACATTTAATCAAAGGATATGATGAAATGATCCACTTGAATAAGAGAATCTAGGTTCCAATCATTTGAGATATTTGAGAAAGAATTCTTGAAGAAGCACAAAAATCAAAATACATGATGCACCCAGGAAGTGACAAAATGTATAAAAATCTGAAGAATAACTACTGGTGGATTGGCATGAAGAAAGATATTTCCATATATGTTGCAAAATGCATTACTTGCGCTCAAGTAAAGGCAGAACACCATAAACCTTTTGGTTTATTGCAATAACTAGAATTGCCAGTCTGGAAATGGGAAATGATAACTATGGATTTCATTACCAAGCTTCCTCGAACCAATCGGGGAAACGATACTATCTTGGTTATTATTGACAGATTAACTAAATATGGTCATTTTCTTCCCATGAAAGAAACCTTCAGTATGGATAGATTGGCTCCATTATATGTAGATGCGATTGTGTCTTTACATGGAGTACCAATATCCATAGTGTCAGATAGAGATAGTCGTTTCACATCTTGATTTTGGCAGAGTTTCCAAAAAGCTATGGGAACTCATCTAAACTTAAGCACTGCTTATCATCCCCAGACTGATGGATAGAGTGAAAGAACAATTAAGACATTAGAAGATATGCTTCGGGTATGTGTGATAGACTTAGGTGGTAGTTGGGATGATTACCTACCGCTAGTGAAATTTTCCTACAATAATAATTATCACACAAGCATTCAGGCAACACCATTCGAAGCATTGTATGGAAGAAAATGCCAAACTCCAAATGGCTGGTCTAAAGTAGGAGAAATTCAAATGTCAGGTCCTGAACTTGTAGGTCCCTCCAGGTGGGTGTGTCGGATCTTGATCGTGTGATATGTAGCCTATTCTCCAGGTGCTGAATCCCTGTGACTTGGTGGAACAACGTACAAATGCAAACATGATAAACAACACAAGCTCGTACTATAAATACGCGTTCTATTATAACGAGGTGTTTCAAACACAAGTACAGACACAAGGGGATGACTTCTGGACTGTTACAGAACTGACTCGTGCGTACTTATGATTGTGGTTACATCTCTACTGAAAAGTGAAACAAACCAAGCTATTTATAGAACCTGGGTCATGCGTACTTAAGTACGCATGAACATCCTTCATGCGTACTTGCCTAAGTACGCATGACCACTTTGTGTACTTGATAAATATGCAGGAATCAATCTCCATGCGTATTTTCTTAGTACTACTAAAACATGCAAACGATTACAAATATAAGTTCAGACATTACAACTCGATAACAACAAGGACAAATACAATTACATACAAAGACAAGACTAAAAGATAAATAACAAAATCTTGAGCATGATCCAGAGTGTCTGTCACCAAAACATGCTTGAACAGACTCCCCTTTAACAGCACCTTCGGATGTCTTCAGTCTTCTCATGAGCTTCCAGCTTGACTCCCGCCACCGAGCCTTGACTTGTAGTCATAGCAGAATTTAACTAGTTTATTGTACCGGGTGGCTAACAGCTTGGTCTACTGATCTGTATGCAAGCAGTATTTGTCTACCAACATATTTTCCTACAAACTCATCTTCTCTATCATAACAACCTCACTGGTTAACGGATCTACGTATCAGTACCACATGTTTCCCAATACATCTTGAGGAATTCTCCTCAGTGATATGTGAGTCTCGCATAATACTGGCTTGTAGATAAGCTTTATCAAGGGTTTGCATGTCACAGGATGAATCTTGTTTTTGTCTGTGACACGCCGCGGTACTTGAGGCTGAAACATTTCAAACTTCCCTGAACGTCCCTCTTTCTATATTAACTTCCAAAGACTTTTAGTAATCGCATAAGATGTATTGCCACAGAGTTCGCGGTTAGCTAGGTTGACCAGGTCATATTTGGGTAGGGAGTTGAATGCTTATGTTGTTGGCTTTAGGTATTACACCCCACCAGAACGTTTAATTGCAAATAACCCCTTGTCATCTTCAAACCGAACAGAGAGAATCATGCCTGCAGTGCCATATTTGTTAGTGTATTGTGGCTTGTACCACGGGCCCTGCATTGTCTTCTTAAACCACTCCTGAGACACCTTCCTCCAGGATCTACTACTTTCACCTGCATCATAGACTGGGTCAGATTGGGGAACCTCAGCTGTTGTTTCTATCACACTAACAATGGGAACTTCAGTCTCAGCCGGTTCTTGTATTATAGGGGCTTCAAAAATCTCCCCGTCTTCAATTCATAGATCCCCTCACCATCACCTTTGGGAAATTAAACTACCACATCATCACCTTCTTCATCCCAATCGTCACCTGACTCTATTTCACCTTCTTCTAACTCCTCCAATGCTCCAATCATGGCTTCGTTATTCCAGTTAGGTTCAGCAGATAAATCTTCCAATACCTTAGCAACTGATTTTCCTTTGTCACCTCCACCATCACCTTCCTTTTGTGTAGACTCCCCCTGTGCCGTAGGCGTTACTTGTGGTGTAGCTAAAGCAGCTTGTGTCTCACCACCACCAGCACCTGAGGGGCCGGCACCAGGATCCTGGTCTTGATCCTTCTCTCCTGTAAGGTCAATGTTGTGGCAGGCCGCATACGTTACTTGTGGTGTAGCTAAAGCAGGTTGTGTCTCACCACCAGCAGCACCTGAGGGGCCGGCTCCAGGATCCTGGTCTTGATCCTTCTTTCCTGTAAGGTCAATGTGGTGGCAGGCTTCTTCCTCAGCTTTCTTGCTGGTCTCCCCTTGAGACCCAAGCTGGTTTAGGATTTTTGTCACTATGTGAACCAACATTGTATGCTCCTTTCTTTGAATCAGTGTTTGTGCATCAACCGCTTGCTTGTGACCAAGGAGAGAATCCTTGAGTTTAAATTGAATCGTTTGAAGTTCTAGCAATGTTTTAGTTGCTCTGAGTGCTGTGCCATTGGTTTCTAAGCGTGGTTGTCTTGTCAATTAGGGAGTTGATTTGAGCTTGTTGTGTTTCGATCTGAGACCTTGAGACGGCAACATCTTTGAGTAGGGTGTCAACGTGAGATTCTAAAAGAGCAATGCGTGCGTGTCTCGGATCAATGTCTCTGGTGGTTGATGCTTCGCCAGTCTCATGGATAGTATCAGCAAACAAGTCAGATAGATCAAAATGGTGGCCCATAATGTAACATTTTTGATTTTTAGTATCCATATTTCAATTCAATGTAATGCATTTCAAACCCAATTCTAGTGCACTGTTTTGTTCTATTCGTACCATCAATTAAATACTATTTTTCAAATGCAAATCCGTAAATTTTACTCGGTTATAACCTACTAGACACTACATAAGTATCTATTTATACAAATATGTCAAAGACTAAAGTTACAAGGTCTTATGTTGAAAAGTAACAAGAAACCCTAATAGGCACGGTCACGCCTCGTTCTGGCACGGTCGCGACAAGTGCTTTGGCACGGTCACGCGCCCTGCTTTGGAACGGTCGCGCCCGGTGTCTTGGCACGGTCGCACCTCATATGGGCACGGTCGCGCCTCGCATCAGTTGAAACGTAAATGCAGTCTTTAATCACAGAGACGTTCGATTTCATAACCGTTCTACACGTTTTCACCATTAAGGAACTCAATTAAATCTTTTAATCATAACAATTACAACAAATAAACCAAATTTCGTCGATTCAACTCATAACCATCCAATCCTCTGACAAGACCGTCGAATTCACCATTTTGATTACGATTCTCCTAAGCCAACATACTATCAATCCCCTCTGAAGCTCCCGGAAACACTAGGTCAGTCGGAATTGCAAAAGAAGGCGTCGGAAACCAAACCCGTCGTCGCCGGAACTCCTCTCTACCGAACACTATCAATTCGTCGTCCTTCCGGGTAATTGAAACCTTTCACACATACGTTTTAGTCTATAAATCAAAAGCCCTAATCTAATTTGGACTTACAATATGGGAATCATCACGAACCAGAATCTAGTCTTCGTTCAAAATAGATTTAATCGAACCACGTTTTAAATATAATTGATATATTTCAATAGACTCGTAATAACCCTACAAATGAAAGCCCCATGAATTCCAACATTAACAATATAAGAATTAGCCAAATCGTTTCTGTTTTGGAACAGACACGGTCGCGCTAGTATTCTAGCGCGGTCGTGCTTCATGAGACACGGGCGCGCCAACACCAGCGCGGTCGTGCCTCACACACTCAGACCCGGTCATGCCCTTGGCTAGACTTAATCGTGCCTCAAAACCCTAGACACGGTCGTGCCTGTCCCAAGACACGATCGTGCCTAGTGAACAGCCTAATTATGCATTCTGTTTGGTCAACACGGTCGCGCCCGTGATTCTAGCACGATCGTACCCTGTCCTAGGCACGGTCGTGTGTGTGAGAAAAGTTTTGACAGAATAATTAATTCCATAATTTAAAAACAAAAAAATATTTCAAACTAATTTTTAAATAAGAATAATTGATTTTATAAAATAAATAAATAGAAATTGTTTATTTAAAACTTACAAAATTTAATTTATATTTATTGTTAAACCCTACATTTAAATATTATTACACAACTTAGTTACATATCTTTATGAAAATAAAGTAAGAAAAGTTTACATTTAACATAAAACAATCAATACATTTTATAACTAAATGAATAAGTTACATATTTTATAAATAAATAAGGTAACAATTATTTATTTAATTTACATTTAAACAAAAAATATTTATTTAGTTATTCCAAACTTAAATTTTATACAACACCATTCAAGTACAAACGACTAACACCTATAACTTCAAATTCCTTATACACACATCCAATTTAACCTGAGACTTAGACATATACTATTGTGCACACTATTAATTCAATACATATTACACTCTAGGTTAACGTTGTGCATTACGAGGACCCCGTTACTATCTAGTATCTCGTGTTAGCTACGCCTTCAAATCAAGTGAGTATTACATAGCCCCTTTTACTCTTTTACAATTTTTGGGGTGGAACATGAACACTATACAACACTATTACTTACACAAACTACACAAGTACAAATCCTCTTTACATCCATGTGTGCAATTTGTGATTTATGCCCGAGTGCTAGTTGTGCTAACTTTTGTGTGCGGTTTATGTGCAATCATTAACTATTCATGCCGACGGTAAACAATGATAGATCTATTGAGTCTGACAAACCCACCTAGGTAGGGTGATTGTTACCGACAACACAATTTTTGCATGCTAGTTACAATGGTTTGATTGTACTTGGTTACACAATAGTTGCTCTCCATAAATGCTTTATTTTATCATGACATGTAAGGATTTGTTTATTTACAAACTATATGCTATCTATATACAAACCTGTGTATGCTCACCAACTTTTTAGTTGACCTTATTTTATTCATGTTTCAGGTACTAATGTGTGAGTTTGATCAAGATGGGCTACACATAGGCTATGGACTTAGCTAATTTAAATAAAGAAGTTTATGTATTGCAATTATGTTTCTTTCTTGGATTTGGTTTTGTTTGAATATTTGAAATGAAATTTTACGTTTAATATATTTCAATTTAGTCAACCTTGTGCTCATGAACAGTCTACATGTCCCGCCCCGATGATTCCGCCATTGGTCGGGGTGTGACAGATTTATATCAGAGCCTTGGTTATAGGGAACTAGGTTATTAGACACCCTTGACCTAGACTATAACTTTAGGACACCCACTTATGCCATGCTTCATGATTATGTGATATGTGCTACATGCTTTGTGTTACATGCTATGTGCTACATGTTTTCTATGATTAGTTATTATTTCGTTTTGATGCCTTACTTGTTAAAAATTCATGACTTATTAAGATATGCTTAAATAATAATTAAATAAACAATATCCCTACCTATACCCTAAAACCTCATAATATTCTTATCTACTTCTCTATCAACACCTTCTTAGCATGTGGAAACTTCATGGATCTAAAACTATAAAAATCTTTTTATACCCTCATTAAGGTTTTTAAACTTTGTTAATTATTTGAGGACATGTGCAATCTGGAAGGGTGACACCTGTATTCTGGGTTTTATGTCTAGGAAAGCATTTCGTATAAATCCCAATCAACCGAGGGACCCGTATGCTTTCCTGGGAATTCCCAGGATGAGTGTTTACTTATAGGCTAAAGCACGTCTCCTTGAAAGTTATATAAGTTTAATTAACCTTAATGTGTCATAGTATTCAAGTGATTATGTCACTATTTGAGTACAATCCAAACTATGATTAATCATTTTAATTATTTTCTTATCCTTTTAAATCCAAGCAACTCTCACAAGTTCTCATATTATTTCTTGTCTTGTGAAATCTGTAGAATGCCTCCTCGCTGTGCTGCCGTGACCAACAACAACACCGATATCGCTACCATCCTTGCACAACTCGTAACTCAACTCACTCAAGCTAATGGTGCCACCAATGGTAACCATGGGGCAAATGGTGGTAATGGTGGTGCCAACCCATCTCAATGCACTTTCAAGCATTTAAACTCATGTAATCCCCTCAAGTTTTATGGTACTGAAGGAGCAACGGGACTTCTTCAATGGTTTGAAAGTATTGAGAATACCTTTCTCAATAGTGACTGCCCCGATAACCTTCGTGTTCGTCATGCCACGAGTGTCTTACAAAAACGGGCACTCACGTGGTGGAATGGGGAAAAGAGGAATAGGGGTGTGGATGTAGCATTGGCTTTACCTTGGGATGAGGTTAAAAGGCTAATGACTGAGGAATTCTGTCCTCGAAATGAGGTAAAGAACTCGAAGCCTAATTTTGGGATCTTGCCCAAGATAGTGGTGAAAACTTGGCATATACAACTCGGTTCCATGAGTTGAGTCTCCTCGTGCCCCACATGGTCACACTTTTATCCCGCTGCATTGAAAAATATATTGGCGGATTACCTAGGCAAATTCAAGATACTGTCCTAGGGAGAAATCCCGTAACACTTGAAGATGCTATTCGTTTATCCGCTACCTTAACCGATAACCATGTGAAGGCGGGGACTCTTATTAAAAAGGGCACAAAGAAAGCCTCCGACACTGCAACTTCTTCCACCCACAACAAAGAAGTCATAACTGAACCCTCCCGACATAATAAGAAAAGAAAGGCTAGAAACTATGCTATGGTCACTCCTGCTATGCCTGTTAACCAAGTTGCTCCTATGGGTCAAGCACCCGCCAAAAAGCCATATGTTGGGATCTACCCACTTTGTGCCACATGCAACTATCATCATCCTCAAAACATCCCATGTCGCCTTTGCACATATTGTGGGAAATATGGTCATACGGTCAATGTGTGTAGGGCCAAAGCTCTTGCAAGCCAAGTCAACCCACCAACCCGAACCAATCAACAAGTGGCTAATCAAGGTGTTCCTGCTATAGCAAATGGGCGTGCATGTTTTGAATGTGGCGACCCAAATCACTTCCGTGATCAGTGCCCAAGGTTGATCAATGCTAGACAAGGCGGAGCTCGTGGGCGTGCTTTCAATATAAACGCCAATGAAGCTTAAGCCAACAATGATGTGGTCAACGGTACGTTCCTTGTTAGTAGTCAACATGCCTCCATTTTATTTGATACCGGTGCCGATAAAAGTTTTGTGTCACATCACTTTGAACACTTACTTGCAAAGACACGATCCCAATTTGAGAAAACCTTCACTGTCGAAATAGCAAATGGTGATTCACTTACAATTGAGTCTATTATCTATGACTGTTCTCTAGAAATTAATGAACATACATTCCCAATCAATCTTGTACCAATGCCACTAGGAAGTTTTGATATCATCATAGGCATGGATTGGCTATCAAATCATCATGCCGAAGTCATCTGTTTCGATAAGTGCATCTGAATACCCCTACCATCGGGAGAAACGTTAAGAGTCTTTGGTGAAAAGCCTTGTAAGGGACTAAAGTTAATGTCATGCACTACCGCTCGAAAGTACTTACGAAAGAAGTACGTAGCCTTCTTAGCTCATATTGTTCAAAAGGATGTCAAAGAGAAGAGTATACAAGACATTCCCATCATTAGGGATTTTCCCAAAGTATTACCCGAAGATCTATCCGGTCTTCCACCCGTTCGACAAGTAGAATTTCGCATTGATCTTGTGCCCGAAGCTAACCCCGTGGCTAGAGCTCCGTACCGTCTTGCACCCTCTGAAATGCAAGAACTTGCAAGTCAACTCCAAGAGCTCTCCGACAAGGGATTCATTCATCCAAGTCATTCACCGTGGGGTGCACCCGTCTTGTTCGTCAAAAAGAAAGATGGATCATTTCGCATGTGTATTGACTACCGCGAACTCAATAAGCTTACCATCAAGAACCGTTACCCTTTGCCTAGAAATGATGACCTCTTTGATCAACTTCAAGGTTCGACCTGCTTCTCAAAGATTGATCTTCGATCTGGTTATCATCAATTCCGTGTACAAGAGGAAGATATTCCAAAGACTGCCTTCCGGACAAGGTATGGTCACTACAAGTTCATGGTCATGCCTTTTGGGCTAACCAATGCACCCGTAGTGTTCATGGACCTCATGAATCGTGTGTGCAAACCGTACCTTGATAAATTTGTGATTGTCTTCATCGATGATATCTTAATCTATTCCAAGACTAAAGCCGACCATGAACAATATCTAAGGCTGGTTTTGGATCTCTTGAGGAAGGAACAACTATATGCCAAATTCTCCAAATGTGAATTTTGGCTAAAGGAAGTTCAATTTTTTAGTCATATCGTCAACGACAAGGGTATTCATGTTGACCCTGCTAAGATCGAAACGGTTAAGAATTGGAATGCCCCGAAGACCCCCACCGAAGTTCATTCATTTCTTGGTCTTGCGGGATATTATCGTCGCTTCATCTCAAACTTCTCTAAGATTGCTGTCCCTCTTACCGCTTTGACCCATAAGGGTAAAACTTATGAATGGGGACCAAAGCAAGAAGAAGCTTTCCAAACCCTGAAGCAAAAGTTGTGCAATGCTCCTATCTTGACTCTCCCTGATGGGAATGATGATCTAGTTGTCTACTATGATGCTTCCAACCAAGGCCTCGGTTGTGTCCTCATGCAACGAGGTAAAGTAATCGCTTATGCATCAAGACAACTCAAGATTCATGAGAAGAATTATACGACCCATGATCTCGAGTTGGGTGCGGTCGTATTCGCATTGAAGATCTGGAGACATTACCTCTATGGCACCAAATGTGTGGTGTTCACCGACCACAAAAGTCTCCAACACATCTTCAACCAAAAGGAACTCAATATGAGGCAACGACGTTGGGTTGAACTCCTTAACGACTATGCCTGCGAAATTCGTTACCATCCCGGCAAAGCGAATGTTGTAGCCGACGCTTTGAGTCAAAAGGACCATGTCATGCTTCAATGTGTTCGAATTCAAACCGACATTCAAAATCGCATCTTAGAAGCTCAACACGTCTCAGTCACCGAGGGTAACATGTACGAGGAAATATCATGTGGTGTTGAACTTCAGCTTGAATCAAAACCCAATGGCTTACTTTATTACTTGAACCGTATTTGGGTTCCCAATCGCGATGATCTCCATACATTTCTCATGAACGAGACTCACAAGACTCGTTATTCTTTTCATCCTGGTGCAGATACAATGTACCAAGATCTTCGCCAACAATATTGGTGGCCCAGTATGAAAAAGGACATTGCTCTCTATGTTGCCAAATGTCTAACGTGCTCCAAGGTCAAAGCCAAACACCAACGTCCTTCCGGATTACTTGAACAACCGGAAATTCCCGTGTGAAAATGGGAGAACTTAGCTATGGATTTCATTACCAAACTCCCTCGCACCTCAAGTGGTTATGATAGCATTTGGGTTATCATTGATCGTCTCACCAAATCTGCTCATTTCTTGCCTATCCGTGAAGACTATCGGGTTGAGAAATTAGCCCGAATTTACATTGAAGAAATTGTGAGCCATCACGGTGTTCCCTTAAACATAATCTCCGATAGAGATGCTCAGTTCAACTCTCGCTTTTGGCAATCTCTCCAAACTGCTCTTGGTACACGATTGGATTTGAGCACGGCTTACCATCCCCAAACCGATGGTCAGACCGAGCGAACAATCCAAACTCTTGAGGATATGCTTAGAGCTTGTGTAATTGATTTTGGTGGCAATTGGGATTCACATCTATCCCTAATCGAGTTCTCTTACAATAATAGCTACCACACAAGTATCAACATGGCTCCATTCGAAGCTCTCTATGGTCGCAAGTGTCGTTCTCCTATCTGTTGGAACGAGATTGGTGAAGCACAAATCACCGGTCCCGAACTAATTCAAGAAACACCCGACAAGATTATCCAAATCCATGACAACATTCGAGTAGCGAGAAGTCGGCAAAAGAGTTATGCCGACAAATGACGGAAACCCTTGGAATTCCAAGTCGGTGACCTTGTCCTTCTAAAGGTGTCTCCGTGGAAGGGTGTGATCCATTTTGGAAAGAAAGGCAAATTATCACCTCGCTATGTGGGTCCATTTAAGATTCTTGAAAGGATTGGGAAAGTGGCTTACGAACTCGACTTACCTCCATCACTTGGCAATGTGCATCCTACATTTCACGTGTCTAATCTGAAGAAATGCCTTGCTGATGAGAATCTCCACATACCTCTTGACGACGTGCACATTGACGAAACGATGCACTTCGTTGAGAGACCGGTAGAAATCATGGATCGTGAGGTCAAGAAACTCAAGCGAAGCCGTATTCCTATTGTCAAAGTTCGTTGGGAATCTAAACGTGGTCCTGAGTTTACTTGGGAACGAGAGGACCAAATGAAGCTCAAGTACCCCCATCTTTTTACTGATGCCGTCGCTTCCTCTAGCTAAATTTCGGGATGAAATTCCCTCAACATGGGGAGACTGTAACATTTCTGATTTTTAGTATCCGTATTTCAATTCAATGTATGCATTTCAAACTCAATTCTAGTGCACTGTTTTGTTCTATTCGTACCATCAATTAAATACTATATTTCAAATGCAAATCCGCAAATTTTACTCGGTTATAACCTACTAGACACTACATAAGTATCTATTTATACAAATATGTCAAAGACTAAAGTTACAAGGTCCTATGTTGAAAAGTAAAAAGAAACCCTAATAGGCACGGTCACGCCTCGTTCTGGCATAGTTGCGCCAAGTGCTTTGGCACGGTCGCGCGCCCTGCTTTGGAACGGTCGCTCCCGGTGTCTTGGCACGGTCGCGCCTCGCATCAGTTGAAACGTAAATGCAGTCTTTAATCACAGAGACGTTCGATTTCATAACCGTTCTACACGTTTTCACCATTAAGGAACTCAATTAAATCTTTTAATCATAACAATTACAACAAATAAACCAAATTTCGTCGATTCAACTCATAACCATCCAATCCTCTCACAAGACCGTCGAATTCACCATTTTGATTACGATTCTCCTAAGCCAACATACTATCAATCCCCTCTGAAGCTCCCGGAAACACCGAGTCAGTCGAAATTGAAAAAGAAGGCGCAGGAAACCAAACCCGTCGTCGCCGGAACTCCTCTCTACCGAACACTATCAATTCGTCGTCCTTCCGGGTAATTGAAACCTTTCACACTTACGTTTTAGTCTATAAATCAAAAGCCCCTCTAATTTGGGCTTACAATATGGGAATCATCATGAACCAGAATCTAGTCTTCATTCAAAATAGATTTAATCGAACCCCACTTTGAACACGTTTTAAATACAATTGATATATTTCAATAGACTCGTAATAACCCTACAAATGAAAGCCCCATGAATTCCAACATTAACAATAAAAGAATTAGCCAAATCGTTTCTGTTTTGGAACATACACGGTCGCGCTAGTATTCTAGCGCGGTCGTGCTTCATGAGACACTGGCGCGCCAATACTAGCGCGGTCGTGCCTCACACATCAGACCCGGTCATGCCCTTGGCTAGACTTAATCGTGCCTCAAAACCCTAGACACGGTCGTGCCTGGCCCAAGACACGATCGTGCCTAGTGAACAGCCTAATTATGCATTTTGTTTGGTCAACACGGTGGCGTCCCTAACTCGCACGGTCGCGCCCGTGGTTCTAGCACGATCGTGCCCTGTCCTAGGCACGGTCGTGTGTGTGAGAAAAGTTTTGACAGAATAATTAATTCCATAATTTAAAAACAATAAAATATTTCAAACTAATTTTTAAATAAGAATAATTGATTTTATAAAATAAATAAATAGAAATTGTTTATTTAAAACTTACAAAATTTAATTTATATTTATTGTTAAACCCTACATTTAAATATTATTACACAACTTAGTTACATATCTTTATGAAAATAAAGTAAGAAAAGTTTACATTTAACATAAAACAATCAATACATTTTATAACTAAATGAATAAGTTACATATTTTATAAATAAATAAGATAACAATTATTTATTTAATTTACATTTAAACAAAAATTATTTATTTAGTTATTCCAAACTTAAATTTTATACAACACCATTCAAGTACAAACCACTAACACCTATAACTTCAAATTCCTTATACACACATCCAATTTAACCTGAGACTTAGACATATACTATTGTGCACACCATTAATTCAATACATATTACACTCTAGGTTAACGTTGTGCATTACGAGGACCCCGTTACTATCTAGTATCTCGTGTTAGCTACGCCTTCAAATCAAGTGAATATTACATAGCCCCTTTTACACTTTTTGGGGTGGAACATGAACACTATACAACACTATTACTTACACTTACACAAACTACACAAGTACAAATCCTCTTTACATCCATGTGTGGAATTTGAGCTTTATGCCCGAGTGCTAGTTGTGCTAACTTTTGTGTGCGATTTATGTGCAATCATTAACTATTCAAGCCGAGGGTAAACAATGATAGATCTATTGAGTCTGACAAACCCACCTAGGTAGGGTGATTGTTACCGACAACACAATTTTTGCATGCTAGTTACAAAGGTTTGATTGTACTTGGTTACACAATAGCTGCTCCCCATAAATGTCTTATTTTATCATGACATGTAAGGATTTGTTTATTTACAAACTATATGCTATCTATATATAAACCTGTGTATGCTCACCAACTTTTTAGTTGACCTTATTTTATTCATGTTTCAGGTACTAATGTGTGAGTTTGATCAAGATGTGCTACACATAGGCTATGGACTTATCTAATTTAAATAAAGAAGTTTATGTATTGCAATTATGTTTCTTTCTTGGATTTGGTTTTGTTTGAATATTTGAAATGAAATTTTACGTTTAATATATTTCAATTTAGTCAACCTTGTGCTCAAGAAAAGTCTACATGTCCCGCCCCGATGATTCCGCCATCGGTCGGGGTGTGACACATATCACCAAACACAATGGAGTGAGTCATAGGCGGTATAGTACCAGCCGTAACAGTTCCTGGCATGAATGTTGTTGGGATGACACTTGGTTCTACTGTTGCTTTTGTTACCACTATAATGGACTCAGCCATTATAGGTTGAAGATTTGTTATTAGGATTTGGATGGATGTAGCATGGAGAGAGACTATAGGTTGGGCCGTTTCCTGAATAGCAGGAACAACTATTCATGTGATTATTCTTCGTCTTCTCCTGCTATAGAGTTGTGTTGGTTATTCTGGAGTTTGCTGTGCTCGTACCCGTGTATTAATTTCCTCCATCACCACATGCCACAGACGATCACATCGGAACTTCTTTCTCTTTTCAATCATGTGCGGCTCTTCATTCTCGCTGTCAGAACTTTCATCCTAGTGTTGAAATTCTTTTTCTGTACTCTCTCTTTGTCTACGTCTGGATGAGGATTCAAGAAGGGATTCCTGAATATTCCTCCTTGGATGCCTTTGATCTGATGTGTCATCGGAATTAGAGGATTCGGTTAGGGTTCTTTCTGAGTCACTATCCTCTGCACCGTGACCACTATCACCACCATCACCATCATCATCATCACCATTATCTCTATTACCATTAGAATCATCATCTCCATCCTTATCAGAATCATCATCACTATCACCGTCTTGTCCAACCTCCCTTTCGTCAGAATGTTCCGAATTAACACTGTACCATCTTACACCGGCAGGAGCAACATAAGCTTCGTCAATCAAATTCCCAAACAAAGGTGTGTGAATAGGTATCGGCACTCCAGTTCCAGCCTCTAAGAATTGTACAAAAACCTTCTTGTCCACACATTTTACTTGTAACTGCTGTCCAATTGGTGGAAGGTCTGACAAGAAATGATTGATTAGCAATTGGATAAAGCGTGGATATAATAGAAACCTAAATCTCTCAGCTGCATTGATTTGATCTAAGATAGACTTGTATACATAATGAGAGAAATTATAACCTCTGTTTAATGAAAGACCTACCATGGCAGAAGCCAAATCATGGGCCATGGCGTCTTTACCTGTCTTACGAGCTGAAATGCACATTATCATAACGTGTGCAAAGTATCTCCATTGGTCTAACCGCCACATTTTCTTATATAAGGGGTAGTCTATCCTTCCGACATACCCCATCCTTTGCCTCCAAGATCCGTCTACATCATACTCTGGATAACTAGTCGATCTATTGGTTGATCATGGAATTGTAGCACCAGACGGATTGCGTCTTCAGATATTGCTATCCTTTGATTAGCCACAGTGGCTGTAATCACATTGGGAGTTTGTGTACAATCTAATTCGACTGTGTCCCAAAATTGTTCAAGATAGGGATGGGAGACAACACGATTTGCAGAAATTGCATAGGAGATCTTGACCTATTCAGAAATGTAACTATCTCTTGATCGTTAATAGCTGCACTCTTCCACTCGGGGTCGGTAAGTGCTAATAGGTTGAACTCGTCCGCGCACGTTCTTCTTGCCATATCTGCAATCAACACAATAAAATAAGATTAGAACAGTTTAATGATATTAACAGTTAAGATATAATAGACATTTAATGAAAATCTTGGACTTATATAAATTTCACAACACTGCCTCATGCGTACTTGTATAAGTGCATGAACAAGACTTGTCATGCGTACTTATCAAGTACACATGAACAAAATCCTTCATGCGTACTTCTAAGTACGCATGTTCATCGTTAAGTCCAATTTTGTTTAAGTTTGAAATCATCAATTCCTAGTCTAAAGTCCGTAAATCCTGTCCTAAGGGTGTCGAAAATGGCATAGCAAGTCAATGTGATTCGTTTTAGCATTAGTATCAATAACATTCGACTCCCTTTTGATTGCACAGGGGCCGACGTCAAGTGACGACGCAAACCAAGATCAAAAATCAAAATTTGCAAGTTAAAATGATGAAATTTGTGTTAAACAACTTAGATTGATGACTAAAAACATGTAGAGTTGTCCAATTTCACATGCAAACATCATCTTGATCACAAAAATCGTTCATCAAGACCCTAGTCTCAAGAACACTTAATTTTGCTCAATTTTGGATGATTTCTCGGTTGAAATTGGTTAAGATTCTCACCAGATGATCTAGAGAAGGTTTTACAACTGATTTGGTGGTTGAAAAAGGTTTTGTAACACAATGATTTTGAGAGAAAATGATCAGGTCTCGGCACTGTAGTGAATGAGTGTTTGAATGTGTAGTAAATGCGTTGTGCCGTTATATATACCTCGCCATACAGGTCGTGCGCACTTATCTAAGTACGCATGTTTAATATCATGCGTACTTAATAAGTGCGCATGGGTTAAGTCATGCGTACTTGATATGTACGCATGGTTTAAGTTATGTGTACTTGTTTAAGTGCACATGACTTATAACCTGCTCGACTTTTAACTCAAAATTTTGTTTATGAAGTATTTTGGAGACAAAAATGATAGATATGTTGAACTGTTGTAGTAACAAAAGACGTTTCTGGAAGTTATAAAATATTTTTGATTTTTCTAAGGATTTAGAAACAAGTTGTACATGAAATCTTTTTGTCTTTTATAAAGTTTAAGCTAAAACACACTGAAAATATTTTTGTCCTTTTCTAAGGAAATGAACTAGATGCAGAATAATAAAATACTTATAGTGAACGTATTTTTTTTTATTAAGTCACGAGCAGAGGATCATATCAAGCTAAAACAGTAGCAAAAGTGATATAAGATAAATTTCAAAAAAATTGGGATCATATCATGACATACTAACTTAGAGCAATTTGAAATACATATCAAGTTAATTCAAATTGTCAACATTATACGATTTGAAACTATAAGCATTACTGGATCAAATTCTTGTGAGTTACGGTACCATTTAAAGTTCTACAGTGTGTACCCCAAGGTTATGTTAACAGAAAGAAAATGCATTATCTCAAGACATTTAAGATTTTCTCAAGGATTATCAGAATCTCCAGGTTGAAGTTACATCGTTTAGCACAAAAAAATCAAGAAGAATCCATAAGGATTATCAAGAATCATAAGATTCAGAATCGAGTGATTTATTTGTCTTGGTCTGTAAGGTTTATCTTTACTGAATATTTTGTAATGATTCAGTCTAATAGATATGAAATCCGAAGATTCAGGTAATGGGATCCAACTATTATCTGGATGTCTTCAATGGAACAGATGTGATCTAAGGGGGTTAGTATATGCTTGACGGTTGTTGTCAAGACATATCTTGGCACAACTTCATATTGCATACTTGTGAACCAAAAAATTGTGCTAAAGGCATAACCTGAAACTGGTCTCAAAAGATAATACTAGCCAAAATCTTACATTCTATTTCTGATAATGATCTTTTAATTTCTCTTTTACACATATATGCATCATAACATGGGTTCAAATCACAGTTGTAGTAGAGATATTTAGATTTTCACACTACTAATGATTTAATAAATGCTTCTAGCCTACTGACAATTCAAATTAAATGATAATTTATAAACGGTTTAAGTAGTCATGATGCAATCATTTCCAAATTGTGTAGTCTAAGAAATTTAGATCACTTACTGATGTGCAATCATTTCCCCTTGACTTCAAATGACTTTGAAATTTTTGATTGTTTTCTATTTTTTTTTAATTTGAACAGAAAGTAAACTAAAAACAAAGTAAATGTAACTTCCAAGAAACAATTTTTTTTGACAAATGATTTTCATTCAGGATTGAACATTCCTATCATGTTGACAAGATGTTCAAAACGTGTACGATCAAATGCTTTGGTGAAAAGGTCGGCAAAATTAATATCCGTGTGAACTTTTACAAGTTCAATTAAGTGCTTTTCAGCACAGTCACGGATAAAGTGGTGACGAATTTCAATATGTTTTGTTTTAGTGTGTTTCACCGGATTGTTAGTGATGGATATGGTGGCACTGTTGTCAATGAACAAAGGAGTTCTAGTGTAGTTTAGGCTGCAGTCTCTCAGTTGTCGTTGAATCCACAATATCTGAGAACAACAGTTTGCAGCAACAATGTACTCTGCTTCACATGTTGATATAGACATTGTTGACTGCTTTTTACACTGCCAGGAGACCAGCCTGTCTCCTAAAAATTGACATCCACCTGAAGTTGACTTTCTATCGAGGTTGCAACCGCCATAATTAGTATCCGTATAAGCTTTGAGATCAAAAGACTGCTGCTTGGAGTACCAGAGACCCAAACGGGGTTTCCCTTTCAAGTATCTTAATATCCTCTTTACAACGATCAAATGAGATTCCTTTGGTTGTGACTCAAACCTCAAGCACAAGCACACAGTGAACATAATATCAGGTCTTGAAGCTGTGAGATACATAAGAGACCCGATCATCCCACAGTAAAATTTACAATCCACATCCTTTCCATCTCTATCTGGATGCAGACCATGATTCGCTGGGATAGGTGTGCCATATGTTGTACAATCATTCATTTTGTATTTTGACAAAATGTCCTGCACATACTTAGTTTGATGTAGATAGATGCCGTTCTCCCGTTGACTGACTTGCAGGCCTAGGAAAATGACAATTCACCCATGTTGCTCATCTCAAACTTGGACTTCATCACCTGCTCGAATTTCTTACACATCTCTTCATTTGTAGACCCAAAGATAATATCATCAACGTATACTGGCACAAGTAGAATATCACCTTCTGCTTTCCATATGAAGAGAGTCGAGTCAATTTGCCCTCAGTCGAGGATAGTAAATGCTTTGAAAGAGTCTCATAACATGCTCTTGGTGCTTGATGAAGACCATAAAGTGCTTTGTCGAGCTTGTATACTTGATGAGGATTAAGTTGGTCTTCAAAACCGGGTGGTTGAGTGACACAGACTTCTTCATGAACTTTTCCGTATAGGAAAACACTCTCTACATCGAGTTGATAGACTTTGAAGCCGACAAAGGAGGCATATGCCAAGAACAGTCGGATGGCTTCAAGCCTAGCAACTAGAGCATATACCTCAGTATAATCCAGGCCCTCTTGTTGATAAAACCCTTGAACAACCAATCTTGCCTTATTTTTCACCACAACATGTCGATCATCTGTTTTGCACCTGAACACCCATCTGGTTCCTATTGGATGTATACCTTTTGGTAGGTCAACTAGATCCCACACATGCAACTTTTGGAATTGAGACAGTTCTTCTTGCATTGCTTCTATCCAGCAATTGTCAGTTAGAGCTTCCTTCACATTCTTTGGCTCTAACTGGGATATGAATGCGGCATGCAAACATGTCTCCATGATACATGTGCGGAGAATCTCAGCATAAAGACTTGTATTTTTAGTAACGGTTTTGTGACGAGTTTGAACACCGGCATTAGGATCTCCAATGATGTTGTTTATTGGATGATTCCTATGAATTCTCGTCTCTAGTACAGTGGGTTCTTGGATATTTTTTTAACGTTCGTGGTCAACTCCCCCAAATCTTGTTTATCAGAAGAAGATTCTATGTTGATTGGATCAACTGGAGCTTCATTTCCTACACATGTGTTAGGATCAACTCGAGCATCGTTTCCATCACCATTATTATCCTCTTCAGTGTTACTATCATGCGTCCCTGATGTAGATGGAACATTAGGAGTAGGAATAGGTACGGTTGTTCGTGTTGAGAAACTGGAGTCGTCGCTACCACTATAGTATTGATACAAATTTGCAGCATCTTCAGCAGATAGATCAGAAAAGTTGAAAGACATAAAGAAAGAATCATAATCGAATCCCCAAGATGGACCTGTTGGTTCTGGTGGAGTGCTGTGCTTACTGTAATCCACTTCGAACCATTCTTCAACGGAACGATGTTCAATATTGTACACTCTCTTGCATTGTGAATTGGCAACATATCCTAAGAAGATTCCCTCCAACGGTTTTGCATGAAATTTTGATTTACAATCTTTATATTGTAACAATAATGAACATGGACTACCGAATGGGATTAGGTAGTCAAGATTGTGAGGTCGATTATTGATCAATTCATAACATGTTTTGTTGTGTATTTTCACCACCAGAACTCTATTTAAAACGTGACATGCTGTATTGACTGCTTCTATTAAGAAAGTTATTGGAAGTTTGGCATCTGACAGCATCGTCCTTGCAGTTTCAATTAAAGTTATGTTCTTCCTTTCTGTAACTCCATTCTACTGAGGTGTATACGGTGCACTAAATTCATGACGAATACCATTCTTTAGACAGAAAAGCTCCATCATGTTGTTCTTGAATTCTATGCCGTTGTCACTCCTTATTCTTCTAACCTTCAACTTGCATATAGATTCCAGACTCAGGATCATGTATTGAAGAATTTCAGCAGTCTCATCTTTAGTACCTAAAAAATGTACCCAAGAAAAACGTGAGTAATCATCAGTTACAACCAGAAAATATGACTTACCACCAATACTCCTAATACTTATGGGCCCAAACAAATCCATATGTAGGAGCTCCAAAAGAGTATCAATGGAGTTTTGGATCTTTGGCTTGTGAGATTTTCATTTTTGTTTGCCCTTTTTACAAGGCATACAATCATCTGCAACGACATATCTCAGCTCAGGAATCCCGGTTACCAAACCATTACGGACAAGATGATTCATTTTTCTATAGGAAATGTGTCCGAGTTTCCTATGCCATAAGATTGAGTCTATTTCTATTGCTTTGGTAAGTAAACAGGTAACAACTGATGAGGTGGTTGTTGCGACACTCATATCGATCTGATAAGTGTCGTTCAGACTTATCAAATATTACCGAGTACTCCTTGTCGTACATTTGAGAAACACTGAACAGGTTATGCTTTAGCTGCTCGCAATAGTTGACACTGTCAAAACTGATACATCCATTAGAAACCACGCCTTGACAAGTTATACTTCCACCTTTTTCTCCTGCAAAGGCCACATCGCCGCCTCTGAATGATTTAACTTCTTGAAGAAGGGCCATGTTGCCCGTCATGTGCCGAGAGCATCCACTATCAACATACCAACGGTTTGTAATAGATCCTTTTGGATGTCCCTGCATGAGTCAACAGAAATTAGTTAGATTTGGAGACCCAAGCCATTGTTGTCACACCCCGACCGATGGTGGAATCATCGAGGCGAACAATAGAATGATTGTTCATAAGCACATGATCTACTAAGGTTGCATAATTCATTAGTAAGATTTAAATACCAAATATCCAAATACAATTCAAGTTACAACACCCTATTCTAGAATATTACACATAATTATTTTACTAGGTCCAAAAGCCTTATGTGTAGCACCTTCAACACATAGTCACACAATCACATATCTTCACCTGAAACGTAATCCAAAACAAGTGTCAACTATGAGAGTTGGTGAGTTTACATATGTTTGAATAAAAGTTTAATTAAAAACGTTTACACAATTCTTGGTTTGACATGGCAAGATACGGCATAATGTGGAGAATTCACTATGTGTATACCAATTGTAAGCATGTAAGTATAAGCATACAAGTTTAACGTGATAGGCATGGAATCAAGACTATGTGGGTCACACACAGTTTAAAACCACCCTAAAAGTATCCAAAGCGTGCAAGTATGTATAAGCACAAAGGTTTAACGTGATAGGCATGGAATCAAGATTATGTGGGTCACACATCGTCTAAAAACCACCCTAAAAGTATCCATAGCATAACAAGTGACCATGCACAGAAGCACAATAATCTACGCATGTAAACACAAGTTGAATTATATGTAAGTATGCACAGATTACGTCTCACACCAAAATGTATAAAAATGTAAATAGGGGATATGTAACTCACCTGGCTAGCGGATATGATAATCCACGAGAGTACGTGATACGGATGTTTGAAACTTAAGCACGATGGAACCCTATTTAGATAAATGTGTATTATTGTATGTATATATGTGTGTATTCGTATTTAATTATGTATAGGTTTATAATGATATTTCTTAAAATTATTTGTGTAAAATCACTGATTTTGATCGAAACTATTTCAGGTATCGAAACTACTAGTTTCGATTGACCAAGGAACTGTCGAAACTACTTCTGTCGAAACTACTTCTATCGAAACTACTAGTTTCGATTGAATTAAATGAGCACTTATTATGATTTTATAAAAAGTTCTATTTATTTATTTATATTCAAATATATATATATTTTTTTATAACACTTGCATTTTATAAACCATATATTACCCATTTTAAATTTCATGAAAATATTATATTTTAAATAACGCGTATTTTTATTTATTTATAAAAAATGTTATTTTATTATTTTCCGTGGGTTTAAATAATTAATTTAAATTATGAAGAATGTCGGTTTTATTATTTTATAAAATTTAACGGGTTTGAATATGTTCAAAAGTTGGGAAAAAAAATAAACGGCCTAGCTAACGGGCTCGAAATAATTTTAAAAGGGGTTTTAAAATTTATTAAGTTAATTAATAAATACTTAATAATAATGTATATATATATATATAAAATAGGGAAAAGGTCGGATCGGGTCGGCCCAGGGAGGAAACACGCGGGTCAACGGGTAACCGGGTCGGGCAGAGGGATCCAGAAGCTTAAAAACAGAAAAATGCGTAAAAAAAATGGTTGGAACCGGATTCGAACTCGGGACCTGGTTGTTATCGGGAATGAGTGTGACCAGCCGGGCTATAAGCCCATCTCTGATCAAGACCAACCCTTAAAATACATAACATGTCCCGATCTTTGCCCCTGAGTTCTCGGCAACACAGGCCGGTGTTGCCGAGGACACTGATTTGCTGGAAACGCGATGTAGCTGGTCTCGGATATGCTTGGGTTAGCTAACTGTAAGTAAAACGAGTGTACAAGTATAAAATTTAGAGGTTAATACCAGATGGAAGTGGCCTGCGAAGTCGAGAACGAAGCCGAGAGTACCCAGAACTGGAACCAGACCTTGGGGTCGAATTGGAACTCCAATTTAGAAGTGAGGCTTCGGAAAGAGGATACGAGTCTGAGGGCGTTGCCAATTTAGAGCGAGAGGGCGATACGGGGGATGATGGAGCTCGAGAGGAACCGGGATTGGTCACTTATACTCGAAGGAAATCCGTATGATGGAACCAGAAATTGGCACCCTAAATGGATTCGGACAGGTCATACGAAGCGAACGAGATCGGTCTTAGTCGTTGAGGTACTGTGTGTCGGTCGAATTTCATGGGCTTGACTTCGGGGATTAATGGTGTCGAGGGATTTTGATGATGAAAAGGTAAATTGGTCGAGGGAACGTGGTCGCGTGAGGACGGCGAGTACAATGGTGCAGGTTTCATGTGTCGAGGGGTAGAGGGACAGGGTTGTCGGGCTCGCCGGAAAAGCAGTTTACCCGTCGGACCAAGGGACAGGGTGACCGGGAACACAAATTAGAATCTGGCAATTATAGTCCCTGGGGTTTGAAAACATTTAAAACATACCCTGGAAAACTTTCGAAATAAACCCCTATAGTTCTGTTTAATTCCAAACAGCCCCCTGATTTTAATTTAATTATAAAATTTAATTTCTTTTTCAACTTTAATTAATTTATATATTTTATAGATCCATTTTCTTTATTAAAAACTAATTTTTTTTAAATAATTATCTCATTGAAATAATACATTAAATTATTTATCTAAATTAATAAGTTTATTTTACTTAAATTCTTTTAAACTAAATAAAACTTAAGTATATATAAAATTTTATAAAACTTATGTTTTTATTTAAAATCAATCATTTTGAATGGTTAATTCAATAAAATTGAAAACCATTGATTTATTTATATAAATTATTTAATTTAATAGCATAATTTATATAGTTTATAACCTTCAAATATTTTTAAAATTTAATTTTAAAATACATAAATTGTACACCAATATACGTGTAAAATTTTTGAAATAAAATGTTAATATTTACATAATAAATTTCACAACGAAAATTTTTGAAATGTCACAATTGTGGTCTTGGGTCATCCGTTTTTCTCAAAATAAATTACTTCTATTAATTCGCAATCATGATGGTAAAAAATGGGTGACTCCTTTGGAGAGTTAGAATTAGAGATTTGAGAAATATCAAGTTTTGTTCTCCAAACTTGATTTTTTTTAATAGTAGGCTTGCTTTTGTTAAGAACAGGTGATCTAGAAGAAGATTCACCTGGTCGACAGCTAGCGAGCTGTTCAAGTTTCCTTAATCTCATATTTCGTGTCCTTCTCTGTGGTCTTGAAAGTTTCACCACTTGCTTCTTGCCAGACTGTGTACTACTAGGGGTAGATATATGAGGAACTGCTGGTTTCTTATTTTGTTTCATAGCAGATGGTGCAGCCACATTTCTTGGCTTAAACATATGCTTGATTGGTTGTTTTGGAAATTGACTCTTGAATTGTTTTATTGATGGAGTCTTCAGGGATACAGCCTATTGTGGGATAACCGGCTGTTTCTCTTGATTCTTATATGGACAATTCACAAGAATGTGACCGAATGTACCACAGTGAAAACAATTCCTTCTTTCTTTAAACTTTCTTTTGTAAGGCTCATTGCGTTTGGATGTTGATGGTTTATTCTGATGAGTATTAGGATTGGTTTGATGAACCAGAGGTTGTGCTTGACCTGATGTTGATTGATTCTTGGGGGTATATTGTTTATCAATGTTTTCTTGAAAATTCTTTCCCAATTTGTTAGTAAATGTTTCTTTCTTAGTTTGCTTTATGGTTTTGAAGCCTCCATAAAGCATCATTTTCAATTTATCATTTGATTCAATCAAGTCAGGCTCTGTTAAAATGCACTTGTCACGGTTACTGACAATGTTTTTGTTCATTTTAGGTTCATCAAGCAGTTCCTCTTAGACAACACCTTCGAATTTGTTGTCCTCGGAACATTCATCAAAATAAAATTCTTCATCAGATGATGAATTGGCCTTACTAGAAGACTCATCAAAAAAGGACAGATCAATGTCGATTGGCCCATTGACAAATTTCCCGTTAGCTGGTGGAGGAATGGCATTAGTACCCAACCCTTTGCCATTCACCTGTCGTACGACAGACTCATAATGTTCCACCATAAAACGAGAATTTCTCAACTTCTCAATTTTGCCACTTAACTTCAGAATCTCATTCTGTAGTTTGGCAATTTCGACGTTCTTTTTCTATAGCTCTTTGTAGGAAACATCTAAGTGAAATTGTTGTTCGCTGATTTTAATTGAAAAATCTTGTTTGTCTTTTCTAGATTTTCAATACAATCGTTAAAACATTTTTCATTTTCTTTGTAGCCTAGAGCTGCTCTACGCCGAGGTTCAAGTTAATCATGAATTCTGTTATTTTCGTTTTTCAAGTTTAAACAGTTAGTATAAGAAACAACAACAAAAGAAATAGAATCTACCTCATTTGACGAGCTGGATGCCTAGTGCAAATGCAGATTCCTGTTGATCAGTAGCAGCTTCTTCCCTTCCTTCGACTTTCATTATTTCAACAATTTCTACCATCAACCCTATCTGAGTTTGTGAGATAATGGCATCTTCCAAACCCCCTAGTCATAGTTGTCATCTTGTTGAGCTACCAGTGCATTAGATGATGCTCCCTGATTTTGACTGCGGTTGTTGTTGAAGTTTTGATTGTTGAAATTCTAATTGCCACTTGGACTTGGTCAAGTGAATCCTGAGGTAGGTGCTTTATGTTTTTCGCATTCTCTAGCAAAATGGCAATAATTCGGACATTTGTAGCATTTTGCTTTTGATTTGTCGAACCCAACTTTCGCATTTGAATGCCCATCGATAAACTTTCAACCGGTTCTATTCAAGAAACGTTTCGCCCTCCATAGGATCATGGCCATATTCCATTGTACGTCCATGTCTTCTATGTCATCTGGATCCACTTGATTTCAGGATCAGTAAGTTTTCCACCTATGAAGTTTTCATAGGCAAGCATGCATGAAGAAAATAGTGCAACATGATCTTCTGCAATTTTGGCAATCGCACTTTGATTACCAGACGAAATATTCTTTAATGACTGCTGATGATATGAACTTGATCCTGAAGCAGCAAAACAAGTATGACTACCACAACTATTAGAATTTTCTTCCTCCTGGGTAGGATTCCCTAAGAATAAAGCAATTCCAGAGCAAGAAGTTTTTTCTATGGAAGAAGTTCCAAAGTACATTGACGGTTCTTGAACTAGTGGTCTGCTAGTGGTTTCTTTCTTTCTTATGTTCATGTCATGTGCCTGAACTTTACCTATTGCTTCATCAATGGTTATCTCATAAAACTTAGGGTTTTCTCTTAGTAGGGTTGTGTATATGTCGAACTTTGGTGGTAAGGCATCGAGAAACTTTTCAACAAGTTCATCTTTGGGATATTTCAAATCATAAGACTTAAGTTCTGTTTTAAAATGATAGAATCTGGAGATGAGTTTGTCAATGGATTCATTCTCCAAATATCTGAAACATTCATACTGATTCCTCAGTAGCTCTTTTTTACCCTTTCTGAGATCACTATTACCCTCAAACCGTTTTTGTAGAGCTATCCAAAGATCTATTGACGTGTCATAACCTCTGAAGCTGTGAAATAAGTCTCGTGTTAGTGCCATGGTTTTGGAACCATGTGCTTTATTTTCAAGATCATAAGCCTTCTTTTTATCTACTTCAAGCCTAGACATTGGTTTGGGTTACATTTCACCAAGAAATTCATGTGTTGGATGTTTATATCCTTCTAGAATGGGTATCCGCATGTTGGAATCTGTGTATGAAACGTACTCTTCAAAACATGCTTTCCCGTTGGAACAGTCATTTACGTTCAACAGTTTTGGTGGTTTCTATGGAGTACCTATTTCATTGTCATAATTTAGCATACTACCAAGGTTCTGGAGGTTTGTCATTGTGCAAGACTACAAAAGTTCAAAAACAACTTGCATATATGAACTTGGTCTTGCGTACTTGTCAAGTAAGTATGCCCAAAAATAGTCTTGCGTACTTATTAAATAAGTATGCACAAAATATGGTCTTGCGTACTTATAAGTGCGCATGAATAATTATGCATAAGATTTTGCCTTGCATACTTGTCTAATTACGCATGAGAAGAATAAGTATGTTGGATCTAAGTACGCAGGTACTAAGTACGCATGGATCAGAATGTTGGTTCTTCTTATGAACAAGTTTTTCCACTTGTCTGATCAAAATGTAATTTGAACTTGTTGTTAGGCATGAACAATGTGGTATAGATAACATATCAGATTCATGATTCTAATCAGCTGTTGGTGAATAGATTATCCAAAAAACAACACAAGGATGGACGTGGGATACTTCTAAGATGAACAAGTATATGGAACAAAAATCAAAGAATCACCAAGACAGATGTAATCAGAACAACATTTTGAAGGAAAGTGTTCCTAACATGCTCAAAACACTCAGAAACAAGAGCATATGGCTCTGATACAACTTGTAGGTCCCTCCGGGTGGGTGTGTCGGATCGTGATCATGTGACTATGTAGCTTAGTCTCTAGGTGCGGAATCCCCGTGACTAGGTGGAACAATGTACAAATGCAAACATGATAAACAACACAAGCTCGTACTATAAATACGCGTTCTATTATAACGAGGTGTTTCAAACACAAGTATAGACACAAGGAGAAGACTTCTGGACTGTTACAGAACTGACTCGTGCGTACTTATGATTGTGGTTACATCTTTACTGAAAAGTGAAACAAACCAATCTATTTATAGAACCTAGGTCATGCGTACTTGTAAGTACGCATGAACATCCTTCATGCGTACTTGCCTAAGTAAGCATGACCACTTTGTACTTGACAAATATGCAGGAATCAATCTCCATGCGTATTTGCTTAGTACTACCAAAACATGGAAACGATTACAAATACATGTTCAGACATTACAACTCGATAACAACAAGGACAAATATAAATACATACAAAGACAAGACTGAAAGATAAATAACAAAAGCTTGAGCATGATCCAGACTACCTGTCACCAAAACATGCTTCAACAAAACTGGTACACGAAAATACTAACAAAGTGACTCAAATTCAAGAAAGATTAAAAGCAGCAAGAGACAGACAAAAGAATTATGCTGATAAAATAAGAAAACCACTAGAATTTAATATTGGAGATAGAGTATTACTAAAAGTATCTGCATGGAAGGGCATAGTTTGATTCGGAAAGAAGGGAAAACTAAGTCCTCGTTTTGTTGGACCCTTCAAAATTATAAAACGAATTGGACTAGTTGCCTATCAGTTAGAATTACCAAAAGAAATGAATGGGATACTTGATGTGTTCCATGTGTCTAACTTACGAAAATGTTTAGCAGATGAATCTCTGGTAATGTCTCTACAAGATATAGAGGTAAATGAAAAGTGGAAATTTATAGAACAATCACTACAAATAGAGGACCATCAGACAAAGAGATTGAAAAAGAAAAGATTAAAATTGATTCATCAGAATTCAAGACGTGTTCCAGGGTATACTTGGGAACTTGAAGTAGAAATGAAAAAAGGTATCCACACCTGTTCCGGTAATCTCGAGGACGAGATTTTTCAAAAGGTGGGGAGAATGTAACACTCCTAAATTTTTCGTCCCAAAATTTATTAAAAATAAAAAGTTTAGGGACTTTAAGTATAATTACATAAAAGAACAAGGACCAAAAATAAAAAAAACATTAAAATTGGACGGTAACGGATCGGCACACACGGTAATTGTTCGTTACGAAGTGGATAAAGACGCAATGATGATGTGCCACGTGTCCGGTGACTAAGGGGCGTCTTCTGACACGTGTAAATCCTATAACGGACTGTCACGTGTGGTAACGGTCTATTACACCTAAAATCAACCGGAACATGACACGTGGCTGATGACTAACGACTGAGATCTGACGCGTGTCCAGGTCATAACAGACCGTCACACCCTGTAACGGCCCGTTACGCCGCAAAGTCACTAGAGGCTAACACGTGGCATCTGACTATGCAAGACCTAGCCTGGTGACGGGCCGTCACCATATGTAATGGTCTGTTACAGCTAGCGGTGACTGACCGTCACCCACCATAACGGTCCGTCACGACTCCAGCTTGATGCCTATAAATAGAAATCCGTACCCAGTCATTTTTACACATTCCACTTCGAGTTCTAGAGGCAAAACAACATTTTGCACTCCCATTAATCCACTTTCATTCGTACGTTTAAGTTCCGGAGTTGCCATTGGAGTTAGAGGAAGTCCGAGAAGCTAGGAAACGCTCATTTGAGAATCCAAAATACGAGAATTAAGTGGAGACGCTGCCCAATAGAGATCTCTACCTAAAGACTCTCTAAGCCGAGACTCTACAAAGGTAAATACTTGTATTTTATAAAATGTTTTCAAAACCATAAACTGTTTTGAATTATGGTTTGACTTGAATGAACTAATACAACCATTAGTTGCTAAAGGTGATTTGCTATGTAGCATTCAGACCATAGAGTCACAAATGCATATACGTGTTACAAATGAAATGTTGTAACAGAGCTAGGGCTATGCCTTGGTTGTTAATAACACGTAAGATCTAAATCGCATGAGCGTAAGGCTGTGAATAACATAAAACGACGATTATCCAAGAAAGTGCCTGGTGTGGCTGGTGGTTATACTTTCAGGTGAAATAGACTGCTAGATGTGTAAATTGACCATAAAAATATGGGCAAATTGTTCTATTTATTTAGTCTTGTCAGATTATAATAAAAGCATGCATGTTTTCACCAATTTATACTGATCAAATATTTTCAAACATTTTACAGGTAACCAAGGTTAAAATTTTGAATGAATGAAATAGACGGAAGGACAAAAGATCCTTGGCAGATGAAAAATATGTCAGAAAAGGGAATGTACACCCTAGACATCTACTGAAATGAATGGCTCATGAAAATCATTGGTTTTGTAAATAAACGTTTGTAAAACAATAATGGTGTTTCCATGTTTATGAAATAAAATGAAATGGGAGTTTCCGGTGTTTGAAAAGATCATGAGTTATGACACTCCAAAGAAATTATTCTGCTGTGTTAATGAAACTCTGATAAAATAAAATAAGAAGCAGGTATCAACTGATGGTCGCACGCCAGGGTAGGTCATAAAAAACCCAGGGGGTGATAGGTATCATGAACCTTAGTTGTACGTTGTAGATTTGTTATGAAATCCATGGTAATGTGCTCCGATTTCCATTTAGGGATATACAAAGGTTGCATCTTTCCAAACGGATTCGGGTGCTCGGACTTTACCTGAGAGCAAGTTAGGCACTTACTCACATATTTAGCTACATCGTTCTTCATGTCGGGCCACCGGTACTCCTTCTTTAGATCATGGTACATCTTATTGGTCCCTGGGTGGATAGAGTAGCGAGACTTGTGAGCCTTATCAAGAATCTTGACTCTAAGCTTCCCACTCCCGGGTATCCACATTCTCCTAAACCAGGTCCGTACTCCATACGTATTGGTTTCTAACTTTTCTTGTTGGCCCACTATTCCTTCCCGTTTAACATTTTCTTCCTTCAAAGCTTCATTATGGGCGCATTCTATTTCGGTCATGAGGTCTAGAGTCAAGACCAACCGGTATGCTTTCACCTTGATAGGAGTTGTCGTCTCCTTTCGACTCAAGGCGTCGGACACCACGTTCGTCTTCCTCGTTTGGTATAGGATTTCATCATCATAAACCTTCAACAGTTCTAACCACCTTCGTTGTCTCATGTTTAACTCCTTTTGCTCGAAGATGTATTTCAAACACTTATGGTTGGAGTAAATGGTGCATTTGACTCAATAGAGGTAATGACACCAAATCTTCAATGCGAAGACAACCGTCGCGAGCTCAAGGTAATGATTCGGGTTGCAAACATCATGAGTCTTTAACTGCTATGATGCATACGCGATCACTTTCCCTCGTTGCATTAGCACGCAGCCTAATCCTTGACATGAAGCGTCGGAATACACTACTAGGTCTTCGTTACCATGTAAGGCCCTAAACCCGCGAGGCCTCACGTGTTGGAGTTACTAATTCACAAACATTTCTTAAACTTTAAATGCATTTATAGCAGCGGAATAAACGTCAATACATTGTTCAAAAATAGCAACAAATTAAAACTTTGTCCTTAATCATTCAACATTCAAACAAACATAAGGGATGCCAGACTCATATAGCCGGGTAACTCCTCGAGTAGCTAAAAAGCATCCAACATCCATCATTTAACCTAACCTGACGTGCATACTAAAAGTTTGCTAATGCTGGTGAGTTCAAGTTTTCATTCAATTATAAGAAAATGATTTACCGTTCGTTCATTCATTAGGGTTTAAGCATTCATAATTAAAACGGGGCTTAACATTCACATTATATTCATACGTTCGTAAAAACATATATCATTCCATTCAAGTCATCCAATAAATATCTAAATCTGTTTTACCGTCCATTCCGTCATTTAGTATTGTATCGCCCCTAAGGCTATCATGCATGAAAACCAACGATACAATACATTCCGTCCATATAACATTATACTGCCCCTAAGGCTATCATGCATGAAGACCGATAGTACAATATCATTATATTCCATTCATTATCACTCTAGAACCCGCAAGCCCCAAGTGATTCCATTCATGGGCCACGTTGACCCTGAGTGACCGTTGTCACTCCAGTCCAGATTGTACAACCAATAAACCATTGGTAGGCAAAAAAGACACTACCCCTGTTGTTCTTATGGCAAAACATGCCATAAGACTGGGAATTATATTCCCAGACTTCATTCGTCAATTCCATTGATTCGACAATTCCATAAAACATTTTCCCATTTTCTTTTCGTAAAATATTCATTTGTTTATAAAACCCTTTCCATTCATTTCAAAAGAATTTCTTTATAAACATTCCTTTTCATAATATTTCCTTTTCATAAACATTCGTTTCATTAACATTTCTTGTTTCAAACATTATTCATTTGGAAAGCATTCATTTCGTAAACATTCATTTATTAATCATTTCATAAGCATACATGTCACCCTAGAAACAAGTAAATGACTCACCTGATATGCTATCCAATCTCTCTTACCAATTATGTCCGAAAGTTTTACCGTCAATCTGAGTTAACGAATAACACATCAATTTCAAAACTTCTACGTCTTAAGCGAAACTAAGTCAGTTTCACTTCCTGAGACCTTAGCGAAACTAGGTAGTTTCGTTTCTTTTGAACATGTGAATCTAGTATAGTTTCACTTTCTTCATTCATGGCGAAACTAGGAAGTTTCTCCCCATATCATGCCAGCGACACTATACAGCTTCGCTTCCTTCTTACTAGGCGAAACTAAGCAGTTTCGCCCCATACAATCTCAACGACATTATTAGTTTCGGTGGCTCAGCTCTTCACGACCAAGTCCCTGACTTTTTACATTTAAAACATGTAGTTTTCTCTTGTGATCTCAGATCTATCATTTTTTTTCTCGTTTAATTCATAAAAATCCGACCTTTTTACCCAAAATCTCACAAACCCATAAAAACTCTAAAAACTCAGATCTGGATAGGTTTCTTACCTCAAAATGATGCCCTTCTTCAACAGATTTTCACCCGAGCAGTGGAGATAGAAGTAGGATCGACTATTAGTTCAAACCAGGACTTTCTCTCTATGCGTTTTCTCTCTCTAAAAGATGGTGTGTAGTGTTTGGGTGCAAATGGGACTGATGTTTGTGGAGGATGGGTTTTAAGCCCACCCCCCCTTCTCGGCCCAAAATCCATGGCCCAACTCGGCCCATTTGCACGGCCCCTTCCCGGCCCACGAGCCCGTTCGTTCATTCCCTTTATTTCCTTCGAACCCGTTATTATTTTTAAATCATTATTTTCAGGATGTTACAAGTCTACCCCCCTTACAAAAAGTTTCGTCCTCGAAGCCTGTCATAAGTCGAATAGTTATGGGTATGACTCCTTCATTTCAGTCTCGGTTTCCCATGTGGCTTTAGGTCCCCTTCGATGTTTCCATTGGACCTTAACCAATTGGATAACCTTATTGTGTAAACGTTTCTCTTTCGTGTCTAAAATGGCTATGGGTTCCTCGATATAGTTCAAATAGTTATCAACCTTGATGTCCAATAATGGAACGTGCGCAGGCTTACCAGCTAGGCACTTTCGTAAGTGCGACACGTGGAAAGTAGGATGAATCCTACTTAGCTCGTCGGGTAATTCCAATATGTATGCCACTTCGCCAACCGGTGCCAAAATCTTTAACGGTCCGACAAACCTCGGACTTAACTTTCCCATTTTCGGAAACGAATTATCCCTTTCCAAGAGGATACTTTCGACGGTACTATATCTCCCACCTGGAATTCGAGGGACCTTCACCTCTTATCAGCGTAAGACTTCTGTCTGTCTTGTGCAACTTTCATATAAGCTTTAATCTGATCAAACTTGTGAGTTGTAGCCTTAACCACTTACAGGCTCCCAAATTCCTTCTGTCCCATATCTCCCCAACAAACTGGTGTTCGACACCATCGTTCGTACAACCTCTTGAAAGGCGGTATGCTTTTAGTCGAGTGATAACTGTTGTTGTAGAAGAATTCTTCCAAGGGTAGGTGGCTATCCCAACTTCCACCAAAGTCGATAATACACGCACAGAGCATATCCTCGAGGGTCTGGGGATGATACGCCGTGCTAATGTTTAATTGAGTGCCCATTGCCTCGTGAAACCTTTTCCAAAATAGACACCGGTACCCCGTGGCGAGCTACAACCTCATTAATGAACACCTCTACCAAATGTTCAGAAGAATATGTCTCTCGAATAGGCAAGAAGTGCGTACTTTTCGTCAATCGGTCCATAATCACCCAGATGGTGTTAAAGCCTTTAGCTATACGAGGTAGCTTGGTTATGAAGTCCATCGTGATGTGCTCCCATTTCATTTTGGTATCTCCAATGGTTGGATTTTTACCGCAAGCTTTCTAGTGTTTGGCCTTTACTTGCGAGTAGGTCATGCACTTGCTCACGTAAGTGACTATCTCATTCTTCATGCCGGGCCACCCGTAATCCTTCCTCATGTCCTAAAACATTTTCGTGGATCCCAGATATATAGAATAGTGGGACTTTTATCGAGGATCTTAGCCCTAAGTTTGCCTTCTTTGGGTATCCAGATTCTGCCCGACTTGGTACGTACACTAAGAGTGTGGAATACAAGTGACTCTTGTTGGCCAACCATTCTTTCCTTCTTTATGTTTTCCGGTGTAAGTTCCTTAACTTGTGCCTTTTCAATTTTTGTCATGAGATCGTGCTTCACTACCAATTGGCATGCTTTCACTCTGATAGGAGTCGGTCTCTCATTTTGGCTCAGAGCGTCGGCCACCACGTTAACCTTTCCCGGGTGCTATAAGATCTCACAACCATAGTCCTGCACCAATTCTAAGCAACGCCTTTGTCTCATGTTCAACTGTAGGTCCTAAGTGAAGGATCCCTAGTGCTAGAATGATTCTAGATAGGAAACAATCAACAAATCAACTATTATGAAGCTGATTGTTGATAAAACTAAGAAAATCAAAATGAAGAGCAAACATAAGATGAACACAAACAAGATTGATTCATAACATCCACCGATATCAATTAATAATAAGCTCCAAGATACACAACTGATTACAAGAAACCCTCCTACCAGCTAACAAAAGACTATAATAATGACATACAATCAAAGGTCTAAATTGCTAGGTTTTTGGTCTACTATTAATAGAGATATAACAGGAGTCCCCATTCAGATTGCCGACTCTCAGCGAGAGTCAGCTGGCAACTAATCTAGTGACTCTTAAGAGTCGCTAGCGACTCTCAGACCAAAACCTAACATTATAAAAGTTTACACAAACAGCCCCTATAGTTAGTCAGGAATGCAACGGTTTGTCAGGGTCAAACTATTTCCCCAGAAACCGTTGCAGTCCTGACGCTTCAATCTTTCTCGGGCCTCTCCTCCTTAGAATTCTTGGGCATTTCTTCCTTTTCTTTAGCTTCGATGCTGGCTTTAAGTTCAGCCATTTTATTCTTTAATTCCAAAGCTCGGGTAGCAGCACGAGCAAATAAAGTAGCCTCCTCTTGTGTTGCGTGGCCTGCACCCATCTGATGTTGTGCTTGAATAAGGTCTCGAGGTTCGGAATTGAGAAAGAGAACATATCCATTGGATCTAGGACACGAATGTCATTCACTGGAGTTCCGTCTCTACACAGCATGACCTCTCCAGTGAGATTTTCATAGTACCATTTGATGAAATGATGAAGGCAGGCCTTTCTTTTCGGCGGGATCAGAACCCTGTCAATTACTTTAGCTAGTTTTACATTGGTGATAAACTTTGGACGCTTTGTCACTGGATCAATTTCTTTCTTTGACATTCTCCTTTTAGGTTGCTGGGGCTTAAAATAGGAAATCGTTTATGACATTCAGAGATGATTAACTGTTCAATGTTGGTACCTTCAGAGTGGTTATCATAACTGATCATGTTTAACTTCTCTAAAGCATAGATATCCCAAGATGGCAGTGATTGATGATTATGCTCGTTTCGAAAATATTAAATTTCTCCCAGTCTTCTCTTGATGATGAAAAGTTGCTTTAACGCGTCATAAGCCCATGAAATGATCTTTTTATCAGAGGCACAGCGTGGCATTTCGATGTTTTGATGAAGACGGCAAGGAGTTGGCTTGAGATCCTTGAACCAGTCAGTTTCGTCAATTGGTTCATAATCATCAAGGTTGATAGACTCACCAAAGAAAGTTCTGTAGCACGTCCTCTCACCTTCTCCTTCTTCAATAAACACCTTCTTCAATCATATCTTCATCTTCCACAACTCCTAATTCAGGAACATTGGAAGCATCATTACTAGCCTTGGCACCTTCATCAGTAGCCGTTTTGGTTACATGGACACTAGAGCTTGTACCACTTCCTCCCAGTCATGTACCATCAGGTCCTTCATCATCATTATCTCTTGGTTTTGGCAGCTCGGTGCTTGGTTCTAGATCAGATGGTTTCTCAACTTTCTCTTCTTCCTTTTCCTCTTGATCTAAATAAAAAATTACCACATCAGTAAAGGTAGCCATATCAAACACATCCTCAAAGATATAATAACTCACCAGATAGTGGATTACCTCTCGGTCTCTCTAACAATGATAAAGTACCCAAAGGACATATCACCTTTCAGTCTCACTATCCATAATACATCGAAGATGCACGGGGTAATCTCAGGATAACAACTATAACTCAGAATAGCAACAATCACTAGACACCTAAACCAACTTCCTCTCATACAGTTGACACTCGGATTCCGAATGACGAAGACTAGACGACTATCTCTCACTTCTCGGGTATTGAGATAGGATACACACTCAGATCAAATGAACACTCAATCAAAATTCCTATGGTTACTACATCTAGCAAACCACACAAACAATCACAAACTCTAAAGTCTATGACCTAGATACGCTATTCAAATCAGAAAACATCCACAATCAACGCATGAAATTATAATCAAACACAAATCAGAATTAAGCATATAGATTCATCATAATTATCAACATAAGATCTTTTACAAAATCAATAATCCATCAAACAAATCCAAAACCGATAAAAATCACAACTTTAACAAATATTCATCATGTGACCCAGGCAGTACTAAATATCTAGCCTAGGATCATACTTAAATTCAACAAAATAGAAGAACAAGCCTAAACCATGGTTTTAAACAAAGCAATCAAAGATAAAAATCCAAGTTTTACAATCGAATACGCTAATACTAACGAACCCGATTCGAAAGTTCAAAACTTGCACTTCAATAGCCTTCCTCACTCCCAAAATTGCCTCTGATCTCGCTCTAGATGGCCAAAATTCGAACTCCTTGAATAATGGCATTGTAATTCTATTAAAACTCAATTTAGGGCTTTTTCACGGAATTTAGGTTTCCCGCGAGAAAATTTAGCCAGCCCCTCGCGTACCGCGAGGGCCAAATTAGTCGGGGCGGATTCTGGATTCCCTCACTTAACGCGAGGCATTCATCCTTCCTTTATCGCGTATCGCGGGGGAACCATTTTCATCATTTTTCACTTTTAATCCTTGGGCTTTCTTCTCTAGCTCGGTTTCTTCACGATATGCACTTATGCACATGAGCTCATGTAATCATACAATAGACCCAATAGTATATGAAAACGACTCAAAACGAACATAAAACTAATAAAAAACAAACGAATACAATAGGAATAAAGATGTGTGCTTTGCACAACATCACCATTCTAGGGAGAGTTCGATCTTTTGGCCGTCAAAGGGGTTCTAAGAGGCGATTTTGGGAGCTAGGAAGTGAAATCAAGTGCAAGTTTGAAGCTTTCGGATTCCGGGTTCGTTGTATGAGCGTATTCGGTTTTCAAGATTCAGTCTTTATCTTTGTTTGATACCATGTTTCTGCTTATTTACTTATGTGTGAATGTTCTAAGTATGATTCTTGGCTAGAACATTGATACTGCCTAGGTTCATGATGATTGCTTGTTGAAGATTTGATTTTTATCGGTGTTTGGATTCGTTTGAATGGATTAATGGTTTTGTAATGATCTTAGTTCAATAATTATGATGTTATGCATGATTTGAACCTTATTTGTAATTGATTATAGTTCCATATGCTGCTTGTGAATGTCTTTCAGTTTGATTAGTATATGTAGATCATAAACTGTGTGTTTGTGGTTGTTTGATGGTTTGCTAGACGTAGTATTCATTAGGAACTGTGATTGAGAGTAGGTTAGATCTGAGTGTTCTTCTAATCTCGATACCCGAAAAGTGAGAGGTAGTCGATTAGTGTTCGTATTTAGATTCCGAGTGTTAACTGTCTGAGAGGAATTTGCCTTAGGTTCTAGTAATTGTTGATAATCCGAGTCATATTTGTTAATATGAGATTACCCCGTGCATCTTCGATGTATTGTGAATAGTGAGTGTGACAACTAGTATTTCAGGTCAATATCCATATCACATAATTTCACGTTCATGATTTGTATTTCCTGGTTTATTATTTTGACATAGTAATGTCAAAGGGCTAGCAAAGGAACACACTATATATATTTTAGTAATTTTAAGAATTACTAGGAAATAAACAATTATGACCTGCAAGGTGCGTTCATTGGTTATTAACAAGATTTTTATTCCGGTAAAGTCTAGTAGTACGTCTTGATATAAAAACATAAATATTGGTGACAAAACTATTAAAAGTGGAAACAAAAATGTTTATTTCATGGTGACAAGTTATTTTTTGTGTGTATACATATATATTATAGTTAAAATATTAACTATGACGGGTTTAATCAGTAGACTATTAAACATAGTCAAGATACAAAATGTATAGAGTTTTTAATCATAAAAGTTCATACACCGGGCTTTTTATCACAGGAGCACCTACCGAGTATACCCTACCTAAAAACAACCTAACTAATATATAGACTTAGACTAGTGAAATGTCGAGACCCACCAAGTGGGCCACCCACTCACCGAACCACCAACTTTCTTACACCTTGTCATACTTCCACGTCTCCATCAACTTGATTACAAGCAAAGGTCAAATCTCATTTCCATTCCATCTTGTCTTGTAATGATGAAAGATGAACCTACACTCCAACTCCTTGCCACCTATATGCATATATATACAATATATACACACATATGCACACATTTTCATCTTTCAAACCCTAGAGCAAGCCTAGAAAAGTTAGCTAGAAGCTTTGGAGGTTCAAGGAGGATTGGAGCTAGGAGTCGGGTTTTGATAAGCAATACAAGCATCCATCATCTTCTACTAGTGAATCATCACCTAGCTTGACTAGTAGTGAGAAGCCGACATGAATCCTTTCTTTTCATCCCCATATTCTTGTTTAGAGCATGTTGTTCATCCTAATAATCAAAGGATTTTTAAAGATTAAAAGAGTTTTTCTTAAAGCTTAACTTTATTAGGTTTAAAAATTAGGGTTTTTGTAAATATATATATATATATATATGGGCCGAAAATAATGAAATTATATGTATAATTTGTTGATTTGATCATTTTAATGATAAGTTGTTGTTGATATTATGATTTTAAAACAAGGAAAAACTAAAAGATGCATATATTTATATATATATATATATATATATATATAAAGAGGCCGAGATATGCATGCATAAATATATATGTTTGATTTGGTTAATGATTTAGAAATGATCAAATATATGGATACATGTATAAGAATTTTAATTTAGTATATATATTTATTTATATATATATATATGGATGTATTCTTGATGTTTGGATGATTATGTTAATAAATTATAGATTAGTAAAAGTCTAAATTAATACTTGATGAAAAAGTAAAATATCTGTGTATATATATATATAAAATCGTATGGAATATATATATATATATGTCTTTAAGTTTGGTAACTTGGAAAATTGTTAAACATGAAAATATGTGTTCATATAAAGGGGTTAAACGTATATTTGGGTGAATGACCTAGTGTATGTATACTTGTTTAGAAATCAACACATATAGATATATGTGTGTCTGAACATAAATGGTAGAACTTGGAAAGTTGTTAAACGTACGCATGTAAATATATATATATATATATATATATATATATATATATATATATATATATATATATATATATATGAATGATGGAAAATTGTTAACTCGGAAGGAGTTATGAGACGACTAAATAATTTAAATCGTATATATGTTTATAACTTGTTTATAGTTGATAACATAGAACGTGAACATGAGTGCATGAAATCTAAAGACGTTCGGTTTAAAATAAATGATCGTATGTTATCATGAAATATATTTAAGTGCATATTGAAATATGGTTATACTTGTGTGCATATATTGATATAAATAAGTGCATATTGAATCGAAACAAATTAATAAATGTCGTTCGGAACAAGTAATTGCATGTGGACGTGTTAATGTGGTTTATATGCACGTAGGATAATTGTCATGCGTAGAACATACTTGAACGATATTTGTGATTTTATATAATTATTGGTAAGAAATAATTATATGGTTATACATGGATTATAATATAAATATATTATAAGATATTACAAAAATAATAATTATTTTTGGTACACGTAACAAGTTACCGATATAGAAACATAATATTTTCTCGGAAAATAAGTAAGCGTCTAGACTGGAATAATAATCACCAACGAGTCGTCACATTAAACACAATTTTATTAAATAAAGACATATTTAACGGGATTCGTTAAGTCGGGTGAACAACCTGTGTTTAAGACGGTTAGTCTTAACATATAAGGTATCCTTGTGTAATTAGGGTACGGATAATCGGGGTTTACGGTTATTCAAGTATTTGCTAGCATTCTTTCCGTCAAGGTGAGTTTCATGGCCCGCTTTTAACTCTTTACTATTTTGTAAACATCGGGGGAGAAATATACATAACTAATTATGTTTTAGAAAAACATGAATACTCTGGTTTAGCTCCTTGTGAGTTTTGATGTCCCCTTTTTCTGGTTTTTTAAATGTTTTAGGGAGGAATATACTTGTAACTATTTTCATATAAAATGAATGAGCAGTGATCGGACCGTTATGTGTGCATTGAGGGAACAATATAGCGCTTAAAGTCCCCGAACACAACATTAACATTTTTGTAACCATTAGCTATGGTCTTAGCCTAGGATTATGTGGATAGTACTATTGGGGGGTGACGCCCCCGGTCATGGTTAGTCGCGCTAACCAGGGGTCCATATGGCCAAATGATCGCATATCGTCTTATTCTCGTGGTATAGCGAGGGAGAGGCATTCATTTGTCATGGTTTGGTTATGGTCTCATGTACAACGTATTATTTGTATTCCTTACAAGCTTACAAATGGGGTCAATTGGTCAGGAAATGTTCAAATTCATTGGTTATACTTATACTTTTGATCTGGAAAATTTACATTTAAATGTTTGTGAACGTTGGAACTACAAGAACTTTTGACCAAAACATGTGAACTCACCAACCTCTTGTTGACACTTTTAAGTATGTTTTTCAGGGAATTGAACGTGGTCAACAGGTTAGCAATGTAGGATTACATGCATGAGCGGATACGGCTTTTGGGGGATTTCCCTTGTATAACTAATTGTTATGGGTCATATTTGTGAAATCTTAATCTTTTGTAAACTCAAATATATATTTTGGGATGTAAAACTTTAAACTTGATTTGGTATCCAATCATTATGTATGTGTTTGCGGTAATCATATGCTTTGAAAACGAGCGAACGTTACGCCTCGCGTTTTCGCCAAAGCGGGGTGTGACAGAACTTGGTATTAGAGCCATTGATTATAATGAACTAGAAGTCTAAAACTGAACCTAGTCTATAATTTAAATGACTCATTAAAACGTTTTCATTGCATAAGCATTACATAATCATTCATCATGTCATATGGATATTGTAGTTGCATCATGTCATCATATGATGGTCACATCCCTATTTCTGACTCTGAGGACGAGTCGTCAGAGCACCGCTCACCTGCTAGAGAGGAGACTCCCATCACACACACCCGGTATAGGGTGCAGACCTGTAGCTCCACACCACCTGACGTAGCTCTTGGAAAGCCACCTATCTGCTACTGCAAGAAAACCGGAGGACCGATCATGATCAAGAGCGTCAAGAAGAGGACGCGACTGCCTCAAAAGAGGACTCTGGCTGCTCGAGACCCCGAGGACCAGGAGACTGGAGAGGAGCCGCCCAAACAGCAACCTGGCTACCACGCTACCACCAGCGGGATGTCCCGTACTCTTGCATGTTGGAGAGAGATAGAGGGCATCCCTTCCACATTTGAGCTCAGAGAGTCATCAAACTCCCCATCACAGCTGCACCGCACTAGGGAGGACATGCAGCTCACAGTTCCTACTTTAGTATCTCGTGTGCACACATATGAGGAGCGTCTTGATGACCTCCTAGATGACATTCGGGCACATGGGGATGCATCTACTTGGCTGCCGCAAGGGCTCGGATCCCAAGTAAAGACACTAGAGGACACCACCAGAGACCTGCAGGGTACCACTGATTACCTGGAGATGAAGGCTGATACGGATTGGCTGTTGACTACCATGGTTCGAGACAGTGTGGAGGCCCTAGAGGAGAGGAGTTTGGCTGCAGAGTTTGTAGCTAGAGCCAGTCTTATCATGGCTGGACTTGCCATGATGGTTGGGATGTACTCTCACTTCTTTCATTAGACCTATGATGGGCGGGTTGTGCCCATCTCGCATTATGTAGTTCAAAACCTTAGTACTGATGTGGTCATGTGAGCCCATCTTTTTTGTATCCTAATATATTGGAATAATGTACTGGGTATGTTTTAACTATTTATGTGATGGTTTATGTTGTGATGTTCGTTGCTTACCTTTGATGTTGTTATATCCTTATGTCATGTTGTATCATTATTATTATATAATGTCATTTATTTTTAAATGTTATGTTAGAAAGAAAACCATGCTTACCTTTGACGCCATGTGACACCACTAGGGACAACAACGAGACGATTTTCACATACGTGGAGCAACTCATATCACAACGTGTAGTTGCCGCCATGGAGCAATATGAAGTAAATCGGAATAACGGCGGAGGGAATGGCAGTGGTACCGGCGGAGGAGGTGCAGGAGGCAGTGGCACAGCCAGATGATCTGGAGGTAATAGAACAAATAGTCCCAACTGTAACTCATGATCACAATCCAAATTAATGTAGATAATAAAATAGTGACTGTGATCCTACAGATGCTTTGAACAGGAAGTGCACCAACCGAGGGTGCAGTAGGCCTAATGAGGTGGATAGAAAAGATGGAATCGATGATTGACATCAGTGAGTGTACCCCTGATTGCATAGTGAAATACTCTACTTGCACACTCACTTACAAGGCACTAACCTGGTGGAATACCCAAGTAAAAACCCTTGAGTGGCAGACAGCTAGCAGTTATCATGGGAAGATTTGAAAGTCATGATGATCGAGAAATATTGCCCTCGAAATGAGTTGCATAAGATCAAGGCTGACACGTGGAATCTATAAATGATCGGAGATGACGTGGCTGGTACACCAATAGTTTCAACGAATTTGCCATTCTAGTACCACACATGGTCAAGCCGGAACATAAGCATGTGGAAATGTATCTGTGGGGCCTTGCACCTCAAATTCGCAGCATGGTGACTTCATCTAATCCAATGGATGCCAAGAGTGCTATAACTTTAGCATTCAAGTTAAGAGATGATGCTGTGTGTAATGGATTGTTTGGAAAGAAGGAGAATGAGGAAGGTAAATCTGGGGAGAAGAGAAAATGGATGGGAAATTCGAGTTACAGGTCTGGGAAACAAGGAATTAAGAAGCAGGAAACTGTGAAGGCTTTTGCAGCCAACACATGTGGATATCACCATGGGGGTGGGTGCTTCAAGTGTGGGAAATGTAGTCGGTTTGGACATACCACACAGAACTGTGGATATCACCATGGGGGTGGGTGCATCAAGTGTGGGAAATGTAGTCGGTTTGGACATACCACACAGAACTGTAGAGTTAACACCAACCCCGCGGGCAAAGCAAAGCAAGGATGTTTCAAGTGTGGTGATCTGGGGCACTTCAAGAAAGATTGTCCTAAGTGGAAGAACCAGAACAACGCTTAGGCACCAGGAAGAGAATTTGTGATGGGTGTTGGGGATGCACGCCAGGACCCGAATATCGTCACTGGTACGTTCCCGATAAATAATCACTATGCCTCTGTACTTTTCTATTCGGGTGCTAATATGAGCATTGTGTCAAATGATTTTAAATCTTTACTCGGTATTAAGGCTAGCAAACTAGAACAAAGTTATACAATTGAATTAGCAAATGGAAAATTAATAGAAACCGGAGAAGTCATTAAGGGTTGTACTTTATGTCTAGAAAACCATGCATTTAGTATATACCTTCTACCAGTTGATCTGGGGAGTTTTGACATTGTTATTGCCATGGATTGGTTATCAAAGAATCATGCCGAGATCGTATGCTTCCAAAAGATGGTACGTATCCCTCTACCAAATAGAGAAATTCTTTCAATTCAAGGCGAAAGGGGTGGAACTATGTTAAAAATGATAAACTGCATAAAGGCTCATAAGTATCTACGCAAGGGTTATTGCGCATTCCTGGCTCATATCATCGAGAAGAAACCTGAGGAACGTGGACTTGAGGACATACCGATCGTTATGGATTACCCTGAGGTATTTCCCGAAGACTTACCTAGTTTACCGCCACCGAGACAAGTCGAGTTCCGGATCGACCTAGTACCAGGCGCCGCACCAGTTGCACGATCACCGTATCGGCTAGCGCCTTCCGAGATGCAGGAATTAGCAAGCCAACTGCAAGAGTTGCTTGATAAAGGTTTCATAAGACCGAGTTTCTCACCTTGGGGAGCTCCGGTATTGTTTATAAAGAAAAAGGATTGAACCTTTAGAATGTGTATTGATTACCGGGAGTTGAACAAACTGACCATTAAAAACCGGTATCCGCTTCCTCGAATAGACGATTTATTCGATAAACTTCAAGGTTCTAGCTTCTATTTTAAGATTGATCCACGATCAGGGTACCATCAACTGAGAATTCAGGAGGAAGATGTACCAAAGACGGATTTTAGGACTCGTTGTAGTCACTACGAGTTTCTAGTTATGCCATTTGGCTTGACTAATGCACCAGCAGTTTTCATGGATCTCATGAACGGCGTGTGCAAGCCATACTTGGATAAATTTGTGATTGTGTTTATCGATGACATATTGATATATTTGCGAACCAAGGAGGAACATGAACATCATTTGAAGTTAATCTTGGAACTACTCATGAATGAGAAGTTATATGCCAAATTCTCCAAGTGTGAGTTTTGGATTCGTGAAGTTCATTTTCTTGGACATGTCATCAATTAGAAAGGTATACATGTGAATCCGTCCAAGATTGAAGCTATCAAAAACTGGGAAGCATCAAGGACTCCGACTGAGGTGCGTCAATTTCTGGGTTTGGCAGGCTACTACAGGCGATTCATTGAGAATTTTTCAAAAATAGCCCTGCCTTTGACCATGTTAACCCAGAAGGACAAAAAGTTTGATTAGACTGATAAACAAGAATCAGCTTTTCAATTGATAAAGCAGAAGCTTTGCAGTACACCAATCCTATCCCTTCGCGAGGGAACCGACAATTTCATAGTGTACTGTGACGCATCACACCAAGGTCTGGGATGTGTATTGATGCAGAGAGAAAAATTCACAGCATATGCATCCAGACTGCTGAAAGTCCATGAGAAAAACTATACGACTCACGATTTGGAATTGGGTGCTGTCGTGTTTGCACTCAAGATTTGTAGAAATTACTTATATGGTAAAAAATGTACTATCTTTACAGATCATAAGAGTCTCCAGCACATCTTTAATCAGAAAGAACTCAACATGAGGCAACGCCGTTGGGTAGAACTACTGAATGATTACGACTGCGATATCAAGTATCACCCTGGAAAGGCGAACGTCGTAGCGGATGCCTTCGTAAGGAACGAGTTAAAAACTCTTCGTGTTCGTGCCTTACGATTGGCAATTCATACGAGTCTCATGAATCAAATCTGGTGGCACAACATGAGGCAATCAAAGAAGAGAACATTGAGGGTGAAGCACTACGAGGAATGATCAGACAATTAGAGCCAAAATCAGTTGATACCTTATACTTCATGAATATAATTTAGGTGCCATGTGTTGGTAACTTACGGAGGTTTGTTATGGATGAAGAACACAAGTCCAGGTACTCCATTCACCCAGGTTCGGATAAAATGTATAAAGATCTGATAGAACTCTATTGGTGGCCGAACATGAAAGGAGAGATTGCTATTTATGTCGACAAATGCCTGCCGTGTTCAAAAGTAAAGGCAGAACATTAGAAACCATCGGGATTGTTACAATAACTTGAGATACCTCGATGGAAACGGGAACAGATTTCCATGGATTTCATTACAAAGTTACCCAAGACGTCGAGCGAGTATGATATTATATGGGTAGTCGTCGATCGTTTGATGAAATCAGTTCATTTTCTACCCATCAAAGAGACGGATAAAACTGAGAAACTTGTAAGGCTTTATATCAAGGAAATTGTGGCTAGGCATGGAGTGCCAATTTCTATTATCTTTGATAGAGACAACAGATTCGTGTCTAGAATCTAGCAATCATTACAAGAATCCATGGGCACACGTCTTGACATGAGCATGGCATATCACCCACAAATAGATGGTCAAAGTGAAAGGACCATTCAAACTTTTGAGGATATGCTCCATGCGTGTGCATTTGATTTCGGAGGTAATTGGGATATTCATTTGCAGTTGGCTGAGTTTTCATACAATAACAGTTACCACACCAGCATTAAAGCCACTCCGTTTGAGGCTTTGTATGGATGAAAATGTCGTTCATCGTTATGTTGGGCGGAGGTTGGCGACAAGCATTTAACTGGTCCTGAGGTTATTCAGGAGACCACCTACAAGATTTTCAAAATCAAGGATCGTCTTAAGGCCTCCTGTGACAGGAAAAAGAGTTACGCGGATACAAAAACGAAGGCCATTAGAATTCCAAGTTGGGGACCGGGTCATGTTGAAGGTCTCACCTTGGAAGGGAGTTGCAAGATTTGGCAACCGTGACAAGCTTAACCCTAGATACATTGGACCATTTGAAATTTTGGCTAGGGTTGGCTTCGTAGCATACAAGCTAAAGTTGCCACAAGAACTAAGCAAGATACATGATACGTTTCATGTGTCAAATCTCAAGAAGTGCTTATCAGACGAGACATTAATTATACCGCCTGATGAGATTCACATAGTTGACAAGCTGCACTTCATTGAGGAACCCATTGAAGTTACAGATTAGAAAGTTCAGAAAACAAGGCGTAGCCATGTTAAATTGGTTAAGGTACGTTGGAATTCAAAGCGTGGCACCGAGTATACGTGGGAACGAGAAGATCCAATGAAAGCCAAGTACCCATCCTTGTTCACGAATCTAGGAAACGCTCATTTGGAGAATCGAAGATAGGAGAATTAAGTGGAGATGCTGCCCAATAGAGATCACTACCTAGAGACTCTCTAAGCTGAGACTCTACAAAGGTGAATAATTGTATTTTATAAAATGTTTTCAAAACCATAAACTGTTTTGAATTATGGTCTGACTTGAATGAACTAATACAACCATTGGTTATATAAGGTGATTTACTATATAGCATTCAGACCATAGAGTCACATATGCATATACGTGTTACAGATGAAACGCTGTGACTGGGCTAGGGCTATGGCTTGGTTGTTAATAACACGTAAGACCTAAATCGTATGAGCGTAAGGCTGTGAATAACATAAAACGACGATTATCCAAGAAAGTGCCTAGTGTGGTTGGTGGTTATACTTTCGGGTGAAATATACTGCTGGATGTGTAAATTGACCATAAAATATGGGCAAATTGTTCTATTTATTTAGTGTTATCAGATTAAAATAAAAGCATGAACGTATTCACCAGTTTATACTGATCAAATATTTTCAAACATTTGACAGGTAACCAAGGTTAAAATTTTGAATGCATGAAATAGCCGGAAGGACATAAGATTCTTGGCAGACGAAAAAGATGTCAGAAAAAGGAATGTACACCCAAGACATCTACTGAAATGAATGGCTCATGAAAATCATTGGTTTTGTAAATAAACGTTTGTAAAACAATAATGGTGTTTCCATGTTTATGAAATAAAATGAAACGGGAGTTTCCCGTGTTTGAAAAGATCCTGAGTTATGAAACTCCAAAGAAATTATTCTGCTGTGTTAATGAAACTCTGATAAAATAAAATAAGAAACAGGTACCAACTGATGGTCGCACGCCTGCGCAGGTAAAAAAAACCTGGGTTGTGACAGGTTGGTATTAGAGCCATTGGTTTCAGCGAATTAGATACTAAAATTTGTATCTAAGTTGTAACCTGATTTGGTATTATATGATTTTAGCAGAATAAGATACTGAGGTAAGTATCTAAGCTTTAACCAGGACAGACTGCCTGCTAAGTAAAAGTAGGTAGACCTTAATAATGATTAAGTGATAAAAACACACATGTCTGGAAATAGCTACTTTACATATATCTTTGGACAATCTGGAGTAGAACAATATTACCCTACCGGTTCTATAGAAAATCCTGTAATCATTCCTGACATCGGTGATTCGATTAATGATCCTATTATTGTCTCGGACAATGAATCATATCACCAAATTCAATCTAGTTCCTCTTGAATGGATGCGGCTTCAGATTTCAAAAACTGGAGAACTAATACTCGACCTCCGATACATCATGTATATACGAATGAGGCTGGATCTGGTAGGTCTACTAAGCCAAAGATGCGTGTTAGAATGCCAACAGAGCATATGCACATATCTACAGCCGAAATGGAAGAGGTGCACCAAGAAATACATGAAGAAAACGATGAATCCGAAGAACTCAACTATCATCCTTATGAATCTTTAGATCCTTCTGTCCATCCAGCATTCCCAAGAATCACTTACATGGATGCTATAGAAAATTATATAAATGAACCTCAGAATGGACCAGAAGATCCTTACCATAATGTATACAATGATATACTTTCTAGTATTAGGGATCCTCCTCCTCAATATAATTATGCCTCTGTTCACCTCAGTACTCCTATTGAATTCCTAGACTGTGCTTTTAGAGAAACCGATGAAGCATCCTGGAAGAGGAGGAACCAATATGTGAAAGAAAGATCCAATTCCTTTCCTCCTGGATGCAAAACCTATGAAAAGAGGCATAAAGGAGAATGCTTCCTTAAGAAAACCCCGTATTGTCAACTCTGCAAAATGGCAGGACATACTTTTGAAAAATGCCAAAGAAAGAAGAATATTTCTTGCTACAATTACGGAGAACAAGGCCGCTTCAAATCTTCCTGCCCAAAGCTAAATCAAACAGGATCTAGTGGAACAAGGGCAACTGAGGGGAACCAAGAATAATGTACGAGCCTTCGTACTAAATACCCATGATGGTGCAGCCATTCTGGATGCAGTCACTTGTATGTTCCTCATTAATAATATTTATTCTAGAGTATTGTTCGACTCTGGTGCAAGTTTAAGTTTTATAGATTATAAGTTTTGTAATCTATTAAAGAAACCCTTAGTTACACTAGATAGAATTTATGAAGTAGAGACAACAGAAGGAAATCCGGTGAAAATATCAAAATCCTTAGAAAATTGCCATATCACAATATCTGGACATATCATACCTGTACGATTAATGCCTATGACATTAGCAGGTCTTGATGTTTTCTTAGCAATGAATTGGTTAACCAATAATCAAGCCCATATCCTTTGTGATTAGAAAGCCATAGAATTTCAAGCTCTGTGTAGAAAAGTCATCATAAGCTATGGTGATAAACAAAACCAACCGTTAGGAATTATATCCATGCTGAAAGCTACAAAGTGTCTTCAGAAAGGATGCATTGCATACCTAGTTCAGATTTCTACTAGTACAATAGAAAAGAAGATAGAAGATGTACTAGTAGTATCTAAATATGCGGATGTATTCCCAAGTGAATTACCAGGTATACCACCTGAAAGAGAAGTGGATTTCAAAATAAATCTAATACCAGGGACGGCTCCAATTGCCAAATCATCGTACCGATTAGCTCCAATAAAGATGAAGGAATTAAAGAAATAATTAGATGGATTACTTGAAAAGGGGTTCATTAGACCAAGTTCGTATCCCTGGGGTGCTCCAATTCTTTTCGTTAAAAAGAAGGACTGTACAATGCGTATGTGCATTGATTACCGGGGGCTGAAGAAGGTAACAATCAAGAACCGATATCCGCTTCCAAGAATTGATGATCTATTCGACCAATTACAAGGCACGTGCTAATTCTCGAAAATAATTCTTCATTCCGGATATCATCAGCTGAAAGTACAAAAGGAAGATATTTCTAAAACAGCTTTCCAAACCAGATATGGACATTATGAGTTCACGGTTATGCCATTTGGAGTTACTAATGCTCCTGTCTCATTTATGGATATGATGAATTGTATCTATAAACCATATTTAGATAAATGTGTTATCGTATTTATTGACGATATACTTAATTATTCTAAAAATGCGGAAAAACATGAAAGTCATCTCAGAACATTATTAGAAATTTTGAGAAAAAAGAAATTGTATGCTAAATTCTCTAAATGTGTCTTTTGCCTTCGGGAAGTACAATTTCTGGGTCATGTAGTGAATGTAGAAGGTATTCAGGTAGACCCAACAAAAATTGAAGCTATATCTAAATGGGAAATCCTAAAATCCCTAACCGAAGTCTGTAGTTTTCTAGGCCTTGTTGGATACTACCGACGATTCATTCAGGATTTCTTAAAGATTGTTGTCCCATTAACTTCTTTGACTCGCAAATCTATGATGTACGAATGGGGACCTAAACAAGATGAACCTTTTCAAACTTTGAAGCAGAAACTGATCCATGCACCCATACTAGCTCTGCCAGATGGTAATGAAGACTTTGTGGTATACTGTGATGCTTCACACAACGTCCTTGGTTGTGCGTTAATGCAAAGAAACAAAGTCATTGCTTATGCATCTCGTCAGTTAAAGACCCATGAAAAGAATTATACAACTGCAACACCTTGAAAATTCCCAAGTAATATGAAGGCTAAAAGTGTCAAAAGTCAAAATTCAAAGGTTGGATTGCAAATTTCCCAAATTTGAAGGACAAAAAGTGAAAATTTTAGAAATCTAGCCGGTAGCGGACCGCTACTAAAGGCCTTGGTGGTCCACTATGCGGAGGGGAAGGAATCAACCACTTGTTGACACGTGTCATGTGACTCACCGGTAAGTTTTAACGCGTGAAAAGGGTCATGGACTGCTAGCTAGGACCTTAACGGTTCGCTAGCCGCAAAAATCTGGGCGGTCCGCTACGTGGGTGACGCGTGAAGGGCTGACGCAAGCGTAGCGGTAGCGGACCGCTACCGCATTGTGTGACGGTCCGCCACAGACCCGTTTTCAGCCTATAAACATAATCCATGACCTCGATCATTTGTAAAACAAATCACACACAAACACCTTCACATTTCACACACTTAGGCTCTGGTGGCACCAATCCCGAGCTCCGGTCCGCTCTTGAAAGTTTGGTTTCTCATAAATCGTCCACAAATTGCCGTATTTAGTACCAAAGTAAGGCTTCTGAATACCATAAGGTTTCATTATGCAAACCTAAGATAGGAATGTTGATTATATTAATATGGGATATAATATAGGGTATACTCGAGGTGTTGATTACTGTATTGATTCGGAAGGAGGTTTTGATTGAGGTGAGTTCCTCTAAACTATGCTCAATGTAAAATGTTTTCAAATGATTTTTATATCGAAACGAGTCAGATCCCTATTTGAATTCCATATATATATATATACCTATGAATAGAGCTTATTACAATCAAGTTGGGATGGGGCTGACGGGCGAGATTGATCCTCTCGTTACTGATTGGTACTTGTAATGCCGATGGCCGGGATGGTCTCAGTATATATATAATAAAATTTCAAGGTCCTTGTGTGGCCACTGAGTGCTAAATTAGGATGGATGGTCGTTTTGCATTCGATATGGTTATGAAAACATGATTTGTTTATGAACTCACCAGCTTTGTGTTGATCCAAATGTGCTCAAATGTTTTTAAGTACAGGTGATCACTAGCTTGTAGTTGGCATTCCAGGAGATGTACAGGTCCTATGTTTTGATGATTAGGGTTGATTGAGGACATGTTCTGGTGTGACCGTAAGGCCTGAGTTGGTGGCTTGTTCTTGGAACTATAAGTCCAGTATTCTAGGTTCATGTTAGGAATCATGTTTCGTATTCCAGTTAATCCTAGTTTGTAAAACAATGTTATGTTTGTAATAAATAAAAGTGCGTGGTTTAGTCTTCCGATGTGTGTTTTTGGTATCAACGTCACTATAAGCAACATATGGGAACTGGGATGTGTCAACAACTCGTGATCTAGAGTAAGGTGCCATAATTTTTGCTTTGAAATTATGGAGACACTATCTATATGGAATCAAATTCACAGTCTATACTGGCCATAAAAGCCTAAAATATATATTCAGTCATAAAGAACTGAAAATGAGGCAAAGACGATGGTTCGAAGTCTTGAACGATTATGATTATGAAATCTATTATCACGAAGGTAAGGCAAATGTTGTTGCAGATGCCTTATGCAGAAAAGAAAGAGAGAAACCTAAATGGGTTCGTGCTCTCAGACTTGACCTTCATAGTGATCTCATGTCTCAAAAAAAGATGCTCTATATTCGGCCCAAACTTAAGAAAATATAGAAAAAGAAGGAATGAAGGGTATGTTTGAAAAGTTAATCAAAGGAGATGATGAAATGCTCCACATGAATAAGAGAATCTGGGTTCCAATCACTTGAGATATTTGAGAAAGAATTCTCAAAGAAGCACACAAATCAAAATACATGATGCACCCAGGAAGTGACAAAATGTATAAAAATGTGAAGAATAACTACCGGTGGATTGGCATGAAGAAAGATATTGCCATATATGTTGCAAAATGCATTACTTGCGCTCAAGTAAAGGCAGAACACCATAAACCTTTTGGTTTATTACAACAACTAGAATTGCCAGTCTGGAAATGGGAAATGATAACTATGGATTTCATTACTAAGCTTCCTCGAACTAGTAGGGGAAACGATACTATCTAGGTTATTATTGACAGATTAACTAAATATGCTCATTTTCTTCCCATGAAAGAAACCTTCAGTATGGATAGATTGGATCCATTATATGTAGATGCGATTGTGTCTCTACATGGAGTACCAATATCCATAGTGTCAGATAGAGATAGTCGTTTCACATCTCGATTCTGGCAGAGTTTCTAAAAAGCCATGGGAACTCGTCTTAACTTAAGCATTGCTTATCATCCCCAGACTGATGGACAGAGTGTAAGAACAATTAAGACACTAGAAGATATGATTATGGTATGTGTGATAGACTTAGGTGGTAGTTGGGATGATTACCTACCCCTAGTGAAATTTTCCTACAATAATAATTATTACACAAGCGTTCAGGCATCACCATTCGAAGCATTGTATGGAGGAAAATGCCGAATCCAAATGGCTGGTCTGAAGTAGGAGAAAGTCAAATGTCAGGTCCTGAACTTGTAGGTTCCTCCGGGTGGGTGTGTCGGATCGTGATCGTGGGAGTATGTAGCCTAGTCTCTAGGTGCGGAATCCCCGTGACTAGGTGGAACAACGTACAAATGCAAACATGATAAACAACACAAGCTCGTACTATAAATACGTGTTTTATTATAACGAGGTGTTTCAAACACAAGTACAGACACAAGGAGATGACTTCTGGGCTGTTACAGAACTGACTCGTGCGTACTTATGATTGTGGTTACATCTCTACTGAAAAGTGAAAGAAACTAAGCTATTTATAGAACCTGGGTCATGCGTACTTGTAAGTACCCATGAACTTCCTTCATGCGTACTTGCCTAAGTACGCGTGACCACTTTGTGTACTTGACAAATACGTAGGAATCAATCTCCATGCGTATTTGCTTAGTACAACCAAAACATGCAAACGATTACAAATACAAGTTCAGACATTACAACTCGATAACAACAAGTACAAATAAAAATACATACAAAGACAAGACTGAAAGATAAATAACAAAAGCTTGATCATGATTGAGAGTGCCTGTCACCAAAACATGCTTGAACAGACTCCCCCTTGACAGCACCTCTGGATGTCTTCAGTCTTCTCATGAGCTTCCAGCTTGACTCCTGTCACCGAGCCTTTACTTGTAGTCATAGCAGAATTTAACTAGTTTGTTGTACCGGGTGGCTAACAGCTTGGTCCACTTATCTGTATGCAAGCAGTATTTGTCTACCAACATATTTTCCGGCAAACTCATCTTCTCTATCATAACAGCCTCAATGGTTAACGGATCTACGTACCAGTACCACATGTTTCCTAACACATCTTGAGGAATTCTCCTTAGTAATATGTGAGTCTTGCATAATACTGGCTTGTAGATAAGCTTTTTCAAGGGTTTGTGTGTCACATGATGAATCTTGGTTTTGTCTGTGACATGCCATGGTACTTGAGGCTGAAACATTTCAAACTTCCCTGAACGTCCCTCCTTCTGTTGAAACTGCCAAAGACCTTTAGCTATCGTATAAGATGTAGTGCCACAGAGTTCGCGGTTAGCTAGTTTGACCAGTCATATTTGGGTAGGGATTTGAATGCTTCTGTTGTTGGCTTTAGGTATTACACCCTACTGACCGTTTAATTGCAAATAACCCCTTGTCATCTTCAAACCAAACAGAGAGAATCATGCCTGCAGTGCCATATTTGTCAGTGTATTATGGCTTGTACCACGGGGCCTGCTCTGTCTACTTAAACCACTCCTGAGGCACCTTCCTCCAGGAGCTACTACTTTCACCTGCATCATGGACTGGGTCAGATTGGGGAACCTCAGCTGTTATTTCTATCACACTAACAATGGGAACTTCAGTCTTAGCCGGTTCTTGCATTATAGGGGCTTCAAAAATCTCCACGTATTCAAGTTCATAGATCCCCTCACCATCACCTTTGGGAAATTAAACTACCACATCATCACCTTCTTCATCCCAATCGTCACCTGACTCTATTTCACATTCTTCTAACTCCTCCAACGCTTCAATTATGGCTTCGTTATTCCAGTTAGGTTCAGCAGATAAATCTTCCAATACCTCAGCAACTGATTTTCCTTTGTCACCGCCACTATCACCTTCCTTTTATGTAGACTCCCATGTGCCGTAGACGTTACTTGTGGTGTAGCTAAAGCAGCTTGTGTCTCACCACCACCAGCACCTGAGGGGCCGGCACCATGATCCTGGTCTTGATCCTTCTCTCCTGTATGGTCAATGTGGTGGCATGCCGCATACGTTACTTGTGGTGTAGCTAAAGCAGCTTCTGTCTGACCACCAGCAGCACCTGAGGGGCCGGCACCAGGATCCTGGTCTTGATCCTTCTCTCCTGTAAGGTCAATGTGGTGGCAGGCTTCTTCCTCAGCTTTCTTGCTGGTCTCCCCTTGAGACCCAAGCTGGTTTAGGATTTTCATCACTATGTGAACCAACATTGTATGCTCCTTTATTTGAATTAGTGTTTGTGCATCAACCGCTTGCTTGTGACCAAGGAGAGAATCGTGGAGTTTAAATTGAATGGTTTGAAGTTCTAGCAATGATTTTAGTTGCTCTGAGTGCTGTGCCATTGGTTTCTAAGCATGGTTGTCTTGTTAATCAGTGAGTTGATTTGAGCTTGTTGTGTTTCGATCTGAGACCTTGAGACGGCAACATCTTTGAGTAGTGTTTCAACTTGAGATTCTAAAAGAGCAATGCGTGCCTCTCTCAGATCAATGTCCCTGGCGGTTGATGCTTCGCTAGTCTCATGGATAGTATCAGCAAATAAGTCAGATAGATCAAAATGGTGGCCCATATCACCAAACGCAATGGAGTGAGTCATGGGCGGTAAAGTACCAGCCGTAACAGTTACTCGCATGAATGTTGTTGGGATGACACTTGGTTCTGCTGTTGCTGTTGTTGCCACTATATTGGACTCAACCATTATAGGTTGAAGATTTGTTGCTGGGATTTGTATGGATGTAGCATGAAGAGAGACTATAGGTTGGGTAGTTTCCAGAATAGTAGGAACAACTATTGGTGTGATTATTCTACGTATTCTCCTACTATTGAGTTGTGTTGGTTGTTCTGGAGTTTGTTGTGCTCGTACCCGTGCATTAATTTCCTCCATCACCACATGCCACAGACGATCACATCGGAATTTCTTTCTCTTTTCAATCATGTGCGGCTCTTCATTCTCGTTGTCAGAACTTTCATCCTCGAGTTGAACTTCTTTATCTAAACTCTCTCTTTGTCTACGTCTGGATGAGGATTCATGAAGGGATTCCAGAATATTCCTCCTTGGATACCTTTGATCCGATGTATCATCGGAATTAGAGGATTTGGTTAGGGTTCTTTCAGAGTCAATATCCTCTGCACCGTGACCACTATCACCACCATTACCATCATCATCATCTCCATTATCTCTATTACCATTAGAATCATCATCTCCATCCTTATCAGAATCATCATCACTATCACCGTCTTGTCCAACCTCCTCTTCGTTAGAATGTTCACTTAATTCAGGCTCCGAATTAACACTGTAACATCTTACACCAGCAGGAGCAACATAAGCTTCGTCAATCAAATGACTAAACAAAGGTGTGTGAATAGGTATCGACTCTTCAGTTCCAGCCTCTAAGAATTGTACAAAAACCCTCTTGTCCACACGTTTTACTTGTAACTGTTGTCCAATTGGTGGAAGGTTTTACAAGAAATGATTGATTAGCAATTGGATAAAGCGTGGATACAACAGAAACCTAAATCTCTCAGCTGCATTGATTTGATCTAAGATAGACTTGTATACATATCGAGAGAAATTACAACTTCTGTTTAATGAAAAACCTACCATGGCAGAAGCCAAATCATGGCACATGGCGTATTTACCTGCCTTACGATTTGAAATGCACATTATCATAATGTGTGCAAAGTATCTCCATTGGTCTAATAACCACATTTTCTTGTTTAAGGGGTAGTCTATCCTTCCAACATAACCCATCCATTGCCTCCAAGATCCGTCTACAACATACTGTGGATAACTAGTTGGATCTGTTGGTTAATCATGGAATTGTAGCACCAGACGGATTGTGTCTTTAGATATTGCTATCGTTTGATTAGCCACAGTGGTTGTAATCACATTGGGAGTTTGTGTGCAATCTAATTCGACTGTGTCCCAAAATTGTTCAAGATAGGGATGGGACACAACTGGATTTGCAGAAATTCCATAGGAGATCTTTGACCTATTTAGAAATGTAACTATCTCATGATAGTTAATAGTCACACCCTTCCACTCGGGGTCGGTAAGTTCTAATAGGTTGAACTCGTCCGTGTACGATCTTCTTGCCATATCTGCAATAAACACAATAAAATAAGATTACAACAGTTTAATGATATTAACAATTAAGATATAATAGACATTTAATGAAAATCTTGGACTTATATAAATTTCACAACACTAACTCATGCGTACTTGTATAAATACGCTGAACAAGACTTGTCATGCGTACTTATCAAGTACGCATGAACAAAATCCTTCATGCGTACTTCTAAGTACGCATGTTCATCGTTAAGTCTAGTTTTGTTTAAGTCTGAAATCATCAATTCATGGTCTAAAGTCCGTAAATCCTTTCCTAAAGGGTGTCGAAAATGGCATTGGAAGTCAATGTGACTCGTTTTAGCATTAGTATCAATAACATTCGACTCCCTTTTGATTGTACAGGGGCCGACGTCAAGTGACGGCGCAAACAAAGATCAAAAATCAAAATTTCCAAGTTAAAATGATGAAATTCGTGTTAAACAACTTAGATTGATGACTAAAAACATGTAGAGTTGTCCAATTTCACATGCAAACATCATCTTGATCACAAAAATCGTTCATCAAGACCCTAGTCTCAAGAACACTTAATTTTGCTCAATATTTGACGATTTCTCGGTTGAAATTGGTTTAGATTCTTACCAGATGATCTATAGAAGGTTTTACAACTGAGTTAGTGGTTGAAAAAGGTTTTGTAACACAATGATTTTGAGAAAAAATGATCAGGTCTCAGCACTATAGTGAATGAGTGTTTGAATGTGAAGTAAATGTGTTGTGCCGTTATATATACCCCGCCATACAGGTTGTGCGCACTTATCTAAGTACGCATGTTTAACATCATGCGTACTTAACAAGTGTGCATGAGTTAAGTCATGCGTACTTGATATGTACGCATGGTTTAAGTTATGCGTACTTGTTTAAGTACGCATGACTTATAACCTGCTCGACTTTTAAATCAAAAATTTTGTTTATGAAGTATTTTGGAGACAAAAATGATAGATATGTTCAACTGTACATGAAATCTTTTTGTCTTTTATAAAGTTTAAGCTAAAACACACTGAAAATCTTTTTGTCGTTTTCTAAGGAAATGGACTAGATGCAGAATAATAAAATACTTACAGTGAACGTTTTTTTTTTTATCAAGTCATGAGCAGAGGATCATATCAAGCTAAAACAGTAGCAAAAGTGATATAAGATAAATTTCAAAGAAACTGGGATCATATCATGACATACTAACTTAGAGCATTTTGAAATACATATCAAGTTAATTCAAATTGTCAACTTTATATGATTTGAAACTATAAGCATTCTTGGATTAAATTCATACGAGTTACGGTACCATTTAAAGTTCTACGGTGTGTACTCCATGGTTATGTTAACAGAAAGAAAATGAATTATCTAAAGACATCTAAGATTTTCTCAAGGATTATCAGAATCTCCAGGTTGAAGTTACATTGTTTATCACAAAAAAATCAAGCAGAATCCATAAGGATTATCAAGAATCATAAGATTCAGAATCGAGTGATTTATTTGTCTTGGTCTGTAAGGTTTATCTTTAGTGAATATTTTGTAATGATTCAGTGTAATACATATGGAATCCGAAGATTCAGGTAATAGGATCCAACTATTATCTGGATGTCTTCAATGGAACGTATGTGATCCAAGGGGGTAGTATATGCTTGACGGTTGTTGTCAAGACATATCTTGGCACACCTTCATATTGCCTACTTGTGAGTATGGCCAATGAAGTGAACCGAAAAATTATGCTAAAGACATAACCCGAAACTGGACTCAAAAGATAATACTATCCAAAATCATACATTCTATTTCTCATAATGATCTTTTAATTTCTCTTTTACATACACACGCATCATAACATGGGTTCAAATCACAGTTGTAGTAGAGATATTTAGATTTTCACACTACTAATGATTTAATAAATGCTTCTAGCTTATTAACAATTCAAATTAAATGATAATTTATAAACGGTTTAAGTAGTCATGATGTAATCATTTCCTAATTATACAGTCTAAGAAATTTAGATCACTTACTGATATGCAATCATTTCCCCTTGACTTCAAATGACTTTGAAATTTTTGATTGTTTTCAATTTTTTTTAAGTTTGAATATAAAGTAAACTAAAAACAAAGTAAATGTAACTTCCAAGAAACAATTTTGTTTTGAAAAATGATTTTCATTCAGGATTGAACATTCTTATCATGTTGGCAAGATGTTCAAAATGTGTACGATCAAATGCTTTGGTAAAAAGGTTGGCAAAATTATAGGTCCCTCGGGTGTCTAGGATCGTCACATGCAAGTGTGTTCCTAGATTAGCAAGTGCGCATGGATTAACTCGTGCGTACTTAGCAAGTACGCAGACTTTGTTCTTGCGTACTTGCTAAGTATGCAGGATATACATCCTGTGCACTTACTAAGTGCGCACAACACTTAACAGAAACAGACAAGACTAAGTACATACATATGTGATTACAACTCGATAATCAATACAAACTGATACTTAAATACAAGTACAAATACAAAAAGACAAGTACATAAGCTAAGACAGCATCCAGAATGTCCATCACACAAACATGCTTCAACAAAAATTATTATCCGTGTGAACTTTTACAAGTTCAATTAAGTGCTTTTCAGCACAGTCACGGATAAAGTGGTGACAAATTTCAATATGTTTTGTTTTAGAGTGTTTCACCGGGTTGTTAATGATGGACATGGTGGCACTGTTGTTAATGAACAAAGGACATTGTAGTTTAGGCTGTAGTCTCTCAGCTGCTATTGAATCCACAATATCTGAGAACAACAGTTTGCAGCAGCAATGTACTCTGCCTCACATGTTGATATAGATACTGTTGACTGCTTTTAAGAACAGCAGCTTGCAACAACAATGTACTCTGCTTCACATGTTGATATAGACACTGTTGACTGCTTTTACACTGCCAGGAGACCAGCATGTCTCCTAAAAATTGACATCCACCTGAAGTCGACTTTCTATCAAGGTTGCAACTGCCATAATCAGAATCCGTATTAGCTTTGAGATCAAAAGACTACTGCTTGGAGTACCAGAGACCCAAACGGGGTTTCCCTTTCAAGTATCTGAATATCCTCTTTACAACGATCAAATGAGATTCCTTTGGTTATGACTGAAACCTCGAGCACAAGCATACAGCGAACATAATATCAGGTCTTGAAGCTGTGAGATACATAAGAGACTCGATCATCCCACGGAATAATTTACAATCCACATCGTTTCCATCTCTATCTGGATGCAGACCATGATTCACTGGGATAGGTGTGCCATAAGTTGTACAATCATTCATTTTGTATTTTGACAAAATGTCCTGCACATACTTAGTTTGATGTAGATAGATGCCATTCTCCTGTTGACTGACTTGCATGCCTAGGAAAAATGACAATTCACCCATGTTTCTTATCTCAAACTTGGACTTCATCACCTACTCGAATTTCTTACACATCTCTTCATTTGTAGACCCAAAGATAATATCATCAACGTATACTTGCACAAGTATAATATCATCTCATGCTTTTCGTATGAAGAGAGTCGAGTCAATTTGCCCTCAGTCGAAACCATTGGATAGTAAATGCTTTGAAAGAGTCTCATACCTTGCCCTTGGTGCTTGATGAAGACGATAAAGTGCTTTATCGAGCTTGTATACTTTACGAGGATTAAGTAGGTCTTCAAAACCGGGTGGTTGAGTGGCATACACTTCTTCATGAATTTTTCCGTACAGGAAAGCACTCTTTACATTGAGTTGATAGACTTTGAAGCCGACAAAGGAGGAATATGCCAAGAACAGTAGGATGGCTTCAAGCCTAGCAACTGGGGCATATACCTCAGTATAATCCAGGCCCTCTTGTTGATAAAACCCTTGAACAACCAATCTTGCCTTATTTTTCACCACAACATGTCGATCATCTGTTTTGCACTTGAACACCCATCTAGTTCCTATTGGATGTATACCTTTTGGTAGGTCAACTAGATCCCACACATGCAACTTTTGGAATTGAGACAGTTCTTCTTGCATTGCTTCTATCCAGCAATTATCAGCTAGAGCTTCCTTCACATTCTTTGGCTCTAACTAGGATATGAATGAAGCACGCAAACATGTCTCCATGATACTTGTGATGAGAATCTCAACATAAAGACTTGTATTTTCAGTAATGGTTCTGTGATGAGTTTGAACACCGGCATTAGGATCTCTAATGATGTTGTCGATTAGATGATTCCTATGAATTCTCGTCTCTAGTACAGTGGGTTCTTGGATATTTGTTTCAAGGTTCGTCCTCAACTCCCCCAAATCTTGTTTATCAGAAGAAGATTCTATGTTGATTGGATCAATCGGAGCTTCATTTCCTACACACGTGTTAGGATCAACTCGAGCATCATTTCCTTCACCATTAGTATCCTCTTCAGTGTCACTATCATGCGTCCCTGTTGTAGATGGAACATTGGGAGTAGGAATAGGTATGGTTGTTCGTGTTGAGAAATTGGAGTCGTCGCTGCCACTATATTATTGATACAAATTTGCAGCATGTTCAGCAGATAGATCAGAAAAGTTAAAAGACCTAAAGAGAGAATCATAATCGAATCCCCAAGTTAGACCTGTTGGTTCTGGTGGAGTGCAGTGTTTACTGAAATCCACTTCGAACCATTCTTCGACAGAACGATGTTCAATATTGTACACTCTCTAGCAATTTTGAATTGGCAACATATCCTAAAAAGATGCCCTCCACCACTTTTGCATGGAATTTTGATTTACAATCTTTATATTGTAACAATAATGAACATGGACTACCGAATGGGATTAGGTAGTCAAGATTGGGAGGTCGATTATTGATCAATTCATAACATGTTTTGTTGTGTCTTTTCACTACCAGAACTCTATTTAAAACGTGACATGCTGTATTGACTGCTTCTGCCCAGAAAGTTATTGGAAGTTTGGCATCTGACAACATCGTCCTTGTAGTTTCAATTAAAGTTTTGTTCTTCCTTTCTGCAACTCCATTCTGCTGAGGTGTATACGGTGCACTAAATTCATGGCGAATACCCTTTTTTAAACAGAAAAGCCCCCATCATGTTGTTCTTGAATTCTATGCTGTTGTCACTCCTTATTCTTCAAACCTTCAGCTTGCATATAGATTCCAAACTTAGGATCAGGTATCGAAGAATTTCAGCAGTCTCATCTTTAGTCCCTAAAAAATATACCCAAGAAAAACGTGAGTAATCATCAGTTACAACCAGAAAATATGACTTACCACCAATACTCCTAATACTTATGGGCCCAAAAAAATCCATATGTAGGAGCTCCAAAGAGGTATCAATGGAGTTTTGGATCTTTAGCTTGTGAGATTTCCGTTGTTGTTTGCCCTTTTTACAAGGAATACAATCATTTGCAACGGCAAATCTCAGATTACGATTCCCGGTTACCAAACCATTACGGACAAGATGATTCATTTTTCTATAGGAAATGTGTCTGAGTTTCCTATGCCATAAGATTGAGTCTATTTCTATTGCTTTGGTAAGTAAACAGGTAACAACTGATGAGGTGGTTGTTGCGACACTCATATCGATCTGATAAGTGTCGTTCATTCTTGGTGCACGCATCAGAATCCACTCTTTAGGAACCACGAAACCAGGCTTGAGAACCAAACATTCAGATTTATCAAATATAACCGAGTACTCCTTGTCGCACATTTGAGAAACACTCAACAGGTTATGCTTCAGCTGCTCGTAATAGTGGACATTGTCAAAACTGATACATCCATTAGAAACCACGCCTTGACAAGTTATACTTCCACCTTTTTCTCCTGCAAAGGCCACATAGCCGCCTCTGAAAGATTTAACTTCTTGAAGAAGGGCCATGTTGTCTTTCATGTGCCAAGAGCATCCACTATCAACATACCAACGGTTTGTAATAGATCCCTTTGGATGTCCCTGCATGAGTCAAGAAATTAGTTAGATTTGGAGACCCAAGCCATTGTGGTATTGGGTCATCCATTTTTCTCAAAATAAATGACTTCTATTAGATCGCAATCATGACGGTCAAAAATGGGTGACTCCTTTGGAGAGTAAGAATTAGAGATTTGAGAAATATCAAGTTTTTTTCTCCAAACTTGATTTTTTTTAACAGTAGGCTTGCTTTTGTTAAGAACAGGTGGTCTAGAAGAAGATTCACCTGGTCGACAGCTAACGAGCTATTCAAGTTTCCTTAATCTCTTATTTCGTGTCCTTCTCTGTGGTCTTGAAAGTTTCATCACTTGCTTCTTACCAGATTGTGTACTACTAGGGGTAGATATATGATGAACAACTGGTTTCTTATTTTGTTTCATAGCAGATGGTGCAGCCACATTTCTTGGCTTAAACATATGCTTGATTGGTTGTTTTGGAAATTGACTCTTGAATTGTTTTACTGATGGATTCTTCAGGGATACAGCCTGTTATGGGACAACTGGTTGTTTCTCCTGATTCTTATATGGACAATTCACAAGAATGTGACCGAATGTACCACAGTGAAAACAATTCCTTCTTTCTTTAAACTTTCTTTTGTAAGGCTCATTGCTTTTGGATGTTGATGGTTTATTCTTATGAGTATTAGGATTGGTTTGATGAACCAGAGGTTGTGCTTGACCTGATGTTGATTGATTCTTGGGCGTATATTGTTTATCAATGTTCTCTTGAAAATTCTTTCCCAATTTGTTAGTAAATGTTTCTTTCTTAGTTTGCTTTATGGTTTTGAAGCCTCCATAAAGCATCATTTTCAAATTTTCAATTGATTCAATCAAGTCAGGCTCTATTAAAATGCAATTGTCACGGTTACTGACAATGTTTTTGTTCATTTTAGGTTCATCAAGCAGTTCCTCTTAGACAACACCTTCGAATTTGTTGTCCTTAGAACATTCATCAGAATAAAATTCTTCATTAGATGATGAATTGGCCTTACCAGAAGACTCATCCAAAAAGGACAGATTAATGTCGATTGGCCCACTGACAAATTTCCCGTTAACTGGTGGAGGAATGGCTTTAGTACCCAACCCTTTGCCATTCACCTGTCGTACGACAGACTCATAATGTTACACCACAAAACGAGAATTTCTCAACTTCTCAATTTTGCCACTTAAGTTCAGAATCTCATTCTGTAGTTTGGCAATTTCGACGTTCTTTTTCTCTAGCTCTTTGTAGGCAACATCTAAGTGAAATTTTTGTTCTGTTGAATTGATTTAAAAAATCTTTTTTGTCTTTTCTAAGATTTTCAATAGAATCGTTAAAACGTTTTTCATTTTCTTTGTATCCTATAGCTTCTCTACGCAGAGGTTCTAGTTGATCATGAATTCTATTATATTCGTTTTTCAAGTTTAAATAGTTAGTACAAGAAACAACAATAAAAGAAATAGAATCTACCTCATTTGACGAGCTGGATGCCTCCCCGATAGCCATTAGTGCAAATGCAGATTCCTGTTGATCAGCAGCAGCTTCTTCCCTTCCTACGGCTTTCATTATATCAACAATTTCTACCATAAACCCTATCTGAGTTTGTGAGACAATGGCGTCTTCCAAATGAACTCCCCAGTCATAGCTGTCATCTTGTTGAGCTACCGGTGCATTAGATGATGCTCCCTGATTTTGACTGCGATTGTTGTTGAAGTTTTGATTGTTGAAATTCTGATTGCTACTTGGACTTGGTCGAGTGAACCCTGAGGCAGGTTGTGACACCCGACATTTCAGGTCAACATCCGTACACGATATAAACGAGTTTATATTATATTTGTTTTCGTGATTTACCTAATTGCTTAAATTAGGACATTAAAGTCTAAGAAAAGCCGTACATTGTTTCATTTCATATTTTGGTAATTCTAGGAGTTATTGGTTCACATACCCGTATAACCCGACTAAATACGAACGTTAGTGGTTAAATTAAATAACCAGAAAAATATATATACATATATATTACATAAACTTTACGTTGGTCAATAATTTATTTTTAGACTAAAACATACGGTATAAGTAAAAGTAAAATAACGAACCCTTTCGAAGACGTTACCACCTATCGTCACCTTTAGGTATTTATACCTACAAATAATCACCTCAACGAATTATACAATCTAAGATTTAAATAAATTTTCATCAACGAGCCATAAACTTGCTAAATTTACAATGCCGTGAAAAATCTAAACCGAATTAAATTACCCCTTAAAACTCTAATTGATATTAATACCATTAATAAACTAATACTTAAAACTAATTATTAACCCTCAAACCACTTTTGACTTTCTCGGCCAAAGCCAGAGAAGACCATTCCCCCTTCACTAGTCCCATACCATACCTGAGAAAACTCAGATAAAACCATACCTCCTCAGTTTCAAAATCTCACAATCCCTTTCATACTTCTCATTTTCTTACGGCAATTTCCCCACATTCCTTCAAGTCGAAGTCCAGTTTAAGGCAAAATCCACCATATTTTGGTGCGCTATAAGAAGAGTTCCAAGTGGTTTCCTCAAGAATCAAGCTAAGGAACTCAAGATCATTCTCTGTTTTCTCTCAAAATCATCATCTCTGTTTAGAGGTAAAAACTCGATACCATCCATATTATTTTCTTTAAAACCGTAGCTAAACACACAAATCGTTCGAACGCAAGTAAGATAACAAGAAAGGTGTGTCGAATTCAAGTTTAAAACATAAAAATATGCAGGACTGATTCTGTCAAAACGAAATGACAGTATCGAAACTATAGTTTCGAATGCCTATTTCTCAATCGAAACTAGGAGTTTCGATACCAGTTTGATCGAAACTAGGAAGTTTCGATACCTATTACTCAATCGAAACTAGGAGTTTCGATACCTGGTTACTCAATCGAAACTAGGAGTTTCGATACCTATTTACTCAATCGAAACTAGGAAGTTTCGATACCTATTGCCCAATCGAAACTAGGAAGTTTCGATACCCAGTTTGCTCAATCGAAACTAGGAAGTTTCGACATCTGTTCTGATTCAATCGAAACTAAGTAGTTTCGATACCTGTTAATCAGTCCCATTGGGCAGTAACTCATAACTGTTTTATAACGAAACAAGTGTTGAAAAACAAAGAAGATATTTTAAACAAAAGCAATCAGATTTACTAAGTCGATGAACAATTTGCATATAAGACATTCGGTCTTAACAAGAATTACCCTTTTTGCAATTAGGGTACGAATTGTCAAGTTTGACTGGAACAATTATCGTTGCTAACATACACAAACTCAAGGTGAGTTTCACGGCCCCTTTTTACTGTTTTGCATACCTTGGGGGAAGAACATACTTATAACTATTTTTATATGATAACAAGAAAACAAGACCTGACCTTTATGTATGTATGAGTTGATACATTTGGAGCTCTTAAAGTCCCCTGACCATCATATTTATAACCATTAGCTATAGATTAGCCTGAGATTCTATGGATAGTACTATTGGGTCTGACACCCCCGGTCATGGTTAGTCGCGCTAACCATGGGTCCCTCTGGCCAAATGACTGCATAGTGTTCTAATATTGCTCGTGAGGTACGAGTGAGGGGCAAAACACCTGGTCTTGGTTTGGTTATGCCTCATGTATGTACATATTATTTGTATTCCTAGCTAGTTTACAAATGGGTCAAACATTACTTGTTTTGTTTATCATATACGAAAAATCATTTTCATGCAATTGGTTTGCTCATTGTATTCATATATAAAACCTGTGAACTCACCAACCTAGTGTTGACATTTTCAAGTATGTTTTTCAGGAAACTGAACGTGATAGCAAGGGTAATACTACGTAGGGTTCATGCATACACGGTGGATACAACTTTTGAAGATTTTTCTCGTATAACCCATAATGTTCGGGTCATATTTGCAAAATCTTAATATTTTGTAACTTCAACTACTATTTTTGGGCTGTAAAACCTTAAATTTAATTTATGTATCCAGTTATATGTATGCGTTTGCAATAATTATATGCTTTGAAAAACCATGAACGTCGCGCCTCGCGTTTCCGCCTTGGCGGGGTGTGACACAGGTGCTTTATCTTTTTGGCATTATCTAGAAAAATGGCCATAATTCAGACATTTGTAGCATTTCCCTTTTGATTTGTCGAACCCAACTTTCGCATTTGAATGCTTATCGATAAACTTTCTACCGGTTCTATTCAACAAACGTTCAGCACTTCAAAGGATCATGGCCATATTCCATTGTATGGTAACAGATCGTCACACACGGTAATTGTTCGTTACGAAGTGGATAAAGACGCAATGATGACGTGCCACGTGTCCGGTGACTAAGGGGCATCTTCAGATACGTGTAAATCCTATAACGGATGGTCACGTGTGGTAACGGTGTATTTCGCCTAAAATCAACCGGAGCATGGCATGTGGCTGATGACTAACGGCTGAGATCGGACGCGTGTCCAGGTCATAACAGACTGTCACACCCTGTAACGGCCCGTTACGTCACAAAGTCACTAGAGGCTAACACGTGGCATCTGACTACGCACGCCCTAGCCTGGTGACGGGTCGTCACCGTACGCAACGGTCCATTACGGCTAGCGGTGACTGACCGTCACCCACCATAACAGTCCCTCATGACTCCAGCTTGATGCCTATAAATAGAAATCCGTACCCAGTTATTTTTACACATTCCACTTCGAGTTCCAGAGCCAAAACAACATTTTCCACTCCACTAATCCACTTCATTCGTACGTTTAAGTTCTGGAGTTGCCATTTGAGTTAGAGGAAGTCTGAGAAGCTAGGAAACGCTTATTTGAGAATCCAAGATACGAGAATTAAGTGGAGACGCTGCCCAATAGAGATCTATACCTAGAGACTCTCTAAGCTGAGACTCTACAAAGGTGAATACTTATATTTTATAAAATGTTTTAAAAACCATAAACCGTTTTGAATTATGGTATGACTTTAATGAACCAATACAACCATTGGTTGCTAAAGGTGATTTACTATGTACCATTCAGACCATAGAGTCACAAATGCATATACGTGTTACAAATGAAACGTTGTAACGGAGTTAGGGCTATGGCTTGGTTGTTAATAACACGTAAGATCTAAATCGCATGAGCGTAAGAATGTGAATAACATAAAACGACGATTATCCAAGAAAGTGCCTAGTGTGGCTGATGGTTATACTTTCGGGTGAAATAGACCGCTAGATGTGTAAATTGACCATAAAAATATGGGAAAATTTTTCTATTTATTCAGTCTTGTCAGATTATAAAAAAAAGCATGCACGTATTCACCAATTTATACTGATCAAATATTTTCAAACATTTTACAGGTAACCAAGGTTAAAATTTTGAATGAATGAAATAGCCGAGAGGACAAAAGATCCTTGGCAGACGAAAAAGATGTCAGAAAAGGGAATGTACACTCTAGACATCTACTGAAATGAATGGCTCATGAAAATCATTGGTTTTGTAAATAAACGTTTGTAAAAAAATAATGGTGTTTCCATGTTTATGAAATAAAATGATACGGGGAGTTTTGGGTGTTTGAAAAGATCTTGAGTTATGAAACTCCAAAGAAATTATTTTGTTGTGTTAATGAAACTCTGATAAAATAAAATAAGAAGCAGGTATCAACTGATGGTTGCACGCCCGGGCAGGTCATAAAAAACCCAGGGGTGACAGATATCATGAACCTTAGTTGTACATGGTAGCTTTATTATGAAATCCATGGTAATGTGCTCCCATTTCCAATAAGGGATATACAAAGGTTGCATCTTTCCACACAGATTCTGGTGCTCGGACTTTACCTGAGAATAAGTTAGGCACTTACTCACATATTTAGCTACATCGTTCTTCATGTCGGGCCACCGGTACTCCTTCTTTAGATCATGGTACATCTTATTGGTCCCAGGGTGGATAGAGTAGCGAGACTTATGAGCCTCGTTAAGAATCTTGACTCTAAGCTTCCCATTCCCGGGTATCTATATTCTCCTGAACCAGGTTCGTACTCCATACGTATTGGTTTCTAACTTTTCTTGTTGGCCCACTATTCCTTCCGGTTTAACATTTTCTTCCTTCAAAGCTTCATTCTGGGCGGGTTCTACCTCGGGTTGTATAGGATTTCATAATCATAATCCTTCAATAGTTCTAACCACCTTCGTTGTCTCATGTTTAACTCCTTTTGCTCGAAGATGTATTTCAAACTCTTATGGTTGGAGTAAATGGTGCATTTGACTCAATAGAGGTAATGCCACCAAATCTTCAATGCGAAGACAACCGCCGCAAGCTCAAGGTCATGATTCGGGTTGCTAACTTCATGAGTCTTTAACTTCTATGATGCATACGCGATCACTTTCCCTCGTTGCACTAGCACGCAACCTAATCCTTGACCTGAAGCATCGGAATACACTACTAGGTCTTCGTTACCATGTAAGGCCCCAAACCCGCGAGGCCTCACATGTTGGATTTACTCATTCACAAACATTTCTTAAACATTAAATGCATTCATAGCAGTGGAATAAACATCAATACATTGTTCCAAAATAGCAACAAATTAAAACTTTGTCCTTAATCATTCAACATTCAAACAAACATAAGGGATGCCAGACTCTTATAGCCGGGTAACTCCTCGAGTAGCTAAGCAGCATCCAACATCCGTCATTTAACCTAACCTGACATGCATACTAAAAGTCTGCTAATGCTAGTGAGTTCAAGTTTTCATTCAATTATAAGAAAATGATTTACCGTTCGTTCATTCATTAGGGTTTTAGCATTCATAATTAAAACGGGGCTTAACATTCACATTATATTCATACGTTCCTAAAAGCACATATCATTCCATTCAAGTCACCTAATAAATATCTAAATCTGTTTTACCATCCATTCCGTCATTTAGTATTGTATCGCCCCGAAGGCTATCATGCACGAAGACCGACGATAAAATACATTCCGTCCATATAACATTATAGTGCCCCTAAGGCTATCATGCACGAAGACCGACAGTACAATATCATTCTATTCCATTCATTATCACTCTAGAACCCGCAAGCCCCAAGTGATTCCATTCGTTGGCCACGTTGACCCTGTGTGACCGTCGTCACTCCAGTCCAGATTGTACAACCAATAAACCAATGGTAGGCACAAAGACACTACCCCTGTTGTTCTTATGGAAAAACATGCCATAAGGCTGGGAATATTCCCAGACTTCATTCGTCAATTCCATTGATTCGACAATTAAATTTGTAATGACTGCCATAAAACATTTGTCCGTTTTTTTTCGTAAAACATTCATTTGTTTATAAAACCCTTTCCATTCATTTCAAAAGCATTTCTTTATAAACATTCCTTTTCATAACATTTCCTTTCATAAACATTCGTTTCATTAACATTTCTTGTTTCAAACATCATTCATTTGGAAAGCATTCATTTCGTAAACATTCATTTATTAATCGTTTCATAAATATGCATGTCACCCTAGAAATAAGTAAATAGGGAATCTTGACTCACCTGATATGCTATCCAATCTCTCTTACTAATTCTGTCCGGAAGTGTTACCGTCAATATGAGTTAACGAATAACACATCAACTTCAAAACTTCTAAGTCTTAAGAGAAACTATGTCAGTTTCGCTTCCTGAGACCTTAGCGAAACTAGGTTGTTTCATTTCTTTTAAACATGTGAATCTAGTATAGTTTCGCTTTCTTCTTTCTTGGCGAAACTAGGCAGTTTCTCCCCATATCACCCAGCGACACTATACAGCTTCGCTTCCTTCTTACTAGGCGAACCTAAGCAGTTTCACCCCATACAATCTCAACGACATTATTAGTTTCGGCGGCTCAGCTCTTCACGACCAAGTCCCTGACTTTTTACATTTAAAACATGTAGTTTTCTCTTGTGATCTCAGATCTATCATTTTTTTCTCGTCTAATTCATAAAAATCTGACCCTTTTACCCAAAATCTCATAAACCCATCAAAACTAGAACTCAAATCTGGATGGGTTTCGTACCTCAAAATGATGCCCTTCTTCAGCAGATCTTCACCCGAGCAGTGGAGATGGAAGTAGGACCGACTTTGAGTTCAAACCAGGACTTTCTCTCTCTATGTTTTCTCTCTCTAGAAAGATGGTGTGGAGTGTTTGGGTGCAAAAGGGGCTGATGTTTGTGAGGATGGGTTTTAAGCCCACCCCCCTTCTCGTGCCAAAATCCATGGCCCAACTCGGCCCATTTGCACGGCCCCTTCTCGGCCCACGAGCCCGTTCGTTCATTCCCTTTATTTCCTTCGAACCCGTTATTATTTTTAAATCATTATTTTCGGGATGTTACAAGTCTACCCCCTTACAAAAGGTTTCGTCCTCGAAACCTGTCATAAGTCGAATTGTTATGGGTACGACTCCTTCATTTCAGTCTCGGTTTCCCAAGTGGCTTTAGGTCCCCTTTGATGTTTCCATTGGACCTTAACCAATTGGATAACCTTATTGCGTAAACGTTTCTCTTTCGTGTCTAAAATGGCTATGGGTTCTTCGATATAGTTCAAACAGTCATCAACCTTGATGTCCAATAACGGAACGTGCGCAGACTCATCAGCTAGGCACTTTCGTAAGTGCGACACGTGGAAAGTAGGATGAATCCTACTTAGCTCGTTTGGTAGTTCCAATATGTATGCCACTTTGCCAACCGGTGCCAAAATCTTTAACGGCCCGACAAACCTCGGACTTAACTTTCTCATTTTCAGAAACGAATTATCCCTTTCCAAGAAGATACTTTCGACGGTACTATATCTCCCACCTGTAATTCGAGGGACCTTCACCTCTTATCAGCGTAAGACTTCTGTCTGTCTTGTGCAACTTTCATATAAGCTTTAATCTGATCAAACTTGTCAGATGTAGCCTTAACCACTTCCAGGCTCCCAAATTCCTTCTGTCCCATCTCTCCCCAACAAACTGGTGTTCGACACCATTGTCCATACAACAACTTGAAAGGCGGTATTCCTTTGGTCGAGTGATAGCTATTGTTGTAGAAGAATTCTTCCAAGGGTAGGTGGCTATCCCAACTTCCACCAAAGTCGATAATACACGCATGGAGCATATCCTCGAGGGTCTGGGGATGATACGCCGTGCTAATGTTTAATCGATTGCCCATTGCCTCATGAAACCTTTTCTAAAATAGACACCGGTACCCCGTGGAGAGCTACAACCTCATTAACGAACACCTCTGCCAAGTGTTCAGAAGAATACGTCTCTCGAATAGGCAAGAAGTGCGCGCTTTTCGTCAATCGGTCCACAATCACCCAGATGGTGTCAAAGCCTTTATCTATACGAGTTAGCTTGGTTATGAAGTTCATCGTCATGTGCTCCCATTTCCATTCCGGTATATCCAATGGTTGGGTTTTTACTGCAAGCTTTCTAGTGTTTGGCCTTTACTTACAAGCAGGTTAGGCATTTGCTCACATAAGTGACTATCTCATTCTTCACGTCGGGCCACCCGTAATCCTTCCTCATGTCCTAATACATTTTCGTGGATCGCGGATGTATATAATAGCGGGACTTATGGGCTTTATCGAGGAACGTAGCCCTAAGTTTTCCTTATTTGGGTATCCAAATTCTGCCTAACTTAGTACGTACACTAAAAGTGTTGAATACAAGTGACTCTTGTTGGCCAACCATTCTTTCCTTCTTTATGTTTTTCGGTGTATGTTCCTTAACTTGTGCCTTTTCAATTTCAGTCATGAGATCAGGCTTCACTACCAATTGGCATGCTTTCACTCTGATAGGAGTCGATCTCTCATTTCGGCTCAGAGCGTCGGCCACCACGTTAACTTTCCCGGGTGCTATAAGATCTCACAACCATAGTCCTTCACAAATTCTAAGCAACGCCTTTGTCTCATTTTCAATTGTAGGTCCTAAGTGAAGGATCCCTAGTGCTAGAATGATTCTAGATAGGAAGCAATCAACAAATCAGCTATTATGAAGCTGATTGTTGATAAAACTAAGAAAATCAAGATGAAGAGCAAACATAAGATAAACACAAACAAGATTGATTCATAACATCCACTGATATCAATTAATAATAAGCTCCTAGATACACAACTGATTACAAGAAACCCGCCTACCAGCTAACAAAAGACTATAATAATGACATACAATCAAAGGTCTAAATTGCTAGTTTTTTGGTCTACTATTTATAGAGATATAGCAAGAGTCGCCATTCCGATTGCCGACTCCCAGCAAGAGTCAGCTGGCAACCGACCTAGTGACTCTTAAGAGTCGCTAGCGACTCTCAGACCAAAATCTAACATTACAAAAGTTTGCACAAACAGCCCCTATAGTTAGTCAGGAATACACCGGTTTTTTAGGGTCTAACAATTTCCCCAGAAACCGTTGCAGTCCTGACGCTTCAATCTTTCTCGGGCCTCTCCTCCTCAGAATCCTTGGGCTTTTCTTCCTTTTCTTTAGATTCGATGCTGGTTTTAAGTTCAGCCATTTCCTTCTTTAAATCCAAAGCTCGGGTAGCAGCATGAGCAAATAAGGTAGCCTCCTCTTGTGTTGCGTGGCCTGCACCCATTTTGATGTTGTGCTTGAATAAGGTCTCGAGGTTGGGAATTGATAAAGAGAACATATCCATTGGATATAGGACACGAATGTCATTCACTGGAGTTTCGTCTCTACACAGCACGACCTCTCGAGTGAGATTGTCATAGTACCATTTGATGAATTGATGAAGGCAGCCTCTCTTTCCGGCGGGATCAGAACCCTGTCAATTACTTTAGCTGGTTTTATATAGGTGATATCTTTGGACGCTTTGTGACTAGATCAATTTCTTTCTTTGACATTCTCCTTTTAGGTGGGCTTAAAATAGGAAACCGTTTATGACATTCAGAGATGATTAACTGTTCAATGTTGGTACCTTCAGAGTGGTTACGGTAACTGTTCATGTTTAACTTCACTAAAGCATAGATATCCCAAGATGGCAGTGATTGATGATCATGCTCGCTTCGAAAATATTAAATTTCTCCCAATCTTCTCTTGATGGCGAAAAGTTGCTTTAACCCGTCATAAGCCCATGAAATGATCTTTATATCAGAGGCACCGCGTGGCATTTCGATGTTTTGATGAAGACGGCAAGGAGTTAGCTTGAGATCCTTGAACCGGTCAGTTTCGTCAATTGGTTCATCATCATCAAGGTTGATAGACTCACCAAAGAAAGTTCTGTAGCACGTCCTCTCACCTTCTCCTTCTTCAATAAACACCTCACGCATTTCTTTAATCATATCTTCATCTTCAGCAACTCCCAATTCATGAACATTGGAAGCATCATTACTAGCCTTGGCACCTTCATCAGTAGCAGTTTTGGTTACATGGACACTAGAGCCTGTACCACTTGCTCCCAGTCCTGTACAATCAGGTCCTTCATCATCATTATCTCTTGGTTTTGGCAGCTAGGTGCTTAGTTCTGGATCAGATGGTTTCTCAACTTTCTCTTCTTCCTTTTCCTCTTGATCTAAATAAAAAATTACCACATCAGTAAAGCCATCCATATCAAACACATCCTCAAAATTCATAGGCTCTTCATTCATTCTTTCTCGCAGCCTGTTAACTTCGTTAGTCAATGTGAATCCTCCTTTTCTTAGTACCACTAAAGCTTTGCCCATGTCATTCTTGTTTGACTTCATGTCTCGGTTCAAAGTAGTTTGATTCTTTAGTTGAAATTTAAACCTCTCAATTTCTTTTGCTTGTTTAGAGACTGTTGCTTTCAATTCATCTATTTCATCATCCCGAACATCTTCTCTGTTCCTTGAAGCCTCCATCTGCCCTTTCATCCATCTAATTAGTTTGGCAGTTTCAACCCCAACTTTTTCAACTAACTCAGGATCCAAAGATTCTTTAACAGGAAGAGGAACAGGTTTTCCCAATGGCTTGGACTTCGTTCTAGCCATGGTTTTCAATATTTTTGGAGTGCTGGTAGGAGTGGTGTGTTGTGTCTTGGGTGGGGATTGCCTTGTTCCAGAAGTACCTTCTGTTTGCCTAGACGGAGGAGGTCCTACGACATCCAGAGCTGCACGAGCTAACCGATCTGCTTCAATATCGTCCTCAGTAATACGGAAGGGAGGAAAAGTACTAAGTCTAGATGGACTTCTTTGTTGGTGACAGACATAGCTTTCTCTGGCGGCTCTCATAAATCCTTCACCATCACCGCCAGACTTGGGTTTCTTCTTCTTTCCATCATCACGGTCAATAACTTTGCCTTTGGCTTTCTTTTTTCTGATGACCTCTTCATCTTCACTTTCAGGTTCCTTATCTTTCTCAATCCTCTTCTTCTTCTCACTAACTTTATCCTTTTCTTTTTCCACTCTCTTACCTTTAACAGACTTTAAAGCAACTTTGATAGTTGGCAAACGCTCTTCTCTGTACATATTATCAAACAAAGGCATCCATTTACAAGATAAACCTAGAAACTTCCTCAGAAAGTCAGTGTAGGCACGAATTTCGACTTTTGAAAAAGTCATTGTGCGACCGCTCGGGTGGGTAGATCTTTGATGAGATAGTTAAGAATCATCTGTATGAAGCGAGGGTTCAATAGCCATTTTTTTATCTTTTGCCTGGTTGCACAGTTGAGTGAAGATATGACGCGACATGTTGAATTTCTCCACCCCACATATCTTTAACATGATAGCACTCTTGTATACACTTAACGCATCATAACCTCCCTTTCGATGTGAGAGAGAGAGTGTACGAATACGTACATAATCACCTTCCAGTCCCTTAAAAAAAATCTTTTTAGAATTTCATTCTTTCTAAACGAACCTTCATACCCCAAATCTTACACAAATCTAGTTCTTGCTTCTTTTTCATTGATTTTTCTTGAGTCATCTCTACTATCCCCCAACTGTAAAGCATTCCTTACAACACTTTCTGTAATAAGCACTTCATGCTCGCGGACTATGGATCTTATGTGAGGTCTTTTAGTGAGTGGGTGCACTTTGAATTCAGTGTTTATCCAGAATTCCTCGATCAGATCTTTATATATACAGTCTCGTTCGAGGAGATAGCATAAGCAATTTTACTGTGAAGGATCCATCTGTAAACATCATTGAACTCTTCTGGAATTGGTTTAGGAAAGATAATAGCCATGTTGTGGAGGTTATCGCTAGCAAGATGATCGTCAGCCATGTTCTGTAGCAAAACAAACACACACAATAGTAAGTTAATTGAAATTAAACATTTTAAAAGAATTAACAAATCAAAAAGATTAAAATTCAAGAGAGTCAGCTAGAAGTGGCCAAGAGTATGAGAATCACTTAGGGCAATATTGACTTCCCGCTGAGAGTCGGTTAAAAGATCAACATAAATCGATCAACAAGAGTTGCTCATGTAAAACAACAGTCGATCCAAAGAGTATCAGCCAGTCGGCTGATTAATCAGAGAGTTGGCTGATCAAAAGCAGGAGTCTGCCCTGACGAAGTGACAATCGGCCGGTAAGCTAGGTGACAGTTGGCTCCATATAGCAAACAGTCGGCAGTTTCTTATAGATATGTCAAGATAATCGCCCCCTGGTGACTCTTGAGAGTCGGGCATGACTTAAACTTGTGTTCAAAGGAAGATAATCGACAATCTATAGACACAATGAGAATCGGCTGAAGATGAGAGTCAGCCCCTAGAGCCGATTCTTGTCTTCTTCCTCGTGGCAACAGTCAACCAAAAGGAAGATGAACAGTCTCAGTCAAATTAAACCACTATAGATCCAAAAAGCACCTGTTTTGCTGTAGATCTTCGCATAAACCGAACAAATAAAGATGAGAAACATGTAATAAAAACATAAAGATACTTTTAAATAATGCAGATTTCATAGATAAATCCTTAAATCATAAAGTATGGATGTTCTAGGGCTGAGACAATGAATCGCCTGTGGTTGTGGGTGGATTAGGGCAAGAGAGTAAATGCATACCCCCATTTTCAAACATAATTATATACAAAAAATTTGCATGGACGACTTTCAACAGTAGGCCCAGAGAGTCGGCTAGGCCAAAAACTTAATAAAATCTGAACTTATGACCAAAATGAATCGAATTTCGAGCTAGATTTTTCAAATAAAGACCCATAAAACTATGTACAAGGGTAAAGATGAGCCAAATATGCCTACTGATCAAATTGAGAATCCAAGATATGAAATAAAACAAGATAAACTTTTATAATGAAAACACAAAACGTGCAAACCTGATCATGTGGAATCATACCGACATAACTTGTCACTTAAACCTTTTCTTGTTGCATTTGGATGTCCATGGCCTACGGACAACTGTTGGTATGTTTATCCTTTTAAACCCATGCACCATTCTTTCAACGTATAACTAGTGATCGTTTATCACGTTTTGGTAGAATTAAGATGTAACCAGTATTCCCCACGCTTGTCAGGTATAACCTACCCATCCTCGTGGTCTTTTGAGTACGATGATGAGAGCTTCATGTATATGCCATCGCATAGTCCGAGAAGATGATCAACGAGAAACCTAAAATATCTAGCTGAGCAAAACTAGCACATGTTTGTGAATGGTTCAGGGAATCTTTAAAATGATTTTTGGTTTAGGGATATAGCACGACGGACTTACATGCCCTAATTATTGAAATAATATAGACTTATGATGTAGTGCGAAACATACATCTTTATTCCTTTGTTTTCGTGTGTTTTAGTTAGTTTTACCTTTGTTTTGAGTCGTTTTTTGTTTCCTATTGAGTCTTTGGTGTATTTATAGGAGCTCGTGTGAATAATAAGTCAAATCATGAAGACATCGAGCACGAGAAGAAGCCTGGTGGAAAAAGAGGAAAGAGGTTAGATTTTTGTTCCCTCGCGGTACGCGAGGATGGAGAAGGATTCTGTCATGGTACGCTAGAGAAGATAAATCCGGGCCTGACTAATTTGTCCCTCACGGTATGCAAGGGGCTGGCTAATTTCTCTCGCGGTACGCTAGCGACTGAAGTTTCGTGAAAAAGCCCAAATCAATTATACTAGGATTTCTATAGCCATTCTAGGGAGAGTTCAATCTTTTGGCCGTCATAGGGGTTCTAGGAGGTGATCTTGGGAGCCATGAAGTGAAATCAAGTGCAAGTTTGAAGCTTTCGGATTTCGGGTTTGTTGTATGAGCGTATTCGGTTTTCAAGATTCAGTCTTTATCTTTGTTTTCTTTGTTTGATACCATGTTTCTGCGTATTTACTTCTGTGTGAATGTTCTAAGTATGATTCTTCGCTAGAACATTGGTACTGCCTAGGTTCATGATGATTGCTTGTTAAAGATTTGATTTTTATCGGTTTTTGGATTCGTTTGAATGGATTAATGGTTTTGTAACGATCTTAGTTCAATAATTATGATGTTATACATGCTTTGAACCTGATTTGCAATTGATTATAGTTCCATATGCTGCTTGTGAATGTGTTTTAGTTTCAGTAGTATATCGATATCATAGACTATGTGTTTGTGGTTGTTTGATGGTTTGCTAGACGTAGTATTCCATAGGAACTGTGATTGAGAGTACGTTAGATCTTAGTGTTCTTCTTATCTCGATACCCGAAAAGTGAGAGGAAGTCGGTTAGTCTTCGTATTTAGATTCCGAGTGTTAACTGTCTGAGAGGAAGTTGCATTAGGTTCTAGTAATTGTTGCTAATCCAAGTCATAGTTGTTAATCTGAAATTACCTTGTGCATCTTCGATGTATTGCGGATAGTGAGACTGAGAGGTGATATGTCTTTTGGGTACTTTATCATTGTTGGAGAGACTGAGAGGTAATCCGACTATCTGGTGAGTTCACTACATATTTAGAGTTTCTTAGTTGGTGACACCCTAAGAGTGATTAGGGATCCACTAGGTCATCTAGAGTTGTTATCCATATATATCCAGATCCATCATAGATTCCATAACCGGTAGAAGTTGAGCTTTGCAAGTAGGATTCCGACCTAGGTGGTATTCTTCCCATCTCTGGTTATTCCCTTAGTCTTTGTCTTGATAGTTGAAGCTGTTCATTAGTTTTCTTCCTTGATTTTAGTAGTTTATCAGTAGTATAGAAAACCCCCAACCAAATCATCTTTAGTCCGAGTCAGAGTCTAGTTTAGTAGTTCATTGTCTCTAGGGTTCGATATTCTGGTTTACCATTAAGCTGTGCTACACTCGATAGGTACACTTGCCTGTCAGTGCGGTTTAGTTCATAGGTACTCTATTTATTACTTACGATTCTAGATTAGGTTTTATTTCATATTTTTTATAGACCGTCTAGGCGACATCAAGTTTTTTGCGTCGTTGCCGGGGACACTTGGCAATAGCAATATTAGCTTTGACTAGTTCTTTTATTTGTGAGTCTTAATTGTGTGTCCTATCTGCTACTTGTCTGTCTAATCATAGGATCAAGTCTTTCTGTCTGTTGAGTCTTCGTTTATTTGTTTTGTCTTCTTTCAGTTTATGCACCACACTCGTTCGCAGGGATCACCACCATATTTTTTAATTGTGTGTCCTATCCGTGACTCCCGGGAGCGTTTGAAAGAGTTATGCAAAAACCAGGTACGTTCTACTAGCCCGGTTCCTTTTCATAATATGGGCGACGCTAACCCACCAACGACATGTACCGTACACCAGAGAGCCAGTGATGGCGTCACCGGGGCGAGATCTTCAATCTTTCGCCCCGCTATCCCTAATACCAATACTTCACGTCACGAGTACTATCACCCATTCTATTAAGTTCCATGGCCTCGAGGATGAGGATGCACCCGGACATCCGTCTCGCTTCGCGCGCATATGTGATACCTTCATTATCACGGGTGTATCTAAGGACGCAATCTAGTTGCGTGTCTTTCATTCTCTCTCTCAGGGCATGCTTCCACTTGCCTTGACACCCTCCCCAACAATTCTATCTCCACATGGGAGGACTTGCAAGCCAAGTTCCTTAAAAAGTACTATCTACCTTCCAGGGCCGCTCGCCTTAGGGACCAAATCCACTCCTTCCGGATGGACCCTAACGAGTCTTATCACATGGCCTGGGAGAGGTTCAACGCATTGTTGAGCCGATGTCCCTAGGTATGAGGTGTGAAGGGGAGGCCACGACACCAGGGAGTGCCCCGTCAGTCAGTAGCAACAGGTGAACTTTGTGGGCAACCAGAACCGAGGGTATAATAACTATAACAATTCTTTTAGCTCGGGAAGGAGATCTGGAAAAAACCCGCCTGGGTTTAATTCCCGCCCGAATCAGTATGGAGGAGGTGAAGCAGGAGCGAGTCCTGGGAGCAGTGCTAGGGATAAGAAGATAGAAGCGATGCTGGAGAACCAGACTCAGATGCTTGCTCATCTAGTGAAGAAGGATAAGGAGACTCAACAGCGATTGGATACGCAAGACACCTTACTGAGAAATCGCCATTCTGCGTTCCAAGATCTGCAACGCAAGGTAGGAGACATCGCTAAGAGCCTGAAGGATAGGCAGGGAGGTCCATCTTCAGGCCCTAATGCTTCAATGTTCGCCGTGTCGACTAGGTGTCGAAGAATAGAGGAGGAGGAAGAAGTAGTGGAGACTGTTACTGATACATTGGTTCCTACTATAGAGGACGTCTCCCATAGCACTGTTCATCACATTCCATCGCAGGAAGAGGTGAGGAAGATAGAATGGAGAGTCTGCTTTGCTGCGATCGAGGCTAGGATGGTAGAGGGGCCACCGGTAGAAGAGGAAGAGCCGGTGGACGAGGAGATAGTGATTGAGAAGCCTGCCAAGAAGGCAGTGGAGAAGAAGAAGGGGGTGGAGATGAATACCCCCGAGATTGACCTTAGCCGTGTTCCCTAGCCAGCGCGCTTGCTGCCATATAAGTATGCTAGGGAATACTGTAACTTCCTTAACATGATCAAACAACTTAAGGTCAATCTCCCGTTCAAAGAGGTCCTCTGGCATATTCCTAAGTATGGCAAGTTCTTAAAAGATCTTCTTGCCAACAAGAAGAAGCTAGAGGAGGTCTCTAAAGTCTCACTATATGAGCGATGTTTTGTGGTGGTTCAAAACAAACTTCCAGAGAAACTTGTAGATCCGGGTCACTTCACGATCACGTGTCTGCTTGGTAGTTTGCCCTTGTTGGCTAACCTAGGTGCTAGCATCAATATGATGCCATATTCCATATATAAGCAGTTGGACCTAGGAGAACCACAACCGACGCGCATGAGCATATCCTTGGCTAACCGTTCAGTAAAGTATCCACAGGGAATAGTGGAGAACTTGCTAGTTAAGATAGATAAATTCGTCTTCCCCGTGGATTTTGTCATTCTGGACATGGATGTGGATGATAGAGACCCACTCATCCTAGGACGCCCGTTCCTACGTACCGCCAAGGCATTGATCGATGTCTTTGACGGGAAGCTCATACTTCGTGCGGGGGATGAGTCTGTTATCTTTGATGCTGTGAAGTCCGTGAAGGGGGCTAGTGAGCAGAGCCATTCTGTGTGCATGATTGATGAATTCTTGTGTCAGTTTATGCACCACAGTCGTTCGCAGTGATCGCCACCATATTTAGCTTCTTTAAAGCCCGAACGAGAGCTTCACGAGCACACCCGCGATATCCAGGAGTGTTTGAAAGAGTTGTGCAAATCCAAGGCACGTTATACTATCCCCGTTCCTTTTCCTACAATGGGTGACGCTAACCCACCGGCTAAACGTACAGTACACCAGAGGGCCAGTGACGGGATCACCGGGGCGAGATCTTTGATCACACGCCCCGTTATTCCGAACACCAATACATGGCAGATCCCGTCACATTTCATGAGTATGATCACTCATGCCACTCAATTCCATGGCCTTGAGGATGAGGATGCACCTGGACATTTGTCCCGCTTCACGCGGATATGTGATGTAACATCCATAATTTTCCTTGTATTTGTTTTAGTACAATAACAGTATTTCAAATCCATTTCTAGTGTAATACCTTGTGTCATATAAACCATACTTGCAAACATTTCAAATTTAGGCTTCTTCAACACAATATCATAATTTTAGATTTACAATAAGCACATATACACATATATATATATTTTTATTAAGTTAATTAATTCAAAATGTAAAGACTTCAATCTTGTATTTTTCCCACCCTTTTATATACATAGGTATCATATAAACACATATGTATAGGAATATAATTATTTATAAACATACAGATATAAATATATTTATACATTTGAAATTATTAAGAAATTCCTAAATTTTATAAAGTATTAAGTTTTTTAAGTAAAAATCAATTTATATATATATATATATATATATATATATATATATATATATAATTATTAATGATTTAAACAAATTGGTCTTGAACCCTTTAGGTATTTGAACTTCAATTTTTGAACCTTTTTAACACTTGAATCTCCAATTTGAACTCTCACAATTGAAATTGAACCTTTTCACCCTAACTTTGACCACATTCATCCACTTTGACCTAAGGTGACTTTCAAAGGTCAGACAAGGCCGAAATTTGGTGCAATCCTCCATCCAAATTGACCAATTTGACTATTATGGACTTACCTTGTATACTAGCTCAGTTATCGACTACCTTCAGACCTAATTAACACCTCAATTCCATCTTATGCGCGGCCAATTCAAAATGCAAAAGTTGTTGACTATTAGAGTCAAACCGCATCCAATTTGTTTCCAATTCAGGGGATTTGGATGTTTTAATGGCTGCAAATCACGCACAAACAATCCTCCTATGTATTCAAACCTTGAACACGACCAAATTCATACGCGGCTGATCGAATTAACGCGTAATCGGGGTCGACAGCTGTCACTTTCAAACCACCATCGAATAGAGCATTTGGGATGAAATGGATCAAATTAAATCATCCTCCCACCTTCGCATAAACCATTGCAAACTCTCTGAACCTTTAGTCGCGTCTTATTTCATCTCGGTAGGCAGGCCGAGCATCAAGAACTTAGTCCCTGTCTCTCTAGTCGACAGCCTTCAATACTTCATCAAAACAGGTAAACTCTACATCGTTAGCTTTGTATTTCCATTGCAAACAATAGCCCCCTATCAATTCTTTATAACAGGACTGATCAAGATAAATTCGAATTAGGGTTCTTCAACCATTCATATGCAAATCTATTTTGATTTTGGCTCTTGATCTAAAAATCGTTTAAATGATTTTGAATTTCATGTTATACCAGCGAAACCACTCGGTCCAACTGGTTAAGTCCTTGCACCATTGAACCGAGTGGCGTGGGTTTGAAACCCACTAGGTCGGTACTTTTTGTGCGAGACTTGAACCCAACCTGGCTCAAGTCCAACACCTTTTTAAAACAATTCCGAACCGGCTCATATCCAGTGTTAGTCGCTTGGTCCGGCGGCTGAGTCTTTGGTCTCTCACAGCAGCCACCCGGGTTCGAGCCGGGTGGACTGCTTTATTTTTAAAAAAAATCGATTTTCAACACTAGTTTATTTTATAAAAAATATTTTATAAAACCTAATACCAATTGGAACTATTTTGTGCAAAAAGAACCAACTTTTGAATTAGAAACTATTATTTTCACAATTGCAATGATTTTAAAACCTTATTTTTACAATACAAAATTATGTAAGAAATTCATTTCCATTAATTTTAATTAGAACATTTATATCTATAAAAATTATGACAAAATTTTATAAAAATACTCCGTCATATTAAACAATTTCATAATAATAATTTTCTAATAATAATACGTATATTTTAAGGTTTAAACCCTATTCTAACAAACATATTTTTCCTAAATATATATTTATATTTATATTTACACTTCTCTTTTTTTAGGACATACTTTATTAATAATGAATAATTAAATAAAGATAATTTATTTATTTTAGTCGTCCTTATACATTAATAACCCACTTAGGGTTAAATTATATTTAGTATAATTTCTTAAATATATATTAATGTATTTACACTCCCCTTCTTAATGGTACATTATTATAGTAAATAAATATTAAGAATTCACTTATTATTTATCTATTTAAAGCCCTACGTCAATTATTATATTTAATAAGTTAATGCGTATACCTTGAATTTACACGCTTTCTATTAAACTCCTATTCAAATTCAAACATCAACATACGTACATCTTTTACATAACACAAACCCCTCTTTGTACAAATCCCTACACACAGATCCATTGAACCCGAGATCTTGCCTTAGACCTTGTACAAATTATTTATACGAATTCATACTTTTCACTCTAGGTAAAACTGATGAATTAAGAATCACTTGTGCTTCACATTTGCTCGTGTGATCTACACAATTTATACAAGTGAGTTTTACGTAGCCCCTTTTACATTATTTACATTTTTGGGGTGGAACATGAGTATAACTATACAATGTTTACAAACTAAACAATACAGTTCCACCCTACATTCATGTGTGCAATTTGAGCTTTATGCTTGAGTACTAGGTGTGCAAACTACAGTTTGTGTGCAATTTACATATGCAATCATTAACTACACACGCCAACAGTTAACAATGATAGATCTATTGAGTCTGTCAAACTCACCTAGTTAGGGTGATTGTTGCCGACAACACAATTTGGTTATTTGCATGCTAGTTACAAAGGTTTGATTGTACAACTTGGTTTCACAATAGTAACTTTCCATGATTGTCTTATTAACCATGATATGTATGGATTGTATACACATAACACAATGATACCATTTAGAGTCAAAACCTATGTATGCTCATCAACTTTTTAGTTGACCTTGTTTTAATCATGTTTCGGGTACGAATGTTTGAGATTGATCAAGCTTGCTTGACTTAAGTTGTGGACCTAGTTAATTTAATAAATGAAATTATTTTGTATTTCAAATTTCTTGTATTGTGGATTTGGATTGTTTGGATTATGAATTAAATGAGATGATTTAATATATTACATCGTAGTCGACCATGTGCTCATGAACAGTCTCCATGTCCAGCCCCGACGTTTCCGCCGTCGGTTGGGGTGTAACATGTGATACTTTTAATATCACGGGTGTGTCTAAGGACGCTATCTACTTGCGTCTCTTCCCATTCTCGCTCTCTGGGCGTGCATCTACTTGGCTTGACACCCTCCCCGACAATTCTATTACCACATGGGAGGATCTGCAAGCCAAGTAAGAAGTACTATCCACCTTCCAGGGCCGCTCGCCTTAGGGATCAAATCCATTCGTTCCGGATGGATCCTAACTAGACCTATCACATAGCCTGGGAACGGTTCAACGCGTTGTTGAGCCGATGTCCCCAGCACGGTTTTTCCAACTTGGTGATAGTGGAGAAGTTCTACAATGGTCTTACCTTCGAGAAGCAGCAAATGTTCAACACAGCTGTGGGAGGCCGTATCATGGATAAGGTCGAGCTAGAAGAGTGTGAGGACATGTTCGAGAGCTTTGCTCTGGCAGAACAGTAGCATCCATCTACTTGGACTTCTATTCCTAGTGCTAGAGCACCAGCCTCTTCTCCTAGATTTGTGCACCAGGTCACTCCTGATTCTAGCGTGGCTGCTGCACTCGCCTCAATGGCTAACGAAATCAAGGAGCTGAAGCTCAGTGCTCAGCGGTGTTAAGTGTGCAGGGGAGGCCATGACACTCGAGATTGCCCCGTAAATAATCAGGAGCATGTGAGCTTTGCGGGCAACCAGAACTGAGGGTACAACAACTACACTTCTTTTGGCTTGGGATGGAGATCTGGTAACAACCCATCTGGGTTTAATGCCCGCCAGAATCAGTATGGAGGAGGAGAAGTTGGAGCAAGCTCGGGAAGCAGTGTCAACACAAGGAAGATTGAAGGGATGCTTGAGAATCAGACACAACTGCTTGCCTACTTAGTCCAGCAAGACAAGGACACTAGGCAAAGACTGGATAGCCATGACACTCTATTGAAGAATTAGCAGTCGGCATTCTAGGATTTGCAACGCACGGTAGGAGACATCGCTCAGACCCTGAAGGGTAGACAAGGAGGTCCATCTTCAGCTCCAAATGCTTCAGTGATGGCCGTGTCAGTCCTGAGTCGTGGAGAAGAGGAGAAAGTAGAAGAAGAAGCCTCCTACGGTGCTGAGTATGGAATACCTTCAGTACAAGAGGTGAAGAAGGTGGATTGAGAGCTCGATTTGCGAAGATCTATGCTAGGATGTTAGAGGAGCTCGAGTTGAAAGATGTGTCGACAAGAAGTCAAAGGGCACAAGAGAAGGAGATCCCACCGGTAGTACAAGAAGAAGAGCCGGTGGACGAGGAGATAGGGATGGAGAAGCCTGTCGAGAGGGCAGTGGAGAAGAAGAAGGGGGTGGAGATGAAGTCCCCTGAGGTTGACTTGAGTCGTATTCCTTACCTAGAGTGCTTGCTGCCATATAAGAATGCTAGAGAATACAGTACTTTCCTTGATATGTTCAAACAACTCAAGGTCAATCTTTCATTCATAGAGGTCCTCCAGCACATGCCTAAGTATGGCAAATTCCTCAAAGATCATCTTTCCAACAAGAAGAAGCTAGAGGGATCTCTGAAGTCTCCCTTAGTGAGCAATGTTCTGCAGTGGTTCAGAACAAACTACCGGAGAAGATGGCGGATTCTGGTCATTTCACGATCCCGTTTATGCTAGGTAGTTTGCCCTTTAACCACACGTTGGACGACCTAGGTGCTAGCATCAATCTGATGCCTTATTCCATATATAAGCAGCTAGACCTTGGCGAACCACACCCGAAGCGCATGTGCATCTCCTTGGCTGACCGTTCAGTCAAGTATCTATGGGGAATTATGGAGAATCTTCTAGTGAAAGTAGGCAAATTTGTCTTCCCTGTGGATTTTTTCATCCTAGATATGGATGTGGATGATAGAGTCTCACTCATCTTAGGATGCCTGTTACTACGTACCGCCAAGGCATTGATCGATGTCTTTGACAAAAAGCTCACACTTCGTGTGGGGGATGGGTCGGTCACTTTTGATGCGACAAAGTCCGTGAAGGATGTTGGCGAGCATAGCCACTCCGTATGCATGCTTGATACCTTCATGCACTACCATCAGGACTCTAATCCATGTGAGATAGAAGTTGATGAGCCCGCCCCAAATTTAGAAGAACCATCTGATTCGGCGGTAGAGTTAGAAGGGTTGTTAGATGAGCCGGACGATTATGGCGATGAGGTGCATGATGATCTGCTAGAGAAGATGGTAGAATTTGAAGAGATCATAGGTAAAACCCCAAGTGTGGGGAAGTTGGTTGAAAATTTAGAGGATCAAGAGAATCCGGGAGAGAGGTTAAAGGCCACACTTTTAGTAATATCACGCATTGAACCTTTGACCTTTACCATTGTTCATGCTGAGGGGATAGAAGTCGAATCATCCCCTAAATCTAGGCCGCCCTATAAGAAACTCTGAGAGTTGAGTGAGTTTGTTGATGTAGGGAGAGTGAAAACCCCAAGTGTGGTGATGTTTAGAGGAGACAGTTTGCTGAAGTACTTGAACCAGGTGATCTTTGGACCTGGTAGATTTAAGTTGTGGTGGAAAGACTGGATTGATACATATGATATACATTTAGAGTTTGATAGAAGTAGTTGCTTGATAAAGTTGTGGCGGTTCCGGTTAGGATCAAAGAGAAACCTCTTGGTAGGCTTGTTTGAGTCCCGGGCAAGTGCCTGGGATGTAGAGTTTGTGTGCATTACTTGGTTTGATTCCATGTCTTTTTCTATGTTTTTCGGTATGTGTTTTGTTTGTGTCATATCTTGCAAGTATTCATGCTCGATTTGGCATGGGAAATCATCGGGAACGAAGTTCCAGGTATGTTTTACATTGATTTTTATTGTTGGAACAAGTTTTAAAGAGTTTGGGTGAAAAAATATTTTAAATGATAAAAAATTTCTAACTATAAAAGTTAGAAAAATCTCTTAACTTTCTGTAACCAGTAACTCTTCGCGGTACGCAACATATTGCATGGGATTTTTCGGGGTCCGCGACAGGTCTAGGGTTTGGCCATCTTAAATGCCACTCCCTCGCGGTACGCGAGGAGTGGCCGTCTAGCTTTTTGCGCTACGCGGGGGAGTCCTGGATTCACCCTTCTTCTTTGTTTTCCCATGGTTTTCCATACCCGTTCACCACCGTCATCATACCACATATCATCCTTTATCCATCATTCATTATCATTCTTTATCACCACCATAATCACATACCACCATTCATCATCATCATCATGTATGCCATCCAACCACCACGACCATGGGAAAATTTAAACTGATCATTACCGATGACCTACCTTGCTGTGGCATGCATGTCCATGTGTTTGCCACCCGTTGAGTATGTTTTTCTGCATGCTATCTATCTTGAATGTTAGTGAGTCAGTTTAATGCTGCGGGTTTGTTGTGAGGTTTATTTTGCAGGTTTTATCATCCCGCCCGTACTCAATCTCCATTCGGGCAGGGTTGATCATCACTTATATGAAGTTTGTAAAGGCAGCCCTGCAGTCAAATGTGCAACCGCGATCGAAATGCTATACGGTGCACACAAGGATGAACGAAGCTGGATTTCAATTCGAGAGCATGCATTACTAGCTAAGTCGCTTCCTTTTTATTTTTGCATTTTTATTTTTAGTTGTATCTTGCTTCACATTGAGGACAATGTGTCTTTCAACTGTGGGGATGTGAGTGTTTAGTTTGTGTTTTAAATTCAAAAATAAAAATTCAAAAATACAAAAAATTTGAAAAATGTCCTTGGAAATAACTGCTTATATTTGGAAAATGATAGTACAACTGAATCTATTTGTTGAGTTAAAATGATTAAATAATAGAAAACGCGTCTAATTAGTGATGTTTTGGTAGACCTAGCCAGCTAGTAGAGCTTAAATATCCTATTTGTGTCGTTTAGGATAATAATTGATTAAATCTTGATATCTTGTGGGTACTCATCTTAGGGGTGTCGGTAATACTGAAACTGTCAATATAGGGTGATAGGTACCACGTTAAGCAAGGATCTATTTGTTTTTTAAATTATTTGGAACACCACTATCTTTTTATGAGAATAAATCTAAGTTTTGGTGGCGCCCGCATCCAAGTTCCATAATTCATGAGCTTATTTGATTAGAATACTGAGTTTTGCTTATGTGTTACCCTCTGGGATGGCCACTTGGAGAAAACACCCCTAAGTAATTCTTATGTGCTTAATTGATATAACTTAGTCTATGTGTTACCTTTCAGGATAGTGACTTGGTTGAAACGCCTCTAGAAGAAAGTTTAATTTGCTTATTAATGCTCATTATCTTCCATTCATTCATTGATCATCTGATTTCTTAAACCCTGTACATTTTAGTTTAATATGGTGGGCAAATCTTCATGGTTTAACCCATGCCTAAACATGACTGTGAGACGGGATTAGGTAGAGATGTCGCTTCTAAGTGTGAGTCACATAGTTTGATTGATTATTGTATAAAATGGAATTAGAACACATTACAGGGGCTAGATAGTTGTTAGTTGGGTTTAATCGGACACAAATACTGATTATTGTTTCTTAACGCGTGAGTATGTTTAACTATTTGGTAATTGAGGTTTGTAAAGTTAGATCTCAGTTATGATTCCTTTGCAGACTTTTTCAAGGACGAAAAAAGGTTAAGTGTGGGGATGTTTGATGTGTTGCAAAGCACACATTCATTTCTATCATATTTCGTGTCGTTTTTATATAGTTTTAGAGTCGTATTGAGTCGTTTTTAGTTAGTATTGATTCATACATGGTTTTGTAGGTGATCGGGTCACCTTTGGGCTTAAACGAACAAGAACCGGGAAAGCAAGAGCCCACGAGAACCGGGATGAGAAACGGAAAAATTCGGGAAAGAGTCAAAACTTCAAAGGGGCATATCTCGGGCTAGAAAATGAGTTACGGGGCCATTTTATATCGATTTGGGGTAGCTCGACGTGAAGAATACAAAAAAAAAACATTTTTCAACCTTCTTCCTCGCGCAACGCGAACATGTGGCCATAGAACTTCGCTACACGCCAAGATTCTCAGGCAGGAACTTTTTCGCGACACTTTTGTCTCTCGCGACACGCGAAAACATGGTTCTCTAGATTTAGCGACACGCGAAGAAGCCCAGTTACGTTGATTTTAACCTAGTTTCATGTTTAAATAGTTTGGACTCTCCCATAACTAAAGGAATCGATTCCCATCCGTTTTTGGACCAAAAAGTGGCGATTTTGAGAGAGGAAGAAGCGACGAGACCCTAAAGTTCGGATCTTTATCAATCGGGTTGGTTAATTCTTGCTCGTAGGGTTTTGATCTTTGTTCTTGATTACTTTGGTTTACCTTGAATGATGTGTATGGCTTTTGAGATTTGTTTTCAGAGTTTAAACATGTATCTTGGCTAGACTTTAGTAGCTATCTAGGTATTTGATGATTGTTTGATTGATTCGTGGATTTCTTTCAGTTTTTGTTAGATTTTGATGGATTGATGTTAAAATAAAGAACTTGGATTTACTTAGTATGATGTTTATGCATGTTTAATTGTGATTTACAATTGATTTGTGTTTCACATGTGTTTGGTTGAATGTCTTTCAAATACTAGATGCATGTTAGGTTACCTACTTTGTGTTTGTAACTAGTAGTGGATAGTTGATTTCATCGTCCATAGAAACGCATATTAAGAGTGCTTTAGGATTAAATGTTCTTCCTACTTCAATAGTTGAAAGGTGCGAAGTTGTCGGGTATTCCTTGGTGTTAGGGTTCTTAGGTAGATTGCTCTGAAAGTAGGGTTTCTTAACATTATTGATATTCCAAGTCATACTGAGAGTTTCCAGGTTACCCCGTCTGTCTTAGGGTATATAGAGATATTGAGACTGAGAGGTAAATTATCTATAGGGTACTTTAGCATTGTTGGAAATAGTTGAGATGTGATCCAATTAGCATGTGAGTTTACACGTTCCTTAGGGTTTCCAATAGGTCACACCCGGAGAATCATCTGGGATCCTTAGGTTATCTAAGGGTTTCACATTTAAAGATCCCGGTTCCATCATAACCGTCATAGTCGAGAGAGGTTCATGTTTGTCAAACAAGATTCATTACCTAGATAGTGCTTTCTCTTTTATTGATTTCTTTCGTTTCGTTTGTCTGATAATTGGTGTCATTAGTTAGGGAATTCCTTAGTTAATTCAGTAGTGTAGTCAACCCCCACCCCCAAACCAATATTCTTAGTCCGAGTCAGAGTCTAGTATAGTATTTAGTGTCTCTAGGGTTCGATAACTCGGTTTACCATTAAGCTATGCTACACTCGATAGGTACACTTGCCTGTCAGTGTGGTTTAGTTCATAGGTACTCCATTTATTTCTTAGGAGTCTAGGTTAGGTTTTATTAATTTTATATAGACCGTCTAGGCTACATCAAGTACCGTGCATAAACTGACACAAACACTAAAACAAAGAAATAAAGACTCAAGAACAGAAGGACTCGATCCTAAATTAGACACTCATATAGCACGCATGACAAGAGACACAAGTAGTAGATAGGACAAAGACTTACAAGGAAGACTCAAAAACAAACAAACCAAAAACCACTAAAAGAACTAGTCAAAGCTAATATTGCTATTGCCATGTGTCTCCGGCAGCGGCGCCGAAAACTTGGTGTCGTCCAGACGGTCTATAAAACTAATGAATAAAAACCTAACTAGATTCCTAAGTAATAAGATGGAGTACCTATGAACTAAACCGCACTGATAGGAATGTGTACCTATCGAGTGTAGCACATCTTAACGATAAAACCGAGTTATCAAACCTGAATACCTAAACTAGACTCTGACTCGGACTAAAGATGATTTGGTTGGGGGTTTACTACACTAATAATTAAACTACAGAATGCAGAAAACTAAGGTCGACTCAACTATCAAGGCAAAGTACTAAGGAAATATCAGGAATGGGAAGAATACCACCTAGGTCGGAATCCTACTTGCAAAGCACAACTTCTACCGGTTCTGGAAACTAAGATGGATCCAGGTTTCTAAGGAAATAGCTCTAGACAACCTAGTGGATCCCTAATCACTCTTAGGGTGTCACCAACTAAGGAACCTAAAGATGTAATAACTCACCATATAGTGGATTACCTCTCGGTCTCTCCAACAATGATAAAGTACCCAAAGGACAGATCACCTTTCAGTCTCACTGTCCGTAATACATCGAAGATGCACGGGTAATCTTAGGATAACAACTATAACTCAGAATAGCAACAATCACTAGACACCTAAACCAACTTCCTCTCAGACAGTTGACACTCGAATTCCGATTGACGAAGACTAGACGACTATCTCTCACTTCTCGGGTATTGAGATAGGGTACACACTCAGATCTAATGAACATTCAATCATAATTTCTATGGTTACTACGTCTAGCAAACCACACAAACAATCACAAAATTTAAAGTATATGACCTAGATATGCTATTCAAACCGGAAACATCCACAATCAACGCACGAAATTATAATCAAACACAAATCAGAATTAAGCATATAGATTCATCATAATTATCAGCAAAAGATCTTTTACATAATCAATAATCCATCAAACGAATCCAAAACTGATAAAAATCACAACTTTAACAAATATTCATCATGTTACCCTGGCAGTATTAAAGATCTAGCCTAGGATCATACTTAAATTCAACAAAACAGAAGAACAAGCCTAAACCATGGTTTCAAACAAAGCAATCAAAGATAAAAATCAAAGCTTTACAATCGAATACGCTAATACTAACGAACCCTGATTCGAAAGCTCAAAACTTGCACTTCAATAGCCTTCCTCACTACCAAAATCGCCTCTGATCTCGCTCTAGACGACCAAAATTCGAACTCCTTGAATAATGGCATTGTAATTCTATTAAAACTCAACTTAGGGTTTTTTCACGGAATTTAGGTTCACCGCGTACCACGAGAAAATTTAACCAGCCCCTCGCGTACCGGGATTGCCAAATTAGTCGGGGAGGATTATGGATTCCCTCACGTACCGCAAGACATTGATCCTTCCTTTCTCGCGTACCGCAGGGGAACCATTTTCATCATTTCTCACTTTTAATCCTTGGGCTTTCTTCTCTAGCTCGGTTTCTTCACGATATGCACTTGTAATGCACATGAGCTCCTATAATCATACAATAGACTCAATAGTATACGAAAACGACTCAAAACGAACATAAAACTAATAAAAAAAACACACGAATACAATAGGAATAAAGATGTGTGCTTTGCACAACATCACCATTCTAGGGAGAGTTCGATCTTTTGGCCGTCAGAAGGGTTCTAAGAGGCGATTTTGCCAGGAAGTGAAATCAAGTGCAAAATTGAAGCTTTCGGCTTCCTGGTTCATTGCATGAGCGTATTCGGTTTTCAAGATTCAGTCTTTATCTTTGTTTTCTTTGTTTGATACCATGTTTCTGCTTATTTACTTCTGTGTGGATGTTCTAAGTATGATTCTTGGCTAGAACATCGATACTGCCTAGGTTCATGATGATTGCTTTTTGAAGATTTGATTTTTATCGGTGTTTGGATTCGTTTGAATGGATTAATGGTTTTGTAATGATCTTAGTTCAATAATTATGATGTTATGCATGCTTTGAACCTGATTTGAATTGATTATAGTTCCATATGCTGCTTGTGAATGTCTTTCAGTTTGAGTAGTATATCTAGATCATAGACTTTGTGTTTTTGGTTGTTTGATGGTTTGCTAGACGTAGTATTCCATAGGAACTGTGATTGAGAGTAGGTTAGATCTGAGTGTTCTTCTAATCTCGATACCCGAAAAGTGAGACGTAGTCGGTTAGTGTTCGTATTTAGATTCCGAGTGTTAACTGTGTGAGAGGAAGTTGCCTTAGGTTTTAGTAATTGTTGCTAATCCGAGTCATAGTTGTTAATCTAAGATTACCCCGTGCATCTTCGATGTATTGTGAACAGTGAGTGTGACAACCAGTATTTCAGGTCAATATCCATATCACATAATTTCACGTTCATGATTTGTATTTCCTAGTTTATTATTTTGACATAGTATTGTCAAGGGGCTAGAAAAGGAAAACAAAATATATTTTAGTAATTTTAAGAATTACTAGGAAATAAACAGTTATGACCTGCAAGGTGCGTTCGTTGGTGATTAACAATATTTTTATTCGAGTAAAGTCTAGTAATATGTCTTGATATAAAAACATAAATATTGGTGACAAAACTATTAAAAGTGGACATAAAAATGTTTATTTCATGGTGACAAGCTATTTTTAGTGTGTATACATATATATTATAGTTAAAATATCAACTATGACGGTTTTAATCAGTAGACTATTAAACATAGTCAAGATACAAAATATATAGAGTTTTTAATCATAAAAGTTCATACACCGGGCTTTTTATCACAGGATCACCTACCGAGTATACCCTACCTAAAATAAACCTAACAAATACATAGACTTAGACCTGTGAAATGTCAAGACCCAAATCCCCATAGCCCCTTTCTCGGCCGAGATCCACCAAGTGGGGCCACCCACTCACCAAACCACCCAATGTCTTACACCTTGTCATACTTCCCCATGCTCCATCAACTTGATTACAAGCAAAGGTAAAATCTCATTTCCATTCTAACTTTTCTTGTAATGATGAAAGATGAACCTACACTCCAACTCCTTGCCACCTATATGCATATATACGATATATACAGACATATGCACACATTTTCATCTTTCAAACAAAAGAGCAAGCCTAGAAAATTTAGCTAGAAGCTTTGGAGGTTCAAGGAGGATTGGAGCTAGGAGTCGGGTTTTGATAAGCAATACAAGCATCCATCATCTTCTACTAGTGAACCATCACCTAGCTTGACTAGTGATGAGAGCCCGACATGAATCATTTCTTTTCATCCCCATATTCTTGTTTAGAGCATGTTGTTCATCCTAATAATCAAAGGATTTTTAAAGATTAAAAGAGTTTTTCTTAAAGCTTAACTTTATTAAGTTTAAAAATTAGGGATTTTGTATAAATGTATATATGGGCCGAAAATAATGAAATTATATGTATAATTTGTTGATTTGATCATTTTAATGATAAGTTGTTGTTGATATTAAGATTTTAAAACTAGGAAAAACTAAAAGATGCATATGTATATATATATATATATACATATGTATATATATATATATATATATATATATATATATATATATATATATATATATATATATATAAAGAGGCCCAGATATGCATGCATAAATATATATGTTTGATTTGGTTAATGATTTGGAAATGATCAAATATATGGATACATGTATAAGAATTTTAATTTAGTATATATATATATATGGATGTATTCTTGATGTTTGGATGATTATGTTAATAAATTATAGATTAGTAAAAGTCTAAATTAATACTTGATGAAAAAGTAATATATATATATATATATATATATATATATATATATATGTATGTGTGTGTGTGTTTATGTTTGGTAACTTGAAAAATTGTTAAACATGAAAATATGTGTTCATATAAAAGGGTTAAATGTATATTTGGATGAATGATCTAGTGTATGTATACTTGTTTAGAAATCGACACATATAGATATATGTGTGTCTGAACATAAATGGTAGAATTTGGAAAGTTGTTAAAGATATGCATGTAAATATATATATATGAATGATGGAAAATTGTTAACTCGGAAGGAGTTCTGAAACAACTAAATAATTTAAATCGTATATATGTTTATAACTTGTTTATAGTTGATAACATAGAACGTGGAGATGAGTGCATGAAATCTAATGACGTTCAGTTTAAAATAAATGATCGTATGTTATCATGAAATATATTTAAGTGCATATTGAAATATGGTTATACTTGTATGCATATATTAATATAAATAAGTGCATATTGAATAGAAACAAATTAATAAATGCCATTCGGAACAAGTAATTGCATGTGAACGTGTTAACGTGGTTTATATGCACGAAGGATAATTGTCAAGCGTAGAACATACTTGAATGATATTTGTGATTTTATATAATTATTGGTAAGAAATAATTATATGGTTATACATGGATTATAATATAAATATATTATAAGATATTACAAAAATAATATTTATTTTTGGTACACCTAACAAATCACCCATATAGAAACATAATATTTTCTCAGAAAATAAGTAAGCGTCTAGACTGGAATAATAATCACCAACGAGTCGTCACATTAAACACAGTTTTATTAAATAAAGACGTACTTAAAGGGATTCGTTATGTCGGGTGAACAACTTGCGTTTAAGACGGTTAGTCTTAACATATAAGGTATCCTTGTGTAACTAGGGTACGTATAAGCAGGGTTTACGGTTATTCAAGTATTTGCTAGCATTCTTTCTGTCAAGGTGAGTTTCACGGCCCCCTTTTAACTTTTTACATTTTGTAAACATCGAGGGAGAAACATACTTAACTAATTATGTTATGGAAAAACATGAATACTCTGGTTTAACTCCTTCTGAGTTTTGCTGTCCCCATTTTCTGGTTTTTGAAATGTTTTGGGGAGGAATATACTTGTAACTATTTTCATACATAATGAATGAGTAGTGATCATACCGTTATGTGTGCATTGAGGGAACAATATAGCGCTTAAAGTCCCCGGAACAACATTAACATTTTTGTAACCATTAGCTATGGTCTTAGCCTAGGATTATGTGGATAGTACTATTGGGGGGTGACGCCCCTGGTCATGGTTAGTCGCGCTAACCAGGGGTCCATATGGCCAAATAACCGCATATCGTCTTATTCTCGTGGTATAGCGAGGGAGGGGCATTCATTTGCCATGGTTTGGTTACAGTTTCGTGTACAACATACTATTTGTACTCCTTGCAAGCTTACAAATGGGGTCAATTGGTCAGGAAATGTTCAAATTCATTGGTTATACTTATACTTTTGATCTGGAAAACATACATTTAAACGTTTGTGAACGTTGGAACTACAAGAACTTTTGATCAAAACATGTGAACTCACCAACCTCGTGTTGAAACTTTTTAAGTATGTTTTTCAAGGAATTGAACGTGGTCAACAGGTTAGCAATGTGGGATTACATGCATGCATGAGCGGATACGGCTTTTGGGGGATTTCCCTTGTATAACTAATTGTTATGGATCATATTTGTGAAATCTTAATCTTTTGTAAACTCAAATTTATATTTTGGGATATAAAACTTTAAACTTGAATTGGTATCCAATCATTATGTATGTGTTTGCGGTAATCATATGCTTTGAAAATGAGCGAACGTTACGCCTCGTGTTTCCGCCAAGGTGGGGTGTGACAGAACTTGGTATTAGAGCCATTGATTATAGAGAACTAGGAGTCTAAAACTGAACCTAGTCTATAATTTAAATGACTCATTAAAACATTTTCGTTGCATAAGCATTACATAATCATTCATCATGTCATATGGATATTGTAGTTGCATCATATCGTCATACGATGGTCACATCCCCACTTTTGACTCTGACGATGAGTCGTCAGAGCACCCTCACCTACTAGAGAGGAGACTCCCATCACACATCCCCGGTATAGGGTGTAGACCCGTATCTCTTGGAGAGCCACCTATCTGCTACCGCAAGAAGAGCGGAGAACCGATCATGATCAAGAGCGCCAGGAAGAGGACGCAACTGCCTCAAAAGAGGACTCTGGCCGATCGAGACCCCGAGGACCAGGAGACTAGAAAGGAGCCGCCCAAACAACAACCTAGCTAACACCCTACCACCAGCAGGATGTCCCGTACTCTTACACGTTGGAGAGAGATGGAGGGCATCACTTCCGTATTTGAGCTCAGGGAGTCATCAAACTCCCCATCACAGATGCACCGCACTAGGGAGGACATGCAGCTCACAGTTCCTACCTTAGTGTCCTATGTGCACACACACGAGGAGCGTCTTGATGACCTCCTAGATGACATTCGGGCACATGGGGATGCATTTACTCGGCTGCAGCAAGGGCTCGGATCCCGAGTAAAGACACTAGAGGACACCACCAGAGACCTGCAGGGTATCACTGATTACCTGGAGATGAGGGCTGATATGGATTAGCTGTTGACTACCACGGTTCGAGACAGTGTGGAGGCCCTAAAGGAGAGGACTTTGGCTGCAGAGTTTTTAGCTAGATCCAGTCTTGTCATGGCTGGACTTGCAATGATGATTGGAATGTACTCTCACTTCTTTCATTAGACCTATTGTAGGGCCTCATGGCACTTCTACAGATCGTTCTCGTGATAAGACGTGTCGTTAACTAGGAGTGCGGAATCAACGAATCAACGATTGCATACACAAAAGACAATATAGACAATCAAGTAAATAACATTCATGCTTGTATTCCAATTCTCAATAGAGTTTACAGACTTAATCAGATCAAACTCTGTTCTGTTTTTCTGTGTATTATCGATCCTTACAAACTGACTCTGTAAACTCTATTTATAGACATCTGACCTGCATTAGGCGAACTTAACAAGTTCGCCTCTAACAGACTAAGCGAACTTAACAAGTTCGCTTCAGATAGACTTAAGCGAACTTAACAAGTTCGCCTCTGTTAGACTAGGCGAACTTAACAAGTTCGCCTCTAGCATAACTTGCATAAACACTTAGAACATATTACATTACAAAAACATAAAGACATTAGATCTAAACTATTACAAAGCTTTTTTCATTACAATCTATGTCCTAACAGACTCCCCCTTGACAATAGCTTGATCTTCAGTCTTCTGTCTTTATGATGAGCTCTTCCAATTATCCGGTAATCTGCTGCCTGCATGTACTCCATATCTTCTACATATCTCCAACACTCTCTTATACTGCAATCCTTGTTCTCTCCATTCATCAGTGAACATGATTTCATTCTTTCTCAGCGTTCTCTGATCTTTCTTTGAAAAATTAATAAGATTCATTGCGTCAAAGAAACACACAATGACCTTATTGTCTTTATCTTCAATCCTTGCTTCACCAGTATTAACATCTACATACCACCATTTCATATTCCCAAGGAAATCTTGAGGAATCTTCTTCAATGGTATTTTGTGTACAGCACGTATTGGTTTGGATTTGTACTTCCAGGTCACTTTCCTAGTCTTTTGATCTATGTTCTTCACTCTCTTTCCTTTTTGACGCTTTAGCTTTTCATACTTCCCCGAACACCTTCTCTCTTGATCAGATTTGCAGTTACATCAGCTAATCCAAACTTGGATATATTAATAAGTGGCTTTGAAGCTAGACCATTCATTTCACACCTTGGCAAGGTATTGAAATACTTGATCATCGACTTTAAGTACTGAACACCATCAGATCTTTTAATAGCAAATAATTTTGTGTCATTATCATAAAACCAACTTATGATTCTTCCTACACACCTCTCTTTATTCACATAGTTTTCTTTCAGAGCAGGTTGTGCTTGAGACTTGGGTAGCACCTTCATCCAGCTATTCACAACTTCTCTTCACTGTTCTCTAGTCATACCTGTATTTCTGTACATCACAGGTTCTTCATTCACCTTTGGAGACTCAGTGTGAGTAGCATTAGCTTCAGCATATGTATTAAATTGAATGTTTTCATCATCAGTATCAATTTTAGAATCAGCAGTATCTTCAGGCAGTGTGATGTCTTCAAATGAGTCCATAGAATCTGTTGCTCCTTCATAAGTAAACTCAGGAATAACATCATCTTGGATGAAGTTATAAGGGACATTAAGACCATCACAACCTTCATAAATCACTTTATCTTGACTTTTCTCTATCTCTATCTCCACTATCGCTCCTTCTTCTATTTCATTATCCGACACATCATCTTCTATGTCACTGAATAATTCATTAATGTCATCAAGACATGTTATCTTTTTAGCTTCTTCCTCCTCAGACTCTGCAAAGAACTCCAATAATAATATTTCTTCTTCATTAACTCCAGAACTATCTTTGTTTCCATCAATGGATTGTGATGTCGACTCCCCATGAACTATAGATATACGATTAACGTCAGCGTATTGACGATCACCCTCAATATTACCAGAAGACTCATTGTCTTCATCATCATGTCTTTGAATAGACTCAGTGTGACATGTATCACGTATCCTTAACTCCCCCTGAGCGTCAAGACGCTCAACAAGTTTGGACGCTAATGTCTGCATAGCAGCAATCTGCATAGCTTGAGTCTGAATCACCAGCTGTCTTTGAGTATCAGTAGATACAAGAGTATCCACCTGAGATTGTAAAGCAAGCACTTGAGATTCAAGGAAAGTAATCCTATCAGAATCAGAAGGCTTAGAAGGACCAGCCGAAGATTGAGGAACCGAAGTACTAGGAGTAGGAATAATCACAGGAGGAATAGGAGTTAGAACAGGAGATGGATCTTTAGAACGTGGAGGTGTAACTATTAAGGAAGCAACAAAAGTAGCATCCTCTACACCCTGTGAAGATTGAGCAGCAGCAATTGAAGCGGACATAAGCTTTTGAGTTTTAGGATCCGGAATAAAATCACTATCAGAACTCTCATCCACCAATGTTCTTTTTCCAAGTACTGATCCCGAAGGAGGATCCCGAACAGACTTACGTCTTTGTCTTTTGGCTGTAGATTTAAGACGTTTACCAGCATTAGCCAATGGTATACGAGCCAACCTTTCATAATGATCTGAGGAAAAATCTCTAGATTCATCAGATTCGGTTTCTTCAGAAATAGGTAAAATCGTATCACTTGAGCTAGAACTCGACTCATTATCTGTTACAACATTCCCTTCAGCTTCATGAATGGGTGAGTTCACAACGTCATCAACAAAATCATCCATATTCATCCCTAGATCTTGTTCATGTTCATGAACGACCTCTTCTGGTACAGGGTCATTAACAGGTATATCAACCTGAGCTTGTCGAATTGGAACTTGTTCTTGAATAGGAATTTGTTGTTGTACAGGAACTTGTTGTTGTTGAACTTGTACTTGTTGTGGAATAGGTTGATGTGGTTGTTGTTGTTGTTGTTGAACATTCGGACCTTGCACTTGAGCTATCTCATCAGGATGAAACCAGTTGTCATTCGGTGGTTCAACATAATCAGGATTGATTAAGTGACCAAACAATGGAGTATTAACAGGAATCAACGCTGCATTCTGCTGTTTCACCTTAGTGCAATCAGTAAAGATACGCTTGGACATCGGAGTCAAAGTTAATCTAATCAGATGATGTGGGAGATCAGGAAAAAGATGATTCAGAAGCATTTGGATGAACCGAGGATACATAAGAAATCCTTAACCTTCAGCAGGTGTGATTTGCATAACTATCTCTCGATAAATATAACGTGCAAAATTGAACCGCTTGTTGTCAAATCTACCATAGCAGCTTGAAGAGCAGTCTTTAATCCATCTGTACCAGCTTTACAAGGAGATAGACATTGGATAATCACATGCATGAAGTATCTCCATTCACCAACCAAACCACCTTTACGAGCTTGTGTATCATTAGGTCTTCCACGGTAACCCATCCTCTGAAAGCATCCCATAATCAATGTACTAGGATATGATATAGGATCATCAGCAGCACCACCTAGAGCAAGAGCAACATGAATAGTTTCTTCTGATATTGCAATCTCCGTATTGTTTACAGTGGCACGAAGAACACGAGGTTATACGTCAGTATCTTGATGAACTGTGTGTTGATGCACTTTCCTGTGACAACACTCCGGATAGAGTCTTAGTTTGTATGTCTAATGTCTGTATTTTGTCTTTGTATGTAAGAGCTGTTATGTAATAGTTTATCGAGTTGTATTTACTTTTACATAATGTTTGTTGCATTTCTTCCAAGTGTTTTGCGCACTTGTATGTGCGCAGGAGAAAGCTCCTGCGTACTTAGCAAGTACGCAGGAAGACCCATGCGTACTTGTTAAGTACGCAAGAGCATTTGGTCCTGCGCACTTGCTAAGTGTGCAGGCATCAGGTTTGTATAAACAGGATAGGTTGACAGAGGATAAGTACGCAGAACCATTTGTTTAGACGAACTCAGTTTTGCTAAGTACGCAGCTTGTATTCTCTCTGTAACCGTCGAGTGTTTATAATACAAAGAACTTTTATTGTGACTCTCATGTTTGGTTTACTTTGTTTAGTAAGACTCTCCACCTAGTCACGGGTATTCCGCAACCCGGTTTGACTAGTAGACCACTTCCATGTGACGATCCGACACATACGAAGGGACCTACAAGTGGTATCAGAGCACTGCTCTTGAATTCGAGTGTTGTACGTGAGTTTGGAGACGTCTTACTGAGTTTTACGAGCAAAAAGAGGTATTTTTGTTGATTTTTGTGATAATAAAGGGGTAGCTCTTGAGCACTTTTTTAGAAGCAAAAATCTCTCAAAAACCGATTTTTGTTGTGTATTTGTGTGTTTTGAGCATCAAAGTTTGGTTAGAAACTTGTTTCAGGTGAGCATCCTTTGGCTCGATTGCATCCTTTGGCTAGAAACTTGTGTGTTTTGAGCATCCTTTGGCTCGATTGCATTGATCATCAGCCTATTTTTCACTATCTCCGGCGAGTTTCAGGTGACCGGAAAAGTTTGGTGAGAGTAGCTGAAAAGGTGTCCTGCGTACTTACCATTTTTGGTAAAAAGTACAGTTTTCTGCGTACTTACTAACTACGCAAGAGTTATCTCATGCGTACTTACAAGTACGCAAGACTGAACTTGTGCGAACTTAAGTTATATCCTGCTTACTTAATATTTCCTCCTGTGTACTTATCAAGTACGCAAGAGCAAATCTTAACTACGCAAGACCATTTCTCAAGTGCGCAAGGCCAAAACCAAGTGCGCAATAGTGTCTGACTTTTCTGATTTTTTGACCAAGTAATTCACTATGTCAAACCTTCAGAATCTTGGAAACATGTTAAATTATGATAATGAGATCGGTACACCTCAGAAACCGCCTAAACTATTAAATGTAAACGATTATTCGAATTGGAAGGCGCGTTTTGAGCACTACATTTCATACACCGACTCATCATTATGGATACCAATCCTTGAGGGATATAAGCATCCCACACACATCTATCTTGATGAAGAGGTGCCAAAGCCCATCTCCAAGCCTGATGAAGAACAAAAGAAAGCTTATGATCGGGAAAAGAAGGCTCTTGGCTCAATCACTATGTCATTAACTCGGGAATTGTTTCACAGTTTCCGAGGCTATGACACCTCCAAGGATCTTTGGAAAGCACTTCAGAAAAGATTTGAGGGGAACAGTGACATTAAGAAGAGTAAGCGGGATCTTCTCCAGAAGCAGTATGAATGCTTCAATTTCATGGAAAATGAATCGTTAGATGATCTTATCTCTAGATTCTATCATCTACAAATGGAGTTGAAAGCTTTTGAACTGAAATATCCCGATGAAGAACTGGTGGAAAAATTTCTTGATGCTTTGCCACCAAAGTTTGAGATGTATACAACCCTGATGAGGGAAAATCCTAAATTCTATGAGTTAACAGTAGATGAGGCTATTGGTAAGATTCAAGCTCATAACATGAATCTTATGAAGAAGGAGACCTCGGGAAGACCTCAGATACAGGACCCTTCCATGTATCATAATTACAAAGCAAACGAAATCGTTTTAAAGAGTCTGTTGAAACGTTAAAAAAGGAAAAATGTGAATATTCTTTACAAATAAGTGAGCAACAAGTTCACTTGGATATTGCCTATAGGGGGTTAGAAAAACGAAACAATGAAATCAACAAACTGCAAAATGAGATCCTGCAGTTAAAATGTACAAATGAGAAGTTGAAAAACTCTCGCTTTGTGGTGGAGCACTACGAATCAGTACTGAGGAAAATGAAGGGTATAGGTCTTGGTACCAATGCCATTCCTCCACCAATAAGTGGGAAGTTTGTCAATAGCTTGATAGACATTGATCTCACCTGTCTAGATGAGTCCTCTGATAAGGATGATTCCCCTAAAAAGGATGAATCCTCAAGTAAGGCTAACTCCACATCTAGTGAGGAGTATGTTACTGCTTCTGAAGATGGGTCGGTTGACACTTGCCCTGAAGGAGTAGTCTCTGAGGAGTTGTTGACTGAACAGAAAGTCCACAAAAACATTATCACTAATAGTGATAACTGCATTTTAACTGAACCTGATATAATTGAAACAATTGATAAACTTAAGGTAATGCTTTACGGGGGTTATAAAAATATTACCCAAGTTAAGAAAGAGGCTTTTTCAGCTCATTATGGGCTTGGTTACAAAGAGAATTTGCAAAAGTATTATACCCCTAAAAACCAAACTGAAAAAGGTCAGACTTCTGTTCATAAACCAACTCCTCCTACTCATAATGGAGAGTTTTCTAAGGCCAGATTTAATGAGCCTTACAAGAGAACTTATGTAGACAAGAGGAACTGTTTTCACTGTGGCTTGGTTGGGCACATTGTTGTGAACTGTCCTTCTAAGAACCAAGGGAAACAGCATGTTGTTTCACAGCCTGCTGTTATCCCCAGGTCGCCACCAGTGAAACCATCTCCCAAAAGTCCAAAGCAGAATGTGGTGAAACCACCAGTACAACCTATGGGAAAACCTAAGATTAAGTCTGAGGTCAAACCATCTGTTGCAAGAAAGGTAAAGCAACCTGCTGTACCTCGTGTGTCTACATCTGGTAGTACACGCACTGGTGAGAAATCTGTGGCTAGACTCTCTAAGCCACAAAGAAGAAGAAGGAATAAGAGGTTGAGAAAACTGGAACAGCTGACTAAGACTCAATCAAGTGAAGCTTCCACAAGTTCACCGGCTGTGGTTGAGCCAAAGTCTACTGTTCTGGTTAAGAATCAAAAGAGATCCTGGAACAAGAAAGTTAAAAGTTCTCAATCTCCTGTTCCAAATTCATCCAAAGATTCACCAATTTCAAACAGTCATTATGAATGTGAGTTGAAAGAAGTAGTTTATTTTGAGAAGGATGGACGACCCAAGACCACAATGGCTTGGGTCTCCAAAACTAACTAATTCTTTTGTTACTCGTGCAGGGACGTCCGAAGGGTACTATCTCTAACCGTTGCTATGTAGATAGTGGATGCTCCCGGCACATGACAGGAAACATGGCCTTGCTTCAAGACGTTAAACCATTCAGAGGCGGCTATGTAGCCTTTGCCGGAAACGGTTGTGTCAGCTTTGACAATGTCAACTTCTGCGAGCAGCTGAAGCATAACCTGTTGAGTGTCTCCCAAATGTGTGACAAGGAGTACTCGGTGATGTTTGACAAATCTGAATGCCTGATTCTCAAACCTGGTTTTGAGGTTCCCGAAGACTGGCTTCTGATGAGAGAGCCAAGAACAAACGACACCTATCCGATCGATATGAGCGTGGCAACAACCACCTCATCAGTTCCTACATGTTTGCTTACCAAAGAGACAGAACTTGACTCCATCTTGTGGCATAGGAAACTCGGACATATTTCTTATCGTAAAATGAATCATCTTGTCCGAAACGGTTTGGTAACCGGGGTTCCTAAGCTGAGGTTTACCGTTGCAGATGACTGTATGCCTTGTAAAAAGGGCAAACAGCAACGGAAGTCTCACAAGCCCAAGCTCCAAAACTCTATCGATACCCTTTTGGAGCTATTACACATGGATCTGTTTGGCCCCATAAGTATCAGGAGTATTGGAGATAAGTCATTCTGTCTGGTTGTAACTGATGATTACTCACGTTTTTCTTGGGTTCATTTTTTAGGTACTAAAAACGAGACTGCTGATATTCTTCAATACTTGATCCTGAGCTTGGAATCTCTTTGCAAGCTGAAAGTGAAAAGAATTAGGAGTGACAACAAAACTGAGTTCAAGAATAACTTGATGGAGCTTTTCTGTCTCAAGAAAGGGATCCGTCACGAATTCAGCGCGCCGTACACGCCTCAGCAGAATGGAGTTGCTGAAAGGAAGAACAGAACACTGATTGAGACTGCAAGGACTATGCTGTCAGATGCAAAGCTTCCTGTCACTTTCTGGGCAGAAGCCGTTAATACAGCTTGTCACGTCTTAAACAGGGTTCTGGTTGTGAAGAGGCACAACAAAACTTGCTACGAGTTGATCAAAAATCGACTTCCCAATCTTGATTACCTAGTTCCTTTCGGTAGTCCTTGTTCCTTGTTGCTACAGTACAAAGACCGCAAGTCTAAGTTTCATGCAAAAGCGGTGGAAGGCATCTTCTTAGGATACGTTGCCAACTCGCCTTGCAAGAGAGTGTACAATATAGGAACTCGTACTGTCGAGGAATGGTTTGAAGTGGATTGCAGTAAACACAGCATTCCACCAGAACCAAAAGGTCCAGCTTGGGGTTTTGATTATGATGCACTATTCAAGTCTTTCAATCTTCCTGACTTATCTGATGAAGACGCCGCAAATGTCTATGATTTATTGCGTGGCGACAATGACTCCAGTTTTTCTACTCGTGCTACTGTACCAATTATAACTCCTGATTCCAATGCTGCATCTGCATCTGGAACTCATGACAGTGATAACAGTGAAGGTGTTCATGTTGTTGGAAATGATGATCAAGCCAATCCTAACACAATTATAGGAAATGAAGCTCCAGCTGATCCAATTAACATTGAATCTTCTTCCTCTGGAACATAGGAAATGAGGGAGTTAAGCACGAATCTAGATCCAGTAATTCAAGAACCGATTGTACCGGAGACGAGGGTGCATAGGAATCATCCAATCGACAACATTATTGGTGATCCTTATGCCGGTGTTCAGACTCGTCATAGAACCATCACTGAGAACACCAGTCTTTACACAGAGATATTTGACACTGGTGTCATGGAAACATGTCTGCATGCTGCATTTGTGTCCCAGTTAGAGTCGAAGAATGTGAATGAGGCTCTCACTGACAACTGCTGGATTGAGGCGATGCAAGATGAACTATCTCAATTCCAAAAGTTGCACGTGTGGGATTTAGTTGACTTGCCAAAAGGCTTTCATCTAATTGGTACGAGATGGGTGTTCAAATGCAAGACGGACGATCGTCTTGTTGTTGTGAAGAACAAAGCAAGATTGGTTGTTCAGGGTTTTTATCAACAAGAGGGCTTGGATTACAATGAGGTATATGCCCCAGTTGCTAGAATTGAGGCCATTCGACTGTTCTTGGCTTATGCCACATATGTCGGCTTCAAGGTCTATCAACTTGATGTGAAGAGTGCTTTCCTTTATGGTAAGGTGCATGAAGAAGTCTATGTCACTCAACCTCCCGGTTTTGAAGATCCGCATAATATCAATAAAGTGTACAAACTCGACAAAGCACTTTATGGTCTTCATCAAGCACCGCGGGCATGGTATGAGACATTATCTAAGCATTTACTGTCTAATGGTTTTGACCGTGGACAGATTGACTCGACTCTCTTCATACGAAAAGCAGGAGGTGACATTCTTCTTGTGCAAGTATATGTCGACGACATTATCTTTGGGTCGACCAATGAAGGGATGTGTAGGGAATTCGAGAAGGTGATGAAGTCCAAGTTTGAAATGAGCAATATGGGTGAACTGTCATTCTTTCTAGGTCTGCAAGTCAGTCAAAGAGAGAATGGAATTTATCTACATCAAACTAAGTACGTGCAGGACATCTTGTCAAAATACAAGATGAGTGATAGCACTACTTATGCCACACCAATCCCAGTCAATCATGGTTTGCATCCCGACAGAGATGGAAAGGATGTGGACAGCAGGTTGTACCGTGGGATGATCGGATCACTTATGTATCTCACAGCTTCAAGACCCAATATAATGTTTGCTGTATGTTTGTGCTCAAGGTTTCAGTCTCAACCGAAGGAGTCACATATGATAGCTGTGAAGAGAATTTTCAGATATCTGGAAGGGAAACCCCGATTAGGTCTTTGGTACTCTAAGCAGCAGTCATTCGACTTCAAAGCCCACACTGATTCAGATTATGGCGGTTGTAACCTTGACAGAAAGTCAACTTCTGGTGGATGTCAATTCTTAGGAGACAGACTGGTCTCCTGGCAGTGCAAGAAGCAGTCAACGGTTTCTGTTTCAACTTGTGAAGCAGAATACATTGCTGCAGCAAGCGGTTGTTCTCAGATACTGTGGATTCAGCAGCAGTTGAGAGACTACGGCTTAAACTTCACTGGAACTACTCTATTCATTGACAACAATGCCACCATGTCCATCACAAATAACCCGGTGAAACATTCCAAAACTAAACATATAGAGATTCGCCATCATTTCATCCGTGACTGTGCTGAAAAGCATTTAATTGAACTTGTAAAGGTTCACACGGATGACAATCTTGCTGACCTTTTCACAAAGGCATTTGATCGATCCCGTTTTGAGCATCTTGTCAACTTGATAGGAATGTTCAATCCTGAGTGAAAACTAAGTTTTCTTAAATCATTTCAACTCATGGAAGTTAAATTTTTAATTCTTTTAAATTTTCTGTATAGTTCTTTTAGTCTTTAAAATATTTTACAAAAACCAAAAAAAAAAATAGAAAATGGAGAAAATTTCAAAGTTAACTTGAGAAAAGAGGAAATGATAGTACATCAGAAATGATCTAAACACCATAGACTGCTCATATGGGAAATGATTGCGTCATGCTTACTTATCTGTTTAAAATTATTATGCTTTTAATCTGTTTATTTACAAGTAATTTGAATTGTCAGTAGGCTGTATGCGTCTTTGAATCACTAGTAGTGTGGAAACTAAATCTAAATTACAACCGTGATTTGAACCCATGTTTGCAAGTGTGTGTGTGTGTAAAAGAATAGAAAAGATCATTATTAGATAAAGGATGTTAGATTTTGACAATAATTTTCTTTTGAGATCAGTTTCGGGTTATGTTGTTAGCACAATTAATGCGGTTCATCTCACTGCCCATACTCACAAGTATGCAAGGAGAGATTGAATCAAGACATGTCTCTACATTAACCGTTGAGCATGTATTCACCCTTGAATCACTCCTGATTCATTGAAATCAAATCCAGATAAAAGTTGGATCCCCTTACCTTATATTCAAACACCATGTTCATTATCCCGAATCATCATACCGATATTCAAAGAAGAAAATCACATGAAACCAAGAAAAAGAATCACTCGATTCCGAATCTTATGATTCCTGATAATCCTTATGAATTCTGCTTGATTTTTCTGTGCTAATTTGATGTAACTTCATTCTGAAAATTAAGAAAATAATTGGAAAAATCTTAGATGCCTTGAAGATAGTGCAAGTTATAATAGCATTTCAGTGGGGTACACGTTGTATATCTTATAATTAATACCTTAACACACAAGAACATGATACAAAGATGCGTATAGTTTCAAATCTTATAATATTGTCAACTTGAATTACTTGTTTATATGGTTCTTACGTATGAATAAAGAGTAATACATGACATGATCCCATATTCTTTGATGTTTATATTGTATCGTTTTTGCTATAAGTTAGCCTGATATGATCCTCTGCTCGTGTCTTTGATCAAAAATAGCTTGTGTAAATGATTGTATATATCTATCTTGAAAAGCACAAAAAGATTTTAAGTTTTTAAGTTTATGCATTGTTCAAGTTTAATCAGAAAAAGCCAAAAAATATTTTATGTTTAATCTTCATGAATTGTATTTGAATCCTCTTGGTTGAATAGTTTTATCTTGTTCGTTATTTGACTTGAAAATCTTCATAAATTCTGAGTTGAAAAGTTGCGCACTTAAGGTTTCTGCGCACTTAGCAAAGTACGTACGAAGTAAAACTTGCGCACTTAGCAAGTACGCAAGAGTTAAGCCTTGCGCACTTGTTAAGTACGCAAGAGTTAATTCGTGCGCACTTAACAAGTACACACGAACAATTTCTGAGGGGTATAAATCCGACAATTAGAAAATTTTCAGGTTTTATGCTTTCAAACCTAATTTTTTTTCCCCCTGCAATTTTTCTCTCAAAATCGAGTGTGTTCAAACCCTCTTTTCATCCCGTCAATACTTTCATCATCGTATTACATCTCATTGGTGAGAATCTAGGGCAATTCCAACCGTAGATTCATGACTTTTGGACCGATTTGACATAGAAATTTTTTTTTTGTTAAATCCGATAAAGTTTTTGGGAAAATGGGATTGTTTGGGTAACTTATTATCATTAACATGCTAATAGATAGCTTAATCGATCCTATAATCATCTTTCTGGTCCTCGATTTGATCCTTCGGTTGAAACTGAACCATCATTGGATCGAGAGACTGGCTAGGTCAAACTTGGTGCTAGTGTTGGTAGTTTTTGGTGTCGAGAATGGTCCCGTAAGTTAGAATCCTTGGTTCCGACTGATTGGCGACCTATTCAACCCAATTTTGTGCAATCTGTATTATTTTCAAAATTTCTGAAAAAGTTTTTGCTAAGGGTTGTTCTTGCGCACTTAGCAAGTACGCAAGAAGTAATTCTTGCGTACTTGTTAAGTACGCAAGAGGAAAAACCTGCGCACTTGCTAAGTGCGCAGGACCAACACTTAGAAATTTTTTCTAAGTCTGAAAAATTTTTCAAAGTGTAAACTACTATACTGTGTCATGTATGTCTACTTCCAATGTTATAGGTTGTTCTGAATATGTATTATGTGTGTGTTTGCAGGCTATGGCTCGTGCATTCACTGACGAATTCAACCTCGTGGCTTGTAGAATGGAAAGGCGCAGCCTTGCAGTACAGGGAGATTGTGGATTTTCTCAACAGATCCAGAATATGTTTTGCAATCTCAGCAAACCCAACAGTCTCAAGACCTTACCTGGAGCAATTCTGGGAGACTGCAGAGCACGATTGCACGGTGTCCCCTAATTTCATAAGGGCAACCGTTGATGGTCGGGCAATTGCATTCTCTGAAGATACAATAAGGAGAGTATCGCGGTTCGGAGACCTTGCTACCGACCCGACATCCTATCCAGATTACTATGTGGATGGGTGTTGGAGGCATAGAATGGGGTATGTCGGGGCAAGGGACTATGCTTCTTACAAGAAGATGTGAGTATTGAATCAATGGCGTTATTTTGCCCACATCATGATCGTGTGCATCTCATCCAGGAAAGCGGGGAAAGATGCCATGGGTCATGACCTAGCAACGGCCATGGTGGGCCTGTCTCTCAATCGGGGCTATAACTTCTCTCGCTATATTTTCAAAGCACTAAATGACCAGATAAATACAGCAGAGAGGTTCAGGTTCCTTTTGTACCCGAGGTTTGTGCAGCTACTGATCGATGATGCACTGCCAAACCTACGTGCTATCGGGGAGAGACTGCAGGTAAAACGGGTGGACAAGAGAGTCTTTGAACAGTTTTTAAAGCCAGGCAGTGTAGAACCTACCCCTGAGCATACTGAACTCTTCGGCCACCTGATTAATGAAGCATACGTCGCTCCGGAGGACTGGAACTGGTATAGTCCCAACTCGGGACCAGAGATGAGTGATCACTCTGATGAAGAACAAGAGAATGAGGATGATGAAGGTGATGATGAACATGAAGGTGATGAGGAAGGTGGTGTTGGTGGTGCTGAGGAATCCGATTCGGAGGCAACAGAATCAGATTCTTCTGATTCCGATGACGCACCATCACAGGTACATCCGAGAAGGTTGGCACAGGTTACCCTGCCTGCGTCATCTTCAAGAAGAAATGCAACAAACATTATGTAAAAGTAAATACAACTCGATAAACTATTACATAACAGCTCTTACATACAAAGACAAAATACAGACATTAGACATACAAACTAAGACTCTATCCAGAGTGTTGTCACAGGAAAATGCATCAACAAACTCCCCCTTGACAACAGCTCAGGATCTTCATTGTCTTCAGTCTTCAATCTTCAGTCTTCACAGCACTGGTTCCTTAGCTTCCATCTTCTTTTTGTAATCAAGACAAAACTTGATTAACTTGTCGTATTTGGCCGAGAGAAGCTTTGTCCATTCATCAGTGTGGATGCAGAACTTGTCTGCTAGTACCTCCAGATCTTTCATAGAGAAATTGATGAAGCAAACTTCATCGAAAACCCTGATCACTTTCTTTGGCACTGTGTTTCCACTATCTGACTTACCTTTACCCACAACCACAGCCTCGCCCGTTTTTGGATCAATGTACCAGTACCACATGTCACCAAGAATATCCTGAGGTAACTTGCTCAGGGGAATCTTAGTTTCACATCGCACTGGCTTGTATACCAATCTCTTTAAGGGTTTCTTAGTCACAGGATGCACAGCGTGCTTATCCTTGACTCTTCTGGGCACCTGAGGCTTGAGGTATTCAAATTTCCCTAATCTTGCTTCCCGCTGTAGTGTAACCCACAAACCCATTGCTACTGCATTACTCGAGTGACTCAGCAGGTCGCGGTTTGCGAGGTTCACAAGGTCGTACTTGGGTAAAGAGTTGAACGCCTCATTGGTGGGTTTCAAGTATTGAACTCCCCCAGATCTTTTGATGGCGAATAGCTGCTTGTCCTCCTCGAACCTAACAGCCAAGATCATACATGTCGCTCCGTGCTTGTCTGTGATAGACGTCTTTTACCACACGGGAGCTGGACCCTTTGTAGATGCAGAAGGCATGTCTTTCTCTTTCGGTGCCTCGGGGTCCACAGGTGTAGGGTCGAATGGGGAGGCTTCAGTTGTAGCTTCAACATTACTTGCCATGTCAACTGAGCCTGTGTCTGTTTCGAGCAAAGATTCGAGCGATGGTATTTCAAAGATCTCACCATCCTCTAACTCGTACTCTAGTTCCCCGTCGCCCTTGGGAATCTCGATTATCACATCATCATCATCATCGTTCCAATCATCACCAGAGTCGATCTCTCCTTCTTCCAGATTAAGGAGAGCATCGATCTATGCTTCTTTAGAATAGTCAGGCTCGAGATAGAGAATCTCATCAGCCACTGACTTCCCTTTATCTCCACCACCACCACCAGAGGTATCACCACCCTCTTGCTGAGTAGACTCCCCCTCAGCCAATGGAACAGAAGAGATGGGCACAATCGCCAAAGCTAGGTGCTCACCTCCACTAGGACCGACTTCAGGATCCTTGTCTTTATCATCATCCTTAGTCAGATCGACTGGATGAGAAGACTCGGCACCGGTGGATTTCTTTTCTTTGTCTTTGTCTTTGTCTTTGTCTTTCTCTTTCTCTGTCTCTGTCTCCTTCTCCCCCTGAGCACCGAGCTTCTTGGTCAGTTCTTCAACTAATTTGACCATCGCTTCGTGCTCTTTTCTCTGCAAATCCATCCTTAGCTCAAGTGAAGTTATGTGGCCTAGAATCATTTCATTCATCTTCATTAAAAGTTCATTATGTGCCATCACATTCTTTAGCCGCTCATTAGTCCCTGTTCTCTGGCTATGGAGAATCCTAACTTCATCGGCCAGAGAATTGATCTGTGCTTGTTGAGCATCAGACTCCTCCTTTGACTTTTGAATTGTCTTCAACAGTTCAGCAACTTGGGTCTCTAGCACATCGATCCTTGCATCATTCGGATCAGGATGCCTAGAGGATGAGGCTTCGGCATTATGTGTGGGAGAGGAGAAGATTGTGTCAAAGTCAAACCCTTGTGAGAAATCACCATAGTTGAAGGGTTGACCTGACGGCTCTTTGGTGGGTGTTGGAATTGGGGATGTAATGATGGGAGTTATGGTTGGGGTGACGGTGACTGACTCCGTGAGAATTGGAGTAGTCACTATCACCTGGACAGTTGGAGTAGGGAGGGTCACCGTCACAGGAATCTCCTCTGTGACCGCCGTGACAGCCACATCTGCTTGTACTAGTGGCCTTCTCCTCCGTCTATACAGTTGATGTTCTGATGGGGTAGATTCTAACTCTGATCTGGCAGCTTCAACCTGTCAACAGGTTAGCAATGTGGTCAACAGGTTAGCAATGTGGGATTACATGCATGCATGAGCGGATACGGCTTTTGGGGGATTTCCCTTGTATAACTAATTGTTATGGATCATATTTGTGAAATCTTAATCTTTTGTAAACTCAAATTTATATTTTGGGATGTAAAACTTTAAACTTGAATTGGTATCCAATCAGTATGTATGTGTCTGCGGTAATCATATGCTTTGAAAATGAGCGAACGTTATGCCTCGTGTTTCAGCCAAGGCGGGGTGTGACAGAACTTGGTATTAGAGCCATTGATTATAGCGAACTAGGAGTCTAAAACTGAACCTAGTCTATAATTTAAATGACTCATTAAAACATTTTTGTTGCATAAGCATTACATAATCATTCATCATGTCATATGGATATTGTAATTGCATCATATCGTCATACGATGCTCACATCCCCACTTCTGACTCTGACGATGAGTCGTCAGAGCACCCTCACCTACTAGAGAGGAGACTCCCATCACACATCCCCGGTATAGGGTGTAGACCCGTATCTCTTGGAGAGCCACCTATCTGCTACCGCAAGAAGAGCGGAGAACCGATCATGATCAAGAGCGCCAGGAAGAGGACGCGACTGCCTCAAAAGAGGACTCTGGCCGCTCGAGACCCCGAGGACCAGGAGACTAGAAAGGAGCCGCCCAAACAGCAACCTAGCTAACACCCTACCACCAGCGGGATGTCCCGTACTCTTACACGTTGGAGAGAGATGGAGGGCATCACTTCCGTATTTGAGCTCAGGGAGTCATCAAACTCCCCATCACAGCTGCACCGCACTAGGGAGGACATGCAGCTCACAGTTCCTACCTTAGTATCCCATGTGCACACACACGAGGAGCGTCTTGATGACCTCCTAGATGACATTCGGGCACATGGGGATGCATTTACTCGGCTGCAGCAAGGGCTCGGATCCCGAGTAAAGACACTAGAGGACACCACCAGAGACCTGCAGGGTACCACTGATTACCTGGAGATGAGGGCTGATATGGATTGGCTGTTGACTACCACGGTTCGAGACAGTGTGGAGGCCCTAAAGGAGAGGACTTTGGCTGCAGAGTTTTTAGCTAGATCCAGTCTTGTCATGGCTGGACTTGCAATGATGATTGGAATGTACTCTCACTTCTTTCATTAGACCTATTGTAGGGCCTCATGGCACTTCTAAGGATCGTTCTCGTGATAAGACGTGTCGTTAACTAGGAGTGCGGAACCAACGAATCAATGATTGCATACACAAAAGACAATATAGACAATCAACTAAATAACATTCACGCTTGTATTCCAATTCTCAATAGAGTTTACAAACTTAATTAGATCAAACTCTGTTCTATTTTTCTGTGTATTATCGATCCTTACAAACTGACTCTGTAAACTCTATTTATAGACATCTGACCTGCATTAGGTGAACTTAACAAGTTCGCCTCTAACAGACTAAGCGAACTTAACAAGTTCGCCTCAGATAGACTTAAGCGAACTTAACAAGTTCGCCTCTGTTAGACTAGGCGAACTTAACAAGTTCGCCTCTAGCATAACTTGCATAAACACTTAGAACATATTACATTACAAAAACATAAAGACATTAGATCTAAACTATTACAAAGCTTTTTTCATTACAATCTATGTCCTAACAGACTCCCCCTTGACAATAGCTTGATCTTCAGTCTTCTGTCTTTATGATGAGCTCTTCCAATTATCCGGTAATCTGCTGCCTGCATGCACTCCATATCTTCTACATATCTCCAACACTCTCTTATACTGCAATCCTTGTTCTCTCCATTCATCAGTGAACATGATTTCATTCTTTCTCAGCGTTCTCTGATCTTTCTTTGAAAAATTAATAAGATTCATTGCGTCAAAGAAACACACAATGACCTTATTGTCTTTATCTTCAATCCTTGCTTCACCAGTATTAACATCTACATACCACCATTTCATATTCCCAAGGAAATCTTGAGGAATTTTCTTCAATGGTATTTTGTGTACAGCACGTATTGGTTTGGATTTGTACTTCCAGGTCACTTTCCTAGTCTTTTGATCTATGTTCTTCACTCTCTTTCCTTTTTGAGGCTTTAGCTTTTCATACTTCCCCGAACCACCTTCTCTCTTGATCAGATTTGCAATTACATCAACTAATCCAAACTTGGATCTATTAATAAGTGGCTTTGAAGCTAGACCATTCATTTCACACCTTGGCAAGGTATGAAATACTTGATCATCGGCTTTAAGTACTGAACACCATCAGATCTTTTAATAGCAAATAATTTTGTGTCATTATTATAAAACCAACTTATGATTCTTCCTACACACCTCTCTTTATTCAAATAGTTTTCTTTCAGAGCAGGTTGTGCTTGAGACTTGGGTAGCACCTTCATCCAGCTATTCAAAACTTCTATTCACTGTTCTCTAGTCATACCTGTATTTCTGTACATCACAGGTTCTTCATTCACCTTTGGAGACTCAGTGTGAGTAGCATTAGCTTCAGCATGTGTATTGGATTGAATGTTTTCATCATCAGTATCAATTTTAGAATCAGTAGTATCTTCAGGCAGTGTGATGTCTTCAAATGAGTCCATAGAATCTGTTGCTCCTTCATAAGTAAACTCAGGAATAACATCATCTTGGATGAAGTTATAAGGGACATTAAGACCATCACAACCTTCATAAATCACTTTATCTTGACTTTTCTCTATCTCTATCTCCACTATCACTCCTTCTTCTATTTCATTATCCGACACATCATCTTCTATGTCACTGAATAATTCATTAATGCCATCAAGACATGCTATCTTTTTAGCTTCTTCCCCCTCAGACTCTGCAAAGAACTCCAATAATAATATTTCTTCTTCATTAACTCCAGAACTATCTTTGTTTCCATCAATGGATTGTGATGTCGACTCCCCATGAACTATAGATATACGATTAACGTCAGCGTATTGACGGTCACCCTCAATATTACCAGAAGACTCATTGTCTTCATCATCATGTCATTGAATAGACTCAGTGTGACATGTATCACGTATCCTTAACTCCCCCTGAGCATCAAGACGCTCAACAAGTTTGGACGCTAATGCCTGCATAGCAGCAATCTGCATAGCTTGAGTCTGAATCACCGGATGTCTTTGAGTATCAGTAGATACAAGAGTATCCACCTGAGATTGTGTCACACCCCGACCGATGGCGGAATCATCGGGGCGGGACATGTAAGACTGTTCATAGCACATGGTTGACTAAATTGAAATATATTAAAGTCAAGTTTCCATTACAAGTAATCCAAGTACAAATCAATTTCAAACAAAGAACATAAAATAACTCATAAAATTCTTGTTTTGTTTTGCTAAGTCCAAATCCTATATTGAGCACATCTTGAGTCATTCTCACATATTGGGGCCTGAAACATGAATAAAATAAAGTCAACTAAAAAGTTGGTGAGTATAACACAGTTGTATATAGATAGCATATAATTTGTAAACCAAATCCTTTACATAACATGATAAATAAGGCATTTATGGGGAGCAGCTATTGTGTAACCAAACGTACAATCAAACCTTTGTAACTAGCATGCAAAACAAAGTGTGTTGTCGGTTTCAATCACCGCGTACCATGGGTGGAATTGTCAGACTCAATAGATCCATCATTGAAAACCGTCGGCTTGAAAAGTTAATGATTGCACATAATAGCATACAAGAGGTTAACACACGTAGCACTCGGGCATAAAGCTCAAATTGCACACATGAATTTAAGTAGGATTTGTACTTGTGTTGTTTGCGTAAATGTAAACATGTAAGTTGAATAGTGTTCATGTTTCACCCCAAAAATGTAAAAGAGTAAAAAGGGGTTGTGAATACTCACATGTTTCGAAGGCGTAGCTAGCACAAATACTAAGTAGTATAATGATCCTTGAGATGCACAAGATAACCTAAAGTGTAATATATATTGCATTAATAATGCACAATAGTCTAAGTCTACGTCTATGGTTGAATTGGATGGAGTTAGTGATTTGGTACTTGAAAGTAAAATAGAAGGTTTGAAATGAATATTCTTAGAACATTTTAAATAAATGTTGAGTTTGGGATAATTACTTAAGTAGATTAAATAATTATTGTTTATGGAAATAATGTAGGTATTATATGTAATTTAGTATAACTAAATAAATGTTTTTGTTTACTTATAAATCAAATAAATAATTATTAACTTATTCATTTATTTATAAAAAAAATGTAACTTAAACATTAAAATATTATTTAAGAGTAGGATTTATAAATTAAATGTTTGAACTTTTAAATAATTTCCATTTATCTTAAGATTAAACATTTGATCTTTTATAAATAAAATAATACTGATTTTTTATAATTTCAATCACTTTTATTTTAGAAATTAATCTGAAATACAATGTGTTTAAAAAAAAATAAAAGTTATAAATATTCTGCCAACACACACGACCGTGCCAGCTAAGGGCACGATCGTGCTAGGTCGGGCGCGACCGATCGAGACAGGGCGCGACCGCGCTGGTCAAACAGAGGACAACTAGCCAAGACACTAGGCACGACCGTGCCTCGGACAGGCACGACCGTGTCTATGCTTCAGGGGCACAACCAGAACTAGCCAGCGAGCATGTCTGGGTCTGAGCAGGAGGCACGACCGCGTTGTATGTCAACACGACCGCGTCTCCCGAGGCACGACCGCGCTAGATGATTAGCGCGACCGTGTCTCTTTCAAAACAGACACGAATTGGTTGATCCTTATATTGATGGAGTCGGAATTGATAGGGCTTTCATTCACAAGGTTATTACGAGTCTGTTGGTGTAGATTAATTGTGTTTAAAACATGTTTATGACCGGATTTGATTAAACTATTTTGAATGAAAATATGGTTTCGGGTTCGAGTAGATTTCGATATTGAATGCCCAAATTAGTTTGGGGCTTTTGATCTATAGAATAAATCGACTGAGGGGAAGGTTTCAATTACCCGACAGGACGACGAATTGATAGCGGACGGGTAGAACAAGTTCCGACGTCGGCGGTGTGGTCTCCGGTGCTCTCTGCCGCAACTCCGACCAAAATGATGTCTTCTGAAGCCTTAGGGAAGATCGATTAATGTGTTGGTTTGCTTGGTGGAGAGGATTTACAATGAAACGATGAATTTGATGGTCACAAAGGAGAGTCTTGATACTTTGGAAAATGATCGATCAAGACGGGTTCATTGGCTATAATGAAAATGATTTAAACTCTTAATTGTTTGTTAATGTGAGAAAAGGTTACGAAACCGAACGGTCCAGCGATTAAAGGCTGTTTTTATGTTTCAACTGGTGTGAGGCGCGACCGTGCCTATAAGAGGCGCGACCGTGCCAGACGAGGCGCGACCGTGCCAAAACGTGGCGCGACCGTGCCGGACGAGGCGCGACCGTGCCAAAACGTGGTGCGACCGTGCTGGACGAGGCGCGACCGTGCCAAAACGTGGCGCGACCGTGCCTACTAGGGTTTCTGGTTATTTACAAAATCAGCCCTTGCAAATTCAGCTTTGACAGAATTAGCTTGGTTAGGATTTAACAGAACACCTAACGGGATTACTAACTGAGTTAACTCTAGGAGGTGTTACCACGTGATTTGAGTTCTAAAACTTCGGATTTAAAAATGCGTTTAGCTAAAAATTGATGAGGTGTGGGTTTGAACAAGTACAAAGTTTAATGATGTACCGTTATTTTATTAATTTAAATAAATTAAAATAGGGTTGGAAAATCGGGAATGTTACAGATTGTAAAGCAAGCACTTGAGATTCAAGGAAAGTAATCCTATCAGAATCAGAAGGCTTAGAAGGACCAGCCGAAGATTGAGGAACCGAAGTACTAGGAGTAGGAATAATCACAGGAGGAATAGGAGTTAGAACAGGAGATGGATCTTTAGAACGTGGAGGTGTAACTATTAAGGAAGCAACAAAAGTAGCATCCTCTACACCCTGTGAAGATTGAGCAGCAACAATTGAAGCGGACATAAGCTTTTGAGTTTTAGGATCCGGAATAAAATCACTATCAGAACTCTCATCCACCAATGTTCTTTTTCCAAGTACTGATCCCGAAGGAGGATCCCGAACAGACTTACGTCTTTGTCTTTTGGCTGTAGATTTAAGACGTTTACCAGCATTAGCCAATGGTATACGAGCCAACCTTTCATAATGATCTGAGTAAAAATCTCTAGATTCATCAGATTCGGTTTCTTCAGAAATAGGTAAAATCGTATCACTTGAGCTAGAACTCGACTCATTATATGTTACCACATTCCCTTCAGCTTCATGAATGGGTGAGTTCACAACGTCATCAACAAAATCATCCATATTCATCCCTAGATCTTGTTCATGTTCATGAACGACCTCTTCTAGAATAGGGTCATTAACAGGTATATCAACCTGAGCTTGTTGAATTGGAACTTGTTCTTGAATAGGAATTTGTTGTTGTACAGGAACTTGTTGTTGTTGAACTTGTACTTGTTGTGGAATAGGTTGATGTGGTTGTTGTTGTTGTTGTTGAACATTCGGACCTTGCACTTGAGCTATCTCATCAGGATGAAACCAGTTGTCATTCGGTGGTTGAACATAATCAGGATTGATTAAGTGACCAAACAATGGAGTATTAACAGGAATCAACGCTGCATTCTGCTGTTTCACCTTAGTGCAATCAGTAAAGATACGCTTGGACATTGGAGTCAAAGTTAATCTAATCAGATGCTGTGGGAGATCAGGAAAAAGATGATACAGAAGCATTTGGATGAACCGAGGATACATAAGAAATCCTTAACCTTCAGCAGGTGTGATTTGCATAACCATCTCTCGATAAACATAACGTGCAAAATTGTACCGCTTGTTGTCAAATCTACCATAGCAGCTTGAAGAGCAGTCTTTAATCCATCTGTACCAACTTTACAAGGAGATAGACATTGGATAATCACATGCATGAAGTATCTCCATTCACCAACCAAACCACCTTTACGAGCTTGTGTATCATTAGGTCTTCCACGGTAACCCATCCTCTGAAAGCATCCCATAATCAATGTACTAGGATATGATATAGGATCATCAGCAGCACCACCTAGAGCAAGAGCAGCACGAATAGTTTCTTCCGATATTGCAATCTCCATATTGTTTACAGTGGCACGAAGAACACGAGGTTCTACGTCAGTATCTTGATGAACTGTGTCCCAAAATTGCTGAATATACACCAGACTAATGTATGGATCTACAGATAATGTGAAACGAAGTCATGAACGATTTAGAAATCCAATAATTCCTTGAAAGTTTACGGCCTCTGACATGTTAGGATCTAACAATGCCACTTGGTTATGTTTGTATTCGACGCGACGAGCCATCTGAAAAATATTTGGACAACAAACACATTAGACAAATAACAAACACAAACAACACGAAAAACAAATTTGAAACAAAAACAAAAAAAAATTAAAAAAATTTACAAGTCCAAAACCCTTCTGACCCCTAGGCGAACTTAATAAGTTCGCTTAGTGTTGCAAGAGGCGAACTTATTAAGTTCGCTTGAACAAGTTCGCCTGAACTGTCTGACGTTTCAAATACCAATACCAGAAATCAACCATCTTCAAATCGAATGAAAAAACATGAAATAAGCATTTGAATCACATCGATTAACACTCATGAATCAATATCAATGATCAATTTTATGATTTGAGGCAGAAGAAACAGCAATTTTAGGGCAAAACAGTCCCGATGAAAAACCGACTGAAAAACGTAATTTTCTAACTATTGAACGGATGAAAATCGATGAAAATACCTTAGTCACGTTCGCAATTCAAATTCAAACCAGAAGATACCTGTAAACAACCCAACAATCACTAATTTTGAAAATTTTAAAAAAATTAGAAACAGACAAGTTCGCTTGAAAGTTTGAAGAGGATGACTGATTAAGTTCGCCTGAACAAAACCTTACACAGATTAAGTTCGCTTATTTAGGCGAACTTGTTAAGTTTGCTTAACAAGCCCTAGGCGAACATAATAAGTTCGCTTCACCAACATCAGGCGAACATATTAAGTTCCATTCACTAAAGTTAGGCGAACATAATGTCTTCAACATTTCCCTTAATCAAATTTTTACCAACTTTCAACCCATCACTTCTTGAACTTCCATCAGCAAGTCTTGTTGTGTCGCTTGACGGTCGTTATAAGACGTGTCGTTAACTCGGAGTGCGGAATCCAACGAATCAACGATTTCATACACAAAAGACAATATAGACAATCAAGTAAATAACATTCACGCTTGTATTCAAATTCTCAATAGAGTTTACAGACTCAATCAGATCAAACTATGTTATGTTTTTCTGTGTATTATCGATCCTTACAAACTGACTCTGTAAACTCTATTTATAGACATCTGACCTGCATTAGGCGAACTTAACAGACTAAGCGAACTTAATAAGTTCGCCTCAGATAGACTTAAGCGAACTTAACAAGTTTGCCTCTGTTAGACTAGGCGAACTTAACAAGTTCGCCTCTAGCATAACTTGCATAAACACTTAGAACATATTACATTACAAAAACATAAAGACATTAGATCTAAACTATTACAAAGCTTTTGTCATTACAAAGTATGTCCTAACACCTATGATGGGCGGGTTGTGCCCATCTAACATTATGTAGTTTAAAAATTTAGTACTGATGTGGTCATGTGAACCCATCTCTTTTGTATCCTAATCTATTGGAACAATGTACTGGGTTGTAGGTCCCTAATTCGGTGCGTGACGGATCTCTAGACTCGCGGTACTACATGGTGATAATGTGCGGAATCCATGATCAACGTGCTCGTGTAACTCAATCAACAACAACGGTGTAAATAAACGCTTTGTATTCCACCAATATCAGGTTACAAGAATTCTCTCTCGTCTACTATGATATCGTCTCGCCTCTAATATGTTCTCTGTTTCTGCTACAATCTGCTATTTATAGCCACTGATCATCATTAGGCGAACTTAACAAGTTCGCTTCACTGTGCTTAGGCGAACTTATTAAGTTCGCCTCTAATAGGCTAAGCGAACTTAATAAGTTCGCCTCTGATAGACTAAGCAAACTTAATAAGTTCGCCTCTGATAGACTTAAGCGAACATATTAAGTTCGCCTCTGATAGCCCAGGCGAACTTAATAAGTTCGCCTCTGATATGCTAGGCGAACTTGTTAAGTTCGCCTCTGATAGGCTAGGCGAACTTGTTAAGTTCGCCTCTAGCAGAACTTACACAGAATTTTATCAACAGTTACAAAACATGTCCTAACATGGGTATGTTTTAACTATTTATGTGATGGTTTATATTGTGATGATGGTTGCTTACCTTTGATGTTGTTATATCCTTATGTCATGTTGTATTATTATTATTATATAATGTCATTTCTTTTTAAATGTTTTGTTAGAAAGAAAACCATGGCACCTAAGTGAAGGACGCCACGTGACACCACTAGGGACAACAACGAGACGATATCCGCAGACGTGGAGCAACTCATCTCACAATGTGTAGCTGCCGCCATGGAGCAATATGAAGTCAACCGAAATAATGACGGAGGGAATGGCAGTGGTACCGGCGGAGGAGGTGCAGGAGGCAGTGGCACAACAGGAGGATCCGAAGGTAATAGAACAAACAGTCCCAACTGTAACTCATGATCACAATCTAAATTTATGTCGATAATAAAATAGTGACTGTGACCCTACAGATGCTTTGAACAGGAAGTGCACCTACAAGGCCTTCTTATCCTGTAATCCTCGCAACTTCAATGGTACCGAGGGTGCAGTAGGCCTAATGAGGTGGATAGAATAGATGGAATCGGTGATTGACATCAGTGAGTGTACCCCTGATTACATAGTGAAATACTCTACTTGCACACTCACTTACAAGGCACTAACCTGGTGGAATACCCAAGTAAAAACCCTTGGGAGGTAGAAAGCCGACCAGTTATCATGGGAAGATTTGGAAGTCATGATGAACGAGGAATACTGCCCTCGAAATAAGTTGTAGAAGATCGAGGATGAGATGTGGAATCTACAAACGATCGGAGATGACGTGGCTGGGTACACTGATCGTTTCAATGAATTGGAAATTCTAGTACCACACATGGTCACGTCGCAACATAAGCGTGTGGAAAGGTATTTGTGGGGCCTTGCGCCTCAAATTCGCAACATGGTGACTTCATCTAATCCAATGGATTTCAAGAGTGCTATAACTTTAGCATTCAAGTTAAGAGATGATGTTGTGCATAATGGATTGTTTGGAAAGAAGGAGAATGAGGAAGGTAAATCTGGAGAGAAGAGATAATGGATGGGAAATTCGAGTAACAGGTATGGGAAACAAGGAATTAAGAAACATGAAACTGTGAAGGCTTTTGCAACCAACACAGTGGAAAGGAAGGGGTATGACAGGGGCCTACCGAGGTGTAACAAGTGTGGATATCACCATGGGGTGGGTGCATCAAGTGTGGGAAATGTAGTATGTTTGGACATACCACATAGAACTGTAGAGTTAACACTAACCTCGCGGGCAAAGCAAAGCAATGATGTTTCAAGTGTGGTGATCTAGCGCACTTCCAGAAAAACTATCCCAAGTGGAAGAACCATAACAACGCTCAGGCACCAGGAAGAGCATTTGTGATGGGTGCCGGGGATACACGCCAGGACCCGAATATCGTCACTGGTACGTTCCCGATAAATAATCAATATGCCTCTGTACTTTTCATTTTGGGTTCTAATATGAGCTTTGTGTCAAACGATTTTAAATTTTTACTTGGTATTAAGGCTAGAAAACTAGAACAAAGTTATACAATTGAATTAGCAAATGGAAAATTAATAGAAACCGGAGAGGTCATTAAGGGTTGTACTTTATGTCTAGAAAACCATGCATTTAGTATAAACCTTCTACTAGTTGATCTGGGGAGTTTTGACATTGTTATTGGCATGGATTGTTTGTCGAAGAATCATGCCGAGATCGTATGCTTCAAAAAGATGGTACCTATCCCTCTACCAAACGGATAAATTCTTTCAATTCAAGGCGAAAGGGGTGGAACTATGTTAAAAATGATAAACTGCATGAAGGCACATAAGTATCTACGCAAGGGTTATTGCGCATTCCTGGCTCACATTGTCGAGAAGAAACCCGAGGAACGTCGACTTGAGGACATACTGATCGTTAGGGATTACACTGAGGTATTTACATAAGACTTACCTAGTTTACTTCCACCAAGACAAGTCGAATTCTGGATCGACCTAGTACCAGGCGCCGCACCAGTTGCACGATCGTAGTATCGTCTAGCGCCTTCCGAGATGCAGGAATTAGCAAGCCAACTACAAGAGTTGCTTGATAAAGGTTTCATAAGACCGAGTTTCTCATCTTGGGGAGCTCTGATATTGTTTGTAAAGAAAAAGGATGGAACCTTTAGAATGTGTATTGATTACCGGGAGTTGAACAAACTGACCATTAAAAATCGGTATCCGCTTCCTCGAATAGACGATTTATTCGATCAACTTCAACGTTTCAGCTTCTATTCTAAGATTAATCTGCGATCAGGGTACCATCAACTGGGAATTCAGGAGGAAGATGTACCAAAGACGGCTTTTAGGACTCGTTATGGTCACTACGAGTTTCTAGTTATGCCATTTGGCTTTACTAATGCACCGACAGTTTTCGTGGATCTCATGAATCGCGTGTGCAAGCCATACTTGGATAAATTCATGAATGTGTTTATCGATGACATATTGATATATTCGCGAACCAAGGAGGAACATGAACATCATTTGAAGTTAATCTTGGAACTACTCAGGAATGAGAAGTTATATGCCAAATTCTCCAAGTGTGAGTTTTGGAGTCGCGAAGTTCATTTTCTTGGACATGTCATCAATAATAAAGGTATACATGTAGATCCGACCAAGATTAAAGCTATCAAAAACTGGGAAGCACCAAGGACTCCGTCTGAGGTGCGTTAATTTCTAGGTTTGGCAAGCTACTACAGGCGATTCATTGAGAATTTTTCAAAAATAGCCCTGCCTTTGACCACGTTAACCTAGAAGGACAAAAAGTTTGATTGGACTGATAAACAAGAATCAGCTTTTCAATTGCTAAAGCAGAAGCTTTGCAGTACACCAATCCTATCCCTTCCCGAGGGAACCGACGATTTCATAGTGTACTGCGACGCATCACACCAAGGTCGGGGATGTGTACTGATGCAGAGAGAAAAAGTCATGGCATATGCATCCAGACAGCCGAAAGTCCATGAGAAAAACTATACGACTCACGATTTGGAATTGGGTGCTGTCGTGTTTGTACTTAAGATTTGGAGACATTACTTATATGGTAAAAAATGTACTATCTTTACAGATCATAAGAGTCTCCAGCACATCTTTAAACAGAAAGAACTCAACACGGGGCAACGTCGTTGGGTAGAACTACTGAATGATTACGACTGCGATATCAAGTATCACCCTGGTAAGGCGAATGTCGTAGCAGATTCCTTGAGTCATAAGGAACGAGTTAAAAAATCTTCATTTTCGTGCCATAGGATTGACAATTCATACGAGTCTCACGAATCAAATCCGGGTGGCACAACAAGTGGCAATTAAAGAAGAGAACATTTAGGGTGAAGCACTATGAGGAATGATCAGACAACTAGAGCCAAAATCAGATGATACCTTATACTTCATGAATAGAATTTGGGTGCCATCTTTTGGTAACTTACGGGAGTTGGTTATGGACGAAGCCCGCAAGTCCAGGTACTCCATTCACCCAGGTTCAGATAAAATGTATAAAGATATGAAAGAACTCTATTGGTGGCCGAACATGAAAGGAGAGATTGCTATTTATGTCAGCAAATGCCTGACGTGTTCAAAAGTAAAGGCAGAACATCAGAAACCATCGGGATTGTTACAACAACTAGAGATACCTCAATGGAAATGAGAACAGATTTCCATGGATTTCATTACAAAGTTACCCAATACGTCGAGAGGGTATGATACTATATGGGTAGTCGTCGATCGTTTGACGAAATCAACTCATTTTCTGCCCATCAAAGAGACGGATAAAACCAAGAAACTTGCAAGACTTTATATCAAGGAAATTGTGGCTAGGCATTGAGTGCCAATTTCTATTATCTCTGATAGTGTAGGATCGGTGAATACAAGATGGTTCTATTCTAGTTGAGATTGGCGGAAACAATCATAACTAAGCAATGTAAACAAGTAAACAACAAGAATTTTGATAAATGCAATTTGTATTAAGCTTTAAAGATTACAAGATTACAGAGAAAACTCATAAGAAAACGCACGCGTATACAATGACTCTAAGTAGTACTTATATAGTAACTTAGAATCAAGAAAGACCCTTGATTCTAATGATCAGATCTAACACAAGACGTTTATCTTGTACTGAATCTGTTCTACATGTAACGACAACAAAAAATACAAAAGTTATCTTTACTTAAACGTCTTCTTAGGCTTCATTGCTTGAGTCCTTGGAAGAAGAGCGTCGTTGTCTTTTATTGTCTTGCACCAGTAACATTCTTTCTACGTGGAGTGTGTCAGTGTTGCAGCATAAAGTTGTCAGTGGTAATGGTTGCTTTATCGATGCCAGTCAGCTGCAACGTTTGATCTTCAGAGGGAATGACTATGAGCAGCAATGTTGCTGATCAGCAGCAAAACACAACTGTCCACATATGCTGATGATTTGCCTATCAGCAGCAACTTTGGTATTCAGCAAATAAGGCTATCCGCAACAGATTTGTTTTTCAGCAGAAGAACAAGTATCCGCTGCAAATAAGCTTATCCGCAGCAGTTTGTCGATCTGCAACAAACTCTGAGGTCCACAGCAGTTGTACTTAGAGAATTTTGTAGCCATCAGTCTTTATTTCTACAGATAGAGACAGCAGATTCGTGTCTAGAATCTGGCAATCATTACAAGAAGCCATGGGCACACGGCTTGACATGAGCATTGCATATCACCCACAAAAAGATGGTCAAAGTGAAAGGACCATTCAAACTTTAGAGGATATGCTCTGTGCGTGCAATTGATTTTGAAGGTAATTGAGATACTCATTTGCCGTTGGCTGGGTTTTCATACAATAACAGTTACCACACCAGCATCAAAGCCGCTCCGTTTGAGGCTTTGTATGGTCAAAAATGTCGTTCATCGCTATATCGGGCGGAGGTTAGCGACAAGAATTTAACTGGTCCTGAGGTTATTTAGGAGACCACTAACAAGATTTTCAAAATCAAGGATCGTCTGAAGGCCACCCGTGACAGGAAAAAGAGTTACGCGGATAACAGACGAAGGCCATTAGAATTCCATGTTGGGGACCAGTTCATGTTGAAGGTCTCACCCTAGATACATTGGACCATTTGAAATTTTGGCTAGGGTTGGCTCCGTAGCATACAAGCTCAAGTTGCCACAAGAACTAAGCAAGATACATGACACGTTTCATGTGTCAAATCTCAAAAGTGCTTATCAGACGAGACATTAATTATACCGCCTAATGAGATTCACATAGATGACAAGCTGCACTTCATTGAGGAACCCATTGAAGTTACAGATTGGAAAGTTTAGAAAACAAGGCGTAGCCATGTTAAATTGGTTAAGGTACGTTGGAATTCAAAGCGTGGCCCAGAGTATACGTGGGAACGAGAGGATCAAATGAAAGCCAAGTACCAATCCTTGTTCACGAACCCTCCAAGTCAAGATAACATCAACTGAATTGGAAGAAATTCTCTTTAACATGGGGAGAATGTGACACCCAGTATTTCAGGTCAATATCCATATCACATAACTTCACCTTCATGATTTGTATTTCCTGGTTTATTATTTTGACATAGTATTGTCAAGGGGCTAGCAAAGGAACACACTATATATATTTTAGTAATTTTAAGAATTACTAGGAAATAAACAGTTATGACCTGCAAGGTGCGTTCGTTGGTGATTAACAAGATTTTTATTCCAGTAAAGTCTAGTAATACGTCTTGATATAAAAACATAAATACTGGTGACAAAACTATTAAAGTGGACACAAAAATGTTTATTTCATGGTGACAAGTTATTTTTGTGTGTATACATATATATTATAGTTAAAATATTAACTATGACGGGTTTAATTAGTAGACTATTAAACATAGTCAAGATATAAAATATATAGAGTTTTTAATCATAAAAGTTCATACACCGGGCTTTTTATCACGGGACCTCCTACCGAGTATACCCTACCTAAAAACAACCTAACTAATAGATAGACTTAGACTAGTGAAATGTCAAGACCCAAACCCCCCCCCCCTCTCGGCCGAGACCCACCAAGTGGGGCCACCTACTCACCAAACCACCAACTTTCTTACACCTTGTCATAATTCCCCATGCTCCATCAACTTGATTACAAGCAAAGGCCAAATCTCATTTCCATTCCATCTTGCCTTGTAATGATGAAAGATGATGCTACACTCCAACTCCTTGCCTCCTATATGCATATATACGATATATACACACATATGCACACATTTTAATCTTTCAAACCCAAGAGCAAGCCTAGAAAAGTTAGCTAGAAGCTTTGGAGGTTCAAGGAGGATTGGATCTAGGAGTCGGGTTTTGATAAGCAATACTAGCATCCATCATCTTCTACTAGTGTATCATCACCTAGCTTGACTAGTGGTGAGAAGCCGACACGAATCCTTTCTTTTCATCCCCATATTCTTGTTTAGAGCATGTTGTTCATCCTAATAATCAAAGGATTTTTAAAGATTAAAAGAGTTTTTCTTAAGGCTTAACTTTATTAAGTTTAAAAATTAGGGTTTTTGTATAAATATATATGGGCCGAAAATAATGAAATTATATGTATAATTTGTTGATTTGATCATTTTAATGATACGTTGTTGTTGATATTAAGATTTTAAAACAAGAAAAACCTAAAAGATGCATATATATATATAAAGAGGCCGATATATGCATGCATAAATATATATATGTTTGATTTGGTTAATGATTTGGAAATGATCAAATATATGGATACATGTATAAGAATTTTAATTTAGTATATATATATATGGATGTATTCTTGATATTTGGATGATTATGTTAATAAATTATAGATTAGTAAAAGTCTAAATTAATACTTGATGAAAAAGTAAAATATATGTGTATATATATATATAAAATCGTATGGAATATATATATATATATATATATATGTGTGTGTGTGTGTGTGTGTGTGTGTGTTTAAGTTTGGTAACTTGAAAAATTGTTAAACATGAAAATATATGTTCATATAAAGGGGTTAAATGTATATTTGGGTGAATGATCTAGTGTATGTATACTTCTTTAGAAATTGACACATATAGATATATGTGTGTCTAAACATAAAAGGTAGAACTTGGAAAGTTGTTAAACATATGCATGTAAATATATATATATATATATATATATATATATATATATATATATATATATATATATATATGAATGATGGAAATTGTTAACTCGGAAGGAGTTATGAAACGACTAAATAATTTAAATCGTACATATGTTTATAACTTGTTTATAGTTGATAACATAGAATGTGGACATGAGTACATGAAATCTAAAGATGTTCGGTTTAAAATAAATAAACGTATGTTATCATGAAATATATTTAAGCGCATATTGAAATATGGTTATAATTGTGTGCCTATATTGATATAAATAAGTTCATATTGAATAGAAACAAATTAATAAATGTCGTTTGGAACAAGTAATTGCATGTGGACATGTTAACATGGTTTATGTGCACGTAGGATAATTGCCATGCCTAGAACATACTTGAACGATATTTGTGATTTTATATAATTATTGGTAAGAAATAATTATATGGTTATACATGGATTATAATATAAATATATTATAAGATATTACAAAAATAATATTTATTTTTGGTACACGTAACAAGTCCCCGATATAGAAACATAATATTTTCTCAGAAAATAAGTAAGCGTTTAGACTGGAATAATAATCACGAACGAGTAGTCACATTAAACACAATTTTATTAAATAAAGACGTACTTAACGAGATTCGTTAAGTCGGGTGAACAACTTACATTTAAGACGGTTAGTCTTAACATATAAGGTATCCTTGTGTAATTAGGGTACGGATAAGCGGGGTTTACAATTATTCAAGTATTTGCTAGCATTCTTTCTGTCAATGTGAGTTTCACGGCCCCTTTTAACTCTTTACTGTTTTGTAAACATCGGGGGAGAAACATACTTAACTAATTATGTTTTGGAAAAACATGAATACTCTGGTTTAACTCCTTGTGAGTTTCGCTGCCCCTTTTTTTTTGAAATGTTTTGGGGAGGAAACATACTTCTAACTATTTTCATACATAATGAATGAGAAGTGATCAGACCGTTATGTATGCATTGAGGGAACAATATAGCGCTTAAAGTCCCCAGAACAACACTAATATTTTTGTAACCATTAGCTATGGTCTTAGCCTTGGATTATGTGGATAGTACTATTAGGGGCAACGCCCCCGGTCATGGTTAGTCACGCTAACCAAGGGTCCATATGGCCAAATGACCGCATATCATCTTATTCTCGTGGTATAGCAAGGGAGGGGCATTCATTTGTCATGGTTTGGTTATGGTCTCGTGTAAAACATATTATTTGTATTCCTTGCAAGCATACAAATGGGGTCAGTTGGTTAGGAAATGTTCAAATTCATTGGTTATACTTATACTTTTGATCTAGAAAACTTACATTTAAACGTTTGTGAACGTTGGAACTATAAGAACTTTTGCTCAAAACATGTGAACTCACCAACCTCGTGTTGACACTTTTTAAGTATGTTTTTCGGGGAATTGAACGTGGTCAACAGGTTAGCAATGTAGGATTACATGCATGCATGAGCGGATACGGCTTTTGGGGGATTTCCCTCGTATAACTCATTGTTATGGGTCACATTTGTGAAATCTTAATCTTTTGTAAACTCAAATTTATATTTTGGGATGTAAAACTTTAAACTTGATTTGGTATCCAATCATTATATGTATGTGTTTACGGTAATCATATGCTTTGAAAATGAGCGAACGTTACGCCTCGTGTTTCCGCCAAGGCGGGGTGTGATAGTGAGACTGAGAGGTGATCTGTCTTTTGGGTACTTTATCATTGTTGGAGAGACTGAGAGGTAATCCGACTATCTGGTGAGTTTACTACATCTTTAGAGTCTCATAGTTGGTGACACCCTAAGAGTGATTAGGGATCCACTAGGTTGTCTAGAGTTGTTATCATTAGATACCCAGATCCATCATAGATTCCATAACCAGTAGAAGTTAGCTTTACAAGTAGGATTCCGACCTATGTGGTATTCTTCCTATCTCTGGTTATTCCATTAGTCTTTGTCTTGATAGTTGAAGTGGTTCATTAGTTTTCTTTCTTGATTTTAGTAGTTAATCAGTAGTATAGAAAACTCCCAACCAAATTATCTTTAGTTCGAGTCAAAGTCTAGTTTAGCTATTCAGTGTCTCTAGTGTTCGATATTCCATTTTACCATTAAGCTGTGCAACACTCGATAGGTACACTTACCTGTCAGTGCGATTTAGTTCATAGGTACACCATTTATTACTTAAGAGTTTAGATTAGGTTTTATTTCATAGTTTTTATAGACCGTTTGGGCGACATCAACTTATAAATGGATGGCTTGGGTTCTTCATTACATACACCCATCCATACCTCAAGAACACACCAGAGAGAGCTTATTTCATAGTTAGAGTAGAGAGTAGAGGGGCTCTTCCTCCTTGTTCCGCAATAGGGGAGCCTACGAAACTCAGCGTTACGCTATCTAGTATGGCCATTAGTAGCTAAACTCTTTGTATTGATAGGGTGAAGATGAAGTTCGGTGCATATTAATGTTTGACGTATTAATCTAGTGATGTGTTTATGTATTTAATTATTCGTCCTTAAAACCACCATTTGGTAGGCTTTTATTATTGTCTAAATCCGTCTTTATATTTGTGAGTGTTCTTGGTTTTAAAGTGTAAGATCATAAATCATTTTTAATAAAACTTCTTTTGAAACTTGTACGTCTTTATACAAGTAGAGATTGATAAGCCAAGTCTTGGTCAACACTATTAAGGTCGTACGTCTTTATACAAACTTATTATGCGACCAAGAATTGGTGAACTCATGTTGGGAATGGTACGTCTTTATACTTGGTCTCATTGTTACACCGCCTCCCAGTGAACAAAATATAATCACCTATTTAACCCTAATACAAAACATTTACGTTCAATGTCTTAAACCAACCCGCAGATAACCATTCGAAGGGTTGAGGGTAACTGTTGTCCTTACGGGAGGCACTACTACTTTTTAAAGATTTTAATTCGTGAATCAAATGTCATGAGGACGAGGCTCTAGCGGTGACCTGGGTTACAAGTTTGTAGTAGTCATATCACTGGATTAGTCAATTTAATATTATCACGTACCAAGCGGATTCGAAGCCCAAAGCAATATTCTTTGTGACCTGTTCATTTCCGAGATATTTACTTTCTTGTTGTTTACTATTCTGCTATTTACATTCCTGTTACACACATCACACATGGGTTTATGATAAAACACACTAATCATAATGAGGAAACAGTAGGCATTGAGGAGCTGGAAGATAGATTCCGGCCGTGCATTGCTCATTTTGAGGCCTATAAATAGATGGCTTGGGTTCTTCATAACATACACCCATCCATACCTCAAGAACACACCAGAGAGAGCTTATTTCATAGTTAGAGTAGAAAGTAGAGGGGCTCTTCCTCCTTGTTCCGCAATAGGGGAGCCTACGAAACTCAGCGTTACGCTATCTAGTATGGCCATTAGTAGCTAAACTCTTTGTATTGATAGGGTGAAGATGAAGTTCGGTGCATATTAATGTTTGACGTATTAATCTAGTGATGTGTTTATGTATTTAATTATTCGTCCTTAAAACCACCATTTGGTAGGCTTTTATTATTGTCTAAATCCGTCTTTATATTTGTGAGTGTTCTTGGTTTTAAAGTGTAAGATCATAAATCATTTTTAATAAAACTTCTTTTGAAACTTGTACGTCTTTATACAAGTAGAGATTGATAAGCCAAGTCTTGGTCAACACTATTAAGGTCGTACGTCTTTATACAAACTTATTATGCGACCAAGAATTGGTGAACTCATGTTGGGAATGGTACGTCTTTATACTTGGTCTCATTGTTACACCGCCTCCCAGTGAACAAAATATAATCACCTATTTAACCCTAATACAAAACATTTACGTTCAATGTCTTAAACCAACCCGCAGATAACCATTCGAAGGGTTGAGGGTAACTGTTGTCCTTACGGGAGGCACTACTACTTTTTAAAGATTTTAATTCGTGAATCAAATGTCATGAGGACGAGGCTCTAGCGGTGACCTGGGTTACAAGTTTGTAGTAGTCATATCACTGGATTAGTCAATTTAATATTATCACGTACCAAGCGGATTCGAAGCCCAAAGCAATATTCTTTGTGACCTGTTCATTTCCGAGATATTTACTTTCTTGTTGTTTACTATTCTGCTATTTACATTCCTGTTACACACATCACACATGGGTTTATGATAAAACACACTAATCATAATGAGGAAACAGTAGGCATTGAGGAGCTGGAAGATAGATTCCGGCCGTGCATTGCTCATTTTGAGGCCTATAAATAGATGGCTTGGGTTCTTCATAACATACACCCATCCATACCTCAAGAACACACCAGAGAGAGCTTATTTCATAGTTAGAGTAGAAAGTAGAGAGTAGAGGGGCTCTTCCTCCTTGTTCCACATTAGGGGAGCCTACGAAACTCAGTGTTACGCTAGCTAGTATGGCCATTCGTGACTAAATTTTTTGTATTGCTAGGGTGAAGATGAAGTTTGGTGCATGTTAATGTTTGACGTATTAATCTAGTGATGTTTTTATGTCTTTAATTATTCGTCCTTAAAACCACCACTTGTTGGGCTTTTATTATTGTCTAAATCCGTCTTTATATTTATGAGTGTTCTTGGTTTTAATGTGTAAGATCATAAAGCATTTTTAATCAAACTTTTTTTGAAACTTGTACGTCTTTATACAAGTAAAGATTGATAAGCCAAGGCTTGGCCAACGCTCTTAAGGTCATACGTCTTTATACGAACTTATTATGCGACCAGGAATTGGTGAACTCATGTTGGGAACGGTACGTCTTTATACTTGGTCTCATTTTTACACCGCCTCCCGGTGAACAAAATATAATCACCTATTTAACCCTAGTACAAAACATTTACGTTCGATGTCTTAAACCAACCCGGAGATGACCATTCGAAGGGTTGAGGGTAACTGTTGTCCTTAACGGGAGGCACTACTACTTTTTAAAGATTTTAATTCGTGAATCAAATGTCGTGAGGACGAGGCTCTAGGGGTGACCCGGGTTACAAGTTTGTAGTATTCATATCACTGGATTAGTCAACTTAACATTATCACGTACAAAGCGGATTCGAAGTCCAAAGCAATACTCTTCGTGACCTAATCATTTCCGAGATATTTACTTTCTTGGTGTTTACTATTCTGCTATTTACATTCCTGTTACACACATCACACACGTTTTTACTTTTCTGTTATTTACTTTACCGTTATTTACTTTTTTATCGTTTTCTATTCCGCTTCACAAGCACACAAAACTCACTCACTAATTGATCCGACTAAACGATAACGAAAGTTGAGTACTGGAACTCGACCATCTCCATCGGTTCGATACTTGGTTCTTACCTAAAATATATTACGATGCGATAGGTACACTTACCTATTGTGTGTGTTTTTACGTTAAAGTAATTATCATTTTATATATTTAAAACCTGATCTCGTAAAACAATTATAAAAATATATTATATTTTTATATATTAAAAACGATACATCAAGTGTTTGGCGGCGTTGCCGGGGACACGGTGATTTCAAGAAAAATTCAAGTTAACGGATTAGCGTTCTTAAAAGTAAAAATTTCACAAAAATATCATAATGAATCCTTGCAACGAAAACTTAACCGAAGAAAATTTTTTCAAATTTGACAACAATTTCTCAGATTCATGGTGCGAGTTATGGGGGGATCACAGTACATTAAGGAGTGTTATCTTTCCGCATGGCGCCCTATGGATCATGAGATAAATCTCCGCCCGTCATCATTTGAAGATTTACTTCCTTCACCACCTCTATCATTAAACACAGATTGTGCATTCTAAGAACCAGATCCTTGGAAGCCAGACACACTATTCCGTAATTTAGAGGAAATAAAAAATCAAATCATCAAACTCTATGCTACGGAACCACATGAAGATCCTTCTGAAATTCTGGATCACCCACCAAGTGTCAAAGCAGATCAACCATCACAAGAGCAAAACATGGAGGTAGTAACCATGATTCCCATGGGCAACATGGGGAATATCGACGAAGATGACATAGTAAGGGCTAAAATTATACAAGAAACCCTAGAACCACCGAGGTTGGAGAAACAATTCAGACGTTTTCAGTCTTTATTAAATCAAATTCAGTTAAATCTACATTACGAGTTGTTCCTCTATAAGATGCCACATCATGCAAAGTTTCTCAAGGATATGCTGACTAACCAAGAAAAAATGGAAGAGCAACCAAAATCACATTAAACAAAGAATTCTCAGCCATTATGAGAGGAAGAAAACCTCCCGACCAGTAGGACGGTTCGCTATCTTTTATGCTCAGCCATTGGATAGCGTAATGAATCTCAAGAAACTCCAACCCACAAAATTAGAACTAAGCCTAACCAATAGGACGGTTCGCTCTCCAAAGGGAATTTTTGAAGATGTGCTTATAGACTGCTTTCGCGCGGTTTAGCTCGACTATCCAACACTCGACCAGAGGGAGAGGAATGAGTACTCTCTCTCCTCATTCAAAAAAGATTAATGAATTCGTCTTCCCTATGGATTTTGTGGTGGTTGACATAAAAGGAGGAACACGATGCCTCGCCCTTATTGATGTTTGAGGAGGAAGACTGGCATTAAGCATTAAACAAGAACGAATCGCATTCGATTTTAAGAAAGCCATGCAACGACCAAGTAGTCATGATGATCTAGCCTTTCTTTTTGACGATTTCGACTACCTATTAGGCTACTACATACATGATGTCTTGGGAAAAGAAGAAGAATGGCCAGCTGAGGAACAAGAGGAATATTTAGTTTGTGAAGGGTTTATGATAAAACACACTAATCATAATGAGGAAACAGTAGGCATTGAGGAGCTGGAAGATAGAGACGAGAATGAGAGGGCAAAACCCTCTATCGAGGAACCACCTACACTTGAGCTAAAGGAACTTCCGCCTAATCTATCATATGCCTTCCTAGATGAAGAATCCAAGCTTCCAGTTATTATCTCCTCCAGGTTGGAAAACGACAAGAGGGAAAAACTGTTACAAGTTTTGAAGAAGCACAAGAAAGCTATCGCATGGAAGCTAATGGATCTCAAGGGAATTAGCCCCTCATTATGCACTCATAAGATACTTATGGAAGATAATTACAAGACAAGTGTGCAGCACCAAAGACGACTGAACCCCAAAATGCAAGAGGTAGTGAAGAATGAGGATATCAAATTGCTAGACGCAGGGGTTATCTACCCCATTTCAGATTCAGCATCGGTCAGTCCAGTTCAAGTCGTACCAAAGAAGGGAGGTATAACTGTAATCACAAACGAGAAAAATGAGCTAATACCAATCCGCACAGTCACTGGATAGCGAGTATGTATTGATTATCGCAAGTTGAACGAAGCTACCCGAAAAGACCATTTCCCCTACCCTTCATTGATCAAATGTTGGAGCGGCTATCCGGGAATTAGTACTATTTCTTTCTCGATGTATTCTCGGGGTACATTCAAATCCCTATCGCACCCAAAGATCAGGAGAAGACTACATTTACATGTCCCTATGGCACCTTTGCTTATAGGCGTATGCCATTTGGACTATGCAATGCACCCGCTACATTCCAGCGATGCATGATTGCTATATTTCATGATATGATAGAAGAATCAATGGAAGTATTCATGTATGACTTCTCAGTTTTTGGAAACTCCTTCGACCATTGTCTACAAAACTTAGAAAAGAGGCTAGCAAGATGTGAATATTCAAATCTAGCACTAAACTGGGAAAAGTGCCACTTTATGGTCAAAGAAGGGATAGTATTAGGACATAGGATTTCAAAGAATGGTATTTAGGTTGACAAAGCCAAGGTGGGAACTATATCAATGCTCCCACCGCCAAATTCAGTAAAGGGAATCAGAAGCTTCCTCGGTCATGAAGGATTCTATAGGAGATTCATAAAAGACTTTTCATCAATCGCCAGGCCCTCGACACAACTGTTGGAGAAAGTTCAACCCTTTTTATTCTCTAACGATTGTTTAGTAGCATTTGAAACTCTCAAGAAAAAACTCATTGATGCACCTATCATGACGGCACCTGACTGGACAAAACCATTCGAACTCATGTGCGATGCAAGTGACTACGCAGTAGGAGCAGTTTTGGGTCAACGGAGCGAAAAGCATTTTCACCCGATTCACTATGCAAGTAAAACTTTAAATGATGCTCAAGAAAATTACACCACTACTGAGAAGGAATTACTAGCCGTAGTTTTTGCCTTTGATAAGTTTCGTTCATACGTGATCTTATCAAAAACTATCGTCTATATCGATCATGCCGCCCTAAGACATCTCTTTAACAAGGAAGATGCAAAACCAAGGTTAATTAGATGGATCCTCCTACTACAAGAATTTGACATTGAGATAAAAGATAAAAAGGAGCAGAGAATTTCGCAGCAGATCATTTATCTCAAGTTGATACTACACAAGAAAACCAAAAGGTTGCTATAAATGATAGTTTCCCTCACGAGTACATACTACACGTACAAGACATCGTTGAATATCCACGGTTTGCAAACATCACAAACTTCCCAGCAAGCGAAAACTAGTGAAAGGAGTAACATTTCACGAAAGGAAAAATTCTTCGCAAATGTTAAGCACTACTTCTGGGAAGATCCATATCTATTTCGTGTTTTTACGGATCAAAAGGTTCGGCCATGTGTGCACAGGAAGGAGACACATGAGATACTACGACAATGTCACGAAGGTCCGATAGGAGGGCATCATGGAGCCAATTACACTGCAAGGAAAGTCTTTGAGGCCAGATTCTTTTGGCCAACTATTTTTAAGGACGCACATAAGCTTATAAGCACATGCGACTCCTGTCAGAGGACAGGAAGTGTTTCAAAGCATGACGAAATGCTTCAAACAAGCATCCAAGTATGTGAAATATTTGACATATAGGGGTTCGAATTTGTTGGGCCATTCCCCCCATCTCGAGGAAATCAATGCATCTTGGTAGCAGTTGACTACGTGTCAAAATGGGTCGAGGCACAAGCATTACCAACCAATGATGCAAGAGTCGTCATCATTTCTCAAAAGACTGTTCACATGGTTCGGTACTCCAAAAGCTTTAATCAGTGATAGAGGAACACACTTCTGCAATGCATAATTGGAAAAGATGTTTAAACGATATGGTTGTACCCATAAGCTATCCACACCTTACCATCCCCAAGTAAATAGACAAGTGGAAGTTTTAAACAGAGCAATTAAGCGTATCTTGGAAAACGTTGTGAGTCCGAATAGGAAAGACTAGTTTGATAAACTAGAAGATGCATTATGGGCTCTACGCACGGCTTACAAAACACCTATTGGAACCACTCCTTACCGAATGGTTTATGGAAAGGCATGTCACCTCCCAATAGAAATTGAGCATAAAACGTACTGGGTGCTTAAGGCAGTTAACCTAGATCTATCCAGTGCAGGAGAGCACCGCCTTCTACAAGTTCATGAATTGGAAGAACTGTGAAATCAGGCATATATGAACTCAGTAATATACAAGGATAGGGCGAAGAAACTTCATGGTAAAAAGCTAAGGAAATGGGAATTCCAAGAAGGAGAAAAAGACTTACTTTATAATTCAAGATTGCAACTATTTCATGGGAAATTGAGATCTAAATGCGTTACCTCAAAGGACCAATTGATCTAGGGAAATTGAGATCTAAATGCGTTACCTCCAAGAAGGACCATACATAATTTGAAAAATATTCCCTTATGGAACATTGGAACTAGAACAAACAGACTGAACAACCTTCAAGGTTAACGGTCATCGAGTCACGCGTTACCTCAAAGGACCAATTGATCAAGTAGTGGACGAGGTTCCACCAGAAGAGTAAGACTGATGAAACACGTACGGGTCTAGCCATTGACCCTAAAATAAATATGGCGCTTTCGGGAGGCAACCCGATGATCATAAATAAATTGACAAGTTGGTGCATACGGCTGAAAGCATGGACTTGGGGTTTGGTTTTCAAATTTAAGTTTCAATTACTTTAGCCCCTAGGTATGCCTTCTCGATACTAGGACCTTAGTAGCTTAACTACTACCTTTTATTTTCCTTGTCTGCTTTTATGTTTTCCTTTGTGTGTCAAATAGAATAACATCACCAGATACTCTCTCTACTTCTTTGAGAAATCACATTCCATCTTTACAACCTGAGGAGTCGAAAACTGCATCAAATTTCTTCAAAATTTAATGAAGTCTTTGAATCAACGTGTTGACAAGCAGCTGATAGGCACAACCTGACAGCAGCAATATGTTTTAGCCTTAGGTTATATATCGAATTGACTGGGGGAGTGCCAGTTTCTTTTCCCTTAAAATTTCATGCATTTAAATTCATGCATATCATTCCATTACATGCATTTGTACATTGAGGGCAATGCACAGTCTTAAGTGTGTGGTGAGGAATTAGAGATTCAGGACTACTTGTAACCTCAAAGCAGTAAATTTTAACTCGTGATTTTCTACTCATTTGACTAAAACTTTATTTCCAAAACCTACTTTTCGTAAAACCCAAAAATTTTCAAAAATTTTAAACCGTAAAATATAAACCTCCTTGAGTTCGCGCTTAAATAAACTAACAGGAATGAATGTAAATATGGCAAGTAGAAACAAATGGATATTATGCATAACGATTAACTAAACCCTATCCCATACCTTTTCATGTGAGAATAATCTGAACCTTTCACGAGCATCATTATCATTACTTTTCACATACTCTTTCGTTTGGTATACTGAGTGTTTTTCGATCGGATTTTATACATAATTAGAATTTTTATGACTTATACATATCAAGACCATGAACTAGTAATAGTATAGAAATGATTGAGGCACCTAGGTTCTTTATTACCCCTATATATTATCCTTAAACCCAAACCACCACAAACATTATCCTCCTAGATTGCCCTTTGAGCCTTAGCCTTTTCGTTTCTACTACCCATATTCATCACCATACCAGCTTTTCGTAAACACCGGTTATTGGTTAATTGTCTTCGAGATGGAGAATCATTAGTTTATCCTATGTCATTATTTCAAGTTTGCAACCGTTAAGAAAATTTGGAAAAATCCGCTTCTCTCAAGGAATTGGAATATACAAAATAAAGTTGATATATTAGGAAGAAACAACCAAAATATCTGCAAGAAATTTATGGAAATATTATTTCAAGAAAAGTGAGGAAAAAAAATTATTGAAGAATTTGTCTTGATATAAAAAGAAAAGAAAAAAAAGAAAAAAAAGAGAGAAGTGGGTCTTTTACCGGCTAGACCTTAAAGAACTGGATATGCATTCTGCGGCTTGTCAAAGAGTGCCGCCAAAAGAAGAGCCAAAAGATACGAAAATTGTGTGAAGTGTGGTAACTGGAGCCAAGACGAAAAATGTAGCAAGAATCAAACTTATTCCCAAAGTGAGTATACGCATCTGATCAAAGTAGGAGCTGTTAGGCTACAAGCCAAAAGGACCATATGGAGAGGCAGTAATGTGTACTACGCAGTGAGGGAAGAGTTGGCACTGATGAAAGATCTTGGTCTTGGCAATCTGACCATAAACGAGCTCTCGGATTAGTTATACCCTCATGATCTGAGTATTGTAGAGGGACTCGCTAGTATTCACCATTTTAAGCCATGAAGCCGTAGTTGTGTGTTTCGCGATAGCTGCAGCCCTTCAAACCCTTTTAAATCCCTAAAAACCCAAAAAGATTTTCATTTTCACCCTTTATTTTTATTTTAGCCACATTACAACCCTTTTAAAGTAATCTTGATTTATGCATACTTAATTGGTGGAGACTTGATTTGTATACAAGCTTATGACCATTGCATAATTCAATTCGAACTTGAGTGTTCCACTTAACTTACATTACCCATACATGGAATAAGCAACTCAAGAGTTATCCCGGAGACTCCAACTACTTGGGGCTCCATTACCCTTGTAATTTTTTTAGTTATGGGTATGATCATGCATGAGTTTGCTTGAGGACAAGCAAAGTTTAAGTGTGGGGTATTATGATATGTCCTAAATTATACATGTTTTGCATGCATAATAATCCCCATATTATGTTACTAATTGAATAATAACCTCGTAATTGATACTTAAAACGTCTATATTTAATAATTGCAGGTTATTCGGTGTCCCAAGATAATCAGAGCAAAAACCAGCTTAAAACATGAAGAAATCAAGCTTTTGGAGGACCTAACCCAAGCATTGACCCCCAAGAAGTCAAACCAGGTCAACAAGGAGCTAAAAGACAAGCCTGGGAAGAAGGCAGAGCATTGTAAGACCGTGTAATGCCATGCACGGTCGTGCATTGGCTGTCTGGCTTCCCCAGGCTCCGGTACACTGTCCTTTGTACACTGTTTGATTCCCGAGGAGTTTGCACACACGTGCAATCCAATGTGTCACACCACAACCGACGGCGGAAACGTCGGGGCTGGACATGTAGACTGTTCATGAGCACAAGGTTGACTAGATTTCAATATTTAATCATCAATTTCATTTCAAACAATCAAAAAATCACCAAATTCAAGAAAGTACATAAATGAAATACATAGTATTCTTTATTTAAATTTAACTAAGTCCAAAGCCTATGTGTAGCATGTCTTGATCAAACTCACACATTAGCACCTGAAACATGAATAAAATAAAGTTAACTAAAAAGTTGGTGAGCATACACAGGTGTATACATAGATAGTGTATAGATGTAAATAATCAAATCCTTACATAACATGATAAAATAAGGCATTTATGGGGAGCAACTATTGTCTAACCAAAGTACAATCAAACCTTTGTAACTAGCATGCAAATTGTGTTGTCGGTAACAATCACCCCAATCTGGGTGGGTTTGTCAGACTCAATAGATCTATTATTGTTAACCGTCTGCTTGAATAGTTAATGATTGCACATAAATTGCACACAAAAGTTAACACACCTAACACTCAAACATAAAGCTCAAATTTGCACACATGAATGTAAAGAGGATTTGTATTTGTGTAGTTTGTGTAAATGTAAGCAATTGTTTGTATAGAGTTCATGTTTCACCCCAAAAAGTGTAAAAGAGTAAAAGGGGCTATGTAATACTCACTTGATTCAAAGGTGTAGCTAATACGAGAGACTAGGTAGTAACGTGATCCTTGTGACGCACAACGTTAACCTAAAGTGTATTGCGTATGTACATTAATAAAATGACTAAATCAAAGTCTAGGGTTTCAATAGATATAAGTATGAGGAATTATATAATGAGTTCGTGTCGAATTATGAAAAAGGGTTGTGTAGATGTTGAGTAAAATGAAAACAATTTGAAATGAATAGTTTTTAAAATATTTTTTAAATTAGGGTTTGGATTTGAATAACTAAATCAAATAATTATGACTTAATTATTCTAGTTACAAAATAACGTAGTTATTCGGTGTATTTAGGTATAGCCTAAATAACCAGTTTTGTTTAAATATAAATTAAATAATTTACCCTATTTTTATAAAGATGCGTAAATATGGAGTTGTGTATATAATATTTATGTGTAGATTTTAATGATAAATATACATTTAACTTCGTAGGTTATAATAGATAACTTTTATTTATTTATTTATCATTTTGAAATGAGTATTTGATCGTTTTAAATAAAGTTAATACTTTATAATTTTTTAAAATCAATTGTTTTTATTTGGAAATTAATTTAAATATAAGTACTTATTGTTTTGAAAATATGAATATAAATCCAACAATCTGACAAAGGTTTTCTCACACACGACCGGGCCTAATACAAGGCACGACCGTGTTAAGATCACGGGCGCGACCGTGCTGATCGAAGCGTGACCGCGTTGATCAAACATAGGACACAACAAGGCTGATCACTAGGCACGACCGTGTCTGGGCCAGGCACGACCGTGGCTAGGGTTCTGAGGCACGACCAGGTCTAGCCAAGAGGCACGATCGTGTCTTGGAGTAGCACGACCGCGCTAGATGATTAGCGCGACCGTGTCCGGTCAAGTTCAGAGACAAAATTGTTCGATTCTTATAAAATTAACGTTGGAAATCATATGGCTTTCATCAATTAGGTGATTACGAGTTTATAGGTATAGGTTAATTGGATTTAAAACAAGTCTAAAGTAGGATTCGGTTAAACCATTTTCATAAGAACCCTAGGTTACGGATCTTGACAAATTCCATGATGATTGATAAATAAATATAGGGATTTTGATGTGTAACCAGTTGCAAATCTAACCATATAAATAATTAGGTCTAGAATGGTGTTCGATTAAACTGTAAACGCATGAACCCTAGTTTCGGGTTCATGTTATAATCGCTACTGCAAGCCCAAATCAGGTTGGGGCTTTTGATCTATAGACTGAAACGAAAGTGTAGGGCGTACGGTTAGAACTTGTTCCGGCGATGACGGGTTTGATCTCCGGTGCCTTTTGCTGCAACTCCGGCTAAATCAACGTGTTCAGGAGCTTCAGAGAGGATCGATTAAAGCGTACAGTGTGTTTGCTTGGGAGGATTATGCTCAAAATGATTGAAATCGATGGATACATGAAAATGATCGACGGTTACAAGATGAATTGGCAAAATTAGATTAATTTGTCGTAAATTCAGTGATTAAAATCTTAATTGGGTTCGTTAATGGTAGAAACGTGTGGAACGGTTACGAAATCGAACGATTCTGCGATTAAAGGCTGCATTTACGTTTCAACTGACAAGAGGCGCGACCGTGCCAAGGCACTTGGCGCGACCGTGCCCAAAACAAGGCGCGACCGTGCCTACTAGGGTTTCTGGTTATTTACAAAATCAGCCCTTGCAACTTCAGCTTTGACACATTTATATAAATATTTACATATATAGGATTCTAATAGAATATACCCGTGTAAAACTCGTGTTTTATATTGGAACATAGCATTTAATAGTTGGTACGAATAGAATAAATCAGTGTACTAGAATTGGATTTGAAATGTGTTACATTGAATGAAAAATACCGATAATAAAATTAGAAATGTTACATTATACCCATGTTGAGGGAATTTCGTGTCACACCCCGCCAAGGCGGAAACGCGAGGCGCGACGTTCATGGTTTTTCAAAGCATATAATTATTGCAAACGCATACATACAACTGGATACATGAATTAAATTTAAGGTTTTACAGCCCAAAAATAGTATTTGAAGTTACAAAATATTAAGATTTTGCAAATATGACCCGAACATTATGGGTTATACAAGAAAAATCTTCAAAAGTTGTATCCACCGTGTATGCATGAACCCTACGTAGTAATACCCTTGCTATCACGTTCAGTTTCCTGAAAAACATACTTGAAAATGTCAACACTAGGTTGGTGAGTTCACAGGTTATATGAATACAATGAGCAAACCAATTGCATGAAAATGATCTTTACGTATATGATAAACAAAACAAGTAATGTTTGACCCATTTGTAAACTAGCTAGGAATACAAATAATATGTACATACATGAGGCATAACCAAACCAAGACCAGGTGTTTTGCCCCTCACTCGTACCTCACGAGCAATATTAGAACACTATGCAGTCATTTGGCCAGAGGGACCCATGGTTAGCACGACTAACCATGACCGGGGATGTCAGACCCAATAGTACTATTAATAGAATCTCAGGCTAATCTATAGCTAATGGTTATAAATATGATGATCAGGGGACTTTACGAGCTCCAAATGTGTCAACTCATGCATACATAAAGGTCGGGTCTTGTTTTCTTGTTATCATATAAAAATAGTTATAAGTATGTTCTTCCCCCAAATAGTACAAAACAGTAAAAAGGGGCCGTGAAACTCACCTTGAGTTTGTTTATGCTTGTAACGATATTTGTTCTAGTCAACTTGACTATTTGTACCCTAAATACGAAAGGGTAAATTGTGTTAAGACCGAATGTCTCGTATTGCAAATTGTTCACCGACTTTGTAAATCTGGTTGTGTTTGTTTAAAATATCTTCTTAGTTGTTCAACACTTGTTTTGTAGTAAAAACTGTTCTAAGTTACTGCTAAGTGGGACTGATGACCAGGTATCGAAACTACCTAGTTTCGATTGAACAGGACATAACAGAACAGATGTCGAAACTACCTTGTTTCGATTAAGCAAACTGGGTATCGAAACTATCTAGTTTCGATTGAGTACTAGGTATCGAAACTCCTAGTTTCGATTGAATAATAGCTATCGAAACTACCTAGTTTCGATTGAGTAAACAGGTATCGAAACTCCTAGTTTCGATCAAATAGGTATCGAAACTCCTAGTTTCGATCAAACTGGTATCGAAACTCCTAGTTTCGATTGAGAAACAGGTATCGAAACTATAGTTTCGATTACTGCAATTCTGATTGACAGAATCAGTCCTGCATATTTTTATGTTTTAAACTTGAATTCGACACACTTATCTTGTTATCTTACTTGTGTTTGAATATTTTGTATGCTTATCTACGGTTTTAAAAGAAAATATTGTAGATAGTATTGAGTTTTGACCTTAAAACAGAGATGAAGATGATGAGAGAAAACAGAGAATGATCTTGAATCTTTTGCTAAACTCTTTTCAGAAACACTTGAAATTCTTCTTAAAACATCGAATTCGTGATGGATTTTGCCTTAAAACTGGACTTCGAATTGGAGAGAAATGGAGAATTTGCCGTAAGAAAATGAGTGATAAAATGGGAATTGTGAGGAAAATGAGTGAGGTGGTATGGTTTTACTTGAGTTTTTCTCAGGAGAGGTATGGGTCGAGGTGTGGGTTTTCTCTGCACTTCGGCCGAGAAAGTCAAGGGTAAGTTGGGTTTAATTAGTATAATAATTAGATTTAGGTATTAATATCAATTATAGTTTTAAAGGGGTAAATAAATCCGGTTTAGATCCTCCATGGTATTATAAATTTATTCTGAAAATAATTTATTGTTCTACGTAAAGTTTGTGAAAATAAAATATATATGTATATATATTTTTCTGGGTGTTTGATTTAATCACTAACGTTCGTATTTAGTCGGGTTATACGGGTATGTGAACCGGAAACTCTTAGAATTACCAAAATATGAAATGAAACAATGTACGGCTTTTCTTAGACTTTAATGCCCTAATTTATTCAATTAGGTAAATCACGAACATAAATATAATATAAACTCGTTTATATCGTGTACGGATATTAACCTGAAATGTCGGGTGTCACATTTCGTCCCGAAATTTAGCTAGCTAGGGCGACTGCACGTGCAAAGAGGTGGGGGTACTTGAGCTTCATTAGGTCCTCACGTTCCCAAGTAAACTCAGGACCACGTTTTGATTCCCAACGAACTTTGATAATAGGGATAAGACTTCGCTTGAGCTGCTTGATCTCACGATCCATGATTTCTACCGGTCTCTCAACGAAGTGCATCGTTTCGTCAATGCGCACGTCGTCAAGAGGTATATGGAGATTTTCATCAGCAAGGCATTTCTTCAGATTAGACACGTGAAATGTAGGATGCACATTGCCAAGTGATGGAGGTAACTCGAGTTTGTAAGCCACTTTCCCAATCCTTTCTAGGATCTTGAATGGACCCACATAGTGAGGTGCTAACTTGCCTTTCTTTCCAAAACAGATCACACCCTTCCACGGAGACACCTTTAGAAGGACAAGGTTACCGACTTGGAATTCTAAGGGTTTTCGCTGTTTGTCGGCATAGCTCTTTTGCCGACTCCTTGCTACTTGAATGTTGTCACGGATTTGGATAATCTTGTCGGATGTTTCTTGAATTAGCTCGGGACCGGTGATTTGTGCTTCACCAATCTCGTTCCAACAGATAGGAGAACGACACTTACGACCATAGAGAGCTTCAAATGGTGCCATGTTGATACTTGTGTGGTAGCTATTACTGTAAGAGAACTCAATTAAGGATAAATGTGAATCCCAATTGCCACCAAAATCAATTACGCATGCTCTAAGCATGTCCTCCATACATTTCTTATGAACGAGGCTCACAAGACTCGTTATTCTATTCAATTGTGTGCCAAGAGCAGTTTGGAGAGATTGCCAGAAACGAGAGGTGAACCAAGCATCTCTATCCGATATTATGTTTAAGGGAAGACCGTGACGGCTCAGAATTTCGTCAATGTAAATTCGGACCAATTTCTCAACCCGATAGTCTTCACAGATAGGCAAGAAATGAGCAGATTTGGTGAGGCGGTCAATGATCACCCAGATGCTATCATAACCACTTGAGGTGCAAGGGAGTTTGGTAATGAAGTCCATAGCTAAATTTTCCCTTTTCCACATGGGAATTTCTGGTTATTCAAGCAAACCGGAAGGACGTTGGTGTTCTGCTTTGACCTTGGAGCAAGTTAGACATTTGGCTACATAGAGGGCAATGTCTTTCTTCATACCGGGCCACCAATATTGTTGGCAAAGATCTTGGTACATTTTATCCGCACCAGGATGTATAGAATAACGAGTCTTGTGAGCCTCATTCATAAGAAATGTATGGAGATCATCGCGATCGGGAACCCAAATACGGTTCAAGTAATAAAGTAAGTCATTGGGTTTTGGTTCAAGTTGGAGTTCAACACCACACAACATTTCCTCATACATGTTACCCTCGGTGACTGAGACACGTTGAGCTTCTAAGATACGATTTTGAATGTCGGTTTAAATTCGGACACAATGAAGCATGACATGGTCCTTTCGACTCAAAGCGTCGGCTACAACATTCGCTTTGCCGGGATGGTAACGAATCTCGCAGTCATAGTCGTTAAGGAGTTCAACCCAATGGGGTTGCCTCATATTGAGTTCCTTTAGGCTGAAGATGTGTTGGAGACTTTTGTGGTCGGTAAACACCACACATTTTGTGCCATAGAGGTAATGTCTCCAAATCTTCAATGCGAATACGACCGCACCCAACTCGAGGTCGTGCGTCGTATAATTCTTCTCATGAATCTTAAGTTTCCTTGATGCATAAGCGATTACTTTTCCTCGTTGCATGAGGACACAACCGAGACCTTGATTGGAAGCATCACAGTAGACAACTAGATCATCATTCCCATCAGGGAGAGTCAAAATAGGAGCATTACACAACTTTTGCTTGAGAGTTTAGAAAGCTTCTTCTTGCTTTGGTCCCCATTCATAAGTTTTACCCTTGTGGGTCAAAGCGATGAGAGGAACAACAATCTTAGAGAAATTTGAAATGAAACGACGATAATATCCCGCAAGACCAAGAAATGAACGAACTTCGGTGGGGGTCTTCGGGGCATTCCAATTCTTAACAGCTTCGATCTTAGCAGGGTCAACATGAATTCCCTTTTCGTTGACGATATGACCCAGAAATTGAACCTCCTTTAGCCAAAATTCATATTTGGAAAATTTGGCATATAGTTGTTCTTTCCTCAAGAGGTCCAAAACCAATCTTAGGTGTTGCTCATGATCGGCCTTAGTCCTGGAGTATATTAAGATATCATCAATGAAGACGATCATGAATTTATCAAGGTACGGTTTGCACACACGATTCATGAGGTCCATGAAAACCGCGAGTGCATTGGTTAGCCCAAAAGGCATGACCATAAACTCGTAGTGACCATACCTTGTTCGGAAGGCAGTCTTTGGAATATCTTCCTCTTGTACACGGAGTTGGTGATAACCAGATCGAAGATCAATCTTTGAGAAGCAAGTAGAGCCTTGAAGTTGATCGAAGAGGTCATCAATCCTAGGCAAAGGGTAACGGTTCTTGATGGTAAGCTTGTTGAGTTCGCGGTAGTCAATACACATGCGGAATGATCCATCCTTCTTCTCGACGAATAAGATGGGTGCACCCCACGGTGAATGACTTGGACGGATGAAGCCCTTTTCGGAGAGCTCTTGGAGTTGAATTGCAAGTTCTTGCATTTCAGAAGGCGCAAGACGGTAAGGAGCTCTAGCCACGGGGTTAGCTCCGGGCACAAGATCAATGCGAAATTCTACTTGTCTCACGGGTGGAAGATCGGATAGATCTTCGGGGAATACTTCGGGAAAATCTCGAATGATGGGAATGTCTTGGATACTCTTCTCTTTGACATCCCTTTGAACAACATGGGCTAAGAAGGCTACGTACTTCTTTCGTAAGTACTTTTGGGCGGTAGTGCATGACATTAACTTGAGTCCCTTGCAAGGATTTTCACCAAATACTTTTAACGTTTCTCCCAACGGAAGGGGTATTCGGATGTACTTCTCATAACAGATAACTTCGGCATGGTGATTTGACAGTCAATCCATGCCTATGATGATATCAAAACTTCCTAGTGGCATTGGCACAATGTAACATCCCAAAAATAAAACGATAGTTAAAATGACGAAATAAATGAACGAGGCATGTAGGGTCAGGCCGAATGGGCCGGCGGGCTGGAAGGGGAGCCTCCCCTATAAATAACTTAGACCTCCATCATTTCTCTCAATTGCAAGTTCTAGAGAGAGAAACCATAGAGAGAGAAAGTTGGCGGATCAACCCGAGATTTCAGCAAAGTGTTGCTCCATAGCTCGTGAGAAGAACCTCCGGATCAGAAACTCGATTCAGGTAACGATCGGGCCTAAATCTGAGTTTTTGTTCGTTTTTGGGGTTTTCGGGTTTTGGGTGAAAAGGTAACGTTTTCACGGATAAAACTGAAAGATAAACATAGATTTGAGTTCCTTAATGGAAAACAAACGTTTTGAATGTAAACAGGTTCGGGATCTTGACGTGATCAGACCTGAATACGAAAGTTAGGGTTTTTGCGAAGAAACAGATCGTGCGTACTTATCACGTACGCATGGAGCAGGTCCTGCGTACTTTTCAAGTACGCAGGAAGAGGGCACTGCGTACTTATCAAGTACGCAGGAAAAGGATCCTGCATACTTTTCAAGTACGCAGGAAGCAGGGTCTGCGCACTTGCTAAGTGCGCAGGCATCAGGTTGTTTAAGTAAACTTAGTATGTTTAGAATGGTTAAACCGTTAGAGTCAGGATTGGGTTTGATGTGTATTTAACTATCAAATTCAGATCGTACGTGACGTTGTTGGGCCCTTCTTTAGGACAACCAAGACTAGCTTATCAGGTGAGTTCTAGAAGCACTCTTTTAAATGTTTTATATAATGTTTTTGGGCTGGTGTGCATACATATGAAATGATGTTTTTACGAAACGATGTTTATGAAACTATGTTTAAGAAACTATGTTTGCGAAATGAAATGATTTGGAATGAACGGTTTATGGAAAGAAAGTTTTATGAATGGAATGTTTACGAACGAAATGTTTATAAAGAAATGGTTTAAACTAAGGTAAAGGGTTTCGAAAATGAATGAAAGGTCTTATGAAATGAAAAGAAAAAGGGGAAAGGTTTTAAAGAAAACATTACAAATCTAATCTGTCGAATGAATGGAATTGACGAATGAAGTCTGGGAATGTAACTCCCAGCCTTGTGGTAGATTATGGACAGCGAGCCATAGTTGCCATAAGAGCAACAGGGGCAGTGTCTTGGTGGCCTGCCAAGGGTTTTGATGTTGTACAACTGGTAGGGAGTAACGACGGTTACTCAAGGGTTAACGTGACCCTATGTAAGGTAAAATTATGCTCCGACGGTGTTATGGTCGTGAGCCATAGCCGTCGATGGAGGTTGTCGGTCTATGGACATGAAAGCCATAGGGGCAACTGAATGGGTATTGTCGGTCCTCGTGCAGTTAAGCCTTGGGGGCAATACAAAAGGGAATTGACGGAATGTATGGTATTGTCGGTCTTCGTGCAGTTAAGCCTTAGGGGCAATACAATACTAAATGACGATACGAATGGTAACACAGATTTAGATACTAATGTATGACTTAAATGAATGTTAAATGTTTTAAACAAATGATCCGTTCAACGTGTTTATGATGTGGAAAAATGTTTGAATGTTTTCAATGATGAACGAAAGGCCCCGTTTTCTTATACGTGATGTTAAACCCTAATGAATGTTTTGACTGATGAACCATTTCTTAAATCGAACAAAAACTAGAACTCACCAGCGTAGCTGACTTTTTAGTGTGCACAATCAGGTTAAGGCAGGTTATGAGGTAGGACGGCGATGCTTGGCTAGCGATGAAGAGTTACCCGGACGCTTATGAATACTGGAATCACGTTACGTTTTGATTTCGTTAAGTTATGTTTAGACATGTTTACGCTTATGTATGTTGAACAATGTAATGGTTATGTTTTAATGAAGTATTTTCCGCTGCGTTATTTGATATTCAAGTTTAAGAACTGTTTGTGAATGAGTAAATCCAACAAGTGAGGCCTCCCGGGTTTGGGGCCTTACACACAAGGTTGATTGGAAATGTATGATCATTAAGTTCTAGAGAGCAGTCGTGGATAACGGAGTCAATTGTAAGAGAGTCACCATTTGCTACTTCGACAGAGGAGGTTTTCTCTAGTTTGGATCGTGTTTTTGCAAGTAAGGGTTCAAAGTTAAGTGACACAAAACTCTTATCTGCACTGGTATCAAATAAAATGGAGGCATATTGACTATTAACACGGAACGTACCGTTGACCACATCATTATTAGCCTGAGATTCGTTGGCGTTTATGTTGAAAGCACGCCCATGAGCTCCGCCTTGTCTAGCATTGATGAACTTCGGGCACTAGTCACGTAAGTGATTTGGGTTGCCACATTCATAACAAGCACGCCCGTTTGCAATAGCGGGAACACCTTGATTAGCGACTTGTTGATTGGTTCGGGTTGGTGGGTTGACTTGACCTGCAAGTGCTTTGGCTCTACAAACGTTGACCGTATGGCCATATTTCCCACAGTGAGTGCAAAGGCGACAGGGAATGTTTTGGAGATGGTGATAATTGCATGTGGCACAGAGTGGGTAGATCCCAACATATGGTTTCTTGACTTGTGCTTGAACCATGGGAGCAACTTGGTTAACAGGGATAGCAGGAGTGACTATAGAAAAATTCCTAGCCTTTCTTTTCTTATTATTGTGGTAGGGTTCAGTTTTGGCTTCTTTGACGTGTGTAGGAGGGGTTGTGGTGTCGGGAGCTTTCTTGGTATCTTTTCTAGTCAGAGTCCCTACTTTCACATGGTTGTAGGTTAAAGTAGCAGATAGGCGGATAGCATCTTCGAGTGTTGTGGGATTTCTCCCTAAGACAGTATCATGAATCTGCCTAGGTAATCCACCAATGTACTTCTCAATGCAGCGGGATAAAGGTGTGACCATATAGGGCACAAGGAGACTCAGCTCATGGAACCGAGTTGTATAAGCCAGACTCTCACCACTATCTTGGGCAAGATCCCAAAACTCAGCTTCCAGTTTCTTTACCTCATTCCGAGGACAGAACTCTTCGGTCATTAGTCTCTTAACCTCATCCCATGGTAAGGCCACTGCTACCTCCATGCCTCTAGTTCTCTTTTCCCCATTCCACCACGTGAGTGCCCGTTTTTGAAAGAAACTTGTGGCATGAAGAACACGAAGGTTACCATTGGCGGCCCCATTAGCTTGAGTGAGTTGATTAACATGTTATGCAAGGATGGCAGCAATATCGGTGTTGTTGTTGGTCACGGTAGCACGACGGGGAGGCATTCTATAGATTTGCACAAGATAAGAAAAGATGTAAGAACTTATGAATGTTATTTGGATTTAAAAGGATAAGATAGCAAATAAAACAGTTAATCATACTTTGGATTGTACTCAAATAGTGATAAAATCACTTGAATACTATGACACATTAAGGTTAATTAAACTCATATAATTTTCAAGTAGACATGCTTTAGCTTATAAGTAAACACTCATCTCGGGAATTCCCAGGAAAGCATACGGGTCCCTCGGTTTATTGGGATTTATACGAAATGCTTTCCTAGACAGAAAACCCAGAATACATGTGTCACCCTTCCAGATTGCACGTGTCCTCAAATAATTAAAAAATTTTAAAGCCTTAACGAGGAAATAAAGAAATTTTTATAGATTTAGATCCATGAAGTTTCCACATGCTAAGAAGATGATGATAGAAAGATAGGTAAGGAGGTTATGAGGCTTTAAGGTATAGGTAGGGATATTGTTTATTTAATTTATTATTTAAGTATAGTCTAATAAGTCATGAATTTTAGCAAGTAAGGCATCAAATTGAAATAATAACTAATCATAGTATGCATGTAAACATCTTGCATGTAGCACATATCACATAATCATGAAGCATGGCATAAGTGGGTGTCCTAAAGTTATAGTCTAGGTCAAGGGTGTCTAATAACCTAGTTCCCTATAACCAAGGCTCTGATACCAATCTGTCACACCCCAACCGACGGCAGAAACGTCGGGGCGGGACATGTAGACTGTTCATGAGCACAAGGTTGACTAGATTTCAATATTTAATCATCAATTTCATTTCAAACAATCCAAACACCACCAAATTCAAGAAAGTACATAAATGAAATACATAGTATTCTTTATTTAAATTTAACTAAGTCCAAAGCCTATGTGTAGCATGTCTTGATCAAACTCACACATTAGCACCTGAAACATGAATAAAATAAAGTCAACTAAAAAGTTGGTGAGCATACACAGGTGTATACATAGATAGTGTATAGATGTAAATAATCAAATCCTTACATAACTTGATAAAATAAGGCATTTATGGGGAGCAGCTATTGTGTAACCAAAGTATAATCAAACCTTTGTAACTTGCATGCAAATTGTGTTGTCGGTAACAATCACCCCAATCTGGGTTGGTTTGTCAGACTCAATAGATCTATCATTGTTAACCGTCGGCTTGAATAGTTAATGATTGCACATAAATCGCACACAAAAGTTAACACACCTAGCACTCAAACATAAAGCTCAAATTTGCACACATGAATGTAAAGAGGATTTGTATTTGTGTAGTTTGTGTAAATGTAAGCAATTGTTTGTATAGAGTTCATGTTTCACCCCAAAAAGTGTAAAAGGGTAAAAGGGGCTATGTAATACTCACTTGATTCAAAGGTGTAGCTAATACGAGAGACTAGGTAGTAACGTGATCCTTGTGTCGCACAACGTTAACCTAAAGTGTATTGCGTATGAACATTAATAAAATGTCTAAATCAAAATCTAGGGTTTCAATGGATATGAGTATGAGGAATTATATAATGAGTTCGTGTCGAATTATGAAAAAGGGTTGTGTAGATGTTGAGTAAAATGAAAACAATTTGAAATGAATAGTTTTTAAAATATTTTTTAAATTAGGGTTTGGATTTGAATAACTAAATCAAATAATTAAGACTTAATTATTCTAGTTACAAAATAACGTAGTTATTCGGTGTATTTAGGTATAGCCTAAATAACCAGTTTTGTTTAAATATAAATTAAATAATTTACCCTATTTTTATAAAGATGCGTAAATATGGAGTTGTGTAAATAATATTTATGTGTAGAGTTTAATGATAAATATACATTTAACTTTGTAGGTTATAATAGATAACTTTTATTTATTTATTTATTATTTAGAAAGGAGTATTTGATCGTTTTAAATAAAGTTAATACTTTATAATTTTATAAAATCAATTGTTTTTATTTGAAAATTAATGTAAATATAATTACTTATTGTTTTGAAAATATGAATATAAATCCAACAATCTGACAAAGGTTTTCTCACACACGACCGTGCCTAAGACAAGGCACGACCGTGTTAAGATCACGGGCGCGACCGTGCTGGTCGAGGCGTGACCGCGTTGATCAAACAGAGGACACAACAAGGCTGATCACTAGGCAAGACCGTGTCTGGGCCAGGCACGACCGTGTCTAGTGTTCTGAGGCACGGCCAGGTCTAGCCAAGAGGCATGATCGTGTCTTGGAGTAGCACGACCACGCTAGATGATTAGCGCGACCGTGTCCGGTCAAGTTCAGAGACAAAACTGTTCGATTCTTATAAAATTAACGTTGGAAATCATAGGGCTTTCATCAATTAGGTGATTACGAGTTTATAGGTATAGGTTAATTGGATTTAAAACATGTCTAAAGTAGGATTCAGTTAAACCATTTTCGTAAGAACCCTAGGTTACGGATCTTGACAAATTCGATGATGATTGATAAATAAATATAGGGCTTTTGATGTGTAACCAGTTGCGAATCTAACCATATAAATTAATTGGATTATAATTGGGTCTAGAATGGTGTTCGATTAAACTTTAAACGCATGAACCCTAGTTTCGGGTTCATGTTATAATCGCTACTGCAAGCCCAAATCAGGTTGGGGTTTTTGATCTATAGACTGAAACGAAAGTGTAGGAGGTTTCAATTAACAGAAAGGATGACGTATTGATAGCATACGGTTAGAACTTGTTCCGGCGACGACGGGTTTGATCTTCGGTGCCTTTTGCTCCAACTCCGGCTAAATCAACGTGTTCAGGAGCTTCAGAGAGGATCGAATAAAGCGTACAATGTGTTTGCTTGGGAGGATTATGGTCAAAATGATTGAAATCGATGGATACATGAAAATGATCGACGGTTACGAGATGAATTGGAAAAATTAGATTAATTCATCGTAAATACAGTGATTAAAATATTAATTGGGTTCGTTAATTGTAGAAACGTGTGGAACGGTTAGGAAATCGAACGATTCTGCGATTAAAGGCTGCATTTACGTTTCAACTGACGAGAGGCGTGACCGTGCCAATAAGAGGCACGACCGTGCCCAAAATCAGACCGTGCAACTTTAGCTTTGACACATTTATATAAATATTTACATATATAGGATTCTAATAGAATATACCCGTGTAAAACTCGCGGTTTTATATTGGAACCTAGCATTTAATAGTTGGTACGAATAGAATAAATCAGTGTACTAGAATTTGATTTGAAATAGTTGGTGAAAAATACCGATAACAAAATCAGAAATGTTACACAATGCACGGCCGTCCATTGCTCATTTTGAGGCCTATAAATAGATGGCTTGGGTTCTTCATTACATACACCCATCCGTACCTCAAGAACACACCAGAGAGAGCTTATTTCATAGTTAGAGCACAGAGTAGAGAATAGAGGGGCTCTTCCTCCTTGTTTCGCAATAGGGAGCCTACGAACCTCAGCGTTACGCTAGCTAGTATGGCCATTCGTGGCTAAACTCTTTGTATTGCTAGGGTGAAGATGAAGTTTGGTGCATGTTAATGTTGACGTATTAATCTAGTGATGTGTTTATGTCTTTAATTATTCGTCCTTAAAACCACCATTTGGTGATCTTTTATTATTGTCAAAATCCGTCTTTATATTTGTAAGTGTTCTTGGTTTTAAAGTGTAAGATCGTAAAACATTTTTAATCAAACTTCTTTTGAAACTTGTACGTCTTTATACATGTGGAGATTGATAAGCCAAGGCTTGGTCAACACTATTAAGGTCGTACGTCTTTATACGAACTTATTATGCGACCAGGAATTGTAGAACTCATATTGGGAACGGTACATATTTATACTTGGTCCCATTGTTACACCGCCTCCCGGTGAACAAAATATAATCACCTATTTAACCCTACTATAAAGCATTTACGTTCGATGTCTTAAACCAACCCAGAGATGACCATTCGAAGGGTTGAGGGTAACTGTTGTCCTTAACGGGAGGCACTACTACTTTTTAAAGATTTTAATTCGTGAATCTAATGTCGTGAGGATGAGGCTCTAGCAGTGACCCGGGTCAAAAGTTTGTAGTAGTCATATCACTAGATTAGTCAACTTAACATTATCCCGTACCAAGCGGATTCGAAGCCCAAAGCAATACTCTTCGTGACCTGATCATTTTCGAGATATTTACTTTCTTGTTTTTTATTATTCTGCTATTTACATTTCTGTTACACATATCACGTACGTTTTTACTTTTATGTTATTTACTTTTTTGTCGTTTACTATTCCGCTTCAGAAGCACATAAAACCCACTCACTAATTGATCCGGCTAAACGATAACGAAAGTTGTGTACTGGAACTCAATCGTGTCCATTTGTTCGATACTTGGTTCTTACCTAAACTATATTACGCTGCAATAGGTACACTTTCCTATTGTGTGTGTTTTTAAGTTAAAGTAATTATCATTTTATAAATTTAAAACCTGATCTCGTAAAACAAGCATAAAAATATATTATATTTTTATATATTAAAAATGACACATCACCTACCAACATGTCCTTCAGTATAACCACTTCCTCCTTTCGATCCTATTCATACAGTGATTAAGATAAGTCAGTTCAACTATCATTTCCCACAATAACAGTAATGCAAAAGCAAACACAACCCTTTTCTTTTTCATTCATTTTCTTTTATATTCTATTCACAAACTTTCGCCCGAAAATTTTATTTATAGACATCTTTGTTTAAATGTACTTTTCTAAACGGAAAACAATATTTTTGCAGCTCGATCATCGAATCATTTCGGTCAAGAAAGTATTTTTGGATTTTTGAAAGAAAATATGAACACAGATATATGCATTATGCAAAAGGGATAGAAGATGTTACTCAAAGTTCAATAGTCCCAATTTATGAATGATATCAAGAGACTTAGACTTATCGAATGCCTTCGTGAATATGTCAGCCTTTTGATCATTTGTATTCACCGGAAGGACTTCAATGTATTCCTTTTCATAATCATCCTGAATGGCATGAACTCGCACATCAATGTGCTTTGTTTTGGAATGATAGCTCGGGTTCTTGACAATTTTCACACAGGCTTCATTATCAATGAACATCGGAGTGTGCTTCAAGTTGATACCATAATCTATTATTTGATGCTGAATCCACAGGATTTTAGAGCAGTAACTGCAAGCAGCAATATACTTAGCTTCGGCAGAAGAAATGGAAACTGAAGTTTGTTTCTTGCATTGCCAAGACACTAAACAGTGTGCCAAGTACTGACATCCCCCTGACACAAACTTTATGTCAAGTTGACATCCTCCATGATCGCTATCAGAGTAGGCGACCAAATCAAAGCTATTGGCTTTTGGATACCAAAGCTTTAACTTGGGAGAGCCTTTTAGGTAGCGAAAGATTCTTTTCACAACAATTTCATGGGATTCCTTGGGATTAGTTTGACAACGGGCACAATATCAAACAGCGAACATAATATCTGGACGACTAGCAATGAGGTATAGCAAAGATCCTATCATCGAACGATAATGATATTTGTTAACAGTTTTCCTTCTGGATCGGCGGTCAAGGGAGTTTGAGCAGCAAAAGGTGTTGAAGCTGCCTTAGAATCAGTCATCTGGAACTTTTTGAGCATGTACTGTACATACTTAGCTTGATTAATCAGTGTTCCATCATTTGACTGTTTAATTTCTAATCCCAGAAAGAATGTGAGCTCGTCCATTTTGCTCATTTCAAATTTTGCCTTCATTACGTTCTCAAAGTCTCTACACAGCTTTTCATTGGTTGAACCGAAGATAATGTCGTCCACATAAATCTGCACAAGCATGATATCTTTTTCGATCTTCCTCTTGAATAAATTCATATAAATCTTCCCCCGTTCGAAGCCATTCTGTAAAAGATAAGTTGACAAAGTATCATACCAAGCCCTCGGGACCTGATACAGTCCGTACAGAGCTTTGTCCAACTTGTAAACTCGTCTCAGATAATCTGGATCTTCAAACCCTGGAGGCTGGCACTTTTCATGTCCATTTGATAGACCTTAAAGTTCTTGTAACAAGCATAAGCCACAAAAATCCTTGATGTTTCCAAACGACCCACGGGAGCGAACACCTCCTCATAGTCAATACCCTCCTCTTGGGCAAAACCTTGCACCACCAACCGTGTTTTATTCTTTATCACCACATTGCTTTCATCGGTCTTGTTCTGAAATACCCATCGAGTACCAATTGGGTACTTATTCTTCAGAAGGTCAACAAGATCCCATACTTTCAACTTTCTGAACTGGGCCAGTTCTTCCTGCATACCATCTATCCAGCTTGCATCCTTAAGAGCCATAGAAATATTCTTCAGAACATCTTGTGATAAGAAACAAACACAAAGGGTGGCGTTGTAAGGAGTTGAGTAACTTCGTGTATGAACACCCTCGGTAATTGGTCCAATCACATTCTCCAAAGGGTGATTTAACAGAGTCTTGAAAGTTGGCCCATCGGGAACCTCAACATGTTCTTGAAGATTCATTAAGTGAACATCAGGAATATCTATAGGCTCAATATCTTCATCAGAATCACTGTCAGACACGACAGCGAGATCATTTGCCAAGTTTTGATCAAACAGAACAACAATGGAATTAACAGGAGCTGTTTGATCAGAAGTAGCATCACCAGAAGTATCACCAGGAACAGTCTTAGAAGCCTTAGAATGAGAAGAGTTACTGTACTGTTGGTAGAAACGATCAGAGGATCAGCAACAATCGGTGTTATTCTAGTTGAGAATGGCATAAATTCATCATCTGCATTGATGGATGGAATGAATGAAGGTTCAGATAATATAGTGGATTCAGGGACGAGTGGTGCAGGAAGGATGAAATTATTGAAAACAATGTATGCATCATAGAACCAGTCGGGACCAGTTCTAGTGTTTGTAGAATTGGTTTCTTGCCAATCAACATAGTATGATTCCTGCACGATCTTGGTTCTTTTGTTGTAGACGCGATATGCCTTTTGGGACGACGAATATCCAATGAAGAAACATTCATCTCCCACTGCTCCAAACTTTGCAAGATTCTCAGTTGTGTTCAACAGAGTACACGAACATCCAAACGCTCAAAAGAATTTAATCTGGGGTTTCGTCCATGAAACAGCTCATAGGCGGTCTTGTTGTGAGCCTTGACCACAAGAGCCCATTTCAGGACATAATTAGTAGTGTTAACTGCTTCGTCCTAGAAAATTATTGGAAGCTTTGAATCTATTAGCATTGTTCTAGCAGCCTTGATCAATGTTTGGTTCTTTCTTTCAGCAACTCTATTCTGCTGTGGAGTCCTGGCAGCACTGAATTGTCTCAAAATTCCTTTGCTTTCATAAAATTCATTCAAGACATGATTCTTAAATTCGGTGCCATTGTCACTTTTGATAGAAATAACCAAACGCTTGCAGATCTTCTCAATCTTTCAAAATAAGACTTTTCAGTACCTCAGCAGTTTCATCTTTGGTAGATAAGAAATTAACCCGAGAATATCTTGAGAAATCATCTATCACAACCAAACAATACGATTTTTTAGAAATGCTCTTTACACTGACGGGACCAAAAAGGTCCATATGAAGTAACTGAAGTGGAACAGAGATGGAATTCACTGCTTTGGACTTGTGCAGCTTCTTGTGTTATTTGCCTTTAGAACAGGCCATGCATTTTTCTGAAAAATTGAAGTCCTTGGAGGGCAAACCTCTCACAAGGTCTTGTTTTACCAAATGATTTATGTTCTTAAAATTTACATGGCCAAGTCGACGATGTCAAAGAAGTGATTCAGAGTCAGAAGCCTTAGACAACAGGCAGGCCACAGATGCTTTGGTCTTTGGATCATTCATATCCACCACATAGGTATTGTTCTTTCATGGTGTCCTCATCAAGATCATCAGGAACTAACAACTAACAACTGTTTTTCAGGAACCACGAGTCTTGGTTTGAGGAAGAGACATTTAGCATTGTTGAACAGCACTAACAACTGTTTTTCACAAATTTGTGATACACTCATCAGATTGTAGCAGAGTTCTGGAACAAGGTTAACTTTCTCCAAGGTGAGAGTTCTATTGCACACATTTCCTTGCCCGGTTATCTTTCTTCCTTTCTCGTCGCCGGCAAATGCAACGTATCCCCCAACGATAATTATGAAGTTAGTCAGCATATCTTATAGCCCGGTCATGTGACGAGGGCGCCCACTATCAACATGCCATGCATTATTAATAGTCCTCCTGGAAAACCCTGTCACATATAAGATAATTTATTGAGAAATCGAAACCCAAGTCTTTTTCAACTTGGGTGGAACATCAAATTTAGAAGTTCTATCAGCTCTGGTTCGCCACCAACATGTACCTCTTAAGAAATGATTTACATTTTGATGAAATTTGCCAATTTTGTTATAAAACGGATGGTGATCATGTTGGTGTCTTGTATAGTTTCCCACACTATGCATCTTAGGTCGTTCAAATTTGACCCAATCATTTTGATAAGATTCATGACTACATTGCCTCGCAGTATGACCGTCCTTCCCACAAGAAAAACAATTAACAAGTCTATAGGATTTTCTTTTGTGTGGTGGTTGGTAAGATGATGAGGATGATTGCTGCTAAAATGGCACTTTGAATGGCTTTAAGAACCTGCCTTTGCTGTGATGTTCTTTTCTTTTATTAACATGAGTTGTTGATGATTCTTGATCAAATTCTTTATCAACTTTGATTTTAATTTCAACTGCTTCGGTTATACGTTTTGCTTCAACATCGGATTCATTGTATGATTTTGTTGATGGTTTTGCTGAGTATTTAGAGTCACACTTGCTTTCTTCACTATCTTTAGTAGACAAATATTCTGAATCACTTTGACCATCACTTTGATTTGTCAAGGTGTCACTTGAAGGAGTAAAAATCGGAATCTCCTCTGTCATGAATCTTTCAATTTGATTTCCTGTTTTTGAAACAACCGAATCATCAGATGTTAAAACATTAGTAGAATCGAAATCATTACAGCTATTGTGTTCATTACAATCAGAATTTAAATTAACGGAACTAGAACAAGACTCGCTATCACTACCAACAGAATCTGACAAACATGATTCTGTATTCTTGGAATTTAAAAAAGATGACTCAGTGGACTTCCTATTACAAACTGAGTGGCCTAATCCAGCACCACAATCATCTTTAACATCATCATCTTACCCTTTTAAACCTGCAGTATTATTTTTAGTAGTAGATACAAAAATATTTGCAAGATCATTTTTAGGATGTGGAGACAGAATAGGGATGTAATGACCCTCGGTAGGAGGATGAAACAATGTTCTTTCAAAACCATTTGAATCCAAGTATCCAACCCCCTTTTTCACAAATCTAGGTGTCCGTTGATAGTTAAGCATGGTATCATGAACCTTTTTACTTAAATTCCATTTATCAATAATGATTTGTAACTTAACAGTTTCGCTTCTTGAAGAAGTTAATTTTTCAGTTAAATCTGTGATTAAAAATTCTTTTCTTTAAACAAATTCCGTTAGGGTTTGGATTTCTTGATGAGCTTTATTCAAACTGACTTTGAGAGCAACCTCACTCTTCTTGTTTTGGTTAAGGATAGCAAGAGCGTCATCCTTTTCATGAATAATAAGTTTTTTTAGAGTGTGATAATGAACAATCATGTCAACACAATCAGAGAAACATAGACGAGATTTTACCTTTGGCGGAATTAGCTCAGCATCAGTTTTCCTACAAATGCATCCTTGATTTAAGCTTCCATCACCATCAGTTTGAGTTCCATTCTAGCACTCGTTGGAGAGTTAAATTGATCCGTTGAGCTGGAACTAGAGCAAGCATCCTTCTTCTCATCACTGACCTTCACCTCATCAACATTCATCCTTCTCTCAATTTTGATGTTGGCATTCTCCTTCATGCTCCCTTAAGTGTCAATCACATGACATTCTGTTCCTTAAATAACAAATTGTCTCAGGTGAGCAGCAGGTCTAATAGAGTCGGTGTTGATAATGATCTTTCTTAGCACCTCATTCTTCTCTTTTTCAACAAGACTTGCTTCCATACCGTTAACCACGAACTGAGTTGATGGAGTGTTAGCTATGAGAGCCTTGCAAACATCTACATGAGCTTCTTCAATCTCACTGCTCCAATCAAAGTCATTAACTACCAATGCCTTCATCGATTCATTTGCCTTCTCAGTTTGTTCTTTTCCATTAGTAATTGCAACAATGGTAGGAAGAGGTAGAGCATCGGTGATTGGATGAGGACACTCGCTTTTGAAGTGACCGAGCTATTTACAGTTGCAACATCTCATCTTAGACTTATCAAACCCCATAGATTTTCCACCAAGACGCTTCTTTCTGGTGCGATCCATAAATTGTTTAGCTCTCAATGTCAGCATAGCCATCTACCATTGCAAATTAACCTCTTCCAAATCATCGGGATCCACTTGAAAAACATCTTTAATATGACTAACCCCGGCTTTCAATTCTCCAGCAATGAGTGCTTGATAATTGTTGATAAACAAGCCAAACAAAGCCATATGTTCAGTTAACGGGCTTGAAACAGCGGTGTTATTCTGAATGCCTTTGGATTCATTGCTAGACGAGATTTGTTGATTGGTAGATGCATATGAGACCATAGAAGGGATTACACCAGATGAACTACCAGAACCGCTTGAAGAGGTCGGAGTAATAAAAGCTCCATTGGTTGGTGCCATGGTTTTGCTGTAACCCAATTGATTCATTTGACGCTTCTCGATGTCCATTTCAATGTATTGATCACATCAGATAGAATTGATGCTTCATTCAGATACTGTCTTTTGATCATCATACATTGAATACTCCATTCTTGTGGCAGATAATCAAGTAACTTCTTGATCTGATCGTAGGTCCTAATCAAGACACCAGCTTGTTTCATCTTGCTATAGATTTCCATAAACCATGAAATGTGCTTCGGTAACCCTTCTCCTTTGATACTGCCAAACGTAGCTGTAACATCCCGAGTTCTTAAGAGTGCGAAAGAATTCACGAGAAATTTAAAACTTAAATAAGGAAAAGGGAAGCGGGCTTGGGCCGGGATGTATGGGCCGAAAGGAGCAAGTTTGGGCCCTTATAAGCCTCAAGATCAGCCAAAGGCCCTCATTTGCATCATCCATTTTCGTTTTCTAGAGAGAGAGGAGGGAGAGAGTCTAGAGAGATAAAGTCCCGGTTATCAGATTATAGCTTCAAGGATCGTTAGCAAGAGTCTCGTGGGTGTTTAGCAATGAAAAGGAAGTGATTACAGGTAACCGATTCTCCTAGATCTGAGTTTTAGTTCATTTTTGGGTTTTTCAGGTTTTGGGTGAAAAGGTTATGTTTAATCGGATGAAACTGAAGGATAAGCATAGATTTGAGTTCCTTAATGGAAAACGAACGTTTTGAATGCAAACAGGTTCGGGATCTTGAAGTGATCAGACCCGAATGCGAAAGTTAGGGTTTTTCGCCAAGAACAGGTCGTGCACACTTGCTAAGTGCGCACAGAGCAGGTCCTGCGCACTTGCTAAGTGCGCAGGAAGGGGAGCCTGCGCACTTGCTAAGTGCGCAGGAAGAGGAGCCTGCGCACTTGCTAAGTGCGCAGGAAGAGGAGCCTGCGCACTTGCTAAGTGCGCAGGAAGCAGAGTCTGCGCACTTGCTAAGTGCGTAGGCATCAAGACTGATTAAGTAAAGTCAGTATGTTAGAGTGGTTAAACCGTTTAGCGTCGAGTTAAGTCTGATAAGTGTCATATTGTTCAGACTGTGTGAGATCCAGTAGACCGTTGCAGCTTAGATACCATGTGAGTTCTAATCCCCTTTTTGCCTTCTTTAGGGGTGGTGTGCATACTTAGTGTAAAGCGTTTATTATATTTTATATATTATAAACTGAAGTGAAAAGCTATGTTTAGTGTAAAGTTTAAAAGAGGCAAAAGTACATTTTAGTAAAGTATGATTATATTATTGGCAAGCGTTTATTATATTTTTATATACATAAACAAAGGCATTATATTAGTGCTAGTATGTTTTCAGTAAAGTAAGATATATCATTTGGCAAGGGTTTACTATATTTTTATATACATAAACAAAGGCATGATATATATGATAAGCTATGTTTCAGAAAGTAAGATGTATTTTATGATAAGCTATGTTTCAGAAAGTAAGATTTATTTTATGATAAGCTATGTTTCAGTAAAAGCAAAGATATATCATTTGGCAAGCGTTTACTATATTTTTATATACATAAACAAAGGCATGATATATGCGTTAAGATATATTTCAGTAAAAGCAAAGATATATCATTTGGCAAGCGTTTACTATATTTTGATATACATAAACAAAGGCATGATATATGTTAAGTTATGAACAAGATTTATAGAAAGATTTATGAACAGTAAAGTGAACAATTTTCCTTCGGAATATGTACCAGCTATAAAGGTCCTTGGGACAGATATTACTTGTACAAGATGTCAGATATGGGTTCTACCCATTAGTAAGAACCTTTGGGTTCGTTAACGGTTGTACAACTGGGATGAGTGACGGCGGTTGCTCGGGAGGTCCACGCAACCTCCCCTTAGCGTTAAGCGGTATTGTCGGTTCATGGATGTAAGCCATGGGGGCATTGACCAGGGTATTGTCGGTTCATGGATGTAAGCCATGGGGGCATTGACCAGGTACTCGTCAGTTCATGGACGTTAGCCATGGGGGCGGTACAGTAGTGACAAGGAATTGACGGATAAGCGGTAGTGTCGGTTCATGGACGTAAGCCATGGGGGCATTGACCAGGTACTCATCGGTTCATGGACATTAGCCATGGGGGCGGTACAGTAGTGACAATGAATTGACGGTTAAGCGGTAGTGTCGGTTCATGGTGTAAGCCATGGGGGCATTGACCAGGTACTTGTCGGTTCATGGATGTAAGCCATGAGGGCAGTACAGTAAAGAAGAATTGACGGTTTATTATACGTTTTAAACTATTTGAAAAGTAAAGTGTGTTAATTTTAGCCTTAATGGCAGTATATATGTTTTAGTAAATCTTTTGTATAATTGATTTAAAGTAAACGTTAGAACTCACTCAGCGTTGCTGATTTTTAGTATGCACATCAGTTAAGTGTAGGTGACAGTAGATGGAAGTGTATGCTTGGCTTGGCAAGAAGAGTTACCCGAAGACCAGCAGTTGGCATCCTGTTTATGTTTTCTTTTGATTATGTTGATTAAGACAAGTTTCAGTTGTATTTGACAAGTTATGTTTAGACATGTTATATTTCCGCTGCGTATGTAGAGATTTAAATCGTTTCCACTGTGTTAATGAATGTCTTATGTTTAAAGTGCTATGTGTTGATGAGTAAATCCAATAAGTTAGGCCTCCCGGGTATGGGGGCCTCACAAGTTGGTATCTGTGCCATAGTTTGAGAGATTTGGACATCCCCGATGTCCAGACTTAAACTGAGAATGGGACAAGTAGCGGATGGCAGTACGGGTAACTCAAGCCAAAGCATCAAAAGCGTATAGTAAGTAAAGTTTACCTTTTAGAGTGTCAAGATAAGAATAGAGGCTTTAGTGGAACCATGAAAGCGAATAAATAGAACAACGAGAAGTGATGTAATGGTTAATTGTAGATGGCCAGTGTATATTAACATCTTACCTTACTTATTATGTTCTACATATTCCCTAGCATGATGAAATTAAATCTTTTGTTCTCTATCTTTCAGTTAGAAATGGCTAGACGTAGAGGAACTAGAGGGGGTGGAGGAGGAAGACGTGGTGGGCGTGCAGGCCACCGCGGTGTAGCTAGAACCAACCAAGAGATTGAGGGGAGTGTTCACACTACCCATACTGATACGGTAGTCAGCCAACACAATGCTGAACATGCGGCAGAAGATGATCAGACGTTTGAGTTTGAACCAGTCGTACAAGCAGCTATTAGCCGTGAGTTTACCGATTGCTGAAGGAAACCTTACCGGCTATACTAGACGAAGCGTTGAGGAAGGCCAAGGAGAACCCCAACACAACTGAAGAGCCTGTGGTGCTTCCAGCTGTGGGAGGACCAATCCTGGTGGAGAATGTTGCACCGCCTACTTCCGGATGCGATTAAAACGCATTTCGTGGTTGTGATCCCCCTGAGCTAACTGGGGAGAAAGAAGCAACAGATACTTTAGATTGGATCAATGGCATGGAATCCACCATCAGCCTCAGTGACTGTCGACCGGATCAAGCGGTCAGGTTCGCAGCTAAGTCACTAAAGGGAGAGGCAGCACACTGGTGGGAGACTGTGAAACAAGCGAAGGGTGACCAAGCGGTCGAGCTAATGAGGTGGAATGATCTGAAGACATTAGTAATTTCGAAGTTCTGCCCTAAGAATGAAGTCCACAAGGTGGAGAGAGAGTTCCTGACTTTGCAAGCCGGACTGATGACTCACAGACAATATACTTCCAAGTACAACGAACTGGCACGCCTGGTGCCTCATCTTGTAACCACAGAAGAGAGGAGGATTCATTATTATATTCAAGGGTTGCTTCAAAGATACGTACATTTGTAAATGCCAACACACCGAGTACCTTTGAGTCGGTGGTTGTTCTGAGCGGAGTTGTCTATGATGACATTGCCTCTGAAGTCATTGCTGAAGCACCCAAGAAACAAGCAGCTAAACGAACTGCTGAGGAACTCCAGGGTCCTAACGATAGGAGGGCAAGGGTAGAAGCTGAGGGTCTATGCGGAAAATATGGAAGGAGACATGGAGGTGAATGTAAAGCGGGTCAGGTGGGATGTTTCAGGTGTGGCAGGTTTGGACACCAATCGTGGGACTGCCCGGAAAGGCCAAGATGCCACAATTTTGGGGAACAGGGACACAGGAGCCGAGATTGCAGGAAACCCAAGAAAGCGGAGGCGGGAGGATCCGGAAAGGGTAAGGGTGCAGAGAAGGAACCTTACATCAACAAGGCCACAGCAAGGGCTTACCAGATGACTCAGTAAGGTACGTTGCAAACTCTTATTTGTGATATGCCAAGTGTATGATTTTATTTACTCAAATGATTAGTTAGCCCCATCAGCTTAGAAGCCATAGAACTAGATATTACCCGGATTAGATCCTCAGCGGTAGTTAATCATAATGGCCTTCATAACCAAGCTGCCTTGCATAGCTACGGTTTATGCCACCCATTCTGTGATTAGCTATCAGTTTAGCTTATGGCAGGTTTCGAGGACGAAACCTATTGTAAGGAGGGTAGACTTGTAACATCCCGAGTTTTTAAGAGTGCGAAAGAATTCACGAGAAATTTAAAACTTAAATAAGGAAAAGGGAAGCGGGCTTGGGCCGGGATGTATGGGCCGAAAGGAGCAAGTTTGGGCCCTTATAAGCCTCAAGATCAGCCAAAGGCCCTCATTTGCATCATCCATTTTCGTTTTCTAGAGAGAGAGGAGGGAGAGAGTCTAGAGAGAGAGTCCCGATTTTTGGATTAGAGCTTCAAGGATCGTTAGCAAGAGTCTCGTGGGTGTTTAGCAACGAAAAGGAAGTGAATACAAGTAACCGATTCTCCTAGATCTGAGTTATAGTTCATTTTTGGGTTTTTCGGGTTTTGGGTGAAAAGGTTATGTTTAATCGGATGAAACTGAAGGATAAGCATAGATTTGAGTTCCTTAATTGAAAACGAACGTTTTGAATGCAAACAGGTTCGGGATCTTGAAGTGATCAGACCCGAATGCGAAAGTTAGGGTTTTTCGCCAGGAACAGGTCGTGCGCATTTGCTAAGTGCGCACAGAGCAGGTAATGCGCACTTGCTAAGTGCGAAGGAAGGGGAGCCTGCGCACTTGCTAAGTGCGCAGGAAGGGGAGCCTTCGCACTTGCTAAGTGCGCAGGAAGAGGAGCCTGCGCACTTGCTAAGTGCGCAGGAAGAGGAACCTGCGCACTTGCTAAGTGCGCAGGAAGCAGAGTCTGCGCACTTGCTAAGTGCGCAGGCATCAGGACTGATTAAGTAAAGTCAGTATGTTAGAGTGGTTAAACCGTTTAGCGTCGAGTTAAGTCTGATAAGTGTCATATTGTTCAGACTGTGTGAGATCCAGTAGACCGTTGCAGCTTAGATACCAGGTGAGTTCTAATCCCCTTTTTGCCTTCTTTAGGGGTGGTGTGCATACTTAGTGTAAAGCGTTTATTATATTTTATATATTATAAACTGAAGTGAAAAGCCATGTTTAGTGTAAAGTTTAAAAGAGGCAAAAGTACATTTTAGTAAAGTATGATTATATTATTGGCAAGCGTTTATTATATTTTTATATACATAAACAAAGGCATTATATAAGTGCTAGTATGTTTTTAGTAAAGTAAGATATATCATTTGGCAAGCGTTTACTATATTTTTATATACATAAACAAAGGCATGATATATATGATAAGCTATGTTTCAGAAAGTAAGATGTATTTTATGATAAGCTATGTTTCAGTAAGTAAAGATGTATTTTATGATAAGCTATGTTTCAATAAAAGCAAAGATATATCATTTGGCAAGCGTTTACTATATTTTTATATACATAAACAAAGGCATGATATATGCGTTAAGATATATTTCAGTAAAAGCAAAGATATATCATTTGGCAAGCGTTTACTATATTTTTATATACATAAACAAAGGCATGATATATGATAAGTTATGAACAAGATTTATAGAAAGATTTATGAACAGTAAAGTGAACAGTTTTCCTTCGGGAATATGTACCAGCTATAAAGGTCCTTGGGACAGATGTTACTTGTACAAGATATCAGATATGGGTTCTACCTATTAGTAAGAACCTTTGGGTTCGTTAACGGTTGTACAACTGGAATGAGTGACGGCGGTTGCTCGGGAGGTCCACGCAACCTCCCCTTAGCGTTAAGCGGTATTGTCGGTTCATGGATGTAAGCCATGGGGGCATTGACCAGGGTATTGTCGGTTCATGGATGTAAGCCATGGGGGCATTGACCAGGTACTCGTTGGTTCATGGACGTTAGCCATGGGGGCGGTACAGTAGTGACAAGGAATTGATGGATAAGCGGTAGTGTCGGTTCATGGACGTAAGCCATGGGGGCATTGACCAGGTACTCGTCGGTTCATGGACGTTAGCCATGGGGGCGGTACAGTAGTGACAAGGAATTGACGGATAAGCGGTAGTGTCGGTTCATGGACGTAAGCCATGGGGGCATTGACCAGGTACTCATCGGTTCATGGACGTTAGCCATGGGGGCGGTACAGTAGTGACAAGGAATTGACGGTTAAGCGGTAGTGTCGGTTCATGGTGTAAGCCATGGGGGCATTGACCAGGTACTTGTCGGTTCATGGATGTAAGCCATGAGGGCAGTACCGTAAAGAAGAATTGACGGTTTATTATACGTTTTTAACTGTTTGAAAAGTAAAGTGTGTTAAGTTTAGCCTTCATGGCAGTATATATGTTTTAGTAAATCTTTTATATAATTGATTTAAAGTAAACGTTAGAACTCACTCAGCGTTGCTGATTTTTAGTATGCACATCAGTTAAGTGTAGGTGGCAGTAGATGGAAGTGGATGCTTGGCTTGGCAAGAAGAGTTACCCGAAGACCAGCAGTTGGCATCCTGTTTATGTTTTCTTTTGATTATGTTGATTAAGACAAGTTTCAGTTGTATTTGACAAGTTATGTTTAGACATGTTATATTTCCGCTGCGTATGTAGAGATTTAAATCATTTCCGCTGTGTTAATGAATGTCTTATGTTTAAAGTGCTATGTGTTGATGAGTAAATCCAATAAGTGAGGCCTCCCAGGTATGGGGGCCTCACAAGTTGGTATCAGAGCCATAGTTTGAGAGATTTAGACATCCCCGATGTCTAGACTTAAATTGAGAATGGGACAAGTAGCGGATGCCAGTACGGGTAACTCAAGCCAAAGCATCAAAAGCGTATAGTAAGTAAAGTTTACCTTTTAGAGTGTCAAGATAAGAATAGAGGCTTTAGTGGAACCATGAAAGCGAATAAATAGAACAACGAGAAGTGATGTAATGGTTAATTGCAGATGGCCAGTGTATATTAACATCTTACCTTACTTATTGTGTTCTACATATTCCCTAGCATGATGAAATTAAATCTTTTGTTCTCTATCTTTCAGTTAGAAATGGCTAGACGTAGAGGAACTAGAGGGGGTGGAGGAGGAAGACGTGGTGGGCGTACAGGCCGCCGCAGTGTAGCTAGAACCAACCAAGAGATTGAGGGGAGTGTTCACACTACCCATACTGATACGGTAGTCAACCAACACAATGCTGAACATGCGGCAGAAGATGATCAGACGTTTGAGTTTGAACCAGTCGTACAAGCAGCTATTAGCCGTGAGTTTACCCGATTGCTGAAGGAAACCTTACCGGCTATACTAGACGAAGCGTTGAGGAAGGCCAAGGAGAACCCCAACACAACTGAAGAGCCTGTGGTGCTTCCAGCTGCGGGAGGACCAATCCTGGTGGAGAATGTTGCACCGCCTACTTGCGGATGCGATTACAAGGCATTTCGTGGTTGTGACCCCCCTGAGCTAACTGGGGAGAAAGAAGCAGCAGATACTTTAGATTGGATCAATGGCATGGAATCCACCATCAGCCTCAGTGACTGTCGACCGGATCAAGCGGTCAGGTTCGCAGCTAAGTCACTAAAGGGAGAGGCAGCACACTGGTGGGAGACTGTGAAACAAGCGAAGGGTGACCAAGCGGTCGAGCTAATGAGGTGGAATGATCTGCAGGCATTTGTAATTTCGAAGTTCTGCCCTAAGAATGAAGTCCACAAGGTGGAGAGAGAGTTCCTGACTTTGCAAGCCGGACTCATGACTCACAGACAATATACTTCCAAGTACAACGAACTGGCACGCCTGGTGCCTCATCTTGTAACCACAGAAGAGAGGAGGATTCATTATTATATTCAAGGGTTGCCTCCAAAGATACGTACATTTGTAAATGCCAACACACCCAATACCTTTAAGTCGGTGGTTGTTCTGAGCGGAGTTGTCTATGATGACATTGCCTCTGAAGTCATTGCTGAAGCACCCAAGAAACAAGCAGCTAAACGAACTGCTGAGGAACTCCAGGGTCCTAACGATAGGAGGGCAAGGGTAGAAGCTGAGGGTCTATGCGAAAAATGTGGAAGGAGACATGGAGGTGAATGTAAAGCGGGTCAGGTGGGATGTTTCAGGTGTGGCAGGTTTGGACACCAATCGCGGGACTGCTCGGAAAGGCCAAGATGCCACAATTTTGGGGAACAGGGACACAGGAGCCGAGATTGCAGGAAACCCAAGAAAGCGGAGGCGGGAGGATCCGGAAAGGGTAAGGGTGCAGAGAAGGAACCTTACATCAACAAGGCCATAGCAAGGGCTTACCAGATGACTCCGTAAGGTACGTTGCAAACTCTTATTTGTGATACGCCAAGTGTATGATTTTATTTCCTCAAATGATTAGTTAGCCCCATCAGCTTAGAAGCCTTAGAACTAGATATTACCCGGATTAGATCCTCAGCGGTAGTTAATCACAATGGCCTTCATAACCAAGCTGCCTTGCATAGCTACGATTTATGCCACCCATTCTGTGATTAGCTATCAGTTTAGCTTATGGCAGGTTTCGAGGACGAAACCTATTGTAAGGAGGGTAGACTTGTAACATCCCGAGTTTTTAAGAGTGCGAAAGAATTCACGAGAAGTTTAAAACTTAAATAAGGAAAAGGGAAGCGGGCTTGGGCCGGGATGTATGGGCCGAAAGGAGCAAGTTTGGGCCCTTATAAGCCTCAAGATCAGCCAAAGGCCCTCATTTGCATCATCCATTTTCGTTTCTAGAGAGAGAGGAGGCAGAGAGTCTAGAGAGAGAGTCCCGATTTTTGGATTAGAGCTTCAAGGATCGTTAGCAAGAGTCTCGTGGGTGTTTAGCAACGAAAAGGAAGTGATTACAGGTAACCGATTCTCCTAGATCTGAGTTATAGTTCATTTTTGGGTTTTTCAGGTTTTGGGTGAAAAGGTTATGTTTAATCGGATGAAACTGAAGGATAAGCATAGATTTGAGTTCCTTCATGGAAAACGAACGTTTTGAATGCAAACAGGTTCGGGATCTTGAAGTGATCAGACCCGAATGCGAAAGTTAGGGTTTTTCGCCAAGAATAGGTCGTGCGCACTTGCTAAGTGCGCACAGAGCAGGTCCTGCGCACTTGCTAAGTGCGCAGGAAGGGGAGCCTTCGCACTTGCTAAGTGCGCAGGAAGAGGAACCTGCGCACTTGCTAAGTGCGCAGGAAGCAGAGTCTGCGCACTTTCTAAGTGCGCAGGCATCAGGACTGATTAAGTAAAGTCAGTATGTTAGAGTGGTTAAACCGTTTAGCGTCGAGTTAAGTCTGATAAGTGTCAAATTGTTCAGATTGTGTGAGATCCAGTAGACCATTGCAGCTTAGATACCAGGTGAGTTCTAATCCCCTTTTTGCCTTCTTTAGGGGTGGTGTGCATACTTAGTGTAAAGCGTTTATTATATTTTACATATTATAAACTGAAGTGAAGAGCTATGTTTAGTGTAAAGTTTAAAAGAGGCAAAAGTACATTTTAGTAAAGTATGATTATATTATTGGCAAGCGTTTATTATATTTTTATATACATAAACAAAGGCATTATATAAGTGCTAGTATGTTTTCAGTAAAGTAAGATATATCATTTGGCAAGCGTTTACTATATTTTTATATACATAAACAAAGGCATGATATATGTTAAGTTATGAACAAGATTTATAGAAAGATTTATGAACAGTAAAGTGAACAGTTTTCCTTCGGGAATATGTACCAGCTATAAAGGTCCTTGGGACAGATGTTACTTGTACAAGATGTCAGATATGGGTTCTACCCATTAGTAAGAACCTTTGGGTTCGTTAACGGTTGTACAACTGGGATGAGTGACGGCGGTTGCTCGGGAGGTCCACGCAACCTCCTCTTAGCGTTAAGCGGTATTGTCGGTTCATGGATGTAAGCCATGGGGGCATTGACCAGGGTATTGTCGGTTCGTGGATGTAAGCCATGGGGGCATTGACCAGGTACTCGTCGTTTCATGGACGTTAGCCATGGGGGCGGTACAGTAATGACAAGGAATTGACGGATAAGCGGTAGTGTCGGTTCATGGACGTAAGCCATGGGGGCATTGACCAAGTACTCGTCGGTTCATGGACGTTAGCCATGGGGGCGGTACAGTAGTGACAAGGAATTGACGGATAAGCGGTAGTGTCGGTTCATGGACGTAAGCCATGGGGGCATTGACCAGGTACTCATCGGTTCATGGACGTTAGCCATGGGGGCGGTACAGTAGTGACAAGGAATTGACGGTTAAGCGGTAGTGTCGGTTCATGGTGTAAGCCATGGGGGCATTGACCAGGTACTTGTCGGTTCATGGATGTAAGCCATGAGGGCAGTACTGTAAAGAAGAATTGACGGTTTATTATACGTTTTAAACTGTTTGAAAAGTAAAGTGTGTTAAGTTTAGCCTTAATGGCAGTATATATGTTTTAGTAAATCTTTTATATAATTGATTTAAAGTAAACGTTAGAACTCACTCAGTGTTGCTGAATTTTAGTATGCACATCAGTTAAGTGTAGGTGGCAGTAGATGGAAGTGGATGCTTGGCTTGGCAAGAAGAGTTACCCGAAGACCAGCAGTTGGCATCCTGTTTATGTTTTCTTTTGATTATGTTGATTAAGACAAGTTTCAGTTGTATTTGACAAGTTATGTTTAGACATGTTATATTTCCGCTACGTATGTAGAGATTTAAATCGTTTTCGCTGTGTTAATGAATGTCTTATGTTTAAAGTGCTATGTGTTGATGAGTAAATCCAATAAGTGAGGCCTCCCGGGTATGGGGGCCTCACAAGTTGGTATCAGAGCCATAGTTTGAGAGATTTGGACATCCCCGATGTCCAGACTTAAACTGAGAATGGGACAGGTAGCGGATGCCAGTACGGGTAACTCAAGCCAAAGCATCAAAAGCGTATAGTAAGTAAAGTTTACCTTTTAGAGTGTCAAGATAAGAATAGAGGCTTTAGTGGAACCATGAAAGCGAATAAATAGAACAACGAGAAGTGATGTAATGGTTAATTGCAGATGGCCAGTGTATATTAACATCTTACCTTACTTATTGTGTTCTACATATTCCCTAGCATGATGAAATTAAATCTTTTGTTCTCTATCTTTCAGTTAGAAATGGCTAGACGTAGAGGAACTAGAGGGGGTGGAGGAGGAAGACGTGGTGGGCGTACAGGCCGCCGCAGTGTAGCTAGAACCAACCAAGAGATTGAGGGGAGTGTTCACACTACCCATACTGATACGGTAGTCAGCCAACACAATGCTGAACATGCGGCAGAAGATGATCAGACGTTTGAGTTTGAACCAGTCGTACAAGCAGCTATTAGCCGTGAGTTTACCCGATTGCTGAAGGAAACCTTACCGGCTATACTAGACGAAGCGTTGAGGAAGGCCAAGGAGAACCCCAACACAACTAAGAGCCTGTGGTGCTTCCAGCTGCGGGAGGACCAATCCTGGTGGAGAATGTTGCACCGCCTACTTGCGAATGCGATTACAAGGCATTTCGTGGTTGTGACCCCCCTGAGCTAACTGGGGAGAAAGAAGCAGCAGATACTTTAGATTGGATCAATGGCATGGAATCCACCATCAGCCTCAGTGACTGTCGACCGGATCAAGCGGTCAGGTTCGCAGCTAAGTCACTAAAGGGAGAGGCAGCACACTGGTGGGAGACTGTGAAACAAGCGAAGGGTGACCAAGCGGTCGAGCTAATGAGGTGGAATGATCTGAAGGCATTAGTAATTTCGAAGTTCTGCCCTAAGAATGAAGTCCACAAGGTGGAGAGAGAGTTCCTGACTTTGCAAGCCGGACTCATGACTCACAGACAATATACTTCCAAGTACAATGAACTGGCACGCCTGGTGCCTCATCTTGTAACCACAGAAGAGAGGAGGATTCATTATTATATTCAAGGGTTGCCTCCAAAGATACGTACATTTGTAAATGCCAACACACCGAGTACCTTTGAGTCGGTGGTTGTTCTGAGCGGAGTTGTCTATGATGACATTGCCTCTGAAATCATTGCTGAAGCACCCAAGAAACAAGCAGCTAAACGAACTGTTGAGGAACTCCAGGGTCCTAACGATAGGAGGGCAAGGGTAGAAGCTGAGGGTCTATCCGAAAAATGTGGAAGGAGACATGGAAGTGAATGTAAAGCGGGTCAGGTGGGATGTTTCAGGTGTGGCAGGTTTGGACACCAATCGCGGGACTGCTCGGAAAGGCCAAGATGCCACAATTTTGGGGAACAGGGACACAGGAGCCGAGATTGCAGGAAACCCAAGAAAGCGGAGGCGGGAGGATCCGGAAAGGGTAAGGGTGCAGAGAAGGAACCTTACATCAACAAGGCCATAGCAAGGGCTTACCAGATGACTCAGTAAGGTACGTTGCAAACTCTTATTTGTGATATGCCAAGTGTATGATTTTATTTACTCAAATGATTAGTTAGCCCCATCAGCTTAGAAGCCTTAGAACTAGATATTACCCGGATTAGATCCTCAGCGGTAGTTAATCATAATGGCCTTCATAACCAAGCTGCCTTGCATAGCTACGGTTTATGCCACCCATTCTGTGATTAGCTATCAGTTTAGCTTATGGCAGGTTTCGAGGACGAAACCTATTGTAAGGAGGGTAGACTTGTAACATCCCGAGTTTTTAAGAGTGCGAAAGAATTCACGAGAAATTTAAAACTTAAATAAGGAAAAGGGAAGCGGGCTTGGGCCGGGATGTATGGGCCGAAAGGAGCAAGTTTGGGCCCTTATAAGCCTCAAGATCAGCCAAAGGCCCTCATTTGCATCATCCATTTTCGTTTTCTAGAGAGAGAGGAGGGAGAGAGTCTAGAGAGAGAGAGTCCCGATTTTTGGATTAGAGCTTCAAGGATCGTTAGCAAGAGTCTCGTAGGTGTTTAGCAACGAAAATGAAGTGATTACAGGTAACCGATTCTCTTAGATCTGAGTTATAGTTCATTTTTGGGTTTTTCGGGTTTTGGGTGAAAAGGTTATGTTTAATCGGATGAAACTGAAGGATAAGCATAGATTTGAGTTCCTTAATGGAAAACGAACGTTTTGAATGCAAACAGGTTCGGGATCTTGAAGTGATCAGACCCGAATGCGAAAGTTAGGGTTTTTCGCCAAGAACAGGTCGTGCGCACTTGCTAACTGCGCACAGAGCAGGTCCTGCGCACTTGCTAAGTGCGCAGGAAGGGGAGCCTTCGCACCTGCTAAGTGCGCAGGAAGAGGAACCTGCGCACTTGCTAAGTGCGCAGGAAGCAGAGTCTGTGCACTTTCTAAGTGCGCAGGCATCAGGACTGATTAAGTAAAGTCAGTATGTTAGAGTGATAAGTGTCATATTGTTCAGACTGTGTGAGATCCAGTAGACCGTTGCAGCTTAGATACCAGGTGAGTTCTAATCCCCTTTTTGCCTTCTTTAGGGGTGGTGTGCATACTTAGTGTAAAGCGTTTATTATATTTTATATATTATAAACTGAAGTGAAAAGCTATGTTTAGTGTAAAGTTTAAAAGAGGCAAAAGTACATTTTAGTAAAGTATGATTATATTATTGGCAAGCGTTTATTATATTTTTATATACATAAACAAAGGCATTATATAAGTGCTAGTATGTTTTCAGTAAAGTAAGATATATCATTTGGCAAGCGTTTACTATATTTTTATATACATAAACAAAGGCATGATATATATGATAAGCTATGTTTCAGAAAGTAAGATGTATTTTATGATAAGCTATGTTTCAGAAAGTAAGATGTATTTTATGATAAGCTATGTTTAAGTAAAAGCAAAGATATATCATTTGGCAAGCGTTTACTATATTTTTATATACATAAACAAAGGCATGATATATGCGTTAAGATATATTTCAGTAAAAGCAAAGATATATCATTTGGCAAGCGTTTACTATATTTTTATATACATAAACAAAGGCATGATATATGTTAAGTTATGAACAAGATTTATAGAAAGATTTATGAACAGTAAAGTGAACAGTTTTCCTTCGGGAATATGTACCAGCTATAAAGGTCCTTGGGACAGATGTTACTTGTACAAGATGTCAGATATGGGTTCTACCCATTAGTAAGAACCTTTGGGTTCGTTAACGGTTGTACAACTGGGATGAGTGACGGCGGTTGCTCGGGAGGTCCACGCAACCTCCCCTTAGCGTTAAGCGGTATTGTCAGTTCATGGATGTAAGCCATGGGGGCATTGACCAGGGTATTGTCGGTTCATGGATGTAAGCCATGGGGGCATTGACCAGGTACTCGTCGGTTCATGGACGTTAGCCATAGGGGCGGTACAGTAGTGACAAGGAATTGACGGATAAGCGGTAGTGTCGGTTCATGGACGTAAGCCATGGGGGCATTGACCAGGTACTCGTCGGTTCATGGACGTTAGCCATGGGGGCGGTACAGTAGTGACAAGGAATTGACGGATAAGCGGTAGTGTCGGTTCATGGACGTAAGCCATGGGGGCATTGACCAGGTAATCGGTTCATGGACGTTAGCCATGGGGGCGGTACAGTAGTGACAAGGAATTGACGGTTAAGCGGTAGTGTCGGTTCATGATGTAAGCCATGGGGGCATTGACCAGGTACTTGTCGGTTCATGGATGTATGCCATGAGGGCAGTACAGTAAAGAAGAATTGACGGTTTATTATACGTTTTAAACTGTTTGAAAAGTAAAGTGTGTTAAGTTTAGCCTTAATGGCAGTATATATGTTTTAGTAAATCTTTTGTATAATTGATTTAAAGTAAACGTTAGAACTCACTCAGCGTTGCTGATTTTTAGTATGCACATCAGTTAAGTGTAGGTGGCAGTAGATGGAAGTGGATGCTTGGCTTGGCAAGAAGAGTTACCCGAAGACCAGCAGTTGGCATCCTGTTTATGTTTTCTTTTGATTATGTTGATTAAGACAAGTTTCAGTTGTATTTGACAAGTTATGCTTAGACATGTTATATTTCCGCTGCGTATGTAGAGATTTAAATCGTTTCTGCTGTGTTAATGAATGTCTTATGTTTAAAGTGCTATGTGTTGATGAGTAAATCCAATAAGTGAGGCCTCCCGGGTATGGGGGCCTCACAGTAGCATATTCCTTTTGATGCATGTCTTTCTTGCCTTCCTTTAAATCAATATTACCTTCATAAATGCACATAAAGCTTGTCACAGAGATTGAGTGGTTCTATACTCCTCAAACATATTCATGATGTCGGATCGAAGAGCCATGTTTATAGCACCATAGGCTTTAAAATCTCTTGCGATTAGAAGTTTTTCCTTCTTGGTGTATGTTGCTGGATCAGTTTGAGTGACAACCCCATCTTCTCCAGTGGTCATAGGATAGTGAGGACCATTGGTAATCGAGATCCATTGACCGAAGTTAGTCATCTAGAAGCATGCCTTCATACGGTACTTCCAGTTTGGGAAATCATCGGTAGACAGAAGCTTGGGAGGTCTGGACATGGAACTAGTTTCCAAATCCGCTTGGGTAATGGATGTAAAAGCTATCTTGAAAGATAGATGGACGAAATACAACAAAAATTAGAAAAACACAAAGAGTCGACTCAGAGATTCGACAAGATCAGATAGACAGTCGGCTCGAGAAATTCGGCTGGACACAGATGAAAATCGGCACTTTTCCTTGAAAAACAAGGAAACCTCACGCGGAGTGTCGGATCAAGAGAGTCAACAAATCACACAAGTGAGTCGTAAACTTGCGTTTACTAAGAGAATCGGCAAGAACATGGACACTCGGCCCGGAGAATTGGCTGGTAATCTCAATAGTCGGCTGAGACAGTCGACTAGAGACAAACACAAACATCTCAAGCAAGACAGTCGACCCTGGACAATCAGCTCAAGAAAAACAACATGCTTTTTTTCACAAAACAACACAAAATCTATCCCTGAATGCTCAGATCTAAACCAAAATGACAATCAGATCTGTCAAACTCTTCACAAACAAGTTTCTAAATGAATTTCAAGGTCAATTTCTGAACTTGATACAAATTAATCTAAATATTGAAGAAATTCAGATCTATTCAAAAACACCAAAAACCTTACCAAAAACACAAGAATCAAGAGCATAGATGCTTTGATACCAAATTGTAAGTCCTAAGTGAAGGATCCCTAGCGCTAGAATGATTCTAGACAAGAAATAATCAACAAATCAGCTATTATGAAGCTGATTGTTGATAAAATTAAGAAAATCAAGATGAAGAGCAAACATAAGATGAACACAAACAATATTGATTCATAACATCCACAGATATCAATTAATAATAAGCTCCTGGATACATAACTAATAATAACGACATACAATCAAAGGTCTAAATTGCTAGGTTTTTGGTCTGCTATTTATAGAGATATAGCTAGAGTCGCCATTCAGATTGTCGACTCTCAGCGAGAGTCGGCTGGCAACCAACCTCTAGCGACTCTCAAACCAAAACCTAACATTACAAAAGTTTGCACAAACAGCCCCTATAGTTAGTTAGGAATACAACGGTTTGTCAGGGTCCAACATCAACTCCTTCTAAAATAGTCAAATACCACATTACAAGAATTTAAAAAAATACATAAACAAGTTCATTAGAATTAAAATTCTAGGTCTTCAAAACTTATGTGAAGCAACTTGATCATATTCAAACATTCGGACCTGAAACATGATAAAAACAAGGTCAACTAAAAATTTGGTGAGCATACATAGGTTTTGACACCACAAATAATGTTTTCAAGTGTGTTATACAGATCATATGATATATGGTATATAAGGTATTTACGGAGAATCTATAGTTAAACTAAGTGTACAATCAAACCTTGTGACTGAGGCATAACATGCAGGTTACCCTAATGTATTGTCGGTAACAAACACCCTACCTGGGTGGGTTTTTCAGACACAATAGATCTATCCTTGTTAACCGTTGGCTTGTACAGAGTTAATGGTTGCACGATTGTGTCATGTATATGTAGTCTTAAATAATAGCATTCAAGCATAAAGCACAAATAACACATGGAATCATAATGTAGAATTGTATATGTGTAAGTGCAAAGAGTTTTCTAAGAGTAATCATGTTCCACCCCAAAAGTGTGCAAAAATGTAAAAAGGGGCTATGTAAAACTCACATTTATGTTGAGAGGTGATTGACTCACGAAGCTCGAGAGTTATAGGATTGAAATCAACGCTCTAAAAGATCATGATATAGTTAGTTAGGGTTTTGGATGGCGTTTATCAGAATTTAGAACGTTAACGGATGCGAGAAAAAGAGGATTGAATATATAATTGTTAATGTTGTAAATTTTCAGATTTGAACAGCATAAGAGCTGAACAGAAACGGGTTTGTTAAAAATATCAAACGACGTGCTAAATCATGCAATTTTACAAGAGACTAGTTTATGATGTTTTGAAAAAGTTTCGTTTAGAGAGTTTCTCCGTTTGAGACTCGGATCATAGTCAAAACGGCCAAACAACACAGAAGGTACTGAAAAAGGTTTTGATCCCGTTTTGGCTACTACGGAGTCATACTTTTGAATTAGAAAACGATCCAAATATGGTTGAAAGAAAATTTTGATGAAATACGTCATGGAATTTGAGTTTGCTCAGTTTCGTTTAATTATGATCAAGTTATGCCCAGTTAACGTCAGCACATTTTCTGTCCAAAATCAACGGTTGCACTTAAGTGGACCGTTTAGGGTTTTAAGGTTACCGAACGTGTAAATAAAAATTATACGATGTATATAGCGTTAATATATAGTATATACGGTGTGATTATGTTAACCCATACATTCTAAGGTATTGGCATAGCACACTATTACTGAAGAACGTATGGAAGATTCACGGAATGCGGCGGCATAGCCGCCATTGCAAACGGGATCCTATGATCGATTGATTTATGGTCGATTGATTTATTATAGTTATAATATCATCATAATAAATTATATAATCAGATTAGGTTAGCCCAAAACATCCCGTGTCACCGGTCTAGCCATGATATTCACAGAAGCATTTTGGAGAATCGCAGGATGCAAAACGGCATAGCTGCCACGCGCAAATGGATTCTATTTTAAATTAGCGTGTGGTTAATTTAAGTTAGGTTAAAGTTAGGATCATAGATTAAAAATAAGTTAGTATGAAGGTTAGAATCAAAAGGAATAAGAAAGAAATAAAAAGGAAGAAACAACGGTTAAACTTGATTCGTTACTCGATCTTGGTTCTTGGCTTGTTGCGATTTCTTCAAGAATTGAAGGAGGGTTTTTGCAACTTCTTGGCTGTAGGAGAAGGTCTAGAAATCGTGGAGGGGAGTGGGGGATTTGATGGGAGGAGTAAATGAAAAACAAGGGGGATTAAGGGGGTATTTATAGTTGAATCAAGCCTTGGAAAACAAGAAAGGATTAGGGTTTGAGGAGGCCTCAAGATTTGCGAAATTCAGCTGATTAGGGGCTGAGTTTTTGTGAAAATTAGCATGGGCTAGGTCCAAGTGTAAGTGGGTTGGGTTCTAGCTTGGCCTGGTTGAGTGCGCGCATTCGAAATTCGCGATTTTAATCATTTCTAAGCGAAATTGGCAAATGTTTTCAACATGAAAATTGATTGTCATAACAAAATGATTATTTTTAGCTAAAAACATTTAAGTTAAATTCATCTTAGTCGTGTACGGTAATTAACGGTCGGCAGACGAGAAAACGGGCTTTTTAGGGCATAACAAGCTGCGAAGGCACAATGCATAGATTTGCAAGCTTTTGTTGAACGTTTTAAGTGTAACAAGGTATAACAACTTTAATTTAACATGTGTGATGTTTGCATGGGTTATGATGGGCCTAAAATGGGCCCAATTCACGATTAAGCCATCAATAAGCATTTAAAGCATAAGGTAATGTATGATCAATGTTGTATGGGTAATTCCAAGTGTAATGACATTCAAAATGGTTTACATTGATTAAAAATAAGTCTAGTACAAGATAAGTTAAACACGAAAGTCATAGATGTTACATTCGCTACCATCAGAAGCTTTGAGTTGAATTACTTTTCACTTACACACAATCCGTGCTTCATTGGCGGCTACCCAATCCATTCCCAATACCAAGTCATATCCTCGTAAGGCTAATACAATTAACCTAACAAAGGATCTATAGCCATCTATTCATATGAGGTAACTTTCCTTCCTCCCCTATTACTTCCACGGTTTTACCCGCAACAGTTTCGACACTAAAGACTCATCTACTACTTATCATTTGTGCTCTATATTCGATTACAACACATAAGGACTATAAAACTTTTACTTGCTTCGGAATCAAAATATTGATGCATAAATATTATATAACTAGGAGCATACCTGATATAATGTCAGAATCTTTCCTCACGTGGGGTGTCTCACATTCCTTGCGTAGATGTCCTGTCTCCCCACAGTTGTAGCACTTATGCGTTGTTGAACAATTGCGGGAGTAGTGCCCAACCTTGCCACATTTGAAACATAAATCTGACCCCAACCTACATTCACCTCCATGCTGCTTCCCACACTTGTCGCACAGGTCTTCATTTTGCACCCTTACTTTCTTGCCATTCGTTTCTGAGTAATTTTGTATGAGTCGCTTTGATGGATTAGACCCTTTGTTCCCAAGTTCAGCATTCAAATCATCGTTATCGGTTGTTTTTTCCTCAGTGACGTCTCCATTGAGCTTCCATTTTGATTCGACCCTAACCCATCCATTTTCCCCAAGCATTTTTATAATCTCCTTCATGGTGACTATGGCTGCAGGCATGATATCTCAAATGATCTGAGCAGCTACTTTTGCTATAGTTGCTTCCTTTGCAAACTCCAAGGTTCATTGTTTATTGATTCTATTCTCCTTCTCGGTTGCACTACACCCATATGCTTTATTTTAAATCCTGAATGTTTATGACCCACTGGGAGAGTACTTATCCTTCCTTATCTTTCTTTGGTTAAATGACGATCTCCTTTTACGGCTGATACGGCCTCCTCCTTTCCCTCCCGCCATAGTTAACGGCTACCTATAGATAACGGAACACCAATATCACCACGTTTTGTGTAGTTTCAGAATGTCATGAGCGAGGTAAATTACTAATGATGATAACCGGTTTGTATTACTAATTTACTCCTACTTTCATGTTCTAAGCGTTCCTGGTCAAAAGTGACATTAGTACCTAGATATCTACCCTACACTTAAAGGCATACACTTCCTATTCACTACCGTTCGTGGTCATCTATCTAAAGATAGTACAAGGAAATCCAGTCATACGTTTTAACTCTACGAGGAAAAGAAGTTCAATGTCGTCATGCTAGTTAACAAATAGAACACAACAAGTATTGTAAGACGTTAATATACACAGGCCATCTGTAATTAACCATTAGACTACCTCTTAGCTTCTATTTGACCAACTTTATGATTTCATCATAACGTATGTCCTATTCTATTACTTTCTAAGTCATAACTATACATTCTACCTTCATGTCTTATGTTGTGGCTTGAGGTTACCCGTACTGGCATCCGTTACTTGGTCCCATTCTCAGTTTCAGTCTAGACATCGGGGATGTCTGAATCTCTCAAACTATTGCTCTGATACCAACATGTAAGGCCCCAAACTCGGGAGGCCTCACGTGTTGGATTTACTCATTCACAAACAGTTCTTAAACTTTAAATGCATTCATAGCAGCGGAATAAACATCAATACATTGTTCCAAAATAGCAACAAATTAAAACTTTATCCTTAATCATTCAACATTCAAACAAACATAAGGGATGCTAGTCTCATATAGATGGGTAACTCCTTGAATAGCCAAGCAGCATCCAACATCCGTCATCTTACCTAACCTGACATGCATACTAAAAGTCAGTTAACGCTCGTGAGTTCAAGCTTTCATTCAATTATAAGAAAATGGTTTACCGTTCGTTCATTCATTAGGGTTTTAGCACTCATAATTAAAACAGGGCTTAACATTCACATTCTATTCATACATTCGAAAAACATATACCATTCCATACAAGTCATACTATAAATATCTAAATATGTTTTACCGTCCATTCCGTCATTTAGTATTGTATTACTCCTAAGGCTATCATGAACAAAGACCAACGTTACAATATATTCTGTCCATATAACATTATACTGCCCCAAAGGCTATCATACACGAAGACCAATAGTACAATATCATTCCATTCCCCTGAACCCACAAGCCCCAAGTGATTCCATTCGTGGGTCACGTTAACCCAGAGTGACCGTCGTCACTCCAGTCCAGATTATACAACTAATAAACCATTGGTAGGCAACAAAGACACTACCCCTGTTGTGCTTATGGCAAAACATGCCATAAGGCTGGGAATTATATTACCAGACTTCATTCGTCAATTACATTCATTCTACAGATTAGATTTGTAATGACTTCCATAAAACATTTTCCCGTTTTCTTTTCGTAAAACATTCACTTGTTTATAAAACCCTTTCCATTCATTTCAAAACCATTTATTTATAAACATTCATTTTCATAACTTTCCTTTCATAAACATTCGTTTCATAAACATTCTTGTTTCAAACATCATTCTTTTGGAAAGCATTCATTTCGCAAACATTCGTTTATTAATCATTTCATAAGCATACATGTCACGCTAGAAACAAGTAAATAGGGAATCTTGACTCATCTGATATGCTATCAAATCTCTCTTACCAATTCTGTCCGGAAGCGTTACCGTCAATCTAAGTTAATTAATAAAACATCAATTTCTAAACTTCTAAGTCTTAAGTGAAACTAAGTCAGTTTCGCTTCTTGAGACCTTAGTGAAACTAGGTAGTTTCGTTTCTTTTAAACAGGCGAATCTAGTATAATTTCACTTTCTTCTTTCTTGGCGAAACTAGGCAGTTTCGCCCCATATCATGCCAGCGACACTATACAGCTTCCCCTCCTTCTTACTAGGCGAAACTAAGCAGTTTCGCCCCATACAATCTCAGTGGCATTATTAGTTTCGCTACTTTTCTTCAAGCGAAACTACCTGGTAGTTTCCCTTGGTCGTCTTCTCCAGCAGAAACCCTAGTTTCTGCATGGAGATGGCGGCTCAGCTCTTCACGACCAAGTCCCCGACCTTTTACATTCAAAGCATGTAGTTTACTCTTGTGATCTCAGATCTATTGTTCCTTTAACGTTTAATTCATAAAAATCCAACCTTTTTACCTAAAATTTCATAAACCTTCAAAACTAAAAACTCAGATCTGGATAGGTTTCTTACCCCAAAATGACGCCCCTCTTCAGCAGATCTTCACCCGAGTAGTGGAGATAGAAGTATGTAGGATCGTGAAATTACAAGATAGTTATGTTCTTAGTTGAAATTGGCGGAAACAATAACAACTACACAAATGTAATCGAGCAAGCAGCAAGAATACTTTTAAGAACACTGTTGTATTAAGCTTTTGCAGATAAACGATTACAATTGAAAAACTCAATCAAAAGTCATAAAAACGCACACTTACAATGAAGTGTTTACAGGTTATTTATACTCACTTAGAATCAAGACAGCCCCTTGATTCTAAGGATCAGATCTAACACAGACCGTTGATCTGTTGTATGTAGCTAACTATTACACGTTTTGTCTAAAACTAGTTAATTTTATTGAAGCGTCTTCTTTAAGCATCATTACTTCCATGCTTGGAGAAGAGCATTGTTGTACGTCATTGGTTGTGCCATTGCGATTCATTCTGCTTTGAGTGTGTCAGTTGATTTTGCAGAAAGTTGTCAGTGACGCTTGGTATGGATAGTCAGCTGCAACGATTTGTCTTCAAGGCACAAGGTTGTCAGCAACAAAGATGTTGATCAGCAGCAAGATGTAACCATCCAAAGCTGCTGATGATTTGCCTGTCAGCAGCGTCAAGTGTTGATGCTGCTGAGAAGCCTATCCGCAACAACTTTGGTCTTCAGCAGATAAGGCTATCTGCAGCAGATTTGTTCTTCAGCAAGAGAACAAGTATCCGCAGCAGATAAGCTTGTCCGCAGCAGTTTGTTGGTCAGCAGCAAACTCTGAGATCAGCAGCATTTGTATTTAAAGAATTTTGTAGCCATCATTCTTTGGTTCTACAAACTCCCCCTAGACTGATGCTACCAAAATTCTCTTACTGCCTTTGTTGCTGAAGCTTTTGCATATTTCTGACTATTCTTTCAACCTCATATCCTCTCTGGTCCATGCTGGGATTGTTAAGAGGAAGCTCAGATAGAGTCTTGATGTCTTTGCTTGCCATTTAAAAGATAGCTTTGCTTGAACACCTCATCTTCTGTCCTTTAACATCTGTCAGAGTGAATTCATTCTTCTCAGCATTGTAGGACCAGCTGATGAATGGAGTGTGAGATTGAAGAGGTTTGGCATCAATGATTTCATCTTTGCTGGGGTTGAAGTAATGTCTGATTGCAAACAAAAGATGTCTCCCACCTTCATTCTCAGGCTCAGAGGATTCACCCAGCTCCATCATTCTTCTTTGATCAGAATCTGGAAGCTGTAGTACCTCATCAACAGAAGTATAGATTGATCTTTTAGCTTCTTTCCTCCCCCTGAACACTTCAAACCATTAGTCTTCAGGGCTGTATGACCATCTGATTATTTCTCTTGAGTCTTCAGGTTTGGAAGTGGGTTTAATTTTCTTTTTAGGAGGTTGTTGATGAGTAGGAGCTGGGTGTGTGGATTTGGACTTTGAGGGAGGAGAGGAGGGAGGTCTAGGAAGTTGAGTGGAAGGTTGTTGGAATGAGGAAGTGTTGGGTTTCTTTGATTTCCTTTCTTCTTCTTGAATGTTTACCCTTTTCTTGGAGCCTTTCTTCTCCAATCTTTCTTCCTCGTCCTTCTTGACTTTAAAATAGAGGGCTTGTAGGTTCATGAAGTTCATGGGACCTAGCCTCTTTCCACTCTCTCCTCCAGCCTTAAGGTAGTCAATCATGACTTTCCTTTCTTCATGGGTCCGTTTATTAAAGGCAATGGTCTTTTTGGACTTTTTTTTGGCTTTTTCTTCTTCTTCAGCCTGTTTCTTCCTTGCCAATTGACCTTGCTGACCCATGAAGGCTCTGTAGATTTCTTTATTTGATAGTTTCTCAAGGTAGTCTGCATCCTCACCTTGAGAAACTAGAGCCTTTACCCACTCCTCTCTCATTTCTTTGGCTAGTTCAGAATCAGTTATTCTGAACTTAGCCTCTTCCTTCTTCTTCTTTTCTATTTCTTCTTCTTCTTTATCAAATTGTTCATGCAGTTGAAGAGCAAGAGCATCATCTTCTTCAATCTGATAAACTGCAGGAATCTTTACCTTCAGAGCATCCAACTGTTTTGCATACAGTTGGATCTGTTGTTCTCTGAGGAGAATGGCTGTGATTCTATCTTGAGCTTTCTTAGTTTCAGCCATCTCCTCTTCTTCTCTTCTTCTTTCTTCTTTCTCTTTCTTTTCTCTTTGTAACCTCTCTTCATCTTCTTCGGTTATAATTCCCTTTCCCTTATCTTTCTTGGATGCCTCTTCTTCGGCTTCACTGATCACAACGGCAGATGATTGTGCCGCTGTGGGAATTTCAGCCTCAGCTTCATTGGCAATATGAGAGGTTGATAAGGGAAGGTCATTAGCTTCATCTGTTTTGCACTCAGGACTTGTAAGTTCTATCAGCATTTCTTTGACAGTGGATCTTGATTCATAAGCAGCAGCAAAGATGTCTACTCGAGTGGAAGCTAAGTCAGAATCAGTATTAGAATTTGACACATATACCGCTTCAGCAATTCTTCCTTCTTGTTCAAGATGTGCTCTGATAGTAGCCATCATTACCTGGCTTTCGAGGGAGTTGACATTGCAGATATTTGCTCTGAGTTGAAAGATCTTGTAAAGAAAGTCTGTAGGCAGTAGTAGGATGTTCCTGGTGTTGATGGTGAGAGATGAGTCGTTGCTTAGCAGAAAGGTGTGGTCAAGAGACTTAGTGCTTACCCATCCCAGCACATCTACGTCCTTGACAATGGAGTTGTACATAAATCTTCTTAAGCATAGAATTTATTTGTCAGTGAGAAGACTGCTCCTTATTATTTCAAGTCTTCTAGGAGTCAGTCTTCTTTCTGCTGATGTTGAAGATTTAGGATAGGCTACCCTTTTTGCTACTTGTATTTTTCTTTGAAAGTTGGGTAGATTATCCTCCATCAAGTCATAGAACCTGCCGATGGCAAGTTCTGCTGAGAGGTCCGTTGAGTTGTTGATGCATTGTAGATGGTATAGGTGAAGGACTTGGATGATGTTGAGAAAGTCCCAGTTTAGCTCTTCTACTCCGCTAAACTCCCAACCAATCCAGAACCTCTCAGATTTTCCATCATACCCCCAAGCTAGTATTGTATCAAACTCTAGCTGTATTGAAGTCAGTGGAAATTGGGGGGCAGTGGAGTGACTTATGATGGCTGCTGCTTCAGGGATGATGCTGAAAGATGTATATGTTTGTTCTGTGTCTTCAGCATCATTCATCATCTAATCAACAACCCTGAAAATTAACTTCCAGTCTTCAGATGTCTTTTTTTCTTCGTTATCTGAAGCTGGCAAGTCATGAACCTATACAAAAGCTGGCTTGAAAAGTGTGCTCTGAAATACAGTCTGCTCTTGAATCCAGTCATCAAGACTGTCTGAGTCTTCCTCCATTGGGACCATCTCCCCCTTTTTGGTTGCATCAGTGGAAAAATAAGCATCAGTTTGGGTGCCCACTGATACAAGAGAGGGAGAAGGTACAGTTGGGCATTGATGGGCTTCATGCATAGAGACTTGGTGTCTTAGTTTGGACACTTCAGCCTCTAGCATAGCCACCCTGGCCGTCAATTCCAAGTTATGAAGTTTCAGTCTGTCCTCATCCACAATTGTGGAATCCTTGGATCCAGATGGGGCCTTAGGCCTAGCCTCTTCATCCCCATCACCCATGGTTTCTTGGCACCTGGGATTCCTCTCAGTGAGGGAAGTTTCCAAGGAAGAATCCTCACTGTGAGTTGCTGTGGTTGAGGTCTTAGAAATGTTGTCACTGTCCTCCTGGTTATTTGATGGACCAGCAGTAGTGACAGCCTCTTCCACATCCATTCTTCCATAACTCCTAGAGTGGACCTTCAGGGTAGAAGAACTTGGGATGGGTGTGTTGGAAGCAAGATCAATCAGTACCTCCGAGATGGTGGTAGTTGGAGAAGGTACATCATCTTGATCAGGTTCCTCAACACTTAGGTTCAGAAGAGAAAGGAAAGGCTCAGGGGGCTGTTCTATAGATCCGGGAAGTGATCCTGATCCTAATAGAGAGACATCCAAAGGAGTCTCCCTAATAATGTGGCTTTCCCTTATGATATTCTCACCAGAATGTTGTGATTCTGAGTGAGGGCTATTAGGTTGGGTTTGGGCCTTGGAGGCAAGAGAAGAAGGAGTTCTCTTGCCCCTTTTCCTAGTATATGTCGTTGCAACCAGGGCCCTGTGTTCCGATTGAACGATAACATCCAAAAGAGGTGTAGGTAATTTTTGTGCCTGTGCATCCTTAGTAGTATGCACAGGGGTTCGAATGGTAGAAGCAGACTGTTGTTCAGGATGTGGGGTGGAGGGTGTGGGATCAGTATCAGCTGGGATTGCTGAACTGTCACCCGGGGTACTTTGTATGTTCAGCATTGTAGATAACAATGGAACATTGACCCCTGAGAACTTTTTGGAAACAGTTCTCATGCTTTGAAAAATATTATTTTTATGTCCCAACATGATGTAGATTCTTGCAGGTTTTGAAAGTTCTTTTAGTTCTTGATTGAAAACTTCCTTCAAGAATCTTGGGTACATAAAAAATTGCTGCTTTGCACCCTCTTGAAGGATATATCTCAAACCCTCAAAGATGAGGTGTGCAAAGTTGAAGCCTTGGTTAGTGACCATACCATGGAAGGCGGAGGCAAGTGCAGAGCTCACCTGATGCCATCCACTCCTCTTCTGAGATATGCATTGGAGAAGAGTGTGACAAAGATACTTCCATGGAGGACCCATCAGCGCCTTCTCGATCGTATACTCGGTCTGATTTCCAGTGTATCCAATGGAGACAAAGGTCCTCATGTATTCGTCCTTCGAGTATGAGATGGATGCTCCCTCATCTTGAAGCTTAAGATGTTTTCTGAGTGTGGCTTCCAAGATGGTGATATCCTTGCCGTCTACTTTGGCTTTAATTTGGGGAATTCCCTGTTCGGTTGAGTAGACGGCGGTACTCCAGAAATCCTCCATATGAGGGATATATATGGTAGGGTTGATGGTGAGGGCAAAGTAGATCTTTGATCGACATAAGAAATCGATCATATCATCAAATCCTTCGGATTTCTTTCCTTTGATAAGATATGCTATAAGGTTGTGGTATGGGGAGAACTTATTATCAGGGTTATTGATGTCTGCCATTGTTGTTTGATTTGGAGGGAAGGTCAGAATATGGGAGGCTTTGAATGTTTTAAAGATGAAGGCTTGAATATGGTGGGGACTTGAGAGAAAGTGATGTGGGATTAGGGTGAAATTGAAGGTGAAGAGATGGTAAGGAAATTTGATTCGTTCTTATAGCGGTAGAAGAGAGAAAAAGCAAAATGATTTGTACAGTACAACCCAATTTACCTTTTATTGTTGCAGTTGTAATACACCGAGGCAGTCATGGTAAAGACTGACGTTAATTTTTACAGCAGGTAAAAGTTAATTTGGACTTAAATTTACCCATCAGCAGCAAACTTGATTTCTGTGGATAAGTGAGCCTGTTCGCAGCAACCTTGGTTGATGCGGATGATTAAGTTTGTCATTAGCAAACTCAATTGCTGCTGATGGATGCAATGATCTGCAGCAAGGGCGTTGCTGCTAACAGCTTTAAAGTTATCCGCAGGAAACTTGTTCCTGCTGATAAGTTAAAGCAGTCAGGGGCAAATTCTTTGCTGCTGAAGATCAGACCTGTCAGCAACCAAAAAGGATACTGCTTACTTATAACTTTTATTTACAACAAGGAACAGACACAATTACAGCAAAGGATAGACGCATTCAACTGAACCAATGATGATGCTTGGTAGTTTCTTTGCCTTCCATTGTTGAGTTGGTGGTTTTCCAGCTCTCTTTGCCTTTTCAGCAGCGGAAGCTGCATCTGAGGGCTTTGACTGATCAGAAGCAGATTTTACAGCAAAGTGATCTGATTCACCACAGATGATGCAAGATTGTAGAGGTTTTGACAACTGCTCCCTTGATGGAGAAAAAGAGTTTCTGAATTGAGTTGTCTTATCTTCAAACCTTCTTACCTGTTTGTTCTTCTTTGTCTTCTCAAAAGCATGTTGCTTGAGGTTTCTTTGCTGCTGAAGGTAGTAGAAGCAGGTGCTGGCAGTGTGATTGTATTTCCCACACACAAAGCATGATTTTGCCAGTTTGTCCCTTTCACAGTACATATAGTCCTTTCTTTCGAACAAGTCTTTGAAGTTCCAGGGGTGTGCTTTGTTATGCTCAAAAGTGGCTTCTTCCAATGTATTTTAAACATATGGAACCCTCTCTCCATGCACATGGCATATGTCAAATACCTTCTTTGGTTGGATTGAAGTTGAGGACTGCCCCTTTTCAATTTTTAGCTTCCTACCGTCTGGAGGATAACTAATTTTGATTTGTTTGAATAGTGTAGGAACTGGTACTGAAATGGCTGGCACTGGTGCTGAATGGATAATGGGGACTTCATCTTTAGTCAGAATAACTTGAGGGGCAGGAGGAGATGAAGCTTCACTTGTTTCAGAGGAGTCTGAGCAAGTTGATTCAGACTCTGATGAGGTAGTGCATTCTTGCATCAAAGGTTCATCCTTAGAGGGATCAAGATTTCTGTTGGCCATATCAAGATTTGCAAGATTGAAGCTTGGTTCATGGATGGAAACGTAGTCAGCAGGAGGTGCAACGGCTTGATATTGTTCAATATGATACCCCAGACCAGTTTTTACCTTTTCATGAATTTGAGCATCCAAAAGTCTTTGTAGCTTTTTGGATGCAAATTCATATTTGTCGACATGAACTTTCTGTTCTGCCAATTCTGCTCTGGTAGCTTTTAATCTGGCCGGTAGATCATCAATATGAGTTTCAAGATTGGTTTGTTCATGTCTTAATGATGAAATCTCTTTCTTTAGGCAGTTAATTTTTTCTTTGTAACTGTCTTCGACCTTTTTGAATTCAGATTTCATTTGATGAAACTCTTCATTTTGATCTATGAGGTTTTGATTATGCTTTTTGTAGCCGAAAACCTTATCAATACAGGCTTGGGAACATAGATGTTCATATACCTGAGGCGGTATTTCAGTTGTATCTGCCATAAGAGCTTGGTTGTTGGTAGGCAGATCTTCATACTGAAAACTCCAGTCAAAGTCAGAAGTTCCAACAGCTGCACAAGCTGCAGTTTGAGCTGGAGGAGTAGCTTGTTGCTGTTTTTGTCTAGGTTGGCTTTGGTGAGCTTGTCTTGTTCGATCATCAGCTGGGTTTGCCCTAGGTGCCTTGCATTCTCTAGCAAAATGACCCAGTTGGTTACAGTTGTAACATCTCAATTTACTTTTATCCAAGCCAACTCTGGTGTTGGAGCTGTTGCTTGGAATGGGTCTTCCGGTTCTAGAGTAGAACCTTTTTGCTCTTATAGAGAGCATGGCATACGAGTGCTGTATATCCATTTCTTCTAGATCATCTGGATGGAAGCACTCAAGATCCTCCTTGATAAAGTACATGTTGCTTGAGTTTTCAGAAACAAAAGCAGCAGAGGTTGAGGCTTGAGAAGGAGCTTCAAGAAGAAATGGTGATGTGTTTGTTTTAGAGGTAGGAGTTTGAGGATGTGTGACTATGGGAGGATAGTAGTTGCTAGCACTAGGACCTGAGTGCTCAGAGTGAAAAGCAGAAGAGGTGGTGGTAGATGTTGAAGCTGTTTGGTAGCTTGAGCTCCTTTTCTTGGCCTGAATCATTTCTAATTCATAGGTTTTTAGCATACCAAATAGCTTAGTCATCTGAAGAGTCTACAGATTCTCAGTTCTTCCGATGGACACTGTGTAGAGTGTCCAGCAACTAGGTAGAGATATGATGAATTTCTTAAAAATATCTTCATTTTCCAACTTCACTTTTGAGCACTGCAACTCAACTACAAGATAAGTATATCTGCTAAATAAAACAATTAGAGACTCACCTTCCTTCCAGACGAAATTTTCATACTGCTGCTTGAGGATGTCTCTTCTGTTTTCCTTGATTTCCTCAGATCCAGCAAACATCTTTTCGAGGGCCTCCCACAGCTCCTTTGCAGTTTTGTAACTTCTGAAGTTATGAAAAACTTCATTTGGAAGGCACATTTGGATGGCTCCTAGTGCCTTGAAGTCCACCTCCATCTTCTTGATATCCTCTTCTGAATATTTGGAGGGATCCTTTGGAACTGATGGACCTCCAGAGTCAGCAGATGCCACCATGGGAGTGTAGGGTCCATCCCTGATGGATTTCCACATTCCGTACTCCTGATAGCAGAAAAAACTTTCAATGCGATTTTTCCACATGTCGTAGTCATCCCCAGATACCAATCTTGGTGGTCGGTTGATGCTGCCGATGTCTTCAAATCCGTTGCTCTGTGCCATCTTTGTTCTTGGTGACTTGATGAAAGAGAGAGAGTTTAGAATAGATCCAGAAGTGATTAAACAAGTGTGAATTTGTTTAATCTGAGCCAAAGCTCTGATACCACTTGTAGGATCGTGAAATTACAAGATAGTTCTGTTCTTTGTTGAAATTGGCGGAAACAATAACAACTACACAAATGTAATCGAGCAAGCAGAAAGAATACTTTTAAGAACACTGTTGTATTAAGCTTTTGCAGATAAACGATTACATTTGAAAAACTCAATCAAAAGTCATAAAAACGCACACTTACAATGAAGTGTTTACAAATTATTTATACTCACTTAGAATCAAGACAGCCCCTTGATTCTAAGGATCAGATCTAACACAGACCGTTGATCTGTTGTATGTAGCTAACTATTACACGTTTTGTCTAAAACTAGTCAACTTTATTGAAGCGTCTTCTTTATGCATCATTACTTGCATGCTTGGAGAAGAGCATTGTTGTCCGTCATTGGTTGTGCCATTGCGGTTCCTTCTGCTTTGAGTGTGTCAGTTTCTTTTGCAGAAAGTTATCAGTGACGCTTGGTATGGATAGTCAGCTGCAACGATTTGTCTTCAAGGCACAAGGCTGTCAGCAACAAGGATGTAGATCAGCAGCAAGATTTAACCATCCAAAGCTGCTGATGATTTGCCTGTCAGCAGCGTCAAGTGTTGATGCTGCTGAGAAGCCTATCCGCAGCAACTTTGGTCTACAGCAGATAAGGCTATCTGCAGCAGATTTGTTCTTCAGCAGGAGAACAAGTATCCGCAGCAGATAAGCTTGTCCGCAGCAGTTTGTTGGTCAGCAGCAAACTTTGAGATCAGCAGCATTTGTACTTAAAGAATTTTGTAGCCATCAGTCTTTGGTTCTACAAAGTAAGATCGACTTTGAGCTCAAACCAGGACTTTCTCTCTCTACGTTTTCTCTCTTTAGAAAGATGGTGTGGAGTGTTTGGGTGCAAATGGGAACGATGTTTGTGGAGGATGGGTTTTAAGCCAACCCCCCCCCCCCTTCTCGGCCAAAAATCCATGGCCCAAGTAGGCCCATTTGTGCGGCCCCTTCCCAGCCCACGAACCTGTTCATTTATTCCCTTTATTTCCTTCGAACCCTTTATTATTTTTAAATCTCTATTTTCTAGATGTTACATACCTTCGGGTAGGGTCAACATTGGTGCTTGGGTTAATTTTTTCTTTAATTCCTCAAAAGCATCATACTGGGCCTGACCCCATTCATACTTTACTTTCTTGTGTGTAAACTTGGTTAAAGGCAAGGCTATCTTTGAGAAATCTGAATGAACCTCCGATAATAGCCTGCCAGCCCTAGAAAACTCGGTATCTCGGTCGGGGTCTTCAGGATTTCCCAATATCTCACTGTCTCAATCTTTGCTAGGTCAACCATAATGCCATCCGCGTTAATCACATGACCTAGGAATTGAATTTCCTTTAGCCAGAACGCGCATTTGGAAAACTTAGCATACAACTTTTCATCTTTCAGCGTGTCTAGTACTTCTCGTAGGTGACAGGCGTGAACACCTTCACTTTTAGAGTAGACGAGGATATCGTCTCTAAAGACTATTACTAATCGGTCTAACATCGGTCAACACACTCTATTCATCATATCCATGAATGTTGTTGGGGCATTCGTCAACTCAAAGGACATTACACGAAACTCGTAGTGTCCATATCGTGTGTGGAATGCGGTCTTTGGTATATCTTCATGCCTTACTTTCAGCTGATGGTAACCTGACCACAGGTAGATCTTAGAAAACCATCTCGCGCTCTGCAACTGGTTGAACAGATCATCAATCTTGGGTAACAGGTACTTGTTCTTTACCGTACGCTTATTCGGTTCCCTATAATCGATGCACATTCTCATGGCACCGTCTTTCTTCTTCACAAACATCACCAAAGCACCCCAAGGCGAAATGCTCGACCTGATAAATCCCTTATCTAGAAGCTCTTCCAATTGGGTCATCAGCTCCTTCATCTCTAATGGCGCTAGTCGGTAAGGTGCTTTTTCTACGAGCTAGGCATTTGGTGTCAAGTCAATCTGGAATTCTCGTTTCTCTATCAGGTGGCACTCCAGGCAAGTCCTCGGGGAGCACTTTCGGATAGTGGCACACCACAGGTACATCTTTTAGCTCTTTCACTTTCACATTGTTATTAATTACACGGGCTTGATAGGCCTCGCATCCGCGCCTCATGTACTTTTCTGCTTTAATCATAGAGATCACATTCGTCAGCGGGATATCACGATACCATAAATCTTGTCTTCATCACCATTTGGAGCTTTGAGCTAACCTATCTTCCGTTTACATACAACTAGAGCTTCATTGGCAGATAGCCAATCCATTCTCAATACCAAATCGAAACCTCCCAAGGTTATAACGAATAGCCTAATAGGGAATCTATGTCTTATAGTAAGGTCGTCTACTAGTTCTACTACTTTAGTTGTTCTACCCATAGTAGTTTCTACACAAAAAGCCCGTTCTATTCTAGAGGTTTTGTGTTTCATTCTTTTATAGAGCGAGGAGGATATAAAACTTTTACTAGCGCCTGAATCAAACAGAACAGAAAAAAGGCGTGGTTAAGGATAAACGTATTTGACACCACATTGGGATCTCCCCTTGCGTCTTCCTGCGTCAGGGTATATGCTCTTGTCCTTGCTCTTGTCCTTGCTCTCCCTTACTCAGCTTCCTTTGTTTTCTCATTGTTGATGGCTTTTGGTTTACAATAATCTTTGGAGAAATGTCCAGATTCGCCATAGTTGTGGCATTTCCCATAGCTTGCGGAGCCTGAGCCGTTGGTACAGTCACGGGATATGTGCCCTATCTTGCCAAAACGATAGCATATGTTCAACTCATACTTGCACTCCCATAGGTGCCTCTTTCCACACTTCCCACACTCTCCAGTCTCCTCAATTCTAGGTTTCTTGTTCTTTGACATAGACCAGCCCCCGCCAGCGCATTTGGTGGTGCTAGACCACTTCTTTTGAGTTTCAGCATGGGCTGTGCCTTTAGTGGCCACAAATCAAAAATCTTTCCACTCAACGCCACCACAGATTCGAAATCACCATGGGTGTTGGCATTGATAACAGTGCGAACTATCGTAGGTAGCTTCTAGATGTAACACTTGATCCTTCTCTCTTCAGTGTTTACCAAGTGTGGAACCAGTTGAGTTAGCTCATTGAATTTTGAGGTGAACCGTCGGTGCGTCATGCTACCAGCCTTGAGTTCCATGAAGTCCTCCTCCATTTATCAATTTCATTTTGGGGATAAAACCTTTGAATTATAAGTGCCTTCATATCGTCCCACTTCATCCCGTCGATATCTCTTTTAGACTTGGCCTTCTTCACATTCTCCCACCTACTCAACTCTTCAAAAGTAAACGAATGCGCTGCGAATTTCACAGCCTAGTTTGCACAGCATTCACTCATCTTGATCATCGTGGTCATGCTGTCAATCCAGTATTATGCGGCAATAGCATCTTTCTTGTCGTCAAAAGAAGGCGGATCACAGTTTCGGAAGGATTTATAATCACATCCACGCCTCGAATCATAGTCGGAGTCGTCGATTTCCGACTCAGTTTCCACTTTGTTTCTGCTCTCAAACCTTGGCCTCTTCCTCTTTCCTCATCCACAGTCTTTAGAGCCTCTGTTAATGTTGTTGGTAGAGTGCTCTTCATAATTGCAGCAATAGCAAAGGTACGATTCGGGTAAACCATGTGGAGCGGACCAAACGACCGTGGTTAAGTTAATGTCGGTATTTAAATTTTCAAAACCTAAAAATAATTGTTTTTTAGCTTTTTTCCATATTTTTAAACAATCTCGTCTTAAAGTAAAATGACTTACGTTTGTGTAACTTGGTTGAAGCATGTCTTGGATCATCCTCGTCAAGCACGGGTTATCAAAGTGATCAAACGGCAATCCTTCTTGAAGGACGAAATGTGCCATTCTCTCACGAACCCTCTCGACGTTGTATTGCCAAACTCCTCCATCCCTTCCAATTTTGATCTTCAGCTTAGCTGTGTTTTGCGTGATTTCCAATATGTTTTTTCAAATTGCTATTTCCACCAGCGCCCAAAATTTTACCACAACATTTGCAACGAGGCTTTTACGAACCGTTCGACATTTCGCATAAATCGAAATGAGCCCATATGTCTTGGTTTCGGGAGAAAGGAAGTACTCTCACCATCGTGGCATAGCTAGTAGAACCACCAACGGAATTTTGAGTGCTTGTTGAAGCAGAAGCCATGAGAGCGTAAAAAGTGAGCTTTTTTTGTGTTTTGAGAGCGTTTTATGTTTTGAGAGCTAGAAGATTTTTGTGTACTATCCCATACCCCCCCACTACCTATTTATACTAAGTTTCAAGTCTCAAAAACCTAAAAAAAACGGCTATATAATGGCTATATTGCTGGGTTTTTTTTAGCCCAACGGCTAGAACCGGTTCTAACCGATTTTTTTGTCCAATTTTTATCCAGCCAGCCAAATAATGTGGGATCGGTCCCAGATCCGGCGGTTAAAAAAAAATCCGGTTGGGTCCCAAAAAAATTGGTTCCTTTATTATCCGATCCGGTTATAAACTTCAAATAAACATTAATTGAAACAGTGGAAGTCTTTACATATTTCAGAGTCAATTAAAACTTTTAATTCGACATTGTTCAACATTCATAAAACTAGCAAATGAGGATGTCAGTCTTCATCAGCAGCAGCCACCCAGCCATTCAATACGAGCTCTTTCAACTTTAAACATGCTTCTTTCCTTTATTACCTGATGTGCATATACTAAAATAGTCAGCTAACGCCGATAAGTTCAAGTTTGAAAACATTTAGTACAAATCTTTTTCTTTCATATGTTAATCATATAAAAACTCATTTAATGATAAACATTCTATATTTTAATAAGTAAAGAAATCACAATACCACATGCAAATAAATACTTAGCCATTTTATGCTCTTTTATATTAAGTTATACATTATTAGTCTATTGATGTGTTAGAATTTACACATCTTTTTGGCACAAAACTTCACTCATTTCACGATCAATTATTGGTTATTTCCAACGTTTAGACACTTATTTGCTTCATTTTCAGTTTTGTAGGTTTTTGTGAAGCTGAGTGAACAAACAAGGGAATTCCAGGATAAAAGTTGGAGTTTTAGGGTTTCTGAGGTAGAGACATGGCCGTGCCCCCTACTTGGCACGATCGCGCCAAGCTTGCAAACCCTAGACACGGTCGCGCCCCGCATCTTGCACGACCGCGCCAATACAACTTCTCGAGCACAACCATCCTCCAACACCCCACGGCCGCGTGTAATCTCGTGAGTCTGACCAGTCGTACTACCTCGTTCAATGGGACCCAATAGAAGCTCCGGGTCGGTCAACCCTCTTCACCACGACCGTGCTAGTTCCTTGGCACGGTCGCACCCCAGCGACAGGCACGGTCGTGCCTTACCTCCTGGTGCGGTCGTGCTTCCCCAATTCTATAAATACAGGAGCTAATCTCTCATTCAGACATTTAGCAACCAGAGCAAAAACCCACTGTTTGAGCTCCTAACCAGCCTTGTTCCATCCATATTTCAAGCATCTTGGAGGGATTACAACATCAAGAGGATCACCATACATCAACAACAACATCTAGGCTTGTAAGAGTGGTTTGATTCTTGTTTTCATAGCATGTTTCTTACTATTTTTCCCTGCTTATTTGTCATTCTTGTGCACATGATGAGCTAAAACTCTTATTCACTTTGGTTTAGATGAAGTTTAGATACATTTGACAACATTCGTGGATTATTAGCAATTATTGTGTTAATGTTATGACAATCGTATGATTATTCTTTAATGAAATTATGTATTCAAGTATTTTGAGTTGTTTGCAAGACTTGTATTTGTGTATGTCATATCATGTTGGAAAACTTATGGTTTATGCTTGTATTCATGAATTGCTATATGTATTTATGCTAGTTTATGGCATTTGACTAGGAATGGTGAATGAAGTCTTGTTAATGATTTTTTATTCTTGTATGTATATCCTTATGCTTATGTTTGGAAAGACAGAGTGTTTGTTATGGTGTTTCATGCTTAGTTTTATGTTTATCTAGGATTTGTTGACACAATCTCCTAATTTATATGAACTTTGTATGAACATTGTATGTTGAAGAAATGCAAGTGATTGTCTAATTAAATCAACTTGAGGTGGGTAGTGTGTTTTTCATATCATCTTTCCATCTAGTTGTTGGATTGGTGTACCTTAATCGGGAGCTAGTTCAATCTTTATGAACATTGACAGGATTACAACACGTGAGCTTTATTGCATGATTTTAGGTGGTTAGTTTGTGTTATTCGTTCTAGCTTTTCGAATGGTCGTTTGATTAGATGTCTTTGACGAGAATTTGGTCAATCTATGTTTCGTGTATTTGCCATGTTTCTATGAGTGTATTGAATGTATTCTATATGGATTCGACACCGAAGTGATCTTTTCTCCTTGATTGTTTGACATGTGATTTTAGTTTAGTTTTATATAAATTGCATGTTAGTTAATTAAACAGACTCTTCAAAATATCTTTTTACCATCACTTGATTGAATCTTAGTTCCAATATATTATCGCATTCCACCGTGTCCATGGATTGATATCCGGTTCTTACCTTTACTATAATGCTATCCGATGGGTACACTTACCCGATTTGTGTGTGATTAGTCTTTGGTGAAAACCCAATTTATAACCCATATTTGTGTGCAAAATCTTTATTAAAAATATATATATAATTTACGCACATCAAGTTTTTGGCGCCGTTGCCGGGGATACGGTTTGACGAGAACGATTGGAATTGATTTTTAGTCATTTAGTATATATTTCTTGTGCATATCGTATCTTCTTGCTTGTTGTTTGCGAATCTCCTGTATAGATTTTTTTGCATTTTTTTAGTTGTTATTTTTAGTCGCATTTGTATATATATATTTTTAGTTGATTTTAATTCCAATTTAATTTTCACTTTTTTGTTTATTTTTATTTTTTTAATTTTATTTTTTTATTTGTCTAACTTGTGTTTTCTTTTCCTAGGTTCGTCCATTTAAATCTAACTTGTCTTGCAGATCGTGTATGTCCTCAACTCTCGCCGAGTAGGTTATTGAGTCTTCTTCCGAGTCGGAGCGCGATCTTCATCAGAGATTGCGGGGCCGTTCCCGATTCGTAGCCCAGTTACAAGAGCGTGACGAGGTTGTTGTTGACGAGGTAGAATAAATGGCGGACGCGGATGTAGGTCGGACGCATTCGGATTTTGGCAAACCGACACTTGAGGGTTTGGAGTCGAGCGTCAATAGGCCGACCGTTGGAGCGCATCAGTTTGAGATCAAATCCAGCATCATACAGATGGTGCAGAACATGTGGCAGTTTGACGGTAAGGATCACGAGGATCCCAATACTCATCTGGCCGTTTCTTAGAGATTTGCGCCACATTCGAAATCCGTGAAGCTACCGACGATGCTATTCGGCTCCGGTTGTTCCCGTTTTCCTTACGGGATCGAGCCAAGGCTTGGTTACTGTCACTTTTCCCTAGGTCCATTAGTACTTAGGACCAGATGGCTGCTAAATTCTTAGAGAAGTACTTCCCTCCGGAGAAAACAGCAAAATTGAGGGCTAGGATTCTTTCTTTCCAGCAGGATGACGGGGAGACGATCTATGAGGCGTGGGAGAGATTCAAGGAACTGATGAGGAAAGTTCCCCACCATGGATTGTTGAAGTGGCAGCAGTGTGAGACCTTCTACAATGGTCTAGATATGACAGGGAAGAAGCTGATCGACGCATACGCGGGTGGAGACATCGGAACAAAGAAACCCCAGCAGGCGTATGACTTGTTAGAGAAGGTGGCATCGAAGAGTTATACGTAGCATACTTCCTGAGCGAGGACTCAGAGGCAGGGTGTCCATCACGTGGATGGAATCACCTCTTTAGCTACCCAGGTGGAAGCACTTTCCACCAAGATCGATCAGATGCAGGTTCACAAGGCCCAGTCCTTGTGTGAGTTATGTGGTGGGGCGCATACCACGAGTGCTTGTCAGATTGGGGATCTAGGTACCTACGAGCAAGTTGACTTCATGTCTAACCAGAATCGTCCCCAGAACAATCCCTACAGCAATACATATAATCTGGAGTGGAGGAATCACCCAAACATCAGTTAGAAGTCTGGCAACAGTGGCCAGAACCCATCCAAATTCACTCAGCGCCCACCATTCTAGCATCAATCCCACTAGTCTCAGGGACAGGGTTCCCACTCCAGACGTCAACAGGGCCAGTTTCTTGGCCAAGGTTCTAGCAGCGGTCCTCCGCCCGTATCTGAGGGTAAATCCAGTTTGGAGGACATGGTTGCACGGCTGCTTGCCAACTCGGAGAGTCAGAATCAGTTGACCGAGAAGCAGAACCGTTACATGGAAGAGCGTTTTCATACGCACGAGACGGAGCTGAGGAATCAGAAAGCTTCAATCCAGACCATAGAGAATCAGGTTGGGCAGATCGCGAAGCTTCTTTCTGAGAGACCGCCAGGTGGCCTGCCTAGCAACACTGAGACCAATCCCAATGCCCCTGTGAAGGCTATCACTTTGTGGAGCGGTAAAGACATAGGACCAGATCCACCAGTCCTTGTGCATGAGTCATCCTAGGAGGAGGTTGTGATTGAGATTCCGGATGAGACACCACCAAGGGGTAAGCCAGCAAGCACATCGCGCCCTCGAGAGGCTGTGAGAGATTACACTCCCCCTGTTCCAAACCCAAGCAGGTTGAAGAAACAGAAGATGGAGGAGCAGTATGGTAAGTTTTTGGGGTTGTTTAAGCAGTTGCATATCAACTTGCCATTTTTGGAGGCTCTAGCTCAGAAGCCTAAGTATGCGAGCTTCTAGAAGGACATCCTCATGAACAAGAGGAAATTGGAGGAGTTATCTCATGTGACGCTGAACGAGGAGTGTCCAGCCATGCTTCAGAACAAGCTACCCAAGAAGAGGAGAGATCTGGGGAGTTTCACCATACCCTGTTTGATAGGGAGCTTGTCGGTCAGCAATGCCTTAGCTGACCTTGGTGCTAGCATTAACCTCATGCCATATGTAGTCTTTGCAAAGCTTGAGTTGGGAGAACCTAAACCGACACGCATGATTATCCAGTTGGCCAATCGTTCGGTCAAGTATCCGTGCGGGATAGTGGAGACTATGTTGGTTAAGGTTGATCGTTTTGTGTTTCCTGTAGACTTTGTGATTCTGGTATGGATGAGGACAAGAATGTCCCTATTATCCTCGGTCGACCATTCATGGCCACCTCTAAGGCCCTGATTGATGTGTATTCGGGCCGGCTTACACTGAGGGTGAACGAAGAGGAGGTGAACTTTGACGTTGGGAGATCCATGCAGCACACCCAGAATCAGGATGATTCACTCTATTTCATCGAGACTGTCTATTCTTGTGTGAGTGATCATCTTCACGACAGTGTTGAGGAAGATTCCCTGGACACGCAGATTGTAGGAGGGGAGACACTAGATCCAGCTGGGGAGGATCAGTTCATGGAGCAGGTTTATGGCCTAAAAGGCTATGAGATCCCCCCCCCCCCCCCGTGTCCAGAGGTATTTGAGATTGTTAATAGAGAGTCTGAGCCGAAAGTGCGGCCTTCTGTAGAGGACCCACCACCTGTTGAGCTTAAGGAGCTCCCGAGCAATTTGGAGTATGCCTTTTTAGATGGTGAGTCTCGATTACCTGTTATAATCGCCTCTGATTTGACTAGTGATGAGAGGGAAAGGCTATTGGAGGTGCTGAAGCAGCACAAGCCTGCCATTACAGGGAGGATTATGGACATTAAGGGAATTAATCCCTCTTTTTGTATCCATAAGATCCTTATGGAGGATGATTTAAGGCCAGTTGTGCAGCACCAGAGGAGGTTGAACCCGAACATGCAGGAGGTGGTGAAGAAAGAGGTGATTAAGCTACTCGACGCTGGTTGATTTATCCCATCTTTGATTCACCCTCGGTTAGCCCGGTTCAGGTTGTTCCTAAGAAGGGAGGTATGACTGTTATCACCAACGAGAGGAATGAGCTGATTCCTACTCATACAGTCACAGGTTGGAGAGTTTGCATCGATTACCACAAACTCAATGATGCTACCAGGAAGGACCATTTTCCCCTCCCGTTCATTGATCAGATATTGGAGAGATTGTAGGTGAAGATGTTCTACTATTTCTTGGATGGCTTCTCTGGCTACTTTCAGATCCCGATTGCTCCTGGGGACCAGGAGAAGATGACATTCACATGTCCATATGGCACATTTGCTTATCGGCGGATGCCCTTTGGATTATGCAATGCTCCGGCCACTTTCCAGCGTTGCATGGTGGCCATTTTTCATGATATGATCGAGGACTCCATGGAGGTTTTCATGGATGACTTTTCTGTGTTTGGAAGCTCATTCGATCATTGTCTCGGGAATCCGAAGAGGATGTTGGCCAGGTGTGAGGAGGCCAACCTGGTGTTGAATTGGGAGAAGTGCCACTTCATGATGAAGGAGGGTATTGTGCTTGGGCACAAGGTTTCACGAGTGGGGATTGAGGTTGATCGAGCTAATATTGATACCATATCTAAACTGCCCCTGCCAACTTCTGTGAAATCTATTCGGAGTTTTCTTGCTCACGCGGGCTTTTACAGACGCTTAATTAGAGATTTTTCTAAGATTGCCCGACCGATGACCCAGCTTCTTGAGAAGGAAGCCCAGTTTGTGTTCTCCGATGAATGCCTTATTGCATTCAATCTGTTGAAGGAGAAGTTGGTGAATGCCCCTATCATGGTGGCTCCTGATTGGAAGCTGCCATTTGAGATTATGTGTGACGCGAGTGATTTCGCCGTTGGGGCAGTCTTAGGACAGAGGAGAGAGAAGCAGTTTCACCTTATTTATTCTGTGAGCAAGATGCTCAACGACGCACAGGAACATTACACCACGACAGAGAAAGAGCTCCTCGACGTTGTCTTCGCTTTCGATAAATTCAGGTCTTATCTTGTCCTATCGAAGACCATTGTATTCACTGACCATGCAGCTCTTCAGCACCTGTTTAGAAAGCAGGATGCCAAACCCAGGCTAATCCGATGGGTTTTGCTGCTTCAGGAGTTTGACATTGAGATCCGCGATAAAAAGGGTGCGGAGAATGTCGCTGCAGACCACTTCTCCCGTCTTGAGTGCTCAGCTTCATCTGAGCTTGTGGGGTCATCCATAAATGACAACTTTCCCCACGAGTCTCTCATGCACATACAGACACAGGATGAGGAGTGTCCTTGGTTTACAGAATTTGCAAAATTTCTTGCTTGTGGTATTGTGATTAAGGGCTTAACGCATCAGCAGAAGCAAAAGTTCTTTGCGGATGTGAAGAACTATCTTTGGGAGGATCCCTATCTGTTTCGAGTCGGGGCTGATCAGATCGTGTGCAGGTGTGTGTTTGGTGATGATGCACGTCAGGTTCTTATACACTGCCACGAGGGCCCGATAGGCGGACACCATGGAGCTACCTTGACCGCGAAGAAGATCTTTGACGTCGGTTTATTCTTGTAGAAGCATGTTTTAGTAACTATAGATTAAATTCTATGTATCGGTGTACTAGGCTAGTACGCAGGAGGGTGTTCCTGCGTACTTAGCTTGTTCACCAGTTGGTTATGCGTACTTAGTAAGTACGCAAGGCTTTTGCCTTGCGTACTTAGCAAGTACGCATGACCAATGCCCTGCGTACTTAGCCAAGTACGCAGGTAGTGTTCCTTCCTCTATAAATATGAGATGATGGCCTCATTTGTATGTGGAACCTCTGGAACAAGGTTGAGAGGTGTCCGGGTCGGGACGAGCTCTCCCGACCCCTGGACCGTGAGCTTAGATGAGAGATGTGTGCTAGTTAGGTATGTAGTCTATAATACGGGATGACTTCTATGTTATGGATTACGTATCATTTCATTATCTTTTGTTTATGTTTGTGTTTCTCTGTCTCGTTTCTTGGTTCCCACACAAATCACAGAACAGGTCCGTGTTATCTCCGCTGTGCGACGAGGCTTCCGGGACCTACACTTCTGGCCTACCATCTTTTGGGACGCTCATGAGATAATCCGTGCTTGTGACGCTTGCCAGAGGGCGAGCAACATTTCGTCGAGGAATGAGATGCGCCACAACAGCATCCAGATTTGTGAGATTTTCGACGTTTGGGGTATTGATTTCATGGGACCTTTCCCAACTTCTCGTGGCAACCGATATATCCTAGTGGTTGTTGACTATGTTTCTAAGTGGGCGGAGGCTCAAGCCTTGCCCACTAATGATGCTAGGGTGGTTGTTCGATTTTTGAAGAAGCTGTTCTCACGCTTTGGTGCCCCCAAAGCTCTTATTAGTGACCGTGGGACTCATTTCTGCAACTCACAGTTGGAGAAGGCGCTATCACGATATGGTGTGAACCATAGATTCTCCACAACCTACCATCCACAGACCAATGGACACGTAGAGGTCACGAACCAGGGCATAAAGCGGATTTTGGAGAAAACGGTTGGTCAGAACCGTAAGGATTGGTCGGGCAGATTAGATTATGCACTTTGGGCTTTCCGGACTGCGTATAAGACTCCTATTGGTACCATACCATTTAGGTTGATCTATAGGAAAGCGTGCCATCTTCCGGTGGAGTTAGAGCACAAGGCTTATTGGGCATTGAAGGCGGTGAATCTTGACTTGGTGAGTGCGGGTGAGAACCGTTTCACTCAGATTCATGAGCTTGATGAGTTGAGGAATCAAGCCTATGCGAACTCCATGTTTTACAAGGAGCGCACCAAGAGTTTACATGTCCGACGCTTGAAGGACAAGAAGGAATTCCGAGTGGGTGGTCGTGTGTTGCTTTACAACTCTAGGTTGCGGTTGTTTCCCGGGAAGTTGAAATCCCGATGGATGGGTCCCTACGCGATTAGGGAAGTGTTCCGTTATGGGAGCGTCGAGATTGAGCATGAAGATGGGAGAGTCTTCAAAGTCAACGGTCATCGTCTCAAACCATACATTGACGGACCGGTTGACCCGGCATTGGAGGTAGTGGACCTCCACTCCATGGACTAATTAATTCAGGGACTTGAGTCTAGCTAACGACTCGTTCATAAACTTAATCTGTTTCGGTATCATCTTTGGTAGCATTTCCTAGATTTTATTTCTATCTATATTTTCCTGTTTTTATTTTATATTTTTCTAGGATTTTACCATTTATTTTTGAGTTTAGGTTATCGGAACGTGTTTTCGGATCGAGCGGATTTTGGTTGGTAATTGGGATGCCCCAGGTATGTCTTTTGAATTTTTAGAAATTTTAGTTTGGGAGAATCGCATTCGGGTTTGGTACAAGCTGCATAAAAATCAGGGTTTTCTGTCTGCTGGGCAAGAGACACGGTCGTGCCTCCCTATGGGCGCGGTCGTGCCTCGGTATTTGGGGGCGGTTTAAATTAATTTTCAAAGGCAGATGTTTCTTCCCCCCCCCCCCCCCAAACGCGCCACGAGCAGACCGAAACCCCCTACTTGCGATTTTCTTCCCTGTGATTTCGCTTTCGGATTCCTTGTGTCCGTTCCTTCGATTTCAGGTACGCCCCCGCAATCCTAATCTCTTCGTTTTATGTTTAGGATTAGGATCATCATTTTGTGTTTGAATTTCTAGTTTTTTTTAGATTTTTTTTGTTTTGAACTTCATTTTAGTTGTAAGTAAGTAGAACTTGTTAGTTTTAGCCCCTGGGATGATGTTTTTTGCAAAATTCCCTTCATAAACAAGTAGAAAATGGTGAATTTTGAATTCTGAAAACCCTAAAATGGGTTAAGCACGGTCGCGCTCATGACCAGGCGAGGTCGTGCTCCGTTTTTGATATCCCAGGAGAGCTTGGTTTGGTCAAGCGCGGCCGTGCCTTTGATGAGCGCGACCGTGCCTATTTGATTTTTCCTTAGCATGGTCGTGCCCCGCACCTAGTGCGACCGTGTTGTCGAGTACTTGTGCCCGTGGTCGGCCACAGCGCGACCGTGGGCTGGACAATTGGCCTAGGCGCGGTCATACCCCTTTCCAGGTGCGACCGTGCCCCTTTCCAGGTGCGACCGTGCCCTTTCCAGGCGCGACCGTGCCCCTTCATAACTTAGATCAGAAACTTCATAAATTCAGTCTAGCGTCTTCATAACTGTTCTGATTTCATTTTTGTTGTCTTGCAGATGGCAGGCAACCGGGATCACCCATACTTGGAGTTCGATCTCAACGAGCAGGAGTACGAGGCTCGTTTGGAGGTCCTGTGGCCCTGTCGGGGTCGGATTTTGGCCGCTCGACGTTTGGAGCCGGCTACTATCGACGCCATCGGTCAAAGGGACCGATGGAACGACCTTATGACCGCCCCTTGGCGCCGTTTGTTCAGATTTCACGTCGTTTAGTATGTCGAGCTCGTGATGGAGTTCTTTTCTACATATGAGTTTGACTATCCGTGTGACGATTTGGAGCGACCCGAGACGATTAGGTTTAGGCAAGGAGGGGAATGGCGAGTGATGTCGGTTGCCAGGTTCGGGATATTGTTGGGATTATACACGAGACATGAGATTTAGACTGACTTGTTCACCGAGGGTATCACCGAGTTTCCATCAGAGGAGGACAAGGATCAGTTTTGGCACGAGTTTGGTTTTGGGATGTATGATCCGAACTTGACTAAGGCTTCGAGCCTTCGAGACCCTTTGCACCGTGTTCTTCATCGTTGCATCGTTTATTCTATTTCTGGGAGAGGGCAGGGGGAGACTGTGGTAAATCTGAGAGAGTTGTTCTACCTTTATTGTCGTGTACACCCGCGCGATTGTAATCTTGCGCACTGCATTGCGGGGTACTTGGTCAATAGTTCAAGGCGCGAGGTTACCGGCGCCATCTGTGGAGGTCACTTTGTGACCAAGCTTGCGAGGCATTTTCAGCTGTTGACAGACGAGCTGGTTGGCGGTTTGACCCAGTGGCCGAGACCACAGTGATGACCGTGCAGACATTGAGCAATATGCACGTGGATCGTCGCGCACGTGGATCGTCGCGCACTGGGAGGAGTTCGATTGGTAGATAGATGGGGTAGAGTGTGGGACCCAAACCATCCGGGTCCCGATCCAGATCTTGTACCGGCCGAGGCCGAGGCCTTAGCCGCTGCCCATCAGGCACACGTCGCTCAGTAGGAGCAGGGGCACGTCGACCCACATCACCGAGCATCATGAGCCCGATCAGCCTCCGCCGCCACCACCACCTGCGGTTGTCATACCGCAGGATTTGTTCATGTGTTACTAGGCCTGGCAGTACGACGTCCAGTGCGTCGCTTCTGCTGCTGGCGGGGCACCATACGTGGTTCCCCTCCCATTCTTCATGCAGCCACAACCACCACCTTCTCCACCGCAGCATCAGCCAACACCTTCACCACCGCACCATCAGTCACCACCACCATCACCACCACCAGCAGGAGGCGAGGGAGGCGGGGCCGCCGGCATCGACCTCGAGGGCATGCAGTGGGAGTAGTACCCCCCCCCCCCCATTGCCTTTTGATATCATTTTTGTGAGTTGTACTTTTTTCATGTTGTACAAACCCTTGTATCGCGCTTCGGCGTTTATGTTGTTCTGTATTTTGTCGTACTTTGTTTCCATTGTACTTTTTGTAAATATTTATCTTTACCTTCCATGCTTATCTTTTTGGCTTGATGTTACTGATCCTGTTTGATGTGGTTAGTCTTGATTAGATCTTGGAATTGTGGAATTACATGGAACGCCATTTTTGTGGGTAGGCTTTGTACATTTGGCAGAGATCGACATGAGGGAAGTTTCAGTTCTCCCTTCACATTGCATTGCATTGCATTCCATTTTGCTTTGCATGTTTTTGTATACACTGAGGGCAATGTATGTTTCTAAAGTGTGGGGTTTGGTGTTTATTCTTCGCTTTACATTATTTTTTTTTGTACATTAAGGGCAATGTACGATTCTATGTGTAGGGTGGGAATTTATTCACGCGATGTTTGTCCTTTTGAGCATTTTATCACTTCATTTTTTTGCAAAATCTTCCTTTATAATTTTTATTGGCACTAAATTAGTTTTATAAAATTAAAAAACACAAAAATATCATAAAATTTAACCGTTTAGCATTCACAATTTTTAGTAAATAATAGAGGTTTGATTTTTCGAAAGCAATTGATATAGAAATTCCATCGAGTCAAACCCAATTTTTTTGTGATAACCATGAGTTTTAGTGGGCTAAACGAATGAATTGCATGTAACCTTTTGCTTACACCCATTCTTTTCCGTTTCCGTGAGTTTATTTTTGAGCCTTAATAGCTTTAGACATTGTTTGCTCTCGTTTTTGCAGATTTGAGTGTGCCGGATGTTTCATGCTTGTTAGAACTTGCTTTTAGTATACATTTCGAAATCATGAACATAAATATTGCATAAAAATGATTGAGGCATTAGGATAAACCACTTTGTTAGCCTTTTATTTCTATTTTTCCCCTCATCCGAACACATCCACTAGTTAGCCACGTTGAGCTTATCCCATGTTTTTCTTTTATTACCCACATTACACTGCCATTAAACCTTCATTAGCCTTTTTATTTATTTATTCTATTTTTCACCCGTGTTAGAAACCCGATTGGCTAATGTTAATTTTATAGCTTTTATTTTGTTCTAATCTTCAAATTTTTGAGAAGTTTTTAGCTAAGGAAAGATGCATATTGACTTAGTTGCCTTCAAAACAAAAGAAAAGAAAGAGTGTAAAAAAATCACCAAAATTAGGTGAATTATAGCCGATTAGAGCAATTTTGTGAGCAAAGATAGCTGTCACACCCCAACCGACGGCGGAAACGTCGGGGCGGGACATGTAGACTGTTCATAAGCTCATGGTTTACTAAAGTTGTGATAATTAAACAATAACTTTCATTTCATAGCTCAAGTAATCAAGTACAACTTTTACAAAATAAAAATACATGAATAACTTTATTAAATTTAAAACTAGGTCCTCAATCCTAAGTGAAGCGACTTGAAATCTTAACTCAAACACTGTACCTGAAACATGATAAAATGAGAGGGTCAACTATAAATAGTTGGTGAGCATACATAGGTTTTGACACCACAAGTAAAGTTCAAATGTTTTGTGTACAATTCATATGATGCATGGTTTATAAAGCATTTATGGAGAATCTAAGTTAAGCTAGATGCACAAATGGAACTTTGTAATTGAAGGGCATAACAACACATGTTATCCTAATGTAGGGCATAACAACACATGTTATCCTGATGTAAATGTAGGGCATAACAACACATGTTATCATAATGTAAATGTAGGGCATAACAACACATGTTATCTTAATGTAGGGCATAACAACACATGTTAGTCTAAAGTAATATATTTGTGTTTGCACGTGTATATCATGTATATGTAGCCTTAACAATTAGCATTCAAGCATAAAACACAAATAAACACATATGATCATGTTGTAGAATTGTACGTGTGTAATTGCAAATAGTATTTGAATGTAATCATGTTTCACCTCAAATATGTAAATAAGAAAAAAAAGGGCTATGTAAACTCACCTGTATTAGTTGTGTAGCTAACACGAGACTCTAGGTAGCAAAGTGATCCTTGTAACGCACAACGTTAACCTAGAGTGTATTGCGTATGAAGATGCATTAATAAAGTGTCTAGATCAAAGTCTAGGGTTTCAATGGATGTGAGTATAGGAAATTATGTAATGAGTTCGTGTCGAATTATGTAAAAGGATTGTGTAGGAGTTTGCGTTTTGTTCTTGAATAAGTGTTTTATAATTATTAAAGTTGGAATATAGTGTCCTTAAAATAATGATTTAGAGTTTAGGGTGAATTAACTAAATAAATTAGATTTATTTATTTAGAAAAGTAGTATGAATTTATATTGTTTCAAATATAAATTAAATAAATAAGTTTATATTTATTTAGTTATTTAGTTATGAAAATATGTCGAATTAGGGTAAATATATATCAGTTTATAAAAACTAGTGTTACATACCATTTAACACCAAGTGAGTTGCAAATGCAATTTATATGAATAATAAATAAATAGATATGTTCTTTTTAAGACATTTGAAAATTATATATTTAGATAAAATATATCTTTAATTTTATAAAGTTTTGTAAACGTGGTTGCAAGGAAAATTAATTTTATAAAATATTGGCACAACAATTATTAAATTAGGTAATTAATTATTTTTAATTATTTAAAAATAGTTAATATGAAATCTTAGCAACTAAATTGTAATAATAGTGAGTTTATGTTAAAAATTGCAAATTTTTGTTTTATTCTGTTTAAAATAACATAGGGTTTATAAAAATAATTTTTTTTAAAATTTTGGAGCTTCAAAACTGTTTAAAAAATATATATATATATATATATATATATATATATATATATATATTTTGACCACCCGGTTCGAACCCGGGTGGTTTGTATGTGAGTCAAGGGTTTTACCACTGGAACAGGGGACTGATAGTTGAAACAATTTGGTTCTGGTTTTATTTATCTGCACTGGTAACAAGGCCTGGTTTGGTATCACTGAAAACAAAGGAAAAAGTGGGTTTGGGCGTGGGTTTCGAACCCGCAACCCAGTGCGCAGAGTTCAGGAGTCTTAACCGGTTGAGTTGGGCACGATGCCTTGATAAGGATTCATTCCTTAAATCTTTTAACACACAGATCCAACACGTCTTCTTCCTCGAATCACCCAACCCGCAAACCCTAACCCCAAATCAGCCCGATTCGTTATTACTCGATTCTAAATTCATGGGGCTTTTAATCCTTAGTTCAAAATGAAGCTAAAGGGGCAAAAATTACCTGGTTTGGTGAAGTAATGACGGGTAACGGTTGGAGTTTTGGTTCCGGAGTTCTTCGAATTCGTCGGAGTTCCAGAGGTGCAATGTGGATCAATTGAGGGTTGGGCGAGTTGGTACTGGTTTATGCGAAGGTGTGTGGTGAAATAATTTGATTGATTTCGCTATAAAGGATCGGTTTGATTCGATCTTCGCATATGACAGCTGCTTGCATCCGTTACGCGTTAATTCGCTCGAATGAAAGTGAATTGAGTCGTGTGTATGGTCTGTATTCACTCCAGGATATATTTCGCGTGATTCGCGGGTGTTAATTTAGTCTGATTTCTCGGCTGAGGATCGGATTGGACGCGATTTGACTCTGAAAAGTCAATCTTGTTTGAATTATCATTTAACCGCTCAATTAATCGAAATGGGATGAGGATTGGGCCGTGATGAGGTTGATACACGATCTAGGACTCAATGCAAGTCCAAGATAGTCGGCCCGAATGGATTCCTCCACGGTATTGTAAATGTTTGGCCTGTTTGACTTTTGAAAGTCAACTTTGATAAAAGTTTGTAAATGGGGGTCAAACTCAAGGGTTCAAAGGTTCAATTCCAAGTTATGGGTTCAAGATTTGGGAGTTCAAAGGATCATAAGGTTCAAAAATGAAAGTTCCAAGACTTAAAGGAGGGTTCAAATCATTTGTTTAATTTCACTAAAAATATATATTTGTACCTATTAATTGATTTTTTTTTACAATTTTTAAATAATCAAACTTTTGAAATATTTCAGAGAGATTTCATATTTCTATAAAGAAATGTATTTTATATTTCATGAAAATTATAATTTGTTAAATATTGTAAAATATATATGTATTCACATATTCATTTAAAAATTAAATACCTATATACATTTAGGAGGTGTAAACACGTGATTATGAGTTTTAAAACTTTGAATTGAAATACGTTCAACTAATAATAGGTTTGAACAAGTACATGATTTAATGTAGTGTTGTTATTTTATTAATTAAAATAAACTAAAATAGGGTCAGAAAATCAGGGATGTTACAGTCTCCCAATGTTAAGGGAATTTCGTCCCGAAATTTAGCTAGCAGGAGTTACTGAGTTAGGAAAGAAAGTGTGTTTTGAGTTTTGATAGGCGAATTGAGGAGTATGATAGATAACAATGTTTTGGTCTAAAGTTCAAGTTAAGTATAAATGATATTGGTGGGTTTCAGTTTCAAGAGGGTTAAGGGGAGATCGGTCGAAGAATCTAAAGGTGAAATGCGTTACTTGGAATGGGTTTGATAGGTGTTTGTCGATCAAGGTTTGTTTAAGATATAGTCTAATATGTTCAGGAATTATCAGTGGATAAAAAGGTTTCACAAACATTGGCCCCGTCAAACAACATAAAACCTTACGTGCCATGAATAACGCTACTTCTGATTTTATGACAGGAACACTTATATATAGGAAGTACCAGCGGCGTATCCACCATGTCCTTATCATATCACATTAGTTTCGTTATTATGTACCACGATATGTTTCATGTCATAACACACAACAGATTTCACTATGACTTCCATGCGCCGATTTTTATAATTACGTGTGCACCCGTAATTATCCATATCGTCGCATGGTCCACATAGTTCATCCCATTGTGTGTGGGGTCCAGGGGGTAACCCAAAAACACTTAATTCGTAAGTATTGCTTTCACGTATGTGTTGCTAACAAATAACTATGTCCATAGATATTAGAGCCAATCAGGTACTAAAAAGTAATAACGTGGCATAATTTAGGGTCCCATAGCTTCCTCGTGTTTGAACGAGAATACGTCAAACCCCAAGTAGCTTTCATGGGTAGGGTGAATAGTCATGCCTTGTGTATGATGCACTTAGTCAATTGCAATAATGTAAACGATCTACTTCCGTGTATAATGTAAACACTCATGTTTCCTATATGATCTAGCGTTAGGCATGTTGTAAGCAAATAGGTTTCAAGTATAGTGTGAACAACTTGGTATCATGTATAAGCAAATATGTATAATGTGATCGCTCTAGTATTATGTATTTTATGAATGTGTATTGAGTCTCATGCGTATCGGAAACTATCGGATTTTGTAGGCGATCGGGTGTGTTACTTGGCGTTCATGCACAATGTGGGTAGATGAGTTTTAACTTTTAAATTCTTTAGTGCTTATATGGACGGTTAATGGCGAAACGATTCACTTTCTGAAGTCGGCTAGCAAGCTCAAGTTTATAGGGACAAACCGTAGTAGGTGTAAATAGTTCCGACAATGACAAAAATAACATAAAGGATTACAATGCATAATTTATTCCAGACTAGATCCCTATTCGACTCCATCTTGCACTACCTTCAATTGTTTTCATCTACTGCCTTGGCATTGACTTGAGTTTCGTTAGTGTTTATGTTGAAGGCACGCCCACGAGCACCACCTTGGTTTGCATTGGCTATCCTTGGGCATTGGTTTTTGAAGTGGTTTAGATTACCACATTCATAACAAGCATGCCCATTAGTAATGGCTGGTACAACTTGATTGGCAACTTGGTGATTGGCTTAGTTCCCTTGGTGGGTTTGACTAACATGTGATCTGGATTGACAAGTGTTCGCTACATGACCATACTTTCCACAATTGGCACATAGACGACATGGCATGTTTGGGAAGTGGTGATAGTTGCACGTGTTGCACAGAGGGTTGTTGCCCGCATATGGTTTCTTATTATGGTTCTGGGCTAGGGGAGCTACTTGGTTGATTGGTACAGCAGGGGTAATGACAGCAAAGTTACGTTTCTTATTGAAGTGAGGAGGTTTGGGTTTGTCTTCCTTAGAAGGTTCAGAAGGGGCTGTTGAGTCAGTGACTTTCTTTGTGCCTTTCCTTGTTAGTGTACCCGCCTTCACATGGTTATCGGTTAATGTGGCAGCTAAGCGGATAGGGTCTTCAAGAGTGGCTGGATTTCTTCCTAGGACTGTATCTTGGATTTTCATGGGTAGACCACAGATGTACTTCTCAATACCCCGAGTCAGTGGAGTAACCATGTGGGGTACCAGAAGGCTTAACTCATGGAAACGAGTTGTGTAAGTTAAATTTTCACCACTGTCTTGGGTAAGATCCCAAAACTCAGCCTCCAACTTCTTCATTTCATTACGAGGACAGAATTCCTCGGTCATGAGTCTCTTAACTTCATCCCATGGCAAGGCCATGGTCACATCCACACCCCGGTTTTTCTTCTCACCATTCCACCAAGTGAGCGCCCGTTTCTGAAAGACGCTGGTGGCATAGCGAACCCGGAGATGGTTAGGGCAATCACTGTTGAGAAAAGTGCTTTCAATGCTTTCAAACCATTGAAGGAGACCCATAGCCCCTTCAGTACCATAGAACTTGACGGGGTTGCATGAGTTAAAGTGTTTGAAAGTGCATTAGGGTGGGTTGGCACCACCACCACCATTAGTTCCATGGGTACCACTAATGGCTCCATTAGCTTGGGTGAGTTGAGTTACAAGTTGTGCAAGGATAGCAGCAATGTCGGTGTTGTTATTGGTCACGGTAGCACGATGGGGAGGCCTCCTACAGATTTGCACAAGACAAGAAAAGATGTAAGAACTTATGAAAGTTGATTGAGTTTAAAAGGGAACAAGATAATAGATGAAGTAGTAAATCATAGTTTGGATTGTACTCGAATAGTGACATAATCATTTGAATACTATGACACATTAAGGTTAATTAAACTCATATAACTTTCAAGGAGACATGCTTTAGCCTATAAGTAAACACTCATCCTGGGAATTCCCAGGAAAGCATACAGATCCCTCGGTTGATTGGGATTTATATGAAATGCTTTCCTAGACAGAAAACCCAGAATACAGGTGTCACTCTTCCAGATTGCACATGTCCTCTACTAGTTAACAAAGTTTAAAACCCTAACGAGGTGTAAAAATAGGTTTTATGACGTCCCACATGCTATGATGATGATGGTTTTAGAGAAGGATTGAGGCTTAGGATAAGGGAAAAGGTATTATTATTTTGGATTTATTGTTTAGATAACTCCGTGCAAGAAACGGGGTCTAGCAAATAATCATGTAGCACATAGCATGTAGCATATCATATAATCATAGAACATGGCAATAATGGGTGTCCTAAGGTTATAGTCTAGGTCAAAGGTGTCTAATAACCTAATTCCCTATAACCAAGGCTCTAATACCAATCTGTCACACCCCAACCGACGGCGGAAACGTCGGGGCGGGACATGTAGACTGTTCATAAGCTCATGGTTTACTAAAGTTGTGATAATTAAACAATAACTTTCATTTCATAGCTTAAGTAATCAAGTACAACTCTTACAAAATAAAAATACATGAATAACTTTATTAAATTTAAAACTAGGTCCTCAATCCTAAGTGAAGCGACTTGAAATCTTAACTCAAACACTGTACCTGAAACATGATAAAATGAGAGGGTCAACCATAAATAGTTGGTGAGCATACATAGGTTTTGACACCACAAGTAAAGTTCAAATGTTTTGTGTACAATTCATATGATGCATGGTTAATAAAGCATTTATGGAGAATCTAAGTTAAGCTAGATGCACAAATGGAACTTTGTAATTGAAGAGCATAACAACACATGTTATTCTAATGTAGGGCATAACAACACATGTTATCCTGATGTAAATGTAGGGCATAACAACACATGTTATCCTAATATAAATGTAGGGCATAACAACACATGTTATCCTAATGTAAGACATAACAACACATGTTAGCCTAAAGTAATATATTTGTGTTTGCACGTGTATATCATGTATATGTAGCCTTAACAATTAGCATTCAAGCATAAAGCACAAATAAACACATATGATAATATTGTAGAATTGTACGTGTGTAATTGCAAATAGTATTTGAATGTAATCAAGTTTCACCCCAAATATGTAAATAAGAAAAAAAAAGGGGCTATGTAAACTCACCTGTATTAGTTGTGTAGCTAACACGAGACTCTAGGTAGCAAAGTGATCCTTGTAACGCACAACGTTAACCTAGAGTGTATTGCGTATGAAGATGCATTAATAAAGTGTCTAGATCAAAGTCTAGGGTTTCAATGGATGTGAGTATAGGAAATTATGTAATGAGTTCGTGTCGAATTATGTAAAAGGATTGTGTAGGAGTTTGCGTTTTGTTCTTGAATAAGTGTTTTATAATTATTAAAGTTGGAATATAGTGTCCTTAAAATAATGATTTAGAGTTTAGGGTGAATTAACTAAATAAATTAGATTTATTTATTTAGAAAAGTAGTATGAATTTATATTGTTTCAAATATAAATTAAATAAATAAGTTTATATTTATTTAGTTATTTAGTTATGAAAATATGTCGAATTAGGGTAAATATATATCAGTTTATAAAAACTAGTGTTACATATCATTTAACACCAAGTGAGTTGCAAATGCAATTTATATGAATAATAAATAAATAGATATGTTCTTTTTAAGACATTTGAAAATTATATATTTAGATAAAATATATCTTTAATTTTATAAAGTTTTGTAAACGTGGTTGCAAGGAAAATTAATTTTATAAAATATTGGCACAACAATTATTAAATTAGGTAATTAATTATTTTTAATTATTTAAAAATAGTTAATATGAAATCTTAGCAACTAAATTGTAATAATAGTGAGTTTATGTTAAAAATTACAAATTTTTTATTTTATTCTGTTTAAACCAACATAGGATTTATAAAAATAATTTTTTTATAAATTTTAGAGCTTCAAAACTGTTTAAATATATATATATATATATATATATACCACCCGGTTCGAACTCGGGTGGTTTGTGTGTGAGTCAAGGGTTTAACCATTGGAACAGGGGACTGAAAGTTGAAACAATTTGGTTCTGGTTTTATTTATCTGCACTGGTAACAAGGCCCGGTTTGGTATCACTGAAAACAAAGGAAAAAGTGGGTTTGGGCGTGGGTTTCGAACCCGCAACCCAGCGCGCAGAGGTCAGGAGTCTTACTATTTTTCCCTGCTTATTTGTCATTCTTGTGCTCATGATGAGCTAAAACTCTTATTCACTTTGGTTTAGACGAAGTTTAGATACATTTGACAACACTCATGGATTATTGGCAATTATTGTGTTGATGTTATGACAATCGTATGATTATTCTTCAATGAAATTATGTATTCAAGTATTTTGAGTTGTTTGCAAGACTTGTATTTGTGTATGCCATATCTTGTTGGAAAACTTATGGTTTATGCTTGTATTCATGAATTGGTATATGTATTTATGCTTGTTTATGGCATTTAACTAGGAATGGTGAATGAAGTCTTGTTTCTGATTTATTATTCTTGTATGTGTATCCTTATGCTTATGTTTGGAAAGACAAAGTGTTTGTTATGGTGTTTCATGCTTAGTTTTATGTTTATCTAGGATTTGTTGACACAATCTCCTAATTTATATGAACTTTGTATGAACATTGTATGTTGAAGAAATGCAAGTGATTGTCTAATTAAATCAGCTTGTGGTGGGTAGTGTGTTTTTCATATTATCTTTCCAACTAGTTGTTGGATTGGTGTACCTTAATCGGAAGCTAGTTCAATCTTTATGAACATTTACATGATTACAACACGTGAGCTTTATTGCATGATTTTAGGTGGTTAGTTTGTGTTATTCATTCTAGCTTTCCGAATGGTCGTTTGATTAGATGTCTTTGATGAGAATTTGATCAGTATATGTTTCTATGAGTGTATTGAATGTATTCTAGATGGATTCGACACCGAAGTGATCTTTTCTCCTTGATTGTTTAACTTGTGATTTTATTTTAGTTTTATATAAATTGCATGTTAGTTAATTAAACAAACTCTTCAAAATATCTTTTTACCATCACTTGATTGAATCTTAGTTCCTGTTCATTATTGCATTCCACCATTTCCACGGATTGATATCCAGTTCTTACCTTTACTAAATTGCTATCCGACGGGTACACTTGCTCGATGTGTGTGTGATTAGTATTTGGTGAAAACCCTTTTTAAAACCCATATTTGTGTGAAAAATCTTTATTAAAAATATATATATAATTCACGCACATCATCTATAATCTGTTTCTTTCTTCACTCTCCATGAAGGACTTCTTTTGTCCACAAAGGACTTCTTTTCTTTGCTAGTATTGTTCCCTAAGGCTCATCGTCAAAAGGTCGATACTCACTTCTTGTGTCCACTAAGGACTTCTTTTCTCTGGTGGTCGTCATCACGAGAGCAACCTTCATTACTCTTCTTAACCAGTTGTACAACATCCCCGTTATAGTGCCTTGCCGAGCACTATCCCCGTTATTCATATGGCTGGCATACAACTAATGCCATGAAACTGCCATAGGCTTCAGGTGGCACTAGTATCAAGGACTACACTACTACCTCAACACTTTCTTCTGTGGTAACCATACTCTTACAAATTAGATAATATATTTGACTTATCTCTTTCTTTCTCTTCGTTTATTAAATCATATAGTTAGATAAACCAATTATTCTTTCTTTCTCTTGTTTATAAAACACATAGTTAAATACACCTATTTTTCTTTCTTTCTCTTTCTGTTTATAAAACGTTAGTTAAATAAACCATTATCTTTTTTATCTTTCTTTCTTGTAAAACGTTCAGTTAAGTAAACTGTTACCTTTCTTATCTTCTTTTCTTGTAAAGCGTTCAGTTAAATAAGCAGTTATCTTTCTTCGAAAACCTTTAAGTAATAAAATACATTTAGTATAAACGTCTAATTCCTGGGTATGCATACCACCCTAAAACAGTAAAAATAGGGATTCTTGACTCACCCGACTATCTGTATATAACTTGAATTTAGACGTCTTATCTAGTGCTAACGCGTAGGCCGGTCTACACATAAGTCAACACGCGAATTCTATCATTTCATGTTAGTGTCGCCTAACAATGTCTTCTGAGACAAGATCAGTGTCGTCAGGATTAGTGTCGCCTGCACATGATTAGTGTTGCCAGACACACTATCAGTGTCACCAGAACTTTCGATCTGGACTTAATGTCGTCTATTAGTGTCGTTCTTGTGGTGTTGCTAAATATTATTGGTGACACTCCTTAGTGTCATGCACATGCATGGTGACACTACTCAGTGTCGCCAATGGAATGACATGTGTACCAATCATTGGCGAGTTTTGGGAGACGCGTATCGTCGTCCCCGACTATTGTCGCCTAAAGAAATAGTGTCGCCACTTGAAGATCTTAATGTTCAGGTCCGTTTTCAATCCAAAATCATAACTTTTTACGTCCAAAATGTTTACCTAGCTTCTATGAAGCTAGATCTAAACTTTAAATCACTTTTAACACATTAAAATCCGATCTTTAGGTTAAAACCCTAAAACCCATTTTGAAAACAGAAACCCGTATCTGGGTGGATTTGTTACTTGTTTTTGCATGATATCTTCTCCTCTGATCTTCTACAATGCCCCAGCAATGATTTTGAGTCCAAAACTTGAATCCTTGAGCTTTCTCTCTCTCTCTCTCTCTAGACGAAAATAGTGAAGATGGTGAGTGAATGAACCTTTGGAGGTTGATCATGCCTTGAAGGAAACCCTAGTGGGCCAAGCCCACTCATACAAGCCCATAATCTTTCCTTTATTTCTTTATTTTGGCCCAAACTCAAGGTGCTGGGTTTCGGGATGTTACACTATTCATATAATCTTATATTATAATATTAGATCCATATCTAATATATCTCATTCATAATGTTTCTTCAAATTTAAAAACCTTTTTCAATAATTGTTTTTTTTTTAGAATTTTATAGATGGATGGTGTTATTCAATGATGAATGTTATAAAAACTTATTTAACAGATCCACTAGGATATTGTCTGTGTTTATCACATGGCCTAAGAATTGCACTTCTCTAAGCCAAAATGGACATTTAGAAAATTTTGCATATAACTTCTCTTTTCTCAGCAATTCCAGTACTTCTCTAAGATGATCTCCTTCATTCTTTGAGTAGATTAGAATGTCATCAATGAACACGATCACATATCGGTCCAACATTGGTCGACATACCCTATTCATAAGATCCATGAATGCAGAGTGTCCATATCTCGTACGGAATGCTATCTTCTAGATATCTTTATCTCTAACCTTCAACTGATAATAACCTGACCTTAAATCTATCTTGGAGAACTAGCTTGCTTTTTGCAACTGATCAAACAAAGGGTCGATCCTCGATAACGGCTATCTATTCTTCACTATTAGCTTATTCAACTTATGGTACGATGCACATACGCATACTATTGTCCTTCTTTTCACAAAAAGTACCGGAGCACCCCAATGTGAGATACTCGGTCTAATAAAGCCTATGTCCAACAATTCTTGTAATTGTGACATTAACTCCTTCATCTTCGATGGAGCTAATCGATATGGTGTCTTGGCTACTGGCTTAGCACTAAGTTGATTCTAAACTCCACTTCTCTCTCAGGAGGTATCCCAAGTAATTCTTCCGGGAATACATCAGCGAAGTTGCATACTACTAGCACATTTTTAATTCTTAGTTTTCACTTCGGAATCAATCACATATGCTAGATAGGCTTCACTACCCCAATTCACAAACTTCTTTGCTTTTATCATATAGATGATCCTAACTATTAACTTTATTCTGTTGCCGTGAATTGTAATTAGATGACCATCTGGAGTCTTCATTTGAATCGCTTTTTGGTTGCAAATGATCTGGGCATCATTGGCTGCCAACCAGTCCATTCTCAAGACTATCTTAAATCCATCTAAGGTCATAGAGAATAGTCTAACAGGCAATCTGTGCCTTTTAAAATCTATGAAACAACCTTGAATAACTTCAGTGATTTTAACTGATTTTCCTATGGTCGTTTCTACTTCAAACATATCTTCTAACTCTATGACAGGTTTAGCTAGTAACAGATAGAAGTTTAAACATACAAAACTTCGACTAGCACCTGAATCGAATAATACAGTAGCATGTACGTTGTTAACAAGAAATGTACCAAATAATACGTCTGGTAATGCCTTCACTTCTTTTGTTGTTAGTGTATATGCCCTGCTTTTAGCTTTTGATGCTTCTCCTCCCTTTCCTTCCTCGGTCTTCAAAGGTTCTGGATTCTTTATTTTAAGTGTTGGGTAATTCATCATTCGGTGCCCAAATTCTCCACACTTATATACCAACCTCCGTATTTCAGACGGCAAGCCTTGTATATATCGTTTAATTTATACTTCCTCATGAGTCACTAAATAAGGTACTAAATAAATTTGGTAGTATACTCTCGATGAGTCATACTACCTGCTTCTATCCTTAGGAACTTTCTTTCTATTTTTTCCATCTCGTTATCTAGACAAAACTTCTATATTAACAGCTTCTTTAATTCCTCCCACGTCATTCTATTAATTGCATTCTCTCCCATAGCTATGACCAGATTGTCCCACCAGCAGAAGGCTTCGGACACAAAAGAATGAGCGGCATACTTTACTTTCTTGTTATCCCTACATTCGCTGATCTTAATCATAGCCTCTATTTCCCTGATCCATTGGTAGGTGGCTGCAGCATCTTCGTTCCATCAAACTTTGGAGGACTTTCATCCTTGAATGCTTTATAGGAACAACCCCTCTTAGGATCTTTTCCCTTTTTTATAGGCCTGACTTTATATGAATCATCAGAATCATATTCATAAACTTCATCATCTTCTTTGTCCTATTAACCATATCATCTTTCTTTTCCGTTTCCTTAAGACCATCTAATAATATCGGTAAGGTTGTCTCTAGTGCCTTAGCAACTTCAGTATCAAGAGCATTCTGAATTTGTGGTTCTACCACATTTTCTTCTATATGCTCTCTTTCTAGTTCGGCATTTGCGGTAGCCCGCGTTTGCCTCCTAGGAGTAGTTGGATTAGTTCTTCCTCCTCCCATCTTACCTCTACCTCTACCAACCATTTCTACAAAAGATATGGAATATTTTAGCAATTGAATGCTGGATTATAACTTGAACACAAGTGTATTGTAAATTGCTAATAATTGTGGCCAAAACGAAATTAATTATCTACGTCACTTTCAGTGTTCTAGTTATCTGACATCATTTTTCCTACTAAATACTCATACCTTTTCTCTATCTTTCGGCATCTGGCTATCTTTACTCGCATCTCTGTTGGCATCCTTGTTGGTCCCTTAGGTCTAGCTTAAGTCTAGATACTTTGGGCAAGTATCTAGATCTCTTAAACTATAGCTCTGATACCAACTTGTGACTTCCACATCCCGGCTTGGCCCGAGACGTTGGTCAGGTGTTGGATTTACTCCTGAACATATAGTAATACAGAGATCATATGTAGTGGAATATAATACTTTTATTTCATTTCAAACTTGTCTTTGTACAATCTAAAAGGAAGTACAAATCATAGTCTATCATTTATGCTAATCTTCTTAATTAATGCCAAATAGCCTTCCTTGATGCCTCTATTCCATCTCCTTGCCCTTGCTGCAAGAAGCTACATTCATTCCTGATATACATGCTCAAGTGTATCAGCTTATGCCTGCGAGTTCTAAGTTTTTTTTGTCAAAATGTTCTTGACCTATTTCTCGTACATAAAGGGTTTTATATGACACATTTAAAACATCACATTAACTTCTTGCACACACATAATAATTATCATTGCAATTCCTACCAAAGCACTAAGAACTGCAGTCTATGAGGTCACGTTAACCTCTAAGCAGTCTTCCCCACTTAATCATACCACTGTACAGTGTCACTCTTTCCATTCGTCCCACACAGGGGTATAGTAATATCTGCCTTGTTAATCATAGCAAAATTGCAAGACATTGTGTGATTATTTGGCCAGACATGGCAAAATCTCTCTTTCCAGACCATCAAGGTTAAAACATTCTTTTTAACATGGCACTTCATGCCAAAACTCTTTCTCTTTTTAAGTTATGACAACACATGCTAGGATATCTTTCAGATCTTTGTCAAGGAAAATCATGCCAAGGCCTCTTTCTATCTCTATGATGGTAAACCATGATAAGATCTCAAAATGTTTTACGTGTCAAAACCATTTCTCTTCCAAAATCTCTTTTCTTATTTAAAAATCATTTTAAACAATCATTCTTGCAATATTTCTAAGACATATCCTTATCCTAAACCCTTGTGAAGGTTTATACCTGATGTATCAAATAAATTTATATATAGGGTATACCAACAGTGTGCCCACCACCCCTTTGATTCTTCATGAACACATCTTTACACGAGTATTAGGGTTTAGACCCTTTCTTTATCAATATTGGCCCAAAGCATTTTAAAAGTATATAAAACAAGGGCATCATGTTATGTCTTTCATAATCGTCCATTATTAAATAGGCCAAAATTTTTGTGTGTGTGTGAAGTGTGTGTGGTGTGTAAGATGAGTTCCAATCGTCCATTCTTAAATAGGTCAAAATTTGCTTCGTGACGGACCGTTACGGCTTGTGACGGCCCGTCACCGCCTCTCCGTAACAAACCGTTACGACCCGTCCGTTACCGACGTAGGTTGCGCGAGTCAGCTGACACATGTTGGCTTCCGGTTGATCTGTGCACTCTGTGGCGTGACAAACCGTTACGGCCTTGGTGACAGTCCGTCATCTACCCAATTAGGGCTAAGTCACCCAGACATGTGGTCTCTCTGTATCATTCCCTTGGTGGGCCCGTAACGGACCTTTACGCCCTATAACGGTCCGTTACCGCCCTAATTTTCCACTTTTTCACTTTTGGTCCCTAGGTTTTGGGTTATACGCAGTCCTAGTCCATTACTTCTATTTTCTTAAATCTGGGAGTGTTACAATATCACTCAATATCTTCCTTTATTCAATGACTAGGTTAGAAACTTGTGTATTACACGGGTAGAATAAAAAAATATTAAATAGTTAGTAATGAAGATTTAGAAATTATAAAACGATATTTTGAGATACGATATGATGAAATAAGGATTTGTTGCTAATGTGATAATAAAAGATTTAATTGTAGGAAATAGAATACGAATGGTGAAATAAGAGAAGCAAAAAAAATAATTTTTTTTATAGTTGTAACACGTGGTGGAAACAGTTACTTATTCATTGGGTACAGATATGTGTATGTAAGTGAGGGATAAAAATTCTCTTAAAATGATGACAGGTAAAACATAACATAAGAAGTTTGACTAATTTCATAATTTTGTAAATTAAATGTGTAAACCATTCAATTTAAGATGGTCCAGATTTTTTTAGACCAACAAATTCGTACACAGTCTAAACCTATTTCAAAATCTACATTATATTTTCACCATAGAACTTGAACTATCAATCTCTTGTATAAAAATACAATTATGTACACATCTTGATACTGCTAGATCCAAGGACGACTCAACATATTTTGAGAACTAAAGTGAACATTGAAATTGAGGCTTTTTGTGATAGTTTTTTAAATATATTAAAGTTATTAAATGTAATTTTATATAGCGTCAAAATGTATGTTATTTAGTCCGAATGTTATTATAGTAACCCCATAAATAAATTTTCAATCATTTTGTTATCTTTTTTTCTTTAAAAACATAAAAAATTGATGGATTATCACATATATTTCAGTTTAGAATATAGATTAAAATAATTTTTTTTTAACTTTTTGGAACCCTTAAAATTTAGGGCATAAATCGGTTGATTTATTTGTTTGTACTATAGAGAGCCCCTAGCTAGATCAAACGTCATTTGGTTAAGATGGTCTAGATGAGAGGACAGTCTCTAATGGGAGAACTTTTCCGATCCATAAAATACAAGTGACAATATATTTCAGAAAACGTGAACACAAACAAATTGAAACTCAAAAATAGAAACGGACCATGTTTGTTTGCGAAAAATACAAATAAATTAACAAATCTTATTTGTGAATGTTGTTACTTTATAACGATATTATTTGTTTTCTTCTTTTCATTTTTGGAATATGGTTATGTATGTGTATTATATTCATAAATCATCTTTATCGTTATAAAAGTTTTGATACAAACCAACAGATTTGAAGAAAAAAATCGATTCAAACTGTCAAAACTGAACCGTCAAACCGCTAAAACCAACTAGTCCACCTAACCTGGTTGGTTTGGTATGTTGTTTCCTGAAACCGTACATGGTGGTTCGGTCCGTGACCGGCGAATCAAATCATGGTTTTCAGATTTAGTTTTTTTTAAAATTATTATGTAGATCTCCCTCATGTTCAATACTCTTCAAATGGAGAGAGAAGGAGATGATTTAGGGTTTTAATGTAACATCCTAGTTTTTATAGAACTAACAGGGTGAATGTATATACGTGTATATGTTGTAACATAATGGACGGATTTCTACGAGATAGTTACGAGACCTAGCAAAGGTGTAGTGTCGGGTTTCTTTTTTTGTGTAAATATATCTAGAGGGGTTGGCAAGCAATTAACGTATTTAGTGGGGTTTTACTTAAAAACGCGAGACGGGCCAAGCCCGGGGACTAGCCGGTCACGCGCAAGGGCCAAGCCCGGTTGAGGAGACCCTATTAGGGTGTTACGTAGAGGAAGAGACCCATTTTTGGGTTGTTTGCGGTTGCCGTGATCGGGAGAGACGAGAGAGACGAGGGTTTCTTGTTCCAAGGTAAAAAGTCTTAATCTTTAATCCCTCATTTCGTTTAATCATTCGTGGAACCATTGTTTACGCGTTTGTGGTGTTAGGGTTTTCACGCAAGGACCAAGATCAAGAAAAAGGGGTTCGCTGGTGATTCGATCCACGCGAGTCACCCGGAATAGAGGTATAAACTTGTTAATCCAACCCGATAGTTACTATTTTCGTTTTGTGAATGTTTGCGGGTCTAGGGGTGTTCGGCCGAACCCACAAGGGGTGGTCGACGTGCGTTACGAGCACGGGTAAGGGCCGGCTATAGTTGGATGAAGCCGACGGAGGCTGTGACGGGGCTTCGGTGACCCCAGGGTGGCGGCGACGGGCTGTGGTGGTTAAGGGAGGTCGCGGCGGCGACCGTGGACGCCCAAGACGAGAACGTGAGACCGTCTTAGGGCGGGAGCGCATGGGAAGGCACCACGATGGTGCATGGCATAGACTAAGGTGGTGTTTGACGAGTTCGGGGAACCGGAGTGCAACCGAATATAAAGTTTAGACGTCGGGAACGTGGACGGGGGCTTCGCGTGGTGCATGAATGCCATGCATGGCGCCATGCACGTGCACGTGGCTTTGTGTGACGTAGGGTTAGTCGTATAGGTGTGAGAGTAAGTCGGGTCACGTTATTGACCCGTGTATTGTGTGCATTATAGGTGCGAGGTCGGAAGGCGAGCACGGGGATTTAGCGAATTCTAAAGATCGTAGTGTGTCGAGCAAAGGTGAGTTTCTATCGCCCACTTTTAGCTGTTTTATTGTTTTGGGCATGAATACATGTGAAACGAGTTTTTAGTTAATGTATGCATAGACGACGTTTTTTTTGTAATGATAAATATATATTTTTAAGTAGTCGTTATGCTTGCATGCGTGTATGGGATAATTGTGTCACATGCTTATTAGTCGTGGCGGGAGATCGAGCGTGAGCTTGATATTGTGTTGACGTTAATCAACGGGGTATTGTGTCTGACGTAAGTCAGGCGGGAGATCGTGTTTGCTTGTGTCTTCGGACCAGACAACATGGTGCATTTGTTTGTCGATAAAACATATTTTGGTTGAATTGTTGAGAAAGTATTATGAATAAACCATTGAGATGGAAACCATTTTATAACGTTTTGGGATTTAATATTCCCTAAGGAACTACTATAGAACTCACTTAGCGTAGCTGACTTTTAAGCATGTATTTCAGGTAAAGAGAAGGTGTGAGTTGGCGGCTTCTGGATGGCATTTAGTTACCGTGGATGTTTATGATGACATTAAGTACTAGTTATTTCGTTGAAGCAGTTTGATATTAGTACTTGCTTGAATTATGTTTGGGTCGGGTGGTTGACCTTTATTGACTATTTGTTTTCCGCTGCAATGAATTGTGTTTAGTTTGGTGTCTATGACTACTTAGCTTGCGTTTGAGTCAACAAGTCAGGTTCCCGTGTTTAGGACCTTACAAGTTGGTATCAGAGCGGTGGTTTAAACAATCTAGCCATCCTCGATGCCTAGACTTAGACTGTGAATGGGATCAATGAGTGGGAATGTCATCACGTGTAACCAAAAGCTATAAGCGCCAGGTATGAGTTTGTATGTGTGTCGTGTTAGTAAGCCATGTTAACATGTCATTAGTAGGCTAAGATAGGGGCGTTATGCCATGATGCAGTACAGGGAGGGTTTAAAACCTGAAAGGTAAGGCAAGAGGGTAATGGCGATTGGCCACTGTCATTAACTAATTGCACTGCTCGTAATGTTTTAAACTGTACCTGAATATTGCTCTGTTTGTTAAAATTTCAGCAAGTAGATGGCACCGAAAAGACAAGTTGCTATTAATGCTAACGCCGGAAGGCGTCGTAGGAATGTTCAGAATGAGAATGGTAATGAAGAGGAGGTGTCGGTTCACACTGAACCATCTGTGCACACTGAACCATCTGTGCACTCTGAGAACGATGAAGAGTTCCAGTTCGAACCAGCAGTTCGCGATGCGATGAAGAAAGAGGTGGTGGAGATGATCCACGAGTACTTGCCAGACATTGTGAGAGCGACATTCGAATATTTAGAGAAGAGAGTTCTGGATGAGGTGAAAGAGAAGAAGAAACCGTCAAGGAACGGCGGTAACTATGACTATGGGCACTTCAAGAAGTGCCATCCACCTAAGTTTGATGGGCACAAAAATGCGGTGGCTACGTACCACTGGCTTACGGAGATGGAGTCTACCATCCCGATCAGTGAGTGTAGTCCGAACCAGATTGTGAAGTTCATTTCACACTCTTTTGCTGGGGAGGCTCTACAGTGGTGGAACTCGGTCAAAGAGAGAAAGACTGATTAGGAATTGGGAGATATGACTTGGGATGATCTGAAACGGTTAGTAAGAAAGAAGTTATGTGCTCCAGGGGAGCTAGAGAGGGTTGAGCGAGAGTTTTTGACTCTCAAGGCGGGTAAACTAACACACCGCGAGTACACTTCAAAGTTTATTGAGATGGCACGTCTAGTGCCACACTTAGCTTATAATGATGAGTATTGGAAGAAACTATATGTAGAAGGTCTGCCTGATAAGGTGAGGCATTTAGTCAAGGCCCAACAACCGCCGAGCTTTAACGAGGCTGTGGAACTAAGTGGGACATTATATGACGATGTCAAGAGTACCGAGGTGCAAGAAAAGAAGCCAGAAGAAAAGAAATGGACCATATCGAACAAGAGATTTATTAGGGACCAGAAGGTTCCATTTGGCAAGAAGGGAAGGACCGAGGGTCCAGAACCATGTCGCAAGTGTGGAAGGTTGCACTCGGGCGAGTGTAAGGTTGATTCTGTTCTGTGCTACAGGTGTGGCAAAGCGGGACACTTCTCTAGAGATTGCCCGCGTGATCCTAAGTGTTATCAGTGTGGAGGCGTCGGCCATAGGGCAAAAGATTTTAAGACAGGTCAGGGTGTGGGACCAAGCAAGGAAACGGTTCCAATGAAGAAAGAGGATGAGAAGCCTAAGGCGAAGGCGAGAGCCATCACTATGACGGCAACTGAGGCGAAGAATGACCCGGACGTGGTCTCAGGTACTTTTCTTATTAACAATGTACCAGCTTTTGTTTTGTTTGATTCTGGGGCAAGTAAGAGTTTTGTGGCCCCATCTTTCTGTAAGAATTTATGTAGAATTGCTAGAATGATAGAGAAGCCGTTCAGTGTTGAGACTGCGGTGGGATCGCCCACCAGGGTGATTGAAGCGTTAGACGATTGCTATATCGATCTAGAGGGACATAGGTTTCCCGCTAGATTATTTATAATTGCTTTGGGAGGTTTTGACGTAGTACTGGGTATGGACTGGTTAGCCGCGTTTGATGCGGATATAGTATGTAGAAAGAAGATGACAAAGTTGAGATCCTTGGAAGGTACGGTAGTAACGGTGTGTGGAGATAGAGAGGGCTCTCTACCGAGAGTGATATCGATGATGAAAGTAGTAAAGTCCTTGAGGTGGGGATGCGGGGCATACCTAGCCAATATCACTAATATTGAAGCAAATAGTGTAGAATTGTCAGAAGTTCCGGTGGTGCGAGACTTTCATGATGTCTTCCCTGATGACTTGACGGGAGTACCACAAGAGAGAAATCGAATTCCAGATTGATTTACAGCCAGGAGCACAGCCGGTCGCTAAAGCGCCGTATCTTTTAGCACCGACAGAGATGAAGGAGCTCATGCAGCAACTTCAAGATTTGTTGGATAAGGGGTTCATAAGACCAAACATCTCACCGTGGGGTGCACCGGTCTTATTTGTAAAGAAGAAGGATGGTAGCATGCATATGTGCATCGATTACCGGGAGCTTAATAAGTTGACAATTAAGAACAAGTATCCTCTACCACGTATTGATGACTTGGTCGATCAACTGCAAGGAGCGAAGTGGTTTTCGCGTAAAGATCTGAGGTCAGGGTATCACCAGTTGAAGGTTAAGGAGGAGGATATTTCGAAGACCGCGTTTCGGACACGGTACGGACATTATGAATTCTTGGTTATGTCCTTTGGGTTAATAAATGCTCCGAAAACATTCATGGATTTAAGGAATCGCGTGTGTCGGCCGATGCTGGACAGATCGGTAATTGTGTTTATCGATGATATTTTAATCTACTCAAAGAGCGAGGAGGAGCATGGAGAACATCTGCAAGAAGTGTTAGAGACGTTGAGGCGAGAAAAGCTCTACGCTAAATTCTCGAAGTGTGCATTTTGGCTACAGGAGGTACAATTTCTGGGTCATGTTATTAACCCAAAAGGGATAATGGTAGATCCTACGAAGATTGAAGCGGTGGTGAAGTGGAACGCTCCGAAGACTCCAACGGAAGTGCGTAGTTTCTTGGGGTTGGCAGGCTATTATAGGAAGTTAATTAAGGATTTCTTTAAGCTAGCAACGCCATTAACTAAACTTACTCGAAATGGAGTGAAGTTTAGTTGGGGAGCAGATCAAGAGGGTGCGTTTCAAGAGCTAAAGAAGCGATTGACTGCCAGTGTTAACGTTACCAGAAGGGACGGACGATTTAGTGGTGTATTCGGATTCATCATATTTGGGTCTAAGGTTGCGTGTTGATGCAACGAGGGAAAGTAATTGCTTATGCGTCGAGACAATTAAAGACTCATGAGGCGAATTACCCTACCCATGATTTAGAGTTAGCAGCAGTGGTGTTTGCACTTAAGTTATGGAGGCATTATTTATATGGGATCAAGGGCACGATCTACACTGATCACAAGAGCTTGAAGTACTTTTTCGAGCAGAAAGAATTAAATATGAGGCAAAGGAAGTGGTTAGAGCTAATTAAAGACTATGATTTTGAAATCCTTTACCACCCTAGTAAAGCAAATGTGGTTGCAGACGCGTTGAGTCGCAAGGAGGAACACTCTCGTATTAGGATTAAAGCGTGTCAACTGATAGTAACACCATATTTTCTGACATTACTAAGAGATGTGTAAGCGGAGGCCTTGCAGGAGGAGAAGCTGAAGGAAGAAAGAATATTCGGACAGTGTGAATTGTTGACTGAGAATAGTCACGGGGTGTGGGTCAAGAATGACCGTATTTGGATACCAAAGTTTGGTGGGTTTAGAGAACAAGTGCTCGACGAAGCACACAAGTCAAGGTACTCGATACCCCCGGGTACGACAAAGATGTACCAGGACATGAAGGGTAACTATTGGTGGCAAGGAATGAAGCATGATGTGATCCACTATGTGAGCAATTGTTTGACGTGTCTGCAGGTTAAGGCAAAGCACCAGAAGCCGTATGGCAAAATCCAACCGTTAGAAATTCCAAAATGGAAATGGGAGCACATTACAATGGATTTTATTACACTGCCTAAGACAGTAAAGGGGCACGATACTATTTGGGTAGTAGTAGATCGGTTAACGAAAAGCGCTCATTTTCTACCGATTAGAGAGACCTTCTATTCTGAGAGGTTATCTGAGGTGTTCGTGAATGAGATTGTTGCACGACATGGAGTGTCGATTTCTATTGTATCTCACCGAGATACGAGGTTTACGTCAAAGTTTTGGAAGAGATTTAATGAGGCTATGGGAACAAGATTACATATTAGCACAACGTATCACGCTCAAACTGATGGATAGTTTGAGCGGACAATACATACATTGGAGGACATGCTTCGTGCGTGTGTGTTAGATTTTGGTGGTGCATGGGATAGTCATATACCATTGTCGGAATTTTCTTATAACAATAGTTATCATACGACTATTGGAATGCCGCTGTACGAGATGCTTTATGGGAGAAGATGTAGGACCCATGTGTGCTGGGGAGAGATCGGACAGAAAGAGTTAAGGAGTTTAGACGTTGTGAAAGCAACTTCTGAGAAGTTTGAGATGGTAAAGCTAAGAATGAAGGTCGCACAGGATCGAAAAAAGTCTTATGCTGATAAGAGACGGTGGCCTATACAGTTTAATGCAGGGGATTATGTGATGCTTAAGGTGTCGCCCTGGAAGGGCATTATTCGTTTCCAGAAACGGGGAAAGCTTAGTTCAAGGTATATCGGACCGTTTATGATCGAGGAGCGTGTAGGTAGTGTCGCCTACCGACTGTTCTTGCCAGACGAACTGGCAGGGATACACCCGACTTTTCATGTGTCCCATTTACGGAAGTGTTTGGCTGACGCTACGGAACACGTGCCGTTAGACGACAATGTGGTGGACGATAAGCTAAATTATGTAGAGCAACCAGTGGCTATATTGGATAGAAAGGAAAAGAGACAGAGGAGGAAAGTGATCCCTATTGTTAAGGTGCAATAGAAGCATCGCAAGGGATCTGAGGCTATTTGGAAGCCGGAAGCGAAAATGCGTTAATGCGTTAACGTTATCCGCATTAGTTTCTAGATGGCGTAGGTTTCGAGGGCGAAACCTCTTTTAAGGGGGGGAAGACTTGTAGCATCCCAATTTTAATAGAACTAACGGGGTGAATGTATATACGTGTATATGTTGTAACATAATGGACGGATTTCTACGAGATAGTTACGAGACCTAGCAAAGGTGTAGTGTCGGGTTTCTTTATTTGTGTAAATATATCTAGAGGGGTTGGCAAGCAATTAACGTATTTAGTGGGGTTTTACTTAAAAACGCGAGACGGGCCAAGCCAGGGGACTAGCCGGTCACGCGCAAGGGCCAAGCCCGGTTGAGGAGACCCTATTAGGGTGTTACGTAGAGGAAGAGACCCATTTTTGGGTTGTTTGCGGTTGCCGTGATCGGGAGAGACGAGGGTTTCTTGTTCCAAGGTAAAAAGTCTTAATCTTTAATCCCTCGTTTCGTTTAATCATTCGTGGAACCATTGTTTACGCGTTTGTGGTGTTAGGGTTTTCACGCAAGGACCAAGATCAAGAAAAAGGGGTTCGCTGGTGATTCGATCCACACAAGTCACCCGGAATAGAGGTATAAACTTGTAAATCCAACCCGATAGTTACTATTTTCGTTTTGTGAATGTTTGCGGGTCTAGGGGTGTTCGGCCGAACCCACAAGGGGTGGTCGACGTGCGTTGCGAGCACGGGTAAGGGCCGGCTACGGTTGGACGAATCCGACGGAGGCTGTGACGGGGCTGCGGTGACCCCATGGTGGCGGCGACGGGCTGTGGTGGTTAAGGGAGGTCGCGGCGGCGACTGTGGACGCCCGACGACGAGAACGCTAGACCGGCTTAGGGCGGGAGCTCGTGGGAAGGCACCACGATGGTGTATGGCATGGACTAAGGTGTTGTTTAACGAGTTCGGGGACCCGGAGTGCAACCGAATATAAAGTTTAGACGTCAGGAACGTGGACGGGGGCTTCACGTGGTGCATGAATGCCATGCATGGCGCCATGCACGTGCACGTGGCTTTGTGTGACGTAGGGTTAGTCGTATAGGTGTGAGAGTAAGTCGGGTCACGTTATTGACTCGTGTATTGTGTGCATTATAGGTGCGAGGTCGGAAGGCGAGCACGGGGATTTAGCGAATTCTAAAGATCTTAGTGTGTCGAGCAAAGGTGAGTTTCTATCGCCCACTTTTAACGGTTTTATTGTTTTGGGCATGAATATATGTGAAACGAGTTTTTAGTTAATGTATGCATTGACGATGTTTTTTATGTAAAGATAAATATATATTTTTAATTAGTCGTTATTCTTACATGCGTGTATGGGATAATTGTGTCACGTGTTTATTAGTCGTGGCTGGAGATCGAGCCTAAGCTTGATATTGTGTTGACATTAGTCAACGGGGTATTGTGTCTGACGTAAGTCAGACGAGAGATCGAACGTAAGCTTGATATTGTGTTGACGGTAGTCAACGGGATATTATGTCTGGCGTAAGTCAGGCGGGAGATTGTGTTTGCTTGTGTCTTCGGACCAGACAGCATGGTGTATTTGTTTGTCGATAAAACATATTTTGTTTGAACTGTTGAGAAAGTATTATAAATAAACCATTGAGATGGAAACCATTTTATAACGTTTTGAGATTTTATATTCCCTAAGGAACTACTATAGAACTCACTCAGCGTAGCTGACTTTTAAGCATATATTTCAGGTAAAGAGAAATTGTGAGCTGGCGGCTTCTAGATGGCATTTGGTTACCGTGGATGTTTGTGATGACATTATTTACTAGTTATTTCGTTGAGACAGTTTGATATTAGTACTTGCTTGAATTATGTTTGGGTCGGGTCGTTGACCTTTGTTGACTATTTGTTTTTCGCTGCAATGAATTGTGTTTAGTTTGATGTCTATAACTACTTAGCTTGCGTTTGAGTCAACAAGTAAGGTTTCCGGGTTTAGGTTCTTACATTTAATCAATGTATCTATAAAAGTTTCATTGCTTGACTTTTGCCGTACAACTTTGAGCCAGTGACACTCTACACCCCTCCACTTGATATTAGTAACTCTTATTAAAAGGAAATCACGTGCAGTTTTGGCATTTTTTTTTATTTTTTATTATTCTTTTTTAATTTTATTTATAATTTACGCTCTTAACACCTATTTTATTTATAATTTAAGCTTTTAACCTGTTTAATTATTTATTAATTTATTTTTTCTGTAATAACTTTCGTTTGTTGACTTTTTTAAAAAAATGGAATTCGTTTTTGTTTTTATATTTTTTTCAACGTTTCGATATAATTTTTTTTTAAATGGAGTTGTAATCAAAATCGAGTGGTTTTTTTTTCATAGCCTACTGTGAGTGTCGTTATATTACCGTTATGACCCGAACCTATTATGATCGAACATTATTGTCGGTATTGCATTTATGTTCTTCGACGACCTGAACCGATAACTACCAAACTTCCGTCGCGGGGTGTTAACGAAAAACAACCAGTAATTTGCTATTTATCTACTAAATTTTTTTCATGATTATTATTTATAGATATACCAACACAGTAACACTCAAATCGGATACACACCTAACTCAACATCTCCTTTCTCTACTCAAGAATCCACACTACTAACACCCTCTGGCCAGTGGAGTTGCACAAAGCGGTTTTCCAAACCAGTTTTGGTTTGAAACCAAACCGAAACTGATTTGGATCAGTTTGGTCAAAACGGGTTTGGCGTCAAACCGGTTTTTTGAGTGGAATATCCAAATCTATCCAAACCGGTTGGGTTAGGTTTGGGACCGGTTTGAAACTGTTTTTTTTTTACTTTATAAAAAAAATTAATAAAATGAAGTTCATCTTTTATTTATTTTTTTGAAGTTTGGAAATTACAAAAAACATAAATTCATTACAAAAAAACCTTAGAAATTGCAAATAATTACAAATATTATTTTGTTTAATCTTTATTGTTTATTTTTCGCCGAAACTATTGCTACTGCTTCGTTGTGCTTCATCGTAAGCGAATTCTTCATCGGAAAGTGGCAACGCCTTTCCTTGTGCCACATTCTCCTCGTATATGATTTCTTCGACTTGAGTTTCTTCTGCAAGAGTTGTAGTATCTTGTATCAGTTCCATCTAGGGGTGTCAATTCCTGATACAACCCGAACTCGACACGAAAATAATCAGGTTTTGGGTTGACCATTTTAACCCGTTTTAAAAAAATAAACGGGTCGGGTTCGGGTTGACCCGTTTAATAAACGGGTCAGGTTCGGGTTGACCCGTTAACTAGTTTAGGTTACAAAATACTTTTATTTTTATTTTTCACATTATAGAAACGACTGTTCATTTATTTTTGTATTTAATGTTTACCACAAAGGAACTGAATTATACCAAAACTTTTCTTTTTTTACGATCTAGAGATAATTAATCAATCAATTTTTGGTTTACCTTAAATAAATTAGATTTTGGATTTAGTATTTTATTATTTTGATTTAGATAAATGGGTTAAACGGGTCAGGTTCGGGTTGACCCGAATTTAAGTGTATCCAGGTTAGGGTTGAAAATTTTGACACGAATAAGAATATGGGTCGGGTTCGGGTTGCATAATTCAACCTGTTAACCCGCCAACCTATTAAACTTCTATCGCGTTCAAGTGGTATTTCAAGCAAATTCAAATTTCTATCGCCACATTAGTGAGTCTTGTTCTTCGTATAGATAAAATTCTACCACCAAGAGAAAATACGGATTCTGAACCTACCGTATAAGCTTGGACGGTTAGTAAATCACGGGCTGTGACGGCTAGAACTGAAAATTGGGATTTCTTTCTTTCCATCAAGCCAAAATATCAAAATTTTCAAATTTATCGGGACTCGGTGCATAAAAAATCCGTTGTAATATACCTACCGAGTTCGTTACTTAGGTGCTACTCTGAGCCTGTTTACTATATTCATTACTCAAATCGTTATATAAATTAAAGAATGTGTTCCTACTCGAGCTACAACTTGATGCCGAACTCTTCTACTCATGTATGGTTGATATGGTACCATATTTAGATTGATAAACATCAAACAAATATTTTAAACATTAGTTAAAATATTTTTTTTTATTGTTTGAAAAATGGAAGTCATCTTCGTCCAAACTCAAATCGTGCATTATTTTATTAATTAAAGTTTCAACCCGATAACATTTGTGGTTGAGTTCAAAACAACACCACGAGTATTAAAAGAGTATCTCTTTAAATGTAAAAATTAATATTTGGTCAAAAAAACCTATGAAAAGAGAAAATACCTAAATAAAAAAACCAAATATTGACTCAAACGGTCACAAATACTAAAAAAGACGGGGAAAAAAAAATCAAAAATCGGTAGTAGACAACTGTCACAATTTGCAAAAAAGTAAAATAAAAACTAATTCCCGTTGCAAAAATAAATTTAGTTAGAAGTAAGAGCGAATTATACAAATAATGTTAGACCCTAAATATGTTATAGAGTCTAAACATAAACATAAAGACTATTTGTGTAATTAACTAAAAGGATAAAATTATCATTTTGTAAAACTTAACATAAACTTGTTACAACTTGACAATCACATATCTTAAACTTGTTACTTTTCAAAGTTAGATGACAAACCTGTTATTTTTGTCAAACCTTATTTGTGTAATTAACTCTAAAATGTTTTTAAATTTAAATTTCATTGGTGTTAATATTTTCGTTAAAATTGGTTTATGAAATTCTAGGCTAATTTGTTACACATTAAAAATAGTTGCTTAAGCACTAAAAGATTCGTGAGATAATAAACACAGATGAAAAAGTAACCGCGGTTTTGAAAAACTTCGAGCAACTCGGTTAAATTTTCAGTAGTGTCCCAACTTGAACCCGGAAAGTTTAGAATCAGCCGAGAACGTTTTTCACAAAGGTTATCATGAAACATTTCTAAAGTTGGTATTTTTCGTATAACGCTTTCAAACATTTACAAGTTGAATTCGATGTAATAGGTACGTCCTAATTCGGGCTAAGGAAAGAAATCTCGTTATGCGACAAATGTTAATATAATCATGATATTGTTTTTTACTAGTAGCAAAAAATGTCGCATAACATGGTTTTCAAGCTTCTTGTAAGTTCATTAACTTCTTGCACAACCAAGTTAACAATGTGTGCAACACATCGACTATGGAAAAAAAACACCATTGATATTTTAATGCTAATTTTTGAACCGCACTTGTATTACACTATTACTTGAGGCATTATCAAACGATATTGAAAAACAATTGTTTTGTAATTTAAAAGTGGTTATTACGTTATCTAAAATGTGAAATAAATTTTATCCGGTATGCGCATATCCAAACAATTCAAATGCAATCGTACGCTTTATCATTTGTCACGTATCAGGATCTACCAAATAAGCGGAAAGAAAATGTACGAATCTGGTATACCGTGTGGAGCCGACCAAACATCGGTAGTTAAGTTCACACCGCTTTGTAATTTTTCAAAGTCTAACATTAATTCGTTTTTTTTTCTTTTTTTAAACAATAACGTGTAAGGGTAGTACAACTTACTTGATTATAACGGGATTGAAGCGTTTCTTAAATCATCTTTGTCAAACGTTGGTTGTCAAATTGGATGAACGTCAAACCCTCTTGAATCACTAACTTTGTCGTTCTTTCTCAAAGCATATTTACGTCAAAATTCCAAATTCCTCTATCGTTTGCATTGATGCTTAACCTTCACCCTGAATGACTTTCAACACCTTGCATGATTTTTCAAACTCAAGTTTGATTCTTTCCTTAAAAACAAACTACACAACTTGCATTGAGCTTGTTGTGAACCGTTTAACATTTCACATAATCGTAATGTACACAAATTTCTTGCTTCCTCGTTGTTGGTATAAACCTCACAACGGTTACTTTACTAGAGGAACCACCAACACTTGATGAAACTATTTTTAGAGCGTTTTGAAAGCATTTTTATATTTTGAGAGTGTAGACATCATTAGAGTTGTAATTGAACCAAAACATAAAATACATATTTATACTAGCATATGAGAGTAAAATGGTAGCAAAAAGTGCCAAAATGCTCATAAACGACTCAATAACGGCTTATATAGTCGTTAACCAACAACTATAATCTTGCAGCGCCCAAACCGGTTCGCCCAAACCGGTTCCCTATGAAAATCTCTAAATTGACGGTTTGAATCAGTCTCAAACCAGTTTGACTCAAACCAGTTTGACTCAAACCTGTTTGACTCAAACCTGTTTCAATATAGGTTCGGGCTGGGTTTTAAATTTTTTTTGTGCACCTCTACTAGCCAGTGCATCTTTTGCATTGCTCCTCAAGTCGCCAACATCTTTCTCTTTTCAAACTGTTTTCTTTTGTCCCTCCTCATTGTAGTTTATATAGTATGTATTGTCCATGGCAATTTTTTGAATCGCGTAATCATTGTCATATTGAAGTACTTCGATGGTACATTGAAATCTAAATCGATAATTCAGAAAGATAAGAATTGGTATGTATGTATGTTTCTGTTGTGAAAAATAGTACCCAAATAGACCAAAGATTTGCATTTTATAGGTTGTAATCCATCACAATGTTTTGTTAAAACGATACAAAGTGTGTTAGTCTGACAGGTAATTCTGTTAATTGGTTTTACTGTGGATGCTTTGCTTCTGATGGATGGTATTCGTCAACAACAACTTACTAACTATTAACAGTTGGTCTTCGTTAGCGGTAACTTGATAGCTGGTCGTTAGTACTAACAGAAGTTCTTGTTGATCGCACAGTTACTGCTCACATGTCAATTTTAAGTGATGTATCCGATTTTATTTTATTTGTTTTGGAAACATAATTGTCTGAAAAAGAACAATGATTTCAAATAAAAAATCAAACTCAAAATGTCTCAAATGTAACCATAACCTAAAATTTGAAACAATTATTTGTAATTCAAAATCTGTAAACGGTTTTGACGAAACATAATTTTGAGCAAATCCATATAATGTTTTTCAAAAGTGTGCTACACTCAAAATGAACATTGTTAGACAAAAAGGTATATTAGGTGGTATAGTTGTTGAATTTGTGTCAACTTTTTTGCCCACAAAAACCATGTTACGTAAACATCTAAATATGATTAATTTTAGTAAATTGTAGCGGTCTTTTGAATGGCGTGGGCTCAACTGACACGTCTCATCAGGGGAGGCTCGTACATCATTCTACCCAAACAACCCCCAAGGAATTCAAAATCTGCAGAGGGTGTTCCTAGTTTTTATGAATTGCACCTTACAAGATTCGAATCCATGACCTCCAAAGAGGGAAAACCCTTTGGAAAAACCCCACTGACCACCAAAGCAGAACCTTGATGGCAAGTAAATTGTAACTAACTAATTAATCATAACCTTGTCTTGCTCTTAAGTTACTCATGCCAACTTACTTAAAATTTCATTTTTAATGGAATAAATTATTACTAATCCCTTAATTGTTCATTTAAATTAATTCTTTTAATTCACAACTGACAAGTGGTGTGATTATGATGTATTAGTTTTCTTTGATGATATTAAAATGCAAAACTTATTATTACAATAAAAAAGATTTTGGTAGTTACTTTCACACTATGAAAACGAGTGAATAAACTTTTTGTTAAGGGTCGAGGGTGGAACCTTCTTGAACCCTAAACTTCTCTAAAGATTAGCCAATCAAAAACATTCATGTCGCGTCGTTTTTACTATAAACCACCCCTAAACACAAGTGGTGGAACCATAAACTACCCGAAATCTTTAGAAATAAATCATTCGATATCCGAAATCTTGTTTTAAACGTGCCGTCGTCGTATTTTGAATTATTGACAAAGTAATCTTTCATAAGAATCTTTTGAGCCTTTACACGATCGTGCACATATATAAATTTTTTTTGTATGTGTCGTATCTTCAACTTCGGATACAGACCCCGCTAGATTCGGAACTACTTGACGATGATGGAAGAAAAATAATATTGCGTCTCATTTTGTTGAAAAAAGTAGTAGAGAATTAAAGTAGTAATGGGAGATCATTTGTTTGGTAACAAAATTTAGTAAAAATGTTAGTATTTATAGGATTTTTTTTAAATAAGCCGCAACGACTATTTTTTGTTGTTGCATCAACGGCTATGTCAACGGTCCAGTTCATCTCCACACTCACGGCTTCATGAACCTGTAAAACCAATCCGAGCCACAACCCGACTAGGTTGCGACGCTGTTATCGTAAACCCGTTTGAAACCCGAGGTTGAACCTGAGCTTGACTCTTCCACCCTAATAATAATCACGAAAATTGCAAAAGAACCAAACCTGAGCTTATTATGACGAAATGTTATTAAGTTCACGTGTCACATGTTTGTTTTTGTATTGAACTAGTGATTGTTCCCCGTGCTACGCGGCGGGGTCACGAACTCGAATTAAAATATAAGCAATAACACGTTAAAAGAGAGTATGACCTTACCGTTGGGGCGGGAGAGATTTTATGTTTAAGACACTCCATTTAATTCTTTACACAAACTACATATGCAAGTAAAAAAAAAAAAAAAAAAACAACCAACCATCAAGCGACGTACCTAAAAAAAAGTGAAATAACAAAACAAAAAAAAATTACATATTGCACACTAAAAGAAAGCGTTAAAACAAAACGTAGGATGGTTTGTTTAGAAGAGCAACTTCTTTCTAAAATACTTAAGGGATGAAACTAAATGTTAAAATTAAAACGTAGGAAAGGAGAAAAAAATGGAGAATAAATAAACCTGATAAGAAAATAGCAAAAAAAATAACAAAAGAAAATATAAATAAAAAACCAACAACCACCGGGGATCGAACAGTGATGGAGAGGAAGAAAGGAAAGACTTCAAGGAGGCAAGGCAACCAACAATGGGTCTTGTATTTTGATGAAGAAAGGAAACTAAATAGACACAAAAGAAAGTGGAAATCTAAAAAACGGAAAAAATATTAAACCCAATCAAAAGTGGCCATGTGGCATTGCCACCCAATCCAACCATTCACACTCATTTACTGTTCACGTGTGAGATAATTCCATTTCAAATTGTACAAGTGTTAATTAAATGTTTAACCAATTTGTCTCTTATAACATATCATAATGTGTTCACGTTTGCCCGCATGCATTCACGTGCTGGTATGTATGTGCTTGAAATGTTTACATACATATAAAATAACGTGTAACGAACATATTTTCTTCAAATCAAATATACTTTTAATGTATAATTTAAAAATCGATTTGTTTGTACTAAAACATATTTTACATACATATTAAATAACGTGTTACATGCTCACACGAATGAAGAGTCTTTAAAGTAGTTAATGGTAAAACAAAGAAATTGGTTAATATCCAAACTTGTATTATTGATACACAAGAAATCTAACTTAAAAACTTGGATTACATTAATAAACCCTACGCGGTTTATATATAGACTAACCAATACGCGTTAGACTATTACTAGGAAAGCTAAACAATATGATTTAATTAATATTAAACCTAACAACCCAATCCTACATAACTAGAAAGTCTTCAGCCGCCACAATCCATATGACCGACCTGTGCTTGTGCCTTGCACGCCAAGGCCCAGAACAGAAAACTCGCCAACAATCACCCCCGAGTTTCTGACTTTTATCGGTGAGTTCTTCAACACCGAGTAAACTTCGCATCTCTTTAAACTTGATCTTCGCTAGTGCCTTTGTCAAGATGTTAGCTCGTTGCCACTAACGTGCTCAACAACCACCTCTTCGTTTTCAACACATTCCCGTACGTAATGAAGTCGGGATTTAATGTGTTTTCTTCGACTTTGGAAAACCGGGTTCCTCACTAGTGCAATTTCGGATGTGTTGTCTGCTTTTAACATTACACTTTGAGGTACTCTTCCGGTTAACTCGCTTAGAAGTTCTCTAAGCCACACTACTTGGCACGCAGCTGAGCTAGTTGCCATATACTTATATACTCGGCTTCACATGAGGAGAGCGCTACAGTACTTTGCTTTTGGGAGCACCAAGTGATCGGGGCTGAACCAAAGTAAAACACGTGACCAGTTGTGCTTCTACCATCATCTTGATCTATATTGTAACTACTATCACTGTAGCCAGTCAACTTACTTTCCCCACCTCGAGCATATTTTATTCCAAGACTTGTACTTCCTTACACGTATAAAATGATTTGTTTAATCGCGGTTGCATGAGATTGCCTTGGTTTTTGCATGTATCTACTAACCATCCCGATTGAGTATGCAAGATCGGGTCGGGTTTGGAGTAGATACCTAAGACATCCCACTAGCTTTTGGTAACTTGTGGCTTCAATTTCTATCTCGTCTTCGGCTTTACACATCTTGAGATTAGGATCCATCGGTACATGATTCGGGTTGCAGTTTTGCATTCCGGATTCTTTTAGAATCTTTCGAGTATATTATTCTTGTTTGATCTTTATTCCATCTTTGCCTTGTGAGACTTCGATTCCTAGATAATAAGTGAGTTTACCTAGGTCCGATATATCGAACTTTGATGCCATGTCTTTCTTGAACTCTAAATTCACGTTCAAGCATGTACCTGTTACAAACAAATCGTCCACATACACGGCTATAATCAGTAAGGCCTTTCCACTTATCTTTCGGTACACGACTTGTTCTTTCATACATCGATGGAAACTCATTTGTTTCAAAATTCCATTAAGTTTGACGTTCTACGCCCTTGGAGCTTGTCTTAACCCATAAAGGGCTTCCGACAATTTATACACTTTATGCCTTTCATTCGGTTTCTCAAACCCTTCCGGTTGAAGCACATAAACTTCCTCCTTAAGCTCTCCATGAAGAAACGTCGTCTTTACATCCAAGTGATGGATTTCCCATCCTTCCACGGCGGCTATGGCTATCAAAAGCCGAATAGTTCCAATTTGGGCTACCAGAGCGTAAACTTCATCAAAGTCTATACCTTGTTCTTGCACGTTACATTTTGCTACAAGCCTCGCCTTATGTTTGTTTATTGAACCTTCGGCGTTCCGTTTCACTTTAAACACCCACTTCAACCCAATAGGCTTAAACTCATTAGGTAAAACAGTTAGCTTCCGAGTATTGTTTCTCTCGATTGAATCGAGTTCAGTTTTCATAGCTTTCAACCATTCCAGTTTCGATTTCGCTTCATTGTAATTTCTTATCTCATCATCACTAACAGTTAACATCAATTTTTCACAACCAATGTTCAGCTCATAATCATTGTACCTAATTGGAAGCACTATTTCTCGACCAAAGTGTCTAACCACAAGACTGTTTTGGGTCCCGGTTCATGCAATGGAGTGAGCTGGGCTGCTGGAAGTGCTAGAGTTGTTGTTACCAGATGTCATACCCTACACCGCGCGCGGAATCCGCGGTGTGTGACCTCATGATCGGATCCAAGAACCGTTGGAATAAAGAAATTTACTATTAATTGAATAATTGAATTTACAATGTTAATTCCATATAAAACAAATAAACAGATTGTTCAAACAAAAATAAATGACTAAGTTCTAATCTTGATATCTAGGCCATCCTATGTCATCTTGAATCCTGATCTTAACTCTTGATTACCTGAAACATGTAAAAAAATAAATAGGTTAAAACATAATTTGAATTAGCAATCAAACCTATTCTTGAAATACTTGTGTCCATAACCACCAATGTTTTAAAATCCGGACCGAACCGGCCGGGATTCAGTGGGTTTAGCGGTCCGGTCATATGGGTTAAAACGGGTTGCAAAATAACCGGCCGGTTCGACAAGATATCCGGTTGAACCGGTGGACCGGTTCGGCGGTCGGACCGGTTTTTTGTAAATTTTTTTTTCACGTTCTAAAAGTCCCCACTTTGAATTATATTTATTGGATTTTTAAGTTTGAAGTATGTTTGTTGATACTTGGATGAAATATTTGAACCCGTATTTCTAAAAAATGATTGTTATGTGTTTTTTTTAAGTTAGATGGAATTTTAAAAAAAAATTAAGTTTTAATTATGTTTGTTGGATACTAGGATTATTATGTGTAATTTTAATATTTTTTAAGATGCCGTCCGGTTCGTAATCCGGTCGAACCGGTCCGACCAGTGGACCAGTAAGGCATCCGGTTCGCTGTCTGGTCCGGTTTTTAAAATAACCGCAGTTATGCTAATTGAATATTGTGTCCACAATCCACGATTGTGCTAATTGGAATACTTGACATCTCGGTTTCCATCCTAGGGCTCCTATATGTAGGCGACTCTTGGCCTGAGTTATATTAAGTTAAGGTGGCCTTAGGAGCCTCTTATCCATTCTAATTCAATCACGACGGTGTAGCAAGTCAGAATGAAAAACTCACATTGGGTTTAGGGAAGTTTGGTTTCAAACCCCGGTTCGAACAACGTCTTGCCGCTGGGTAAAGGCGATAGGAGGAGGTTTGGAACCCCATACCTTAGGCTTGTAATAACAAGTTGATGATTGCATTGAACATGGAATACCATGTTTACAATTATAACACTTAATGAAATAACTTGAATAATGAAGAAGTAGTTGTACACGTTTCACCCCCCAAAAGTTTATAAAATAGGGGGCTATGAACTCACCTTAAGATGTGATATGAACTTGACTTGTAACTTGAGATTGAGACGAATGCCCTAATGATCAAACAAGTTGGATTAGGATTTGAGATTATGTTAGGACATAGTTGTGTGACAATAGGCCGTGTAATAGATTAGATCTTCTATGTCTTTATGTTTTTGTAATGTTTGGTTAAGTTTTGTTGTAGGCGAACTTAACAAGTTCGCCTAGGCCTAGGTCAGGCGAACTGCATGGCTGTGAGTCTATAAATAGGAGTTTACATGTTAGTTTCAAGAGTTTTGCAATTTGTGTTCAAGATTTGTAAATTCTGAGTTTGGTGGAAATCAAAGAGAATAGTATTTACATCTAGTGTTGATTCTAGTCTTTGTGAATGTCTTGTTTACACGATCTAACGTACGTTGGATTCCGCACTCCATATACTTGATACACGTCACGTCTCGAGTTAGATCCATAGAAGACCCGTGTGGACCTAAATGTGGTATCAGAGCATCGTGCTCGTGATTTGTGATTGATTTGTGACGGTTTGTGTAAGATTTGACATCAAAAAGACTGAATTTTTTATCATCTTTCATTTCCATGGAGTTTTCATGTTCTTGAGGAGATTTTGAGGCTGGTTTCATCGAATTGGAGTAGTTTTTGAAGAAATTGATCCGTTCAAAGTGTTCCAATTCATATTATATTCAATCCTATGGTTTAATTTCATCAAATTCAATCAATTCAACAAGCTATGATGATTTTTGAGGTTTCAAGTTCGTGTTTTGGTTGAAGAATTCATCTTCCTGAGGTTTTTTTTGCTGAAATAAGCGAACTTAGGTCAAATTCAGTTACATGCGAACTTAAGAGGTGAACTTAATCTAAGTTTTTGATTATCAAGTTCGCTTAAGGAAAGATTTAGGCGAACTTATCAAGTTCGCTTGAGGGTAAACTTGTTTCAAATTCTGTTTTCTTGTGATATTTTGCATATATTTTTCGTTATGGCTAACATGGTGCAGTTTACAAACATGTTTAACTATGACAATGAAATTGGTACTTCTCAAAAACCGCCAAAGTTGCTAAGTCTTGCTGATTATCCAAACTGGAAGGATCGTTTTGATCAATTTGTTTCATTCACTAATACCAGTTTATGGATTCCTATTCTAGATGGATATACTCATCCGACTTATTCATGGATGGATAGTGATAATGTTCAAAAGCCTGTATCTGCTTTAACAACTGAAGAAAAGCTTTTATTTGATCGTGAAAAGAAGGCAATGGCGAGTATTTCAATGTCACTACCAAAAGAAATTTATCACAGTTTCAAGCAGTTTAAATATTCTAAACAGTTATGGGAAGCTTTACAGAAGAGATGTGAAGGTAGTTTGGATGTGAAGAAAAGCCGTAAAGAATTATTGAAGAAACAGTTTTTAGTATTCAAACACTTTCAGAATGAGAATTTGGATGATCTGGCTACGAGATTTTATCATATGCTGAGTGAATTAGCAAGTGCTAAGGTTGTTTATGAACCTGAAGAGATTAATGACAAGTTTCTGGAAGCGTTACCATCAAAATTTGATGTGTATACTGTTCTCATCAAAGAAAATGAAAAATATAAAACAATGTCACTTGAAGATGTTCTTGGAAAAATTCAATCTCATGATCTGAATTTAAAGAAAAAGGAAACTAATATGGAGCACATGCAAGATCCATCAATGTATTTTGCCAAACAGCTGGAAAATCTGGATCAGGAGTTGCTTTGTTTTTAGGAGATGGTCAAGATAATTCTAATGAAAATGGTTCTGGATGTTCTTATCAATCTGGTTTCTCTGCTACTACATCAAATTCTGCTGGATCACAACCACTGAATTCACATCATGTGACTCAAAGGGTAGCTGAAGAATATATGGCAATGTTTTCATCTTTTATTGCTTCATATGAAAATTTTATTGGATGAAAGATTTATGATCCAGAAGCAATTGAAGAAGATTATCGTCAAATTGATCCGGTTGATCTATAAGAAATGCATATTCAGTGGAATATGGCAATGTTAATGAGACAAGCAAAGGATTTTCTTAAGAAGACTGGAAGGAAGTACATTGGATCAAACAGCAGAACAAGAATGGGTTTTGACAAGACTAAAGTTCGATGTTACAACTGTCAAGAATATTGTCACTTTGCTAAAGAATGTAATAAGCCAAAAGTTGAGTTGGATTCTCAAAAGAAGAACAACAATTATCAAAGTAACAGAAATCAACAAAGTTCAAGTGGTTCTGGAAATTCACCAAATATTTCAACATCATCTGCTTTGGTTGCTCAAGGAGATGATAACTATGACTAGGGAATTCATTTAGAAGATCTAGTTCCAGTGATAGTGAGTCAAGCGTTTGTGGCTGAAATTCATACAAATGAGACATCTGAAGATGAAAGTTCCAGTGATAGTGAAAGTTCAGGGAGTGAAGTCGACAGTAAAAATGATGAATCTTCTGAGAATGTCATTACAAGAGAATTTCTGAAGAGACTGATACTTAAAGTGATGATGAAGTTCATTCTGAAGAAAATGTGTCTACAACAAGTGTATCTGAGGATGAGATTTTGTTGACTAAAAGAGTACCTGAGATGACTAAAGAGATTCCAACTGCTAAAGTCTTCATGGCAGACATGTCAGATCCATCAAAGGTAAAAGATGTTATCTGTAATATATATTGTACTAACTGTGTTTTGGTGAAGGACAAAATGATGAAAGTTATGGATGACAACACAAACTTGATTTGTGATATGAAATTGATGCACTTAGTGAATCAGAAATTAAAGGACAATGATAAGGTGTGTATTGATAGAATTGAATCACTCAAGAGAGACATTAATTCTCTAACTTTAAAAATTAAAGAACAAGCATATCGGTTGGATATGGATTATGCTGAGATTGAAAAGAGAAATGAAATTGTTGCTGAGAAAGACAAAAAAAATTTTAGATAAAGAAGCAGAAGTGATCAGATTACATAGAAAACTGAAATGTTTTGGAAATTCATCACTATTGTTGGGTTATTTCAATGACAATGCTGGTCCTGTTAAGAGAACAACTGGAATTGGATTTGCTCCTCCACCATTTAATGGGAATTATGCTGTAGAACCAGAGATCATTACTGAAGAAGATATTGATCCAAAGACAGTGTTAAAGATTAATCCAGTCACAGGGGAAGAAATGGTATATGAGTCTGATAGTTATGATGAGATATTTGATACTCAGAAAATTGATGGTGTTCCTAAATATGTGAAGTTTGTTGAACCAAAAGTGGTAAAACAAGTCACAAGAGATCGATGTATTCTTACAGAGCCCGATGAAGTTGAAAAACCAACTATTTCACCAATTTTATCTAAAAGTGGTTTTATTAGTGCTGGTGATATCAAGAAGGAAGTTTCAAAAGTTGAAAATAAATCAACAAGTGATTTCATTAAGCAAAAAGTGAATGTGGCAAAAACCAAAGACAGTAAATTGTCAGTTTCAAAGACTTATGTTGGTGAATCATCCAGAAAGATGTACGTTCCAAAGAAATAAGGAGGTAGTGAGGCTAGATCTACTTAAGGTTATTCATTAGGAAGTTCCTCAACTTCAACAAGGGTTCCTTACATCAGAGAATACAAGGATAAGAGAGTTTGCTTTCATTGTAATGAAGTAGGACATATAGTGCTATACTATCCTTAGAAAAACAAAGAGAAGAATTTTCTTATTTCAGAAAAGGTGACACCTGCGGTTGTTCATGGTCAATCAAGAGTAGTGCAGATTCTGCAAAAACCGAATGTGGGAAAGCCTACTTCTAACAATGTGATGAAACAATCTGTCAAAGAAATTTTGACTAAGCAACATGTTTCTAAATCGTTTGGGTTTAAGAAAGAGATGACACAACATGTTCATGATAGATTTTTTGATTCTAAACCAGAGTTTGTGCAATCTGGTGTTAGAAACAATGTTGTTTTTCATATGGTTGTTGAGAATTCTAAAGTTGGATTCACAAAGAATTTACAACCTGAGGTTAAACTTTCAAGACCTCAAAGGCGAAGAAGAAACAGACGATTAAGAAAACTTTTGGAAAATGATCAATTTCAATCTGAATTTCAAAATCAATTAATGGTTTATAAGAAAAGAATGTTACAAAATTCAAATGGTCTGGTTTTGATTTGCCTAAATCACCAAGGGTAGATGATAATAGAGATTGTTAATTGCTTGAGGTTGTTTATTTTGATGCTAATGGAAGACCCAAGACCACAATAGCTTGGGTCCCCATTTCTAACTGATTTCCTTTGTTTGTGTAGGGTCAACCAAGGAAGACTATCAACAACAAATGGTATGTGGATAGTGTTTGCTCCCGACATATGATAGGAAACATTCGTTTGCTTGAAGATGTTATTAAAATTTATGGAGGTTATGTCGCTTTTGCTGGTAATAAAGGCAGATACATAACATGTCAAGGAACGTTAAAGAATGAAAAGGTGAAGTTTGAGAAAGTCAATTATGTTGAGCAACTCGAACATAATCTACTCAGTGTATCTCAAGTGTGTGATAAGAAGTTTTCATTTCATTTTAATGGTGCTGAATGCTATATTCTAAAGCCGGGATTTGAAATACCTGAAGAATGGATTCTGATGAAGGCTCCGAGAAGAAATGATACTTATGTTTAGACATGAGTGTTGCTACAACAACGGATTCAATAACTACGTTTACTCTCAAAAGCATCTGAATCTGACTCTATTCTTTGGCATCGAAAGCTAGCTCATATCAACTTTAGAAAAATGAATTATTTGGTGAAGAATGATTTGGTATCTGGTATTCCAAAAATGAAATTTGCTGTGCCTGATGACTGCATTCCTTGCAAGAAGGGCAAGCAACACAGGAAGTCTCACAAATCCAAGAAACAAAATTCTATTGTCACTCATTTGGAGTTACTGCATATGGATTTGTTCAGACCGATAAGTATTCGAAGCATTGGAGGTAAATCGTACTGTCTGGTGATAACGGATGACTTCTCGAGATTTTCATGGGTTAAGTTTTTGGCAACAAAGTCTGAAACGGTAGAGACAGTTCAATACTTAATTCTTGGGTTGGAGAATCATTTGAATCAGAAAGTCATGCGTATCAGAAGTGACAATGGCAGTGAATTTAAGAATGGAAAGATGGGACTCTTTTGTTTACAAAAGGGTATACATCATGAATTTAGCGCGCCGTTTGTTCCTCAACAATACGGTGTTGCTGAGAGAAAGAACAGAACTCTGATTGAGGTAGCTAGAACAATGTTGGCGGATTCTAAGCTACCGGTTACTTTTTGGTCAGAAGCTGTGAATACGGCATGCCATGTCCTGAATCGTGTTCTGACCTTCAAGCGACACAACAAGACGTGTTATGAGTTGTTAAATGGTCGAAAACCTAATTTGAAATATCTTCTTCCTTTTGGGAATCCGTGTACTATTTTAAAGACCCAGGATGTTTCTACAAAGTTTAGCGAACAGGCGACCGAAGGATGTTTTCTGGGTTATGTTGCCAATTCGTTGAGTAAAAGAGTGTATAACAAAGAAACACGACAGATTGAATAATGGTTTCATATTGATTGTTCTAATCAATCTATTCCCCAGAAGGCGGTTGGTCCAGAGTGGGCGTTTGATTATGATAGCTTGTTCAAGTCTTTTAACTTTGCTCCTGACTTATCCGATGAAGAAGTTGCATTTTTATACAATTCATGTCAAGGTAACCAAGATTGTGGTTTAATTGTAAAACCAATGGTTCCATATTCTGTTCCATCACATCCTGATCCAAATGCTACATCGATTTCGGGAACCCACGAGACTGATAGTGAGGATGATGAAGAAATTTTTCAGGATTCTTCGGCAGATCCATTAATTGTTGATGACTCATCCATCACTACACATGTTCAGGGGGAGATTTCTACACATTTAGATTCAGAGATCCCAGTTGATCAATCTTCTCAATCAGATAGTTCTCATGTTGATATTTTACCTGTTCCGGAGGTGGCTTCCATAAAAGAACGCAAAGATCATCCGGTGAAGAATATCATTGGGAATTTGCAAGATGGAGTTCAAACTCGTTCATTAACTGAAAATACTTGTTTATATTCATACATTAGTAATACTGGAGTAATTGATGTTTGCTTACATTCTTGTTTTATTTCTTAGGTAGAACCTAAGAATGTGGAGATGGCTTTACAAGACAACAACTGGATAGAAGCAATACAGGAAGAGCTTGCTCAATTTGATAAGCTAAAGGTGTGGAATTTAGTTGATTTACCAAAGGGAATGTATCCGATTAGCACCAAGTGGGTTTACAAATGTAAAAAATATGATCGTGGTGTCGTGGTACGAAACAAAGCAAGATTGGTCGTACATGGCTTTAATCAACCGGAGGGTATTGATTATACTGAGGTGTACGCACCTGTGGCACGGTTGGAAGCAATTCGTTTGTTTTTAGCTTTTGCTTCGTTCAAAGGTTTCAAGGTTTATCAACTTGATGTCAAAAGTGCTTTCTTGTATGGCAAGGTGAAAGAGGAATTTTATGTTTGTTAACCACCGGGGTTTGAGGATCCAGTGTATCCTACAAAAGTGTTCATACTAGATAAGGCTCTTTATGGTCTTCATAAAGCGCCCCGTGCGTGGTATGAAACATTGTCGCAACACCTTTTGGACAATGGTTTCAATCGTGGTCAAATTGATAGAAACCAGGGGGAGATTACCTGATGGTTCAGATCTAAGTGGATGATATTATATTTGGCTCAACAAACGAAGAGTTTTGCTAAGAGTTTGAGAGTGTTATGAGATTGAAGTTTGAAATGTCCGCTATGGGAGAGTTGTCGTTCTTTTTAGGATTACAAGTTAATAAAAAAGAGGATGGTTCTTTATTCATCAGTCCAAATACATGAAAGACATTTTGAGCCGGTTCAAAATGGAAGACTGTTCCCCATATGACACTCCGATTCTGGTAAATCATAAGATAAATCTAGATCCGGAAGGAAAAGATATTGACAGTCGCTTGTATAGGGCAATGATTAGATCTCTCATGTACTTAACTGCATCCAGGCCAGATATAATGTTTGTCGTGTGTCTCTGTTCTAGATTTCAAGCAAAACCAAAAGAATCACATCTGATTGCAGTCAAACGTATTTTTCAGTACTTAAAGGGGAAACCGAGATTGGGATTATGGTTTTCGCATGGTTCTAATTTTGAATTTAATGCATATACTAACTCAGATTTTGGAGGTTGTTGTTTGGACAAGAAATCTACAACAGGAGTTTGCCAATTTCTGGGTAATCGTCTTGTGTCATGGCAATGTAAAAAGCATACTACTGTCTCAATTTCAACATGTGAGGCAGAATACATCACTGCTGCAAGTTGTTGTTCACAAATTCTGTGGATTCAGCAACAATTAAGAGACTATGGTTTGAATTTCACTTGCACCCCCATGTTCATTGATAGTAATGCCACAATGTCTATAACAAATAATCCAGTTAAGCACAGTAAAACAAAGCACATTGAAATCAGATATCATTTTATTCGTGATTGTGCAGATAAAAGGTTGATTGAGCTGGTGAAAGTTCATACTGATGACAATCTTGCAGATTTGTTCACCAAAGCATTTGATCGTACAAGGTTTGAATTTCTGATAAAGATGATTGGTATGATCAATCCCAAATAATTTTTTTTTAAATTCTCATGGCAGTTTAATTTTTTTTTACTGATTTCTGTTATTTCTGCATTTCAATTTACTGCCAAAATTTTATTATTTATAAAAAGTTCAAAACAAATTGAAAATTTTAAAATTGACATCATTTGAGCATGAGAAGAAATGATAGTACATCAGTAGATAGTCATTCACACATGACCATAGATTGACTGGTTGGTAGTTTGTGTTTATTCAATATATCTGAATTATATATGTTTTGATCTAAACTTCAGAGACTGCACAAATAGGAGATGATAGTGTTTTGTATGCATATAATTTAGCTTGTCAATAGGCTAAAAGCGTCTTTGAACCATTAGTACTGTAAAAACATAATTACATTTGTTACAAATGTGATTTAAACCCATTTTATGTCTTGGTGTATGTGTTAAAAGATCATTATAAGATATAGAATATGAGGCTTAAAGTGTTTCATGAGACCAGTATCGAACTATAGTGATTAGCACAATTTATCAGTTCACTTCACTACCCATGCCCCGAAAAACATGCAATGTGATGTTGACCTAAGATATGTTTCTAACAACATCTGTTGGAACATATACTAGCCCTTGGATCATATTGATACATCATCTGTACTGATTCCATTGAATTCATAATCCAGATAATAGTTGGATTCACGTACCTGAATCTTATGCACTTATATAAGCCAAGACATTGAATCATTCTGATTCCTTATATCCTTCGAGATCTGTTTCTTTTCATGTGCTAATTGAGATAGTTTCATCCTGGAGATTGATATTATCTTTGCATAAGTCTTATATGTCTTGAAGATAGTGCAATTTACTTTCTGTTGGCATACTAGTGGGGTACACGTTGTATTTCATACTTAAATGGTACCTTAACTCACAAAAAAGTGGGAATGAGATGCTTTTAGTTTCAAATCTTATAATATTGACAATTTAAATTTGTGTGTCATAGCCTGATCCTGTTTTTCTTTGAATGTTTATCGCGTATCATTACATGCAATATAGAGTGTGATAATCTTGAAAGACATTGGTTTGATTGGTCAAGACTTGAAAGAATGGCATATGATACCAATTATTTTGTTATACGAATTCTATATCCAAGATGTGTGATTGATATTTCATATATACTGATATGATCTTCTTGCTCATGGTGTTAAACAAAAATATGTGTTTGATGTTTGTATAGATAAAATTAAAAAAGATTTTCTTTCATTCTTCCGTGAGAATTCCAAATTTTTTTGAAACAAAAAGGTTCAGGATTGGATTGGATCGGATACAGGTTCCAGGTGATTGCCAAGGAAAATTGAGAAAGAAGTATTGAAAGTTGATAGTTCAAAAGTTCAAAATTTCTCTAAGTGTGGAGAAGAAGCGAACTTATCATGTTCGCCTAGGTTAAGTTCGCCTGGTAAGCGAACTTAATAAGTTCGCCTAGTAAGCGAACTTAAGGATGAAACTTTTATTGGTTATCTGAAGCGAACTTGTTCATATTCTCATAACATTTGTCTGAAGCGAACTTATTTCATTATTAAGCGAACTTGTTCTCGGAGTTATCAGAGTGTCTGATTTTGAGTTGTTGTTGCTATTTTCTGATTAATCAAGGATTTGCACATCAAACAAAGGTAGAATTATGGTGTTTTGTCCATTGAATTGTTCAAATAAAGTGGATTTATGTTCTAGGTTACGGTTTATGTTACCTCGACTTGTTTTGGATCTAAATCGTGATAGGATATGTGTTATGATTGAAATTATGGATTGATAAAAGTTTATCGAGTTATTTCGATCATGTGGTGTTCGATTTAAACATCAGATTTCATCGTTTGGATGGTTTTTGATTTCTATTGGTTGTTCTGAGCTTAGAGCGAACTTGCTTCGCCTCTTGTAACTCTAAGCGAACTTAATAAGTTCGCCTCAGAGGACATATTGATTTTGACTTAGAATTTTTTTTGTTTTTCATTTTTTTTGTTTGTATCATGTTTTAGCATGTTTTGTGTGTGGTTTTTGCTATGTCATTGTTACCGATGGATCGTCGAGTTGAATATAAACATAACCAAGTGGCATTGGTTGATTCGAATTTATCTGAAGCTGTGAATTACCGGGAAATCATTAACTTTCTGAATAGATCAAGGATAAGTGTTGTTGTTTCAGCGTATCCCTACATCAGCTTGAATTACATTCAACAGTTCTGGGATACAGCACAACATGACTGTACTGTCGATCCGAACGTTATTAAAGCTATTGTCAACAACACTGAAGTAGCAATTTTTGTTGATACTATTCGTCAAGCTCTACATGTGGGAGGAAATAATGAAGAACCTTTGGGGTTATCGTCTACATTGATTATGAGATGTTTTCAAAGAATGGGTTACAGAGGAAGAGCTAATGATACTCAAGCTAGGAAAGGTGGTCTAGTAGGACAATAGAGATACTTTATGCACGTCATTATTCAATGTCTTTCTCCTAGGAAAGATGGAACTGATGGTTTGAAGACCTCACTACAATCAGCAATGGTGGCTCTTACTTTGAATAGAGGGTTCAACTTTGCTCACTATTTTTATAAGGAGATAGTTGCTCAGATTACTCCACCTATTGGTCAAGGGTTTCTTTTGTACCCTAGGTTTCTTCAAATGATTCTGAATCATCTTATACCGAATTTACCTCAGTTACCATAGCGTCTTACTCTCACTCCAATGACTAAAAGGATTTTTACCGATTGTAACAACATCAAGCAGCAAAATCCAGCCTTGATACCTATTCCGACTCCTTTGTTTGGACACTTGATTAATCCTGATTATGTTGCTCCTCCAACTGACAATTGGATTCATCCTCAAGTGGTTCAACAACAACAACCGCAACCGCAAGCTCCACAGCAACCTCAACCACAACAAGTTGCACCTGAAGTACAACCAGAACAAGTAAATGTACAAGTTCATGAGGCTGCTCAAGATAATGTTATAGAACCTAATATGGAGGTTCATGAGGAGGTTCATGTTGATGTCAATGTTGATCAACAAGCAGAAAATGAGAATATTAATAATGAAGAGCAAGTTCATTCACCACAAGCAAATCAAGAAAGCTAATGATGCTAATTCTGACACTGATTCTGAAGCTACTCACGACTTTGATTCAGATCATTATGCTAAACTTGCTACTATTCCATCGGCAAATGCTGGTAAAAGATTAAAGTCTGTGGCTAATAAACCAACACGCAAGTCTGCTCGGGGTCTTCCTCCTGGAACAGTACTTGGTAAAAGATCTTTAAGAGATGAATCGTCTTCTGATTCTGATTATATTTCTACTCCAAAGTCACAAAAGTTATTGTCTACTTCTATGACTGCTGCTGCAATTGCTCGAGTAGCTGATGACTTGGATTTTGTGGATTCTTTGATCATATCTCCACATCCGTCTCATTCTACTTCACCCCATGGTACTCCTGCTCCAGTTCCTCAGCCTACTTCTTCACAAGCTGGTCCGTCTAGTTCTTCGAAGGATGCTAAAATTGCTGCTCTATAAGGCAAAGTCTCTTGCCTAGAAGCTCAAGTTGTGGGTCTTCAAGGTCAAGTAGATGTATTAAAGGCAAATGATTTTCAGAAAGAACAAATTCTTCAATCTCAAAGAAAGCAACTCTCTGAGATGCAAATTCTTGTTTCACAATTGATAGAGCGTATTGACGCTCAGGGGGAGATGCCTGTGGTAATTAAAGATGCTTGTCATACAGAGGCCGTTCAAAGAAATGATAATGAAGACAATGATCCCAGTGGAAACAAGGGTGCTCGTCAATACACTGATGTTGCTCCGATATCTCAGTTTCAGGGGGAGTCTACTTCAAATCTAGTTGAAGCTTCTGGTGATAAAGTTACAGGAGAGAATGAAGATGTTTTGCTTCTAGAATTCTTTAAATATGATTCTGATTTGGATGAAGCTGAAAAAATAGATTGCTTAGATGGCATAGATGAGTTATTTGATGATTTAGAAGATGAAGATAATGACTCAGAGATAGAAGAAGGAGAGATAGTAGAAGTGGAGATTACCAAAGATACAACAAGTTTGATGTATGAAGGGTGTGATGGTCTAAATGTGCCTTTTGACTTCATCATAGATAATGTTATTCCTGAAATAAATTCTGATGGAATGGCTGACTCTATGGACTCTACTGAAGATGTCACAATGCCTGATCCTAACTCAGATAGTGCTCAGTCAAAGACTACTAAAGAACCTGTGATGTATAGAGATACATGTATGACTAAAGAAAAATGGTTGGAGATGATAAAAAGCTGGAAGAAAGTGTTACCCAAGTCACCATCACCACCTGCCCTGAAGGAAAAATATGTGAATAAAGAAAGATGTGTTGGTAGAATTATCAGTTGGTTCTTTGATGAAGAAATCAATCTGTTTGCCTTAAAGAGGTCTGATGGTGTTCAATATCTGAAACCAAAACTTAGGTATTTTAATACTTTACCTAGATGTAAGCTGAATGGTTTGGCAACTAAATCCTTAATCAACAATTCAAAGAATGGTGTTGCTGATGCTATTGCAAGGTTGATTAGATTGGAAGGTAGTTCAGGAAAATATGATAAGCTAAAACCACATAAGGGCAACAGAGTAAAGACTACTGATTCTAAAACTGGTAAAGTGATTTGGAGTTACAAGTTTAAACCAGTCAAAGTTGTAAAGAGGATACCTTTGAAGAAAATACCATCAGATTGTCTGGGAAATATGAAGTGGTGGTATGTAGATGTGAACACTGGAGAGGCTATGATTGAAGATCAAGACAATAAGATCACAGCTCATTTCTATGATGCTATGAATCTTATTAACTTCTTAAAGAAAAACCAGCACATGTTAAAGAGGAAAGAGATTATGTTTACAAGTGAATGGCGTGAACATGGTTTATAGTATAAGAGAGTATTGGAGATTTGCATCAAACATGGAGTGTGTGCAGGGAGTAAACTACCAGAGAATTGGAAGAGCTCAACATGAAGACAGATGATCAAGCTATTATCAAGGGGAGTCTGTTAGGACATAGTTGTGTGACAATAGGCCTTGTAATAGATTAGATCTTCTATGTCTTTATGTTTTTGTAATGTTTGGTTAAGTTTTGTTGTAGGCGAACTTAACAAGTTCGCCTAGGCCTAGTTTAGGCGAACTTGCTAAGTTCTCCTGCATGGCTGTGAGTCTATAAACAGGAGTTTACATGTTAGTTTCAAGAGTTCTGCAATTTGTGTTTAAGATTTGTAAACTCTGAGTTTGGTGGAAATCAAAGAGAATAGTATTTACATCTTGTGTTGATTCTAGTCTTTGTGAATGTCTTGTTTACACGATCTAGCGTACGTTGGATTCCGCACTCCGTATGCTTGATACACGTCACGTGTCGAGTTAGATCCATAGAAGACCCGTGTGGACCTACATATTATGTGAACCAGGGTGGTTATCGTCCCGCAGTAGTTCCTCCAACATAGGGTTCCCAGGAAAGAGGAGTGGTTCCATTCACACCCGGATCATCCACTCTGTCTTTCCTTCGACTTAAAAGTCGTTTTGACATAACCGTCTTGATGTTTTAGGCTATTTTTGCTTTGTTTCTTTTGGAATTTTAATTAACCTACAATTATGAAATATTAACATTTTAAGTATCAATTGCAAGGCTTTTGTTCAATTAGTACCATAATATGAGGATTGTTATGCATGAAAAACATGTATAAATTAGGGCATATCAGTTATCTTCGTCTTTAATTCTTTCCTCGTATACCTTTAAGCGTCCCACAATATCCTCGAACCCGGTAGTTTTGAGATCTAAAACTTGTTCGAGTGAAGTAACGATATGAATGAAGCGTTTGGGCAAGCTAGTAAGAAACTTCTTCACAAGTCTTTTGTCATCAAACAGCTCCCAAAGAGAGGCAGCTTTGGACTTTATCCCCATATCTTTGCGGTGTAGCTGTCGAATAAATAAGTATCTTTTATCTTCAAGCCTTCGAACTCAGTTATTAAGGTTTGAAGCCTTGTTTCCCTTACCCGTTCGGGTCCGAGGTGTCGGGACTTGATCGCTTCCCACCTCTCCTTGGCCGTACCTAGATCACTAATTTGAAGAATCTGATCTTCGGGAATGGATTGGAATAACACTACTATATCAATATTATATTTCTTTGGATCTGTTGCGCCGACTTCGATTACGTCCCATACCCCGTGGACGTTGAACATAACTTTCATTCGAATCACCCAAATCGTGTAATTCGTGGACGTTAACATCAGACATTGAAACGATGTTGGATTCGGACTTGGTTCTTTAACCGGTGGCTAATCACCCATGACTTTATTACGACACTCGTAGGTGATCGGTGACTTCGGGGACTTAGGTGATGAGACCGGTGACGAATATGGCGATGACTTCGGGGACTTAGGTGCTGAAGTTTATCGGCAGCATATGGGATCAAGGAGCAGTACCTATTACTCGCAAACTGTTTCTTGATCAGTTTTGTTGATCGCTGGTAGCCTCCTCAGACGCAAGGCTTTGACGGGCTGTTTAGTTCTTGATTACTGAATAGGTTTTCTTGATCAATAAGTGTTCTTGAATTTGTTCTTTGCTCAGACTTTGTTATGTATAAGAGAGTCAGCCCCTTATTTCTTGGGCTGTTTCTTGCTCTTCACATAGAACTTTTTTTTTCTCGATTTGATGACGAGCCCCTTGGCTCACGGACCGGTTCTTGATCTTTATGGTATGCGCAAGAATTTTCTTGGAATACAAGGCTCTGATACCAATTAAAGTAGTTAATTAGAATTACATAGAAATTGGCTAACACATAAACTTGTATTATTGATACCCAATAATTCTAACTCAAAAACTTAGATTACATGAATAATAGGATTTATATATAGACTAATTAATACGCGTTAGACTATTACCAGGAAAGCTAAATAATAGGATTTGATTAATATTAAACCTAACAACCTAATCCTACATAACTAGGAAGTCTTCAGCCGCCACAATCCATATGACCAGCCTGAGCTTGTGCCTTGCGCGCCAAGGCCCAAGCCATAAACAGAAAACTCGCCAACAGTCTTTACTATACATGTGTAGCAAAGTTATGATATAAAATCGTAATTATTAACAATTTTTTTCTGAGTTTACGGTTTTCGATTATTTAACGCAATATAAGAAAAACACACACGCATAAAAGCATGTGTCGTGGTCCAAGGAGAAAGATGAATGGATTTTAGATCTTTAAGTTGAGGAAGATTTTCAGGTGAAACATGTTAGACAATTAATAGATTTTTTTTTTGCTTCCAAGTACATCTACTCCAACGAAATGGAATAGACGTGTCCCGAAAAAAGTAAATATCATGGTTTGGAGGTTGTTTATGGATCGTCTTCCAACGAGAATAAATTTATGCAACAAAGTTTTAGATATTTCTAATATCATGTATGTTTTTTGTTCGTCTCATATAGAATCCATTAATCACGTGGTCAGAGATTGTCATATGGCTAGGACGGTGTGGAGGAGCTGTTTGGCTTGAGGTGTCTTTTCCTTCGTCATATGTGTCAACACAATTGTGTTCTTGGTTGGAATCTACTTCTTAACGAAGCCTAAGAAACAAGTCATTGAAGCCATATTCATGGTTACATGGTGTTATATTTGGAAGGCGAGGAATGAAACGGTTTTTCAAGCAAATGATGGGAAAAAAGACTTGATTTTTGATTCGATTGTTCATTTTTCGTATTTGTGGTTCATTACTATGAGTAGGAAGGTTAAGATGGGTTGGATAAACTAGTTGATGACAAACCCTTTATTATCTATGTAACTCATTTTTCATGTCCTTGATTAGGTTCTAATCAGGTGTTTATAATATATAATATTTGATTAAAAAAAACCCGTTGTTAGCTTCATTGCAGATTAACCATAGAAATTGTCGATAGAATAACACAATAATTTCAAATAAATTCGTTCAAGTCACTACAATTTAATGGAACATAATAAAACAAGATTTAAAAATTAAATAATGATTGTTTCCCCACTTTTTTGTGGATTTCTAGATAAAACGATAAAACTAAGAATTGATTTAGAGTGTCGTAATTGTATAGACAAAATATTAATCTTAAGTTTTGATGAAACCAAACGTTTATTACAAGATTTAAAACCTTAGGTTTGACACTCTACAAATATTCCTCTCTACCTTGGAATCAAATCAAAAGAAAACATTAATAACGTTTTATATTAATACTTTTTTGTACGATAATTAACGACCATTCATAAATCTCTTTTAAATATTAACACTTTTTTTTATGTACGGTAATTGATGACACTTCAGTCCCGTACCATATTGTAAATTGTATCTTGTGCGAGGTTATCTGTTACTCAGTACCCATCGCACGTATGAAGCTTTTCATAGTATTCATGGATCTCCGCATACGATCCTAGATGGTTAAATTTTACTCGTTGAGATTTTCATCACCAGGATCCTACACTCATTACCATAAACAGAATAAAAATATTAAATAATGAAATACAATTCTACAAATTCTAACAAATTCAAAATATATTTTAGTACATTTCTAGTAACATATAACATATTAATATTCGATACATGCAAATATGAGTTATCACATAATCAAGCCGGAGATCACTTAATACCATCACGTACTCAAATTAATCCATAAAAAGTTTTATAATTAATCCCAGACTCGGTCATGTACTCTAAGGTTGGTGGGAGTGCATGCGGGAACATCGATCGGGAAGGAGGGCAAAGTAGTCAAATGTTACATTCTCATCGGGATGGACTTGGGAACGCCTACACCGACCGGGTTGAAAACTTATGAAGCAAAGAGGAGAGATCGGTATGGAGGGGATCGAAATGATCGGGAACATCGTCCCCTCCTCATCGGTACCGCCTCAATAACCATTCCCGGATGAGGGATCCCAAAACCACTCCCTCTACCCTAATATCCTTCCCGATACCAGGGGCGCACCTACCTTATAGGAACGGGGGCAGCCGCCCTCTATAAAAAAAAATAGTGTTATATACGCGATAAAATGCCTAGCGCCCCCCGTAAAATTTTGCAAACGCCCCCCATGAATTTTGAAACTGTCCCCTAAGGAAAACCAAATTAGAAATTTATAAGTTTTCAAATATAAATAATTAATCTCAATTAAACACTAATATAATAGTTTATATAAAATAATAACTACCTAATTAAATTACATGTAGAGAACAACTTTAGATATATTGTATTTTCCTTATGTATTTTGTAATGACGTTTGACAGATTTTTTGTTAATTATATGAAATTTGGTTTCATTATCTTTTTTTATATGACCCGAACCGACTCGATCCGAAATAGACGGAAAAATTTATTATATAGTGCCTAGTCAATCGGCCCCAAAAATTTCCGACCCCAATGAAAAAAATTTCTGGGTTCGTCACTGCTCGATACCCAACGTGAATGCGCTATTTTTTTTTATTTTTTCCGTCCTGTTCAAGTTTTTTTTCATTAACATTTTATTTTGTAAGATGTTTATTGATAAAAGGTGTTTGGGATTACTTTTCAAGCAACTTATTAACTTATTACCTTTTTTAAAAAGGTAATAAGTTAAAAGTTTGTTTGAATAATTGATGAAAAAATTAGTTTTATAAAGAAGAAAAAGTTGTTTTTGAGAAGTAAGTATTTTTAACTTTTGGAAGAAGTTAAAAGTTGTTTTTGATAAGTAATCCCAAACACCATGTTAGTTCATTTTAAGACTAGAAGAGTAAGACTAAAAATAGTAATTAAAAAACTTAAACGACACCTCACCTTAATATTTATTTAAAAAAGGACAACTCAAACAAACCCTATTTTACCACAAATATATATATGAATCATTTCTCTACCACACACTCTTAAACGACCGAAAAAAAGGTCGTGTTTGTTGCTAACAACTTCGAAAAACAAGTGGAAACTTGCAAAGGGACAACAAAAGAAACTAGAGGAAATTCAACACATCTCATCATCTAAAGGTGTCTAGTATCCAAAGAATGGCCTCCGGGGTAACTGCCGGAGACGGGTTCTTTCATACTGGTGGATTCGAAGGATGTATCACATCTGGTGATCTCGAGATCACCAGACGGCCGTATCATCGTAACTGTAGTTGTGCCCTCCACAAGACGCACGGGAAGTGTTCTCCCATCTCTAGCGTAACCAATGTTTCATATCCTATCAGACGGGTTTGGAGTGAAGGCTCGTTGGCGTTAATGGTTTCTATAAACAATTTTTCGCCTTGTTCTTCGCCAGTTGTGGGACCCGCAACCGACGTCTCACGTGGCGGGAGGTCGCCTTTTGATTAGTGTGAAGAAGAGCAAGAAGTATTATCGAAAAGGTTTGGTTTGTTAATGTATTTTGTTTTCTTTTAATTGTTTTCTTGGGGTGTTGATGTTGTGTTAGAATAATTTGTAAGTGACATTTTGTTCACATGGTCAATCGATGACCAGACATTTGTAGTTATATGTTTAATTTCTCAGTGTAATTTAATTTCTCGTTTTGGATCTTTGAAAAGTGACCAAAACTCGTTTTGGATCAATTTCTCGCGTAATTTAATTTGAAGGAAGATTTTATTAACTAAGTATTGTTGTAATTAACCCAAGTAGTATCGAATGAACTCACCAAAATTTGTTATGTTATTTCATGAATAGAAACTGGCTATATATAGCCTTAGAGACTCGAGCTTAAACGAAACATTAAAAATCTGGACCTAAGACCACATAATCTGGAGATAAGACTGACTCTTTCAAAACCAAAGACTCAACCATAATAACCTACAAACTCAGTTATGATGACCGTTATTTTGACTCCAACATATCCTCCCCTAAACTGAACTGTGTCTAACGTTCAGTTTATCTCGAACACTCCAAGTAATTCACGTAGCTTTATGAAGACTTCTAGCTTGACCGGCTTTGTCATGATATCAGAAACTTGATCTTCTGTCTTGCAAAACACCAACTTGATTTCTTCTTGATACACAAGGTCTCTTAGGTAGTGAAATCTAACATATATGTATTAATTTGGATTGGATATGAATGATTCAAAAAATATGGATTCATATGGAGAAAAAAATGAGAAGATATAGATTGAAAGTATTAAATTATCAGTTAGTTATTATTTATTTAGTTATGTTTGAGTTATGTTAGGATTAGTATTTGATTTATTTAAATGGTTTAATAGTTTACGTATTAGATTGGGATTATGTTTATGTTTAGTTTAAATAGGATCTTGTAAACCATTAAGGCAGAGTCTAGTTTTTTTTTGTTCAATAAAAAAGTGTCGATCCCAAGTTTTGGTTCCAATCTGTGAGTTGAATTTTATCAATAAAGAGTCGATCTTTGAGATCAAAGTTCGTTTTCTTGGGCCTGATTTCCAACAATTGGTATCAGAGCAAGGTTAAGCTCTTACCCGTCGATTGTGATCGACGAGAATCAGCGGCAACGGTGTTCGGTTTACGGCGAAATCGATTGACGGTATAGCTTCTAGATCGGCGGCTAAGGATTTTGCAAGCGGTAATCGGCAGCGACTAAGAAGTTTGTGATTGGATTGCTAAGGAAGATATCTCTACTTTGTTATTGGTTGTTTGTCTGATTTGTTTTTAAACAAACAATATATTCTGAGTTTTTTTTGTGGCGACGAAGAGAATTGTTTTCAAAAGGTTTCCAGTGGAGGTTTCAATTATTTGAAAGCAGTTGTTAACAACTTTGCTGTTTAAGTTTTTTTTGAGTCACCTTCTTCCCAAAAACACAGCAAAAAATATGGCTGGTATAGGTGCAGGTGCAATTGTACCCGTTAGAGAACAAGGAGGTATGACGTTTCAAGTTCCAATTCTGACCACCATGAACTACCCAATCTGGGCGGTAAAGATTAAGTCAATAATGGAAGCTAACGAATTGTGGGAAACCATCGAACCAGTAGCCGGAGCCCAAGTGGATGCAAGGAAGAGCAAGACGGCTCGGGCTTATTTGTTTCAAGCGATACCGGAAGAGATTGTTTTGCAACTTGCCATACATGAAGATGCAAAGGGAGTTTGGGATGCCCTCAATATATGGTATTTGGGGGTGGATCGGGTAAAGAAGGCTCGCCTCCGAACACTGAGGATGGAGTTTGAAGGACTTCAGATGAAAGATGAAGACACGGTTGATGAGTTTGCCGGACGACTGAGCGGGTTGGTATCGAAGGCAAGGAGCCTTGGTTCAACCATTGAAGAAGAGAGATTAGTAACCAAGTTGCTCGATTCTATGCCAGATAAGTTTATTCAGATTGTGGCGTCGATCGAGCAGTATTCTGACCTAGACACTATGCCATTTGATGAGGTGATCGGGAGGTTAAAGGCCTACGAAGAGAGAATTCGAGGCAAGGAAAAGCTAAGAGAAGATCAAGGAAAGCTGTTGTTTGCTCAATCAGGTGACAAAAATCGCAGCCGACGGACTGTTGCTGCGAGTTCTGACGATCGACGGACTGATCGGGGACGTGGTCGCGGGAATGGTAGAGCTAGGGGGTACCGAAATAACACAGTCGATGATCAAGGAGAGCCACGTCAAAACAGGGATAGGTCACAGGTCAAGTGTTTTAAGTGTGAAAGATATGGACATTATGCGAATGAATGTCAAGATCGAAAACAAAAAGAGGCTCATCTAGTTCAAAGTGAAGATGATGAACCGGCTTTATTCTTAAACATATGTAAGCCAGAAGAGTTTCCAAGCAGGAAACAAAGTTCAATGTGGAACTTTGGTGATGGGTTAGAAAGTGAACCAGAGTTTGATAACACTAGCTTTAATGGCGTGAATGAGTATGAAGATGAACTTGAAAGTATGACTCGGGGGTTGCGTGGTTTGCTGGGAATTGAAGATCCGAGATCAAGTGAATCAGAATCCAAATTAGAGGGGAGAATGTTGGTCTAATTTGGATTGGATATGAATGATTCAAAAAATATGGATTCATATGGAGAAAAAAAAGGAGAAGATATAGATTGAAAGTATTAAATTATCAGTTAGTTATTATTTATTTAATTATGTTTGAGTTATGTTAGGATTAGTATTTGATTTATTTAAATGGTTTAATAGTTTACGTATTAGATTGGGATTATGTTTATGTTTAGTTTAAATAGGATCTTGTAAACCATTAAGGCAGAGTCTAGTTTTTTTTTGTTCAATAAAAAAGTGTCGAACCCAAGTTTTGGTTCCAATCTGTGAGTTGAATTTTATCAAAAAAGAGTCGATCTTTGAGATCAAAGTTCGTTTTCTTGGGCCTGATTTCCAACAATTTTGACTCCAACATATCCTCCCCTAAACTGAACTGTGTCTAACGTTCAGTTTATCTCGAACACTCCAAGTAATTCACGTAGCTTTATGAAGACTTCTAGCTTGACCGGCTTTGTCATGATATCAGCAACTTGATCTTCTGTCTTGCAAAACACCAACTTGATTTCTTTTTGATACACAAGGTCTCTTAGGTAGTGAAATCTAACATATATGTGCTTAGTTCGCGTGTGCATAACTGGATTAACTCACAATTTAATGGTCGAGGTATTATCAATGAACACTTCAACGATTCCATCTTGTTTCTCGTATATTTCTTCCATCAGCCCCTTTAGCCAATTGCAGTGACAAACACGTGCAGTTGTTACCACGTGTTCTGCCTCCGTTGATGATAATGCCACTATCTCTTGCTTTCTTGAATTCCAACATGTAGCTGCATTGCTGAACATACTTACATAACCAGACGTGCACTTTCTATCTTCCAAATCTCTTGCATAATCACTATCCGTATAGGCTTTAAGCTTCATTCATAACATAGACCGAGTGCGTATGTTCCTCTTAAGTATCTCAGAACCCTTTTCGCAACATGCAGGTGCTTCGTTTTTGGATTAGCCATGAACCTGGCCAATAAGCACACCACATATGTTAAATCTGGCCTTGTAATAGTGGTGTACATTAGGCTTCCGATCAGTTATTTGTACTTTGTAGAGTCCACATCCTCCCCTACTCCTGCCTTAGTTAAAACTGTTCCAGGAACAATGGGATTGTTGATAGGTTTGCTTCCCCAAATGGCAAATCTAACAAGCACCTTTTTAGCATATTTCTTCTGACCCAAATGAATGTGAGGCCCCAAACCCGGGAGACCTCACTTATTAGATTTACTCATCAACACATAGCACTTTAAACATAAGACATTCATTAACACAGCGGAAACGATTTAAAACTTCAACATACACAGTGGAAACATAAATATCTAATACAACTTGTCTCTAACAATATCAACTTAAAACATAACATAAAACATAATCAGGATGCCAGACACTGATCTTCGGGTAACTCTTCTCTCTAAGCCAAGCATCCACATCAGTCAACTAAACCTGCACTTAACTGATATGCATACTAAAAATCAGCAACGCTGAGTGAGTTCTAACGTTTACTTTAAATCATTTATACAAAAGATTTACTAATACATACATACATACTGCCCTTAAGGCAAAACTTTACATACTACACTTTTCAAAACATAATTTAATACATTCATAAAGTATCCGTCAATTCCTTGTCACTGTTGATATTGTCCTCGTGATCAATACCGCTTCAACGTCAATTCTTATCACTGCTGGTATTGTCCTCGTGATCAGTACCACTTAACCGTCAATTCCTCTTTACTGTGCCCTCATGGCTTACATCCATGAACCGACAAGTACCTGGTCAATGCCCCCATGGCTTACACCATGAACCGACACTACCGCTTATCCGTCAATTCTTGTTACATACTAGTATTGTCCTCGTGATCAATACCTTCTGGGTCCTCGTGACCCAATGATGTTGTCCTTGCGAGCAACACCACATGACACGATGTTGTCCTCGTGATCAACACCGGGTATTGTCCTCGTGATCAATACCTCTTAACTGGTACATGGGGGATTGCGTAGTCCCCCGAGCAACCGCCGTCACTCATTCCAATTGTACAACTGTTAACGAGCCACCGAGACTCTTACTAATGGGTAGCACCCATATATGACATCTTGTACAAGTAACATCTGTCCCAAGGACCTTTACAAACTGGTACACATTCCCTAAGGAAAAAACTGTTCACTTTACATTTTATAAAACTTTCTGTAAATCTTGTTCATAACTTTCATATATAATATGCCTTTGTTTATGTATATAAAATATAGTAAACGCTTGCCATAGAATATAACTTGCTTTCTGAAACATAGCTTATCATATATATCATGCCTTTGTTTATGTATATGAAAATATAGTAAACGCTTGCCAAAATATATATATTGCTTTACTAAACATAGCTTAACACATATATCATGCCTTTGTTTATGTATAATAAATATAGTAAACGCTTGCCAAATGATATACCTTGCTTACTTGAAAATACTAACACATATATTATGCCAAATAACATATCTTGCTTTACTGAAAACATACTAGCACTTATATTATGCCTTTGTTTATGTATATGAAAGATATAATAAACGCTTGCCAATAATATAATCATACTTTACTAAAATGTACTTTTGCCTCTTTTAAACTTTTCACTAAAACATAACTTTTTCTTTCAGTTTATAATATATAAAATATAATAAACGCTTTACACTAAGTATGCACACCACCCCTAAAGAAGGCAAAAAGGGGATTAGAACTCACCTGGTAAGCTAATTTGGGTTGTCCTAAACAAGGTCCAACAACGTCACTTCCGATCTGAATTGATTAGTCAAATACACATCAGACCACTACCGACTCTAACGGTTTAACTACTCTAACATACTGACTTCACTTAATCAGACCTGATGCCTGCGCACTTAGCAAGTGCGCAGACTCTGCTTCCTGCGCGCTTAGCAAGTGCGCAGACTCCTCTTCCTTCGCGCTTAGCAAGTGCGCAGGTTCCTCTTCCTGCGCACTTAGCAAGTGCGCAGGTTCCTCTTCCTGCGCACTTAGCAAGTGAGCAGGACCTGCTATGTGCGCACTTGATAAGTACGCACGACCTGTTCTTCGTGAAAAACCCTAACTTTCGCATTCGGGTCTAATCACGTCAAGATCCTGAACCTGTTTGCATTCAAAACGTTCGTTTTCCATTAAGGAACTCAAATCTATGCTCATCTTTCAGTTTCATCCGTTCAAGCATAACCTTTTCACCCAAAACCCGAAAAACCCAAAAACGAACAAAAACTTAGATCTAGGAGAATCGGTTACCTGTAATCACTTCCTTTTCGTTGCTAAACACTCACGAGACTCTTGCTAATGATCCTTGAGGCTCTAATCCAAAAACCGAGACTTTCTCTCTCTAGGCTCTCCCCTCTCTCTCTAGAATTCGGAAATGTGGATGGAAATGAGAGCTTTTGGCTGATCTTGAGGCTTATAAGGGCCCAAACTTGCTCCTTTCGGCCCATACCCCGGCCCAAGCCCACTTCCCTTCTTTTCTTATTTAAGTTTTAAATTTCTCGTGAATTCTTTCGCGCTCTAAAACTCGGGATGTTACAATGAACCCTTCTCCTTTTGTTATACTTCAACATCAAGGAAATAACTCATCAAACCCAAATTAGTCATCTCAAATTCGCGTTGCATGCAACGCTTGAAGCTTTCACACACCATCGCATCATTTCCTGCATATATAAGATCATCCACATATAGACTAACAATGAGGATCTTATTCTATACCTTCTTCACAAATAGAGTATGATCAAACCTACTTTGCTTAAACCCTTCCCGTTTAAAGTATCCTTCAATACGATTGAACCAAGCTCTTGGAGCTTGTTTCAAATCGTATAGTGCTCGCTTCACTTTCTACACCTTCTCATCTTCTCCTTTTAATGAATCCTTGAGGCTGCTCTACATATACATGTGGGAAACAGACTTACTTTCTTGACCTTTTTGGAACACGTAAGGTCGATTTTAATTCTTACACCAGCAATTCCAACAAAATAGTTATTACCATGAGGATCGTACATTTGAAAACGATGGGATGCATTTGAATACCATGAGGTTTGTTCGATATTTATAATAAATACCCATGACATTAATCACCATCGGAATGTATTCCCACCGACAACGCTTTAAAAGTGTAGGCGAAAAATATTATCTAAAATCTTATCTTTGGAGTCTCCATCGAACTACAAACGGAATATCCGTTGGAAATAAGCTCTTATTCGGAATCTTATCTGTATCGGTAATCCATCGAAAATTACCCTCAGCAAGTGTTCGTCGTTGAAAGTCTCTTGTTTATGGATAGATATTTATAATCTTTTTTTTACTATTTTTTTTAGATTTTTAAGGGATCTGTCACTGTCCGTCTATAATTACCTATAGATTATAACCGCCAGTCATGATCCATCGCCTATAGTCAATTTTCTAGTAGTGTAACATTTGTATAGTTTCACCCAGGCATAACTAGTCATCCAAAAGGAGTTATGTTATTTCTCAACCCATGAATTTATTATAACCTTTTCTTTTTGAATATTACTGTTTCTTGTTATTGTTATTTAAATTTTACTAGACTTGCTAGGGAATTTTAAAAATATTTTATTACTAAAATGAAAGTCATCGGAATTAGGTGACCTTGGTATTGAATCGATTATTCGGTTATTCCGTGTATCCCAATTACACACACATACTTTTACACCTAAATGAATACAACTAATTAAAGTAGGTCAACAATACATTTTTAGATATCTAGAATCAAAGGAAAAAAAAAGTAAATTTAGACCCAACTTTTTTTTATCCCACATAATGCACAAAGAATTATACATTTGTTAGGACATTCGTAATGGTTTTACATTCACACCCGTCACGTTACCGCCACATCAACATGGGACAATCATAAAATTAAACCAAATCATTTATAAGGTGCGTAGTGGTTTCACTGTCCACACATAAATATATACATATATATATATATATATAACACACACATGACCCCTTTTCCCGTGAAACCCCTCACACTGACGCCCCCACGCCCTAGATCACGTCCCGGGGGCGGTGTTCCGCGCCAGTGATCGTGACAGGTGGCTCACGCCACCACTACGAGTGGCCTTATAGAACATTGTCCAACTTAGCATTAGAAAGTCCACCTACGTTGTCTAGTAGCCTCGGAGACGTGCTTTCTTAATTTCTTTTGTTAGTAGTTGTTCACAAGAAAACCAAATAAAACATGACAAAATTCTAGTGCTCAACAAGTCTCCTAGGTCAACAACTTTGCCTCTGTAATAATAATAATATATATATATATGGTATTGTAATATCCATACATTATACATCATCTAATTCACATTCTAGTTGAGATAGTTGGCACATAGTGATAACCGGAAAAGATTATCATGGCCACCGGAGCTGCTGGATGTGGGATGTTTCACGGAGTATACGGAGGCTGTATATCTAGTGACGACATGGGTATTCAACACAGGCCCTACCACCGCAACTGCAGTTGTGCTCTTCATAATTCCGGGGGTGGTCACTGCTCTCATGTCGCTAAAGTGTCCTACCCGATCAGGCGATCATGGAGCGAAGATTCGATGGTGGCGTTGAAGTCTACATCTTCTCCGGTTTCTTTACCTCTTTCTTGTTGTGTGTCGCGGGTGTCTAGAGAGTTTGCCAACAAATGATCCAAATCAAGATCGATTAAACATTGGTTTCTTTTTATTTTGTTCTTTTACATTCACAAGTGGTGATTAAATGGGTTAAATTGGATACAATCTACTTTAGTACATGTGAATAAGTCAAACCCTTTCTTCCATTTTCTTTCTTTCCTTTATCTTTTCTTGTAATTTGTAGGAAAATCATGCTTAATCTGAATACATGATTGTCTCCGGCATATTTGGCGTTTTGGCCTACGTACATATTATTATTATAAAATAACAAAAACAATGTTAACGAAAAATAATAAACATGTTGGTAGAATAACATACAATCTTGAAAAGAATAAAAAAAACGATAAAAACTTAAACAGTAAAAAAACTTCTTAATTACAAACACTGGCGACGGGTCTGAAGTCATAGCAACGGTGGCAAGAAGCATGTTGGCAAAGCTATGGTGAAAGAAGCTACGACTACGATGACGGCACGAGCTACATTGCGACAATAGTAGAAGAATAAAAAAAATACAAGCAACATCTATACTACTATATAATATATATATAGGATGGACATTATTGTAATTTACTTTATTTTTTAAGACGCTTAATACTTTTTTTTTTCATACGGTACATGTTACCAATGCATTAAATGTGTAGAGTTATCTTTTAACCTCTCTCTACACAATCATCAATTACTCTCATCAATTAAAGGCAATCATCAATTACTCTCATCAAATCAATTGAAAGGGGCGTTTTTTTTGCACTATACAGATGAAAAGTCAAGTCATTTGTTTTTGTCTCCCAAATTATTTCATTATTTGTTATTAAGAAGTCAATTGACTGCCATAGCTTGGTAGGGGCCGCACAAAAATTCTTGTCTGAAGTTGTCACGATAGAGCAACCACATGTAAGTGTAACTACTTTTAATCTTTTACATATGTTTGGGCTTATTGCAGTAAAATCAGACAAGTTTTGGCATTTTCTAAGATATATGACTGGTAAAAAGGCATGTGGTTGATGATAGATCGTTGTAGAAAATTGCATATACTTTTACAATGAGATTATGAAGTTGTGATTGCTTCAGTCAAATTCCATTTTCTTAACATTCATGAACACCGGTTTGTTGGGGTATACAAGTGAGGTGAATGATGAGAATTTTAAAATTATTAACCATACATTTTGAGTAATAATTTGTGAATGTAAGAATTTTTTGTAAGAGGTATATGACACTGGGCTTTGATGTAAGCACAGAAGAAGAAAAAATTGATGATGAGATCTCATTATGAAAATCTACCTGCTTTATTTAATATGAATATAAGTAAAATAGTATTTGTGACCACATACAACTTAATATAACAAAGGCCCCAAACATCTGTATAAACTAATACAAATTAATTACCATCTCTGAAGGTTGCTCAAATGCAGAAGACACAATTGTGTTGTGCCCCATAGACAAACCTGTTTCTGGAAGTGATGGGGGCGATTCCACCCATTTACTTATGATCGGGTCAACTTGGGTTATTTTTAATCTCAATCAGGTCACACGTGTTTAAACGGGTTGAAAGTCGCTTTAAGCGTATTTTTAGTGCGTACAACATAATTACTTCTTCTCTTCACTGCACTAGTGTATCCAAATTTTCTTTTGTCATAGTAGCCAGCCTCTTTCATTGTCCCACCTCCAAAACCACCTTTTTTTTCAATGGAACTTGATTTCTTCTTCTGGAACAAAAGCCCCCTCACCCCCCACCCCATGATGGACTAGTTTTTTTTGGTGTGTGTGTGTGTGGGGGGGGGGGGGTTGTTTTTTATTTCATTGTACACCCAATGTTGAACACAACATCTTAAACACCTAATTTGGATTGTATCCACAATTTGGTATGCTGGATCTTGGCGTACTCCCCGGCGCAATGCGCGGGCGGGTTTTGTTTCTTATTTCTTAGCATTATCTTTTAATTCTTTGGTATGCTGGATCGTGGCGTACTCCCAAATGCAACGCGCGGCCGGGTTTTGTTTCTTATTTCTTAGCATTATCTTTTTATTCTTTAATTGTTGATTAATTTGTGTTCCTATGATCTGGATATAAAGTTACTAAGATTTAGGTTACTTATAACTGTTTAGATACTTGACATGAAATGTTCCTAAATTTGCTAGAGGTACATTATGAGTATGGCTGAAGGTTTTTTGGTTTCATTTGTATTTAGTGTTTTATGAGTGTTTACATTTATTGTCTCTTTATAATTTAGTTTCATAATTTGGTTTCATTTATAATTTAAGTTTTATTGCAATTGTTTCATTGATTATGTGGACCTTATTGTTGGCAAGTGACCCATTGTCATATGGGCGGAGTTTTTTTGGTTTAACAGCAAGCCAACAACCACGTTCAAATCAGTTGCTGCAGCCCAAATCAGTAAAAAATGGTGTTTTGGTCCGGCCTGGTTAAGAACACAGAATAGACCCGCCAAACCTGATAAAGACCAGACGACCTATTCTTTTATGGTCCAGTTCTGAGTCCTGACTTTGCACACTCTGTAAGCATGTTATGATCTTGGTTTTATTTAGCTATTCATAAATTGATTTGGATATTGTTTATTTCTTGTGCTTGTATGTGGATAGGTTAGACACACTTAATTCAACTTACAATTCAGTTAAAAGTGCACATCGACATTATAATTGAAGGATTGATTCAAGAGACCAAACCTCCTTTCCTCTAAACGTTGTAATTAAAGGATTGCTTCATGTTGGATTTTTCAATCTCGAGAACAATGATTTCTTTCACAATCTCTTTTTCAGTTATTTTGTGAATTATAAAAGAACTAAGCTGACGATGCTCGATGGTTATATCGTGCAGCTCGACGGGCGACTGAGGGACTGGTGGAGTCATGCAGGTCGATAGGGAATTGGTGGCTGGAAGGAAAGAAAAGGTATGTTGCATGTGGAATGGTGACTGTTGTGAAAGAAACTTGATTTGTTGGTTGGGTCAACTTGGGGCAGTTCACGGGTCATTTGACTGGGTCACGTAGCAATTAGCTTGTAGTTTATTTATAATTTAGGTGTTTGTGGCTCAAGAACATGAACATTTTTGATGTCTAGATAGTTGATACATTTTCCTTTCGCAAGATTCTTAGATTCTTCATATACATGTATATTGCAAGTAATGAATGAGTAAGAGCAAGCTAATTTCAAAACGGGCTCACATGCAAAATTACAAGTCTATTAGACACCGGTTGACACCGATTTCAGATCGAAAAAAGCTTTATACCAATTGGCATATTATTCGTGACAGTGGCAGAAATCTCTCATGCCGACGTTATTCGGGTTCATGGAGGAATGGAGGAATTCCCCCCGCAACGCGCGGGCGAGAAAACCACTAGTATTTGTATAATGCATCATGGGGCAAGACTTTAATAAATGGGGGGGGGGGGGTTGGAGCATAGAATAAAATTAGTGGGATTGGACTGGCCATGGCGGTAGTATTCCAACCCGGTTCTATCATCTTGTGGGGATTTAAGAAGGATGGGTGTGTTTTTTTATGAGTGGGTTATCACGCTATGGGAGTGGAACCTAAGGGGCGTGTTCGGTTGGTGGTAAATTTGAGGTTCCCAGGTTGTGGACCACAGTTGGGCCATTATGAATTGGGGGTTCTTGAGCTTTGGATTTTTATCTTCGGGTTGATAAAGAGTACCTTGTGGGCCACACCTACGAGGAGGTTGGGAATTCTGAGCCATGTCATCCCGCGTGTTCCTTATAGTTTTTTTCTTGTGTTTTGTTATCACATGGTTGTAGTGGACCGGGTCAGAGGATGTCGTAATTGGGCTTTGGTGATTGTGTTGATGGGTCGTGGTATCTCTTATGAAGAAGGCTTCTTAAGGGGAGAGGTTGATGTAGGAGCAACGAGTTTGGGCTCGTGGACTTTCTTAAAGTTAACTGGGTCGTGAAGGATCTCTCTAGTTGGACCGGTAGAGTATATGATGGGGCCGACCCGAAGGAAGGCTCGTGGATTGAGGGTGGCGGCAATGAGGAGTGGTAGAAATGTTTGAAGATTTCAGCTTATATCTTTTAGTTTTGGTTTGAATGTTGAATTTTATTTGATGTAATTTATTTTCCTAAATTACTTTTATTCTCATCTAAAAGATGGGATCTAAGGTTTAATTTTGATCAGACTGTTTGAATTATTATTTTGTATTGAAATGTTCTGATCAAAGCATTTGGTTATCAAAGCTTTTGATTCGAAGCATTTGATTATTTTTGTATGTTCTTGTGTGTGCCATTTGATTGTGCTTTCGCGTGCATCTCATGTCCATAAATGTTATTATTCAATTTGTTCCCCTAGAGCGATAATAGGGGTTAAGCTGTCATTTCTCAGAGTCCATGTAAGTATTTATCCTCCGGTTAAAGAGCGAATAGGTGAAGGTTCCCGATGCGCAAACCATGGGTCGTTAAATGTTTGCTATCATACTTATTCTCTGCTCGTGCTTTGTCTTATTCCCGCCAAAACTTGTGGCCCTTCCAGGAGTAAGTGTGTATGTTCTGATCTCCATAAGACCTATGGCCCACACTTAGACATGTGGCCCACACTTAGACCGATGTGGGGTGTTACCTCTTTCTTGGGTACCATTGAATCAAATTATGTTGAAGAGTTATGCAACTAAACTGATGCATCAACTAATCTGAAAACTGTTCAAAGCTATTACAAATGCTGATTCTACTGCTACTGATATTACTTAAGCCTTGTTAATGGGCATAGTGCTGAAGAAAGGTTGTTGCGAATGAAGAATACTAAAGATTGTAGTTGTTATGAGAATGTTATATGTCATTATCAAAGTGATGACAACATGATGTCACTTACTCACACCTTATATTATGTTATGCATTTCGTTTATAGTAAGTTGAACACATAGTGAGATAGGAGTTTGTATGAAAATTAGTGTGAGAGAATTGTTATGTTGAGGGGGAGTGATATGGAATTGTAATATGTTATTCATATCTTGATGGTTAATATAATCTTTGCCAACGTATGATGTTAAATTTTGGTGTTCTTCAAATTAGTTTGTGTCGATTGTGTAATCCGTTTCAATTCCGTTGCAAATCTATCCTCTGTTACTTCAATTCAATCAGCTTAAAGCACCCGATCCCAGCAATTGGTATTAGCGTTTGGCCTATTGAATTCGGATTCAAAAATCAATGTAGAAACTTTGTTTTGTGCTTTTATATGAATATTAAACCATTTGGTTTTACCCATATGGTATCTATGGATTCTCACAACACCAGATTATCCATGAATCCTCCTAGTTTCGTTCGAAATTTATTCCCCATCTAGAAACGAAGAAGAATGGAACACTTCCTAGCTGTTAATGATGCGACTTGTTGGAGATCTGTTACTCTTGGTCCACATATGTCAGCGGCTGTTGAAAGAGGTATCCTAATTGGCATACGAAAATCAACCACCCATCAAATGTTCAACGGTATGCTAAAACTTTTCTTTTTCATCTAGCTTAGATATAGGCTTGGGAACAATCTCATCAAGATATGTATAAGTCGGATGCTTATAACCCTCAAGTATAGGTATCCACAAAGAGGAATCAATGTATAAGATATAATGCTCAAAGCGTGCTTTCCAATTCGAATAATCATTAACATTAAGCAGCTTTGGCGGTTTTTGCGGAGTACCTATCTCGTTATCATAGTTAAGCAGGTTACCAAGATTCTGAAGATTTTTCATAGTGTAAAAGTTATTCAAAATCTCAGAAAGTCAACACAACTTGCGCACTTAAGAATGGCCTTGCGCACTTAAGAAATTGGTCTTGCGTACTTGAGATTTCCTCTTGTGTACTTAGTAAGTACGCAGGAGTAAATGTTAAGTACGCATGATGCAAAGTTAAGTACGCACAAGAATGGTCTTACGTACTTAGCAAGTACGCACGAAGACTGTACTTTATGCCAAAAAGGGTAAGTACGCAGAATGATTTTTCCACCTACTCCACCAACTTTTTCCGGTCGCCGAAAATACTCAAATCTTCAAAAATTGAAGTTTTGAACAAATTGATCAACCCAAAAGGTTAGAAAAGGTTAGAAACTTGTTTCTAACAAACCCTTGATGATCAAAACACTTAAACAAACAACAAAAAGGTCGGATTTTGAAGGATTATTGATTTTAAAATAGCGCTCAAGAGCTACCTCTATTTTATCACAAAAATCACCAAAATCAGTCACTTTTCCTTGTACAAAGGCTGTAGATTGTGTCAAAAATGCTCCCAACACACTCACAACACTCGAAATCAAGAGCAAATGCTCTGATACCAATTGTAGGTCCCGGGAGCCTCGTCGCGCAGCGAAAAAACAACGGATCTGTCCTTGATTTGTGTGGGAACAGTGAAGAACGAGACCGAGAAGAACACGGACATAAAGAAGAGAATCAACACAAAAACGATACATAATCCATAACAAAGAAGTCATCTCACATTACATACCGAAGAAGTACACATCTCTCATCTACGCTCACGGTCCAGGGGCGGTAGAGCTCATCCCGCCCAGACACCTCTTAACCTAGTTCCCAAAAGTTCCACCCCCACAAATGAAGACAAGTCTTCTATTTATAGGGGTATCATCACTACCTGTGCACTTAGCTAAGTACGCAGGGCAAAAGCCTTGCGTACTTGGCTAAGTACGCACGAACAAGGTGGTGTACTTTCTAAGTACGCAGGAACACCCTCCTGCGTACTAGCCTAGTACACTGATACATAGAATTTTATCTATAGTTACTAAAACATGCTTCTACAAACTCCCTCTTAACTATATCATCAAATTCTATCTATCTCTAACACTGATAAACATCAGTTTACAAAGAATGTCCTAACAGACTCCCTCTAAACTAATGACATCACGTGTCTTTTGGCGAGACTTGATCTTCTGGCATTCCACTTGAGATCTTTAAATCTTCAAACTTCAGTCTTCAGTTGCCGAGTGATCTAACAAACCCGACTCCCTCTTAACTACAGCTTTCATTGTATACCAAACCAAGTGCTTCGATAAGAACTAACTAACCCAACACAACTCATTGTAGTTCATCCTCTCAGCAGTAGCTTCCTCCAACTTGACTTAGACTTCCTCCAAGTCAACTGGCATATGATAGAGATTTTGAATTTCCAATAACTTGCATCAAACTAATCAGCTCCCATAGGAATTCCCGTAAGATAAACTTCAGTCTTCACACCATATGTGTCCAACTCTATCCTGTATCTTCACGAGTCAACCAAATTCCCAAAGATGTTCATTTCCAATTTCCCCTTTCAGTTTAAGCTCCTCTCGACTAGACCAGAAACAAGGGAACGTTTCCTATCCCGTCGGCAAATGATAAAGGTTCCATCTTCAACTAATAATCCAGTGGAGATCCAGCTTCATCTTGAAAACACTTGAGAGAATTTAACACAAAATCATGCTCAGCAGTGATCATCCTGAATCCGAAGTCCAACATTCTTCAATTAGATCTTCATTCCTGGTTAACAACTCCTAATCTATATACATTCACCGAGGTGAAGTTCCAAAACTAGGTTGTCTATCTGGCATTCCGCCCAGATCCCAAATGAGAAATCCAATCATAACTAAATCACATCAAATCTTGAATACAGACTTGACCAACGAGCACGAAAAATATAGTTTACACGAGAAATCATAGTTGAGATCCATGTTACGTCAAAGAGGTATATATATAGGAAGTACCAACGGCTTTTCACCACCTCTTTAATGTCCCATGAATACTTTTAGATTTTTATCCCCCTCATTTCTCTATAAACTATGACCAGCTTCATCACCGCTTCACCCGATTCCTCAAAAACTACAACTAGTCAAATCTAGGATTTTATTTTCTTATTCCTTTGCAAAGATCCAAAACAGCAAAACCTTGGGTTCAAGTTGTTACAGTATTCATCCCCTATTAAAGAAGTATCATAGATACTCGTAGCCCACATATTCAGGTTTGAATACCTAAACAATATGATTCTTTTTCCTTGTTTCGCCAATCCATGTCAAATTTCAGTCCCGAAAAACCAAAATTACTATCTTCTCAAATTGGCCCGAAACAAGCGTACAAACGATCCCTACATGGCGACATAGTTTTTCTTCAATCACAGCGATAAAGAAAATAAGACAACATATACAATATTCGTCACAACATGTATACAAAATGTGAAACATTTGTAATAACCACAACAACTAAACAACCACAGTAATCACATCAACAAAAACAAAACATGTAACCCATAATATCTTCCATAAACCACCAAAATATAATTTAATCGAATAGTTTGTTTGTTGTTTACCAAAAAGTAACCAAAAGAGTAGGGGTACAATTCCCCACCATAACAAGTGTTCAAAAGAAACCATAGATGTCAAGTAGGCACAACCCGCCTACATAGGTCAAATATGGAAAATAGGAAAACATGCCAGTCTGAACAGCTGAGTGGAGTAACCTAATGCGCAGATCGAACAATGCCATGGCTGCCTCCGATCATGCCTCAACGATTGCACCAAGTCTCTACTCGGCTACTGCCGCTCTCTGGTTCGCCATTTCGGCGCTCTCGCTGGTCATCATAACCTCCTGCTCCATCATGTCAACTCTCTCATCCGTCTCTGACACCCGAGTATGAAAGTGCTCGATCTTCTCCTCTACCAATCTATCACACCGCTCCAACGGCGAAAACCGAGGGGCGCGACGTTCATGAATACCATAGTCATTGATCACATCGAATGACCTCTATATGAGTTCGAAAACCAACATTTAAGATATTAAACCAAGTTTAAGACATTAATGAAGTTCACACGATTACATAAATCCAGAAACCAAAGTTCCAAGTTCAATGTTCGAAAATCGATGTTCATAATCAAAAGCTTTTAATAATAAGGACCCTAAGCATTATCCTATATTCCATGTGACTCCATGATGCAATCCAAACATGACTCCAAAGCAATCAACGACATGAAAAAAACATGCTAAAGTGTGTCAACATAAAGTTGGTGAGTTAACAGGTTTTAATAATTGAAAATGTTTACTTTGAACTATAGCACAAGAAATGATATTGTATATCCAACAATAAATTGTATTGAAATTACCATGAACTCCTAATACCGAAGCTGACATGATTTATGTTATGCCCCAAACCACAATGTCTCATCACACACATTGTAATGACTGGCTAATAATGCACTCGCTTGACTCCCATCTAACAGGTGGGGTTGTCTGCACAAATAGATCTATCCACGATTACCACGCTTACCAAATTAATAGTCTAGGATTGTGTCACACCCCAACCGACGGCGGAATACGTCGGGGAGGAACATGGAGACTGTTCATAAGCACATGATCAACTAAAATTTCATATATCATTTAATTCAAATTCCATAACATTTGTTTCAAACAAGACACAGTTAAACATACAAGAAATAAAGTAGTCCAACAAATATCAATTGTTTTATTTAACTAAGTCCTCAAATCCTAAGTGTAGCATCTTGAACATGATTCTCAAATATTAGCACCTGAAACATGATGAAAACAAGGTTAACTAAAAATAGTTGGTGGACATACATAGGTTTTGACACCACAAGTAATATCCAGAGTTTGTGTACAATTCATATGAACACATGGTTAAATAAGGCAATTATGGAGAACCACTATAGCAAAACCGGGCGCACAATCAAACCTTGTGACTGAAGGGCATAACACTCAATGTTATCCTGATGTAGGGCATAACACTCAATGTTATCCTGATGTAGGGCATAACACTAAATGTTATCCTGATGTAATACCAGCAACAATCACCCTACGTGGGTGGGTTTGTCAGACACAATAGATCTATCATTGTTACCGTCGGCTTGTACATAGTTAATGATTGCGCTTGCAGTAATGTATGTAAATGTAGTTTAAACTCATAGTGTTTAATCATAAAGCACAAATTACACACACATTCAAAATGTAGAGTTGTACGAATTGCAAATAGTTTCAATAAAATCATGTTCCACCCCAAAAGTATAAAAATGTAAAAGGGGCTATGTAAACTCACTTTGAAATATGAAGCTTGGAACTCACACGCCCAAGTTGTTGCACAAGTGAATTAGCTAACCACAATGTTAACCTATGATTTAATTGTATAGTTGTATTAATGATGGATTCAATTTAAAAGGAGTTCTAGGGGTAAGGGATGGATGTGGGGGTCCTTGATTATGTAAAAAAATGTTTGTTTGGGTAACCATTTAGGTAAATGTATATATATATATATATATGTATATATATATATATGAATATTTAATTTGTGTTCTTTGTTTATAAATAAACAAATAATTAAATAAACAATTTACTCTTTTTTTGTAAGTCAATAAATAAATAAGTGAATGATTAATAATTAACTATATAATAAAATCTCTTATTTAGTTATAATTTTTATGAAAACACGTATAAGTCTTGATCAGTTTAATAAATAATCGAGTCATAATTAAGTATTCAAAATATGATTTTGTTCTAACGATTGTATATATACGAAGTAGTGATAACTTAAGTAAATGAATTTAAATAATAAACCAATTAGTCAAAAATTAAAATATAAAACTTATTATGATTATTATATATATACATTTTTTTTAATCACAGATGATAGTTCATGCGTACTTAGTAAGTTCGCACAGCCAAATGTTCATGCGTACTTGATAAGTTCGCACAGCCAAATGCACATACGTACTTAGTAAGTACGCAGTCAACTACTCATGCGTACTTACTAAGTCCGCAGGGCTAACCCATACGTACTTAGTAAGTACGCAGAAAAGGTGATTCTGCGTACTTATTCAGCACAACAACGTACTTGACTGATCTTGAAGAGAATGCTCGAAAAGTGTTGGATCTGAGAAATTGATGCTTCCTAAAGCTTGTAAGTCATCATCTAACAAACCCTCAACCTTCCAAACACCAAATGAAGCGATAAAGAATTTAAGGATCTTGGACAGAAAAAGTAGCGAACCAGTTCATAAATCAGATCTGCTCAAAACCCTAAAAACTCGAATCTGGAACACAAATCAACGAACAACCTGGCTCTGATACTAGTTGTAGATCCCGGGAGCCTCGTCACGCAGCAGAAAAACAACGATATGTTCAGTGATCCGTGTGGGACCAAAGAAACGAGACAGAGTAAAAGCAAAGATAAAAGACAGTAGAATCAAACGATATGTAACAACGAAGTCATCTCACATTACATACCGAAGAAGTACACATCTCTCGTCTACGCTCACAGTATAGGTGTGGGAAAGCTCATCCCGCTCGGACACCTCTCAACCTTGTTCCAGAAGTTCCACCTCACAAATGAAGACAAGTCTTCTATTTATAGGGGTATCATCACTACCTGCGCACTTAGCTAAGTACGCAGGGCAAAAGCCTTGCGTACTTGGCTAAGTACGCATGAACAAGGTGGTGTACTTGCTAAGTACGCAGGAACACCCTCCTGCGTACTAGCCTAGTACACCGATACATAGAATTTTATCTATAGTTACTAAAACATGCTTCTACAATATGCAATGTTATGTTTTCTTATCATAATTGTGCATGGAATGCCTTTACCTTAGGTGTGTTTTGTATTTATATTTCAACGGTGAAGAGTGCTCAAGAACCAGGATCAGCACGCGAGTGTCGGGCCAGTTACACATGTGAAAGATTGGAAATGGAGAAGTTTGAAAGCGAAAGTGAGGTGCAGAAGAGAAGCCCACGTAGCTTATACTGAAATCGGCGTTGCTTATGCTGGGTACTTGAGTAAGTGTTTGGCGTACGTTCAACGTAGATCATAAGCCACTAGGCGTAAGAACTCATTCCTAGCATAGCTTACGCTCCTACCGGCATAGCTTACACTAAGGTAACGTGCTTTAGGGTATTTAAATTGGTTTGTGATAACTATTTAAGGGATTAAGCTAGGGTTTCATGAGATATTTGACCTTGAGTGCTGAGGGGCAACTTTAGACGATTCGGGGTAATCTGGAAGCAACAATTCATCATTCCAAACCAAAGTTCAATCCCTAAATCATCAAGAATCAATATCCGCCATCAACATGCAAGGCTAATCGCACATGATCAAACCCGGGTGTAGGGTTTTAGTTACTAACTATATTCAATCTACATTTTTACTTTTCTTAAACATGAATCTTGTTTTATCTTTGATTTTATCAAACTTATGTGTTTTGCATCTAATTTGTATGAAACGATTTTGTTTGTATCCGTTCAAATTGAATGATCTGTCAATCGTTGGTTTATGATCATTAGCATGTGTTCTTATTCAGTTTAGGATCATTAGTTCAACACTGCCAGATTTCTTAGTCTTATCATTGTCTTCAACATCAGTTGTGAAACAAAATTATATCAATGTAACTTTTCAAGTTAGCAATTAAACTAGGTTATATAAAGTGCTTCTTAATTTGAAATCTGGGTGCGAACATATTTTAATTATTGTTTGCAATCAAATCAGTTTATTTGAGTTTATGCTCTTTGCAATTCAACCACAATCCAAAGCAGTTATATTTTGGTTAATTAGGTTTAAGATAGATTAGTTAAACGAAACTTATCACACTCACCACATGTTTCTCGTGGATACGATACCCTACTTACCCTAGCTATTAGGTTATTTAGGTTTTTGCATGACGCCGGTCATCTTCGCCTGAGACCTACCTCATTTACCCTTTGTTGTCCATGTAGTCAACGGTCATTGTTTATGAAATGATACTCCCTCTCTAAAATCATGATTTCCCAACATGTATTTCCAATGATTCTAACCAAAGATGCCTCATACTCCAAATTGATCGCATCAATCCATTTCTCCACTTGGTACAAATCTATAGTTCCGTATGAAGCCTTAAAAGTATTGTGGATAGTTAGATCTAAGTTTCCCGGTCATTACTTTCTTCTGATCTATGATATCTTGCTCAAATCAAAGATAAAGAATGTGCCCTTGTTGTTTATTATAACTTTCGTATGCGTCTAATTTGCAAGAAAAAGACGGATCAATCTTCAATATCTTGAAATCGGTTCCCAATCATCGTTTGTTTCCACCTCGTGCCTACTCCCACCAACCACCAGAACAACCGATGACAATCGAAGTTGCCGTTTCACATTTCTCTAGCAAAGATAGGGGTGTAGTGCACGTGACTTTAATATCTTTGTATGAGTCAATGATCTAAAAGTCTCTAAATTTTAAACTTTTTACTAATTTTTTTTTTGTCAAAAGGGTAAAGTAGTTATTTTTCACAAATTTAACAAACTTTTTAACGGATGTTAGTGCTAGAACCCAATTTTTTTACAAAATAAAAACTATGTAATATAGACATTTTAAACTTAAAACTCAAAGATGGGACTAGGCCAAACCACAAGTAATATTTATGTAATTAACTCTAGATTTTACTATAATGAAAATTTTGTCATTTGTTTCACGTATCTGTAATTTTATTATGTGGATTAATATCCTTAAGATATATTGATGTAATACTAAACTTAATAGAAAATAACTTAATCGACTTAATTTTCTTGAACCGATAATATATTTCTGCAACTACTATCATTAATGGTACCTACGTGTAAGACATTTTTATCACTAACATTTATGGCAAAAATTACAAAGGTTTTAAGACCTTTTCTTCTATAGCAGTGAGTAGTGACCATTGATCAATTAGGTTTAGAAAAGTCTAATAATAAATGTAACCTAACCAACCAAAAAGAGGTTCCTCTAAGAAGTGCTACTTGGCTAAGAAGCCTAAGAATCAATCTTATCTATTCAATTGGATGATCAAAGGTATGTATTTAAGTGTAGCAAAATAAGAGGTGGAGGACATTTTTGGAAAACCCACAATTGTTGACTTTTTTCAAATTTCTCCCATTTTTTTAAACGTACTTAACTTTTTCATACAACCTTATTTTTTTTAAAAAAATACACCATAAAATCAAGCATGTTTTTACCTTTAATTAGACTAAAGTATTGCTATATTTTACTCTAAAACAAAATCGACACTTAGTGAAATTGTGCTACTTTACGTAAATGTGATGGTTTATAGTAAAACAGCACAACTAACCATGCTGCATTGTAAAACAGCACAATTAACTGTGCTGCATTGTAAAACAGCACAATTAACTGTGCTGCTTTATCATAAAAAACACTAAACATAACAATTAGTTGTGTTGTTTCACAACACCAAAAGAACACGGTTCATTGTGTACCTTGTTTTTCTTAGCTAACCAAACACAAACAAAACCAGCACAATAAAACTAGTATATCAAACCAGCACAAAACAAAACCAGCACAAAACAACATTTTGATGCATAAGTTTTTTGTTGCCTACCACTAAACCGTTTTTTTTTTGTGTATGGATGTTTTAAATTTTTATTTTTAAATAATGCTACCAAATTAGGCACATAATAATTGACTAAAAGTACACACATTAAAGAAACCATTACATTTACGTAAATTGTGTTGTTTTACCAGAAACCAGCAAATTTTTAATGTGTTAAATTGTGCTGTTTTACCATAAACCAGCACATTTACGAGAAACCAGCACATTTACGTAAATTAGCACAATTGCGTTAAGTCTCGTTTTTGTTTTTGCAAAAAAAATATAGCAATACTATACTCAAATTAAAGATAAAAAAACGCTCGATTTTATGGTGTAATTTTTTTAAAAAAATAATGTTCTATGAAAAAGTTATGAACGTTTAAAAAAAAGTGAGGAAAGTTAAAAAAAGTCAACAAAAGTGGCTATTACTTAAATACCCTCTCACCCCTTATTTTTCATACACTTAAATCTCTACCGTTGATCATCTAATTAAATGGATGAGATTACTTATTAAGCTTTTTAGCCAAATTAGACTTCTTATTTGATGAGTTCTCAAGGTAGGCTGGTACCCAAAAAACACAGTTCGAATTTAGATTCAAAACCCAATACTTGGTGCATATGGGGCATCATTAATTCAAGTGGACATAACCCTTTTATAATAAAATAGAACAATTTTGAAGGAATAATAAAAGCTTATAATTAAAGCTATATTATTGTAATAATAATCTGAAATTTTTATAAAGTTATTTCAGAAGTGTTACGTATTTTAATGTGATTTTATATATTTTTGACACGTTCTACATGTTTTCTTGTTTCTACCTGAGTTTTAATTTTATCGGATTTACTTATAAATGATAAAATATATCTCATATCATCTTATTATGAATAAACGAAACTTGATTGTCCGGGAAGACGTATTTAACAAACAGATAAAGTCTGGATTAATAATCGGATCCCATAACTAATAAAGACTGATTTTTTAGACATTTTTTTACTATGCAAAATATTTTATTTTTAAATTTACCTGATATAATTCGTTGAAAATCCTTCGTTAGAAAAGAAACAAATAAATTAAGAGCAATGGGTGATGTATTCATCTCAAGGTTCTAACTATTTTAAAATAAGTTATGTTTAAGAGAACTTAGGTTTAAAAAAAAACCATGTTAAACCATCAAAAAGGGGTGTATATAGTGTTTGACTTAGCCCCGCATTTGCGCAGGGTCCGGGGAGGGGTTGGATCACTTCACGATCTGATGTACGCAACCTTACATTACACTTTGTACAGGAGGTTGTTTCCACGGCTCGAACCGTGACCTCAATGACAAGATGTGGTGAATAAGGAGGTAATCAAACTGGTTGATGTCGGTTTGATCTACCCGATATCTGATTCGGCATGGGTGAACCCGGTACATGTGGTACCGAAGAAGGGTGGCATTAATGTTGTCAACAATGAGAAGAATGGGTTGATTCCCACCAGGACAGTTACTGGGTTGATAGTTTGTGTTGATTATCGCAAGCTCAATGACGTTACACGTAAGGATCATTTCCCCTTACAGTTCTTTGACCAGATGTGGGAGCGTTTGTCGGGGCAGCAGTACTACTGTTTCCTTGACAGTTTCTCAGTTATTTCCAGATCCCCATCGCACCGAAGGATCAGGAGAAGATGACTTTACATGTCCTAATGGTACCTTCGCGTATAGACGCATGCCGTTTGGATTGTGTAACGCTTCAGCTACCTTTCAGCGCCGCATGGTGGTGATATTTCACGACATGATCGAGGACTCCATGAAGGTATTTATGGATGACTTTTCTGTATTTGGGAGTTCCTTCGATCAGTGTCTTCAGCGGGAGTTCCTTCGATCAGTGTCTTCAACGAATAGACTAGATGGCCTGGTGTGAGGAGACCAATTTGGAGCTTAATTAGGATAAGTGCCATTACATGGTCAAGGAAGGTATTGTGCTAAAGCACAAGATTTCACGAGCGAGACTTGAGGTAAATTTGGCTAGGGTGGAGACGAACGCCAAACTACCACCACCCACTTCCGTGAAATTTGTTAGGAGTTTTCTAAGACATGCAGGATTCTACCATCGCTTCATTAGGGATTTCTAAAAAATCGCGCGACCTATGACCCAACTCCTTGAGAAAGACGTACCATTCGTCTTCTCGAATGAGTGTTTATAGGCATTTAATCTACTGAAGGATAAGTTGACAAGTGCCTCGGTCATGGTTGCACCAGACTAGACTCTTCCCTTTGAGTTGATGTGGGACATGAGTGATTACGTGATTGGGGTAGTCTTGGAACAACGAAATGATAGGCGTTTTCACCTAATTTGCTATGCGAGCAAGAACCTGAATGACCCATATGAGCATTACACTACGACTGGGAAGGAGCTCCTGGAAGTGGTCTATGCCTTTGATAAGTTCATATCATACCTTGTCCTGTCCAAGACCATCATCTACACAGACCACGCAGCATTGAGATACCTCGTCCTCAAGCAGGATGCCAAACCGAGATTGATACGTTGGATATTGTTGCTACAATAGTTTGATATACAGATCCATGGACTAACCGAGATTGATAAGAAGGGAGCCGAAAACGTTGCGGCTGATCACCTATCACGCCTAGAGATCCCAGAGATGGAGGAACTCAGGGAATCCTGGACTAACGACAAATCCCCTCACGAGTTTTCAATATCAGCGGGTGTGAAAACTGGAAAAAAGAAAAAAAAAACAGTAGGTTGGGGTGAAAAAAGATTTCAAAGAATTTTTTTTGCTATTAGTTGATACCACACAGCCATGAGAAGTCGTCGCATGGCCGTGTGCGACCAAAATCAAATCTAATGCCGAGAACACTAAATCGCACACGGTAGTGCGAGGTCTAGGCAGTGGGATCCATTACTACTTGGGCAGATATGGCAGATAAGTTTTTGCTTAAGTACGTTCCGCCATCCAAGATAGCTCAGTTGCGTAGCTTCATCCATGCATTCATGCAAGAGGATGGGGAGTCGGTTTATGAGAAGTAAGATAGATTCGAGGAGTTACTGAGGAAGTTCCCACATCACGGGTTAGAGCTGTGGCAGGTGGAGAAGTTCTATAATGGACTGAACCCACATACGAGACAGCTAATAGACATGACAGTCGGAGGATCGTTCACCGAAAAAGGTTGTCGACTTGATTAAGGAAGTAGCTATGAGTTCTTATCAGTTTCTGACTACGAGGAGCAAGGCATCAACATAGAGTTCGGGTGTTCACTAGGTCGATTCTAACCCTGCCTTGGCCGCCCAGGTTGAAGCATTGTCCAAAAAGACGAACCGTCTGATGGTGAACAGTTTACAGTAGAGATAGTGACATTTGTAGAGGACCTCACGCGAGTGCGGACTGTCAGCAAGGGGGTTCCTTTAACTCCCACGAGCAGGTGGACTTTATGGCCAGCTAGGGTCGTCCACAAAACAATCCGTACAGTAACATATACAATCTGGGATGGCAATTGTACCTATCGGTTAATCATGAAACATTACACCATCGAAAATATAAATAGAAACATGCAAAAAAAGGTCATTATTTTCATATTTTAACAATTATAAAGGTTACTCAAATTTTAAAATCAGAAACACATATAAAGAATAAAAAACTAAACTACTACAATAATACATTTACTTACGGTCTTTCTTCAAACTTAAGAGAAAGAAAAAAATGAAGTCGGGGACTAGGGGGTAAGTACTTAAACTTTTCTAGTATTGGTGATAGAACCCGGCTCTTCTCATAAAAACAGACTCTATTACAATACATAAAGTCTGATTTATTACTATAAATCAATTCTACTTCTTTGTTTGACGTTAGATTAAATACTAAAACTCGTTTTGTTTTAATTTGAGTTACATTTGAATAACACACTCGAATTTATAAGGCCATGTGTAGTGGGCGTGGAAGTAAAACTCTTAAGTGTGTGTAAATTGTGATTTTATTGATAATTGTATATCATTAAGGTTAAAAACGGGGTTATATAAATAACCATATTACATAATACTATATTTTAATATTGCTAATTACAACATTATCTAATAGTGGACCACGGGTAGGGGATGTGAGGAAAATCACGGGCCATGGGGCATTCCAACATTCGAAAGATTCGTTGATTTATAACCGTTGAAGATTTTCTTATAAAGAACTTTAAAAAAATTACAAATCTATAAATAATCCAATCTGTCAACCTTCAAACAACAATAATTTTCTCTCAAACTGCATACAATTTTCTCTTCAACTTCAAATGAATCCTTGGAACCCAAACAACTCATATAACCGTTAATCCAACGATAACCAACGTAGTGTGACACCTGTCAAATTTTCGTCTCAATATTGCCAAGATCAAATTCTATGAGGACTAGAATTGTCGAAAACCAAAAGATAGAAAATAAAATAAGAAATTCTGAAATTTAGAGGGTGGCGGACCGCTACCCACAGGCTAACAGTCCCCTACCAGGTTGAAGATTCTTGCCGCTGAAATCTTGGCGGACCGACATCACCACTTGTAACGGTCCGCTACGGAGATTACATGGCTGGCGGACCGACAACGTTCGGGCTAATAGTCCGCTACGCACCTCCCTAGGCACCCTCTACACAAGACACATGTCTTGGACGAGTGTAGGGCATGCGCCAGCCCTAGTAACGCGTGGTCGCTGGCGGACCTACACGGTCCGCTACGGACGTGTGGCACGTGTAGACGGCATGGCCACCATGTGGTTGCATGCGAACAACAAGGGGCGGTAGTGGACCGCCAGCTCCCCGGCTAACGGTCCGCTATAGGTTGAACATCAACGTATAAATAGAGGCTCAATTGCATCTCATTTTCCACACATTCATAACTAACACTCGAATTCTCTCTGCCTCTTCTGCTCCCGAGCATCGTCATGTTGTCCCGACTTCCGAGCCGCTCTCCCGTGTTTTTCTGGTCTTCGCTTATTTACCGCACTAGAGCATTTAGAGCCGCAATAACCCAAGACGAGCATTGAAGGTCAAGTAAGGGTGCTAGAGCTTAGGAGCTGACTTCTAAGCAAACGTAACACTAAGATTATTATCTTTCCGAGCTTCGAAAGCAAGGTGAATACGAGTATGTCAAAACGGTTTTACGTCGTGAGTGTGCTACAAACACTCTCACGCAACGATCAAACTATTTACGTTGACGAAAAGGGCAAAACCCAAAAATTAAATACTTACGCATACAATCCCGGGGGGGTGGGCTATGGATATAACCTAGGGGATGTTTGTTACCCGAATAAAAGTATACGTAAAGTTTGATCAAATGTTTATACTCGCTCCGAATCGTTACGGCCGAGCGGGGTTGGCAGATAGGGTAGAGTGAATGTGTAAAACGGGGGAGCCTGTGACTCCACGTGTCAGCTCAGTTATGTGACCAATGTATATGCCTATAAAAGGGACGGGGTGATGTGTTCACTATCTCTCAATAACATATGTTTAATTATTTAATTCAACTGTTTTGCCAAATGATAAAAGGCTTTTTGATGTCATAAAGTATTTACCAGCGCATAGCTGATGTTTATTTTCAAATGTTTTCAGGAAAGGGATTAAAAGATCCTTAAATAGTTAGGACTGGCCACAGCTTAAGTCCCGGGGATAGTTTTGTTGTATATCCGGGTCGGGCCACACACATAGACCCGGTAGAACCAAAAGTATATTATAAAGGTTCATGCAATGCACGGGAAGTAACTGGAGAAATGATACAAGGATAGGTGTCAAAAGGAATACGACTCCCTATGCGGATACCTCCCTTGTAAGATTTACTGACTTATGTCAGGTTTTTTATTCCGGTTTCAATGTAACAAACAAACGGGTTGTTATACACAAATATTTAAATAAAGATCTTTTGTCTACACAACGAGATTCATTTATTTACAAAACCAGCCCTTGAGGTCGAGAATGATTTATGAAACGACCCTTTGAAAAACGTTTTTCCGTTACACAATACAAACTCTAAAATCAAAGCAGGTAGCGATGGTACCAACTATTATCGCAGCCCAGTAACATCTCGGGGGTGGCCGGGACGGGGTGTGACACGTAGCAATCCAAACAACCTCTTCAATCACAATTTTTTAACCCCAACTATGTTTATCGTCCTCAATTTCCAACCATACAAACGAACCACAATACATATTTGGTACCAAACCCTTGATATGAACTACCTCGAAACTAACATCGGCCATTTAGCGAGGATAGATCGTGAACTCGCGGAAAAGAGAAAAGAATAAATTAGGAACAAATATCGCTAGTCAAATTTTTAGTTATATTTTTATTATTATTTCACGAAAGTAATTTTTTTATTTAATATTTTATTATTTTGAAATTAATGTTTTATTATGTTCTATTAATTTAATTTTATAAAAATAATTTTATAAGTTTAACTATTTAAATAATCATTAGTTAATGATTAAAAACTTAATTTTGATAGTAAAACCATTACACACCTTAGGGCATGAGGTATACCGGGCATGAGTGAGAGTAGTATGAGTAAAAAGTGTACGCCTTGTGGGGGCCACCTCACCAGCAACATTTTTCACACTACTATCACTTGGGAGGGGTATACACGTATGAGTGTAAGTGGTGTGAGTATTAACTATTTTTATAAAATTTAATTGACTGATGTGAGTGTATTGTGTGTGTGTATGAGAGAGACTCACGCCCGTGAGAAATCTCACGCAAAGGGCTTCACGCTACCGTGAGGCGGTGTTTCACGCCTCTCACCCCCTTCATGCCTTCTCACGGGAGGTATACCGTATACCTTTAGTGATTCTTTTTAGTGATTGTCTTCTACTAACATGGCAGTGAAGTGGCTGGCATTACACGTAGCCTAACAAGGTTTGGAACATGAGGGACCATTATCTTAATATTAATTCAACAATTTATAATTGTCTGTACAGAAATACGGAGTAATAAATTTTCTTTTACGTTTTTTTGGATGAACTCGCCAAGAACATGGTCATGTTTGTCTATTCTAAGCTACCTCCATACATCTTCAAGCTGGCATATATGCCACCGTACAGTGTATACATTAATTATATATACGTACCCATCATCTTTTAACATGATCAAAACCAGTAAACCCAATATTTATTTAAAAAATTATTAGGTCGAAAACCACTCTTAATAGACTTACGGAAAACATATATGAAAGAAAACACCAATAACTGTTTTTTCATATGAGAAATCATATTTTTTAACCATCAAAACCCGTTAACAGAATACTTAAGGGAAGTTAACCTAGGATCAAGCATGTGACCTTCAAGAGGACTAAAGATAGAAAACCAGTAAAAATTGAATTCGGTTTTAAGACCTCTAAACCTTTATCAGTTGAAATTAAAAGTTAATTAGTGACGAAGATTTAAATCTAAACTTGTTTCTTTGTATTGAATTGAATGAATAATTTGGTTTACAAAAGACCCTATTTATAAACCTACCGATCCTAGCTTGATCACTAAGAAACCTTATTAGACTCAAAATATAACTAGGTTAAAAAATAACTTAAAAACCACCTAGTTTGCAAGTACGACGATATAACCTCTCGTACTTACACAAGACTTACTCTAACATAAATCGTATTTAAATAAATGAAATTTTGTCTTTTGATATTAATACACATGATTATGAATTCTTATTTATTTTAATAATGAACTTAAAAAGATATAAATATAAAACAAAGAAAGTAGTTGAAGAAAAACATATATATATAAGTGCATTCCATTGGGATCTACAAAATAATTGAATAGCCTAACGAATGATTCTGAGAGGAAGAAATCAATGAGAGAGAGATCTAGATCTACAAATTATTGCATTTGTGTGATCCATTGACAGTTTAGACATGGGAAAGACAAGCAAATGGATCAAGAATTTGTTGACCGGAAATAAAGACAAAACAACCAGTCAACCACTAGTCGCCACCCAAGACAACCCATCATCCCCCGTTACCACCCACTCCACAACCCCTAAGGAGAAGCGTAGATGGAGTTTCCGGCGACCATCAACCACAGCCGCCACCACCACCTCTTTGCAACATGAGAATGGCGAAAAGAAGAACCATGCATCAACAATGGTGGCACCACAAGTGGACTCAAGTGCCAGTATGCCTATCACCATCGCCACCATCGTCACCACCAGGATTGAGATCCAAGAGTATGCTGCCGCCACAAAGATTCAATCGGTTTTCCGCTCTTATTTAGCAAGAAAAGCTTTATCCGCGTTGAAAGGACTAGTGAAGTTGCAAGCATTAGTTAGGGGTCACCTCGTGCGGAAACAGGCCGCCGAGACACTCAGGTGCATGCACGCGCTATTGATGGCTCAGGCTCGAGCTCGTGCTCACAGAACACGAACACATCATCACGGATTACACCAAGGTGTTGATAATCAAGAACTAATGGAAGAAAACATCAAGATTGTGGAAATGGACAGTGGTCATACACGACCACAGCCTTTGGAAAGTGGTCATTTTGACCACTTTACATACTTGAAAACCGACCCTTATTCTAGACCAAATTCTACTTATTCTATGAACGATTATGTTGAAACACTTAAAGAATATAGAGGTTGTCCAAGTTATATGGCCAACACCCAGTCTTCGAGGGCCAAAGTGCGATCTCACAGTGCTCCTAAGCAGCGTCCTGTGGATCATACTTGGGCCCATGAGAGACAGTCTACAAGTAGTATTAAGCGAAGACCTTCTATTGAAGGAAGAACCGTGCCAAGAGCCGTGAGGATGCAACGTTCATCTTCTCATGTTGGTCCGGGTCCTCAAACTAGCCACTTCCCATGGTCAATCAAGCTTGACAGGTCAACTATATCTCTTATCGAGAGCGAATGTGAGTCAACGCGTACTGTTCTAACCAACGGATATTGTAGCAAATCAGTTGTTGGATATGGATACTAGACGTGCTTAACCGAACTCGAATCATGAAGCTTCAACAACTATGTTGAATGTGTATCGTTTGTACGTTAATAGATAAGTTTTATAAAGTTTCCTTGATCATTTTGTAATTGTCAAGAATATATAAATGTTAATTTGATTTGTGACGTTGACTTGGTCAAATGTGTAAGATTATTTCTATCAATTGTCTATTATTCTTAATTATTTTATTGAAAAAAGTACATGTTTAAGTAGTAAGAAGAGAATATAATATATATGTCTGGATAAAATTTACATCATGGCATGGATTATAAAAAATTTATGCATGAATAAAAGTTTCAATGAATAAAGACGATCCAAAAATGTCATCTACCAAAAGCAGCTCTTTAAATTCCAATACTTTTAACAAACTATATATTCTCACTTTAATAAATGTAAATTTTATAATGACCTCAAAACTAAATACTAATAAAAGGTGGTTGTATATAAAATTGAATTAACAAACCAACTTAAAAGACTTATAATAATATTATTTAACATTTTATTCAATTTTAAGGCCAACCAACTCAGGAGTTTTAGTTATTGGACCTAACCTAAACATCGAATAAAAGGTGGTTGCGTATAAAATTGAATATAACAAACCAACTTAGAAGACTTAAAATAATATAATTTAACAATAATATAATTTTATGGCCAACCAACTCAGGAGTTTTAGTTATTGGACCTAAACATCGAACATAAGTTGATGAGTTGTTCAATGTGAGTATAAACTTTCTCAATGTATAAAGACTCAAGTTGGAGTCTTACTTAAAAGATGAATATCGACCATAAACTTTCTCAATGTCGTAGAGTTTGCTCAAGTTGAATATCGACTCATGCCGCTACACTCAAGATTTGATCACGATCTAAATACCTATGCGAATAAGTATTCAGACTTCAATCCATTACTAAGAAATTATGTTGTCAATCATAGGCAGATTAGTCTATAAAAGTTGATCTTCTACACTCACATCGCAAGGCTTCACTCTCCAATGAATGAAAATATTTTGAGTGATATTTAAACATCGTTTTTAAAAAATCTGATTCTGCTCATATCAATTCTATTTTCTACAACTCCATATATATATAAAATCATTCGATTATTTAAATCATTCAACCTGTGATTATCTTTGATATTAATAATAGAGTATATAACTTAAATTGCCATATATTAGCTGATCTAATTAATTGTCAAATTTTGATTTAGTAAATTAATTTTAGATTGAAAAATATACATATAATAACAACCCTTTCATAATGTAGTAATTTACTCGTTTAAATGGTGTTGGATAACTGAAAAAATATACATATAATAACAACCCTTTCAACTGTTTATACCGATTATAGACCCATTAGTCTTATTAGCTTACACCATAAGATTATTGCTAAGTTGTTGGCTATTTAACTATATTTTGTTGCTCATTCAGTTGTTAGTGTTAAACAATTCGGCTTTTATCAAGAACTCGCAAATTCTTGATGGTCTTTTGATTTTAAATGAGGCGATTGACCGAAATGAAAGTCAATGCTTTTTCAGACTTGACTTTGCGAAAGCTTATGACACTTTATCTTGGATTATTAGGATTCTATTATGGGCTTTATGTAACACACCAACCCGTTTAGGGCTGACGTGTCACGCGATACAGTAATTCAGAGACAAATTAATAATTCATTAAATGTCCAAAATCAACTCCATAATTGAAGTCTAACAATAATCTTAATATAAAATTCCAAAGTCTTGAAAGCAAATCAATAGTCCTTATTGCCTTCTACAATTCCCTTGATTTCCCTTTGCACATTCCCTTAAAAGCAAATCAATAGTTTATTTTAGTACTCTTTTCGCACATTCCATTAGTTTCCCTGAGTACATGTTCAAAGATTTAAGAGGAACACAAAAGGAAACACGGTTGAGACAATAATGCCCAGTAACAAAAAAACAATAGCAATAGCCTAACAATAGGCTAGCGGAATGAATGACGGAACAATCGACTATCACTATAATGCTTCGGGTAGCTCGGGTATATGGGGTACATCGCCGCAAGCCTTGCGAGTATTGAAATCGGGTATATGTACCCGTGATCGGCTAAGGAGTGGGTTAAGAACTATCCGTTGTACAACGATAAAATTGGATTATTTAAAAAACTAATTTAAATGCTATAAATACCATCCTAAATAAACTCATCTCCATTCATTTTTTTACACTCAAAATACCAATTCCATACTCTCAGTTTTTCTATCAACAGTGGGTCGTAAATTATTACTTCCACCGGATTCATCGGATGAGTTCTACTTGAACGAGGGCGTCTCTAGTAGTCTCCAATTTCTCACGGATATTGTCGCCTGATGTCGGTCAAACTGTCTATAAAACTAAATTCAAAACTAACCTAGACACTATAGTTAAACTCTAGACAAACCTACTAAACTAGACCACAAAGAGAGACAAGTGTACCTATCAATTGTAACACTGCCCAATGGAAGTTCAGATATCGAACCCACGGGACACAAACTAGACTCTGATTAGGACTAGAATATTTGGTTTGATTTGGGGGGGGGGGGGGAATCTACGAACTAAGATTAAGTAATTAACTCAAAGTAAACTAATTAAAGAACTACTCGAGATAATTAACAATAAAACACAAGACTCGGGTGAAATCAATAAGGAGAAAGACACTACCTAGGTTACGAATCCTGCTTGTTAAGCTCGAGTTTCTATTAGTTATGGAATATGTTATGGCACTGGGATCCTAGGATGTGGCACCCTCAGATTACCTAATGGATTCCTAATCACTCTCAGGATGTGACAAGAAGGGAACTTAAAGGATACTAAGCTCACCAGTGGGTCAGATTACCTCTCGGTCTCACCAACTATGCTAAAGAACTCAATAGACAACTCACATTTCGGTATCACTGTCTCAATACATCAAGGATGCAAGGAGTAACCTAAAATCAACATGTTTGACATGAATTAACAACGATACTAGAAACCCTAAGGAAACGCCCTCTCAGACAGTTTACACTCAGAAACTCTAACACCGAAGACTAATTGATTTTCTATCACTTTTCGGGTATTTAGATAAGAAGAACACTCAGTTTAATAGATTATTAATTAATGTTCCTATGGTTACTGATATCTAGCAAACCACACACGAATCACAAACACAAAGTAAGCGATATAATACACACCTATACGTGAACGACATTCATAAAGATATGTATGGAACAATCAACCAACAAAAGATCAAAACTAAGCATGCATACTTATTAAACAAGTGAAATCAGATCTGTTACTAAAGTATAAATCCCAAAACAAGATCCATAAACCGATAAAAATCAAAACTTTATCAAACTATCATCTTTAACCTAGGTAGTTCAAAGTATTTAGCCAAGATTCATGATAAAAACTATAAATCCAGTATTAAAAATATCAAACATGAGTCTAGAATACTGATCAAGCAAACAAAAACGATTAATCATGACCGAATGATTCGAATCTAACCGGATTGCTATCTCAAACTCCAAAATCTTGAACCCAAAGCTTTCCTCCTTGCCAAAATCGCCTCTAACCCTTGCTCAAACGACTGAATGTCGAAGTCCTTGAAGAATGGCCGTTTAAAACTATTTAAACTCTAAATCTAGCGTTTTTGCGGATTTTTATGTCTCTCGAGTACCGCGAGAGATTGTGGCAAGTCTCTCGCGTACCGCGAGGGAATGATACTCCCTCCTTGCGTACCGCGAGGAGTATATTTTCTCAGAAAATTAATTTTTCTTCTTTCTTTTTCTAACTTTCCTCGTGTGCTCGATATCTCCAGGAGTTATCTTCATTGTCCACTTCCTTAGCACACTGTAACCTACAAACACGACCCGAACTTAGAATGAACTAAAAACGACACAAACGAGTACAAAAACGCACAATTACACTAGGATAAATGTATGTGTTTTGCGACACATCAAACATCCCTACACTTACCCTTTTTTCGTCATCGAAAAAGAAATCTACAATGGAATCACAACTGGACAACAACTTTATCATTCTCAATTATTCATTTGCACAAATATAATCACACGCTAAAGTGCAACAATCGGTATTTCTATCTGACTAAACCCAAACACTAACTCTCAAGCCCCCGATTGTGTTCTAATATCATATTACCAAGCATATCAATCCATCTGTGGGTCTCACACTCAAAAGCTCCAGCTCTACCTAATCTCGTCTCACGGTCATGTCTAGGCCCGGGTTAAACCGTATAGATTTCCCACCACCATAAACTAAAAGTTATATGTTTTCAAAATTTAGGTGAATGATGAATGAATGAATGAAGATGAGAATTAAAAGTTAAACACATGAACCTTGTCTAGAGGCATTTCAACCAAGTCACTATCCCGGAAGGTAACACATATACTATAGTTCTAACAATGAAGCACACAAGAATCTAACCCAGTTGTGTTTCAATCAGGCTGGAACCCGACGTGTGACACGTAGGCGAAACTTAGATTTTCTAAAAATAATTGATCATTCAAGCATCCACCTAGTAGTGTTTTCTCCAAGTTGCCATCCCGGAGGTTTACACATAGGCGACACTTAACTTCTCAATGCAATTAAGCTCATGATGGATGAAAATATGGAATGCGGGCGCCACCAACTGTCGGATTTATTTTCATAAAAAGAGAGTGGCATGCCAAGAAAAATTTCAAAAACATAAAAATTTAAGCTTAACGTGGTACCTATCACCCTATTTTAACAGTCTCAGTTTTACCGTTTCCCTAAGATGAGAACCCACAAGATTTCTTGATTTAATTCATTTAATTTCACTAAACAACACTTTTAGGATATTTAAGATTTCAAGATTTGTTGGGCCTACCAATTCATCACAAGTTAGACACGCTTTTTATTGTTTATTTTTTTCAATTTAATTCAACACGCAGTGCCCAGTTTTACCTATCATCTTCCATGTGCTTGCAAGACTTCTAAATCAAAGGACATTTTTTCAAAAATTTTCAAATTTTCCTAAAAATACAAAAATAGACTCAAATTACAGAACCTAGACTCAATTTACAGAACCTAGACTACTGTCTCCCATCCCCAAACTTGAAACACACATTGTCCCCAATGTGAACCGAGAAACGACATTTAATACAGAAAAAAAATACAAAAATAAAATTAAAACAAAACAGAATAAAATAAAAGAAAATAAACTGCACAAAAATCGGAACAGACTTCCCGGGTGTAATGACGGTATTCCTCGTAAGTCGTATTCCCTAGCCTTGCATTCGAACGCGCTCAGCTTATCAAACTTCCAAAATAACGGTATTCCTCACGAACGAAAGCAGCAAACTCTAATCAATACTAGCAACCATATCAAACAACCACAATAATATATAAATAACAACAACCAACCCATGCCGATAACAACAACCAACCCATGCCGATCCCCCAAGTACAAAATAATATATACATTAGTGTCTATATACATACCATGATAATATAAAAGGAAATATAGAAAAAGAAATACATAAACAATATAATACAGGGAAATAAAATACAACCCAGCAAATGGTGCTTGCTCTGATCATTGCTGATCTCCACCGGTGTCTGGCTGATGCTGCTGCTTCTCTGAGACACAGAAGAACAGTGGGATCTCGACGCCCTGCTGCGTCATCATGTATCTAATGGCATCGTCCTGCCTGTCCAACTTCTCAATTAACTGATCTCTAAGCTCCTCGAGGGTAAGTGGTGCAGGTGGACGATGACGCAGCGGGTGCTGGACTGGGGGGGCGCTCTATGTGATGTGGAATACGCTGGCGTGCTGTCGGCGCCCCCATCTGTACTGCCTACTCGGCAAGCGTCCCAACAGGTGGTGGGACCTGTGAACCCTGCCTCACCTCCATCCACCACGGTGGATCGTCCATGGAGACGATCCTTGCCAGCCTCAGCTCCTACAATCCATAAGATATGGTATCCGGGCCTGATTAGGCGACCCGGATAACGATCAAAAACTCTTAAATGCTCTGCAATCTGGCTAATATAGGGTCCCAACTCTAATCTGTCCTCCGACCCACCTCGACGACCCCTGGCTAATGATGTAATCAAGATAGATGCCAGGTTAGCCTCTCGGCGGCCAACGATGCAATATAAATAGAAAAGATCGATCTGGCGGAACTTGTCGATGCCAGACTAACGTCTGACGAGAGTGCAGGCCAATTTCCTATGGATGTATATGATGAGAGGATCACGGATAGATGACTCCCCAATCGCAGTGGAGTATGGCGCGTCGGCTTCAGAGCTCCAAAAATCCCGTAGCTGGCTGTCACCGACCCCCTGGTCATGAGGCCTCCTAAAAAGACCGAGTAGGCTCTGAATGAACAGCTGCTCTGCCACCTCGGCCTTGGTGTACCACCCCGTGGCCACCGTAAACTGTGGGACTGACAGCTCATAAACCTGTCGGCCTAGGGAAAAGGACACGGCCTTCGGCTCCTCAAACTGGCCTGTGACGTACCGGAAGGTGTAATGGAACTCGACGGTGAGCTCACGGTACTGTATGGGGTCACATGCCAGTGCTGCTGTCCAGCTGGCACCTAACAGCTCCTCTAGTCGCCGCCTCTGCCCTAACTGCTCTACTAACTCCCAGCTAATACACCTATGTTGATACGGCTCCATGTCGACGAACCTATCGTAACGTACAAACTCTTCGGTCATGTGCTCAAAACGTAGCAGGGTATGGTGGTGCAGGATCCGGGCGTCCAAAGGAATCACTCCTCGTCCGCTACTGGGCGAACCTCTGGCATGGCATACTGAATAACTCGTGGCGCCCGAAGGATCGAGCGCGGCTACTCTGTTGCTCCCTTAGGTGGGGCACTGGCCCACGTCTGCGCTTGGCCCCACCGGTCGCGCTGGACGATTCTCCTAGATCAGACATTCCTGCAAAAGCAAGTTAAAGCAACAAAATAAACAATAATAAGGCAGTCTATTAGGCGGGACGACTGTATAGCATTTCATTCACAGTCGTCCCGAGTGTTAGTACAACAAATAAGATACAAATTTTAAAAAAAATTAAAAATTCAGGATTACCTTTTTGTTTAATTAAAAACCAGACAATCTCGCCCGAATAGAGATTGAGTACGGGCGTGGCGGTCTAAACCTGCAAGAAATGTGAAAGCAGTATCTCGAGATTCTATGTACAAGCTTTACAACAATTGACTAGGATATAAGACTCGGTTGACTATAATTACAATTAAACTAAAATGTAAAACTAAAACCTGAACCAAAACGCACAAACGTCTTGATACATTACTAATTTGACTCAATACGCAGTTTTACATAGTGCACACGGACCAACAAGGACTAGTCAAAACCCCCAAAGATGAGCAATAAGAACCTGTTTAACATGTGTCACACCCCCAAATTCCACTAACGAGGTTTTACCGTTTGGAAGGTGACACACCAGGATCTCAGTCATTAGTTACATCAAACGACACTATATGGGACTTAAAAGTCATAACATAAATGTTCAAAGTTAATGAGGAAGCGTAAACTTTAATATGAAATCAAAAGTAATTACACGCAACAAGCGTCAATCAATATAAATAAGTAAACTGTCTAAAATGTTTGAAATGAATGATATGACAATAGTACTCCATGCATGTCCTAAGTGTGCAACCTGTGCCAAAGCGACCTGAGAAACATGTAAGAAAAAGTGTCAATACGAGGTTGGTGAGTTCACAGGTTTCAAGTTTGTAATAATACAGTGTTTGCCAGATTATGTACATTCAATATGCATATCTATAGGTAGTTAGCCTATGTTCATGTCTTACTAAAGCGCTCGCAACCGAAGCTGACTGTTTGTGTATTTGCCTCCTGCCAGGTCTATCAACTCTGGCAAATGTGAGTTGGCTAACATTTCACCCGTTCGATCTCCAATCGAGTTAGCGCGACTAACGCGGGTGGGATTTGTCAAACCCAGTTGTACTACTAAACATTACCTCGCTAAGATCCATATTAACGGTTTGATGTATGATGAGGACTTTCTGTGATAGTGTGTCACGCTTAGCCTCAACAGTAATAACATATGAATTACAATAATCTAAAATAGTTGTGTCATGTTTTCTCCCCCAACGGGAAAAACATATAACATAATGTTTGTCTGCGTACATGTTTCTCCCCCACGGGGAAAACAAGTAGAAGTATGATAGTTTGTGTACATGTTTGTTTCTTCTCAATAGGAAAACAAGTAAAATATGTTTGTGTGTAAGCATGTTTCTCCCCCCAATAGTAAAACAAGTAAAAAAGGGGCCGTGAAACTCACATGCGTTGCGTTGTAGGTAGTATCACACAAGAGATAAGTTGGAATCACGAGTGTAAGTCTCAAATGACTTACGAATGCCCTAAAATTATAAACACATAAATTAGGGACAAGATGGGATTTGTGACGACGACACGGAATGAGAAACGTCCTAAAGAAATGCTCTAATAACCAAGAGTAGACGAACGTGTCTACAGAAATAGGAATTCTTTAATTAATAATTAAGATATATATATACGTTACGCGACGAATAACAAAATAATATAACATATTCGAGCGATTTCGTCATTACATAATGGCTTACGAAAATAATATAATACATATATTATTATAATAATTAATTACGCGATAAAATAATAAATTTATTATTTTATTTGAAGATAATAACGAGTGTAAAATATTATAAATAACTACATTATTTATTATTCTAAAACGTTACACGAAACTAGTAAACGAGGTGAAATAATATAAAAATATATATTATTTTATACTAGAAGTCACGTGTTGAAAATAATATAAATATATTATTTTATTCAAAGTCATGGTTTGAAAATAATATAAATATATTATTTTGAAAGTGGTAATAATAGTAATTATAAATTATAAAACCAAACCTGAGCCTACGGTTTGTTTCCGGTGGTAAAACACATTAATGCATTATTATAATAATCTAAGGGTTGATTTTTAATAATTAAATACCATTAAAAAGTCCCAAAAAAAGAAATGCAGGAGACCGGTTTCAAACCCGGATCTCCTGCGCACAAGCCCAACGATTTAACCACTACGCCCGCTAGGGTCATCGCAACATAACCCGGTTCCATATGTTTTCATTATACAAATCCCTGTGATATCCTCCCCATTCAAATCGATCCGAACCCAGTCCTCAAATCCAACGATTTCTATAATAATGGGTCCAATTGACACAGGGGTTTTGTTAATCGAGGCCTTGCGATCCCGTGTGTGTTTTTTATTGTAAAACTGACGCGATTAAGACCGTTTAATTCCAGATTCAAAATTTGAAACCCTAGATATGAACACCAATTTAATTTAGCAGATTCTGATATTAAATCTTGTTGAAAACATAGGGTTTTTATAGATTAAGACATTGCGAATCTGTTGATGTTGATTAATTGGATTGCGACTGGTTCTAGGATCAAAATCCCCAAAATCGGTTATGAACAAAGCCTAGTTACCGGATCTTATACAATTCGATGTTATTTGATTGAATAATCATAGGGCTTTTGATATACAGAGGTCTGCGAAGCTATTCATGCAGTTTAATTAGATTGAAGCCGAGCCTAGGGTCGAATTCGATCGAACTAGGTTCATATGAACCCTAGGATCTGGATTTCGATCGAATTGATGTTATAAGGCCGAATTAACATAGGGCTTTCGTTCACGAAGTTAAAACGAAACGAAGGGTATGAACAAACTACCTGATTGAATATGGATTGCTAGTGGTCGACTAGAACTCATCTCCAACTCCGATGGGTTGATATCCGACAACCTCTTGTGCTTCTTCAGCCGAATTGGATGGTGAAATCAGTTCTGAATGATGCGACTTAGGTGATTAGAGGGTTTGATTTCAAGATCATAATGCCTAATGATCGAATTTGTTGGATTTTTCATGAGTAGTCGACGGTTATGACTTAATTAGTCATTAAGGGGTTTAATTCCGCAGTGATGGTGGTTAATTCAGTAGTTACGACTGTTAATGGTATGAACATGTGTGTTATGTTACAAATTCGAACAAGAATCGGTTATGGAGATAGAATTTGAACAAAGGTAATCGGTTTGACTTTCTAAAGTCAAACAGAACCTAATTGTTCATGATTTTGACTTTAAATGTCAATGAATTAAGTTTTAAGACTTGGCAGATTCAGTCCCTACAGTTCTAGATCAATTTATGACAGAAACATTCCCTGGGGTTTAATATTGGGTTAATCGGGTTAGGATTTAACAGCATATTTAACGGGATTGCTAACAGAACTAACTGAAAAGTCCGGATTGTCACAACATGATTAGACTCACTTTCCACATGTTTAATGTACCGCACCAAATGACTCGACCCAAACTACTTTTATTACACAATAACCGGACAATTACTTAGCATATCGTGATTCAAAACACACTACGTTACATCTCCTGACTCCAAAATATACAAGGAACGAATCGAAAAGATAACTACTTAGCAACAATTTTACAAGCAGGGCAACAAAATTACACCTAACTACAACTAATTTTTTCCAATATTACAAGTCCTGAGTAACGAGATTGGACTCACTTCACGCTACAATGTTACTCAATTTACAGAGAGTAACAGGGATGCATACCTTGATGACGACTGAAAACAGACGGATGGAGGGTGAATTGAGCAAAACCTAACCCCCTGACAGTTCCCCTGAAACGATGGTAGCAGGTACCGACGGTGGTGACAGGTTGGTGATATCCGGTGTTGAAATTAGGGATGTGGTGGTGAAAACAGGTGGGCGAGGTGGTGGAATTTGGTGTCTCTGTGGATTGGTGGTGGGCGAAATGTGTAGTGGGTGGTGGTGGTGAGGGATCGCTAGAGGGTTGGAGGTGTGGTGGTGAGAAGGTGATGGTAGGTGGGGGAGATGTGGTTGTGGAGAATGGGGGAGACTGGTGGTTCAATCGTCGGAGAGGGGAGGTGGTGGTGGTGTGTGTTGTAAATGGGGAAGACAACTTAAAATTTGGGTTTTAAGTTTTTTTTTCTGAAATCCCTAGGCTTCCGCGTACCGCGCGAAAAGGGTCCATCGTCTTCACATAGCGCGAGGGGAAGTGGAACTAATGCGTCTCCTGGGTGCCTTGCGTACCGCGAGGAAAGAAATACAGCCACTCGCGTACCGCGAAAGACAAGATAGTCTTGTTTTATCATTTGGATCTCGCGTACCGCGAGGAACCCATGTCAATGCTTCGCGTACCGCGGGGGACCTTCATTCACAGAAAGTTAAGCCTGTTTTTTACTTAGCCAAATTTTTTATCACCAAATTTCTTTTCACCCAAACTCTTAAAAAACTTGTTCCAACCTCAATTTTGAATGTAGACATACCTGGAACATTGTTTTTGATGGTTTTCTGCTGTCACTTTGGTCTCGATTCCCTGAAACACATGAATACACAAGAACACACAAACTGAAAATACAAAAAAAAAAACTAAAATGAAATTAGACACGAAGAATTATACAAACTCTACACTCGGGTCTTTCCCGGGGACTCACTCTCACTTAAGTATTCTTTCCTGGCTTGTCGAGAAGAACCTCATCCCCCTCAACATTCTCAATCAGTCCTCCGATGTAGTGCTTCAATCTATGACCGTTTACCTTCCACGAACTACCCTTCTCATCATGCAACTCGACTGTACCATATGGAAATGCTTCTTTTACCCAGTACGGTCCTGTCCACTTAGACTTAAGCTTTCATGGTAAAAGTCTCAACCGAGAGTTATACACAAAAACCCTATCCCCACACTTAAATTCTTTCACTCCCCTCAACCTACGATCATGCAACGCTTTTGTGCGTTCCTTGTAACTCCAAGAACGTGTGTATGCATCATCATGTAACTCCTCTAAATCATGCAATTGGAGAAACCGGTTCCGTGCTGCTTGAGGCAAGTCAAAGTTGACTGCCTTTAATGTCACACCCCCAAATTTCCACTAACGGAGTTTTACCGTTTGGTGCATGACAAATCAGGATCTCAGTTATTAGTTACATCAAACGACACTATATGAGACTCAAATTGAAATATTATAAAAGTTCAGAGTAAATGCGGAAGCGTTTAAAAAAGAAAATAAATGCGCAAAACAAGCGCGCCCAAGTTTAGTTTAATAAAACAATTAATTGTTTTGAATGTTTGTATGAGGATGAAATGATAGTAGGACTCCATGCATATCCTAAGTGTGCAACCTATGCTTTAGCGATCTGAGAAACATGTAAGAAAAAGTGTCAACACAAGGTTGGTGAGTTCACAGGTTTACAAGTGAATAAACTGTTTGAGTGTTTGCAGGATCCACATACGTAAGTCACACCTGTTGCGAGCTAGACAATGTACAAGTTACTCTAAGCGCTCGCAACCGAAGCTGACTGTTTATGTTTGAGATGCCTTCCGCCATTGCTAACATCAACAATGGCAAGTGTTTAGGAAAATTTACACCTGTTCGACATCCAATCAAGTTAGCGCGACTAACCTGGGTGGGGTTTGTCAAACCCGGTAGTACTACTCAAATTTCTTCGCTATACTCCATATATTAACGGTCCGAGTGTGTAAGGACTTTACATGTTATGTTTGCACTTAAGTAAACAAGTGGTAGTGAAATACAATGTGATCCATGTCCGTTCATATGTATGTCTCTCCCCAGCGGGAAGACAAGTAAATGGATGTCTGTTCGTATGCATGTTTCTTCCCAACGGGAAACAAGTAAAATGTTGTTTGTTTGTATGCATGATTATCCCCAACGGGAAAACAAGTAAAACGATATTTGTCTATATGCATGTTTCTCCCCCAATAGGAAAACAAGTAAAAAGGGGCCGTGAAAACTCACCTGAGCTGCGAACGAATAGATAACACCACACAAGGATGCAAGTAGGAAACACAAGAGTTTGCTAGCGGACAATCTACCGATGCCCTAGAATACGATTCACAACTGTTAGGGACACATGGGATTTCGTGACGACGACACGAAATGGTTGAGCATCCTAAAACATGCTTAGAATTAACGAGTAAACAATCGTGTCATCAGAAATCTAAGAATTCTTAGTTTAGTAATTATAATAAATGTGATACGTATCAAACATCCCTAAACATGAGCTAAATAAATATCATTGTTTCGTTTGTCAATTTGAGTTACATGATTTTATGTAATAATATAAATAATTATATTATTTCAAAACGTGAGAATGATAATCAATACGAGTTATAAAATCCAATCCGATTACAAAACCATTGTTTGCGTTTTTTTTCGATTTAATAATTGTTTAGGGAATAATAAATTATATTATTTTTAAGTTATACAAAATGCTCAAAAATACACTATAAATTCAATCACGAGCATATGGGAGTTTTCCGGGTTCAAAACGTACTAATAGGTTCTTAAAATGATATAGAGATTTGTTTTTAAAAAGGAAATCAATGGAAAAGTCCCCAAAAAAATATCAAAGGAGACCGGATTCGAACCCGGGTCTCCTGTGAACAAGCCACTCTACTCAACCAACTGATCTGGGGTGCTGTAACAATCCGGACTTTTCAGGTTAACCCCGTTAACCAAACTCAGTTAAAGTTAACATAGTTTAATTATCTCAAACCTTAGGGTCTAATCTTGTCATTATTCCAACTCAAACCATAGGGATTAGTTATGTAATTAACCTAAACTTAATATGTTGACTCAGAAAAGTCAAAATTTAGGAGTTTTGTCTATGTTGACTTTTAAAAGTCAAACCCATGAAATTCTTGACTCAAATTCACAAATCTTAACCGAATTAGGTCCAATTTGTAACTGAAAATCACATTAAACATCATAAACGACCATCAGTTGTGCTTTAATCATAGTTATTGCATCGAATTAATCCCAATCATGGGCATTCAAGTGAAACCGTCGAACTTAATCGATCCAACCATTTCAATCATCATGCTCACAAATTAAGCACATTCACACCTTATTCGAACTCCCCTGAACCTGTTGCATCATTCGATTTGATCTGAGACGCAGCCGTGAACGCCGAAGAATAACCATTGAAGCCGCGGCCGACATCTACTCGATCTCCACATTTATGTTATCAATTCAGGTAATTTAATATACCTACAACTTAGTTTTCATCCTTACATTGAAAGCCCTAACATAATTGTGGCTTATAACATCGATCCAATCAAGAATCGATCCTAGGGTTCATATACATTCGGATTTAATCGAACCCTACTCCAGATCCATTTTAAATTCAATTAAACTGTATGTGTAGCATCGCCATCACCCACCCGTTAAAAGTCCCATCCTAATTTGAAACTATATCATCGATTTCATGGCAAACAGATAGCTAGGGTTCTTCGTACGAACGGTTTAGTCGAACCACACCCTAGACCCGGTTTCAATTCAATTAAATCCTATGATTTGATTCGCAATACTTCAATCTTTGAAAGCCCTATGAATCCAAACACTTCCATTATCAGGTTCAACAGATTTGATTCTAAGTTCATAAGCTAGGGTTTCGGGTTTCAAAACAAGAATTTACCCCTAAACTATTGTGATCAATCGGGATCAAATTCAACGGGATTGGGACTGGTTTTCGACCGGGTTCGCAAAGGGGGAAGAACACAGGAAACCTACCTGTTAAAACGAATCAGAATGGGTTTATAACGCGATGGCCTAGCGGCTGAGTTGATTAAAGCTTTGTACTCGTAGGGGAAGGACCCAGGTTCGATCCCTCCACCCCCTTTTCTTTTTAAAACAATTTTAAACTATTATTTTTAATATAAAAACATACCCCATGTTATTATAATAATATATTATGACATTTTAGCCTCGTATATTACCCGTAGGCTCGACTTTAAAATTATAACATATTTCTACTCATAAAATAATATATTTTTCTATATTATTTTCAAATCACAACTTAAAATGAAATGATATTTTTTAATTATTCTAGCATCGTGACCTCAATTAAAAATAATATTTTATAATATTTTTGCCACAATTATAAACGTTATGAAGACGTTTAAGATTTATAAATAATATATTTATGTATATTATTTACCCTCTTTTTATTAACTTCGGATAAAATAATATACTATTATTATTTTCAACTTATGACTCAAACCTATTGGATTATTTCAAACTATTAAATAATATAATTATTTATATCATTGACCCACGTTTTTATACTCAATTAAAAATAATATATTTATTATTTTTTCACGCAAACGTTTATTAATCTTTCGAACTTAAAAATAATATATGGTATATATAGTATTTTCTTAAACATTTCTGAATGACCCAAACACACAAGTATTATACATATTATTCGTAACGTTCGACACGAAATTTAGTTATGCTAATTCTATTCCTAAATCTATTTTCCTGTAGACGCGTTCGTCTACCCGTTAACCCTTAGAATGTTTTAAGACGTTCTAATCTTCCGTGTCGTCGTCACAAATCCCATTGTATCCCTAACTTATGTGGTTATGATTCTAGGGCATACGTAAGCCGTGCAGGCTAACACTTGAGGTTCTAAATCTCATACTTGTGTGATACTATCTACTACGCAACGTAGGTGAGTTTACCTGTTTTACTATTGGGGGAGAAACATGCTTACACACAACGTATTTTACTTGTTTTCCTGTTGAGGAAGAAACAAACATGAACACCAACTATCATACTTTCCCGATCCATGGACTCGCGTCTTTGGTCGATATTCTGTTGAGAATAGATCGAACACAAATCTGAGAACGCATTGCTCAATGCATACTCAAACCCTATCTTGACTAAGTTGAAAGGACAGCTACCTTGCTGCTTCCTGTAACTTGTATTTAGGAAATCAGTTTCATTTTTCGAAGTCGCATTTCATGTACATGTTTGTTACATGTTCTCGTTTACAATCCGCTGGGTTGGACTCCTGTATTGTGTTTCACTCGAGTGAATACTCGAAGCAAACCATCCTCGACTACTCATCCTGATATGACTAAGCTTATGATTAATGACTAAGCTTTCCGATAACTTATCATCTCTAACAATTCTCTGTATTCGGAAATACAAACTAAAGGACATTATGACATAGGACAGGAAGAACAAGGGTGAGCATGCAAAGCAAATTATCATTACGGGTGCACACGTAATAGTAATTTGAGGTGCATGTAAGTCCTGGTGAAACCTAGTGTGTGGATGAATGGTCCTAATCAGTAATTTACATACTTAAGTTTCCACTATCTGTAAAGACTCTCATAACCCGCTCAACGACTAGTTGGTTTCGTTAAACTCGTTTAACAGCTGATAGACGCAACTGTCAGGTTGAAAATGTTTACGGACACACTGAATTATCATCAATGGAATCCATCAATGTTATTCTCACTCATGTAAGAGTCTTAGTGATCTTACGACTCTCATTCAAACTTAATCAATAGAACCACCTAGAGTGAAACACTAGTAGAACCTCAGAGTAAAACCACCGACTCCAACTATGTATACATAATTTGAGGAATTCTTTCTATGCTAACACGTTATTCCTTACACTCCTACAATAGATCCCACTTGAACTTGTTACCTCACCCTGTGACTAATCCTTAGTCTAATACGAATTATACCCATCATATTCAGTCCTGTAAACGAATTTCTTTCTTCACGAAATGATTCCGTTGATCCAATGACATTAGGAAATGAAGATTTAACCTAACCAACCATCAGTTGAACGTAATTACTTAGACATACATCTTATCTCTTATGCAACTGGAATCTATATCTCATTAGACTTTCCTTTCTTACATGTGAACCTCTTCCCTTAGCCTATGCATTGGCTGACACTTGCTTTATAAGCACGGGTCTCACTAGAAGTCTCAGTATGACTTCACAAATCCCATATTAGTGTGTCGTGCTCCAACTCTATTAAAAGCCAAGTATACTATTGAGATAGCAGACGCTCAGAAAATCGAAACAACTAGCATTCTTACAGATGTAAACTAGTATTGGTTAGTCATAAACTTAACCTTGACCTTCTGCCAGTTACACTTGGCAGTTTCGACCTTATTGTCGGTATGAATTGGTTATCCAAGGACCAACCTGAGGCCAGCTGTTGTGACAGAAATGTTTGCCTTCCTCTCCTAAGAGGGGAAATCCCTTCTGTCCAAGGAAAAAGGAGTGGTGCAGTCATTGTCATCATATCCTTCCTGAAGGCACAGAAATGTCATCGAAAAGGTCATACTACTATTTTGGCTCTCGTCGCCAATCAACCATCTAAGGAGAAGAAGATTGACGATATTCCGATCGTTCGTGATTATCCGGAAGTATTTCCCGAAGACTTGCCTGGTCTTCTACCAAATCGTCAAGTCAAATTCCAAATCGATCTAGTACCTGGAGCAGCGCCTATTGCTTGGGCACCCTACAGACTCGCACCCAGGGAATTGCAAGGACTATCTACACAACTGCAAGAGTTGTTGGATAAAGGTTTCATCCGACCTAGCTCATCGCCATGGGGAGCTCCAGTCCTGTTTGTTAAAAAGAAGGACGGTACTTTCCGTATGTGTATTCATTTCCGGGAATTGAACAGGGTAACAATCAAGAATCGTTATCCTCTGTCGCGTATTGATGACCTATTCGATCAACTCCAAGGGTCAAGTTTCTATTGCAAAATAGATCTTAGATCTGGTTACCATCAGTTAAGAGTCCGAGAAGAGGATATCTCTAAGACTGCATTCAAAACAAGGTACGGCCATTACGAATTTATGGTCATGCCTTTCGGGTTAAGCAACACACCCGCGGTATTCATGGATCTCATGAACCGTGTGTGTAAGCCTTACCTGGACCAATTCGTTATCGTTTTCATCGACGACATCCTTATTTATTCCAAGAACAAGGAAGAACATGAGGAACATCTACGTCTAATTTTGGAACTACTTAAGCAAGAGCAACTTTATGCTAAGTTTTCCAAGTGTGAATTCTAGATCCGGGAAGTTCAGTTTCTAGGACATGTGGTTAACGAGAAAGGAATACATGTCGACCCATCCAAAATAGAAGCCATCAAGGATTGGGCAGCACCGACGACTCCGACTGAGGTGCGACAATTTCTGGGATTGGTCGGTTATTACCGTCATTTTATCGAATGATTTTCAAAGATTGCACAACCTCTCACCGCCCTAACTCAAAAAGGAAAAGCCTATAATTGGGGCGATAACCAAGAATCAGCTTTCCAGCACCTCAAACAGAAACTTTGCAGTGCACCTATTTTAGCTCTTCCGGAAGGAATCGATGATTTTGTGGTGTATTGTGATGCATCCATTCAAGGCCTAGGTTGTGTCTTAATGCAACGCGAAAAGGTAATCGCATACGCTTCACGTCAGTTAAAGGTTCACGAGAAAAACTACACCACTCATGACCTAGAGTTGGGAGCAGTAGTTTTTGCACTTAAGATATGGAGACATTACTTGTACGGTACCAAATGCACCATCTACACCGACCATAAGAGCCTCCAGCATATCTTCGAGCAGAAGGAGTTGAACATGCGACAACTTCGTTGGGTTGAACTTTTAAATGATTACGACTGTGCGATCCGGTATCATCCGGGTAAAGCTAACGTTGTGGCTGATGCACTAAGTCGAAAGGAAACGAAACCCAAACGAGTTCGAGCGTTACAACTCACTATTCACCCTGGATTGCCTGACAGAATCCATAGTGCTCAACTTGAAGCCTTGAAAGAAGATAACCTACCGTTAGAAGGTACACGCGGCATGGAAGCACAACTTGAGGTAAAATCTGACGGAATTCGTTACTTCATCGAACGAATATGGATTCCAGTGTTCGGAAACTTAAGGGAACTAATCATGGATGAAGCTCATAAATCTCGTTACTCCATCCATCCGGGTTCCGATAAAATGTACCATGATCTAAAAGTACTATATTGGTGGCCGAAGATGAAGGCCGATATAGCCACCTATGTTAGTAAGTGTCTAACCAGCGCGAAGGTCAAAATTGAATATCAAAAACCATCCGGTCTTCTACAACAACCAGAAATTCCCATGTGGAAATGGGAACAAATATCCATGGATTTCATCACCAAATTACTGGATGTGATACTATATAGGTAATTGTTGATCGATTAACAAAATCTGCTTATTTCCTAGCAATCAAGGAAATCGATAAAATGGATAAGCTTACTCGTACATACTTGAAAGAAATAGTCTCTCGGCACGGGGTGCCAATCTCCATTATTTCGGATCGTGATGCACGATTCACTTCTCGTTTCTGGCAGTCGTTACATAAGGCCTTAGACACGCGTCTAGATATGAGCACAGCATACCATCCTCAAACTGATGGCCAAACAGAATGTACTATCCAAACTCTGGAGGACATGCTACGAGCTTGTGTGATCGATTTCGGTAACACTTGGGAGTCTTACCTACCGTTGGTGGAGTTCTCCTACAACAACAGCTATCACATTAGCATCAAGGCAGCTCCATTTGAAGCACTTTATGGACGGAAATGTCGTTCTCCCATTTGTTGGACCGAGGTTGAAGATAGCCAACTCACAGGTCCTGAACTTGTATTTGAAACTTCCGAAAAGATCGTTCAAATTAGAAACAGTATGGCGGCAGCTCGTGATCGTCAAAAGAGCTATGCCGACAAGCGTCATAAACCTTTGGAGTTTCAAGTAGGTGACATGGTCTTACTCAAAGTCTCACCTTGGAAAGGTGTCATTCGTTTCGGGAAACGAGGTAAACTGAATCCTCGTTATGTTGGACCATTCAATATAATGAAGAGAATCGGACCAGTAGCGTATCAACTGGACCTACCTGAAGGACTTAGTGGTGTACACAACGTCTTTCACGTCTCAAATTTAAAGAAATGCCTAGCAGACGAATCACTCGCAGTTCCTCTGGAGGAACTACACATTGATGAACAGTTACGTTTCGTCAAAGAACCTGTGGAAATTATGGATAGGGAAGTTAAAACGTTAAAGCACAGTAAGATCCCTATTGTCAGAGTTCGTTGGAACTCGAAACGCGGACCGGAATTTACATAGGAGCGCGAAGATCAGATGATACGCAAGTATCCTCATCTGTTCAAGCACCCCGCGTCAAACTCATAAGGTAACATTCTAATTTTCGGGACGAAAATTCTTTCAACAAGGGGATGATGTGACACCTCAGAAATTTTTATTTATTTATCTTAATTTTCGGGATGAAAATTCTTTCAACTAGGGGATGATGTAACAATCCGGAGTTTTCAGGTTAACCCCGTTAACCAAACTCAATTAAAGTTAACATAGTTTAATTATCTCAAACCTTAGGGTCTAATCCTGTCATTATTCCAACTCAAACCTTAGGGATTAGTTATGTAATTAACCTAAACTCAATATGTTGACTCAGAAAAGTCAAAATTTAGGAGTTTTGTCTATGTTGACTTTTAAAAGTCAAACCCATGAAATTCTTGACTCAAATTCACAAATCTTAACCGAATTAGGTCCAATTTGTAACTGAAAATCACATTAAACATCATAAACGACCATCAGTTGTGCTTTAATCATAGTTATTGCATCGAATTAATCCCAATCATGGGCATTCAAGTGAAACCGTCGAACTCAATCGATCCAACCATTTCAATCATCATGCTCACAAATTAAGCACATTCACACCTTATTCGAACTCCCTTGAACCTGTTGCATCATTCGATTTGATCTGAGACGCAGCCGTGAACACCGAAGAATAACCATTGAAGCCGCGGCCGACATCTACTCGATCTCCACATTTATGTTATCAATTCAGGTAATTTAATATACCTACAGCTTAGTTTTCATCCTTACATTGAAAGCCCTAACATAATTGTGGCTTATAACATCGATCCAATCAAGAATCGATCCTAGGGTTCATATACATTCGGATTTAATCGAACCCTACTCCAGATCCATTTTAAATTCAATTAAACTGTATGTGTAGCATCTCCATCACCCACCCGTTAAAAGTCCCATCCTAATTTGAAACTATATCATCGATTTCATGGCAAACGGATAGCTAGGGTTCTTCGTACGAACGGTTTACGATCTTAAACTTAATAGTTTTCCAATTAAATTCACCCACGAGTTCTAAATATCCCGATTATCAAAACCCCTAAACTTTTGTGATCAATCGGGATCAAATTCAACGGGATTGGGACTGGTTTTCGACCGGGTTCGCAAAGGGGGAAGAACACTGGAAACCTACTTGTTAAAATGAATCAGAATGGGTTTCTAACGCGATGGCCTAGCGGCTGAGTTGGTTAAAGCTTTGTACTCGTAGGGGAAGGACCCAGGTTCGATCCCTCCACCCCCACTTTTTCTTTTTAAAACAATTTTAAACTATTATTTTTAATATAAAAACTTACCCCATGTTATTATAATAATATATTACGACATTTTAGCCTCGTATATTACCCGTAGGCTCGACTTTAAAATTATAACCTATTTCTACTCATAAAATAATATATTTTTCTATATTATTTTCAAATCACAACTTAAAATGAAATTATATTTTTTAATTATTCTAGCATCGTGACTTCAATTAAAAATAATATTTTTATATTATTTTTGTCACAATTATAAACGTTATGAAGACGTTTAAGATTTATAAATAATATATTTATGTATATTATTTACCCTCTTTTTATTAACTTCGGATAAAATAATATACTATTATTATTTTCAACTTATGACTCAAACCTATTGGATTATTTTAAACTATTAAATAATATAATTATTTATATCATTGACCCACGTTTTTATACTCAATTAAAAATAATATATTTATTATTTTTCCACGCAAACGTTTATTAATCTTTCGAACTTAAAAATAATATATGGTATATATATTATTTTCTTAAACATTTATGAATGACCCAAACATACAAGTATTATTCATATTATTCGTAACGTTCGACACGAAATTTAGTTATGCTAATTCTATTCCTAAATCTATTTTCCTGTAGACGCGTTCGTCTACCCGTTAACCCTTAGAATGTTTTAAGACGTTCTAATCTTCCGTGTCGTCGTCACAAATCCCATTGTATCCCTAACTTATGTGGTTATGATTCTAGGGCATACGTAAGCCGTGCAGGCTAACACTTGAGGTTCTAAATCTCATACTTGTGTGATACTACCTACTATGTTTTACTATTGGGGGAGAAACATGCTTACACACAAACGTATTTTACTTGTTTTCCTGTTGAGGAAGAAACAAACATGAACACCAACTATCATACTTTTACTTGTTTTCCCCGTGGGGGAGAAACAGGTACGCAAGCAAATATTATTTTTCCCGCCGGGTGAGAAAACATGACGCAACTATTTGATTATGGTACTTTATATGATATCACTGTTCAGACTAAGCGTAAGACACTATCACAGAAAGTCCTAATCTTATATCGGACCGTAAATATGGATCTTAGCGAGGTAATGTTTAGTAGTACTACCGGGTTTGACAAATCCCACCCGCGTTAGTCACGCTAACTCGATTGGATATCGAACGGGTGAAATGTTAGCCTACTCGCATTTGCCAGAGTTGATAGACGTGGCAGGAGGCATACAAACACAGTCAGCTTCGGTTGTGAGCGCTTTAGTAAGACATGAACATAGGTTAGCTACCTATAGATATGCATATTGAATGTACATAATCTGGCAAACACACTCTTATTGTAAACTTGAAACCTGTGAACTCACCAACCTCGTGTTGACACTTTTTCTTACATGTTTCTCAGGTCGCTAAGGCACAGGTTGCACATCTAGGGCATGCATGGAGTCCTACTGTCATTTCATTCATATGCAAACATTTGAGACAATTCACTTGTTTTTATTAAATTAAACTTGAGCGTATTTGTTTTGCGCAGTATCTATTTTGTTTAAACGCTTCCGCATTAACTCTGATCTTTTATGTTATGACATTTCAAGTCCCATATAGTGTCGTTTGATGTAACTAATGACTGAGATCCTGGTGTGTCACCTTCCAAACGGTAAAACTCCGTTAGTTGAAATTGGGGGTGTGACAGGTACAACTTGTGATCAAAACTCAGCCCATTTCGTTTTAACATCCCTAGACCCCAAGCTCTTTTCCCATGACGCGATTCGGATCAAAACTCCATCCCAAAACCATCGAATTCGACTATGATTGAAGCAAAAGACATAGGGGTTTTGTAAAGCGGTGTATTTCGAATCTACGGGTATCTTTAACTGCAAAAACAACGAGTTTTAAATCCTTAATTCCCGTTTTGAAAACCAGAACCCTATTTTCAAGAACACGGTTCAATTTGATCGAATTCGATAATGTTTTCAGTTGAAATCATGGCGCTTTTAATGAGAGAGGGATTGTAAATCTATTCATGTGGTTTAATTTGATTGAGATTGTGTTTAAGATAAAAAACCGCAAAACGTTTTATACATTAACCCTAGTTTATAGATTTCTTTCTATTCGGTGTTGTTTGTTGCATTTTAACATAGGGTTATCATCACACATGGTATTGCGAAGCTAGTGGTAGGTTTTAATTGCATTTAAACGGAGTCTATGGTGATGATCGCTTAAACCGTATACGTTAAGAACCGTAGAATTGGTTCTTGATCGGATCGATGTTTTAAGCCTCAGTTATCATGGGGCTTTCAATCTATGGATAAAAACGAAGCTAAGGATGTGATTAGTTACCATAATTGATGTTGAATTGGTTAAGTTCGACTAAGATGGGTGTCGAATTTGCGTGATTTGATCTCCGGTAACACAGGTTCTCTTTCCGATCGAATTGGTGTATGAAACAGTTTCGGCTTGATGCGATTAAGGTGTGAGAGTGTTCAATTTCAGAGAAAAATGACCGATATGAATGAATTTGATTGCTTTGCAATGAAGGTCGACGGTTTAAGGTTTGAATGCCAATAATTGGGATTAATTTGAATCATTAACACTCATTAATAAATCAATGATGAACGATAACACCATTAGTAATCTTTTCAGTAACGAATTCTGCCAGATATTCGGTTATGGGTAGCGAATTTGAGTGAAGAGCAATTGCAGTTTGGCTTTACAAAGTCAACATGAAAGATTACACTCAGTTTTAACTCTCTAAAGTCAACAGGATTGAGTTTAGGTTAAATACACACTAGTCCTTGTAGTTTTAGTTTAAGTATTGACAGAATTAGTCCCTTAAACTTGAAATGAGTTAACTGGGTTAAGAAATAACTGGATTTGAGTAAACTAAGTTAACCGGAATTTTTCGGGTGTCACATCATCCCCTAGTTGAAAGAATTTTCGTCCCGAAAATTAAAATAAAAAAAAATTTCCGGATGTTACATCATCCCCTAGTTAAAAGAATTTTCGTCCCAAAAATTAGATGGTACCTTATGTGTTTAACGTGGGGTGCTTGAACAGGTGAGGATACTTGCGCATCATCTGATCCTCACGCTCTCATGTGAATTCCGGTCCGTGTTTTGAGTTCCAACGAACTCTGACAATAAGGATTTTACTGTGTTTGAGCGTTTTGACTTCCCTATCCATGTTTTCTACCGGTTCTTCAATGAAACACAAGTGTTCATCGATGTGTATTTCCTTAAAAGGAACTGCGAGTGTCTCGTCTGCTAGACATTTTTTCAAGTTCGAGACATGAAAGACGTTGTGTGCACCATAAGTCCTTCCGGTAGGTCCAGTTGATACGCTACTGGGCCAATTCTGTTCACTATCTTGAAAGGTCCAACATAAAGAGGATTTAGTTTGCCTCGTTTACCAAAATGGATTACACCTTTCCAAGGTGAGACTTTCAATAGAACTATGTCGCCTACTTGAAATTCTAATGGTTTACGATGGTTATCGGCATTGCTCTTTTGATGATCACGAGCTGCCGCCATACGGTTTCGAATTTGAACAATCTTTTCTGAGGTTTCGAATACGAGTTTAGGACCCCGTAAGTTGGCTATCCCTAACTTCAGCCCAACAGATAGGTGATCGGCATTTCCGTCCATATAATGCCTCGAATGGTGCTGCCGTGATGATAGTGTGATAACTGTTATTGTAGGAGAACTCCACTAAAGGCAAGTGAGTTTCCCAACTATTACCGAAATCGATCACACAAGCTCGTAGCATGCCCCCAAGAGTTTGAATAGTACGCTCCATTTAGCCATCTGTTTGAGGATGGTATGTTGTGCTCATATCCGGGCGCGTGCCTAGAGATTGTTGTAAAGATTGGCAGAAACGTGAGGTGAATCGAGCGTCACGATCTGAAATGATAGAAATTGGCACTCCGTGCCGAGAGAATACTTCTTTCGGGTAGATGGAAGTTAATTTCTCCATCTTTCCAGTCTCTTTAATTGCTAGGAAGTGAGCGGACTTAGTCAAATGATCTACGATTACCCAAATGGTATCACATCCGGTAGGAGTTCATGGCAATTTTGTGATAAAGTCCATGGATATCTGCTCCCATTTCCACATGGGAATCTCCGGTTGCTGGAGTAGACCGGAAGTCTTTTGATATTCAACTTTGACCTTTGCGCAAGTCAGACACTTTCTCAGATAGGTGGCTATATCGGCCTTCATCTTTGGCCCCCAATACAGCACCTTTAGGTCATGGTACATCTTTTCGAAACATAGATGAACGAAGTAACGAGATTTATGAGTTTCACCCAGGACTAGTTCCCTTAAGCTTTCGAATACTGGAACCCATATTCGCTCGACTATGTAGCGAATGCCATCAGATTTGACCTCGAGTTGTGCTTCATACCGCGTGTGGCTTCCAACGGTAGGTTTTCCTCTTTAAGGGCTTCGACTTGAGCACTACGGATTTTATCAGGTAATTCGGTGTGAATAGTAAGCTGTAATGCTCGAACTCGTTTAAGCTTGGTTTCCTTTCAACTTAGGCATCAGCTACAACTTAAGCTTTAACCAGGTGCTACTGAATCGCACAGTCATAATTATTCAAGAGCTTGACCCAACGACGTTGAAATGCTAACTCCTGGTTATCGCCCCGGTTATAGGCTTTACCCTTCTGAGTTAAGGCAGTGAGAGGTTGTGAAATCTTAGAAAGTCCTTTGATGAATCGATGATAATAACCAGCCAATCCCAGAAATTATCGCACTTCTGTCGGAGTCGTCGGTGCTTCCCAATTCTTGATGGCTTCTATCTTTGATGGATCGACCTGTATTCCCTTCTCATTAACCACATGCCCTAAGAATTGAACTTCCCGGATCCAGAATTCACACTTGGAAAACTTAGCATACAACTGTTCTTGCTTTAGTAATTCCAGAATGAAACGTAGATGTTCTTCATGTTCTTCCTTATTCTTGGAATAAATGAGGATGTCGTCGATGAAATCAATGATAAATTGATCAAGGTACGGCTTACACACACGGTTCATGAGGTCCATGAACACCACGGGTGCGTTGGTTAATCCGGAATGCATGACCATAAACTCATAGTGGTCGTACCTAGTTCTAAAGGCAGTCTTAGAGATATCCTCGTCTCGGACCCTCAGTTGATGATAACCGGATCGAAGATCTATCTTTGAATAGTAACTTGATCCTTGATGTTGATCAAATAGACCATCTATGCGAGGTAGAGGATAACGATTCTTGATCATCACCTTGTTCAGCTCATGATAGTCAATACACATATGGAAAGTTCCATATTCCTTCTTGACAAATAGGACCGGAGCTCCCGCTGGCGATGAGCTTGGTCGGATGAAACCTTTATCCAACAACTCTTGTAGTTGTGTAGATAGTCCTTGTAATTCACTAGGTGCAAGTTTATATGTGCCCGAGCAAGAGGCACTGCTCCGGATGCTGGGTCAATTTGAAATTCATCTTGACGATGAGGTGGAAGACCAGAAAAGTCTTCGGGAAATATTTTCGGATAGTTGCAAACACTTGAGATATCATCAATCTTCTTATCCCTAGATGACTGCTTGGCGACGAGAGTCAAAATAGTAACATGACCTTTACGTAAGCACTTATGTGCTTTTATTAAGGATATGATGCCCATGACTGCACCAATCCCTTCGCTTTGGACAGAAAGATTTTCTCCTCTAGTGAGAGGAAGGTGAATGATTTTGTCACGACAAATGATTTCGAGTCGGTTCTTAGGTAATCAATCCATGCTAATGATTATGTCCAAGTTGTCTAGTGTGACTGGCATGAGGTCAATCTCAAGCTTATGACCAACCAATCCGTGTTTAAATCCCTTAAGAATGTGGGTTGCTTCAATTATCTAACCATCTGCTATCTCAATAGTGTACTTGGTTTCTAATAGAGTTGGAGTACTAATGTACCAACTTGAAGATTGTGAAGTCATGCTGAGATTTCTAATGAGACCCGTGCTTATAAGGTAAGCGTCGGTCAAGGAAAAAGGTTCACATGTAGGAAGGAAAATCTAATGAATTATAGATTCCAGTAATACAAGGAATATGTCGTATGTTTAAGTAATCACATTCAACTGTTGGTTGGTTAGATTAAATCCCCGTTTTCTAATGTCATTGGAACAACTGGATATGCTAGGGTATAAATCTAATTAGACTAAGGATTAGTCACCGGATAAGACAATAGGGTCAAGTGAGATTTATTGTTGGAGCGTGTTAGATTAGAAAGAATTCCACAAATTCCGCTTACATACTTGGAGTCGATAAGTTTTCCATGAGATTCTATGAGATTTTCAATCAAGATGGTTTATGTGATCACGTTTGGATGAGATTCTTCAGGTCACAAGGACTCTTACATGAGTGAGAATAACGTTGATGGATTCCATTGATGATAGTTCAGTGTGTCTGTAAATATCTTCAACCTGATAATCGCGTCTATCAATTGTTGAACAGGTTTAACGATACCAACTAGTCGTTGAGCGGGTTACGAGAATTTCTACGGACAGTGGAAACTTAAGTCTGTAATTCAAATATTAGGACCATTTATCCACACACTAGGTTTCACCAGGATTTACATACACCTCAAATTACTAATACGTGTACAGCCGTAATGATAATTTGTTTTGCATGCTCACCCTAGTTCTCCCTGTCGTGTGTCATAATGTCCTTTAGCATGTATTGATGAGTACAAAGTGTTGTCAGATATGATAAGTCATTGAGAAGCTTAGCCATCAACTATAAGTTGATCAACTAGGACTCATATCAGGATGAGTAGTCAGGAATCGTTTGATCCTAGTATTCACTCGAGTTGAAACACAATACAAGGGTCCAATCCTGCGGATTGTAAGTGAATCATGCACGCGAAATTCGACTTCGAGAAGTGAAACTAATTCGTGGATACGAGTTACACGAAGCAGCAAAGTAGCCGTCCTTCCAACTGAGTCAGGATAGGGTCTGAGTATGTAATGAGCTATGCGTTCTCAACATTGTGATCAATCTATCTTCAACAGAATATCGACCAAAGACGCGAGCCCATGGCTTGGGAAAGTGATGACATATACGTGTCAATGGATTCTGCCATAATGCGAGCAACGGTCTGCCTTCACTCGGCGTATTGTTGCTAGTGGGTACAGTAGGGACTCACCTCCGACTATCCCAACTCCCAAAGAGACATGTGCTAGCTGAATGTCGTCCATAACATGGACCTGAGAAAGCGCACGAAACCCGACAGGTAATGGTGGTGTAAGTGACTCCTCCGAAGGCTCCATCTCGCAGACCTCGGACGGGAGTGGATGTTGTTCTGGTGATTCCCCGAGTGTCGCTACTGGGAATGATGATGCAATGCTAATGATGTGTCCTTTGTCAACAGAGGGTGATATGGTTGGTGTTAACCTGCCTGCACTGCAATGTACGTATGTATGCTTTGTATCAGGTATGAGTATCTATGCCATGTAACTAATGCGTGAGGTTATAGTCTAGTATGCAATCCTAGTTCTCTATAACCAATGGCTCTGATACCAGTCTTTCGCACCCCCAAATTTCCACTAACGAAGTTTTATCGTTTGGTGCGTGATAAATCAGGATCTCAGTCATTAGTTACATCAAACGACACAATATGGGACTCAAATTGAAATATTATAAAAGTTCAGAGTAAACACGGAAGCGTTTAAATAAGAAAATAAATGCGCAAAACAAGCGCGCCCAAGTTTAGTTTAATAAAACAAGTAATTTGTTTTAAATGTTTGTATGAGGATGAAATGATAGTAGGACTCCATGCATGTCCTAAGTGTGCAACTTGTGCTTTAGCGATCTGAGAAACACGTAAAAAAAAGTGTCAACACAAGGTTGGTGAGTTCACAGGTTTACAAGTGAATAAACTGCTTGAGTGTTTGCAGGATCCACATACGTAAGTCACACCTATTGCTAGCTAGACAATGTACAAGTTACTCTAAGCGTTCGCAACCGAAGCTGACTGTTTGTGTTTGAGATGCCTTCCGCCATTGCTAACATCAACAATGGCAAGTGTTTAGGACAATTTACACCCGTTCGACCTCCAATCAAGTTAGCGCGACTAACTCGGGTGGGGTTTGTCAAACCTAGTAGTACTACTCAAATTTCCTCGCTATACTCCATATATTAGTGGTCCGAGTGTGTAAGGACTTTGCATGTTATGTTTGCACTTAGGTAAACAATTGGTAGTGAAATACTATGTGATCCATGTCCGTTCATATGTATGTCTCTCCCCGGCGGGAAGACAAGTAAACGGATGTCTGTTCGTATGCATGTTTCTTCCCAACGGGAAACAAGTAAAATGTTGTTTGTTTGTATGCATGATTCTTCCCAACGGGAAAACAAGTAAAATGATGTTTGTGTATATGCATGTTTCTCCCCCAGTAGGAAAACAAGTAAAAGGGGTCGTGAAAACTCACCTGAGCTGCGAACGGATAGATAACACCACACAAGGATGCAAGTTGAAAATACAAGAGTTTGCTAGCGGACAATCTACCGATTCCCTAGAATACGATTCACAACTGTTATGGACACATGGGATTTCGTGATGACGACACGAAATGGTTGAGCATCCTAAAACATGCTTAGAATTAACGAGTAAACAATCGTGTCATCAGAAATCTAAGAATTTTTAGTTTAGTAATTATAATAAATGTGATACGTATCAAACATCCCTAAACATGAGTTAAATATATATCATTGTTTCGTTTGTCTATTTGAGTTACATGACTTTATTTAATAATATAAATAATTATATTATTTCAAAACGTGAGAATGATAATCAATATGAGCTATAAAATCCAATCCGATTACAAAACCATTGTTTTCTTGTTTTATGGATTTAATAATTATTTAGGGAATAATAAATTATATTATTTTTAGGTTATACAAAATGCTCAAAAATACATTATAAATTAGATCCCGAGCATATGGGAGTTTTCGGGGTTCAAAACGTACTAATAGGTTCTTAAAATGATATAGAGATTTGTTTTTAAAAAGGAAATCAATGGAAAAGTCCCCAAAAAAATATCAAAGGAGACCGGATTCGAACCCGGGTCTCCTGTGAACAAGCCATTCTACTCAACCAACTGATCTGGGGTACAACTTGTGATCAAAACTCAGCCCATTTGGTTTTAACATCCCTAGACCCCAAGCTCTTTTCCCTTGACACGATTCGGATCCAAACTCCATCCCAAAACCATCGAATTCGACTATGATTGAAGCAAAAGACATAGGGGTTTTGTAAAGCGGTGTATTTCGAATCTACAGGTATCTTTAATTGCAAAAACAACGAGTTTTAAATCCTTAATTCCAGTTTTGAAATTCAAAACCCTAGTTTCAAGAACACGGTTCAATTTGATCGAATTCGATAATGTTTTCAGTTGAAATCATGGCGCTTTTAATGAGTGAGGATTGCGAATCTATTCATGTGGTTTAATTTGATTGAGATTGTGTTTAAGATAAAAAACCGCAAAATGTTTTATACATTAACCCTAGTTTATAGATTTCTTTCTACTCGGTGTTGTTTGTTGCATTTTAACATAGGGTTATCATCACACATGGTATTGCGAAGCTAGTGGTAGGTTTTAATTGCATTTAAACGGAGTCTATGGTGATGATCGCTTAACCGTATACGTTAAGAACCGTAGAATTGGTTCTTTATCGGATCGATGTTTTAAGCCTCAATTATCATGGGGCTTTCAATCTATGGATAAAAACGAAACTAAGGATGTGATTAGTTACCATAATTGATGTTGAATTGGTTAAGTTCGACTAAGATGGGTGTCGAATTTGCGTGATTTAATCTCCGGCAACACAGGTTCTCTTTCCGATCGAATTGGTGTATGAAACAGTTTCGGCTTGATGCGATTAAGTTGTGAGAGTGTTCAATTTCAGAGAACAATGACCGAGACGAATGAATTTGATGGCTTTGCAATGAAGGTTGACGGTTTAAGATTTGAATCCCATAATTGGGATTAATTTGAATCATTAACACTCATTAATAACTCAATGATGAACGATAACGCCATTAGTAATCTTTTCAGTTACGAATTCGGCCAGATATTCGGTTATGGGTAGCGAATTTGAGTGAAGAGCAATTGCAGTTTGACTTTACAAAGTCAACATGAAAGATTACCCTCAATTTTGACACTCTAAAGTCAACGTGATTGATTTTAGGTTAAATACACACTAGTCCTTTTAGTTTTAGTTTAAGTATTGACAGAATTAGTCCCTTAAACTTGAAATGAGTTAACTGGGTTAAGAAATAACTAGATTTTAGTAAACTAAGTTAACCGGAATTTGTCGGGTGTCACACTTTAAAGGCCGATATGCCTTGTGTTCTAGCTCTACCGGTAGATGACACGCCTTTCCATAAACCATCCTAAAGGGTGTGGTCCCAATAGGTATTCTGAACGCTGTTCTAAATGCCCATAGCGCGTCATCTAACTGGTCGGACCAATCTTTCCTATTCTTCCCGACAGTCTTCTCCAAAATCCTCTTCAGTCCTCGATTCGCATTCTCGACTTGCCCGCTGGTCTGTGAATGATAGGCAGTGGAAACCGATGGGTGACCCCATAGGGTGACGACACCTTCTCCATCTGGGCATTGTAGAAGTGCGTGCCCTTATCACTAATCAAGGCTCTGGGAGTACTGAATCTGCTAAACAACTTCTTCATAAATCCCACCACTACTCGGGTGTCATTAGTAGGTAAGGCTTGAGCCTTAACCCACTTAGAAACATAATCTATCACCACAAAAATGTATTGGGTCCCTCGTGATGCAGGGAATGGACCCATGAAGTCAATACCCCAAATGTCAAATACTTCAACTACCTAGATCGGGTTATTGGGCATCTCATTCCGGGATAAGATGTTACCGGTGCGTTGACACGCATCACACCGTGTCACTAACTAGTTAGCATCCTTAAACACTATCGGCTAATAAAAACCAGAATCGAACACCTTCTTCACGGTGTAAGAGCGCTCTTTGTGACGTGTCACTAACTAGTTAGCATCCTTAAACACTATCGGCTAATCGAACACCTTCTTCACGGTGTAAGAGCGCTCTTTGTGACCTCCTGTCAGTCATTCATTGCAGTGCCTAAGAATCTCTAGACCTTCGTCCTTACACACTTCCTCAAAACTCTGTCAGCTCCTACTCGAAACAGATGTGGAGCATCCTAAATATAGTGATTGGCATTAGCAAAGAATTTACGCCTCTGTTGTGATGTCATGCCCTTAACCACTAAACCGTTAGCTAAATAGTTTGCGAGGTCAGAGAACCATAGCAAACCTTGCTCCTCAGCACTCACATAAAACACCGGCTCCTCGTCCGGTCTCACACTCACCATCATCAAGGACCCATGGGGAAATCTGTCCCCTATGGCCTCCTCCCTGATCTCTTCCCTACCGGGATCCTCTAATCTCGACAAATGGTGGACCGCCACATTCTATGTTCCCTTCTTATCTTTAATTTCAATATCAAACTCAGAAAGCAAGAGAATCCATCGAAACAATCTAGGTTTGGCATCCTTCTTTGCGAACAGGTATCGCAATGCCGCATGATCAGTATACACGTTGATTTTAGAGAGCACTAAATAGGAACAGACTTTGTCAAACGCAAACACCATCGCTAATAACTCTTTCTCGGTAGTTGTGTAATTTTGTTACACCCGACAATTTTAGATTAACCTCGTTAACTTAAACTTCGTTATCTTACAAACTCAGTTAATTCAGTTACAAACCACAAGGACTAAATCTGCCATATCTCAAACACATACACAGAAAACTACAAGGACTGATCCTGTCATTACCTAAAACTCGATTGTTGACTTTTGAAAGTCAAAATTGTGTGTTCTAAGTCAAAATTCAAACTCATAACTCCAAACCATTCGAATTCGTGACTGTGATGAATGGCATTGATGATCTCGACCACACCCTAATCATTTCCATACGTTTTTGATCGATAATGATTACGAATTAATCATATTAATCTCACTTAAACCGTAACCGTCGACCCCTTTAACTAAAACCTTCATATTAGGCCGATTTCGATTACAATTGTGAAATCAAACACTCCACTCACACTAGTCGAACCCCTCTGAACGTTCTGCACGTTCCAATTTGGCCGAAAAAGAAACCAGAGACGCCGGAGATCAAGCATTCGGAGTCGGAACTGTTGCCTAGTCAACCTGCATCAATTCAAACCTAATACAGGTAATAAAACACACCCTCATATTCGTATCAACATCTAGAACAAAAGCCCTTAACTATTCAGGGCTTACAACATCGAATTGAACTCGAACGAATTCTAGGGTTTGTCGCATAAACTGAGCAATTGAACCCTAACCTACACCTTGTTTCAATCAAATTAAACTACACAGATAATTTAGCAATCCCCCACCCATCGAAAGCCCTATGAATCCAACTCCTAATTTTATCAAATTACTCCAATTTGATTACGTGTTCAAAACCTAGGGCTTCGGATGTTCTGAACAAGAATTAATCGACTTAAACTTGATGTTTTTGCAATTAACCTCACCTATAGACTCGCAATCCACCGATTAGAAAAACCCCTAAGCCTCTGTATCCAATCGCGATCGTTCCATAGGGAGGAGAAACTCAGAGGTTTAGATGTTAAAATCTAATGGGATTGGTCATTGACGCGATACCCTAGCGGGCGAGAGTGGTTAATCTGTTGTGTTGTTGTGGGTAAGACCCGGGTTCGAAACCCACCCACTGCTTTATTTTTTTAGAGCTACTTTTAACTAATTATTTTATACAAAACTCATCCCTATATTATTTTAATGTTATATTAGCATGATTTGTCACTGTGTGCTCGGGATTAACTTTTTAATTAATTCTAAGTATTATTTTTATTTTAAAAATAATATATTTATCTATATTATAGTTTTAACAATTATTTCTCTCACGAAAACGTATTATTTACTCTGTAGTAAATTGCCAACCTTATATCTAGTTGTGTTTCACACATATCATGTCCTTACTAGATACCAAACTAGGGATTTCCTAATCCCGATGTCAAGGTTCCTTTTCGTTAATCAGAAACGTATTTATGACGTCCAATCTTCCCGTATTGTTGTCACATATCCTTACGTGTGCCTAACTATCACAATCATATTCTACGGCATTCGTAGACAGTTCACTTGCAATCTATTTGTGGTTTTCTTGCATTCCTTGTTGTGGTACTATTTGCTACATTCTGCACATCTCAGGTAAGTTTCATGACCCCTTTTCTGTTTTAAACTAGGGAGAGAAAACATGACACAAACATATGATTTTTGTAGTTCTTATATGTCACATGTTAAACTAAGCATAACATTCTATCGTGAAAGTCCTTACACATCGATCCTTTTAATATGGAATTAGCAAGGTAATCTTGAGTAGTACTACTGGGTTTGAGAAACCCCACCCGCGTTAGTCGCGCTAACTCGACTGGAGGTCGAACGAGTGTAAAATTGACCTAACACATCACCACTGTTGATAGACATCAAACACAAAACAGTCAGCTTCGGTTTCGAGCTCTTTAGTAACTTGAACATAGGTTAGCTACCTATTGATATATTTAGAATGTGCATTATCCGGCCATCATTATTTATAACTGAAAGGTGTGAAATCACCAACGTAGCGTTGACAAATTTTCTTAACATGTTTTCTCAGGTCGCTAAGGCATAAGTACACGATTAGGACATGCATGGGAGTCCATTATTATTGCAAACATTTAAACTATTTACTTGCTTTTAAACAACTTGGTTTTTGGGCGCGTTTGTTTTGCGCATTAAATACTTTACTTTACGCTTCCGCATTTACTCTGAATATTTAATGGTTTTTATTAAAATCATATAGTGTCGTTTGATATGACTAATGACTGAGATCCTGGTTTGTCACGGTCCCCGCAGCGGATTGCCGTTTGTGGATTTTAGGGGTGTGACAGATTGGTATCAGAGCCATTGGTTATAGAGAACTAGGATTGCATACTAGACTATAACCACACACATGCATTACTTACACGACACAGACATTCAAACATGGCACTTACACCTTACATTACAGGAATGTTGACTCCACCTACATCCCCAGCTAACCAGGAACCTGATGTTCCTACTGTACCTTCAATCGAACCTAAGAGGCATTGATTGAACCCCATTGACAACACCGTGGTGTACGACGAGCCCTTTATTATTTGTGTCAGGGATAATACGCAGGACTGGCACTAGTATCCTGACATGATCAGGAGCTGGGTTCGTCAGGAGCAGGCCCCACCCCCGCACGTTGCTGACACTCTGTAACACCCAAAAATTCAACCCAATTTAAACATTTTTAAACACAAGGAAGTTAGGTCCTAAAACGACATTTAACGTATCCACTCATTATGTTTTACAAACAAGAACCAAACTAACATAATTTCGACAAATTAGTTTAAAAAAACTTACTAACAAGTTATCCGTAACTTGTAACAACCCCAAATAGTTTGTAAAGACTCTATACGAGAAGAATAACAAAAACCAATTACTAAACATGTCCACGAGAATATAATCCACATGATGCGAGACCCGAGATCACTCCGGAGCTTTCCCTACATTCAAAACATCAATTTGAACATAGTTAGTAAAGATAAGTAGCCCTGGGGACCTTCCACAAGTCCGTACAACAACGACATGCCAAAACCCCAAAAACCCAAAAATTCCAGCATCTACCAGACCCAAATGGGCGTATCATACGCTCCGGCGTATGATGCACTGCCCGGGCATATGATGCGCTGGCAGCAAGTCAAACATGCCCCAAAATTAATTTTCAGCCTATGCAACCCCCCGTCGACTGACCCGTTTGCATATTTAGGATATTAACCATCATAAACTCATGTTTAAACTACATTTATGATCACTTACATGTTCTAACATATATTTGTTAGTTATCAACCCCAAAACCCGAGTACTACTACTCGTATTTAACACTTGAAGTGTTTGACTTCAAGTTCAATCATTTAAGTGTTTAGGTATACAAAGACCTATAACTTAGACGTGTATTGACCTATACAAGTCCTCACCTTTCACCATTCATCAAATTGACATATCCACATGTCTATTGCGAGAACCACCACTCGCTTTCTCGCATGGAGTATTTGACTCCATGCCGACCCATGAAGTATCCACACTTCATGTCACCCCTGAAGTATTTGACTTCACTTTCACCCGTGAAGTACTTGACCTCACTACCACCTGTGAAGTATTTGACTTCACGTAAACACCTCCATGAAGTATCCACACTTCATGTAATCAACCAATTTACCGTTTTAGTACCAACGGTTGACTTTTACCACATTAAGTCAATTCTAGACTAATGTTACTACATTCTACATTTTGGTTGACTCTTGACCACATTGAGTCATTTACACCATTTAACCACATTTGTACATTCATGTTTGATTATTAACCACGTAGTCTAAATACATCTATTTACCTCATTTGCATATTCAAGTTTGACTATTAACCACATAGTCTAATTACACCCTTTTACCACATTTGCACATTTAAGTTTCACTATTACCCACATAGTCTAATTACACCTATTTACCACATTTTCACATTCAAGTTTGACTATTAACCACATAGTCTAAATACATATATTTACCACATGTGCACATTCAAGTTTGACTATTAACCACATAGTCTAATTATACCAAATCAACATATTTGTTTGACCCTATACAAACTAAAGTCAAAATACACCAATTCTACCATTATCCACAATGGATTGACTTATTCATAATTCCTCCATGAAGCATCCACACTTCATGTATTCAATCAAGATTACCGTTTTACACTTACGGGTCGACTCAACAACATATTAAGTCAATTTAAAACCGCATTCCACGATTCACCAATTAGATGACTCTAACTACCTTTAGTCTTTTATTCCATTTAACCACATTAGTTAATATAATTTGGCTAGTTACCACTTAAGCCAATTTACACAGATTATTACACATCAATGGTTTAGCTTGACTAAATTTCCACATTGAGTCAAACATACAAGTTCTACCATAACAATTAAGCATTGACTTTATACCACACAAGTCAAGCACATTAATAACATGTAAATAGCATACCATATAAACTACTTACACATATACTACATATCTAATACTAAGTACGTGCAAAGCACTTACCTTTGCCAATAAAGATTCCAATTCTTCTTCCAAGCTAGCCACTCCATACCTTGATCACCTAAACAATCCACTTGTTTAGTAATCTAATAAACTCCTATAAAATCACCAATTTGAGGTTTGCCACCCACCCAAGATCTTATGATCATTACTATCATCTAACCTTGGTTTATTAAGCTCCATACAAGCTTTTAACCATTACTAAACCAATTCTACCCATTTTGACCCGTTAAGAATTTCACCCAATTTCCACAATTTCATCAATTCATGATTCACCAATTCAATTGAGTTTTATGCTTGAAAGTGTGTTTATATTACACCATAAACACTTATACATACTCAATTCACCATTTGAACACTTCCAATTATAAAACCCCCAAATTAGGTTCTCAAGAACCCTAATTTCCAAATCAGCAAATTGATTGAGGTTTCTTATCAATTAAAGTGTCTATTACCACCATAAACACTTACCAATCCTCAATCCATCAATTAAACATCTCCAATTACAAAACCCCCAATTCACCCTCAAAAACCCTAAATTTATGATTCTTGGATTAGGTGTTAAATGGGTGTTATTAACCACTCTTTACCACTAATCAAGCTAGGTTTTTAACTTTAAACAAGTTACTAACCATAATCAACCACCAATTCAGCCCTTAACTTGATTTTTACAAAAAACCACAAAGAACATGAATCAATGGAGGTTTTGGAGGAGAAATGATACATACATGAAGTCTAGATGAAGATGAACACCTCAAATGCCACTGATTTCACATGCAAATCTTTAATTTCGGGTTTGGCTCCTTCTCCCCCCCCCCATCTTTCTCTTGCAATTCGCGACACACACTCACACTCCATGGAGTGTGTGTGTCACCATTTTCACCACCATATAAATCAGCTTTGGCTGATTTACACAAACGGTCCCTCAACTTCAGTTTTGACCCGCTTTTTACCATAAGTTACTTAAAACCCTTAACTTGCAACACAATACCCTCCAAACTTCCATTTTATTTATTTACACCCTCTTACAATATAATATGTATATTATATGATGAAACCCAGAAGTTGGTTCGTTACACACTCCTTCTTCTTCATAAACCCTACCACCTCTATTATACCCACCAGAGCAGGCATTTGCTGCCTTTGTAGCAACGATGGACCGGGAGATCCGAAACATGCGCGATGCGGCGGGCGAGATTACCGGGTTGTTGCTACAAGGAAGTCAAGCTAGCCAGAAGATTAAGAAACTGACAGCGGACCTAGGAGAGACTGACAAGGTGTATGACAACATGGTGGCAGCATTCCAGGAGTTACAGACCCGTGTGAATGTACTACAGGTTAATCTTGGAGTGGTTGAGAACAGAATTGAGGAACTAGAGGCGTAGCTTGCGGCTGCCAATGCAGTAGGATACACTCAGGATGTTGAACTCGAGAAAGAACTGGCTGAGGACGATGATGACGGCTCGGTTATTTCTTTAGTTGGGAGTTGCATATGACATCCTATCCTTATTTATCTTTTCTTTCTAAACCTAGATGGGTAGGGTTGTTCTCATCCAACAAATATTTCTGTATTTTGATATTTTAGTAGAAATTACTTTGTAGCCCTTACAATTTATTTAATGAAGAATTACGATTGAAATATTAGATGTTGTGTTTTAATTCTTCTTTTGCTTACTTGTACTTGTATGATGATAATATGCGATATATTTTCTCATTATAGTATTTTTTTAATGTAAAGATCATGTCTGGACGTGGCCGTGGACGTGGTGGACGTAATGGTGGTCGTGGTAATATCAACATGACCGCAGTCGAACTTACTTCGCTCATGAATGAACAAGTGGTTGAAGCCTTAGCAACCAACCTAGCTGGAGGTAAATTAATCATCTACCGACTTTACCGGGTCGACTCAATTTTTTTCTCTCGAATTTGGTATCCTTAAACGGTATCTATGTTTCCAATCCAGGTCAACACAATAACCAGTAGACTTGCACTTTCAAAACCTTCATGGACTGCAAGCCCCACACGTTTAGTGGTGCTGAAGAAGCTGTTGGTTTGCTCTGTTGGATCAAGAAAGTTGAATCGGTATTTGCTATGTGCAACTTCCCTAGGCGAACCAGGTCAAGTATGCCCCCGGTATACTCGAGGGTCCCGCCCTTACTTGGTGGAACTCTCAGGTCCAGATGTTAGGTCTGGACATGGCTAACACCCTACCTTGGGAGGAGTTCAAGACTATGCTGAGGGAGGAGTACTGTCCTCGTGACGAAATTCAGAAACTTGAGGGCGAATTTTAGAACTTAAAGATGAAGGGTTCCGAGATTGAGATTTATACTACCCGCTCTCATGAGTTAGCAGTCATGTAACTCCAGCCTACAAGAGGATCGAGAGATACATCGATGGCCTAGTACCTCAAATTCAAAGCCTGGTTACTTCCTCTAACCCTACCAGCATTTAGCAAACTATCAGGCTGGCTCATAGACTGACCGACCAGGCTGTAACATAAGGTAACCTACCCCCGAGAGGCACAGTTACCAAAGCTATTAACAGCAATAAGCGTAAGTTTGATAGCAACACCAGCTCCAAGACTTTTTAGTCTAACCCACCCCTACAACAGCAACATCGTAAGTATGAGCCTACAAAGACCTTTAATCAGTCTACCTCTTCAGGTCAGAATCAGGGTACTTATGCTGGAAATTACCCTAAGTGCAACAAGTGTTTTTTCACCACAATGGACCATGTGATAAGTATCGTTGTCAACAGTGTGGTAAAATGGGCCATGCTGCAAAAGACTGTAGGGGTGAGCTTCAACCTAAGCAAACGTCTCAGCAACAGGGATCTACAAGGGGTTGCTATGAATGTGGAATCAGTTGAAACGAAACAGTGGAAATAATAACGACAAAAACCAGGGCAATGAAAACGGTAACAACAATGGAAATGGTGCGAAGGGTCGAGCCTTTGTGATTGGTTCAGGGGAAGCAAGGAATGATCACAATGTGGTTACCGGTAAGTTCCTCCTAAATGATTGTTTTGCTTCTGTCCTTTTCAATACTGGTGCTGATAGGAGCTTCATATCCAAAAATCTTAGTAATCTGTTAAAAACAACTCCAACCCTATTAGAAACCATGTACACCATAAAGATAGCGGATGGTCAGATAATCGAAGCAACCCACATCCTTAAGGGATGTAAACTAGGATTGGCTGGTCATAAACTTGATATCGATCTTATGCCGGTCACACTTGGCAGTTTCGACATAATTGTTGGTATGGATTGGTTATCCAAAAATCAAGCCGAATTCATCTGTCGAGATAAAATTGTTCGCCTTCCTCTCCCTAGTGGAGAATCCCTTTCTATCCAAGGCGAAAAGAGTGGTGCAGCTGTGGGCATCATATCCTTCATAAAAGCGCAGAAGTGTTTACGTAAAGGTCATATAGCTATTCTAGCCCTTGTCGCCGAACAACCATCTGAAGAGAAGAAGATTAATGACATTCCGATCATACATGACTTTCCAAAAGTATTTCCCGAGGACTTTCCTGGGCTCCCACCCCACCGTCAGGTCAAATTTCAGATTAACCTAACACTTGGAGCAGCGCCTATTGCTCGAGCACCATATAGACTTGCACCTAGTGAGTTATAAGAATTATCCACACAACTACGAGAGTTGTTGGATAAGGGTATCATCCGACCTAGCTCATCTCCATGGGAAGCCCCAGTATTGTTAGTCGAAAAGAAAGATTGGACTTTCCGTATGTGTATCGATTACCGCGAGCTGAATAATGTGAATGTCAAGAATTGTTACCCACTTCCATGTATTGATGATCTGTTCGATCAACTTCAAGGGTCGAGCTTCTATTCAAAAATCTATCTGAGGTCCGGTTATCATCAGCTGAGAGTTCGAGATGAAGACATATCCAAAACTGCATTCAGAACCTGGTACGCCTATTACGAGTTTTTGGTCATGCCATTCGGACTAACCAACGCACCCGTGGTATTCATGGATCTCATGAATCGAGTGTGTAAACCTTTCCTTGATCAGTTTTTCATCATCTTGATTGATGACATCCTCATCTATTCCAAGAGCAAGGAGGAGCATGAGTAGCATCTGCGTTTAATTCTTGAACTCCTGAAGCAAGAGCAGTTGTATGCCAAATTTTCCAAATGCAATTTTTGGATTCGCGAGGTTCAATTTCTAGGACATGTACTCAATGAGAAAGGAATACATGTTGATCTAGCTAAAGTAGAAGCCATCAAGAATTGGGCAGCGCCAACGGCTCCAACAGGAGTGCGACAATTTCTAGGTTTGACTGGCAACTACCGTCGATTCATCGAGGGATTCTCAAAGATCGCTCAACCTATCACCGCCCTAACTTATAAAGGTACTATGTATAACTAGGGTGACACCCAGGAATCAGCATTTCAGCTGCTAAAGCAGAAACTCTGTAGCGCACCCATCATATCTCTACCAGAGGGAACGGATGACTTCATAGTGTATTGCGATGCTTCCATTCTGGGTCTCGGTTGTGTGTTAATGCAATGCGAGAAGCTTATCGCATACGCTTCCCGTCAGTTGAAAATTCAAGAGAAGAACTATACGACCCATAATTTGGAGTTGGCAGCCGTGGTGTTTGTATTGAAAATCTGGAGACATTACTTGTACGGTACCAAATGCACCATTTACACCGATCATAAGAGTCTTTAACACATCTTCGAATAGAAAGAGTTGAACATGCGACAGCGTCGGTGGATCGAACTCTTTAATGATTATGATTGTGCTATTAAGTATCATCCGGGCAAGGCTAACTTGGTAGCCGATGCCCTAAGTCGAAAAGAAACCAAACCCAGACGAGTCCAAGCGTTACAACTTACTATTCACAACAGATTACCTGATCAAATCCGTAATGCTCGACTCGAAACCCTAAAAGAGGAAAACCTACCGTTAGAATCCACGCGTGGCATGGAGAAACAACTTGAGGTTAAATCGGACGGCCTTCGCTACTGTAAGGCCCCAAACCCGGGAGGCCTCACTTGTTGGATTTACTCGTTCACAAACAGTTATTAAACTTGAATATCAAATAACGCAGCGTAAAATTTCATTAAACATACTCATAACATCGTTCAACATGCGGAAGCGTAACATAGTCTAATACATAAACTAATCATAACGGGATGCCAGTCTTCATGATCCACCGGGTAACTCTTCTCGCTACCGAGCATCACCGACCATCATCCATACCTGCCTTAACCTGAATGTACATACTAAAAAGTCAGCTACGCTGGTGAGTTCCAGTTTTTCATTCAATTTATAAAATGGTTCATCATTCAATAACTCATTAGGGTTTAACATCATGTATAAGAAAACAGGGTCTTTCGTTCCTCATTAAAAACATCCAAACATTTATCATCATCAAAGCATTTATCATCATCATGAACACCGTTGAACGGATCGTTCGATTAAAACATTTAACATTCATTTATGTCATACATTACTATCTAAATCAGTGTTACCATTCGTTCCATCACCTAGTATTGTATTGCCCCTATGGCTTAACTGCACGAAGACCGACAATACAATACATTCCGTCAATTCCCTTTTGTATTGCCCCCAAGGCTTAACTGCACGAGGACCGACAATACCCCTTTAGTTGCCCCTATGGCTCTCCTGTCCATAACACCGTCGGATCACAATTTAACCTCAATAGGGTCACGTTAACCCATGAGTAACCATCGTTACTCCCATATCAGTTGTACAACATCGAAACCATTGACATGCCACAAAGACACTGCCCCTGTTGTTCTTATGGCAGCTATGGCTCGCTGTCCATAATCTACCACAAGGCTGGGAATTACATTCCCAGACTTCATTCGTCAATTCCCTTCCTTCGACAGATTAGATTTGTAATGACTTCTTTAAAACCTTTGCCCTTTTCTTTTCTTTTCATAAAACATTTCATCCATTTTCAAAACCATTTTCCTTCATTTTAAACCATTTCTTTATAAACATTTCATTCGTAAACATTCCATTCATAAAACTTTCTTTCCATAAACCATTCATTCCAAATCATTTCATTTCGTAAACATAGTTTCATAAACATCATTTCGTAAAACATCATTTCGTATGTATGCACACCAGCCTGAAAACATTATATAAAACATTTAAAAGAGGGCTTCTAGAACTCACCTGATAAGCTAATCTGGGTTGTCCTAAACAAAGGTCCCACAACGTCACTTCCGATCTGAATTGATTAGTTAAATACACATCAGACCAACCCCCGACTCTAACGGTTTAACCTTCTAAACATACTGACTTTACCTAAACAACCTGATGCCTGCACACTTAGCAAGTGCGCAGGGCCTTGCTCTTGTGTACTTAATAAGTGCACAAACCTCGCTTCATGCGTACTTGATAAGTACACATGATCCTCTTCATGCGTACTTGATAAGTACGCAGGACCCTATTCCTGTGTACCTGATAAGTACGCAGGATCTGCTTCTCTGCAGAAACCCTGACTTTCGCCTTCGGGTCTGATCACGTCAAGATCCCGAACTTGTTTACATTCAAAACGTTTTCTTTTCATTAAGGAATTCAAAACTATGTTTTTCTTCCAGTTTCATCCGTAAAAACGTCACATTTTGGTCCAAAACGAACAAAAACTCAGATCTAGGCTAGATCCTTACCTGTATCGAGCTTCTGATCCGGAGGTTCTTCTCCCAAGCTCTGGAGCTACTCACTTCTTCAATCCCGGGTTGATCCGCCAACTTTCTCTCTCTATGGTTTCTCTCTCTATGGTTTCTCTCTCTAGATGTTGCAAACGAGAGAAATGGGTGGTGACCTTGGCTATTTATAGGGGGCTCCCCTTTAAACCCACAAGCCCATCCGGCCCGGCCCGTCATGCCTCGTTCGTTTATTCTGTTATTATAACTGTCGTTTTATTTTGGGATGTTACAACTACTTTTCAGAACGAATATGGGTCCCAGTGTACGGGAACTTAAGGGAACTTGTAATGGATGAAGCACACAAGTCTCGCTATTCTATTCATCCTGGTTCCGATAAAATGTATCATGACCTGAAGGTGCTGTATTGGTGGCCGAACATGAAAGCTGATATAGCCACCTATGTGAGCAAGTGCCTGACCTGTTCAAAGGTCAAATTCGAATACCAAAAGCCGTCTGGTTTGCTCCAGCAACCAGAAATCCTGATGTGGAAATGGGAGCAGATTTCCATGGACTTTATCAACAAACTACCTCGAACTCCTAGCGGATGCGACACCATCTGGGTGATCCTAAATCGGTTAACCAAATCCGCTCATTTTCTTGCAATCAAAGAGACTGATAAGATGGAAAAGCTAACTCATATTTATCTTAAAGAAGTAGTCTCCGGGCACGGAGTGCCAATTTTAATCATTTCTCATCGAGACGCTCGATTCACCTCACGGTTCTGGAAATCCTTACAAAAAGCTCTAGGCACGCACCTGGATATGAGCACAGCGTACCATCCTCAAACAGATGGCCAGACTGAGCGTACGAAGATATGTTACGAGCTTGTGTAACTGACGTTGGTAACAATTGGGAAACCCATTTGCCTTTAGTAGAGTTCTCCTACAATAACAACTATCATACTAGCATCAAAGCAGCACCGTTCGAGGCATTGTACGGACGGAAATGCCGATCACCTATTTGTTGGAATGAAGTTGGAGATAGCCAACTTACGAGTCCTGAACTTGTGCACAAAACCTTAGAGAAAATAGTTCAAATCCGAAATCGTATGGAGGCAGTCCGTGACCGTCAAAAGAGTTACGCCGATAAGTGTCGGAAACCGTTGGAATTTCAAGTGGGCGACATGGTTCTATTAAAAGTTTCACCTTGGAAAGGTGTAATCCGTTTTGGAAAACAGGGCAAGTTAAATCTATGTTATATTGGGCCGTTCAAAATAATGAAGAGAATTGGCCCAGTAGCGTACAAACTGGATCTACCTGAAGGACTTAGTGGTGTACACAACGTCTTTCATGTCTCAAACTTAAATAAATGCCTATCAGACAAGACACTCGTGGTCCCACTTGAAGAGTTAGAAATCGACGAACAGTTGCGCTTCTTTGAAGAACCGGTCTAAATCATGGATAGAGAAGTTAAGACTATCAAGCATAGTAAAATACCTATTGTCAAAGTTTGTTGGAAATCGAAACGCGGACCGGAATTCACATGGGAACGCGAGGATCAGATGATGCGTAAGTATCCTCAGATTTTCAAGAAGTCAACGGCAAACACATAAGGTACTATTTAAATTTCGGGACGGAATTTATTTCAATTAGGGGATGATGTGACATCCAGAAATTTTTTTTAATAATTTTTAGGAAACTAGCAACGTTACTTAATTTTCGGGACGAAAATTCTTTCAACATGGGTATGATGTGACACCCGACAATTTTAGATTAACCTCGTTAACTTAAACTTCGTTATCACACAAACTCAATTAATTCAGTTACAAACCACAAGGGCTAAATCTGCCATATCTCAAACATATACACAGAAACTACAAGGACTGATCTTGTCATTACCCAAAACTCGATTGTTGACTTTTGAAAGTCAAAATCGTGTGTTCTAAGTCAAAATTCAAACTCATAACTCCAAACCATTCGAATTCACGAGTGTGATGAATGGCATTGATGATCTCGACCACACCCTAATCATTTCCATAGGTTTTTTATCGATAATGATTATGAATTAATCATATTAATCTCACTTAAACCGTAATCGTCGACAAACCTTCGTATTAGGCAGATTTCGATTACAATTGTGAAATCAAACACTCCACGCACACTAGTCGAACCCCTCTGAATGTTCTACACGTTCCAATTTAGCCAGAGAAGAAGCCGGAGACGCCGGAGATCAAGTATTTGTTTCAATCCAATTAAACTACACAGATAGTTTAGCAATCCCCCACTCATTGAAAGCCCTATGAATCCAACTCCTAATTTTATCAAATTAATCCAATTTGATTACATGTTCAAAACCTAGGGTTTCGGATGTTCTGAACAAGAATTAATCGACTTAAAATTGATTTTTTTTGCAATTAACCTCACCTGTAGACTCGCAATCCACCGATTAGCAAAACCCCTAAGCCTCTATATCCAATCACGATCGAAATCGAGGGAATTCAGGGGTGGAATGGATCGTGTACCATAGGGAGGAGAAACTCGGGGGTTTAGATGTTAAAATAAAATGGGACTAGTCATTGAAGCTATACCCTAGCGGGCGGGAGTGGTTAATCTGTTGTGTTATTGTGGGTGAGACCCGAGTTCAAAACCCACCCACTGTTTTATTTTTTTGGAGCAAATTTTAAGCAATTATTTTATACAAAACTCATCCCTATATTATTTTAATGTTATATTAGCACGATTTGTCACTAGAAAACAATTGTGTGCTCGGGATTAACTTTTTAATTGATTCTAAGTATTATTTTTATTTTAAAAATAATATATTTATCTATATTATAGTTTTAACAATTATTTCTCTCACAAAAACGTATTATTTACTATGTAGTAAATTGCCCACCTTATATCTAGTTGTGTTTCACACATATCACGTTCTTACTAGATATCAAACTAGGGATTTCCTAATCCCGATGTCAAGGTTTCTTTTCGTTAATCATAAATGTATTTAGGATGTCTGATCTGCCAGTATTGTTGTCACATATCCTTACGTGTGCCTAACTATCACAATCATATTCTACGGCATTCGTAGGCAGTTCACTTGCAATCTATTTGTGGTTTTCTTGCATTCCTTCTTGTTATACTATTTGCTACATTCTGCACATCTCAGGTAAGTTTCACGGCCCCTTTTCTGTTTTAAAGTAGGGAGAGAAAACATGACACAAACATATGATTTTTGTAGTTCTTATATATATCTCCTGTTAAGCTAAGCGTAACATTCTGTCATGAAAATCTTTACACATCGAACCGTTTAATATGGAGATAGCAAGGTAATCTTGAGTAGTACTACTGGATTTGACAAACCCCACTCGCGTTAGGTGCGATAACTCGACTAGAGGTCGAACGGGTGTAAAATTGACCTAACACATCACCACTATTGATAGACATGTGGACGGCATCAAACACAAAACAGCCAGCTTTGGTTGCGAGCACTTTAGTAACTTGAACATAGGTTAGCTACCTATTGGTATATTTAGAATGTAAATTATGTAGCCAACATCAAACACAAAACAGTCAGCTTCGGTGGAAGTGCTTATCTCTCCTTTGGCCTAAAACAGCCCTGACTGCATAATCACTTGCATCGTACATGAGCTCAATCTTAGCTCAATCTACTTCGATACCGGGATGTGAAACCTTGTGCCCAAGCACAATCCCCTCAGTCACCATGAAGTGACATTTCTCCCAATTAAGCATCAACTTCATCTCTATGCATCTCCTCATCATCTTCTCGAGATTTAGCAAACAATGATCGAATTAACTTCCGAAAAATGAAAAATCATCCATGAGAACCTCCATGGAAGTCTCGATTATGTCCTGAAAGATGGCCACCATGCACCTCTGGAAGGTGGTTGGAGCATTACACAACCCAAATGGCATACGCATGTACGTGAAGGTACCGTACGGGCATGTAAAGGTGGTTTTCTCCTGATCCTCCGACGCAATGGGGATCTGGAAATAACCCGAGAAGCCACCAAGGAAACAGTAGAACTGTTGCCCTGATAGGCGCTCCAGCATCTGGTCAATGAAAGGAAGGGGAAAGTGATCCTTCCTTATGGCATCATTCCGTCTCCTATAGTCAATGCACACTCTCCATCCGGTGACTGTCCTAGTAGGGTTCAACTCATCTTTCTCATTCTTAACAACTGTCATCCCACCCTTCTCCGGGACGTCCTGAGTCGGGCTTACCCATGTGGAGTCAGAAATAGGATATATCAATCCAACATCAAGGAGTTTAAGGACCTCCTACTTCACCACATCAGACATGTTAGGGTTAAGGCTCATTTGAGGTTGAACAACAGGCTTGTGCTCATCCTCCATAAGTATCCTATGCGTGCAGAAAGTAGGGCTGATGACCTTTATGTCTGTGAGTTTCCACGCAATGGCCTGTTTTTGTGCCTTCAACACACCTATCAACCTCTTCTTCTCCTCCTCCGTCAGTGCAGCAGAAATCACGACGGGTAAACCAACCTCGCCATCCAAGAAAGCATACTCCAAATGGTGAGTTGTTTCCTTAAGCTCAAGGGATGGTGGTGCCTCAACCGAGGGCTTCTCCTCCTCCCCGGTACTCACACCTCCGAGTACTCGGGAGGCTTACTAGCCGGGTGGCTCGGACCATGCTCCGGGGGAGCCTCAGTCTCAACCTCCTGGTTCTCCTCACCCAGGTGTTGTGTGTTAAGCAGGTCAACTCCACACACGTAGTCAAGGCAACGATCCATGTGAGATATGAATGTGTCTAGAAAGAACACAGAATCGTTGTAACCACTAGCGTTCTTCATCAACTTCTTGACATCAAAGGTGACGTTTTCATCCCCCACACGAAGTGTGATCTTACCGTCGTAAACATCGATCAAAGTCTTGGCAGTGTGCAAGAAGGGGCGTCACAGAATGAGCGGGACTCTATCGTCGACCTCCATATCGAGAATAACAAAGTCCGCACGGAAAACAAACTTATCAACCTTCACCAACAGATTTCCACTATTCCCCGTGGATACTTGACCGAGCGGTCGGCCAAAGATATGCTCATGCGTGTAGGGGCCGGATCTCCAAGGCCTAGCTTCTCAAAGAGAGAGTATGGCATTAGGTTGATGCTAGCACCGAGATTAGCCAACGCGTGGTGCACAGTCGAGCTACCAAACAAACACGGGATCGTGAAGACACCCAGATCTGCTAATTTCTCCGATAGCTTGTTCTGGACCACCGCAGAACATCTTTCATTTAGAGTGACAGTTGAAAGCTCCTCCAGCTTCTTCTTATTGGACAGAAGATCTTTAAGGAATTTAGCATATTTAGGCATATGCTGGAGTGCTTCAACGAAAGGAAGATTGATTTTGAGTTAGTTAAACAACTCTAGAAAGTGTCCATAATCGTTAGTATATTTCTGATGCATCAGGCGAGTAGGATATGGAACACGACTAAGATCGACATCGGGGGTCTTCTTCTTCCCCTCACTCTTCTCATCCTCCACTATCTTCTTAGCGGGAGACTAACCGTTAGGCACTGTACTTACTAGGACTCGCCTCTCGTGCACCCCTCCCGGAGTCTCCATCTCTATCTCATCATCTACCGGCTCTTCATCATCATACGTTGGCATCTGCTCTCTCTCCTCTCCTTTGCCACTACGGGTTGTCACCACCTTCCGAGTGGCTTTTGGGTTAGTCTTAGTACTACCCGAAAAGGAACCTCCTGATCTATCAGTCAGCTGTCGCACAATGTCTCCCACTATGCGCTGCAAATCTAAGAATGCAGATTGTTGACTCCTCAGTAATGTATCATGCTCCCTCAACTTATTCTGAGTCTCCTGATCCCTACTCACTAGATGTGCAAGCATCTAAGTCTGGGTAGCCAACATCTCCTCAATATTCTTCTCACTCCCACTGCTACCAGAACTCTGTCGTCCTTCTCCACCACCATACTGATTCTGACGGAGTTGAAACCCATGTGGGTTCCATCCAGAATTAAACAAAGGGGGTTTTTGATTCCCCAAGAAGTCCACCTGCTCCTGCTGAGTGACAGGACAATCATTGGTATCATGCCCTTCTCTGCATATCTCGCACTTCAGAGAACTCATCTTCAGCTCTTTGATCTCCTTAGCCATAGCTGCAAGTGCAGCAGCCACACTAGTCTCAGTGGTGACCTGATGAACACCCCTAGTAGGTGTGGGGGTGGTCCGAGTGTTAGGAATGGAATTCCTAGTGGATGGTTGTTGTTGCTCAGCCCGAGCAAAACTCTCAAACATCTCTTCACACTCACTCGGCTCCTTCTTGTCCATGATGTGGCCTCCTGCAACAATATTGAACATTTGTTGTTTCCCAAAAGTTAAGCCATTATAGAACTTCTCAACTAATGCCCAATCAGAAAGGCCATGCTTGGGGCACCTACTAAGCAGACTGTTGAACCGCTCCCAAGCCATGTGGTAAGGCTCATCGGGGTCCATGCGGAAAGAGTGGATCTGGTCCCTTAGACGGGTGGCCTTAGATGGTGGATAGTATTTCTTTAAGAACTTGGCCTGCAGATCCACCCACGTGGTAATGGAATCCTGGGGCAGGGTATCCAATCAAGTGGCAGAACGACCAGAGAGAGTGAACGGGAAAAGACGTAAAAGGATTGCGTCATCAAAAACACCAGTAATGCGAAAGGTATCGCAAATGCGCGCAAAGAGGGACAGATGTCCCGGCGCATCCTCTTCCTCGAGTCTGTGGAACTGAGTAAAGTTACTGATGGTGTTCATAACAAGAGATGGAATCTACCAATTATTAGTGTTAGGCACAGTAGGGCGGCTGATAGAGGAGCTAGCACATGTGAAACCATCACATGCCCTCTGGTGGACGGTACGTCTAGGAGGTGGATCAGCGTCACCCATATCAACAATAGGAACTGGAATGCATACCTTTTTCTCGACAAAATCACTCAAATGTTCGCGGAACTTACGGTTGCGCTCGTGAAGCTCCCGCTCAGGCTCTGGATAGGCTTCAAAGTGGGGTGATCCCTGAGAACGAGTGTGTTGCATAAACTGGACAGAAAACAAAGGAAAATAGAAAGAACTAAGAACAAAGGAAAGACTCAAACTAAGATGCACACAAGTAGCAATTAAGACACAGAAAGCAAACAAAATGTAAAGAAATAAACTACTGAATTAACTAAAAATAAAAGTGAAAATAAGAAAAGTAACCAAACAAGAACTAATCAAAAGCTAATTTTGCTACTGCAAAGTGTGCCCGGCAACGTCGCCAAAAACTTGATGTCGGTCAAACAGTCTATAAAACTAAACACAAAACTAACCTAGACACTCTACTTAAACTCTAGACAAACCTACTAAACTAGACCACAAAGACAGGCAAGTGTACCTATCAAGTTTAACACTGCTCAATAGAAGTCCGAATATCGAACCCACAGGACACTGACTATAACACAAACTAGACTCTGACTAGTACTGGAATATTTGGTTTGATTGGGGGGGGGTCTACGAACTAAGATTAACTAATGAACTCAAAGTAAACTAATTAAAGAACTACTGAAGACAATTAACAGTCAAACAAAAGACTCGGGTGAAATCAATAAGGAGAAAGACCCTACCTAGGTTACAAATCCTGTTTGTTAAGCTCGGGTTTCTATCAGTTATGGAATATGTTATGGCACTTAGATCCTAAGATGTGACACCCTCATATTACCTAATGGATTCCAAATCACTCTCAGGATGTGACCAAAAGGGAACCTAAAGGATACTAAGCTCACTAGTGGGTCGGATTACCTCTCGGTCTCACCAACTATGCTAAAGAACTCAATAGACAACTCACCTTTCGGTATCACTGTCTCAATACATCAAGGATGCAAGGAGTAACCTAAAATCAACCTATTTAACACGAATTAACAACGATACTAGAAACCCTAAGGAAACGCCCTATCAGATAGTTTACACTCATAAACTCTAACACCGAAGACTAATCGATTATCTATCACTTTTCGGTTATTTAGATAAGAAGAACACTTGGTTTAAAAGATTATTAATTAATGTTCCTATGGTTACCGACGTCTAGCAAACCACACACGAATCACAAACACAAAGTAAGCGATCTAATACACACCTATACGTGAATGACATTCATAAAGATATGTATGGAACAATCAACCAAAAGATCAAAACTAAGCATGCATACTCATTAAACAAGTTAAATCAGATTTGTTACTAAAGCATAAATCCCAAAACAAGATCCATAAACCGATAAAAATCGAAACTTTATCAAACTATCATCTTTAACCTAGGTAATTCAAAGTATTTAGCCAAGATTCATGATAAAAACTATAAATCCAGTATTAAAAATATCAAACATGAGTCTAGAATACTGATCAAGCGAAGAAGAACGATTAATCATGACGAATAATTTGAATCTAACCGGATTGCTATCTCAAACTCCAAAATCTTGAACCCAAAGCTTTCCTTTTTGCCAAAATCGCCTCTAACCCTTGCTCAGACGGCTGAATGTCGAAGTCCTTGAAGAATGGTTGTTTAAAACTATTAAAACTCTAAATCTAGGGTTTTTACGGATTTTTAAGTCTCTCGCGTACCGCGAGAGCTTGTGGTAAGTCCCTTGCGTACCGCGAGGGACAAATTAGTCGGGCTTGATTTTGAGGTCCCTTGCGTACCGCGATGGAATGATACTCCCTCCTCGTTGATCGATGTCGTTTGGTCGGTCAAAAATTAAGAATTAAAATAGTAAGTGGAAAGTCGAGTTGTCTCCATGAGAAATTAGTGGAAAGTTCAATTGCAATAAATTGGTTTAGTTTAGAAAATTCTTTTGAATAAAACTCAAATTAAATAAAAAATGTAACATCCTTCAAACTTCAGGCTATATGTTTTACACAAAACTCAGTTGTTTAACTAGACACCATATAGACATAGCGTTGAAAAATCGGTTAAAATAGTAATTGAAGACCGGTTGTTATCAGTAAACCTATACGACTAGTTTTGTCATAAACCAGCACAATTCAATCACTCAATTTACTAGTGTCAAGTTACCCAGTTTAGTCATTCAACCCGTTTCTAGGTTTTATCATCAACATAACGTGATTGTAAAGAAAGACAACTCAAAACACACAGGTAAATTATTTAAATCAACCAATACATCAATCCATTCAGTTATTGTCAGAAACTAAACAAATCCAAAAACATAAACAACTGAATCAAACGTAAAACATAAACGAATCGTCCGCCTGAGGGAAGCCACAAGTGATTTAACCTCGCATCTTGGTAAAGAAATCTTCAAAACTTGATTTGGTTGACATCCTTGAATTTAGAATAATGATTAGATGCAAAAACCTTCAACGTATGCCTTCAGAATAATGATTAGATGCAAAAACTACGTATGCCTTCAATTATTTTCCGCCGCCGAGTTCTTTTTTTCTCCCGTGTTGCGTCCGTGAACAGCCCCCTCTTACGTGTGATTCCAATTGTTAATGTTTTCTTTTTCCTCCTGTCCACGTAACCTACATCCATTCTTCCAATTTCATGCTCAAGGTCCATATGAGCCCAATTTTGGATTCCCTTTCACGTGACTATGATGTAGCCCATTTTTCTCTAATTTCTTTCTAGCCCAATTAAAAGAATTAATTCATGGCAAAATGATTTTTATTATTTTATACCTAAACACTAAAAATCATCATCTCCATTTGTTGTTGTAGTCAAACACTCAAACTCCACGTGAGTTATTAATCCAGAACAATCATTTATGATCTGTCCATTAATCAAACAAATGAATTAATTCAATTTAAATTAAATTAACTACTCATCAAAATCCATTAAACATACAAAATACAAATGAACTAATCAAAATCTACTCAAAAAAATTTAATTTATTATATTTAGCGCAATTGAGTTGGTTTAGCTCGCTTTCATCTAAAAACATACAAAATATAAACTTAATCAAAGTAAACTGTTTCTCATATAATTAAGATTAAAAACATATGATTATATACAGTTAGCACGGGTTTATCAACCACTTATCACTCGCGTACCGCGAGGAGTATATTTTCTCAGAAATTTTTTTTTTCTTTTTTCTTTTTTCTTTTTCCAACTTTCCTCGTGTGCTCGATATCTCCGGGATTTAACTTCATTTTCCACTTTCTTAGCGCACTGTAACCTAAAAACATGACTCGGACTTAGAATGAACTAAAAACGACACAAACGAGTACAAAAACTATACAAAAACGCACAATTACACTAGGATAAATGTATGTGTTTTTCAACACATCATCGCCCAAGCCGAAGATGAAGACACGGAAACATAAAAAAAAGATATGTGTCACGTGATCGTGAACAACCTCTAGATACTCTAATAAAATATTAATTCATCAATGAAAATCCAAAATACGATACAGTTACGTTTCCAGAAAGGTTTCGGATGTCGTAGAGATTATTTTTAAAAGTTGTTGGGGATGTAGAAGCCAAATTTGAAAGGTTTCAAGAGGGCCTAGACGGGAGAATGAAAAAGAGTTTCACGATGTTACAAAAATACACATTCGCAGTTAAACAACTTGCAACCGGTAATCCTCTTGACGAATACGACGAGTATTTAAGTATGACGAATAGGACTTCACGTGAATGCATAGAGTATTTTTTAATGCCATAATTCAGTTATACGGCAAAACATTGTTACGTAGACCAACAAGCCACGACGTTGCACTTTTGTACAACACACATGAAGAAAAACATGGCCTTCCGGGTATGCTCGGTAGTACTCATCTTTCATTAACCTCTTCAATTCTTCCTATGATATTTGATAAGCATCATCGATACCCAATGTTTGAACCTGGGTATTCCACCAAGTAAGGGCTCCATCTTAGAGGGTGCGGGTAGCATACTTAACCTGGTTCCCTTCGGCACAGTTACTGATATGAAAGACAGGCTCCACCTTCAGCGTTTCTGAAATTAAGTGGCTTGCAGTTCAAGAATGCTTTGTAGGTACAATCTCTCGTTGCATCATCAGTGCCTGTAAGTTAAGGGTGTCATTTAAATGATTGAATAATCATAAGTTGTGACCTCTAACTTAGAGTCATCTTTTTACCTCCACCAGTACAGCTACCGCCGGCGCCGGAGTCTCCACTACCGGGTCCGTTATGGTTGGTACCAAGGTTGGCAATGGCGTCGGATATACGCTGCGTGATCAATTGCTCAATCTCCTGGGAAGTCATCGGGGCTCCGCTTTCTGTGTTGTTTCTGAGATTCCTCCTACATGGCGACATGGTTTTCTTCAATCACATCGATAAAAAAAATAAGACAACATATACAATATTCGTCAACACATGTATACAAAATGTGAAACATTTGTAATAACCACAACAGCTAAACAACCACAGTAATCACATCAACAAAAACAAAACATGTAACCCATAATATCTTCCATAAACCACCAAAATATAATTTCATCGAATAGTTTGTTTGTTGTTTACCAAAAAGTAACCAAAAGTGTAGGGGTACAATTCCCCATCATAACAAGTGTTCAAAAGAAACCATAGTTGTTAAGTAGGCACAACCCGCCTACATAGGTCAAATATGGAAAATAGGAAAACATGCCAGTCTGAACAGCTGAATGGAGCAACCTGATGTGCAGATCGAACAATGCCATGGCGGCCTCCGATCGTGCCTCAACGACTGCTAAACGCTGCTTGACTGCACCAAGTCTCTACTCGGCTACTGCCGCTCTCTGGTTCGTCGCTTCGGCGCTCTTGTTGGTCATCATAACCTCCTGCACCATCATGTCAACTCTCCCATCCGTCTCTGACACCCGAGTATGAAAGTGCTCGATCTTCTCCTCTGATACCAATCTGTCACACCCCGCCAACTGTGGAAACCGCGGGGCGCGACGTTCATGAATATCATAGTCTTGATCACATCAAATGACCTCTATATTAGTTCAAAAACCAACATTTAAGATATTAAACCAAGTTTAAAACATTAATGAAGTTCACACGATTACATAAATCCGATTACAAAAATCCAGAAACCAAAGTTCCAAGTTGAATGTTCGAAAATCGATGTTCATAATCAAAAGCTTTTAATAATAAGAACCCTAAGCATGATCCTATATGCCATGTGACTCCATGATGACAGTCCAAACATGACTCCAATGCAATCAACGACGTGAGAAAAACATGCTAAAGTGTATCAACATAAAGTTGGTGAGTTCACAGGTTTTAATAATTGAAAATGATTACTTTGAACTATAGCACAAGAAATTATATTGTATATCCAACAATAAATTGTATTGAAACTACCATGAACTCCTAATACCGAAGCTGACGTGAATTATGTTATACCCCAAACCACAATGTCACATCACACGCATTGTAATGACTGGCTAATAATGCACTCGCTTGGCTCCCAGCTAACGGGTGGGGTTGGCGACCCAAATAGATCTATCCACGATTACCATGCTTACCAAATTAACAGTCTAGGATAGTGTCACACCCCAACCGACGGCGGATTACGTCGGGGTGGAACATGGAGACTGTTTATAAGCACATGATCAACTAAAATTTCATATATCATTTAATTCAAATTCCATAACATTTGTTTCAAACAAGACATAGTCAAATATACAAGAAATAAAGTACTCCAACAAAATTCAATTGTTTTATTTAACTAAGTCCTCAAATCCTAAGTGTAGCATCTTGAACATGATTCTCAAATATTAGCACTTGAAACATGATGAAAACAAAGTCAACTAAAAATAGTTGGTGAGTATACATAGGTTTTGACAGCACAAGTAATATTTAGAGTTTGTGTACAATTCATATGAAACATGGTTGTAGGGTCGATGTTTTACAAGAAGGTTATGTTTAGTTGAGATTGTCGGAAACAATAACAACTATGCTAAGTAACAAGAAACAATGAGAATACTGGTAAATGCAAATAAGTTTACAAGTTACAGAGAAAACTCTAAGCAAGCATACCTGCACAATGAAGAGTATCAATACATATAAAGGAACTTAGAATCAAGACAGACCCTTGATTCTAAGGATCAGATCAAACACAAGCCATTGATCTTGAATTGATGAGAATCTACACTACAGTTGGTTTACAACAAAAAGACAAGGAGCAAAAAGACAACTGCAATGAAAAGACAACTGCAAACAAAGGTCTTCTTAGTAATCATTGCAGGACTGATCAGAATAGGAGCATTGTCTTTTGTCATCTGCACCAATAACATTCCTTCTGCTGATAGGTGTGTCAGTGTTGAAGAAGAGATGTCAGTAATAAAGTCAAAGCTGCTAATGATTTGCCTATCAGCAGCATCAATGTATGATGCTACTGAGAAGCCTATCAGCAACAACCTTAAACTTCAGCAGATAAAGCCTATCAGCAGCATAGTTGTTGATCAGCAGCAAAGTATAACTATCCGCATCATAGGCACTTTATCAGCAGCAACTTCATTAATGTCAAAATTGTGGAGTCCGCAGCATTTACACTTAGAGAATTTTGTAGTCATCAGTCTTTATCTCTACAAACTCCCCCTAGACTAATGCTACCAAAACTTTTTACTGCCATTGTTCCTGAAGCTTTTGCATGTTCAGGACAATCCTTGTTGTCTCATAGCCTCTAGGATCCTTGCTGGGATTGTCAAATGGATTTCAGATAGATATTTAATGACCCTACTTTGCAAGCTGAAAATAACTTTGTTGGAACACCTCATCTTGTATCCTTTGACATCTTCCAGTGTGTATTCATCTTTGGCAGCATGTAGGACCATTTGACAAGATAAAAGGGGGATTGGAGAGGTTTTACATCAATGACAACATCTTTGCTGGGATTGAAGTAATGTTTGATTATTAGCAAGAGATGCCTCCCACTTTCATTGTCAGACTCATGAGCTTCACCCAACTCCAAAATTTTCTTCAGATCATAATCTGGAAGTTGCATCACCTCATCAACAGATTTGTAGATTGATCTCTTCTTTTCTACCTCTCCTCTAAACACTTCAAACCATTGATCTGGATCACAGTAAATCCATTGCACAATCATACTTGAATCTTCATATATGGTAGGAGGTTTGATTTTCTTTTTAGGAGGATGTTGATGAGAGGGAGATGGGTGAGAGGATTTGGACTCTTTGGGAGTAGAGGAGGGAAGTCTAGAAGGGTGAGAGGGAAGTTGTTAGACAGAAGGAGGAGGGACTAAGGGTTTAGTTTGGGGCTTCTTTGATTTTCTTTCTTCAGCAATGGTATCAGCCCTCTTCAATATATTAGTCTTCTTCAGTCTCTCCTTTACTTCCTTTTTCAATTGTCTGTAGAAGGCTTGAAGGTTCATGAAATTCATGTGACCTCACCTCTTGCCTTTAGAAAGTCCATCATAACCTTTCTTTCTTCATGAGTTCTCTTATTGAACGCAATGGCTCTCCTAGACTTTTGTCTTGCTTTTTATTCTTCTTCTGCTCTTTTCTTATTTGCAAGTTCTCCTTGTTAACCCATAAAGGCCCTGTAAATTTCTTTATTTGATAGTTTCTCAAGGTAGTCTACATCTTCACCTTGAGAAATGAGAGCTGATATCCACTCCTCCCTCATTTCTTTTGCAAGTTGAGAGTCAGATGTTCTGAATTTGGCTTCTTCGGCCTTTTGCTTATCTCTTTCTTCATCTTCTTTGTAAGATTGTTCATGTAGCTGAAGAGCCAGAATTTCATCTTCATGTATTTGTGAAGCTACAGGAACTTGAATCTTTGTTTCCTCCAGAGACCTTGCAACCCTCTGAATTTGTTGTTCCCTTAAGAGCATGGCAGCTTTTCTTTCTTGATCCCTTTTAAGTTGTGCCATCTCTTCTTCTTCTCTCTTTCCCTTCGTCTTCTTTCTACTTCTCTCTTCTCTTCTTCAATCTTCTTCTCTTCTTCTTCTGTCATGATGCCCTTCCCTTTGTCTTTGTTGGATGCCTCTGCTTCTGCTTCATATACCACAATAGCAGATGAGGAGGTTGCTATTGAGGCCTCAGCGTAGGCTTCATTGGCAATTTATGGAGTAGACAAGGGAGGAGAATTTTCTTCTTCTTCATCAACATCAGACATCCATTCTTTCATAAATTTTTGTTTAGTAGTTTTTGTAGAGAGTTCTTCAGTATTAAGCACAACTTTGGGAGAAGAAGGAAGCGACAAGTCTGAATCAGAGTGTCTAAAGCTATCCACCCGCCATCTTGTAAGAAGTTTTTGACAATGATCATCATCTCTTGACTTCTTGGTGAGTTGACATTGCAGATGTTTGATCTCAGTTCAAAGACTTTGATGAGGAAGTCTGGGTTAAGTAGCAGGATTTCTCGAACGTTGTTGATTTCAAAGGATGATCCATCACACAAGAAGAATTTGATTCCTAAGGGATTAGTGTTGGACCACCCATAGACTTCCAGTCCTCTGACCATTTCATTATACAGATATCTCCTTAAGCATAGAACTTGGTCTTCTGTTAGGACATTGCTTTTTCATCAATCCCAGTCTTTGAACTCCTCTTTCTTGGGCTACACTTGAGGACTCTGCTTCTTCTTCCTCAAGTCAGGGATATGCAACCTTCTTGGCTTCTTCAAGGAGTCTCTCAAACCAAGGCATATTATCTTCTATTAGGTCATAAAAATGATCAATTGCAAGCTTGGCAGAGAGATCCTTGGAAGTGTTGATGCAGTTTTCAGTGTATAAAGCCAAGATGTCAAGGGCACTTAGGTTGACCCATTCTAGTTCTTCAATACCAGAGAACTCCCATCCAATCCAAAATCTCTCAAATAGGTCATCATATCCCCATGCTAAGATTGAATCAAACTCCAAATTGTTTGCTGATAATGGGAATTGAGGAGATATGACCTATCTTGAGATGTTTGCAGCAGCTTTGAATACTTGGACTGTAGGGAATGCTTCTTCTTCTCCTTTCTCACTTTCCATCTCCTCAGGGAATGCTTCATCTACAGCCATGCCAGTGTCACACCCCGAAAACGATGATTCGTAGTGGAAACGAGACGTAAGCATGGTGGTCATATAAGTTGGAGCCCAATGATAATAAGCAAACACATGTATTTAAAACATCGAAAAGGTTTAACAAATCAAAGATAAATCTTCAGATTATCCAAAATTAAAAGCATTGAAATTTAAAACAAGAGTTTCCATGATCCAACACATGAGGATCCAAAATAAAGTTTAAAATGTCCCAACTGAATTCCGATGCAAATGTTTACTCAAAAGCCCGTTTTCACAACCGCGCGAGAGCATCTAAGTACCTGAAAAACATGCTTAAAAACATCAACATAAAGTTAAGCGAGTTTCACGGGTTTAAACTAAAACGTAAACGAATTTTATGAACAATCATGTAACTTGTACAAACATGTGATATGTCATACACTAGCTAAGAATATGACAAATGACAGTATCTAGAGCTTATAATCAAACCGAGACACGAATACAACTTGTCCCCACAAATCCTTTCAAAATATATTCTCTCGTACGAACGACCGATCAGAGCTACTGATCACGAGAGTGGGCAGTCAGTCCCAAATAGATCTATCAACACACCTTGCAGCCTACACGAGGCTAATGATTATAACGGCGGGGCAATTCATGAACGACATACATGAACACATAACGAAAGTCCTTACTCGAGACCATCAAACGAACACATAACGTAAGTCCAGTATCATGATAAATGAACGAAAGCATGTTCTTCCCCCATAGTTTATAAAACTACAAAATAGTTTAAAACGGGGACATGAAAAACTCACCTTGATAATGAATGACGAAAAATGAGTGCTAGCAAAAAAAAATACGCCCACTAACACTAACGGTGCCCTAAATACGAGGGATACATTACTAATTGTACATCATGTCTTACAAGCAAGTTGTTCTCCCAACCTACTTAGACTTATAATATTTTTAAGAAAATAATTATTTAAACGACCCGTTGGTGACTATGACGGTGGATCATACACACATACGAAGAACTCAAGTGTTATTACTTATCAACAACCAAAATGTGAATATAAACTAATAACACATATATACACTTATACATATGCTTATAAGTCCTAGATCACATGTGAAAACACTTAAGTCACAATATTTGCATATAAGCACTTTTCGAGCAAAACGACTAACTTTTAAGGAACAAACTTTCAAATTTCTAACACATGAGTTCATATAACATCATATATCATCAAAATACACCTAATAAAATATATTTCATCAAACAAAACAATCTTTCATTATTTTGGCATAAAGTACCTAAACATGACAATTTCTAGCACATACGTGACAACCGAAACGTCAACGACAAGTACAAACGAATATTTCATAACATGAACTCATTATATACCTTAAGAGCTGTATTTTAATCATAAAATATACTCAAACTTACTGCTCAAAATCAGATTTAACAAATACACATTTTTCATGTCGAAAACTATCGTTTTAATCGACTAGTTTATCGTAAAACCTAACGAAACGCATCCAAACACCAAGGATCATACATAATACTAAAAATCTATATTTTAGACATAAAATGTCATCATATTACAGCCATGATTCCAGATTTACAAATCTATCTATTTCATACAAAAATCTACCTTTTTAGCGTCTTTTAAGCAACATAAACATGTCATACACTTAGCAAATCATCACAACCTAATAACACTTTTAGACCTGATTATTATTATCATAAAACATCACTTTTATCATCATATTTCTAGATTTCAAACAATCTAAATGATCCATGCCAAAACCCTAGCTTAAATCATGCTTTTAGACTACAATCTTTAGCAATAAACACCTAAATCATCAATTCAATGATCCATGCATAAACTAACATGTTTTTATGCAATCATATACCATTATTTTCTGTTTGAAATAAACCATAAAAAAACATTTAATTTCATGTAAAGATCAAGCCCTAATCATCAACATTTTGCAAGATATGAACACATGCACATACATACATAACCTAAAAATGTCGGATGTCACAGCCTCCCCTCCTTAAAGAAATTTCGTCCCGAAATTTTACGCTACGAAACATTGTTACGGACAGACTTAAACAAATGAGGGTACTTTCGTTTCATCTCATCTTCGCGTTCCCACGTGAACTCGGGACCACGCTTTGAATTCCATCTGACCTTGACCAACTTAATACGGCTTCACCTAGTCTTGTGAATCTTCCAATCTGAAACCTCCACAAGCTCCTCACGAAAATGAAGCTTGTCATCAACACGCACTTCATTTGAAGGTATCACGAGTGTCTCATCAGACAAACACTTTTTCAGATTGGACCTTATGAACTCCACTCAGTTCTCGCGACAATTGTAGACGGTAAGCAACTGCCCTACACGGGCAATAATCTTGTAAGGTCCAATGTATAGGGGGCTAAGCTTGTCATGCTTGCCAAACCTAGCTACCCCTTTCCAAGGATAGACTCTCAGCATAACTTTATCTCCCACTTGGAATGCTAATAGTTTCCTTCTTCTATCAACGTATTTCTTCTGACGGTCCTTGGCAACCTTCAAGCGATCACGGATCTTGAAAACCTTATACGTAGTTTCCTGGACAAGCTCTGGTATGGTTAAATGCTTGTCACCAACTTCTTCCCAACAAAGTGGTGAACGACATTTTCTTCCATACAGGGCTTTAAACGGAGCGACTTTCAATCCAGTTTAGTAACTGTTATTATAAGATAACTCAGCCAACAGTAGGTGAGTATCCCAACTTCCACCAAAGTCGATTACGTAGGCACGGAGCATGTCTTCCATAATCTGGATGGTCCTTTCACTTTGACCATCACTCTGCGGATGATACGCCGTTCTTAAATCCAAACGGGTACCCAAGGCTTTTTGTAGTGACCGCCAAAACTTCGATGTGAAACGACTATCTCTATCGGAGACGATCGAATTGGGCACCCCATGCCGGGACACTACTTCCTTGAGGTATATGCTGGCCGATTTCTTCATTTGGTAAGATTCCTTCACGGGCAAGAAATGGGCCGATTTCGTCAAACGATCCAAAATTGCCCAGATGGAATCGTAGCCACTTGACGTTCAGGGTAACTTGGTGATGAAATCCATGGAAATATTGTCCCATTTCCACTTTGGAATATCCGGTTGTTGCAGAAGTCCAGATGGCTTTTAGTACTCGGTCTTGACTTTTACGCAAGTCAAACATTTACCAACGTATGAAGCAATGTCACCCTTCATGTTCGGCCACCGATAGTTCTCCTTGATATCATTATACATTTTTGTCGATCCTGGGTGAATCGACTATCTTGATTTATGGGCCTCATCCAAAACCATTTTTCGTAAATTGCCTGCAAGAGGCACCCATATTCTATCCATGAAGTACAAGGTATCGTCAGACTTAGGTATAAGTTCTCTAATCATACCACGAAGATTCTCATCCTTTAAATTCTCTTCCTTTAGAGCTTCTTGTTGTGCATCACGAATCTGAGTTGTGAGGTTTGTGTGAATGGTCAGTCTTAGCGCACGCACGCGTAAGGGCTTGACTCGCTCCTTCCTACTCTAGGCACCTACCACGACATTAGCCTTGACTGGGTGATAACGAAGATCACAATCGTAGTCATTGAGCAATTCCATCGAACGTCGTTGCCTCATATTCAGCTCCTTCTGGTCAAAAATGTGCTGGAGACTCTTATTATCTAAAAATTTGTGCAGTTGGTACCGTAAAGGTAGTGCCTCAAAATTTTGAGTGCAAAAACTACCGCACCCAGTTCCAAATCATGCGTCATGTAATTCTGTTCATGCACCTTAAGTTGACAAGATGCATAGGCCATGACCTGTAGGTCCCTCGGGTGTCACGGATCGTCACATGCAAGTGCGTTGACTAGTCGGACCGAGTGCGGAATACCCGTGACTAGGTGGAGAATCAAACAACAAAAAGTAAACCGACAAGAGAATCACTTTAAACTTTCGTCTATTATAAACACTTGAAGGTTACAGAGATAAAAATACTGAGTGCACAATAGTCTGCGTACTTACATTCTGTCAACCTGTAAGGCCCCAAACCCGGGAGACCTCACTTGTTGAAATTACTCATTCACAAACAGTTCTTAAACATGAATATCAAATAACGCAGCGGAAAATTTCATTTAAACCTAACTTAATCGTTGTTCATACATGCGGAAGCGTAAACATTGATTAAAACATATTTACATCATAACTAAACATAACGGGATGCCAGTCTTCAAAGCAATCGGGTAACTCTTCATCTATAGCCAAGCATCACCGTCCAACCTCATAACCTGCCTTAACCTGAATGTGTACACTTAAAAACGTCAGCTACGCTGGTGAGTTCTAGTTTTCGTTCGATTTAAGAAATGGTTCATCATTCAAACATTCATTAGGGTTTAACATTCGTATAAGAAAACAGGGCCTTTCATTCGTAAACCTTCGCACATTTAAACACATTGAACGGATCATTTGTTTAAAACATTAACATTCATTTAAGTCATACATTACTATCTAAAATCTGTATCGTTACGCGTCTCTATGTCCCCGTATGAACATTTAATGTTGTGGGCAACCGCTACGTATCGCCGTCATTGCCACAACCATTCATTACGTGGGGTCAACCGTTACGTATCGCCGTCATTGCCCAACATGCATCTTTCCTTTGGGAATCAACCGTTACGTATCACCGTCATTGATTTCCCATTACCCTTTCCATTAGGATGATCGTCATCACCCGAGTAACCGTCGTTACTCCCTTACCAGTTGTACAACATCAAAACCATTGGCAGGCCACTAAGACACTACCCCTGTTGTTCTTATGGCAACTATGGCTCGCTGTCCATAATCTACCACAAGGCTGGGAATCTCGTTCCCAGACTTCATTCGTCAATTCCATTCATTCGACAGATTAGATTTGTAATGACTTCTTTAAAACCTTTGCCCCTTTTTGTTTTCTTTTCATAAAACCTTTCCTTCACTTTCAAAACCCTTTACCTTTTCATTAAACCATTTCTTTATAACATTCGTTCGTAAACATTCCGTTCATAAACTTTCTTTCCATAAACCCTTCGTTCCAAATCATTTCCTTTCGTAAACGTAGTTTCATAAACATCATTTTATAAAACAACATTTCATACGTGTACACACCAGCCCGAAAACATTATATAAAAACATTTAAAAGAGGGCTTTTAGAACTCACCTTATAAGCTAGTCTCGGTTGTCCTAAACAAAGGTCCAACAACTTCACTTCCGATCTGAATTGATTAGTTAAATACACATCAGACCAATCCCGACTCTAACGGTTTAACCATTCTAACATACTGACTTCACTTAATCAGTTCTGATGTCTACGCACTTAGCAAGTGCGCAGACTCTGCTTCCTGCGCAATTAGCAAGTGCGCAAACCATGCTTCCTGCGCACTTAGCAAGTGCGCAGGTCCTTCCTCCTGCGCACTTAGCAAGTGCGCAGGTTCCTCTTCCTGCGCACTTAGCAAGTGCGCAGGACCTGCTCCGTGCGCACTTAGCAAGTGCGCACGACCTGTTCTTCGCGAAAACCCTAACTTTCGCATTCGGGTCTGATCATGTCAAGATCCCGAACCTGTTGCATTCAAAACTTTCGTTTTCCATTAAGGAACTCAAATCCGTGATTATCTTTCAGTTCCATCCGTAAAAACGTTGCCTTTTCACCCAAAAACGAACAAAAACTCAGATTTAGGTCGGATCGTTACCTGAATCGAGCTTCTGATCCAGAGGTTCTTCTCACGAGTTATGGAGCAACACACTTCTCAAATCTCGGGTCGATCCGACAACTTTCTCTCTCTACGGTTTCTCTCTCTAGAAGTTGCAAATGAGAGAAATGGGTTGTGACCTTGGCTATTTATAGGGGAGGCTCCCCTTCTAGCCCATACGACCCGACCCGACATGCCTCGTTCGTTTATTCCGTTATTATATCTGTCGTTTTATTTTTTTGGGATGTTACAAGTCTACCCCCCTTACAATAGGTTTCGTCCCCGAAACCTATCATAAGTCAAATAGATGAGGGTACGACTCCCTCATTTCCTTCTCCATATCCCAAGTGGCTTCCGATCCCTTTCGGTGTTTCCTTTGGACTTTAACCAATTGGATAACCTTATTACGTAAACGTTTTTCCTTCCGATCAAGGATGGCCACGGGTTCTTCGATGTAATTAAGGCTGTTGTCGACCTTGATGTCAGTAAGTGGTACGTGAGCCGATTCATCCGCCAAACACTTTCGCAAGTGTGATACATGGAAAGTAGGATGAATCCCACTTAACTCATCGGGCAACTCCAACCGATAAGCGACTTCACCAACCCGTGCCATTATCCTGAATGGTCCGACAAACCTCGGACTTAACTTTCCTCTCTTCCTGAATCGTATGATTCCCTTCCAGGGCGACACTTTCAACATTACTCTGTCCCCAACATCAAACTCGATAGGCCTTAGTCGTCTATCCGCATAGGACTTCTGACGATCTTGTGCGGCCTTCATTCGCGCTTTGATCTGATCAAACCTTTCCGACGTCTCTCTTACGACTTCGAGACTTCCTAATTCTTTCTGTCCAATCTCACCCCAACAAACCGGGGTCCTACATCTTCTCCCATACAACATTTCGTAAGGCGGCATGCCTATCGTCGTGTGATGACTATTGTTGTAGGAGAATTCAGCTAACGGCAGATGGATGTCCCAACTGCCACCGAAGTCGATAATACAAGCACGGAGCATATCCTCCAACGTCTGAATAGTCCTTTCGGACTGACCATCCGTTTGCGGGTGGTATGCTGTGCTGATATTAAGCCTCGTGCCCATCGCCTCATGAAATCTTTTCCAGAACCTCGATGTGAATCGTGTGTCCCGGTCAGATACGATCGTCAAAGGCATCCCATGCCGTGTTACTACTTCGTTGATAAACACTTCAGCTAACCTTTTCGACGAGTACGTCTCGCGAATAGGTAGGAAATGAGCACTCTTCGTTAATCGGTCCACAATTACCCAAATGGTGTCATGACCTTTAGCTGTGCGGGGTAGCTTGGTTATGAAGTCCATGGTAATGTGTTCCCATTTCCATTCTGGTATATCAAGTGGTTGAATCTTTCCATACGGTTTCTGGTGTTCAGCCTTTACTTGCGAGCAAGTCAAGCACTTGCTTACATACTTCGTCACATCACATTTCATTCCAGGCCACCAGTAGTCTTTCTTCAGGTCTTGGTACATTTTGTTGGTACCAGGATGGATAGAGTAACGAGACTTATGAGCCTCATCCAAGATTTTGGTTCTAAGCTCGCCACCCATAGGTATCCATACCCGTCCATAACGTGTTCTAACACCAAGGGTGTTATATTCCAACTTGTCCTGTTGGCCCACCATCCTTTCTCCCTTTATATTTTCTTCCTTCAAAGCTTCATCTGGAGCTCTTTCGATTTCTCTCATCACATCCGATGTTACCACCAACTGGCAAGCTTTCACTCTAATAGGAGTAGGCACATCCTTTCGGTTTAGAGCATCAGCCACCACGTTTGCCTTTCCAGGGTGGTACATTATTTCACAGTCATAGTCCTTCAGGAGTTCCAACCATCTCCTCTGCCTCATGTTAAGCTCCTTTTGTTCGAAGAAATACTTCAAACTTTTGTGGTCGGAGTAAATAGTAAACTTTACCCCGTACAGGTAGTGCCTCCAGATTTTCAATGCAAATACGACAGCAGCAAGTTCCAAATCGTGAGTCGGATAGTTGACTTCGTGAACTTTCAACTGCAGCGACGCATATGCAATCACTCTACCGCGTTGCATCAACACACACCCTAACCCCTGACCCGACGCGTCAGAGTATACCACCAGGTCTTCACTGCCCTCGGGAAGGGCCAAGACTGGAGCTTGTGTTAGCTTCTCTTTCAATTCCTTAAACGCCTCATCCTAGGTCGAACCCCATTCGTACTTTACTTCTTTCCGAGTCAACTTTGTCAATGGCGAAGCTATTTTCGAGAAATCCTGGATGAATCTCCGATAGTAGCCTGCCAATCCTAAGAAACTGCGGATTTCAGTTGGCGTCTTAGGAATGTCCCATTCACTTACCGTTACTATCTTTGCTGGGTCAACCATAATGCCGTCTGGGCCAATGATGTGACCTAGGAATTGGACTTCCCTAAGCTAGAACGCGCATTTGGAGAACTTAGCATACAACTTCTCCTTGTTTAGAGCTTCCAACACTTCCTTCAAATGACACGCGTGATCACCCTCATTCTTGGAGTAGATAAGGATATCATCGATGAACACGATTACCGATCGATCCAGCATCAGTCGACACACCCTATTCATTAAATCCATGAACGCTGCGGGGGCGTTCGTCAATCCAAAAGACATTACGCGGAACTCGAAATGTCCATAACGCGTTCGAAATGCAGTTTTCGGTATGTCTTCTTCCCTCACCTTCAACTGATGGTACCCGGATCGAAGGTCGATTTTCGAGAACTAACTTGCGCCTTGCAACTGGTCGAACAGGTCATCGATCCTTGGTAAAGGGTACTTGTTCTTCACCATTCGTTTATTCAACTCGCGATAATCGATACACATTCTCATCGAACCATCTTTCTTCTTTACAAACAACACCGGAGCACCCCACGGCGAGATGCTCGGTTGGATAAATCCTTTCTCAAGTAACTCGTCTAGTTGGACCATAAGTTCCTTCATTTCCACTGGTGCTAGTCGATATGGAGCCTTAGCCACGGGCTGGGCATCTGGTACTAAGTCAATTCGGAACTCAATTTCTCTATCGCGTGGTATCCCAGGCAAATCCTCTGGAAACACCTCCGGGTACTCGCGTACCACGGGTACATCGTCTAGTTCCTTCACTTCCTTACACTTGTCAATTACATATACCAGATAAGTCTCGCATCCGCACCTCAAGTAATTCGTTGCCTTAATCATTGAGATGACGTTTGGCATCGGGGCATCACGATCTCCAAAGACTTCGACTTTGCTACCATCCAGAGCCTTGAGTCGGATTATCTTTCGTTTACATATTATTTGCGCTTCATTGGCAGTTAGCCAATCCATACCCAACACCACATCGAACCCTCCCAAAACCATAACGAACAATCTGACGGGGAATCTATGACCTTCTATCTTTATCGTGGAGTTGTCAACTACATCGGTTACTCTTGCAGTTCTACCCTCAGCGGTTTCTACGCTAAAGGCCCTTTCTAGTTTACTAACAGTGTACTTCACTCGCTTACAAAAACTCGCAGATATAAAACTCTTACTGGCACCCGAATCAAATAACACAGAAACCAAAGTGTTGTTAAGGATGAATGTACCTGACGCCACATCAGGATCCGCCCTGGCTTGTTCCTGCGTCAGTGCGTACGCACGAGTCTTTGCACGAGATCCCTCTACCTTCTTTTCTGGGCCTTTTCCCTTCCCGGTTTCCCCCATCTTGGGCTTCGGGCAGTCCCTACTCATATGACCATTTTCCCCACAATTGTAGCATCTGTAACCTTGCGGGCATTCTCGGGAGTAGTGCCCGGTCTTGCCACACTTAAAGCACAAGTTAGATCCCAGTCTGTATTCACATACATGCTCATTTCCACACTTCTTACAAACAGTCGGCTCACCCACTCGAGCCCTCTTATCACGAGCTCCAAACATCTTTCCCCCAGTTCGCTTGTTTGAGAAGCTCGGTCTCTTCTTTTGCTCTTCAACGGCAACAACATTCAGTGCCAGATCGTTAAATACCACACCGCTTAGCTCTACTGCCGAATCATAGGTAGTAGGGGCGTTTGCCTTAACATAGGTGCGGACCTGGTCCGGCAACCCTTGAACATAGCAGGCAATCTTTCTCTCTTCAGTAGTGACAAGGTGTGGCACCAGACGTGCCAGTTCATTAAATCGGGTTGTGTATTGCCGGTGCGTCATGTTCCCGGCCTTCAAACCCATAAATTCCCTCTTTACCTTTTCAATCTCGTTCCTTGGGCAGAAGTTCTTGATCACCAAAGTTTTCAAGTCAGCCCACATCATCGCATCCACAATCTTGCTCCCTTTAGCCTGACGTACACCTTCCCACCAGTGGGATGCTTCCTCCCTCAAGGAGTTAGCAGCAAACTTCACTACTTGATTAGCTCGACACTCGCTCATACGGATGGCGGCTTCCATACGTATTACCCAATCAAAAGTAGCCACCGCGTCCTTCTTCCCAGTCAGGACCGGCGGGTCACATGCCTTAAAGGACTTATAATCACATCCGCGAGCAGGCGGTGCATTGTCGGACTCATTGTTCTGAACACCAACTGCCGCGCTAGACCCACCCACCGCATTGACCTGCTTCAATGCTTCTACCAACAGACCTGGCAGGGAAGTCTTCATCAACTCTGTAAATTCTCGAGCTATGGCTGCCCTCACTTCTGGTTCAAAAGTGAAAGGTTGTTCTTCAACCTGTGTCTGCTCAGCTTCATGCACACTAACCGCCGGTTCAGTGTGAACACTTCCTTCTTCACTATGCTCTTGGCGCGCAGGGATCCTGCCACGCCCACCATTTCGACCGCCGGTACGACCACCGGTACGGCCACCACGCCTTCCGTTTCCTCTCCTTGCCATTACGTTCTATAAGACAAGAAATCCAATGTCATCACGCTAGTTAACAAATATAATTCGATAAGTACTGTAAGATGTTAATATACACTGGCCATCTGTAATTAACCATTACACTACCTTTCGATTTCTATTTGACCACCTTTGTCATTTCATCAGAACACAAGTCCTTACTTAACCCTTTCTAAGGCATACTATATACGTAAATACATATACTACCTTCATACCTGATGCTTTGGCTCGAGTTACCCGTACTGGCATCCGCTTTCGGTCCCATTCAAAGTTTAAGTTCAGACACTGGGAGTGTCCGAATCTCTCAAACTATTGCTCTGATACCAACTTGTAAGGCCCCAAACCCGGGAGACCTCACTTGTTGGAATTACTCATTCACAAACAGTTCTTAAACATGAATATCAAATAACGCAGCGGAAAATTTCATTTAAACCTAACTTAATCGTTGTTCATACATGCGGAAGCGTAAACATTGATTAAAACATATTTACATCATAACTAAACATAACGGGATGCCAGTCTTCAAAGCAGTCGGGTAACTCTTCATCTCTAGCCAAGCATCACCGTCCAACCTCATAACCTGCCTTAACCTGAATGTGTACACTTAAAAACGTCAGCTACGCTGGTGAGTTCTAGTTTTCGTTCGATTTAAGAAATGGTTCATCATTCAAACATTCATTAGGGTTTAACATTCGTATAAGAAAACAGGGCCTATCATTCGTAAACCTTCGCACATTTAAACACATTGAACGGATCATTTGTTTAAAACATTAACATTCATTTAAGTCATACATTACTATCTAAAATCTGTATCGTTACGCGTCTCTATGTCCCCGTAGGAACCTTTAATGTTGTGGGCAACCGCTACGTATCGCCGTCATTGCCACAACCATTCATTACGTGGGGTCAACCGTTACGTATCGTTGTCATTGCCCAACACGCATCTTTCCTTTGGGAATCAACCGTTACGTATCGCCGTCATTGATTTCCCATTACCCTTTCCCTTAGGATGATCGTCATCACCCGAGTAACCGTCGTTACTCCCTTACCAGTTGTACAACATCAAAACCATTGGCAGGCCACTAAGACACTACCCCTGTTGTTCTTATGGCAACTATGGCTCGCTGTCCATAATCTACCACAAGGCTGGGAATCTCGTTCCCAGACTTCATTCGTCAATTCCATTCATTCGACAGATTAGATTTGTAATGACTTCTTTAAAACCTTTGCCCCTTTTTGTTTTCTTTTCATAAAACCTTTCCTTCACTTTCAAAACCCTTTACCTTTTCATTAAACCATTTCTTTATAACATTCGTTCGTAAACATTCCGTTCATAAACTTTCTTTCCATAAACCTTTCGTTCCAAATCATTTCCTTTCGTAAACGTAGTTTCATAAACATCATTTTATAAAACAACATTTCATACGTGTACACACCAGCCCGAAAACAATATATAAAAACATTTAAAAGAGGGCTTCTAGAACTCACCTTATAAGCTAGTCTCGGTTGTCCTAAACAAAGGTCCAACAACTTCACTTCCGATCTGAATTGATTAGTTAAATACACATCAGACCAATCCCGACTCTAACGGTTTAACCATTCTAACATACTGACTTCACTTAATCAGTTCTGATGTCTGCGCACTTAGCAAGTGCGCAGACTCTGCTTCCTGCGCACTTAGCAAGTGCGCAGACCATGCTTCATGCGCACTTAGCAAGTGCGCAGGTCCTTCCTCCTGCGCACTTAGCAAGTGCGCAGGTTCCTCTTCCTGCGCACTTAGCAAGTGCGCAGGACCTGCTCCGTGCGCACTTAGCAAGTGCGCACGACCTGTTCTTCGCGAAAACCCTAACTTTCACATTCGGGTCTGATCATGTCAAGATCCCGAACCTGTTGCATTCAAAACTTTCGTTTTCCATTAAGGAACTCAAATCCGTGATTATCTTTCAGTTCCATCCGTAAAAACGTTGCCTTTTCACCCAAAACCCGAAAAACCCAAAAACGAACAAAAACTCAGATTTAGGTCGGATCGTTACCTGAATCGAGCTTCTGATCTGGAGGTTCTTCTCACGAGTTATGGAGCAACACACTTCTCAAATCTCGGGTCGATCCGACAACTTTCTCTCTCTACGGTTTTCTCTCTCTTGAAGTTTCTCTCACTAGTCGGGGCTAGAAGACAAACTATCTTCCTATCGCACACAATCTCTACATGATTCTTTGATAACCAATCATGCCAATAACGACATCGAAACTTCCAAGTTCTACTGATAAAAGGTCAATACTATATGTACGATCTCACAAACGCATGGTACACTCATGAAAAACTTCGTCAGCTTCTATTAACTTTCCGTTAGCCAACTGTACAGAATACTTAACATCTAATTTACTTGATTTTGAGCTAAGAAAAGGTTCAAAGTTTTTGGAAACAAAGCTTTTATCGGCTCCGGTATCAAATAAAATGTAAGCATAACGGTCATTAATGAGAAACGTACCAGTAACAACCGACGGATCTTTTCATGCTTTCTTGGCTTCCATCACGAATGCTCCGCCATGATTTCCCTGGTTCTTCAGTTTTGGTCAATCCTTCTTGAAATGACCTATAGCTCCACATTCAAAACATCCAGGGTTTGATTCTTCTTTCTTCACACCAAATTTCACACGACAGGTTTGGGCTTGATGTCCAAATTTGCCGTAACGGTCATAGACGTTGCACTGACCAGTGTGAAAATAACCACATTTGTTGCACTTCGGGTTAGGACCCTGATTCCTTCTTGTTTCAGTGGTGTTGGCTACAAACATCCTTCCCTAATTCCTCCTTTTGTTCTAAGAGTTACCATCATGACTCCCAGATCCCTCAGACCACTTACACTTTCCTTCAGTTGGCATTTTTCCTTTCTCAGTCATTCCATCAACAACTTCCACCGGCTTCTTCCCTGAACCACTCTTCTTTAATGTCCCCATAGGTACAACATCATCGGTCAGGGAGTGTGCTAATTGCACAGCACTCTGAATAGTCGTAGGGTTTGCTGACGTCACCATACTACGGATCTGAGGTGCCAAGCCCTAGATGTAACGCTCAATTCTTTCGTGCTCTTGTGTTACAAGATGGGGTACAAGTCGTGCCAATTGATGAAACTTGGTCGTATATTCCCTTACTTCAGCATCTACCATGGCCAAGTTCCAGAATTCTGCTTCTAATTTCTGAATTTCATTGCGTGGACAATACTCATGCAGCAACATTTCCTTCAACTGATCCGAAGTGAGACCGTAGGCATTAGCCTCACCGAGACCCTGAATCTGAGTATTCCACCAGGTTAGAGCTTCATCCTGAAAAAAAACGTTTTGCATACTTCACACACTAAGCTGCAGTACAGTTACTTATGGCCATCATAGACTTCATTTTCTTAATCCAGCAGACAATGCCGACTGGTCCTTCAGTTCCAGAAAAGAGTTGAGGCTAACATGCTTGAAAGGTCTTGTAAGAGCGCCCTTCAATATGGTTCCCTTGGTTCATGTTCTGGTTAGCCGTACGATTAGGCGGTATTGACATGTTGTGAAATCAACTAGGCCGATTCCTCGGCCATAGTGGGGAATGGGTTAGCATTTTGGTTTTCTCTCCGCTGTAGCATGTTCCTTTTTCCAATACAACGAGTGAGACAATACATATATCACGCAATATCCATGTGATTCATGTATGTGCGAAAAGGATTTAACAAACACCACAATAAACCAAAATCAACCACTTCATGTCATCATTGTTAAAAATTAGAGTTCAAACTTGAATACATCATTAAACCAAATGATTTACAAAAATGGGTGTGGCATACGACCAACCCTAACAAGTTTCTCCAATATAACACAAGAAAGAGACATGAACTCCAAAAACAACATCGTCAAGGACAAGGACTAGCGGTTGTGACGAGGGAGAACACCAAGGCAAGCAACAGGGGCAGCGAGCAGAACACACGTAACTTCAAAGGCTAGAGAGGCCTCGAGGCACTCCTCAAGTGCACCTACGCGCTATAAGGCCTCACCCTCTCTAACTTCCTCTTCCGCGGCTCTCGCAGTAACCTCCTCGGCCATCTTTATGGATTCTTCGGCCTTCTTCTCGCTTTCTTCTAACCTTCTCCTCAATTCAGCCATATCTTCTCGGGCCTGAATCTGGTCTCTATTCCCGGTTGCCGCATCGGCGTCATCTATATCGGACAATTTTCTCTTCTTTACTAGTGACACAGTCTTCCTAGCAGTAAACTTTAGAAGTGGACCTTCAGGATGTTCACGATAAGACCAATGAGATGGAAGACATAAATTTCCCGTACTTGGCCTAACATGCTCAATGACAGTCATAACCTCATCGTTCTCATGAACAGGTCTAATAGTCACGGGAATCACTAGAGTAGGCTCTTCACTAGCTGGAGTCTCCTTATTTCCTAACTCAGCAACTAGAGCTTCCTTAATTGGTTTCTTAACCAAAGGACTCATCCTAGCTGGCTCTTCCTCGCTAGACTCCTTTTCATCATCAGATTCCTCTTTGCTAGACTCCTCTTCATCTTCAGATTCCTCTTCAATTGTTGGTACCTCTTTATCTTCAAGTTCTTCTTCACCAAATGGTACCTCTTCGTCTTCATATTCTTATATCCACACATTCCCATAATATGGGTGATTAGCAAAATTCGGAATGTTCGGGTCAAATCCGAAATCAAGAACCGAATCTGGAGACATCGGCGAAACTGGTAAGAACTCTGGCTCGCTATCAAAAGAGATCGAGATTATGGAAGGCAAAAGAGACATCTGTGACACGGTATATTTACACGATATAAATGATTTGCCCATAAATGTAAGCACGTACGTATGCAACACACTTAAAGCACGTAAGGCACATAGAGGAAGTATCCTAATACTACCTAATTACTAACACTTACTCTTAATATAAGATGCATGTGGTATGAAAACGTCTTTAACCCAAAAACCCAATTTTTAAAAGTTATAGTCTAGATTTTTAAGAAAACATTTTTTAGTTCGCTATAACCATAGGCTCTGATACCAACTTCTGTCACACCCCGAAAATGACGATTCGCAGCGGAAACGAGACGTAAGCATGGTGGTCATATAAGTTGGTGCCTAATGATAATAAGCAAATACATTTATTTAAAACATCGCAAAGGTTTAACAAATCAAAGATAAATCTTTAGATTATCCAAAATTAAAAGCATTGAAATTTAAAACAAGAGTTTCTATGATCCAACACATGAGGATCCAAAATAAAGTTTAAAATGTCCCAACTGAATTCCGATGCAAGTGTTTGTCAAAAAGCCCGTTTTCATAACCGCGCGAGAGCATCTAAGTACCTAAAAAACATGCTTAAAAACATCAACATAAAGTTGAGCGAGTTTCACGGGTTTAAACGAAAACATAAACGAATTTTACGAACTATCAAGTAACTTGGACAAACCTGTGATATGTCATAGTGTGACAACCGAAAATATCTGGTAATTATCCGTACATACGTTAAATGTGTTTATGATTCATAATTTCATATTTGACTTAATTATTATTAATTAGGTCATTCCATATCTAGCAAAGCCGTTAGTTCGTATATTTAGCATTGGTAGTTTCAAAAATTACCGGTATGCACGCCTGGGTTAATTCAACGAAAACAAACGTTGGTGATCAAATTAGTGTCTGAAACAATGTCCATAAAATATTATATTATATTTATACATTTTATTTTCAGATTTAGAGTACTCGTTACATAAAATAATCCATGACGGCGTAATTTAAGGTTTTATCATATAACGTTTTCTTTAATCGTGCGTGTATATTATTAAGCGTATCTATATTCTATACATTTTATAATTAGACATTTTTCATCAAACTAGTTAACCTTTTGTTTAAATAAAATAAAGTGCATCAAACCAAATTAAATCACTATTTTGAAAACTAACCAAGATTAAATACCCTAATCACTTAAATATCTACATAATTAATTAGCTAATCAATCAACAATCAATTTCTTTTGCTTTCTTTGAAACATACGACCAAGACAAGGGGCCCCACCCCTTTACCGCATTTCTTCTTTCTTGATTTAGTGTAAGATGTGTCGTACCCTTTTCAAACAAAATCCAAATATCATGACTTTAAACCATCCTTTTCTTACACATTCTTTCATTTCAACCTTCAAACAGCAAAATCACACTCCACTTTCTCTCCCTCTAAACCTACGGCTTCTCCAACACACATAATTTCCATCTTTTTTTTACCGTTATTTCAAGAAATCAAGGGCTTTCAAGAAGGTGTAACAAGATTTCAATTCTTAGAACTTCCTTCTCCATCTTCTAGCTTCATTATCCTCCTAATTTGTAAGAACTAAAAACTTCACATTTTCTAAATTTCTAAGATGCATGACATATAGTCCATGCATGAAACATTTCACCCAAAAGTTAGTTAAAAGTGAAATTTGACTCTTGGATCCACATTCTAAACAAGGTTCCCTCTTAAAAAGTCACGGTTTTTAGTTAAAAATTATATAAAAGTGAACTTTTCAAAAACTATGGATTTTTTTTAGAGAAACTACAAGCAAAGTGATTGTTAAAAAGTTATAAAAATCATGGATCTTTGGTTTTAATCTAGTGTGTCTTTTAAAAATGTGTGTCATACTTTATGAAGTTATAAAAGGTTCATATAATTATTATTACATGAAGATATATACAACTTTTATTACAAAGAAAAATTACATAAATAAAGTTGTTGGTGATACATGTCATTTATTATGAGGTGTTACATTTTATGGTTTATTATGTAACATTTATATAAATCTAAGTAATTTTATGTTTTATGCTAGTATATATATCATTTGGACCATTTATAAGTTTATGCAGTGACTTGATCCCTTCTTGAGGGAACAGACAATTTTATTGTGTACTGCGACGCATCACATCAAGGTCTGGGTTGTGTACTTATGCAGAAAGATAAGGTCATAGCCTATGTGTCTAGACAGTTAAAGGTGCATGAGAAAAACTACACAACTCACGATTTGGAATTGGGCGCTGTTGTGTTTGCACTCAAGATTTCGAGGCATTATCTATACGGTACAAAGAGTACTATCTTTACAGACCCCAAGAGCCTCCAACATATTTTTGATCAAAAAGAGCTGAATATGAGACAAAGTCGTTGGGTAGAATTAGTAAACGACTATTATTACGATATCAAGTACCACCCTGGAAAGGCCAATGTTGTAGCGGACACCTTAATCCGTAAGGAGCAAGTTAAAACTCTTTATGTCCGTGCATTAGGATTAACAATTCACACAATCCTTACTGCTCAAATCCGAATGAAACAGCAAGAGGCACTTAAGAAAGAGAACATGGAAAACGAGGAGCTACGTGGAATGATTAAACAACTGGAATCTAAGTCGAATGATACGTTATACTTCATGGATAAAATTTGGGTGCCAAGTACCGGGAACTTGAGGGAATTAGTTCTGGACGAAGCTCATAAGTCTAGATACTCGATTCACCCCAGGTGCTAATAAAATGTACAAAGATCTCAAGGAACTATATTGGTGGCCCAACATGAAAGGTTGTATTGCACGTTATGTCAATCGATGCTTAACTTGTTCAAAAGTCAAGGCAGAATATCAAAAATCGTCTGGTCTTTTACAACAACCCGAAATACCGTAGTGGAAATGGGAACAAATCTCTATGGATTTCATCACAAAGTTGCCTAGAACATCGAGCGAATGTGATACGATTTGGGTAATTGTCGACCGCTTAACGAAGTCTACACATTTCCTACCAATCAAAAAGACCGACAAGATGGAGAAGTTGACCAGGATCTACCTGAAGGAGGTTATGGCAAGACATGGTGTGCCACTCTCTATTATCTCCGACATGGACAGTCGCTTCACCTCAAGATTCTGGAAATCTTTGTAGAAAGCTTTAGGCACGCGCCTAGATATGAGTACAGCATATCACCCCTAGACGGATGGCCAAAGCGAAAGAACCATTCAAACTCTTGAAGACATGCTTCGAGCATGTGTGATAGATTTCAGAGGCAATTGGGATACTCAACTACCTTTGGCTGAGTTTTCTTATAATAACAATTATCACACCAGTATCAAGCTGCACCTTTTGAAGCATTGTATGGACGTAAGTGTCGGTCACCGCTGTGTTGGGTGGAGGTCGGCGACAAACAAGTAACCGGTCCTGAAATTATACAAGAGACCACGGATAAGATCTTCCAGAAGAGTTATGCTGATGTTAGACGAAAACCCTTAGAATTTCAAGTTGGAGAGAAGGTTCTTTTGAAAGTTGCACCTTGGAAAGGGGTAATTAGATTTGGTAAGAGAGGTAAGCTCAACCCTAGATATATTGGAGCATTTGAAATTCTGGCAAGAGTTGGTCCAGTAACTTACAAACTCAAGTTACCGCAAGAACTCAATAGTGTGCATGATGTCTTTCACGTGTCGAATTTGAAGAAGTGCTTATCAGATGAAACACTTATCATACCACATGAGGAAGTTCACATTGATAGCAAGTTTCACTTTATCGAGGAACTGTAGACGTCACAGACTGGAAAGTCCAGAAACTTAGACGCAGTCGCATCAAACTGGTGAAGGTACGTTGGAATTCAAAACGCGGTCCTGAATTTACTTGGGAGCGTGAAGATCAGATGAAGTTCAAGTACCCCTCACTGTTCGAAAACGTTCTTGTTGTTGACGACAACAACTGAATTTCGAGACGAAATTCTTCTAACAAGGGGAGAATGTGACAACCGAAAATATCCGGTAATTATCCGTACATACGTTAAATGTGTTTATGATTCGTAATTTCATATTTTACTTATTTATTATTAATTAGGTCATTCCATATCTAGCAAAGCGGTTAGTTCTTATATTTTGCATTGGTAGTTTCAAAAATTGCTGGTATGCACGCCTGGGTTAATTCGACGAAAATGAACATTGGTGATCTGTTGGGTATAAAATTGAGACTGATGTTGTCAATAGAAACTACAGTATCGAAACTACTAGTTTCGGTTGAACAATTGTTAAATCAAAACTACTAGTTTCGGTTGAACAATTAGTTTCGATACCTGTTTTTTCAGACCCATTTGGCGGTGGCTTGGAAAACAAGGCGCATGCGCGTGGACTCCTATATATAGTAGAATACCTAATAGGAGGAGTGTGTGTCTATAGAGGGAATCACCACCCCAGGGGGAGCTCACCCTAGGGTGATACCAATTATGAGTGTGTGAGGAGCTTTATCATTTTTATATCAATGAAAGAATCATACATTTTATGCTTTCAATTATCTGTTCTTTTTCACTTTTATATATTTCTGTTCGTGTATGTGATTCCCGTACCCATATCTACCCTTTTTCTGATTCAAGAGTGATACCGGATCAAGGGATTCCGCCTCTTGATTCGGATCGTTTGATGGATTTCTTCGCAGATCTGTGTTTGCAGGTCTGCTCAGGACCTACAAGTGGTATCAGAGCCATGGTGGCTCTTTATTGCTCTCGAATCTGTTCAAAATTCAGAGAAAACCCGCCATTGAGACGTTAAACATGAAGATATCGATGTGTAGCAGGTTCGTGACTGCCGTTCTACATTCACACTGTCAAAAACTGAAGATGTAAGGCTTTCTGAAGCATTTTTCAGACCTGGATTGGGGATATCGAAGTAGCCGAAGGTTGACCATGTTCAATAGAAACTAGAAGGAGGCTGAAGATTTTGGTCGAAACTAGGTGGCGGCTGAACATGTTCTATCGAAACTACTGATGAAGCCCTAAATTAGAAGTAGAAAACATCGAAAGTAGGCTATCGAAACTAGAGGGTATTGAAACTACTAGTTTCAGTTGAAGAATCTCCTACCGAAACTACTAGTTTCGGTTGAAGAATCTCTATCGAAACTTTTTGTTTCGATACTGTCTCTACCGACACTAGCCTTCTTTTGACTAAAGTGGAGCCTATCGAAACTACAGGCAGAACTGTCCAACTACTCTCCAGGATATTCAAAAAAAAGTATTTTAGAGAATTACTTGGATAAATTTTTTTGCAGGATATTGCATAGATGGAGGGAAGTTTTGGCTGAAAACATGGTGACAACATTTTCGAGTTTTCAAAAATTTCGTTTCTTCGGCAATATACATGATGTTCTGCCTGAGCCAACCGTATTTCCTTTATTTAAAGTTCAAGTTTGAGTAGTGGGTAGCAAAGTCAAGCATAATTGTGACGAACTAGATCATTGGTTGTTGATTACATGGTGATTCGATCCTTTATCTTTTGCCTAGAAATAGTAGATTCTACACTTCAGGGGGAGAATCACCATGAAAGGCTTCGGATTATCAGCAGAGTTATGAAGATGCAAGACAAAGTGAGCCTCCGCTTAAAATTGACCTTTTTTTAGCGGGAAAGAAGGCACAAGTTGATCAACTGTTTGAGAATGTCAAGAATCTTTGTAGAAAGATGGTTATTTACTGCTAAATACTTGGGATTCAAACCTTTATCAATTGCCTACAAGATTGGAGGGTCTACACTTGAGGGGGAGAATCACAACGAAAGGCTATGGATCATCAGTCAATCTAAGAAGACAAAAGACAGAGTCGGACAAGAATTGATAGCATCAGTCTAGGGGGACATTGTTGGGTATAAAATTGAACTGATGCTGTCAATAGAAACTACAGTATCGAAACTACTAGTTTTGGTTGAACATTTGTTCAATCGAAACTACTAGTTTCGGTTGAACAATTGTTCAATCGAAACTACCGAAACTACCTACTTTCGATACCTGTTTTTCTGGCTCATATGGCGATGGCTTGGAAAACAAGGCACATGTGCTTGTCCTCCTATATATAGTAGAATACCTAATAAGAGGAGTGTGTGTCTGTAGAGGGAATCACCACCCAGGGGGAGCTCACCCTAGGGTGAGACCAATTGTAAGTGTGTGAGGAGCTTTATCATTTTCATATCAATGAAAGAATCATACGTTTAATGCTTTCAATTATCTGTTCTTTTCACTTTTATATATTTCTGTTCGTGTCTGTGATTCCCGTACCCGTCTCTGCCCTTTTACTGATTCAAGAGTGATACCGGATCAAGGGATTCGGCCTCTTGATTCGGATCGTTTGATGGATTTCTCCGCAGATCTGTGTTTGCGGTTCTGCTCATGACCTACAAGTGGTATCAGAGCCATGGTGGCTCTTTATTGTTCTCGAATGTGCTCGAAATTCAGAGAAAACCCGCCATTGAGACGTTAAACATGAAGATATCGATGTGTAGCAGGTTCGTGACTTTTGTTCTACATTCACACTGTCAAAAACTGAAGATGTAAGGCTTTCTGAAGCATTTTTCAGACCTGGATTGGGGGTATCGAAGTAGATGAAGGTTAAAGATGTTCAATCGAATCTAGAAGGAGGCTGAAGATTTTGGTCGAAACTAGGTGGCGGCTGAACATGTTCTATCAAAACTACTGATGAAGCCCTAAATCAGAAGTAGAAAACATCGAAACTAGGCTATCAAAACTACTAGTTTCGGTTGAATAATCTCCTACTGAAACTACTAGTTTCGGTTAAAGAATCTCTCTATCGAAACTTTTTGTTTCGATACTGTCTCTACCGACACTAGCCTTTTTTTTTACTAAAGTGGAGCCTATCGAAACTACAGGTAGAACTGTCCAGGTACTCTCCAGGATATTAAATAAAAGTATTTTGGAGAATTACTTAGATATATTTTTTTACAGGATATTGCATAGATGGAGGGGAGTTTTGGCTGAAAACTTGGAGACAACATTTTCTGGTTTTCAAAAATTTCGTTTCTTCGGCAATATACATGATGTTCTGCCTGAGCCAGCCGTATTTCCTTTATTTAAAGTTCAAGTTTGAGCAGTGTGTAGCAAAGTCAAGCATAATTGTGACGAACTGGATCATTGGTTGTTGATTACATGGTGATTCGATCCCTTATCTTTTGCCTAGAAATAGGAGGTTCTACACTTCAGGGGGAGAATCACCATGAAAGGCTTCGGATTATCAGCAGTGTTATGAAGATGCAAGACAAAGTGAGCCTCCGCTTAAAATTGACCTTTTTTTAGGGGGAGAGAAGGTACAAGTTGATCAAGTGTTTGAGAATGTCAAGAATCTTTGTAGAAAGATGGTTATTTACTGCTAAATACTTGGGATTCAAACCTTTATCAATTGCCTACAAGATAGGAGGGTCTACACTTGAGGGGGAGAATCACAACGAAAGGCATTGGATCATCAGTCAATCTATGAAGACAAAAGACAGAGTCGGACAAGAATTGATAGCATCAGTCTAGGGGGACATTGTTGGGTATAAAATTGAGACTGATGCTGTCAATAGAAACTACAGTATCGAAACTACTTGTTCAACCGAAACTACTAGTTTCGGTTGAACAATTATTCAATCGAAACTACCAACTTTCGATACCTGTTTTTCAGGCCCATTTGGCGGTGGCTTGGAAAACATGGCACATGTGCTTGGCCTCCTATATATAGTAGAATACCTAATAGGAGGAGTGTGTGTCTGTAGTGGGAATCACCACCCAGGGGGAGCTCACCCTGGGGTGAGACCAATTGTGAGTGTGTGAGGAGCTTTATCATTTGCATATCAATGAAATAATCATACGTTTTATGCTTCAATTATCTGTTCTTTTTCACTTTTATTTATTTCTGTTCGAGTCTGTGATTTCCGTACCCGTATCTACCCTTTTCTGATTCGAGAGTGATACCGGATCAAGGGATTCCGCCTCTTGATTCGGATCGTTTGATGGATTTCTCCACAGATCTGTGTTTGCGGGTCTGCTCAGGACCTACAAGTGGTATCAGATCCATGGTGGCTCTTTATTGCTCTCGAATCTGCTAGAAATTCAGAGAAAACCCACCATTGAGACGTTAAACATGAAGATATCGATGTGTAGCAGGTTCGTGACTGTTGTTCTACATTCACACTGTTAAAAACTGAAGATGTAAGGCTTTCTGGAGCATTTTTCAGACTAGGATTGGGGGTATTGAAGTAGCTAAAGGTTAAAGATGTTCAATCGAAACTAGAAGGAGGTTGAAGATTTTGGTCGAAACTAGGTGGCGGCTAAACATGTTCTATCAAAACTACTGATGAAGCCCTAAATCAGAAGTAGAAAACATCGAATTGATTAAAGGTGTGTCTAGACAGTTAAAGGTGCATGAGAAAAACTACACAACTCACGATTTGGAATTGGGCGCTGTTGTGTTTGCACTCAAGATTTCGAGGCATTATCTATACGGTACAAAGAGTACTATCTTTACAGACCCCAAGAGCCTCCAACATATTTTTGATCAAAAAGAGCTGAATATGAGACAAAGTCGTTGGGTAGAATTAGTAAACGACTATTATTACGATATCAAGTACCACCCTGGAAAGGCCAATGTTGTAGCGGACACCTTAATCCGTAAGGAGCAAGTTAAAACTCTTTATGTCCGTGCATTAGGATTAACAATTCACACAATCCTTACTGCTCAAATCCGAATGAAACAGCAAGAGGCACTTAAGAAAGAGAACATGGAAAACGAGGAGCTACGTGGAATGATTAAACAACTGGAATCTAAGTCGAATGATACGTTATACTTCATGGATAAAATTTGGGTGCCAAGTACCGGGAACTTGAGGGAATTAGTTCTGGACGAAGCTCATAAGTCTAGATACTCGATTCACCCCAGGTGCTAATAAAATGTACAAAGATCTCAAGGAACTATATTGGTGGCCCAACATGAAAGGTTGTATTGCACGTTATGTCAATCGATGCTTAACTTGTTCAAAAGTCAAGGCAGAATATCAAAAATCGTCTGGTCTTTTACAACAACCCGAAATACCGTAGTGGAAATGGGAACAAATCTCTATGGATTTCATCACAAAGTTGCCTAGAACATCGAGCGAATGTGATACGATTTGGGTAATTGTCGACCGCTTAACGAAGTCTACACATTTCCTACCAATCAAAAAGACCGACAAGATGGAGAAGTTGACCAGGATCTACCTGAAGGAGGTTATGGCAAGACATGGTGTGCCACTCTCTATTATCTCCGACATGGACAGTCGCTTCACCTCAAGATTCTGGAAATCTTTGTAGAAAGCTTTAGGCACGCGCCTAGATATGAGTACAGCATATCACCCCTAGACGGATGGCCAAAGCGAAAGAACCATTCAAACTCTTGAAGACATGCTTCGAGCATGTGTGATAGATTTCAGAGGCAATTGGGATACTCAACTACCTTTGGCTGAGTTTTCTTATAATAACAATTATCACACCAGTATCAAGCTGCACCTTTTGAAGCATTGTATGGACGTAAGTGTCGGTCACCGCTGTGTTGGGTGGAGGTCGGCGACAAACAAGTAACCGGTCCTGAAATTATACAAGAGACCACGGATAAGATCTTCCAGAAGAGTTATGCTGATGTTAGACGAAAACCCTTAGAATTTCAAGTTGGAGAGAAGGTTCTTTTGAAAGTTGCACCTTGGAAAGGGGTAATTAGATTTGGTAAGAGAGGTAAGCTCAACCCTAGATATATTGGAGCATTTGAAATTCTGGCAAGAGTTGGTCCAGTAACTTACAAACTCAAGTTACCGCAAGAACTCAATAGTGTGCATGATGTCTTTCACGTGTCGAATTTGAAGAAGTGCTTATCAGATGAAACACTTATCATACCACATGAGGAAGTTCACATTGATAGCAAGTTTCACTTTATCGAGGAACTGTAGACGTCACAGACTGGAAAGTCCAGAAACTTAGACGCAGTCGCATCAAACTGGTGAAGGTACGTTGGAATTCAAAACGCGGTCCTGAATTTACTTGGGAGCGTGAAGATCAGATGAAGTTCAAGTACCCCTCACTGTTCGAAAACGTTCTTGTTGTTGACGACAACAACTGAATTTCGAGACGAAATTCTTCTAACAAGGGGAGAATGTGACAACCGAAAATATCCGGTAATTATCCGTACATACGTTAAATGTGTTTATGATTCGTAATTTCATATTTTACTTATTTATTATTAATTAGGTCATTCCATATCTAGCAAAGCGGTTAGTTCTTATATTTTGCATTGGTAGTTTCAAAAATTGCTGGTATGCACGCCTGGGTTAATTCGACGAAAATGAACATTGGTGATCTGTTGGGTATAAAATTGAGACTGATGTTGTCAATAGAAACTACAGTATCGAAACTACTAGTTTCGGTTGAACAATTGTTAAATCAAAACTACTAGTTTCGGTTGAACAATTAGTTTCGATACCTGTTTTTTCAGACCCATTTGGCGGTGGCTTGGAAAACAAGGCGCATGCGCGTGGACTCCTATATATAGTAGAATACCTAATAGGAGGAGTGTGTGTCTATAGAGGGAATCACCACCCCAGGGGGAGCTCACCCTAGGGTGATACCAATTATGAGTGTGTGAGGAGCTTTATCATTTTTATATCAATGAAAGAATCATACATTTTATGCTTTCAATTATCTGTTCTTTTTCACTTTTATATATTTCTGTTCGTGTATGTGATTCCCGTACCCATATCTACCCTTTTTCTGATTCAAGAGTGATACCGGATCAAGGGATTCCGCCTCTTGATTCGGATCGTTTGATGGATTTCTTCGCAGATCTGTGTTTGCAGGTCTGCTCAGGACCTACAAGTGGTATCAGAGCCATGGTGGCTCTTTATTGCTCTCGAATCTGTTCAAAATTCAGAGAAAACCCGCCATTGAGACGTTAAACATGAAGATATCGATGTGTAGCAGGTTCGTGACTGCCGTTCTACATTCACACTGTCAAAAACTGAAGATGTAAGGCTTTCTGAAGCATTTTTCAGACCTGGATTGGGGATATCGAAGTAGCCGAAGGTTGACCATGTTCAATAGAAACTAGAAGGAGGCTGAAGATTTTGGTCGAAACTAGGTGGCGGCTGAACATGTTCTATCGAAACTACTGATGAAGCCCTAAATTAGAAGTAGAAAACATCGAAAGTAGGCTATCGAAACTAGAGGGTATTGAAACTACTAGTTTCAGTTGAAGAATCTCCTACCGAAACTACTAGTTTCGGTTGAAGAATCTCTATCGAAACTTTTTGTTTCGATACTGTCTCTACCGACACTAGCCTTCTTTTGACTAAAGTGGAGCCTATCGAAACTACAGGCAGAACTGTCCAACTACTCTCCAGGATATTCAAAAAAAAGTATTTTAGAGAATTACTTGGATAAATTTTTTTGCAGGATATTGCATAGATGGAGGGAAGTTTTGGCTGAAAACATGGTGACAACATTTTCGAGTTTTCAAAAATTTCGTTTCTTCGGCAATATACATGATGTTCTGCCTGAGCCAACCGTATTTCCTTTATTTAAAGTTCAAGTTTGAGTAGTGGGTAGCAAAGTCAAGCATAATTGTGACGAACTAGATCATTGGTTGTTGATTACATGGTGATTCGATCCTTTATCTTTTGCCTAGAAATAGTAGATTCTACACTTCAGGGGGAGAATCACCATGAAAGGCTTCGGATTATCAGCAGAGTTATGAAGATGCAAGACAAAGTGAGCCTCCGCTTAAAATTGACCTTTTTTTAGCGGGAAAGAAGGCACAAGTTGATCAACTGTTTGAGAATGTCAAGAATCTTTGTAGAAAGATGGTTATTTACTGCTAAATACTTGGGATTCAAACCTTTATCAATTGCCTACAAGATTGGAGGGTCTACACTTGAGGGGGAGAATCACAACGAAAGGCTATGGATCATCAGTCAATCTAAGAAGACAAAAGACAGAGTCGGACAAGAATTGATAGCATCAGTCTAGGGGGACATTGTTGGGTATAAAATTGAACTGATGCTGTCAATAGAAACTACAGTATCGAAACTACTAGTTTTGGTTGAACATTTGTTCAATCGAAACTACTAGTTTCGGTTGAACAATTGTTCAATCGAAACTACCGAAACTACCTACTTTCGATACCTGTTTTTCTGGCTCATATGGCGATGGCTTGGAAAACAAGGCACATGTGCTTGTCCTCCTATATATAGTAGAATACCTAATAAGAGGAGTGTGTGTCTGTAGAGGGAATCACCACCCAGGGGGAGCTCACCCTAGGGTGAGACCAATTGTAAGTGTGTGAGGAGCTTTATCATTTTCATATCAATGAAAGAATCATACGTTTAATGCTTTCAATTATCTGTTCTTTTCACTTTTATATATTTCTGTTCGTGTCTGTGATTCCCGTACCCGTCTCTGCCCTTTTACTGATTCAAGAGTGATACCGGATCAAGGGATTCGGCCTCTTGATTCGGATCGTTTGATGGATTTCTCCGCAGATCTGTGTTTGCGGTTCTGCTCATGACCTACAAGTGGTATCAGAGCCATGGTGGCTCTTTATTGTTCTCGAATGTGCTCGAAATTCAGAGAAAACCCGCCATTGAGACGTTAAACATGAAGATATCGATGTGTAGCAGGTTCGTGACTTTTGTTCTACATTCACACTGTCAAAAACTGAAGATGTAAGGCTTTCTGAAGCATTTTTCAGACCTGGATTGGGGGTATCGAAGTAGATGAAGGTTAAAGATGTTCAATCGAATCTAGAAGGAGGCTGAAGATTTTGGTCGAAACTAGGTGGCGGCTGAACATGTTCTATCAAAACTACTGATGAAGCCCTAAATCAGAAGTAGAAAACATCGAAACTAGGCTATCAAAACTACTAGTTTCGGTTGAATAATCTCCTACTGAAACTACTAGTTTCGGTTAAAGAATCTCTCTATCGAAACTTTTTGTTTCGATACTGTCTCTACCGACACTAGCCTTTTTTTTTACTAAAGTGGAGCCTATCGAAACTACAGGTAGAACTGTCCAGGTACTCTCCAGGATATTAAATAAAAGTATTTTGGAGAATTACTTAGATATATTTTTTTACAGGATATTGCATAGATGGAGGGGAGTTTTGGCTGAAAACTTGGAGACAACATTTTCTGGTTTTCAAAAATTTCGTTTCTTCGGCAATATACATGATGTTCTGCCTGAGCCAGCCGTATTTCCTTTATTTAAAGTTCAAGTTTGAGCAGTGTGTAGCAAAGTCAAGCATAATTGTGACGAACTGGATCATTGGTTGTTGATTACATGGTGATTCGATCCCTTATCTTTTGCCTAGAAATAGGAGGTTCTACACTTCAGGGGGAGAATCACCATGAAAGGCTTCGGATTATCAGCAGTGTTATGAAGATGCAAGACAAAGTGAGCCTCCGCTTAAAATTGACCTTTTTTTAGGGGGAGAGAAGGTACAAGTTGATCAAGTGTTTGAGAATGTCAAGAATCTTTGTAGAAAGATGGTTATTTACTGCTAAATACTTGGGATTCAAACCTTTATCAATTGCCTACAAGATAGGAGGGTCTACACTTGAGGGGGAGAATCACAACGAAAGGCATTGGATCATCAGTCAATCTATGAAGACAAAAGACAGAGTCGGACAAGAATTGATAGCATCAGTCTAGGGGGACATTGTTGGGTATAAAATTGAGACTGATGCTGTCAATAGAAACTACAGTATCGAAACTACTTGTTCAACCGAAACTACTAGTTTCGGTTGAACAATTATTCAATCGAAACTACCAACTTTCGATACCTGTTTTTCAGGCCCATTTGGCGGTGGCTTGGAAAACATGGCACATGTGCTTGGCCTCCTATATATAGTAGAATACCTAATAGGAGGAGTGTGTGTCTGTAGTGGGAATCACCACCCAGGGGGAGCTCACCCTGGGGTGAGACCAATTGTGAGTGTGTGAGGAGCTTTATCATTTGCATATCAATGAAATAATCATACGTTTTATGCTTCAATTATCTGTTCTTTTTCACTTTTATTTATTTCTGTTCGAGTCTGTGATTTCCGTACCCGTATCTACCCTTTTCTGATTCGAGAGTGATACCGGATCAAGGGATTCCGCCTCTTGATTCGGATCGTTTGATGGATTTCTCCACAGATCTGTGTTTGCGGGTCTGCTCAGGACCTACAAGTGGTATCAGATCCATGGTGGCTCTTTATTGCTCTCGAATCTGCTAGAAATTCAGAGAAAACCCACCATTGAGACGTTAAACATGAAGATATCGATGTGTAGCAGGTTCGTGACTGTTGTTCTACATTCACACTGTTAAAAACTGAAGATGTAAGGCTTTCTGGAGCATTTTTCAGACTAGGATTGGGGGTATTGAAGTAGCTAAAGGTTAAAGATGTTCAATCGAAACTAGAAGGAGGTTGAAGATTTTGGTCGAAACTAGGTGGCGGCTAAACATGTTCTATCAAAACTACTGATGAAGCCCTAAATCAGAAGTAGAAAACATCGAAACTAGGCTATCAAAACTACTAGTTTCGGTTGAAGAATCTCCTACTGAAACTACTAATTTCGGTTAAAGAATCTCTCTATCAAAACTTTTTGTTTCGATACTGTCTCTACCGACACTAGCCTTTTTTTTTACTAAAGTGGAGCCTATCGAAACTACAGGTAGAACTGTCCAGGTACTCTCCAGGATATTAAATAAAAGTATTTTGGAGAATTACTTAGATATATTTTTTTACAGGATATTGCATAGATGGAGGGGAGTTTTGGCTGAAAACTTGGAGACAACATTTTCTGGTTTTCAAAAATTTCGTTTCTTCGGCAATATACATGATGTTCTGCCTGAGCCAGCCGTATTTCCTTTATTTAAAGTTCAAGTTTGAGCAGTGTGTAGCAAAGTCAAGCATAATTGTGACGAACTGGATCATTGGTTGTTGATTACATGGTGATTCGATCCCTTATCTTTTGCCTAGAAATAGGAGGTTCTACACTTCAGGGGGAGAATCACCATGAAAGGCTTCGGATTATCAGCAGTGTTATGAAGATGCAAGACAAAGTGAGCCTCCGCTTAAAATTGACCTTTTTTTAGGGGGAGAGAAGGTACAAGTTGATCAAGTGTTTGAGAATGTCAAGAATCTTTGTAGAAAGATGGTTATTTACTGCTAAATACTTGGGATTCAAACCTTTATCAATTGCCTACAAGATAGGAGGGTCTACACTTGAGGGGGAGAATCACAACGAAAGGCATTGGATCATCAGTCAATCTATGAAGACAAAAGACAGAGTCGGACAAGAATTGATAGCATCAGTCTAGGGGGACATTGTTGGGTATAAAATTGAGACTGATGCTGTCAATAGAAACTACAGTATCGAAACTACTTGTTCAACCGAAACTACTAGTTTCGGTTGAACAATTATTCAATCGAAACTACCAACTTTCGATACCTGTTTTTCAGGCCCATTTGGCGGTGGCTTGGAAAACATGGCACATGTGCTTGGCCTCCTATATATAGTAGAATACCTAATAGGAGGAGTGTGTGTCTGTAGTGGGAATCACCACCTAGGGGGAGCTCACCCTGGGGTGAGACCAATTGTGAGTGTGTGAGGAGCTTTATCATTTGCATATCAATGAAATAATCATACGTTTTATGCTTCAATTATCTGTTCTTTTTCACTTTTATTTATTTCTATTCGAGTCTGTGATTTCCGTACCCGTATCTACCCTTTTCTGATTCGAGAGTGATACCGGATCAAGGGATTCCGCCTCTTGATTCGGATCGTTTGATGGATTTCTCCACAGATCTGTGTTTGCGGGTCTGCTCAGGACCTACAAGTGGTATCAGATCCATGGTGGCTCTTTATTGCTCTCGAATCTGCTAGAAATTCAGAGAAAACCCACCATTGAGACGTTAAACATGAAGATATCGATGTGTAGCAGGTTCGTGACTGTTGTTCTACATTCACACTGTCAAAAACTGAAGATGTAAGGCTTTCTAGAGCATTTTTCAGACTAGGATTGGGGGTATCGAAGTAGCTAAAGGTTAAAGATGTTCAATCGAAACTAGAAGGAGGTTGAAGATTTTGGTCGAAACAAGGTGGCGGCTAAACATGTTCTATCAAAACTACTGATGAAGCCCTAAATCAGAAGTAGAAAACATCGAAACTAGGCTATCAAAACTAGAGGGTACCGAAACTACTAGTTTCGGTTGAAGAATCTCCTACTGAAACTACTAGTATCGGTTGAAGAATCTCTCTATCGAAACTTTTTGTTTCGATACTGTCTCTACCGGAACTAGCCTTGTTTTGACTAAAGTGGAGCCTATCGAAACTACAGGTAGAACTGTCCAGGTACTCTCCATGATATTAAATAAAAGTATTTTGGAGAATTACTTAGATATATTTTTTACAGGATATTGCATAGATGGAGGGGAGTTTTGGCTGAAAACTTGGAGACAACATTTTCTGGTTTTCAAAAATTTCGTTTCTTCGGCAATATACATGATGTTCTGCCTGAGCCAGCCGTATTTCCTTTATTTAAAGTTCAAGTTTGAGCAGTGTGTAGCAAAGTCAAGCATAATTGTGACGAACTGGATCATTGGTTGTTGATTACATGGTGATTCGATCCCTTATCTTTTGCCTAGAAATAGGAGGTTCTACACTTCAGGGGGATAATCACCATGAAAGGCTTCGGATTATCAGCAGTGTTATGAAGATGCAAGACAAAGTGAGCCTCCTCTTAAAATTGACCTTTTTTAAGGGGGAGAGAAGGTACAAGTTGATCAAGTGTTTGAGAATGTCAAGAATCTTTGTAGAAAGATGGTTATTTACTGCTAAATACTTGGGATTCAAACCTTTATCAATTGCCTACAAGATAGGAGGGTCTACACTTGAGGGGGAGAATCACAACGAAAGGCATTGGATCATCAGTCAATCTATGAAGACAAAAGACAGAGTCGGACAAGAATTGATAGCATCAGTCTAGGGGGACATTGTTGGGTATAAAATTGAGACTGATGCTGTCAATAGAAACTACAGTATCGAAACTACTTGTTCAACCGAAACTACTAGTTTCGGTTGAACAATTATTCAATCGAAACTACCAACTTTCGATACCTGTTTTTCAGGCCCATTTGGCGGTGGCTTGGAAAACATGGCACATGTGCTTGGCCTCCTATATATAGTAGAATACCTAATAGGAGGAGTGTGTGTCTGTAGTGGGAATCACCACCCAGGGGGAGCTCACCCTGGGGTGAGACCAATTGTGAGTGTGTGAGGAGCTTTATCATTTGCATATCAATGAAATAATCATACGTTTTATGCTTCAATTATCTGTTCTTTTTCACTTTTATTTATTTCTGTTCGAGTCTGTGATTTCCGTACCCGTATCTACCCTTTTCTGATTCGAGAGTGATACCGGATCAAGGGATTCCGCCTCTTGATTCGGATCGTTTGATGGATTTCTCCACAGATCTGTGTTTGCGGGTCTGCTCAGGACCTACAAGTGGTATCAGATCCATGGTGGCTCTTTATTGCTCTCGAATCTGCTAGAAATTCAGAGAAAACCCACCATTGAGACGTTAAACATGAAGATATCGATGTGTAGCAGGTTCGTGACTGTTGTTCTACATTCACACTGTCAAAAACTGAAGATGTAAGGCTTTCTGGAGCATTTTTCAGACTAGGATTGGGGGTATCGAAGTAGCTAAAGGTTAAAGATGTTCAATCGAAACTAGAAGGAGGTTGAAGATTTTGGTCGAAACTAGGTGGCGGCTAAACATGTTCTATCAAAACTACTGATGAAGCCCTAAATCAGAAGTAGAAAACATCGAAACTAGGCTATCAAAACTAGAGGGTACCGAAACTACTAGTTTCGGTTGAAGAATCTCCTACTGAAACTACTAGTATCGGTTGAAGAATCTCTCTATCGAAACTTTTTGTTTCGATACTGTCTCTACCGGAACTAGCCTTGTTTTGACTAAAGTGGAGCCTATCGAAACTACAGGTAGAACTGTCCAGGTACTCTCCAGGATATTAAATAAAAGTATTTTGGAGAATTACTTAGATATATTTTTTTACAGGATATTGCATAGATGGAGGGGAGTTTTGGCTGAAAACTTGGAGACAACATTTTCTGGTTTTCAAAAATTTCGTTTCTTCGGCAATATACATGATGTTCTGCCTGAGCCAGCCGTATTTCCTTTATTTAAAGTTCAAGTTTGAGCAGTGTGTAGCAAAGTCAAGCATAATTGTGACGAACTGGATCATTGGTTGTTGATTACATGGTGATTCGATCCCTTATCTTTTGCCTAGAAATAGGAGGTTCTACACTTCAGGGGGAGAATCACCATGAAAGGCTTCGGATTATCAGCAGTGTTATGAAGATGCAAGACAAAGTGAGCCTCCGCTTAAAATTGACCTTTTTTTAGGGGGAGAGAAGGTACAAGTTGATCAAGTGTTTGAGAATGTCAAGAATCTTTGTAGAAAGATGGTTATTTACTGCTAAATACTTGGGATTCAAACCTTTATCAATTGCCTACAAGATAGGAGGGTCTACACTTGAGGGGGAGAATCACAACGAAAGGCATTGGATCATCAGTCAATCTATGAAGACAAAAGACAGAGTCGGACAAGAATTGATAGCATCAGTCTAGGGGGACATTGTTGGGTATAAAATTGAGACTGATGCTGTCAATAGAAACTACAGTATCGAAACTACTTGTTCAACCGAAACTACTAGTTTCGGTTGAACAATTATTCAATCGAAACTACCAACTTTCGATACCTGTTTTTCAGGCCCATTTGGCGGTGGCTTGGAAAACATGGCACATGTGCTTGGCCTCCTATATATAGTAGAATACCTAATAGGAGGAGTGTGTGTCTGTAGTGGGAATCACCACCCAGGGGGAGCTCACCCTGGGGTGAGACCAATTGTGAGTGTGTGAGGAGCTTTATCATTTGCATATCAATGAAATAATCATACGTTTTATGCTTCAATTATCTGTTCTTTTTCACTTTTATTTATTTCTGTTCGAGTCTGTGATTTCCATACCCGTATCTACCCTTTTCTGATTCGAGAGTGATACCGGATCAAGGGATTCCGTCTCTTGATTCGGATCGTTTGATGGATTTCTCCACAGATCTGTGTTTGCGGGTCTGCTCAGGACCTACAAGTGGTATCAGATCCATGGTGGCTCTTTATTGCTCTCGAATCTGCTAGAAATTCAGAGAAAACCCACCATTGAGACGTTAAACATGAAGATATCGATGTGTAGCAGGTTCGTGACTGTTGTTCTACATTCACACTGTCAAAAACTGAAGATGTAAGGCTTTCTGGAGCATTTTTCAGACTAGGATTGGGGGTATCGAAGTAGCTAAAGGTTAAAGATGTTCAATCGAAACTAGAAGGAGGTTGAAGATTTTGGTCGAAACTAGGTGGCGGCTAAACATGTTCTATCAAAACTACTGATGAAGCCCTAAATCAGAAGTAGAAAACATCGAAACTAGGCTATCAAAACTAGAGGGTACCGAAACTACTAGTTTCGGTTGAAGAATCTCCTACTGAAACTACTAGTATCGGTTGAAGAATCTCTCTATCGAAACTTTTTGTTTCGATATTGTCTCTACCGGAACTAGCCTTGTTTTGACTAAAGTGGAGCCTATCGAAACTACAGGTAGAACTGTCCAAGTACTCTCCATGATTCAAAAAAAAGTATTTTGGAGAATTACTTAGATATATTTTTTTACAAGATATTGCATAGATGGAGGGGAGTTTTGGCTGAAAACATGGAGACAACATTTTCTGGTTTTCAAAAATTTCGTTTCTTTGGCAATATACATGATGTTCTGCCTGAGCCAGCCGTATTTCCTTTATTTAAAGTTCAAGTTTGAGCAGTGTGTAGCAAAGTCAAGCATAATTGTGACGAACTGGATCATTGGTTGTTGATTACATGGTGATTCGATCCCTTATCTTTTGCCTAGAAATAGGAGGTTCTACACTTCAGGGGGAGAATCACCATGAAAGGCTTCGGATTATCAGCAGTGTTATGAAGATGCAAGACAAAGTGAGCCTCGGCTTAAAATTGACCTTTTTTTAGGGGGAGAGAAGGCACAAGTTGATCAAGTGTTTGAGAATGTCAAGAATCTTTGTAGAAAGATGGTTATTTACTGCTAAATACTTGGGATTCAAACCTTTATCAATTGCCTACAAGATAGGAGGGTCTACACTTGAGGGGGAGAATCACAACGAAAGGCATTGGACCATCAGTCAATCTATGAAGACAAAAGACAGAGTCGGATAAGAATTAATAGCATCAGTCTAGGGGGATATTGTTGGGTATAAAATTGAGACTGGTGCTGTCAATAGAAACTACAGTATCGAAACTACTTGTTCAACCGAAACTACTAGTTTCGGTTGAACAATTATTCAATCGAAACTACCAACTTTCGATACCTGTTTTTCAGGCCCTACTAGTTTCGGTTGAACATTTGTTCAATCGAAACTACTAGTTTCGGTTGAACAATTGTTCAATCGAAACTACCTACTTTCGATACCTGTTTTTCAGGCCCATTTGGCGGTGGCTTGGAAAACAAGGCACATGTGTTTGGCCTCCTATATATAGTAGAATACCTCATAGGAGGAGTGTGTGTCTGTAGAGGGAATCACCACCCCAGGTGGAGCTCACCCTAGGGTGAGACTAATTGTGAGTGTGTGAGGAGCTTCATTTTCATATCAATTAAAAAATCATACGTTTTATGCTTTCAAATATCTGTTCTTTTTCACTTTTATATATTTATGTCGTGTATGTGATTCACACCCCCGTCTCTACCCTTTTCTGATTCGAGAGTGATACCAGATCAAGGGATTCCACCTCTTGATTCGGATCGTTTGATGGATTTATCCGCAGATCTGTTTTTGTGGTCTGCTCAGGACCTACATGATCAAATTAGTGTCCGAAACAATGTCCAAAGACTCATAACATATTATATTATATTTATACATTTTATTTTCAGATTTAGAGTTCTCGTTACATAAAATAATCCATGACGGCGTAATTTAAGGTTTTACCGTATAACTTTATCTTTAATCGTGCATTATTAAGCGTATCTATATTCTATACTTCTTATAACTAGACATTTTTCATCAAACTAGTTAACCTCTTATTTAAATAAAATAAAGAGCATTAAACCAAATTAAATCACTATTTTAAAACCTAACCAAGATTAAATACCCTAATGACTTAAATATCTACATAATTAATTAGCTAATTAATTAACAAACAATTTCTTTTTCTTTCTTTGAAACATACGACCAAGACAAGGGGGCCCACCCCTTTATCACATTTCTTCTTTCTTGATTTAGTGTAAGATGTGTCATACCCTTTTCAAACAAAATCCAAATATCATGACTTTACCATCCTTTTCTTACACATTCTTTTATTTCAACCTTCAAACACCAAAATCACACTCCACTTTCTCTCCCTCTAAACCTACGGCTTCTCCAACACATATAATTTTCATCTTTTTTTTTAACCTTTATTTCAAGAAATCAAGAAGAAATCAAGGGCTTTCAAGAAGGTGTAACAAGATTTCAAGGCTTGGAACTTCCTTCTCCATCTTCTAGCTTCATTATCCTCCTAATTTGTAAGAACTAAAAACTTCATATTTTCTAAATTTCTTAGATGCATGACATATAGTCCATGCATGAAACATTTCACCCAAAAGTTAAAAGTGAAATTTGACTCTTGGATCCACATTCTAAACAAGGTTCACTCTTAAAAAGTCATGGTTTTTAGTTAAAAATTATATAAAAACTTTTATATAAAAGTGAACTTTTCAAAAACTATGGATTTTTTTTTAGAGAAACTACAAACAAAGAGATTGTTAAAAAGTTATAAAAATCATGGATCTTTGGTTTTAATCTAGTGTGTCTCTTAAAAATGTGTCATACTTTATAAAGTTATAAAAAGGTTCATATAATTATTGTTACATGAAGATATATAAAACTTTTATTACAAAGAAAAATTACACAAATAAAGTTATTGGTGATACATGTCATTTATTATGAGGTGTTACGTTTTATAGTTTATTATTTAACATTTATATAAATCTAAGTAATTTTATGTTTTATGTTAGTATATATATCATTTGGACCATTTATAAGTTTATGTGGTGACTTGAACCTTTTGACAAATTTGGACTTTTTGGGATGACTTGAACCTTTTGGACACCTTTGGACTTTTGACAAAATAAATTGTTATACTACATTGTGTGGACTAGTTAATATATATAAAGAGGCTTAATAAAAAGTGAATATATATTTTACTAGTGATATTAGTAAATAAAATTTCCTTATCGTACTTAAAAGACTTTAATATCTAAAATGGTAAACTATGGTGAAAATATAAAAGTTTAATCAAAATAATGTGTTTTTGTTAAAAAGTTATCTTAAAAATATTAGATTAAATTTTTGGACAAATTATGTTGTAAAAGAATGTATATATAAGTTAGCCTTTAAAAATTGGCAAATATGTTATTGTTACAAAATATAAAACTAGAGTCTTAAAACTCATAAAAAGTATCTTTATAACCTTATACATATATTAGTATACTTAGTATGTTTCTTAACATGAAAACCGCCATTTATGTAGATTTTATATGAGTATTTATACTATATATATATATATATAGTCGACATGTGTATAAACTTGATCGAGAATTAAAAACCCCTTGTCCGTGAGAATTTCATAAGTATTTATGTTATATATGTATATAATTGTGTTCGAGAAATAAGATTTAATATGTTTAACTTATTTGGGATATTATAAACATAATTGTAAAAATATAATAGTCGAAAGACTTATAAATTATTGTAGTATTTTCAAACATGGTCTTTCTTTAGAATTAATATAAAATATCATATATATATACACACACACACATATATATATATATATATATATTACCGTTTGACTCGAGTCGATATATATTAAATTCGTTTAATTAAACGTTTATTTCTACACGAGAATCCAAGGGCGAGTTACGACAATTGTATCATTTATATTTATATACTTTATAAATATATATTTTCGTATTATTCCAAAACTTATCACCAACGAGTCGTCGAGTCACACGTTCAAACACAAGTGAATTTTCATTCAAGTCTAGTTAATTTGGGTGAATGTCAACTTTGCCAACTTGTAATGCTAGAGGTTAATTCATTAAGACTTATGATGTCCTTATGTATTCTAGGACGTATCTAAGTCGGGTCTATTTCCGTTTTTGGCTTTGTTGTTAGAATCTCTCAGGTAAGTTTCACGGCCCATTTTTACTGCTTTCCATATTTGGGGGGAAAACATGTTGAATTCAAATTGTATGATAACTAGAAAACGAGAAACAAGCATCTGATTCCTTTGTGCGCATGAGTTAACACATTAAGGTCCTCGGTATTTCGAACTATAATCATTAGCTATGGACTTAGCCATAGATTGATATGAATAATACTATTTGGGTTGACACCCCCAATCATGGTTAGTCGCGCTAACCGTGACCAACAGGGTCAAATGATTGCATATTAGGTCTTGTTGTTCTCATTGTTTAAAGGTACAATGGGCTGGGGCAAAAATTTGAGAATTCATTAAAGGTTTGGTTATAGGCTTGTGCATTACATAATTCGTATGTCCTAGCTAGACTTCGATGAATCAACCGCTAACTTGTTTTGTTTATCGTACGGATTTCCAGTTACCATTAAATGTTTTCTTTTTGGTAAAATAAACCTGTGAACTCACCAACGTTATGTTGACATTTTTAAGCATGTTTTTCAAGTAACTAATTCAAGTATGGCGTCTCACGTTTTGATTTGCATGCATTTCGAAGTACCGAACTTTTGGAAGATTTCCTTTAATTGCTTATTGATTTAAGCTATTGTTGTAAATCTTTGAAACTTTTAAACAAGTAATGTTTTGTATAACTACTTTTAACATTAGGTATTAATGTCATGTAAGTGTTTGGGATAATCATATGCGATGAAAACCATGAACGATACATCCTGCGGATTCCGCCGTGGCGGGGTGTGACACATAGACTAGCTGATAATATGACAAATGACAGTACCTAGACCTTATAATCAAACCGAGAAACGAATACAACTTGTCCTCACAAATCCTTTCAAAATATATTCTCTCGTACGAATGACCTATCAGAGCTACTGATCACGAGAGTGGGCAGTCAGTCCCAAATAGATCTATCAGCACACCTTGCGGCCTACACGAGGCTATTGATTATAACGGTGGGGCTATTCATGAACGACATACATGAACACATAACAAAAGCCCTTTCTCGAGACCATCAAACGAACACATAACGTAAGTCCAGTATCATGATAAATCCCCCATAGTTTATAAAATAACAAAATAGTTTAAAAAGGGAAACTCACCTTGATAACGAACGATGGAAAATGAGTGCTAGCAAAAAAATATGCCCACAAACACTAAAGGTGCCCCAAACACGAGGGATACATTACTAATTATACCTCATGTCTTACAAGAAAGTTGTTCTCCCAACCTACTTATACTTATAATATTTTTAAGAAAATATTTATTTAAACGACCCGTTGGCGACTATTACACGCGGTTTTGTTTTTAACGAAAAACGGTGGATCATACACACATACGAAGACCTCAAGTGTTATTACTTATCAACAACCAAAATATGAATATAAACTAATAATACATATATACACTTATACATATGCTTATAAGTCCTAGATCACATGTAAAAACACTTAAGTCACAATATTTGCATATAAGCACTTTTCGAGCAAAACGACTAACTTTTAAGGAACAAACTTTCAAATTTCTGACACATGAGTTCATATATCATCAAAATACACCTAATAAAATATATTTCATCAAACAAAACAATCTTTCATTATTTTGACATAAAGTACCTAAACATGGCAATTTCTAGCACATATGTGACAACCGAAACGTCAACGACAAGTACAAACGCATATTTCATAATATGAACTCATTATATACCTTAAGAGCTGTATTTTAATCATAAAATATATTCAAACATACTGTTCAAAATCAGATTTAACAAATACACATTTTTCAAGCCGAAAACTACCGTTTTAATTGACTAGTTTAGCGTAAAACCTAACGAAACGCATCCAAACACCAAGGATCATACATATTACTAAAAATCTATATTTTAGACATAAAATATCATCACGTTACAGCCATGATTCCAGATTTACAAATCTATCTATTTTCATACAAAAATCTATCTTTTAGCGTCTTTTAAGCAACATAAACATGTCATACACTTAGCAAATCATCACAACCTAAATAACACTTTTAGACCTGATTATTATTATAAAACATCACTTTTATTATCACATTTCCAGATTTCAAACAATCTAAATGATCCATGCCAAAACCCTAGCTTAAATCATGCTTTTGGACAACAATCTTTAGCAATAAACACCTAAATCATCAATTCAATATGCATAAACTAACATGTTTTTATGCAATAATATACCATTATTTTTTGTTTGAAATAAACCATAACAAAACATTTGATTCATGTAAAGATCAAGCCCTAATCATCAACATTTTGCAAGATATGAACACATGCACATACATACGCCAATATATATACATATATACCCATCAAAACCTTCAATAATAAGTCATTATTTACTGATTTTAAATGTTTCAAAAAGATCCTTTTAGTTGGTGATAACCAACACTTGCAAGAATCAAAACTAGTAAGAAGAAAGTAAGAGAATGGTTAGGGTTTATACCACTTGATTAAATCAAGGGAGACATTTAAAGAAATTAAAAGATGATGGATGTTTTTCCCTTGTATAATCAGCCCCTAACACTCTTGAATCTTCAAGAGGTGCTTCAAGAACACCAAAACTCAAGAATACTTGTAAGAACACTTAGAGAGAGTAGTAGAGATGGTGTGGAGTTACAAATGAGGATTGAAGGGGTAGTTATAGGGGGTGGGGGTTGGATTTCGGCCAAGAGAGGGAGAGAGGAGAGAGATGGAGATTTGACATGCTCCACACAAAAACCATGCAAGAATATGATCACATTTGTGGAGTGTGGAGTTGGGTTAAGAGTGTAAGGAATCAAATGAGTGTGTTTAATACTTGATTAGGGTGTGGGACCCGCTTTTTATGGCTGATTTTTGGAGATAGAGAGAGGTATTCTAGAACCTCATTTGTTTTATAAAAACTACACCACACAAGTGTAGGTAACATTTTATAAAAACTACAACACTTTTATAAAATTTAACCACTTTAAACATGGTTTTTCAAAAAAATAAAAATATATAAAATACCCACTAATTATTTGCTATCATAATTAGTAAAAATAATAATTTTTGCTAACGGTTCATTTTAACTCATCCGGTACGCGATTGTACCACGTAAAACGCAACGAAAATCACCGAAAGAGATATTTAACAAGTAGCACATAATTTTCACATATAATCCACTAATATAAACCAGTTTATATAATTTTCATCAAAACTGATATTTTTAAGGTTAATCGGGTCGTCACCAACGCTAAATACGGACATTTTACCGATACGCGGTACCGAAATTTCTGAAATTTCACGAAATGCAAACCTATGCATACGAAGGGCTTTGCTAGACTTTATAATGACCTAATTAACTGAAATTAAGTCTAAGACTCACATAATTAAATTATAAACACGTTCTAAGGTTATACGGTAAATAACCTGAAAATTATCGGATGTCACAGGCCGCTAATCTCCATTCCTCATAGGCCTCTTCTTCTTCATCTCTGGAAACCATCAGTTCATGAACTTGGACAAAGGCAGGCTGGAAGAGTGTTCTAGGAAATGTTTCCTGCTCTTTGAACCAAGCCACAAGGCTATCAGCATCATCTTCAGACATTTTCTCCCCCTTTTTGGTTGCATCAATGCATATGATAGAATCTGTTTGAGTGCCCATTGATACAAGGGAAGGAGGAGTCAATGTGGGGCATCTGTGGGACTCATGCACAGAGACTTGATGTCTTAGTTTAGACACTTCAGCCTCTAGCAGAGAAACCCTAGCCGTCAATTCCAAATTTTGAAGTTTCAGACTGTCCTCATACACATATGTGGAATCCTTGGAACTACATGGGGCCTTAGGCCTAGCCTCTACCTTCTCATCACCATGGTTTTCTTGGTACCTGGGATTCCTCTCAGTAAAGAATGTTTCAACAGAAACATCCTCACCATGAGTTGCCATGGTTGGGGACTTAGTTATGTTGTTACTGTCCTCTTGGTCAATTGATGGACTAGAAGTAGTGACAGCCCCTTCTATATCCACTCTATCAGAATTCCCAGAGTGGACCTTCTTAGGTGATGAACTTGGGCTGGGTACATTGGCAGCCAAGTCAATCAGTACCTCCTTGATAGTGGCATTTGGAGAAGGTACATCATCTTGACTAGGTGCCTCTGCACTTAAGTTCAAGGAAGAAGAAAAGTGTATGGGCTCAATGGGGATTTCTATGGACCCGGGATGCGGTCCTAATCCTAATAGGGATCCTTCCAAGGAAGTTCCCCAGTGATGTGGCTATCCATTTTGATATTCTCACCAGAGTGTTGTAACTCTGGATGAGGGCTTTCAGGTTGGTATTGGACCATTGAGCCAAGAATAGAAGGATTCTTCTTGCTCTTCTTTTTCTTTCTTTTATAACTAACCTCAACTGGGGCCCGTTGCTCCAGTTGGGGTTGAAGGATGGGGGAGAGTATTTGTTGTACATGTGCACCCTCGGTAGGTTGCACAGGGGTTCGATCAATGGAAGCAGAAGTTGTAGTGTCAGGATGTGAGGTGGAGGGTGTCGGTTCAGTATCAGCTAGGACTGTTGAACTGTCACCCTGGGTACTTTGTATGTTCATCATTGTAGATGAAAATGGAACATTGACCCCTGAGAACTTTTCTGAAACTTTTCTCATGCTTTTAAAGATGTTATTTTTATGCTCCCCTATCATGTAGATTCTTGCGGTTTTTGAAAGATCTTTTAGTTCATTATTGAAAACTTCTTGCAATAATCTGGAGTACATGAAAAAGGCTTGTTTTGCCCCCTCTTGAAGGTTATATCTCAAACCTTCAAAGATTAAGTGAGAAAAATTGAAGGGCAAGCCAGTTACCAGTCCATGGACTGCAGATGCAAGTCTAGAGTTGAGTTGATGCCATACATTCCTCTATTGAGATATGCATTGGAGAAGAGTGTGGCATAGGTACTTCTATGGAGGACCCATTAGTGCTTTTTCTATGGTGTACTCCTCTTGATTTCCAGTGTATCCAGGTCCTCATGTATTCATCCTTGGTGTAGGAGTTGGCAGCACCTTCATCTTGAAGCTTTAGATGTTTCCGGAGGGTTGCTTCAGTTACAGTGATGTCCTTGCCGTCTACCTTGGCCGTGATTTGAGGAATCCCCTATTCAATAGAGTAGGAGGCGGAGTTCCAGAAATCTTCCATGTGAGAGATGTAAATTTTTGGGTTTACGGTTAAGCAAAGTGTATTTTTGATCGACACAAGAAGTCGATCAAGTCATCAAATCCTTCAGACTTCTTCCCCTTTACCAGGTATGCCACGATATTGTGGTATGTTGAGAATTTGTCATCAGGGTTGTCGATGTCCGAGGTTGCCATTTTGATGATGAGTGGAGGGAAAGTGGAAGCTTTTGAAAGTTGGTTATGGGTGTAGGGAGCTTTGAATGCGTGAATGCGGGAGAGAAAAGATGGAGAGTTAGGTCAGAATTGAATGTGAAGAGGTGAAGGAGGGAATTTGATTTTGTTATAACGGCAAAGGTTTAGGGGTTTGGGCAACAGTCACTTGTACCATACAGCAAGAAGAAGCATAGGTATGGAATCTACAATAACACTTTACTTTTTACTGTTTTACAGCTGTAACACACTGTAGCAGTCATGGTAAAGACTGACAGTGACTTTTTACAGCGGGTAAAAGTTAATTTGAACCATTTTTACCCATCCACAGCAAACAAGGTTACTACTGATGGTTTTACTGGTCCGCAGCAATGGGTGTTGCTGCTGATTGCCTTAAAGTTATCCGCAGCAAAATGTTCCTGTGGATGGCCTAAAGTAATCAGCAACAAAAACTTTTACTGTTGATAACTAAACCTATAAGCAGCAAAGTTTCTTACTGCTGATAGATGAAGTTATCAAAAATGACTCAACATATTTTTGAATTTTCAGAAGAATTTTATTAACAGCAAAAGAAAAACAAACACATTTATTATTAAAAAAAAAATGAAAGAAGGATTTTAATAAAAGTTCATCATTCCAATAGAATCAACTAGATATCTAAATCTAGCTTCATTAAAAGCTTTAGTGAACAAGTTAGCATATTGCTCATTGGTATGAACTTTGGTTAAAATGATTCTCCTTTTCTCAGCTAGATCTCTAATGAAATGATACCTGATGTCAATGTGTTTTGTCTTGGAGTGCTGCACAGGATTGTTGGTGATTGAGATAGCACTCTTGTTGTCAATATGAATGGGAGTTGCCATGAATGTCAGTCCATAGTCTAGCATCTGATTTTGAATCCAGATCACTTGAGCACAGCAACTTGAAGCTGCAATGTATTCTGCTTCTATTGTTGATGTTAACACACATGTCTGATTCTTGCATTGCCAAGAGATAAGTCTTCCTCCCAGAAATTGACATCCTCCTGATGTGGATTTTTTTGTCCAAGTTACAACCTCCATAATCACTATCAGTGTATGCATAAAGATTGAAATTTTTATTTTTGGGATACCATAGCCCTAGCTTTGGAGCTCCTTTCAGGTATCTAAAAATTCTCTTGACAGCTTAGAGATGGGTGGTCTTTGGAGCTGCTTGAAATCTTGCACATAGACACACTGCAAACATGATATCTGGTCTGGAAGCAGTCAGATACATGAGTGATCGAATCATTGCTCTGTACTGTTGTTGATCAGTATCTTGACCCTTTTTTTCTAGGGAGAGTTGATGATTGACTTGGATTGGCGTCCTTGCAGCAGTGCAATCAGTTAGCTTGAATCTTTCCAAAATGCTTTTGACATATTTGGATTGGCTGATGAAGATTCCATTTGGAACTTGTTTGACTTGGAGACCCAAAAAGAAATTTAGTTTACCCATTGAACTCATTTCAAACTTTGAGTGCATTAGGGTCTCAAAGTCTTTGCATAGCTTCTTCTTTGTTGATCCAAAGATGATGTCATCTACATAGATTTGCACAAGTAGAATCTCTTCCCCTTCATCTTTGATAAACAAGGTCTGATCAATAGCACCTCTTCTGAAGTTGTGGCTGAGTAGATATCCTGACAAGGTTTCATACCAGGCTCTTGGGGCTTGATGTAACCCATATAAAGCTTTGTCTAATTTAAACACTTTGTTAGGATGTGAAGGATATACAAAGCCAGGAGACTGTCTAACATAGACTTCCTCGCCAATCTTCCCATATAGAAAAGCACTCTTAACATCTATCTGATAGATAGTAAAGCTCTTGGATGCAGCATATGCTAGGAAGATTCTGATTGCCTCCAGCCTGGTAACATGTGCAAATACCTCATCATAATTAATTCCCTCTTCCTGAATGTATCCCTGAACTACAAGTCTGGCTTTGTTCTTGATCACAATCCCTCTTTCATCTTGTTGTTCCTAAAGACCCACCTTGTGCGTATAGCAGTTTGTCCAGGTGGCAGATAAACTAGGGTCCACACTTCTTGTCTCTTGAATGCAAGCTTGAGAGCAAATATGTTCATATACCTGAGGTGGGAACTCTTTGGTGTCTGCCATGAGAGCTTGGTTGTTGGCAGATATTTCTTCACACTGAAAGCTCCAGTCAAAGTCAGTTGTTCCAACTTGTTGAGTTGCACAAGCAGTAGTTTGAGCAGGTTGAGTGTTTTGACCTGTTTGACCTTGATGAGTCTGTCTTGGTTGTGCAGCAGCTAGGTTTGCCTTTGGTGCTTTACATTCTCTGGAAAAATGACCAAGTTGATTATAGTTGTAGCATCTTAACTTGCTCTTGTCCAAGCCAACTCTAGTGTTTGGACTGTTGCTTGGGATAGGTTTTCCAGTTCTGAAGTAGAACCGTTTTGCTCTGAGAAACAACATAGCATAAGAATGTTGTATATCCATTTCTTCTAAGTCATCTGGATGAAAATACTCCAGATCTTCTTTGATAAAAGACATGTTTCTTGGGGTATCAGAAACAAAGGCAGCAGGGTTTGGATTTTGAGGAGGAGCTTCAAGAAGGAATGGAGAGTTATTTGCTTGTGAGTTGGGTGTTTGAGGATGTGTGACAATGGGATGACAATAGTTGCTTGAGCTTGGTAGTGTATGGTTAGAGTGTAATGCAGAGGCTGTGGTGGATGATGAGGGTGTAGAACAACCTTATTTTCTCTCTCTGGCTTGAATCATTTCCAGCTCATATGTCTTTAACATACCAAACAGCTCAGTCATTGTGAGAGTCTTCAAATTTTCAGTTTTTTCTAATTGACACTGTATAGAGTGTCCAGCAACTTGGAAGGGATCTAATGAACTTTTTGAGAATATCTTCATTCTCTAGCTTGACCTTAGAGCACTGCAGCTCACCCACAAGATAAGTGTACCTGTTGTACAGGGTTGTAAGGGACTCACCATCCTTGTATATGAAATTTTCATATTGTTGCTTCAGAATGTCTCTCCTGTTTTCCTTAACCTCTTCAGATCCAGCAAACATCTTCACAAGAGCTTCCAATAGCTCTTTAGCAGTCTTGTGTTCTCTGAAGTTGTGAAACATTTCATTTGGCAGGCACATCTGTATGGCTTCTAGAGCTTTAAAGTCTACCTCCATCTTTTTAATATCTTCCTCTGAATATTTTGAAGCTTCTTTGGGAACAGATGGACCTCCGGAATCAGCAGAGGCCACCATAGGCACATAAGGACCATCAATTATGGATTTCCACATTCCATATTCTTGATAACAGAAGAAGCTTTTCATTCTGTTCTTCCACATGTCATAATCTTCCCCAGACACCAGTCTTGGTGGTCTGTGAAGGCTTCCAATATCATCAAATCCAGTATTTTGTGTCATACTTTGGATAGATGTTGTGCAGCAGAGAGAAAATGGTAACAGAACCAGAGAGTGATTAAACAAATATGAGTTTGCTTAATCTGAGAGCCAAAGCTCTGATACAACTTGTAGGATCGATGTTTTACAAGATGGTTCTGTTTAGTTGAGATTGACGGAAACAATAACAACTATGCTAAGTAACAAGAAACAATGAGAATACTGATAAATGCAAATGTATTACTCTTCAAAGTTTATAAGTTACAGAGAAAACTCTAAGCATGCATACCTGCACAATGAAGAGTATCAATACATATAAAGGAACTTAGAATCAAGACATACCATTGATTCTAAGGATCAGATCAAACACAAGCCGTTGATCTTGATATGATGAAAAGCTACACTACAATTGGTTTACAACAAAAAGACAAGTAGAAAAAATACAACTGCAATGAAAAAACAACTGCAAACAAAGATCTTCTTAGTAATCATTGCAGGACTGATCAAAATAGAAGCATTGTCTTTTGTCATCTGCACCAATAACATTCCTTCTGCTGATAGGTGTGTCAGCGTTGCAGAAAAGATATCAGTAGTAAATTCAAAGCTGCTGATGATTTGTCTATCAGCAGCATCAATGTATGATGTTGGTGAGAAGCCTATCAGCAGCAACCTTAAACTTCAGCAAATAAAGCCTATCAGTAGCATAGTTATTGATCAGTAGTAAAGTATAACTATCCGCATCATAGGCACTTATCAGCAGCAACTTCATTAATGTCAAAATTGTGGAGTCCGCAACACTTACACTTAGATAATTTTATAGTTATCAGTCTTTATCTCTACAATGGTTAAATAAGGCAACTATAGAGAACCGCTATAGCAAAACTGGGCGCACAATCAAACCTTGTGACTGAAGGGCATAACACTGAATGTTATCCTAATGTAGAGCATAACACTCAATGTTATCCTGATGTAGGGCATAACACTAAATGTTATCTGATGTAGGGCATAACACTAAATGTTATCCTGATGTAATGCCGGCAACAATCACCCTACCTGAGCAGGTTTGTCAGACAAAATAGATCTATCATTGTTACCGTCGGCTTGTACAGAGTTAATGATTGTACTTGCACTAATGTATGTAAATGTAATTTAAACTCATAGTGTTCAAGCATAATGCACAAATTACACACATGTTCAAAATGTAGAGTTGTACGAATTGCAAATAGTTTCAATAAAATCATGTTCCACCCCAAAAGTATAAAAATGTAAAAGAGGCTATGTAAACTCACATTGAAATATGAAGCTTAGAACTCACACGCCCAAGTTGTCGCACAAGTGAATTAGCTAGCCACAAGGTTAACCTATGATGTAATTGTGTAGTTGTATTAATGATGGATTCAATTTAAAAGGAGTTCTAGGGGTAAGGGATGGATGTGGGGGTCCTTGATTATGTAAGAAAATGTTTGTTTGGGTAACCATTTAGGTAAATGTGTGTGTGTGTGTGTGTATATATATATATATATATATATATATATATATATATATGAATATTTAATTTGTGTTCTTTGTTTATAAATAAACAAATAATTAAATAAATAATTTACTCTTGTTTGTAAGTCAATAAATAAATAAGTGAATGATTAATATTTAACTATATAATAAAATCTCTTATTTAGTTATAATTTTTATGAAAACACATATAAGTCTTGATCAGTTTAATAAATAATCGAGTCATAATTAATTATTCAAAAATATGATTTTGTTCTAATGATTGTATATATACGAAGCAGTGATAACTTAAGTAAATGAGTAACAAATTAGTCAAAAATTAAAATATAAAAATTATTTTGTTAAGGTAATTTTATAAATTAATTATGTTTTTATTCTAATAAAGATAATAAAAAGTTTCCTTGAAAATATTATCAAAGTAAATTCATAAAATTGATTAAAGTGCTAAAAGGGTTTATAAAAATAATTTTTATGAATGAAATAGGTGTTTAAAAAAATGATTTTAAAAAGAAAACGGCTAGCGGGACTTGAACCCGGATGGGTTCGGTAATGGCAAAGGGAACAAACCTTTGGACCAGTGATCCAGTAGTGAGCATAGTCTTAGTTCGGAACGTGTTAAACAAGTATGGCAATTAATCCGGGTTCAGGGATGCGAAAAAAGGAAGAAGGTGCGGGACTAGTTTCGAACCTGCGACCTTGTTCCTACGAGTTATGTGTCTTAACCATTGGATCTGGGGATTTGCCTTGACAATGTTCTGATGCATTTTATTTTTAACATCCAACTCGAACTCATCTTCTTCCCCAAATCACGAACCCGTAACCCTAGCCACCTAATTAACCCGATTGAATGACCGATCGTCCCCGAAATCATAGGGCTTTTGTCCTTGTATCAAAACGAAACCAATGGCAAAAGATCTACCTGAAATGGTTATGGATCGAAGGAGAACGACAGGGGGGGAAGTTTCGATGATCCTTGAACCCGACAGAGCTAATGCGATGAAATGCGAGGTGAACGAGAGTGTAGAAAATTTGTGGTAAGTGTTGCGAAGGTGGGGAAACAGATTTTATAGGCCAATTTCTCGTATAACTCCTGAATTGATGTGAGACTTGATTTGGGACGGTTACGAGTCGTTTGGGCTCAAATCCATTGAGTTTTGTTGTAATTAGCTCGTTATGGATGATTAGAACAGTCGCATGATGGATTATACATGATTGAATGGAGTTAAACACACGAATTGGAAGGATTGGGATCGGATTTGATGAGGAAATCGTCCCTGTTGACTTTCCAAAGTCAAACCAGACGAATTTGGTATTCAAGATCAAAGGGGGTTCAATTTGAGGGTTCAATGTGTCGGGGGGTTCATTAGTTCAAGTGGGGTTCATTTGCGGGTGGGGGGTATATATATATAAATTGATTAAAATTTATAGAAACTAAATATATAAAAAGTGATTTATTAAAATTAAACATCTATTTGTTTAAAATTAAACAAGTATTTTTATGAGGTTTACTTAATAATTTCAAGTATATAAATATATTTGGATACATATATTTATAAATAACTTCACATATCTATATATCTATATAATATGCATATAAAAGAGTGGAAATACATGATTATAGGTTTATTTGTTATTGTAACAACGTAAAAATGTGTATATATACCTATATCATTTATATATTTATGATATAACTCCGTAGTTATTGCACATGAAATAATATGTGTTGTGACACAATGTTTTGAATGTGAAATGAAGTTAAAGTTGTCATTTATTGCATAGGATAAGATACTAGAAAAACATGGATGTTACAGATTGTAGGGGGCTTAATTCGATGTTGAGTTAATTCATGTAACCAATATATGATAGCTAGTTCCATGATAAAATGATTTGCATGCTTTCTCCTCAAAACAGTATAAAATGGTGTTAAAATATGGGCCGTGAAACTCACCTGATACGTTTTTAAATAGTTATATATGTATTAACAAATACATTTCTATCAACAAAACCATTTTAGAGTTTAAAACCCGGTCTTTGACTCAACAAAGTTTTCTTATTTAGAAAGTTGTTCTAACAACTTGCATGTAGCAAAACAATCATCCAACACAAAAATCTACATATATATCTTATGTAACAAGACTCTCATAAACTCAAATGACAACAAATCCATGACTAACTCAAAACCCGGTTTTAAAACCAACAAAGTTACTAAAATAAGAAATACGATCCATCAACACGCATGTCACCAAAATGATGATCCATCATCATGCATGTATCATCCAAACTAGAAAAACATAATTAATCACAAATACAAAGCATATTGCACCAACTTTTAACAAAAATGAAAGTTACATATTTTAGTCTTTCAAAGACAATTTTTTGTTAAGTGTTTTTAATATTCAAGCAACTAAAGATGATTTATTAAAATAAAAGTGTGTAGATGAGATTCTCACTTAGAAAAACCAAATAGAGATGGAAGCCTTGATCCTAGAACTTGAGAAAACACCAAATGAGGTTTGAAGAGCTTGAAGTTTAACAAAAAAAACAATGGTGAGGGTGAGGGTGAGTGGTGGGGATGGCGACGACACAAAAGGGGGTGGGGGTGGGGTGGGGTTTGCTTGAACTTGTGAAATGGGTGTAAAGATTGAAAGTGTTGCGTGAAGGGGTATTTATATGTGAGAATGAGATTTTGAAATCAAAAGAGTGAGAGGGGGGTGCCGATTTCGGCCAAGGGGGAGGGGGGCGTGGGAGTGGGGTGTATGGTGGTTAATGATGGTGGTGTTGGAGTGTGAGAATGGTTTTGGTGATTTCCCAAAAATCCCCATCATTATGTTTTAAATAAAGATTTTATGGGACTTTTAATTAAATACAAAATAAATACTTAAATAATTAAAAAGTAATTTATTTGATATAATTAAATAAATGTTGTAAGATGTGTTATCTGTTGGTGCACATCGTAGTATATTTGTATTGCGTTTTAATTGAAACTCGCTTTAAAAATTGTCGATAAATTAATTTAGACATGAAATAATTAATCGTCGTGTTACGTATAACTTTTATACTTCAAATCATATTTTGAATTATTCGACTTGAAAGTCACCAACATTCGTGTATAACTGGACGCGTGTGTGACCCGGTAATTCACCAAATTACCAATGCGTGATATTTAATGATCGGACTTTGCTATGTATGAAATGGACTTAATTATTCTAAATTAAGTATGATATGCACTCAATTGCATGTAATTATGAAAATGACGGAACAGTTAATGACCTGAAATTGCCTGTTGTCACACATGTTCACAAAAAAAGCAAAAAACAGCCGTGAATTCCAATTACTAATAAGATTAAAGTACACTCTCAATGAATAGTGTAAACTCCATTCAAAAATTGACACCTGCCTTTTTTTTTTCTTTTCTGAAAATTTTTATTTTCAACCCTATGTTATATATCATATACGTTTTAATCTGTTTCATTTTCTATTAATTTCGTTTTCCTTTAATAATTTTCGTTCGTTAACTTTTTTCAAAATACGGAGTAGGCGACTGTTTTTAGTTTTTTTTTGTCAACGTTCCGATATAGTTTTTTTTAAATGAAGTTGTATTAAAATTTGAGTTTTTTATCGTTACTTATAACGAGTGTCGTTACCGTTGTGGTACCGTGACAGACCGAACCTATTATGAGCGAATAACATCATCAACGTATTGGTATAATCGGTGCCCGTATCGGTATTCGCTTTTATGGTTTTCGACGACCCGAACCGGTAATTTTTTATTTTGTTTTTTTCCTTTTTGATTATTTAGTTTTATGTTTCTTTCTTTTTAACATTATTTTTACCGTAGCGCCTACGTTTTTCATTTAATTTTTATTAACGATGGGCCCGACACCCGCCGCGTAGCGCCGTGGGTATAACCATCTAGTTTTATTTAAAAGGTAACGAAGAAAATCTATCACAGAAAAACATTACTAGAAAATAAACGGATTAAAAGCGTAGATTATATATATATATATAGGGAGAGGTTCAAATAAGAAATGGTTTTTCGCTAAGAAACCTAAGAAATAACAAAAACCTTAAGAAACGATATCAAACGAACTTCGATTAGGTTTAGGTTGGGGGGGGTGGGTGGGGGGTTTAGGTTTTTAGGGGGTGGGGTGGTGGTTTTAGGCTTTTCGGGGTGGGATTTGAAGGGGGGGTTTAGGTTTTTGGGGGTGTGGGTGGAGGGGGGTTTAGGTTTTTGGGGGCAGGTTAGGGTTTGATTAGACGGTTCCAACGCCGTTGGAATGAGCTCAATCGGAGTTCGCTTGACCCATTTATTAGCGAAAAACCACTTTTTAGTGAAACCTTCCCCTATATGTGTGTGTGTGTGTATATATATATATATATTATAAGGGCTGGAAGTGAAATAATGGATGCACTTCGCGGCGGAAGCGTGTCTACTTTTTCCCCGCATTACGTGGCAAAAGTTTGGCCATTTTCGGTTTCGTTCGTGAAAAACCATAAAAGCAACCACCGATATCGGTTATGATAATACCAAAACACCGACAATGATGTTTTTCTCTCATAGGTGGTTGCTTTTGTAAAGGCTACGCACTCAACGTCGCTCGCTACAATGTAGGATAAAAAAAATACTCGATTTTCAATGTGAATCCGTTTAAAAAAATTTTACACATGTGTATGCCTTTTTTTAAGTTAACGAACGATATGGGGTATAGGAAAACGATGGTTATAAGCATATCTATACTATATAATAAATAAAAGGTTTTTCATGCCGCGTGTCTAGGAGTGTGCAAACGGGTATACCCGACCCATACGGGTATACCCGTACCCATACCCATACCCATACCCGTTTGATGATCAAATACATACCCGTGAACCGTATAATAGGTAAAAGGGTAGGGTACGGGTCCATGGGTAAGCGAGTAAGGGTTCACAGGTTTGCATAGATGGAACCGTATAGTTAAGGAACTGTCAAAAAGCAATTAGGAAGATTCAAAAAGCAAACAAATAGTATTTAGAATAGTATGTATGGTTCAAAAGCAAACAAATAATATTTAAAACCAAACAAAATATACGGTTTCAAAAATAAATATATGATTCAAAACTAAATAAACGTCAAATTCTTTGAGTTTTCTTCGATCTTCAATTTATTATTTCTTCAATCTTCATTTAATACCATGGATTCGATTTTCTCAAAAACATCTAAAAATGAATAACGGCTAGTAATAAAAAAGACCACCCGAATGTGTAACAAATTAAAAATTATTACCTTTTGCAAACTCGTTGAATTTTTCTAAATCTTCCGTTTCGTTTATATCTTCCCTTCCGTTTCTAATCCACTCTTGTGTACAAATTAGAGCCTTAACAATATGAGGAGATAATGAACTTCTATAATCCTCCACTACCCGTCCACCGGTTGAGAAAGCCAACTCGGAAGCTACGGTTAAGGATTGATTTTACACTTGATTGGGCTTTGCTTTCGATTCTAAGCCTTTGGATCGTAAGTATCTTATTTCAAATCAAGATTAATGTATATAATTATTGAGTTAGGTTATCTCATATTCTATAAATTAAGAAAAAATTAAAACTATTTTGAATGTTGATCTTCAAATTTTTATTGGTGATAGACCAGAAATTTCAAAACAGTGACTTAAAATCTTACGCGGGTTTGAGTGGCTTTCGACGGGTATACCCGTATCCGTACCCTTTTGAGTGAAAAATACTAACCCGTAACCCGTACCATATATTAACAAAACGGGTAAAAGTTATACGGGTAATACGGGTATGACAGTTGGTACCCGTATTTTGCTCACCCCTACACGTGTCGCTTCCATATTCATTCTCATCATTTTTTTCCCGTCTCTCTCTCTTATTAAATACACCTCTATCTTATAATAATAATAATAATATATTTAAAAAAATACTAATTATAGGAATAAAACACATTTATTTTAAATTATCTCTTATTATAAAAAAACTTTGAAATCTAATTATGTAACGTATTTTCTAAACCAAATTATATATTAACTTTTGCATATTTTGAATTTTGTTTTCTATATGTGTAATAAATTTTTACTCATGTAAAATATATACATTAAAATTTAAGAATTTTATATATTGATATTTTTCACCCCGCATGTATTACACGTGGTCTAAGCTAGTATATTATATATAGTAGAAAGGGTGAAAACGAAATTAAGAAAAGTAAAAAGAATGCGACGTGGACCGATAAATGAATGATAATGTACCTCCAGTTTTATTTTAGGAGGGTTATTAATATTACATTTAAATACTTAAAACTAAAAGTTAAATGAGACTTTATTTAAACCTTTTTCGAAAGGCATTTAAACCATTATCTACCAAAATTTAATATTTTGCCGGCCCTACTACCCGCGCCTTCGTGTATTATCCTGGAACACACAAAATAACACCTAAAATCTTCACCTCCTCCTTTTCCTTTCCTCCTCTCCTTCCGTCATGCACCGTCGCCACCATGGGATGCACCACCACCCCCACCGCCACACTCCCTCCCCATCCTCCTCCTTCCACCTCTCCCTCCAAACTCCACCTCCCCCGCCGCTCTCTCCTCTTCCTCTCCGCCACCACCACCACCACCCTCTCCCTCCCACCCCTCTCCACCGCCTCACCACCCCAAAAACAACCCGACACCACCATCACCGACCGGGTATTTATGGACTTCAGCATCTGCCCTAGCTACTTCCAAACCCGAACTCTAGGATCCGATCTAGCTTCCTGCCCCGACTCAGAACCTGTCGGCCGCATCGTCCTCGGCCTCTACGGCAATCTCGTCCCCATTACTGTTTCCAATTTCAAAGCCATGTGCACCGGCGTCTCCGGGTACTATAAAGGTACATTGATAGGGGCAAGCCTTACTTATATCTCATGGGATAAGTAGACTGCTTTCCGGGTTAGGGGTGTTTATCGGTTTTTGATTTGTTTGGTTTATTTGGTTTTGAAAATTTTTAGGCCTATCTGAAAATCGAACCAAATTGGGAATGTGTTTAACATAACCGAATTCAACCAAATAAACAGATTTAAAAAAAATCCTGATAACTTAACCGAAAAACCAAATTCACAATTTAGATACGGTTATTTCGGTTAAACTTATAGATATAATTATTCGGTTAAATATATAGTTACTCGGTTAAACCGAACAAACTGATTTAAAAAAATGTATATTCAAACACCGAATTCACAATTCTCAAGGAACCGAACCGAAAACAGAATTTACAATTCTGAAGGAACCGAACCGAAACAGAATTCACAATTCAGATACGGTTAAACTTATAGATATAGTTCTTCGTTAAACCGGTTAATTACATATATTGTTGGTCGGTTGAATCGGTAAACTGATTTCAAAAAAACGTGTATCTGAAAACCGAATTCACAATTATGATATGGTTAGGAATCAAATTCATAATTTGGTTCGATTTTTTCCGGTTAAGTTCAGAAAGACCTTTTTTCCCAGTCGGGTTTTTATGGCGTGTACTGTAATAAACAAATATACTCAGTAAAAATCTTACTCATAGTAGGTTTGAGGAGGGTGAGATAAGCCATGACTTACTCCTATCCCATGGGATAAAGAGGTCTCTCCTAGAGAACCCGACAGAGAAAGTTTTTTATTTTATTTTTTGTAACACTCGCCGGGTACTATAAAGGTACGTTAATTCAGAAGATATTTCCCGGTCGATTTTTTATGGCGGGACGGCAGGGCCGGAGAGACAAAGGGGAAGTGAAGCCGCCGGTGAATTTGGTTAGAAATACGGAGAGTGTTGACCCTAAGGCGTTCGAATTAGGGCACACGAAGGGCGGCATTTTGTCGTTATGTTTATCAGAGAATGACGATGAGGACGATATTAAACTTGATCCGGATTATCATAATGTGGAGTTCATGATCACTACTGGTCCGGGTCCTTGCCCTGATCTCGATGGGCGAAATATCGTGTTTGGTTCTGTTCTTGAAGGTAAGTTTTTTATTTCTCTTGATCAGTTTAGTAAGATAATGTTTGGATGCATGTATTGGAACTGGAATTGGAGTCCAATTTGTTAATTCTGGTTCTAATCCATGGAAATTGATGATTGGAATTGGGAATTAGGTTTATTTAGTTTAAATTGGCAACTAGTTTTGCTTCATTTCTAAGTCCAATAATGGATACTGATTCATGAAGTAGCAATAATCACTTTCAAAATGCACACGAGTTATGACTATAAGTGTTGCTACAAAACTTACCACCTAAGGGTGGAGGTCTTGAAGCAGTGCTGGATGAACAAGTTAAGCTGGAACTTCTGGACTTGGGCTTGGAAGAACGGACGGGATCTCCGGGTCTTGAAAGGGTGATCTGCAAAATAGGAAACACCGTGAGCCTCGCCACGAGTAGAAGGAGTTTTCTCCCCGTGACCACCCTCCGGCGTGAGAATAAGTACGTGTGTAGTGGAAGGTAAAAAGATGAGAAAGAAGAGAAGTAAATTATGATATTGTGAATTTGTGAGTTAAAACATGAGTCATCCTTTGAAATCGGCCAGACTATTTATAAGGTATCCATGGTCAAGATGTTTGGACTGAATGTCTATTATAGGTTGTCTGCAGTCAAACATCTTTCCCTGCTTCTGCTAATATGACTGTTATTTCCTCTTTCGTGCTTAGAGAGTTCAGGGTGTGTTTAATTACCTTTGTCTATATAGTTGACCCGTGTTCATTGTACACAGGTTCTGTTCCTGACATATCTTGTCTTGTTAGCTGACTTCCCTTTTTGTGTTACTGGTTCTTACCTGACCTCTTTCTATCATGGGTTCAGGTTTCCCCATTAGTGTTGTCTTTATAGTTGACTCTTATGCCCAATGGGACTTTATCTTAGTTATTTAGTATTATTTTCTGGTATGAGATTATTTCCCTCGCAACTTCTTTGATATTTTCTAAGTGTTGAGTGGGAGCTGTCGTCCGTTGTCAAACGAGTCCATCTTTCGGTCAGGATCCCTTTGAGCCGCGGCACGGCCTCAGCCGCGGCTGGGGTTGGGTTTTGGCTCCGTCCTTGTTTTTTACTTATAGCCGTCATCTTTAGAAACTCGATTTTCCTGAGGAGGATTCTTAACCGTAGCGCCAGGTTCTCAGCCGTGGCATGCCTTCAGCCGCGGCACACCTTCAGCGATGTACGGGTATGCTTTGATGGTTCGGCACACTCTCAGCCGCGGCAGGCTCTCAGCCGCGGCAGGTGGCTCCATTGGTGGGTCTCAGGTCTGATCGTCTATTCATAAGCTTCTCAGCCGCGGCAGGTGGCCATGATGATGGTCACAGGTCTTGGTGAGCCGCGGCCGGTGGCTCTCAGCCGCGGCAGGTTTGCCATCGTTCATTTGATTGCTTAATCCCCTTCAAGTCCCTAAACCAGAGATCCGGTTCGTTTGTTTCTTATATTGGGTTTTAATATCTTGAGCCCCTTAAACCGGAGATCCGGTTCGTTTGGTTCTTACATTGGGTTTTAATATCCTAAACCCCTTAAACCGGAGATCCGGTTCGTTTGGTTCTTACATTGGGTTTTAATAGCCTAAACCCCTTAAACCGGAGATCCGGTTCGTTTAGTTCTTATATAGGGTTTTGATATCTTAAACCCCTTCATGTCCCCCCAGTCCATTATTATGGTGTTCATACCATGATATTGGATTATTTTTCAACCTAAACTTGGCAGGTGACTCGTCTTTCCAGTCGCGGCTGAAAGACTTAGATTATTTTTCAACCTGAACTTGGTCAGGTGACTCGTCTTTCCAGTCGCGGCTGGAAGACTTAGATTATTTTTCAACCTGAACTTGGTCAAGTGACTCGTCTTTCCAGTCGCGGCTGGAAGACTTAGATTATTTTTCAACCTGAACTTGGTCAGATGACTCGTCTTTTCAGTCGTGGCTGGAAGACTTAGATTATTTTTCAACCTGAACTTGGTCAGGTGACTCGTCTTTCCAGTCGCGGCTGGAAGACTTAGATTATTTTTCAGCTGCACTTGGTCAGCTGACTCGTCTGTCCAGTCGCGGCTGGAAGACTTAGATTATTTTTCAACCTGAACTTGGTCGGGTAACTCGTCTTTCCAGTCGCGGCTGGAAGACTTAGATTATTTTTCAACCTGAACTTGGTCAGGTGACTCGTCTTTCCGGTCGCGGCTGGAAGACTTAGATTATTTTTCAGCTGAACTTGGTCAGCTGACTCGTCTGTCCAGTCGCGGCTGGAAGACTTAGATTATTTTTCAACCTGAACTTGGTCAGGTGACTCGTCTGTCCAGTCGCGGTTGGAAGACTTAGATTATTTTTCAACCTGAACTTGGTCAAGTGACTCGTCTTTTCAGTCGCGGCTGGAAGACTTAGATTATTTTTCAACCTGAACTTAGTCAGGTGACTCGTCTTTCCAGTCGCGGCTGGAAGACTTAGATTATTTTTCAGCTGAACTTGGTCAGCTGACTCGTCTGTCCAGTCGCGGCTGGAAGACTTAGATTATTTTTCAACCTGAACTTGGTCGGGTAACTCGTCTTTCCAGTCGCGGCTGGAAGACTTAGATTATTTTTCAACCTGAACTTGGTCAGGTGACTCGTCTTTCCAGTCGCGGCTGGAAGACTTAGATTATTTTTCAACTGAACTTGGTCAGCTGACTCGTCTGTCCAGTCGCGGCTGGAAGACTTAGATTATTTTTCAACCTGAACTTGGTCAGGTGACTCGTCTTTCCAGTCGCGGCTGGAAGACTTAGATTATTTTTCAACCTGAACTTGGTCAGGTGACTCGTCTTTTCAGTCGCGGCTGGAAGACTTAGATTATTTTTCAACCTGAACTTGGTCAGGTGACTCGTCTTTCCAGTCGCGGCTGGAAGACTTAGATTATTTTTCAGCTGAACTTGGTCAGCTGACTCGTCTGTCCAGTCGCGGCTGGAAGACTTAGATTATTTTTCAACCTGAACTTGGTCGGGTAACTCGTCTTTCCAGTCGCGGCTGGAAGACTTAGATTATTTTTCAACCTGAACTTGGTCAGGTGACTCGTCTTTCCAGTCGCGGCTGGAAGACTTAGATTATTTTTCAGCTGAACTTGGTCAGCTGACTCGTCTGTCCAGTCGCGGCTGGAAGACTTAGATTATTTTTCAACCTGAACTTGGTCGGGTAACTCGTCTTTCCAGTCGCGGCTGGAAGACTTAGATTATTTTTCAACCTGAACTTGGTCAGGTGACTCGTCTTTCCAGTCGCGGCTGGAAGACTTAGATTATTTTTCAGCTGAACTTGGTCAGCTGACTCGTCTGTCCAGTCGCGGCTGGAAGACTTAGATTATTTTTCAACCTGAACTTGGTCAGGTGACTCGTCTGTCCAGTCGCGGCTGGAAGACTTAGATTATTTTTCAACCTGAACTTGGTCAGGTGACTCGTCTTTTCAGTCGCGGCTGGAAGACTTAGATTATTTTTCAGCTGAACTTGGTCAGCTGACTCGTCTGTCCAGCCGCGGCTGGAAGACTTAGATTATTTTTCAACCTGAACTTGGTCAGGTGACTCGTCTGTCCAGTCGCGACTGGAAGACTTATATTATTTTTCGCGTATACCTTCTTTCATTTTTGGGTATTGTTGTCTTTGTGGTTGCGACAATGGGTATGATATAACCAAATGTGAATGCAATCTTTGGTGTTCGCGTACACCTTCTTTGAAAATTGACTACAATGGTTCCTTGCGTGTTGATTACTTATAGCACTTTCGGTGTTAGACTCCGTTACATTTTCGTGGTACATCTACTCTGTCCAAACGTGTTACCTTATCCGCTCCGCTGTATCTCTTAATACCCCCCACCATGTCTGAGGGTTGCTTTATCCTCGTATTGTGTTGCTCATCTGTGTTGTTTGAAGTATCTGGTGCTATAACTTTTATGCTTTTACGTTCCTTACTTGATAATAAAGTTACCACACCGTTTGGGGTTGGGAATTTGATTGCCGCGTGAACGGTAGATATGACTGCTCCAAGTGCACATAAACCTGGCCTTCCCAAAATTACGTTGTGGCTTGACTGAGAGCGTACTATGAGGAAGGTCATTGGAACCGTACGACTTCCCGTTTCGTTCCCCATTGTCACCTGAAGTTGTATTTTGCCCAGCGGCTGCACTACTTCTCCGGAAAAGCCTGTTAGCTTGTGTACTTGTGTGACGAGGCCTTTCTGTACTTCTTCATCTAGTTGCATGAAGCAACGTTCATACATGATTTCGGATGCACTTCCGGTATCAACATAAACCCTTCGTACCTGATGACCGGCAATGTCAGCAGTTACATGAAGTGCCCCACTAGCAAAATCTCCACCTCTTATCGGAGGGAAACTGATTTCTTGCTCCATCCACGGCTCCATGTGGTCATTATTTCGTTTCATGCCTGCACTACTTGATGGTTGGTTTACCATTAGGATCTCCTTTCTCCTTCCGCCGGCCTGAGGTGTTGCGTTAAGCTCCTTCAACAGGTGTGACAGTTTACCTGTTTTTATTGCTGATTCGATTTGTCTTTTCAGGGAGAAACACTCATCAGTGGTGTGCCCATTATCTTTATGAAATTCACAATACTTGTCGGTGGCCTTCTTAGGGCCTGGTCTCATGGGTGCAGGTTTCACAAAGTTGACGTTCTCGGTTGCGAGAATTTCAGTTGGTGTTTTGGTTAATGGCGGAAGACTAACCGTTGGTCTATCGACGTGTCTTCGTGGTGTTGAAAACTGAGAGGGCGCCACGTTCCTTTGTTGGAAACACGGTTGAGAATGTGGCTTATCCCACATCTTTGGTGGTCCTTGTTTCCTTGAGTTTTCCCAATTCAACGGCTTCTTTTGTGTGCGGTCTTTCAGTTGGTTGCTCGCTTTTCTTCCTCGTACAAACGCCTTTGCTCTCTCTAGCATTTCTTCCACCGTTTTTGGATGGCTTTCATGGAATCTTTCCACCAACTGCTCGCTCCGAACACCATGAATAAACGCTGAGATACGTATATCTTCTCCAGCTCCTTTGACTTGCATGCTCTCTCTTACGAATCTTGTAATGAAATCTTCCACTGACTCACCATCACCCCTTTTAATGTTGTGCAACTCTGTTGGATCCTTTATGGACCTTCTTTGTTGGCTGAAGTTCTTTAAGAAGCTATCTTCCAGTTGCTCGAAGCTCCCTATCTCTCCGATTGGGAGACTGTCGAACCATACCCTCGCTGCTCCCGTCAGCGTTTGCATGAACATGTGACACCACACCGGGATAGACCATTGTTCCACCTCGGCCGCACCTATGAAAATTGCGAGATGGTCATCTGGATCACCCAAACCATCGTATTTCCCCACGTTTGATGGCATTTTTAGTTTTGGGGGAAAAGTAAACTCTGCAATTTTGTTGATAAACTTGGATCTTGATCGCGCCGTGGACGGTCGGTATGGTTTGCTGTAGTCATCTTCGAAATCTTTCTTCCTCTTGGTTGTCTCCTGACGCACAACCTCAGTGTTATGTAGCTTATCCTTCTCTTCTTCGCTTTTCTTTAGTGAGTCGTCATCCTCGTTGTCTCCGAACTCTAGACGGGTTCGGATTTCTTTCAATTGGCGATCTTTTTCCTCCTCCTGTAACATAGCGAGGATCTGTTGACGGTTCTGTCGTAAGAACTCTGGTGTAACGACTACCTTGTCAGTACTTTGTTTTTCAGAATCGTTAAGACGACTCTTCGGGTTCTTGCTTCCCTCCCCCCCGGTAACATTGCTACCGTCTGGGTACAGGACATCATAACTTCTGGTTTCATTGTGAGGAGTTTCCTCGCCCTCGCCCATCGTTTTTTTTTTTTTTTTTTTTTTTCTCTTTTTTGTTTTTGTTTTTGTTTTAGAGCACGGGATGGCGCCAAATGTTGCTACAAAACTTACCACCTAAGGGTGGAGGTCTTGAAGCAGTGCTGGATGAACAAGTTAAGCTGGAACTTCTGGACTTGGGCTTGGAAGAACGGACGGGATCTCCGGGTCTTGAAAGGGTGATCTGCAAAATAGGAAACACCGTGAGCCTCGCCACGAGTAGAAGGAGTTTTCTCCCCGTGACCACCCTCCGGCGTGAGAATAAGTACGTGTGTAGTGGAAGGTAAAAAGATGAGAAAGAAGAGAAGTAAATTATGATATTGTGAATTTGTGAGTTAAAACATGAGTCATCCTTTGAAATCGGCCAGACTATTTATAAGGTATCCATGGTCAAGATGTTTGGACTGAATGTCTATTATAGGTTGTCTGCAGTCAAACATCTTTCCCTGCTTCTGCTAATATGACTGTTATTTCCTCTTTCGTGCTTAGAGAGTTCAGGGTGTGTTTAATTACCTTTGTCTATATAGTTGACCCGTGTTCATTGTACACAGGTTCTGTTCCTGACATATCTTGTCTTGTTAGCTGACTTCCCTTTTTGTGTTACTGGTTCTTACCTGACCTCTTTCTATCATGGGTTCAGGTTTCCCCATTAGTGTTGTCTTTATAGTTGACTCTTATGCCCAATGGGACTTTATCTTAGTTATTTAGTATTATTTTCTGGTATGAGATTATTTCCCTCGCAACTTCTTTGATATTTTCTAAGTGTTGAGTGGGAGCTGTCGTCCGTTGTCAAACGAGTCCATCTTTCGGTCAGGATCCCTTTGAGCCGCGGCACGGCCTCAGCCGCGGCTGGGGTTGGGTTTTGGCTCCGTCCTTGTTTTTTACTTATAGCCGTCATCTTTAGAAACTCGATTTTCCTGAGGAGGATTCTTAACCGTAGCGCCAGGTTCTCAGCCGTGGCATGCCTTCAGCCGCGGCACACCTTCAGCGATGTACGGGTATGCTTTGATGGTTCGGCACACTCTCAGCCGCGGCAGGCTCTCAGCCGCGGCAGGTGGCTCCATTGGTGGGTCTCAGGTCTGATCGTCTATTCATAAGCTTCTCAGCCGTGGCAGGTGGCCATGATGATGGTCACAGGTCTTGGTGAGCCGCGGCCGGTGGCTCTCAGCCGCGGCAGGTTTGCCATCGTTCATTTGATTGCTTAATCCCCTTCAAGTCCCTAAACCAGAGATCCGGTTCGTTTGTTTCTTATATTGGGTTTTAATATCTTGAGCCCCTTAAACCGGAGATCCGGTTCGTTTGGTTCTTACATTGGGTTTTAATATCCTAAACCCCTTAAACCGGAGATCCGGTTCGTTTGGTTCTTACATTGGGTTTTAATAGCCTAAACCCCTTAAACCGGAGATCCGGTTCGTTTAGTTCTTATATAGGGTTTTGATATCTTAAACCCCTTCAATAAGTAAACATAATATTTTGTGGGTTGACTTGTTTTGTGTTTTTATATACTATTAATATTGATGAAATATAGTAAAATTTCTAGCAAAGGTTATGGTGCAAGTATGTAACACATTCTTGTGTGTATATATGGTTATCGATCCTAAAACATTTGCGGGATGATGTATATGAAGGCCATCCAATTATTTAATCGTTTTCATTTAGGTCACCCAACTATTGAAACTACTTTACATACACCCAAACATGTATCCAGTTTAATTTATACAAAATTCAACAAAGACAACATGTCGAAAATGATGATTATAAGTTTCAAATTAAGAAAAAGGAGAATACCATTGTTAGGAGGGGTGTTCATGGTTCGGTTCAGCCGATTTTCACGAAAATTCTGGTGAACAGCTAACTACGGTTTTGGAAAACGACAAACCAAACCAGCCGGATTGGTTGGGTACTTGGGTCAGCCAGACCGCTTGTTTTAGCGGGTTGAACTTGTTTTTTTCAAAAATGTTAGTTGATGTATATAATACTTATACATAACTGCATATTCCTAAAATGAAAATGATAATAATAAATGTTTAACATTCCGTTCCTTGTTTCAAACAGCTGACCGAACAGTAAAACCGTCAAAACCCTACCGTGAACCAAACCGTATCCATTTCAAACGGGTCAAACAACCCCACTTGCTTTGTTCTTGGATATTTCTGTCGGTTTCAGCGGTTTATAAACACCTCTATGTAACATGACATACCTACATTTATCAACTTTGATCTTAGTTCTCTTGTTATTTTGGTAGGTATGGATGTTGTAGCAAACATATCTTCAATTCCAACATACAAACCAGGGGAAAGAATCAGACAATATAATGACTTGGCCGAGTTTCTCGGAGATGGAAGAGCTAAAAGTGCACGTGCAATATGGGACAGGCCTCAAAAAACCTTGTACATCAGCAACTGTGGAGAAGTCAAAGTCACAAAGCCTACCCTCTCACCCTCATTACCTTAAATCACTTGCTTATTAATTCTTGTTGGAAATTAGCCTCAAAACCGTCTCCGAGGTATTTGTGAATGAGATACACCTGATTTGGTGTAAATTTACCGAGCATTCGTAAAGTTTAATGTTCTTATTTGTATGTAATTTATATATTCCAAGATGGGTTATTCTCGTTTTTTTTTTAAAATATGAGAACATGTTGGTGAAAACTCACGATACACCACCAAGTGACGAGTGGAACTATGTAAAATGCAGCTTACGGTGGTCGCTAGGCAGGTGTTTAAGAGGTTAAGGTAGGAAACGAGTTGAAGCTGGTTATTTTTATTTTATGTCTGAACGAAAGGGTTTAGCTAGGAGCTCTAAGCTCTCTTGTTTGTGTATGTGAAGATTAAAATGATACCATACGGCCTTAGACGTTATGCTAATTTGAACCGACGAAATAGTTAGGGCAGGAGTCCAAATCGGGTATTACACGAGTTAAATAAAGAATATATTAAATAGTTAGTAATAAAAATTTAGAAATTATAAAACGACATTTTGATTGAAAAAATTAATAGTTTACCATTAATAGATTGAGAAAAAATAAGCGGGAAAAATAATATTGGACTCATAGAATTATGACATGTGACGCAACCAATTACTTATTTATTGGGTATAGATTTAAGTTAGTAAATTTAGTTAATTCTATAAAAAGTTCACTAATCACCAACCACCTCTAGTTATAAACAACAACGCCCTAGAGATGTAATTCTATAAAAAGTTCACTAATCACCATCCTGATGGTTAAGTGGCATATCTGAGAACCAAAAGAACGAGGGTTAAAATCCTGTGATAGACAGATTGTGATATATTTATTGTAGAAAATATAGAAATTGTGATTAAAAAAAGTAAGTCACTTTGACTTTAAATCTTAATTGAGCATCCTCACATAAACTTCTTTTTGGGTAACCCACGCCCTAGGGGCAAAATAAGAGATGTAAATCATGAAAGTAGATAAACAAAACTAGAGGGTTTTTTCTCTGGCGTTACGCCGGGAATTCAGCAATGATTCTAAATATCAAAAGGCGTATAATAGACCGATCGATAAACGTAAAATTAGTTAAAAAAGAGCAAAATTTTTAAAAAAAGTTGATAAATAAAAAAAAATTAAAAACTTTCAAAGATGAATCTGTTACAAAAAAACATAAAACTGTTTAAATGAAAAACAAATTTAAAAAAAAAAATTAAGCTGGAAATTAAAAAGGAAAAAATTAAACAAAATTAGGGGGGGAAGAGGTGTGGAGGTTTGAACCCTTGTAACCTACGGAACGGGAGGCGTGCACACAACAATTAACCAGCTCCACCAAAGCCAATTTTGGTATTCGAAATGAAAATAATTATCTTTATGAAGAAAAACTACTTTTTCTTTTTTAAAAAAAACAATCATATGGTGACATGACAACCAATAAAAAGTGAAAACTGTTTCTATCGGTTCTCTTTCAACAATGGTTATAGTAGTTAGTCTAACATAATCAACTTAAACAATTTTAGTTTTTTTAACGGCAACACCTAGATATTTTAGGATAATTAGGTTTTTTTGGGGCAACACCTAGATATTCTAGGATAATTAGGTTTTTTCGGGGCAACACCTAGAACATCTAAGGGCAGCCCACCACAGGAGGAACTCCTCTAATTGGGTAAACCCCCTGACCTGGCCACATACCCTTTTTTTACTGTTGCTAGGATTTGAACCCAAGACCTTCACTATTGAAAGTCTTGGAGATACCATTGCACCAAATGACCAATGGTAATTAAACAATTTATAAAGGAATATTCTATATACTCTATATTTTTCTTGAACATAAGTTTTCAATGTGTTATTTACAATACTTTAAAGTATGACTAAAAATATGATTTTTTTAGAAAAATTTAAAGAGCATATAAAATTAATGAGGATATTTTAAAAGTTTATATAGGTATATAAAATTGTAAAAACAAAAAAGAAAAAAAAAACAACTCATTCTTTTTCTTAAAACAATAAACCGTATGCAACCATTGAAAAATCTAACCCTAGCTACTTAAACCCACAGAGAAGCCGCCGTCGTCGATTGCCACCAGAGAAAGAAGACTCCGACAAGGTAATCTATCTCCCTCTGTTTAACTTCCTACGGATCACAAACTCCGATTCAATTTGACAGATTTAATAATCTATTTAACTTTCACAATTTACGTTTTAGGGTTCCTTAATCGTTAAATTCAATCAAAAAATTTAGATTAATTGCGAATTCAATCTTCTCGTGATTAGTATTTTCAGCTTCTCTCAATCCACAAACCCTAATTTACTTTGATAGATGCACAATTTACATTTTAGGGTTCGTTAATCGTTAAATTATTTCAGAATTTTCAGATTAATTGCGAAATCAATCTTCTCGTGATTACTATTTTCAGCTTCTCTCAATCAACAAATCCTAATTTAGTTTGATAGATGCACACTCTACATTTTAGGGTTCGTTAATTGTTAAATTATTTCAGAATTTTTGGATTAATTTCGAAATCGATCTTGTGATTAGTATCTACACGTGGCCATGGGGATCGAAAATCTCGGAAACGCACCTGCTCAGAAGCCTAGATGGGGCGAACTCGAAGAAGAGGACGACGGGAGTGATTATGACTTCTTGTTGCCGCCCAAACAGGTTATTGGACCGGATGAACATGGTTTGAAGAAAGTGATTGAGTACAAGTTTAATGATGAGGGGAACCGGGTTAAGATAACTACCACCACGCGCGTTCGTAAGCTTGCTAATGCTCGGCTCAGCAAGCGTGCTGTGGAGAGGCGGTCATGGCTCAAGTTTGGTGATGCGGTTCATGAGGATGTTGGCGCTAGGCTTACCATGGTTTCTACTGAGGAGATTATCTTTGAGCGACCTAGGGCTCCAGGTAACTCGTCTTCAAATCTGAAAATTATTATTATTGTGATTGAGATATGTGTAGCTTTTCTCTGGATTGATGATTTGATATGATTTTATTGGCATTAGTATTAGTAATCTCTATTTGATGTTGTAGTGTATAAGCTGCATATTTATTCTCTATAATGCTAATTAAGAAGCAGTTTATTGCTTTATCCTGGATGTTTGGTTGATTATGTGTTGAAATTTTTTCTGATTTTTGCGATTTTGTTTGGGTAAGTATTAGAGTATAAGGTGTATCATAATGAAAGTTTTAATCTTCTATGGGATATTTAGGAGAACCTTCTTGCCTTAAATGTTGAACATCATCTTCCTTGAGTTTGCCAATCTTTTTGAATGTATGAACAGTTGACAGTTCTTGTTTGCATCTTTAAACACTAAAGTAGACGGCTATTGAAACAACAATGCAGGGTCTGTATAAATGTATGATGTATTGGTTTACTTACTGTTCGAGTCTATTATGTTAAATTCGATCTTTTAAAAAATAGTATCCTGCTTTGCTTTTTAGCATGTACGATTTTGGTGTAATGCTATATGAGAACTGGTGTAAAAGTGTGATTTAAGTATTTAACCCTATTCTTCTTCATAATCTCCAAAACATATAATCAATATCATGAAGTAGGTTTGTTTTGGTGACTTTTTTTTTTCAATTCAACATGGTTTCATTGCATGCTTGAAGTCACTAGAGTTTGAAATCGATCATGTGGGTCACTTTACTTGGATAAATTAGAGGGTTACAGCCATTAAAGCGTAATGTCCTTCATAAAAATGGTCACTTTATGTAAGCGTGTAAGGTACTTTTTTTGGTTATTCAGGTCAATGAGCTTGTAAAATCAATTATGTGAATCACTAAACTTCACATGATTACTACCTTGTGTTATATACTTTTTGTTTGGTCATTCTGTTTATTGAACTTTTAAAGTGGATATGCAAGTCACTCAACTTTATTAATATTGCCACTTTGCGTAATGTACAATTTTGGGTCATTGCGACGTATGAAATTTGCTATTTGGGTCACTAAGACTCCTTACGTACAAATGTACAATAACTATAGAAAGTATTATGCACAAAGTGGCCATTTTTGTAAAGCGCTTTATACTTGGGCGACTTTAACCTATCTACAAATTATTATACATGCATACATAGTAATACACAACATGTGTATGTATGTAGGGTTATATTCAATAGAATGTAACATTTAACAAAGATGGCCACTTGTGTATATACTTTCATTAGTTATTGTACATAGGGACCCGAGTGACCTGTTTCAAAGGTCCCAATGATTTCAAAAAAGTACATTTTTACAAAGTGCTTATTTTGTAAAGTTGAGTGACTCACATAAGCGACCCTAAAGGTAAAATGACCTGAATAAAAAAAAATGGACATTACATAAAAGTGACCAGTTTTGTAAAGTATGTTACACTTTGGTGACTTCAACCCTAGATTAAACCTCTTTTTGCATATTAAATATGTTTTATTTTTATATCACTCATTTATGTTAATTCTAGAATTTGAACTCAAGCGTTCGTTGATATAGAATGCATCACATGCTATGAAGTTCATTTAGAGTCATGGGGATCTACAAAAGCTAGGCAACCAATTAACCATTGTAAAACATTGAAAATGTTTCTACAATTTTTGACCCCCAGTTCTTCTACCAATTACCAAAATATACATACATGTACCTTCGTGCATACACACATAAACACATACTTTTATTTCGGTAAACAAAGAAGATTAGGTCCAAGATTGTTGAACCATTTTAGATATTAGCAAAGGTTCAATCAGTTGCATACTAGATCCCAAAGGATTTTGATAGTGTTCATAGCAAATGAGACAAGTTTGTGACATGGCAAAGCTAGTTTGTCGATTCTTTTGTTTATTTATTATTTTTGGTCATAATTTTCTGTTTGAAGGTTTTTTAGATTTAGATGGTTGTCAGTATGTTGGCTTGTATTACAATGAAAAAAATATGATACAAAGTAAGTTCTGTCTGTCTTCTTTTTTTTTGTTTGAATGATATTCACCATTGACTTATGGACATTATATGTTTACCTTGTAATAACCAGGCACAAAAGCTGAAGAGTCAAATGCATCTGGAGATCCACTGGCTCAAATGTCGAAGGGAGGTGCGGTTCTTATGGTATGTAGAACATGTGGCAAGAAAGGTGACCATTGGACCTCAAAGTGCCCATACAAGGATCTAGCCCAGCCCAGTGAAACCTTTGTTGAGAACCCTAACCCCAACCCTGCAGATGCAGGTGCTTTTGGTCCCACCAAAGGAGGTGCATATGTCCCACCCACCATGCGTGCTGGTGCAGTCAGACCTGCTGCTGGTGGTGCTGACATGAGGCGTAGGAATGATGAAAACTCTGTTAGGGTCAATAACCTTTCAGAGGATACCCGTGAGCCCGACTTGCTTGAGCTGTTCCGCCCGTTTGGAAGCGTGTCTCGGGTTTATGTTGCTATGGATCAGAAGACGGGAATGAGCCGAGGGTTTGGGTTTGTGAATTTTGTGAGGAGGGAAGATGGTGAGAGGGCCATTGCTAAACTGAATGGGTATGGGTATGATAACCTTATCTTGAGTGTTGAATGGGCTGCTCCTAGGGCAAATTAGTACTTTTTTTGTTTTGTGTTTTGAAGATTGGTTTATGTAAGCAAGCAAGATTATAAGATTTTATGTTTAAAAGTTTGATGAAGCTTTCAATGAACTTGTGTTTTGCAAGATCTACTTTTATTTGATACATACAATCATGGTGTTTTCTATTTTTGATTGTTATGTTTAACACCTATTTCCTAGATGGGTTTTATGACTAAGCGTCGTAAATGGTCTTTTAACAAGCAACGTGAGAATAATCAGGTTTGTGGTTGTTATATCTAACATTTTTAATAAATAGGTCGTGTAACAATTTGTTTAATTAAATAATCAGGTTGGTCCGTTTAAGTAAACAAGTCAACCTGTCAATCTGTTTACATCCTGTTTAACCTGTTTATTAGAGCATGCTTATTATTTATTTAACATGTTTACAACTTGATTATAGCTTGTCAAGTCGTTTATAACACACCAACCAGATAATTCGTTTAGCTAAACATGTTGACTTACCAACCCTTTTAACCCATTTATTACAATGTGTTTAACATGCTTGCAACTTGATTATAACATGTCAACTCGTATGCAACTCGTCAACCAGTTTACAACCCGACAACCTGTTTAACATGCTTACGACTTGATTATAACCTGTCAACTCGTATACAACTCGTCAACCATTTTACAAACCGACAACCAGTTTAACATGCTTACAACTTGATTATAACTTGTCAACTCGTTTACAACTCGTCGACCATTTTACAACTCGATAACCCGTTTAAATAAATAGGCTAAGCAGGCTATGTTTGGGTTACACAACTATAAGAGTGTCTGAGTGAACACGAATAAATACAAGGATCGTTGTGTTCAGGATGAACAATTCAACCCGTCAACCAGAAAACCCACCAACTTGCCATGATTTTCTTCCCTTGTAACTTCAGATTTTAAGTTATCATATTTTACTCAAACAAGTGGTGTTAGGGTTATTTAATTAAACTAAATGTGTTCTGGTTGACATGTTTTAACGTTTTTAAATAAACAAGTCGACCATGTCACCCTCAGACATTTACAATTTGATTACATATTGTCACCCGTTTGATTTGTTTGTATAAGTGGACTAAGCGGCCATGCTCGGGTTACATGATTTAAAGTGTGTACGGGTTAGAGGTGATGCCTTCGATACAAATAAATATAAGGCTTTTCTTCTTATTCAACAATCAAACTACAAATCCGACACCAGGGGCGAAGTTTACTTAGCCCCTCCCCCCCTGATTTTTCGCTCAGTAGTGTTAATTTATACGTATTAGGCCGATTTTTCGCTTAGTAGTGTTAAGTTATACGTATTCTGCCGAAAATTTTATAGTTCCGGCCCCCCTGATTGGAAAAAAAATCCCCCCCACGCGTTTTTCTTCAAGTTTCGTCACTGTCCGACACGATAGCCACCCAAAATTTATAACTTGACTAGGAAAGTAATACGTTACTAAGTTATAGCTATTTACCACGGAAGAATGCAACAAAATTTTATAAAATTTTCCATTACAATTTTCATCTTACTTACATAAAATAAACAATGAAATAGTAGAATTACATAAATGTACACAAATTAGAAGTATAACAATTAACTCGCCATGGATCGCGAGTGAGGAGCAAACCTCGTCGAGAAACTACAAGGCAACGAATCATCATCATCTCCACCATCACCACCACCATCGTTAAAATTAAGAGCATAACTCTCCGGATCATATTGAAAAGGCGAATTCACCTTCCTCGGCTTCTTACTAAATCTTCTAATGAAGTTTTTCCATTTCGGGCCCGCTACAACCTCTGAAAACCCCTTCATGTCCTTGAACCGGTTCATCAACCAACCGTCGTTATCCAACACATCTCCCGACCGATGGTAGATGAACGATGTTGTTTCACCATTGCGATGGCGCGTATCAAAGTAAGAGAAAAGGTGGAAACAACCACAACCGTTGTGGGAAATAATATCATCATAGTCATGATTGTAATAGTCATTGGAGATGTGATTGGGTTCTTGGTCATGGTCCATGATCATTGATGGTGGCATGGTGTTGGTTATATCGAAAGCTTGTGGTCTAGCCATAGAAAAAGGTGTTTAGGACTTTTGTGTGTTTTATAAGGTGTGTGACTTTGTGTTCATTGGACGGCAATAGGAACATAGAACTATAGAAGTATAAAACAATGAGTTGAAAATATTAGTGGGGAACAACTAAGCCTAAGGAGTGAAGACGGCAGAACACCAAGCTACTCATGGGTATTTTCGTCTTTTTCCCATCACCAAATTCTAAATTCTAAATTCTAATGAAAAGTTTTTAAAAATCGTTTTTTAACATATCTATAATGACTTAATGGAACACATTAAAGACGTATTTGCAAATTAGTTTCTGTTTAAATCCATTAATTATTTTACTCTAGAAAATGTTAGAATTATGAGTTAACTACACGGATGGTCCCTGTGATATATCCAAAATTTGGATTTGGTCCTTAATTTTAAAAAAGTATTAGTAGTCCTAAATTATATATAAACGTAACATGTTTGGTATCTGGAGTGAATGACAGTTAACTTTTCTGTTAAATACTTTAAAAATAACCAAAATACCCTTATATAAAAAAACTTAAAAATTAAAGAAACCTATATTTATACCCCTAGTTTTCAGGCGGCACCACCACTTTTTTTAACCTATTTTTTTTAATCTAGGGGTATTTTGGATATTTTTAAAATATTTAACAGAATAGTTGACAATCCACTCCAGAGACCAAACATATTACGTTTATGCATAATCTGATACCGTTAATGTAATTTTTTAAATTTAGAGACCAAATTCAAAATTTGAACGTATCACATTAGTATCCGTGTACTTTAACTCTAGAATTACCTACAAGCAGGTTTAAGGTTTTCAGATCTCGTGGCACTTTTGCATGTGTTGTATCTCATGTTTACTTGTTCATTAAATTCTATGTTAGATGTATTACACGGGTTGATAAAATTTAAATATTTAAAAAACCTGTGTATTACACAAGACGAATAAAATTTTTAACTCTTTATGTACTTTTTATAAGTGGAAAAATGTATTATGTATACTAATGATTTTTTAAAAAAGTTTAAAAATATGTAAGAATTAATATATAATTGTGTTTTGAAAATACATTAATTTCTATTTAATATAAGTTTGACTTACATCAACTGTTTGGTTAAAAAAAAGTTACACAATTAAATTTTAAAGTTTTTTTAAAATAAGAGATAATCAAAATATAAAACAAATATTATTACGTTAAATAGAAAATCAAATTGGGTAAATGAAAAATGAGCGGGAAAATTTTTGTGATAATGAATATGAGAGCGACACGTATCACTTTTTTTACTCCTTTATTAGTATAGATAGATTTGTTTACAACATGAAAAAAAATGATAAATAAATATCTAATATTTATTTGTAGAATGTTATCTCTATTTAATGATATTAAGAACATATCCCTTAGTCCCCCTTAAAGATACTTTTTTTTTCTATAAGACAATCTCTCAATCCAATCCAATTATTAAAGTGTTTAAATTTATTTAAAATACATGTACATATAGTTTTTTCTAAAAAAATAACCTTTGTGGGTCCAAGTTTTAAGTATTAAAAATGCCAACTTAGATAATGTTTTTAATATACTACAATGTACATTGTATGAATTTATTTTTAAAACAGTTAAAACCGGTAAAATAGTGGTTAATGTCAAAAAAATAAAAATCCACATGACATCCATGTTAGCAAAAAGTCGTTTACTTAGTCTCCTCGTATGAATGATTTTGCAAGTAACTGATGTTTATCATTGATCTCACATGTGTATCTCAAAACAAATGCATAGACTTTAGTATACTCGAACTGAGCTGATTTTTTTTAATAATTTTAACTCTTAACAATTGATTTATATATATGTCTAAAAACAAGACTTACACAAATGTATAATAAAATTAAAGTGCAAGATTAAACTTTGTGTGAGTAATGATAAATTCTGAAATAATCAACATTTTCCATCAAGTTGTTACTTCCTTCCTCTTCTTGTCCATTGTTTATTATTTTATTTAGTATATTATACTAATCTATTTGTCAAATCCTTATAAAAAATGGTGTGAGTAAAAACGTGTAAGTGAAGGTTTATGTGGTATTTTAGGAGTAAAATTTGTTATTAAAAAAACCTTAGTCTATTATACTAATCTAATATAATTAGTTTAAAACGGCCCAAAGTACAACAGACAAAGCCCAATAAAAATAAATTCAGCCCAATGACTTAACTCAAACGACGTCGTCTCAATCCCGCTTTTGCCGTTTGAACCTTTCCCCCCAACGGCTAGTTCTCCTAGTTACCGTTCAAGAAACACCATCATTTGTCAAACCCGCATTCTTTCATCATCAACAATCCACCCCCTCCATCTTCATTCTTATACATCTTCAAATCACCCTTCAATCACCAACAAAACAAAACCAAAAAAATATAAAAAATGGTGTACACATACACCCCAACATACTACTCATCTCTCCAAGATTCAATCACATCCATCTGCAAGAACATCCTCCCGTTCTCGTTCAAGATGCGTAGATTACCCGCCATTGCGGCCGCTGAACAGCGGCTTTGGAAGCAGCAATCTGATAACTTGAAATGGCAGCAAGAATCTTTCCACCAGATCTTGAATTTAATGGGGTTGTTTAAAGAAGGGATCTTGGCTGAGGGTGAGGTTTCGGCTTTTCGGACTCATCTTCTCGATACGCTTGTTTCTTCGCCGTATGATCATGAGCAGCCGGTGATTTTGAGAGATAAGTTGATCTTCTTACAGGTTAGAGCTTGAATTTTTTTTATTTGATTTTTTATATATTTAATTTGTGACAGGGCTTGAATTAACTGTAACTTCTTTGTTTTTAATTGTGATAATATCAGGATTTGAAATAATTGTGATTTGGGGTTTTCTGGTTCACAAAAAAATTAATTTTTCTTTAACTTTGGGGAAATTGCAACTTCGTGGTGGATGATAGTAATAAAATCAAGATTTGAACTAATTGTGATTCTGGTTTTTCTAGGTGTTAAAAATATTAATTTCTTCTTTCATTTTGGGGAAGTTGCAACTTCATAGTGGATGATAGTAATAATATCAAGATTTCAGCTTCTCTCTTCTTTAATTTTGGGGAAATTGCAACTTCCTGGTGGGTGACTATAATAATATCAAGATTTGAACTAATTTTGATTTCGGTTTTTTTGTATCTTAAGAAAATTAGTTTCTTCATTAATTTTAGGGAAATTGCAACTTCTTGGTGGATGATAGTAAATAATATCAAGATTTGAACAATTTGTGATTTGGGTTTTTCTGGGTTTCAGAAAAGTTAAAAAAAATTTATAGGGAAATTGTAACTTCTTGGTGGATTATTGTAATAATATCAAGATTTGAACTAATTGTGATTTGGGGTTTTCTAGTTCTTTAAAAAAATAATTTCTTGTTTATTTTTGGGGAAATTGCAACTTCTTGTATCAAGATTTGAACTAATTGTGATTTGGTTTTTCTGGCTCTTAAAAAAATTAATTTATTGTTTAATTTTTGGGGAAATTGCATAATCTTGGTGACATGGTGGATGATAGTAATAACAAATTGTGATTTGGGTGTTTTTCTGACTCTTAAAAAAGTTAACTTCTTCTTTAATTTTGGATAAATTGCAATTTCTTGGTGAATGATAGGAATAACATCAAGATTTCAACAAATTGTGATTTGGGTATCTCTAGCTCCTAAAAGATTAATCTCTTATTTAATTTTGGGAAAATTGCAACTTCTTGGTGGATGATAGTATTAATATCAAGATTTGGGTTGATTTAATTGTTTATTTGGGTTTTTTCTGGGTCTCAAAAAAGCTGATTTCTTTTTCATTTTTGTTACAGGAGTTATTGTATGCAAACTGCATATCAGAAGAGGAGTATCACACATCAAAGGCTCCATTGTTGCAGAGACTAACAGCTCAAGGAGCCAAAATTGACCCCAAAGACATAGTTGTTGCTGGAGTCCAACAAAAGGACCCAAACGACGAATGGTCAGTAATCGATTTAAAAGATTCCGGTTCAAAACCCAAGTCAAAGCAACAAAAGTCAACCATCAAACAAGTCAAAGAAGCCGCATCAGTTTTCGGCCTACCATCATCATCATCACACAAAAATGGGAAAGATAAGAGTGTTTCTGATATGGGTACTCAGAACCTTGCAATATCTCAAGAAAACCCCTTTTGGAACTGTGAGTTAAAAGAAAAAGATGATGAAAAACCGACAATTCTCATGACAGAAAGTGTGGTAGTTGAGGAGTCAACGAAAAAGTCAAAGAGGAGACCGTTTAAGGGACTTGATGGTTTTATGAAATGGAAAAAGAGTGATGATTCAGAGAAAGATACAGTCCCATTATCGTTAAACGATTCGGTTAATGAAAATTATATAGGCATAAGGGAGGGGACAGATTCTAAAATCAAGAGAAAACTGCATACAGATGGTTCATCTTCTGATTTCTTTGTTGATAAGGTGATTTAAATCGAAAACTTTGGTTTTATTTGATCTAAATTATGAGTTTTCTTGTTCTTATGCATATGTTTTTCACAGGTTTTAGGGGATAAAATCAAGAAGGAGCTAATGAAAACCAAATCAGAACTTCAATTATCGTAAGCAATCGCAATCTTGATCTTTCTTGATTTTGGTATTTACCAATATTTGCAAAACTTTCAGGGATGACCAAATTGAAGTGATTTCAACTCGGCTTCCAATCGACAAAGCTGATCTGAAAAAGTTCTTTCCCAAGTAAGAAAATGTCAAAAAAAATGTTATTTTTTCCAATAATTTCTTATTTGGATGAGAATTTCAGGAAATGGTGTGATCAACATGGAGAAACTGTGTTGGAAGTGGTGAGAAAAGAGTTTAAGGAACATGTTAATGAGATCAAGAACATGTCAAATTCTGTCATGAAGAAAGAGCCAAAGATTTCTGAGGAAAAATGGACAACTTTTGATGATATTGATGATGATGATGAAAACTGTCATCCGAATCTGTTTGGTGATCATGCTCGGGTTACATCTGGATCTCAGAAAGATGATAGAAGTGTTCGGGTTTCTAAAGTTAGAAACAGTTCAGATAGGTTGTTCAAGAACAACCCTTTCTTTGATTACTAAGCCAAGATCTTAATTTGGCTTTTGTGTTATATTATGTTTTTTTGTTGATTTGTGATGTGAGGTTTATGTGAGGGTTTTAGGACTAGTTTTATTTATGTATTTTGTTGAATTATGTCTAGTTTTTCAGTATTTCTCTGGAAATAAATATGAAAGTTATTAATTAATATATCCCACTTTACTTGTGAATTTAATCCCAGACCCTACCGTTTGAGTGACATTTTACTCGGTATGTCTGTTTATTAATTAGTTTACTTGTGAATTATCTTAAACCTTCTTCTTACCAGGAAAATGCTAATTTTGCATACACAAAACGTCATGAAGCATTAGGAAATATAGGAACGTTGCGTGTTTTAGATGACTACATTGTGATCGTGATTAGTAGTGCACAAAAAAACCGGTTTTTTTGTTCCATCCGGTTCAAACCGGCAAACCGGTTAGGGACAAACCGGTTCGGGTTAGGCTTAAACCACAAGTTACAAACCAGTTTAAATCATTTGGAAGGGCACCGGGTTGAGGACTGGGTTTTGTGAACCGGTTTTTAAACCGGTTCAAACCCTTTTTTTGGCCTCATTTGCACTCTTAAAACACTATAAATAGGTGGGGGTGTTTAAGGTTGATCACACCTCTCTTTACACTCTCTAATCTCTAAAACCGCTCTTTAACCACTCAAAAACGTTCTCTAAACTCTAAAAAAAAAAGCATGGCAAGTTTTGGTGTTGGTGGTTCCTCAAACGAAGTTAGTGTTGTGGAAATTCGACCAACAACGAGAAATCCGGCAATTTGGTGCAATTACGATCTATGTTTGTTGTCAAACGGGAAGGAACGTGCTCGGTGCAAGATGTGTGGTGCGTTTTTGGGGAAAGATTCAAACACTAGTTTGAAAACGCATATGGAAAAATCATTTGGAAGGACACCGGGTTGAGGACTGGGTTTTGTGAACCGGTTCGGCAAACCGGTTTTTAAACCGGTTCAAACCGGTTTTTTTTGACAAAAATATATCCGTTACTCAACGGATTTATAGCCATTAGAGTCGATTTTGGCCCTTTTTTTGGCCCCATTTGCACTCTTAAAACACTATAAATAGGTGGGGGTGTTTAAGGTTGATCACACCTCTCTTTACACTCTCTAATCTCTAAAACCGCTCTTTAACCGCTCAAAAACGTTCTCTAAACTCTAAAAAAAAAGCATGGCAAGTTTTGGTGTTGGTGGTTCCTCAAACGAAGTTAGTGTTGTGGAAATTCGACCAACAACGAGAAATCCGGCAATTTGGTGCAATTACGATCTATGTTTGTTGTCAAACGGGAAGGAACGTGCTCGGTGCAAGATGTGTGGTGCGTTTTTGGGGAAAGATTCAAACACTAGTTTGAAAACGCATATGGAAAAATCTTGCCCGTCCTTGAATAGAATTCCAAGTGAAGGTCAAGCGTCGATGACAAGCGAAGGAGGAATTTGGAACTTTGATCCAAATATTGTTCGAGATCGAATGGCGAGGTTAGTGATTCAAGAAGGATTGCCGTCCAACCACTTTGACAATCCGCACTTGACAAGGATGATTCAAGAGACACTCCAACCACATTATCATCAAGTAAGTCGCACCACCCTTAGACGAGATTATATAAAAATGTGAAAAAAATCAAAAAAAGAATTAATTTTGGGTTTTGAAAATTTGGAAACCGGTGTAAACTTAACCACCGATGTTTGGTCGGCTCCACATGGCATACCAGATTCGTACCTTTGCGTTACCGCGCATTGGGTTGATCCCAAAACGTGGCAAATGATAAAGCGTACAATCACGTTTGACTTGTTTAAATATCCACACACCGGCGAAAATTTATTTTATATATTAGATGGTGTTATAACCGAATTTAAATTACAAAATAAACTTTTTTCAATGTTTTTTGATAATGCATTAGATAATAATACAAATGCGGTTCAAAAACTAAAAATTAAATATAAACCGGTTTGCAACGGCGTTTTTTTCCATAGTCGATGTGTCGCACACATCATTAACTTGGCGGTGCAAGCCGGGCTTGCAATTGAAGAGGTTTCAAACTTAACATATGTTTTTCGACTAATGCTTAAAGATATTTTTAGTAACAAAAAAAGATACCATGATTATATTAGATTTTGTCGTGAAACGAATAATTTTTGCTTAGGTCCGAATTGGGACGTCGAGACAAGATGGAACCCGACTTATAATATGTTTTATAGCGCTTTACGACAAAGAGATACTTTAGAACTATTTCATGAAATGCTTGCCTCAAAACATCGTCGTAAAATTCTAAAGTTTCCGTCTACGAGTTGGGACATTTTAAAAGACGTAACCGAATTGCTTGAAGTTTTCAAAACCGCCACCACTTTTTTATCCGGTGTTTATTATCTCACAAGTCCATTAACTCTAAAACAAATATATTTAATGGCTAACAAGTTGTATGAACTTGAAAATAAAAGCACTCTTTTTACAAATATGATAGAACCGATGAAAGAAAAATTAGTAAAATATTTTAAAGAAATGCCTCCCGTTATAACTTGTGCCGCCGCGTTAAACCCTACCATAAATGTTTTCGGGGTTGAAACATTGATTGATAGAATTACTTACGCTTTGAATTTAGATAGTGAAGACATCCATTTTGCACAAGGCACAAAAACATATTTTAACAAATGTTTACAAGATTTATTTGATGTTTATTTACACAAATATGGTACAACTCTGACTCCACATGATACAATGGGTACATCATCAAGTGGTAGCTCGAGAGATGTTAATTTGAATTTATATAACGAAATGTTAAATGAATTTAGTAAACGCGCTCGAGGTACCACCCCGAGTAGCGAACTAGGAAGGTATATTGGCACAAACTTTTTAGTGTTTATGCCTCCTACCGTTTTTGAGGAGTTTGATATTTTGGCTTTTTGGAAAAAAAACGAAGCTTCGTTTCCGATTCTTTCCGCCATGGCCCGTGATTTACTAACCGTCCAAGCTTCCACGGTAGCTTCGGAATCTGCGTTTTCTTTTAGTGGCAGAGTCTTATCGATACAAAGGACTAGATTCACCCCCTAGCGGTGGAAATGTGCATTTGCTTGAAGGACCATTTGGATGTAATGGATAGGATACAAGACCAAACTTCTCTCGAAGACAAAATTCAAGCCGAAGAAATCAATCACAACAACGAGGTTGATCTTGGAATATCCGAACCAGTCACCGATGAAGAACTAGCCGAAGATGCAAGGCTACGAAGCTCCAGTTCCGAAGACAACACACAAGAATAATCAATTAATATTCCAAAAAATAAAAATATATATTGTTATTTGTAATGTTTTACAATTTTATAATTTTATCTTCTTATGTTTTTTAATTTTCGAACTTTCCAAATATTAATAAATGTTGCACTTTATGTTTTATATTTGTTATTTTTTTTATTTTTTTATTAAAAATATCAAATTTATTTGAATTTATTCAATTTTTTTATTTAAAACCGGTTTAAACCGGTTTAACAGACAAACCGGTTTCAACCCAACCCTAACCGGTTTAATAGGTTAGGGATTTCCTTGCCTCCAAACCGGGTTAACCCGAACCGGTTTAGGGCCAAACCGGTTTTGACTTTTCATTGACCAAACCGGTTCGGGTAAAAAAAACCGTTTTGTTCACCTCTAAGGGGAAGTGCTTGATTTCGACTTCCTACCAATGCAATGATATCACCCTCGGCTACCATTTCTCTTAGCAATGAAAATCCCTAACACTCTCCATATATATTTTATAACTTAAAATACTTCCATACATACGATGCTTATTTATCCTTTGCATAGGTGTATTGACTTCATCGTTAGAATGTCCATGGGTTTCTGTCCCGTGGTCTTTCTAACAGGTTGTTCATGATGTTACAACCTTTTTCATAGCTTGTTAAGACGAGAAATGACACAATATGACTACCGATACCACTTAAAACTAGAAATGTCTTACCCTCTTTGCACTGTTGTAGAGCTCCAAGTCTAGTACAGGGCCCTTTTATAACAAATGTGACGATGGTGGTGGCATTGATGAGAGTGATGATTGTGGTGGTGGTGACGATGACAAGAAGGATGATTGTAGCGGTGGCAGTGGTGAAGGAGTCATTTGATTGAATTCCTACTCTCTTTAGCAAGAAGTCTTGTGAAAGTAATTTAACCTCTTGCTCCACCCATCAGTCGACTATGAATAATCAGTAGATTGAATCACTTCTATAAAAGGAGTATTAAGATCTACCTGCTTTTCACGAGATTTTGAGTAAAGAGAAATGGCCTTACAATATCATAAAAAACGTACATATTAAAAAAAAACCGCCTTCCTAATTGACATTTTCCACAAAGCAGGCCTTCGGTAGCCCCCATGAGAAGAAGTGTCGATTGTTTGAGTTCGTTCACCGTTGGTTCTCGTTGTGCTCTAGTGGCTAGCACTTTCTCATTTCTCTCACTCACTGTGGGTTTGTTACATCAACCATCGTCGTCATCACTGTCTTCGAGGTAGTGACATTGGTAATGAGGCAATGATAGTGGCGCTAGTGGTTGCAGCGGTGATGACGGAGGGTTGTGGTGGCGGTGGTATGATGGCAACGACGGCAAGGCATCGACGGTGGCGGTGGGGGTGGCACCGACGACGATGTAGTGGTAAATTTCAATTCCTTTGGATAAATGTCCTCACAATTTGAAAGAATGTTGAATACTTTACATAGAGGAATTTGAGTGAATTACTTTCCATTCCAATTCCATTCATTTTTTGACCAAACATATTATTTGGAGTTAGGATTTTTATTCTAGTAGATTCTCCAAACCAAGCAGGTTAAAGAATGAATTTAGATTTTAATTCGTTTTTGAGTGAATTACTTTCGTTTTGAATGAATTACTTTGAGTGAATTTGAGTTAATTACTTCTGATTCCAATTCCATTCATTTTCCGACCAAACTTCTTCCGAGAATTGAATATGGAAGAGAGCGAGAGCTCCTTCCTCCTAATCTTTTAGATGTTGTTGACAGAGATATTATTTAGAGTTTGGATTTTTATTCTAACAGATTCTCCAAACCAAACAGGTTAAAGAATGAATTTAGATTTTAATTCGTTTTTTAGTGAATTACTTTTGTTTTGAATGAATTACTTAGTAAATTTAAGTTAATTACTTTCGATTTCAATTCCATTCATTTTTCGACCAAACATATTATTTAGAGTCCGGATTTTTATTCTAGCAGATTCTCCAAACCAAACAGGTTAAAGAATGAATTTAGATTTTATTGTATTGAATTTCATTGAATTCTAGTCAATAATACGCAACAAATTCTTTATAAAACTTGAAAATAACTTTTAAATAATATATAGGATTTGTTATGTGAAACCAAGGACAAAACACGCTAGTTATACCATATGAAAAAAAAATCATATTTTAAATTACTTGTAGATATTGGCAATTTACTTTTCTAAATTTTAGGTTTTAACGGGTGTAATGTGATTGGTGGACACAAGTCTTCATCACTAAGAAAACCAAATTTATTTTAAAAGTATTATATTTATCTCCTTTTTATTTCTAGGTCCACACTCATCTTATTATCGTCTTATAGCTCACTTTCTTTATTTCCTTCTCTCTCATATAAAAAGACCTATCATGGATTACGACGAGTGTCTCCATGGTAGTACCGTAGAAGTCATGATAGTTCAAAATAATAAACAAGATGGGTAACGAAGGTCAACCACTAGCTTAGCCTAGTGGCAATGCTGTATACCTAAGACTTTATTAAAATGGGGAGGTCGTGGATTTAAATCTTACTTGTAATAAAAAAAAGCGGATGCAAATTGGGTCAATGGGTTTCCTCCTAGGGGAGGTGGAGATAATCGGGTGGGTCAGTGGCCCGTCAGTGATCCAAATTGCTGTTAAAAAAACCTATAGAGTTCACGATAATAAAATTATTTGTTAGAACATATTAAACGAGTAATCGACCCCATAAATGTCATTTATCTATAGATTTGGAAGTTGGAATAACAAGGAAAAATTAGAGTTGGGTTGAGTCGAGTAAAAAGAGTATATTCATAAAAGAATGGTGGAGGCAGGACCGGCATTTGTGGGGTGTCGGGTGGGAGACCGCACATGGCCAATTTTCAAGAGTGGCCTTCAAAAAAAATTTCTCGTTTATGTACCGTAGGTCGAATAATCAGTAACATGTTGAAAGCATGTATACAATTATAGAAATAAGCCCATTTTAATCTAAACTCATTATACATTTAAACCAAATTACCATTTTAAATAATTAACTAATAAGCCCAATAACCATTTAACTCACACATTTTAACAGTTATAAAAAATTAATCTAATAAAAGCTGAAAGGGTGGCATTCCTATCTAATGTTTTCGTGATTAACCGCTCCACCAACGGCTTTTCAAATAAAAGAAGAAACAATCGATGATTCATTTTAAATGCCCATTTTTACTTGTCGTATGGAGCCTCCTAAATCTGTAGTATCGCCCTGGGTGGAGGGTTTAATGATAGTGTAATGTTACTCACAATCAACATTTTTGATTACTTGATATTTGAATAAATTTGGTTATTGGGATGGTTCTCAAGGGTTTAACTATATATCAAACTTTGCTTTTATGTCTTTATGTTAGTCTCATAACTCATAATGAATATTTTATTCATTTTTATGAGGTACACTTTTGTTCATTGTGAATGTCATGATTGTTTACAATGTAAAAAGACAATATTGCTTATAAATATATATATATATATTTTTAACAACAAATGTTTTCAACCTAAATACCATTCAATCTTATCCACACCACTTTTACGGAGACAAGTACCATACCACTAGACCACTTATATAATAGAAAACTATTACAGTAATTTCTTTTTTCATAGATTCTTTCTATATTTCTTACTTTAACTTTTGTAAATAGCTTTAGAATTTGCTCGATCTAAATCTCTTTCAAAACCAGAGGAAGTTAATATCTCTAAGTTGTCTTATTTCATAATAATGAAGTTATTTGAATTAGAAAGTTGATAACATCTTTAAGTTGTCCAATTTCATGATATTAAACTTATAAATACTTGACTTGTTTATTATCATTGAACAGGAGATGAAGTGATTTATTTGAGCGTTAACGATGAAAATTGTTCGCGATAGCTTTCAATCCTTCCATGATGTTAAAAATGTAATAACACGTGTAGTTAAAGCCCAGAAGACTTCATATTTACAATAATGCTCGATATAATCACGATTAGGGGTGCACAAAACGGTTTTTTTAACCGAACCGGTTCGGACCAGACCCGAACCGGTTTAGTCAACGATTAGTCAAAACCGGTTTGGCCCTAAACCGGTTCGAGTTAACCCGGTTTGGAGGCAAGGAAAACCCTAACCTATTAAACCGGTTAGGGTTGGGTTGAAACCGGTTTGTGTGGTAAACCGGTTTGAACCGGTTTTTATTAAAAAAAAATGAATAAATTCAAATAAATTATATATTTTTAATATAAAATCAAAAAAAATATATAAAAAATATAAAACATAAAGTTCAACGTTTATTAATATTTGGAAAGTTCGAAAATTAAAAAAACATGACAAGATAAAATTATAAAATTGTAAAACAATACAAATGACAATATATATTTTTATTTTTTGGAATATTGATTGATTATTCTTGTGCGTTGTCTTCGGAACTGGAGCTTCGTAGCCTTGCATTTTCGGCTAGTTCTTCATCGGTGACTGGTTCGGATATTCCAAGATCAACCCCGTTGTTGTGTATGATTTCTACGGCTTGAATTTTGTCTTCGAGAGAAGTTTAGTCTTGTATCCTATCCATTACATCCAAATGGTCCTTCAAGCAAATACACATTTTCATCGCTAGGGGGTGAGTCTAGTCCTTCGTATCGATAAGACGCTGCCACTAAAAGAAAACGCAGATTCCGAAGCTACCGTGGAAGCTTGGACGGTTAGTAAATCACGGGCCATGGCGGAAAGAATCGGAAACGAAGCTTCTTTTTTTTCCAACAAGCCAAAATATCAAACTCCTCAAAAACGGTAGGAGGCATAAACACTAAAAAGTTTGTGCCAATATACCTTCCTAGTTCGCTACTCGGGGTGGTACCTCGAGCGCGTTTACTAAATTCATTTAACATTTCGTTATATAAATTCAAATTAACATCTCTCGAGCTACCACTTGATGATGTACCCATTGTATCATGTGGAGTCAGAGTTGTACCATATTTGTGTAAATAAACATCAAATAAATCTTGCAAACATTTGTTAAAATATGTTTTTGTTCCTTGTGCAAAATGGATGTCTTCACTATCTAAATTCAAAGCGTAAGTAATTCTATCAATCAACGTTTCAACCCCGAAAACCTTTATGGTAGGGTTTAACGCGGCGGCACAAGTTATAACGGGAGGCATTCTTTAAAATATTTTACTAATTTTTCTTTCATCGGTTCTATCATATTTGTAAAAAGAGTGCTTTTATTTTCAAGTTCATACAACTTGTTAGCCATTAAATATATTTGTTTTAGAGTTAATGGACTTGTGGGATAATAAACACTGGATAAAAAAGTGGTGGCGGTTTTGAAAACTTCAAGCAATTCGGTTACGTCTTTTAAAATGTTTCAACTCGTAGACGAAAACTTTAGAATTATACGACGAGGTTTTGAGGCAAGCATTTCATGAAATAGTTTTAAAGTTTCTCTTTGTCGTAAAGCGCTATAAAACATATTATAAGTCGAGTTCCATCTTGTCTCGACGTCCCAATTCGGACCTAAGCAAATATTATTCGTTTCACGACAAAATCTAATATAACCATGGTATCTTTTTTTGTTACTAAAAATATCTTTAAGCATTAGTCGAAAAGCATATGTTAAGTTTGAAACCTCTTCAATTGCAAGCCCGGCTTGCACCGCCAAGTTAATGATGTGTGTGACACATCGACTATGGAAAAAAACGCCGTTGCAAACCGGTTTATATTTAATTTTTAGTTTTTGAACCGCATTTGTATTATTAGATGCATTATCAAAAGACATTGAAAAAAGTTTATTTTGTAATTTAAATTTGGTTATAACACCATCTAATATATAAAATAAATTTTCTCCGGTGTGTGGATATTCAAACAAGTCAAACGCGATTGTACGCTTCATCATTTGCCACGTTTTGGGATCAACCCAATGCGCGGTAACGCAAAGGTACGAATCTGGTATGCCATTTGGAGCCGACCAAACATCGGTGGTTAAGTTTACACTGGTTTCCAAATTTTCAAAACTAAAATTAATTCTTTTTTTTTTTCTTTTTTCTACATTTTTATACAATCTCGTCTAAGGGTGGTGCGACTTACTTGATGATAACGTGGTTGGAGTGTTTCTTGAATCATCCTTGTCAAGCGCGGATTGTCAAAGTGGTTGAACGGCAATCCTTCTTGAATCACTAACCTCGTCATTTGATCTCGAACAATATTTGGATCAAAGTTCCAAATTCCTCCTTCGCTTGTCATCGAGGCTTAACCTTCACTTGGAATTCCCTTCAAGGACGGGCAAGATTTTTCTTTATGCGTTTTCAAACTAGTGTTTGAATCTTTCCCCAAAAACGCACCACACATCTTACACCGAGCACGTTCCTTCCCGTTTGACAACAAACATAAATCGTAATTGCACTAAATTGCCGGATTTCTCGTTGTTGGTCGAATTTCCACAACCCTAATTTCGTTTGAGGAACCACCAACACTTGACATGGTTATTTTCTTTGAGAGAGTTTAGAGAGCGTTTTTGAGCGTTTAAAGAGCGGTTTTAAAGATTAGAGAGTGTAAAAAGAGGTGTGATTAAACCTAAACACCCCGACCTATTTATAGTGAATTATAGGTGAAAAAAGGCAAAAAAAAAAGGTCAAATTCAACCCTAACGGCTATAAAGCCGTTGATTAACGACTATATTTTTCAGCGAAAAAACCGGTTTTCCGAACCGGTTCACACAAACCGGTCCTCAACCCGGTGGACTTCAGAATGCTTTAAACCGGTTCATAACCGACGGTTTTAGGTTAACCCGAACCGGTTTGCCCAGAACCGGTTTTCTCCAAACCAGTTTGCCGGTTTGGACCGGGTAAAAAAAAAACCGGTTTTTTTGTACACCTCTACTTCCCCTTAGGGATGTTTGGGCTCGAGCCCACTGTATTAAGCATAGAATCTAGTCTAGATACAATCTACAATTATTTAGAAGTTATTCTCACATTTTGTAAACACATGAAGTCCATTCTACGTTGTTTGGTTCTTATAATTCATTAGAATTAAATATGAATTAAAGAGATAACATATTTGGTTCGCGAACGAAGAGAACTCGAATTAAATGAATTCACTTAAATTTCATCAATTAAAAGAATTCAACAATTCTTTCAAATTAATTGGGAACTCAATCGAAGGACTCTCTCACCATTGCCGCCGTAAGCCCATCACCACCGCCACAATCGTCACTTCCATTGCCGTCGTCGCCACCATTGCCGCCGTTGCCACCACCTCCACCAAATCGCCACCGCCACCACCACCACTTTCCAACATCTTTAATAAATTTACAAAGTAAACATATTACTTTGTCAATCAAATACATCACAATTCCAATTCACTAAAATAACATTTTTCAACAACTTTTAATTTCAAGCCCATCTACTTTTTTTTGAAAAACAAATTTCTTTATTCTTATGAGAGTGAGACTTGAACCCATAACCTCCTCAATCTTAGAGGATTTTCCTCTATAAATAGGCCACCAACCCCATTAACAAGCCATCTACTTCAACTTTCACTATTCCAATCATAATTTTAATAAATCAAGTATATTATTGTATTTTTAATTTATAATTTTTTTAAACAACAAATCTTATTTCTACTTTTATTGTACGCTAGTAATTCTAAACTATTAACTATTCCATTATTCTGAACATGTTACCTCCCTGACTTTAAATTTATAGATTTCTTTTTTTGTCATGATTATTAAATTACAACTAGCAAAACTCATTACGTATTTCTTTTTTGAGATTTGACTAAAATACTAAATGACCTAAACCTACGGTAGATGAGATAGACACGTGGACCCATTTTAATTCGTGGCTAAGTTACTTACACCGAACACCATACACACGTTTTCTGACCTCCTTATATATTCCAATCTCTATCCCACATACCTACCATCACAAAACTTAACCATTACAATACTCTCAGACGACCAAAGAAAACAAAGACCAAAAGATGCCGAGGTCACCTCCCCACCACCACCACCACCATCCTCCATCACCTCCGGTGGTTCACCACCCTCCACCTCCTGTAGTACATGTTATCCACCACCCTCCGCCTCCAGTAGTCCACCACCCACCTCCACCAGTGGTTCACCATCCTCCACCACCGCATAAACCACACCCACACCACCACCACCGCCACTAACAAGATCCACCGGCCGGCTGCAGATCCACAAGCCTTGTGTTGTGTTATATATGGTTGCTATGTGATTTTATGTATTCATAGCATATAGCCATATAGTCCAAGTACCACTATTAGGGCATCTATTTTCTTTTTCTTGTTTTATTGTAGTTTTGATGATGTTAATAACTATGATGGTTGTGGATCTTCATATTTCTATGTATTTTCAATAATTAATGTTAATGATTATAATATTATGTGTGTAAATCTTATCTATTTTTTTTTCATTTGCTTTCAGTATTCCAATAAAGTAATTTGATTATTTGGCGTTACTAAAAAGCTTTTTTGCTTCGACTTTCGATCACTTTACATTGGAGATTGGGAAACATATGCTTTCACCATTAAAAATATGGACTTTTACCGAGGTATCAAACAAAATCTTAAACAAAAAGCTAATTTTTTTAAAAAGAAAGTAGCGTACTTAACTAGAAAGAAAAATTTAGGTTTTAAATATCCCTCAATCGTCTTAACATTTAACATAAAAGATAAAAGGAAAAACAAATTTTTAAACCTCATCGCACTGCTAGAAAAAAGAAACAATTGCGACAAAAACTTTTTTCCGAAAATCCCTCAATCGTCGGAAACGATTATAGGGTTTCATATTCGTCAGTATTTATCGCAAATTACGAGAATTTTTGCTTCGCAGATTTTTCCGTAGTAAATACGTTATTTTTTTCGTAGTCCGTAGTTCGAGATAAGTACCGACAGATTGTTGACGAATTGATGGTACTTGGTAAGATTTTGGATACACAAGTATTTTTAGTATTTTTCGGGTAACACCAGATTTGAGTTGTCCTAAACCCTATTTTGACACCCATTATACGTCTTGTATAAGTCAATATAAGACGTATAACTTTTCCAATTTGGAATGTCAGACATCTTGCGGGGGTTACATCGTACCATATACTCGTCGTATAGGTCTATACGTGACGTATAGGTCTATACGTGACGTATAGACACGTATAGTATAGGGTACAATGTGACCCCTGCAAGATGTCTGACATTGTAAATTGAAAAACTTATACCCCCGTATAGAGCTATATGACACTACAAGGATTTAACCCTATGCCGACGAAGCCTTTCCAGACGACATTTGTCGTCGGGATAGGTCATCCTATACCGACGACCAATGTTTTCAGAACCGGACCGGACAACGAACTGGACGTCTTAGAGGTTCACTGGTCGGACCGGATTCAAGAACCGGATGACGCAATAAATAATATAAATATTTATAAAAATATATAGAAAAATATAAAAAATTCCAAATACTACATATACAACCATTTAAACAATTTTGAGTCAAGAACGATAGTTGTAGGTCTGTAGGAATTTTAATTCTTTTGAATCTTCAATTTTAATTTTGATTAGAGTTTTGGAGGACCTGTGGCAGCGTATAAGTTAAAAGGAAAGAGCCAAATTGGGTTAAAATTGTAAATAGAAGTAAGTAGGAGGACTATAGGATAAACAAAGATAAAAAATAGTAAAAAAAAATAAAAAATTAAACTACCCGGTTCGACCACCTGTTCACGGTTCACGGTTCGACCGCTGAATCGCTTGGACCGCCCGGTTCAACCAGCAAACGGTCTTAGAGCATGTAACCGGGTCGGTGGAGGTCACGGTTCCCGGTCCGACCGGCCAGTCCAGTCCGGGTTTCAAAACATTGCCGACGACATGTCATCGGGATAGGCCAAACCCAAGTTTTGGTATCGTCGGTATAGGGTTGAGCCAGATGGAGGGAAAACATGGCGCCCAATGAATTATTGGGGAAAACCTATACCGACGACATGTCGTCGTCGGTATAGGCCAATTTCCATTTTCTTTTCCTTTTTTTAATTTATTAAATTTTTCGTGGTAAATTTTTTTTTAAATTAAAAAAAAATCTGGAAAACCCTATACCGACGACTAGGGTCTTTAATTTTTTGACCAATCAAAATCCTACTAAAGCCTATACCAACGACCGGTCATCAGTACAGACAACCTACGCCGACGACAAAAGAGCCTATACCGACGACATGTCGTCGGTATAGGTCGCAGCGAGAATAAACCCACGAAACAGCTTTCTGCTTCCCATTTCCATAAAAAAACCCACAAATCATCCCATCTCTCTCTCTTTGGCGATTTCATAATTTTTGGGTCATTTGTGGATCAATCTTCACCAATCTCTCGGGTTTTGAGGTGAGTTAACATCTATTGTTCAATTTTCACAAGAAAATCAACATTTTTGGGTTTTTATCTTAATTTCTTTGATTTTTCTTAGGTATTTGAAGCTTTGACCATTTTTGGGGGATTTCAAGCTAATTTGCGAACTTGGTTAGTAATTTTTCTACAAATTAGGTTTAGATGTATGTTTGTATGTATATGTTTGTGTTTATTTGTATGTATGTATATATGCTTTAGATGTATGATTTTATAAATATTTATGTTATTTTTTTGATGAAATTAGGTTTATATATATATATATATATTTATTTTATGAAATTAGGTTTAGATGTGAATGTTTTTTTTGTATATGTATATATATATATATGTGTGTGTGTGTGTGTATGTGTATGTATTTGTGTGTTTGTTTGTATTTGTGTATGTGCATGTATGTTTATTTATGGAATTGTGTAAGTAATTTGGAAATTTGGGCATTTATTTATGTATGTTTGTATATAATATGTATGTATATGTGTGTATGTGTGTTTGTATGTATGGAATTTGGGAATTTGGGCATTTATTTATGTATGTTTGTATATATTATGTATGTATATATGTGTATGTGTGTTTGTATGTATATTTATGTATGGAATTGTGTTTGTGTATGTAATTTGAGAATTTGAGCATTTATTTATGTATGTTTCTATATAATATGTATGTGTATATGTGTATGTATGTTTGTATGTATTTGTATGTATGTTTATATATTTGTATGATTTGTATGTATATAATTGTGTATTTATTCATATGTTTATAAATGTATTTGTATGTATGTTTGTTATATATATATATATATATATATATATATATATATATAATTGTGTATGTATTTATGTAATTGTGAATGTATTTATGTAATTGTGAATGTATGTATATATGTTTGTATGTATATGTAACTTTATTTAATTTTGGTGCAAGTTCGGAACTCGTTGCGGTTGACGAGGTGAGAATAACATCATATTTGTGTTTCATTGAATTTATTTAAGGTACGTATCCTGACTTTTTTTACCTTTGTGTAGTTAATTTTTTATTTCATTTAGGGTGTAAACGGCTCGTTTATCATGATTTTATAAATACTATTACTTATATATTAAAAAAATATATTTTATAAAATAAATAAGAAAAAGGCTTACACCCCTAATGTCATTTATGTACGTCTTTGTTTATGTATGTTATGTCTCATGTTGTGTACATTAGTATGTTTATTGTAACACCCTAAAAATAGTAATTTAGTAAATAATAACGTGATAGAGACTTAATCGTCGTAAAACAAAAGAAAAAAAAATGGACGGGCTTAGGCTCGGCTCCAACAGGCCGAGCGAAGCCCAGGTATATAAGGGTGAAGATAGAACAAGAACTCTCATTTCCACCAAAACTTGCAACCTAGAGAGAGAAAGGAGAGCTCGGGTCTAGAGAGAGAAAGTTGACGGATCGACCCGAATTTGAAGGAGCACGTTACTACTGAGCTCGTGAGCAAAACCTCCGAATCAGAATCACAATCAAGGTAACGATTCGACCTTAAACTGTGTTTTTCTTCGTTTTGGGATTTCTCGGGTTTTAGCTAAATAGGAGACGTTTTTATGAATGAAACTTGAAAATAAGCTTAGAACTAGTATCTAGAGTGAAAACCGCACCTTTTGATCAAAGAAAATTGTAAGATTAGCATGATCGGATTAACATGCAAGAATTTCGGACTTGTCCAGGAAACAGGTGTTGCGTTATCAAGTACGCAGGAAGGACGTCCTGCGTACTTACCAAGTACGTAGGAGAAAGATCATGCGTACTTACCAAGTACGCAGGAGAAAGATCATGCGTACTTGTCAAGTGCGCATGAGCAAGGCCCTGCGCACTTACTTAGTGCGCAGGCAGCAGACCAGTAAGTAAAGTCAGTATGTTTAGAATGATTAAACAGTTAGAGTCGAAATTGGGTCTGATGTGTACCTAACTACCTAATTCAGATCGTACGTGACATTGTTGGACCTTTGTTTAGGACAACCAAGACTAGCTTATCAGGTGAGTTCTATGTGTCCCCTTCTATGTTATGTGCAAATCATTTTAAATGTTTTGGGGCTGAAGTGTATACACTAAATGAATAAATGCTATAAATGTCAATGTGATCATGCGTGGTATACAAATATGTATATATATACTTATATATGAAAATGAGTTATGAACAAAGAATGAAACGTATGATTACAAAGAATGAATGAAATAACGTAAATGAATGAAATCTTGATTTATATTATATATATTGCATGTTATGAATGTATGTAAACGTTATGAACCCTTCTATGACTATGGCTACTTCGGTAGACGGACGACCACGTGACTATTTTGCAACCGGGACAAAAACGTTCCTTCGCAAGCTAGGACGTATATTAAGGCACTAATGGACGGTCGAAGCAATTGCCTTAACTAAAGTAGAACAGTTGCATACATAATGGTCGCGTGGGAAACAGATACCCTAGGGCAGACGGACAAAAGAACGGACTACGACGGTAGGACGGTTTAAGAGCGGACGGACAAAGGTTGCGGGACGGATTTAATGAAAGAACGGATGGTTTTCTAGAGCCGGACGGTTAATGAAATGGGCTACGACGGTAGTTCTCACTGCGATGTCTTTGTGACATTCGCGACAAGTGTGATGGGTTGATCTCCCTTAAGATTATGGCCAATAAGTGTTCTCCCCAAGTAAGTATGTATGTACATATGTATACACTTAAATGAATGTTATGTGAGAACAGTAAAGTAAAGAATATGTAAAAGCACGAATATTACGTATGTTATGTATACATATATAAGACATATTTATGATAAGATATAAATTATGTATGATTGTATTTAAAGTAGAACTCACCAGCGTTAGCTGACTTTTAGTATACATTTCAGGTAAAGGAAGAAAGGGACGTGCGATGGCGTGAAGGTTACCCGGCACAAGACTGACATCCCACATTTATATATGTTAAGACAATGTTATGTATTTAATTGTTAAGACTTCCGCTGTTATGTCATGTAATTTGAATGATGTTTGCTTCCGCTACTTCTGAATGTTTTAAATTTAAGTTCCGTATTTATGACTATGTTTATGAGTAAATCCAACAAGTGAGGTTACCCGGGAAAGGGGCCTTACAAGTATTTAGGATAATCCTTTAAAATATATGTAACATCCCAAAAATAAAACGACCGTTATAATAACGGAATAAACGAACGAGGCATGACGGGCCGGGCCGGATGGGCTAGAAGGGGAGACTACCCTATAAATAGCCAAGGATCATCACCATTTTCTCTCATTTGCAACATCTAGAGAGAGAAACCGTAGAGAGAGAAAGTTGGCGGATCGACCCGAGATTTTAGCAAAGTGTTACTCCATAGCTCGTGAGAAGAACCTCCGGACCAGAAGCTCGATTCAGGTAACGATCCGACCTAAATCTGAGTTTTAGTTCGTTTTTGGGTTTTTCGGGTTTAGGGTGAAAATGTAACATTTTAACGGATGAAACTGAAGGATAAACATAGATTTGAGTTCCTTAATGGAAAACGAACGTTTTGAATGCAAACAGGTTCAGGATCTTGACGTGATCAGACCCGAATGAGAAAGTTAGGGTTTTTGCGAAGAACAAGTCGTGCGCACTTATCAAGTACGCATGGAGCAGGTCCTGCGTACTTACCAAATACGTAGGAAGAGAGCACTGCGTACTTACCAAGTGCGCAGGAAGAGGAACCTGCGTACTTATCAAGTACGCAGGAAGCAGGGTCTGCGCACTTGCTAAGTGCGCAGGCATCAGACGGGTTGAGTAAAGTTAGTATGTTTAGAATGGTTAAACCGTTAGAGTCGGTATGGGTCTGATGTGTATTTAACTAATCAGTTCAGATCGGAAGTGACGTTGTTGGACCTTGTTTAGGACAACTCAAATTAGCTTAACAGGTGAGTTCTAGAAGCCCTCTTTTAAATGTTTTAATAATGTTTTTGGGCTGGTGTGCATACGTAACGATGTGACTATTTTATAAAACGATGTTTATGAATGTTGTATGTGACGTTTTATAAAATGATGTTTATGAACGATGTTTTGGAAGGAAAGGTTATGAAAGAAGTGTTACGAAATATTTTGCCAAAAGAAGTTTATGAAGTTTATGAAATGTTTATGAATGAAGGAATGATTTTTAATAAAACGTACGAATGCTTTAACTGAAGTTTTGAAGTAAAAGAAATGAAGGTTTACGAAAGTCACAAACGAACGAATATGCCAATATTCCTTAGGGAATGAAGGTTATGGGTATGGGAAGTATGTTATGGGCCTTTACCTTTTAGGGGCCTTTGTGGCTGGCTAACTGTTGTACAACTGGGGCGATGACGGTCGCCAAGGGGATTATCGTGATCCTTGAAGTTTGGTACGATTTTCCTTACGGGGTAGTCGTGCTTGAAGTTTGGTACTTGTGCCCTACGGGGCGCAGTGCTTGAAGTTTGATACGTGTCATCCTTGTGATGCCGTGCTTGAAGTAGTGTTGAATAACCTAAGTATCTGTAGAGTCATATATTTTGTATAAGCTGTTGTCATTTATTGTACGTTTAAACAATTTTAGACTAGTTTACTTTCTGTCATTTCATTATTGTAATTTTAGTTTTTCTGTAATTTACTGTTTGTTTTTCCAAGTCTGGGCCATCGAAACTATAGTTTCGAGTGAGACTTGTTCACTCGAAACTAGTAGTTTCGATCGATAGTAGTTTCGACAGGCACTTTTTCCACTTGTAAATGTTCACTCGAAACTAGTAGTTTCGAGGAACATAGTTTCGATACTTGTGAAACTACTATAAATAGCCTAGTTAGAGAATTTCTAGGGTGTGAGTTGCGGCTGTAACCCTGAATTCTCTCTTTCAGATTTGTTCTTGAATCAATACAATTTGCATTCGTTTAATGCTTGTTCTTACACTTTCACATATTATTTGCATTGATTCTTAGTGTGTTTGGCTGTCTTCTTCACCAAGTCTGTCTCTAATCCTCTGTTACAACACCATACATACAGATTCCGCCTGCATGTGTGGGTAATCGATCACTTTTGTGATTTCCGATTGAAATCTGGACCTACAATTGGTATCAGAGCATTATGCTCTTGATTTCTGAGTATTATCAGGTTTTGTGATCGATTCTAGGTGTTTTGTGAAGTTTCTCGAAGTTTTTCTCCACTCGAGTTTTTGGAGCACTGTTTCATTGATTTCTGGCTTTATTTCTTCGGGTTTTTCGGATATGAAGATTGTTCTGTGTTCGAGAGGTTACTTGGAAGCTTTTCGCTGGATTGGATTCTTATTTCGTCATTATTAATTTTTGAAACGTTTCTTCAATGGAGTCTGCTGAAGCCTGAAGAAGAAGGTATCGAAACTTCAGGGAGACATTTTCTGCTATCTGTTGGTCATCGAAACTACTTGTCTGTACCTTTGTCTGTTGAAGGTACAATCGAAACTAGCATTTTTGTCCTGTTATATCGAAACTTACCCTGCAGATTTCCCACTCGAAACTAGTCTCACTTGAAGCTGGGAAGTTTCGAGCAAGATTTCTCACTCGAAACTAGGAGTTTCGAGCAAGCTTGGTCAATCGAAACTAGGTAGTTTCGAGCAATTTTTCTTCACTCGAAACTTGTTGTTTCGACCAAAACTGTTCACTCGAAACTAGCTACTGTTGGAATTTCTTTTTCTAAGACTATGGCATCTTCAAGCACCAATGAGTATGCCGGAGGAAACAAACCACCTGTCTTGGTGTCTACCAGAGATTTTGATGACTGGACAAAGAAGATGAAGACTTTCTTCCAGTTTCATGACCACACTCTCTTGCAATCTATCACTGATGGTCCACATAAGCCAGTTACTACTACTGCTGATGTTCAACGTCCGAAACTTGTGTCTGAGTATGATGACAAAGATAATGCCTTAATTGCCAGAGATAACAAAGCTTATGGATCTATTGCTATGGCACTTCCTATGGATGTTTTCAACATTTTTGCTGAGTACACTACTGCTAAAGATCTTTGGGTTGCTCTATGTACAAGATATGAGGGAAGTGCTGATATCAGAGAAAGTAAGAGGGATTTAATCAAGAAGCAGTATGAAATGTTTAGCAGTGTCCCTGGTGAACCCATGTCAGAATTAATCAACCGTTTCTCAAGTATTGTCTCTAAGTTGAAGGTTTTGGGAACTGAGTATCCCGTTCTTGAGTTAAACAAGAAGCTGCTTGATTCATTGCCTGAAGAATGGAACATGTACCGGATTATGATAAAGAAAACTGAGAAGCTAAGTGATCTGTCACAACAAGAACTCTTCAGCATCCTGGAGTCATATGAGTTGGAGATAAAGAAGGGTGCAGTTACTCCAACTAATCAGTCTGGCAACACAGCTCTTCTTGCAGGTCAAGGCTCCTCCACTTCGTCCAAATCTACAATGGCCTATTTTCAAACTGATGTTCCTCCATCTGCTGCTGCAATTCAACCAACTGGTTCCTCTGCTCCTCCAAAGACTACTACCATGATTCCTGATGAATATGTCCCGATCATGACTGCTTTCATGTCATGCTATGATGCACTGATTTCTGGAAACTTGACGCCGGTCAGTTTTCAACCTGATGACCTGGAGCAGATCAATCCTGATGATTTAGAGAAAATGGACATTGATTGGTGCATGGCAATGTTGACTCTACGGGCCAAGAGATTTATCAAAAGGACCGGAATGGACAGGTTCAAGCAAGGAAAGACTCTTGGGTTTGATATCAAGAAAGTACGATGCTACAATTGTGACCAGCTAGGTCATTTTGCCAGAAATTGCAAGGTGCCGACTTCAAAGGAGCAGCATGAACAGAAGACTTCCTCTGGAAAGCAAGATGCTGTCCCTCCCAAATTTTCTACATCTTCAAGTTCCACAGCTTTGGTCTGTCAAGCGGATGGACATTATCATTGGGGTGATCAGGAAGGTGATGCAGTTGACAAGGCACTGATGGCTGACATTGAAGAAAAGGATAAATGTGTCATGATTGAACCAGCTACAGATCTTACTGCCGTGCCTACCGAGGTAATATCTAGACTTTGTAGCGCTAAATCTTGCTTAAATGAAGTTCAGAAATATAGATTCATCAACCAGGCCTTGGTCGATGAACGAGATCACTTTAAAGTAATGTATGACTCTGTTGCCAAAAATGAGAAACTTTATTTAAAGAAAATTCGTGACATATCTGGTGAAAATCGTTCTTTAATCGTGCAACTTAATACTCAAACTATTAACAATACGATTTTAACTGAAAGAGTCCAAAAGGCAGAAAAGGCCAAATTACAGATTGACCACATGGATTTGGATCAGAAAATTTTATTTGGAATTATTGATAAACAATTTAATAGAAAAGGTAAAGAAGGTCTTGGGTATAATTCTCACCCACCTCCTTATTCTAAATCAGGGAGATTTGCTGATATGCCAACTCCACATGTTTCAACACCTTTTGTTTGCAAATTATCTCCTGATGATTATATTACATCCTGTGATTCTGACAGTTTTGCTTCTTGTGCAGAATCAAATTGTGTAATTTCCGAAGATGATTGTGATGAGAGTACTAATGATAGAACTATTTTAAAAGAACTTGAGTCGGATGATTGTAATAATATGTCCGTGTCTAAACAAAATCTTTGTGAACACGTTGAAAACTTGTATTTTGATTCTATGCCTGCTGAGCATACAGGATTGGGATGTGATGTTTCTAAGTTTAAAAATGCTTTGCCTTTTGTTCCTAAATCTTTGAATGTTGTGCCATGTGTTACCAAGTTTAAAAGTGCAGGAATTATTGTGAATGATGTGCCACGTGAAACCATGAGCAACATGGATTTTTTCAGATTAAAGGAAGCACATCGTCCTCAAGACAAAGTTATTGATGAGAGAACCGTCTCATGTTCAGATTCCTCAAAATCACAATCATCTTCATCTTTTGATGATAATTATCAGGCTAAGAGACATTGTGACTTTGTTTGTTTTAGTTGTGGTGCCTCAAATCATGTTTCAAGAAGTTGTACATTGTTAACCACAAATTCTAATGAAGAATCGGCTTTCAAAAGTTCATTAAATTCATATGTGTTGCCTAAGTCTTCTCAAAATAGGAAATCTAGGCGTAAAAGAATTAAAAATGCTAAAAATTATTTAAAACGAACCTGGAAAATTAAAAATAATGTTCTATTTGATGACAGTGCTTCATCAAAGGATGGTTGCAATTCTGATTCCCATGAGATGTCATATCCTGACTCTAAAATCTCTTGATTGAAACAATTTTGGTCAAAATGTATAAATGGTTCGTTGTGTATAGGGTCAATCAAGAAGAACGGGAGATAACATCTGGCATGTAGATAGTGGATGTTCAAGGCACATGACTGGTCAATTCAATCTGCTGCAAGATTATCATCAAGAGGATGGAGATTATGTAGCTTTTGCTGGAAATCCAAGAGGAGGAAAGATTGAAGGTCAAGGAACTGTGTCGAATGGTGTAAATAGTTTGGAAAATGTCAACTTCGTTCCACAGCTAAAGTACAATCTGATGAGCGTCTCTCAGATCTGTGATAAAGACTTTAGTGCCTTGTTCAACTCAAAAGAATGTCTGATTTTGAAGCCTGGTGTAGTAATTCCAGAAGAACTCATTCTTATGCGAGCTCCTCGAAGATACAACACTTACAGTCTGGATATGAACAATCCATCAGGAATCGAATCCTGTTTTCTTTCCAAAGCTTCAGAAGATGAATCTTTTCTCTGGCACAAGAGATTAGGACACGTTAATTTCAAGACAATGAATCGCCTTGTTCGAGGAAACCTTGTCACCGGTTTGCCTCTGAAAGACTTCTCACCAGTAGAACATTGTCTCTCCTGCTCCAAAGGCAAACAGCACAAATCATCTCACAAACCCAAAACCACAAATTCCATTGACTCTCCCCTTCAATTGCTTCACATGGATCTTTTCGGTCCTGTCAGTGTCATGAGTCATGGAAGGAAATCATACTGTTTGGTGGTAACCGATGACTTCTCACGATTTACTTGGGTATTCTTCCTGGCAAAGAAAGAAGAGACACCAGAGATTCTGAAGATTCACTTGCTTCAAATCGAGAATTTGTTCAATCTAAATGTGAAGATTATCCGCAGCGATCATGGAACAGAATTCAAGAATGTCACTCTCGATTCTTTTTGTGAAAGTAAGGGTATTGCTCGGCAATTCAGTGCACCACGTACTCCTCAACAAAATGGTGTAGCTGAAAGAAGAAACCGCACGTTGATTGAAGCTGCAAGAACTATGATCGTCGATTCTAAACTTCCTGTCACGTTCTGGGCCGAAGCAGTCAATACCGCATGTTTCGTACAAAATAGAGTTCTCATAACCAAAAGCTGTAACAAGACTCCTTATGAAATCATGTACAAGCGCAAGCCTGTTATTGACTTCTTCAGGAAATTTGGATGTGTTTGCACAATGCTGAATACTTCTGATCAGCTAAACAAGTTTGAAGCCAAAGCAGATGAATGTTATTTTGTGGGATATTCGTCTAACCAAAGAGCTTTTCGTGTTTACAACAAGAGACGAAGGATTGTGCTGGAGTCCATTGATGTCAATTGGCATGAAAGCAATCATACGGACGCTGGGGACGGTCCTGATTGGCTTTTTGATGTCGACTCATTGTTTAAATCTTTTAATCTTCCTGATGTTACTAATATATCTGTTTCAGCTAATCCTCTTTTGCCTGTAAATTTCTTAGGTACTGCTTCTGCTTCTGCTTCAAGCTCCTCTTCATCATCCACTCCAGATTCTTCAGATTCTGTAGCAACAAATGAAATTGTTGAGGAAGAAACTCCTCCAATAGTGGATGTTGCTCCACAATCTTCTGTTGACAGCTCAAGTAATGAAGAAGCCGTTATTCCTAATCACAACTTTACCAATCTGGATGAACTTGTAGAAGAAGATGAGATTCCACAGTTGAGAGTTCACAAGAATCATCCCACAGAAAATATCATTGGTCCACTCAATGTGGGAGTACAAACAAGAAGTGCCATAGAAGCAATAAATGATGGTCTTTTCACCTGTTTCATATCTCAAATCGAACCCAAAAATATTAAAGCTGCTTTGCTCGAGAACAGTTGGGTGGAGGCCATGCAAGAAGAACTGCAGCAGTTCAGCAAGTTACATGTGTGGAATCTTGTAGATCTTCCGAAGAACAAAGTCCCAATCGGCACTCGTTGGGTATTTCGTAACAAGAAGGATGAAGGTGGAATTGTAATTCGTAACAAAGCCCGCTTGGTGGTTCAAGGGTTTTATCAAGAAGAGGGAATTGATTTTGAGGATGTCTTTGCACCAGTGGCTCGCTTGGAAGCCATAAGAATGTTTCTCGCCTACGCAGCCTACATGGACTTCACGGTTCATCAAATGGATGTGAAAAGTGCATTTCTGTATGGAAAGGTTCAAGAAGAAGTTTATGTCAAGCAGCCACCGGGTTTCATTGATCCAAGCTATCCTGATAAAGTTTACAAACTTGACAAGGCACTGTACGGTCTTCATCAAGCACCTCGTGCGTGGTATGAAACGTTATCTACGCATCTGCTGGATAATGGTTTCACACGAGGGGCAATTGACCAAACTTTGTTCAAGCGTAAGGATGGTGCGGACACTATTATGGTGCAGATCTACGTGGATGATATCATTTTCGGATCCACCAATCCTCGGTTATGCAAGGAGTTTGAGGAAGTGATGCGATCTAAGTTTGAGATGAGCTCCATGGGAGAAATGAAGTTCTTTCTCGGTTTACAAGTAGATCAGTCTGAGTCAGGAATCCTTATCCATCAAGAAAAGTATGTTAAAGAAATCCTGACCAAGTTCAAAATGACTGAATCTCATCCTTACAAGACTCCCGTGGAAGTTCGTCATTGTCTATCTCCTGATTTGGATGGTGAAAGCGTGGATCAGCACCTCTATCGATCAATGATAGGATCTCTTCTGTATCTCACTGCCAGCAGACCAGACATCATGTTTGCAGTGTGCTTGTGTGCACGCTTTCAGGCTAATCCTAAACTCTCTCATTTGATTGCTGTTAAACGTATTTTAAGATACTTAAAGCACAAGCCAAAACTTGGGCTTTGGTATCCTAAAACTAATTTGTTTGACCTTGTTGCCTATTCAGATTCAGACTACGGGGGATGCAACTTAGACCGAAAATCCACTTCTGGGGGTTGTCAGTTCCTTGGCAACCGTCTCATTTCCTGGCAATGTAAGAAACAAACCACCGTTTCTCAATCCACAGCCGAAGCTGAATACATTGCTGCAGCCCTCTGTTGTTCTCAAGTGAGATGGATCCACCACCAGATGCTTGATTACGGGATCACTTTTCATGAAACCCCCATCTTGTGTGACAACACCGCCGTTCCTCACATCACCAAAAATCCCGTTCAGCACTCTAAAACCAAGCACATTGAGATCAAACACCATTTCATTCGCGATTGTGTCGAAAAGAAACATATCAAGATCGTTGAAGTGAAAACCGACAAGCAGACCGCTGACATCTTCACTAAGGCCTTTGATTCTGCCAGATTTGAAAAACTGGTGGAGATGCTCGGCATGATAAACTTTCAATAACCCTTGTGCATACTGTTTTTCTGTTTAAACTTGTTAATCGGGAAGATTTTCAAAAAGATTTTCTGCTTTGTACAGTTATTTTCTTCTTTATTTTTGATAGCATAACTTTTGGGGGAGAATTAGATAGTTATGTCGGAAAGTAAAAGTTTTGCTTCGTATAGTTAAAAAAAAAAAAAAAAAAAAAAAAAAAAAAAAAAAAAAAAAAAAAAAATCTCTTTATTGCTTTTTGTTTGTTTCAGGAAAATCGGATCTGACCTTGTGAGAAATGATAGAGTCTGATCACACTTCTTGAACATGGAATGGACCACAAGCGATGGTGCTTACTGAGGTATAGCCGGTAGGCCCGACATATGGTTATAACTCTCTAGTAGTGTGAAAACCTAATTCTCTACCGTACACGTGTGTTTGAACCCATTCTTGAAACATCTAACCCATTTTAAGCTAAGAAAACTGATTCAATCAGATACAGGCTTACGTGTTGGATTCTGATTCATGCACCAGGTGACCGTCAAAGTAACGAAAATTACCGCCGATGACCCCGTCTGTTTTGCTTACGCAAAGATCTCGGGAGTTCATCTTTTTCCCATCCACTTGGATGATTTGACCCCGTCTGTTTTGCTTACGCAAAGACCTCGGGTGTTCAACTTTTTCCTATCCGCTTGGATAATTTTACGACTTCTTCTGTTTTGCTTACGCAAAGATCTAGAATGTTCGTACCTTTTTTAATATCCACTTGGATATTTTTCATTTTACACCCATCTTACATCCTGTTGGATTTTATTTTACTTTTGGCGGTGAATTCAACTTACCAAGATGGTACCCTGGTTAACCTGCAAGAAATGATAAGATGAATGTGGGTATGTCTTGAGGATTGATAGGCTTTCAAAACCATTTTATTTCAATATGTGGGGTACACCGTGTTTCGTGCATTAAATGGTACCTTTTAATCACATGAAATTTTTGTATAAACAAATGCTCGGGTTTATCTTGCACACATATCGGCTATCTTCAGGGATTCACAGTAGCTGAGTGCAAAAATGAAGTGTTTCAAGAGTTTGACCAGACATGATCTCACGTTGGATCTTTTCCAAGGATAAGTGTTTATATCTTATTTTGGTTATTAAAAATATCTTTATCTTCCTTATTAACTTGTTTAAATTGTACATAGTTTTTGAGTTTATGTCTTTTGCCTTTGACCCAGTTTGACCTACCTATCGAAACTATGATCATACTTGAAAGGTTTGCCCCTAAAACATTTGCTCGAAACTTCCTCGCTCACTCGAAACTAGTAGTTTCGAGAGGGCCATTTCAGTCTTTTCACAAACTCAAATTAAATGTCTTCATAATCCATATTCATGCGGCGTTTCTTCATCACTCACCCGAAACTCTCTCACACCCTTTGCTTTCACACACAAATTCTCTCAAACCCTCGGTCTAAGCTTGCGATTTCAGTGTTTCTCATCTGAATCCCTCGTCGTCTTCTTCATCAGGTAATGGTTTGTGGGTTTTTGAAAGTGATTTATGTGAATGAACAGGCCCTTGGGTTTGATTTCACAAGCGTTTACGACTAGTTCTTCATAATCTAGGTCGTCTGGTGTTCATTTCATGTTTTTGAGATCACCTTTGTTAATATCTCACTCTTTATGTGTTTAATTTTGCAGATTTAGGTTGATTCATCGGTAAGAAGGAGTTTCGACACTCTCAGGCCTTTATTAACCTTTTTCTTTGTTTTATTTTGCATTTGTTTCTTATTTCTAAGTTTGAGTCTGCATATAAGTTTCGTTTGTTTTCTGTGCTTTTTGAGTCTGTTGATATTTTCAAGGGTTTGCCATCGAAACTAGGCAGTTTCAAGTAAAAGAGGGATTTTAAGAATTTGAAAGGTTTTTAGGTTTTGAACTGTCTTCACTCGAAACTCTGTAGTTTCGATACCCCCTGATGCTCGAAACTCTGTAGTTTCGATACCCCCTGATGCTCGAAACTCTGTAGTTTCGATACCCTTGGTGCTCGAAACTAGTACTTTCGATATGGTTTCTTCACTCGAAACTTAGTTTCGATAGTCCCTTTTTCTGATATTTTCTAAGTGTTGGAAATAAGTAGTTTCGTTCGAAACTTATAGTTTCGATAGTGTCTTTCTCAGAATTTTTCTAAGTATTGAGACTTATGTAAGAAATTTCCTTTGTGACTTTCTTGTGCAGATATGGATCTTTTATTTGGCAAGAAGCACAATATCTGTGCTTACTTGAATGCCACTGACCCCAAGAATGCAGAGTTCACACCAGTTCTCAATTTCCTAGCCAACTCTAATATTAGCTTTGCCATAAACAACAATCTGCCAGTTTTTGAGACCACTATAAGACAGTTCTGGGCTACTGCTACAAGTGTCTCCGTTAACAATACAAGACACATTAGAGCCACTGTTCACAACCAAGAAGTGTTATTTTCTGAGGCTACTATCAGAGAGGTGCTACAATTTAATGATAACCCTGAAGCCCCAATTGAATTTCCAAGTTTTTACATTCGAGAATGTTTCAGAAGAATGGGTCACCCAAATAAATTCATAGGAGGGCAAGTCATCAAGAATGCTCTTCCTCCACTCTGGAGATACATCGTGCATATCTTTATTCATTGCATCTCTATTAGAAAAGGAGGATTTGACTCAGCAAATGCTTTGATAGCTTCGGCCATTCTTGGCTTAGTCAAGGGAAGGGAGTACAACTTCTCTGGTCTAGTGTTCGGACAACTGATTGAGAACCTAACTGGGAGAGTCAAAGACAAATTTCTTGCATATCCAAGGTTCTTACAGATGGTCATCAATCATCTCCACCCAGATCTTCAACAAGATGGTCCTCTCCTGATTCTTGATCATATGAATGCAAAGACTCTGAGCTACATGAAAAGCTCCAGTTCAAGAACAAACCGAGTCATTGCCAATGTTCCTTTATTTGGACACATTCTGGGAGAAGAAGAAGAAGCCATACCTGATGTTGATCCAGAACTACCTGTTGAATCTTCATCATCATCAGCAGAAGAAGAAGAACCTCATAATGAGCAAGAAAACCAAGAGGCTGAAAATCAAAATGTTGAAGTAGAAATTCAGGAGAATGTACAACAGGAAATGGGACTAAATGAAGAAGATCTTATCTTTGAAGCTCCTATGATAGATCAAGTGTTGGAGAATCCTGAACCAATTATTCAGGAAGAACATGTTGAGGCAGAAGCTGATTCAGAAGACACCTTGGATGAAGGCATTTATGGCACCAAGTATGACGTCTCAGATTATGAAACTGAAACTGAAGATCACACTGAACCTCCAGCATCATCTTCTAAGAGACAAGCTGAGTCTGAATCTGACTATGAGCTAGAAGAACCACTGGCTAAGAAGATTAAGACTGGACTGGAGCCTTTAAGCACCTCCTCAGAGTCCTTAGATGACATTCCTGAAAACCTAACTCCTATTCATTCACCCATTCATGCTGCTACCACCCCTCAACCATCTCCACAACCATCTCCACAACAATCACCCATCCATACTTCTCCCACATCACCATCTCATAATTCAGCCTCACCTGTACCAAGAGTTAAGACTCTAAGCCTTGAACTAAAGAAAATGCAGGATACAATTCAAAAGAAAGATGAAGAAATGGAAGGCTTAAAAAATAATTTGCATAATGTCCAGGAAGAGGTTAAGGACCTAAAGCTGGAAGTTAGTGGTTTACATACCCAAATTGAGGTCCAACAAACCCAACTTGAAACACAGCAGAAACTAATATCAAAGCAAAATGAAGAATTCAAGGCTTTGGCTGAAGCAGTGGAGCAGCTCAAAGCCTCATTGGTTAAACCTGTGCAAGAACAACCAACTTCTTCAACAGCTCAGGGGGAGACCACATCTGTGGTTGAACCCTCATCTCCTGACCTTGTAATTAATCCAGAATCTGCACTAACTTTATTTGCTGGGCATATTGAAAAGACAAAAGAGACGGTTGAAGTCAAAATTGAAGGTGCAGAACTAAACCTTCCCTCTGCTAGTGAAAGAAGAGAAGCAAGAAAGAGAGGGAAGGGAGCTATGCCTGATATTGAAACTGTTGTTCTGGATGAAGAAGATATACCATCTGATGATGAGCTGAATGCTCTTCTAGATGAAGTTGACAACTATGGCTATAATGACCTTCATCCAGAAATTCTAACCACTCAAGAAAAGGAGACTGAGCGAACAAGATACTTTACTGAAGAAGGTGATGAGATTCAAACACTATCAGATGAAGAAGATATTCAGATTAACCTCATCAAAGATATCATTCCTGAACCAACCATTCCAGTATCTGAAACAACTTCAGCACAAGATCAACCTTCAACTGCACCTGAACCTCCAATCTCAAGAAAGTCCTGGTTTAAGAAAATAATTCAGGAGGAAACTCCTAAGACATATGAGTGGATTGCAGAGCATCAAGAACTAAAAAGGCCTCCAATTGGCTGGAAATATGATGCTGAAAGGAAGCTCTTTATCATCAGAAGATTTAGAGGGGGAGTTCAGCACTTCAAAAATATGACTGACTTCCAGACACTTCCTTTCTATGACCTCAGGGATTTAGCCAAGCTTCCACTTCAAAACCCTGGGAAGGTTATGATGGCTTATGACTTCGAGAAGTTTCTGCACTCTCAAGTCAATAATGATTTCAAAGGGATGAAGCCAAGGAAAACTCAGAAGAAGATCTCAAAGACAAGGTTTCACCCTAAAACAAATAAGCCTTATGTGTTCTTGAGATACAAGCCTGCCCAAACCCACAAGACTATCACCATTCCAAAATCTGTACCTGTCCAGCTACAAACTTTCAGAAAGTGGTTCTATAACCCAGTCATTGGCAGTGCAGTGATCGAGTGTAAGGGCAAGGAAGACATCATCATCTTTGAGCCCATGGAGCTGCTGAAATTTCAACCTGAAGATCTGGAGGTGCTATTCCAGAATCACATTCAGGCATATAGTGATGAAGATGAAGCTGATGCCAAAGCCTATCAAAGGGTTGTGACTCTACATGTAAAACCTTTCATCCCTAGGACAACTGAAGGACCAGCTGCTTGAAGAAGAGCTGAAGACAGTAATGCAACAGCTTAGGGGGAGATTGTAGAGTCATATATTTTGTATAAGCTGTTGTCATTTATTGTACGTTTAAACAATTTTAGACTAGTTTACTTTCTGTCATTTCATTATTGTAATTTTAGTTTTTCTGTAATTTACTGTTTGTTTTTCCAAGTCTGGGCCATCGAAACTATAGTTTCGAGTGAGACTTGTTCACTCGAAACTAGTAGTTTCGATCGATAGTAGTTTCGACAGGCACTTTTTCCACTTGTAAATGTTCACTCGAAACTAGTAGTTTCGAGGAACATAGTTTCGATACTTGTGAAACTACTATAAATAGCCTAGTTAGAGAATTTCTAGGGTGTGAGTTGCGGCTGTAACCCTGAATTCTCTCTTTCAGATTTGTTCTTGAATCAATACAATTTGCATTCGTTTAATGCTTGTTCTTACACTTTCACATATTATTTGCATTGATTCTTAGTGTGTTTGGCTGTCTTCTTCACCAAGTCTGTCTCTAATCCTCTGTTACAACACCATACATACAGATTCCGCCTGCATGTGTGGGTAATCGATCACTTTTGTGATTTCCGATTGAAATCTGGACCTACAGTATCGGACCCTAGGAGTTCTTCACCCGAAGGACAGTACGGTGATTGATGGGCCTAGTGGTGGTGATCTTTAGGTTATTCAGCCAGTATGTGACGTTTGGATTTGACGGTTACGAGAAGGCGCAGATTCGATATGTTCGTTGACTTATGTTTATGAAGTGTTATGTTTTGTAATTGCATTATTTTACGTACGCTTTTTATTAAATGAAGTGTGAAGTTATGTTTTTGGCAAATTATTTGAAGTTAAAGTTTTATGTTAAAACTAGAACTCACCAGCGTAGCTGACTTTTTAGTGTGCACATTCAGGTTAAAGCAGGTTATGAGGATGGACGGTGATGCTTGGCTAGCGAGAGGAGTTACCCGACTGACTATGAAGACTGGCATCCCGTTATGTTTAGTTATGATGTATTTATGTTTTAAACAATGTTTACGCTTCCGCATGTATGAACAATGATGACGTTATGTTTGAATGAAATTTTCCGCTGCGTTATTTTGATATTCAAGTTTAAGAACTGTTTGTAAATGAGTAAATCCAACAAGTGAGGCCTCCCGTGTTTGGGGCCTTACAAGTTGGTATCAGAGCAATAGTTTGAGAGATTCAGACACTCCTAGTGTCTGAACTTAAACTGTGAATGGGACCGAAAGCGGATGCCAGTACGGGTAACTCGAGCCACAGCATCAGGTATGAAAAGTAGAGTATGTGTATGTAGTATGCCTTAGAAAGGGTTAGGAAATGACTTGTGCTCTGATGGAATCACAAAGGTGGTCAAATAGAAATCGAAAGGTAGTGTAATGGTTGATTGCAGATGGCCAGTGTATATTAACATCTTAAAGTGTGCTTATTGAATTCTATTTGTTAACTAGCGTGATGACATTGGATTTCTTGTCTTATAGAACGAAATGGCAAGGAGAGGAAACGGAAGGCGTGGTGGCCGTACTGGAGGTCGTACCGGTGGCCGAAATGGTGGGCGTGGCAGGACCCCTGCGTGCCAAGAGTATAGTGAAGAAGGAAGTGTTCACACTGAACCAGTGGTTAGTGTGCATGGAACTGAGCAGACACTGGTTGAAGAAAAACCTTTCACTTTTGAACCAGAAGTGAGAGCAGCTATAGCTTGAGAGTTCACCGAGTTGATGAAGACTTCTCTGCCAGGTCTGTTAGCTGAAGCATTGAAGAAGGTTAATGGGGAAGGTGGGTCTAACACGGCAGTTGATACCCCAAACACTGAGGCAATTAACGCACCGCTTAACCGTGGTTGCGACTATAAGTCCTTTAAGGCATGTGATCCACCGGTCCTCACAGGAAAGAAAGACGCGGTGGCTACATTTGATTGGGTGATCCGTATGGAAGCTGCCATTCGTCTCAGCGAATGCCGGGCGGATCAAGTGGTGAAATTTTCTGCTAACTCCTTAAGAGAGGAAGCATCCCATTGGTGGGAAGGTGTACGTCAAGCAAAAGGGAGCGAGGTTGTGGATGCGATGATGTGGGCTGACTTGAAAACTTTGGTGATCAAGAATTTCTGCCCAAGGAACGAGATTGAGAAGGTAGAGAGGGAATTTCTGGGTTTGAAAGCCAGGAGCATGACGCACCGGCAATACACAACCCGATTCAATGAACTGGCACGTCTGGTACCACATCTTGTCACGACCGAGGAAAGAAAGATTGTATGCTACATACAAGGACTGCCGGACCAGGTCCGCACCTATGTTAAGGCAAACGCCCCTACTACCTATGCTTCGGTGGTAGAACTGAGCGGCGTGGTATTTGATGATCTGGCGCTGAATGTCGTTCCCATTGAAGAGCCTAAGAAGAAGTTGAGTTTTCCCGCTAAACGATCGGGTGGGAAGTTGTTTGGGGCTCGGGAAAAGCAGGCCAGGGTAGGCGAGACCACAGTCTGTGGGAAATGTGGGGTAAGACATGCAGGTGAATGTCGGTTAGGATCGAATCTGTGCTTTAAATGCGGCAAGACCGGACATTACTCCCGTGAATGCCCGCAAGGCTACAAATGCTACAATTGTGGGGAAAATGGTCATATGAGTCGGGAATGCACCAAGCCCAGGATGGGTGAAGCCGGGAAGGGGAAAGGCCTGGAGAGGAAAGAAGAGAGGCCCCGAGCAAAGACTCATGCGTACGCGCTGACGCAAGACCAAGCCAGGGCAGACCCCGACGTGGCGTCAGGTACGTTCATCCTCGATAACACTTTTGTTTCTGTGTTATTTGATTCGGGTGCCAGTAAGAGTTTTATATCTACGACTTTTTGTAAAAGGGTAAAGTACACTATGAGTAAACTAGAAAGGGCCTTTAGCGTAGAAACCGCGGAGGGTAGAACTGCGAGGGTGACTGATGTAGTTGACAATTCCATGATAAAAATAGAAGGCCATAGATTTCCCGTCAGATTGTTTGTCATGGTTTTGGGTGGGTTCGATGTCATGTTAGGAATGGATTGGCTAACTGCCAATGAAGCACAAATTATATGTAAACGAAAGATAATCTGACTCAAGGCTCCGGATGGTAGCAAAGTCGAGGTTCTTGGAGATCGTGACGCCCCGATGCCAAACGTCATCTCGATGATTAAGGCAACATATTACTTGAGGCGCGGATGCGAGGCTTATCTGGTGTACGTAATGGAAGCGTGTAAGGAAGTGAAGGAACTAGACGATGTACCCGTGGTACGCGAGTACCCGGAGGTGTTTCCACAGGATTTGCCTGGGATACCACCCGACAGAGAGATTGAATTTCGAATCGACTTAGTACCAGAATCCCAGCCCGTGGCTAAGGCTCCATATCGACTAGCACCGGTGAAGATGAAAGAATTAATGGCCCAACTAGACGAGTTACTTAAAAAGGGATTTATCCAACCGAGCATCTCGCCGTGGGGTGCTCCGGTGTTGTTTGTGAAGAAGAAAGACGGTTCGATGAGAATGTGTATTTATTATCGCGAGTTGAACAAACGTACGGTGAAGAACAAGTTCTCTTTACCAAGGATCGATGACCTGTTCGATCAATTACAGGGCGCAAGTTGGTTCTCAAAAATCGACCTTCGGTCCGGGTATCATCAGTTGAAGGTGAGGGAATAAGACATACCGAAGACTGCATTTCGCACACGTTATGGACATTTTGAGTTTCGCGTGATGTCTTTTGGATTGACGAACGCCCCCGCAGTGTTCATGGATTTGATGAATAGAGTTTGTCGACCAATGCTGGATCGATCGGTAATCGTGTTCATCGATGATATCCTCATCTACTCCAAGAATGAGGGTGATCACGCGTGTCACTTGAAGGAGGTATTGGAAGCTCTGAAGAAGGAAAAGTTGTATGCTAAGTTCTCCAAATGCGCGTTCTGGCTTAGGGAAGTCCAATTCCTAGGTCGCGTCATCAACCCGAACGACATTATGGTTGACCCAGCAAAGATAATGACGATAAGGGAATGGAATGTTCCTAAGACGCCAACTGAAATCCGCAGTTTCTTGGGGTTGGCAGGCTACTATCGGAGATTCATCCAGGACTTCTCGAAAATAGCTTCGCCGTTGACAAAGTTGACTCGGAAGGAGGTAAAGTATGAATGGGGTTCGACCCAAGATGCGACATTTAAGGAATTGAAGGAGAAGCTAACCCGAGCCCCAGTGTTGGCCCTTCCTGAGGGCAATGAAGACCTAGTGGTATACTCTGAAGCTTCGGGTCAGGGATTGGGATGCGTGTTGATGCAACGCGGGAGAGTGATTGCGTATGCGTCACGACAATTGAAGATTCACGAAGCTAATTATCTGACTCACGATTTGGAACTTGCTGCTGTCGTATTCGCATTGAAAATCTGGAGGCACTACCTTTACGGGGTGAAGTTTACTATTTACTCCGACCACAAAAGTTTGAAGTACTTCCTCGAACAAAAGGAACTTAATATGAGGCAGAGGCGATGGTTGGAACTGTTGAAAGACTATGACTGCGAAATAATGTACCACCCTGGAAAGGCAAACGTGGTGGCTGAACCTCTAAGCCGAAAGGATGTGCCTACTCCTATTAGGGTGAAAGCTTGCCAGTTGGTGGTAACATCGGATGTGATGAGAGAAATTGAAAAGGCTCAAGATGAGGCACTTAAAGAAGAAAACATAAAGAAGGAAAGGATGGTTGGCCAACAGGACAAGTTGGAATATAACACCCTTGGTGTTAGGACACGTTTTGGACGGGTATGGATACCTATGGGTGGCGAGCTTAGAACCAAAATCTTGGATGAGGCTCATAAGTCTCGGTACTCTATCCATCCCGGTACCAATAAAATGTATCAAGATCTGAGGAAGGAATACTGGTGGCCTGGGATGAAACTTGAGGTGACAAGGTATGTAAGCAAATGCTTGACTTGCTCACAAGTAAAGGCTGAACACCAGAAACCGTATGGAAAGATTCAATCACTTGATATACCGGAATGGAAGTGGGAACACATTACCATGGACTTCATAACCAAGCTACCTCGCACAACTAAAGGTCATGATACCATTTGGGTAATTGTGGACCGTTTAACGAAGAGTGCTCATTTCCTACCTATTCGCGAGACGTTCTCGTCGGAAAGGTTAGCGGAAGTATTTATTAACGAAGTAGTAGCACGGCATGGGATGCCTTTGATGATCGTATCTGACCGGGACACACGATTCACATCGAGGTTCTGGAAAAGATTTCACGAGGCGATGGGCACGATGCTTAATATCAGCACGGCATACCACCTACAAATGGATGGTCAGTCCGAAAAGACTATTCAGACCTTGGAGGATATGCTTCGTGCTTGTATTATCGATTTTGGCGGCAGTTGGGACAGTCATCTGCCGTTAGCCGAATTTTCATACAACAATAGTCATCACACGACTATAGGCATGCCGCCTTACGGAATGTTGTATGGGAGGAGATGCAGGACCCCAATTTGTTGGGGTGAGATTGGACAAAAGGAATTAGGGAGTCTTGAAGTAGTAAGAGAAACGTCAGAAAGGTTTGATCAAATCAAAGCACGAATGAAGGCCGCACAAGATCGTCAGATATCCTATGCGGATAAACGACGAAGGCCTATTAAGTTTGATGTTGGGGACAGAGTAATGTTGAAAGTGTCACCCTGGAAGGCAATCATACGATTCAGGAAGAGAGGAAAGTTAAGTTCGAGGTTTGTCGGACCATTCAGGATAATGGCACGGGTGGGTGAAGTCGCTTATCGGCTAGAGTTGCCTGATGAGTTGAGTGGGATTCATCCTACTTTCCATGTATCACACTTGTGAAAGTGTTTGGCGGATGAATCAGCTCACGTACCACTTACTGACATCGAGGTCGACAACAGCCTTAATTACATCGAAGAACCCGTGGCCATCTTAGACAAGAAGGAGAAGCGTTTGCGTAATAAGATTATCCAATTGGTTAAAGTCCAATGGAAACATCGAAAGGGATCGGAAGCCACTTGGGAAACGGAGAAGGAGATGAAGGAGTCGTACCCTCATCTATTTGACTTATGATAGGTTTCGGGGACGAAACCTATTGTAAGGGGGGGTAGACTTGTATATGTATACTTATATATGAAAATGAGTTATGAACAAAGAATGAAACGTATGATTACAAAGAATGAATGAAAGAAGGACATAACGTAAATGAATGAAATCTTGCTTTATATTATATATATTGCATGTTATGAATGTATGTAAACGTTATGAACCCTTCTATCACTACGGCTACTTCAGTAGACGGACGACCACGTGACTATTTTGCAACCGGGACAAAAACGTTCCTTCGCAAGCTAGGACGTATATTAAGGCACTAATGGACGGTCGAAGCAATTGCCTTAACTAAAGTAGAACGGTTGCATACATAATGGTCGCGTGGGAAATAGATGCCCTAGGTCAGACGGACAAAAGAACGGACTATGACGGTAGGACGGATTAAGAGCGGACAGACAAAGGTTGCGGGACAGATTTAATGAAAGAACGGATAGTTTTCTAGAGCCGGACGGTTAATGAAATGGGCTACGACCCGAGAAGAGAAACCGTAGAAGGGGAGACTACCCTATAAATAGCCAAGGATCATCACCATTTTCTCTCATTTGCAACATCTAGAGAGAGAAACCGTAGAGAGAGAAAGTTGGCGGATCGACCCGAGATTTTAGCAAAGTGTTACTCCATAGCTCGTGAGAAGAACCTCCGGACCAGAAGCTCGATTCAGGTAACGATCCGACCTAAATCTGAGTTTTAGTTCGTTTTTGGGTTTTTCGGGTTTTGGGTGAAAATGTAACATTTTAACGGATGAAACTGAAGGATAAACATAGATTTGAGTTCCTTAATGGAAAACGAACGTTTTGAATGCAAACAGGTTCGGGATCTTGACGCGATCAGACCCGAATGAGAAAGTTAAGGTTTTTGCGAAGAATAGGTCGTGTGCACTTATCAAGTACGCACAGAGCAGGTCCTGCGTACTTACCAAATACGCAGGAAGAGAGCACTGCGTACTTACCAAGTGCACAGGAAGAGGAACCTGCGTACTTATCAAGTACGCAGGAAGCAGCGTCTGCGCACTTGCAAAGTGCGCAGACATCAGACGGGTTGACTAAAGTTAGTATGTTTAGAATGATTAAACCGTTAGAGTCGGTATGGGTCTGATGTGTATTTAACTAATCAATTCAGATCGGAAGTGACGTTGTTGGACCTTGTTTAGGACAACTCAAATTAGCTTAACAGGTGAGTTCTAGAAGCCCTCTTTTAAATGTTTTAATAATGTTTTTGGGCTGGTGTGCATACGTAACGATGTGACTATTTTATAAAACGACGTTTATGAATGTTGTATGTGACGTTTTATAAAATGATGTTTATGAACGATGTTTTGGATGGAAGGGTTATGAAAGAAGTGTTTACGAAATATTTTGCCAAAAGAAGTTTATGAAGTTTATGAAATGTTTATGAATGAAGGAATGATTTTTAATAAAACGTACGAATGCTTTAACTGAAGTTTTGAAGTAAAAGAAGTGAAGGTTTACGAAAGTCACAAACGAACGAATCTGCCAATATTCCTTAGGGAATGAAGGTTAAGGGTATGGGAAGTATGTTATGTGCCTTTACCTTTTAGGGGCCTTTGTGGCTGGCCAACTGTTGTACAACTGGGGCGATGACGGTCGCCAAGGGGATTATCGTGATCCTTGAAGTTTGGTATGATTTACCTGACGGGTAGTCGTGCTTGAAGTTTGGTACTTGTGCCCTACGGGGCACAGTGCTTGAAGTTTGGTACGTGTCATCCTTGTGATGCCGTGCTTGAAGTAGTGTTGAATAACCTAAGTATCGGGCCCTAGGAGTTCTTCACCCGAAGGACAGTACGGTGATTGATGGGCCTAGTGGTGGTGATCTTTAGGTTATTCAGCCAGTATGTGACGTTTGGATTTGACGGTTACGAGAAGGCGCAGATTCGATATGTTCGTTGACTTATGTTTATGAAGTGTTATGTTTTGTTATTGCATTATTTTACGTACGCTTTTTATTAAATGAAGTGTGAAGTTATGTTTTTGGCAAATTATTTGAAGTTAAAGTTTTATGTTAAAACTAGAACTCACCAGCGTAGCTGACTTTTTAGTGTGCACATTCAGGTTAAGGCAGGTTATGAGGATGGACGGTGATGCTTGGCTAGCGAGAGGAGTTACCCGACTGACTATGAAGACTGGCATCCCGTTATGTTTAGTTATGATGTATTTATGTTTTAAACAATGTTTACACTTTCGCATGTATGAACAATGATAACGTTATGTTTTAATGAAATTTTCCGCTGCGTTATTTTGATATTCAAGTTTAAGAACTGTTTGTAAATGAGGAAATCCAACAAGTGAGGCCTCCCGGGTTTGGGGCCTTACAATATACCCGTTCAAAATTTATATGATAGAGATAAATTTTGGATTGTCCCATTTGGGACTGCTTTTTGAATATTCCATCTTTTTAGGATATGTACACATTTTAACGGGTTGACATTTAAGAAAAAAATGGTAGCTATTTCTCCTTACTCCTTCGAGTTTGCGGTTGATCTACATACTCGGGAGTTAAGGGGAAATGTTGTTGATTTTTTCTTAAATAGTCAACTCGTTAAAATTTATACATATGAGATAGAATATTCAAAAAGTGGGTTAGGATCCACCGCCTTAGAGTAACGATCAAATCATATACATTCATTTATATCATTTATTACATGCACATATATGTGTATGTTTATAACACAATAGATATGACACTAGATATGACAATTGATAAAAGCTCGGTTACACTGGAAAATCGGAATTCTCCGGCTTTCTTAAGCGGTATTCACAACTTTATATAGACTGCCAAGAACCATGTCGACGGTCGAGGTAGAGCGTTTTGCCTGTGTAGACATTGTTGTAATGCGTGTCGACAGGATTTGAACACGATATATGGCCACATACATGACCGTGGGTTTCTACAATCATATCAGAATTGGATTTATCACGGTGAACAACATCCTCGTGCGGCGGAGATAGCATCACTTTTTGCCCCAAGAACAACACCAACTTCTCCAATAACTAGAACAACAAATAATGAGATGTTTGATGCCATAGATGATGTGATGGCAGAGCAAAATACAAACGAGGATAATATAGATGAAGATGGAACTGGTTTAGACCCAGAGTTTGATGCGTTGTTTGAGGAGCGAAATAAGGAGTTACACCCCGGTTGTAGTCAAATGTCTTCCCTAAACTTCATAGCTAAATTGATGTATATCAAAGTTATCAACAAATGGACGAATAGTTCATTTGACCAACTGTTAGAGCTTCTACAAGTTGCATTGCCAAAGGAAAATCGTGTTCCAGCGTCACACTATGAAGCTAAGAAGAAACTAAGTAAGATTGGGTTAAGATATCAGTCTATCCATGCTTGCATTAATGATTGTGCACTGTTTTGAAAGGATAATGAATCATTGCAAAACTGTCTGGTTTGTAATGAGAGCAGATGGGTTGACAAAAACACAAAGGGGAAGAAAGTACCACAAAAAGTGTTGCGCTACTTTCCTTTAACTTCACGGCTTCGACGAAGATATAGTTCAATATTAACGGCAAAAGATATGATCTTGCATAATACTGGATGCTCAACGTATGGTGTGATGCGTCATTCGGTTGATGGGAAGGCATGGCAAGAATTTGATGAGAGATATCCGGATTTTGCTAAAGAACCAAGGAATGTCCGCTTAGGATTGGCTGCCGATGGTTTTAATCCCTTCGGTAACATGAGTCAGACTTACAGTATATGGCCGATAGTGTTAACAACATATGATACACCACTGTGGTTATGTATGAAAGAGTCTTCTTTCATGTTAAACTTGCTAATTTCCGGGCCTAAATCACCTAGTAAGGACATTGATGTTTTCTTAAGGCCTTTGGTTGATGAGTTGAAAATGTTATGGGCTGAAGGAGTACAGGTGTGTCACACCCCTGCCGGCGGCGGATTATACGCCGGGGCTGACGCGGTTGTTCATAAGCACATGATCATCTATTACCAATGACATTATTTATTCATCGTATTTAAAGCATCCGTTACAAAAGAGAATGAAATATGAAAAGTTCAAGACAAGACAAGACAATATTAAATTTAAACTAGGTCCAAGTCCTAGGTGAGCAAGTAATGTCCTCAAACAGGTGCACCTGAAAGATGTGAGTAAATGTCAACTACAAGTAGTTGGTGAGTAACATAGGTTTTGACACCAAACAAAAGTTAAGTAAAAAGAATTTGGAATTCAATATGTTCAAAGCTTAACTAAGGCATAAATGTAAAAACATACAAGGTTCCAAAGCGTACAATCAAGCCGTAGTAAATGAAAAACTGGTATGTACAATCCCAATGATTGTGTTTTGGAAAAATAGTAATATGGTACACACAAAACCCGCCAAGGTTCGTGTTAACTAGAATCGGATTCCCCTATAAATGATCATGTTAGGTACTACCATAGGCCTGTGTAGCAGGTTAATGAATGTACTAGCATGAACACATGTAATGGTCACCAAACAGTTTAAGACATAATGCACATAGTAATTTGCATGAGAACAATGGTATTGAATCTAGTATGTAATGTATGTAAACATGTTCCACCCCGACTATTTGTAAACAATAGTAAAAAGAAAGGGGGTTATGAAACTCACTTGTGTTAAAGCTAGAGTTGGTATGAATTTGTAAGATGAATAGGTCTCGTGAGGAATTCTCACAAAAAACCTACATAGATAATGGTACACTAACTTTAAAGTATACCTAAGTGGAAATGAGGAAATATTCGGACTTTAGGGTTTCACGGGGGTTTGGGTTTGAAGATGGATTGGTATACATTTTGTAGGAAAATATAGGTTCGTGATTCGTATTGAGATAATGCTAATAAAAATAGTTCATAAAATTAATTTATATAATTATCTCGAACATTATTAATAAATAAAATTGATAGGTTTATAATGATGCATTTGGATTCATTTATGAAATAATTTATAAATAAATTATGTAATGGAAAAAGTTTATTTAATAAAATGATTAGTTAAACCTTTAAATAACCTCATTTAATAAGAATTAAAAAGAGTTAATAAATAAATGGGCTTTAAAGGGAATTTAATTAGACTTTGTATGAAATAATTAATTACAATGATTATTTAAGTATTTTCATAATTTAGAAATGTTTTTCCCAATCAATCATTTATAGGTTTTAAAAGATTTAAGAAAGCTTAAGCGTTTAATTAAAATGTGTGAAATAGTCATTATAAATTTATAGATTAGACAACATCATTAATTTTGTTTCGAATAAATCTTTTATATCATTTATCTAAGAATTTATAAAGTTTTATAATGGGTTTTTAAATAAATATAATAGTTTAAACACCGAATTATATTTTCTGTTTTTATAAAGTTTGTGGAATATGTTTATGTAATTTATAAAAATAAATTTGGAATCTTTTGTATAAAACATAGTGCTAAAATGGATAAATAGGAAACAAAAGTTCGGCCCCTGGGACTCGAACCCGTGACCTCAGCCGGGCCACACACACACGCAACACCTTAACCATCAGACCAAGGTTTATGCCTTGGTCTAAAGGTGCCGCGCTTTGGTTTTATACACCGGGCCTCAAGTCATCTTCTTCCCCCAAAAGGACCCGTAACCTAACCCATCCAATACACGTGATCGAGTAGACGATCGAGCCTGACTCAATAGGGCTATCGATCCCTGACTCAATACGATCCTAACGACACTGAGTGTACCTGAAATGGGTGAGTGAAGAGCGAGATCGAATGGAAGTTAGGTTCGAGCTTTTTCGGCTAAAAATCTTGATCCAGAGGTGTTATGTGATGCAATTGCGAGTGTAGGGAGGTTGTGGTGGGTTTCGCTAATGATTATAACCCTCTATTTATAATCAATTTGTACAGCAAGCGTTCGATCGGTTAAATGGTCTTTAGTGTATTTTCGGTTACGAGTGGGTCATCAAAACGATCATAAAAATGCGATTAAACGCAGTTAGTGGGTCATTTGATTATCCTAAACGTGATGCCGGTTTCAAATCCATGAGTAACTATCTCAAACACTAGTTCGGGTGAAACGTGCGTGAACCGGTGGTGTTTAGTTTCGAACCCACGACTGGTTTGGAGGAAATGGGATTCAGAAAATAGCAAAACAGGTCCCTGAGGTTTAGACTTTGACAATTTATGTGCAAACTTGATTTTAATTGTAATTTAAGTTTCAGAAATATCATTATTAACCCTCAACTTTTATAACACATAAAGATCATTAATTCTTATAAATTTTTTTTTTGGTGAGATCTAATAAATCATTTAGTTTAAATGATATGAATATAAAAGTGTAATTTATTAGATATAAATAAATTCTTATTTTGATTAAAATATATAAACCCTAATTTCTTATAGCCTTTAGAATTTGATTTTTGTAACGTATATATTTATAAAATATATGTATTATAGGTTTAGAAATAACTTAGTATTTATTTCATAGAATGATAAAAAAATATATAAACCTTTATATATTTATTACTCTTGATTTTGGAATAATTGCACCCCATAATATATATTTACATTGACTCATTAATTGCAATGGATAAATAGAATAATTTCATAAATGCAAAATCATAACTAATTAAATTACAAGAGCCGGAATAGATAAAATAAAGGTCGGAATTTCCTGGAGATTACAGTCTCCCCTACTTTAGGAAATTTCGTCCCGAAATTCATTAGGAAGAGGGTCCTGGAAATAGATGTGGGTGCTTAGCCTTCATTTGATCCTCAGTTCCCATGTGAATTCAGGGCCATGTTTGGATTCCCACCGAATCTTAACAATTGGAATGCGACTTCGCTTGAGCTGCTTAACTTCTCGGTCCATGATCTCCACATGTTTCTCTACGAAGTGCATTGATTCGTCAATATGAACCTCGTCAAGCGGTATTTGGAGATTTTCGTTAGCTAAGCATTTCTTTAGGTTCGAGACATGGAATGTTGGATGAACGTTGCTGAGCTCTTCGGGTAGATCCAACTTGTAGGTTACCTTCCTAACTCGTCCAAGGATTTTGAAAGGGCCTACGAATCTTGGTGCAAGTTTCCCTTTCTTTCCAAATCGAACCACGCCCTTCCATGGGGATACCTTGAGAAGAACTAGATCGCCGACTTGAAATTCTAAGGGTTTCTGACGTTTGTCAGCATAGCTCTTTTGCCGACTCCTTGCTACTAGAAGGTTATCACAGATTAACATGATCTTGTCGGAAGTCTCTTGAATGAGTTCGGGACCAGTGATTTGTGTTACAACAATTTCAGTCCAATAGATAGGAGAGCGGCACTTCCGACCATAAAGTGCTTCAAAAGGAGCCATGTCAATGCTCGTGTGGTAGCTATTGTTATACGAGAACTCAACTAAGGGTAAGTGTAAATCCCAATTTACCTTGAAGTCGATGACACAAGATCTAAGCATGTCTTCGAGGGTTTGAATTGTTCGTTCGGACTGACCATCAGTTTGCGGATGGTAAGCCATACTAAGATTCAGCTGAGTGCCCAAAGCTGATTGTAGAGACTGTCAGAAACGAGAAGTGAATCGTCCATCACGATCAGAAATAATGTTGAGAGGTACACCGTGACGACTAACAATGTCATCAATGTATATTCGAGCCAATTTCTCAACTCGATAGTCTTCATGAATGGGTAGAAAATGAGCAGATTTTGTCAAACGGTCGATGATTACCCAAATACTATCATGACCACGAGATGTGTGTGGGAGTTTGGTTATAAAGTCCATGGCAGTACACTCCCACTTCCATACAGGTATCTCGGGTTGTTCAAGTATACCAGATGGACGCTGGTGCTCGGCCTTAACCTTCAAGCAAGTAAGGCACTTGGACACATATAAGGCAATGTCCTTTTTCATACCAGGCCACCAATATTGAGTACGAAGATCCTTGTACGTCTTATCCGCACCGGGATGCACTGAATAACAAGTCTTGTGAGCCTCGTTCATGAAAAAGGTACGGAGATTGTCACGGTCCGGAATGCAGATACGGTTAAGAAAGTAGAGTAATCCATTGGGTTTGGTTTCAAGTTGAAGTTCAGCACCACATGACATTTCGTTGTACATGTTTCCTTCAGTGACAGAAAGATGTTGTGATTCAAGGATGCGAGTTTGAATGTCATTTTGGATTCGAATGCTGTGGATCTTGATAGGTTCTTTACGACTAAGATCATCGGCTACGACATCCGCCTTACCAGGATGGTAACGAATATTGCATTAATAGTCGTTTAGGAGTTCAACCCAACGCCTTTGCCTCATGTTGAGTTCCTTTTGATTGAAAATGTGTTAGAGACTCTTATGATCGGTGAAAATCTCACACTTAGTACCATACAAGTAGTGCCTCCAAATTTTGAGAGCGAATACTACCGCACCTAACTTAAGATAGTGCATCGTATAATTCTTCTCATGGATTTTGAGTTGTCGGGACGCATAAGCAATTAATTTGCCTCGTTGCATTAGAACACAACCAAGACCTAAGTGGGAAGCGTCACAGTAGATAACAAAGTCTTCGGTTCCATCGGGAAGGGTTAAGATAGGAGCCTCGCATAATTTTTTCTTCAGGGTTTGAAAGGCTTCTTCTTGTTTTGGTCCCCACTCGTAGGGTTTACCCTTGTGTGTTAAAGATGTGAGTGGCACCGCGATCTTTGAAAAGTTCTATATGAAACGACGGTAATATCCCGCTAAACCAAGAAATGAGCGGACTTCGGTAGGGGTCTTTGGAGCTTGCCAGTTCTTCACCGCTTCAATCTTAGCGGGATCCACGTGAATTTGCCTCGTTGACTATGTGTCCCAAGAATTGGACTTCCTTTAGCCAAAATTTACACTCGGAGAACTTAGCGTATAATTGCTCCGTTTTCAAGAGATCCAAAACCAAACGCAAGTGTTCTTCGTGCTCCGCTTTTGATTTTGAATAGATGAGAATATCGTCAATGAAGACGATCACGAACTTGTCCATGTACAGTTTACACACGCGGTTCATAAGATTCATGAATATTGCGGGTGCATTGGTTAGTCCGAAGGGCATAACCATGAACTCGTAATGACCGTATCTTATACGAAAGGCTGTCTTGGGGATATCGTTTTCAAGGACTCGTAACTGGTGATAGCCAGAATGAAGATCAATCTTAGAGAAATAAGTCGAGCCTTGAAGTTGATCAAATAAATCATCAATCCTCGAAAATGGATAACGGTTCTTCAAAGTATTCTTGTTGAGTTCCTGATAGTCGATTCACATCCGGAATGATCTGTCCTTCTTCTTGACAAATAAGACGGGTGCTCCCCAAGGAGAAACACTAGGATGAATAAATCATTTGTCAGAAAGTTCTTGGAGCTGGCTTGAAAGTTCTTGCATCTCTGATGGTGCAAGACGTTAAGGTGACTTGGCCACGGGATTTGCTCCTGGCACTAGGTCAATACGGAACTCAACTTGACGTGTGGGAGGAAGACCGGGTAAGTCTTCGGGAAAGACTTCAGGAAAGTCTTTGATCACAGGAATATCTTGAGGACTCTTGTCTTTGCCTTTCCGCTCCACAATATGAGCCAAGAATGCTACGCACTTCTTCCGTAAGTACTTCCGTGCGGTAGCGCAAGACATAAGCTTGAGTCCCTTTGATGGTTTCTCACCATAAACGTTCAAAATGTCGCCCGAGTTAAGAGGGATACGAATATACTTGTCAAAACAGACAACTTCAGCATGATGCTTGGTCAGCCAATCCATGCCTACTATGATGTCGAAACCTCCAAGAGCCCTAGGAATAAGATTATCGAGAAGTCATGGTCGTTCAAGTTTAAGGTACAATCTCTAATAATGGCGTCACATGAAACAGAATAAATGTCTGCTACTAAAATATCAAAGGGTTTGTCTAACTTAGCTCGACTCATAGCAAGTTGTGGTTCAAATTCAAACGACACAAAAATTCTATCGGAACCAGTGTCAAACAAGATAGGAGCATATTGTTGATTAATTGGGTATGTACTGTTCACCACATCGTTGTTGGCTTGAGCCTTATTGGCATTGATGTTAAAGGCACGTCCACGAGCTACAGGGTTTGCATTCCTCTGATTCACATTTCCCCGGTTCATGTTCCCCTGGTTCGTATTTCCCTGAATCATGTTGCCCTGGTTCATGTTGGCTTGGTTCACAATGACCAACCTAGGGCAACGGTTCCTGAAATGACTTGGGTCACCGCACTCGTAACAAGTACGACCCTGGGCGATAGCAGTAGGAACAAGAACAGGAACAACATGTTGATAGGCTTGGTTAGCTCGGGGAGCAGCACGACAGATGTTAGCCGTATGCCCAGAACGTCCATAATTGGTATATAAACGACACGACATGTAGGTGGTATGATGGAGCTGGCAAGTGTTGCACAAGGGTAGAGTTCCTACATATGGTTTCTTGATGGGGTTGGAGGCAATAAGGGCTACTTGGGCTAGAGGAGTAGCAGGTGTGACAATGGCAAAATTCCCGTCTTTCCTTTTCTTGTTATTGAAGGAAGACTCAGGCTTGGCCTCCTTGGTGGGTTCAGCAGTGGTTTTCTCAAGGGTCTTCTTGGCACCCTTTTCAGATAGAGTTCCTGCCTTAACATGATTGTCTGACAGGGCAGCAACAAGATGGATGGCTTCCTCGAGGGTAACTGGTTTGCTACCCAAAACAATATCATGAATCTGCATGGGCAGGCCATTGATGTATTTCTCAATAGCTCAGGAGAGAGGAGTGACCATATGGGGCACCAGGAGGCTAAGCTCATGAAAATTGGTGGTGTAGGCAAGACTTTCACCACTATCTTGCTTGAGATCCCAGAACTCTGCTTCCAGTTTCTTGATCTCATTACGGGGGCAAAACTCATCAGTCATGAGCGTCTTGACATCAGGCCAAGGTAGAGCTAGAGCAACTTCAATTCCAAGGTTACATTTTTCCCCGTTCCACCAGGTGAGTGCCCTCTTCTAGAAGACACTAGTAGCATAACGGACTTTCAGGTTCTCGGGATAGTCAGCATTGATGAAGGTTCCCTCAATGCTTTCGAACCATTAGAGAAGTCCAGTGGCTCCCTCGTTCCCGTAGAACTTGGTGGGGTTGCAAGAGTTGAAGTGTTTGAAAGTGCACACGAGGTTCCTTGGTGTGGCATTTTGGTTCAGCTAGTTAACCATATTCGGTAGGATTGTAGCCATTTGTTGAATGATCCTGTTTGTGAGGTTGCCCCTACGTTCACGACGGGGAGGCATTCTACAAAGGGATGAATAGAAATTTCGTAAGATGTGAATCAAGTATAAGAGTTTGTATACAAGTCATGAGATACTAGATAAAACATGGATAGTACCCTAATGGGCACATTGGCTATACAAAGTACTTTAAGATCTATTGTTTGAGAAATCATGCTTTAGCCTATAAGTGGGCACTCATTCTAAGAATTCCCAGGAAAGCATAACTGGTCCATCAGTTGATTTGGATTTATACGAAATGCTTTCCTAGACAGAACTCCCAGAATACAGGCATCCACCCTTCCGGATAGCACAAGTTCTCATCCATTAGTTAGAACCTACGTACCTTTGAGAGAGTCATTTGGATTAGACTTTTAAGTCTAAGAGTAGAATTCATGTAGATTCTTTGTAGTTCATGTAGTTGTATCAGGTAGTCAGAAATAGATAGATGTAGGTAAGTATAGTATAGAGTGGAGTTCCTAATAATAACTCATGTTTGGAACTCCTAGGTTATAGTCTAGGTCATGTGTCTAATAACCTAATTCCCTATAACCTAATTCCCTATAACCATGGCTCTGATACCAATCTGTCACACCCTGGCCGGCGGTGGATCATACGCCGGGGCTGACGTGATTGTTCATAAACACATGATCATCTATTAATAATGACAATATTTATTCATCGTATTTAAATCATCCGTTACAAAAGGGAATGGAATGTGAAAAGTACAAGACAAGACAATTTTTTAAATTTAAACAAGGTCCAAGTCCTAGGTGAGCAAGTAGTGTCCTCAAACAGGTGCACCATAAACATGTGAGTAAATGTCAACTACAAGTAGTTAGTGAGTAACATAGGTTTTGACACCAGACAAAAGTTAAGTAAAAAGGATTTGGAATTCAATATGTTGAAAGCTTAACTAAGGCATAAATGTGAAAAAATACAAGGTTCCAAAGCGTACAATCAAGCCGTAGTAAATGGAAAACTGGTAAGTACAATCCCACTGATTATGTTTTGGAAAAATAGTAATATGGTACACACAAAACCCGCCAAGGTTCGTGTTAACTAGAATCGAATTCCCCTATAAATGATCATGTTAGGTGCTACCTTAGGCCTGGGTAGCAGATTAATGAATGTAATAGCATGAACACATGTAATGGTCACCAAACAGTTTAAGACATAATGCACATAGTAATTTGCATGAGAACAATGGTATTGAATCTAGTATGTAATGTATGTAAACATGTTCCACCCCGACTATTTGTAAACAATAGTAAAAAGAAAGGGGGTTATGAAACTCACTTGTGTTAAAGCTAGAGTTGGTATGAATTTGTAAGATAAATAGGTCTCGTGAGGAATTCTCACAAAAAAACCTACATAGATAATGGTACACTAACTTTAAAGTATACCTAAGTGGAAATGAGGAAATATTCGGACTTTAGGGTTTCACGGGGGTTTGGGTTTGAAGATGGATTGGTATACATTTTGTAGGAAAATATAGGTTCGTGATTCGTATTGAGATAATGCTAATAAAAGTAGTTCATAAAATTAATTTATATAATTATCTCGAACATTATTAATAAATAAAATTGATAGGTTTATAATGATGCATTTGGATTCATTTATGAAATAATTTATAAATAAATTATGTAATGGAAAAAGTTTATTTAATAAAATGATTAGTTAAACCTTTAAATAACCTCATTTAATAAGAATTAAAAAGAGTTAATAAATAAATGGGCTTTAAAGGGAATTTAATTAGACTTTGTATGAAATAATTATTTACAATGATTATTTAAGTATTTTTATAATTTAGAAATGTTTTTCCCAATCAATCATTTATAGGTTTTAAAAGATTTAATAAAGCTTAAGCGTTTAATTAAAATGTGTGAAATAGTCATTATAAATTTATAGATAAGACAACATCATTAATTTGTTTTGAATAAATCTTTTATATCATTTATCTAAGAATTTATAAAGTTTTATAATGAGTTTTTAAATAAATATAATAGTTAAAACACCGAATTATATTTTATGTTTTTATAAAGTTTGTGGAATATGTTTATGTAATTTATAAAAATAAATCTGGAATATTTTGTTTAAAATATAGTGCTAAAATGGATATAAAGGAAAAAAGGAAACAAAAGTTCGGCCCCTGGGACTCGAACCCGCGACCTCAGCCGGGCCACACACACACGCAACACCTTAACCATCAGACCAGGGCTTATGCCTTGGTCTAAAGGTGCCGCGCTTTGGTTTTATACAACGGGCCTCAAGTCATCTTCTTCCCCCAAAAGGACCCGTAACCTAACCCATCCAATACACGTGATCGAGCAGACGATCGAGCCTGAAATCATAGGACTATCGATCCCTGACTCAATACGATTCTAACGACACTGATTTTACCTTAAATGGGTGAGTGAAGAGCGAGATCGACCGAAAGTTAGGTTCGAGCTTTTCCGGCTAAAAATCTTGATCCAGAGGTGTTCTGTGATGCAATTGCGAGTGTAGGGAGGTTGTGGTGGGTTTCGCTAATGATTATAACCCTCTATTTATAATCAATTTGTACAGCAAGCGTTCGATCAATTAAATGGTCTTTAGTGGATTTTCGGTTACGAGTGGGTCATCAAAACGATCATAAAAATGCGATTAAACGCAGTTAGTGGGTTGTTTGATTATCCTAAACGTGATGTCGTTTCAAATCCATGAGTAACTATCTCAAACACGAGTTCGGGTGAAAGGTGCGTGAACCGGTGGTGTTTAGTTTCGAACCCACGACTGGTTTGGAGGAAATGGGATTCAGAAAATAGCAAAACAGGTCCCTGAGGTTTAGACTTTGACAATTTACGTGCAAACTTGATTTTAATTGTAATTTAAGTTTCAATAATATCATTATTAACCCTAAACTTTTATAACACATAAAGATCATTAATTCTTATAATTTTTTTTTGTTTTGTGAGATCTAATAAATCATTTAGTTTAAATGGTATGAATATAAAAGTGTAATTTATTAGATAGAAATAAATTCTTATTTTGATTAAAATATATAAACCATAATTTCTTATAGCCTTTAGAATTTGACTTTTGTAACGTATATATTTATAAAATATATGTATAATAGGTTTAGAAATAACTTAGTATTTATTTCATAGAATAATAAAAAAATTATATAAACCTTTATATATTTATTATTCTTGAATTTGAAATAATTGCACCCCAAAATATATATTTACGTTGACTCATTAATTGCAATGGATAAATAAAATAATTTCATAAATGCAAAATCATAACTAATTAAATTACAAGATCCGAAATAGATAAAATAAAAGTCGGAATTTCCTGGAGATTACAGTCTCCCCTACTTTAGGAAATTTCGTCCCAAATTCATTTGGAAGAGGGTCCTGGAAATAGATGTGGGTGCTTGGCCTTCATTTGATCCTCACGTTCCCAAGTGAATTCAGGGCCACGTTTAGATTCCCACCGAACCTTAACAATTGGAATGCGACTTCGCTTGAGCTACTTAACTTCTCGGTCCAAGATCTCCACAGGTTTCTCTACGAAGTGCATTGATTGGTCAATGTGAACCTCGTCAAGCGGTACTTGTAGATTTTCATCAGCTAAGCATTTCTTTAGGTTCGAGACATGGAATGTTGGATGAACGTTGCTGAGCTCTTCGGGTAGATCCAACTTGTAGGCTACCTTCCCAATTCGTTCAAGGATTTTGAAAGGGCCTACGAATCTTGGTGCAAGTTTCCCTTTCTTTCCAAAACGAACCACGCCTTTCCAAGGTGTCACACCCCCAAATTCCACTAACGGAGTATTACCGTTTGGGAAGTGACAAACCAGGATCTCAGACATTAGTTACATTGAACGACTCTACATGGGACTCAAATGAAAATATCCTTTTAAATCAGAGTATCAATGCGGAAGCGTAAAGAAAGTAAATGCGCAAAATACACGCGCCCAAAACCAAAGTCCAAAAGTCCAAACGTTCAACCAAACAAAGTACATTAAAATAATTCAATCAACATAAATAGACACAAAGCAAAGCAGTTGAATCCCATGCATGCCCTAACGTGCACCTGTGTCTTAGCTTAGCGTCCTGAGAAAACATGTAAGAAAAAGTGTCAACACGAGGTTGGTGAGTTCACAGGTTTCAATATATAAATAAACGTTTACCAGATTTATTGTACAATCAACATAAATACCAAATGAGTAGCTAACCCATGTTCATTGTTTGCTATTACGCTCGCAACCGTAAACTGACTGTTTGTATTGCCTCCCACCAGGTCTATCAACCACGGTGCACGTTTAGGTCAATATTGCACCCGTTCGATATCCAATCGTGTTAGCGCGACTAACGCGGGTGAGGTTTGTCAAACCCAGTAGTACTACCCAACATACCTCGCTATATTCATATTTAAACGGTTCGATGTGAGGACTTTCATGATAGAGTTTACGCATAGTCATAACAATTGATATAAAATGAAGTACAAAAATCAAAAGAGTTGTAACATGTTTTCTCCCCCAGTTTAAAAGTAGTAAAAAGGGGCCGTGAAAACTCACCTGAGCTTGAGTAAGGATTTGAATCACACAAGGGAAAAGTTGGAGCCACGTGTGTAAGTCTCAAAAGACTTACGAATGCCCTAACATTATAAACACATAAATTAGGGATAAAAGAAAATGGGAAATGTGACTGTGACACGGAAGGAACGTCTTAAAGAAACGCTCTAATATTCAAGAGTAAACGAACGTGTCCACGGGGATAGGAATTCCTTAATTTATAATTAAGATATATATATATATATATATATATATACGTTACGCGACGAATGACAAAAATAATAATAAATATAATCGAGTGTTTTGTCATTCACAAAAATTAGGAAAATAATATAATTTAATATATTATTTTTAGATTCGAAAGGATATTCTAATTACTCATTTGTCGTACAAAATAATAAATATATTATTTTTATGAACGTAGCAATGCGAGTTAATAATATAACTAATTATATTATTATTTAGTTTCAATTGTTATACGAGGTTGTAGAACGATACGAAATAATATATGTTTATATATTATTTAATAATACGAGTCACGGTTTGAAAATAATATAAACATATTATTTTATACAAATTTATGGCTTAAAATAATATAAACATATCATTTTTACTTGATAATAATAATAATGTATAAATTATAAAGGCGGGTATAATTTATAAAAATAAGCTAATAATTCAAACCCGAGCCTACGGGTTGTTTTCCGGGTTAAAACCCATTTATATAATAATATAATATTAAAAGGTTTGATTTTTATTAATTAAATATTAACAGAAAAATGTTTAAAAATAATTGTGGGAGCCCGGTCTCGAACCCGGGTCTCTCCCACACACGCACACAGCTCTAACCAGTCCCGGCCGCTAGGCTATCGCAACATGATCCGGATTGAAATGGTTTTATCAAGTAACTCGAATGGGTTTCCCTCCCGTATGCATACCCAGTTCGAAATCCGTCCAATTACCCTCAGATTCGGTCGCGATTCAACAAAGGATCATAGGGGTTTTGATTATCGACTCAAAACGACTCTGTGGTGAAAGCTAATTGCAAAAACAATTGGATTTGGATCGTTAAATTACAGAAACTAGGACCGAAAACCCTAGTTTTGATTTTGGATTGATTTGATTAATTCTTATAATGAAAATGTCTGGATTCATAGGGCTTTTATAGAGTAGAGGATTGCGAATCTGCATATGTGGTTTAATTGGATTGAGGTTGAGTTTAAGATCGAAATCCTCAAATCGTTTTTATGAAGAACCCTAGTTTTGGGTTTCGATAATTTGTATAATAAAACATTGAATTGACAGAGGGCTTTCAATTAAAATGGTGTTGCGAATCCAACTGTATAGGTTAATTGCATTTTGATTGGGTCTAGACTAGGGTTCGATTAAATCGGTCAGAGATGAATCCTAGGTTACAGATTTCGATCGAATTGATAGTGTAAGCCCTAATTGAGTTAGGGCTTTCATCTACGAGATGAAAACGAAGCTGATGATGTATCTAGTTACCTGAATTGATGTCGGGACTGTGGAGGTCGACTAAAATCGGTTCCGACTGCACTGGTTTGATCTCCGGCTCTCTCTGCTACTTCTCCGGTTAATCTGGTTTGTGTGAAAGCTTCAGGGGGTTCGTTAAGCGATTGCAGCGTCTCAATTCGCGAAGGAATTACAGGGATTTGCCGGATTTGATGATAATCGAATATGGGGTCGACGGTTACGAAATGAATTATCATAATTTGAGTTTAATTCGATTAATGAATATGATTGAGGCTTAATGATGATCGATTAAGGCATTTAAGTGTCAATCAATTTCAGAATTTGATCCATTTCGGTTATCAATCGAGAATTGGAATCAAGTAGTCGCGATTTTGACTACAAAAAGTCAACAGAAGCTAAAATTGTCGATTTTGACTTTGGGGAGTCAACATATTAAGTTTGGTATATACACACAACAAGTCCCTGCAGTTTTGAGTTGAATTTGTGACAGAATCAGTCCCTGGGGTTAGATTTAGTTAACGGGGTTAAGTTTTTAATAGGAAATTTAACGGAATAGTTAACGGAATTAACTGAAAAAGTCGGATTGTCACATCATTCCCTAGTTGAAAGAATTTTCGTCCCGAAAATTAAAATTAAAAAAAATATTTGGTATTTCACATCATTCCCTAGTTGAAAGAATTTTCGTCCCGAAAATTAAATAGTACCTTAGGGATTTGACGCGGAGTGCTTGAACAGATTAGGATATTTGCGCATCATCTGATCCTCACGCTCCCAAGTGAATTCTGGTCCGCGTTTCGAGTTCCAACGGACTCGAACAATAGGGATCTTACTGTGCTTTAACGTTTTAACTTCCCTATCCATAATTTCCACAGGTTCTTTGATGAAACGTAACTGTTCATCAACATGTAGTTCCTCCAGAGGAACTGCGAGTGATTCATCAGGTAGGCATTTCTTTAAATTTGAGACGTGAAAGACGTTGTGTACACCACTAAGTCTTTCAAGTAGGTCTAGTTGATACGCGACTGGTCCGATTCTCTTTAATATTTTGAAAGGTCCAACATAACGAGGATTCAGTTTTCCTCGTTTCCCGAAACGAATGACACCTTTTCAAGGTGAGACTTTGAGTAAAACCATGTCACCTATTTGAAATTCCAAAGGTTTACGACGCTTGTCGGCATAGCTCTTTTGACGATCACGAGCTGCCGCCATACGATTTCTAATTTGAACGATCTTTTCGGAAGTTTCAAATACAAGTTCAGGACCAGTGAGTTGGCTATCCCCAACCTCGGTCCAACAAATGGGAGAACGGCATTTCCGCCCATAAAGTGCTTCAAATGGAGCTGCCTTGATGCTAGTGTGATAACTGTTGTTGTAGGAGAACTCCACCAATGGTAGGTGAGACTCCCAAGTGTTACCGAAATCGATCACACAAGCTCGTAGCATGTCCTCCAGAGTTTGGATAGTACGTTCAGTTTGGCCATCAGTTTGAGGATGGTATGCTGTGCTCATATCTAGACGCGTGCCTAATGCTTTATGCAATGATTGCCAGAAACGGGAAGTGAATCGTGCATCACGATCCGAAATAATAGAGATTGGCACTCCGTGCCGAGAGACTACTTCTTTCAAGTATATTCGAGTGAGTTTATCCATTTTGTCGGTTTCTTTGATTGCTAGAAAGTGAGCAGATTTTGTCAGGCGATCCACAATTACCCATATAGTATCACATCCGGTAGGGGTTCGGGGTAATTTGGTAATGAAGTCCATGGATATTTGTTCCCATTTCCATATGGGGATTTCAGGTTGCTGCAGGAGACCGGACGGTTTTTGGTATTCAACTTTGACCTTCGCGCAGGTCAGACACTTACTAACATAAGTGGCTATATCGGCCTTCATCTTCGGCCACCAATATAGTACTTTTAGATCATGGTACATTTTATTGGAACCCGGATGAATGGAGTAACGAGATTTATGAGCTTCATCCATGATTAATTCCCTTAAATTTCCGAACACTGGAACCCATATTCGTTCGACAAAGTAACGAATTCCGTCAGATTTTACTTCAAGTTGTGCTTCCATGCCACGTGTACCTTCTAACGGTAGGTTATCTTCTTTCAAGGCTTCAAGTTGAGCACTACGGATTCTGTCAGGCAATCCAGGGTGAATAGTGAGTTGTAACGCTCGAACTCGTTTGGGTTTCGTTTCTTTTCGGCTTAGTGCATCAGCCACGACGTTAGCTCTACCCGGGTGATACCGGATCGCACAGTCGTAATCATTTAAAAGTTCAACCCAACGACGTTGTCGCATGTTCAACTCCTTCTGCTCGAAGATATGCTGGAGGCTCTTGTGGTCGGTGTAGATGGTGCATTTGGTACCGTACAAGTAATGTCTCCATATCTTAAGTGCAAAAACTACTGCTCCCAACTCTAGGTCATGAGTGGTGTAGTTTTTCTCGTGAACCTTTAACTGTCGTGAAGCGTATGCAATTACCTTTTCGCGCTGCATTAAGACACAAACCAGACCTTGAATAGATGCATCACAATACACCACAAAGTCATCGGTTCCTTCCAGAAGAGCTAAAATTGGTGCACTGCAAAGTTTCTGTTTGAGATGCTGGAAAGCTGATTCTTGATTATCGCCCCAATTATATGCTTTTCCTTTTTGAGTTAGGGCGGTGAGAGGTTGCGCAATCTTTGAAAATCCTTCGATAAAACGACGGTAATATCCAGCCAATCCCAGAAATTGTCGCACCTCAGTCGGAGTCGTCGGTGCTGCCCAATTCATGATGGCTTCTATTTTGGACGGGTCGACATGTATCCCTTTTTCATTTACCACATGACCTAGAAACTGAACCTCTCGAATCCAAAATTCACATTTGGAAAACTTAGCATAAAGTTGCTCTTGCTTAAGTAGTTCCAAAATTAGGCGCAGATGTTCCTCATGTTCTTCCTCATTCTTGGAATAAATAAGGATGTCATCGATGAAAACGATAACAAACTGGTCAAGGTAAGGCTTACACACACGGTTCATGAGGTCCATGAATACCGCGGGTGCGTTGGTTAAACCGAAAGGCATGACCATAAATTCGTAATGGCCGTACCTTGTCCTGAATGCAGTTTTAGAGATATCTTCTTCTCGGACTCTTAACTGATGATAGCCGGACCTAAGATCTATTTTGGAATAGAAACTTGATCCTTGGAGTTGATAAAAAAGGTCATCAATACGAGGTAAAGGGTAGCGGTTCTTGATTGTAACTTTATTCAGCTCCCGGTAATCAATACACATACGGAACGTACCGTCCTTCTTCTTGACAAATAATACCGGAGCTCCCCACGGTGATGAACTAGGTCGGATGAAACCTTTATCCAATAAGTCTTGCAACTAAGTGGACAGTTCCTGCAATTCACTGGGTGCTAATCGATAAGGTGCCCGAGCAATCGGTGCTGCTCCGGGTGCTAGGTCAATTTGGAATTCAACCTGACGGTGTGGTGGCAGACCGGGCAGATCCTCGGGAAATACTTCCAAAAATTCACGCACAACGGGAATATCTTCGATCTTCTTCTCTTCTGACGGCTGTTCAGCAACAAGGGCCAAAATAGCCGTATGCCCCTTCCGAAGACATTTTTGTGCTTTCATGAAGGATATAATGCCCATGACAGTACCAACTCTTTCGCCTGAACTGAAAGAATTTCTCCACTCAGGAGGGGTATGCGAACGATTTTCTCATGACAAATGATTTCCGCTTGGTTTCTAGACAACCAATCCATGCCGACGATTACATCAAAACTACCAAGTGTGACCGGCATAAGGTCGATATCTAAAATATGGCTAGCTAGATCAAGTTTACATCCTTTAAGTATGTGAGTTGCCTCAATTATTTGACCGTCAGCTATCTCTATCACATACTTAGCTTCTAACAGAGTTGGAGTTCCTTTTATCATATCACTAAGTTTCTTAGATATAAAACTCCTATCAGCACCAGTGTCAAAAAGGACAGAAGCAAAGTAATTATTTAAGAGAAATTTACCGGTAACCACGTTATGATCGTAGCGAGCCTCTCTGGATCCCAGTACAAAAGCTCTTCCTTTCGCCCCATTTCCTCCATTACCACCGTTATTACCGTTATTCCCACCATTGTTGTTTTGATTGGGGTTGTTACCATTGTTGCCCTGGTTATTACCGTTACCACTACCACTGCCATTACCATTTCCACCCTTTTTCGACTGAGGACAATTCCTTTGAATGTGCCCCTCTTTACCGCACTGAAAACATCCCCTCGTGAATCCCTGTGATTGAAATGGTTGTTTGTTCGGGAGTGTAACTCTACAGTCCTTTGCAGCGTGGCCCATTTTACCACAACGCTGGCAACGTTGTCGGTCACAAGTGCCCGTGTGGTGATAGCCGCATTTGTTGCACTTAGGGTACCTCCCAGCATATTCCCCTTGATTCGGACCTGATGAGGTCGTTTGATTAAAGTTTCTAGCATGCTCAAACTTTCGCTGTTGTTGGTGCTGAGGTTGATTGGATTGGGATCCTTTAGAATTTGAGTGGTTGTGTGAGTGGGAGTGATGGTCGAACTTGCGCTTATTGTTGTCGGTGGGTTTAGAAACCGAACCCCTTGGAGGTAAAGTTCCCTGTGTCACTGCCTGATCGGTCAATTTATGAGCAAGTCTGATGGTCTGTTGGATGGTGGTAGGGTTGGATGAGGTCACCATGCTTTGAATCTGAGGTACCAAACCTCCAATGTATAGTTCAATCCGTTTGTAATCCGGAGTCACCATATGTGGGCACATGGTGGCAAGTTCGTGCGAACGGGTGGTGTAGAGTTCAATTTCTGAACCCTCCATCTTAAGGTTCCAGAACTCTCCCTCTAGCTTTTGAATTTCATCTCGTGGGCAGTATTCTTCTTTCATCATGGTTTTAAATTCCTCCCACGGGAGTCCATTTGCCATTGCTAGTCCCAACATTTGAACTTGGGCATTCCACCATGTTAGGGCCGGGCCTTCTAAAGTTCCAGCAGCAAATTTCACTTGGTTAGCCACGGGGCAGTTGCACATGGCTATTACTGATTGAACCTTCTCAAACCAGCGAAGTAATCCAACTGCTCCTTCAGCTCCACTAAAGGTGTGGGGCTTGCAGTCCATGAATGCCTTGAAAGTGCAGGCTGGCTGTTGATTTTGCTGGTTTTGCTGGCCTGGATTTAGAAATACGAATTGAATTGGAATTATAGAGTTTAGAAAGATATTCTTAGGAAAAGGGATTGACACTACTAGTCAATAGTTGAAAGCATTTACCTGCAGCATTCTGTGCTGCTAGGGCCTCTGCCACACTATTGTTTATCAAAGCTGCTAGTTCTGCTGCCGTCATGTTGATGGTAACACGACCACCGGTACGGCCTCCTCGTCCTCTCCCAGACATATTTCTTCACAATCACAAATGAAAACAATGAGAAATATATCGCATATTAAACATTATTCAGGTACGGGTAAGGAAATACAACATCTAATATTTTGAAAATTAAATAAATTGTAAGGCTACAAAATAAATAACTCAAATATTAAACTTCTCATGCTTTTATTGGATGGGAACAACCTTACCCATCTAGGTTTGAAAAGGGAAATAACATAAGCAAAAACAAACATGAAAAGGAAGATAGAATAGGAAGATCCTCAAATATCCTCGTCATCAGAAGAGACATATGACTGTGCATCATCAATCTCCACTGGCTCTTCCTCAGCTGGTTCCCCCTCTAAGGGTTCCTCCTCGAAGGGCTCCTCCTCAAAGAGCTCTTCCTCAAAGGGTTCCTCCTCATCGTCAGATACTGGAATGTCTTCCGGGTGTAGGGCCGCTTGCAGTTGGGCTTCCAAGTGAGTCACCCTCTCTTGAAGGCCTTTAGCAGTGTGGTTAGCCACATGTAGCTGAGCTTCCATAGCAGCTAATCTCTCCAGAACTCCTTGCATATCATCATCCATAATGTCAGCCCTCGTCTCTAGGTGTGCTACACGATTCACTAAAAGGTTGTGGACATGGTCCGTTGCAGCTAATTCGGTAGTCAAATCTTCTATTCCTACCCTATTCTTTTCCACTTGTGTTCCATTCTCCAGGAGTTTAGGTATCTCCTCGGTGGCATCTTGTACAAAACTTAATTCCTTTAACATATAGGACACAAATGCTGCGAAGGCTTGTTCCATGGTACATGGTAAGCTAGGCAGTGTAGACGATGAAGATGTGGATGCAAAGTACGGTGATGGAACATCTCCCATTTCGATCCACCTTTGGATCATGTGTGGGTACATATCCCAATTGAGAGCATACTCCAATGCCCGTGCGTTGCTCGGTTCGCCTTGCTCAATTGAGGTAGTCCGGCGCCTTTTGGGCTCCGGGGATGAGGGTACATGTGCCTTATGCCCTGATGCGTTAGGTGATGGAGGTGGTGTTGACGACATGATCCTGCAACAATTTGTATAAGTGCCAACATCCAAATGGCATGTAACTCAAATGACATGTAACTAATGTGTGAGGCTATAGTCTAGTATGCAATCCTAGTTCTCTATAACCAATGGCTCTGATACCAATCTGTCACACCCCCAAATTCCACTAACGGAGTATTACCGTTTGGGAAGTGACAAACCAGGATCTCAGACATTAGTTACATTGAACGACTCTACATGGGACTCAAATGAAAATATCCTTTTAAATCAGAGTATCAATGCGGAAGCGTAAAGAAAGTAAATGCGCAAAATACACGCGCCCAAAACCAAAGTCCAAAAGTCCAAACGTTCAACCAAACAAAGTACATTAAAATAATTCAATCAACATAAATAGACACAAAGCAAAGCAGTTGAATCCCATGCATGCCCTAACGTGCACCTGTGTCTTAGCTTAGCGTCCTGAGAAAACATGTAAGAAAAAGTGTCAACACGAGGTTGGTGAGTTCACAGGTTTCAATATATAAATAAACGTTTACCAGATTTATTGTACAATCAACATAAATACCAAATGAGTAGCTAACCCATGTTCATTGTTTGCTATTACGCTCGCAACCGTAAACTGACTGTTTGTATTGCCTCCCACCAGGTCTATCAACCACGGTGCACGTTTAGGTCAATATTGCACCCGTTCGATATCCAATCGTGTTAGCGCGACTAACGCGGGTGAGGTTTGTCAAACCCAGTAGTACTACCCAACATACCTCGCTATATTCATATTTAAACGGTTCGATGTGAGGACTTTCATGATAGAGTTTACGCATAGTCATAACAATTGATATAAAATGAAGTACAAAAATCAAAAGAGTTGTAACATGTTTTCTCCCCCAGTTTAAAAGCAGTAAAAAGGGGCCGTGAAAACTCACCTGAGCTTGAGTAAGGATTTGAATCACACAAGGGAAAAGTTGGAGCCACGTGTGTAAGTCTCAAAAGACTTACGAATGCCCTAACATTATAAACACATAAATTAGGGATAAAAGAAAATGGGAAATGTGACTGTGACACGGAAGGAACGTCTTAAAGAAACGCTCTAATATTCAAGAGTAAACGAACGTGTCCACGGGGATAGGAATTCCTTAATTTATAATTAAGATATATATATATATATATATATATACGTTACGCGACGAATGACAAAAATAATAATAAATATAATCGAGTGTTTTGTCATTCACAAAAATTAGGAAAATAATATAATTTAATATATTATTTTTAGATTCGAAAGGATATTCTAATTACTCATTTGTCGTACAAAATAATAAATATATTATTTTTATGAACGTAGCAATGCGAGTTAATAATATAACTAATTATATTATTATTTAGTTTCAATTGTTATACGAGGTTGTAGAACGATACGAAATAATATATGTTTATATATTATTTAATAATACGAGTCACGGTTTGAAAATAATATAAACATATTATTTTATACAAATTTATGGCTTAAAATAATATAAACATATCATTTTTACTTGATAATAATAATAATGTATAAATTATAAAGGCGGGTATAATTTATAAAAATAAGCTAATAATTCAAACCCGAGCCTACGGGTTGTTTTCCGGGTTAAAACCCATTTATATAATAATATAATATTAAAAGGTTTGATTTTTATTAATTAAATATTAACAGAAAAATGTTTAAAAATAATTGTGGGAGCCCGGTCTCGAACCCGGGTCTCTCCCACACACGCACACAGCTCTAACCAGTCCCGGCCGCTAGGCTATCGCAACATGATCCGGATTGAAATGGTTTTATCAAGTAACTCGAATGGGTTTCCCTCCCGTATGCATACCCAGTTCGAAATCCGTCCAATTACCCTCAGATTCGGTCGCGATTCAACAAAGGATCATAGGGGTTTTGATTATCGACTCAAAACGACTCTGTGGTGAAAGCTAATTGCAAAAACAATTGGATTTGGATCGTTAAATTACAGAAACTAGGACCGAAAACCCTAGTTTTGATTTTGGATTGATTTGATTAATTCTTATAATGAAAATGTCTGGATTCATAGGGCTTTTATAGAGTAGAGGATTGCGAATCTGCATATATGGTTTAATTGGATTGAGGTTGAGTTTAAGATCGAAATCCTCAAATCGTTTTTATGAAGAACCCTAGTTTTGGGTTTCGATAATTTGTATAATAAAACATTGAATTGACAGAGGGCTTTCAATTAAAATGGTGTTGCGAATCCAACTGTATAGGTTAATTGCATTTTGATTGGGTCTAGACTAGGGTTCGATTAAATCGGTCAGAGATGAACCCTAGGTTACAGATTTCGATCGAATTGATAGTGTAAGCCCTAATTGAGTTAGGGCTTTCATCTACGAGATGAAAACAAAGCTGATGATGTATCTAGTTACCTGAATTGATGTCGGGACTGTGGAGGTCGACTAAAATCGGTTCCGACTGCACTGGTTTGATCTCCGGCTCTCTCTGCTACTTCTCCGGTTAATCTGGTTTGTGTGAAAGCTTCAGTGGGTTCGTTAAGCGATTGCAGCGTCTCAATTCGCAAAGGAATTACAGGGATTTGCCGGATTTGATGATAATCGAATATGGGGTCGACGGTTACGAAATGAATTATCATAATTTGAGTTTAATTCGATTAATGAATATGATTGAGGCTTAATGATGATCGATTAAGGCATTTAAGTGTCAATCAATTTCAGAATTCGATCCATTTCGGTTATCAATCGAGAATTGGAATCAAGTAGTCGCGATTTTGACTACAAAAAGTCAACAGAAGCTAAAATTGTCGATTTTGACTTTGGGGAGTCAACATATTAAGTTTGGTATATACACACAACAAGTCCCTGCAGTTTTGAGTTGAATTTGTGACAGAATCAGTCCCTGGGGTTAGATTTAGTTAACGGGGTTAAGTTTTTAATAGGAAATTTAACGGAATAGTTAACGGAATTAACTGAAAAAGCCGGATTGTCACACAAGGGGATACCTTGAGAAGAACTAGATCGCCGACTTAAAATTCTAAGGGTTTTCGACGTTTGTCGGCATAGCTCTTTTGCCGACTCCTTGCTACTAGAAGGTTGTCACGGATTAACATGATATTGTCCGAAGTCTCCTGAATAATTTCGGGACCAGTGATTTGTGCTACTATCAACGATTATCCTGCTCGTAGTAGCATGTCTGGATGGAGTGGTCAAGGTTATAAAGCATGCCCTACGTGTAACATTGACACACCTTTGTGCGCTATAACGAATAAGATAGCTTTTGTTGGACACAGAAGATTCTTGCCTAGAAATTATAAATGGAGGAACAATCTGTCGTTTAATGGCAAGAAAGAGACAAGAGATCCTCCCCGACGATTGAGTAATGCTCAAATATTAGAACAACTAAAAAGTATCCCCGATCGTGTTCCGGGGAAACATCCAAGGCATGGAGGTGTAAAAAGAAAGCGTGTGCGTCAGAGTTGAATTGGACTAAACGAAGTATCTTCTTTGAGCTGGATTATAGGTCTTCTCTGCTTTTAAAACACAATCTTGATGTTATGCACATAGAGAAAAATGTGTGTGATAGTTTATTGGGTACTTTGTTGATGAACGATAAATCAAAAGACACACACAAAGCCCGCAGAGACTTGGATAATATCGGTATTCGACATAACATATGGCTAACACAAAAAAAACAACAAGTTGTACCAACCACAAGCTCTTTACTCTTTCACACCCTGTGATCGAGAACGCTTTTGTCAGTTTATTAGAGGAGTGAGACTGCTTGATGGATTTGGATCGAATTTAAAAAATAAGGTACTTCCTAATGATTCAAATATAATTGGGTTAAAGTCCCATGATTATCACATCCTCATGCAATGATTGCTTCCAATAGGGGTACGATCGGTTATGCACAAAAATGTTTCAACAACAATCAATGACGTTTGCACATTCTTTCAAAAAATATGTGCACGATCAGTAGATATGAAAGACATGTATGAAGCAAATGAGAAAGTGGTTAAGATATTATGCAATTTGGAAATGATATATCCTCTAACATTTTTTGACATAATGGTTCATCTAATTCTTCATTTACCCGAAGAAACTATTCTTGGTGGCCCTGTGTATATGAGATGAATGTATCCTTTTGAAAGATACATGAAAAAGCTCAAAGCATATGTTAGAAACAAAGCCAAGCCTGAAGGCTCAATTACAGAGGGCTATGTTGCAGATGAAGCATTGACATTCTGCTCTATGTATCTGGACGGTATGTAAACCAAATTTAACCGACCGGATAGAAAAGCAGATGCTGGCATTCCCAAAAGCCAGTTTCAAGTGTTTTCATCACAATGTCGACCAATATCGAAAAATAAAATCATCCCGCTCTCTGAACATGCCAAAAAATTATTACAATGGTTTGTGTTGAACAACTGCGATGAAATCAAAGTCTACAAATCGTAAGTTTTTTTGTTCATCTACCAGTGATAAACTATTATTATATTTTCATTTAAGTCTACTAATTTGAATTCTATTTTGTCCATCTACCAGTGAATTTGAATCTAAATTTCCTGAACGCAATATGCAAACCGATTTTTTTCATGATTAAATAATGAAGCAAATGTATTTTCATATTCATCTTCATCTACTACACCCGATAACAAAGAATTAAGGGCATTGGCACATGGTCCCTTGAACGCATATTCTTACAATGCTTGCATAGACAATGGTGTTAGATTTGTGGTACGAAATCGTGATTCCCAACGCACCACTCAGAATAGTGGTGTGGTTACAACACGAGAAGACGATACTCCATTTTATGGTCAACTAGAGGAGATCATAGAGTTGAACTACATACACGGTTACTCGGTTGTACTATTCCATTATAAATGGTTTGACACGAGAGGGAAAAGATTAATTAAGCAAAACAATACTATTATAATTGACATCGGCCGTAAATGGTATGTTGGCAAAGAATGGTATGATGATGTCCAATATATATTAGCCACACAGGCAAAACAAGTGTTCTATCTTCGTGATCCTTCTCGAACCACTAGCCAATGGAGGGTTGTTGAGGATGTTCACCATCTGAAGCTTTGGGATCATCCTAGTGTTGTTAATGAGATAGATATATTGCACGACACTCAATCAAATGATTATACTTTGGTTGTCGACATCGGATGCGAAGGTGGTGAATCAAGTCATGTAGGTGGTGACCAAACTCCAATTCCCCATGCAAACAGTCAATCTATTACACGGGAAACTCAATCATTTTTTGGTAACTTGGTTGTTGACTTAGGCTACTTGCCCATTCGTACAACTTTAAATGAGGGTGGTGACCCAAGTCATGTTGCCCCGATTGATCTCGATGAAAGTTTTATTAATGATGATGAAGAAGATGAAGAAGATGAAGATGCATACAATTCAGATGATGAAGATGAAATAAATGATAACGTTGAAAAAGATGATGATGTTGTTGAGACACGTTATTGTAGTGATGATTCTGATTGAATGTATGTTATAAATGTACTATATATCTTTGTAGATTCTTAATTATTTATGCTTACTAATTATTTTTGTTGAAGGAATAATGGCAACAATGGCGCAATCACACGGTGGTGATGGTGGAGACGGTGGATATGGGGGTCCGTATAACTTCGACTCGGGTTGTGTGGGTGGATCTGGTGGTAAGTTACTTGTTGGTGTTTAATGCATGTCTTTACAATTGCCTAACTTTTCAATTTCATGTGTCATTGTAGGTAATTCCTCCTAGAAAAGGCGTTCGAAAGCCAAAAACTTAAAATTATACAAAAAATTTGAGCAAAATGGGAGAAAGCCTCTTCCCATTGATGTTGAACTACATGGTGGGGGTACAAGTTCGTGGGTCCTAACACGTCTGATTTTATACGTGCTATCTCTCTGGAGATTGAAAAGGTGGTTCCTCCACATTATCCTAATTGGCCAATGTTCCAAATGATAAGAAACAGGCCATATATCTCACTCTCTTAGTAAGTATAGATGTTTTATAATTACTTATAATTTAATAACTATTAGATTTTTTCTAATTACTTCCATTTGTAAGAATATTTTGATCTGGATAGCTGGAGAAACACTGACAAGTGGTGAGGCATTGGATTCGGAATCACCACCGAGCGTCAGAGGGCGTATAAAGAATACAAGCAAGAGTTGAAAGTTCATTTCGACGAGAAGGGAGGATACGATGATGTGGAGGCAGCGAGGAATAATCAACCAGAAGATGTTGATCGAGGAATTTGGGATATTTTGATTGATGAGCTGTTTTTAACTCCGGGCTATAGAAACTGCTCCGAGAAGAATAAGCAAAACAGAGCACAACAACGCTACCCAAGTTTTCATAGGAGCAAATCATATGCCCAGCGCCGACACATGGAGGTATGAAATACAATTGTTAGTATTATACAAACATGCTTATTAATTCTTAGTAATATTATGTTGTTTTTCATAGGGGACCGATCCTATTGAAGTCTTTAGATCCACCCATTATAAAGTAGGGACGGGTTGGGCCAATGAGACTGCATCAACAGACTATGTAAGTAAAATGATTTTGTTGTTAGACTTAATAGACTTAGAACATCCAACTGTAACTTTTAACGGGTTAAAATGACCCAAACACACTTTAATAGACTTAGAACATCCAACTTTAACTTTAAACGGGTCAAAATGACACAAACACACTTTAATAGACTTAGAACATCCAACTTTAACTTTTAACGGATCAAAATGATCCAAACACACTTTAATAGACTTAGAACATCCAACTTTAACTTTAAACGGGTCAAAATGATCCAAACACACTTTAATAGACTTAAAACATCCAACTCGAACCCAATATTTTTGCTAGTATTATTAGTATTTGTTGTTATTAGTGTTGGTTGATTGGAATTTGTGAATTTGGGTCGTTTATGACTTATAGGTTAACAGGTTGGTTATCCATTTTACAGCAGTTATGCTGTCGAATTTTAGTAAAATAGTCAAGTGATTGTTTAATGCAGGACCGAATTTAAGTGGAGTATACAAGATCCTCTGCCGAGTCTGGTGGTGACTCATCTGCTGTCGATGAGTTTGCATGCATGGAGCGTGCATTGGGTCATCGGCGTGGCCATATCCGGGGTGTTGGTCGTGTGGTGAGTAATCCCACACCTGATGTGTTCAGTACCCCCCTCCACAACCCCATTGGCAAGAAGTGGATGAGCGTGTGGCTACTCTTCAATAACAATTTCAAGAATAACAACAACGCGAAGCCCAACGAGAGGAAAAACGTTGTGTGCATAATCAACAAATGTTTGAAATGCAATGACAAATTGATGAAATGCGACGAATATGGGAACGCCGAACTAGCAGCGATGATAACTAGCTTGGAGTTGTTGCGCCTATGCCTTTGTTGTTGGTGTTTGTCTTGAACAATTTGCATATTTGTGTGTCGAACAAGTTTATGTTTTGAATGTTTGGTTTGTCGGACAAGTTGTCGAATAATTTGGATGTTTGGTTTATGTTTCGGATATTAGTTTTTATGGTTCGGATTTGAATGTTTGAATGGTTTATATTTACTGATTTGCAGGTTTTTGTGTTTAGAATTTTTTCTGAAAAAATTTGCAAAATTAAAAAATATAAAAAACAGAAAAGGCGTATCCCGACGACAAGTCGTCGGGATAGCTCGTTTTCAAAAATTATTAAAAAAAATTAAAAAAACCTATAGCGACGAAATGTCGTCGGGATAGGTTGAGTCTGTCCAGACGACATGTCGTCCGTATAGGCCTAAAACTTATACCGACGACATGTCATCGGTATAGAGTTTCTTTTTGATTTATTTAATTAGACTCTATACCGACGACATGTCGTCGGTATAGGTTAACCTATACCGACGACACCTATGCGGACGACAAGTCGTCAGGATAGACTATACCGACGACAAGTCGTCGGTATAGGGTAAAACAAAATCGTCGCTATAGACAGTTACTGTTGTAGTGCGAGGCATATAACCTTTTTCAAACCACCTATAAGTTTTTCCATTCGTTCAATCGATAGATTCCGTACCGTTATACATTAATTCAATTTTTCCTTCAATTCACATGAGTTGAAAAACCCTATACGATTCGTTAGAAAAAAAAAGATGTCTTATAAAGGAAGAAACGGTAGAAGCTGAAGAAACGGAAGACATCAGAACAGGTCATCTTCTAATGCACCCCTCGTAGACATTCCTGGACCGGTAGAGAACCATTTTTGGGAGAATGGTTAGAACTGGTCTCAAAATGTTGTTCAGTTCTTTTACAACGGATATGCCCAATAGTGTACGGTCTCTTGTATGGGTCGTACGGCACTTGACATGGATTTTTGGGGTACCCTTCTAGGGTTTTGTGGAGACGCTTATATAGGTTCAATTGTAAGTTTAAAAAAAAATATACACGTCGTGTTTTAATGTATTTCAAATGTTAATAATTATAGTTTTATCTTACAGCATGTTCATGTTTGGACAAACAGACTTCTTGCTTGGTGGGTAGATTATATACTAAGAACGCAGGAGTTGCTGACCGGGGAACGTTGGACGATTCTCCCGTGTCACTTTATGGATCTGATATTTGATGGATCAGTTGATTCCTTCGAGTATGGCGATGGGACGAATGAATTATATCCTCCATTGTGGGAGGTTGATATGGTAAAGTTGTGTTATTTTGAATTTTTACCTATTTACGGTGAAGTTGTGTTATTTTGAACAATATTATTAAATATTTCCGGTTTTTCAATAAACACACGCGATACATATAGAAAATACAAAAACCGACTTCTATTGAAACAAAAACCACAAAAATGAATACCGGTACCGTGTTGTTCGGGCTTGTTATGTGTGTTATAATAAAAAAATCTATTTACAATGGTTTTATTACATAATGTTATCTAAAAAAAAATAAAAAAATTTAACACAACGTACTAATTAGTTAAAAAAACCATTTTAGAAAGATTTATAATTATTTTAATACTTATTGAAGCTTTTTTTTTAAAAGAATTTATCACCTTAAAATTTAGGCTTACAACTTGTATTAGGAAAACATAGCCACATGGCTTAAAACAAAGAGTAGAATAAAAAAAATACAATAAGCAAGATTCCAACTTGGGATTTGGGGCTTAATTAATGGGGTAGTATACTAACCACCATGCCATACGCAATTCTTGTTCCAATCTCACTAAAAAACAAAATACAAAACAATAAACCAATTAAGCGTAACTGATACCTATATTTTGTACGATGGTTTAATGGTATACATACTGCAATGACATACAACATGCTTTCAATACTTGATCATCATCATCCATCATCAATTACGTCTGATCATCATCTTCATCGCGAATTCAAGTTCCTCGCAGTAAAATTCAGCATCTGTAATTGTATGTTTCTTCATGGTGCTCTTAAATCCTTCATCACCATCATCAGAATTCAAACTTCATCATATATATATATATATATATATATAGGGGAGGGATCAAGAGAAAACCACAAAGTTAGGCGAAAACCAAGAAAACCACATCATTTTAGGCAATTTTTTTATTTACGTATACGTATCCAAAATCAATTTTTTTGATTTACGTATATGTAACCGGAATTTTTTTGTTTTACGTATACGTATACGTAACACTATGTGTAAAAATGTTTTTTGGTAAAAAATTTTAATATTACATTGATACTCTTATAAATAAATAAAAATAAAACAAAACAAAAAATAAAAATTATTATATGATCGAGTAAAATTGGTTTTTTTAGTGGTTTTCTCGGTTTTCGCCTAACTTGTGGTTTTCTCTGGAACCCTCCCCTATATATATATATATCCTGAACAATTTGAAGGAGAATGGGTATGTGTATGCGTAGGCATATGTGCATCTTGAAGCATGCATATGCATATGCGTGTTACCAGTATCTTCGACATAGTAAGAGCATTCACATCAGCGTCCCTATCCTCATCCCCATAATTGCACTAAAATCACTACATTTTCTTTCTCATTTCAATTAAATAATATATATAATGTGTGTATACCATCATCAGAATTCGATCTTCATCATCATGTAGAATTCAGTTTTCATCATCATTCTTTGTTTCCTCTTAATGTTATTTGGTTTGAGTGTTTAACCATGTTGCTTATGACTTCTAATAATATTTTTATTTAGCGTGTGACTGGTGGCCTTTTAATTCCTGCTTTAGTTATTTTAGCTTATGATGAATCAATTTGAATTATGGTTTCATAACAGGTCAAATGGCCAATGTAATCTATCATCCGTATGTTCTGCGTATATTATGATGTTTGATTTTTATAGTAATAATTTTAAATGGAGCACCAACGTTTAAACCTCATTGTTTCTATTAACTTCAGAATACTAGAGACATGGGTACTGTTAGAGATTGGATGTATTTACCTAGAAAATTACCTGAATTTGAAGCCGGAGTTATTAAATTCCTCAGTTCTTCATTTGCTAAGGTGGCAAAATGATCTCAAATATGTTGTCCTTGAAAACTGTGTAAAAACCGTTATTGGTATGAAGTATTCGATCATTTAAAAGGACACGGATTTTTAGAAGACTACTATGTACGGGTTTTCCATGGAGAAAACCCCTCACAAACAAGATCTAATATTGGCAAATATGACAATGGGGATGGTATGCATGACAATTTTGATGAATTATTGCATGATAGGTTTAGAGATATTGTAGACGAAACAAGTACGGTACAAGAAGGTTTAAATGTAGATGCCAACAAGTTCTATAAGCTGCTAGAAGATGGAAAGGAAGAGTTGTTCCCTGGCTGTAAAAGTTTTTTGAAGCTTTCTTTCATCGTCAGACTTCTTTTGTACAAGACCCTTCATGGGCTTAGTAATATGGCATTTGATGATCTTCTACCCAGAGGCTAAACTTCCGGCTAGTTTTACTCAAGCTATAAAAATCACAAGGGATTTAGTGTTTGATTATAAGAAAACTCCTACATGTCCAAACGACTGTATGCTTTATTGGAAAGAGTATGAACATACTGAAGTGTGCCACATTTTCCACACCTCTAAGTGGAAACAACTAAACGAGAAACAACATAACAAGCATAATATTGAAAATTGTAAAACATCTTCAAAAGTCTCGGCTAAAATGGTGTGTCATTTTCCTATAAAACCGAGGCTGCAAAGACTTTCATGTGTTTAGAAATAGCTAAACATATGACACGACATGATGAAGGAATTCCAAAAGATGGAAATTTAAGACATCCTACAGATGGGCAAAGCTGGAAGGAATTTGATCCATTTGGAACTAGAAATGCGAGGTTAGGGTTGTCAAGTGACAGATTTAATCCGTTTTGTAACATCTCAAAAATAAAACGACAATAAAAATATTAACGGGTCTAAAGCGGGACGAACTGAATAAACGAACAAAGACACGCGGGCCGGGGATGGGCCAAGGTTGGTCGCGAATGGGCTTGGGGAGGGGAGACCTCTCCCATAAATAACCCAACACACACACATTCTCTCATTCTTGCATTCTAGAGAGAGAAACTGTAGAGAGAGAAAGTAGACGGATCGTCTCGAGATTCCAACAAAGTGTTTCTCCATAGCTCGTGAGCAAAAACTCCAAATCAGAAGCTCGATACAGGTAACGATCTGATATAGATCTGAGTTTTTGTTCGTTTTGGGGTTTTCGGATTTTGGAAGAAAAGTTAACGTTTTTACGCATAAAACTTGAAAATGAACATAGATTTAGCATCTAGAAGGAAAAATGAACGTTTTAAACGTAAAAAGTCGAGATCTTGACGTCTTCAGATCTGCATGCAAAAATTTAGGGTTTTTGCTGGGAAGAAGGTTCTGCGTACTTACTTATCAAGTACGCAAGAAGCAGGTCCTGCGTACTTATCAAGTACGCAAGAAACAGGTCCCGCGCACTTATCAAGTACGCAAGAAGCAGGTCCTGCGTACTTATCAAGTACGCAAGAAGCAGGTCCTGCGTACTTATCAAGTACGAATGAAGCAAAGCCTGCGTACTTATCAAGTACGCATGAAGCGAAGTCTGTGCACTTATTAAGTACGTAAGAACAAGGCCCTGCGCACTTGCTAAGTGCGCAGGCATCAAGCTGGTACTAAAGCCAGTATGTTTGCCAAATTCAGAATGGTTAAACCGTTAGAGTCGGGATTAGGTCTGGTGTGTATTTAACTAATCAATTCAAATCGGAAGTGGCGTTGTTGGACCTTGTTTAGGACAACCGAGACTAGCTTATCAGGTGAGTTCTAGAAGCCCTTCTGTAAATGTTTTAATTAATGTTTTTGGGCTGGTGTGCATACATACGAAATGATGTTTTACGAAATGATGCTTTACGAAACGATGCTTACGAAATGACGTTTATGAAATGATGTTTACGAAGGATGATGTTTATGAAATGTTTTGTCAAATGAAGTTTACGAAAGGTTTACAAAAGAGATGATGTTTTGTTTAATAAAACGTACGAATGCTTTAACTAAAATGAGGTAAAGGTTTTATGAAAGTCACGAATGAACGAATCTGCCACAAGTTCCTACGGGAGCTAAGGTATGTATGTATGTATTGGCCTCACCCTCACGGGGGGGCCTTTGTGTCTGGCTAACGGTTGTACAACTGGTTAAGGATGGGGTGACGATGGTTACCCATGGGATTACCGTGATTCTGATGGAAGGTACTATTCCTTGCGAGGAAATAGTACCTAAGGTATGTTCTGTCTACCTAGAGGTAACGAGCCTTAGGAGACATATGTTTGGTCCACCTAGAGGTAACGAGCCTTATGAGACCTGGGTGACGGATGTCTTAGAGGTAACGAGCCTTAAATTCACCCGCTGGTATGCGATGTATGGAATTGATGGTTACGAGAAGGCGCAGATTCGGTTCATGTTGACTTATGTTATGATGCTATGTTACGATGTTATGATGATGTTAAGTTATTGCTTGTTTTTACGTACACTTTTGTTAAACAAATGTATGTTCTTTTTTGGCAAAATGTTTATGTTAAGGTTTTATGTAATGCTAGAACTCACTAGTGTAGCTGACTTTTAGTATGCACATTCAGGTTAAGGGCAGGTTATGATGATGGACGGTGATGCTGGGCGGCTTGATGAGTTACCCGGATGATATGAAGACTGACATCTCGTTATGTTTTATTTATGTTATGTTTTATGTTTAAGACAATGTTACGCTTCCGCATATTGAACAATGTTATGTTATGTTTGAAATGAAGTTTTTCGCTGCGTTATTTGATATTCAAGTTTAAGAACTGTTTGTGAATGAGTAAATCCAGCAAGTGAGGCCTCTCGGGTTTGGAGCCTTACAAGTTTGGAACAATGAGCATTGCTCATAGCACTTGGCTTGTGATGTTGGTTAACTACAATTTGCCTCCATGGATGTCATTGAAATCAAAATACTTTATTTTGTCTTTGTTAATTCATGGACCCGAATCTCCAGGTAATAACATAGATATTTATTTACAACCTTTAGTTGAGGAGCTTAAAGATTTGTGGGTTAATGGGTCAGAGACATACGATAAATCTAAAGATGAGACCTTTAAAATGTATGCAGCCTTAACATGGACAATTAATGATTTTCCAGGTTACTCAATGTTGTCGAGGTGGAAAACATAGGGAAATTTTGCATGTCCATGTTGTAATCATGAGACCAGCTCACTTTACTTGAAGTATAGTAAGAAAACATGCTATATGAATCACCGTAGATTTTTAGATGCTCAACACCCATGACGACGTAATAAGAGTGCATTGAATAGGAAGATTGAGGAAAGGCTTTCTCCAAAACCTCTATCAGGTGTTTTAAAAATCTATCCGGAAAGACACAAAATAAGAAAAATGATAGCACTTGTTCCATGGAAGAAAAGGTTAATATTTTTTTACTTGTCGTACTAGCAATTCAATAAATGTCGACATAATCTTGACGTGATGCACATTGAAAAAAATATATGTGATAACGTGATAGGGACTTTGTTGGATATTAGTGGGAAGTCAAAAGATCACCAAAAGCCCGATATGACATTTTAGATCTTGGAATCAAAGAAAGGCTTCAACGGGAACTTTTTGATGACGGTAAGCAAGTTATCATGCAAAACGCATGTTTTTCAATGTCTTCAAAGGAGAAAGTTAACTTTTGTCGTGTTTTGAAGGAAACAAAATTACGTTACGCGTGTGCATCTAATATTGCACGTTGTGTTCATTCTTCGGAAAACAAAATTTCGGGTTACAACAGTCATGATGCTCACATATTTTTGCATTACTTGCTTCAAGTTGTTGTTAGAAAATTATTACCAAAGCATGTTGCTATCCCTTTAATTAGGTTAGGTCTCTTTTTTCGAAGCTTGTGTAGCAAGATAATTTAGCACGAGGACCTTAACAGATTACCGTTAAAAATCACCGGAGTACAGGAATTTGTAGAACAAATAAAAGAGGACCAATAATGTTACATGATGTGCACATGCAAAAGGTTGACGAGTGCGAGGTCATTATATGTAATGAATTTGTGGACCAGTAAGAGAGGGAAAGGATGTAGTCGAACAATTCTCTCGATTTTTAGGTACCATTGCTCGTAATCATAGTTATTTATCATTGATCCATAGTTCATGGCAGAAGGTGCCATCTAAAGAAAAAATATGGGGTTATGTCTTGGTAAGGTTTTTAGTCATTTTATTTCGTTTCTTTGTTAAGTTTTCATTTTTAACTAAATGCTAACTTTTTTAAAGGAAAAATACGATGTATAAGGTATACAAATGTCGGTTTAAGACATGGGTTTTAAAAAGTACCGGACAATCGTATAAGGTACACAAATGTCGATTTAAGCAAAAACACTTCTATCAATTTAAGGACAACAAAACAAGGTGGAAGAACCTACCTAAGAGCATTCAAGAAGATGATTTCTCACAACTGTTACGTTTATGGTGGAATAAAGATGTGGCGGTATTTTTCTTGACAATTTCTCCATTAATAGTTTTTGTTATTTAGAGTTTTCTATTAGCTGAGTTGTATATATTAATGTGTGAATAAAAACGTTGTTTACGAGCCAAAGAATCACGCTTGTCTCAAAAGAATATGCGCACACCCGATCCAATAAGTTTTTCTAGGATTCGTTAGGAGATGGTAATATGTTATTGTTTTGCTCGTGATTTGTGTCTTTTTTGTTGTTCAATGTGCTAATATTTTTTTATTGATGTTTATGTTATTATGGATACTATAAAATGATGACCCAAACTAAGAATTACCTACTTTAACCAAGTTGTTTGAACGTACACGTAAAAGGACAGAAGGACGTACACAAATTATACATATGATGACACAACAAGGAAAATTGTAAGTTCTTTCTACTTCTAACGTTATGTAAATATCAATGTTTCATATATGCTATTATGCATAGGATTCATATGGTTTCGATAAAATCTCCAATCACACACTCACCCACCCATGGTCTAGAATTGAGTTTCTTTTGTCTAAGCTTTTCTGTATATTACTTGTTCAATTAAATGTATATCTGTGACATATTTATTTAACATAATTTCAATCTCAAATTTTCTTTTTATATTTTAGCACATTACTTGTTCAGATATATAAAACTGTATTGATCGATAATATTTTCTTAATGTTTTTTTGGACAATATTCCAGGAACAAATGAAGAACTACAAGCCTATAGAGAATAACAACGCTACAGTAGATCCTTTTTTGGTTGTAATGAACAAACATAACTATGGATATCGTCAACTTTATGGTAGAGGCGTTACAAATACGTTGATAAAAAAAGTAGATGGTGCTCGCACATCATACATGATTCCGGAGAGGCTGATGGAAATATTCAAAGCAAACTTTGAAGTTAGGAAAAACCAGTTACTGGAAATGCGCAAAGAGTTTGAAGAGGAAAGTGAAAGAAAAAAAGTCGAGCACGAAGCTATGAAGAAAGATATTGATAGCCAGCGACAAAACTTGGAAGCTATGATGCGAAAGATTATGAAACAACTACCAATTGGAGATCAAGATCAATAGAATGTTTTCATTTCCCTTAATTATTATTGTAATTGACAATTTGTGTTAACTACATTGTTATCTTAATTTGAACAAACATGTTAAAGTACACTATTTGAATTCATATTAATTAATAGCAATTAAAATTTATGCTACAAAGTTGCATTTGGGTGTAAAAAGGTTGCATTTACTGTAACTAAAATTAATAAAATTGTTGCATTTACTTTAAAAAAAGGTTGCATTTTTCTATTAAAAATATAATAATAGTTGTATTAAGTCTAAAAAAAGTTGTATTTTTGTAACTACACTATAATAAATGATGCATTTAAGTATAGAAAAAGTTACACTTGAGTTTAGAAAATGTTGCATTTTTATAACTAAACTATAATAAAAGTTGTATTTGAGTATTAAAAAAGATGCATTTCAAAGTAAAAAAAGTTGCATACTAAATTGAATAGTAAATGCAACATTTTCAAAAAATGTTGCATTAAGCATTGAAAATGTTGCATTAGATCTAATGCAACTGCTTCTAAAACTGCCCCCTGATAAAAGGTTGCATTAGCCTAATGCAACATTTTACTGGGGTTGCATTAACTTCATTTTCTTGTAGTCGTATATGTATGTGTGTGAATTTGTCAGTAACATATTTGAAACATGAATTGGCGAGGTTCTTGTTTTTTTCAAGAAACAACTTGTTATGAAGTTTGATGTCAAGAGTATGCATAAAGATGGGTTGGCGGTGCACGAGAACAAATTTAGGTTATGGAAAATGATGGAATTATAATGTTAGATATTGAGGGACTCATGACCAACTACCTAAGTGCTTGATGTTAGTCCCAAAGACAATGCTGCCGTTGATATGAAACTAACGCTAAAGACACAACTTTAGTACTGACGCTAAAGTTTGTACCGAAGACCAAAGTTTGTACTGAAGGCCAGAGTTAGTGCCGACAACCAGAGTTGATAACGGGGACACAGTTAATCCCCAAGGTCTACTTTCTACTGAAGTTCATTATTCCTACCGAAGAATAAATTAATGTCGATTAACTTATTTCTACCGAGAGACATATTTGGTGCCGATTATTGTTGACTAGTCAAGACGGCTACAAGGGCATGTGTTCGTGTGTTAATTCTCAGTCATTATGTAATTAGATATTTTGTTTATTTAATTCGTAAAGTAATCTTGGCTAGAATATAGGAAACTTTATATCTAGTAGTTCAATTACAACGGCTATAGAGTTTTTTTTTTTGAACAACAGATTTCATAAATAAAGGCAGACTAGTAAGTAACTAGATGCAGATACGTATCAACAGAGTCAAATTGCTCAAAACCTAGATGTTCTAAATACTTCAAAACTCATTGTTTTAAAAAATACAGATTCAATCTCAAAACTAATCCCCTTCGTTAAGTAGCAAAACCAAAATACTTTTAGTGTTTGAAAACTAACAGATAAAACTAAATTCAAAATAAACAATAAACACGAACTAACAATTCAAATAAAAGAAAAGATAACTAAAAGAACTTTGAAATTCAAACTTGTAGATAAACCCTGCATGATACTCCCCGTCTTCGAAAAAACTCGTCCTCAAGTTTTGCCTCATACCAAAGCTACCTGGGCCGAAGGGAACATCATGTCGTTTCTTATTCAATAACGATTTGACCCGCTCAAATAGTTCAACTACATGGTTCGTCTCAATCACTAACGATTTGACCCACAACCCACCAGTATAATTGTGATTTATTTTTGTAGCCCACGTGTACCATGCATGCAATCAACAATTTTATGCACTTATGAAGAAACCGATGAATATTCTTACACTTCAAGCATAAAATCACGATCGGTATTGTCTTTGTCTTTTATATGTTCGTGCTCTTGGACCGTAACTCTGAGAAAAACCTTTTGCACAAACATGCATTCTTCCTCATCGGGTTCAATCTCGTCTTCATCGAATTTACGTTCGTTTTCCGACAAACACTCCTGATAGATCTGTTCGTAGGACCAGGGTCGGTGATGGCCGAACGAATGCTCCTCTTCATCATCACCTTTGTCCCAGACGACGGTACTCGACTCCGTTTCCCCATTACACATCCCATGTTGTATCTCAAGATCTCAAATCCTCTGTACGAGCCACTTGATCTAAAGATGATGTTCAAGATCTCGGATCATTTGTTAGAACTGCTTGATCTTGAGATCCCATGGACCAAGATCAACTCCATCGCTGCCTTGGACAGCGGCTCTGCGAGTAGTGTGTCGATCTCTTCCACGAGTAACATTTGATACCACCAAGAACTCTGATACCAAATGATGCAGATACGTATCAACACAATCAAATGACTTAAAACCTAAATGGTATAAATGCTTCAAAACTCACAGTTTTAGAAAATAAAGATTCAATCTCAAAATTAATCCTCTTTATTAATTTGCAAAACCAAAATACTTATAGTGTTTGAAAACTAACAGATAATACTAAATTCGAAAGTATGAATATCAAATATAAAAGGGTACTATCTCTTAACTGGTTGGTCTTCTCGAAAACGCTACAGAGTTAGTGGTTGTAATTGTTTCCTTTCTCAATGTATTTAAGCAATTGTAATCCTTTGTTAGAGGACACGAGTGTATAATTTATTATTGCAAGTAATAAAACTATATTGGAGTATATCTTGTGTTTTTTGTTATATGCTAATCAAACACTAACTTAGTAGGCTAAGGGGCGGCTCAACATTTTTGGTGGTCCAAACGAACTAAAAGCTTGGGGTCCTTTTTCAAAAGTCATATCATAGAAAAACCTCCTCTTTAATAGTACTATAATTTGTGGTATTTAAGAACTGTAGTAGTGATTTTTTAAGAGACTCATCTAAAGCATCATGTTTAGCTTTTTTTTTACCCTTTTTGATACACCTGATTCATGCTTACAATTACGGTTTGACATTTTAATTTAAATAACCAAACTAATCAATTATCAATTCTAAATAACCAAACTAATCAATTCTAATGTCTAAATAACCAAACTAATCAATAAAACCAAATAACCAAACCAAACTAATCTAATCAATTAATCTAAATTCTAATCAATAAAACCAAATAACCAAAACCAAATAACCAAATTAATCTAACCAAAGTTCAGGCTTCTAAATTTAGACCAAATTTAAACCAAAATAATTAAAAGGTATACACACCTTCTGAGTGAGAGGCTGAGAGCCCTTCAAGGCTTCAAGTTCAGACTTCACAATCAAGTATCAACAATTGAGCAGAGAGGCGTGACTCCGTGTGCACTTCAAAGTTCAGACTGCAGAATCAAAACGAATCAGGATAATGGGATTTGGGATCGATTGTATGCAAAAGTGATACGTGCCCACTCTTCAACCCATCACCATGTCACCACATCACGCAACCACAACTTGGACGTGGGCTATCTTCGTGCTTTTTTATTTAGTGTTAGTTATTTTCTTAAGTAGTGGGTTTAGAGGTTTCCTATGTTCATGGTAATTTAATATTGTTTGTAAGCCTATAAAAGGGCCTTTCATTTACGTATGAATTAAGAAGAAAATTGTTGCAAAAGTTTAGTTTTTCTCTAATCTATTTGGGAGTGTTTGCCTACTAGAAAATGCTAATTATCTTAGGAGATTGACCATCTCGAATCGGTCCTTATCAAAAAGCAAAACCGTATATAGAATCGACGAATCGTGAATGTGAATCGTCATCCCTAACGGCTCTTTGCCTCTCTTTACAACAAACGAATCGTGAATCGTCATCCCTATTCATGATTTTTGCATCTTGATTTTCGATCGTCGGTGTCCAATGACTCCAATCGAGCAGACTAGCAGAGAGGCCTGGCGCTTGGAGCCGCCAATATTAAATACGGTGATTGATTCGTAAACTCCAGCCTACTTTTTACACGCGCATTTAGCCAAATAGGCTCCCCTTCACACGTGACTCCTGCCCGGGAGTTGCTTGTGGGCTGGGCCCTAAGCCCAAAGTTTCTAAACAGGCCACAAGTTTTCATATATAAATTTTTTTCTTCTAGGTCATATTTTTTTGTGGTCCCACGCTAGGGATGAGCATTTGATACTAAGTACCGGTACCGTTACCGTACCGAACCGTTACTGTACTGATAGATTCGGTACTGGTACCCATTTTTCTATAAATTCGGTATCGGTATTTTCGGTACCGGTATGGTACCGATACCACTTTGTAACGGGTACCCGTACCGTACCGATATCGTACCGAACCGTTACCCACTTTTTCATAAATTCGGTACTGTTATTTTCGGTACCGGTGCTGGTACGGTACCGATCTCATCCCTACCCCACACCCTTGTTTAGCCCGTTAACCCTATTGGGCTGGCATTATAATTTTGACGTCGCATGCCTAAATCTGAACCATTAAGTGCTGAACCATTAAGAGCTCTGAATGGTTCAGCATGGTTTTATAGCTGAACCATTAAAAGGCTTGTAGAACCATTAAGATGTGGGTTTTCAACTAAACAAACACCCTTACCTCTGTCCCATTCAGAAGTAAGCTTCTTAATGAACCAAACAACCCTAAGACAATTCAGTAAGTTAGTAGAAGATAAACCACTTGATCGGTCATGACATATATATATTTTTTATATTCATTTTAACTAGTGGAAAATTTTTGAGATGTCAAATTACAAGAAAGTATAACATTGAATACCCCTGTTTATAGAACATTATGCCAGCGGGATCGAAGCCTCCGCATAAAATTTTTCATGTGGTATCTCTTCGGAAGCTTTACATTGTAATCAACTGTTATGATCTCTACGGTTTCTTCAAATTCCTTCACACAGGTTTCCACCGCCATAGAATCAACGCCGCCCAAGACATACAATATCTTATCCTCACTATCATAGTGAACAAAGTCAACTCCCAAGAGCCTAGATACCAGCTTCTTTATCTTCGGGATATCACTTTCATTATTAAAGTATCCCAGAAAAATCCCCTGAAATGTACACAAAAAAAATATATATATACATAAAATAAAATAGTTCCAATTTAAAAACCGTTTTACACTTGAAGAAAATAAACAACTATAAAGCTGAAACATTTAAAAGTTCCAATTTAAAATTGAAACCCTTTAAAAGCCCTTAGCAACTAATCTTGCTTTAAACAACTACTAAAGGGGCTTTGTCCTAGCGATACCCCGGTGACTTCCAAATGGGAGGTCACCTGTTCGAATCCGGGTCATAGCAAAAAAAGGGTATGTGGTAAGGCCTAGGGGTTTACCCAGTTGGGGGTCCTGCCAGTGGCGGAGCTTGAAGAAAAACGTTGGGTGGGCTGAGATTTTTTTTCCTATTAGGGGGCCGGAACTATAAAATTTTCAGCCGAATACGTATAAATTAACACCACTGAACGAAAAATCGGCCGAATACGTATAAATTAACACTACTGAGCGAAAAACCGGAGGGGGGGCTCACTATCCTTCGCCCCTGGGTCCTGCTGGGGTGGGCTGCCTTGCATGTATCTAGGTGTTGCCGTTCCAAAAAAAAAAAAACTGAAACGTTTCTAAATGACTTTGGTCCTCCACTCCACATGAAAAGAAACAATAATAAAAATGAAATAGAATTTGTAATGGGATTTAAGAATCTTGTAAACCGAATTTGTATGAAAGACAAATAATGGGATTTTAGAAGGTTTTACATACGTACTTTGTAAAAGGTGTCACTATTCTGCTCTTCAATATATTCCAGCTCCATACATGATGCATCCAAGTGTCGGGATTCATGAGATTTTGTCCATCCTTGTAACTCTTTGACAATGTGTGTGATATCAATATTTGGAGCTTAATCGGTATCCATAATTACTTCATACGGGAACTTAATTACCTGTATATGGAATGCTATCACCAAACCATCTCTTTATCAAATCAGGGGTTGACTTGAAAAATTCACGACGGCAAAGATAGTACACTCCTGTGCTCAACTCAAATTCGGACAAATCTCCTCCAATCACTTCTTCCATTTTAATCGTCTTATTTTCCCACTTTTCTACTTGCTCTACTTTATCACGATCCATATACACAAGGCTGGCACCACATTGTCTTACTATCATTCCTTTCTTCACATGGATAGACACATTAATTTCATCACCAGCGTCTAACATGTTACCAATTGGCCAATAACTTAAACACGTAACATCTTCATCAACTCTGGGTTTGCAATACACAATAGGGTTGTATATCCATGTAACCCCCTTCGTTTTGTTTCTGATTCTAGTGAATAACCACCAACTATCTTTATCCTTGGATCGTGACAGTCGGTATAAGCAACTAACATTTAATCCTTGGATCTTGTGTTTCTTTGAACGCAAAGGCACACGAAAGGATAAGAATCGGCGTGCTGATGTACGCTTAAACGTTGTCATGCTTTGATCATTTATGCCTTGGAGATATGTGCTCCTTATACCATATTCGTACAACATCTATGACACAAATTGCAGAAAAACCAGTTAGTTTGTAGGCATGACATAGATAAATGTTTTTGCGTACTTTGGTATTCATTTGAGAAAAACTAGGAGATACAACCTGGATATGCCAAATTCTGCCTTCAGTAATGTCATCACCAACCAGGTCCACCTTATCATCTTGATATGCTTTTATCCATTTCATATGCCCGAGAGCTGCTTCATCAAGTTCTTCTATGGCCACCAATTTAAAAAGGCCTTCAACTTCAGAGAGTTTTAAACAACCTTTATATCCAAACTTCTGCAGTCTGAAACGACCTGACTGGAATGTTATTTTCTCCAATGATTTACACTTAAATGTATACAACTCCTCTAGTGTACTTGGGAGACACATAATAGACTTGAGGTTTTTACAAGAACTCAAGTTGAGTACCCGAAGCATTTTAAGATCAATGTTTTTGGGCATGAACTCAAATAGGTTACCTCTTAAACTCATGCCAAATAATGCGCCATTGAGTAAAACACGAAGGTCATTGTCATACTCAAGGTTGCAATAATCAAGAAACAAAAACTTTAACGACTGTGGTAAGGAAAACACCGATTGTTCTGGAATTTCTCCACCAGTAAACAAAGCTTTTAATCTTTCATGTTGATTTACAAGCTTCTTATTCAATGAAGCCTTCCACAGTTTTTCACACCCTGCCAAGTTAAATAGAGCAAGACTCTCAAGGTCACCTATGGTTTTACAAACATGAGTCAGATTTCTACAGCCCCAAAGAATCAAAGTCTCAAGATTAGGGAGCCAACAGAGCTTGTGGATACTGAGAAGTTTGGTAGAATCAGTAAGATTTAGAATCTTCAGCGACTTTAGAACCTATTCCAAGAAAAAACAGTTTCAGTTTATGATGGTGTATTCAGATGAAGATTGTCTAAAACAGAGAAGCTGAAAGGTCATTTGATAAACAAAAAGCTTAATTTCTACCAGGGGCGGTTCAAACTTTTCCATGTTTCCTCCAGTCATATCTATAGCCACCAAGAAGTTGCTCATCAATAAGCTTGAGGGTATTGTCTTCAAATGAAATCCATGCCAACACAGCCATCTTAATTCTGGAAAATTTTTGTAGTACCCACTGAGTTTCACATAATTGAGCTGGAGCAATTTAAGTCTGTGCATCTTTGCAAGCGAGTCTGCATTAATGGCTAATGCCTGAAAATTTACCATGAAGTGACAGAATTAGCATATATCAGTAGTCCTCATATATGGGATTAAATGCACTTAAATTTAAAGTTAAATGCACCAAACATATATGAAGTATCACAATTCAAGACATTACATCTAAAATAGCTAAACAAATTGATAAGCATCAATCGCGGAAGTTATATTCTTAACCAGCCAAAATTGTAATTTTGATGTTTCCTTAGTTATGAGAGTATATATTTAGAATTATTCGAGTGTCAACTCCGGGAGAGACTACCTCCCATAAGTCATCAGGATCTGAGATGTTTCTTGCTAATGTTACTGTATGACAATTATGGTCTACTGAGGTAGTCAATTTTTCTCTAAAAAATACCACACATTAACTTCTTTGGCCTACCTTTGTCCCTTTCTTTAGCTTCCGCATGTCAACTGCTAGACCTTCAATTGTTTCTGAACCCTATAAAGAAAGGCATAAAAAGAGAATAAGCTTGTTGAAAACTTGAATCAGGTGGTTATGAAATGAAAAATATTCATAAATATACATCTAAAGAGAATCTTACGTCTCCTTTTGTTAACACATGATATGCTTCATCACTGCACACTCTAGTATGTTTTGTAGGATCATTGGACTCTTGACGAACTATATTTCTTCCCATATCTTGAAGCAATTGATGCATCATCAATTTCTTATTTGATGATACAGTCAGAAGGCACCTATTGATGAGGGTCATGATCCCTGCTTTTGCATGCCAGTCGTGCTCCAATATCTTAACCACATAATCTTCATCTTTTCCGACAAAGAAAACAACAATATGTAGAAACAACTCTTTGTAACTGGCAAGTGGCAAGGAGTCGAAGCTCTTTTGTAGTACACCTTGAATTTTACAATCAAGGTCTCCTTTCAATGAACTCAGTGAATTTAGTCTACTTCTCCAAATTTCTTTTATGCTATTTCTGTCCCTTGGGGAATCGGCACTAACAAACAGAGAAGAGCCCAAAACTTTAAGAGCAAGTGGATTTCCTCCACAATATTGTGCCAACTCTACCACAAGGTCGCTAAAACCTTCCAATGGAAGTTTGGATCCAAATGCATGACAGCTTAGTACCTCCAATGATTCATGTTCATTCATCAATGTGAGTTCATGCACACGGCACCTCCAAGATATGGACTCAAAACATGAATGTATATCTAGAAGCCTAGTTGTTACTATAATCTTGCTTTGTGTATGGGCAACATTCGTTCCAAGTAATGCGCCTAACTCATCATGTTCGTCAATGCCATCTAGAACTATAAGCACTTTTTTCATTTCTAAGACCTCCTTAATCTTAGTCGTACCCTCAGCAACAGAAGATGCCATTTTATTCTTGCCTCCTAATATTTTTGTGAGAAGTTGATTCTGTAGCCCAAGTAAACCATAAGTTTCTTTGAAGTACTTTCCAATATCTTCAAGAAAACAACTGTTTTCAAAGTCGTGCTTGTTTGAGTTGAATATATATTGGGCCAGCGTTGTCTTGCCACTACCTCCCATTCCACAAATCGCTAGAACGTTAGTATTGGAGTGCTCATCTTTCAACCAGGAATTGATATCTTCAGCCCGAGTCTCCATTCCAGTTAGATGGGTTGGAGTACTAATAAGTTTCAAATCTAGTTCATAATGAACTGTATCAACAACATTTGCAATAAAATGTGTTTCAGGCCTGGAACAAAAGAAGCATATTGAGCATTCAGATTGAGAAATTTGAATTTAACTACTTTAGTTATCATTTAACCATCATGTACTTCTCTTTGCATGCATGCCAAGAAGTATAAGCCCAATATAACTATATAGACTTCAACCTTTCTAAACGATAGCTTATTTGATCATCTTCCGGACATGGGAGCATATTTAAGTTAAATTACTATGGCAAATATAAATGAAGAACGGTTTAGTAAAGCGTAAATTATAGGGATGAAGAGAGAAATCATACCCTGAAGCAACCATGCCACTCAAATTAGCAACCTCTCTTAAGGCTGACTTCCACTTACTCACATTGACCTCTGTCCATTTTGACCCTTCAATGGCAAAACTTTGTCGCTGGTTCCTGACGTCTGAAGGATCAACCTTATAAAAAACCGGCAAAACGAAATGATTTCCCTTTCTATTTTGTTCAAGGATCAACGAAAGCTCCTGAAGGCACCATCTGGATTTGGCATAGTTTTCTGACACGATAACAATAGAAGCTCTCGAATTTTCGATAGCTTTAACAATTTCGGGCTCCAAATCTCGACCTCTTCTGATTTCATCATTATCCCTAAATGTATGAATTGCTGCTCGTTTTAATGCTGCATAGAGATGATCTGTAAAAGAATGACGAGTATCTTCACCTCTAAAGCTAAGAAAAACATCAAACCTTGTTTGATTTGGGCGAGAAAAAGCCATGGATGAAGAAGTAGAAGCCATTGAAAATAAAGGTGTGTGATAAGAGAAGATAAGGGGAATGTTAATATAGAATGCATAAAAGTCAAGGTCTTCTTATTTTCAATTATATACTTAAAACCTCACATGGGTACGTGGGATCGGAGAAGAAACATGTGAAGTGTGAACGGTGGACCAGTGATGCTCACTCAGCTCTGAGATCAAAATTTCCACAAGTCTGTATCCCTACAATACGTATATTTCCACATTATCAATATTTTTTACATTATACTATACTAATACTCAATCACAAGTGTCCGACCAAAATTAACCCTCAAGTTTATAGTTTGACAAAATCATCCCTCCACTTTCTAAATATTAACTTTGACCCCCTCAAATTTTATAAGTTTCAAATTTTAAGTTTACCTCCTGTAATATATATATAATGATTTTTTTTCTCAATGCGTTTGTTTGTTTTTTTTCTTTGTTGATGCCCCAATGTAAATTTTGTTAAAAACGGTGTCGTATTCAAAATAAAGTATTTTTTAGGTATCGTGGGTTAACTGTCAACCATGAAGAATGAAACCGAAACCGACTGAAAAATATCGATACCGTTATCTAACTGTCTTTTATTAATGTTTTGACCTCCACAACCGAGTCGCCGTAACTTCATACGTTTCTTTTATGAATTTTATGGTTCCCGTCGTGGGGTGCGGGGCAAAATTTATTTAAGCACATTTCTTTTTGTGCTTAGTCGTTAATGTCACCGTCTCAACCGTTTAATTTCTGGTTCCCGCCGCGGGGCGCGGGGTACAATTTCTGGTTTATATTTAATAATCAAAATTTCTTTTATAATAAATTCATTTTATTTTTGTATTATTAAAACTAATACAATATATTTCAAAAAACATATTTTAATATATTTAAATTTGAGAAAAATTAAAACTGGTAATTAACAATATTAAATATTACATAAACTAGGTTATATACCCATGTATTACATGAGATTATTTAATAGAAAAATAAAAATATAATAACGTGTAGGGAAAATTAGATTTCAAATTTTATATTAGAATTTAAATTAAGCAATAATTAGAATTCAAATTTTATATTATTTTAAAAAAAACAACATTAACATAATTAGATTTCAAAATTCAAATTTACTTAAAATAGGAAAATTAGAAGATTTTAGTGAGAAAAAATATGGTGATGACACGTGACATTATTTGGAATCATTTATTAGAATTAGGATTGCGGGTTGGTCTAGGTTTTGTTTTTCTTTTCTTTTTTCGGATTTACCATCATTTAACAATTATGTAAATGCGGGGTTGGTTTGGGTAGAATAACCAAATGCACCAGCCTCGCCAATGTGGCCCTTCACAAGGTCTCAGTATTAGGGGTTTTCTTTAAAACTCGAATACTTAAAAAATCTATAAATAAAACAAAATGTATTATATAATAAACAATGTTTTATTCAATAAGACGCATAACATGAATTTATAGGTCAATTTTTTTAATATTTGTAACCGAATGTAACTCATCGACATACTAATTATTAAGAAGTTTAAAAAAATTTGTCGGTTCACCTAGCCACGAACCGACTCACGTTGAATATGAGCTATGTTTCTGACTCAAGTTGAAAATTATGAACCGAGTCATCACAACTTGATTTGTAATGAACTCCACCCGACTTGAGGTTTACCCATCTCGCTTATGCTTGTTGAAGAACACTGTTTTAAACGAATGGTGAAAAAGAGTTGATTGTGAATAAGAAACTGATATTGCAGGCTTTATGGTTTCTCTATTTTTGATTTTACTTTGAATTTGGCGTAATTTGGGAAGGGAAGTTCACATATTATGTTACTCTTGGTGTGAAAATGGAAGCTTGGTAGAGATGAAAATTGAAGCTTGCTTCTAATTTGTAAATGAAACGAATTTAGGTGTCTTCTAATTGTAGTGTTTTTGGTGGTGGTAGTGTTGAGACTACTAAAATTATGTTTAGATAAGTTGATTATTAATAATTACTAGGTTATAGTCCCGTGTATTACACGAGTTTGAATAATAAAAAACGTCAAACAATATAGAGTTGTGAACCGGCAAAACTCAATGCATCAAGAACATCTAGATAAAACATGTGAAGGAAATCAAAATTGAGCGGTATCCCAATTCAAGTGATATACAAACCATTCCAACCAATAGTCAAATTTAGCTAAAACAGAAACAGATCAAATGGGTCGAAAGGTTCAAAAGTCATCCAAAGTTTATTTCAATGCATAAAACCTATTAATTTATTTCATTAAAATAATACAACTTTATCATTTATAAATATCTTTTACAAATGTCTTTTGAGTCACAGAAAAATACAAATCACATGTTTGTTCCAATCCATGTAGCTAAATATTTTTCAATCAATCATCTCTGACCTTTCAAAACAAAACAGATCTTCAAGTTATTAATCCGAGATTTGAAAAAAATTGATATGAACAAACCAGAGAGGAAAAGGTCATATTAAAAAATTCCTTACTATATTTTGTAACTTAAAAAAGAAAACATATACCTGTTCTGTTCTATCACCATGAATAGTGGTGGCAGGGCAGCCATTCATGCATCAGCCCTTTTTTAGTCTCCCCAAAAACAAAACCAGTGTAAAAGTGATTGCTGCAGATAATTAAATATAACAAGACAAGTCATACTTTCTTGTTGAAAAATTGTAAAATGACAAAATGTCAGTAACTTTGGTCGTATCTAGGCTTTGAAAAATGACAAAAATCTACTCAAAATATATTTAAAAAATCCATCTGAAGATGATTCTTTTGGCAAAATTCTCAGGCATTCCTACTCTCTTATTCTCTTAATTTGTAACGCCACCGACGAAATTTAAACCCTCAAGTTTATTATATTTATCAACTAAACTCTTAATTTTATAAAACTTTCACTAGACCCCCTTTGTTATATATAATATATTCTTTTAACCATATTACTTTTTTACTAAATTTTATTTTCCCTAATAACTTTTGTTCGTTAACTTTTTTTCTTTTAAATCGTTAAATATATATTTTAGAAATCGTTAGTTATATCGAATGTTGGTAACGTGTTGGTACCTAGCAGAATGAGACGTCACCGACTGAAACACAGCGGTATCATTATATAACTGCCTTTGTTACTAATTTTTTAACGAGTTTATCGTGTCAATTTGATCTCCTGTTTACTTCGCAACGTTTATTTTATACATTTTTTTGTGCCTAGCCATGTTAATGTGATGCCTCAACCGTTTAAAGTTTATCCATGGAAAAAATTCTCAACTTTACTTCCTAAATTTCTAAACTCTCAAGTTTACCCCTCAAATTTTGTAAAAAATTACTTTTTCCTATTTTTATTTTGTTTTTACATTAATTTCGTAGGTTTCTATCACGCGGGCTTAATTCATAACTTTTTCAAATATTCCGTCGAGACGTTTTTTTCTCTTTGCGTATTTAAGTACAGCTAATGTCCGTCGCAACACGCGAGGTTAACTAACTAGTTTTTGTCATTTTACGACTCTGAAAGTGACAAAAGCTTTGAATTTAGGGCCATTTTCACTTCACAATTTCAAAAAGTATTTTGCAAAATCAATATAAACAGAATCAAATTTTTTTTTATTTTTTTATTTTTTTTTTTCGAGTGGTCCTATTTTTCATTCCAATCAACAAGGCAAATTACATAAGGATAGCAGGTAGACGGGCAACAAACTGCGCCGCCATCCCCTTCTGAATGGAAAACCCTAATCTATTTGGATGACCTCTAAAGTTTTTAATACTTGGGTGGCCTATGTATAAGTTATCTTTTAATAAACAATTTACCATCAAATATTACCTAGCCATGAACACCATTGACCCTTTGTGCATGTAGAAGATCCATGAGATGGCTTCTTTTATAACTTTCGTGTACATATTCAACTCTCTGAACAATCAAATCACTACTTGAACCAACTCTCCTCACAGCCAAAAATATACAATTTGCAACGCCAGTCTCTGCATATTAACCAAAACCATTTATGAATTACACATTCGGTCTTACAAAATTGCATCATTACTACATAAAACGCTAGGAAATGAAATTTGTATCTCCTTGGGGAAAGTGGCACTGTTATTGAACGATTTTTCTTATTTATAGAGCATTCTGTCAGCTTCATCTAAAGCTAAATACCTGATGAATTGTAGGGAGACACAGGCCCGCTCTAACAGGTCTACCAGCCGACCCACAGGGTTAGCAACAAGAATGTCAACACCTCTTTCTAGCTCACGAAGCTGACCTGATAAAAATTATTAAATTAAAGTTGATAACAGAATGGACTTTGAAAGAAAATTATAAGAGTTAATTGCATAAATGATCCCTATGGTTTGATCAAATTACATGTTTGGTCCTCGGGTTTTAAAAACTGTAAATTTAGCCGAAACTTTTGAGACCTGATTGCGCCTTTAACCCATAATCTTAACACCAGTTAGTTTTTAACGGAAAGTTAGCCCATGTACCATCTACGTGACTTACGATTGCAAACTTAACTCTAAAAATAAGTTAAAATCAGTAAAAAATATTAAAAAATAATAAAAAATTGGTAAAAATCAGTAAAAATTTAATAAAAATCACTAATCTTTTGTTGATTTTTTCTCATTTTTAATGATATTACTCATTTTTAAGATTGATTTTGCAATCGTAAGTCATGTGGATGTCACATGGGTTAACTTTCCATTAAAAAACTAATTGGTGTTAAAATTAGGGGTTAAACACGTAACATGTCTCAAATGTTTGGCTAAATTTGAAAATTTTAAAACCTGGGTACCAAACATGCAATTTTAATCAAATGATATGGATCATTTACGCAACTAACTCAAATTATAAGTTAAAAGATACAGTCATTATAGTTACCACACCTGTTGATTAGTTGAGGCTTCACCATAAGCAATAACCACCTTTACCCTAGTTTCATAAGCAAATTTCTTAACTTCTTCATGAATCTGTATATCAAAATAACATAAAAAAATAATAATAATAAATAAGTCCTTCAAAAACAATATAAAATGGAAGCATTAGAAAAAGGATAAAAAATAACATACTTGACATGATAACTGCCCGATTGAAACTCATAAGCAAAATCCATCTAAAAATGTCAAGAACCACTACTAGACGATTTTCCACTTGCTGTATTGAATTAATGAAGCTTTTCTTTCCACAGTTGGCAAACGGATTAAAAAGCCGATGGAAGTCCTACAGAACACTGATGGGTTTTTGTATTAAAGATTTAACTATAGATTATCATCTATATGTACTATCTACTGAGTGGTGTAAAGGACATTTATATTGGGTTCTAATGTAACCCCCAAACACGAAAGTTCTCACGTGTTGGATGTACTCATTCACAAGCAGTTCTTAAACATAACATGTCATTAATGCAGTGGAATAAACGTCGTTACATTGTACTAAATTGTCAACAAACTAAAACTTTGTTCAACATCATTAAACTAAATGGACGGCAGATTCTCTCACGTCGGGTAACTCTTTAGAATAGCCAAGCATCATCCACTCATCATCCTTCTAAACCTTAACCTGACAAGCATACTAAAAGTCAGCTAACACTAGTGACTTCAAGTCTTTCATACGTTTTAGGAAATGGTTTTATCATTCGTTCATTCATTAGGGTTTAATCATTCATAAGAAAATAGGGTTATTCATTCATCATTCAAACATTTAACCATTCGAGCATCGTAAGATATAATTTAACGGAACATTCAATCATCATTTAACATTCATTTAATCATTCGTTAAGTCACACATTTACTGTCAAAATCTGTGTCATCACTCCTTCCGTTCATTTCATTATGTTTCTAATTCTTTCATCGCCCTCATGACTCATAGGTCCATAAGGTAATTTCATCGCCCTTACAACTCATAGGTCTGGTAGTTTCAGCGCCCTCACGACTCGTAAGTCCGTAAGGTTCTTCGACGAGTGTGGCACTTATGTACACAACACCGTCGGAATATTAATTTAACCTTTGCGGGTGGTGTTAACCCCAAGTGACCGTCACCACAACCTTCGCCGGTTGTACAACCGTAATTATCATTGGTAGGCTACATAGCCACTACCCCTGTTATACTTACGGCACTATGGCTTTCCCAGATGTTGCCATAAGGCTGGGGATGTACATTGTCACACCCCCGCAAGCAGCGGAAACACTTGAGTGCGACGAAATTGAATTAGAGAACACAAGGCAATAAAGAAAATTAATATTGAGATTTCATCAACATTAAATTGATTACATGTGTCTCAAAATAACCAAAGATAACAATCTTGATCAAACAATACAACTTTAAAATAAATCATAAGTCTTAAATTGATAACTAGGCCATCCTATGTGAGCAAATCCAAAGTCTATCCTTACGCGTTATTTCCTGAAACATGTAATAAACGGGTCAACTAAACATAGTTGGTAAGATGCATAGGTTTAGATAAAAGCATAATAAAATATTTTATACAATTCATTAACAAGATTCAAATAAATACATTATCAAGCAAGCACGTATGTAGATAATAAAATCAATCAAAGAATACCAAAAGAATAACAATGTGGCACAACCCCATGGCTGTCCTAGATAGATGGCATAATCCTCAAGATTACCCATAAAGTTTATAGTTCCCTCGTGTTTGAACAAGAATGAGTCAAAGCCACGAGTAGTTCAATGTTTGCGAAAGATTATGATTATCATGTTGAACTTGTTAATAAGAAGTTTAGTTGAACGTCTTGCTATGTTTGAATTGTATTTGATAGAAAACGTGTTTTTGATATGTTTACATGTGACACCCCAAAAGATTAGAAGAAAATGGGCTATGAATCTCACCTTGATAATTAGAGAGGAGGCGGGTCTATAGAATTTAAGAATTGAATAAGTTTAAGGAATTATCGTTACGCGAAGAGAAAGTTTGAATGAGAACGACGAAGGAGGATAGGTGGTTGCATAATAGAACATGATAATCCACCTAGAGTAGTACATCCAATGAAAAGATTCCCAGGAAAGAGGGGTCGGTCGCAAAGGACTCGTTTAGATTACCGCATCTTTCCTAGCCAGAACCGTTCATTTGTCATATACGTACATCGTAGGCTTGGATAGGGTTCTAATGCATTCAACACCTTAGATTATGAATAAAATATTTTTAAGAAAAGAAAGTCAAAGAATTAAGGATGCTCAAATGTTAGAAGATTAGGGTTAGTTTTGTAAAATTCAGATTTGGACAGATTGTGTTGCTGAACTTTAGGCAACTTTTAAAAATAAAAAAAAATTCCAAAAATTCTAATATTCTCCAGATCTTTAATTTAGGTTATAATAAACAACTTTTGTTAAGAAATATTTTTAATTTAGGCAACTTAAATATCCCAAAATCGTGACACAAGATCAGAGGTCCAGAATAGACCTTTTTGTCTTGATTTCTCATTTTTGGGAGTATTACAAAGAGTTAGGATGTCAATTATACATGGTTTTAAAGAATATTCAATAAACTATGATTTGAAAAAATATTGAACACTATTGGATTTATATATTGAGAGATATGGTCCCGGAAAGTAATGAGAAATATTCTGTCAAAACGTCAGAATTGACCTTTACCTCTAAACAAATACGTTTGAAAGCCTTAAACTTATCGAAAAATTACGAGGTTAGATTTTATGGAAAGAAGACTCTTTAAAATTGCTTTTAAGTTCAAGAATCAACCTTTTTGGTTAAGTAATGGCCATGATATGGCCATTCAAAGTCGACACAAGCATTCTGTCGAGACAAGGATGAAAGAGCGAAAGACGAACTAGCTTACCTTGTTGTTGCTATTTCTTCTTGGATGGAGGAGGGTGGCTTACGAATTTTGTAGGGGATTAGGGCAGAGATTTGGCTAGTAAAAGTTGTAGCAAAGTGTGAAGAGAATGGGGGAATTCAGCCTTGTATTTATAGTTGTAGGTTAAGGGGTTTAAGTATGAAAGACTTTGGGAACAAGTTTTAGAGTTTCAAGGGGTACAAAAGGGGAAGGAGGCCAAAATTTTCATGTGGGTTGGGGCTTAGGTTTCACAAATGGGCAAGTGGGTAAGGGTCTTGGGTCGTCTTGACCCATGGATGGTCCAAACGGTTCGTTTACGCGCAGTTTGATCGTTTTTTGAATTTCGGTGTTTATTTAAGGAAAGTTTTGTAAATGAAAGTTGTTTTATTTTATTAAATTGATGTGTTAGTCATTTTAAAACATAATTTAGTGTCATAAAGGATGTATTTGTTGGTTGTGGACGGTACGGAGTCAAACTGCGGTTTAGAAGACGAACGGATACGTATAGGCACTAACTAACGTACTAGGGCATTAATTTGAATTATGTGACAACTTGAATGAGTTAAATAACTATGTTAGGCACATATGGTTGATAAATTGCCATTGAATTAGTAGTGGGTGAGTTTTCGTGTCGATAAACGAGTTTTTAAATGGTTTAACGGTCCAAGTTTCAATTTAAGGCAATTCCAAGCGTTGCAGTCAACATGTGACCATGCAATAAGTATGATGTGCATGAAATACGTATGTTTTGAGTATGATGTGAACACGAGCTATGATGAGGGTTTCAAGCTTCATTAATTCACGAATATAGTAAGCGTTACAAGTACGCGAAAAGCATAAATGTTACAGTCTCCCCTAGTTAAGGGAATTTCGTCTCTGAAATTCAACTAGTAGAGACGGTGATAACTAGGAAAGGATATGTTATGATATACGTTGATTAAGGCTAGTTATTGATCCGACGCCTAGTCCCACTTCCAATGCACCATTAGTGTTTATATATAGGGTGTACCGCAGCTAACCTACCATAGTTTTGGTGCCTTGGAAGCGTACTAGCCACCTATCAAGACTACCACTAACACGGATAATGTTGGGTGGCATGATTCGAGTTCAGGAATTGGTCATGGGTAGCTACATCGTAGAATTTCACTTCACACCAATCTACCCATAAATTCACAATTACTTTCGCGACCACGATCGTCAATTTACCTTACACGGGTGTGATATGTCCTCTATGCACCTATAAAGTGATGATAGTAATGTAGACGAAGATTACGAATAATATCGAAGGGCAGTGAAAACATGTTGTTTGGAGATTTAAGAAACATGTTATGCATATTTAGGAGTAGTGTATAAAGTGTGACATTCACATAGCAATCCACAAAATGAATCTTGAATAATAATACATCCAAACATAGTGCAAATTTTATGAGCAAACATGATTCATTGATAAAAGAAATCAACCTAAGTCTCAAGATAGAGTCATCCAAACAAACATAGAATTCAAGTTTTGATGAACCAAGGTCACAAATTAAGAAATCAAATAAGTAACATAGTTATCATGTCTCCCCTAGTTTAGGGGATTTCATACCAAAACTTAACAGTGGGTTCACGTCATCTTGAGCAGCAGGGTCTTCACGTGCCCCTAAGACAAAAACCCGACCTTGAGCAGCTAGATTGTTAACAGGGTGAAGTTTGGGAGAATAGTTTTTTTTTTTTTTGAGGTGGTCAAGGCCATCGCATGTATAGCAGGCCCTAACATAGTTGACAGGTGCAGGGTTGGTGATTGTGGCATTATTGGTGTTGGTTCTGTACAAGTCGGGTAGTACGACGGCGAGTTGCTGTGTGAGGAGGGTGGCTATGGCAGTACTATCAGCAGTGGAAGAAGTGTTGGTGGTATCGCCATTATTAGAAGCGTACTAGCCACCTATCAAGACATAAATGAAATATCATAAAAGTTCAGAGTTAAATGCGGAAGCGGTTTATGTAAAATAGTTACTGCGCAAAACAAACACGCCCAAGTTTAGTTTAATAAAAGCAAGTTATTTGTTTTAAATGTTTGCATAAGAACGCAATGACAGTAGGACTCCATGCATGTCCTAGGTGTGCAACATGTGCCTTAGCGACCTGAGAAACATGTAAGAAAAAGTGTCAACACGAGGTTGGTAAGTTCACTGGTTTGTAAGTAATATGCTGTTTGTGTGTTTGTAGGATCCACATGCGTAAGTCACACCTATTGCTAGCTAGACAATGTACAAGTTTCTCTAAGCGCTTGCAACCGAAGCTGGCTGTTTGTGTTTGAATGCCTCCTGCCAGATCTATCAACCATGGCGAATGTGCTTAGGTCAATATTACACCCGTTCGACCTCCAATCGAACTAGACGACTAGCTCGGGTGAGGTTTGTCAAACCCAGTAGTACTACCAAACATTACCTCGCTAAGTCCATATTAACGGTTCGATGTGAGCTCTTTCATGATAGAGTTTACGCGTAAGTACACAAGTGGTAGTGAAATACTATGTGATCCATGTTTGTTTGTGTACATGTTTCTCCCCAACGGAAAAACAAGTAAACAAATGTTTTTCTGCAAGCATGTTTCTCCCCAACGGGAAAACAAGTAAAAATGATGTTCGTTTGTATGCATGTTTCTCCCCAACGGGAAAACAGTTAAAATGTTGTTCGTTTGTATGCATGTTTCTCCCCAGCGGGAAAACAAGTAAAATGATGTTCGTTTGTGTGCATATTTCTCCCTGATTTGTGTAAGCGTAGAAGTTAGCACCACACAAGGATGCAACAAAAACCACAATTGGTTTGCATGTGAACGGTCTACAAATGCCCTAGAATTATAACCATAATAGTTAGGGACATATGGGATTTTGTGACGATGACACAGAAGATTTGAACGTCATAGAATATACTTAGGATCAAAGGCGAACTTATCCACGGAAATAAGGATTTCTTAATATAATAAATAAGATAAAAGTGTTTCGTGTCGAGCGTCTCTAATTACAAATAATTAAATATAATCGTGCGTTTGTACCATAAATAAATGGCCTAGGAAAATAATATAACTTATTATATTATTTTTAAACTCGTAGAATTAATACGATAATCATTCATGTGGTAAAAATAATAAATATATTATTTTATTCAGGGATATAAACGTGGGTAATAATATAAATAATTATATTATTTATAAGTTTGAAGCATGACATGAAAATTAGTACTGTGGTGAAAATAATATATATATATATATTATTTTTATTTGGAGTTGCGGGTTTGAGTAATAATATAAATATATTATTTTATGAGTGGGAAAAGGATATTAAAAACGGGTTATAAGACCAAACCCGAGCCTACGTGCGGTTTTCGGGTTCGAAACATATCAATATAATATAATAATAATATAGGGTTGGGATTTATTTAAATATAATACTAAAAAATCAGAAATAAAAATAAAAGTGGATGGAGAGACTCGAACCCGGGTCTCTCCCACAACAGCCACACACTCTAACCAGTCCCGCCCGCTAGGGTTTCGCAACAAGTCCCGGTTCCAAAAGATTTTAACAACAAGTTCCAGTGGGTTCTTCCCTCTTTGTAAAACGAAGCCAAACCCAACCATTTACCAACGAATTCGACCACGATTTGCATCAAATGCATAGGGGTTTTGGAAATCGGGGGTGTTGCGAATGTGTGTGCAGATTTAATTGAAAAATCGTCATGTTTAGAGCCGTTAAATTCCTGTTTTGAAACCCGAAACCCTAGATTAAGAACACGAATTTGATTTGAATGATTTTGATAATAAAAATTCTGGAATCATAGGGCTTTCAAAGAGTCAAGGATTGCGAATCTAATGATATAAATTAATTGGATTTAAACAGGTTCTATAGTATGGGCTCGATTAAACTGGTTTCGCATGAACCCTAGAATCTGGTTCATGCTTAATTCGATTATATAAGCCCCTAAAAGGTTAGGGCTTTTGTTCTAAAGATAAAAACGAAACTGAGGAGGTGTTTGATTACCAAAATTAAGTTTGAATTGGTGGTTCCCGACTAAAAGCACAATCGCGGTACAATGGGTTGGACTCCGGCGTCTCCCGCTGCGTCTCCGGTGGACTTGGTGTGTGCAAATGCTCAAGTGGAGTTCGAATGTGGTGTGCAGGTGATCAATTTGTGAGAGTAACAGAAGAATCAAACCAATTTGATAATGGTCGATGATGGCGTCGACGGTTATGGGTTTAGTGCCAATAATTGGGTTTAATTCGATCACAAATGTTGTTTAAAACCTCAATGGTTCTCGTTTAATGATAATGATCGTGTATGGCAGTTACGATGAAACAAATTTCATGAATTCAAGCTCAAGAACAATAGTTTGACTTTCAAAAAGTCAACAGAAATCATAAATGAGTTAATTACACTTTTAGTCCCTCTAGTTTCCTGTGTTAGAGTTTTGAAAAGGGCAGAATTAGTCCCTAGGGTTTGGATTGAGTTAGTAACATGGTTGTTTGACTTTCTAAAGTGAACAGGAACACAAATATTCTGATTTTGACTTCTAAAGTCATCAAAATCAGGTTTTGTCTAATTACACAACTAGTCCTTGTAGTTTGAGTTAGAATAATTACATAATTAGTCCCTAAGGTTTGAGATAAGTTAACTAGGTTAGGATTTAACTGGATTATGATAACGGAGTTAACCTGGAAAGTCCGGATGTCTCATCTATTGCGGACAGAGAGGAGGAGCCTCTCTTCTCTCTACTTTTTACTCTAATCTATGAATTTCTCTCTTTTGGATAGTATCTAGTGATTCATGAGGTGTGTGAAACCAAGAACCCAAGCCATCTATTTATTGGTTCCAAAATGTGCATTGCACGGCCGTGCATTGGGTTGCACGATCATGCAAAGGCCTCGCGAATCAAAACGGGTACATATGGAAGTGTACTAAGTCCTTGGGGGAGCAAGTAAGGGTTTGCAGGGCCGTACAAAGCAATGCACGAGTGTGCATTGCCCTGCCTGCTCCCTGTTTCGTCTTTTAACTGCTTGTTTGTCTTGTTGTTGACCGATTGTGACTTCTTGGGGGTCAAAGCTCGGGAATGATCCTTCTAGAAGCTTCATTTCTTGGTTTTTTTATTGGTTCTAGCTTTGTTTATCTTTAAGACGTCGAATAACCTGCAATTATAAAATATGAACCTTTTAAGTATCAATTGCTAGGTTATTATTCAATTAGTACCATAATCTAGGGATTATTATGCATGCAAAACATGTATAAATGATGGCACATCAGTGACCTTGGAATTGAACTTCTCAAAGCCAGAACGCACATTTGGAAAACTGACATACAACTTTTCCTCCTTTAGAGTTTCTAGTACTTCTCACAAGTGACAGGGGTGGTCGCCATCACTCTTTGAGTAGATGATCATATCATCTATAAATACTATCACCAACTGATCCAGCATCAGACAACACACTCTTTTCATTAAGTCCATGAACATTATCGGGGCGTTCATCAACCCGAAAGATATCACGAGAAACTCGTAGTGTCCATACCGTGTGCGAAACACGGTCTTCGGTATATCTTCCTCCCTCACCTTCAACTGATGATACCCAGATCGTAAATCAATCTTCGGGAACCAACTTGTGCCTTGTAACTGGTCAAATAGATCATCAATTCTGGGTAATGGGTATCTATTCTTCACTGTTCATTTATTTAGTTCCCTGTAATCGATCTTTCTTCTTTACAAATAGAACCATCTTTCTTTTTTACAAATAGAACCGGATCATCCCAAGGTGAAACGCTCGGTCTTATGAAACCTTTTTCTAGATATTCTTGCAATTTCATCATCATCTCTTTCATCTCCAATGGTGCTAGTCAGTATGGTGCTTTTGCAACGGGCTGGGCACCTGACATCTAGTCAATCTGGAACTATATCTCCCGATTGGGCGATACCTCAGGCAAGTCCTCTAGGAACACCTCCTGATAGTTACACACCATGGATACGTTGTTCAGTTCCGTTACTTCCTTACTTTTGTCAATCACATATGCTAGGTATGCCTCGAATCTGCGCCTTGCAAAACTTTCCGTCTTGATCATCGAAATGACGTTTGGCATCGGGAAAACTCTATCCCCGTAAATCGTGACTTCGCTACCATCAAGAGCCTTGAGTTGAATTACCTTTCGTTTACAAACAATTTGTGCTTCGTTAGCAGCTAGCTAATCCATTCCCAATACCTCCCAACGCTATGACAAACAATCTAGTAAGGAATCTATGGCCATCAATCTTTATCAAGCAATTATGTACAACTTCTATTACTTTCGTGGTTTTACCCACAACAGTTTCTACACTAAAGGACCGTTCTACTACTTATCAATTGTGCACTTTATTCGATTACAGAACATAGAGGCTATGAAACCTTTACGTGCGCCAAAATCAAAGAGTACAGATACAAAGGTGTTGTTAATGATAAATGTACCTGACACCACGTCAGGATTTCTGTCACACCCCGGCCAACGGAGGATTATACGTCGTGGCTGACGCGGTTGTTCATAAGCACGTGATTATCTATTAAATATGATAGTATTTATTATTCAATTTTAAAAGCATTCATTACAATTGTAAATAGGAAAACAAGTATTCAAACATAACATAATAAGATTAAGTTGAACTAAGTCCATGTCCTATGTGATCAAGTAGTGTCCTAAACTGGTGCACCTGAAACATGTGAGTAAATGTCAACTACAAGTAGTTGGTGAGTAACATAGGTTTTGACACCAAACAAAGTTAAGTAAAAAGGATTTGGAATTCAATATGTTCAAAGCTTAACTAAGGCATAAATGTGAAAACATACAAGGTTCCAAAGCGTACAATCAAGCCGTAGTAAATGAAAAACTGGTAAGTACAATCCAACTGATTGTGTTTTGGAAAAAAAGTAGTAAGATGGTACACACAAAACCTGCCAAGGTTTGTGTTAACTTGTATCGGTTTCCGATATAAATGATCATAAAAGGTATTGCCTTAGGCTTGGGTAGCAAGTTAATGATTGTACTGTCCATGAACACACGTATGGTCGCCAAGTAGTTTAGGACATAAAGCACATAGTAAATAGCATGAGAACAGATGGTATTGAATTCTAGTATGTAATGTAAACATATTCCACCATGTGTATTTGTAAACAATAGTAAAGAGAAAGGGGGCTATGAAACTCACTTGAATCAAAGCTGGAAATGTATGAACTTGTAAGGATTGTTAGGCCTCGTGAGGAACTCTCACAACAAACCTACATGCGTAATGATAACCTAAGTTCAATATATGTCTAAATGCTATTTAGGAGACATTGAGACATTTAGGGTTTCCATGGGATTTGTACAAGCTTTGTAGGAAATATATATGTTTATAATGATAAGTGAATTTCAATCAGAATAATGGTAGGTTTGAATTTATATAATTGTTCTAATTAAATAAATAATATAGGAAAGACGTTTAAATAATAATTCATTTGAATTTATTTAAATAACTATTCTAAGATAGTTTATAAATAAATCTTGAAATAGTAATTGGTTAATCAATTTATTTTATGTAAATAAAATAGTTAATTACACTATTGGTTAATGTAATTAAATTTTGTTGATTAATCTAGTAATAATTGCAAAAATGGTTACATAATCATTTAAATGAATTCATTCTAAATAAATTTATTAAGGAATAAATATGTTTTAAGTAGCACTTATTGAAATTTGTATTATTTAAAATAATCATTTGGGTATTTATAAATTTTAAAGTGTTTTAAATAATTATTTATAGGCTTTAAAAGGGTTTAATTAATAATAAGCATAATTAGTTGAAAGTGGTTGTTGTATACTAGAATGGTTATCATTCCAGAGTAGTATCTCCAACAAAAAAGTTCCCATGAAAGAGTTGGCCAGATCATAACCCTCGTCTTTTTCTAGTCAGAACTTTAATGTTTGTTAGATAATTACATACTGGTTTGAAATTTATTCTATTTGCATTCTTAATCAAGTTTAGGGTGTGTTTGGAAAGTATATGGGCTAAAATGAAAATATGAGTTTAGTAACGATAGAAATTAAATATTAAATAATTTAATTTAAAAATAAGGAGTTTTAGTAAAAGCATGATTTTTGAAATTGAAAGTAACAAGAAAGAATAAACCAAGTTTTTAAATAAAAGTTTTGAACAAGTTTAATTAAAATAGGGCTTTTGATCTTGGATAGGTCTATGATTATAACATAAACATGTTAGGGATCATAGATCTAGCTAGTTATGAGGGATTTTTTAAAGGAAAAGTATGAACAAGCAAGAACATAAGAACTTACTTTGAATGGAAGGATTTAAGCTAGAATCTTCCAAAAGATGAGAAGAATGACCTTTAGTAGCTAGAGAACCCTAGAGGATCGTTGAGATGCGAATAATAAATGAGAATAAGGGCTCTATTTATAGGGTAGAATCAGGGGCTTATTCATGAAATTTAATTTGTTGTAAGGACTAGATTGCAAAAAATGAATGATAGTTTTTAATTTCATAACATATACTAACTTAAGTGCTCATAAATTTTATGTTTATGACTCCATTTCATCATAAATGTAATTATATATTTATTTGTTTTATTTATCTTTAGTAATTTAAAACACTAGTAATGTTAATTAACAATGTTATATTTTCATAATAAATTGTTTAAATGGTTTATTTATCATGTGTACATATATATAGTTACATATATATTTATAAGTAGACACATAAAGGATATCAATTCATAATCAAAGCTTGTAAGTTTAAATTTGGTTATTATAACAAGGTATATATATTTATTTCATAACAATCATATAAGTATGTATGCACACTCATGAATTATAATGAATAAATAGTATACTTTCATAAATGTGAATCATAAAATAATGAAATTACAATTTGCTGGAATAGTTAAAATAAAGGTCGGAATTTTCTAGGGATTATAGTCTCCCATTCTTTAGAAAATTTCTTCCCGAAATTGATTAAGAAGAGGGTTCAAGAAAGAGAGATGTGTGTTTGGATTCTCAACTAGTTTTGCTAGTCGGTTTGAGGAACATAGTTGATGACAAGGTTCAGGTCAGGTAATCGCGTCAGGTATGGGTGGTGGTAGAGAATTTTGTTTGAGTGAAAAATAAGGAGAAGATTGCCCTAGAATGATTTTGGACTCAAATGATGGGATGCATCACTTGTAATGAGGATGATAGGAATTTTAAGATCTAAACTTGTTTTGGATATAGTCTAAGATGTTCGAGTAATGTCAGGATTTTACAACTATTGGTCAACGTCAAAGTAATAGGAAACACTATGTGATACGGACAATGTTACTTCTGACAACATGACAGGAGCACTTATATGCAGGATATACAAGCGGTATATTCACTATGCCCTTATCATATACCATTAGTTTCGTTACTTTATATCACCATAGGTTTTATGTCATCACCCATGACAGAATTTACTATGTTTCCATGTGCCGACTTTTATAATTACGTGTGCACCCGTAATTACTCAAATCGTCGTATGGTCCGTATAGATCATTCTATTGCATGTGAGTACAGAGGTGGGGGAAACACCCAAAAACATTTGGTTTATTATTGTTTTCATATATGAGTTGCTAATAAGTAATTGTGTGTCTAGATGGTAAAGTCAATTAGGGAGTAAAGACTAACAAGGTGGCACAACCCCATACATGGGTGCCCTAAGTAGGTGGCATACCCTCCAGGTTACCCATAAAGTTATAGCTCTCTCGTGTTTGAACAAGTATACGTCAAACCCTGAGTAACTTAAAGTTTATAGCTTGCTCGTGTTTGAAGAAGAATACGTCAAACCCCGACTAGCTCAAAGTTTATAGCTATCGATTTTCATGGATAAAGTGAATGATCATGCCTCATGTATATAGTGGACAATTAATTGCACATAATGTAGACAGTCTAGTTTTCGTGTGTAATGTAAACACTCATGTTTCATGTATAACGTAAATAATCTAGTATCATGCGTAATGAAAACAACCAAGTATCATGTATATTGTAAGCAATCAAGTTCCGTCTATAATGTTATCAATCTAGTATCATGTAAGCAATCAAGTTCCGTCTATAATGTGATCAATCTACTATCATGTAAGCAATCAAGTTCCGTCTATAATGTGATCAATCTAGTATCATGTAAGCAATCAAGTTCCGTCTATAATGTGATCAATCTAGTATCATGTAAGAAATCAAGTTCCGTCTATAATGTGATCAATCTAGTATCATGTATGCAATCAAGTTTCGTCTATAATATGATCAATCTAGTATCATGTATATTGTATACATATAACGTGAACAATCAAGTTGTGTGTATAATGTAATCAATTTAGTCTTAGGTATATTATGAACGTTCGTATAATTGATTCTTATGTGTAACATAAACTATCGGATCTTGTCGGTGATCGAGTGTTGCAGACAAGGGTGTTGTTTGACGTTTATGTATCATGTAGGTAGCAGGTGTCTTAAATTTTCAATTTTTTAAGGTTTATATGGGTGGTTAACACCTACGCGAAATGATTTATCTCCTTGAAATGACTAGTAAGCTCATACATTCCCGAAGGTGCAAGATGATGGGAAGGTTTTGCAGGTAATCAGAATAGTGTGATTATGAATATCTAATTTGTGTTTTTTGTTTGTAAATAAACAAGTAATTAAAATTTTCTTTTGTTTGTAAATTAATAAATAAGTGAAATAATAATTTGAGTGGATGGGTAATTGGATTAAAAACCTTTTATTTATTCAATTCAATTATCATAAATAAGATGTTTCAAAAGATAATGATGGCCTTATTGTTTAACGAAATAAAAAAGTCATAACAAAATAATTAATCAAGTTATTATTAAAATGATGAAATATTTGTTGACGCTTTTATAAAACAATTTGCACAGGATGGGTATTAAGTTTCTTTACGAGGTAAAGGGTTTGTAAAGAATTTATAATCTAGATAAAATTCATAAACCAAGGGTTTGATAAAAGTTTTGTTTGAACAAAATAACTACATTAGTTAAATCAGGAAATAAAAAAATAATTAGTTTGCAAGGAAGGTTTAGATGTCAATCATTAAAAAATAATAATAATAACATTTATATTTGGGTAGAGGATATGGGTTTCATTTTAAGTTTTAAGAAAATGTGAAATATAATGTTTACCTAACATCTCAGATAGTTTTCCACTAGGAAGCAGATGAGCACTAAGACGAATATCGTTGTGGTTTTTCGTATTGCAAACTGGGCTTTAGCTCTAGTTATTTCCGTATGTGCATCAAGTATTCCCTTGTATCCATTTCTAGCCTCCGAAACTCTGTTGTCCTTTCATATAGGTGAGCGGTATCAGTGTAACATCCCAAAAATAAAACGACAGTTAAAATGACTAAATAAACGAACGAGGGATGTCGGGTCGTGCCGGATGGGCCGGCGGGCTGGAAGGGGAGCCTCCCATATAAATAGCTTAGACCTCCATCATTTCTCTCATTTGCGAGTTCTAGAGAGAGAAACCGTAGAGAGAGAGAGAAAGTTGGCGGATCGACCCTAGATTTCAGCAAAGTGTTGCTCCATAGCTCGTGAGAAGAACCTCCGATCAGAAACTAGATTCAGGTAACGATCGTCCTAAATCTGAGTTTTTGTTTATTTTTGGGTTTTTCGGGTTTTGGGTGAAAAGGTAACGTTTTCACGGATAAAACTGAAAGATAAACATAGATTTGAGTTCCTTAATGGAAAACAAACGTTTTAAATGTAAACAGGTTCGGGATCTTGACGTGATCAGACCTGAATGCGAAAGTTAGGGTTTTGCGAAGAAACAGATCGTGCGTACTTATCAAGTACGCACGGAGCAGGTCCTGCGTACTTATCAAGTACGCAGGAAGAGGGCACTGCGTACTTATCAAGTACGCATGAAGAGGATCCTGCGTACTTATCAAGTACGCAGGAAGCAGGGTCTGCGCACTTGCTAAGTGCGCAGGCATCAGGTTGTTTAAGTAAAGTTAGTATGTTTAGAATGGTTAAACCGTTAGAGTCAGGATTGGGTTTGATGTGTATTTAACTATCAAATTCAGATCGGAAGTGACGTAGTGGGACCTTTGTTTAGGGCAACCCGGATTAGCTTATCAGGTGAGTTCTAGAAGCCCTCTTTTAAATGTTTTATATAATGTTTTTGGGCTGGTGTGCATACATATGAAACTATGTTTTTACGAAACGATGTTTATGAAACTATGTTTATAAAATGATGCTTATGAAACTATGTTTACGAAATGAAATGATTTAGAATGAACGGTTTATGGAAAGAAAGTTTTATGAATGAAATGTTTACGAACGAAATGTTTATAAAGAAATGCTTTAAACTAAAGGTAAAGGGTTTCGAAATTGAATGAAAAGGTTTTATGAAAAGAAAAGAAAAAGGGGAAAGGTTTTAAAGAAGTCATTACAAATCTAATCTGTCGAATGAAGGGAATTGACGAATGAAGTCTGGGAATATAATTCCCAGCCTTGTGGTAGATTATAGACTGCGAGCCATAGTTGCCATAAGAACAACAGGGGCAGTGTCTTTGTGGCATGTCAATGGTTTGATGTTGTACAACTGGTAGGGAGTAACGACGGTTACTCATGGGTTAACGTGACCCTATGTAAGGTTAAATTATGATCCGACGGTGTTATGGCCGTGAGCCATAGCCGTCGATGGAGGTTGTCGGTCTATGGACATGAGAGCCATAGGGGCAACTGAATGGGTATTGTCGGTCCTCGTGCAGTTAGCCTTGGGGGCAATACAAAAGGGAATTGACGGAATGTATGGTATTGTCGGTCTTCGTGCAGTTAAGCCTTAGGGGCAATACCATACTAAATGACGGTACGAATGGTAACACAAATTTAGATAGTAATGTATGACTTAAATGAATGTTAAATGTTTTAAACAAATGATCCGTTTAATGTGTTTATGATGAGGAAAAATGTTTGAAGGTTTTCAATGATGAATGAAAGGCCATGTTTTCTTATACGTGATGTTAAGCCCTAATGAATGTTTCGAATGATGAACCATTTCTTAAATCGAATGAAAACTAGAACTCACCAGCGTAGCTGACTTTTTAGTATGCACATTCAGGTTAAGGCGGGTATGGATGATGGACGGTGATGCTTGGCAAGCGAGAAGAGTTACCTGGTTGATCATGAAGACTGGCATCCCGTTATGATTAGATTATGATATGTTTATGTAATAGACTATGTTACGCTTCCGTTGTTAAACAATGTAATGGTTATGTTTTATTGAAGTATTTTCCGCTGCGTTATTTGATAATCAAGTTTAAGAACTGTTCGTGAATGAGTAAATCCAACAAGTGAGGCCTCCCGGGTTTGTGTCCTTACAAGTTGGTATCAGAGCAATAGTTTGAGAGATTCGGACACTCCTAGCGTGTGAACTTAAACTGTGAATGGGACCGAAAGCGGATGCCAGTACGGGTAACTCGAGCCACAGCATCAGGTATGAAGGTAGTATATATTTACGTATATAGTATGCCTTAGAAAGGGTTAGGTAAGGACTTGTGTTCTGATGAAATCACAAAGGTGGTCAAATAGAAATCGAAAGGTAGTGTAATGCTTAATTGCATATGGCCAGTGTATATTAACATCTTACAGTACTTATTGAATTTTATTTGTTAACTAGCGTGATGACATTGAATTCTTGTTTTATAGAACAAAATGGCAAGAAGAGGAAACGGAAGGCATGGTGGGGGCCGTACCAGTGGTCGTAACGGCGGTCGCGGCAGGACCCTGCGCGCCAAGAGTGTAGTGAAGAAGGAAGTGTTCACACTGAACCGGCGGTTGGTGTGCATGGAACCGAGCAGACACAGGTTGAAGAACAACCTTTCACTTTTGAACCAGAAATGAGAGCAGCCATAGCTCAAGAGTTCACAGACTTAATGAAAGTTTCTTTGCCAGGACTGTTGGCAGAAGCATTAAAGAAGGTTAATGAGACGGGTGGGTCTAACACGGCGGTTGATACCCCGAACACTGAGGCAATCAACGCACCGCTTAACCGTGGTTACGACTATAAGTCCTTCAAGGCATGTGACCCGCCAGTCTTGACCGGGAAGAAAGATGCGGTAGCTACGTTTGATTGGGTGATTCGTATGGAGGCTGCCATTCGTCTGAGCAAATGTCGAACGGATCAAGTTGTGAAATTTGCTACTAACTCTTTAAGAGAGGAAGCATCCCATTGGTGGGAAGGTGTACATCAAGCAAAAGGGAGCGAGGTTGTGGATGCGATGACGTGGGCTGACTTGAAAACTTTGGTGATCCAGAATTTATGCCCAAGGAACGAGATTGAGAAGGTAGAGAGGGAATTTCTGGGTTTGAAGGTGATGTATTGCAAAATACACCCATTTATCGTGTTCAGTTTGAGTGGTTTTGTTTAGTTTTCTTTTAGTTTTTAGTTAGAATATAATACTGCTGATCCATTTGTGTTTACCGGGTCTCGAGTGATAGTTGTTACTGAAATGGGCAGAAAACGAGTCAAAAATATGCAAAACCGAGTACCGGAAGAGAGCGGGAGGTCAAGAGACAATTAAAAGCATGAAGTTCGAGAAGAAACACCTTCTCGCCACCCGCGAGAAGGTCTGGAGTTGTCCCTCGCGGGCCGCGAGGGAGTTGTATCACAACACATAGTTTTTAACTCCTCGCCACCCGCGAGAAAGGAAGCCAATGGGCTCCGCGGGTGGCGAGGGCCTATTTTCCACAGAATGTTTCGACTTTCAGGTGGGTTGATGCTGGATTGGGGTATAAATACATCTTAATCATATACTTGTGAAACCCTAGCCGATTTTGAAGTATCTAGGACGAATTTTGGAGAGATTTTGGAGTAATTTCAAGCAAGAAGGAGAAACGGTTGAAGGTTGGAGTCCTAGGATCGATCAAGCTCGTGGTTTGGCTATCCAGGTTTATCAATTCTTTGTTTTCTCAATTTTTACCATGTTTCTCCACTTTGTTGAAATTGCGTCTTTGATTTGGATAATGATGAGTAGCTAAATTAGATAAACTACCTAGATTATGATGAATGAGATGCTAAAGTTGTGATTTTTATATTGGATGCTTGTTAATTTTGGATTTCATGATAAAGTAGCAAACTTGATTATTGATTCGTTGAATATGCATGCTTAGAATTATTCTATATGTTATATATTGCTTCGTATGATCTTTGGTGAATGTCTTTTGCGTAATAGGGTCATGCTAGATCATTAACTTGCGTTGTGATTTGTTGGGTTAATTGGCCAAAATACTTTAGAAGCTATATTTGATAATTGAATAGGTCTATGTGTTATACTAATCTTAATAGCCGAGAGGTGCGAGATTATTGATAGGTCTAAATTGGTAAATTGCTAGGGTGGTCTTTGAGAGAAGTCTGTCGTAGTTGCCTTGCTAATATTTGTCTATCGAGTCGAATCAAGAACTCAAGTCATCCTAGGTTTACAACCCGAGAGGGAGTAGGTCATATTAGGGTACTTTACATAAACATTTAGATAACCGAGAGGAAGTCTAGATCAACCGGTGTTTTCAGCAGCCTTCAGAGTTCCTTAGGTGTCTTCCCGAAAAGGGTCGGGAGTCCTGTTCGGTGTCTCAAGAGGTTAGAAATTTATGATCCCGGTTCCTTATTAACTTGCATCCGTTAAAAGTATAGCTCGAAGTATCCCAGGATTCCAGTCTAGGTAGTTACCCATCGTCATCTGAAGTAAAAACCCAAAATCACCTTCGTGTCTTAGGTAATTTAGTTAATTGATAGTGATTTAATCGCTTTTCTCTTAGGATTTTAGATAAACCCCCCCTAAATATAAAAACAATTAGTCGTGTCAGTCAGTCTGTTTAAGTGAGTCTAATTTACGTAATAAATAGAGTTTCGTGGGTTCGATTTCCGGACTTATTTAGCTGTACTAGAGTCGATCGGTTCACTTGCCGGTTAGTAGTTTAGTCGAGTTTTAGAGAGTCTAGAGTATAACTTAGTTTCTAGAATAGGTTAATTTAGTTAATAATTTAATAGCTATACGTCTAGAACATCAAGTTTTTGGCGCCGTTGCCGGGGACTCTTGGCGATTGCGTTCATTAGCTTTGATCAGACTGCATAATAAATACGTACTACTTGTGTAATATTTTGAGTCGTAGGTATCTAATCAGTCGTTCTTTTTAGTTATCTTTCGTAAAAAAAATTTTTTTTTAGTATAATAATAGAGTCTTCTCACCTGTTTCCTTGTGTTAGTTTTGCAGTTTATGCATACGCGCTCAAAGGGGCCGCTACCTAAGCCAGAGAAGGAGGACAACTTCCCGCTAACGGATTTCGCATCGGAGGTTAGTACTTTTTCTTCACCACCATCCAGCCCACCACCTTTCCGAGTCGACCAAATGGCCGACCGTCAGACTGTTCACCAACAATCCACCCTAGGATTCACTGGTGTAAACTCACCCATCACTATTCCACCCATCGCCAATTAAAATTCATGGCAAATCCCCTCGTACATCATGACCGCCATCTCTAACACGTGTCAATTTCACGGTCGTGATGATGAGGACGCACCTGCACATATTGCCCGCCTCACTCGCATTTTAGGTACGTTTCAGCTACAAGGAGCCACCAATGATGCCATCTTTCTCCAACTTTTTCCGTTCACTCTAGCCGATCGAGCTGCCACTTGGCTCGATTCTCAACCCGCAGGCACATACACTACTTGGGCCACCCTTAGGGATAGATTTCTCAAGAAGTATTTCCCACCCGCTAAGGCATCTCGCCTCCGTGATCAGATTCACTCGTTCTGCATGGAACCCGATGAGTCCTATTACCTTGCTTGGGAGCGTTTCCAAAACCTACTCGCTCGATGCTCCCAGCATGGTCTCTCTGATTGGGCCCTTGTAGAGAAATTCTATAATGGTCTCAATTATGACACGAAAGCTCATTTCGATACTTCAGCGGGAGGACACCTCATGGGTAAGATATCAGTAACCGAATGCCTAGATATGTTTGAGAGTTTTGCCCAATCTGAGTTTGAGCAGCGGTCAGCAAATAGGAATACCACTCCTATCACTAGTGCAACCTCATCTTTACGAGGTGTTCACCAGGTCACACTGGATACTAGTGTTGTTGCTGCTCTAGAGAACTTGCACCGTGAGATGAAAGAGATAAAAGCCAAGGTAGACAAATTTGAGTTCTATAGGGGAGGTCATTATGAGTGAGGAACAAGTCGATTTCGTAGCCGGTCAGTCGAGAGGTCCATTAAATGCTTTTAATAATAATAACTATAATTCGAACTGGCGTAATAATAATAATAATTCAAATTGGCGTTCTTCCGGTAACCCCCTGGTTTCCAATCTAATTTTAATCAGGGCCAAGGTCAGTTCAGTTCTGGGAGTTCAGGTGGACAGGGTCAGTTTGGAAATCAGTTTAACAATCAGGGACAGGGTAATGGTAATGGAGGTTCAGTTGGTCAGGGATCATCTAGTGGTCAGGGTTCAAACAAGGGTTTAGATAGAATTGAGGAACTCCTGTCACAGTTAGTTGTTAAGGATCAGGTCACCCAGAAAACCCTTTTTGAACACGATATTCTTCTTAAGAATCAGCAGTCCGCTTTCCTTGACCTTCAAAGGTCCGTTGGTGACATGGCTAGAAAACTTGAGGAGAGGTTACCCGGTCAATTTCCGGGTGGCACTCAACTCAATCCGAATGCTCATGCGAAAGCCATCACCACTCGTAGCGGAAGAATTTTAGGTGAACCGAAAGTGAGAGAAGGGCAAGAGGTAGAGGAGGAGGAGCCAGTTGATAAAGAAATTGAGTTGAAGGCTCCCGGTAAAGTGCAATCTAGGCTAGACCCAGCAGTTATCGCACACACCGTCGAGCCCCAAGTGGAGAGGAGCGTTGAGAAGAGACCGATAGAGTCTAGGCCTTCACCAATTATAGATCTTTCACGATTCCCGTATCCTGCCCGCCTTAAGCAACAGAAATATGACAAGGAATACGGGCATTTTCTCGACATGTTCAAACAACTAAAAATTAATCTCCCGTTCATTGAGGCTCTCCAATGCATGCCCAAATATGCCAAGTTTTTGAAGGACCTTCTTAAAAGAAAGGATCGATTGGGGGAGCTCTCAAACATTCCATTGACCGGAGGTTGTTCCGCGGTTGTTTTGAACAAATTACCGGAAAAACTGACGGATCCGGGTATCTTCACCATTCCATGCCTATTCGGTAGTGATACCCAATGTAGAGCTTTAGCCGACCTAGGTGCTAGCATCAACTTGATGCCGTTTTCCCTTTATGAGAAGCTAGACCTAGGCGAACTTTCACCCACTCGCATGACTTTATCCTTAGCCGATCGTTCCGTCAAATACCCTCGTGGTATCATTGAAAATCTACTTGTTAATGATAAGTTTGTCTTCCCGATCGATTTTGTCATTCTTGATATGGAAGCTGATGAGGGAGTTCCTATCATTCTAGGCCGTCCATTCTTGCGCACCGCAAAGGCACTCATCGATGTTTATGATGGAAAATTTTCACTTTGCGTTGGTGACGAGAAGGTCACATTTGAGGTAGCTAGATCCATGCAACACCCAAACGATTCTAGTGATTTTAGCGGCCCATGTCACTCCGTCTATTTCTTGAATTCATTCATGTCGGGCGTGGACCAATGTCTCGAGTATATCAGTGGAGTCGATTTGTTGGGAGGGGGAGTGCTTGATGAATTGGAGGAGAGTGAAGAAGAAGAGGAGGAAACCCTATGGTTTCCCGAGGTGATGGAGCTTAGTGAGGTTAGGAATGCGACTGAGAGAACTCCCTTAGAGATACCAACCCCTTTAGAACTAAATGTTTTGCCTTCACACCTAGAGTATGCTTATTTAGGAGAGGGTTCGAGTCTTCCCGTTATTATCTCCTCTAAGTTGATGGAGGAGGAGAAGTTGAGGTTGTTAGAGGTACTGAAGTTGCACAAAGAGGCAATTGCATGGAGCCTTTCGTATATTAAGGGCATAAGCCCCGCCTATTGTACTCACCGGATTCTTATGGAGGATGAATATAAGCCGGTGGTGCAACCTCAAAGGCGTCTCAATCCAAACATGCAAGAGGTAGTGAAGAAGGAGGTTTTGAAGTTGCTAGATGTCGGGGTGATTTACCCAATTTCTGATTCCCCATGGGTGAGCCCGACCCAAGTTGTCCCAAAGAAAGGGGGGATGACAGTGGTCATGAATGAGAAGAATGAGCTAATCCCTTCGCGTACGGTCACCGGTTGGCGTGTGTGCATTGATTACCGAAAATTAAACGACGCCACCCGGAAAGACCATTTCCCTCTACCGTTCATCGATCAGATGTTGGAGCGTCTGGCGGGTCAACAGTTTTACTGTTTTCTCGACGGATTTTCGGGATACTTCCAGATTCCCATCGCACCGGAGGATCAGGATAAGATGACATCTACATGCCCTTATGGCACATATGCGTACCGCCGCATGCCATTCGGGTTATGTAACGCTCCGGCTACCTTCCAGCGTTGTATGGTCGCTATATTCTAGGATATGATTGAGACTTCCATGGAAGTTTTCATGGATGACTTCTCGGTTTATGGAGGCTCGTTTGATCAGTGTTTGATTAATTTGGGGAAGATGTTGAAGCGGTGTACGGAGACGAAATTGATGTTGAATTGGGAGAAATGTCACTTCTTGGTGACGGAAGGGATAGTGTTAGGCCATAAGATCTCACGAGATGGCATAGAGGTGGACAGAGCCAAAATAGATACAATCAGCAGGTTACCCCCACCGACAAGTGTTAGGTCGATCCGTAGTTTTCTCGGTCATGCGGGCTTTTATAGGCGTTTTATCAAGGATTTTTCCAAAATTACTCGGCCTATGACCCGACTCCTTGAGAAGGATGCCCCGTTTTTCTTCGATGAGGAGTGTCTCAAAGCCTTTGATTTTTTGAAAGAAAAGTTAATCAGTGCCCCCATTCTTATATCACCCAACTGGAGCTTGCCTTTTGAGCTCATGTGTGATGCGAGTGACTACGCAGTTGGTGCAGTTTTGGGGCAAAGACGGGATAAGCACTTCCACCCCATCTACTACGCGAGCAAAACTCTAAATGATGCTCAAGAAAACTATACCACCACAGAGAAAGAGCTCCTAGCCGTAGTATTCGCATTTGATAAATTCCGTTCATACCTCGTGCTTTAAAAAACCACCGTTTTCACTGATCATTCTGGTTTGCGTTTTCTCTTCCAAAAGAAAGATGCTAAGCCACGTCTCATACGGTGGATCCTATTGCTCTCCGAGTTCGATATAGAAATTAAGGATAAGAAAGGAACGGAGAATGTTACGGCCGACCATTTGTCACGGTTGGAGGACCCGAAGAGAGAGGAGATTCGTGAGGAGGCGATAGGTGATAAATTCCCTCACGAGTCGGTTGAGTTTGTGGCAGCGGAGAAGGAAGGTATGCCATGGTTCTCTGATTTGGCAAATTACCTAGCGAATGGAGTTGTGTTGAAGGGTATGACAACCCAACAGAGGAAGAAATTTTTTAGGGATGCTAGGAGGTACACTTGGGATGACCCTTTTCTTTTTAGGATAGGAGGAGATAGGATTCTTAGGAGGTGTGTGACGAAGGAGGAAGGTAATGAGATCCTTAGGCATGTTTATGAGGGTTTAACGGGAGGTCACCATGGTCCTCACACCACCGCCCAAAAGGTGTTTGATTGTGGGTTTTATTGGCCTTCGGTAGTTAAGGATGCCTTAGAGTTTGTTAGGAGATGTGATGCGTGCCAACGTATCGGCAATATCTCATCCAAGAACGAGATGCCTCAAAATCCAATCCAGATCCTTGAAATATTCGACGTTTGGGGCATTGACTTCATGGGACCATTCCCCATCTCTAGTGGGAATCGGTACATCCTCGTGGCGATTGACTATGTTTCAAAGTGGGTAGAGGCTCAAGCTCTTCCCACAAATGATGGCCGAGTGGTGGTGAGATTCCTAAAGAAGTTATTCATTCGTTTTGGTACACCTAGAGCTCTCATAAGTGACTGTGGCACTCATTTTTGCAACGCCGTGATGGAAAAAGCGTTAGCACGCTACGGGGTCACTCATCATTTGTCCACCGCATATCACCCCCAAACAAGCGGTCAAGTTGAGAATGCCAATCGAGGAGTGAAGCGAATCCTAGAGAAAACCGTAGGGAAAAATAGGAAAGATTGGTCCGAGAAGCTAGATGATGATTTATGGGCGTTCCGAACCGCATACAAAACACCCTTAGAAACCACCCCGTTTATGGTCGTTTGTGGAAAAGCATGTCACCTACCCGTAGAATTGGAACATCGTGCGCTTTGGGCTCTCAAAACCGTGAACCTAGACTTAATCGAAGCCGCTTGAAAACGTTTTTTTCCAAATTCTTGAGTTAGAGGAGCTTAGAGATGCGGCATATGCACGTTTATGGAATATTAAGGAGAAAACTAAGGCATTGCACGATAGGAGGCTTAGGAGAGTGAGGGAGTTTAGAAAGGGGGATAAGGTACTTGTTTATAACTCCCGGTTGAAGTTGTTTGGGGGGAAGTTGAAGTCCAAGTGGTCGGGACCATATGTGGTCAAGGATGTTTTTCCATACGGGATGATTGAGTTGTTAGATGAAGCCGAGGGGAATACATGGAAAGTAAATGGCCACCGTTTGAAACACTATGTAGGGGGACCCATAGATCTTACCAAAGTGGAGGAAACTCCTCTCGAAATACCTTCTAACAACGCCCAAGTATAGAGTCTTGAGTGAAAGCTCAAGTGTAAAGTTTGTATTTTTTCGTAGTTTTTGTTTGTGTGTCTTGTGTTTTTGAGTCTTGTGCAGGAAAACTTCACCGTTGGGGAGCAACGATCGACAGGAAAACGAATTTCCAGGTAAGTCTCAGTGTTAGATTTTATTTGGAATGGGTTTTTGGGAGGTTTGGAAAACTTATAATTTTTTCTAAGGCATGGGAGCTGGCAACATCTCGAAACTTTCTGTTGAAATAGGCCCCTCGCCACCCGCGAGGGATTGAATATTTAAGTCGCAGGCCGCGAGACACATTCCCATACTCGCCGCTGGCCGCGAGCCCCCTTTCTCTTCCTGAACAAAACCTCTCATCCCCAAACCAGCAGTCACTTTTCTTACAAACCCTAAAATACCTTACGGCCTCCACCACAAATCCACCATTTTTACACCCCATTCACCATTTTTGACCCTCTTACACCTATCCTATCATCCTACAGCTGAAACCCACCAGAAACTACTCATTTGTTCACTCACCAGCATATATTTTCACGGGGTTCTGGGTGTACCTCTTGTTTCTTAGTTTTCTTACTGATTAACTCGCTCTCCAGGTATGTTTTCTTGTATTTTGTAATTTTGTAATCTTTTAGTCTTCGAGTTTTGATCGGTATTGGGTAGTTTTGCATGTTTAGGTGTCGGTTCTTCATCGTGTCGTTTAGTTTGGGTCTTTGATGATAAATGCAGTGCGGATGGGTAAGTTCGGGGCAGTTTTGGTTGTGTCTGTGTCGATGGCTTGGTTTGGGAACATTCGGAAATTGAGGTGGTTTGGTTCAGGATAACTTAAGCTCTGTACTCAATGTCGGTTTGTTGTGGCACTTAGGTTTAATTGGGGACAATTAAAGTGCCGAGGGAGGTAATGTACATTGAGTCTAGTTAGTGAGTCATTTTTTTTGTTTTTTTTTTGTTTCGGGTTAGTTTTTGGGTAATTTTATGTTTTGACAGGTTAAAGGCTACTCGCCCGTACACAATCTCCATTCGGGCGAGTTTGGTCTAAACTTATAATTAGTTCTTGTAAATTGTCGCCCAAAGTGTTTGTAACTTCAGGTTTTCTGGTGCAACCGCGAATGAAATGCTATACGGTTGATTATTTATTAAAAAAATAAATAAAAAAAATAACAAAAAAAAAATAGTTTGTGAATACTGACTTTCTGCTTTTCTTTTCTTTGTTTGATTATTCATGTGCAGATGTGTCAGGTGAAGGTTCGTCAAGTAGATCAGGAAGGAAGCGAAGAGGCCCACCACCGCGCCCGCGAGGGGACGTGGCTGAGCAGGACTATAATCCAAATCTGGGTCAAAGGATGATCAAGTATCATACCAGAGAACGTATCCCTAACTATAGAATCACGAGGCTTCGAGAACACCCGCTTCTACAATTTGAGTTGGGAACTCAGGAATCGCGAAAATTGGATACCTTAATTGATACAAATCTACTACAATTTAGGACGATCGATTGGACGCTTCTAGATAACATTAGCTAAAGAGATAGGATCGAGGCGTTGCTGGGTGATAAGTTCAGGGTTGCAATGTGTTGTATGGCTCCACAATATGAGGAGTTGACTTTAGAGTTCCATGCTACTTTCAGGTACAAGCAGGGAAATTTTGAGCAACATGATGCGGTCTTGTTTTCTCTGGGTAGACAGGTGTACCAGATGACCATGCCCCAATTTGCAGTGGCTACTCAGTTATATACACAGGCAGAGGTTCAAACACCTTAGTTTATCACTAGTGTGAGGGGTGTCTTTACGAGGCAGCATGATTACAGCTTGGTGAGGAATGATCTGGTTAGGTTTTGGGGTACTATCTCAAATGCTCCCTTCTCAGGGAGTATGTTGAATTCAGAAATTATCGATCCGGTCTACAGGTATATTCATAAGATCTTGACAGCGACACTTGTTGGCAGAGGCTCGGGGGAGAATAAGATCAACCAGGTTGATCTGTTTTGTTTGCTGTGTTTGGTGGAGCAGAGGCCTGCAAATATGGCCAGTATTATCGCATGGTCCATGAAAAGGACCTGGAGGGGTGGTCCGGATGCTGGTGTCTACATGGGGCCTTATGTGACTAGAATTGCTGAAAGTCTTGGGGTGTTTTACAAATATGAGGCGAGGTATTTGAAAGATGGGCCGGTTACAGTTATGATGGGGGTTAGAGAATTACAGTATGCAGGGATTCTCAGTATGCATGAACCGCCTAGTTGGGAGCCGATTCGAGCAGGGCCACAGGGTCAACCACTAGCAGGATCTGAGGCTGCAGCAACTATGCAGTTCGGGATACCGACCCGTTATCAGAGACCACTGCATCGGTCTGAGAGGCCAGCACCACAGTATCCTCTCCAACAGCCACGACCGGACCCCCTCACATTAGATTCGATGTATGATAGGATGGAGCATGGGTTTAGGGACTTACATGGGTTGGTGACCACTGGCCATAATGAGATCAGGATGCTGCTTTCTACTGGGCAGCAACGTCAGGAGGAGGCATTGAGGTATATGATGGGAAACATGAATATGAATGTCCCGAGTTTTTTCGCGCCTCAGGGGTCGAGTGGTCAGCAGTACAGTGGTTATGGTCAGTATGGTTTTTATGGACAGCCGGGCAGCTCAGGTCAGTATGGTGCCGACCACTCACCACCAGAGTTTCTGATTTTTGAGGCTGAGAGTGAAGAGGACGAAGAATAGTGTGGGGATGATGCAGCTGTTATTGTGCCCTTTCTATTTATTTTTCGTTTATGATGTTTTCAGTATCTATGGTTTGTGATGTTTTAATACATTGATACATTGGGTGGGTTGGTTTTGGTTGGTTTGTGTTTGGCTTGAACAAACTGAATGGTTTTCTCTGCGAGTATTTTAATTATGTTTAGGTTGTTGTGATGTTGCCGCTTCCGTTCGTGTGTGATAAATGAGGATTGTTGGCTGGGCACGTTCGGTATGGAGGGCACTAGTGGAAATTGACTGGCACGTTGACAGTCTTGCTTTATTACCAGCTAAGTCTTTTCCAGTTGTATATCTTGTATTTTCATTTCTTTCCGTTCCTGCATTAGGGACAATGCAACATTTAAGTGTGGGGATGGGACATTTAATTTAATTTTGGATTTTAAAAAAAAATTATAAAATTGGAAAATATCTCTGTTTTAAAAGTTTGCAATTAAAAGCACGGAAAATGATAGTAAAGTCGGGTTTTTACTTGGTTTTTGAATATGACATTATAAATAAAGTGAAAGCGTGTCTAGTTTGGGATATGTGGGCAGGCCCGACCAGTTGAGAAGTTTTCTTTGAGCTTAAATATATCTAATGTTGGGATATTTGTGGGTTATCATCTAGGAGAAGTAGGGAAGTCGATACCGCCACAAATAGTATAAGGAATGCCGTTATAAGTTTTAAAATCTTAGAATTTTTATCGAAAAAAAAACATATAAAATAACGATGCCTATGGAATCGCTCTTGGGGATGGTGAATCTGATTGAAATTCCCGCTAGGATAAGTTAAAATAAAATGATATGATTACCGACGCTCACGTTGTCGATCTTGGGGATGGTGACTCTGATTGAAACAACCTCTGGGTTAGGTATGAATATTGTGTGCTCGTGATTTTTCTAAACAAAAAAGAGAGAGAGAGAGAGAAAATTTTGATGTTAATTCTTTTGATTTTTAAAGCATAAGACGGTTAGGAAATAATCAATTGGTTGTTCCTTTTGTTCCATAAGCTTGAGGTGGGGTTAGATGAAACTATAGCTTCCGATGCGTGAGACCCTAGATAATCTGATTGAACTTAAATTAAATAAACATGATAAGGAACTTGGATACCGGATTTGGGTTTAAGAGGATAATATATTTGCAATCGCAGCTAACACGTCACTAAGCTTTAATTAAAATAATTGAGTTTTTGAGAACCAAGTTTCTACCTGACTATGATTCTGTATACATAATTCTTTTTCAGGGACGAAAAAAGGTTAAGTGTGGAGATATTTGATGTATTGCAAAATACACCCATTTATCGTGTTCAGTTTGAGTGGTTTTGTTTAGTTTTCTTTTAGTTTTTAGTTAGAATATGTTACTGCTGATCCATTTGTGTTTACCAGGTCTCGAGTGATAGTTGTTGCTGAAATGGGCAGAAAACGAGTCAAAAATATGCAAAACCGAGTACCGGAAGAGAGCGGGAGGTCAAGAGACAATTAAAAACATGAAATTCGAGAAGAAACACCTTCTCGCCACCCGCGAGAAGGTCAAGAGTTGTCCCTCGTGGGCCGCGAGGGAGTTGTATCACAACACATAGTTTTTAACTCCTCGCCACCCATGGGCTCCGCGGGTGGCGAGGGCCTATTTTCCACAGAATGTTTCGACTTTCAGGTGGGTTAATGCTGGATTAGGGTATAAATACATCTCAATCATATACTTGTGCAACCCTAGCAGATTTTGAAGTATCTAGGACGAATTTTGGAGAGATTTTGGAGTAATTTCAAGCAAGAAGGAGAAACGGTTGAAGGTTGGAGTCCTAGGATCGATCAAACTCGTGGTTTGGCTTTCCGGGTTTATCAATTCTTTGTTTTCTCAATTTTTACCATGTTTCTCCACTTTGTTGAAATTGCGTCTTTGATTTGGATAATGATGAGTAGCTAAATTAGATAAACTACCTAGATTATGATGAATGGAATGCTAAAGTTGTGATTTTTATATTGGATGCTTGTTAATTTTGGATTTCATGATAAAGTAGCAAACTTGATTATTGATTCGTTAAATATGCATGCTTAGAATTATTCTAATTGTTATATATTGCTTCGTATGATCTTTGGTGAATGTCTTTTGCGTAATAGGGTCATGCTAGATCATTAACTTGCGTTGTGATTTGTTGGGTTAATTGGCCAAAATACTTTAGAAGCTATATTTGATAATTGAATAGGTCTAGGTGTTATACTAATCTCAATAGCCGAGAGGTGCGAGATTATTGATAGGTCTAAATTGGTAAATTGCTAGGGTTGTCTTTGAGAGAAGTCTGTCGTAGTTGCCTTGCTAATATTTGTCTATCGAGTCGAATCAAGAACTCAAGTCATCCTAGGTTTACAACCCGAGAGGGAGTAGGTCATATTAGGGTACTTTACATAAACATTTAGATAACCGAGAGGAAGTCTAGATCAACCGGTGTTTTCAGCAGCCTTCAGAGTTCCTTAGGTGTCTTCCCGAAAAGGGTCGGGAGTCCTGTTCGGTGTCTCAAGAGGTTAGAAATTTATGATCCCGGTTCCTTATTAACTTGAATCCGTTAAAAGTATAGCTTGAAGTATCCCAGGATTCCAGTCTAGGTAGTTACCCATCGTCATCTGAAGTAAAAACCCAAAATCACTTTCGTGTCTTAGGTAATTTAGTTAATTGATAGTGATTTAATCGCTTTTCTCTTAGGATTTTAGACAAACCCCCCCCCCAAATATAAAAACAATTAGTCGTGTCAGTCAGTCTGTTTAAGTGAGTCTAATTTACGTAATAAATAGAGTTTCGTGGGTTCGATTTCCGGACTTATTTAGCTGTACTAGAGTCGATCGGTTCACTTGCCGGTTAGTAGTTTAGTCAAGTTTTAGAGAGTTTAGAGTATAACTTAGTTTCTAGAATAGGTTAATTTAGTTAATAACTTAATAGCTATACGTCTAGAACATCAGAAGGCCGGGAGCATGACGCACCGGCAGTACACAACTCGATTCAATGAACTGGCACGTCTGGTGCCACACCTTATCACGACTGAGGAAAGAAAGATTTCCTGTTACATTCAAGGGCTGCCAGACCAGGTCCGCACCTATGTTAAGGCAAACGCCCTTACGACCTATGATTCGGTAGTAGAACTGAGCGGCGTGGTATTCGATGATCTGGCGCTGAATGTCGTTGCCATTGAGGAACCGAAGAAGAGACTGAGCTTCTCGAACAAGCGAACTGGTGGAAGGTGTTTGGGACTCGCGATAAGAGGGCTCGGGTGAATGAGCTGACTGTTTGTAAGAAGTGTGGAAGGGAGCATGCAGGTGAATGTAGACTGGAATCTAACTTATGCTTTAAGTGTGGCAAGACCGAGCACTACTCCCGTGAATGCCCACAACACTTCAAGTGTTATAACTGTGGGGATGCCGGTCATCTGAGTAGGGAGTGCCCGAAACCGAGAATGGGTGAAGCCGGGAAAGGGAAAGGCCCGGAAAGGAAAGAAGAGAGGCCCCGAGCAAAGACTCGTGCGTACGCACTGACGCAAGACCAAGCCAGGGCAGACCCCGACGTGGCGTCAGGTACGTTCATCCTTGACAACGCTTTTGTTTCTGTGTTATTTGATTCGGGTGCCAGTAAGAGTTTTATATCTGCGACTTTCTGTAAACGAGTGAAGTACACTGTCAGTAAGCTAGGAAGGGCTTTTAGCGTAGAAACCGCTGAGGGTAGAACTGCGAGAGTGACCGATGTAGTTGACAACTCCACGATAAAAATAGAAGGTCATAGGTTCCCTGTAAGATTGTTTGTTATGGTTTTGGGTGGGTTTGATGTCGTGTTAGGAATGGATTGGCTAACTTCCAATGAAGCACAAATTATATGTAAACGAAAGATAATCCGAATCAAGGCTCCGGACGGTAGCAAAGTCGAGGTTCTTGGAGATCGTGACGCCCCGATGCCAAACGTCATCTCGATGATTAAGGCGGCAGATTACGTGAGGCACGGATGCGAGGCTTATCTGGTGTACGTAGTTGACGAGTGTAAGGAAGTGAAGGAGCTAGACGATGTACCCGTGGTACGCGAGTACCCGGAGGTGTTTCCAGAGGATTTACCTGGGATACCACCCGACAGAGAGATTGAATTTCGAATCGACTTAGTACCAGATGCCCAGCCCGTGGCTAAGGCTCCATATCGACTAGCACCAGTGGAGATGAAAGAGTTAATGGCACAACTAGACGAGTTACTTGAGAAGGGATTTATCCAACCGAGCATCTCGCCGTGGGGTGCTCCGGTGTCGTTTGTGAAGAAGAAAGACGGTTCGATGAGAATGTGTATTGATTATCGCGAGTTGAACAAATGTACGGTGAAGAACAAGTACCCTTTACCAAGGATCGACGACCTGTTCGATCAATTATATGGCGCAAGTTGGTTCTCAAAAATCGACCTTCGATCCGGGTACCATCAGTTGAAGGTGAGGTAAGAAGACATACCAAAAACCGCATTTCGCACGCGTTATGGACATTTCAAGTTCCGCGTGATGTCTTTTGGATTGACGAACGCCCCCGCATCGTTCATGGATTTAATGAATAGGGTGTGTCGACCGATGCTGGACCGATCGGTAATTGTGTTCATCGATGATATCCTCATCTACTCGAAGAATGAGGGTGATCACGCATGTCACTTAAAAGAGGTGTTGGAGGCTCTGAAAAAGGAAAAGTTGTATGCTAAGTTCTCCAAATGCGCGTTCTGGCTTAGGGAAGTCCAATTCCTAGGTCACATCATTAAGCCGAACGACATTATGGTTGACCCAGTGAAGATAATGACGGTAAGGAATGGAATCCTCCTAAGACGCCAACTGAAATCCGTAGTTTCTTGGGATTGGCAGGCTACTATCGGAGATTCATCCAGGATTTCTCGAAAATAGCTTCGCCGTTGACAAAGTTGACTCGGAAAGAGGTAAAGTATGAATGGGGTTCGACCCAAGATGAGGCGTTTAAGGAATTGAAGAAGAGGCTAACCCAAGCTCCAGTCTTAGCCCTTCCCGAGGGCAATGAAGACTTAGTGGTATACTCTGACGCTTCGGGTCAGGGATTGGGATGCGTGTTGATGCAACGCGGAAGAGTGATCGCGTATGCGTCACGACAGTTGAAGATTCACGAAGCTAAATATCCAACCCACGATTTGGAACTTGCTGCTGTCGTATTCGCACTGAAAATCTGGAGGCACTACCTGTAACGGGTGAACTTTACTATTTACTCTGACCACAAAAGTTTGAAGTACTTCTTCGAACAAAGAGAACTTAATATGAGGCAGAGACGATGGTTGGAACTCCTGAAGGATTATGACTGTAAGATCATGTACCATCCTGGAAAGGCAAACGTGGTGGCTGACGCTCTAAGCCGAAAGGATGTGCCTGCTCCTATTAGAGTGAAAGCTTGCCAGTTAGTGGAAACATCAGATCTGATGAGGGAAATTGAAAGAGCTCAAGATGAAGCACTTAAGGAAGAAAACATTAAGAAGGAAAGGATGGTTGGCTAACAGGATAAGTTGGAATATAACACCCTGGGTGTTAGGACACGTTTTGGGCGGGTATGGATACCTATGAGTGGCGAGCTTAGAACCAAAATATTGGATGAGCCTCATAAGTCTCGATACTCTATCCATCCTGGCACCAATAAAATGTACCAAGATCTGAGAAAGGAATACTAGTGGCATGGGATGAAACATGAGGTGGCAAAGTATGTAAGCAAGTGCTTGACTTGCTCACAAGTAAAGGCCGAACACCAGAAACCGTATGGAAAGATCCAACCACTTTATATACCGGAATGGAAGTGGGAACACATTACCATGGACTTCATAACCAAGCTACCTCGCACAGCTAAAGGTTATGATACCATTTGGGTAGTTGTGGACCGTTTAACGAAGAGTGCTCATTTCCTACCTATTCGCGAGACGTTCTCGTCGGAAAGGTTAGCGGAAGTATTTATTAACGAAGTAGTAGCACGACATGGGATGCCTTTGATGATCGTATCTGACCGGGACACACGATTCACATCAAGGTTCTGGAAAAGATTTCACGAGGCGATGGGCACGAGGCTTAATATCAGCACGGCATACCACCCACAAACGGATGGTCAGTCCGAAAGGACCATTCAGACTTTGGAGGATATGCTTCGTGCTTGTATTATCGATTTTGGCGGCAGTTGGGACAGTCATCTGCCGTTAGCCGAATTCTCATACAACAATAGTCATCACACGCCGCCTTAGGAAATGTTGTATGGGAGGAGATGCAGGACCCCGATTTGTTGGGCTGAGATTGGACAAAAGGAATTAGGGAGTCTTGAAGTAGTAAGAGAAACGTCAGAAAGGTTTGATCAAATCAAAGCACGAATGAAGGCCGCACAAGATCGTCAGAAATCCTATGCGGACAAACGACGAAGGCCTATTGAGTTTGATGTTGGGGACAGAGTAATGTTGAAAGTGTCACCCTGGAAGGGAATAATACGATTCAGGAAGAGAGGAAAGTTAAGTCTGAGGTTCGTCGGACCATTCAGGATAATGGCACGGGTTGGTGAAGTCGCTTATCGGCTAGAGTTGCCTGATGAGTTGGGTGGGATTCATCCTACCTTCCATGTGTGAACTCTGCAGCTTTTGGATCATTGGCATTAAGGAATGCACATACATTGTGTCTTTTTATAAATAAGAGATCCATACCTGTAAAATTCATCAATTTTGCACAATAAGTAAAGTTTCTGCATATACTTAATCGAAACAAGGTATATTAACACTTAGAAAAATTTTGAAGTCCTTACTGTCGAAACAACTAGTTTCGATTTGAGATGAACATGGTTAATTTTAACAAACAGCTTTATCGAAACAAGTAGTTTCGATAGAGGCTATAAGCTTTGATCAACACTTAGAAAAATTTTAAATCAACACTGTCGAAACAACTAGTTTCGATGGAGATGAACTTATCTAGGGCAAGTTTGGGTGTCGAAACTAGTAGTTTCGATTGAAAACATTTTGAGAAATATTTGAAAGTGTTGAACCTCTTTATCGAAACTACTTGGTTTTGAAACCCAAACCCCTCTGATTCATTATACTCAGACTAATATATAAAAAAAATTAATGAAGGGTTTAGAGTGGCCAGTAAGTGACGGAACTTCATCTTACCGATTGTGAGACTGTTATATGCAAAAATACACATTAATCGTGAGTTCAAAGATGATGGAGATGTATGCAAACACGGATAAGCACAAAAACGACTGTTATTATGAAGATTTAGTCGAACAAATTTTAAACTTTCAAAACCTAGGTCTGCCGATTTGCAAAACTCATCCAAAATGAAGTAATGAGACGTTACCTGATGATGGAGACGATAGTGACAACGGGGGAAATCAGCTGATATCTTGCAACTCAGACCGATGGTTTGAGAGATTTTGCGAATGACAGAGAAGACGAAGAGGGTTTGAAAAAGACGAGTGAATATCAGTATGAAGGGAGGGATTGCTTATGAAGGCTTTTAATTTTCGTGAGACAAAAGACAAAAATTCCCATGTCGAAACAACTAGTTTCGATAGGACAAACTAGTTTCGATATGCACAAAGTAGTTTCGATATGTCAAAGTAGTTTCGATATGCACAAAGTAGTTTCGATATGTCAAAGTAGTTTCGATATGCACAAAGTAGTTTCGATATGTCAAAGTAGTTTCGATATGTACAAAGTAGTTTCGATATGTCAAAGTAGTTTCGATAGTTCAAATTAGTTTCGATATGTACAACTAGTTTCGATAGTTCAAAGTAGTTTCGATATGTACAACTAGTTTCGATAGTTCAAATAGCAGAAACAAGACTAACATATAGAAATGAAATTATACATAAGATATCTACACTTATCTTCTTGAAAAAGATCCAACATGAGATCAGATCTGATCAGTCTCTTGAAACACTTCCTTTTGCAATTAACTACTGTGAGTCCCTGAAGATAGCTGGTATTTGTGCAAAGTAAACCCGAACATTTGTTTGTATAAAGATTTCATGTGATTAGAAGGTACCATTTAAGCAATATACAAGGTGTACCCCACATATTAAAATAAAATGTTTTGAAAACCTATCAACCCTCAGGAAGTACCCATCTTCATCCTATCATCTCTTTCTGATTAACCAAGGTACCGTCTTAGTAATGTCAAAGTACCACCAAAATAAAATAAGATATCCAAGTGGATTTAGAAATTTAAAATAAAATATATCCAAGTAGATATTAAAAAGGTACGAGCATTCTAGATCTTTGCGTAAGCAAAACAGAAGAAGTCGTAAAATTATCCAAGCGGATAGAAAAATGTTGAACACCCGAGATCTTTGCGTAAGCAAAACAGACGGGGTCAAATCATCCAAGTGGATGGGAAAAGGATGAGCACCCGAGATCTTTGCGTAAGCAAAACATACGGGGTCATCGGTGGTAAATATCGTTATATTGACGGTCACTTGGCGTATGAATAGCAATCCAATACGTAAGCCTGTATCTGATTGAATCGGTTTTCTTAGATATAAAAATGGGTTAGATGTTTCAATAATGGATTCAAACACACAAGTATGAGATATATATTAGGTTTTCACACTACTTACAAGTTTTAACCATATGTCGGGCCTACCAGCCATACCTCAGTAAACACCATCGCTTTTGGTCTATTCCATGTCCAAGAGATGAGATCAGACACTATCATTTCTCAAAGGTCAGATTCAATTTTTTTTTTTGCAATTCAAAACCACTTGAAGATTATATACCCAGCGATTCTTTTCATCATTAAAATATTATATTTCTCCCCCAAAAGATTTGCATGGATATTGTACATAAAAATAAAATCTTTTTAGAATTTTCTTAGACAATTTTAAAAAAATTTAAAAATAAACTACTATTCATATAATTTACTGAAAGTTAATCATTCCAAGCATCTCCACCAGTTGGGCAAACCTGGTAGAGTCAAAAGCCTTTGTGAAGATGTCTGCGGTTTGTTTATTAGTTTTGACTTCAACAATTTGAATATGCTTCTTTTCCACACAGTCACGGATAAAGTGATGTTTAATTTCAATGTGTTTTGTTTTGGAATGCTGAACGGGGTTTTTGGTGATATGGGGAACGGCAGTGTTGTCACACAGAATGGGTGTCTCATGGAATGTGATCCCATAGTCAAGCATCTGATGGTGTATCCATCTGACTTGGGAACAACAGAGGGATGCGGCAATGTATTCGGCTTCGGCGGTGGATTGGGAAACGGTGGATTATTTCTTACATTGCCATGAGACAAGGCGGTTGCCAAGGAATTGACAACCTCCGGAAGTGGATTTTCGGTCTAAGTTGCAACCCCCGTAGTCTGAGTCTGAATAAGCCACAAGATCAAACAAGTCAGTTTTAGGATACCACAGACCCAATTTTGGCTTATACCTTAAATATCTTAAAATACGTTTGACAGCAGATAAATGAGAGAGTTTAGGATTAGCCTGAAAACGTGCACACAAGCACACTGCAAACATGATGTCGGGTCTGCTGGCCGTGAGATACATGAGAGATCCTATCATAGAGAGATAGGGATGCTGATCAACGCTTTCACCATCCACATCAGGAGTCAAACAATGTCGAACTTCCACAGGAGTTTTTACTGGGTGGGAATCAGCCATTTTGAACTTGGTCAAGATTTCTTTTACGTATTTTTCTTGATGGATAAGGATTCCTGACTCAGACTGATCAATTTGTAGTCCCAAAAAGAACTTCATTTCCCCCTTGGAGCTTATTTCAAACTTAGATCGCATCACTTCTTTAAATTCTTTGCAGAGACGGGGATTTGTAGATCCAAAAATGATGTCATCCACATAAATTTGCACCATGATTGTATCCTTTTCATCCTTCTGTTTGAAAAAAGTTTGGTCAATTGCTCCTCGTGTGAAACCATTCTCAAGCAGATGCTTTGATAAAGTTTCATACCACGCACGAGATGCTTGGTGAAGACCGTACAATGCTTTGTCTAACTTGTAAATACGGTCTGGAAAATTAGGATCAATGAAACCCGGCGGCTGCTTGACATATACTTCCTCTTGAACTTTGCCATACAAAAATGCGCTTTTGACATCCATTTGATGGACGGTGAAGTCCATGTAGGCTGCATAGGCGAGAAACATTCGGATGGCTTCCAAGCGAGCCACTGGTGCAAAGACTTCCTCATAGTCAATCCCTTCTTCTTGATAGAAACCTTGAACCACCAGATGAGCTTTATTTCGAATCACAGTGCCGCTTTCATCCTTTTTGTTGCGAAAAACCCAACGAGTGCCGATTGGAACTTTGTTCTTGGGAAGATCTACCAAATTCCACACATGCAGCTTTGAGAATTGTTGAAGCTCTTCCTGTATTGCTTCCACCCAGCTGTTTTCTAGTAAAGCTGCTTTGATGTTCTTTGGTTCAGCTTGAGAGATGAAGCAAGAAAACATGTTGTTTTCAAATGCTTCACAGGCACTTCTGGTACTAACACCCACATTGAGTGGTCCAATGATGTTATTGGTGGGATGAATCTTGTGAATTCGCAGTTGAGGAATTTCATCTTCTTCCACGACTTCTTTCAAATTGGTAAGATTTTTAGCAGGAGGATCGGCAATATCATTAATAGGATCTTCAGCAGATGATTGTGGTGCAACATCTACTATTGGAATGGAGTTGTCTTCAACAGTTTCACTTGTTGCACCAGAACCTGAAGACTCCATATCAGATTCACCATTAGCAACCACATGAATTTCAACCTGAGCAGATGAGGAAGAGCCTTGATCATTTATGTTTCCTAGATTGTTCACAGAGAAGTAAGGATTAGCATGAGTTGATTCAATAGAGAAATCAGGAAGATTAAATGACTTAAAAACTGAATCGACGTCAAAGAGCCAATTGGGACCGTCTCCTGCGTCCGTATGATTGTTTTCATGTCAATTGATATCAATGGAATCCAGCACTATCCTTTTCTTCTTATGGTAGACACGAAAAGCATGTTGATTGGATGAGTAACCAACAAAATAACATTCATCAGCTTTGGCTTCAAACTTGTTGAGCTGATCTGAAGTGTTCAGCATTGTGCACACACACCCAAATTTTCTGAAGAAATCGATAACTGGCTTGCGCTTGTACATGATCTCATAAGGTGTCTTGTTGCAACTTTTAGTGATAAGAACCTGATTTTGCACAAAACATGCAGTGTTGACCGCCTCAGTCCAAAAAGTCACGGGAAGCTTAAAGTCAACAATCATAGTTCGTGCAGCTTCAATTAAAGTGCGGTTTCTTCTTTCAGCTACACCGTTTTGTTGAGGAGTACGAGGTGCACTAAATTGTCGAGAAATTCCTTTGCTTTCATAGAAAGAATCAAGAGTTGCATTTTTGAATTCTGTTCCATGATCGCTGCAGATAGTCTTCACACTTAGATTGAAGAGGTTCTCAATTTGAAGCAGATGAGTTTTTAAAATCTCTGGCGTCTCATCTTTCTTGGCTAGGAAAAACACCCAAGTGAATCGAGAAAAATCATCTGTTACCACCAGACAGTATGACTTTCGTCCAAGACTCATGACACTCACAGGACCAAAAAGATCCATGTGAAGCAATTGGATAGGAGAGTCAATGGAATTGGTGGTTTTAGGCTTATGTGAAGATTTGTGCTGTTTTCCCTTGGAACATGAGATACAGTGTTCCATAGGAGTGAAATCTTTGAGAGGTAATCCAGTGACTAGGTTGCCTCAAACCAGTCGGTTCATCGTTTTGAAATTGACGTGTCCCAACCTCTTATGCCACAGGAAAGCTTCATCTTTGGAAGCCTTTGAGAGAAAACACGATTCAATGCCCGATGGGTTGTTCATATCCAAGCTATATGTGTTGTATCTTCTGGGAGCACGCATGAGAATAAGTTCTTCCGGAATCACCACTCCCGGCTTCAGGATAAGACATTCTTTTGAATTGAATAAAGCACAAAAGTCCTTCTCACAAATTTGTGAAACACTCATCAGATTGTATTTCAACTGAGGAACAAAGTTGACAAATTCCAGACTATTTACTCCATTTGATACCGTTCCTTGTCCTTCAATCTTTCCTCCTCTTGGGTTTCCAGGAAAAGCAACATACTCTCCATCAATTTGATGATAATCTTGCAGCAAGTTAAAGTGCCCAGTCATATGTCTTAAACATCCACTATCTACATGCCAGATGTTATCGCCGGTTCTTCTTGATTGACCCTATACACAACGAACCATTTATACGTTTTGACCAAAATTGTTTCAATCAAGAGATCTTAGTGTCAGGATATGACATCTCATTGGAATCAGAATTACAACCATCCTTTGATGAAGCACGGTCATCAAATAGAACATTATTTTTAATTTTCCACGTTCGTTTTAAATAATTTTTAGCATTTTTAATTCTTTTACGCCTAGATTTCCTACTGTGAGAAGATTTAGGCAACACGTATGATTTTAATGAACTTTTGGAGGGCTATTCTTCATTAGAATTGGTGGTTGTTAATTTACAACTTTTTGAAACATGATTTGAGGCACCACAACTAAAAAAACAAACGTTTTCACAAGATATCTTAGCCTGATAATAGTCATCACAAGATGAAGATGATTGTGATGTTGAGGAATCTGAACATGAGACTGTTCTCTCATCAATAACTTTGTCTTGAAGACGATGTGCATCCTTTAATCTGAAAAATTCCATGTTGCTCATGGTTTCACGTGGTACATCATTCACAATAATTCCTGCACTTTTAAATTTTGTAACACATGGCATAACATTCAAAGATTTAGGAACAAAAGGCAAAGCATTTTTAAATTTAGAAACATCACATCCCAAACCCGTATGCTCAGCAGGCATAGAATCAAAATACAAGTTTTTACGTGTTCACAAATATTTGGTTTTGACACGGACATATTATTACATTCATCCGACTCAAGTTCTTTTAAAATAGTTCTATCATTAGCACTCTTATCACAATCATCTTCGGAATTTACACAATTTGATTCTGCACAAGAAGCAAAACTGTCAGAATCGGAGGACGTAATATAATCATCAGCAGATAATGTACAAACAAAAGGTGTAGAAACATGTGGAGTTGGCATATCAGCAAATCTCTCTGATTTAGAATAAGGAGGTGGATGAGAGTTATATCCAAGACCTTCTGTGCCTTTTCTATTAAATTGTTTATCAATTATTCCAAACAGAATTTTCTGATCCATATCCATGTGGTCAACCTGTAATTTGGCTTTTTCTGCCTTTTGGACTCTTTCAGTTAAAATCGTATTATTAATGGTTTGAGTATTGAGTTGTACAATTAAAGAACGATTTTCACCAGATATGTCACGAATTTTCTTTAAGTAAAGTTTCTCATTTTTGGCAACAGAGTCATACATCACCTTAATGTGATTTTGTTCATCAATCAAGGCTTGATTGATGAATCTGTATTTTTTAATTTCATTTAAGCAAGATCTAGAATTACACAGTTTAGAGATAACCTCAGCAGGCACAGCAGTGAGATCCTCAGCAGGTTCAATCATGACACACTTGTCTATGTCCTCCACATCAGCCATCAAGGCTTTATCTGCAGCATCATCAGCTTGGTCTCCCCAATGATAGTGTCCATCAGCTTGACACACAAGAGCTGTGGAACTTGAAGTTGTGTTTGTCTTTGGAGGATTGGCAGCTTGTTTCCCAGAGGAAATCTTCTTTTCTTGCTGATCCTTGGAGGACGGCTCCTTGCAGTTTCTGGCAAAGTGACCCAGCTAATCACAATTGTAGCATCTCACCTTCTTGATATCAAACCCAAGTGTCTTTCCCTGCTTGAATCTGTCTATGCCAGTCCTTTTGATGAATCTTTTGGCTCTTAAGGTCAACATGGCCATGCACCAATCGATGTCCATTTTCTCCAAATCATCAGGATTAATCTGCTCCAAATCATCAGGTTGAAAGCTAACCGATGTTAGATTTCCAGAAATCAGTGCATCATAGCACGACATGAAAGCAGTCATGATTGGGACATAATCATCAGGAATCATGGTGACAGTCTTTTGAGGAGCAGAGGAGCTGGTAGAATTAATTGCAGCAGCTGAAGGAGGGACATCAGTCTGAAAGTATGGGCTACCGGATGAGATTGATCCAGCAATAAGAGTTGTGTTTCCAGACTAATTTGACGGGGTGACTGCTCCCTTCTTAATCTCAATTTCATAAGATTCAAGAATGCTATAGACTTCCTGTTGAGACAGAGCACTCAGATTCTCAGTCTTTTTGATCATGATTCGATACATATTCCATTCCTCAGGAAGAGAATCTAGGAGTTTCTTGTTTAGATCAAGAGTAGGGTATTCGACTCCCATTACTTTCAACCTTGATACAATGCTTGAGAAACGGTTAATCAAATCAGATATTGATTCTCCCCTTACACTGCTGAACATCGCATATTGTTTCTTGATCAGATCTCTTTTGCTTTCCCTGACATCCTCACTTCCCTCATATCTTGTGCATAATGCAGCCCATAAGTCTTTGGCAGTTGTGTACTCAGCAAAGATGTTGAAAATATCCATAGGAAGAGCCATGGCAATAGTCCCGTAGGCCTTGTTGTCTCGGGCAATCAAGGCAAGATCTTTCTCATCATACTCAGATACTAACTTAGGACGTTGAACATCAGCAGTGGTAGTTACGGGCTTGTGGGGACCATCGGTGATAGAACTCAACAATGTATAATCGTGAAATTGAAAGAAAAGCTTCATTTTTTTAGTCCAGTCATCAAATTCTCTTGTGGACACAAGAGCAGGTGGTCTATTACCCCCAGAATGTTCTGTTGAACTTGAAGTGGCCATGATATTCGGAATCGAAACTAAAACAGTAACTAGTTTCGATAGAACAACTTCTATCGAAACAACTACTTTCGATAGAACAACTTTTATCGAAACAACTGGTTTCGATAGGACAAATTTTATCGAAACAACTAGTTTCGATAGGACAACTTTTATCGAAACAACTAGTTTCGATACTAAAAAATTCACAGATAAGTTTCGATAACCTCAGTTTCTATATAAGACAAAAGATCTAGTTTCGATGGTACCTTCTCCCGACAAAACGTAGACAAGAAGTTTCGATGATCAACAAAAATCAGAAATTGTCCCAAGTAGTTTCGATGCCTTCTTCTCCAAGCTCATAAATACTCCATTGATGACAAGCTCCAGAGATCAATAGTTCAGAAATGACAAACCAATTCAGCGAAAACCTTCGGCTAACACTCCTGATCACTAATCCAACCTCTGATTCTTGAAATCACGAACAAAAATCCTTGAAAATGATGAAACAGTACGTCTGAGATGTTATGTGCAAATTTCAACAAAAACCTCAAAATACCTCACAAATCACCTAGAATCGATCACAAAACCTAATAACACTCAAAAACACTAGAGCATAAAGCTCTGATACCAATTGAAGGTCCAGATTTCTCTTATAAATCACTAATTTGATCGATTACACACACAGGCGGAAACTGTGTGTATGGTGGTGAAACAGATAATAGAGACAGTGTTGGTGAAAATAACAGGCTAACCACACTATGAATCAACACGCAAATGGTATGAAAATGTAAAAACACAGTGAATAAACAACTGCAAATTGTATTGATTCAAGAACAATGTGAAAGAGAAGGTTCAGGGTTACAGCCGCTACTCATACCCTAAACATTCTCAAACTAGGCTATTTATAGTAGTGATACACAGACTGTCGAAACTACTAGTTTCGATTGACCATTTACAAGTGATACACAGACTGTCGAAACTACCATCTATCGAAACTACTAGTTTCGATTGAACAAACTCAATCGAAACTAAGTAGTTTCGATGGCCCAGACTTAGCTAATAAAGCAGTAAATTACAGAAAACTGAAATGACATAAAGTAAGCTAGTCTAAAATTGTTTAAACATACAATAAATGACAACAGCTTATACATAAGATATGACTCTACAAATGTCAACTACAAGTAGTTGGTGAGTAACATAGGTTTTGACACCAAACAAAAGTTAAGTAAAAAGGATTTGGAATTCAATATGTTCAAAGCTTAACTAAGGCATAAATGTGAAAACATACAAGGTTCTAAGGCGTACAATCAAGCCGTAATAAATGGAAAACTGGTAAGTACAATCCCACAGATTGTGTTTTGGAAAAAAAATAGTAATATGGTACACACAAAACCCGCTAAGGTTTGTGTTAACTTGTATAGGTTTCGCGTATAAATGATTATAAAAGGTACTGCCTTAGGCTTGGGTAGCAAGTTAATGATTGTACTGTACATGAACACACGTATGGTCACCAAGTAGTTTAGGACATAAAGCACATAGTAATAGCATGAGAACATATTGGTATTGAATTCTGGTATGTAATGTAAACATGTTCTACCCCGTGTATTTGTAAACATTAGTAAAGAGAAAGGGGGCTATGAAACTCACTTGACTCAAAGTTGGAAATGTATGAACTGGTAAGGATTGTTAGGACTTGTGAGGAACTCTCACAACAAACCTACACGCGTAATGGTAACCTAAGTTCAATATATGTCAAAATGCTATTTAGGAGACATTGAGACATTTAGGGTTTCCATGGGATTTGTACAAGCTTTGTAGGAAATATATATGTTTATAATGATAAGTGAAAATCAATCAGAATAATGGTAGGTTTGAATTTATATAATTGTTCTAATTAAATAAATAATATAGGAAAGAAGTTTAAATAATAATTCGTTTAAATTTATTTAAATAACTATTCTAAGATAGTCTATAAATAAATCTTGAAATAGTAATTGTTTAATCAATTTATTTTATGTAAATAAAATAGTTAATTACACTATTGGTTAATGTAATTAAATTTTGTTGATTAATCTAGTAATAATTGCAAAAATGGTTACATAATCATTTAAATGAATTCATTCTAAATAAATTTATTAAGGAATAAATAGGTTTTAAGTAGCACTTATTGAACTTTGTATTATTTAAAATAATCATTTGGGTATTTATAAATTTAAAAGTGTTTTAAATAATTATTTTTACTAAATAATTATTTATAGGCTTTAAAATGGTTTAATTAATCATAATCATAATTAGTTGAAACTGGTTGTTGTACACTAGAATGGTTATCATTCCAGAGTAGTACCTCCAGCAGAAAATTTCCTAGGAAAGAGTTGGTCAGATCAGTACCCTGTCTTTTCTTAGCCAGAACTTTAATGTTTGTTAGATAACTAAATACTGGTTTGAAATTTATTCTATTTGCATACTTAACCAAGTTTATGGTGTGTTTGGAAAGTATATGGGCTAAAGTGGAAATATGAGTTTAGTAAAGATATAAATTAAATATTAAATAATTTAATTTAAAAATAAGGAGTTTTTGTAAAAACATGATTTTTGAAATTGAAAGGAACAAGAAAGATCAAACCAAGTTTTTAAATAAAAGTTTTAAACAAGTTTAATTAAAATAGGGCTTTTGATCTTGAATAGGTCTATGATTATAACATAAACATGTTAGGGATCATAGATCTAGTGTAATATCCCGAATAAATAGAAAACAAATAAAAGAAAAGCAACGCGGGCTTGGCCAAGAGTCGGCTCATGGGCCCGAGATAAGAAGGGGAAAACCCTAACTAATCAGCAGCCATCAACCTTTCCCCCATCATTTCCTTCATTTTCACAAACTTATAGAGAGAAAGGAGAGCACGGGTTCAGAAAGAGAAAGCTCGGGTTTCAGCTCAAAAGCTCGGAATTCGACCGTCATCATCATAGCAAAATAAAGTAACGAAGACCAGACTCTTAGAGGTAAGCTTCATCGCTAGATCTGAGTTTTTATACATTTATGAGTTTCGAATAAAATGGCTAAAAGTGCGAGTTTTTACATATGAAACTTGAAACAAACCACATATTTGGGTTCATGAAGGAAAATGAAACATTTCGAACGTAAAAAGTTGAGAGCTTGATCAACTTGAAATCGGAGACCAGATCTAGGGTTTCTGGTTGGGAAGAAGACTGATGCATCGAAACTACTAGTTTCGATATAGGTAAATCCATCGAAACAACCTAGTTTCGATATATGCAGACCCACCGAAACTACTAAGATTTACATAATTTACTTATCGAAACTACCATAGTTTCGATATAAACCCATGACCCAAAACTACTAAGATTTTACATAAGTTACTTATCGAAACTACCATAGTTTCGATATAAACCCAAGACCCGAAACTACTAAGATTTTACATAAGTTACTTGTCAAAACTACCAAAGTTTTGATATAAACCAATGACCCAAAACTACCATAGTTTCGATGTGATTCATCCATCGAAACTACTGGGTTCAAGCATAGTATTGTCTAGTGTTATCTAAGAGCACTACCTTATGTGTATGACTTCATTATACAGATTGTGAGTGACATTAGTGGCGCTCAGTAACCCGCTAAGTGTATTTCAGAAACCACTCATCAGGTGAGTTCTATGTGCCCCCTATGTGCTATGTGGAAATGATTTTAAATGTTTTGGGGTTGGAGTGTATACAGGATATGAATGAATATTATATTATGTGCTATATGATATTACATGTTGAGTATAAGTATGACAAGTATGTTTTTAAATAAAGAAATGAAAGAATGACATAGCACGTAAGAATGAAATCTTGCTTTATATCTATGTATATATTGCTTGCCAAGTATGAAAAGAATGACACAATGTGTAAGAATGAAATCTTGCTTTATATCTATGTATATATTGCTTGCCAAGTATGAAAAAAATAACATAACGTATAAGAAAGAAATCTTGCTTTATATCCATGTATGTATTGCTTGCTAAGTACGAATGAACGTTATGGACGAAAACGATGATAACGGCCACTTCGGTAGACGAATGACCATTCGACTATTATGCAGCCAGAAATGAAAGTCTAGAAAGGTAGACTAAACTAAGGCCACTACGGTGGAGTAAGTCGCTCAATCGATGCACGGCTGCATATATAGTTCAAGTGGGAAACGGATGCCTTAGGGCAGACGGGCAAATATGACGGACTACAATGGTAGGACGGTAAAGACGGACGGCTAAAGGTTTTCCGGACGGTTAAAGATATGACGGACGGTTTCTAGTGCCGGACGGTTAAGTATATGGGCTACGACGGTAGTTCGAGAACGTTTGTCTTTGTGACTTACGTAAGCAAAGTAACGGGTTGATCACCCATATGTGTATGACCAACGATTGTGCACTAAGAACTAAGCATGTATGTATTTATATACGTACTCATTACGAATGTTATAAGAAATAAGTAGAGTAAAGAAAAAGAATATGTATATAATACATATATATATGTATATATATATATTTATAAGTTTATATCTGATTGCTTTAAACTAGAACTCACCAGCGTTAGCTGACTTTTAGTATACATTTCAGGTAACAGATAGAAGGGTTGTGCGAAGGCATGATGACTACTCGGCATAAGACTGCCATCCCACTTTGATTTATGTTAAGACAATGTTATCTTATGTTTAAATATTAAGACTTCCGCTGTTTATGTACTCGAATGATTAATGCTTCCGCTGTGTTTGAATGCTTCTAATTAATAGTTCAGTATTGATGACTATGTTTATGAGTAAATCTAACAAGTGAAGTCACCGGGTAAAAGGGGCCTTACATCTAGCTAGTTATGAGGGATTTTTGAAAGGAAAAGTATGAACAAGCAAGAACATAAGAAGAACTTACTTAGAATGGAAGGATTTAAGCTATAATCTTCCAAAATATGAGAAGAACGACCTTTAGTAGCTAGAGAACCCTAGAGGATCATTGAGGCGCGAATAATACATGAGAATAAGGGCTCTATTTATAGGGTAGAAGCAGGGGCTTATTCATGAAATTTAATTTGTTGTAAGGACTAGATTGCAAAAGATGAATAATAGTTTTTAATTTCATAACATATACTAACTTAAGTGCTCATAAATTTTATGTTTATGACTCCATTTCATCATAAATGTAATTATATATTTATTTGTTTTATTTATCTTTAGTAATTTAAAACACTAGTAATGTTAATTAACAATATTATATTTTCATAATAAATTGTTTAAATGGTTTATTTATCATGTGTACATATATATAGTTACATATATATTTATATGTAGACACATAAAGGATATCAATTTATAATCAAAGCTTGTAAGTTTAGATTTGGTTATTATAACAAGGTATATATATTTATTTAATAAAAATCATATAAGTATGTATGCACACTCATGAATTATAATGAATAAATATGATACTTTCATAAATGTGAATCATAAAATAATAAAATTACAATTTACCAGAATAGTTAAAATAAAGGTAAGAATTTCCTAGGGATTACAGTTTCTCCTTGCCTTCTTTTGAGTCGAGGCATACGCCCTCGTTCGCGCCCTCGGCTTTTCCACCTCTTTCCCTTTCCTTGCATCCTTGGGCTTTTGACAATCCTTACTCATATGCCACGTCCCCTCCACAGTTATAGCACCTTTGGGTACCTTGACTGTCACGAGCATAATGGCCCTGCTTTCCATATTTAAAACACAGGTTAGACCCCTGTTTACATTTGCCCAGATGCTCTTTTCCACATTTCTCACAAACTACAGTCTCCCCTTTCTTGGCTTTCTTATCCCTGGACCCATACAAGTTCCCACCCGTTCGTTTTCCAAGAAATGTCAGCTTCTTTTTGGGTTCTCTAATGACCGCATCGTCCAACGATATGTCGTCATACATCACCCCACTCAGTTCCACCACCCATTCAAATGTACGTGGGGTGTTCGCCATTACAAACGTGCGAACCTTGGCGAGTAGCCACTAGACATAGAAGACAAGTCTCCTTTACTGTCACGAGCGTCTGTACTCGGGCGCATGCTCAACAAAGGCGAGGGCTTTAAACAACTCAGGCGTAATGAAAAAGATAAAGAGAAGTGACGAACCTACTAAGCTTAACAATCACTGTTGCTTCTTCTTTCAAAATCACCGCTGCTTCTTCTTTCTTCTCTGTGGCGCTCCCTTTTCTTTGTTGAATGATACCTTAAAATGGTTTCCTTGTTTGAATTTTTTCAATTTCTTGGGCTTTCCCTTTTCTTATTTGGTAATTTTGATGTTAGATTTTTTTATTTGTTGGTGTCTAGTTGTTTCTTTGCTATTAACAGGTTTAAAGCCCACTAGATAAAATCTAGTGAGCTTTTTTTTATTTGATGAGCTGCTTATTTGCTATTAAGGAAACTGTTTTTATAAAAATAAATATTGTTAAATTTAAAATTTTGACTTGTTTAGATTTTATTTTTCTTATATGAATTATACATATTAAAATTTATTATATTTGTAAAATAGCATTAATGTAATAATTCTTGATGCCTATTATATTTATATATTTATATATATATATATATATATAGGGAAAGGGTAGAAAATAAACCCTCTTGAGTTGAAGAAACCCACTAAACCCTAGATAATTTTTTTTTTAAATTTGGGATTGATTATTTATATAAAAACAAGCCTAGTCGCAAAAAAAATTAAAAAAACGCCGAATAAAAAAAGAAATAAAAAATATGTAAAAATTAAAAAAAATCAGCGTTTTTTTGCGTACGTATGCAATATGTCAGCATTTACATATGTAATAAACGTCAGACCTTTGAGTTTACATATGTAATAAACGTCATATTTAAAAAAAAAAGTTTTAAAAAAACCGCTCAGCACTTTTTTATAATTTTTTCACAAAAAAGTGATAAAATTGAATGTAGAATACATTCCAAAAATAAAAGTTTTTTTTACATATGTAAGACAGGGTTTAGTGGGTTTCTTCAACTCAAGTGGTTTTTATTATAACCATCCCATATATATATATATATATATAGGGGGTGGTTATAATAAAAATCACTTGACTTGGAAAAACCCACTAAACCCTGTTTTAAAAATGTAAAAAAAATTATTTTTGGGATGAATTCTACATTCAATTTTATCAATTTTGTGAAAAGAAAAAGAAAACGTCTAGCTGTTTTAAATTTTTTTTTTACATATGTAAATGCTGACGCATTGCATACATAAGAAAAAAAATCGATGATTTTTGTTATTTTTTACATGTTTTTTTTTTAATTTTTATTCAGCGTTTTTTAATTTTTTTTTGCGAACCTACTTTTTTTGGGTAAATAATCAATCCCAAATTTTATAAAAAAAAATTTGATTTTTTTTTCAAAGGGTTTCGTGAGTTTTGCCAACTCAATAGGGGGTTTTATTCTATACTTCCTCTACATATATATGCATATATATATGTATATATACATGTGTGTATATATATGTATATATATACATATATACATATATATATATACATATATATACATATATATATATATACTAGCTTATACCCGTGTATTACACATGGGATAAAAAATATCAATATATAAAATTCTTGAATCTTTATTTATATATGTTACACGTGTAAAAATGTATTACATATACTAAGGATAGAAGACAAAATTCAAAATATGTAAAAATTAATATATAATTGGGTTTCGAAAATAAGTTAATTACTATTTAATATAATTTGACTTTCATTTAGTATTTGATTGAAAGTAAAAGTTACATAATTAGATTTTAAAGTTTTCTTATAATAAGTGATAATTTAAAATAAATGTGTTTTATTAATATAATTAGTATTTTCTTTAAAAATATATTATTATTAAAAGATAATTGCGTATTTAATAAGAGAGAGATGCGGGGAAAAAATGATGAGAATAAATATGGAGACGACACGTGGCATGAAAAAATATTTATTTATTATTTAGTATATATATATACATATATATATATATATATATATATATATATACATATATACATATAGGGGAGGGATCCTGAGAAAACCACAAAGTTAGGCGAAAACCGAGAAAACCACAAAAAGCCAATCACATAATTTCTATGTTGTTTATTTTTTTAATTTATTTCTAAGTGTACTAATATAATATTACATAATTTACCAAAAAATCATTTTACGTATTGTGTTTTACGTATACGTAACCGCAATTTTTTTTGTTTTCTGATTACGTATACGTAACACTATGTGTTACTTATACGTAAGTCAATACTTTAATGATTTTTTGGTAAAAATGTGTAATATTACATTGATATCATTATAATTATAAATAAAATAAAAAATAAATATTATTATATGATCGGTTAACATTGGTTTTTTTAGTGGTTTTCTTGGTTTTCGCCTAACCATGTGGTTTTCTCTAGAACCCTCCCCTATAAATATACACACACACACACATATATATATATATATAGGGAGAGAATCAAGAGAAAACTCATTGTTCATGAGAAAACTAGAAACTATTCCTCTTTTAATTTTAAAACCTTAATAATTTTTTCATACGTTTTCATTTTTAAAAATAAATTACACCATAAAATAAAGCATTTTTTATCTTTAATTTGAGTACAATATTGCTATACTAAAAAGAAACTTTTTTAACGTATCGAATTTATTCGATACTACATATATGCTATATGATAATATTGCATACATTTAGTATGACCATACTACATATATATGCAGTATCATCATATTGTATTATAATGATACTACATATATGTAGTATCGAAAAATTCTGTAACATCTCTAAAGTTAAGGTCAATAACCTTGGATGGTTAACTTACCATAAAAGGGTTTGGCCCATTTACGGCTCAATTAAAGACCCATTATACGAACCGAATCCGAAACAAACTAATAAACCTTTGTTTGACGGATCGTTACACAATTTGATATAACTTATAAGAATTACGAACCAAAACGTTTACACGGAGAACTGTTAGAACAATTAACGCGCTCGTACGGGTTAGTACCGGTTATCCGATGCGAAAATATATTTGGACGTCAAACCTCAAATAAATAATATTAATAAATACTAGTATTTAATTCGGGCGACTGATTAGGTGTTTACGCAAGATATGAGACGTTGGATGCGCAATTGCGACAAACACCGGTGTGGACGCCAACGGGTTTTGTTAGATCTGGTATAATTAAATAATGTAAACAAGTATTTACTTTATACCTATCGTATTAAATATTAATATTATTATTATTTAGCACGTCATAATTAGTTTCGAAACGCGACACGTTTTACCCGTAGCAAACGCGTGTAGACGCGCGGTATAGAACGATATCCGACTATTTTAGAAATAACATAATAAAATATATAATTAATTATTATTATAGTTAATATTATTATTATTAATAAATAATAGAAATTATAGGAGCGCGAATCTATTGTCTGAGCAAACGAGTTTGGCACGCGCGGTGTCAACGTGTACCGGCCTGGACAACAGTCGGAACGAGAATTTTTCCGAAACAAATATTTAAATTATTTTTATCACCACCTCTTAATTATTATTGAAATCATAGAATAAAAATTTGGAATTAATTAACATTTTAGAAACTCGAGTGAACATACGATATGTAAAAGGCAGTACCGCTTACACCGTTAATCGTCTACTCATCCTATACTATATGTAAATATCTTATTTATTATTAAATTATTTAAAATATGGATTTGACTTTTGAAACATATCTAAAAATCTTTCTTTGTCAGATCTAATTATGTGTAATATTGAGAGATATTAGAAGATCTCCTCCTTCCCCAAAAACCATAACTCCTTTACCAGTACCGATTAATTTTTTTTTAAAACCATTTGAAACTCATCTCAGCTCCCATTAAGGGGGTGTTTGGGATTACTTATTATTTTCTACTTTTGACTTCTTGCAAAAGTAACAAATTGTTACTTTTCAAAAACAACTTTTCATCCCTTATAAAACTAACTTTTTCATCAATTATCCAAACAAACTTTTAACTTATTACCTTTTTGAAAAAGGTAATAAGTTAATAAGTTGTTTGAAAAATAATCCCAAACACCCCCTAAGTTCAAACACACACATATATGTCGAGAGAGAGAGTCAGCAGGGAGTTACGGGAGAGAGAGGGGGAGAGCCCCCATCACCGGCGGCCACCCCACGGCGACGACGCGACGGGTCTTGCGGCGGCAGACCTCCAGGCGCAAACAACCACACGCATACATCGGAGAGAGAGAAAGACGGCAGCCATGGCTCGCCATTTTGACCCACAACGATGGCGGTGGCGGCTAGGGTTTTGCCTTACTGTCGCCGGAGATGGTGACTCTGAACCTGTATTTTCGGCCAGACTAGAAAATGACGGCAATGGCTCTGATGGTGGTGGTGTTCACATCAGCGGTGAGTCCCGGTGAACAAGCTCAGTCTCCGGCGAACCCGGTTTTCCGGCGGCCCTGTCAGTGGTGGCAACGGCGGGCTCAGGTGGTTCTCCGGCGAGCCTTCGTCGAGCTCCAAACGATCAGATTCAGGTCGACTTGTAGTTCCTTCTTCCCGATCTGCTACTCTAAAAGGTTAGTTTTAAAGTTTGAGATTTTAAACTTCCGATTCACACAAGTTTTTCCGGAAAATTGAGCCGTCCTTAGTCTTTAAATGTTTCTTTTCCCGGCCAGACCGGATGATTATGTGACCGGGTTTCATTCCCGAGTGTTACAAAATGATGGTTTTGGACAGGTTATGGTAAAGACTGGACGTCACCCGGATAGGCGGGACTGCTCGGGTCGCTCCCGACATTCCCGGGTTTCGGTCAACGAAAGTCAATTCTGGTCAAAGTCGGTCAACAGCAGAAACGACGAGCGTGTCCGCGCACATGAGGATAGGTATAAACGCGTGCTAAGAATTTATAAATAGTTTCATATGCATCATTTGAAATAATAAAATAAATGCGTGCGGAACAAAAGCAAAGTGAATCGGTTAATGAGGCGTTAATGAGAACAAGAAGTTTAAAATGTACTTATTTAGTCTCGGATGGATAAGCGTGTATAATTAATATGACATAACTAATGACATGACATACGAGTCTTCAAATATACGTTTAGATATTTATATATAATTTTTATACGAAACGTGACTACTAATGATATTACATACCCTCGTTAACTTTAATTAGAACTCGGTCTACACGTAAGATACGTTAACTTTTGAAACACAGTAGTGAGATTAAAGCAAATTTGCATGCAAAACCAATAACGGTTTTACAATGACATATACTCGTATATTTACGATGGTCAACACTCGTATTTTCTTATAAAATAGACATATATATGTATATATATACATATACTCGTTTTACATATTAATCATAAAATCGATCGATGATTTTATTAAATATATATGTACCTATATAAATGGGATATTATAAGATTAAGATAATACTTTTAAAATTAGTAAACCGTTACTATTATTTTACTGGAAACATTCATATTATCATCACTAATATTATAAACAATATTTTTATTTATCTAAAATTCATGAAACATAACTATTATCGTTAATGGAATTATCTTTAGTACCAACACTAGCGGTTTATTTATAAATGGATTTAAACTAATATTACAACTTGGACCGGCTCCTTAGAAAAGTTGTTTGTATCATTTTGTAAAATATCCAACCTATTAACTTAACATGATAAACGTTGAGCAGACTTTTGTAAACAATTATATTATTAATATTGTTTTATAAATAATACAAGTCTTATTAAAAGATCATATGTATTATAATATTTTCATACTTAATGCTCACAACCGGTGTTCGGAGATTAAATTAAGTATTTTATACTTGCTTATTTCTTTTACTTTGTGTGTGTATATATATATGGATACATATATATACTATATTTCTAGGAAAAAAGGCAATATTTTCTACACACGAGTCTACTATTATTTTGAAATAAATCAAACTTATATTTTTCGTCTTCCCAAATATATATTATTGACACGAGCGTTAATAATTAGACCTTGAGAGACGTGATGACGAATCGTGCATCTAAACACTTAACATGTAGACCTAGAGTATGATTCTACTTGTGCATTGAAAAACATATTGACACATCTGTATGGAATATAAGGTAGTCCATAAATTCTATAGTGCTTCCGTGTATCGGGGGACTCAAGTAGGATGTATACCCAGCACTGTCATGTATTTGGGGAATATGGTTTTTACAGCAACATTTTCAGGTGAGTTTCACGACCCCCTTTTAGCTTTTATATTGTTTTATAAACATCGGGGGGGAAACATGCTTATACGACATATTTGAAAGAATGAAACATATTTGTTTACACTCTGGATAACATGAACATTTTGGTTTAACTCCTTGTGAGTTTCACGGCCCCTTTTTACTGTTTTCTATTTTGGGGAAAAAACATGTTAATTTCAAATGGTATGATAACTAGAAAACGAGAAACAAGCATCTGATTCCCTTGTGAGCATGAGTTAACACTAAAAGGTCCTCGGTATTTCGAACTATAACCATTAGCTATGGACTTAGCCGTAGATCGATATGAATAGTACTATTCGGGTTGACACCCCCAATCATGGTTAGTCGCGCTAACCTGACCAGCAGGGTCAAATGATTGCATATTAGGTTTTGTTGTTTCTCATTGTTTAAAGGTACAATGGGCTGGGGCAAAATTCGAGAATTCGTTAAAGGTTTGGTTATAGGCTTGTGTATCACATAATTCGTAAGTGCTAGCTAGACTTCGATGAATCAACCGCTAATTTGTTTTGTTTATCATATGCATAAAGTAAATTTCGAGCAAATGATTTCGCCAATGGTATACGTACCAATGGTTTTGTCAGTCAATTTCGAGAAACGGGTTTTGCCATTGGTATACGTATCAATGGTCTTGACAATGAATTTCGAGCAAATGATTTTGCCAATAGTACCCGTACAAACAGTTTTGTCAATCAATTTCGTGCAAATGGTTTTTGCCGAAGGATTTCGTATAAATAGTTTTTGATATACGATTTCGTAAATATGGTTTTGCCAATTGTATTCATTTAAAACCTGTGAACTCACCAACATTGCGTTGACATTTTTTAGCATGTTTTTCAGGTAATACATAGCTACGACACGGTTGGAATAAGTTAAGCATTTTGATTAAGACCTTAGAAGACGAAGACGCATGGTCGTTTAACGTCAAGTTCATTTAGACTTGTATGTCTCTAGGTTTATATATTCATTTAGTTTTTGTGAAGGTGTTCGACACTTTAGAACTCTTTATTTTAGCTTCAGCTGTTGTGTAATGTTACCAATCGTTGCAACCCTAATTTATTTATTTATTTATTAAGTGAATAAATTTTGGGGGTGTTACAAATTCCGACATGTTAATTTTTTTATTTTTTTATATAGCAATATTATAATCAAATTAAAAAAAATGTTTTAATTTATTGGTGTAGTTTAAAAAAATAATAATAACGTATGATAAAGTTATTAAGGTTTCAAAATTAAGAGGGAGTTTTTTTTGCTTTTCTCATGGAAATGAGTTTTCTCATGAACTCAACCCTATATTTAATGAGAAAATAAAAAAACCTCCTCTCTCAAATTTTAAACCTTAATAATTTTTTTCACACACTATTATTTTTTAAAAAAAAGTACACAAATAACCTATGCATTTTTTATTTTTAATTTGAGTATAATATTGTCATATAAAAAAAAAGAACGTGTCAGATTTTTTTGATATGTAGCATCACTATATTGTATGATGATACTATATATATGCAGTATGATAATACTGCATATATGTAGTATCGAAAAATTCGACACGTTAAAAAAGTTTCTTTTTAATATAGCAATATTATACTCAAATTAAAGACAAAAAAAATACTCGATTTTATGGTGTAATTTTTTTTTAAATGATAACGTGTGAAAAAGTTATTAAGGTTTTAAAATTAAGGGGGATAGTTTTCTACTTTTCTCGTGAACAATGAGTTTCTCTTAATCCTCTCCCTATGTGTGTCTATATATATGTGTGTGTGTGTATGTGTGTGTGTGTCTGTGTATGTTTCTGGGTCTGGGTGTCGGTGTCGGACAGGTCAGTGTCTATGTGCATGTTCATGTGCGTGGTTAGAATCTCGTGTATTAGACGGGTTGTATATTGAAAACGATATAATTTATAAATATGTATATACGTTTTATCAAACTTAATTCATTAACCTTGATACAACTTATATTTTGCAAATTGAAGAATAAGAACATGAGCATCATTAGAATTATTTGCAATATATTAAGACATTTCTTAAATGCAGTTTGATATATGCTATTCTAATTTAAATATAAGATGAAATAAAAAAAAATAATCAATAATTTAAATAAAATCTTCTCTGATTTGAAGTTATAAATAAGAGAATTGACCAAATTTAAACGTATTTTTAGCAAATATAATTGGTTTACCAAAAAGATATAAAATACAAATTTTAATAAAGATACGAAATTGAAAAAAAAAATTATTCTAAATGATATCTATGATTATAGTTATGATTAGTAATTGATATTTATGATTAATGTTATTATTTTAATTCCCCCTTTAATTTCTGTATTTGCTTTATGTTTCATATGAAAACTTTTGAAAAGTGAGAGTGACGTAGTTAATAAGAGATACACATATTTAATAAGAGAGAGATACGTGAAAATAAATGTAAGGTTGTATCATAGAGTGACTCGTGTCCAATTTTATTTTTATTTATTAGAATAGATAGATATATGTAAAACTAGGTTAAACCCCATATATTACATGGGTTGAAAAAATAAAACTTGTATAAAACATTAGCTTTTATGAAGATTTGTAAATTCCAAAAATGTTATATAGTTATTTTTTTTAAATATTTTATAAAAAGAATGAAATGCTTAAATTATAAAAAATATTTTATGAACAAACCTAATTTTTTTTAAATAAAAAATGTTTTATAAAAGTAATTATAAAAATCATTATTATTTAATATGACAGAAAGGCAGGAAAAAAATGTTGTGGATGCCGGTGTGAGTGACAAGTGTCCCACAAAAACCTTTATTTATTATATAGTATAGATATGTTTGAACTTGTCTAAAACCCTAATAAAGCTTGGAATCAACCTAAAAAGCCTAAAACATGTCTAAATCCCCTAAAAATGATATTTTTATACTATGTGTCTCGCTTTAAAAAACTCTCTTTTTTTACGCCTTACAACTAGGCTCCGGGCGAGGCCTATGCGCCTTAACAACTATGTTAATAAATCAGGAGGGAGTATTGATCTCTAATTTAATTAATGGTCAGCTGATGTATCATTTATGTAACTAATAAAACTTTTAGTCAATTGTGTAAAGGTTGTAATGTCTAAGGGTCCTAGCATTGAAGTCAAATAAAACCGTGAGTGTCAAAAGAGGCAACGATTCATGAATGGCGGCGTCGGTTCTTTAGGGTTGTATAAGTACAATCGAGTCCGTAAACAAATAAAGGTTCGTTGTTATCAAAATTGAAGTTCTAGTTATTTTCAATTGTGTGTGCATTCGATCTTGGGCAACACCCAGCGGACAATCCGAAACATTTAGAACAGATAAGTCCGGGTATTGAGACGGATACGAGACCTGGTATGGGATTAATTATAACTTTTTTCTAAGGTCCTCGTGCAAGTATTAGGTGATACCCGCTCAATACCATACACATTTACCCTAAAAAAAACCAAATATACTAATATACAGTATAATATTAAAAAAATATAATAAATAATATTTTGAATATACAAAGCATTACCAAGTCAGTACGGTAGTCAATGCACCGGTGGATTTGCCTGCTTAGGTCAACCGCTTATCTTCCATCCTTGTAACTCTGAGAAAATGTGTGAGACAATGAACTTTCTTTATTAGTTTTTTTTTAAAGGCAGAAGATTTAAAAAAAAAAAAGAGAAAGAACTTTCTTTATTAGTAGCATAAACTTCATCACAAACACACATAATTAGCTTGACAAGAGGGGCATACCTGTTTCATCAACTAACATCCTAAACCAATCAGGAGCCAATCTATTGACCTCCCTGGATTTGAATAAATCACGCCGACAAAGATAGTAAGCTCCTGTGCTTAGTTGAAATCCAGACAAATCACCTCCAAGAGTTTGCTCCCATACCATGTCATATTCCAATGTCTCATTTGGTACATCGTATGTGTACACGAGGCTTGCTCCACACTCGGTAACCTCCAATCCACTCATCACGATGATAGAAACAGTAATTGTATCGCCAGTGTCTAGTTTGTTTCCGATTGGCCAATAGCTAAACCATGTACCAACTTCTCCAGACCCAGGTTCACCGAAGACAGTTGGGTTGTAAATCAAATCAACACCATTGTTCGTATTGACTTTAACAAACCATACCGAATTATCACCCGATATTGTATATTTGAAAGTGACATTTAATCCTTTGATCAGCCTCCTATTCTCGGGATACGGAGGAACATCAAAGCACAAAGATGATGATCCTGATATATACTGTGCCATGTTTGGATCCTTTATGCCTGGCAAAGATGTGCTCATTATACCAAATTCGTACAACATCTATACAACACAAGAAAAAGAGTTCAGTAAATTACATATACTCAGTTTATAGGTGGTATAAACATGTGCTTGTGTGTGCTTATGCATGTGTTTAAGAGAGGAAAATCAAACCTGAACACAACTTCTGCCAATGGTGAGCTCATTGTTGCCAACAAGAAACACCTCATGATCTTGATATTCTTTTAGCCACTTCATATGTCCCAAATAACTTCCCTCAAGTTTGGCTACAGTCACCAATTTGAAAAAGCCTTCAACTTCTGACAAATTAATACAGCCTTGATATCCAAACTCTTGCAATGTGAATTGATGTGATTCGAAAGTTACTTTCTCCAGCGACTCACAGTGATATATATACAGTCCTGTAAGTGTACTTGGAAGAGATAGAAGACTCTTCAGTTTTGAGCACATAGTCAAGTCGAGGACCCGGAGATTTATAAGATAACTGTAAGCAGGCAGGAATTCAAACATATTATTGCTTAAAATCAAGTATTGCAAATTTGATTGATCACGCAAACTCAGAGGGAAGTAATTAGTATTCTCGATATTACAGCCCATGAGGAACAACTGTTGTAGTGAATGTGGCAAAGAAAAGGAACGCCGTTGCTGCTTCATATGTATTCGATCGTAAGTTGGAGCTACTTTGTCACAGTTTGTCATGTTTAATACAGTAAGATTTGCAAGGTTACCAAGGGTTTCACAAACATGAACCAGCTTGTGACAGCAAGAGAGAATCAAAATCTCAAGATTAGGGAGTAGGTAGATGTTGCGGACTTCTAGTAGATTATGTGACTCTTAAAGATTTAGAATCCGCAATGACTGAAGAATCTGTAGTAAAACAACAAGTTTTACATAGAAGTCTAGATCCACAAGACCATCAAAAACTGATAAGTTAAAACGACAAAGCAACAAAAAACAGGATACAGGATGTTAACAAATAAACATGTACAGAGAAAAGATGGAGGCTCAATATTATTCAAGTGAAGATTAACTTGCAAATGAAAAGAAAGCAAACATTAAATAGGAAGCTAAGTCCAAGCTAAATGGGCTAAAGCCCATAACAGACTTATTATGCTAACACAGGATTCCATACCGTGGGTGGTTCAAATTCTTCCAGTTTGCTATAGCTCATATCTATAGCCACCATGTTTCCCATGTATAAGTCAGAGGGTATGACACTTAAATGAAATCCATGCCAACAAAGCAATCTTAAACGTTTTGAAAAACTCTCGAAAGATCCTGTTAGGGGCACAAATTTGAGCTCGAGCAATTCTAGGTTATCCATCTGTTTAAGTGCATCTGTAGTGAGCTTTATGGACTGCAACTTAAGCATAAAGACTATTAGTAATAAGAAAGTATGGCTATGTATAAATAAGAAGCTCAAAACGCATTGATTGGAAGGTAAATAGAAATATGAGCTTTAAAAAAGAAACAAAGATATAAAATAAAAACAAATTTGTGTACATGTAAAAGATATGACCAGGAATTAGTTAAGTTCTACTATTTAGTATTACCTGGAATGCAAACCGCGGATACTCTTGACTCAGCTTTCTCATGTCAAGTGCTAGACTTTTTATCCTATCTGAGCCCTGAACAGAAAGAGGATATAACTATAAAAGTGAAAATAATCTTCGACATACATATAACAAGCATCTTACCTCCCCACTTCTCAACAGTTCATAAGAGTCCATATCACTCCAAACTCTACTACGTTTTGCGTAGTCCCATGATTCTTGATTGACAATGGTTCTCCCCATCTCTTGATGCAATCGATGCATTGTGAGTATGTTTTTTGGTGAAACAGAAAGAAGTGTTTGTTAATTAGGGTGTTGATACCATATACAACAGAGTAATCATGCCCCAATATCTTTGTTACATAAGCCATATGTTCACCGGTAAAGAAGCAAGAAATGTCCAAAAATAACTCTTTATCCGAAGAAAATAGTGAGTTGTAGCTTGTGAAGAGTACACCATAAAGTTTAGAACGCATCTCACGTACCAAATATCCCAAATCCCACTTTTTATCTGAGATATTTCTGCGTGACAGAGAGGAGCCCAACACTTCGAGAGCTAATGGATTTCCTTCACAACACCGTAGTGCCTCTTTTGTGAGCTCTTCGTAACCTGCGGTTGGAGTTCTGGATCTGAAGGCATGAAGACTGAAAAGTTCTAATGCATCACCATCATCCAGTAATTTCATTTTGTCCTCTCGAAACCTCCATGATCCGGAACCAATCCATGTTTTTACACTAGCATCACTAGTTGTTATTATAATCTTGCTTCCTTTATTAATATTTCCGGTTCCAAGCAAATATACCAACTGATCCACTTCAACAATATCATCTAGAACAATAAGTACCTTTTTTCCTTTTTATGACTTCTTGAAGTTCAAGCATACCATCATCAACACTCTGTAGTTTTATCTTAGCATCCCGCAAAATATCCCACACAAGTTTTTGTTGTACTTGACGCATATCCCTTTCATTACAACTACCAATATTTTCGAGAAAACTAACGTTTTCAAAATTATGCTCGAGTAAATTAAAAATGTAGCGGGCCAGCGTCGTCTTGCCACTTCCTCCCATGCCACAAATTAATAAAACTTCGGCATCGGGTTTCTCTAACCAAAAATTGATCTCTTTAACTTGAACATCTATCCCTGGAAGATAAAGTTGTTTGCGAGCAACTTCATGATAAACGGTATCAACAATATGCTTTATAAATTGGGCTTCAGACCTGAACATGAGAAATATAAAGTTAGCAGATGGCATTATATGGTTGTTTTATATAAACTAATGCATGTAATGGCGAATATGTAAAAGTGTAAAGTACAAATTAAAATATGCCTACATTTAATTACAACTCATTTGTAGTTCAATTACAAATATTTGTATATGAATATATGTATATATGCGTTCTTTTGAGAACCAATTTTATGTTGAGAACTGGAGAATCGCATAAAGCACTTGTACGTAGTGCATTGATGATTTAATGAGGTAGTAGGGTGGGCGGTGATGAAACCGCCTTATGTGTCACACTTAAAGCAAAAGTTATATTTGCATTATGCGGTTCACCGACTTTCAAACGGATCTTATATAGTCGGTTAGGTGAACGAGTAACCCGCATCAAGAGCAAGCCATTACTATCAAACATGGTCAAATAATCACCTTTCATTCTTATATCACACCCGGATTCGGTTTCTTGTCCGAGGCTTATGATATTACTTTTGAGCTTGGGTATAAAGTATACTTCGGTCAAAAGCCTTTGTCAACTCGTTTTTCCTGGAAACACGATCGAGCCCTTTCCTTGAATTTCAACACATGACCCTAAAGGTTTTGGGAGTTGAATGAATCAAATTCTTATTGCCTTTCCTCATTACAATTGCTGAAATAGTACAATAGGAATACAATAGGCCTACTCTATTTATGACTAATAAATAATTATAATAATACAAGACTGCATCTAATGCTAATACACCCCCGTAGTCGAAACCGGAGGAGGCCGAATGTTGAGACTGGATCGCAAGTCTTCAAATAGAAGTCGTGGAAGGCCCTTTGTGAAAATGTCGGCAATATGGAAGCGTGAAGGGATGTGGAGAACCCTGACTTGGCCTTTAGACACTTTTTCCCGTACAAAATGAATGTCTATCTCAATGTGCTTTGTTCGTTGGTGCTGGACCGGATTAGTTGATAGGTACACGACACTGACATTATCACAATAAACAAGGGTGGCCTTGGATGGAGATTGGCAATAGCATGGGGCGTGTTCCGGGTACAGTTACAAAACAACGGTGGGTTTTGAAGACCGGTAGTCCGACTGTGAAAATCTCTCCTATGGAAGTCTTACGAAAGGAGGAGAGTGGTGGTTCTCGGGTTATCTCTAAACTGGTGGATCGTGCAAACCAGTTGAGATAGAGAATGAGTTGGAGCTCGGGGGAGCCTCAACTGCCCCTTCATGTACTTGATGAGAGGGGGATTGCAACTAGGGGGACTTTGATGAAGTATGAGCTTGTTTATGGGGACTGAAGGCTCGGGAGACTTTGGATAAGGAGGATACTAGAATTACTGGATTAAGGATTACTTGGATGGTGTTTGTGGATTGAGCAAAGCCTTCAAGTGGGAGATTGTTGGGTGTGAAGGCTTATTGGGCCGGACTGGGCCAAATGGGCCCGGTGGGCCTTTGCTGATTTGGGCTGGGCTTTTGGGTCATCTGCGGCTGGGCCCCTTGGGCCTATTAAGGCTGAAAGAACAAGATTAGAAGCTGGCGCAGCCTTAGGGTTGTTTGGTTCTATTTCTTGTTGATTAAGTTATTGCCTTATTTAATTAACCATAATCTTGGTATTATAAATACCCCATGATGTAATTGTATTTCCTTGAGCACCTAATAATAAAGAACCCTAGTTGCAATAGTAGATGTAGGTCACCTTGACCGAACCACTATAAATCTCTCGTGTCTCTTTTCTTTTCTGTTTCTTTTCCGCTGCGTTACCGACTTTGATACCTAACAAAAATAACTGACTTCATGGCAAATTCAGTATCCAAAAGTCCCATGAAGCGATGGCGTAAGACATTAGAAGACGTAACCAACAAAATATCATCTACATAGAGAAGAATGTAGGCCGTGTCATTACCATGGCGATAGATAAATAAAGAGTGGTCACACTGGCTATGTCGAAATCCCATAGAAGATGCATACTCAGCAAAGCGTTGATACCACGCATGTGGTGCTTGCTTGAGACCTTAAAGCGATTTCTTTAATAGACAGACATAATCAGGATAACGGGTATCCTGAAATCCCATGGGATGATGCATATACATTGTTTCATCCAATTTGCCGTGGAGAAAGGCATTTTTCACATCTAATTAATGAAAAGGCCAAGAGTTCGAAACCACAATGCTAAGAACGGTTCGAATTGTGGCCGGTTTAACCACGGGGCTGAAAGTCTCACCACAATCCACACCAATCTGTTGTGAGCGTCCGTCACATACCAAATGTGCCTTATACCTTTCTAAGGAGCTATCCGAGCTGGTCTTATAGCCAAAAATCCACATGGTTCTCACGATGTTCATATTAGGATGTTTAGGTACCAATTCCCACATCTTATTATCGATAAGAGCACAGAACTCATCGAGCATGGCGTTTTTTACAATCCGGGTTGGCTAAGGCTTCGGTGGGGTTGCGAGGAAGTGGGGAAACAGTGGTGGAAGTGTGGAGGTTAAAGAAGGGTTGCCTTAGTTTTGAAATACCCGACATACTACGTGTGTGAATGGTGCGGGCAGAAGGATCGGGCTGGTTTGTGGGCTGTGGTGGGTCTGGAAGGGCAGTGCTGACAAGAGTAGGAGGGGGCATGCTGGGTTTGTTTTGGACATCGAGAGTAAGTGATAGGATAGGTAGTGGGAGGTGTTTGGGGAGGGGTTGTGTTGGTAGCAGCCGGAGGTGGGGGCGGAGGGTTGAGAAAACCAAATGGAGGGATGAGGATCAGAGGTGAAACCATCATATGTAGGAGGAGTGATGTGTAGTTTTTGAAAAGGAAAAACTGTTTCGTCAAAAATAACATGTCGGGAGATAGAGATTTGACCGGTGGAAATGTTGTAACATTTATAGCCAAGATGGGTGGACGGGTAACCCAGAAAAACACACGGGTAGGATCGGTGTTGAAGTTTGTGTATGGTGGTGGAGGGTATGAGAGGATAACATAAGCAACCAAAGACCCGAAGAGGGTGGCGAGTATATAAGCGGAAAGTGGGAGTGGAAAAAGAGAGGATTTTACTAGGTAGAATGTTGAGTAAGTAAGTGGTAAGAGATAAGGCATGGTGCCAAAAGTTTAAGGGGACCGATGAATGGGCTAGGAGTGTTCGTAGAACATTGTTAATGGAACGTATTTTTCTTTCGGATTTGCCATTTTGGGAAGATGTGTACGGACATGAGAAACGAAGGACCATGCCATGTGAGTCACAAAACTGTTTGAAAGAATTATTGTCCTATTCTTTTCCATTATCACACTGAAGGGATTTTATTTTGGTATTGAATTGAGTATGTATAAGTTGATAAAATTTTAGAAAGGTGGGAAAGATTTGGGTTTTGGTGGCTTGGAGGTATGTCCATAGGAAATTAATGTAATCATCTAAAAACACTAAGTAATATTTATGACCTTCCAAACTTAGGACGGGGGAGGTCCAAAGATTGCTGTGAATAATATCAAATGGAGAACAAGTAATAAAAGTAGAAGAAACAAAAGGTAATTTAACATGCTTGCCCAAAATGCAAGATTGGCAAACCGCCGAATTGTTTACATTGCGAAGTATTTTTGCGAAGTATTTCTGCCCACTAGTTTTATTTCATATTAGTTATAGTGTTTGAGTCCCTCTTAATTTAATTGTTTAGAAGTATTTTTGGGATTTATGATATTTATTTGGTGAAAAAAATTTGGTTTTTATGTTTAATATTTTCGGCTCCCAAATTTAATTGTTCAAGTTACGCCACTCCGACTAGTGGTCGCTTGTTACACAAAAAGTGTAAAATTTCTAGGTTTAGTAATAATTCACATAAAAATCGTTTATAATTTGGGATTAGTTTAATACTGAAAAGACGTAGACCCTACGAGGTAAGGCATCATACATGTAGACCATGTGTTGTAGTTTTCGTTATTTAGGTTCTTGATTCCACCTGTGTGCTGAAAATCTGCCATGGTTTCTTGGTTCTTCTGATTGGGATCTGATATTGTTTTGTTACAGATCTGCTTTTGTTGGGTTAATTGGGTTTTGTTTACGGGTAAGTGGATCATGGTTTGGTAGCTAACGGGTCAAGTAAAATTAGAAGTGGGTTTAAATTATTTAGTTGCATGCTGCGTGAGTGAATAAAGAACAGTCAAGGGTTGACCGATTAACAAAGAAGTGTACGTTGGTGGAGATGTACGTGGGGTAAAAGAAGGGGTCTCCTTGTACGGGATCTCTAGGAAATTAGTATATTTTTATTATTTGTTTTTAGTCAATTAGTATAGCCTTCCATGTTCACATTTCAATATAATAAAGTAGCAAGCTTTTCATTCTTTTTTCACATTTCAATATGATTCTTGGTACATGAAAAAGGACAGAGTCTTCAGTTTGGTAACTAATCTTTGTGCAGCTGTTCACTTTCACTGTCAATACCATTAGCATTAGGATTATAATTTTTCATTTGAACACTCTCTCCCTGCATAATATAAATATAATTTTTCATTATTTTGTTAATTGCTTATTTTAAACCTTATGAAAAGCATAGTACAAACTTACAGTGTATATATCTCTTTCTGTTGCTGACTTGGTTTAAAAAAGCGCAAGTAATTTCCCTCAGAACTTACAAGAAATATTCGTCCTATTGTTAGGATCTTGAGTTCCATATTTTCTAGACGGATCAGTTGATGTGGATCCCAAGTTAGCAAACTTGCTTGAACCATAAGCCATTATGTTATAACAAAAAACAACTTAAAAACTGATTTAAACAAAGAGGAACTGCAATTGGAACTCAAATTCATAACAAAAACAGTGAAAAAAAACCAAAATACATGAAGCGCTGCCTCGAATCGCATCGCGCTCCAAGCCTGAAGCGCCGTTTCGGGCCACTTCTTGTATCTCCAGCGCCTCACCGAAGCGAGGCGTTTTGCCCAGCGCCTCGCAGCGCTTTTTTAAACCAAGGTTGCTGATGAAAAACAAGTCTTCACCAAATCAACTGCTTCAGCTTCTGAAAGTGGCGTAACAGTGTCCTATGCACCAATAAAACAAGTATAAATAATATTTTGACCACTGTAGACCTTTTGTGATTGTTTTGGTTCAACTTTTAATCTAAAAAGACCTTTTGTTTCAGGTCAGAAACAGAATTTATTTTGAATATTGTTGATACAATTGACTAAGAACTAGATTCGAAACCTATTAGTACTCCATCCCATCTAACTGGAATGGAGACTCGAGCTCTAGAGATCAATTCCTGGTTGAAAAATGAGGACTCCAATACTAACGCTCTAGCCATTTGTGGAATGGGAGGTAGTGGCAAGACAACCTTGGCCAAATATATTTACATCTCAAACAGGCACAACTTTGAAAGCAGCTGTTTTCTTGAAGAGATTGGAAAGCACTCCAAAGAAACTTATGGTTTGCTTGGGATACAGAAACAACTTCTCGCAGACATTTTAGGAGCTGGCAAGGATAAAATGATTTTTTGTGTTGCTGAGGGTACGACTAAGATTAGTGAGGCCTTACATAGGAAAAAAATGCTTATAGTTCTTGATGAGCATGATGAATTAGACGCTTTACTTGGAATAAGTGCCGTCCATACACAAAGCAAGATTATAATAACAACTAGGCTTCTAGATATACATTCTTGGTTTGAGTCCATATCTTGGAGGTGTCGTGTGCACGAACTCAAATTGTTGAATAATCAAGAATCATTAGAGGTATTTAGTTGGCATGCCTTTGGATCCAAACTTCCATTGGAAGGTTTTAGTGACCTTGCGGTAGAGTTGACACGATATTGTGGAGGAAATCCACTAGCTCTTAAAGTTTTAGGTTCTTCTCTCTTTGTTAGTGTCGAAGACCCACGGGAAAGAAGTAACATAATAGAAATTTGGAGAAGTAGATTGAACTCACTTAGTTCAATGAAAGGGGACCTCGATTGTAAAATCCAAGGTGTTGTACAAAAGAGCTTCGACTCTTTGCCGCATGTCAGTTATAAAGAGTTGTTTCTGCATATTGTTGTTTTCTTTGTCGGCGAAGACGAGGATTATGTGGTTGATATATTGGAGCAGGACTTACACGCAAAAGTTGGGATCATGACCCTCATCAATAGATGCCTTCGATCCGTTTCACCAGATAAGAAATTGGTAATTCATCAATTGCTTCAAGATATGGGAAGAAATATAGTACGTGAAGAGTCCAAAGATCCGGCAAAACATACTAGAGTATGGTACAGTGACGAAGCTTATCGTGGGTTAACTAAAGGAGACGTAAGATGCTTCTTATATGTATCTTTTTGATTATTTCATTCGCAACCACCTATTTCAACTAGCTTAATCTCTTACCTTTCTTTACAGGGTTCCGAAACAACTGAAGGTCTAACACTTGACGCACAAAAGCTAAAGAAAGGGACAAAGGTAAGCCAAAGAAATGAATGAATGTGTGGTACTTACGAGATGAGAGTAACATGGATTATCTCGATAGACCATAATTTTCATACATCAATATGGAGAAAAAACATCCTGGCTTCTAATGATTTTATCTGAATTCCGAGTTGACACTCAACTTAACTCTAATCAAATATCAAGAAAACATACTAACTAGTACCCCATAACTCTAAAACATTATATATACTCTCATAACTAAGGAAACACCACCACTGCCATTTTGACTGACGAAATTATATACCTTCCATGATTGATGGCTTGATGCTTACTAATATTTTTAGCTATGGTTGATGTAATGTCTTGAATTGTGATACTTCATATATCTTTGGTGCATTTAACTTTTAAATTTTAATGCATTTAATCCCAGATATGAGGTATGCTAATTCTGTCACTTCATGTTAAATTGGTAGGCATTAACCATTCAAACAGGTTCTCTTGCAAAGATGCACAAACTAAAGTTGATCCAGCTGAAATATGTGATACTGAGTGGGTACTTAAAGAATTTTCCAGAATTAAGATTGTTGTGCTGGCATGGATGTCATTTGAAAACATTACCCTCTGGCTTATTAATGAGCAGCTTCTTGGTGGCTATAGATATGACTAATGGAAAGCTGGAAAAGTTTGAACCACCTATGGTAGGATTAAGCTTATCTGTTTTAGACAGTACTATCATAAACTAAGCTTGTTTTTCTTGGAATAGGTTCTTAATTGGCTGAAGATTCTAAATCTTACATCTTGTAAGAAACTTGTTAGTATCCGCAAGCTCTGCCGGCTCCCTAATCTTGAGACTTTGATCCTCCAGGATTGTAAAAATCTGACTCATGTTTGTAAAACCATAAGAAGCATGTAAATCAACTATGGAAGTCTTGAGAGTCTTGCTTTATTGAACTTGGCATGGTGTAAAAAACTGTGGAAGTCTTCTTGGAATAAGAAGCATGTAAATCAACCAGAAAGGCTAAAAGCTTTGTTTACTTGTGGAGGAATTCCTGAGCAGCCGTTGTTTTCCTTACCACGGTCATTAAAATTTTTGTTTCTCGATTGCTGCAACTTTGAGTATCAAAGTGGTCTTCCTGTTGTATTCGATGGCCCATTGTTTGGAATGAGTTAAGAGGTAACCTTTTTGAGTTCATGCCTAATAACATTGATCTTAAAACGCTTCGGGTACTCAACTTGGATTATTGTATAAACCTCAAGTCCATTCTGTGTCTCCCAAGTACGCTAGAGGAGTTGTATACATGTTATTGTAAATCACTAGAGAAAGTAACATTCCAATCAGCTCGTTTCAGACTGCAGAAGTTTGGATATAAAGGATGTCTCAAACTGTCTGAAGTTCAAGGACTTTTTAAATTGGTGGCCATAGAAGAACTTGATGAAGCGGATCTCGGACATATGAAATGGATCAAAGCATATCAAGATCATAATGTGGACCTGGTCAGTGATGATATTACCGAAGGCAGAAATTGGCATATCCAGGTTGTCTCTTAATTCTTCTCAAATGAATGCAAAAGTACACAAAAACATGTATCTATGTCACGATTGCAAACTGATTGATATACAACTAACTGTATCTTTCTGCAATTTGTTTCTCATAGATGCTACATGAATATGGTATAAGGAGTACCTATCTGCAAGCCATAAAAGATCAGTACATGATGGCGTTTGCGTATACATCAGCATGCTATTTATTATCCTTCCGTGTGCCTTTGCATCCAGAGAAAAACAGGATCCAAGGATTAAGTGTGAGTTGCTTATACAGATCATCAGGATCCAAGGATGAAGATAGGGGGTATTTGTTCACAGTAATTGAAAATAGAACCAAGGGTGTTACTTGGATATACAAGCCTTTGGTGTATTGCAAACCCCGAGTTGATGAAGATGCTATGTGGTTAAGTGATTGGCCAATTGGAAACATATTAGACGTTGGTGATGAAATCTACGTGTCTATCGTTTTAGGGGAAGGAATGATAGTAAGCAGGTGTAGTGCCAACTTCGTGTATATGGATGATGATGAATTAGAGCAAGAGGGAATGTGGGAAAATAACACGATGAAAATGGACGAAGTGATTGGAGGAGATCTGCCTGAATTTGAGCTGACAACAAGAGTCTACTGGCTCTGCCGTCGTGATATCTTCAAGTCAGTGAGCCCTGATATGATAAAGGGATTGTTTGTGATACCATTGACTATAGAGGTAAGTTCCCCTATGAAGTAGTTATTAACAATGTTTTAAATACCCGTTCAAATCAGCCGGCAATACCGGTTGAACCGGGTTCGGTCACTGGCCCGGTAAATTGGAAAAACGGTTTGTAAGTTGTACTGCCGGTATTACCGGTACTACCGGGTTATACCGTTGTACCGGTTTTAAGTTTGAACTTTAAAATAAATAAAAAATTGTTCAGTTCCTTTTAAAAAAGTTAACGACCCACTTTAGTAAAAAAATTTGTGTAACCATCCTACTTCTGCTTGCGGTTAAAGGTAATTGCTCAGTTAATTAAGTCCCATTTTAGAAAAAAAAATTACACACTTTTATTTTAAAAACTTTGTTGGAAATTGAGTGCTTTTAGATTATTTTTTGGTTATGGATGAACTTTTAAAATATTTTTTATCATGGAATCATGTAATTTTAAATTATTTTTTGAGTTGAAGTTGTATTTCTATAGAATTATAGGGTTAACTAGTCAACCCGGTTGAACCGCCCGGTACAACCCGGTTGAACCATTTCTGAGCCCAACCCGATTGAACCATTTCTGAGCCCAACCCGATAAGGTTTAAAAACCGGTTTTTAAAACATTGGTTATTAAGCTCCAAATATTGATACTATTTACACATTGCCATATATAGAGTTACAAGGATGGAGAAAATCTTATGAGTCGCCATACTTAGATGAATCAAGTATGCGTCTGGAAATTGTTAAGGAGTTCATAGAGACACCCTTTACAAAGTATGTATATACTCTAACCTTTATTTCTTTTTGGTAGATATTGTGTTGGGGGTTCGAGCCCCGTCTATGACGGTTTAATGTAAATTATTAGGAATAGTTTATGGGTCCCAAAATGGAGGATTATTTCTTTTCTTGGCTGGAATCATGAACCTGTGTGAAGGAGGGTTTTTGTTTTCAAAGTGGGCATTCAAAAACTTGATATTGATACTTTAATTATTTCTTTTTTTTTTTTGGTTTCTGTGTATATTTCAGGAAATTTGTTTGGGATACTTTAATAGCGAAAGTGATATCCCCGAGATAAAGATGGTGGTATCTAGGCTTGTGGGGGTTGACTTTGTGATTATTATACTGAGATGCTATTTGTATGGGGCGGTGTTGATTCTATGGCAGTGGAAACATGTGTGAGGGAATTTGAGAAGACCGTAGAGATCTTATCTGTTGATTACAATGTAAATCCTCTTCCGAAGTGGAGACATTTTGCAAATTTTTTTTCACTTCCTTGTAATTTGTCAACTTTTACCCAAATCTATACTATATAATAAATAAAAATCACTTATGCCACGTGTCGCGTACACATCTATTCTTATCATTTTTTTTTCGATTCTCTCTCTTATTAAATACACTTTTTTTTAATAATGATTTATATTTTAAGAAAATATTAATTATACTAATAAAACACATTTATTTTAAATTATCTCTTATTTTAAGAAACTTTAAAATTTATTTATGTAACTTTTGTTTTTAACTAAGGGGAAGAGGTATACCCATGTGATTATGGTGTCATGTGATAATAAAGTGCACGCCACGTGGCGTCACGTCAGATTCTGGAAAATCACATCATAATCACATGGCAAGGGGTATACCCATGTGATTGTGGTGGTGTGATAATTTAATGTTTTTTTTAATTTTTATTTAAATAAAATAAAACATAATAAAATAATATTCATTAATAAAAATTAAAATTACATTAATTAAAAAAAACATAACCAAAACCTATGGGATATCATGACGTTCTTTGATCTCCTTTTGTTTTTTTTCAATCAAAAAACGTTGGGCGGTTGTGAGTGACTCAAGATCGATACCAAGAATTTCGAAAGTGTTGGTTCTGGTTCGGATCGTTACTCATTTTTGGGTAGAAAAGTAGTGAGTAGATGATTAGAAATATAGAAGATTGGTGTATAGAATTGTGAAAAATATGTAGTAAAAATTGATTCAAACGGCTAGTTTTTTGGGTTGGGGATATTAAAAATGAGTATAGAAGATTAGTAAGTTTTGATAGAAAATGAGTGTAAATATTATGGAGTAAAATTGAGTATTTATAGTGAGTAAAAATAAAAATTATTAATATTATTATTAATTCAAACGGCTAGTTTTTTAGATGGATAAAACCGTTGAACGGCTAGTTTGGATGGATTGCTCGCGTGAGAAATATCACGCTCAAAGTGCACGCCGTGACTTTCGAATCAAGGGGGCGGTGTTCCACCAAGATCAAGGCGTGATCTTGGTGGCCACCTAGGATCACGCCACTTTTGCCTTTACCATACCGGATGCTCTAAATAGCGATGTAAGTCAAATTATATTAAATAGAAATTAATGTATTCAAACCGTGTAATATACAGGTTTTTAAAGATATAAACTTTTTATTACTAAGTATAAAATATTACATTTTATCAACCCGTGTAACATACGGGTTTTTTAAAATACAAATTTTTATTACTAAATATATAATATTACATTTTATCAACCCGTGTAATACACGGGATTTTAACCTAGTGTAGATACAAAGTAGAAGAGAAAGGTAATTGTTTTATGGATTCTTGTTAATTGTGTAACATCCTACTTTTGGAACGCTGATAAAATAATGGATGATTACATTTTGAGAAGCTTGGAATGAATGTTGGTTATCGAGTACAGTGATTGTAAGGCCTACTTCTCGGAAGACCTTATTTGTTGGATTTACTCATAAACATAGTCCTCAAATACTGAACTTAAATTAAAACATTTAAAGAGTAGCGGAAGCAAACATCATTCAGTTACATAACAACGGAAGTCTTAACATAAAGAGCATTATCTTAACACATAATTAAAATGAAATGGGATACCAGTCTCGTGCCAGGTAGCCATCACGCCCTTGCACGTCCCTTCTTCTTGCTACCTGAAGTGCATACTTAGTCAGCTAACGCTGGTGAGTTCTAGTTTATAAACAAGCAGTCATTAACTTATATCATGAGAATAAATATACATATTTAAATATATATAAATACATACATGCTTATTTCTTTACTTTACTTCTTTCATATGGCTTTCATAATGAGTACGTACATATAAATACATACATGCTTATTTCTTCACTTTACTTCTTTCATATAACTTTCATAATGAGTACGTATATAAATACATACATGCTTATTTCTTGGTGCACAGTCACTAGTCATACACATAAAGGCAATCAACCCGTCATTTGACTACGTATGTCACAAAGACAAACGTCCTCGAACTACCGTCGTAGCCCATTTACTTAACCGTCCGGCACTAGAAACCGTCCGTCTGCTTAACCGTCTGGCAAACCTTCGGCCGTCCGTCTTAACGTCCTACCATCGTAGTCCGTCTGATTTGTCCGTCTACCCTAAGGCATCCGTTTTCTATTCGAACTAATTATACAACCGTGCATCGATTGAGAGACTGACTCCACCGTAGTGGCCTTAGTTTAGTCTACCTTTCTAGACTATTAATTATGGATGCAAATTAGTCGAGTGGTCGTCCGTCTACCGAAGTAGCCGTTATCATCGTTTTCGTCCATAATGCTTATTCATACATAGTAAGCAATATATATATATATATATATATATATGTATATAAAGCAAGATTTCATTTTTATACGTTATGTCATACTTTTATTTCTTTATTCATGAACATACTTGTCATTACTTCTTTGTTCATAAACATGTTTTGTCTTACTTATAATCATCATGTATTATCATCTAACACTTATCATAACATTCATTCATATCATGTATACACTTCAGCCCCAAAACTTTTAAAAATGTTTGCACGTAACACATAAGGGCACATAGAACTCACATGTCCACTGGTATTCAACCCGAAGATTATGTTTTAACTATTGCTAACGTGTATATTGATCTACACATAAGTCAAAGTACGAATTCTATTATTTAAGGCAAGAGTCAACTAAGACATGTGAGAGTCGGCAAGGAGAGTCGCTAGCCACACTTGAGAGTCGGCTAGGAAAGTCGCTAGCCACACTTGAGAGTCGGCTAGGAGAGTCGCTAGCCACACTCATAAGTATCGCCTGAACTTGCGTTCAGGACTTCGTGTTTGTGCAAGGAGGCGATTCTCAGTGTGTTCATCAGAGGGCTAACTCTTAGAGGGCCGACTCTTAGGAGCCGATTCTCTTAGGGTTGATTATCTCTTATGGCCGATTCTCGTCGTCTTCTCCCTCGCTGAGTGTCGGCACTTGAAGGTGGCCAACACTCGAGAGTCGGCTCAAGAACATTAAGTGTTTCCAGGTAGGATTTTAATCCAAAACCTTAACTTTTTACGTTCAAAACATTTATCTAGCTTCCATGAAGCTAGATCTGAGCTTTAAGTCCTTTTTCATGCGTAAAAATCCAACCTTTATGTTGAAAACCCCATAAACCCTAAAAACCCATTTTTTTTTTGAAGAAAAACATAGATCTGAGGTTGATTCTTACCTCAAAACTCGTGGTTCTTCGTGTAGAATCGATTAAGGATGTTGGAGACACAAGATGGAGCAGAAATCAGAGCTTGGATGTTGTTCCTTAAGCTTTCTCTCTCTAGAACCTTAAGCTTTCTCTCTCTAGGGTTTGTGTGTAATGGATGGAATGAGGAAGAGGATGCTGATCCTTCCTTTATACACATGGGCACATATCAGCACATTGGAGCTGAGCCCAAGCCTACTTCATATTCACTCCTTGATTAAATCCCGATCCCGTTATTATTTAAGCGTTTTATTATTTCGGGATGTTACAGTGATCAAGAGTTGGAATAATCGAAGAAAGCAACCAAACATGACCGCGTCTTGAGGCACGTGATCATGTGTCAGCAAGTCGGAGACATATGACCGTGTCCGATCAGCTTGTCTGAGAGTCGTGCGTGCGTGTGTGTGTGTGTGTGAGAGAGAGAGAGAGTGTGTGTGTGTGTAGGGCGGTTCTATAGACAATTCCTGAGAAGACTAGTGGTCGTGGTAAACCTTGTAACCTTATCTCAGTAGGTTACGTTTATTTCCGACGTTAGGTTAATATCTGATTAAAGGAATATGTAACAATGGGGACAAGGGTTGTGGTAAACGTGGTTCCGCAGTTAAGTTCTCGATTGCGTTACGCAACCTAGTGATCGGCATGGGCATTTAGGAAATGATCAATCGTGCCGGTAGTAGTTACGTTATGCACAGATATGCAGAGTAGATTTGTTGTGAACAAATGTGTAGTGTAGAGTAAAAACGTACTGGTAAGTTAAAACATAGATGAGATGAACATGATCCCTAGGGTAGAACGACTGTAGAGGTACTGTTAATACATAGATGGTGACCCGTTGGGATGTATTTATTATAGGATATATGAATAACGTGGGTGTGGGATTGGACTAGTGAAGAGCTAGGAAAGGCTAAGGTGAGTTCTATGACACCTACTGTTAACTGTTTTGGATTGTAATGCATTTTTTGTGAATATATATTGTTGGAAGTATGTTTTCCATTAAACATTGTTTTGTACAAATTCTGATACTTTTTGATAACACTACTTTAATTGTAAAAAAGGGAACACAACCCAAACTTGTTGTGGTAGAAAGAAAAATGATTTGATGTCTAATGCATTGCCTATGATAAAGTTAGGACTTGTACAAGTGCGAGCTGGGAGGAAAAAATCCGCCCCTTGGATCTTGTCCAAGGGGTGAGGTTGCTCACATAATGGCTAGGGTTTTTACCTCACACACTAACACCTCACTTATGAGGATGGGGGATGGTATTTATAGTCTCCATGCCCTGAATATTGCAACCATAACATCTAGGAAAGACTATTTTACCCTTTTATGAGATACTAGGGCAAATCTCATAAATCATAGCCTTCAATCTCTCAATACCGTTTATCCATGGGGATATGTTCAAGCGATTTGCCTATGGGCACTAAGTCAACTCATCAGTAGTAACCGAGTTCTTCGCTAACCGGAGGTATTGGTCATTAGTAGCGGTCAGTACTAACTTAGTCATCGGCACTAACTAAGTTCTTTGGTAAGGACTACAGACTACAGACAGTCTTTAACTTCAATCTTTGGTACTATGTTGTCTTGCATTGGTAACTGCAACTTAGGTCTTCAAGTACTTGATGTTGGATTACATGATATTCCTAATCGATCTATTATAACATCTTTCATCATACAAATCTAAACAAATCAAAACCTTACAATCTCCCCCTATTTGTTGATGAAAGATGCATAATACTTAGAAATACAATGAAACAAAAATAAATAACAAATAAAATCTTCAAGACTTCTTTGAGCTCGTAGAAGATATCCCCCTTATTTGTTAATTGCTTGTTTCTTCATCTCAACCATGAAAATATACATCTTGTTGAACTCTAAACAATCATATGATAATTCCACATCTTTCATTCTGCTTCTACCCCTTTTTTGAAGCTCCCCCTAAATACCAGCATTCTAGTCTTCTACTCCAACCCAAAGGAATTAAGCGTTTAGGGTGTTTGTCCTATTGGGTTTCGTGCTAGGGTTTCAAAACAATTTTAAAACACGCAGCGGAAAAACAAGCACGAACCGATCTAGGCTAAACCCTAGATCGTCCCACCAGGAGTCCATATGCAAACCAAATATTCAATACACAACCATATGAGGTTTAGGGTTATACCTTTCACGAGTAGGAGATGGTAACCAAGGTGTAACACCACGTGACAAAAACCCGGTCGCTAGATCCGGCTACACAAACTAAACCCAGGACTTCTAATCCACCGTACAATAACTGAATCTCCATCCGTCTTTGTCCTCCAATTCTCCCGAATCCAAAACCGAATCTCTATTCGGTATACTTTCGTTCACCTAACACAACCACCAACAGAATGTATCCAATACATGCAGCAAAAGGACAGCCTGCAACCGGTCTCCGGTAACTAGCGAAGGCGTGAAGAGCACTGGCAGCAGCCATGCGACGGTGGTGGTCGGGAAACGAGACACGGCTCAACACCGACGACCGAAATAGGTGGCAGTGGCGTTGGCCGACGCTAGGAATGGTAGCAGCAGCGGTCCGACGGGGGTGGTGAAGGCGGCGCAAGGAGTAGGAGATAGGATTAGGGTTAGAATTCTAACCTTTTTGTATCACACTTAATCCCTCCTAGATTTATGTATTTATAGGTTTTAGATAACTTAATCCCCAAGTCTAGGGTTTTAACTTACAGTTAGACTTCGTGATTATCTAATAATCACAATTAACCCAAACACTTTAGTTAATTAAATATATAACCTTTATATATTTATAAATAAAATTAATTATATACATATATCCAATATATATAACTTAATTATTCCGTAATTCCAAATTATCAAATCAGTTAATTTAGTCGTTTGTAATTCCAAGCTACAATCTCTCTTTTGCCAATGATTATCTCGGATAATCTTAGATGATTATTTCATAAATATTCATTTGCCTTTTAGTTTAGTTTCGTGTAAGGCCCGTATAACTCTTCAAACGAACTTTCTTATATATTGTTGTTCATGGTGTAACTCTTTGGATCTTATCTTGATGGTCGTGTTGTCGAATGTCGTTACTCGGACATATAAGTCCAACAGACTCCCACTTACACGAGTGTCGATCATTGTCAACACAGACAGTGGTGGACGTCTAGCTACATCTCGCTGCCACCATTAAGATACGACGTTTTATGAAACCGTCTCCTATCCCCGAGTAATTTAAGTACCATTACTTAACTATTCGTAATAGTTATGATAATCTGTCAAATATACTTTTCGTAATGGAAATCTATCGATCATGAGAAATGGATCAAATCATCATTCTCATATAGTGTTCGATCATTCTCCTTCTCTGTAACACCCAAAATTTTCAACCAAATTTAACTTCCAAAATACGCAGAATTTAGGTCCCATAAAACACCCTTGACAAACGACACATGTTAATTATGACAAAACGACAGCGACATGGTCTTCTTTAAAAACAATCGACCGACATTTCAAAATAACGACAAGTTTTAACATCCAAAAGATAGTTCAAAACAAGTTAGGTGACTCCCGACAATGAGTCATAACTCCAAATATATACAACCATCCAAAGAGTAGAGAATGCAACCAACGTGAAGCTTGACCCGAGACATCATACCGGAGATTTTCCTACATCTAAAAACACCACAAATAACCATTAGTAATGATACAACAAATCCCAAGTGTCACACCCCCAAAATCCACTAACGGAGTTTTACCATTAGGCGTGTGACACCAAGATCTTAGTCATTAGTTACGTCAAACGACACTATATGAGTTTAAACGAATCCATTAAATGTTCAAAGTTAAATGCGGAAGCGATTTATGTCAAGTAGTTATTGCGCAAAACAAACGCGTCTAAGTTTAGTTTAATAAAAACAAGTGAATTGTTTTAAATGTTTGCATATGAATGAAGTGACAGTAGGACTCCATACATGTCCTAGGTGTGCAACTTGTGCCTTAGCGACCTGAGAAAACATGTAAGAAAAAGTGTCAACACGAGGTTGGTCAGTTCGCAAGTTTATAAGTAAATAAACTGTTTGAGTGTTTGCAGGATCCACATACGTGTGTTTGTACCATTAAATAATGACCTAGCAAAATAATATAATTTATTATATTATTTTAGAGTTTGGAGAACTAACACGATAACTATTTACGTGATAAAATAATAAATATATTATTTTACTTGGGGACTTAAATGTGGGTAATAATATAAATAATTATATTATTTTGACGTGGGAATAAACACTTAGAAATGAGCACTAAATAATACTTTGGGAATATAATATAAATAATTATATTATTCATAGAGTAAATAATTAATTAAATGGTAAAATCAATAATTATATTATTTTTAATCAAAGATGTATGTTAATGTCGGAGTGGGAAATAAACTCTCAAGCATACGGGCGTTTTTCCGGGTCAAACCATCTAATTATAACATTATATTAACATGGGGATTGGTTTTTATTTAAAAATATAATTAAAAAGCTGCTTAAAAATAAAATGGGGGTTGTGAGACTCGAACCCGGGTCTCTTCCCCAACAGTACAAAGCTTTAACCATTCCAGCCCACTAGGGTATCGCAACAGAATTCGTTTTTGATTTGATTTAACAAGGACTTACCCTGTGTTCTTCCCTCCCATCGATACCGAACCCAAATCCATCCCTAAACCCATCGATTTCGATCGCGATTAAGCACAGAAGCTTGGGGGGTTTTCTTAGTCGATGATTTGGGAGTCTGGTGGTGAGATTAATTGTAAAATCATTGAGTTTAAAGTCGATTACTTCGTTGATCGAAAGTCCGAAACCCTAGGTGTTGAACTCAAAATCAAACTGGTTAAATCTTATAGTAAAAGTCGTTGAATTCATGGGGCTTTCAAAGAGTGTGGGATTGCGAATCTAATCATACCATTTAATTGAATTGAGATTGTGTTTAGGTTAGGGTTCGATTAAACCCGTATTCGTATGAACCCTAGGTTGGATTATTTTCCAATTCGATGATATAAGCCCTAGATATGTTAGGGCTTTTGTTCTAGGAATGAAGGCGAGTCTGAAGATGTGATTGGTTACCTTGAATGAAATCGAATTAATGGAGATCGGCTAGTTAGGGTTCCGACTTCGAGTGGTTTAGTTCCCGGTGACTCTGGCTCTTTCTCTGACTGAATTCGAGTGTACAACAGCTTCAGGGAGAGTCGTCTAACGTGTGTAGAGGGTTGATTTCAGGTATGAAGATCAAATTGACATGGATTTGTGAGTAAAAGAGATGAAGTCGACGGTTATGGTTTAAAGTTCTTAATGGGATTAATTCATGATCATTATGGACCAATAATGGATATAAATGATTCAATGATGGTCGTCGTAATCATAATCATGCTTTACAACCTTGAATTTGAACCTATTATAGCTTGTTGTCGCGAATTTGGATCCAAGAGGGCTACGAGTTTGACTTACAAAAGTCAACATGAATAAATCTCATTCAATTTTGACTTTGTGGAGTCAACAGAATGGTTTTAGGGATATTACATAACTAGTCCCTAAAGTTTGAGTTTAAATATTGACAGAATTAGTCCCTAGGGTTTGAAATGAGTTAACTAGGTTAGGAATTAACCGAATTATGCTAACAGAGTTAACTCTAAAAACTCCGGATGTCATATCTTCCCCTAGTTGAAAGAATTTTCGTCCCGAAAATTAGAATAAATAATAAAAAAAATTTCGGGGTGTCACATCATCCCCTAGTTGAAAGAATTTTCGTCCCGAAAATTAGAATAGTACTTTATGTGTTTGACATGGAGTGCTTGAACAGATGAGGATACTTGTGCATCATCTGATACTCGTGCTCCCATATGAATTACGGTCCGCGTTTCGAGTTCTAACGAACTCTAACATTAGGGATTTTACTGTGTTTGAGAGTTTTGACTTCCATATCCATGATTTCTACCGGTTCTTCAATGAAGCGTAATTGTTCGTCGATTTGTAGTTCCTCAAGAGGAACCGCAAGTGTCTCGTCTGCTAGACATTTCTTCAAGTTCGAGACATGAAAGACTGTGTACACCACTCAGTCTTTCAGGTAGATCCAGTTGGTACGCTACTAGGCCAATTCCCTTCACTATCTTGAACGGTCCAACATAACGAAGGTTTAGTTTGCCTCGTTTCCCAAAACGGATTACACCTTTCCAAGGTGAGACTTTCAATAGGACAATGTCACCTACTTGAAATTCTAACGGTTTTCGACGCTTATCAGCATAGACGATTATCAGCATAACTCTTTTGACGATCACGGGTTGTCGCCATAAGATTTCGAATTTGAACGATCTTTTCTGTGGTTTCGAACACAAGTTCAGGACCTGTAAGTTGACTATCCCCAACTTCAGCCCAATAAATAGGTGATCGGCATTTCCGTCCGTATAATGCCTCGAATGGTGCTGCTTTGATGCTAGTGTGATAACTGTTATTGTAGGAGAACTCCACTAAAGGCAAGTGAGTTTCCCAAGTGTTACCGAAATCAATCACACAAGCTCATAACATATCCTCTAGGGTTTGAATGGTGCGTTCAGTCTGGCCATCTGTTTGAGGATGGTATGTCGTGCTCATATCCAGGCGCGTGCCTAGAGCTTTTTGTAACGATTGCCAAAAACGTGAGGTGAATCGAGCGTCTTGATCCGAAATGATTAAGATTGGCACTCCATGCCGAGAGACTACTTCTTTCAAACAAATATGAGTAAGTTTTTCCTACTTATCGGTCTCTTTGATTGCCAGAAACTGAACGGATTTCGTCAAACGATCTACGGTCACCCATATGGTGTCGCATCCGCTAGGAGTTTAGGGTGGTTTGGTGATAAGGTCCATGGAAATCTGCTCCCATATTCATATTGGGATTTCCGGTTGTGGGAGTAGACCAGAAGGCTTTCGGTATTTTACTTTGACCTTTGAGCAGGTCAGGCACTTGCTCACATAGGTGGCTATATCAGCTTTCATTTTCGGCCACCAATATAGTACCTTTAGGTCATGGTACATCTTTTTCGGAACCAGGATGAATAGAGTATCGAGATTTGTGAGCTTCATCTAGTACCAGTTCCCTTAAGTTCCCGTACACCGGAACTCATTTGGGTTTGGTTTCCTTTCGGCTTAGGGCATCGGCTACTACATTAGCCTTGCCCGTATGGTACTTGATAGCACAGTCATAGTCATTCAAGAGTTCGACCCAACGACGTTGTCGCATGTTCAATTCTTTCTGTTCAAAGATGTGCTGAAGACTCTTGTGATCGGTGTAGATGGTGCACTTGGTACCGTACAAGTAATGTCTCCAGATTTTCAGTGCAAACACCATGGCTCCCAACTCTAAGTCATGAGTCGTGTATTCTTCTCGTGAATTTTCAACTGACGAGAAGCGTATGCGATAACCTTCTCGCGTTGCATCAGTACACAACCAAGACCTTGAATGGAGGCATCGCAATACACTACAAAGTCATCCGTTCCCTCTGGAAGAGATAGGATAACGGATGGGTGCACTACAGAGTTTCTGTTTAAGCGGTTGGAATGCTGATTCTTGAATTTTACTCTAGTTATAAGGTTTTCCCTTTTGTGTTAGAGCAGTGAGAGGTTGAGCATTCTTTGAGAATCCCTCGATGAATTGACGGTAGTAGCCAGCCAATCCCAGAAATTGTCGCACCTCTGTTGGAGTCGTTGGTGCTGCCCAATTCATGATGGCTTCTACTTTAGATGGATCAACATGTATTCCTTTCTCGTTGACTACATGTCCTAGAAATTGAACTTCACGAATCCATAATTCGCACTTGGAAAATTTTGCATACAATTGCTCTTGTTTTAGCAATTCCAGAATCAAACGTAGGTGTTCCTTATGCTCCTTTTTGTTTTTAGAATAGATGAGGATGTCATCAATAAAGACGATGATGAACTGATCAAGGTAGGGTTTACACACACGGTTCATGAGGTCCATGAACATCGCGGGTGCTTTGGTTAGTCCGAATGGCATGACCATAAACTCGTAGTGGCCGTACCTGGTTCTGAAAGCAGTCTTAGAGATGTCTTCGTCTCGGACTCGCAGTTGATGATAACCGGATCTAAGATCGATCTTTGAATAGAAACTTGATCCTTGGAGTTGATCAAACAGGTTATCAATACGGGGTAGAGGATAATGGTTCTTGATAGTTACTTTGTTCAGCTCAGGGCAGTCGATGCACATACGAAAAGTTTCGTCTTTTTTCTTGACGAATAAGACTGGAGCTCCCCATGGCGATGAGCTAGGTCGGATGAAACCTTTATCCAACAACTCTTGCAGTTGTGTGGATAATTCTTGTAGTTCACTAGGTGCAAGTTTGTACGGTGCCAGAGCAATAGGTGCTTCTCCGGGTGCTAGGTCAATTTGAAATTCAACATGCCGATGAGGCGGAAGACCAGGTAAGTCTACGGGGAATAATTTTGGAAAATCACGTACGATCGGAATATCATCAATCTTCTTCTCTTCGGATGGTTGTTCGGCGACAAAATCCAGAATGGCGGTATGACCCTTACACAAACATTTTTGTTCCTTCATGAAAGATATGATGCCTACGACATCATCACTCTTTTCGCCTTGGACAGAAAGGTCTTCTCTACTAGGGAGAGGAAGGCGAACAATTTGTCATGACAAATGATTTCAACTTGATTTATATGTTGGGGTATAATTCAAATTAGACTAAGGATTAGTCATAGGATAAGGTAATAGGGTCAAATGGAATTTATTGTTGGAGTGTAAGGAATAACATGTTAGCTTAGAAAGAATTCCTTAAATTTCGTTTACATAGTTGGAGTCGGTGGGTTGACCATGAGGTTCTACTAGAGTTTCAATCTAGGTGGTTCCATTGATCAAGTCTGGATGAGAGTCTTAAGTTCACTAAGACTCTTACATGAGCGAAATCAAATGATGGATCCTATGGATGATAGTTCAGTGTGTTCATAAACATCTTCAACCTGATAGTCGCGTCTATCAACTTTTGAACAGGTTTAACGATACCAACTAGTCGTTGAGCGGGTTACGTGAATTTCTACACGCAGTGGAAACTTAAGTCTGTAAGGCACATATTAGGACCATTTATCCACACACTAGGTTTCACCAGGACTTACATGCATCTCAAATTACTATTACGTGTGCACTCGTAACGATAATTTGATTTGCATGCTCACCCTAGCTTCTCCCTGTCCTATGTCAAAATGTCCTCTAGTTTGTATTGCCGAGTACAGAGTGTTGTCAGATATGATAAATCATCAAGAGGTTTAGTCATCAACCACCAATTGATCAACTAGGACTCATATCAGGATGAGTAGTCGGGAATCGTTTGATTCGAGTATTCCCTCGAGTTAAAATACACTACGATGGTCCAATCCAGCAGATTATAGATGGAATCATGCATGACTAGTTCATGGTTATGTTTTACTGGAAGAGGCAAAGTAGCCATCCTTCCAACTGAGTCAGGATAGGGTTTGAGTATGGAATGAGAAATGCGTTCTCAACCTTATGGTCAATCTTTCTTCAACAGAATATCGACCAAAGCGCGAGCCCACGGCTCGGGAAAGTGATGACATCCATGTGTCAATGAATTTCTACAATAATACGTGCAACGGTCTGCCTCCACACGGTGTACCTCAAGCGAAGTCCACGGTTTCGGGCTTGAAGTAGAGTAAAGCTAGTGAGGTCAGAGTATAGTTGCTAGTGGGTATAGGAGGGATTCGCTTCCGACGAACCCAACTCCTAAATAGACATGTGCAAGTGTCGGGTGTCGTCCATAACACGGACCTGAGAAGGCCCACCATTTCTGATTGTGTCATCGATAGGCTCAAGTCGGTGTTATTTTCGGCTCTGGTGGTGTAACAAGGGTGCAGACAATGGTGGTGAGAGTGATTCCTCTAAAGGCTCCGTCCTGTCGCCCTCGGATGGGATTGGATGTTGTTTCGGAGATTCCATGGGTGTCACCACTAGGAATGATGATACAATGCGAATGACGTGTCCCTCGTCAGCAGAGGGTGATATGGATGATGTCAACATGCCTGCAATGCAATGTATGTGTGGATGCTATGTGTATCATGTATGAGTTTTTGTATCGTGTAACTAATGCATGTGTGAGGTTTTAGTCTAGTATGCAATCCTAGTTCTCTATAACCAATGGCTCTGATACTAATCTGTCACACTCCCAAAATCCACTAACGGAGTTTTACCGTTAGGCGTGTGACAAACCAGGATCTTAGTCATTAGTTACGTCAAACGACACTATATGAGTTTAAACGAATCCATTAAATGTTCAGAGTTAAATGCGGAAGCGATTTATGTCAAGTAGTTATTGCGCAAAACAAACGTGCCCAAGTTTAGTTTAATAAAACCAAGTGAATTGTTTTAAATGTTTGCATATGAATGAATGACAGTAGGACTCCATGCATGTCCTAGGTGTGCAACTTGTGCCTTAGGGACTTGAGAAAACATGTAAGAAAAAGTGTCAAAACGAGGTTGGTGAGTTCACATGTTTGTAAGTAAATAAATTGTTTGAGTGTTTGCAGGATCCACATACGTAAGTCACACCTATTGCTAGCTAGACAATGTACAAGTTACTCTAAGCGCTCGCAACCGAAGCTGATTGTTTGTGTTTGAATGCCTCCCGCCAGGTCTATCAACCCTGGCAATGTGTTTTAGGCCAATATTACACCCGTTCGACCTCCAATCGAGTTAGCGTGACTAACGCGGGTGGGGTTTGTCAAACCCAGTAGTACTACCAAACATTACCTCGCTAAATCCATATTAACGGTCCGATGTGTGTGAGGACTTTCAATGATAGTGTGTTACGCTTAAGTAAACAAGTGGTAGTGAAATATTATGTGATCCATGTTTGTTTGTGTGCATGTTTCTCCCCAATGGAAAAACAAGTAAAAGGATGTTTGTCTGCAAGCATGTTTCTCCACCAACGGGAAAACAAGTAAAAATGATGTTCGTTTGTATGCATGTTTCTCCCCAACGGGAAAACAAGTAAAATGATATTCGTTTGTATGCATGTTTCTCCCCAACGGGAAAACAAGTAAAAGAATGTTCGTTTGTATGCATGTTTCTCCCCAACGGGAAAACAAGTAAAAGAATGTTCGTTTGTATGCATGTTTCTCCCCCAATTTAAAATGGTAAAAGGGGCCGTGAAAACTCATCTGAGTTGTGTACGAGTAGCTAGCACCACACAAGGATGCAACTTGGACCACAAGTGTTTTTCTGTGAACGGCTTACGCATGCCCTAGAATTATAAGCATAATAGTTAGGAATACTTGGGATTTTGTGACGACAACAGGAAAGTTTGAATGTCTTAAGGCGCACTAATGATTAAAAAGTAGACGAACTTGTCCAGGGGAATATGAGATTTTCTTAATATAATAATTAAGATAAATGTGTTTCGAATCAAGAGTTTCTGATTACGAATAATATTTATTTAAATAAATATTCGTATGTTTGTATCATTAAATAATGACCTAGCAAAATAATATAATTTATTATATTATTTTAGAATTTGGAGAACTAACACGATAACTATTTACGTGACAAAATAATAAATATATTATTTTACTTGGGGACTTAAACGTGGGTAATAATATAAATTATTTTACTTGGGGACTTAAACGTGGGTAATAATATAAATAATTATATTATTTTGACGTGGTAACAAACACTTAGAAATGAGCACTAAATAATACTTTGGGAATATAATATAAATAATTATATTATTCATAGAGTAAATAATTAATTAAATGGCAAAAATAATAATTACATTATTTTTAATCAAAGATGTATGTTAATGTCGGAGTGGGAAATAAACTCTCAAGCATAGGGCGTTTTTCCGGGTCAAACCATCTAATTATAACATTATAGTAACATGGGGATTGGTTTTTATTTAAAAATATAATTAAAAAGCTGCTTAAAAATAAAATGGGAGTTGTGAGACTCGAACCCGGGTCTCCTCCCCAACAGTACAAAGCTTTAACCACTCCAGCCCACTAGGGTATCGCAACAGAATCCGTTTTTGATTTGATTTAACAAGGACTTACCCTGTGTTCTTCCCTCCCATCGATACCGAACCCAAATCCATCCCTAACCCATCGATTTCGATCGCGATTAAGCACATAAGCTTGGGGGTTTTCTTAGTCGATGATTTGCGAGTCTGGTGGTGAGATTAATTGTAAAATCATTGAGTTTAAAGTCGATTACTTCGTTGATCGAAAGTCCGAAACCCTAGGTGTTGAACTCAAAATCAAACTGGTTAAATCTTATAGTAAAAGTCGTTGAATTCATGGGGCTTTCAAAGAGTGTGGGATTGCGAATCTAATCATACCATTTAATTGAATTGGGATTGTGTTTAGGTTAGGGTTCGATTAAACCCGTATTCGTATATAAGCCCTAGATGTGTTAGGGATTTTGTTCTAGGAATGAAGGCGAGTCTGAAGGTGTGATTGGTTACCTTGAATGATATCGAATTGATGGAGATCGGCTATTTAGGGTTCCGACTTCGAGTGGTTTAGTTCCCGGTGACTCTGGCTCTTTCTCTGACTGAATTCGAGTGTGCAACAGCTTCAGGGAGAGTCGTCTAATGTATGCAGAGGGTTGATTTCAGGTATAAAGATCGAATTGACATGGATTTGTGAGTAAAAGAGATGAAGTCGACGGTTATGGTTTAAAGTTCTTAATGGGATTAATTCATGATCATTATGGACCAATAATGGATATAAATGATTCAATGATGGTTGTCGTAATCATAATCATGCGTTACAACCTTGAATTTGAACCGATTATAGCTTGTTGTCGTGAATTTGGATCCAAGGGGGCTACGGGTTTGACTTACAAAAGTCAACAGGAATAAATCTCATTCAATTTTGACTTTGTGGAGTCAACAAAATGGTTTTAGGGATATTACATAACTAGTCCCTGAAGTTTAAGTTTAAATATTGACATAATTAGTCCCTGGGGTTTGAAATGAGTTAACTAGGTTAGGAATTAACTGAATTATGTGTAGATGCATGTTTTGTAACTATAGATTAAATTCTATGTATCGGTGTACGTGGCTAGTACGCAGGAGGGTGTTCCTGAGTACTTAGCCCGCACACCAGTTTGGTCCTGCGTACTTAGTAAGTACGCAAGGCTTTTGCCTTGCGTACTTGTCAAATACGCATGACCAAACCATGCGTACTTAGTAAGTACGCAAGGCTTTTGCCTTGTGTACTTGTCAAGTACGCAGGAAGTGTTCCTGCCCCTATAAATAGAAGACTTGTCTTCATTTGTAGGTGGAACTCTGGAACAGGTTGAGAGATGTCCGGGTCGGGAAGAGCTCTCCCGACCCCTGGACCGTGAGCTTAGATGAGAGATGTGTGTTCCTTCGGTATGTAGTCTGTAATACGGGATGACTTCTTTGTTATGGATTACGTTTCGTTTCATTATCTTTTGTCTTTGTTCTTGTTTATCTGCTTCGTTCTCTTTGTTCCCACACAAATCACAGAACAGATCGTTTTATTTCCGCTGCGCGACGAGGCTCCCGGGACCTACATTATGCTAACGGAGTTAACTCTAAAAAGTCCGGATGTCAAACCAAGAACCCCCAAAGCGTCCTAGGAAGAAAACTCAAATTTCAGCGAATGCGCATCCCACTTGGGGCGTCTCAGAAGCAAACAGAACCCATCAGGCGTCCCAGAGACACCAGACGTCCCACTTGTGGCGTCCCACAGACCAGCCCTGCACCAGCCAACCCCAAATTTGCAGTTTTGGCATTTTCGACCCTCCCGACTCAACCCCTAATCTTTTTAAACCACCAACAACATTTTGTAAATGTTTTAAACACCTTACATCCCTACCATACTTCTTTGTGAGGTTCTAAAGATCCCAAGGCACCACAAACGAATATGTGAAGTTCATGACCTCAATTAACTTTCGTGTGAGGTTCTTAGACTTCAAATACCACAAAACGACTTGTGAAGTTCATGACCTCAAACAACTATCTTGTGAGGACTTCAAACTCCTCTATATGATATCATATTAACTCCCATGTGAGGTTCAAAGACCTCAAATCACCATGACCATAGTGAAGTTCAAGACTTCAAGCAACAACAATACAAATTAAGTTCATGACCTCAATTACCACGTGTGAGGTTCTTAAACTTCAAATACCAACCTTAAACATACAAACACGTGTACACACAAACACAATGCAAACCATATTTATACCCCATACTTTATTTACCAACTTGTGGGATTCAAAGATCTCAAATTCACCAATTTAACTTGTGAAGTTCAAAGACTTCAATTACAATCTTAATCACCCTACCCGTACATTCAATATAGACATAAAAATGATGCCAAAGAACTCATAAATAATTCTATGACTATGGCTACCATACGACATTGTGAGGTTCATGTAATCCCCAGGAAATTCCGGCCTTTTATTTTTACTTCTTCCGACACTTGTAACCTCATTATCATGTGGTTTGCATCTATCCATTTCAATAAATTATCCTATTTATCCATTCCATTTCATGAGTATATACACATACATACATTGGGTGCAATTATTTCAAATTAAAAAATAAAAAATATTTATATTAAAGATTATGTAAATAAATGTTTAAAATTCTATTAAACAAATACATATATATGCTAAGTTATTTTCTAAACCTATATATGTACATATATATAAATCTAAATTATAAATTATATAAACAAAATTAGGGTTTATAAAAAGTGATTTTTTTTTAAATAACAAAGTAAATGGTTTTAATAGGAATAATACCATTTTATTTTGCAAAAAAATGTATTTTCATGTTTGAAACATTTAAAAATAATATTAACATTTAATTGAGTTTATAAAAAATTTATAAATTTATTATTATTATGTTTTATAAAGTCCAGGGTTAACTTTGCAATTTCTCAAACTTTAATTCCATCTAAAAACAAAGTTTAAACATAAAATGATAAAGTCTAAAACCCCAGGGACCTGTTCTGCCAATTCGAATTCTTTCCCTTTCCCAAACCAGTCACGGGTTCGAACCCTCTCACCACCGGTTTCGAACCCCTTTAATCCCAAACTCGTCCCTCATATATTTTCGAGCAAAACGAACAACGTCATTACGTTGAAGACAATCAAACGATCCGTCTAAGGTGTTTAATTGCATTTTTATGATTGTCTTTATGCTTAACTCGTAACCGATAACCCCACTAACAAGCATTCAATCGTTCGATCAATTCTGTACAAATTGACTATAAATAGAGGGTTATAATCATTAGCGAAACCCACTACAAACTCCCTACACTCACAATTGTATCACATACCACCTCTGGAACACAATTTGTAGCCGAAAAAGCTTGAACCTGTCCACTCAGGCGTCCCCACCTTACACGCAACCATTTCAGGTAAATCCGGTGTCATTCAACTCGTCTCAATCCCACGATCAAAAGCCCCATGGTTTCGGGTTCGGATCGATGGCCAATCGGGAGTATTAAAGGGCTAGGGTTACGAGTTTACAATTGGGGAAGATGGTGACTAGAGCTTGAATGTTAAAATCAGACCGCATCAGCCTAAGACCAAGGCATCATGCCCTGGTATGATGGTTAGTGCGCGTGTGTGGCCGGAACCGGCGAGGGTTCGAATCCGGTTGAGCCCGGTTTTGGAATTTACTCCTTTTTATTACTTTAATAACATAATTAAATGCTTTAAAATTCCAATCTAATTTTCATAAATCACATAAATATATTCTATAAACTTTATAAAAACAGAAAATATAAATTAGTGTTTTTAACTATTTTATTTATTAAAAACCTATTATAAAACCTTATAAATTCTTAAATAAATAATATAAAAGATTTTTTTGGATAAATTAATTATGTTATTTTATTTATAAATTAATAGTGTTTATCACCCAAATTTTAAATTAAATGTTTAAGCATTATTAGATCCTTTTAAACATATAAATAATTGTTTGGTAAGAATAATTGTTTAAAACACTTTTACATTTATAAAAATACTTAAATAATTATTGAAAATAATTATTTTACATAAAGTCTAATTAATTTCATTTGAAACCCATTTATTTATTAACCCGTTTATATTTCCTTTAAAAGAGATTAATTAGTAGTTTAATTAATCATTTTATTTACATAAAATAAATTAATTAAACTTTTTCCATTTCATAACTATTTATAAACTATTTTATAAATAAATCCAATTACATTATTTTAAACTTATTCCATTCCATAATTTTGTTTATTAATTATATTTTGAATAATTATATAAACTAATTACTAAATAATTAATTAGAAATCTTAATTAATTCTAATTAGTTTTATGGACTACTTTTATTACTATTATCTCAATACTAGTCATGAACTTACATTTTTCTACAAAATATATATATACAAGTCCATCTTCAAACCCAAACCCTATGAAACCCTAAAATCTTATAACTTTCTTATCTTATTCAACATACTTTAAGCTTAGAGCACAAATTATCTATGTAGGTTTATTTTGAGGAAATCCTCACGAAGACTATTCATCCTTATTAAATCATACCATTCCTAGTTTCAACTCAAGTGAGTTTACATAGCCCCTTTTTTTCTCTTTTTACCTTTTGGGGTAAAACATGTCATTAACTATATTTCATGTACAATTCAATACATTTGTTCTTATGCTAAGGTCTTTATGCTTTATGTCTTAAAGTGTTTGGTGACCATACGTGTGTTCATGTTAGTATAATCATTAACTTGTGTGGCAAGCCTCAGGTAGTACCTTTTATAATCATTTATACGTGAATCTGATACATTACCTAACACAAAACCTTGGCGGTTTTTTGTGTATACATCTTACTACTTTTTCATGAAACAATCAGTTGGATTATGTAACTATTTTCCTATTACATGGCTTGATTGTATGCTTGGAACCTTGTATGTTTTCGCATTTATGTTTGAGACATGCTTTGAACATATTGAATTGTAAACCTTATTAAACTTTGTTTGGTGTCAAAACCTATGTTTCTCACCAAATACTTGTAGTTGACATTTACTTACATGTTTTAGGTGCACGAGTTTGAGGATATTGCATGATCACATAGGACCATTGACCTAGTTTTAATTTAATTTATGTTATGTTATGAACGCTTTATTTCCTATTTTCTTTTGTAACGGATACTTTGAATTTGATGAATAAATATTGTCACACCATTAACAGACGATCATGCGCTTATGAACAACCGTGTCAGCCCCGTGTATAATCCGCCGCCGGCCGGGGTGTGACAGTTCATAGACCTCAAGCACCATAAGCACCCACCCTTTGCATATTTACACCATATGCAATTCCACCAAATCAACATACACATATTTGCACATATGATTATTAACAAAATCAACATGTATATCAAGTATGTGCATTTACTATCACGTATCATTACTAAGTAAGTGCAAAGCACTTACCTTTAGCTATAGACGATTCCAAGCTTGGTCTTCAAGCTAACTCCTTTAACGCCTTGATCACCTAGCAATCAACTTGCATTTAGAAATCTTATGATCGCAATTCATTCACCAAATTGAGATTCAAGACACACCTATGATCTAAAGATTAACACCCTAACTTAGTTTGGTTATCACAAGCTTAACCAAACCTCCAACACTTAATTCAACCTTTCAACCCATTTTGACCCGTTAAGGAATCACTCAAGTTCACCCAACACTCCAATTTACAAATCACCAATTTGAGGTTTGACACCCACCCAAGATCTTATGGATTTCTCCCATTGTAAACTTGATTAATCACACCTTAATCATGTTTCAAACCTCCCCAAACAACATTCACCCATTATGATCCATTTGGGTTTTCACCCAAGTTACACCAAAACTCTTTTTTACAATTCATCATAAAAATTGGGGCTTTATAGTTAATTGTGTGTCTATTAACTCACTTGACACTTAAACAGCCTCAATTTAACATTCAAACATCCTTAGATTGAAAACCCCCAAATCACCCTCAAGAACCTTAATTCTTGAATCATCAAATTGGGAGTTTAAATCATGTAAATCATGATTCTCCAACTTCATTAACACTAGATTAAAGCTTTTAGACAAGATTCAATCCAAATCATACCACCAATTTGACCCATTTAGGGTTTTTATCAAAACTCACTAAAAACTCCATTAATGGAGGTGTAGGAGATGAAGATGGAGAAGATGAACTTACATGCATGTTGGTTGAACCTCAAACATCATCAAATTCATCATCTTTAAACTCTAATTTCCAGAATCAAGCTTCTTGGCTCATTCTCCCTTCTTCCCCTTGCTCTTCACGTAACACACACACTAAAAAAATGTGTGTTCCTCCCCCCCTAATTCACTAAATGCAGAATTTTACTAATTTTACATTTCAGTCCCCTGAACTTCCGTTTTTAACCATTTCTTTCAAAGATACCAAAGATGCACCATTTAAAACAAACCTTCCACTTTGTTTTATTCTATTATTTAGGCAAATAATAATATATTTTAGATTTTGGTCCGTTACATTCTCGATCCAGAATCAAAGTGGTTTATCAAACTCTTAGTTTAGGCATGGCTATGCACATATACCGGTTTGAATCAACAAGGGCGTCATAGATGTCTCCCACTTACTAGTGTAAGGGAACAAAATTCCATCTTGACTACATACAACTATAACTAAACTTTAGATACACTCCAAACGATGATCCTTATTACTGCCCGGTTATAGAACAACGTTAGATTATGTCAAAGAGCAATCTTCTTACAAGAAGAATGGAGGCAATAGTTTTATAGGATACAGTGACAGTAGTTATGGGGTTAATACAGAGGAAGGAAAAGGAACTACTTGTATAGTATTCTACTTTGGAAATGCACCTATAACTTGGAGTATACAAAAGCAACAACTGTGGCACCATCATCTTGTGAATCTGAATTCATGGCTGCAACTTAAGCAACATGTCAAGCACTATGGCTGAAATGCTTACTTAGTGAAATAACTGGATGGAAAGAAGAAAGATAACTTTATATGTTGATAACATATCATCAATTGGATTAATGTAAAACCCAGTATTTCATGGAATGTGCAAGCACGTTGACACGCGTTACCATTTTATAATGGAATGTGTGGAAAATGACCATATCACTGTTGAACATATTAGTGGAGAACTACAGAAAATAGATATTTTAACTAAAGCCCTGCAAGGATTAAGTTCATCACAATGCAGGAAGTACTTGGTGTTTAAGATCAACAGCAACAAACATGATCAGTGATTAAGAGGGTGAATATGAGGTTAATCACCAATCATTCACAAGTCAAACATAAAGGGTCATTTGTGTATTTATCTAATAGTTTGTTTAGAGTCAAATATGTCAATATAATTAGTTCAAAGGTCGTAACTGTCAAGTTTGTAAATACCAAAGTGTATTTACGTATATGTGTGTCATATAGGAAACAACGCGTCCTTTTCTTTTTAGGGTTACAAAGGAACAAACGAATCTATGTATCAAGGTTACGCATATTATCAAATCAAGTTCGTTTCTTAACAATTCGTGTTATCAATTGCAAATCAAGATCCATAAGGGCAACCTCTTACACATGTTGATCACCACAAACAAAGAAACAAACATACGTAGTAAAATTTAAACTATAACAAGGCTATAGGTATAGTTTGAGACGGTAGGATGGAGGGAAACCTTTCCTCTAACTAAACAGTAAGGTGGCTACTACAAATAATATTCCTAGTTCCCAAAATCTTCTTTAATGTGAGCAGTATAGTAATCACATGTAGATCAATCAAATAATAATTATTTTTATTTATTAATATTTAATTTTTATTTTCTATGTATTTTGTGTATATCTATTATTTCAAAGTTTTGTTCAAAATATCCAAGCAAGTGTAAAGAAAAAAAAATACATCCGTTTTTTCCTCATAAGGGTGAGCGAAGTCGTTCGAGAAGGGAGACGGGAGGGGTGGTACGGATGGGAACACAATCCTGCCCCCTTGTGGTACCAAGAAAACCCACAAAATGTGGGATCCGATTCATTCCCGCACATTAACAACAATTATATATTATTTATATTATTATTATTTCATTTAACAATTTTTTGATTTTTCTCAAATAACTTGAGCTCGTTAACTTAAAAAAAATCTAAATACACAGTTCTGTTTATGGTAGGATTTGATGAAAACAGACACGAGATGATGCTCCCGCATGTAGAAGGTTATTTTAAATTATGTAATTTTTTTAGTTAATGAAATGTTTTAGTTATTGTATTATTTTAATGATAGTTTGTAATTAATATTATATCTTTTGTTAGGTTTTATTAAATTTATTTAATGAAAAAATGGTTTAGAGATGAAGAGAGATGGATCCCGCTCTTTAGGGATTAATGTGGCGCTGACGTGGCTTCAGTGATCGAAGGGATGGACTCCCTCTGACCTAAGCGAATCGCGTATATAAAGTTATTCATGTATATGTTATTTTCTATATATATATATATATATATATATATACATAGGGGAGAGTTATATTCAGAACACAAATTATTGCGAGAACATGGAGAACTAATCTGACCACTGATTTTTGTTTAATCTTAAAAGATAATAATTAAATGAGAAATGTATAATGGTAAATATTAAAATCTATCTCTCTAATTAATTATTTGTAGCTACTCTCCATTTAATTACTTTGTATATCTTCTTTCTTATTAATTAATTGAGACAAACATTATTATATAAAATAATCATCTTTCTTTCCCTTTTTTTCCAATTAATTAGTTCAAATTAATCCTACACTACCGAAATTCATCCTACACATACCGAAACTCATCCTACACATACCGAAATTCATCTTACACATACCGAAATTCATCCTACATATACCGAAACTCATCCTACACATACATATTATGTGTAGGTTGAAACTTTTATAGAGCTACAAACTCTATGTGTAGGTTAAAAATCAATACGTGTAGGTTGAAAATCAATATGTGTAGGTTGAAACTCCATATATGTGCATAAGTACGTGTATATGTAGATACTTACGCATGTATATATGTAGTTACCTATGCTTCGATATGTGTAAAATAATATTTTTTTAACTAATTAATTTTAAATAGTAGATAAAAATTAATTAAATAAGAATGAGAGAGAAAATATTAATTATAGAAAATTTAATTAATTTGATAGAGAAACTCTTTAATTCTAAATGTCAATACTACCTTTATACAATTAATTAGTATCATTAATATTGTAATTAATTAAGATAATATCATTGTTGAATTTTAGCCACTGATTAAATGATCTAATGGTCAAGATCAGTTATTTTTGTTCTTGCATTTATTTAGTGTTCTGAAATGAACATTCCTCTATATACATATATTATGGGGATGGTTCCCTTAAGAAGTGCAATTTGGCTAAGAAGTCTAAGAAACAATCTCATCTATTCAATTGGATGATCAAGGGTAGAGATTTAAGTGTAGGAAAAATAAGGGGTGGAGTGACATTCTTGGTAAACCCACAATTGTTGACCTTTTCAAATTCCACCACTTTTTTTAAACGTACATAACTTTTTTCATACGACCTTATTTAAAAAAAAATTACACCATAAAATCAAACGTTTTTTTACCTTTAATTCGAGTATAGTATTGCTATATATATTTTTTTTAAAACAAAATCGACACTTAATGAAATTGTGCTAGTTTACGTAAATGTGCTCGTTTTTGGTAAAACATCACAATTAACTGTGTTGCATTGTAAATTAGCACAATTAACTGTGCTGTTTTATCATAAAACAACACCAAACATAACAATTAATTGTGCTGTTTCACTATAAAACAACACCAAAACAACACGGTTAATTGTGTAACTTGCTCTTCTTAGCTAACCAAGCACAAACAAAACCAGCACAACAAAACTAGTATATCAAACCAGCACAAAATAACATTTTGATGCATAACCTTTTTGTTGCCTACCACTGAACCATTTTGTTGGTGTATGGATGTTTTAAATATTTATTTTTAAAGAATGCTACCAAATTAGGCACATAATAATTGACTAAAAGTAGCACAAATTAAAGAAACCAGCACATTTACGTAAATTGTGTTGTTTTACCAGAAACCAGTTAATGTGCTAAATTGTGCTGTTTTACCAAAAACCAGCACATTTACGTAAAGTAGCACAATTTTATTAAGTGTCGATTTTGTTTATACAAAAAAATATAGCAATACTATACTCAAATTAAATATAAAAAACGCTCGATTTTATGGTGTAATTTTTTTAAAAAAATAATGTCCTATAAAAAAGTTATGAACGTTTAAAAAAAGTGGGGGAAGTTAAAAAGAAGTCAACAAAAGTGACTATTACTTAAATACCATTCACTCCTTATTTTTTCTACACTTAAATCTTTACACTTGATCATCCAATTGAATAAATAAGATTGTTTTTTAGGCTTATTAGCAAATTGCACTTCTTATTTGAAACTGCCCCTATATATTATAACTATAAGACGACTAACCTTAAATATGTGAAAACAAGAAACGGTTGTTTTTTTTTTTTTTATCAAAACTTAATTTTAATAAAACTTAATTGCCTCTTACAACTTCAGTGATGAGCACGATCATTGGAAATGGGCAGATGGCTTTTGTGAAACTTTTTCAACTATTTATTACAGAAAATGGTTTGAAGGATGCTCAACTGAGCCTATTGGCTAACATATCCTTTGGTCAAAATAGCTTCCTCCTAAGGTAAGTTGTTTCGTTTGGAGATTTAACCAAAACAAAGTCACCCTACAAGACGTATTGTGCCCTTTGTGTCACCTTGGAGTTGAAGATGCTGACGACGTTTTTATTCAGTGTCCAGTCACAATGGAAATTTGGCGAAGAGTTTCGTGGTGGACGGGATGGGATGTCACACGAGCTAATACGGTCCAATGGCTAATGGCAGAAGTTTTCAAGAGATTCGGGTCCAAAAAATAAAGAAAATGTTCAAGCTTAATATTTTACATAACATTCTGAAAGCTTTGGAAAGCGAGGAACGCTTGGATTTTTAGAAAATCCAAAACTTCGGTTGATAATGGGCTACGGCCACACTTTTGCTAAAACCGCCCAGCCACATTTTCGATTGGCTAAAGGTTACTAATCCTAGTTTTAGTCACACATTTTTTATTCATGTGACAAAAATCACACCTGCTCGAAACCTTTAGTCACACATTTTTTATTCGTGTGAAAAAAACACACTTGTTCCAACCTTTAGCCACACATATTTGATTCATGTGACAAAAAAACACACATATCCGAACCTTTAGCCACACATATTTGATTCGTGTGACAAAAAACACACTTATTTGAAACCTTTAGCAACACATTTTTGATTCGTGTGACAAAAAACACACATGTTCGAACCTTTAGACTCACAATTTTGATTCATGTGACAAAAAACCACATGTTCGAACATTTAGCAACACATATTTGATTCATGTGACAAAAAATACACCTGTCTGAACCTTTAGCCACACATATTTGACTCGTGTTACAAAAAACACACTTGTTCGAAACATTTAGTCATACTTTATTTTATTTTTTTGATAAAAAACATACATGTTCGAACCTTTAGCCACACATATTTGGTTCATGTGACAAAAAAATACGCCTGCTTAAACCTTTAGCCACACATATTTGATTTATGTGACAAAAAACACACGTGTTTGAAACCTTTAGTCACACATTTTTTATTTGTGTGACAAAAAACACACATGTTTGAACCTTTAGTCACACATAATTGATGCTGTTGCAAGTGTTGTCGTTGCAAGTTGTGACACCTGCAAATTTCAGAATGTAGATACCAAACTGTTAGGCTAAAACCCAACTAGGCCCAATAAGGCCCAATAGGAAGTCAAGTCCATTTGAGGCCCGGTAAGGATCCAAGCCCGTTAGAAATCCAAATTTACACAATCCGAATATCAGATTAGTCACACGATTTCATTTAATGACCCGTTACGCGATTCTGAGAATTTAAGAAAAGATATAAGAACGTACGCGGTTCAGAAATTCTAAACGTTAAACGTGTTAAACAACGGTTTTTACCGGGTATTCGACAGAACGATTAAATGAATTAATGAATTATTGATATTAAGTATTAATATTCATTTGAAAAGACTGTTCGGATAAATACACGTGTAGTACGTGTATACGAATGTTAAACCACGTTAGATCCTCGTAAAACTAACGATAGCGGTACGGTTATTACCGATACGACAAATATTATAAATATTTGTTTATAATAAAAATGTTATTAATAACCGGAGAGTGAAACGATAAATCCGACGAACAGACTCACACACGCGTTGTCAGCTCATACCGACTCGAATATTCTCCGGTAATAAGCTAACAAAATAAATTATTTGAATATTTATTTTAGTATTAATATTTATATTATGAACGACAAATATTAATCGGGAACTAAATGCATGACGATATTTTGGGTTTGACACGCGTTACTGGTAGGTAGCCTACCCACTTAAAACGCTAGATATATATATATATAAAATCTTCTCATTTTCACCCATTTCAAACACACACCATGTGTGTGTCTAGAGATAGAAACCACCGCAGAGAGAGAGAAAGGCCGGTGGCCGGCTCCACCGCGGCGGCACTACCGGCGACGACCACGATGGCGGCGAGTCTGGTGGTGGCGAGCATGACGGAGGCGGAGTCCGGCCGAGCAGCCGGCGGCGCACAGCGGCGGATCACAGCGGACCGGCGAGTGGCGGCAAGTGCACCACCTCATCTGATAGATCTCGACGTCCTGAGTCCGATGGTGGTGGTGGTTTGCACTAGATCGCGACGGTGGTGGAGATTCCGGCCAAAAACACTTTTCCGGCGACCTCGACAAATGGGGCTTTTGCTAGAAAAGGGTTCCTAAAGGTCCGATCTACGCATACGAAGAAGTTTGGGTCGAAAAAGTGAAGCTTTCCGGCCAAAACCACCAAATCCGGCCACTGTCCGGTTTTCCGGCGACGGCGGCGGCCGGCAGCGGAGACCGGCGGCGCTGGTGGGGCTTGGCGAGACGAGTTCATGGCCGCTTGAATCACCTCAATTGGAGTTCGTATGATCAAGTTATGAGCGAAACAAGTTTCTTCTCGCGTCGTGCTCAGCTTTTCGTACAAAACCGCTTAGAACGGCTTGTAGGCTAAGGTATGACCCGAAACACTTATATATCTATTGTCAGGTAGTAGCACGGGACCTATAAATTTTGTCCGGGACGTCTTTTGAGAACGTTTTTCGGGCACGTTAAATTGTATTATAATGATATATTTTTTATATATTTATCAAATAATTGTTGAATTGAAGTATGACTTTAGTATTAGGATCTAAAGTGCGGTTTATTGGATTATTGGTGTAAGTTGGTGTTGTAATTGGACAATTGGATATTGTCGGGTTTAGCCAAAAACAAACGGGACTCTGCCCAATTTTCGTTAAAAATAAAGAATTTGGTTTCTACAACTTAGATGTCCTCAACATGGGTTGGGTTTAGATTTGAAACCATAATGTTAGGGCACGATCCTAGTTATATTGTTGTTGATATTGACAACACTTGTTTGAACAATAGGAACCATTTAGGATCGTTGCGCTCACTTGTTGTCAGTTGAGCTTGTGATCGCATTTGCTGGACTTGAGGTGAGTTCACTGTCCCCTTTTAACTTTTAATGTTTTAGAAACATCGGGGGAGAAACATACTTCCATAACACGTTTGAAAACACGAAACATCATTACTTGATACATCTTAGAAAACATGGAACACATACTTATAAACATTTTCATATGGTAACAAGAAAACAAGACCCGACCTTTATGTTTGCATGAGTGAACACGTTTGGAGCTCGTAAAGCCCCCTGACCATCATATTTTATAACCATTTGCTAAGGATAGCCTGGGATTCTATGGATAGTACTATTGGGATTGACACCCCCGGTCATGGTTAGTCGCGCTAACCATGGGTCCCTCTGGCCAAATGACCGCATAGTGTTCAAACATTGCTCGTGAGGTATAAGCGAGGGGCAAAACACCTGTGTCATGGTTTGGTTATGCCTCATGTATGTACATATTATTTGTATTCCTAACTAGTCTACAAATGGGTCAACATTACTTGTTTTGTTTATCATATTCATTGAAACGTTTTCGTGCAGATGGATCTGCCAATCACTTATACACCAATGGTTTTGCCATTCGTTTACGTGGAAATGTTTTTATCAATGTTTTCAAGGAAAACAGTTTCATATTATGGCCATGTACACATTATCAATGTTTTAAGGAAAAACGACTTATTTTATGACTATGACGTCATCACATGTTTTCGTTGGGAAAACTACTCGTTTTATTACTATGAAGTCATCACATGTTTTCATTGGGAAAACTACTCGTTTTATGACTATGAAGTCATCACATGTTTTCATTGGGAAAACTACTCGTTTTATGACTATGAAGTCATCACGTGTTTTCATTGGGAAAACTACTCGTTTTATGACTATGAAGTCATCACGTGTTTTCATTGGGAAAACTACTCGTTTTATGACTATGAAGTCATCACGTGTTTTCATTGGGAAAACTACTCGTTTTATGACTATGAAGTCATCACGTGTTTTCATTGGGAAAACTACTCGTTTTATGACTATGAAGTCATCACGTGTTTTCATTGGGAAAACTACTCGTTTTATGACTATGAAGTCATCACGTGTTTTCATTGGGAAAACTACTCGTTTTATGACTATGAAGTCATCACATGTTTTCGTTGGGAAAACTACTCGTTTTATGACTATGAAGTCATCACATGTTTTCATTGGGAAAACTACTCGTTTTATGACTATGAAGTCATCACATGTTTTCATTGGGAAAACTACTCGTTTTATGACTATGAAGTCATCACATGTTTTCATTGGGAAAACTACTCGTTTTATGACTATGAAGTCATCACATGTTTTCGAGGAAAACAACCTTACATTAAACCCGTGTACATATTTTAAATGTTTTCAAGGAAAACAGTTTCGTATCATGGCCATGTACACAATATCAATGTTTTCAAGGAAAATCACTTTACATTGCAACAATCAAACCTGTGAACTCACCAACCTTTGTGTTGACATTTTTAAGTATGTTTTTCAGGTAATTCATAGTCATGGCATGGTTGGAATAGGTTAGCCTTTTGGATTAAACCCTAGAAGCCGAAGGAGTATGATCGTCAAACCTCAAGATGGCTTTCACCTATACATGGTTCTAGGACAATGTACAAGTTTATTATAGTATTTGTAATGGTGTTCAATATTCAGAAGTCTTTACTTTAACTTCCGCTGTTGTGTAATGTTACCAATCGTTGCAACCTTAATTTATTTATTTATTCAGTAAGTAAATAAATTTGGGGGTGTGACACAAGTGCTGCTGTTGCAAGTGCTGCATCATTTGTAGATAACTTTTGATTAGAAATTTATGTCTTTAGTATTTAATTTAAAAACTTGTGTATGGATTTTTGTTTATTATTGTTAATATCATTTGGTTTTTTTTTGTTTTATCATGTCTATTGCTGATTTTATTTTATAAAAAAATTAAAAATAAAATGGCTAATTACACCAAAATGGCCACACTAACAGTAAATTCATTTGGCCGTTGCTACCCTTTAGCCACACTTAAAATTACAAAATTTTCTTGTGTGTCTAGAAATAGATTTTTGCCACACTTATAGTAAATTCGTGTGACTATATAATAGAAACGGTCACACTTACATTAAATTCATGTGGCCGTTACTACCCTTTTAGCCACACTTAAAACTACAAAATTTTCTTGTGTGTCTAGAAATAGTTTTTAGCCACACTTATTGTAAATTCACGTGACTATATAATAGAAAACGACCACACTTACAGTAAATTCATGTGGCCGTTTTCTACCCTTTAGTCACACTTATTGAGATAAAATGCTTGATTACAACAATCATTTTGTCACAGTTTTTTTAAATGAGTGTGACTAAAACAATTTTTTTAGTAAATTCATATGGCTGTTGCAACCCTTTAGCCACACTTAAAATAAACTCATGTGGCCGTTGTTTTCCTTTAGCCACATTTAATGGAGGGAATGCTTGATTTCAACAAGAAATGTTGATATCCTTTAGCCACACTTTTAAGCTGCTACGGCCACTAAAAATCGTGTGTGGCCATAAGATACCTACGATGACTCGAGCTTTGGTCATACTTGAGCTGGAAAAAAAAAGTGTGGCGAAAGGCCTACGGTCACACGTTTTTTGTATGGCCGTTGGCCATTTTTGACGCAGTAATTATGATGGGTTTTAAACCCCCACACTTTACGTTCAGGTCCCTCCTTTTTCTCTTTTACGCGATTCGATCTCGAACTGTCTTTTTAAACGATTAACCACTCTTTTTAAACAATAGACTTTATATGTAGCAAGTTGGGCATAATTAACATCTATGCTCCAACTTGAGGAGGAGTGTTAATTGTATATATTAGATTAGGCCCATTTGTATGAGTCCATTCAGTTCTGGCCCATGGGCCTCCTTCTAGGGTTTCCTCCTCTATAAATAGAGGAGTCCCATTTACTTGTATTTATCACTTCAGTTAATATATTACCAGTTTACACAATACATGCCTTTAAATAGTAAATAAACAAACAAACTAGTACTACTAATATGGTCCACACGCTTAGAAACAAGACCACGTACTCCTTTGATGCAGCCACACTCCAACATTCACATCCCATTTAACTCGGTCAACTGACTAATTCCATTCCTATGACCCGTTAGCTACTTGATAGCCCATTTACCCACTGCTGACTCGAAACCGACTTGACCCGTCTGACCTGTGTGACTCATGAACTAACCCGATTAACCCAACAAATATCACATACTTAAGCACACACGAGCACAGTGAGGTACTACACAAAAACTATATATGAATGGTCAACTCTGTTGCATGTGTGACACAGGTGTTGTATGAATTTGGTATAGTTAGCACGTCTCTGCCAGACATAAAGATTCCAAAGATGATGCCTGAGTGTATATCAGAAATAACATCAACATCTTTGTCATTCGAGGTGCCAGAGTGTCTGAAGACTAGGAGGCTCAAAGGATTAAATGTGACTTTCAAATATGCTGTTGAAGAGGATGATTGGGCATGGTTTGCTAAAATTAGTACAACCAAGGGTGTTGAGTTGATGTACAACCCCACAGTCTCCGGCAGACCAGCATTTGGTGAAGTTGGTATATGGTTAAGCTACTGGCCAATTGGGAACAAATTGCGCGTTAAAGATAAAATTAATGTGTCTATTGTTGTGGTTAGAGGATTGGAGGTAAGCGAGTGTGGTGCTAGCCTTGTGTACACAGATGATGAAGTTGCCTATGAAAACTTTGAAGATAACATGGGATGGGTAGAAACTCTTGATCGGGATTTGTCTGCATTTCAACCAGCAACGGAGCTTATTATCTGTGTCGTCGTAATTTCTTTGATAAAATGGAGGTTGACGAACCTACTCCTCCTTGGTTTAGGATTTTAGTTGGCCATAACCTTGATCATGCAGGTACTTTTCTCCTCTCAAGCTAGTTGTGTGTTTACAATTTCTTCCAAACTGCAACTAGAGAAAGTTCTTCATATCTCATTACTTATATTGTTACAGTGGTACAAGGATGGGGAAAGACCGGTCGACCCAAGCAATCAAATTCATCATTTTGTCCTGAATCGGTAAATATATTCTGGTAGTGTTTGGTATGCAAGAATGAATGGTGGAATGGAATGAGTCATTACGTTGGAATGAAACAAAACATGTTTGGTAACCATATAGGAATGGTATGGACCATTACATAAGGAATGCGATTCCTTCCCTTCTAATGATTTTCATTCCTTGGGGGAGGGGTGTTTTTTTTTTCATTCCTTCAAGAAATGGAATGATTTTGTTTAATTATATACCTGAACCATGACTCAAACCATGGCCCGACCCATGCCTCGACCCACGACCCGACCCGACCCATGACTCAACCCATGACCCGATCCATGACCGACCCATGACTTGACCCATGCCCCGACCCATGCCCATAACCATCACCCGAACCATGACCCACCCATGCTCCAAACCATGACCAGTCGCTTGATCCGACCCATGCCCTCCTGACCATGACTCGAACCATGACACGTCCCATGACCTATCCCATGGCCCCGCCCATGGTCGAACCATGGACCGAATCGTGGCCCGAACTGTGGCCCGGCCCATGGCCCGTCCCATGTCCTGACCCATAACCCGAACCATAACCCGTCCGATGACCCGAACCATGGCCCGAATCGTGGCCCGAACTGTGGCCTGGGGCCATGGCCCGTCCCATGACATGGTCCATAAGATAAATTTATTAGTTACAATATTTTATTTTTTATAAAAATATTTTCCTGTATATTAAACAGCACGAAGTAATGATTTATTTTATTCCCATAGGGTAACCAAACAGGACAATTGAATGGTAATGATCCATTTCTTTCCTTTGTCCATTACATTCACTCGTCCATTCCATTCACTCGTTCATTCCATTACCTCATACCAAACAGACCCTCTGTATTGCTTCATTTTAAATGGATTTGTGAGATGAATTTGTTGAAAGACGTGAATATATTAATCTTTTATCCCGTCCATGCATCTGCTAACTTGATAGTAGATGGAAAACCTGAACATAACTATCTTCATTTGTATTTTAGTTTTCTTGTGTTACTTACAAAGCCAACTATATGTTGCTGATTAAGTAAGAACGTCATAATTTAGTTTTTTAACGACTATTAGCCGCAGTGGCGGATCTAGGAAAAAAATCCAGGGGTATCTAAAATTTCGTTCAGGGGTATTTGGATACATAAAACGGTAAAAAAAAATAAATTCCCGCTGCGCGTCGAAAATTTCCACTACGCGTCGAAAGTTGAGGGGTACCTGACGGTACCCCTGGGCTCCTCATAGATCCGCCCCTGATTAGCCGCTCTTTTAATATCACAAACTTGAGGGAATTACTGTAATCTGTCAATGATTCAAACATATTTTATATATCTTTCAAATTCCTACCCCTTCACATTTTTCGTATGACTTATTTTGTTTTACACAATTTTTACTATTTCTTTGTTTTGATCTGTTTTAGTAATTGCATTACTTCATTTAAGCGAAAAAAGTTACTAAACTTTTATAACAAGTTTATTCTTTTGTTGAGATACCTGAGTTTGCCAACTTGGGTCAATTTTTTACATAAAAACAAACAGAAAGAAAGCAACAACATTGAAGAGATGTCTAAAACATCATTTGTTCATACTAATGTGGAGGTGACATCAAGCAAAGTGGAGGAAGCAATGAAATCTGGGACTACATTTAATGATGCAGCAACAAAGGTAATCAAACATCAATTTTGTTAGATAAAAGAAAAGAATTTTATGTATATAAAATTAACTCTTTGTATCGAGATCACTCAAAGGGGAAAGGAATCTTCCATCTTAATTGATTAAGCTGACAACAAACATAATTCATCATTAATCGTTCCATGTAAGAATGGCATAAAAAGGCTTCAACTCTTTTGTTCTTGTTCTCAAATAATAGTCCCAAATCAAAGGAACGTTGCTTTCAAATTTCTAAATGATGCGTACAAGACGCCTAATCAAGATTTGCCTTACTTTTTCTTTATGGTAACTATTCTATTGGTCAGCAAAGTTTGAGAATAAAGTAAAAGAGAGAAATAAACTGCACAAGAATATACGTGGCTTCGTAAATAGTCTAAAAAACTTCTGTCTACATAGACGGAATCTCATCTTCTTTTCAAGGAAAGACTGAACCATGCATACTTATTTGGGCCCTTGCCCTCCACTCCCGTCTCAAACCTTTTAAAACATGTGGGTCAGCTAGTAATGTGTCACAAATATAATTCACCATTGATGTCGGCACCATTAACTGTATGATCTATTATCATTTAAACCATACTATCGTCTTTCGAAGCCTCAACCTAACATTGGCAAGGAAAAAAGCAACTGATAACTTCTTACACGAAAAGATAATGATGGCCTTGACAGCTAGTGAATTTCAACTTTGCAATTTTTCTTATCCTTTTGTCCAACACTGATTATATGCTTTACTTGGTTTTGCTAATCCTTGATTGTTTTTGGTATTAGCAGGAGAGTGAGACTTCGTCGTCCATTTACCATATTCCCAAAACTTCTCAAAATTCAATGGATTACGGTTCTTCTAAGGCAAACACTATCAAATATGATGTCTTTCTAAGCTTTAGAGCTGAAGATACGCCTAATAATTTCACGGGTCATCTCTATTCTGCGTTAGTGTGATCAGGAATTCGTACTTTTATCGATGATAATGAAATTAACAGTGATCAAGAACTAGAACTAGAAATGAAGCATGAAATTGGTAGAGCAATCAAAGAATCCACGTCTTCGGTGATTGTATTTTCAAAGAACTATGCAACCTCCACCTCATGCCTTGATCAACTCTCATTGATCCTGGAGCAAAGGAGCGAGTGCAATCATTTTGTCCTACCGGTTTTTTATGGTGTTGATCCCTCAGATGTTATGAACAGAACTAATATGTTCAAGATTGAAGTGAAAACTTCTACAAGGTGGACAAATGATAACGTGGACAGATGGAAGACATCTCTCATGGAGGCTTCCAATTTGGAGGGCTTAGTTCATGATTATTGGTATGTTTTCATCTTCTTGCTTATATTTTAGTGATTACTCAAAATAAACTATTAACTATAGTTGATGATGTTGTGATCCAATAGTGTAACGAATACTAGTGTTTACTAAGAGCCAAAATTTTGATGTCTACGTGAAAGTTATGTCAGGGTTAGGTTTTTTTTTTATCAACATGATACCACTAGTACGGATTATGATCATATGGACTAAAAAATAGATGGTTTAGATCCAATCAGTATATAAAATCAATAACTTGCTAATACCCCTATCGTTGTTAGATTAGTTTGTAGCAGAAATTAGTTAATCAAATTAGGGTTTTACTTGTTAGGAAATCAGGCACACACAAACACACAAATGAGAATAAGGACACGAGGGTTTAACGTGCTCAGGTCGGTGTGGCATACGTCAACGGATTGCAACTAGCTCTTTTTTATTATTCTGTGCTTAAGTATAAGGAATTACAAGTACAAAGATTGGTATTTAAAGACCAAAACTAGGTAAAACAGATTAACTAGGGCCGACTAATAATTAACCCAAGTGGGCCGAACCAAGGCTAGGGCCGGCTGCCTTTCCTTGTTCGTGACTCCACAATCGCGCCCAACATTAACAAACAAGAACACACGAGAACACAAAATTTCCAATAGGTTACAAGAATAATCGTAATGATAAGTTATGTAATGAGAAGTCACGTAATGATAAGCTACGAATTACAGTTGCAAAAAGATTGATTCCTACAAGCTGTTCTCTTGCTCTGATTTCTCTAAGATAATTGCAATGAATTGCACAGAGAATACATATGTTAATTTTTTTTTTCAAAATCTTCTATAAAATAAGACTTTATTAATGTAATACAATTATGGCTGAACCCTTGCCTTTCCATTATCATGAGAGCTTGGTTTAAAAAAGCGCGAGGCGATGCGAAGCGTTTCGGTACCAAAATCCGAGGCGTCACGCCTCAAGCGTGAGGCGAGGGCTTCACGTATGTGAGTCGCTAAAACTAAAAAATAATAAAAAAACTATTATGCATGACACATTTCACTTCTTAATCATAAACACAAAACATACTTTAATACTTAGAAGTTAAAAGTTTTAAACATAATTAAACATTCATAAACAATAGTCAGCAGAAGGTTTAGTCAACATAATGCTTAGTATTAACTTTGGTTTATAAACAAAAGTCAACAGAAGAATACGAAACAAAAGTAAATATAATGTTTTTAATTTTGACCAGAAATCATATGACATGAAACAGAAATCAACATCATTATCTCAACTAAGCACAATTGAAGAGTATAGCATACAGTTAAAAGCGGATGAAGAGGCGTTTACTTGATAGTCGCTGGTTTTAGTTTTAGGGAATCAATCGGACTTTTTTTTTATTTTGTTTCAATCGGTAATTAAATGGGCGAGAAATGTTTAGACAAGTCCCAACCCATCTGATTTAAAGCCCAACCGAATCAATTTTAGTACTAATTTTGACCGGTCGCTAATAATTTTGACCATCATACATGAAGCAGCGCCTCGCCTGGCGCTCCAAGCTTGAAGCGTCGCCTCGGACCGCTTCATGTATCTCCGGAGTCTCACCCAAAGAGAGGCGTTTTGCCTAGCGCCTCGCGCTTAAGGCAGCGCTTCGCAGCGCTTTTTTAAACCAAGCATGAGAGAATATATATAGATACATTTAGTTACACATCAGTACCCTAATAAGTATTTTAATAAATACAATGTCTAATATAATATCTAGTCTAATATACCCCCTCAGTCTAAGGAGGAAGTTGACGGATGCTTAGACTGGAGCGGAACTCATTGAACAGCACTCTTGGGAGACCCTTGGTGAAGATGTCTGCCCGTTGATAGCGAGAAGGGACATGTATAAAGCGTATATGGCCATGTTGAACTTTCTCCCGAAAAAAGTGGATGTCGATCTCTATATGTTTGGTGCGTTTGGTGCTGAATGGGGTTCCAGTCATGTAAATGGCACTGGCATTGTCACAGTCGACAAGGGAGGTTTAGGTAGGAAGCCTGCCCAGTTCAAGAAGGAGGTTGTGTAATTAGCAGGATTCAACCACGACATTGGCTACACCTCTGTATTCGGCCTCGGCACTAGAGCGGGAGATAGTGGTTTGTCGTTTAGAGGACCAAGAGAAAAGATTATCTCCCAAGTAAACACAATACCCGGAGGTTGAACGATGGGTATCGGGGCAGCCTGCCCAATCTGCATCAGTGTAGGCCGTAAGAACGGCTGGAAGGCTTGGGCTTATGTGAAGCCCCATGGTGACCGTCCCTTTGATGTAGCGGAGAATTCGTTTTAGAGTAAGCATGTGGACATCGTGAGGGGAATGCGTATGCATACAAACCTGTTGCATAACGTAGGAAATGTCGGGTCTAGTGAACGTCAAATATTGGAGGCCCAGCGAGACTTCGAAACAGTGTGGCAGTGGTGGCGGGGTCCAGTAGTATGTCGGATGTGGCACTTAACTTCCTGGCAGTGTCAACGGGGGTATGAACTGGGTTGCAAGAGGTCATGTGAGCCCGTTAGAGAACTTCTTGAGCATACTTGGATTGTGAAAAGAACAAACCATGGTTGCTGCGGGTAACGAAAATGCCAAGAAAGTAGCTGAGATGACCGAGGTCTTTCATGGCCAACTCAGTGGACAGGTTATGTAGAAGGCGGGTTTTGAGAGTCGGGGAAGAAGTGGTCAGTATAATATCATCAATATAGAGTAATAGGTAGGCAATGTCCGGTCCGTTGCGGTAGATGAATCGAGAGTGGTCATAAGAGCTGTGATGAAAGCCCAATGTGGTAGCGTAAATACCACGCCCTCGGTGCTTGTTTTAGACCATAGAGAGACTTTTTGAGACGACATACATGATGGGGTTGTGTGGGGTCCCGAAACCCCATGGGTTGATGCATGCAGATTGTTTCGGAGAGAAAATCAAGTTGATTGTTTTCCCAATTGTAGAATAGAGCAAATCTTAATACCCTACGGATGGTTGCTGGTTTGACCACGGGGCTGAAAGTCTCATTGCAGTCCACTCCTACCTGTTGAGACCTGCCATCACAAACTAAACGCGCTTTGTAGCGCTCAAAGGAACCATCAGATTTAGTCTTGTGTTTAAAAATCCATATAGACCGTATAGTGTTCATGTCCGGGTGACGAGGTACCAACTCCCAAGTGTTATTTTTTATAAGAGCACGAAACTCATCAGTCATGGCACGGTTCCAAACGGGTGTAGCTAAAGCTATAGTTGGGCAACGAGGAAGAGGTTCAATGTAGGCTGTGTGAAGGTTAAAAAGAGGAATGGGGTTGGTGATATTGGCCATGCTTCGGGTGGTCATGGTCCGAAGTGGAGGGGGAGGAGGTGGTGGTGGTGGAGTGGAGGCAGGAGACAGTGGTGACTACTCATTAGTCATGGCATGGTTCCAAACGGGTGTAGCTAAAGCTATAGCCGGGCTACAAGGAAGATGTTTAATGTAGGCTGTGTGAAGGTTAAAAAGAGGAATGGGGTTGGTGATCTTGGCCATGCTTCGGGTGGTCATGGTTCGAAGTGGAGGGGGAATAGGTGGTGGTGGTGGTGGAGTGGGGGCAGGAGACAATGGTGACTACTCAGAAGACTGTGATTGGCGATGGGGCTGTTGTGGAGGAACTAGAGGGGTGGGCTGTGTTGGTTGTTTGTGGCGTCGAGAGTAATTCCGGGGGGGAGTAGATTGGGTAGTAGTAGAGTTGTCAGGGCGTGGTGGGGGAGGGGTGTTTGATGGGCTGCATGGGCTGGAGAGGTGGGAGCAGGGGAGGATGGGATTGGCTGCTAGGCTGGGGAAGTAGGAGTGTAAACTGTGGGCTAAATATTGTCCCCGATGAATGGGTGAAGGGTCGGGGACAGATTCGTGTGCAGAAACTCATAAGAGGGGGGTGTCGGTTAGTGGGTGGAAAAGGGGAAATGTGTTCATAAAAAACAACGTTGTGTGAAATGATAAGTTTACGGGTGGAAAGTTCGTAGCACTTATATCCCTGATGATCGGAGGGGTAGCCTAAAAACACACATGGGGATGAACGACTTTGGAGTTTGTTAATGGAAGTGGAGGGGATTAAAGGATAACGTAGAAAACCAAATATTTTGAGATGGGTGTAGGTACCCTCTCGTAAAGGAGATATGTGGGAGTGTGGTGAGCTTTGGTTTTGGAGGGAAGGATATTTAGTAGATATGTGGCCATTTGTAAGGCATGGTGCCAAAAGGTGGTGGGTAAAGAAGCGTGAGTGAGAAGGGTACGGATAATATTATTAATGGACCTTATTTTACGTTCGGATTTGCCATTTTGGGAAGAGACATAACGGCATTAAAAGAGAAACATCATACCATGTTGGGTGCAAAAATTGTGAAATGTAGTGTTATTGTATTCGGTTCCATTATCACATTGAAAGGTTTTGATTTTCCTGTCAAATTGAGTTGGGATGGGGGTATGGAATTTAGAAAATATGGGGAATACATGGGACTTGTTTGTTAGGGGATAAGTCCATAGATAATTAGTATAATCATCTAAAAAAAGTACATAAATTGGTGACCACCCGAGCTACGAATCGGGGAGGTCCAAACATCACTAAGTATGATATCAAATGGTAAAGCAGTGACAGATAAAGAGTCATAAAATGGAAGTTTAACATGCTTGCCAAAAACACAAGATTGGCACAAATGTTTATTAGCAAAGTTGGAAATTGAAATAGACTTGTCTTTATGCAAAATATGTAATAAAGAGGATCCCAGGGTCCCAACCAAGAATGCCATGACTCTTGAGACAGAACAACAAAAGTGGAGGGATTTGTGACTTGAGTAGTGGGCAAGGATATAGAGGATAAAGGTCTCCCGTGCTATCACATCGAAGGATAGGAATGCCCGTCTGGTAATCCTTCACAAGAAAACCAAATGGGTAAAATTCTATGGAAATGAGATTATCTGTAGTAAGGCGTCGAACAAATAATAAGTTTTTGATAAGGTGACGTGCGTGTGGTGTATCCAGAACCTTGTATGGGTATTTGGAAACAGTTACCGACAACAATATGGTTTGGCGTGCTATTACTAAAATAAGTTGAGATGTTACCTGTCGTGTTGGACATATGGTTGGTTGCCCATGTGTCGAGGTACCAATTCTGATCTGGATTCAACGTTATTGTATGTAGGGCTTGTTTAATATTTGTAGGGGTGAAGGAACCATCAGATGCAGTGTATGCCTGCGATGGTGTTGCTCCGAGAATCCCTGCTGATCCAGGTCTGTTTCTGGATACAGGAGCGGTGGGGTAAGGGACAGGAGGTCCGGGCCACTGTGAGGTATGCCAAGGTGGGTTGGTGTAGTTAGAGCGTGGACCCCAGGATGGAGAGATTGAGCCTACTGTTGAAAACGGTTCATGTTGTTATACTGTCCCCTTCCGTGAGATCGTCCCTTGCCTCGTCCACGTCTTGTTCTGCCCCGACCGGTAAGGGTGATCAGTGTACCCCCTGTCACTGTAGTGCTGGGGTGGGTCACTACCAGTATGGCTCCTTGGATCAGAGTGGGCTGTTGGGGAAGTAGAGTCGGTGGCGGTATGAAGGCGGTGGCAGAACTGGCGTTGGAGTGATTTGTATTCTGTGTCTCTTCCAAAACAATCTTTGAACGGGCAGTGTAGAAGTCAGGGAGAAGATCGGTTTGTTGTACTAACATAGCAATGCCTTCAAATTGATCACTGAGGCCAACGATGAGTTGTAAGACCAAACGCTGATTGGTGACTGGGCTTCAACATTGCTTAACTGATCAGAGATGGTCTGGAGTTCTTGACAATAGGCCGAGACGTTGGGGAAGGAGTCTAGCTTGGTATTCGAGAATTTGTTCTGAAGATGCTCTCTAGAGCCTGCCATGCTTGGGCTGATGTGGCACCGGGTTTAAGTATGGTGTGTAGGAGATCGTTAGAGATCGTCCCATATAACCATTGTAAGACAATGGCGTCAAGACGGGGCCACATATTTTCTGCAACAGCCACATCTTCTTTGGCTTTGTCTTTGGAGGATGTAAATGGGGATGGGGTGGTTGGCACGATGTGATCTATAACCTTGAAAGCACGACAACGGATCTTGAACAACTCAACCAAAGAAGAATATCGACTGTTTTCCAATTGTAAGGTGATGGGGATGAAGTTGCGGATGTTGGTCCCTGTCACAGCAGGGTGTAGAGAAGCCATCGAGAGATGGAGCCGGAACAGAAGGTACTGGAGGTTTGAAAGGGGCGGAAGGCATAAGGTAGAAAGGGAAAGCCGATGGCAGGGAGGGAAGGCAGAAAGCAGAGAGGGAAGGTAATCAGGCCTGGTGCTCTGATACCATAATGTAATAAATTTATGGCTGAACCCTTGCCTTTCTATTATTATGAGAGAATATATATAGATACATTTAGTTACACATCAGTACCTTAATATGTATTCTAATAAATACAAGGTCTAGTATAATATCTAGTCTAATATTTATCCTCTTAATCCTCATTAGAAAGAAAAACATATTCATCGACACTAAGATAGATCGGCAACAACTTAAGTCATCTATAGTAAGTTACTAAGTAGCAACTTGGCTTCATTCAGCTTAGTAGCAAGTTGCTCAACAACAATATCTATGCTGATCTTCATCGGTAGCAAGTTACAACCATAGTAACTTACTCTTTGGCTACAAGTTGCCATTTGTACTTTGCATCAACACTCTAATCAGAGATAAATCAGTGGCATAAAATAAACTGTATATTTGTTGTATATACATCATTGAGTTGCTTGTGTATTTAGAAGGAGGGATAACCTTGTCTAAGCTAAACTTTAATGCCCCTTAGACTATATAATCTAACACTCCCCTTCAAGCTCGAGCATAGGTATTGATCATGCCTAGGGCTAGCTGATTCCTAGTTCTAAATGAGGGTTAGTTATCATCCCTTCTTCAAGCTTCTCCCAAAGTGAAGTGACGATTTACTTCAATATGTTTGCTTCTTTCATGGAATACCGAGTTACTCGCATCGTGAATAGTTTACTCATTATCACACCAAAGATTCATTGGTTTAGATTGTGTGAACCTAATCTCATCAAGCAAATCACATTTCTAAAGGAGTTCATAAGTAGTATGTGCCATCAGTTGAAAGAAATGGCTCATGTAAAACCTTGGTTTTGTAAATTAAACGTTTGTGTATAATATCAGGGTATATCCCTGTTATAATAAAACCAAACGGGAGATTTCCGTCTTTTGAAAAGATCATGAGTTATTAAAATATTCCGCTGTGTTTATAAATCTCTAATGAGATAAAATAAGAAAAAGGTACCAATCTTCGGTTTAAAGAATTGAAGACACAATTAGATGAATTACTAGAGAAAGGATTCATCTGCCCAAGTTCATCTCCTTGGGGTGCTCCAATTCTTTTCGTTAAAAAGAAAGACGGTACAATGCGGATGTGCATTGACTACCTGGAACTAAACAAAGTAACGATTAAGAATTGTTATCCTCTTCCTAGAATCGATGATCTGTTTGACCAATTACAAGGCGTTTGCCATTTTTCTAAAATAGATCTTCGATCATGGTACCACTAACTGAAAGTTCAAGAAGAAGATATTCTTAAAACTGCTTTTCGAACCAGATATGGACATTATGAGTTCACGGTTATGCCGTTTGGACTTACTAATGCTCCTGTCGCATTTTTGGATATGATGAATCGTATCTGTAAACCCTATCTAGATAAATTTGTTATTGTCTTCATTGACGATATACTTATTTATTCTAGAAATGCGGAAGATCATGGAAACCATCTCAGAACGATACTTTAACTTCTGAGAAAAGAGAAATTGTATGCTAGATTCTCTAAATGTGAATTTTGGCTTAGAGAAGTTCAATTTCTGGGTCATATAGTGAATGCAGAATTTATTCAAGTAGACCCATCCAAAATTGAAGCTATATCCAAATGGGAAGTTCCTAAGTCCCCGGCAGAAGTCCGTAGTTTCTTGGGTCTTGCAGGATACTACAGATGATTTATTCAGGATTTCTCAAAGATTGCAGTTCCTCTAACTACTTTAACTCGCAAGAATGTAAAGTATGAATGGGGAACAAAGCAAGAAGAAGCTTTCCAAACTCTGAAAGAAAAACTAACGCATGCACCTATACTGGCTTTGCCAGATGGCAATGAAGACTTTGTTGTTTATTGTCTCACAACGGTCTAGGTTGTGTGTTAATGCAAAGGAACAAAGTTATTGCCTATGACTCTCGTCAGTTAAAGACTCATGAAAAGAACTACACAACTCATGATCTAGAGTTAGGTGCCATAATTTTTGCTTTGAAATTATGGAGACACTATCTCTATGGAGTTAGATTTACAGTTTATACTGACCATAAGAGTTTAAAATATATCTTTAGTAAAAAAGAACTGAATATGAGACAAAGAAGATGGCTAGAGATCTTAAGTGACTATGATTGTGAAATCTGTTACCATGAAGGTAAGGCAAATGTTGTTGCAGATGCCTTAATTAGAAAGGAAAGAGAGAAACCTAAACGGGTTCGTGCTCTTAGACTTAAACTTCGTGTAGATCTCGTGTCTCAATTAAAAGATGCTCAATATTCTGTTCAAACCAAAGAAGATTTATAACAAGAAGGGATGGAGAGCATGATAAGTCAGTTAACTAAAGGAGACGATGAAATACTTCATATGAATAAAAGAATCTGGGATTCGATCACAGGAAATCTTAGAGAAAGAATACTCGAAGAAGCACATAAATCAAAATATATGATGCACCCAGGAAGTGATAAGATGTATAAAAATCTGAAGGATAATTACTGGTGGATTGTCATGAAGAAAGATATTGCCATATATGTTGCAAAAAGTTTTACTTGCGCTCAAGTAAAGGCAGAACATCAAAAACCTTATGGTTTATTGCAAAAATTAGAAATATCAGTATGGAAGTGAGAATTGATAACAATGGATTTTATCAATAAACTCCCTCGAACCAGTCGGGGAAATGGTACTATCTGGGTTATCATTGACAGATTAACTAAATCTGCTCATTTTCTCCCAATGAAAGAAACCTTCAGTATGAATAAATTGGCTCATCTTTATATAAATGCGATTGTATCTTTACATGGAGTGCCATTATCCATAGTGTCAGATAGATAGTCGTTTTACATCTCTATTCTGGAAAAGTTTCCAAAAAGCTATGGGAACTCGTCTGAACTTGAGCACTGCCTATCATCCACAGACAGATGGGCAATGTGAAAGAAAAATTCAGAACTTAGAAGATATGCTCCGAGCCTGTGTGATAGACCTAGGTGGTAGTTGGAATGATCACCTACCCCTAATGGAATTTTCATACAACAATAGTTATCACACAAGCATTCAGGAAGCACCTTTCAAAGCATTATATGGTAGAAAATGTCGAACGCCTATATGCTGGGCTGATATAGGAGAAAACCAATTGTCAGGACCTGAACTTGTTCAGGTAACTACTAACAAAGTAGCTCAAATTCAAGAACGATTAAAAGCAGCAAGAGATAGGCAAAAGAGCTACGCTGATAAAAGAAGAAAGCCACTAGAATTCGACATTGGAGACAAGGTGTTATTGAAAATATCACCTTGGAAAGGAGTAGTTCGATTCGGAAAGAAGGGTAAACTAAGTCCTCGATTTGTTGGACCCTTCAAAATTATTAAACGAATTGGACAAGTGGCTTATCAGTTAGAGTTACCAGATGAAATGAGTGGAATACATGACGTATTCCAGGTATCTAATCTTCGTAAATGCCTAGCTGATAAATCTTTGATGATGCCTCTTCAAGACATAGAGGTAAATGAAAAACTCAGATTTATAGAACATCTTCTACAAATAGAAAATCGTCAGACTAAAAAGTTGAAAAAGAAAAAAATAAAGCTCGTCAAAGTCAAGTGAAATTCTAGACGCGGTCCTGAATACACTTGGGAGCTAGAATCAGAAATAAAGAAGAAGTACCCACACCTGTTCTAGTAAATCTCGAGGATGAGATTTTTCAAAAGGTGGGGAGAATGTAACATTTGTAGAATTTTTATGCCAAAATAATAAAAATATAAAGTGTAAGAACCATAAGTGTAAATACATTAAAGATCAGGGACTAAAAATAAAAATTCTGAAAATTTGATGGTAGCGGACCGCTACCATATATATAACGGTCCGCTAAGTGGTCCCAAAGGCAATAATAAGGGAATGACACGTGCCCTGATGAGTCATTAGGGTTTCTGACGCGTGTCACAGGTAGCAGATTCTTGTCGTTCCGCTACGGCTACCTCAGTTGGGTGGCGGACCGCTACCTTGTAGCTTAACGATCCGCTAGCCGCAAATTACGCTGCAACTCCGAAGACTGACACATGTCATGCTAACCGTTTAGGGTTTAGACGGTAGCGGACCGCTACCCGCCACCATAACGGTCCGCTACGGACCCCAATTCAGCCTATAAATAGAGATTCAATTTCCGTTCAAATTCCAAAAACACTCAAATCAAATTCCAAGTTCTTGTAAGCCATTTCCACTCTCATAAAACCATTTCCGCTCATACGTTTAAGTTCCCGAGGTGCCGGATCATCATAGAAGTAACCAAGAAGCTAGGAAACGCTCATTTGGAGAAACCAAGCAAGGTTCTTAAGCAGAGACGCTGCCCAATAGGACACTTACTCTAGAAGATTCCTAAGCCAAGACTCTGTCAAGGTGAATACTTGTATTTTTATAAAATGATTTCAAAACTAAAAATGGTTTTGATTATACTCTGACTTGAATGAATTTATACAACCATTCGTTGCATAAGGTGATTTACTATATAGTTGTTAGTCGATAGAGTCACATATATATACACGTGTTACAGATGAGGTGCTGTAACAGGGCTAGGGGTTGAACCCTTGGTTGTTGTAAAGCCCATCGCAGTAAGCGTAAGGCAGACATACCTAAAAATATATCCAAGGTCCCTAGTGTGGCTGGTGATTAGTCCGTTGACTGTGTAATTTGACCAAAAACTATGGGCAAGTTGTTCTATTTATTCACGCTTGTCAGATTATGATTCCAATATACTTGTATTCATCGGTTTATACTAATAAAATATTTTCAAATGTTTTTACAGGTAACCAAGGGTGAATTGATTTTGATTAGCCATATGATAACAAAGAAAATGATGTCGAAAAAAAGGGAACGTCCACCCTAGACATCAGTTGAAATAAATGGCTCATGTAAAACCTTCGTTTTGTAAATTAAACGTTTGTGTACAATATAAGGGTATATCCCTGTTATAATAAAACCAAACGGGAGATTCCCCGTCTTTTGAAAAGATCCTGAGTTATTAAAATATTCTGATGTGTTTATAAATCTCTGATGAGATAAAATAAGAAACATGTACCAATCTTCGGCCGCGCGCCCTGGGTGTCTTAAACCCGGGGTGTGACAGCTACGTGGTCCCAAAGGCTTTAACCAGGAACTAACACGTGGCCGGATGAGACGTCTATGGTTTTGGACACGTAGCTGGGTAGCAGACCGCTACTCTTTGCCTGGTCCGCTACGCCGCAAAAAGAGGCGGTGTCCAGAAGAGCTGGCGCGTGGCATTGCTGACTCGCTAGAGTTTTGGTGGTAGCGGACCACTACCCCCTGTCTAACGATCCACTGCCAATGCAATTTCAGTCTATATAATGAAATCAAGAGCCATGCAATTCCACAACATCCAATCTTGTTTCCAATATACGAACCCACAAGCCTTTTTAACACTTCGTACTTTAGAAAATATCTGATACTCGCTTAAGAAGCATACTCCTGCGTAAACACTCTTCCGCTTAAGAGGAAACAATAGGATTTTGGAGAATCCGGTGTAAGATATAGAGGCATCTTTACAAGATATTACTAGCTTTTCATAAGGTGAATATATTTAATAGCCCTCTTTTAGATCATTTTGAAATATTTTAGGGTTGTCATACTACTATGTCGTGAATATATTTAATTACCCACACTTAAACCATTTTTAAATATTTTTGGGCTAATGTATAAAGATGCTATGAAATGTTTTGATGCCTTCAAAATTTTTGAAAGATTTTGTTACAAAAATGGAAAGGCATGTATAAATATTTCCATGGACAAACACTCGGGCCTTGAGTATACTCATAGTTTGACCAAATTAATAAATGTGTTACAAAAAAAAACTTAGGTGCTATGTAGGAAAGACGTAAGACAGGGGTTACTGGCAGTAGACGTAACTCTCAGTAGTCGACCTACTAGAGAAAAAAAGCCTAATGCATACATTGGTTATCCTCTAGGCACTCGATAGGAAATACGTAAGACGGGGATTACCCGCGGCAGACGTAAAACTGGAACGTAACTCTCAGTAGTTGACCTACTAGGGACAAGACACCAAGTGTATACAATGAAAATATACTTTCATGAAAAATAGTCCTGCCAATGCTGCAGACTAACAACAAAATTTTGATGTGATGCTGAAAATATTTTGTGTCCACTAAATGTATTCACCAGCTTTATGCTGATGCATCATTTTCCAATGTTTTCAGGAGAAACAATATATATGGTTAGCAAGATTGGTGTTGAAATGATTCCGACTCCCTAGTCACACGATTTATCATGTGGCTTAAGGTTTTGAAAACATACTGTAAAAAGAATAAAATATATTTTACGAAAGATTTTGTAAGCCTGTCACGACACAAAGAAAAAAAATTGTTAAAACAAAAGCATATTTAAATCCTTATTTATAAAAGAAGATTTATTCAACCTATGGGATGATTATTTACAAAGAAAAGATCCAAGTATCTTTCGCTGCAATAAAAACTCTGTTATTATTAAATAAAAAATAAAAAAAGAGACAGGATGCCAAAGAGTCACACGCCCAGGGTGCTGAAGACCGAGGTGTGATGGTATGTTTATGTGTGTGTATGTTTATATATGTGTCTGTGTATGTATATGTGTATGTTTATGTGTGTGTGTGTATATATATATATGTATATGTGTATGTTTATGTATATATATGTATATGTGCATGTTTACGTATGTATAAGTATGTGTGTATGTTTATGTATGTCTATGTTTATATTTATGTATGTGTATGTATATATTTGTGTATGTATTTGTATATATGTATATGTATATATATTTAATGTACGTTTATTGCATTATTTAATGCAGTAACTGATTCAACAAGAGTAAAGGAGAATGGAAAGCAACTCTCGTGATTCATTATCAGTTCATGAGATTGAGTGTCTAAAACGTGCCTTAAGTGATAGGCGTGGGCATATACGTGGCGTTGGTCGTGTTGTGAGAAAGGTAACCCCCAATGTGTCGAGTACATACCATCCCTTACAACAACAAATGAATAAATAATTGTAACAACTCAACAATAAATGGAACAACAAATGGAAGAAATGCGACAACAAATTCAGCAACGACGTGATGAAAGTAGTGATATTGAGGATAATTAGCTACTTTCGTTTAATTTGTTATGTTAATTTGTACTTTCGTTTACAAAGATTGTAAATATTTTGATATATTATGTTAATTTGTACTATATTTGAAGTTAGTTTGTATGATAGTTTAAATTTTTTACATTTGTGGTTAATAATAATAATTCTGGAAAAAATTTGTCTGGAAAAACCTAGAAAAAAAAGAATAATAATATTTCTAGAGGGCTATAGCTCGTCGCCATAGATACCCAGAAATTTTAAACCTAGTGAAACTATGTCGTCGCTATAGGCTGCCAAATTTATTATTAACTTTAATATTATTTAAATGCTACAGGTTTATGGCGACAAATTGTCGTCGGGAAAAGGTGACCTACAGCGATACTTGTCATCACTATATAGGCTATATTAATTAATTAAATAAATTATTTTTATTTGAAAACAGAGTTTATGACGACAACATGTCATCTGGATAGTGTCATCTACGGTGACGACATATATCACCTATGCATACAATCCTTTGGTCATGAAGTCTAAGTGACGACATGTCGTTGGTATAGGCTTTTACACCCTATAGTTTTTCCTTGTAAATAATCATAGGGTCTATTTTTTATCATACAGTATTTTATCATGTTGTTGGTATAGGCTTTTACACCTATGCATACAGTTTTTTATCATGTTGATCCCTCAGATGTCAGGAATCAACGAGAGAGTTTTTCCATAGAAGGGTCAAAGTGGACAGAGGTCGATGTGAATCGATGGAAGTTAGCTCAAACTGAGATTGCTAATTTGACTGGCATGGTTGTTTCTGGGTATGATTTCTCTACTAATCCCTATGATTTTCTATTAATGGTTGTTTCTATTGATGATAGGTGTTTAATTTTCATATGGAATAAGAATTTGAGCTTCTTTTGTTTCAGGTCTGAAACAGAATTTATTGCAAATATTGTTGATACGATTGGCTATGAACTAGATATGAAACATATTAGTACTCCAACCAAACTAACTGGAATAGAGACTAGAGCTAAACATATCAATTCTTGGTTGAAAGATGAGCATTCCAATACTAACGTTCTAGCAATTTGTGGAATGGGAGGTAGTGGCAAGACAACGCTGGCCCAATACATTTACAACTCGAACCAGCACAACTTTGAAAGCAAATGTGTTCTTGAAGATATTGGAAAGTACTTCAAACAAACTTATGGTCTGCTTGAGCTACAAAAACAACTTCTCACAGATGTTTTAGGAGGCAAGAATAAAATGATATCTTGTGTTTCTGAGGGTACAACTATGATTAAGGAGGCCTTGCGTATGAAAAAAGTGCTTATAGTTCTTGATGACATTGATGAACATGATGAATTTGGCGTTTTACTTGGAACAAGTGCCATCCATACACAAAGCAAGATTTTAATAACAACTAGGCTTCTAGATATACATTCATGGTTGGAGTCCATATCTTGGAGGTGCCGTGTGCATGAAATCACATTGTTGGATGATCATGATTCATTAGAGGTGTTAAGTTGTCATGCCTTTGGATCCAAACCTCCCTTGGAAGGTTTTAGCAAGCTTATAGTAGAGTTGGCACAATATTGTGGAGGAAATCCACTTGCTCTTAAATTTTGGGTTCTTCTCTATTTGTTAGTGTTGAAGACCCAAGGGAAAGAACTAGCATAATCGAAATTTGGAGAAGTAGATTGAACTCATTGAGTTCATTGAAAGGAGACACTGATTGTAAAATCCAAGGTGTACTACAAAAGAGCTTTGACTCCTTGCCACTTGCTGGTTACAGAAATTTGTTTTTGTATATTGTTGTTTTCTTTGTCGGCGAAGATAAGGATTATGTGGTTAAGATATTGGAGCAGGATTGGCACGCAAAAGCTGGGATCATGACCCTCGTCAATAGGTGCCTTCTAACCATTTCACCAAATAAGAAATTGAAGATGCATCAATTGCTTCAAGATATGGGAAGAAATATAGTTCGTGAAGAGTCCAAAGATCCCGCAAGACATACTAGAGTCTCGTGCAGTGATGAAGCATATCATGTGTTAACAAAAGGAGATGTAATATGCTTCTTTTGTATCTTTAAGATTATTTTTCATTTCACAACCGCCTATTTCAACTAACTTAAAATCTTTCTATTCCTTTCGTTATAGGGTTCAGAAACAATTGAAGGTCTAACACTTGACACTCGAAAGCTTAAGAAACGGACAAAGGTAAGCCAAAGAAGTGAACTAACGTGTTGTACTTATGAACATGGAGTAAGATGGATCATACTGACGTTTTCCTAAATTGCTTTCTGTTAGGAAGTTGCCTTTTTCTCCAAGTTGACACTCAAATAAAATCTAATCAAATATCGAATAAGAATCCTAAACTAGTAGCCCTACTCAATCTATAGAATCACCAAATTTCCATTTTAGCTGACAAAAGAATAGAACTTTCATGATTTATACTTATCATTTATCATTTGCTTTAGCTATTTTCATGGAATATCTTCCAATTGTAATACCACAAATAGCTTTGATGCATTTAACTAGTTTTAGTGCATTTAATCCCAAATATGAGTTATGCTAATTATGTCACTTCATGCTATATTTGCAGGCATTGGCCATTAAAGCTGGTTCACTTGCAAAGATGCACAAGCTAAAATTGCTCCAGCTCAAATATGTGAAACTCGGTGGGCACTACAAGAATATCCCACAATTAAGATGGTTGTGTTGGCATGGATGTCATTTGGAAACAATGCCCTCAGGCTTATTGATGAGTAGCTTCTTGGTGGCTATAGATATGACTAGAGGAAACGTGGAAAAGTTCAAACCGCCCATGGTAGCTTCTCGTTTTAGACAATCTTTATCTAAACGTTCTATCATAAACTAAACTTGTATTCTTGGAATAGGTTCTTAATTCATTGAAGATTCTAAATCTTACATCTTGTAAGAAACTTCTCTGTATCCGCAAGCTCTGTCGGCTCCCTAATCTCGATACTTTGATTCTTTGGCGTTGTAGAAATCTCACTTATGTTTGTAAAACCATAGGAGGCCTTAAGAGTCTCTCTGTTGAACTTGGCATGATGTGAAAAACTGTGGAATGCACCATGGAATAAGAAACTTGTTAATCAACAGGAAATGTTACAAGCTTTGTGTTTTGGTGGAGGATTTATAGAACAATCATTGTTTTTCTTACCAATGTCTTTAAAGTTTTTGTTTCTCGATCAATGCAATTTTGAGCATCACAATGAATTTCATGATGTATTCAATGGCCCACTATTTGGCATGAGTTTAAAAGGTAATCTATTTGAGTTCTTGCCTAGTAATGTTGATCTTAAAATGCTTCGAGTACTCAACTTGGATTATTGTATAAACCTCAAGTCCAATATGTGTCTCCCAAGTACGTTGGAGGAGTTATATACATATAAGTGTAAATCACTAGAGAAAGTAACATTCCAATCAGCTCATTTCAAATTGCGGAAGTTTGAATATAGAGGTTGTTTCAAACTTTCTGAAGTTCAAGGCCTTTTTAAGTTGGCGGCCATAAAAGAACTTGATGAAGCAGATTTGGGACATATGAAATGGATCAAAGCATATCAAAATCATAAGGTGGACTTGGTTGGTGATGAGATTACAAAAGGCAGAATTTGGCATATCCAGGTTGTCTCACTTGATTTTTCTCTCTGTCACCCTTGCAACTTGATTGATATATGACTAACTAGATTTATTTGCAATTTGTGTCTTGTAGATGTTGTATGAATATGGTATAAGGAGCGCCTATATGCGAGGGATTAAGGACGAAAGTATGATGGCATATGAGTATACATCAACGTGCGGATTCTTATCCTTTCGTGTGTCTTTGCATCCAAAGAAACATAGGATTCAAGGATTAAATGTAAGTTGTTTATACCGACAGTCAGGATCCCAGGATGAAGAAGGGTGACCTTTGTTCACCATAATCAACAACATAACGAAGGGTATTACTTGGATATATAACCCTATGGTGTACTGCAAACCCAGAGTTGATGAAGATGCTATGTGGTTTAGTTATTGGCCAATTGGCAACATATTAGACGAAGGTGACGAAATTTCCATGCTTATCATTATGGAGGAAGGAATAATAGTAAGGGAATGTGGTGCGAGCCTTGTGTATATGGATAATGGTGAAGTAGAGCAAGAAGAAAAGTGCGAAAATAAGATGATGAAAATGGAAGAAGTGATTGGTGGAGATCTATCTGAATTTGAGTTGACCACAGGTGTGTACTATCTTTGCCGCCGTGATTTCTTCAAGTCATCGACCCTTGATTTGATAAAGGAATGGTTAGGTGATACCATTCCCCATACAGGTATGTTCCCCTGTGAACTAATTCTGGATACTCATTAAGCTTCAAATATTGATAGAAAGTCATATTAATCACATGTTGGTATAGAGTTACAAGGATGGAGAAAATCTTCTCAGTCGCAGCATTTGGATGAATCATTTATGCATCTGGAATATATTGAGGAGCTTCATAGTGACACCCTTTACAAAGTATGTGTATACTTTAATCTTTCTTTTTGGCAGGAATCAACTTTAAATAATTTTCTTTTATACATATTTTGTTTACATGCTTCTTAAATCCCATGACCAGTCTATTTCATTTTAATTGAATAGTTTATTATTATTTTTTTATTTTTTATTTTTAGAACAGTTAACTCACAAACCCTCTAAACATATTTTTAAATGTACACAAATGTTTATCATGATACTAAAACCCTTAACCACTTGGAAAGAAACACATTTATTTATATATCTTGATGCCGTTAGGCTACCAGAATTTTGGTTTTAATTGAATAGTTTGTTGTAGATTGCAGAGAAACGGATTAAAACTTGGACTCTCTGAAAGGCATGAAACACTTTCAGATCAAATATATTTGGTGGTTCACCCAAATTAATTGATCGGATACAATTCGGAGATTAATTAGAATACTAATATCAGAGAAAAAAATCGTATTATCAATCTACGAATTAAAACTGGGAAAACCAGATAACTACCCTTTAATTTCAAATTCGAATTTCGAACTTAATTAAAAATCCGCCCAATATTTTTGCAACAATTTTATATAATAAATTATATAAAACTAATTTCTAATGCATTTTTTATAATATAATATTTTGGCAACAATTTTTGATCCCAGCCAGGGGCTCTGCCCCTTGGACCCCGCCAAGGGATGCCGCCCCTTTGACCCCGCTTCCAGGGGCGCTGCACCCAGACCCCGCTTCCAGGGGCGCTGCACCCGGACCCCGTTATATCATGATAAACTCAAATAAACGTGCACACCGCACCTCCTAACTTATTTGATATTTATGATGATATGTATTAATCAAACAAGTTAATTCAATTACACTAAAATATCCAACATAGTTGAGGTTGTTGTGCAAATTTGCTAAAAAAGTTTCAGCAGCGTAAAGGCACTACAACAATATCACCCTATACCGACGACTTTTTTAGACCCTATAGCGACGACTTGTCGTCGGGATACCTTATACCGACGACATGTCGTCGGGATTGAGTTTTTCCCCAATACCGACGACATGTCGTCGGTATAGGCTTTTCCCCAATAATTCATTGGGCGCCATTTTTCCCTCAATCTGGCTCAACCCTGTACCGACGACATGTCGTCGGTATAGGGTGTCCCTGACAAAATTTTGGTTTTGACCTATACCGACGACGTCGGTACAGGGTAACCTATGCCGACGACAATTGTCGTCGGTATAGGCGGCGTCGGCACAGGGTCTTTTTTTTGTAGTGAGGGTTTTTGTTTCCATATTTTAAAGCTTTCCTTTTTATATGAATATTTTAGTATACCTCAAAGACCGAAGTGCCAAACAATTAACAATATGCAAGAATTGCAATATGTAGGTTTTATATTTTAGAAAGTTTGGTTGTAAATAGTGTTTGAACTCGTTTTTTTTTTGCGTATATTTTAGGGAATTTGGCTGGGATTATTTAATAGCAAAAGTGATATCCTCAAGATTAAAGTGATGGTGTCTAGGCTTGTGGGAGTTCAAGATGTTTGCTATAGCATAGAGAAAAGGCAACTGTATGTATTGGGTTGTGTCGATTGTATGGCGGTGGAAACCTGTGTGAGGGAATTCGAGAAGACGGTAAAGATCTTAAATGTTGATTACAATGTAAAGTATATTTGAAAGCGTTACACATGAATAATGTTATGTGGGGACCAAACTTCATATCAAAGTTAAACTGAATGTAAAAAAATTTATATCCATAACCGTATTTGTTTCTTCTGGGTCGATCTTCTACTTCAACACTAACGAATAGAGAAGAACATAGTATTTTAAATATTATGTAAAGTGTAATTCAAGCTACTCAAGATCTTCCATGGCAATTTTGAATCTAAAGACATGGATATCATATTATTCTTACCTCCTGAGAGCACTCACAGCCCGTTCTGGAACCCTTCTGAAATAAATACAGTTTGAGAGGTAAAATGGCAGTGGATTTAACTGTATAATAGAAAACATATACATGCCTCACATATATAGGCTAGGAATCTAACAAACCCTAATTAACTAAATTACTATACTACCCTCAACACTATTATGATTAACATGCTCTCTCAAGCTGAACGTGGGGGGGTGGGGGGCAGAAACGTAAAGTTTGGACCTAGGAGTGTCAAAACGAGTGGATGGCAACCCATTGGTCAGAATATCAGCCAGCTGAGCAACGGTAGGCACAAAACGAACACTAAGAAACTAAGCAAGAACCATATCGCAGGTAAAGTGTAGATCAATCTCAAGGTGTTTCGTGCGCTGATGAAACACTGGATTGACTACTAAATAAGTGGCACCAATGTTGTCACACCATAGAGTAGGTGGACAAGGAAGAGTAAAATGTAGCTCCAACAAATCTCTGCAGCAGTATGACCAAGAGCACGATACTCTGCCTCTGTACTAGATTGAACAACAGTATATTGTTTCTTGGAACTCCAACTGATAAAGTTGGACCCAAGAAAAACACAATAGCATGTAGTAGATCGACGATAATCAGGGCATTGAGCCCAATCATCATCAGAATAAGCATGCATAGTGAAACTCGCAGATCTTCAAATAGTCAACATGTCACACTCTACCCAGGTCGGATTCACTGTGACCGATTGAAACATACCTTAAGGTACAAAATCTTCATTTTATTACTTTCAAAATATGGAGCACAAGCTTTAAAAATAAAAGTACAATGTTTATTAGACATTAAAGCTAGCTACTACTAGCTATATCCGATCATTAGCTATCCGTAGCCAAAACTGTCATCCACTTGAGATGTGATTAAAAACATTTTCGAGATAGCTTACTGTTTTGACCAAAAACTAACAAAGATAATTAAGTAGCCAAACTTTGTATGTGAGGTAGTGTGCTTGTATAAAGTCGTGTAAAATTCAATGTAAATGAAAATGACACGATGAGTTATGAGGAAAGCCCTTGATCTCCGGGGATCTCCGACATAAAACCTCGGGAGCCGACTAAAGTCAGGCTGCCTTGTTTATCTTATTGAATCAAGTAAAAAATACAAAGTGAGAGAGCAAAGTGATCGTGTCTAAGTGTTACAAATAGTTTCGAGAGTCTAGTGTTTGTGCCGTGAATGTTGTGTTTCCTAATGATCATCTTATGCTCTTTATATACATTACATGTCTCTAAATGAAAGGCTAATATCCCGGAATTGTCTTAATTGGATCGTTACAAGTCTTCTATGATGAATATAGTCGTTGTCTTCAATGATATTCTGTGTCTTCAGCTAGTAGTAATGTTATATGGGTGTTACCTGCATGATCAAGTCAAAGAAAAATGTGTAATATTAATTATTACAACGGTCAGCTAATCAGGATACTGAAACATGGTAAGGATCAGGGATACCGATACTTATCTGATGATCCAGGATACCAGGGGCAAAAACTGACCCCTAACAATTGTCCCAAGTTTTTGACAGTTATGAAGGTCATTTGAACAGCTGTAAAAAACTTTAAAATTCAAAGTACAAAAAGTTTTGACCAATGTGACTTGATGGGCGCGTAGATCTAGGTAAAAATGCTTCCATATTTGACGGTTTTCCCTTTTTATTTCAAAGTAATCTCACTTTATTTTCTCCCTTGTATTCTTTGTTCGATTCCGGCTATTTTCTCTCAGGTAAGAATTTCTCCATCCTTTGCTATTTGTTTCGTAATTCACTCCATCAACATGTCTCGTCTTCGATCCTCAGATGCTGTTGAGACGGTCGAGGATTTCTCCGATCAAGGAATCCTTGATTTTTCTAAACATGAGATTTGTACTTTCACTGATCATGACATCGATCTTCTGAAAAGCAGTGATGCTTTCCTAGGAAATACCGAGTTTAGGGCCTTTGATACTAGGGTTAAAGCTGATTTTCAGTCTGAGACTTGGGTGTGTTTCTTGTTTTACCCGTTTACCTTGGGTCTTCGTTTCTCTTGTCCTTCGTTGATCACCGATTTCTTTTAGTCTACCGGTTTGTCCTTCTCTCAGGTGATGCCTATGGAATGGAGGATTTTGTTTTCTTTAGATAAATTGAACCATAGCCATTCCTTGGCCATCGGTATCCCTGAGATTGCTAGTGTGTACAATCTGAGAACTCATGGGTATTCCCGCTTTATTCTTCAACTTAAGTCTGGTAAAACTCCTTTGATTCCAAAAGCTACCCAAAATGACGGTGATTGGAGGGGGAAATACTTTCTTGTGAAGAGAACATCCATCCCTGGTGGGGATCTCTTGCCACTCCAGTGGGTTAAGAAGGGTAGAATGTCGTCAGGATCCCTGCATATTAGCATGTATATATGCAACATGTTTTGCTGATCCTCGTGTTTTGTGCAGCCCCAAATGTAAGGTCTGGATTCCTGAGGATCTTCAATCAACGGATTCAACGACGTGTTGAACCTGGCGGAAACAGACTCGACACGTGACTTGTAGGTAAAAACAATAAGGACGATACTCAATTGATTGTCAAACGATTTGTTTATTGATAAACCACTGAAAATAAAATATCGCTCAACAACTCGTCTAACCGAATACAAAATACAAAACAACTATTTATACTATTCAGTTGAGCTGGGTCGGGGCCGCATACTTCAAGTATGCGGTTGGGCACCGCATAGTATGCGGCCGCATACTTCCCAAAAGTTTTCTTCTGAACGTCTTGGTGGCATTTTGATGCGTTAGCCTACTAGGTTTAACCCTTACAATCTCCCCCTAGGCTAATGCTATCAAAGTATCTCAATGTCAGCTGAGTGATCACCTCCTCTCTTATAGAGGCCTTTAACTATTTTCGTTGCCAAAACTTTCACAAAAGGCTTGGTGTCTTTTTCATCTTCTTCAGGCACGAATAGATGCTGCTTGGACAATTTGATCATATCTTCCTTCCCGAATTTCAAAAGATCCATAGGATCAACAATGATAAATTATTTGTCTGCACACTGGATGTATATATAGCATGTCATAGGGCTGTAATACCAATATTCAAGTTTACTCAGTGTGTTGTCAGGTAGAGCTTGATGAACTGGAACACACTCCACCGTCTTGGGAGGAGGATAGATTTCTATAACAAGAGGCTTCTGGGTCATACAGTCAATCATGTACTTTGATTTCACCCTCTTGCATTCAGCATGCTTTAGAATCTTGAATCCACTGTCACATTCCTTTTCAAGGAGTGAAACAAAATTTCTTGTTGTACCAACGTTTTCAGGATCATAAATAACCATTGCTCTTGACATGTCTTCTTGAGAGCTGGTTCCTTCATGTAGATGTTTTTTATCCTTATTTCTTTCATGATCATCACCCTTGCCATCATTATCATCACCATCACCATCATTGTGATCACCCTTCCCATCACTCTTTCTACTACCGCCATCCTTCCTTTTTCTTTTCCTTTTATCTTTCTTTTCTTTTAACCTTTTCAGCTCTTCAAGCACAAATACCATATTTTCCTTAAGACTCTTGATCTTATCTTCTTGTAAGTTTATAGTCTTTTTAAGAGTAACATTTTCTTCACTAAGTTTCTCAATCTTCATGTCTTTAGCAACAGAGTCATGTTCCAGAACAAATACTCTCTGTTGTAGGGCTTGAACATCTACAGGCGCGGGTTGATCAACTACCTTTGCTTGCCATTATCTTGTTGTTTGGTGACGATTGGTGTGATGATTGGTGTGGAATTTTGCGGGAGTTGTTCAGAAAACTTTGCCTTCTTCCTCGGACTTAGATCGGCTTCAAAATCATAGTCTTCATCGGAAGTATCACTTTGCTGTTTAGAAGGGTTGATGAGAGGAGGTTTCCCAGGAGCCTTCCTTTTAATCAATAAGCTTATGTGAAATTTATTCATCGATACCTCTTCCATGTCACTTTCTGTTTCGGATGTGTCAAAATCTTCACCTTCTGGGTCTCCTTCAGACTCACTCTCTTTCTCTTCAATATTCTTTCCAATAGCACTTTGATCTTCAATGTCTGAGAATTGCAAATGATCTAGATTTATATCTACCACATCTTCAATATTCTCAACATTTTCTTCATTTTCGACGTACACTGGCCCTTCAATGTTGTAGTTGAATTCATCTTCATGTTCTTCGGCTAGCTGTACATTTGGAATTACAGGCTCATTAATGATTGGTACTTCGACCTGATTTTGAACTTGGCGAGGTGGACGTCGAAGTCGAAGGCAGGGTTGAGGTGGTGGTGGTTGGGGTTGAGGTTGTGGTTGTGGTTGTGATTGTGGTTGAGGTTGTGGTTGTGGTTGTGGTTGTGGTTGTGGTTGAGGTTGAGGTTGTGGTTGTGGTTGAGGTTGTGGTTGAGGTTGAGGTTGAGGTTATGGTTGTGGTTGTGGTTGAGGTTGAGGTTGTGGTTGTGGTTATGCATCTTTTAGCTCAGGAAAAGCTCCAAATTTTTCTAAGGGAGTCAGATTCAGAAAATTTCCTTTCTTGTTCATGCTCATATAGGACAGAATACTCTTGTCCATTACTTTCACATGGAGTGTCCTCTGTGTCATGACTAGTTCTGAATGATTTCGATTGATTATCATTTGCAAAAATCTTGGATACATCAAGAATACTGACTTCTTTTTCCCAGATAGATTTCTCTTCATTTCTTCAAACACAACTCTTGAGAAGTTGAAATTTTCCCTTATCACAAGTGCATATACAGTTGCAATCATGCTGGCACTTAGTTCATCATATCCACCCTTTCTTCCTGAGATACACCGGTTCACTACATGTGCCAAATATTTCCAGTAAGGTGGCAAACATTTCTTCTCCAAGGACGGTAAACCTCCTTCATAACTCATTCTTTCAAAAACGCCGTTCATTTGTTCAACAGAAAAACCTGTAACATGGTCGGCCTCATCACCAAAATTCATACATTCCCTAATAACAGCTTCAGTAACTACTATGCGCTTTCCTGCCACAGTACCAGCTATCCCTTCAACTTCATTTTCTATAACAAAATCATTTGTGCTTCAGAAATCCCGAATAAAATCTTCACATATATCGGGATGTTGAGAAATGGCGTGAAAGATCTTGGATACCCGTAGACCTGCTATCATTGATACTGAATATACTATGATGTTGTGGCGGGTCTTCCAAGTATGTTGATTCATTGTGGTCCTTAACAAATATCAAGTTTGCCATCACTGCATTCAATAGAACAAGTTAGATTTGAACAACAACAAGTTTGAAGTTTTTGGGCAGACGAACTAAACCGCAAACTTCATTTAAAACCGCAAACTTTTACTACACTGCAAACTTCAAACACACCGCAAACATTAAACACACCGCAAACTTTAAATTTACCGTAAACTTTTAAGAGCATCGCATACTTGAAGTATGCGGCTGCAAACTTGATGAAAAACCGTAAACTTTTAAGTGACCGCAAACTTTTAACTTTCTTTGTTTTTAGAGAGTTTTTGGTTGGAATTTCGGTGCAAATGTGTCGCCTAGTGACTACAACCTAATCTGATTGATCAATTTCAATTTTTGCACAATATTTATCGGTCAATTTGTTCAAACGAGTACTTGTAGTCCACAAGTTCATAAAATACTCGATTTAAACCATATCCAAGGTCAATCTCTATACCATTGATGTAGTCTACACTTCTTGATCATGAAAAGAGCAACAATTTCACAATGAGGTCAAGTAATCGGTCTTTTGAGACGAAAGAGGAAGTATGCGGCTTGAGAGAGAAAGTAAGTATGTGGTTTATGTAAAACAAGAACCACAAACTTCGAGATATTTATAGACAAAACCAAGTTTACGGCCCCGCATGAAGTATGCGGCCGCAAACTTCTGAGAAGCCGTGAACTTTTCAAAAAAAAAAACTTTCCTTCGGATTTTCGGGTTAAGCAGGGACGATCATTGTGATAATTATGGAGCATAAACAAAAGAAAAAAAATAAAATAACTTAAACTAAGCTAAAAACTCAAAATCTTTTTGTTCTTTTCATAAAAGTAGACTATTTTGAAACCATAAAACACATTATTTCTTAGAGAAACTCTGTTATGTGATCATATCATTCCAGTGCAAACCAAAGCATACTTATTAGCCAATCATTTTCTTAGATAGGTCTCGGTGATTGCCAATATATAGTATCTTTCTAAACTCAAGCCTTTATACTTTAGTTGACAACCAAGCAGTGAATGAATTTATCATGTTTTTCTAGGTAAGAATTATTCATGACATAGTGGGTCCCACACTCCCATCTCAGAAACCTGTATTTATTTTATTGTGAATTATATGAGTTTTTGATGAACTGAATGGACCCCACAACTTATCGGATAAACCTTCCCTTCCTCATGGTATTTTGAGCACCTAAGTAATAACTAAAAGAGCATAACTAGCACGGGTCTATGAACTGTTCAGGAGATCTCTGACAAATGTGATAAAAAACATAGTATAACGGACTTACATGCCTTGATAAGAGATTCCTTCTTAGTCACACATTCCCAAACAGAAAAAATATTTACAAGTATACTTATATGCACATCTTTAGACATATCTTTTTGAAATTTTCCTATAGCACGACATTAACATTGCGTGTCTTTTTGCTCAAAATTCTGCTTTGCAGAGTAGGTTTGCACTATCATTGAGTGTCTTTTCACCTATTGCATGTCAACGCATGTCTTTTATATATATATATATATATATATATATATATATATGTACAGACTTGCATAAAGTCAGCTCGCAACCCCTTTGTGAAGGGTCTCGGTTTGTGCAATCCAGATATATTATGTTCATCCATGGTTCACCAATCTTTATGTTTAAATGCTCGATTATTAACTGGAAATATTTATTCTACCAATCTATGAGATGTTCCCCGCTATGACAATGACATTTATGTTTAAGTAAAACACTATCATGTTGTCTTTCAAGTTTCAACAGAGCCTATTAACATATCACCATAAGATCCTAATGTTTTCAACTACAGGCCTTACGTATGATGATTCAACCTCTAGAATGATGTACTATCATTTCTCAATAGACAGAGTTCTCAATTTTTCTCAGAAATAAAACATAAAATAAAATCTTTTTTGTAATTTTCAAGACTTAAAAAAATAGAAAGAATCAAAGATAAAATATTTTTGGTGTTTTTAGGAAATTTCTCCCCCTAAACTTTTGCATTTATGAAATACATCAAAATTTAAACAAACACAAAAAATATTTTTGGTGACCAAACCCGCGACCTTCTAATCAAAGGAGATCATTTTCAGACATTCAACCAGATAGTTGAATCTTGCCAAATCAAAGGTTTTTGTAAATATATCAGCAACATTATCATCAGTAGAAACCTGTTCAAGATGCATAAGCTTTCTTTCAAAACAATCACGAATGTGATGCACCTTTATGTCTATGTGCTTAGTCTTAGAATGTTGGACCGGGTTCTTAACAATCTGTAAAGCAGCTTCATTATCAAAAAATAGGGGAGACATAGAAATTCAAAGCGTAATCCAGCAAATGGTGTTGCATCCATATAACCTGAGAACAACATACGGACGCGGCGACATATTCAGCTTCAACAATAGAAGTCGAAACGGTGGTCTGTTTCTTGCACTTCCATGATACGAGTCTCTCCCCTAGAAACTGACATCCACCAGTTGTGGATTTCCTGTCAAGATTGCAATCTCCATGATCACTGTCAGTAAAAGCAAACAAGTTAAATTCTGAATCCTTTGGATACCAAAGGCCTAGCCGAGGCTTGCCCTTCAAGTATTTAAAAATTCTTTTGACATCATTAAGGTGAGAAAGTTTAGGAATAGCCTGATATCGTGCACACTGACAAACCGCAAACATAATGTCTTGACGACCGGCAGTCAGGTACATCAACGATCCAATCATGAACCTGTAGAGATGTTGGTCAATTCCCGGTTCACCTGGATCTGGAGTAAGAACGGGTCGAGTTGCCATAGGAGTAAAAGCCGGTTTAGAGTCAGCAAAGTTGAACTTAATCAGGATGTCATTGACATATTTAGGTTGATGAATTAGGATTCCGTCATCACTTTGCTTCACCTGCAATCCCAGAAAGAAGGTCATTTCTCCCATTGAACTAATTTCGAACTTTTTCTTCATCTCTTCTTCAAACTCTTTGCACAGTGCAGCATTCGTTGAACCAAAAATGATGTCATCAATGTAGATTTGGACAAGAATAATATCATCTCCCAGGTTTTTAAGGAACAATGTCTGATCTACGGCTCCCCGAGAGTAGCCATTTGCAAGTAGATGCTCTGTCAGAGTGGCATACCATGCATGTGGTGCTTGATGTAAACAATCAGAGCTTTGTCTAGTTTGTAGACATGATGTGGGTGATTGGTGTCTTCAAACCCCGATAGCTGACACACATAGATCTCTTCTTGAACCTTACCATACAGAAATGTTGTCTTCACATCCATTTGAAATACCTTGAAATTCATGTAAGAGACATAGGCCAAAAAGATGAGAATGGCCTCAAGACATGCAACCGGTGCAAATACTTCTTCAAAATCTATTCCTTCTTGTTGATAAAATCCTTGCACAACCAATCTGGCTTTGTTTCTGATAATAACTCCACTATCATCCTTTTGTTTCTGTAAACCCAACGAGTTCTGATGGGCAACTTGCCTTGTGGTAGTGAAACAAGCTCCCAAACCTTCAGCTTTTCAAACTGCATCAGCTCCTCCTACATTGCTTCTACCAAGCTTGTTTCACTTAAAGCCATCTTGATGTTCTTAGGCTCTATTTGAGAAATAAATGCAGAATACAAGAAGACATTGATTATTCCAGATTGACTCCTTGTTTTCACCCCGTAAGAGAGAGAACCAATGATATCCTCCATGGCAAGATCTTTATGAATCTGCAATGTTGGTACTTCTTCTTCTTGTATCGTTTCAGGTAAGTTGGTGATATGTTGATCTGCTTCTTCAGTTATGGGAACCGGCTCCTCAATAACATGTGGGTCAGGAATCGTATCCTATGAAGCATGACTACTGCCAGATGCAGCAGTCTCTTGTGAAGCATTACCACTGCCAGATGCAACAGTTTCATTGTTGATACAAAGTTTGAGAAGCCTGTTCCTGCAAGAAGTGACACGGATAAAAGGATCGAAGCTTTGTTGGAGATACTTATTGGTGAGAGATCTTTCCACTTTGAGTCCGTTGTTAGTGAAGCTAGTTTTGCAACCGAGTATTCTGAAGCCACCATGTCGTCAAGTAAGAATTTGCTTTACTTGTTTACTGAGTTTTATTGACTCTAATTATTTTTCTGCTTTTGTAGAGATTCAAAGATCTGGTTCTCATTTTGCTTTGGATGATCTTGATAGCATTCTCTCTGTAGGAGCCATTGTTAAGCAAGAGGATCCCACATCTGTTATTGCCAAGCCCATGATCCCGAACCTTCATTCCAAGACGTCAGGAAAAAAGAGGAAAACCTCTGACATGGATCTTGAGGTGTTTGAGGGCATGGATCCTGTTGAGGCTGCAAAGAAAGTGCGATCCCTGACGATCCTAGTAAGAGAATATTTTTAGTATCCTGCAAATAATTGTCAGTATCCCTGTGAATAATTGTCAGTATCCCTGTGAATAATTGTTAGTTTCCATGTTTAACATTTTCAAATATTGTAGGGTCTGGACAAGATGAACGCTGATCTTGAGGCAGTGGAGAAGAGGGCTAGCGTGGCCGAAGGGAAGATCGAAGACATGAAGAAGATTGTCACCGCCAAGTCTAAGCTGATGGAGAAGGATCACCAGGAGATTATCGATCTTAAGAAGGAGCTAGAGGATTTCAAGGTCTTGCACCAGCAGGACTTGGACACAACCGTGGAGGAGACCAAGAAATCTGATGCCCTTAGCGTTCTCTAGTCTAGGATCAAGATAGCTGAAGAGGCTTCTACCAAGGGCTTTGATGTGAAGGCTTGGGATCTTGAAGTGTGGCATAGGATCATGGCGGGTCTAACAGGTGAGAAGGTAGAGACTAGCAAGGCTGGTGAGGATGCTGGTGGTGAAGGTGAGAAGGAGGTTCCACAGGGCCATGAGGGTAATGATGCCTAGGCCTGAGCCCTGTGTCTTATTTGTGATGGTTGTGGTGGTTGGTAATCAAAACAATTTACTTTTGTGTTTGGGGATCCCTACATGGGATAGACAATTTAATTTTCTGACTAATGGTTAAGGATTCGGGTGGATCCAACTTTTGGAAGAAGCCCGAATTTTTTATCCTCGTGCACTTTCAATAATAATTAGTAGCTTACGACTATTTGCCATGATTGTTATGGGTTTGGTTTTCTTTGACATGTTCTAGAAAATTAGGATTTTTAGGCAGTTAAGCCTTGGGATATTTAGAAAAATAGGCTTAGGTATATTTTCAGGATACTGGATCCTCAATGATTATTTATAAATAACATCTTAGGTTTTTATCAAACTTTGACTTAGAAAAATATAGTTTGATTTTGATAAATGGTATGGAAGAATACCAACTACAAACATATCATGTCTTAGTCATTCAATTTTTGAATCTACCCTTAATTGAAAATTAACGAGTAGTCTCAAATACATACCTCTATTGAAAATTAGATTGGATAGATACACACACCAGATATTGATAGGAAACTCAAAATATGACAACTTTTAGTTGTCCCCTCTGTATAGTCGTTAAACACGTCGTAGATTTAGTAATTGCACTTCAGGATCTTCATAAGTCTTTAATCCGTTTAAGGATCTCGAGTCAGCATATTGATGCCAAGTTCTTGGGTTAACCCATAAGTGTTAAATACCTATGACAAGTTAAAATCGTGGGCCAAGCCAGATAACGTGGGCCAAGCTAGAAAAACGTGGGCCAAGCCAGAATATGTGGGCCAAGCCAGACTTGAGTTAGCAAGAAAATGCTAAAAACCTTAGGAGTAACACGTCTGTTACTATCGTAGGATCCAAGATATAGCCAACAGTGATGAAATTATCAGCACTGTTACATGTACTGATCGCACCACCTTGAACTATACTTGAATATCGTGCGCTACAGGCGGAGTGTTCAAACTCAATTCTTAGAAAGGTGAAAACCTTTAAACCTTAGAAGGTATTTAGAATACCTTAAACTTAGGAGAGATGTCCAATCTTTATCTTCTGTGAGGATCCTTCAGGATCCTTCCTGCAAAAATTGAAACTTGGTGCTCAAGTCAGTAACTTTATAAAAGAGTAATAAATATAAAACAATTGGGAATATAATACATACCAGTCTTAGTTAGAATTTAAGTTCTAACTCACATGAAATAAGCCTTGAGATGGATAGCATTCCAGGATCTTGGTAGTATATCTCCTTCCATAGTAGCCAACCAATAGGCACCCTTGTCTGCTTCTGAGCCAATCAAGTATGGGCCTTCCCATTTTGGTGCAAGTTTTCCATCGCTGGGGTTGGTAGTATTTTGGAATACCTTTCTTAATACCAAGTCACCTACTTGGAATCTTCTGATCCTTATGCTTTTGTTATATGACTTTGCTATTCTCTGTTGATAAGCTGCAATACGAACTTTGGCAAGATCCCTGAGCTCATCCACAGTGTCAAGATCATGAGCAAGCGCTTCGTCGTTGGTCTTTGGAGCTTGGAGATTGGTTCTGGCAGTAGGGATAACCATCTCTGTAGGGATCATGGACTCAGTACCAAACACCAATGAGAATGGAGTTTGACCTGTTGCATTATTTGTTGTTTTCCTATATGCCCAAATGCAAATGGTAATTCTTCAACCCATCTTCCTTTCTTAGCCCCTAATCTCTTCTCGAGGTTGTTGATGATGATCTTGTTGTTGGATTCCGCCTGTCCATTGGCTTGAGGATGCACAGGGGTGGAGGTTATCATTTCAATCCCCCAACTGACACAAAAGTTAGTTGTTCTCTTGCCAATGAACATACTATCTCTGTCGGGATCCCGAATCTTGTTAGGATGTTGTGTTTGATGAAGGAGATGACTTTTTTTTCTCTGACTTGGACAAATGCTTCAGCTTCAATCCACTTGGAGAAGTAATCTGTCATTGCCAGCATAAAAACTTTTCCTCTTGGTGCCTTGGGAAGTTTGCCGACTTATCCATTCCCCATTTCATGAATGGCCATGGAGAGATGATTAGATATAAAGCTTCTGCTAGTTGCTGAAGTATGTTGATGTGTCTTTGGCAAGCATCACATTTTTTGGAATAAGTCATAGCATCTTTCCTCATGGTAGGCCAATAGTATCCTATCCTTTGGATTTTCGAGAATAATGCTCTGCCCCTAGTGTGATTACCACAATCACCTTCATGTATGTCTTTCAGGACTTCATGTGCTTCAGGATCCTCCAAGCATCTTAAGTATGGACCTATAATAGACTTTCTATACAAGACATTGTGCAATATTATAAAATGTGATACCCTCATGCGAAAAGCCTTGTGATTCTTTTCATCAGTTGGGATCTCACCATCCTACAAATATTTTTTAATGGATAGAATCCAGGATCCTTGAGTAGGTTCAAGATCCCGAACATCTGCTTCTTCTTCTGTGTTGGATACTTTGTTTGTTTTTTCAATTGCTGGGCTCAAAATATGTATGATAGGTATTTTAATACCTTCTGGTATTTTGAGAGCCGAAGCAAGGTTTGCTAAGGCATCAGCCTCAGCATTGTCTTATCTAGGTACCTGTGTGATGCTAAAAATTTTTGAATTCCACAGATAATTGCTTAACTATTGTGAGATATTTAGCTAAATTCTCACCTTTTACTGCATATGAGCCATTCAAATGGTTAGCAATTAATAATGAATCTACGTATACCTGGAGATACCTGATCTTGAAATCCTTGGCTAATTGTAATCCTGCTATTAGCGCCTCATATTCTGCTTCATTATTCATTTCCTGGAACTCACAACTTACGGATTGGGGTATTATGTCCCCTTGTGGCGATTTCAGTAGGATACCTAGACATGTTCCTCTTACATTTGATGCACCGTCAGTGATAAGGTCCACTTATCCTTGGATTCTTCCAATTGCTGAACTTCAAGGTCTGCTTCATGTTGAATGTCACTACTGAAATCAGCCACAAAGTCCGCTAGTGCCTGAGACTTTATTGTTGTTCTAGGTTCATATGTGAGGTCATAGGCACTGAGCTTGACTGACCACTTAGCCATCCTTCCTGACATCTCCGGTTTTCTCAATACACACTTAATAGGATAGTTAGTTTTAACATGAATAGCATGAGTTTCAAAATAATGCCTGAGTTTAGTAGATACCATTATTAAAGCTAATATTAACTTTTCTAAATGAGAGTACCTGGTTTCTGCCGTAAGTAGGTTTTTACTTACATAGTATACTGGATGCTGCTGGCCTTCATGATCTTTGACTAGGACGACACTTACAGGATTACCGGATACCGCCAAGTACAGGGATAGTGGTTCGTCATCTTCTGGTTTCATCAATAGAGGAGCTGATGATAAGTATTCCTTTAATGATTGGAGTGCTTGTTCATGCTTCTCTTTGTAACATCCTTAATTTCTCTTGTACTTTGTTCTGATACAATGACAATATTTCAATTCCAAGTTTAATGCAATACATTGAGATTCATAAGCCAAGATTTAAAGTGTTTTGATTTTGGATTTCATTCATACAAGCTCATGTTATAACCTTACTATAGGTGTACATGTACATGACCATATATATAAATATTTTAAACTTATTAATTAAACCTTACTAAAGCACTTGTTTAGTTTCTAAAACAAGGATTATTATAATTGACAAATCTAAATAAATCATCACTATAATCGAGCATTTAAACATAAATGATTTTTATAAATTTTATAGAGATAAGAAATTAATTGTGAAGTTTAAAATGACTTTAAAGCAAATAAGTGAGGTTTTGAACCCCACTTATTGCATTTGAACCCCATTTGGTGCATTTGAACCCATGGAATCAAGTTTGAAACACCCCTTACGTATTTGGACAATCCAATTTCAACCACTTCACTCCATTTTGGACTTTATGAACGTATATTGAATTGTTGGAAGTCAACAAGACTGTAGTTGACTCATAAAAAGTCAACAGAAGCAATGTTCATCCCAATTTTGACTTTTATGGGTCAACAGGGATAAAATCAGTTACAAACACCTTGAATTCGTGCGCATTAACTCTGTGGCATCGTGCAGAAACGTTGTAACGGTCGTTTCAAACGTGCATAATGATTCAATTACCACAATTCAATTGATTAACTCAGAAATAAATTCTGAAACCGATCAAATCATAAGCGCCATCAATTCACGCAAACCAGATGGAATTGATTCGATAAAACGAACCTAACACATTCGCACGACCTCCTTCGAGCTTTCTAAACGCTCTCTCACATCGCATAACACCTTTGGAACTCAATCCAATCCGAAGAACTTGCGGCTCGTGGCTAAATATGATCTCACTGTTCCCGTATTCATACCAGGTAATTGTTACACCGTTGTACTCGTGATAGTCCGTAGAACAAAAGCCCCATGAATTAGGGGACAAATGCTGCTTAATCGCGGGCAATTGGGGAGCTAGGGTTACGGGTTGGGTGATTGAGGAAGATGTGGGTTTGGGATTGACTGTTTAAAACTTCACGCGTCAGCCTTTTTGTCAAGGCTTACACCCCAGGTCTACCGGTAAAGCACTTAGAACGTCCAGAAAGGGTCGCGGGTTTGAAGCAAAGCACCGCACCTTTTTCAGTTTCGCGCATTTTTAGCCATGAAAACCAATTTCCCCCTCATTTCTTGTTTAACAATTAACGAAAATGACTATTTAACACTAGACCATCCCTGGTCTAGTGGTTGCGCGTCCTTTGTCCCACTAAACAGACCCGGGTTTGAATCCTATGGCCTGTTTATATATTTATTTATTTTTAAAACCATTTTTAAATACCCAATAAATTTATAGATATTTATTTTATAAAACCTACACCCTATGGAACTAGTTTGTACAATAATTATCAAATATTAAAAAGAGATGATTATTTTTACAATCTAAATCATTTTAAAACCTTGCATTTAATTAGATAATTATTTAAAAAATCATTTTTATTAAGATTGTTAATTTGTAAATAAAACAATCAAATCACTTATTTTATAAAATTATGATAAGATTGTTATAAATACATTATCATTTTGTAAAGATTTACTTAAAACATTTTATCATTTCTAAATAAATTATTTTACCCTAAGATCTATTTCGGGTTTAAATGTATAATTGTATTTACTAAATATATACCAATATATATATATATTTATTTACGCATCCATTTTAATAAAACCCTAATTCAATTAATATTTTCTTTAACGTACATATGCTTTATCTCACATTAAACCTTTTATTCGAATATAAATACCAACTTACACATGAGATTACCTAACCACGTAGTACAAACCCCCCACGTTCAATGATATTGCTATTGTGTCTGACAAACCCACCCAGATAGGGTGATTATTACTGACATTAGGGTAACCTGCGGGTTATGCCTCAGTCACAATGTTTGATTGTACACCCATTTTGACTATAGATTCTCCACAAAGGCCTTATTTACCATGTGTCATATGAATTGTATAAACACTTGAAATCTATTTGTGGTGTCAAAACCTATGTATGCTCACCAACTATTTTTAGTTGACCTTGTTTTCATCGTGTTTCAGGTACGAATAATTGAGTTATTATTCAAGTTTCTACACTTAAGATTTGAAGACCTAGATATTTAAATAATTGAACCTTGTTGATGGATTTCATTTTCTTGTAATGTTGGATCTTGTTACTTGACTTATGTTATGAAAATTGGAACTTTTAATATATCAAAACCTTAGTGGATCATGTGCTTGTGAACAGTCTCCATGTCCCGCCCTAACGTATTCCGTCGTCGGTTGGGGTGTGACACTCTTCCCATTCGAATCTCTTGTTCTTCTTTAGGATTTTGTAGAACTCTTTGCACCTTTATGAGGATCTTGATATGAATCGGTTGAGTGCTGCTATTCTGCCGGCTAGCCTCTAGACATCCTTGGTGTTTGATGGGGATTTCAGATTGATGATTGCTTTAATTTGCTCTGGATTGGCTTCTATTCCTCTTTTGGTTACCATACAGCCAAAGAATTTTCCTACCCCCACTCCGAAGTGGCATTTGGAAGGATTCAGCTTCATGTTATACTGGTCCAGTATATCGAATGCATCTCTGAGATCCCTGAGGTGATCCTCAGCTATCTTTGATTTCACCAACATGTCATCTATGTAGACCTCCATGGTGTCCCCTAGTTTTTTTTTAACATCATGTTCACCAGTCTCTAGTATGTGGCACCGGCATTTTTTAAAACAAAGGGCATAGCAATATAACAATAAATACTTGTTAGGGTCATGAAGGCGGTATCCTCCTAGTCTGAGGGTTCCATCTGAATTTGTTGGAATCCTGATGAAGCATCCATGAATGTCAGTATTTCATGGCCTGCTGTGGCGTCAGCCATTGAGTCAATGTGTGGTAGTGGAAAAGGATCTTTGGGACATGCTTTGTTCAAGTCAGTGAAGTCTACACAGACTCTGCATTTCCCGTTTTTCTTCTGGACCACCACTACATTAGCTAGCCACCTTAGGAATTTTACTTCCCTTATCATCCGCTTACAACCTCTTCCTGTCATGTCTTCATGTTTTCGGGCGAAGGTTGAGGTTATGCTTTTTAGTAACTCTACAAGATTTTGTTCAATATCCTTGGGGATATTGGTTCCAACAAGCATCTTGACGTCAGGATCCTCCGCGCTTAAGGATATTTCTTTAACATCCTGCTCTTTGGTCTCCAAGACGTCTCGGGCTCATTTCTTTAATTGCTATGCTTGCCTGGTTTTGGCGGAGGCATTCATTGAAGAAGTATAACATTTTTTTGCCTCCTGCTGGTCACTGTTGATCTTCACTACCCCCTAGGGGGTCGACATTTTGACACATTGGTGATATGTAGAGGGTACTGCCTTCATGTCATGAATCCAAGGTCTCCCTAGAATAATATTATAGCAAGACAAAGAATCAATAACACAAAATTTTGGTATAGCATTTACCCCTTCGATGTATATTGGTAGCTTTATCTCTCCAAATGTGTTTTTGATCTTTCCACTGAATCCAACTAGCACTAAGGATTTTGAGATAATTTCATAATTCGGGATCCCCGTTCTCTTCAGGACTTCATGCTGAGTGATATTTACCGAACTCTCTCCGTCAATTAGTATCCTACGGATGAATTGGTTTGCAATATACAAAGTGATCACCAAGCCGTTATGATGAGGATCATGTACGTCATTTCAGTCCCTTTTGTCAAAAGATATGAATTTCTCTTCAGTCAGGCTAGAGGTCTTGGTAGGCCTGTCCCCTTTCTCTGTCTTTGCTTCCTTGACATTCCTCTTTGCTGCAGAGTAAGAAGTGCCACAAATGTCAGATCCACCAGATATAAAACTTATTACCTTGGCATCCGGCGGCGGGGATGTTGCTCTCTACATGATCCTGTCATGATCCTTAGCCTTATTCTTTCCTTTGCCTAGAAATTCTTTGAGATGTCCTTTTCTTAAAAGATAGCTTATTTCTTTTCGCATAGCAATACAATCTTCGGTTACATGGTCGAATTCCTCGTCGAATGCACACCACTTAGATTTATCCTTCCATCCTGTGTTCTTCTCAAATTTGCAAGGCCACCTGGCTTTTTCACCAAGCTCTTGCATAGAAAATAATAAACCTGTTATATCAAGAGAAAAACAGTATTCAGATAGTCTAGGATACTCTTCTTTGTCTTCGTCATCCTCCGCGGCATTAATCCTGTGATTGCCAGACTTAGAATAAGGCTTGGATCTATAAGGCTTGAAGGGTGCAAGTTCAGTCTTCTGGTTGGGTTGACTATAACTGGTTGGAGCATCCATCCTCTGCTGGATCTTCTTATCATCCTCGAGCCTTATGAACCTCAATGTCTGGTTCCTGACTTCATCAAGATTCCTACAAGGATTCATGACAAGGTCTTCGTAGAATTGGAAGTCCTTCTTCGGCCCCAACTTGAATGCCTGGACTGTTGTGGCAAAATCAAGGTTTGGGATATCTAGGGATTCCCGGCCGAACTTGCTAACATAATCTCGGAGAGATTCTCCGGGATTCTGAGTTATCCTGTATAAGTTACTTATTAATCTTTCGAACGTTCTGCTGCAAGAGAACTGGTTATTAAACATATTTATTAAATGAGCGAATGAAGTAATCGAATAAGGTGGAACATTAAGTAGCCATTTCAGGGCTGATCCTGTTAAGGTGGAACCAAAACCCTTGCATAAGCACGCCTCCTTCAAATCCAGGGGAATGGGATTAATCTCCATTCTCTCTCTGTACTATACGACGTGTTCCTCGGGATCCGTAGTTCCATCGTACAACTTCATGTTAGGAGTTTGGAAACGCTTTGGGATCTCAACATCACATATTGGTGGAGCGAATCTCGAGATCCTGTGACTGCTTTAGGACATCTCCGGTATAGGTTGGACTACACCTGGTACACTAGAGATCATCTCCCTTGGCTTCTTTAGTTCATTGGGCATGGAAGGAGTGATTCCTGTATCCTGCACAGATTCATTAGTGTTTGGAAATTGATTAAAAGTGTTACCGTTGTCAGGATTTCGAAATGATGATCCCGGAGCAAACCCATGATCCTGATTCGTGGTAACTCTAACAGTCGGAGTCGTCCCAACAGTAGTGGTTCCGGTCCGCATGGGTAAGAAATCTCCCTTATGGATTCCTGAGGATCCCGAATAATTCAAATCCAAGATCCTTTGTTGCAGCGAGGTCGTTACTTCCATTGGATTCTTTGATTCTTTGACTTTTTCAAGTTCCCTGGACAGCATCAGGTTAGTCTTTTTCTGCTGCTCCATCTGTTGCTTCATTTATAAGAATATATTGAGGATCTCATCATTTGAAACTAGCACAGGTCCCCCAGCCGGTATCCCAGATCCTGAAAATCTGGTAGAAACAGGTTTCTTTAGCAGATTGTCACTCTTCTTCTGGAATGGAGGAGGAAGAGGGTTGCTTACCCAGAGCTTGAAGATGGAGTAGAAATAGAAACATTTTTGGATTGGGACGACATTTTTTAAATCAGTTTGGAAAAAATAGTGATTGAACACAATTTTTTGCAAAGATTTTAAGATGAAAAGCACCACTTGCCCCACGGTGGGCGTCAAATTATTTTGACCAAAAACTAACATAGATAATTAAGTAGCCAAAATTTATATGTGAGGTAGTGTGCTTGTATAAAGTCGTGTAAAATGCAATGTGAATGAAAAATGACACGATGAGTTACGAGGAAAGCCCTTTATCTCCAAGGATCTCCGGCATAAAACCTCGGGAGCCGACTAAAGTCGGGCTGCCTTGTTTATCTTATTGAATCAAGTACAAAAATACAAAGTGAGAGAGCAAAGTGATCGTGTCTAAGTGTTACAAAGAGTTTCGAGAGTCTAGTGTTTGTGCCGTGAATGTTGTGTTTCCTAATGATCATCTTATGCTCTTTACATACATTTCATGTCATTAAATGAAAGGCTAATATCCTGGAATTGTCTCAATTGGACCGTTACAAGTCTTCTTTGATGAATATAGTCGTTGTTTTCAATGATATTCCGTGTCTTCAGCTAGTAGTAATGTTATATGGGTGTTACCTGCATGACCAAGTCAAACATAAACGCGTAATATTAATTATTACAACGGTCAGTTAATCAGGATACTGAAACATAGTATCAGGGATATCGATACTTATCTGAGGATCCGGGATACCAGAGGTAAAAACTGACCCCTAACACTTACATCGGTGAGTTCTTTAAATCATATTTGTCAAAACATTCGTTTAATCAAGTGTCCTAGAAATGCTTTGAAAATTAAATAGATAAAACCATGTAACATGCACATCTATAATTCAAGATAATATGCTTTTCATGTCCAAGCACTATCAAATGTCCACACGTAGCAATCAGTCCTTCTTAGATTCACAATACGGTGATTAGTCATGTCCGAACTTTAAGATGTGTGATAAGAGCACAGCTATTTCTCATCCATCCTTTCAGGACTCATAATTGGGACTTGGAGATGTGTGATAAGAGGACAGCTACCTCCCAAAAGTTAGTTATATACATATAAGACAACTGAACACGTCATGTCAGTTTCATTAACCCGTTATAATTTCACATTTCCATCCAGACGTTTTCATCAAGTGTTTAAATACATATATTTAAAAAAGGTTTACACATCCCAGTTTAAAACCAGCTTCAAAAGAACTCACAAGGGTGTGTAATTTAAACATTCCATTTTGCAATTCACATGGATTTTCCATTCAAAACCTTTGCATTTTGAAGCCATTTCAAGTGTGTATTCTAGCCAAAATTATAGAAAAAGGGCAGAGTATAGAATTCACAGCAAAATCGTTTTAACTATGTGCTAATTAGCCCAAAACATTTGAAAAGAGCGTATGAATCTCATATCAACAAAATCAGTTTCATAACCTGTACATTAGCCCTAAAACATCAAAACATTTAACGAATGGGTGTCAAGAGCTTATGTAAAACTTTGCACTATGCATATTAGCCCTAAAACAAAACATTTAAAAGAGGGCCTCAAGAACTCACCCTATCAACTTAACATTCACAATCTACGATCGAGTAGAACTAGCACAAGCTCTAGTATCCACATGGTCCTATAGAAAGATAACTTTGGCGTGGCAATCGCTCGGTATCTCACGTCATGCTTAAGAGGCACAAAGAGTCATAAAAGAGTGTCGGATAGAGAGTTTGAGAATCGAAGTTTCAAACCAAAGCCTTACAACCCTATTTATAGGCTAAATTTCACACTTGCAACGGACCGCTAACGGATCAGTAGCGGTCCGCTACCGCCCTAGCGTCTGTGACACGTGTCAGTCTCCGCTTAATAGCGGCGTAGGAGACAGATGAGGGTTTGGTAGTGGTCGGCTACCCATGTTGCGTGCCACTTACTCCGGCTAAGTCACCGGACACGTGGCACAACGCTTGCCACGTATCATCCTAGCCTAGCGGACTGCGAAGATAAGTGTAGTGGCCCACTACCGTCCTTCTATCCAAAAATTTTCACTCTATCGTTGTACTTTACTTTGGTATGAATGCAGATGAGTCCCTTTTCTTTTGATCTTTTTATAAATTGGACATGAAAATTTTTCGGGTGTTATATCATCCGCATATTATTTAATCTTATCCTCAAGATTAAGTGAACATATGTGGGAATTTCTCTTTTATTTTCCTTGCTAACTCCCACGTCTTAACTAGACCTCTGTGTCCTTGCCACTGTACCAATTCTAGTGGTATAATTTTTTTCCTTAACTTCCTTTCTTGAGTATCAAAGATTTTAATCGGTTGTTCTTTCAAATGTAACTTATCATCCACTTCCACATCTTTTAATGGAATAGCTTGACCTGGGTCTGCTAGACATTTTCGTAGATTAGACACATGAAATGTGTCATGATTTCCTTTTAACGCTTCAGGTAATTTCAACTTATATGTCACAGCCCCAATCCTTTCATTTATCTTCTATGGTCTAATTTACTTGAGGCTTAACTTTTATCTTTTTCCAATACGAACGTCTTTCCATGGCGAAACTTTCAGCATAACAAAGTCTCTGATCTAAAATTCTATCGGTCGTCCTTATTTATTAGCATAACTGTTTTCTCGATCACGTGCAACTTTGAATCTTTTATTTATCTAAATAATATTTTTTAGTGGTTTCTAGTTCATTTTCTGGTCCAAACATCTAGTTCATTTTATGGCCTAAAACAGTCTCCAAGGCAATGGTACCTCATATTTGATAAGTACATGACTTCACATGGTTTTGAAAGGAGCAAGTTTGACAGTTGTGTTTACTATAAGGAACATGTGAAGGGTGAATATGTCTATCTACTCTTATATGTAGATGACATGTTAATAACTTGTGGGATAAGCAAGTGATCAAAGATACGAAAGATTTACTTAAGCTGGAATTTGATATGAAAGAACTTGGTGAAGCAAGGAAGATTTGGGAATGGAAATAACAAGAGATAGAAGTCAATGCTTATTGTTCCTGAAGCAAAGTTCATATGTCAGGAGAGTTTTGTCCATGTACGGGATGGATGGTAGTAAAGCAGTGTCTACTCCACTTGCAGCACATTTCAAATTGTCCTGTAGAGACTATCCTCAAATAGAAGAAGAGAAAGGTTGGATGGAGAAAGTGCTATATGCTAATGTTGTAGGGAGTTTGCTGTATCTCATGGTGTGTACAAGGCCTGATGTAGGGTATGCTATCAGCTTTGTCAGTAGGTATATTTCAAGTCCAAGAAAGGCACATTGGAAGGGTGTGAAGTGGATACTTAGGTATCTAAGTGGTTCAAATGAAATTGGGTTGACTTTTGAAAAAGGCCATGTGATGCAGTGGTTATGGGGTATTCTAATTCAGATTTTGCCAAAGATCTGGACAAAGGCAGATCCATGACTGGGTATGCGTTTACTGTCTTTGGTTCACTGGTTAGTTGGAGAGCTTCATTACAACACATAGTAGCATTGTCATCAACTGAAGCTGAATATGTAGATCTTACCGGAGCTGCTAAGGAGTGTATGTGGTTGAGAGGGTTTGTCGCAGATTTGGGAATTTATTTAGACAAATCTGTTGTGTTGTGTAGTTGACAAAGAATTAGGTGTATCCTAATTGGACCAAGCACATAAATCAAGTTGCATTTCATAAGAGATGTGGTCAAGTACAAGGAGGTTGTGCTTAAGAAGGTGGATACCTTAGAAAATGGGGTTGATATGTTTACTAAGGTGTTACCGGGTCGAAAGTTTGAATTTTGCTTGAAGTTGTTAAATGTGGGTTTAATTTATCCATAGGTGGAGATTGTTGGGAATTGGTTATGGTTAATTCTCAATAATGGAAACTTCAAGGACTGTTTTGGCAAATGTTCATTAGTATAAGTTCTACACAGTTTGATAGTTGAGGGACTGTTTGTGACAAGTTGAATTCTGAGTTTGTTAATCCTGGTTAACAGATTAATTGGGGGATGATGCTTTAGTTAGGTTTTACTTTTCATCGATCAGTTCATGTTCTTCAATTTCGTTTTCTTGTTTGTAATCAATTATTGAGATCAATAAAGCAATCGTTTGGTTTTGATCTTTAATTCCAATTTCTTTGAGTGATTCTTATCAGCCAAAATGACGAATAACCAAAATTTATTGTCTATTTCAGTTATTTGTAATTCGTCGGCTTATCAACTTGATAGAAAAAATGTATTTACTCATGGGATTTGCAAGAAGAAGTATACATGGAGCAACCTCCTTGTTTGTTGCTTAGGGGGATCGAGATAAGTTTAAAATTTATGAAAGTCTTTTTATGACCATAAGTTGTCTCCCAATGCTTGGTTTGGTCAATTTCGTATGGCGATTAAAGAATTTGGGATGACACGTAGTAACGGAGTCCATTTTGTTTTCTATCAGCATTCGGGGTCATAATACACCTACTTGATAGTCTAAGTTAATGTTACCAAAATGCATGATCTTATTGGTATACAATACCTAAAGGATCAAATCTTCAAACAATTCCAAAATAAGGATCTAGGACGACTAAAATATTTTCTTGGCATTGACGTTGCATAATCAGAAGTTAAGATTTCAATATCTCAACCAAAGTATGCCTAAAGGACAGTGGGAGCCTCTGGTAAATCTAGGAAATGGAAGGTTCAACTATCTCACAGTAACTTGATGAGATATCTCCTTTATTGTGAGTGTCGCAACTCATTCCTTGAATTATCCTTGTGACTCTCATTTCACAAAAATAAGGGCATATGAAGGTTCAATGTTATTTAGAATGTCCTCTTAGTCGACAACCAACTTTATTTAGAAGTAATTTGGTTTCTTCAAAAAGTGTGACACGAAACGTGGTACCAAGGTCAAACGCAAAGGCCGAGCATCGAACGTTGATAAATGCAACATGTGAACTTGTATGATTTAAGCAACTTCTCGAACAACTAAAGTTTTATAAGATATCTCCAATGAAGCTCATGTAATAATGAAGTTGTCCTACATGTTGCCTCTAACGCGGTATTCCATGAGAGGACAAAGCACATTGAAATTGATTGTCAATTCGTCAGAGAAAAGCTTACTTGTCAAGTCTAATGACTAATCATCAGACGTGTTTACTATATATGTAACTAGTTAAGGGGTCATTAGAATGCATTATAGTTAGCTCATTTGAGTTTTTGGTTCTCTGTCTATATATAGTCATAACAAACTATCATAGAATTTATCTGAAAAACATATTATAGTATTAGTCCCTAAGATGTATTTTCATGTCTATGGTTCAAAATATTAAGATTTTTGCCACTTTATTTAGACTTCTTTGTATCCATTCGTGTAAATAAGATTTTGTTGTTTTCTTTTTAACATGTATTTCAAAATTATGAAACAAGACAAAATTACAAATGGTTAAATCACCGATTTATAAATTTACAAATTGTTTTTAAAATTGTTTTATTCTCTCACATGAATGTATTTACAACTATCAATTTTCATCATCATCATCATCATCTCCAAATCAGTTAAAGAAAGAGCAAAAAAGCAAATCTTTTTACCCTTCAAGATGGAACTTAAGATTAAGCAACCCTTCTGCAGAAATGCTCCTCCTCACTCTACCTCTCTGCACCACCACTTGTGGTGGCGGATCCGCCTGAAAACACACTATAACCACCGTCAAATTATCATCTGCTCTTCTCTTCATCGCTTCTTCCACCATCTCCTGGCAACACCTTCTCACATCATTATGATCCTGCAACCGCCGCCTCACAAAATCCACTGCGTTTTGGTTCCTAAACACGTCCCAGATACCATCACTTCCAATTATCAAGAACTCGTCTTCTTTTGTTAGTGTGGTGAGTTTTAGCTCTGGTTCAGCGCTCAATGGACCAATGTGGTCACCCATTTCTTTGAGTCCTTTGATGTGCCAGTTTCCTATGGCTCGAGTCACGGCTAATTGACCATTCAAGTAGCCGTCCTCAACGAACCCACCTAAGGATTCGATTCGTGTTCGTTCTTTTTCATAACACGGTCTATGGTCTTTTGACATCTCAAAAGCTGACCCATGTCGTGAGAGAACCGCCCTACAATCTCCAGCATTTGCTACGAGAAGTGACCTGTTAAAAAAAAATTAACCAAAAATTTCATAAGATTTCAGTGTAAACTATTAAACTTTTTTTTTCTAGATTTTTTTTTTGAACGGCGTGGGCTCAACTGGCACGTTCCACCAGGGGAGGCTCGTACATCAGTCTACTCAAACAACCCCCAAGGAATTCGAATCTACAGAGGGTGTTCCTAGTTTTTATGAAGTGCACCTTACAAGATTCGAACCCATTACCTCCACAGAGAGCAAACCCTTTGGGAAAACCCCCTGACCACCAAGGCAGAACCTTGATGGCAAGGTTCAGTTTTCTAGTTGTCCCATAGAAGTTGCAACAGTTCAGTTTTTGGTAACTTTGTTTTATCCAGATGGGCTAAATGGATGAAAGGAAAACAAACTTTAAGAAATTTATATTTTTCTTAAATAATATATTTTTTTTAAATAAAAACCATCAAACTTTAAGAAATTTCAATATAAGTAAGTTTGACTATGTTAATCTTTTTAGTGGTGTCATTGAGAAAACTAATTAGCCCCAGCTGACAAGGTTGAAGATAACCATCAAAAGAAATTTTTTAAACTAGAACATATTTTGTTACTCCCTCCATTCTGATTTTATTGTCTACATTACTATTTTAGAATGGCCTAAAATAGTTATCCACTTTCACAAAAGAATAATTATGATTTACTAGTTTTCATTATTCATCCATTATTTATTATTCTCAACATAAAATCAAAGGAATATGTCTCCTAATTTAACCAAGTTTCTTTACTGTTCCACTAAGGAAGATGTCTCCATTGTTGTATAAATTAAAATTAAGTAACTTATATGGAATAACGGAAGTGAAAACCAAAACCTGGGTCCGTCGGTCCTCAGCCTCCACTATTTTAAGTCCGTATTTTTGAAACTTGATTACTATTCAGTGGTTATTCTTTTCAAGTTTAACTTGACGTGTGAGGTAATTGTGAAGAAAAAGGCACTAAATAATAACTAGGTTTCATTGATGTTCCATTCAGGTCATTGAGTTTAACAATTATGAAAAATTTCACAACCGAACAATATTGAGATCTATCAATAAATAAAAATGACATTCTATTAATTTACACTTTATTAAATACACCTGTCTTGTATTTATTATGTTTGGATGTATTCATCTATGTCCACAACATATCTATAGTATCACTGTCAATATTGAGATGTATTTAAGGGAAGATATTCCACCACACATAAAATCATTAATAAATAGAAAAATCTAAAAGATGAATAATTGAACTAACCTTCCAAATATCATAGCAGTAAGTGCAGTAGTGCCAGAAGAAAGGCCAGACTCAACTGCACATGACCTGGCAAATGCAGCATCTGTCTCCATAAACGACCTCGTGACCACCTTTTCAAGTTCCAGCGGAAAACTATCATCATCAACAATGATTCTTGGCAAATTATCACGCACAAAATGTGATGCACCTTCGCCTCCATGCCCATCAAACACCTATTTTTCCCAAAAACAAAAAAGATTCAAACTTTTATTAAAGGTCGCGTCTAAAGAAACACCACTAACAGGTCATACGGACTGAGTTGAATAATCAGAGAGATAAACTTACTTGCCCCCAAAACAAAAAGATTCATACTTTTATTAAACGCGAGCTACGTCTAAAGAAACACCACTAACTCATTATACAGACATCAATGACATTTCATACAGGTCGCATGATATCGCGAAAAAATAACAGAGTTGAATAATCAGAGATGTAAACTTCCTTACCCCAAAAACAAAAAGATTCATACTTCTATTAAACGCTACTTCTAAGAGAACACCACTGACACATTATACAGACGTCAATGACATGTGGTACGGGCCATATGATACATAAAATAACTAAGGAGTTGAATAATGAGAGATATAAACTACTTGCCTCCAAAACAAAAAGATTCATATTTGATTAAATGATGCGTCTAAAGGAACACCACTGACACATTATACATACATCACTGACGTCATACGGGCCGTATGATATGGCCAAAAAAAATCATAAGAGGAGTTGAATAATCAGAAGTATAAACTTAATTACCCCTAAAACAAAAAAGATTCATACTTCTATTAAAAGTTGCGTCCAAAGGAATACTACTAACACGTTATACAGACATCACTCACATGTCATACGAGCTGTATGATATCGCAAAAAAAAAAGCCAGAGTTGAATAATCAGAGAAATAAACTTACTTACCCCATAAAATGAGATGGCTTCTTCACCAAGTAACTTGTTGTTAAAGTTTCTAGCAAGATCCGGGATGCATATGTGAGTGTCTTCCATATATGGTCGTTGCCCAATATCAGACCAGTCTCCGGAACGAAGGATGGGGATGAAATTGTTATATTTATCTTCTGAAACAACTGTATCCTCACATATGCTCTCCATCTGATCAAAATGAAACAAGATTAGTGAAACCGATCATCTAATTTTGACTTTGATCTTTATTTTGGAGCTCAAGAAACCAAATTTGGTGTTTATTGACTCAAGACCAAAAAAAGTCAAAAACCAAACTCAATTTTGACTTTTTGTCAAATTTGCACAGTTCTATCCAAACAACCATTGCAAATTGTGATATAATTCATCAAAAAGGGAAATTTTCTAAAAAGTGTTGGAATCAAATCAACTTACTCTTTCTAAAGCAATTTACAATCAAAGATCAAACTTCCAAAATAAAACCCAAAGCGGATAAGATCAAGATTCAATTTGGTCAAAAGACCGAATTTCAAGATCAGCACTAAAACCCAAGAACACCAACTTTTTGAAAGATTGAAAAAATCAAAAATTAAACAAAACCCAGATCAAATTATCAACTATATGCAAAACTAGAAAGAACCCATGAAAGAATTGAACTAATTTGGTCAAATTCAAAGGTAATTCTCAACTGCAAGCTATAAAAATCTAGAAAGTAACAACCTTTATTAACTTACAGGGAAAGAACTTTAAAGATTAAAAAAATACAAAATTAAACAAAATCCAGATCAAATTATCAACCAAATGCAAAACTAGAAAGAACCCATGAAAGAATTGAACTAATTTGGTCAAATTCAAAGGCAATTCTCAACTGCAAGCTATAAAAATCAAGAAAGCAACAATCTTTATTCACTTACAGGGAAAGAACTTGAAAGATTGATCTGATGGGCAGCAAACTGAGAGGTATGATTGTCTGTTGAAAGACCCAAATTGTCAATTTCTTCACAAACTTTTTCTAGGTCTTGTACACACATATTTAAGCAGATTTTGATTTTCTCTCTCACACACACACACTTAAACACACAGAAGAATTGAGGGAATCAGAAAAAGCAAATTTATTGGATTAAAGGAAAAGACCAGTTGAAAACTTTCTGATGAGAGATGGGTTTGAAGAAAGAATCAGAAAAGGGAAATTAATTGGCCGGAAAAGAGAAGATTCCAAGAATATCTTTTTGTTATATTTTCTTTGTAAGGTGTTTGAAGGGGATAGATATAATGGTGTGGGATGGGTTTTGGTGGTTGCAATTTCTTCACTTTTGTTGATGACGTCATGGGTTTTCGTGTCTGCGTGTGAAAGATTGAAATGTTCCAGATTATTCTTGGAAATAATCTTGAAAAAAATATCGTTAGGTTGGGGTTTAACAAAAATCTTTGGGTTTTGGAGACGATAAACCAAACAGGTTGGGTTAGAGTGTCGACTGGACTGGTTAGTTTAGCGGTTTGATAGTTTGGTTTTGACTGTTTGACGATTTAATGGTTTAAATCAACTATATTTTTATTTAAATCATTATTTTGTGTTAAAACAAGGGAAAATCACGAAAAAAAAAAATCTTGACTAACAAAAATACGAAAATAAATATTAACTTTTAGCATGTACCAAATAGATATATCTAAAATCAGTCAATCACGATTCGACAACTAAGCACCACGAGCTAAGGCGATTAGAATTTAGCCGACACATAAACCTTGAAAAGTATAATGGGTCCAAGAAAACAACCAATCAAAATAAAACACATGTAAAGTGTGGGCTAAATCCTAGCCTGCGGATAAATTTTAGCTGGCAGTGTACAGGTATATTGATTTCTTTTGCTGTTTTCGTGGACCCGTTGTACTTTTCATGATTTATTTTTTTTTTTGCTTGCTAAATTTTAGTTTCTTTAGCCAGCAAGGCTTATTTGGTGATAAATGATTGGTTGGTTTTGAATGTCTATTTTTTAAAGGATAAAAGTCAATGATTATTTTAGTAAAAATGTGGGTCAAAATGTTTATTTCCGTGATTTTCCCTTATTGTGATAAATTGTATTTTAATAATCCAAATTTCACATGTTAGCCGATAATAATTTATAATAAAACTTGAAAAATAACATTGCTAACTTTCACTTTTATTTTTGATACAGGATTATCTCTTTATTTGAAATCAGATTTTAATATTTTTTTTCTAGTAGTATAATTATCATAGATTTACACTTAATCCAGTAGTAAAAGTTAAGAGTGTAATTGATTAAATTGTCACAGATATAATATACATATATAACTGCGTTTTTAAAAATACATAAATGGCAAAGCTTAAACGATGGGTTCAGTTTAGACATATTCCAAATCGCGGTTAAATTGTTAAAATCGAACCGTATAAATTTTAATCGGATCAAACCAGCCAACTTGCTATGAGTTATAAAATTCAATCAATTTAAACGATTTATAAACAGCATTACAACACCTTTCAACTGTGATTTAATCTGATTAGGAAAGATCAAAAGGTTACGTTAATACATTGTAGTGGGTCATATAATTCGTATATAAAATATGAAGAGAATAAAATAAGTATACTTTTAGCTAAAAGAAAAGGATATAAAATATCTTTAATTTTTTGGAAAAATAAAATAATTTTAAAAACACTTTTTTTTTATTTTTTTATTCTCTTTTTCATGCTTCATCTTTAAGATTTGAAATGAAACAAAAACTATCAAGTCAAAAATATAGAAAAGAAAAAAAAAATTGTCAGAAATAAAACTTAACACCACCCTAAGGCCATGGGATATACCCTTACGAAACATGGGTGTGCAGACTGGCATGTACGCACTACATCATTTTCACATAGTTTTTGTATATGAAGGGCGTGGTATTTCACTCACCTGGAAGCTGCCACGTGTCTACACCGCCTTACTCCACACCACCAAAAAGTTCCCACCTTTCTTCACACCATCTCCACGGGCGTGGATTTCTCCATGCAAAAGAGCCACGGCCATGGACCACACAAGGGCGGCGTGGTGTTCCACAGCCCACGGTGGCCACCTCATCTCCAAGCCTCCTTTCACTGAGGTATACCACAACACCTAAGATATTAAATTACGCATAAAAGATAGAAACACATATGTAAAATAATCTCAAAGAAAGTAATAATATAGCCTCTACAATTTTTTATTAAATAATAGTTCAAGTTTATATAAAGTTTAACCGAATTAAGTCTATAAAAATATCAAAACTTGAGTGATTGAAATATAAAAAAATCTAAGTATTTCATTGTACTTCAAATATACACATAGGTTAGAGACAAAGTTAGTGGACGAGCTTTTTTATCATGGTCCTCATACAAAGGAAACGTGGTTCTCTAATAATACATAAACATAAAGATAAGACCAGACCTAAAAAGAGATCTAATGTCACTTGATATTTATCAATGGTAGTTAGAGAAACTAGATCTTTTTTTTTTCAAAAATGATGGACCCAAAGTTTTGTTTTACTAATTTTTGGCTTCTCAAACGTTGGATACGTAACAGATGAAAAATAAGTATCAGTGTTTGTAGTGTTTGTGCTTTAACACCCATGAATATCAAATGAAATTTGTAAATCCAAGCACCGGCGGGTAGACACTCAACCGATGGATAGATTACAAAGACTCCAACGAGTAGCCTATGAGGGTTATCTTCACTTGACTCGAATGATATCCTTCACAATGAACAACGCGTTAGGGCGTTACAGGGAGGGGATAATCCATGTATCGGCCCTCCGGCGTGAGAATTAGTATCTGAGAGGTGTAAAGGTGCAGTTGATTGTAGAAGGGAGTAGATGGATCATACCTGAGAGGTGACATTCCTATTTATAGCCGGGAAGTGTACTATGACGTTGCTGTCATGTGGTGACCTGGCGCGAATGCCATTGGTGGGGTGTCGCTATCCCGAATATTCATGTGGTCCCTCTGGTGATAACCGTTAGTGACAGTTTTGTCTGATATGGCGGGACCACTTTGGTGGATGGGGATGTTCCCCTTCACGCGACACTTTCTGACGGTGTTGTGGGCCCTGCTTTCGTACGCGCAGACATCCTTGTCTTTTATGAGATGAGTTACGGGTTGGCTTCCTTCCGCGACAAGTAAGGTTCCGCGGGGGACCTTACGTCTTCAACATTAAACCGTTTGTAGGCCTCTACATCATTACTCTTTTCATTAGTGAAGGCTTCTTTCTGCACTTCACTTTCTACTTAGGTCCCTCCGTAGTGGTTTCATGTCCAAGTATTTACGTTCTATCACGTCATTGTCACATCAGCATAGTGACAATCACTTGACAGAATCACAAAACTACGTAATGGTTTCACGCCCAACATTTATTTTATAATAGTTAACTAAATATAAAAGTTACATTTTTAATAAATAAAAAACTACATTATAAAAAAAATAAAAAATACATTCATAAATAAATAAATAAAATACATTAAAAAAACTACATTCATAAAATGGTTAGGTATTTATATAAGAATTTTTTTAATACAGCCAACGGGCTATATTATTTACCATTGGAGAGTGTTGAGAGCGCACCTTCTCACGTGAACCAACTCACACTGGAGCCCCATTCCCTAGATTACCCCCCAGTGGAGTGTTTCGTGCCGGTAGTTGTGTCAAGTGGCTCACGACGTCACTTTCACGTCTCCACTACGGAGGGCCTTATATTTAGCACTTACTTATCTTATATTCATAGTGTAAAAAAATGGGTCACTTTTTATTATAAAAATAATAATAAAATAAATAATGACAAAACTCTCGTCAGTTATGAGAAAACACACTAGTATAACACCATGTACAGAACCAAATGGAAAAATAAATAAAATTCAACTTATTTAACTTACTTGATTCTAACTAGTGTAAGGACGCTAATAGTGTTACCTTGTTTCACAAAACAAGTTTCGATCAGCATCATAAACAAGTTTCGATCGGCATCATAAACTCTTATAACGTAAGTAGGTTAAGAGTATTACCTTGTTTATTAATGGTAGTCACAGAAATCAACTGCGGCCTTGAACATTAAAAAGAAATTGATCGTTTGGTCGTCGACAGAAATCAAACCTTTGATTTTTGTCAAAATCTTAGAAGTGCACCAAAATCAGGGACGACAAATGGTCCGTCGCTACCCTCATCATCAAAATTCTTGTCTATATGATTATTCATGTTTTTGTTTTTTGATTAAATTGATCGAAACGAAATATTATAAATCGAGCCATTTTAGATTAAATCCGTTTTGGTTTTTTATTTAGAGAGAGAACAAAGAGTGAATCAAGGAATTCAAAATAAAAATATATTACTACCAAAATTAAAAGAATGTCAAATTTACCTAACTAATATTCTAAATAAAAAAATTTAAAAGAAAAAAAATTGATTGGCTAATAGTGTTTTTCTTGGTTTTTTCATAAAATCATGGTTTTTTATTTGATCCCTACCCTAATTATTATTATCTATAAAATTATGTTAAAAATAATTATAATATATATCATGTTATATATAAAAAAATACAGTTATAAACATATATAAAAATAATTATACGTAGGGGATGGCTAATTTGAAAACTCATTTGAGTTAAGAAAACCGAAAAAATCATATGTAACAACTTTTTTTTTTAAATATAGGGTAGGTTTGTTACATATTTTCGTCACTTTTTATAAGAAAAAAAAAAAAAAAAAAAAGCGCCGAAAACTTTTTTTTTTAAATATGTAACAATTGGAAAAAAATCTTCGTTTTTTGTGTTGTTACATATGTAAAACATACTGTTACACATAAAAAAATTACAATGTTTAAAAAAAAAATACCTGTTCGACGCTTTTTTATTTTTTTTTATAAAAAGTGTTGAAATTATGTAACAAAATTATCCCAAAAACAAGGTTGTTACATAGAGTTTTTACGGGTTTTCTCAACTCAAGTGGGTTTACATCCAATACTTACCCTGGACATATATATAAAAGAATTAAGTAAATAATGAGCCGAGCCCAAACACAGCTCGAGCTTGAAAAATTACGCTCGAACTTAGAAATAAAGCTCTATACGAGTCTTGATGGAGGTATCTTAAATTAAACGAGCTCGAGCTCAGCTCGTTTACACCCTTACGTTAAACCAGATATAGACGAATAAACATGAGAACTATAAAGGTTTTAAGTTTCAAGTTTCAATACCAACAAAAGAAGGTTAAAAAGATTCGACGAGTATAAAAAAGTTAAACAAGCTAACTGCTAATCAATTAAAACATTGGCCACAATGGTAGATTCTATTTTTCCATTCATAATTTTTAAAACTTATAAGAAACGTGTTTAATGGCAACATGTTTGACATTGTCAACGCTCACATACATGGTCGTTAAGAGGTCCATTACTTGATGTTAAAAGACAAATAGATGATTAAGGTGTTATATGCATCATTTGACTGATTACTTTGGTTTGAATATTAAGAGCATTCAAAACAGGTTCTGTATATGTTTGTAAATAGATTCTGTATATTAAGTAGTGGTTTAAAGTGATTGTAAGTGAAACAAAACAAAAATATTACTGTTCATCTTTATATTTGTGAAAACACTGTTCATCTGTATAAATTTTTTAATATTTTTTTAAAGTGGTTGTGAGTGGAGGAAAAAGAAAAGATAATGATAAATGTATAAAAAATATTATTTAATTAAAAAGCAGAGAGAAAACGTACTAATTTTTAGTGTAATTATAAGGATAAGAATAAGTAACCTACTGGAAATACTCTAAAGAATAGTAATTTATTTTCCTTACCACTACTTCACGTATACATATTATAACCTTAATTAGTAAAACATAATTTCATTGTCATAAGGAAAAAAACATGATTCAATCAAGAAAATAGGAATTTTTTAAACACATAGATTGTTCGTCTCTGACGCATATAATATTTGATTATCTATTCTATATTACAGTACATTTGAGTAAGACGAGATTGTCTTTTTACATTAATTTTTAATAGTTTAAGGGGACAAAATTATATTTTATGTCAATTATGTGTTTAAATAAAAAAAAGAAACTGAAAAATATTGATTATAAATACCATAAATTAATTAGACTATAGCTTCAATTTTATAGTTATAACAATTAATAAGAAATTCTTTTAAAATCTAATTATATAAACAATCAATTTCATTTTTAACTAAAATCCCAAATTCATTTTTATTTTATATGATTTCATATTTACTTTATTTTATAAACTTTTATTAAAACTTTAAATCTATATGATAATTCAACAATTAATTGTTCAAACGTTTTACTAGTGTCTGTATTAGTATTGCGTTCTCTGCCCCCATCATACGAATACCCCTCTAGTCTAAACTAAAAGAGCTCGAGCTCGTCCTTAGCCCGGTCTAAAGGGAGACTTAAAAGGCCTAACATAATTTGGCCTGGTCTAGTTCAACCCCACTCGAGGTCAATATCCTCTTCACATGTTGATTCAAAGCTTGCCTTGGAAAGTTGGAAGTAGCCTCGGTCTAGCCTGACCTAATCATGACTCGAATAAAATCTGGATTCACCATTTTTGAAGGCTTTTTGAAATAAAGTTAGATTTGCTTTTCAAATTTTAAAAAAGTGTATTGTTTTTTTTCCTTCTTATCTTTTATCCCTTTTGACTTTTCATTTTAGGCCCAATTTTCTACACTTGCTATATAAAGTTTGCTGAAACGTGTAAACTAAGTTTGTAGGATTTGAATTTGTTAAGCATATTTATCAATTAGAACAAAAGATAAAATAGTCAACTTTTAATTTAATATAGGTGAAGGAATGTTCTCTTTGTGGCTTAAATTAAATATCTATCTTTCTTAATAAACAATTAAAATTAGGGGACACATGTCACCTTCATATTTCATCTGAGGATTTTTTCCCGCCCAAACAACTCATTGCCCATTCACTAAATGTCTTGCGGATCTAAAGCGGATCCGGATGTAACCTTCTGGATACTACATATTCTATTTAACCCGCTTCCACTCTTTCATCCTTTCATTTGCTCAAGTTAAGAAACCCTAACTATGTCCTCCTCTCTTTCATCGCATCATATTTCCCAGGCTGAAGATCTAGCAGCTGCATATCAATTGGTGGGTACTATTTGTTCTATTCAATTTTCGTTCTATCAATCGGTAGGTACCTTTAATTTTCTATTTTTTGGAATCGATTTATGTATTTACAATTTCAGTTTTGGGTGACATTTTTTTGAAATCAATTTATGTATTTTTTTGGAATCGGTTTATTTTTTGGATGATAGTTTTGGGTGACCGATTAGGGGTTTTCAAATCATCTTCTCACTATTGCCGCAATCAAGGTCAGTATATGCTTCCCATTCGTATTTTTGATTACTTGATTTCGCCATAATAATCTTCATCATTCGTGTTTACTGTTATGGGTCATTTTACAGCTATGAATCCTGGATCTTCAACGTACTTCGGTATCCTGATAGGTTTCGGTATTCTTAATTTCTATATTATCTAACCGTTGTATCTTTCCTTTATCTTGACTAACACGCAGGGAAAACACGTGAAGTCGATTTAATCCCTTAAGAATCGGTCTAGAAGTTGAGAAGAACGTGTAGAAGACGCGTGGATTGGCCACCAACGGTCACATTTGAAGACTAAGTCGATTCCGGGATTCTTGGATAGTTAGTTAGCTTATCTTCTGTATATAATCAGCAGCTTGGTCGATTAGAAAACACACAACAACGCACTTAGCAATAGAGTACACTCGCAATCAGCCTTGTAACACTTAGATATCGATCATTTGCTGCTCAACGCTTGTAATTCTTTATCATTTATTGAAGAAATGAGGCAGGTGTCGATTGTCACCTCCCGAGGTTTTATGCCGGAGATCCTGATTTTAAAAGGGCTTTCCTCGTAAACATCTGTGTCACTCTTTACGCTTTTACATCGTTTTACATTGATTTTACAAGCACACTACCTCACAAACAAAATTTGGTTACAAAGTTAGTTTACATAATTTTTACCCAAAATAATTTGGCGCCAACCGTGGGGCAAGTGGTGCTTTTCATCTTCAAATCTTTACTAAAATTTGTGTTCAATCACTATCTTTCAAAACTATTCTCAAAAATGTCGTCCCAGTCCAAAAATATTTCTGTTTCTGCTCCATCTTCGAGCTCTGGGTTGGTCAACCCTATTCCTCCTTCATTTCAAAAAAGTGTTAATTAGCCGAAGAAAACTACTCCTGCGGGTTTTTCGGGATCCGGAATACCTGCTGGTGGACCTGTGATCGTATCAAACAATGATATCTTCTATCTGTTCTCGGAGATGAAACAACAAATGGAACAATAGAGGAAGACTAACCAAGCGCTGTTTTGGGAGATCGAGAAGGTTAAGGAATCGAAGAAACCAGTGAAAGTGACGACCCTGCTGCAACCAAGGGTCTTGGATTTCAATTATTCAGGATCCTCACAAATCTATAAGGGAGATTTCCTTCTCATGCAAACAGGGATTACTACAGTTAGCCCTACCCCAGCTGTAAGAGTTATGACAAATCAGGATCTTGGAGTTACTCCGGGATCATCGTTCCGAAATCTGAGAACGGTAACACATTCAATCAATTTTCAAATACTAACGAATTTGTGAAGGAGACAGGAATAACTTCGTCCATGGCCAAGGAGTTAAAGAAGTCGAGAGAGATGATCTCAAGTGTACCGGGTGTGGTCCAATCTATACCGGAAATGTCCTCTACCAGTCACAGGAACTCCATATTCGCTCCACCGTTATGTGATGCTGAGATCCCCAAGCGCTTCCAGACTCCTAACATGAAGTTGTACGATGGAACTACGGATCCTGACTAGCACGTCGCGCAGTATAGGGAACGAATGGAGATAAACCCCATTCCATTGGACCTAAAGGAAGCCTGCTTATGTAAAGGCTTCGGCTCTACCTTGACAGGATCAGCCTTAAAATGGCTGCTTAATGTTCCTCCATATTCTATTACTTCATTTTCTCATTTAATTAACATGTTTAACAATCAATTCTCTTGAAGTAGAACTTTTGAAAGATTAACAAGTGACTTACACAGGATAATTCAAAATCCCGAAGAATCCCTTCGAGACTATGTCAGCAAATTTGGTCGGGAATCCCTGGATATCCCGAACCTTGACGTTGCCACTGCGGTCCAGGCCTTCAAGATGGGACTACAGAAGGATTCTCAATTTTATGAAGACCTTGTTATAAATCCTTACAAGAACCTTGATGAAGTTAGGAACCGGGCATTGAGGTTTATTAGGCTGGAAGATGATAAAAAGATCCAGCAGAGGGTGAATGCTCCGACAAGCTACACTCAACCTAACCGAAAAGCTGAACCTGCACCTTTCAGGTCGTACAGATCCAAGCCGTATTCTAAGCCGGACAATCATAGGGTCAATGATATAGAAGACGATGAGGACGAGGAAGAATATCCTAAGTTTTCTGAAACTGTTTTTCTCTTGATACAACTAGTTTGCTATTTGCTATGCAGGATCTTGGAGAAAAAGCTGATGGCCTCGCAAGTTTGAGAGGAACTCAAGGGGAAAGGACAAGTCCAAGTGGTGTGCATTCCACGAAGACTTTGGCCATATAACTGAGGATTGTATTGCTTTGCGGAAGGAGATAAGCTATCCCCTGAGCAAGGGATATTTCAAAGAATTTCCGGGCAAAGGAAAGGACAAGACCAAGGATCCTGACAGGATCCCGCAGAGAGAAAAATCCCCACCACCATATGCCAAGGTAATAGGTTTTATATCTGGTGGATCTGATATTTGTGGTACTTCTTACTTTGTAGCAAAAAGAAATGCCAAAGAAGCAAAAACTGAGAACGGGGACAGACCTATCAAAGCCTCCAGCTTAACTGAAGAAAAAGTGATTTGTTTCGACGAACAGGACAGAGATGACATACAGGATCCTCATCACGATGGCCTGGTGATTATGCTATACATCGCAAACCACTTCATACGCAGGATACTGATCGACGGAGGAAGTTCTGTAAACATTATCTAGCATGAAGTCCTGAAAAGAATGGGGATCCCGGATTATGAAATTATCTCGAAATCCTCAGTATTAGTAGGATTCAGTGGAGAGGCTAAGAACACTGTTGGTTAAATAAAGCTACCAATCTACATCGAGGGATAAACTCTATACAAAATTTTTGTGTCATTGATTCTTTATCTTGCTATAACATTATTCTAGGAAGACCCTGGATACACGACATGAAAGCAGTACCCTCAACATATCACCAATGTGTCAAGATGCCGACCCCTTGGGGAGTGGTGAAGATCAACAGCGATCAACAAGAAGCCAAAAACTGTTACACTTCTTCAATGAAAACCTCTGTCAAAAATAGGCTAGCATGGCAATTAACGAAGCAGGTCAGGGATGTTCTGGAAACTAAAGAACAGGATGTTAAAGAAGTATCCCTGGATGCTGAGAATCCAGATATAAAGATCCTGGTAGGGAGTAATATCCCCGAGGATATTGAAGAAGATATCTTGAATTTCCTAAGGGGCAGAAAAGCAACCTTCGCTTGGAAGCACGAATACATGACAGGTATATCCAAAGATATAATAACTCATAAACTTGGAATTGATAAAAGTTTCAGGCCAATACATCAAAAGCGAAGGAAATTTTCTCCTGAGAGAAACGTGATCATCAAAGAAGAGGTGGAAAGACTTCTCAAGTCTGGAATGAGAAGGGAAGTAAAAATCCCAAGGTGGCTAGCCAACGTGGTGGTAGTCCAGAAGAAGAACGATAAGTGGAGAGTTTGTGTAGATTACACAGACCTCAACAAAGCATGTCCTAATGACCCCTTCCCATTACCACACATAGACTCGATGGTGGACACTGCAGCAGGCCACGAAATCCTGACTTTTATGGATGCCTCTTCAGGATTTCAACAGATCCAAATGGAACCATCGGATCAGGAAGACACGTCATTCATGACCCCGACAGGTATTTTTTGTTACACAGCTATGCCATTTGGTCTTAAAAATGCAGGTGTCACGTATCAAAGACTAGTAAATATGATATTCAAAGACAAGATTGGGGACACTATGGAAGTCTATATAGACGACTTGGTGATAAAATTAAAGAAAGCTGAGGATCATCTCCGGGATCTCAGAGATGCATTTGATATCCTAGACCAATACAATATGAAGCTGAACCCTTCGAAATGTCACTTCGGAGTGGGGGCAGGAAAGTTCTTGGGCTACATGGTGACCAAGAGAGGAATAAAAGCCAACCAAGAACAAATCAAAGCTATCATCAAACTAAAATCCCCAGCAAATACTAAGGATGTCCAGAGACTGACCGGCAGAGTAGCAGCACTCAACTGATTTATATCAAGATCCTCATAAAAGTGCAAGGAATTCTACGACATCCTGAAGAAAAAAAAAATTCGAATGGGAAGAGAAGTATGAACAAGCACTCCAATCATTGAAGGAATACTTGTCAACAGCTCCTCTACTGATGAAACCAGAAGACGGTGAACCGTTATCCCTATACTTGGCAGTATCCTGAAGCACCGTAAGTGTTGTATTAGTCAAGGATCATGAGGGACAACAACATTCGGTATACTATGTAAGTAAAAGTTTGCTACCAGTAGAAACCAGGTATTCTCATTTAGAAAAGTTAATTTTAGTTTTAATAATGGCTTCAGCTAAACTAAGACATTATTTTGAAATTCATGCTATTCATGTTAAGACTAACTACCCTATTAAGTGTGTCTTAAGAAAGCCAGAGATGTCAGGAAGGATGGCTAAATGTCCAGTCAAGCTTAGCGCCTATGACCTCATATATGAACCTAGAACAACAATAAAGTCTCAGGCACTGGCGGACTTTGTGGCTGATTTTAGCAGTGATATCCAACACGAAGCAGATCTTGAAGTCCAACAACTAGAAGATTCGAAGGACGAATGGACCTTATTTACTGATGGTGCATCAAATGTAAGAGGAACAGGTCTGGGAATCATACTAAAATCGCCAACAGGGGACATATTAACCCAATCCATAAGCTGTGAGTTCCAGGCTACAAATAATGAAGCAGAATATGAGGCGCTGATAGCAGGATTACAATTAGCCAAGGATATCAAGATCAGGTATCTTCAAGTATATGTAGACTCATTATTAATTGCTAATCATTTCAATGGTTCATATGTAGTAAAAGGTGAGAAGTTAGCCAAATATCTCACAATAGTTAGGCAATTATCCATAGAATTCGAAACTTTTAACATTACACACGTTCCTAGAGAAGATAACGCTGAGGCTGATGCCTTAGCAAACCTTGCTTCAGCTCTTAGAGTACCAGAAGGTACCAAAATACCTATCATACACATTTTGAGCCCAACAATCGAGAAGGTGAATGAAGTATCCAACACTGAAGAAGAATCAAACATTCGGGATCTTGAACCTATTCCAGGATCCTAGATTTCACCTATTAATAAATACTTGCAGGATGGTGAAATCCTAAGCGATGAAAAGAACCACAAGGCTTTTCACATGAGGATGTCTCGTTTTATAATGTTTGAAAATATTTTGTATAGAAAATCAATTGCAGATCCATATTTAAGGTGCCTGGAGGATCCTGAAGCACGAGAAGTCCTCAAAGATCTACATGAAGGAGATTGTGGTAACCACATTGAGGGCAGAGCGTTATTTTCAAGGATACTGAGGACAGGATATTACTGGCCTACCATGAGGAAAGACGCTATGACTTACTCTCGAAAATGTGACGCTTGCCAAAGACACATCAACATACTCCATCAACCAGCCGAACCTTTATACCCAATCATCTCTCCGTGGCCATTCGTGAAGTGGGGAATGGACATCGTCGGCAAACTTCCCAAAGCACCAGGAGGAAAGGTCTTTATGCTAGCAATGACGGATTACTTCTCTAAATGGATCGAAGCTGAGGCATTTGTCCAAGTTAGAGAGAAATAAGTCATCTCCTTCATCAAGCGAAATATCCTGACGAGATTTGGGATCTGGGCAGAAATAATTTGTGACAACAGATTTCAGTTCATTCGTAAACGAACAACTGAATTCTGTGCCAGCTGGGGAATCAAAATGATAACTTCTACCCCAGTACATCCTCAAGCCGATGGACAAGCAGAATCTAGCAACAAGATCATCGTTAACAACCTCAAGAAGAGATTAGGAGCAAAGAAAGGAAGATGGGCCGAAGAGCTGCCGTTTGTACTTTAGGCAGATAGGACAACCAATAAAACTGCGACAGGGCAGACTCCATTCTCCTTGGTATTTGGAACTGAAGCAATGATCCCGACAGAGATGGTTATCCCTACTGCCAGAACCAATCTCCAATATTCAGATACAAACGACGAAGCTCTTGCTTAGGATCTCGACACTGTGGATGAGCTCAGGGATCTTGCCAAAGTTCGCATTGCAGCTTATCAGCAAAGAATAGCAAAATCATACAACAAAAAACTTAAGGGTTAGAAGATTCCAAGCTGGCGATGTCGTATTAAGAAAGGCATTCCAAAATACTACCAATCCCAATGATGGAAAGCTTGCACCAAAATGGGAAGGCCCATACTTGATTGATTCAGAAACAGGCAAGGGAGCTTATTGGTTGGCTACTATGGAAGGAGATATCCTGCCAAGATTCTGGAACGCTATCTATCTAAAAACCTACTTTATGTAAGTTAGAATTTAAATCCTAACTAAAAAGGGTACGTCTTCTATCCTTGACTATTTTTATATTAATTACTCTTGATCAAAGTACTGACTTGAGCGTCAGAAGGGTGTTAGCCAGGCTAACACCCACCTTCACCAAGATTTCCAGTTTTGCAGGAAATACCTACAGGGATCCCGACAGAAGATAGAGAATGGCCATCTATCCTAAGTTTGGGTATCCTCAAATACCTCAAAGGTTTAAACGGCTTTCGCCTTTCTAAGTATTGGGTTAATACACCCCGCAAGGAGCGCACGATATTCAAGTATAGTTTAAGGTGGTGCGACCAGTCCATGTAACAGTGGCTGATAATTTCATCACTGTTGGCTATATCTTGAATGCTACGATAGTAACAGACGTGTTACTCCTAAGGTTTTTAGCATTTTCATGCTAACTTAAGTCTGGCTTGGCCCACGTAATTGGCTTGGCCCACGTTATTCTGGCTTGGCCTACGATTCTAAATTGTTACAGATATTTAACACTTATGTGTTAACTCAAGAACTTAGCATCAATATGCTGGCTCAAGATCCTTAAACGAGTTGAAGACTAATAAGGATCCCGAAGTGTATTTACTAAGCCTACGCCATATTCTACGACTGAACACTGGGGACAACTAGTAGTTGTTATACTTCATGCTGATTCGGTATGTATATATATATCCAACTTCGTACTCAGCAAAGGTATGTGTTGCTAACTTTTCGATTACAAGAAGATCTAAAAGCTGAATGACTAAGTCATGATACGTATGGTACTCTTATTTAACCTCATTTATTAAAACCAAATTATGTTTTCCTAAGTCTAAATTTGATAAAAACCTGAGAATTTATTATGAAGGATCCGATATCCTTAAAGTATGTTCAAACCTATTTTTCTAATTTTTAATCACCTCAGGATCCTAATTTTGAAAAATATATCAAGGCAACCAAATGACAATCATGGCAAATAGTCATCAATCATCTACTAATATTTAAAGTGTAGGAAAAGAAAGTGATCCGGGCTTCATCCAAAACCTGCACCCATCCACCTGGAGTCACAAACTGTCAAATTGTCTATCCCATGACAGGGATCCTAAAAGCAAGAAAGTCAAATTGTTCAACAAACCTACTAGATCAAAGTTAAAAACATAGAACCATAGGAATCACAAATACATGACTCAGACCTTCTCTTCTTTGCCTTCATCGTCCTGACCAACCGACTTCTCAACCATCTTTGTAGAGCCCTCCACCTCAGATTCAGCCGTTACTTTGCCTTCGTCCTCTTTTGGGATCGGTTCTCCGCTCAACTCAGTGACCAATTTCTTCCAGCCTTGCACGTCCCACTTATCTTGATCAAAGTTCTTGTCAGCAGCCTCCATAGCCATCTTGATCCTAGCTTGAAATATAGAGATTGCGGCTGAATTCTTAGCTTGCTCATAGGATTCTTCAAGATCTTGGGAATGCTTGGCGTTAGCCTCATCTAACTCCGCTTTCACCCGACTCAGCACCTTGGCATCCTCTGTCATCCTCTTGTCCTTAGCATCTGCTATTTTTTGTAGATCAACAACCATTTGTTTAGCTTCATTGGCTTCTTTTGTGAGTGATTCATTGCACCTAGTCATTTGCTCTAAACCCTACAAAGAGTATGTCAGAATTTCCTTAAATTGGATTCAGGATATTGGGAAGATCTTACCAAATGGCCAAGGACATGGAGCTTCTTGTAGGCATCATCATAATCCATCCCCTCATAGATAGCAGTATCGACAGCCTCACAAGGTTTCCTCTTTTTACCTACGGAGATCTTGGGATGTGGAGTCGGAATCTCAGGCTTGGAAGCTTTAGGGATCGGCTGTTCTTTCTTGACTACCTTACCTCAGGACACCATGCTATCAATATCTTCAAGGGCGAATCGAGAAATTGACTTATGGACACCTGTGACAGAATTATGGGTTAAATTTCTATACTCCTGATTAACTAACCTTCAAATAAATCTTTCTATTCCTTTATCAGGTATGACTTATAATTCAGGGATAATCCAGGAAGCATATAAATGCTAGTAGGAGAAATTATTCTTACCTGAAGACATTGTAGGTTCGGAATACTGAGTATTAAAACCGGCTTCACTAATGGTGGACTTGACGCGAAAGGATCTCTCCGCCACGGATATTTCCAATAACGCCTCGATTCTTTTATCTGTATCAATCCTTGCAGGAACTAATTCAACAAACTTTGGAGCTGTATAAAGATAAAGCAAAATCATTAGCAACAGGTGGGATATAAAATGAGCTAAAGGGATCCTAACAACTTCCTACCCTTCTTAACCCATTCCAGCGGCAGAAGATTCCCATCAGGAATCAAATCTCTCCTTACAAAAAAGAACTTCCCCTTCTAGTTAGAATCGTTTTAGGTGGCTTTCGGAATCAAATGAGTTTATCCAAACTTGAGCTGAAGAACGAATCGAGAAGAACCATGGGTTCTCAAATTATAGACAGAAGCTAGCTCAGGGACGCCAATGGTCAGAGAATGAGAACAATTCAGCCTTTCAAGATTATCCAGGATTCTCCAACATGATTTGGGAATAGCAAAGACCAGTAAGTTTGAAAAACTCGGTGATGAGTGGAGGAAAAGGATATGACAGACCCAAAGAAAAAGGATAGCTATGAAAGCAAACCCATGTTTTAGAAATCAAATCCGCTTTTGTTCTAGTATCGAAGGGCCTAAAAACAGTTTTTTGAGGAAAAATATTGTTTGATTTCATGAGTTTGATCTCCGAATCAGTGAAAGAATAGAGTTCAAGATCAGAGTGATCAAGGATCCCCTGATGAGTAAAGTCCTCTATTGTTTCAGTGATGATAGAGGAAGCCGATCTAGTTATTTTCTTACCCATAGTGGTGAAAGATTAGAAGAAAGAAAACAAAGATTTTTGGAATATATTTTACCTGCTATAACTTGAAGAAGATGGGAATGAGAGAGAAGGAGAAATAATGAATATATTCAGAAGATTGCAACGGATAAATCGCGTAGGTATTCGTAAACATCTCTTCAGGACCCTATCTTCATTTACCATTTGAATTTTGAATTTTTTACAGATGTCGATAAGTGTTTGACAGATGTTAAAATTTGGGGATAATTGTTATGGGTCATTTTACAGCTAGGGATCCTGGATCTTCGACGTACTTCGGTATCCTGACAGGTTTCGGTATCCTTAATTTATGTATTATCTAACCGTTGTATCTTGACCAACACGCAGGCCACCAACGGTCATATTTGAAGACTAAGTCGATTCCGGGATTCTCGGATAGTTAGTTAGCTTATCTTCTGTATATAATCAGCAGCTTGGTCGATTAGAAAACACACAACAACACACTTAGCAATAGAGGACACTCGCAATCAGTTTTGTAACACTTAGATATCGATCATTTGCTGCTCAACGCTTGTAATTCTTTATCATTTATTGAAGAAACGAGGCAGGTGTCGATTGTCACCTCTCGAGGTTTTATGCCGGAGAAACTGAACGATCAATGGCTTTCCTCGTAAACATCCGTGTCACTCTTTACGTTTTTACATCGTTTTACGTTGATTTTACAAGCACACTACCTCACAAACGAAATTTGGTTACAAAGTTGGTTTACATAATTTTTACCCAAAACATTTACGATTAGGGTTTTTTGAATCCTCTTCTCACCAACGCCGCAATCAAGGTCTGTATATCCTCTTCACACTATTACCGCAATCAAGGTTTTTCAAATCTTGTGTTTTGTTACTTGATTTTAAATTTAAATTTTACATTAGGGCTTTTATAGCAATATTCTTCGTGACCATTCATGTGTTCAACAATTAGGATTTTTTTTTGAAACTGGGGATTCAATCTTATTTGGTTCATCATAAATAGTATGCATCAATATGTTATTTTTTATCATACTAAGTTTCATTTTGTTAGTACAACTCAAATTCTTGACTATATTCATTATTGATTTATTGAAACTTTAATTTGTGTTTCTTGACACAAGTTTATATCTGTTTGATGTTCTATAATGCATTTTCATATGTTTATTCATTATTATTTGTTCAGGCCGGGAATTTGTTTTTGATCGGGTAAATCAGTAAATGCTCCATTAAACTTGAATTTTGTTTGTCCTACTTTGGTTAATCTATTTTTGGATTGTCTAAATCCCATGTTTTACCATGGATTTTATAGTTATCAAAATGCTATTATGTTCGATAGGTTTTTGATCTTTTTGATGAAAAGAGAAATGGTGTGATTGAATTTGAAGAATTTGTCCATTCTCTCGGTATCTTTCATCCCAATACACCCGTAGAAGATAAAATAAACTATAAGAGATTAAATTAATCGTATTATACACAATAAAATAATATATATCTTGAAATATTTAACAAAGTTTTTGTTTTGTTTTTGTTTTCATTCAGTTGCTTTTAGTCTCAATGATCTGAGACAGACATGTTATATTACTCAACAAAACGTTCAAGTACGTACACTTTCTTAATCTTCAACCATTTATTTTTCTGCCTTTTGTTTTTTCATTTTTTATCATCTATTCCTGGTAGGGGTGGAAGTTTTGACCCGTTTACTTATGGATGGGTCAGTTATCTAACGGGTCAAATAAAACTTAGTTTAAAAGAAAACGGGTCAAATGGGTGGAACGGGTTGCTCAAAGTGTTGATATATATATTTGTTTCGTGTTTTTATCTCGGCAAGAGTATTTACGTTGTATGTGTATGACCGATTGGATATGTATTGGCTTCATGACCGCTAAAACCCTAATAATCTCTCACGACTTGATTTCCAGTGCACCTTTTATGTATTTGCAGACTTTGTTTGGACGTAAATGTTAATTGTACATCTATATTGTTACATGTGTGCATATGGAGTATTGAGTTGCCAAATGATACTTTACTTCTGTGTCTTATGTGGGTCCTTTTATAGGTCTAAACCCTGCTTTCAAAAATGATAACTTTTACGAAAAAATGCTTAACTTGTATGTAAAAATGAAAAAAGAAACTTATTACTTTTTAAGGATTATATTAACTTACTCTTATTAATATGGCTATAACATCCTCAAGGGAAGACAAAGCAGCGTAGCAAGATTCAATAGGTGTGCTAAAATTACAGGCCTCGGAGGAGACAAATTTTGTCTCTCAAAAAATTGGTCTAAAATAATTACTCTTACATGCATAAACATGTAACATAAAATTTCATCAGCTTAATTATTTAAACTTATTATAAAATACTGACATGTGCAGAAAGTTTTCCGACTTCGGAATTTGTATCTGCACAATGAGGTGCTCTAATTTTCTTTTTATCTTTTAAATGTGTGATGATGAAGATGGGATTTTGCTAATTGAGGTGAACAGATTGCTAAGAGCAGGAGGGTATTTTGCTTTACTGCCTAAGGATTATGCAGATGTAAGAGATTGCATTTTGAAAGTTCTAGCAAGTAACACAGTCATTTATGATTGCAGTGTTCTTGAGCATAATGCTAAATCTTGCTTATGAAATTTAATTGTTTTGATTTTGCATCAGGGAACTGAGGGGAAGGGGTTTCACTAATTTTGGATCAATTTGTGTTGTGATTTATATAATTATATCAAATGGGTCAAAGCAAAAATTAGGTAAAAACAGAAACTGGACAAATGGGCTGAAAGTCACAGTAAGTCTATTTTTGGTGCACACAACCTCCTAATTTTTTTTGCCCATGCTAAAAATGACCAATTTCAACCCGAGCCCCATTTTGACCAGTTACACAAGCTGCCAGTGTGGTTCTAATTACTATTGTTATTCTGACAGCATGTTCGGAAACATGGAAAGCCGCATGAACGTAAGTGTGTTATAGATCAGTTAACCGGGAAGATAGTTCAGAAGAGTCAACAAAAATTTGCCTCAAATGTTGTTGAAAAATGCTTGACTTTCAGACCCTTGTGACTGAAATGCTAGGCACCACTGATGAAAATGAACCATTTCAGGCCGGTCTTCTAATTGACTCGTGCTTCATAAGCTTAAATTAAAAAAAAAATCAACAACTTGAAATTCATGTTACATTATTTAATTATTTATAGTTTTACATCCTCATTGTGGTTCATTATGTTATTTCAGGTGATGATGAAAGATCAGTTTGCTAACTATGTTGTGCAGAAGGTTCTAGAAACATGTGATGACCAACACTTGAGACGATTCTTAATCGTTTTTAAGGTTCATTTAAACGCCCTCAAGAAATACACTTATGTGTTTGTTCATTTCATTTGCCCCTTTTTTTTCTAATTTATAGTATGGTTAGTTCTTTACAATTGTTTCATTGTGATAGTTCAGAGATTTTGAATGATTACATGATGTATCTTCTTGAGAATTAGGATGACACGTTCATCCATTCTAGACTCTTAAACTTTATGTTGCGTATATGTTTATTTTTGCGTGATGTTGCTTGATATGAGCCAGTTTGCTTTAATGGTTCCCGTCTAGGATTTGGATAGTTTATGGTTACACTGTCCCCATATGGTAGCCGTCTTTTTTTAATTTGCTTTGTTCGTGCTTTGAGGTGCTTTTTCCATTGTAGGATAACGCCTAGGTATGGACATTCGGCGTCCAAATTGGAAATGAAAGGCTGCTCGCAGGAACCTCATCCTATGCAAGTAATGAAATTGGTCATCAAACTTCAGCTCAGTTCTTTAGGCGTTTGTCCATGCTTCGATCCTGATGTGTCGGCTGCTGAGACTGCAGGAACCTCATCCTGTGTAGGTAATGATACCGCCCGTCAAACTTTAACTCATACAAACAAATTCATTCATCCTTTTGAAGCTAAATTCTACTTTTGACTTTCAAAAGACAGACAAATCAAATTTTAGCTTCCAAATTTACAAGCTTTTCTTCAAATAACATCTTGATATTGAATTCTACTTTTGACTTTTAAAAGTCAGAAAGTTAATATTTTAGCCCCCAAATTAACAAGCTTTCTTCAATAAAGATGTTGGTTTGCATTTAATATATTATTGAAACAAATTCAGTATATAGTATATGAATATGTTTCTGGATTATAATCCTAGGAAAGTTGATAATCAACATATAATAAAGATAAAAGTCAGATAAACATATAATTAAAAAACAATTATTCTTTAGCATGAGATAAAAAGAATTTGAACATGAGATAAAAAGAATTTGAACACAAGTAAAAAATTTACTTGGCATAACTTTACTTCACATATTTATAAACCACTCTAATCGACACCTACTACTAAACCACTGCTTTCATCTTCTTGGAAAATTTACATACCAATCATCGATTTTTTGGCTTCCCCTTTTAGCATCAACTTATCATATAATATACAATCTATTTGAAAAACTCTGCAACCACCCCCACATGCTTACAATTTTCTTAGTTATTTATATAAAAAAGATTATATTATTATTGTGTTAAAGTTGAGATATGAAAGTTGAGTCTATTTTGAACACTTTATTTTTATACATGACTGCAATAACTAGACCAATATGAAAGGAATGTGTTGATTTGTGGCCTAGAATTGCAAGTGCTGATGCCAGTGCAATTGTTTAGGAACTGGTTTGTAGTTTTATGTTTTGGTTACTGGTGTACCTTTTGTTTTGGTCGTAAGTTGTTTATCATGCCTTCTCTTTATTCAAAATAAAAAGTTACTATATGATTATCTCCTATGTACTTATTTATTTAACTTTATCCCAATATTACAGAGTTAAAAGTAGAGACAAGTTAAAACTTTTAATCTTAGATAGAGATGGAAATATTACAAATAGGTTAGAATCCCGTGTATTACACGTGTTATATATTGGAAATGATATAACTTATAAATTTATAAATACGTTCTAACTTGTTAGACTATTATGATCGTATCGAGATATATCATGTGGAAATATGTGTATATAACAAATTAGTATTTTTCTTTAGTTAGTTATATTTTAATTTCTTATTATACATTCTTATTTAATATAATTAGTATTTTTCTTTAGTAATATATTTATTATATCATTATTATTTAATAACATAGATGAATATTTATTAGGAGAGAGAGGCGAGAAAAACCAATGTGAGAAAGGATGAGAAAGTGACAAGTGTCCAAGTTAAACATTTATTTATTAGTATAGATAAAACATCCAACGTTGTACACAAATAAATATTTATAAGTTTATGAATTATATTCAACATATTTTTTCATGATTCTATTTGTTTCCAAGTAATGCATATCCCTATAGTCTCCCCTAATATTCCTAAAGGAAAATGGATCAAATGGGCTCCTTCTTCTTTTGGTATTTTGAAGTTGAACACAGATGGTTCTTAAAGGGGCAGCAGGTGGTGGCATTATTAGGGACTATAAGGGCTCCGCGTTGGTTGCTTTTTCTACCTTTTATGGCCCAGGTACCAACACATTTGCAGAAGCCAGAGCTCCCTTTTTGGTCTGATGCTTTGTTACAGATTAGGCTACTCTAAAGTAGAAGTGGAGAGTGAAAAAAAATCATTTTTGATAGCATATGTGGAGGTGCAGTCCAAACTTGCGGGGGCTTATGTTGTTGGTCAGTTTCTCTGGGGCAAGTTTATGAGATCTAAATAGGGTCATCCATTGGATGTGGTGTCTAAGCCTATTTCTTTCTGATTTAAGCTCTCATGTTTGGAGGAATGTTTTCCCTCATGTTAGTACCATTCTGGGCCAGAAAAGTCCTTGGTGGTCTCTATTATGGAACCAGTGGCTTCCTCCTAAGATGGGTTGATTCTCTTCTTCTGGAGATTCCTCAGGAATGCTCTTCCTATGGATGACAGGCTCAGATACATGGGCTTTCAAATGCCTTATCAATTTCATTTCTGCATTAGAAGTCAACAGGATTCTTTACTTCATTTGTTTTGTCAACGTGAAACTGCCTCTCAGGTTTGGTCTTATTTGAAAGGTGTTCAACATGCTAGTTTTGTTCAAGATAGTCTGTCTGCTTTCACTAAGACCTGTTTGCAAGGCAGTTCTATCAAATCTAAAATGGGATTTTTAGGGTAGTTTTATCTTCTCTGGTTGTTGGGAGATTTGGCTTGCTAGAAATGCATCTGTTCATGATTCAGTTGCTATGTCTTCTTCATCTATTATCAATAAAGTCGAGCACTGATGTAAGGATTTATTGCAGCTTGATTATCCCACTCATTCTTCTGGTTTTCATGATTCTATTTGTTTCCAAGTAATGCATATCCCTATAGTCTTGTGACACCTGTCAAATTTCAGGATTTTAAACCTAACTGTTGGGCTAAACCGACTAGACCCAATGAGACCCATCAGAAATCCAAGCCCAATTGAGGCCCAATAAGAATCCAAGACTGTTAGCGACCTATTTTACATAATCCGAACATCATACTAGCCACTCGGTTTCATCTAATGACATGTTATGCGATTCAGAACTTTAAACGTTAAACCGCAAAAGTTACCTGTAAGATTAACGATAGTGATACGAAGGTTACTGATACGTATCATGATATGAAAAATATTGTAAATACATTTTGTAATACTATTAATAAAATAATAAACCCTAAACTCGGAGCGCGAAACGTTAACAAATAACGAATGTGTTGAAAACACGGTACCGACGCGTACCGGTTCGTACACCTATTGAAGAAAAGATTTCACGATTTAAAATATTTAAATAATATTATTAATAACGTCTCATAACCCTAAAAATTTTAAGATAATGAATCGGGAATTTTAAACGTGTCAGAGACCCAAGAGAATACGCGTACTCGTAAATCAGTATTATTCTTTCTTGAAGCCTCCTCCATTTACCCTAGCTATATAAACCCATTTTAATGGCAGCCTCATTTTAAACCCAACCCATCTAGGGTTTCAAAGATTTTTCTCTCAAGGCTCAAGGAAGGAAAGGGAGAATGGGGGGGTGCCGGCCAGCCACATCACGACGGCGGCGGAGGAAGACGGAGGTGGAGGGGCGCGGATGGTGGTTTCGGAGGTCTGGGCGGTGATCCCGAGTCTCGAACAGCTGCGAAGTAACAGACGGTGGCAGCTGACGCGATTTCGGCGAAGTTCTGGGTGGCGTTCCACCTCTGATGACGGCCTTTGCACTCCAATCGACGCCGATACCGACGAGCCTGGTGGTTTCCGGCTCTTTCCTTCCCCCGTTTCTCTATTACCGACCGAAAACGCCACTCCGGCGAACTTCTGTGGTGGCGCTAGGGTTCTTGCGAGGTTAGGTAGTTCCTGGTGAGTTCCTCTCTTATTTTCTGTCCATTCTCGTTTATTCGGCCAAGATCCTGCAAGATCCACGATTTTCCGGCAGGGTTAGGGTTCCAGCGAATCCAAATCACCCGATCCACACCTACAAGTGTTCCCTCGGTTCAGATCCGTCCTTTATGACGTAAATACATTTCGATCTGTTATTAATCCGGCCGACGAGGGTTTAGAACCCAGTTTTTCGACGAGTTTCCTTTTTGTTCCTTGTTATTCTGGGTTTTGATCCGCATAATTTTAGTACTAGTTTCTCTATTTAAGATCTCTACGAGTTTTACGCCTAGATCGATAGAGTTTGGTGGCCGGGTTTCATTCCCGTGTATTAATGTGAGCTTTTACAGGTTATGACGGTTAGATCGGGATAGATAGGCTTGTTTTAAGCTTTCCCGGGGCTCGGTCAAACCCGGTCAACAAAAGTCAACTGTGGTCAACACGGGTCAAAGATTGTAAACAAGTCCACATATACAAACCCAATGACCGGGAAGGTAAAAGCAAACGCTAAACGATTTACGTTTATTATTAAAAAGGTTAAGCGAGTGTGTGCGGTTAAGTACATTGAGCCCTAAACGACTTATTAACGATAAAAATAAATATTAACTTAATGATTAATATTAACGGACCGTAAAACAAGCGTATTTAATATAGAGAAACTCGTTCGAATTAAATATATAATTGTTAATAAACGAGAAAGTGTATTCATAAATTAGTGAATCAATTAAACGAGAATTTTGAACGTGGTTAACGAGTGGTACGTACTATTAGTAAATATTATTATGTGAACACGAAAACGATTATATTATAATTGTCGTCTAAAACATTTTATACGACATAAAAACGATCGAAATAATGTTAGCATCAAGGATTTTATATAACGGTATATTTATATTTTTTGACATGTCGTTGGATATAATTAAATATATTTATATTTATATTTTATATTTAATGACAAATGTTTAGCTGCAAATACAAATGAACGTATGTAATGTATACTAATATTTTTGGCAAATGGATATATGTGCACTTTACATAGCCCGAACGTTTATTTGCAAGATACCATCTTATACAAATATATTTTAAGGTTTAATATATATATATATATATATATATATATATATATAAATAATTACAAGCGTTCATTTGAATATATTATGAAATCTCGAAACGGTTTATTTAAAACATAGAGTCGCACATATTTAGTTAAATGTCGCACGAATGGGAATTATTATTATTATTATCATTTGTAAGTACATATAGTTATATATAACTGCGTGCATGACTAACTAATACTTTTAAGCGTGACTATTGGAATGTGTGTGGATTGGGAATCTTGACATCATCTATATACCTAACATTACCTGGCATTAAATTGATATCGTATACTGAATCGGTATTATAACTTAGTGAATCAATAGAGATCAACCGCACACGTGATAACTCGACACGGGTTTAGACTCGCTTTACATTATTAGGGTTAGTCTATAATGCTCATTAAGTACCTACAGGTATCGTATGACTCGGAAAGGATATAGACCGGCTACTACTGTATTGCGTGGACTTTGGTTTCCCGTTGTTACATGAACGATGCCATTTTTCCTGACCCGTCACCGGGTGAGTTTCACGACCCCTTTTTACTGTTTTCTATTTTAGGGGAAAAACATGTTAATTTCAAACGGTATGATAACTAGAAAACGAGAAACAAACATCTGATTCCCTTGTGAGCATGAGTTAACACTAAAAGGTCCTTGGTATTTTGAACTATAACCATTAGCTATGGACTTAGCCGTAGATCGATATGAATAGTACTATTCGGGTTGACACCCCCAATCATGGTTAGTCGCGCTAACCTGACCAGCATGGTTAAATGATTGCATATTAGGTCTTGTTGTTTCTCATTGTTTAAAGGTACAATGGGCTGGGGTAAAATTCAAGAATTCGTTAAAGGTTTGGTTATAGGCTTGTGCATCACATAATTCGTTTGTGCTAGCTAGACAACGATGAATCAACCGCTAACTTGTTTTGCTTATCATATGCATAAAGTAAATTTCGAGCAAAGGATTTCGCCATTGGTATACGTACCAATGGATTTGCTAGTCAATTTCGAGAAACGGGTTTTGCAATTGGTATACGTATCAATGGTCTTGACAGTGAATTTCGAGCAAAGGATGTTGCCAATAGTACCTGTACAAACAGTTTTGTCAATCAATTTCGTGCAAATGGTTTTTGCCGAAGGATTTCGTATAAATAGTTTTTGACAAACGATTTCATAAATATGGTTTTCCAAATTGTATTCATTTAAAACCTGTGAACTCACCAACATTGCGTTGATATTTTTGAGCATGTTTTTCAGGTAATACATAGCTACGGCATGGTTGGAATAGGTTAAACATTTGGATTAAGCCCCTAAAAGATGGAGACGCAGAGTGTTCGACATATTTAGAATCTTTATTTAGCTTCCGCTGTTGTGTAATGCTACCAATTGTTAGAACCTTAATTTTTTTATTTATTTACTAAGTAATCAATTTGAGGGTGTTACAGATTGGTATCAGAGCCAATGGTTTTAGCGAGTTAGGTTTCCTTAGGGATACCTAGGCTCTAACCCGACTCATTTAGGGACCAAGATTTTAAGACTTGCATCACACTGAGAACACCCAAGACCTGAGTATAGAAATTCCAATCGTTGCCGAACAAATCGAGTAGACCATTAGTGTATATAGTTACACTAGGGTATCATTAGCTATAATAATATTTAATACAATTACATGACACATGTAATGAACACTTAACACGTACAACAATATGGAAATAATAGACGTCTACAATATCACTCAACAAAGTGTCACTATTCGGATTACAAGCGACAGTAATCGCTAGTTACCGATCTTGATATCACAATAGACTGAACCCGTACCTATACCACACCTACATCTACTCCAGCTACGGAGTCTGTTTCCTTTTCTGACATATGTTGTCTCCAGTTGGTGCGGTATACATACTCCCCTTTATGATCTGCTGGATTGGATGATTAAGACTTTCACTATGAGATATGGCAGACGGGACTGCCCAAGCAGAAGTGAACCTGAGGTGGATAAGCAGGATTACATGGGATAGACTCCATGGGTCAGGAGACCCATAGACTCACTGGGATCATGTGGATCCACTCGTACATACAAACTTGGAGCGTGATTTGCTCGATAATGAGTTGAGGATCTCTACCCTAATATAGTGCCTGATTTCCACCACATGCATCTTGTTAGTAGAGGACACCGGTTGTTCCTCTCCACCGTTAACTCCATCCAGCAATAGCCTTAGTCGGCAGGCTCATGAGTATTGGTACATATGACTAACACATACACACTTGTACGCGAACATTTCAGATCCCTTTAACGGAGTGCTTGGGATAGGAGAAATACTATAGGTACCATGCAAAGTAAATTATCATTGCGGGTGCACACGTAATCAAAATTTGCAGTGCATGAGAACTTTAGTGAGTCTTACTATCTGAGCTAATGTTCATGGTTAATTCGTATTCCTAATCTCAAATCCCAGTCACTCGATTGATGATCAAAATTACAATAACCAAATAGTTGACCCAAAAAGGTATCAGGTGATGCGATGAGCTATTGGAAATGTACATCATCTCCTTCATCTTTGAATTCTAATAGATCTAAGACTCTTATTGAGACATCATTGGCATGACTGTTTAGACCAAAACACTGAAAATGTCTAGTCTTTGTTGATTTAACCTCGGTATTTGGAACGAATCTGGAAATCTTCCGTAAAGTACTACTTCAACTTTTGAGATTCAACTATAGATTCCCTCTTTTCTATTTCGTTACCTATCTATCAAAGCATGAGTTTGATATACAAACTCTTAAACGTGGCTAGAGAAATTACAAATCTCTAACACTTAACACTCGGTACCTCAATCTTATGGCTAAAGCCCCTGTGCTTAAGACTTTAAGGCTATAATCGATATAGTTGAAATACGAAATGGTAAGTTACGATAATACCACTCGAAAGCCAAGGACGTTGCAGACATACTGTACTACCGGTTGTTGGCAAATAACTAATTCGACCCTTTTCATCGCTAGTTCACGAAAAAAAAAATTCTAAAAACCCTATGATCCATTGCAACCAACTTTAATGAGAAATCAAGGACCTATGTTGAACTTTGAGAATTCATTTATGTGTTCTACGCTTGTTGACCGATTGAAGCTATACGCTACCAGGAAGACGAATAAATGACAAATCTGTCACCCCCCGGCCGGCGACGGATTATACGCTGGGGCTGACGCGGTTGTTCATAAGCACACGATCATCTATTAAATGTGACAATATTTATTCATCAAAATTAAACGCATCCGTTACAAGTAGAAATGGATAATAAAGCGTTCAAACATGACATAAGTTGAATTTAATCTTTAATAGAGCTAGGTCCAATGCCCTAAGTGATCAAGTAGTGTCCTCAAACTGGTGCACCTGAAACATGTGAGTAAATGTCAACTACAAGTAGTTGGTGAGTAACATAGGTTTTGACACCAAACAAAAGTTAAGTATAGGTTTACAATTCAATATGTTCAAAGCATGTCTAAAGCATATATGTGAAAACATACAAGGTTCCAAGCGTACAATTCAAGCCTGATAATAGAAAAGTAGATACGCAATCCCATTGATTGTCATTTTGAAAAAGGGAGCAAGCGGATACTCCAAGTTATAGTTGATACCCAACAAAACCCGCCAAGGTCTTGTGGTAAGTTATAGTTCAGTTTCCCATATAAATGATCATGTTAGGTACTACCTTAGGCTTGGGCTGCAAGTTAATGAATGTACTGGCATGAAACACATGCAATGGTCACCAAGTAGTTCAAATATAAAGCATAAAGATCAAGCACAAGAACATAGATATTGAATTGTTTAAATAGATAAAGTTGATAACATGTTTCACCCCAAAAGCAAAAACAGTAAAAAGGGGTTATGTAAAATCACCTTGCAATGAGTAGCTTGGATGTCACACAAGTATATTGCACAAATGTTCTAGCTAATCACAAGGTTAACCTATGTTTGATGGAACATATATATCAATGATTTGTACAACTGAAATAGAGAATTCTATTGTGCGAGGAGATTGATGTGAGTGTCCTCATTTTAATAATAAAATAATTATTTGAGTTGCAGATAATATTTTATGTAAATCTTTGATATATATTTGTATTGTAATAAGTGAAAGAATTAATAACGATGTTGTTTGTTTGTAATAATTATATAAACGTATGAATAAATAATTAGGTTTTTTTTGTTTGTAAATAAATACACAAATAAATAAATGACTAGTTTTCTTTTATTTGTAATTGCATAAATTAATAGATAGATAGATGAATAAATAAATGAGTAATAATTAGTTGAGTAATTAAATAATTTACTACATAAATAAATGAATGAAACCTTTCATTTGATTTATGAAAAACAAGTGTTAAAAATAATGATTTAATTAGTTGGTAATTAAACCAAAATTTAAAGTATAATAATGTTTTAATTAATTAATAATTAAACCATAATTAATTATTAATTAAAAGTATAGAATTGAGTTTTAAATGTTCTCATATAATAAAAATAAATTATATAAAAGTTTGTATAAATATTTATAAAGAAATGAGTTTATAATCATAATCATAATTAGTTGAAAGTGGTTGTTGTACACTAGAATGGTTATCATTCTAGAGTAGTACCTCCAACAGAAAAGTTTCCAGGAAAGAGTTGGTCGGATCAGAACCCCGTCTTTTCCTAGCCAGAACTTTAATGTTTGTCAGATAACTACATACTGGTTTGAAATTTACTCTATTTGCATACTTAACCAAGTTTAGTTTGTGTTTGGAAAGTATTTGGGCTAAAGTGAAAATATAAGTTTATGTAAAGATAGAAATTGAATATTAAATAATTTAACTTGAAAATAAGGATTTTTAGTAAAAACATAATTTTTGAAATTGAAAGGAGTAAGAATGATCAACCAAGCTTTTAAATAAAAGTTTGACACAATTTTAATTAAAATAGGGCTTTTGATCTTGGATAGGTCTATGATTATAACATAAACATGTTAGGGATCATAGATCTAGCTAGTTATGAGAGATTTTTAAAGGAAAAGTATGAACAAGCAAGAATATAAGAAGAACTTACTTATGAGTATGGAAACGACTTTGAATCTTGAGAGAGGGATTAGAACTTGATATGGTGTGAGAATGAGGGAAGAATGAGGGTCTATTTATAGGTTAGTATCATGGGCTTATTTACAAAATTTAATTTGTTATAGGGATTAAGATTGCAAAATATGAAAAATAGTTTTTTATTTCATAACATATTTCAACTTAAGTGCTCATAAATTTTATGTTCATGGCTTCATTTCATCATAATTCATATTTAATATGTTTATAGATATAATTATATATTTATTTGTTTTATTTACCTTTAGTAATTTAAAAATACTAGCAATGTTATATTTTCATAATAAATTGTTTATATCATGTGTGTATATATATAGTTTTAGAAATGACTTAGTATGTACCTATATATTTATGGAATAGGATGGTGACAATTATTTACAAAGCATATAACATAAATATTTATTACTTATGAATTTGAAGTAGGTAATTAAGGTTCTTCATAAATGCGATTCACCAAAATAATGAACTTACATTGCCGGGAAAGTTAAAATAAAAGCGGGAAATTTCCTGGAGATTACAGTCTCCCCTACTTTAGAAAATTTCGTCCCAAAATTATTTAGGAGAAGGGTCTAAGGAAGAGACATGTGTTTGGATTCTCAACTAGCTTTGCTTTTCGGTTTGAGGAGTATAGTTGATGACAAGCTTTAGGTCAAGTCATCGTGTGAGGTATGGATGGTGGTAGTGGATTTTGTTTGAGTGGAAATAAGGAAAAGATTGCCCGAGAATGATTTTTTTTGGATCAAAATGATGGAATGCATCACTTGTAATGAGGATGATGGAAACTTTTAGATCTAAACTTGTTTAAGATATAGTCTAAGATGTTCAAGTGATGTCACTGGATAAGGATTTCAAAACTACTAGTCAAGGTCAGAGTAATAGGAAATCCCTACATGAATACGGACAACGTTACTTCTTACAATATGACAGGAGCACATATATATATATGTATAGGATGTACCAGCGGTATATCTACTATGCCCTTATCATATTCCGTTAGTTTCGTTAGTGTATTTCACCATAGGTTTTATGTCATCGCACACGACAAAATTTACTATGTTTTCCATGCGCTGATTTTTATAATTATGTGTGCACCCGTAATTACTCATATCGCCGTATGGTCCGTATAGATCGTTCTATTACGTGTGGGTACAGAGGTGGGGGAAATATCAAAAACATTTACTTTATTATTGTTTTCATACATGAGTTGCTAGTGAGTAATTGTGTGTCTAGATGGTAAAGTCAATCAGGGAGTAAAGACTGGCACAACCCCATACATGGGTGCCCTAAGTAGATGGCACACCCTCCAGGTTATCCATAAAGTTTATAGCTCTCTCGTGTTTGAACAAGAATACGTCAAACCCCGAGTAACTCAAAGTTTATAGCTTTCTCGTGTTTGAACAAGAATACGTCAAACCCCGAGTAGCTTAAAGTTTATAGCTATCAAGTTTCATGGATAAAGTGAACGATCATGCTTCATGTATATAGTGGGCAATTTATTGTAAACAATGTAAACAGTCTAGTTTCGTGTGTAATGTAGGCACTCATGTTTCATGTATAGCGTGAATAATATAGCACTATGCATATTGTAATTAACCAAGTATCACGTATCGTGTGAACAATCTAGTGTCGTGCATGTTGCAAGTAATCAAGTTCCGTCTATAATGTGATCAATCTAGTATCATATATATTGTAAACAACCAAGTATCTGTATCATGTGAACAAGCTAGTATCATGTATATTGCAAACGAGTAAGTTTCAAGTGTGATGTGATCAATCTAGTATCATGCATATTGCAAACAACCAAGTTTCGTGTATAATGTGACTAATTAAGTTTCGTCTATGAAGTAAACAAATTGGTTTTCACGTTTAATGTGAACGTTCATATGTAAGTAATCAACTCTCATGAGTAACGTAAGCTATCAAATTTCGTAGGTGATCGAGTTTTGCAGCCAGGCATGTTGCTTGACATTCATCTATCATGTAGGTAGTTGGGTTTTAAGTTTTCCATTTTCGTTGAGGTTTATATGGGTGGTTAACGCCTACGCGAAATGATTCATCACCTTGAAATGACTAGTAAGCTCATACATTCCGGAAGGTGCAAGGTGATGGGAAGGTTTTGCATGTATTCAGCATAATGTGTACATGAATATCTAATTTATGCTTTTTGTTTATAAATAAACGGGTAATTTGAAATTTGTACTCTTGTTTGTAAATTAATAAATGGAATAATAATTTGGGTGGATGGATAATTGGATAAATAAAAAGCTTTTAATTTGATTATCATAAAGCAAATGTTTCAAAAGATAATAATGGCCTTATTATTTAATAAATAAGCCAAAATTTAAATAATAATTAGTTTAACAAAATAACAAGTCATAATAAAATAGTTAATCAAGTCATCATAAAAAGGATGAAATACTTGTTATTACTTTTATAAAATCATTTGTACAAGACTGGTATTAAGCTTCTTTGCGAGGTAAAGGGGGTTTGTAAATAGTTTATACTCTAGATAAAATCTATAAACCAAGAGTTTGATAAAGGTTTTGTTTGAACAAAATAACTATATTAGTTAAATCGGGGAAATAACAAGATAACTAGTTTACAAAGAAGGTTTAGATATCAATCATTAAGGAAAGTTAAAAAAAAATTAACATTTATATTTAGGTACAGAATATGGGTTTCAATTTAAGTTTTTAAGAAGACGCGAAATAGGGTATCCGACTAACATCTCAGGTAGTTTTCCACCAGGAAGCAGACGAGTACCAAGACGAAGATCGTTGTAGTTATTCGTATTGCAAACCGGGCGTCAGCCCTAGTTATTTTCGTATGTGCATCAAGTATTCCCTGGTCTCCACTTCTTGCCTTAGAAACTCTGTGGTCCTTACATATAGGTGAGCGGCATCAGGTGGAACTCCTAACGCGTTGGTAGGTTCCTTGTCTTGTCCTGCTCCTGGATCTGGATGGTATAGGTTAGGTGTTAAATAAGGTTTCTCGGAGGTGATTCAACTTCTCGGAGTCTCAAGTCTGCTCCTAAGCCAATCTGCTATGCAGTCAAACATGGATCTAGCAACTAGTCATTTCGGTGACTGGTTGTCTGGTGATGGGGACCCAAAGTATTCCTCTTGTGTTGACTCTGATTTGGGGTGATTCTTAGGGGAATGAAGAGGGTAAGAGACCATGTCTAGCACGAAAAGGTCGTAAGTGTAATGGTAAGTTGTTAAGTACAAAGGTATTCATGAGTTTAAAATTTTGACTAATCATAACATCGAGCTCTTATAATAATATATTAGGAGTAACACTTGACCTATAAGTAGTGTACCCACGAGAAGGATTCCCAGGAAAGAGAGGTGGGTCACAAAGGACACACTGAAGTACTCAGTCTTTCCTTAGTCGGAATCTTTCATGGACTTACACCCACTCTTCCAGCCATCATGTACAAGTGACATTATTATTTGAACTCATGGTTATGGTGAGAATTGTTAGGGATTGTGTCTTGTGGCTCAAGGGTGTGCTTCACCTATTGAAGCAGCTTCTTTTCCTCAGATGGTAAGGGCTAAGAGTTTAAATCCTTTGTAAATGATAATAAGGGTGATAAAATTTCCAAGGCATAAGGATGAAGAGGTATAGTTGACTTAAATATGATTAAGTGTAAGGATAAAATAGAGGGTTTAGACTTGTGTACCAAATTATAATAATTAAGCGGATGATGTTTAGATTGCATTCATCTGGTGTATAGCCGAATGGATGTTACGATAAATCAAAGTGATTCAAGTCCTTATACTTTCAAGAAGACATGCTTTAGTCTATAGGTGAACACTCACTTCGGGAATTCCCAGGAAAGCATACGGATCCTTCGGTTGATTTGGATTTATGTGAAATGTTTTCCTAGATAGAAGACCCAAAGTACAGGCATTCACCCTTCCAGATTGCACATGTTCTCTACTAATTTTCAGAACTCAAAACTTTAATGGGACTTTAAAATTTTAATAGGTATTAGATCTAGGAGTTTTAAATCTTTCCATGAGTGATCAGTGATGATGTGTAAAGATGGAGGTGTATATGTCAAAACTTAGGATAACATTTAGTAATATCAAATAGGTATTGCGCAGACAATTCAAATAGTGTAACAAATGAGGTATTACAGGAGTAGCAGTTTTTGTGAACATGTAGGTTATCAAGTAATATAGTACATAAGAAAATTTGTATTGTACATTTATGTGTTCTACGCATTTAGTAATATCAAATAGGTATTGCGCAGACAATTCATTTATGTGTTCTACGCTTGTTGACCGATTGAAGCTATACGCCACCAGGAAGATGAATAAATGACAAATCTGTCACACCTCGGCCGGCGACGGATTATACGCCGGGGTTGACGCGGTTGTTCATAAGCACACGATCATCTATTAAATGTGACAATATTTATTCATGAAAATTAAATGCATCCGTTACAAGTAGAAATGGATAATAAAGTTTTCAAACATGACATAAGTTGAATTTAATCTTTAATAGAGCTAGGTCCAATGTCTTAAGTGATCAAGTAGTGTCCTCAAACTGGTGCACTTGAAACATGTGAGTAAATGTCAACTACAAGTAGTTGGTGAGTAACATAGGTTTTGACACCAAACAAAAGTTAAGTATAGGTTTACAATTCAATATGTTCAAAGCATGTCTAAAGCATATATGTGAAAACATACAAGGTTCCAAGCGTATAATTCAAGCCTGATAATAGAAAACTAGATACGCAATCCCACTGATTGCCATTTTGAAAAAGGGAGCAAGCGGATACTCGAAGTTATAATTGATACCCAACAAAACCCGCCAAGGTCTTGTGGTAAGTTATAGTTTCAGTTTCCCATATAAATGATCATGTTAGGTACTACCTTAGGTTTGGGCTGCAAGTTAATGAATGTACTGGCATGAAACACATGCAATGGTCACCAAGTAGTTCAAATATAAAGCATAAAGATCAAGCACAAGAACATAGATATTGAATTGTTTAAATAGATAAAGTTGATAACATGTTTCACCCCAAAAGCAAAAACAGTAAAAAGGGGTTATGTAAAATCACCTTGCAATGAGTAGCTTGGATGTCACACAAGTATATTGCACAAATGTTCTAGCTAATCACAAGGTTAACCTATGTTTGATGGAACATATATATCAATGATTTGTACAACTGAAATAGAGAATCCTATTGTGCGAGGAGATTGATGTGAGTGTCCTCATTTTAATAATAAAATAATTATTTGAGTTGCAAATAATATTTTATGTAAATCTTTGATAAATATTTGTATTGTAATAAGTGAAAGAATTAATAACGATGTTGTTTGTTTGTAATAATTATATAAACGTATGACTAAATAATTAGGTTTCTTTTGTTTATAAATAAATACACAAATAAATAAATGACTAGTTTTCTTTTATTTGTAATTGCATAAATTAATAGATAGATAGATGAATAAATAAATGAGTAATAATTAGTTGAGTAATTAAATAATTTACTACATAAATAAATGAATGAAACCTTTCATTTGATTTATGAAAAACAAGTGTTAAAAATAATGATTTAATTAGTTGGTAATTAAACCAAAATTTAAAGTATAATAATGTTTTAATTAATTAATAATTAAACCATAATTAATTATTAATTAAAAGTATAGAATTGAGTTTTAAATGTTCTCATATAATAAAAATAAATTATATAAAAGTTTGTATAAATATTTATAAAGAAATGAGTTTATAATCATAATCATAATTAGTTGAAGTGGTTGTTATACACTAGAATGGTTATCATTCTAGAGTAGTACCTCCAACAGAAAAGTTCTCAGGAAAGAGTTGGTCGGATCAGAACCCCGTCTTTTCCTAGCCAGAACTTTAATGTTTGTCAGATAACTACATACTGGTTTGAAATTTTCTCTATTTGCATACTTAACCAAGTTTAGTTTGTGTTTGGAAAGTATTTGGGCTAAAGTGAAAATATAAGTTTATGTAAAGATAGAAATTGAATATTAAATAATTTAACTTGAAAATAAGGATTTTTAGTAAAAACATAATTTTTGAAATTGAAAGGAGCAAGAATGATCAACCAAGCTTTTAAATAAAAGTTTGACACAATTTTAATTAAAATAGGGCTTTTGATCTTGGATAGGTCTATGATTATAACATAAACATGTTAGGGATCATAGATCTAGCTAGTTATGAGAGATTTTTAAAGGAAAAGTATGAACAAGCAAGAATATAAGAAGAACTTACTTATGAGTATGGAAACGACTTTGAATCTTAAGAGAGGGATTAGAACTTGATATGGTGTGAGAATGAGGGAAGAATGAGGGTCTATTTATAGGGTAGTATCATGGACTTATTTACAAAATTTAATTTGTTATAGGGATTAAGATTGCAAAATATGAAAAATAGTTTTTTATTTCATAACATATTTCAACTTAAATGCTTATAAATTTTATGTTCATGACTTCATTTTATCATAATTCATATTTAATATGTTTATAGATATAATTATATATTTATTTGTTTTATTTACCTTTAGTAATATTAAAATACTAGCAATGTTATATTTTCATAATAAATTGTTTATATCATGTGTGTATATATAAAGTTTTAGAAATGACTTAGTATGTACCTATATATTTATGGAATAGTATGGTGACAATTATTTACAAAGCATATAACATAAATATTTATTACTTATGAATTTGAAGTAGGTAATTAAGGTTCTTCATAAATGCGATTCACCAAAATAATGAACTTACATTGCCGGAAAAGTTAAAATAAAAGCGGGAAATTTTCTGGAGATTACAAAATCATAGCTGACTATACTTTCTCGAAGGTTTAATCCCTTGCATCTATTCCTCAAAATCCTTTTATTAATATATTCGCTCTTTTTTTTTCAAGATCTTTCTGAGATATCTAGACATCTTCTCTAAGGAACCTAAGAACATGACGTTCTCTCGTTCGACAAATTTCTGAAGTTATACTTGATTCTCGTCTATTTTCTAACGTCTACCTAAAGAGAGTCAAGTCTCAGACTAAATTGAAAATGACGTTATATCAAAGCCTACCAATTTAATGGTTGGTAAACCCGAAGTCGATTTCAGGAGACACTACTTCTATGAGACTATTTTCACGATGTGACTGCTTACCCTCTCACCTAGACGAACTACAACCAAAAATTTCTTACTTATCTACCTAGTGACATAATAGTCAAGTCATGAATCCACAAATCATGACATTACAACCTAAATGTTAGACTACAATAGAAGAGTAGTTCAAACAATGGTTAAAAGTTCATTCTCACTTTTCTTTGAACCTCATGAAGATTCATTTACCCTTAGTAATTGTTAAGCCATATAAATTCGATGATCCTCAAATACTTTAGCATTTCTTCCTTCTTCATCTATATTCACCCTCATCTTTAGATAAATCATAGAAATCTGAATGATTCAATACCACTAGGAATTTTTTTATTGCTTCGAGCTTATTGTTCAATACCTACTTTGTTAAGACCTCTATCTAAACCAGGTTACGAATGACATGCGTGATGGTGTCACTGGTAACGTAGTTGGATAAAACTAAGGCTAATCTCATGAGATCATGCCTCCATAAAGTTTTATAATCCCTATCATAACTGTCCCATTTCACTACCTAGATAACTACTAACTGTTTTTCTAAACCATTCCAGCTTCCTTATGAGGTTTCCTAGAACTCAATCAAATCAGTTTGACCTACATACTAATTAGACGGATGAAATGCCAATTAGAATCTTTTATTCTAGAAGGATTGAGATCACTGAGACATTGACACGTTACGATGAACGATCAGTTACCGGATTACGAACTGACACATGCACATTTCATTAAACCTTCTGACCTATCTTACGCGACCTCCGATAACTTTCTTTTAGATTCCATAATAATTTGGTCTTTGTGCTTGAAATCACGTAAACGAATAAAGAGTATGTGCCCACATACATTCAGAGTTCATGTACACGAATGCACGTTTGCCATTTATTACCAATGACGAATATCATAAAGTTCCACTTTGATGAGAGTGATTATATAAGGAAATTCTTTAACATATAATCCTTGATCATTTACCTTGATGTATGAGTTGTTCACTTGATTCGTGAAAACTCACTATCTTGATTCACACCGACTAGACATTCCTCTTTGACATTCTCTCAATGACTCACTCATTACACGAATATGACTTCTCAGGTTATCATTTATTTTTTTAAAGAAACTCTAGTGACGACTTGATTATCTCGTGTTACAGCCAACGTCGTTCACGTGGCGACAAATTTAAAGAATTTTCCAAATCTACTCACTTGATATAAGACATGTTCAATGGTAACGTACAATGTAACGTGATGCGATGATATCTCGAATCCTTACACATTCCATAACGTTGGTTGATGGTATATCCACTCTATCTACACTACCGACGGTCGTTTTGAAATGAGTGAAAATTCTTCCTAAGCATCCGGAAATGGAATTAGATTTAGAAAGCTTAACAAATTTCGAGGACGAAATTTCTTTAAGGAGGAGAGAATGTGACACCTGTCAAATTTCAGGATTTTAAAACCTAACTGTTGGGCTAAACCGACTAGACCCAATGAGACCCATCAGAAATCCAAGCCCAATTGAGGCCCAATAAGAATCCAAGACTATTAGCGACCTATTTTACATAATCCGAACATCATATTAGCCACTCGGTTTCATCTAATGACATGTTACGCGATTCAGAACTTTAAACGTTAAACCGCAAAAGTTACCTGTAAGATTAACGATAGTGGTACGGAGGTTACCGATACGTATCATGATATGAAAAATATTGTAAATACATTTTGTAATACTATTAATAAAATAACAAACCCTAAACTCGGAGCGCGAAACGTTAACAAATAACGAATGTGTTGAAAACACGGTACCGACGCGTACCGGTTCGTACACCTATTGAAGAAAAGATTTCACGATTTAAAATATTTAAATAATATTATTAATAACGTCTCATAACCCTAAAAATTTTAAGATAATGAATCGGGAATTTTAAACGTGTCAGAGACCCAAGAGAATACGCGTACTCGTAAATCAGTATTATTCTTTCTTGAAGCCTCCTCCATTTACCCTAGCTATATAAACCCATTTTAATGGCAGCCTCATTTTAAACCCAACCCATCTAGGGTTACAAAGATTTTTCTCTCAAGGCTCAAGGAAGGAAAGGGAGAATGGGGGGGTGCCGGCCGGCCACATCACGGCGGCGGCGGAGGAAGACGGAGGTGGAGGGCGCGGATGGTGGTTCCGGAGGTCTGGGCGGTGATCCCGAGTCTCGAACAGCTGCGAAGTAACAGACGGTGGTGGCTGACGCGATTTCGGCGAAGTTCTGGGTGGCGTTCCACCTCTGATGACGGCCTTTGCACTCCAATCGATGCCGATACCGACGAGCCTGGTGGTTTCCGGCGCTTTCCTTCCCCCGTTTCTCTGTTACCGACCGAAAACGCCACTCCGGCGAACTTCTGTGGTGGCGCTAGGGTTCTTGCGAGGTTAGGTAGTTCCTGGTGAGTTCCTCTCTTATTTTCTGTCCATTCTTGTTTATCCGGCCAAGATCCACGATTTTCCGGCAGGGTTAGGGTTCCAGCGAATCCAAATCACCCGATCCACACCTACAAGTGTTCCCTCGGTTCAGATCCGTCCTTTCTGACGTAAATACATTTCGATCTGTTATTAATCCGGCCGACGAGGGTTTAGAACCCAGTTTTTCGGCGAGTTTCCTTTTTGTTCCTTGTTATTCTGGGTTTTGATCCGCATAATTTTAGTACTAGTTTCTCTATTTAAGATCTCTACGAGTTTTATGCTTAGATCGAAAGAGTTTGGTGGCCGGGTTTCATTCCCGTGTATTAATGTGAGCTTTTACAAGTTATGGCGGTTAGATCGGGATAGATAGGCATGTTTTAAGCTTTCCAGGGGCTCGGTCAAACCCGGTCAACAAAAGTCAACTGTGGTCAACACGGGTCAAATATTGTAAACAAGTCCACGTATACGAACCCAATGACCGGGAAGGTAAAAGCAAACGTTAAACGATTTACGTTTATTATTACAAAGGTTAAGCGAGTGTGTGCGGTTAAGTACATTGAGCCCTAAAATACTTATTAACGATAAAAATAAATATTAACTTAATGATGTATATTAACGGACCGTAAAACAAGCGTATTTAATATAGAGAAAATCGTTCGAATTAAATATATAATTGTTAATAAACGAGAAAGTGTATTCATAAATTAGTGAATTAATTAAACGAGAATTTTGAACGTGGTTAACGAGTGGTACGTACCATTAGTAAATATTATTATGTGAACACGAAAACGATTATATTATAATTGTCGTCTAAAACAGTTTATACGACATAAAAACGATCGAAATAACGTTAGCATCAAGGATTTTATATAACGGTATATTTATATTTTTTGATATGTCGTTGGATAATAATTAAATATAAGATCCGACATTACTAAACGGAAATCTGACGATTAACATGAGTTAATAAGATTATAGTTTTCATAAATGAAACGTACCATATAATTATATGTACGTTCGTACACATGTAAATACCCGTATATATATATATATATATATGTAAATATATACATGTTTATAAAGGTTCTCTGGTTATGTAAAACCCCAACGAATATTTAATGACAAATGTTTTGCTGCAAATACAAATGAACGTATGTAATGTATAATAATATTTTTGGCAAATGGATATATGTGCACTTTACATAGCCCGGACGTTTATTTGCAAGATACCATCTTATACAAATATATTTTAAGGTTTAATATATATATATATATATGTATATATATATATATATAATTACAAGCGTTCGTTTGAATATATTATGAAATCTTGAAATGGTTTATTTAAAACATAGAGTCGCACATATTCAGTTAAATGTCGCACGAATGGGAATTATTATTATTATTATCATTTGTAAGTACATATAGTTATATATAACTGCGTGCATGACTAACTAATACTTTTAAGCGTGACTATTGGAATGTGTGTGGATTGGGAATCTTGACATCATCTATATACCTAACATTACCTGGCATTAAATTGATATCGTATACTGAATCGGTATTATAACTTAGTGAATCAATAGAGATCAACCGCACACGTGATAACTCGACACGGGTTTAGACTCGCTTTACATTATTAGGGTTAGTCTATAATGCTCATTAAGTACCTACAGGTATCGTATGACTCGGAAAGGATATAGACCGGCTACTACTGTATTATGTGGACTTTGGTTTCCCATTGTTACATGAACGATGTCATTTTTCCTGACCCGTCACCAGGTGAGTTTCACGGCCCCTTTTTACTGTTTTCTATTTTGGGGGAAAAACATGTTAATTTCAAACGGTGTGATAACTAGAAAACGAGAAACAAACATCTGATACCCTTGTGAGCACGAGTTAACACTAAAAGGTCCTCGGTATTTCGAACTATAACCATTAGCTATGGACTTAGCCGTAGATCGATATGAATAGTACTATTCGGGTTGACACCCCCAATCATGGTTAGTCGCGCTAACCTGACCAGCATGGTTAAATGATTGCATATTAGGTCTTGTTGTTTCTCATTGTTTAAAGGTACAATGGGCTGGGGTAAAATTCAAGAATTCGTTAAAGGTTTGGTTATAGGCTTGTGCATCACATAATTCGTTTGTGCTAGCTAGACAACGATGAATCAACCGCTAACTTGTTTTGCTTATCATATGCATAAAGTAAATTTCGAGCAAAAGATTTCGCCAATGGTATACGTACCAATGGATTTGCTAGTCAATTTCGAGAAACGGGTTTTGCCATTGGTATACGTATCAATGGTCTTGACAGTGAATTTCGAGCAAAGGATGTTGCCAATAGTACCCGTACAAACAGTTTTGTCAATCAATTTCGTGCAAATGGTTTTTGCCGAAGGATTTCGTATAAATAGTTTTTGACAAACGATTTCGTAAATATGGTTTTCCAAATTGTATTCATTTAAAACCTGTGAACTCACCAACATTGCGTTGACATTTTTGAGCATGTTTTTCAGGTAATACATAGCTACGGCATGGTTGGAATAGGTTAAACATTTGGATTAAGCCCCTAAAAGATGGAGACGCAGAGTGTTAGACATATTTAGAATCTTTATTTAGCTTCCGCTGTTGTGTAATGCTACCAATTGTTACAACCTTAATTTATTTATTTATTTACTAAGTAAATAATTTGAGGGTATTACAAGTCTCCCCTAATATTCCTAAAGGAAAATGGATTAAATGGGCTCCTCCTCCTTTTGGTATTTTGAAGTTGAACACAGATGGTTCTTCAAGGGGCAGCAGGTGGTGGCATTATTAGGGACTATAAGGGCTCCGCTTTGGTTGCTTTTTCTACCTTTTATTGCCCTGGTACCAACACATTTGCAGAAGCTAGAGCTTCCCTTTTTGGTCTGATGCTTTGTTACAGATTAGGCTACTCCAAAGTAGCAGTGGAGAGTGAAAAAAAAATCATTTTTTGATAGCATATGTCGACAAGTGTCCAAGTTAAACCTTTATTTATTAGTATAGATAAAACATCCAACGTTGTATACAAATAAATATTTATAAATTTATGAATTATATTCAACATATTTTTTCATATTCATATTGAATCATTTATTTAGCCCCGTATAATACACGAGTTCTAACACTAGTGTTTAGTATATTGCTATACATCCATGAGCATTAATAAAATCTATATTTTATTTATCTATTAATTAATAAATGACAATTATTTTCAACTTTGGAAGTATGATCTCCCCTTCTAGATATCAAAGATGCAACATGTTATATATCTTATACTAGCTTAGAACCTGTGTAATACATACAGGTGAAAAATATTAATATATAAAATTCTTAAATCTTTATTTATATATTTTACAGATGTAAAAATGTATTACATATACTAAGAATAGGAAACAAAATTCAAAATATGTAAAAATTAATATATAATTGAGTTTCAAAAATACGTTAATTACTATTTAATGTAATTTGACTTTCATTACTATTTAATTGAAAATAAAACTTACATAATGAGATTCAAAGTTTCTTATAATAGAAGATAATTTAAAATAATTATGTTTTATTAGTATAATTAGTAATTTTTTTTAAAATATATTATTACTAAAAGATAGAGGTGTATTTAATAAGAGAGAGGCGGAAAAAAATGATGATAATGAATATGGATGTGACACGTGGCATGAAAAAACCTTTATTTATTATATAGTATAGATATAGATTTAAAAGTCGAGTTGAGAGCAAAAAGATCGATAGGTTCTAGAATCAGACCGAGACTAGACAAGAATCACGGGTCGGGTGTTACAAAAGACAAGGCTAAAAGAGGGTGGACGACCCGGGTTGGACCGAATGTTCTCAACACATCAACAGGAAAGATTCATATCAGGTCAGGCAACCGAAAAAATATAAAAATCTATACTATATAATAAATAAAGGTTTTGATGAGACACTTTTCACTCTCTCATGCATCCTTAACTATTTTTTCCCGCCTCTCTCTCTCCTACTAATTATACAAATTTCTTTAATTGTTTTTATAATTTTTTGTTTCTCACATCTCTCTCCTATTAAATAATAATGATTTATATAATTTTTTTTATAAAACATATTTCATAAATATGTAATATGTAAATGTTTATTACTAAGTATATATATAACATGACATTTTTTCAACCCGTGTAATACAACATGTTATAAAGTTTAATTTGGATTAACATTTATCAGTTATATAAAAAAATTAATACTCAGTTAAAAAAATGTTTTAAAAATTAACTTAACAGAATTTACAATTATCACGTAATATTTTATTCAACCCGTGTAATACACAGGTTTTTAAAGATATAAATTTTTTATTATTAAGTATATAATCTTACATTTATTTAACCGTGTAATACACGAGATTTTAACGTAGTGGCTTAATAAAGCCAAACAATACAAGCGATAGCTAGGCTATTTGCTAAATAGCACTCGGTGCAACGTTTGCTTATGTTCCGCCCTATGGATGGTCCTAAAACTTGAATAAAATATGTTGAAAATTGCTCCCAATTAATGCTGAAGTTACGTATGACCATGCTCAAATGAATTGATTCGTTTAATTAAATTTGGTTGATTCATTAGAGAGTATTGGCGGAGCTTGAAAAAAAATGTAAGGGGGGCCGGGATTTTTTTTCCTATCAGGGGAGGCCGAAACTATAAAATTTTTGGTCCAATACATATAAATTAATACTACTTAGCGAAAAATCGGCCGAATACGTATATATTAACACTTGTAAGCTAAAAATCGGGGGAAGGGACTCACTATCCTCCGCCATTGTTGGAGAGTTTAGGTAGGGAAACTAGAGAAGTTGGCTTAATCCATGCATTGCGTGTATGAAATATGTAAAAAAGTTATCTTGTATTCGTTTTTAACCCGAAACCCCAAAACCACAAATATAAGAGTTACGTAAAAAAATGTAAGATTAACCTAAATGTATTTAGGGATGACAATGGGTCGTAGGGTATTGGTAATCTCAATTTCATACCCGGTTGTGAAATCTTGTCTCATAACCTGCCCAATACTCGTCGGGTATAAGAAGATATCGGGTATACTCGCTAGTTTGCTAAAAAATATCTGTCAGGATTTTCAAGTACATTTCTTTTTTTTACCATTCTAACTTTTATATACTTTTTATGTATGTATAACAAATTAAAATATGATAAATTACATACAAAGTATTAGGGTTTTAGGATGAGTGACCCGTTGTGTGGGAGAGTAGAGTTGTTTAGCAAAGATTTTGCGTATGTCTTGTTTCTTGTAGATGTGTTGTGTTTCTTGTGACTAATATACTCTAGTCATACACTGCTAATTGTTAGATTACTGTTAGATTTATTTTACTTTATTACTCATTAATTTTATTTATATTTTTATCTTTTTCTTTCCCATGGAGCCGGGGGTCTAAACGGGAGCAGCCTCTCTATCCCTTGGGATAGGGGTAAGGTTTGCCCTCATCACACCCTCCCCAGACCCTACTAATAGCGTTAGCTATGTGTGGGATTATACTGGGTACGTTTGGTTTGGTACATACAAAGTATAAATAATATTATCAAATACATATAAAAAAAAACTACTAGAATGAAGCATTACTAGACATGCGATAAAAAAAACTAAAATTAAAAATTTTGGGTATATTGTCCGAGTATATGGTTCGGGTAAACGGGTTTATATTTTCAGGTAATCGTGCCGGGTATCACATAATCCAGGGGTGTTCAAATTCGGATATCTAGAAATTCGGATATCCGAAATTTTCAGATAGTAAAACGGATATCTGAAACAATTAAAAAAATAAAAAATATATAAATATAATATTTTTAAAATATAAAAACAGTTGGAAAGTTTAAAAAATAATTAAATATAAATATATGTATATATATATATATATATATATAATTTTTCAGGTATTGACTCAAAACTTTTTATTTTTAAATTATAAAAACAACTAAAAAGTATATATAAAAATAGTATTTCGGATATCCAATTTTTTTTTTAAATCACTATTCGAATCCGAATCCGAAAATTCGGATATCCGAATTTCGGATAATTCGGATCCGATATTTCTAATAATTCGGATCCGAAATTTCAAATAATTTGGATCCGGAATTTCAAATAATTCAGTTTCAGATTTTTTTGAACACCCTTAACCTAATCTCATACCCGTGAAAAATTTTAAAATTAATCTCATACTCAAATAATCATCCCAATACCCAACCCGATTGTTTCGGTGGTATTTTTGCCATCCCTAAGTGTATTGCTAGGGATCATCTTAGGTCTTTGATGCTAGTCAATCTTATTGTTTTGTATGAAAAGTAATATAAACAGATGTTCGTAAACGTAAATAAATGAACGAGTCATTTATTTTTTTTATTCATATATTAAGTTAACTAGGTTTTTCCCTGAGCGCGTTGCGGTGGGGAATTCTTATTTTCATACAATGGAATACGACGACGGGGAATTCTTATTTTCATTTTAGCTATACATAATACTACTTTCTTTTTATTATCATCTTAAAATGGTAAAAAAGAATTGGTCATACAAAGTAGTTAAATACAGAGGTTCATTTAAATAGTGTGATAGACTAACAACATTATAGTAACGATATCCCAAAACATTTGTTCATTCAAACAATTTTGATCAGAGATAACAGTTGATCCAAATACCACCTGTAATGGCACCATAGCATATTCGCATATGGCGCCTCACCAGTCTGGATCTCCCATAACACAATTCCAAAAGAGAACACATTAACATGTAACAATATGTGATTAGATTTTTTTTAAATCACTATTTATGAATTTATAATTTAAATATATATACCTCTTCAGAAACTTTATTACCGGTATCATTAAGTAGATGAGAGGCCATTTAGGGCGAAGTTCCACGAAGTGCACCTGAAACCAAAGTGTTGGACTTGATCTTCGATAGTCCAAATCACCGACCTGCATAAAGTAGTTAATTTGACACCAAAAAAAGCAACAAATAAACATCTTTAGTTCATTGAGGTAATGAATTTACAGTATAATTAACACAGTTGGTTTCCTTAAGGTGATGACGATTTTATCTTTATAACAAATTAGTAGTAGGAATGAATTTCGTGTTATAATACGGTACAAACATATGCAGGCGAGTAGGATAGAATACATGATTTCAAAATGAAAAATAAACAACTTGCAATTCATGAGTGTAGGTAAATTTAAAGACATTAGACTAATAGTTACCAAATTTTTTATAACAAATACTTTTAATAAATAAATAAACAATTTACATTCAAAAGGAAGACACCAAATTTTAATTCATAGAAGAAGACAATAAAAACTACCTTGAAAGGAACCACCAAAGGCTGAAGTGTTGCAATTCTGTCTGGTTCAATTCAAAACACACTTCATATTTACACTCAGATTAGCAAGAACTCATACATAAATAATAAATACACACATACGCATAAATATATCTGTGTTGTGATTATATTAATTACATATTTCATCTCAGAAAAAAAGAGTTTAAGTTGATGTATTTTTTTCAATATCAACGCAATGCATGTGAATTAAACCACACTGAGTCATTGTTACTAACCATCTGCAACTTTAGCTAGTGTTAAAGGAAGGCATTAATCCAAGTTTGACTTTAGCAAGTGTAAACCCAAATCCACATAACACAATTAATCATAGTCTAATGAAGAATTCATGATCTGATAGATACAACATTTAACATATTTTGCAATCTAAAATGTTACCATACAGCCTGCAATGCAATTTGACCTGTAATATGTAATCTGACCTGTTACCAAAAAAATCCAACCTGCATTACCAACAAAATACAACTTGCAATCTGACCCGTTAAATAACGCAAAGAGTAATCAAGAAAATGCAACCTGACCTTTGCAATTTGACTCGCTACACAGGATGATTATTTGTTTCTGTTGGTATATTTGCATCCAGAGAGAAGTTAATATTCAAAAGCTTTCAAGAAGGTCAAGAGATGAAAGACAATAGTCAAATGCGGGTGATTATAGTGATAAAAAAAATGCAAAACAACCTCGGTCAACTGCCTTCAAGTCGTTTGGTACACAGTGAAAAAACTCAAAAGATTTATGGGTAACTTGAAGGATCAACAGGTATTGAGGGATCATTCCAATTCATTATTCCATTATACTAAACTTACCACCAACAAATCCCCTTAAACGCCAAATCAAACACTAAACTTACCAGATCTGTCGAAAAAAGCATGGCCATTCACTTCGTCGGAACCCTAAATCAAAGCCACCATCTCCACTATCTTCTTCGTGCTCCTGTGGATCACAAAACATCCAATTATTTTTTTAAAAAAAAAAGCAGTAAACATGTTTTGTATTATTAGAACATACCACACTAAAAAAACCTAGAACGACGAAACCTAATCAGGGTCAAGGAAAGGCAACCAATTTTGATCCATGGTGTGAAAAGCACGTGTATAAGGGAAGAATCTATATACAAACCCCGTTGAAGGCAACCAGACGCAAAACCAGTTCCGGTAGAGACCGCCATCAAAGCGCTACCACCACCGCGACCTAGGAAATACTGGGGCGACGGACGATATGGCGCGACAACCGGTGAAGGGGGAAACCCTAATTTGATCCTCTGGTGTGAAAAAAGGGAAAGAAAAGTGCATTTTGGTTCTCTGGTGTGAAAAGGAGAAAGAAAAGCTCTGGATCAAAAGCACACACCTTGTACATGCTGCATTCCATCTTGCACGTCCCTGTAGACACTATTCCTCCCCATGTCTTTTAAATAGATTAATAATTAGGAAAAAAAAATTTGTTCGTTTATACATCAACAACCTAGAAATTAATATCCACACCCTATATGAGATTACCGTCTTTGTATGGGCCTTTTCAAACTTAAATAATAATCATTTTTAAATAAAGACAGACACCATGATTGGTAATACGTTTGCCACGGGACATATATTTTTGTGGGTCGCGTGTCGATTTCAAACACATGTTTTCTCGTGTATATATTTTCTCAATAGAATTAAAGATGGTGACAGAAAGTTTCACTTTCAACCTTTTCTAAAACAGAATCAAATATGCAAAAAAATATGATTGTAACACATAAGTTGAAGATATATGAATATGTGAATTAACAAGATGTGAAATAAGATCACTTTGTCTTTCTAGGCTTTCCTCGGGTTTAACCGCCTCCCATGTATAGGGCTGTAAACGAATCTACTGTTCAGCGAACAGTTCATGAACCGTTTAACGAGAAGTTCGTTTACGTTCGTTCGTTTAATAAATGAACGAACATGAACAAGGAACTCCTTTCGATTAACTAAATGAACCAACATGAACAGAGCTCTCGTTCGTTCAATTGTGTTTGTTAACGTTCGGTAATTTATTCGTGAACGTTCATTTATTTATATTCTTCATTTATTTTGGTTTATTTATATTGTTCATTAAAGATTTTTGTATATTTTTATTTTATTTTATCTAGTCTTTTTATATTCTTTAATTTTTATTTTATTTTATCACCCTAACAATTAACTAAGTCAAGTAGGAAATCCTATTCTCATTTATGCGTCCTATTCTCATTTATGCGTCGTTCTCCTATTCTCATAACCTTCTATAGTTCTGTTCCACCAACGCCACATTCGCCAGTCGCCATCTTTCGCATCCTCTTCAGCCTTTACGGTTAGGGCTTCTAAGTTCTTAATATTTAATGCTTCTAAGTTCTCAATCATGAATCATGTAAGCTTCCCTGATTTTCATATCCCTCTGTAAATTATTTCATGTTATAAGATACAAACACGTAGCACCAGTTTGTTAGGATTTAATGATTCCAAAAGAACTAAAATTGGAATAAGCACGCTATTTCTTTTTTTAAAAATTGACGGTGAAGTACTGAAGTTAGATAACTAGTTATCAGTTCGATACATGTACATAAAAATTGATGATAAAATGAACTTATTAAATGTTCAATTCTGAAGGCATTAGGGTTGACATCAGAATTTCTAAACAAGGCTTCGTTCGGTGCGGTTCGTGAACAAATCCATTTCCTTAATGAATTAACACGAACATGAAATTTCGTTTGGTTAGTGTTCGTGAACAAGTTCAATGCTAGATGAACAAACACGGACAAAACTTCGTTCGGTTTGGTTCGTTTACAGCCCTACCTATCCGTACTGACTTGATTGTCGAAGACGGACAATGATTTTAGAAACTAAAAGTTGGCGATATCTTCTTTTTATCCAATCATATCTTCTCATTTATTTTGTATCCCTTGATTGTAGAATTCAACCCTTATTTATAACTTTCCTTGTATTAGTTTTTCCTTGCTGTATTTAAACCTTTATATTTCCTATAATTGTAATTATCGATCAATACATCAAATCCTAGTTTTTATATGGTATTAGAGTGGGTTTAGAACTGCTCGACCAAAACCCTAAAACCAGTCGTCGTCATGTCCAGCGAAAAAAAAACCACAAACAAAACTGATGGGGTCACCCCCTATGTGAACTCACCCTTTCGATTACCCTAGACAAATGCATGCTAATGATGCTTTATGAGACAACAACTACGTCGATTAGGAGCAAGAGATGGCAAACTTTCTGTTTTCCAAGAACAAAATATGGTTTATGGATGAAACGATAAAGAAACCGGAGAAGAATTCAACCGACCACATGGCATGGATGAGTTATGACGCCATGATCAAAGGGTGGTTGACTACAACAATGGAGAAGGACATTCAAGGAAGTGTAAAATATGCCGACACAGCAGCCGAGATATGGACTGATATTAAAGAAAGGTTTGGGAAGGAGCATGCACCGCGCGCATATGAGCTAAAGCAATCTCTCACTAACACCCGGAAAGATGGACTGTTTGTTTTAGCCTACTGCACCAAGTTACGAGCACCGTGGGACGAAATTCGGTATGTTCTTCCCACACCTCATTGCACATGTGATGGTTGTACCTGAAATGTTGGTAAGTGAATTAGTGAACTCGAAGAAGAGAAGAGGCTGTATGAATTCCTGATGAGATTAGATGGTGAGTTCTTTGTGATAAGGACACAAATTCTTACCCTAAAGTCGACACGCACCTTAGGAGCCACCTATCATCTCGTTGCAACATTGCAAGCCAACTCAACTGCAAAGAGATTCAACATAGAAACCGCAATATTTCAAGCCTTTAAGAGACGCGATGGTGTCTCAAACTCATAGGAAAACAAGTCGGCACCAAAAGATGGTAAACGTCCCACAAATGATATAATAAAGCATTATGACTTTTGTGGGAGAGATGGTCATTGTTAGGATTAAATACGATCACACACGAACACACACACGCAAACACGAATGCGAGAAAAACACGAACACAAGATTTATAGTGGTTCGGTCTAAACTGACCTACGTCCACTTTGCAACTAGGGTTTATATTATTTCTGTGCTCAAGGAATTACAAATACATATGATGTATATATAGAGATTAATCTAGGGTTAGTAACTTAATTTCCAAGTTAGGCCCAACCCGTGTAGAGCCCATTAGGGTCGGCTGCCCCATATGAGACTCCACACCCAACAATATCCCACTTGGAGGCTCGAACTGCGCTCCACCGACTTTCATTATCTTGTACCTCTTGTAATATTCCTTACCACTAGTTGCATCAGCCTTCTCATCAGTTAACCTGAAGGCACGTTGAAGCTGCCCCGAGCTTCAACTCATCAGTCACGACCGGTGACTCATTCTTTGTCCCTGCCTGCTCCCACTGTAACGAACCTGTTACGCTGCTGGCCTCTGAGACAACTTGAGAACTCGCACTCTCCATCATAAGCAAGTAATCCTCTGGAGAGACTTTTCCAGTCAGAATGCTAGTCTTCTTAACCCATTGTAGCTCTGGAGCTATAACTGAAACACGACCTGTGCTCCCACTGTCACGATGCCCTCTACCTGGTTTAACCTTCCGAACTCGTTCATCCTGAATCTTCACTTTGACTCTGGGTTGCTCACTTGCAAAGAAAACCCTCTTCTGCCCACGAGATTCTGTGAACCGGACTTTGTTTTCTTTCTGAATCGGGATAACCTCTCCCTCAGACGATATACTGACCATATAAAGCGAACCTCTCTTTCTTCCTCGGGCCATGAAAAGATTACCTTTAACCACCTTCCATTGACCGTTCCGAAACTTAACTTCATGTCATTGTTCATCCAACTGTCCGACAGAAATTAAGCTTTTCTTCAAACCTAGAATTACCATGACATCCTTCAAAGTCCATGAACCAGTTGAAGTCTTCAAATATATGTCACCCATGTCCGTAACCTCAAGAACATCATCGTTCACCAATCTTACCTTTCCAAAATCCCCTTCTTTCAAATTCTGCAATGCTTCACTGCTATGGGTAGCATGGAATGAAGCACCAGAATCCATCACCCATGAATCTATAGCATCCTCTACGCAACAAATCAACACGTCATCTTCTGCTTCAACCTGATTCACTTCCTTTTTTGCGTTCGGACACTGATTCCTAAAGTGTCCCGATTCCTAAAGTGTCCCGCTTCCTTACAGTTCTAACATATCACATCCTTACGAATCTTTGACTGACTCCTCCTCCTGCTCCCACTGCACCAATCTTTCCCTCTACCTCTGCCGTCAGTAACCAACAAAGTATTTGATGATTCACCTGAAATTCTGCGTCTGACATCTTCTTCCATAAGCAGGTCCCGAATCCCATCAAATGTAAACTTAGTAGCGGAACTACTAATCGATGTAACTGTTCCTGACCAACTATCAGGTAGTGAGGATAACACCAAAAGGGCTTGAACTTCATCGTCGAATTTAATGTCAACTGACACAAACGAGACAAAATTTTGTTAATGTGTGTTGTTACTGATCCACCCTCTCTCATCTTAGTATTCACCAGCTCACGGATCAAGAAAACCTTGTTTGCTGCAGACGGCTTCTCATACATGTTAGACAGTGCTTCCATCATCCCACGCGTTGTGGTCTCCTTCAAAAGGTTGTAAGCAACATTCTTTGACAAAGAGAGCGTTATCACTGCCCGGGCTTTCTTATCTAACTTATCCCAATCTGCTGGTAACATCTTTTCTAGTTTTTCCCCACTCATCACTACATCCAAATCCTTCTGACATAGTAATGCTTCAATCTGCATCTTCCACCACCCAAACTCCTTTCCATCAAACTTCTCAGTCCTCGTTTTCTCGTTATCTGCCATTGCGAACTGCAACAAACTGAAAAAACAACCCGAAAAACTGACCTCGTAGAACGTACAGACTGCCTGAAAATCACATCAACGAAAACTGGATAGAAAACAGCAGTTGTTGACTTTTTCTTGTCAAACTTAGCAAGTTGTTGACTTTTCTGGTCAAACTCATCAAGCTGTTGACTTTTCTGGTCAAGATCAGCAGGGGTACTGTAGATACGGCAATACTGTAGCAACGGTTCTATTCCGGCAGCTCTGTAGCGGGGGCAGATACTGTTCACGGCGGAAAAATACTGTTCACCGCCGGGAAACACTGTAGTGGCGGCGGTACTGTTCACGCGTCACTGTAGCGCACTGTAGCGGCGGATTACTGTTCATTGTTGGGAAACACTGTAGTGGCGGCGGTACTGTTCACGCGTCACTGTAGCGCACTGTAGCGGCGGATTACTGTTCACGACGGGGGGTACTGTTCACGGTAGCGTTACTGTTCATGCACGGGTACTGTAGCGACGTCAGTACTGTAGCGGCGAAACCCTAATATGGCGGCGGCAAACAGTCAACGGTTCGGGTGATCTGATCTCGAGCCAAAGCTCTGATACCAGTTGTTAGGATTAAAGACGATCACACACGAACACACACACGCAAACACGAATGCGAGAAAAACACGAACACGAGATTTATAGTGGTTCGGTCTAAACTGACCTACGTCCACTTTGCAACTAGGGTTTATATTATTTCTGTGCTCAAGGAATTACAAATACATATGATGTATATATAGAGATTAATCTAAGGTTAGTAACTTAATTTCCAAGTTAGGCCCGACCCGTTTAGAGCCCATTAGGGCCGGCTGCCCCATATGAGACTCCACACCCAACAGTCATAACCGTAATGGGTGTTTCAAACAGATAGGCAATCCGAAGTGATGGACAGGAAAGGGTAAACAAGAGAAGACAAAGGGCAAGGAGGCTTGTGTGAAATCGAACAAAGTCATGTTCTAGGACTGAGTAATGAGTAGTACCAACAATTTTTTAATCTTTTTTATAGGAAAGAACAACTCGGTTAAGGATGATCTACCACCCACCACGAACGTAGTAGGTAAAGCTAAGCAAGGTAATAAATGAGTTGTTGACTCAGGAGCAACCGAGCACATAACTCACAGTTAAAAGCAAAATAACAACATCCATGAATTTCCTGTTACCTACCAAATGGTTACTAAATACTCGTTGAGAGAAGGGGAACCTATACCTTACCTAATGGGATAAAAATCAATGAGGTCTTACATGTTCCCAAATTTACTTGCAATCTTTTTTATCTGTTAGTTGATTATCAAGGGACCTTCAATGTGTTATAACCTTCTTCCATGAATTTTGTGTTAGCTGAGCTAGCGTTCTAGGATGGGAATGATGGGAAGCGAGAAAAAAACAATGATAACCATAGTTGATGTATGGCACAAGAGATTGGGCCATGCTTCACATGACAAGCTTTCACATTTTGATTTTCTTAAGAATATTTCATTAAAGACTAGAAATGCAATTTGTGAGTCTTGTGCTAAGGCAAAACACATCATGGTTACCTTTTTCCCCTAGCTTTATTAAAACCAAGGATTGTTTTGAGCTCTTACATTGTGATATTCGGGGAAAATACTGAACACCCTCCCTCTCATGTGCAAACTATTTTTTAACCATCGTGGACGATTATAGCCGATCTATCTGGGTATTCCTTCTTAAACAAAAATATGAATAAAGTAATTATTTGATTAATTTTTATAAAATGGTTAAAACACAGTTTATGAAAAAGATTAACATAATTCAGTATGATAATGATGGGGAGTTTACCTTGAACCACTTGACTAGCTTCTATGCCGACCAAGGAATCTTGTTGGAGACTACTTGTCCACATACATTGCAACAAAACGGTGTAGTGGAGCAAAAACACCGACATTTACTTGAAACCACCTGAGCCCTTAAGTTTGAAGCAAAGCTACCCACAAAAGTTTAGGGTGAATGCATCCTTACAGCTACGTATATTATCAACCGTTTGCTTCTAAAGAGACTGAAAATAAAACCCCACTTGAAGTCATGTTTAATCAAAAACCTAATTTCGAACACATGAAAGTATTTGGATGTCTTGACTACTATCGTAATATAGAAGGGGGGGATAAGTTTGAAGATAGGGAAGACAGGGAATATTTTTGGGCTATCCACAAGGAACGAAAGGGTTTACGAAACAAGAAACATCAAAACGGTTGTATCAAGAGACGTAAAATTTGTTGAATACATATTCCCTTGTGCCATGACTAACGATCTTTGAATTCCATCACTGGTATTACAAGGAACATCTTGAGAACGTGGAAGATAAAACCAATCAAGTAGAGAGTTTTGACCAAGATGAAGAAGAATCAGAAACCTTCTTAGAACAAAACTCCAATTCCGAGAAACAAACTATTCTCGAAGAGACCTCCCATATGCAAGAACCACAGGCTACAGTTGAGGCTGAAAATCTCAACTTCAACAGAAACAATGATGAGCCTATCAGAGAAAGGAGAAACAGTTCCCGCCTAAGACACCTGGAAGTGGTGTAGGGAGGTGAGAGGGGGATTAGATTCATCTAATTCAAGGAGTTGTGTCGGGTTTTTGATGGTACATCTTGGTCTAATGAGCCGGATAGGTGGACGTAGGTGTTGGATGGTGGCGAGGTATTCATGGTAAAGGAGGTTCGTATGCACATTTATTCGATTTTGTTATCGGATGGGATATCACCTACAGGATGTAATCGTTTTGTTTCGAGGAAATTAAATATTTGGCTTGGTGGATTATTCTTAATCGAATTCCAACGAGAGTCAATTTGTTAATAAAAGTTTGGATGTTCCTTCTTTGTTATGTCACAAGAGGTGGAATCGAAGGATCATGTCTTTTGATTGTGCGACTTAGCTTCGAAGACATGGTGTACGATCGAAAGATGGTTGGATATGAGGCCACTTTCTTCAAAACTTCCCTCAGATCTTATGGATTGGATAGACTCGATGACAGCTGCAAAAAAAGAAGCGATTGTTGATTGAGGGTTTTGTCATGACAACTTGGTGGACCATTTGGAGGTACCAGAATGATACTACTGTCGAGAATATTAACAAACTTGGTGGACCATCTTTGATTCCATAGTAAGTTACTCATTTTATGGTTTGTTAATAGAAATAGAAAAGCAAACATTGTATGAACGAAGTGGTTACATTACCATTTATTATTTGTATCTTATGTAATTGTTTGTTTTTCTCTTGTCTAACAACTTGCTAGGCAGTGAATTATAAAAAGTCCGGCCGTTAAAAAAACTCGTAAGACTATTGCAAAATTAGCAAAAGATTTTAGATGTTAGTAAAATTTAGTAGCAATTACCCTTTTTTCCTTTTTTTAGTAGTAGACTAGCAGTGAATACTGGCTTTAATTATTTCTACTTTGTTGTTGCAAACAGTGACAGAGCTTGAAGAAAAACAATTGGCTATCAGGGGGGCTGAAACTGTAAAATTTTCGCCCGAACACGTATAAATTAACACTACTGAGTGAAAAATCGGTCAAATACGTATAAATTAACACTACTGAGCGAAAAATCGACGGTGAGGGACGGGACCCCCGGGCCCTCACTATCCTTAGCCCCTGGTTGCAAAATTCCATGACACGTAGGAAGTGGGAGAGGTGGCATTTTCTTGATCCCTAATCTTATCTCACGTTTTCTATGTGACTTTGTTACTTTTAGTTTAATCAATTTGGTCATGTAAATAACTAGTAATTTTACCCCGCGCTTCGCGGCGGAGTGCGGGCGTTTTTTCTCCACATAACACGGTATGAGTTTGGTCGTTATCGTTTCGACTTGTCAAAAACCATAAAAGCGAACACCGATACGGGATACAATGCTAACGATGTTGTTCGTTCATAAGTAGGTGGGTTTTTCACGGCACCTAAACGGTAAAGGCGCTCGCTACAGCGTACGACACAAATAAAATACACTGGATTTTGAATACAAAAACGATTTTAAAGAATTTTATTCCGGAATGCTCACAAAGAAAATCCAAAAACAGCCGCAAGTTCCCATTTTAAAAAAAAAGGTAACTACCGAAAGTTAGCATAGAAAACAAAATTAATAGAACAAACGTGTTAAACATATATTATAAGGGTTCAAAATGAAATAATACCCTCACTTCGCGGCGGGAGCGTGGTTGTTTTTTCCTCGCATTACGAGGAAGGAATTTGTTCATTGTCGGTTTCGCTAGTCGAAACCCATATATAAAAGTAATACCAAAACACAGGCAACGACGTTGTTCACTCATAAGCGTGTGGGTTTGTCACAACTACTCAACGTTAATGTCGCTTGCAATAGCGTAGGATATAAAAAAAAAGCATACTCGATTTTAATACGACCCCGTTCAAAAAAAGTTATGCCTGAACATTAAAAAAAACAAAAATAAGACGCGCATTCTGTTTTTTTTAGTTAACGAACGAAAGCTATAAAAAAGATATTAATAGCAGGTTAAAAGCATTAATTATATGTATTAGAAGGTGTTACAACGGAAATTAGAAAGAAAAAAAATATTTGCCACGTGGACCACTTAGAGGTACTTACGCGCAACGTGACGTGGTAGCAAAACAGAACCTTAAAGTGAAAGGAAAAAAAAGAGAAAAATGTCAAATGAAAAAGTAAAAAAAAATGTGAAAAATAAATTCCATCCCTTGGAATCGAACCTGTGCTGATGGTAAGAATAGAGTTTGTGGAGGGCTTCATAACCAGGTGAACCAAATGGAAGTTGGCTTAACATTTTAGAAGCTATTCTTTTAACATAAACAGAAGTTTGGGGTTAATAAAAAATCACGTGGGTGAACCATAGGGAGGTACTGTACATCGCAATCGCAATCTCTTTTAGAAGGGTTCTATAATTTATTTTATTGATATGCAAATTTGAAGTTGAGGGTGAATAAATAAAACCTTCATGAAAAACATGATACCCAAATCTATAATTGGCATTTAAGAATTAATCGAAAGCCAAAATGAAAATAAATAAATAAGCCACAAATTTTAGCCGAACAATACTATACTTGGAGATTTAATGGAATTTCATCTTTATCTCACAAGTTGTATTTTATAACATAAGCAGAGAGGTTTCTCTACGCGCGTCACACAACGATTTCAAAATATCCAAATGCATAACAAAATGAACAGAAAACCTAAAATTAGTTTAAAGAGAAAACAAAAAATTTTAAAAGTTAATAATTAAACAAACAAACAAAAAAGTTCAAAAACAAATAAAAACTAAATAATTTGAAAAAGGAAAAAGGGAAAAAAAAGAAGACGTAATTCGAGGGGGTTGCAGGAATCGAATCCGGGTAAACCTAGCAAGGGGAGGCGGGACTCCACACATTTAACCAACTCCATCAAATACTTCTTTGGTACTAAATATGAACAAAATAACATTCACGAAGGAAAAAAGAACTCTTTTTAAAAAAACATGAAACAACAACAACCAATCATAAATCACCACATGACACGGCGGTCCAATAAGGTGCAAGAATTGTTACTAAGGGTTTTCAAATCATATAGATATAATATTAATACTTTATTAAAATATTTATTTTTCTATTAGGATTATATTTAAATTTGAAAAACCACATATATTGTTCTAGAAAGTGGTGTGGTCGCTTGTTAGAACAAATGTTATGAAATTTAGTAAATTTTAAAAAATTGTCCAACACACTTTGAATTGTCCAAAGATGCTTTTTACATTGGTATCCCTAGAAGTTGGACACTTAAGCTCCATATTGGATCCTTATTGTAACCGTTATGTTATAAAATCTTTGTCGTTGTCGTTTAGTGTATGGTCTCATACAAGCCACGTTTTATTTCTAAAAATTTCATACATTTTTTTCTAAAAATTTTATACGTGAGGTTGAGCCAACTATACTAAACTCTTATCTGTTCTATAGAGAAAGAAAGAAAAAAAAACACAAAATAAGAATTGTAGATCCCAAGTTGAAAATCGGTTGCAAAAATCATGACACCAAATGCAAGCGTCGGTTGATGCAAGTCGTGGAGCATGGTAGCTGTTGTCTAGAGGCTGTCAACGGTGAACGGTGGAAGATTGAGCGGGTTGGGGGCCAAAACGTTCCAACTAAGCCAACATAGGTGGTAATAAGGTTGTACTAATAGGAGAGGCAACATCTACAATCACGGCTAGCGTGTGGAGGATGATGAATGGCCAGGGTTGGCTCAACTTTTTTGAAGGCCCAAATCGAATTATAAAATCATGACATTTTTCATAAAAAAATTCAATTTTTTTATTAGAATCGTAACATATGAGAATGTCAAAAATCATTCTTGGAGACTCTAGAGTATCACTAACCCACAGGTTATAGATGAAGAGTAGCCCGTTGTAAAACATGTCGGGTTTACTGGACTCCCATTTTACATATAATTGAATATTATCTCACTAAGTCACTATCCCACAATTGGAACAGGCCTTCAAAAATCTTCCTTTCATGCATTTTTGGGCTTTATACCAACTTTTAATGATAACAATCACAAATAGACATAGTGATGAGATTTATTTTAATATCCACTTAAATAATATATAACACTTCATTAACTTTTTGTTTTTTATCTACAATTTAAACATTTAATCATTAATATTAGTATGTTAACTCTCAGCTGAATGCGAGTAAAGAAACGGTTGTTCCTTTCTAGGGTTTTCAACAAGGTGAGATCGGATCGACTATGATATCAATGGAAATTTCGTGATATGGATCGTTATATACCTAATGTTCATCGGGAACTCGCTAGAATAAAAGGACAACCGGGTAACCCTGACTTTCAAAATTTGAAGAAGGTAACCACGTCCATATTTGCAACGAATTTCCCTCATGATTTGAAACCAATGAAATACGTAGGAGGTGTGAAGTTTGGGGTAGCGTAGTTGATGTATTAATCTCAACCAGGCTAACAAAGATGGGAAGTAAGCTTGGATTTGTTCGGTTTTTAATGGTTGGTGATATTGATCTTCTGATCAGTAATATTAGAACGATTTGGATTGGAAATTATTAACATCCGTACACTATCACTAACTACAAATTGGTCTAATATTTCCCCGCAAACTAAGCGCGGGAGCGATTTTGTATGAAATATATGTAAAACACATAAAACTTAAAAGATAGTTGGTCTTCATCTTCTCTCGTTCTCCCCTCCCGACATCCGCTTACTGTCGCCATTCTTGCAGTGTCGCCCGCCTTACTATTGTCGCCTACATGCTAGTGTCGTCGCTTTACTTTGGCGACATTAATTAGCTAATGTCGCCAGACGGGTTTTAGGTTTTTGTTCCCCTGTTCTTTTTTCTTCCCCCCCCCCCCCCCATTGTGTTTGAAATACCACAACCCTCGCAAGATACGAAACCGAAAGCTCTGTGGCTTTCGCGAGGTACTCGTTGCCGGAGAACCGGTCCATACTTGTACGGCGGCGGTGACGGGGAAGAGCTGCGTAGGCTTGCCTTGCGGTGGCAGTAGCAGCTTGGTTGACGGCGGATCTTGGGTTTTGGCGGTGGTCGGAGGCGGCAGCTAAGGTTTGTGATGGCGACAGCTAGGGTTTGTCATGGTTGCAGAAGTCGCTGTGCGCTGCCAGGTCAGTCGACTAGGGAGTTGCGAGTACTCGGCCTAGGCGGGGAGTAATCAGACATGATAAATTACAAATAACTTAACTTTTGAGAAATTATATATCTGTCAAATATCATAAGTGTACTAACATTTATAACAAAATACGTGAATATCAATATAAATAAAAAAGATACATGTTTAAATACTAAAGTATTTTAAAAGGTGATATTCATTATTTAATATTATAGACATAGTAATCATTTAATTCTCGTTTTCCAATGTATCTACGTGAAAAACAGTGAAAATCCAACAAGAATCGGTGAAAAACAACGAAAATCGATGAAAAACAGCAAAAATTTGAGTTGACCGAGTTGAACCGATTCCGAGTAATGTTAACCAAGTTAAAGAAAAGCGCCTCAACACACTAGCGAGTATTGAGTACTCGCCGAGTACTTGGCCGCCTAGGCCGAGTTTTACAACACTGGGGTTTGTGACGACCACTACAAAAAAGGTTACCATTAGGGACTAAAGTATCAGAGATTGATGTAACAGTCTCAAATATATGGTATCGAGGACTGATTCATCGGTTACTGATAATAATAGGGATTAATTTTTATGCGACTTATGTTAGTGACCGATAATTAGTCGCTAATATTTTTCTACCTTACTTGAGAATAAATTTCAGTTATAAATATGTCTAGGTAATATAAGGTTTTGGAGGGAAATCTTTTCGTGACTGAATTTCAGTCCCAAATACGTTTCCTCTGCAATAAAAAAATGGCGCAAATGTATAGGCAACTGATCTTCACTCTCTAATATGGAGGAAACATATTAGAATCTAAAAATCAATTCTAAATATTCAAAAAATGGGTCAAATTAGGAACCGATATTTAATCTTGTACCCCTTTTATACTTGAAAGGATTAAGGACTGATTTTCACTATCAAATTATTTGGTTCAAGTTCTACAGTTTTAAAGAAAGTATATATCGGAGACTGAAAATTAGTCCCAAACATCCTGTAAGGGACCTTATTAGTAGCTAAAATTTAGTTTTCTAAGAGTTCTGTAGATGAAATAATTAGGGAATGATATTCAGTCTCCAATATTCGATACATATTCTACCATTTCAATGAATTATATTAGAGACTGAAATTCAGTCCAAACAATTTTTGTTAGCTGAGACCGTATTAGGGATTGATATTTAGTCTTGAATACATTTTTAATAGGAAATGATTAAAGACTGATTTCCAGCTTCTTATATGTCGTCGTCAATTCAACCATTATTGACTAAAGTATCAACGACTGATGTATAAATTCAAATATGTAGTATCATCCAAAAGACTTTAAAACTGTCATCTTTCTCCAACATAAGATCAAAAACCTGCCTTGCTTTTGTAACTTTAACAAATGGTTTTGACTTTTGACCAAATACACAACCAAAGTCAATTGACCAAATAATCAAACCTAAAATTGACCAAATTGAATAAAAATCAAACTAAAATCCAGATTCACTAGTTCATACATCCAAAATTCATAAAAGCATGAATTTATAAAAGCATTAAGTAGATAAAAGCAAACTATAGATTGTTGAAACATACAGTTCAACAGGTTGATCGGCTGGCCTAGCTGTGCCAAACACAAAGTGGTTGATAAAGAACTCAACATCCTCGTCGTCCTCGACATCAATCGGGAAATACACTAATGAGTTTACATTCACATCACAATTGGCAAGACATGGGAAATTAAGTTTGAAGCTATGCTCTAAACCTAAACCTAGTGTGGTTTTCATAACATCATTCAACACCGAAATTGATGATAAATTGGAAGGCAACTTTATATCCCGTTTCACGATTGAGCCTCCCACGTACTTATAAACGTCGAGCGTAGACTCCTTAAATTCAAAAGAATGTACAAATGACACTCCGCTATAAAGCGTCACTTCAAACTCCCGCTCCGATGACCGCTTGTTGTTAGACTTAGACGACGACTCATTAGCTGCTTCAGGTACCTGCTAAGATCAAAGCACCATTAGTCTCACCGCAGGAGGGGGTCTCCTGATATCAGCCTCAGACTTGAGAATAAGATAACAATTCTTTGAAGGTGATAAGGAATTATGGAATGAGAGTTGTGAAAGGTAGAGTGAGAGTGTGAGAGTGAGTAGTGAAATCGGACTAGGGATTTAGAAAGCCCAAGCCCTTCTTTTGTACCTGAACCTGTCTCCAGCTTCATACCATATGTGGGGGTATCCCTTTCTCTTTCCTTTCCCTACAGTAAGCCCTTTTCGTTTTTGGTGTAAAGGGTCAAGGTCTCCTAAAGAGATAAAGATCCATTTTCTCAAGACTATGAAGACACATTGCCTTCTAGTCTTGAATCTTTGGAGATTCCAAATCGGTCACTATCACTTGTGCCACGTCACCCCGTCGTTTGGGAGACTTGGCTTCTTGGTTCTGCTTAGTACGTGTGCTTCGTGTACGAAGTCGTGCTTCGTGACCATACCCACGTCATCACTGAGGAAATACTAAGAGATAAAATTATGATTGACGTACAAAAACTTTCTAGTTTTGCGTATTAAATTAATAAAAATATTTGCTAATAACTTATCATATCCTTACAAACAAATAGTTTATGTTGGGCCATTTTCTATTAATTATTTTTCCCATGGGTTGTTACACCTTCAATTTGGGCATACAAGATGGGCGATCACTGATATGCCCTAAATTATACATGTTTTGCATGCATAATAATCCCCATATTATGGTATTAATCAAACAAAAGCCTTGCAAATGATACTTAATGCGTTAATATTTCACAATTGCAGGTTATTCGCTGTCCCAAGATAAACAGAGCTAAAGCCAGCTTAAAACATGAAGAAATCAAGCTTTTGGAGGACCAAACCCGAACATTGACCCCCAACAAGTCAAACCAGGTCAGAGGAAGTCAACACAAGCAGCTAAAAGACAAAACAGGAGGCAAGGAAGGGATGCACGGCCGTGCATCCCATTGCACGACCGTGCAAAGCCCAACTTGCTCTCCAAGGGACCAGTACACTGTCCCGTGTACCCTGTTTGATTCCGGAGGTGTTTGCACGCCCGTGCAATCTAATGCACGGCCATGCATTGCTCATTTTAAGGCCTATAAATAGATGGATTGAGTTCTTCATTCCACACACCTCAATACACCCATCCACACCTTACAACAACCATCCATGCCTCAATTGAGAGCGTATTTCATAGTTAGAGTAGAGAGTAGTGAGCAGAGGGGCTCTTCCTCCTTGTTCCGCAATAGGGGAGCTTACGAAACGCAGTGTTATGCTAGTTAGTATGGCCATTCGTGGCTAAACTTATTGTATTGATAGGGTGAAGATGAAGTTTGGTGCATGTTAATGTTTAAACGTATCAATCCAAGTGATGTGTTTACGTCTTTAACTATTCTTCCTTAAAACCACCATTTTGGTGGACTTTTATTATTGTTTAAATCCGTCTTTATATTTGTGAGTGTTCTTAGTTTTAAAGTGTAAGATCGTAAAACCTTTTTAATCAAACTTCTTTTAAAACTTGTACGTCTTTATATAAGCAGAGATTGATAAGCCAAGGCTTGGTCAACAGTAGTAAGGTCGTACGTCTTTATACGAACTTATTATGCGACCAAGAATTGGTGAACTCATGTTGGGAATGGTACGTCTTTATACTTGGTCCGATTGCTACACCGCCTCCCGGTGAGCAAAATATAATCACCTATTTAACTCTAATACAAAGCATTTTACGTTCGATGTTTTAAACCAACCTGGAAATGACCATTCGAAGGGTTGAGGGTAATTGTTGTCCTTAACGGGAGGCACTACCACATGTTAAATCTTTTAAATTTGCAAATCAAATGTCGTGAGAACGAGATTCTAGCAGTGACCAAGGCCACACATTTGTAGTAGTTATATCACTTGATTAGTCAACTTAACATTATCACGTACCATGCGGATTCGAAACCCAAAACAATAATATTCGTAACCTGATCATTTCTGACTGTTCGTTACATTTCTGTTACACACTTCACGCACGTTTTTACTTTTCTGTTATTTACTTTAGCGTCATTTACCTTTCTACTTCACAAGCACACAAAACTCACTCACTAATTAAACCGGCTAAACGTTAACAAAAGTTGAGTATTGGAATTCGACCGTGTCCGTTGGTTCGATACTTGGTTCTTACCTAAACTATATTACGCTGTGATAGGTACACTTGCCTATTGTGTGTGTTTTAAGTTTGAGTATTTATCGTTTTATAAATTTAAAACCTGATCTTGTGAAACCATTTCTAAAACGAATATACATATATATTTATATATATATTTTAATTTACTTCTCACACGACACGTCCAGTTTTTGGCGCCGTTGCCGGGGACACGGTGATTTCAAGAAAAATTCGAGTTAACAGATTAGCCTTTTTATTTTTATGGTTTGTTTTGATTGTTCTTTACAGAAACTTTCATGGATGACAACTACGAGAGTTGTTATGGAGGATACCAACACAACTATGAGTACCACTATTCAGCGGTTTGGTGTGAGATATGTGGGGAAGCCCACTACACTCAAGATTATTATCACTATCAAGGGTATTCCACAGATTTTCACCAACCCTACTGGCAACCATATGAGGAAACCACACCGCTCCAAGAAATTCAACACTCAGCTCTAGATTCTGACTCATGGACCCAGGAAATCTGTTTCATCATTTGGAAGAAATTAAGATTCAAATCCTAAAGAGCTCTCCAACTGAACAACAAGTGTTTCGTCATTTGGAAGAAATTAAGGTTCAAATCCTAAAGAGCTTTCCAACTGAACAACAAGATGATCTCTTCAAAGTCCAAGAATCAAAAGTTATAGCTCCAACATCTCTAGTAGGATTAAGTGACTATAAGGAGCAACAACCTTCCAGCTTCACAAGCATGGATCAGTCGGAAGTGAGACCGGATGATTCAGAAGAAAGGGTTATTACAACTTTACAATCACTTCTTGACTTCTCTGAGAGGCTGGAAGCTAAAGCATCAAAGGAGTTAGAATAACGGATCTCTAAATAAGAACTGGTGGGAATCCTCAATATGGAAGCACAAGAAGGATGTACGGAACAGTCTGGAGTTCCTGTCACTTCAGAGACGACATCATATGAAGAACCAGATTGAAAGACCAACATCCAGGAGGAGATTATGCAGGAGAATGTGATCACCAACAAACAAATGACAATGGTGGTACCTTTCCCAAGCATATCAGTGAATCATTCCATGAATCACATAAGCCACAGGATAGGGCACATCACTCTAAGGACCACTTCTCATGGAGGAAGAAACGTTCATCTAACGAAAATTACGTGAGAAAATTATCATACCGGGGTGACCTTCTCCTTCACTACATGGTTTTCTTGAAGTTTGGCCTAGGAAATTTCAAATGGTGGTGGCGTGATTTACTTACACCGTTTTCTTTAGCTGCTCTTCTATAGAGCATTCTAAATTTGGCAGGTTTACCAAAATTTTCAAAACTTCAAATCTATCCATCCAAACTAAAATTAAAACTAAAAATAGACTTCTAAAATAAATAAATCAATGATTCATCCGTTTTAGCACTAAAAAGTTGAAGGTATAAAAAAATATAAAATTGAGGAAAATTTTTTATTTGTGAAATTTAGCCACTTAATGGGGGAATTTGGCTCGGACCACTAGGACAAACTGTCTACGACGTTTGCCACAAGATCTGGCTCGTTGAAACCTTTCCGTCCCCTGGTTGGGGGGCCCTCTAACTCCAAACGTAGCTCAAGTTATGACCGTTTCAAGTTTGAACACTTTTTACCCTGTTTTTGTCTGTCTAGCTGGTCCAGGATGTACTAAACTAATTCCTGGATCAACTTATTATCATTGTACGCATAGTTATCAAATGGGTTGGATGAACCTCTCCATATTACAAACCACCCATTTGACAGATTATTCCACCAATAGCACTGAATTAGAAATTCACAAAGCACGTACGGGTCCGGCCAACGACCCTTAAATAAACGTGGCGCTTCCGGGAGGCAACCCGATGATCATGAATAAATTGAGAAGTTGGTGCATACGGAAAAAATCATGGATCTCAGGTTTGGTTTTTCCAAATTTAAAGTTTCTTTTACTTCAGCCCTTGGGTATGCCTTCTCGATACTAGGACCTTAGTAGCTTAACTACTACCTTTTATTTTCCTTGTCTACTTTTATGTTTTCCTTTGTGTGTCAGGTAGAATAACATCACAAGATAGCTCCGCCACTTCTTTGAGGAATCATATTCCATCTCTACAACCTAAGGAATCAATCACCACATCAAATTTCTTTGAATTCCAATGAAGTCTTTGAAGCAACGTGTTGACAAACAGCTGATAGGCACAACCTGAGAGCAACAGTAAGTTTTGACCTTAGGTTATACACCGAATAGACCGGGGGAGTACCAATTTCTTTTCCCTTAAAACTTCATGCATTTAAATTCATACATAGCATTTCATTACATGCATTTGTACATTGAGGGCAATGCAAATTTTTAAGTGTGTGGTGGGGAATTAGAGATTCAAGACTACTTGTAACCTCAAAGCAGTAAAATTTCAACTTGTGATTTTCTACCCATTAGACTAAAACGTTACAAAAACCTACCTTTTGTAAAACCCGAAAAATTTTCAAAATTTTAACCCTAATATTTAAAACCTCTTTGAGTTCGCACCTAATTAAATAAAATGAATACATGGCAAGTAGAAACAAATGAATATTATGCATAGCGATTCCCTAAACCCTATCCCATCCGTTTTCATGTGAGGAAAGTCAAGCTTATTACACCGCATCAAGTTTTTGGCGCAATATATAATTATTCGCATGCTCTTTCGTTTGACATTAGTGAGTGTTTTTCGATTGAATTTTATGCATAATTAGAACTTGTGTGACTTATACATATCAAGACCATGAACTAGTAGACGTATGAACGTGATTGAGGCACCTAAGACTTTATTACTTTTATCCTTAACCCAAAAATCCCAAAAATATAATCCGCCTAGATAGCCCTTTGAGCCTTAGCCGTTTCTTTTCTACTACCCACAATTATCACCCAACCAGCTATTCGTAAACACCAGTTATTGGCTAACTGTCTTCAAAAATGGAAAAATTATCCTATGTCGTTATTTCAAGTTTATTACCATTGAGGCAACTTTGGAAAAAGTCTGTTTTACTCAAAAGAATTGGAATATACAAGAAGGTGGATGTATTAGGAAGAAACAACCGAACCATCTGCAAGGAATTTATGAAAATATTATTTCAAGAAAATTGAGGAAAAAGAATTGTTGAAGAAATTGTCTTGATACAAAATATATATATATATATATATATATATATATAGAAAAAGGAGAAAATAAAAAGAAAGAAGTTGGTCTTTTACCGGTTAGACCTTAAAGAGCTGGATATGTATTCGTTTGATTTCAATTTGCTTTCCTGTATTCATTTCGCAAAGCCTGAATTACCATCCGAACTCCGAGAGAAGGATTTCAAAGCAACTAGTGATTTAAGAAAACGGTGGCGCATGCAAGAACAAGTGCCACCATTCTGCGGCTTGTCAAAAAGTGCCGCCAAAGAATAGCCAAAAGATACGGAAAATATGTGAAGTGTGGCAACTGGAGCCATGTTGACAAGTGTAGCAAGAATCAAACTTATTCCCAAAATGAGTATAAGCATCTAATCAAAGTAGGAGCTATTAGGCTACAAGCCGAAAGAACTATACGGAGAGGCAGCAATGTGTATTACGCAGTAAGGGAAGAATTGACACGGATGAGAGATCTTGGTCTTGGAAATCTGACCATAAATGAGCCCTCATATTAGTTATACCCTCATGATTGAGTACTATAGAGGGACCCATTAGTATTTTTCATCTTAAGCCAGGAAGCCGTAGCTGTGTGTTTCACGGTAGCTGCAGCCCTTTAAAACCCTTTTAAATTCCATAAAACCCAAAAAGATTTTCACTTACACTCTTTATTTTTATTTTAGCCACATTACAACCCTTTTAAAGTCCTCTTGATTCATGCATACTACTTAGTTAAGTGGTTGAGACTTGATTTGCACACAAGCTTATGACCATTGCATAATTCAATTCGTACTTGAGTGTTCCACTTAACTTACATTATCCATACATATATAACCCTAAAGTTGAGTGAACATTGTGAGAAGTGAAAGTTTATGCATAATTGAAGCTCTAGTAGGCTTGTCATGGATTCCATCATAGAAAAACGCAAAAATAGAATAATCAACTCATGAGTTATCCCGGAGTTCCAACCACTTGGAGCTCCCTTACCTTTGTAAAGTTTTTAGTTATGTGTCTGATCATGCATGAGTTTGCTTGAGGGCAAGCAAAGTCTAAGTGTGGGGTATTATGATATGCCCTAAATTATATATGTTTTGCATGCATAATAATCCTCATATTATGGTATTAATCAAACAAAAGCCTTGCAAATGATACTTAATGCGTTAATATTTCACAATTGCAGGTTATTCGGTGTCCCAAGATAAACAAAGCAAAATCCAGCTTAAAACATGAAGAGATCAAGCTTTCGGAGGACCAAACCCAAGCATTGACCCCCCAAGAAATCAAACCAGGTCAAAGGAAGTCAACACAAGCAACTAAAAGACAAAACAGGAGGCAAGGAGGGGATGCACGGCCGTGCATCCCATTGCACGACCCTGCAAAGCCCAACTTGCTCTCTAAGGGACCAGTACACTGTCCCGTGTACCCTGTTTGATTCCCGAGGTGTTTGCACGCCCGTGCAATCCAATGCACGACCGTGTGTTGCTCATTTTAAGGCATATAAATAGATGGCTTGAGTTCTTCATTCCACACACCTCAATACACCCATCCACACCTTACAACAACCATCCATACCTCAATTGAGAGCGTATTTCATAGTTAGAGTAGAGAGTAGTGAGTGGAGGGGCTCTTCCTCCTTGTTCCGCAATAGGGGAGCTTACGAAACTCAGCGTTATGCTAGTTAGTATGGCCATTCGTGGCTAAACTCTTTGTATTGCTAGAGTGAAGATGAAGTTTGGTGCATGTTAATGTTTAAACGTATTAATCCAAGTGATGTGTTTATGTCTTTAACTATTCGTCCTTAAAACCACCATTTTGGTGGGCTTTTATTATTGTCTAAATCCGTCTTTATATTTGTGAGTGTTCTTAGTTTTAAAGTGTAAGATCGTAAAACCTTTTTAATCAAACTTCTTTTGAAACTTGTACGTCTTTATACAAGCAGAGATTGATAAGACAAGGCTTGGTCAACACTAGTAAGGTCGTACGTCTTTATACGAACTTATTATGTGACCAAGAATTGGTGAACTCATGTTGGGAACGGTACGTCTTTATACTTGGTCTCATTGCTACACCGCCTCCCGCTGAGCAAAATATAATCACCTATTTAACTCTAATATAAAGCATTTTACGTTCGATGTCTTAAACCAACCCGGAGATGACCATTCGAAGGGTTGAGGGTAATTGTTGTCCTTAACGGGAGGCACTACCACTTGTTAAATCTTTTAAATTTGCAAATCAAATGTCATGAGGACGAGGCTCTAGCGGTGACCCAGGTCACACATTTGTAGTAGTCATATAACTGGATTAGTAAACTTAACATTATCACGTACCAAGCGGATTCGAAACCTGATCATTTCTGTCATATTTACTTTCCTGTTATTTACTATTCGGTTCATTACATTTCTGTTACACACTTCACGCACGTTTTTACTTTATGTTATTTACTTTACCGTCATTTACTTTTCCGTCATTTACCTTTCTGCTTCACAAGCACACAAAATTCACTCTCTAATTAAACCGGCTAAACGTTAACAAAAGTTGAGTATTGGAAATTTTATCGTATCCGTTTGTTCGATACTTGGTTCTTACCTAAACTATATTACGTTGCGATAGGTACACTTGCCTAATGTGTGTGTTTTAAATTTGAGTATTTATCATTTTATAAATTTAAAACCTGATCTCGTGAAACCATTTCTAAAACATATATATATATATATATTTATATATATTTTAATTTACTTATCACACGACACGTCAATCACACATGGCCACGACAACGTTTTAAAGAGGCTAAAAACTAGGCATGGCAAACTGGGCGGGTCGGGCAGGTTCGGGTCACTGGTCAGAACGAGTTCGGGTTAGAACGGGTTAGGAGCAAAATGAGTTCGGGTCTAAACGGGTCGTTTTAAAAAAAACTGTTAATTTGGTTCAGAACATAAAACTGAAAAATAATAAATTAGTGTATGTTAATACGGTTTTAGATCATAATTGATAATGCGGGTGAAATGGCATACGGGGTTTGATGTTTTTACATTTTAAATTGTTTGAAGTACACGTAAAAGTGTTTTGACTACTAGTCAAAGGCATAACGAACCTTAAACTAGAAGGGAAAATCATAAAAATAATGCATGTAGTTTGTTGTGAATTCGGTAGAGGTCCATGTGGGTTAGGATCAGGGTTGATGAATTAGTTATTGGTTTGAATTGTACAAGTTTAGTTATTGGTTTGATGTGTGAAAGTTTTTAACGCATGGATGTTGCTCTCGTGCGATTATACCTTTGGTTCTTTGGCATCCTCAAATCATACACCACACTGGAAGACCATGAAATGCATATGCTCGAACCATACACGTGTATGACACAATATCAGGTTTTTTAATCGAGTGTTCCAAGAGATCACGTTTCTTGGAGACATATGATCAAACACCTTGCGTGCATCAACAATGCCTTCATTCATCGCGTAAATGTCTAACAAGTGCACTAGCCACGAATATGTCGCGATCAAACTGAAATCTTACTACAAGACCATGGACTTGCTTTCCCAGTTCACAAGACGCTAAACCAACACAACAATTCACCAGACTCGTGTAGGCGAATTCATCACTCCAACCACAACATCCAAAAGACTTTAAAATTGTCATCTTCTAACGTCAAATCTTTCTACAACATATGATCAAAATCCTGCCTTGCTTTTGTAACTTTAACAGATGGTTTTGACTTTTGATCAAATACACAACCAAAGTTAATTGACCAAATAATCATACCTAAAATTGACCAAATTGAATAAAAAGCAAACTAAAATCCAGATTCACTAGTTCATACATCAAAAATTCATAAAAGCATGAATTCATAAAAGCATTTAGTAGATAAAAGCAAACTCTAGATTGTTGAAACATACGGTTCAACAGGTTGATCGGCTGGCTGAGCTGTGCTAAACACAAAGTGGTTGATAAAGAACTCAACATCCTTGTCGTCCTCAAGATGAATCGGGAATAACGATAACGAGTTTACATTCACATAACAATTGGCAAGACATAGGAAATTAAGTTTGAAGCCATGCTCCAAACCTAAACCTAGTGTGGTTTTCACAACATCATTCAACACCGAAATTGATGTTAAATTGGAAGGCAACTTTATATCCCGTTTCACGATTAAGCCTCCCACGTACTTATAAACGTTGAGCGTAGACTCCTTAAATTCAAAAGAATGTACAAATGACCCTCCGCTATAAAGCGTCACTTCAAATTCATGCTCAGATGACCGCTTGTTGTTAGACTTAGACGACGACTCCCTTATCCTAAATACGAAAAACAAACACAACATCAATACAAATAAGAATCTAATTCCATGAAACAAAATATGGCAATTACTTTTGAGGAGATGGAGACGGCTAGGGTTTTTTGGTTTGGGGATGGTGGATGTTAATTCTATATTATCTATACTATATAATATAATAAATAAAAGTTTTTCAATGCCACGTGTCTCCTTTTTATTCATTTTCATCATTTTTCCCGCTTCTCTCTCTTATTAAATACACCTCTATTTTTTTTAATAATAATAATATATTTTTAAAGAAAATACTAATTATACTAATAACACACATTTATAAGAAACTTTGAAATCTAATTATGTAACTTTTATTTTCAATCAAATAGTAAATGAAAGTCAAATTAAATTGAATAGTAATTAACGTATTTTTGAAACCTAATTATATATTAATTTTTACATATTTTGAATTTTGTTATTTATTCTTAGTTTGCACCTGTAAAATACATTATTAAAAATTTAAGAATTTTATTTTTATTTTTTATTTTTTCCTGAGCAACACTGTGAAGTATGCTTTACTAGATTTTCAAGCATCAATAATACTTAAGATATTATTTTGTATCTAATGGGTGTGGATCGTGTCTGGTTCACAGATGACGGGTTTTGGGTTGAATTGATGAATCCATATTTGTTCATGTTAGGAAATCAACCATAAAAATAGAGACGCTTAAAATCGTATAAACTGAACATGACCCATGTAGCCCATTTAACTACATGAGTAATGGATTGTAAAAGGTTGATGAAGTTTTAAATGAATTAAAAGGGTCATAAGCGGGCTGGCGGGTTGTAATAAACTGGTTAAATAGGTTGGTGTATTAACCTTATATATATCATTTATTTTAATTTTAAACTCATTGACATTATATATTATTTTTTATTTTATTTTAAGCAAGTTGATGGGTAAGACCAACCCTAACATGACCTGTTTTATGAAATGTGTAAGAAATGACAAAATGACAATAAAAAACCTAACTATTTTCGTGACATGTTTCACGTCGTGTGAGAAATTGGCATACCTAATTACCCTCATGTATTGTTTTTCTATAAACAAGTTATGAATTTGATCTAAATTAAGGGTAATATAACCCTAGTTGCTCTTATGACTTTCCACTTATTACATATGTAGCCATTAATAAACAAAAGAATCTTCCTGCCCATTAGCAATGTATAGAGGGGCAGAATGTTGTTTGACATCCAATTTTCTAAGAAAAACAGTATTTTATATTTTGAAAACGCATACAAACGTGGGTGTGGGTGTGGGTGTGGGTGTGGGTGTGGGTGTGGTTGTGAGTATATGTTAGTGGCAATTGAACATACCTTGAGCTTCCTAAAGGAAAATGGAGATAAGTAAGAGATAGCACATCAAAGAATAAATTGAATTATTCACTTTTTCATAGTTAAAAAGTTTTAAAATATAAGAAAAGTATATGAATGTAATATTTATTTGTTTTTCATGAAATTCAAACAAAAAAATATGAACAAATTTCGATAATATACATACCTACACATGTGTAATTCATGTGTAGGTTTTTTTTACCTACATATAACCTATACATGTGTTGGAAACTATTAAATATATAAAAAAAATATGAAAAAACTAGTTCGATGGTTTTTATGTACATAAACATACATATTTGTATGTATGAAGTATAAATTTTTTTTACCATGGATCAAAAATATAAACGGTTTAAGTTTGTTCCCTTTGTTCTCGTAATATTTAAAGTGTTCTGGAACTTCTCCTAAATTATTAATTGCATTATTTATATATACATCATTTGCATCTCTCAATTGTCAAAACCTTTTTTTCCAGGAAACGTAAGTCGATTAACATATAATATAAAAAAAAAATATAGCTTTTAGTAATTGTATGTTATATCAGGAGCCCAATAATTCAAGTTTTTTTTTTTTGGTGAAAGAGTGTTTTTGATGAAAGAGTATTCTATCAAGGTCAATAAATCAAGTATTTTTTTTATTAATTAAGTTAAAATAGTTCTATTCTTTAATCTTTATCTTCGAAGTTGAAGAACCTTAACGTGTAACTCAATATTATTCTCTCTTTACTTACTCAGTTGCGACTAGGCTTTAAACTAACGACTGCTGAAAAAGGTCTTATGGACATTTGCGACCGTTTTTTACCCTCGCAATAGATTGTTTTTTCGCACTTTAGCTATTGGTAAGAAAACAGAATAGTGATTATATTATGTTTCCTTTCACCATGCAATATATTCATACAAAAGTTACAAAATCATCATACATCAAAAAAAGCTCATCATGAATATACATACTACCATCTACAAGATGTCAACCATAATACACGTTACACATCGATCACTAGTCGATTTAATCGATCTATAACTTTTATATTTGATTCAGTTGTGTATCGGAGGTCTTCTCTTGGCCAGCTAATAATCCATTCCCGTTATGTCTATGTCATCCGACAAAATATCCTCCCTTCCAACTCGTTCGTGTGTTAACTTTAGGTCTGTTTTCGGGTCCTTCTCGTAATTCTGTACATGAGAAATAAAATTATTAATCAAGAATTCATTTTTTTGTTATTTTTCGCTCGTATGCAGAAAATAAACTAACCCTGGTGGTTGAACTTGAAGGTATTGTTTTTATCATAAGTTTTCTATTTATTCCTGCAAATATAAACACAAATTGATTAAAAGAGAGAAAATTTGGACAAGCGTAAATGGTATAATAAATCAACTTAAATTTTGATTTAACCACTCTTTTATTTATCGACTAGGTTATAAACCCGGTGTACTACACAGATTGAATAAATGCAATGTTATATACTTGGTAAATATAGATTTACATACAACATAGTTTTTTAATACAAATTCTAAAAACGTTATATAGATATTTTTTAAAAATATTTTATAAAAAGAATGAAAGAAATGTTAAATTTATAAAAATGTTTTATGAACAAACCTATTTTTTAAATAAAAAATATTTTATAAAAATAGTTATAGAAATCATTATTATGTAATAGAAGAGAGAGGCGGGAAACAAAAAATTATAAAAACAATTAAAGAAATTTGTATAATTAATAAAGAGGGGCGAAATTTTTTTGCTGAAAATGCATAGGAGAGTGACAAATATTCACCAAAACCTTTATTTATTAGTGAGTACGTATGTATGTGGATATTGTTTATCTATTTAATGGGGTTGACTAAAAATTGAAAGGGCAGAAATTTCATTTAAGATAATGTGCCAAATATTGTTGTCGCTCATTTTATATGGCCGGACTAATTAGGGTTTGAAGTTTCAGCACTTGATAGAACTCAAAACAGCCGGTAATTTATACAAAAGTATAAATATACAATGACCATTTAAACTAATCTACCTTATCGAACTACATAAACTATAAGTATTAGCTAAGGAGCATCCATGTCATCTACTGAAGCTTACATGTTAACATATATATTACTAGCATATATAGATGATAGCTGTTGCATTTTATGGACCGACCCGATGGACAACGCGGCTGACCGAGCTATGACCCGTAAGAGTTACACCTAGGGCAACGAACATTTAAATCCACTTAACCCGCTTAACTGGTAATTACAAACTGTTAGCGATACGATATATATTTATATATATTCGTTAGACGGGAATTATTATTCATACTCGTTTATGAATAATAATTATATATCTTTTTAATCATTTATTAAAACATTAAAACGGGTTCGGGCTTTTATATTTCGTATTGGACTTTGGGCCAGAAAACAATTAGTAGGGTTTATGATTATTATTTAATGAAATAATCCTATCATATATCTAACCCTATTATTCCAGCCGTAAGAAGTTGAACACGTTTTTTTACTTCTTGTTTTTCGTTCAATACCAAAAGAAAAGCAAACAAAGAAGTGTTGGACTTCTTTGTTAATTTTCAAGCTGCTTCCCACAAAAAGGGAGCAAAGGCTGCCTTTGCAATTTACTTCAGACTCAAGCCGCCAGCGCCGCCCCGTTCCCGTGTTTTTGGTTCATGTCTAGCTTCGGTTCGTTGTACCTCGGTGTCTCAACCGGTTAATCATTAACCACTAAGTTATAATTAATTTCATCAGTAGATTAATTGTTTTTTTTGTGTTTGCGTGTTCATAACTAGATCCTGTTCGGTTTGTCAGTGCTGTTAAATAGGTTATGATTTTATTTTTCGCTGCGTATTTATTAATCAACTGAATTAATTAATTTCTCTGTCAAAACCCGTTTTTAAAAAAGTCAAATTGATCACCACTCAATACCAACAGTGGTATCAGAGCCTGGGTTATAACACGCAAATCGGAACCAATTTGGTTTCACCGGTTAGATTAATCACAAACTTTAACTATTTTGAAGTTTCTAATATGATTGTTTTTTGGGACTATTTTTATTTATTAATTTGGTCGATTTTTTATTTTATTTGACCAAATATATTGCCCGTATGTGATTGTGTTGAATATGTAAATCTAGCCCGACCCATGTGATTGAGTTGTTTGTGTTTATTATTCAGTTTTTGGTTTTATGGTTTTGGCCCACTTTTGATAGCTCAAAGTTGTAATAGAATAGGTTTTTTTATTTTATTTAATGTAATAAAAACCCGAAGACAAATCTGAAGACGCAACAGGAATCATGGATTCAGTGGGAGTCATCCGAGACGACTAGATGCACGGAAGTCCATCCTTGTGGTTGTTTTAATTTTGTGGACCCTGTGAACCGTTTGGTCTTGCTAACTGGCTCTAGCAAGATCAAACAAACTTGGCCCTAAAAGATTTACATATTTATTTGGTTTACGGTTGCTTTTAATTTTTTTATAACTTAAATTTATTATAAACCAACCAAACACCAAACGTTTTAAAAGGAGTTTTAAAATGTCACAATCTGTCACCACAAGTTCTAATTTTACAACTTGTAGAATTTTATAAAAATAACAACTGGCTTGTTTTTATAAAATAAATAACCGCTAAAGTTTTGCAATTTAAACTAAATTTAATTTCAAAACTTATAACTTAATAGTTTTCCACTATTAACTGGTTATTCAAGTCGCGACAAACTTAGTTTTAATAGGTTATTTAAAATTAAGTGTCCTGAGAGATGAAAGGGTTCATCAAATTTGTCATGACTTTAAATAGTAAAACTGGCTTTTACAACACACGTATGATTTAATCATTCGTTGTGTTTGACCCTATTCGGTAAACACTAAAATTGGAACCCATATTTAAAACCAATGGTCTATGCCATCCTATTATAAGGAACACTTGGAGCATAAAACGAAACATCGGTGTTTGGAGCCACAGCACCGCACTGGATGCGTAGTTTATCCTTCCAAGGCGCAAGGGTTTCGTTGACACATCCGACCCTTCCGCAAGTACCTGTTCTAGGACGACTATTACTTTTCTCTCTTGTTTCATGCCCCAGCTATCAAGAGATTAAGAGTGGGCATAGATGAGGCTAAACGTATCAATGCATAGACATGTCTTGTCTTAGCGGCCTCATACACGAGAGTTGTGCATCTTTCCACAATTGACACTAATTGTCAGTCTAGTTACCCACTTACTAATGTTGTATGCCACAACTACCATTAGTGACTGATTTAGCTAGATTCTCACTCCTTATTCTAATTTCTGTAATTGGGTCATAAATTAATAAGGATTTTTCACTTTCTTTATACTAATTTATTTCTTTGCTTAACTTGACAGATGTCTACTGAAAATAATAATACTAATAACTCCTTCGCTCTCAAGTCTATCCTTGATAATGAAAAGCTGGATAACACCAATTTTCTCTCGTGGCAGTGCAATCTGAGAATAGTTCTCAAGATGGCCAAGAAGCTCTATATTCTCGATGCACCAGTCCCTGAGGCACCTGATGGTAACACGGCTGCCGCTCGCAAGGCCTGGGAAAAACAAAGAGATGATGCCACTGAGGTGGCCTGCCTTATGCTAGCCTACATGTCCCGTGAGCTCCAAAAGAGCATGGAGGACCTGAGTGCCTTTGACATGATTGAGCAACTTAAGGGCATGTTCCTGAAACAAGCCCGACAAGAACACTATGAAACCATGTCTCAGCTCATTCGTTGCACGATGCAAGAGGGCACGCCTGTTAGTGCTCATGTACTTAAGATGAAATGGTACATCGACCAGATGAACAAACTTGGATATCCCATGAAGGATGACATGGCTACTGATTTCATCTTAAACTCTCTCCCAAGCTCCTATGCTCAATTCGTAATGAATTTCAACATGAATGGCTTAGAGAAGACAGTGGCCGAGCTACATGGTATGCTCAAAACGACCGAGATGAATATCCAAGGAAAGAAAAATCAAGTTCTGATGGTCAGATCTGCTGGTGTTAAAAAACCTAACCCCAAGAAAAGAGGTTATAATAGCAAAGGAAAGAAGAAGGTTAATGTTGCTGCCAAGCCTGCCACCAACAATAACAAGAAAGCTTCAAAAGCACCCCCTCCCGAGGAGCGCCAATGCTTTGAATGCAACCAAATGGGACACCGGAAACGTAACTGTCCTGAATATCTAGCCAAGCTGAAGCTGCAGAGGGCCAGTGGTGAGGGCACCTCTTCAGGTATTCTCATTTATGTTATTGAAATTTTTACTTTTTCTAGCAACACATGGGTATTTGATACTGGATGTGGATACCACATCATTAATGTCTTGCATGAGCCTAAAAGTTGGAGGAAACTGAAACAAGGCGACATGGAGCTCATCGTTGGTGATGGGAAAAGAGTACCCGCTCTTGCAACTGGAACATATCATCTCTCATATCCTTCTGGCCTTGTGGTTGTTTTAAACAATTGTTTGTTTGCACCTGGTTTAACCAGAAACATTATTTCAGTTTCTTTATTGTTTGAACAAGGATTTAAGTACGTTTTTAATGGTATTGTTATTTCTGCCTACTTAAATGATATCTTTTATTTTGAGGCTAAACCTCAAAACAATATTTATAAGATTGACGTTCAAACTGACAATAACATATATAATCTTTCTAAACGTATCAAATCTGACATTAATGATACTTTTCTATGGCATTGTCGACTTGGCCATATAAGCAAGACACGCATTAAAAGACTCCAATCCGAGGGAATTCTTGAACCTACCGGACATGACTCATTTGATAATTGTGAGTCTTGTTTAGATGGCAAACTCACAAAGGACCCCTTCATCCATGTTGGTGAACGAGCCAAGGATCTGCTAGGCCTTATACACACTGATGTGTGTGGCCCTTTCAGAACCATGTCTAGAAATCATGAAAGATACTTCATTTCATTTATTGACGATTATAGTCGATATACTTATGTCTATCTTATGAAACACAAGCATGAAACTTTTGAAAAGTTCAAAGAGTTTCAAAACGAAGTAGAGAAACAACTCGATAAATCTATTAAGACACTTCGATCAGATCGAGGTGGCGAGTATCTCAGCTTAGAATTTCTTAATCATCTGAAGGAGCACGAAATTATTTCTCTGCCTACTCCTCCTCGCACACCCCAACTTAATGGCGTGAACGAGAGGAGAAATCGAACCCTACTTAATATGGTTCGATCGATGATGTGTAGAACTAACTTGCCTCACTCCTTCTGGAGTTATGCTCTTATGACCGCCGCCCGCCTTGTAAATCTGGCACCGACTAAGAAGGTGGACAAAACTCCATATGAGATATGGCACGGGTCTAAACCCAATTTGTCTTACCTTAGAGTATGGGGATGTGATGCATATGTTACCAACGATTCTAATGATAAGCTCGATCCCAGCGAATATTATTTCTATCTTCCTGATGCAAACCTTGTTTCCATCAAAAGGAAAGGACGCTTTCTCAAGGAAGATCTTCTAAATTGAGGAATCGGAAATAATATTATGGATCTTGAAGAAATTCAAGAAACACAACACAACTGCTGAGGAAGTCGGAGCGTCTGATCAACAAGAAGTTGTTGCTGATGAATCAGACATAAACACAAGCGTTCGCAGAAGTAGCAGGTCTCGTAAAGAACCTAATAGATACCTATGGCATCTTGAAGCTTCTAAAGTCCTGTTAGTAGCTGAGTCAAATGACGAACCTACAAACTACAAATCTGCTATCTCAGATCCTGAATCCGAGAAATGGCTTGAAGCCATGAACGCCGAGATGTAATCTATGCGTGATAATCAGGTCTGGGACTTGATTGAAATACCCCCGGTTCTCGGGCAATAGGGAGCAAATGGATTTTCAAAAGAAAAACTGACATGTATGGTAATATACAAACCTATAAAGCACGGCTAGTTGCAAAGGGTTTCACTCAAACTCAAGGTATTGACTATGATGAAACTTTCTCACCCGTTGCTATGATCAAATCGATCAGGATACTGCTTGCCATAGCCGCGTACCATGATTACGAGATATGGTAAATGGATGTCAAAACCGCTTTTCTTAATGGACATCTCTCTGAAGATGTCTATATGGTTCAGCATGACGGTTTTGTTGATCCAAAGTATCCTAGTAGGGTCTGCAAACTGAATAAGTCCATTTATGGACTTAAACAAGCATCTCGAAGCTGGAATCTTCATTTTGATCAGAAAATCAAAGAATTTGGTTTTGTCAAGAATGAAGATGAGCCTTGTGTTTACAGAAAGGCTAGTGGGTGCAATATATCATTTCTCATCTTGTATGTGGATGATATACTGATCATTGGAAACAACATCCCTGTGCTTGACAAAGTCAAACAATGGTTAGGATCTTGTTTTGCAATGAAAGATCTTGGAGAAGCTGCTTACATTCTAGGAATCAAGATCTACAGGGATAGATCTAAGCGGCTTCTAGGGTTAAGTCAGAGTACTTACATAGACAAAATGATGACACACTTTAGGATGGAAAACTCCAAGAAAGGAGGTGTTCCGATGACTAAAGGCACTGTGTTGAACAAATCACAATCTCCTTCCACGGACATTGAAATTAAGGAAATGGAAGCAATTCCATATGCCTCAGCGATTGGTTCTATCATGTATGCTATGTTGTGCACTAGACCTGACGTCTCGTATGCTTTAAGCATGAGCAGCCGTTTCCAGCAAAGTCCTGGCATTGCCCATTGGACTGCAGTCAAGAACATCTTGAGGTAGTTCAGAAGGACCAAATACATGTTCTTAATATTTGGAGGAGTGAAAGAGGAGCTCACTGTACGGTGTTACACTGATGCTAGCTTTCAAACTGACCGAGATGACTCTCGCTCACAGTCAGGTTTCGTATTCACTCTTAATGGAGGAGCTGTCTCATGGAAAAGCTCCAAGCAGAGTGTAGTGGCGGATTCAACCACCGAATCTGAGTATATAGCCACATCAGATGCTGCTAAGGAAGCTGCTTGGATGAAGAAATTCATTACTGACCTCGATGTGGTTCTGAGTATTCTCCAACCAATCGAGATACTTTGTGATAACACAGGTGCTATAGCTCAAGCCAAAGAGCCAGATCTCATCACAAAGCCAAGCACATTCAAAGGAAGTTCCACTATATACGGGAAATTGTGGAACGTGGAGACGTCGTGATAAGCAAAGTAGACACAGATCAAAACCTAGCGGACCCGTTTACTAAGCCCATGACTCAGGACAAGCATGATCTTCACAGAGATGCTATTGGTCTTAGATTTGCTAGTGATATGTTTTGATTTAGTATTTTGAATGTGTGAACAATTAAACAGTTGTACTTTTGAATTCCTTTTGGTTTATTGATTTAAATGCAATTCTGAATTCTTATAACTGTGTTTGATTTTAATACGTTTAATCCATGAATCTTGTATTTTTAATTATCCGTAGTCGGTCAGACTCGTGGGAACGTCTCTAAATTAAGACTTTTCTGAACTTCGGCTCAAAGAGTTGATTCCGAACTTCACAGGCCTCATTTTGAATGACGTTGGATGTAACTCGCATCAAATCATCTTCATGGATCTTTGTCATAAGATGTTTTGCTATTGGTATACTCATTAGTATCCTCTGACCTGAGATACGTACTAGAACTGCCGTTTACCAAGAACCATTCTTTAATCACTTTCAAACGCTGTCGCGTAACTGCCAGTCAAAAAGACTTTGATTAGGAATAGTTCTGAAGTTCAGTGGGAGTTATATGTAGTCAATAAGGGATTCTGTACTCTTACATTATATGTAACAGATAGGCATCGTGGCGCCCTCGTTGATTCAAACTGGTGAAGTGTAAGGCCTTACCCAAACTTACTGTGTTTGATTGGATCACTTTGATTCTTGATCGAGAACAATAATAATTGAACGCCATATGAGAATGAACTAAATCTATGTCTCATTGATTCAATTGAAACTTTATACGGAAAGGATGAATGACAACTATTACCATAAGTCTATTGTCTTGCTTTAGTTAGCTGTTACTAACACCGAGATATTTGGTTAATGACTTTAAAGCGTCATACCTTGTTAGGGACAGCCATGTGCAGCTAGAGCGCCGCTGACTGTTTGCGTTGATTTATCGTGGATCGTCCAAGTGGGAGATTGTTGGATTTTATGGACCGACCCGATGGACAACGCGGCTGACCGAGCTATGACCCGTAAGAGTTACACCTAGGGCAACGAACATTTAAATCCACTTAACCCGCTTAACTGGTAATTACAAACTGTTAGCGAGACGATATATATTTATATATATTCGTTAGACGGGAATTATTATTCATAATTGTTTATGAATAATAATTATATATTTTTTTAATCTTTTATTAAAACATTAAAACGGGTTCGGGCTTTTATATTTCGTATTGGACTTTGGGCCAGAAAACAATTAGTAGGGTTTATGATTATTATTTAATGAAATAATCCTATCATATATCTAACCCTATTATTCCAGCCGTAAGAAGTTGAACACGTTTTTTTACTTCTTGTTTTTCGTTCAATACCAAAAGAAAAGCAAACAAAGAAGTGTTGGACTTCTTTGTTAATTTTCAAGCTGCTGTCCACAAAAAGGGAGCAAAGGCTGCCTTTGCAATTTACTTCAGACTCAAGCCGCCAGCGCCGCCCCGTTCCCGCGTTTTTGGTTCATGTCTAGCTTCGGTTCGTTGTACCTCGGTGTCTCAACCGGTTAATCATTAACCACTAAGTTATAATTAATCTCATCAGTAGATTAATTGTTTTTTTTGTGTTTGCGTGTTCATAACTAGATCCTGTTCGGTTTTTCAGTGCTGTTAAATAGGTTATGATTTTATTTTTCGCTGCGTATTTATTAATCAACTGAATTAATTAATTTCTCTGTCAAAACCCGTTTTTACAAAAGTCAAACTGATCACCACTCAATACCAACAATAGCTTAATCTGTTATGTATATGATGTTGAAAAACACAAAGAAAACGTTTTACTATTAATTCTTTTATTTTTTCCGGAGCTAACACTATGTGAAGTATGCTTTACTAGACTTTCAAGCATCAATAATCTTTAAGATATTATTTTGTATCTAATGGGTGTGGATCGTGTCTGGTTCACAGATGACGGGTTTTGGGTTGAATTGATGAATCCATATTTGTTCATGTTAGGAAATCAACCATAAAAATAGAGACGCTTAAAATCGTATAAACTGAACATGACCCATGTAGCCCATTTAACTACATGAGTAATGGATTGTAAAAGGTTGATGAAGTTTTAAATGAATTAAAAGGGTCATAAGCGGGCTGGCGGGTTGTAATAAACTGGTTAAATAGGTTGGTGTATTAACCTTATATATATCATTTATTTTAATTTTAAACTCATTGACATTATATATTATTTTTTATTTTATTTTAAGCAAGTTGATGGGTAAGACCAACCCTAACATGACCTGTTTTATGAAATGTGTAAGAAATGACAATAAAAAACCTAACTATTTTCGTGACATGTTTCACGTCGTGTGAGAAATTGGCATACCTAATTACCCTCATGTATTGTTTTTCTATAAACAAGTTATGCATTTGATCTAAATTAAGGGTAATATAACCCTAGTTGCTCTTATGACGTTAATTACATATGTAGCCATTAATAAACAAAAGAATCTTCCTGCCCATTAGCAAAGTATAGAGGGGCAGAATGTTGTTTGACATCCAATTTTCTAAGAAAAACAGTTTTTTATATTTTGAAAACGCATACAAACGTGGGTGTGGGTGTGAGTATATGTTAGTGGCACTTGAACATACCTTGAGCTTCATAAAGGAAAATGGAGATAAGTAAGAGATAGCACATCAAAGAAGGCTTCATTTTATCTCCACTAACTTCCTGAAGTAAATGAAAGAGAGAGTCTGCAAATTATCTTCAATAATATTATAACTTCCTGAAATAAATGAAAGAGGAGAGTCTGCAAATTATTGATGGGTATGGGAACCTATATATACACACATAAATGAAGTTTAGGACCCACATCATATTGATGACCAATAAGGAAATACAATATGATAAAAACATATCAATTCAGTTCTCTAGTATTTTTTTTATTTTCTTTTTGGAACTGCGAATTTCAATTTAACGTGACTTTTAAACCTTAGGTGCTTCTAGAGGTTTTGCCTCTGTCATTGAGCCACCAATCCCAATAGTCAGTTCTTAGTTAACAAAGTTCAAGGTTTAATTTGAAATCTTTATATTTACATGGATATCTGAGTATTGAAGTTTGGTGTTAACCGTCAAATATTGAGCTATTGAAAGAGGGTAGCTTGGTCATTAAGATCATCAAGTATACTCACATGAAGCAACCCGTGATCCTATGTGGCATGATTATCACGGCGTGAATGAAAAGGAGAGAACACCGCCCCCTTGCCGCATGAGGGGGGGGGGGTTAGTGATTTGTTCGCGTGAGTTTTTTCACGGGAGATTTGAAGAAGAAAGACATATTTGCTATCTTCTCTCTCACACATAAAACACACACTACACTCACACCACTCAACTAAATTTTAAAATAACATTTAATTATCACACCACCACAATCACACGAGTATACCCCTTGCCTAGTGATGTGTGGTGTGATAATGAGAATAGTGACGTGGCGTGACGTGACGTGCACTCTATTATCACACCATACCAAAGTCACACCGGTATACCCTATGCTCTAAAGGAAGTTGAAGGCCTGCTTGAAAAATTATTCAAATCTCTCTCTCTCTCTCTCTCTCATATTCCAGATATTTCGTTTGTCTATCTCACTACTCAAATTCTCAGGCGTTTCTCTCATCTTGATCTTGAATTGCAAGATTTTGGGTTTGATCTTCTAGTGATATAAACAAATATACATAGTAAAATCCTACTCAATACTAGAGTTGGGTCAATCGTATGAGATAAAGAAGCCACACTCATAGATACCCCTATGGCTCATGAAAACCTCTTTTTTTTAAAAGAGAGAAAAAAGTAGCAAGTAAAAAAAACAAGTATCATAACATAATTTGTAACATTCGTAAAAATTTCGTGCCTAAAATAATAAAAATATAAAGTAATGGGACTATAAGTGTAAATATATTAAAGATCAAGGATAAAAAGTTAAAACCTTCAAATTCGGGGGGTAACGAACCGTCACAGCTCATAACGGTCCGTTACGGGTTGGCCACACGTGTAATGAAGACACGCCACATGTCTGGTGACTAATGGCCGGAAAGTGACGCGTGTAAACCCTATGACGGACCGTCACGGCTCCGTAACGGTCCGTCACGCCGCAAAGTCACCAGAGGCCAACACGTGTCCTCTGACTCAGCAACCTTAGAGCGGTGAAGGACCGTCACCATCGGTAACGGTCCGTTACTATCCAAGCGGTGACGGTCCGTCACAACAGCCAATTTTAGCTATAACTAACAAGCTTGGGTTAATTCAATTTCTCACATTCAAATTCGTATTCCAGGCTTAAAAACACTGAATCCACTCTCCCAAATCCATTCCTGCTCGTACGTTTAAGTTTTCGAGGTGCCGGTTCGCGTTAGAGAAACCCGAGAAGCTAAGAAACGCTCATTTGGAGAATCCAAGCTAGACGATCAAAGCAAAGACGTTGCCCACTAGGACTCTTACTTTAGAAGCATACTAAGTCAAGAATCTGTCAAGGTGAATACTTGTATTTTAATAAAATGATCAAAACTGAAAACCGTTTTGATTATGATCTGACTTGAATGAACTAATACAACCATTGGTCGCATAAGGTGATTTATTATATAGTAGTCAGCCCATAGAGTCACGTATATATACACGTGTTACAGATGAGACGCTGTAACAGGACTATGGGTTGAACCCTTGGTTGTTATGAAAGACCTATCGCTTGAGGCGTAAGGAAGAATATTAAATAAACGTAAAATCATATCTAAGGTCCCTGGTGTGGCTGGTGGTTAGAAAGTTGACTGTGTAAATTGACCATAAATTATGGGCAAATTGTTCTATTTATTCACGCTTGTCAGATTATGATTTCAAATATACTTGTATTCACCAGTTTATACTGATAAATTATTTTCAAACGTTTTACAGGCAACCAAGGATGATTTTATGTTGATTAGCCATGGAATGATCAGATTAATGATGTCATGAAAAATGGAACGTTTACCCTAGACATCAGTTGAAAGAAATGGTTCATGTAAACCTTGGTTTTATAATTAAACGTTTGTGAACAATATCAAGGTTTATCCCTGTTTATATGAAATGAAACAGGAGATTCCCCCTCTTTTGAAAAGATCTTGAGTTATAAAATATTCCGTTTTGTTTATAAAAACTCTAATGATATAAAATAATGAGACAAGTATCAATCGTTGGTCCCACGCCCGGGTAGGCTAAATCCGAGGTGTGACATAATTTATAAGTAACAGAAGATAAAAGAACAAGAGGGCATAAAAAAGACTAAAACGGTTAGGCATTTAAGACTAAAGGCCCACTAGGACTACAAGCACACCTACGACTACAAGCAAGCCTAAAAAGTGGTTAGCACCTACACCTACAACTAAATACAACCTAAGTGAAGTACAATATAAGATACGAAGCCCAAGTAAAGACCCAATCAAATACTCCCCTAAAATTCTGTAACATTTATCCGACGTCTCCAAGAACTCGTATGCAAGTCTATCAAATCTTGTCTAATTTGCTCATTTCATGTCAGTTTTGATCGACCTATGTTCCTCTTCCCCTCCATTGTGAGGGTTTCCACACTCCTTAAAGGTGACGTCATTTGTCTTCTCTACCCATGCCCGAACCACCTCAATCTCCCCTCCTGTATCTTATTTGAAAAGTGTACTACCCTAATATATCCCTAAAAACTTCACTCCGTATTCGGTCCAACCTTATATGCCCACACATCCACCTCAGTATCCTCATCTCTGCTACTTCCAACTTTCATTCTTACGTCTTCTTGATTAGCCACTTATAAATATCCTAATTCATACCCTTAACCCTATCCAGACATTACAACCCTTGAAATACCTTTTGATATATGCATGGTTTGTATTGATTGGTAGAGTCATGATTGTTATGCAAACATATGATAATGGTGTACATTGATGGTTTTGACTGTTACACATAGATTCTAGTATATCACAACCAGTCTAGATACAAACCGAGTGGAGTGACCAATTGTGAGAGGTGTGAATGCATGTATGTGGAAAGCCTGAAGCATGGTAGACTTTGTTAGGTAGTTTCAGTTTGTTCAAATATGTACCGTATTTTTACTTACTAGTTTGTAAATCTATTGATTGTGATAAGTCTTATGAGTTGGGTATGACTTTTAACGTTAGTTGAGGAATAGGTGTTGTGAAGTGTGTTTGTTAATGATGGTTGGATAGTTACGAAAGAGCTTTGCTTGGGGGCAAATAAAGGATAAGTGTGGGGATGTGATGAGTGGGTAAATGCTTGATGTTTAAGGTGTTTAATATCGCATGTGTATGGAGCTTAAACACGTGTCTTGGACGTCTTTTACATGTGAATGTTTGAAGTTGGGAAAAGAATACAAGATCAAGGCATGGAAGCAAAAGATTGAACGAAGAACAAAGCACCACATTGAGTTCGGGCATTCAATACGCCCCTTTGGATGTTCCATACATTGCTCCCAGTCAGCGTACGATTTAAGCGTTTATAGAAGGTTGGCAACATATGACTTGATATTTGGGCATTCCATGCGCCCAGGTCAGCAACATATGACTTGATATTTGGAGAGTAGGGTTTTAAGTCGGTTTTGGACGGCTATATAACCCATAACCTTAGGGTTTTGATAAATATCCGACCCTGAGGGCTGAGAAATAACTTTAGACGATTTAGGGTGATATGGGAACCACAATTCATAATCCCCAACCAGAAATCATGAAGAATTCAACATCAACAATGACGATGCAAGGCTAGTATGCTTGTGATCACCTTCGGGTGAATAGGTCTTGTAAGTGAAACATTAGATTTGTTTTTACCTAAGTTTTTGGATTGGGTTTTTGATTGACATCTTAAGTCATATGAATTCAATGGTGGATATTAAATGCCCGATCATCATTAATATCAACGTCACTATCGAGGTACGATCCGAAGAGTTGCACTTTGGGCAAAGAATAGATTATATCGTTTAATTGTTAAACGTTATTATATTTAATTATTTTGAATAATTAAACTAACGATAGTCGGAATGAGGTTTTATATATATATATATATATTGGTGATATATGTATTAAACGGGTTTTATATTTAATAGTTAAATATAAAATGTTCGTTTTACGCAAGTTTTATTTATGATTAATGTAATCACAAACTATGGGGACTGGAACTGATTAATTGTTATTCAGTTAATAATTAAATGTTAATTATTCAGGGGTTTTAAGTGTAATTAGATTTACTATAAATATATCATTATACTAAAACCCTAAAACTATTTCTTGGCCACCTCCATATTTGCGGAAGAAGAGAAAACCGGGCAACTCGGTTCTACGTGCTGCCTCCGCCGGCCGCACCCCCCGTTGACACCATGAGTCGCCGCCGGCGACCGAGCCAAGCAGCCGTCACCGTCCACCACCGCCGCCCCGAGTCGTGCAGCCCACCGAAGCCGGCCACCCCGTTGCCGAATCCCTTTTCGCAAGCCGAACCGGACACAGATTCCAACCGGTTTTGCAAGTAGGAGTGTATTCGTGTGACGAGTTCGTGTGACGAGTTCGTTGTAGTCATCTAGTGTGACGTTCTTTGTACCGAAGTGTTACAAACCGGTTTATTCGTCAAAGGTATAAACCCTAAACACCCTATGATTGTGTTTATTTATTTAATATTATTGTCTAAACGCTATGTAATCGGATCACTGTCGGAAAAGATCGGATCTTTATTATCGTGTGCTTTTGTAAATGCTTCCGCTATTGTAAATCTGATTTTATAAAGTTTGGTTTTAAATGTTAAAACCGGTGCATGATATCCCAACAGTGATATCAGAGCCACCTTTACGCGCGTTTAGACATAATTATTTATTTTTCGATCTCCGTTTTATTTGTTAACACTTTTGGTTAACAAAAGATCGAACTTTATCGTGTTGGTTGTGATTGTGTTTGGTACATCGAGTCTTAGTGACTCGTGGTTTTTGTTTGTCATGGTTGTTTTATTTTCTTCGTATTTGTATTTTTTGGGTTATTTGGAACCCGGATGTAATAGTTAGGATTCTTTTATTTATTTATTTTTAATGTAAGAGTATAAAAGTTGTAAACCTATCAAGACGAAGATTTGAAGACAAGGAATGACAAAGACGGGAACTTGAAGATAGAGATCTTGGACAAAGTGGGAGGTGACAAGTTTATATATTTATTTGTTGTCCCTTAGACTGGTTCGGTTACTCGTTTGATGGCTCGAACGAAACCGAACATTCTTACTAGTGGCTCGATGGTTGTTTTGTATGTTTGTGGTTGATAAAATTATTTATGATAATAATTTAAAACTGCAAATATTTTTATAAAATATTTAACACAATCTTATAAAATGACGAGAATATTAAAAGGTTTAAAATTTCTCGAAAAGGTAATTAAATAAAAGTAGTTTTTATTTAAAAGTAAAACGAGTTTTTAAATTTAATTGTTTTATTTAAAATCATATTTAAATTAATTAAAGTTTAATTAGTTTAAAATTAAGTTCACGACTAACGACCAATTTAGTTTAAAATAAGGTATTTAAAAGTGAATCGTGTTGAGTGTTGAAAGCGTTTCACGGACATATATAGTAAAACTGGTTTACTAAATTTTGCACGACTTGGTTCATGTCCTCGTCGTCCAATATGTTTTTGACCTGTAACCGGTAAAATTAAAACATTAAAGAAATCTCAATTATTAAAATCGATATTTCAGCACCACCCTTAATTATGATACTTCAACTAAACCGAAACGTCGATGTTAGTGAACTATCCTGCATCCGACGCCACGGTTTTGGTTAAAGGTAGCACCGCGTTTCCTGAGTCACTTAGGCTTGATCTACAATCACGATTGAAGGAAAAATATCACTTAAGTCGTTTAAGCGGGCGTAGTTGAGGGAAACGTATCCGAAGCTTGACCTTGCTTGTCATGCCCCTCAAACCGAGAATTGTGTAGTCGACACATCTGGTATTTTCATACCCACCTATCTAGCTATGCTAGTGAAAAGTGCTTAGCCATTCACTGAAACATAGTGAACCGGTATCTCATTCTTAATTGTAAATATTTTTGTCTTTTAGTCATTAATATAATTAAGAAATTTAAGCAAGAAAATACTAAAATTTAATTGAATTTTGTAGATGGCTCCATCTGCTGATGATGTTATCCTAGAACGTCTTAACGATATCCTAAATATTAAACTCGTTGGAACAAACTTCTTGGAATGGTACTACAATCTAAAGAAAGTCCTTAGATATAACAAGAAGATGCATGCTCTAAAATACCCCCTCCCTAAGCAGCCATCTGAGGATGCTGGCGAGTTTTTCCTAAATGCATGGAACAAACTTAAGGATGATACCCATGCTATATCAAACCTTATGCTGGCATCTGTTGACCCAGAGATTAGAGAATCACTACAGAGGTTGTCTGCTTATGATATGATCCGTAACTTGAAGGAGAAATACCATCCATATTACAACATGTTTGTGTCCGGATTCTCGAGGATCTTCAATCAACGGATTCAACGACGTGTTAAACCTGGCGGAAACAGACTCGACACGTGACTTGTTGGTATAATCAAAGAGGACGAGACACAATCAAATATCAAACGATTTGTATATTGATTAAATACTGGAAATACAATACAAGATCGTTCAACAATTCGTTTAACCCTCTAACTCCCTTTCAACTTATCCACTTTTGAAACTCCCTTTCAACTTATCCACTTTTGAAAAAGTACCATTTTGAAAACAAGACAATTTGTTTTTAAATGTCGCAGACTTAGACTCAAAAACGCGACCATCCTCCTCATCATCATCACTCCCATAATCCTCCACTATGCCCTCTACAAATCCTATTGCTGCACAAGACTTAGACGGGTTAGTAACGTTCACATGTTCTACCGTGGGATCTGTTTTACGACCTATGCCATATTCTATCTCAACATCTTCATGTTGAACATTGGCATTGAAGTAAAATTTCCATTGAAAGGATGTTCAACTGCATGATAACCAATTCCTGGATTCCCTTTCTTTCTTACTTGAGAATCTATCATGCCATAAACTATTGATCGAGAGTGTTCAATTTTCTCGATTGTTAGTTTAGTGTTTTCCAGTTGAGTCACAACATCATTTAATTTTAAGCTAATGTCGTCTATCCGTTTTAATGCATCACAATAAAGACATTCCTTATTGCTAAAATCCATTTCAAGTTTTAAAAAATCATTTTTGTTTGCTTCAATTGTATCTTTGAAAACCTTTTCAAATCGTTTGTGTTCTGAATTGGAATATCTAAGCTTTGTTATTTCTTGATTTAATATATCGTTATCATGTTTGTAACGATTGACTTTCTCAATACAAATAGCAGAGCAAAGATCTTTGATTACCTCAGTGTTGATGACCTCAACCACGAAGGCATGATGTTGTTTCACTTCCAAATCTTGAACTTTTTCACTCCTGTCTTGCTGGCTCATAAGTGCCTTTGATTCACATGAAGTAGATGTACTTACTCCAGGAATTTTAGAAACATCCACTGAACTCATATGATTAAGGTGGCACTGTTTATCATCCATATCATAAGAGTACAAAATAGAAATCAGCTCACTCAAGGATGTTTGATACATATCCTTGGTTCTCTTGATGGCGGTGCAGTTGAAGTTCCAGGTTATTGGTAAAGAGTTGAGTAGCCTTTTATTGATTTCTCCCTTTGTCAACTCTATTTCTGCACTCTTCATCTCCGTTATCAATTGCATGAATCTGTTAATCTGAGCTTCCAAATTTTCGACTCTACCATGATTGAACATATTAAACTCTTGCTTCAACATCTCCTTTCTACTTTCTTCCATATCACAAGTTCACGTAACAGAAAGTATTCACACTCGATGAAGAGTACTTTGAAAAATTGTAAACTATGAAAAACCGCGAACTTTGAAAACCGCAAACTTTGAAAACCGCAAACTTTGAAAACCGTATACTTCAAGACCGTATACTTCAAGACCATATACGTCAAGAACGTATACTTGAGTGACCGTATACTTCGAGACCGTATACTTCAAAATCGTATACTTGAGTGACCGTAAACTTGAGCGACCGCAAACTTGAGTGACCGTATACTTCGAGAACGTATACTTCAAGTATGCGGTTGGCACCGCATACTTCAAGTATGCTACTGGATGAAGTATGCTCTTCAACAAAAAACGGCAGAAACGAGGTCCAAAACCTGTCAATCTGTCAAGAAACTCTTCCAAACACACAAGTCAGTTCAAATAAACTCAAAAACAGTAACTTTGATACCTCACGAGTCAATGAAATCCGTTGTAAGCTTCGCCGAATGAGCGCTAAGGCTCTTATACCAATTGTATGGTCCGAATTCTCGAGGATCTTCAATCAACGGATTCAACGACGTGTTGAACCTGGCGGAAACAGACTCGACACGTGACTTGTTGGTATAATCAAAGAGGACGTGAGACAATCAAATATCAAACGATTCGTATATTGATTAAATACTGAAAATACAATACAAGATCGTTCAACAATTCGTCTAACCCTCTGACTCGTTCACTCTCTGACTGTCTCAGTTGTCCAATATGTCTAACCTGAATACTGTTACAAGATAAGCTATTTATTACTAAGAAAAAAGTATTCGGTGGTCCTGGGCCTGGACCGCATACTTCAAGTATGCAGCCGCATACTTCAAGTATGCTGCCGGGATGGCATACTTCAAGTATGCGGCCGCATACTTCAAGTTTGCTGCTGGGAACTGCATACTTCAAGTATGCTGCTGGCTCTGAGGTATGCTGCTGGATGAAGTATACTGCTACATAAAGTATGCTGCTGCATGAAGTATGCTGCCGGATGAAGTATGTTGCTGCATGAAGTATGCTGTCGGATGAAGTATGCTGTTGCACTCTTTCTTACTTCTTCCAATCTTCGCCTTTTGAACTTCTGAACAACTCGGTGATTCTTTGATGTGTCAGCCTATTATATTTTTGGTCCTTACATGGATCCTTCTCACTGTTTAATGTCACACATTAGAGTTGTTTCCTTGAAGAATCCATAACGTGTTGTTGTCATGAGAAAGAAAGTATTAGACATCGAGAAAGCATGCATTCCCATAGATGATCACTTGATCATAGATATTACTATTGATAATGCATTTGACGACTGTAAATGGGTAGGGCATCTCCATAGTCATTATGACTATGTCAGGGATTTCATTTCCCGGTATGCCGAGTGGGTGCCTGATGATGCTTTAAAGATGTCATGCTTCATTGATCAGCTTGAAAGAACATGGATTTATCCCAGTAACAACATCTTAAAAGCTATGATTGATGATGAACTTCACTTATGTTTCACAAGTAAAAGGGTACCGGTAAATAATGTCGAAACCGGGGATAAGGGCATAGCTATTGGTGAGACCAAAGCAAATATCTCTAAACCTAAGTGCCGTGTAAGAGAGATGCTTGAAGCTGCTGAAGCTAGAGGATGCTTATATGCATATACTTCTGGTATCTAGGCAACTTTTCCATTGTTTCTTTATCGCTTAAAAGCTAGTCTTTTAACATATACAACCTTGAGTTTTTTCAGAGATTAAAGAAAAGAAGGAAAGGAAGAAGAAAAGGAAGACGGACACATCTTGAAGATTACTTTGAGTTGTTGATTACACCATTTGATGATGTTATTTTATTTTTGTTTAGAACAAATTTAAATTCCGGATTTAATTTCTTTTGAATATTGCTTAATTATTTTAAGTATGACTTATTTAAATCTTTTATGCATTATGTTTGTTGCCTAATTATGAATTATGAATTCAATACCAATCTATTTTGACATGAAATATTAAAGACATGTGAGACATGTTATTCAAGTTCATTAGATACTTTCATTAGATCGGATCTAATAGATATCATGAAACATATTAAGTCCTTTAAAATATATATATGTGATATAATGTTTACATTTGACTGAAATGGTTTCAATAAAATTCCTCTAGTAACAATCTTATAAGATAAGATATAAAAGAGCGATAAAAGTTATCGCTGCTCTGAGGCTAAGTAATTAGTCATATAAAACAGCCGCACAAAATCCAAATCACTGGCCTTGAACCATAAGGTTCATCCAGAACAGGTGTATTAATTTATATGGGATATGAATATAAAGGAAAGAGTCCTATGAACAAATAAGGATAGGATGTTATGAACCCCTATACGAAATAGTTTCGTCTGCTGCCTTAATAAATACTTCAAACTTTTGAATAAGATTGAAACTGTTCATAACCATAATATACCTGATTCTTGAAAAAGAAACTAATGTTGTTTAAAGTTATGAATAAATAGTATTATTCAATTGCATGGACATAAAATTTCATATACAGGCAAGGATTAGATCCTTGAAATATATAAATGTTTATCATAAACAAAAGACGTGATCTTTTACAATTGATAAATATATGAAAGTTTATCATAAACAAAAGACGTGATCTTTTACGATTGATAAGTATATGAAAGTAAAAATATGATCTTTTACAACATACACAAGGGAATCATATGATGAAAGAATAAGATTCTTTAGTTAAATCATTTGATGATGATCTGGACAACAATCCATTTTATGACAAATAAATATTTGATCAAATCTACACATGAATGAGATTCATTAAGATATAGAGGTTGTTTTTTGAAACAACAAATATGGATTGTTAATACTAGAAGTCTAACATATTATCAAAAGTTGATAAAATAGGAATTGGATTCCTGGTATCCTTAAGAGGAAACAGATTACAAGTTTTTGAGCAGTTTGATAAACTAATGAAAACAAACATGTATTATTAATACTAGAATGTTCTTGTAATGAATTAGCTTCAAGAAAAGTATAGAAGTCTTGATATGTCTGAGACCATTGAATCATTGACATTTATACGATCAATTCAAGTAAAGATTCAATATGATAGATGCAAAAACCAGTGGAAGTAAATACCTACAACAATAAGAATGTGTAAGAGACACATTATTAAGAAGAGTGTATAGTGATACACAAAAGGGACCACAGTTAGGGATGATAAGTGGTATCATAGAATGTATAGTGATATACTGCTGAAAATTACGAGTTATATTTTAAAACATATCACTAAAAGATAAAGTTTCTTTAGAAGATTGATTTCAAAGCTAGCATTGATTGCATTCGTATATATATGATATATAAAAGGGAAAGATTCTAAAGTAATAATCGCAACAATCTATTGACATTAGTAAAATTGTCTTAAATGTTTTGTGTGACAAATCAATCAAGATAACTCGTTAACATTTCCTGTTAACATTATCTATAACCCATAATGATTGGGACAGGATGAAAGTGAAATAGTTCATGTAGTTTCATCTGAAAGATAATGCGCTTTGTCAATACTTTTCATACGATGAAAGAACTTTGAAAATTAATTATGACAAAAGGATTATGCTTAAGAAGCTCAAAATGGTGATCATAAAGTGTTATGATGAGACAATGATATCTTATTGGATAAGATGCTAAGAGTACCAACTTTGATTATCAAGAAGGGTTCTTGGAATAAGATCATAATTAGTTATGACAACATGTCCGTCAAACACAACGATTGTAAAAGGTTAAGATATAAACACCATGAGATGATCATTGAGAATGATTACACGATACATAAACATTATCTGATAGAAAAGTTCCATCATTAACAATTGCACAAACATGAGATGTTGTGACCTGGAAACATTAGAAGATAGTATTCTGAAAGGAGTTCTATAGGTCCAAATTTCAATCAGAAATCTCACAGAAGATCGATTACACACACACAGGCGGAATCTGTGTGTATGGTGGTGAAACAGAGGGTAGAAACAGAAATGGTGAAGATACCAGCTAAGCATACACAGAATCAACACAAATAAGATGTGAAAATGTAAGAACAAATCATTAAACAAATGCAGATTGTATTGATTCTTCAAGAATAGTGAAAGAGAAAAATTCAGGGTTACAACCGCTACTCACACCCTAGAAATTCTCAAACTAGGCTATTTATAGTAAGTTAACAGGCATCGAAACTATGCTCACCGAAACACTAGTTTCGGTTGAGCATTTACAAGTGTGAAACAAGCCTGTCTAAACTAAACTATCTATCAAAACTACTAGTTTCGTTTGAACAAACCTCAATCGAAACTAAGTAGTTTCGATGGCCCAGACTTAGAAATAAAACAAGAAATTACAAGAAATGAAATTACAAGAAAAATAAACTAAACTAAACATAGTTAAAAAGAAATACATTGATGACAACAGCTTATACAAAAATAAGACTCTACAATCTCCCCCTAAGTTGCTGCATCAATGTCTTCAAGTCTTCTATAAGCAGTTGGCCCTTGACTTGGTTTCTGGAAAAATGGCTTGACATTCAACGACACCACTCTTTGATAGGCCTTAGAATCAACTTCATCATCTCCATGAAAGTGCTTGATGGGGTTTTTGAACAATACTTCAAGATCCTCAGGTTGAAATTTTAAAAGCTCCATAGGTTCAAAGATCACAATGTATTCCTTGCCTTAACACTCGATCACAGCACTTTCGATGGTTGAGTTGTAAAACCATTTTCTGAAATTTTGAACCTTTACTAGTACTAATCGTGGCAGAATTATGGATTTGATAGTTTAAGTAGGCTTGTATAGAAGGTTTACCCAGGGCTTTTGTGTTCTTGGATGAATCCTGGTTTTTGATATAATTCTCTTTGGAAGAGTGGTCTTCATTGACCTCAAGTCATTGAGGGTTTGTTGTTTAAGAAACATTTCAATGTTACGTGCCTCATTGACTTTTCCAGGGTTCTGTAGGGGTAATTTGGCAAGTTCCCTAAGATCATATCTAGGAAGGGAGCTGAACTCATGAGGAGTTTTAAAGTGTTCTACTCCTCCCTTGTATCTCCTGACTATGTATAATCTCCTTTCATTGTCATACTTCCATCCCACGGGGGGTCTTTTCAGCTCTTGGTACTCCGCGAACCATTCATAATATTTGGGAGGCTCCTCTACAGGCAGTCTCCTCATCTAAGGCCTTTTAGGGTTGGGATAGTCTGGATTTGGTTTCGGAACATTGGTTAGTTCAATTGGGGTGGATTTAGTGTGAGTTATTTGAGTTGGTTCAATGGAGGTTGGTTCAGTATATACCAGATCAACTTTAACACTGTTTTCATCTTTATCATCATCAGAGAGTGCCTGGATCTCTTCTCCTTCCTATGTGAAGTATCTCACCTTTTCTTTGTGCAGATCTTCTGTAGCCATTATTTCTAGATAATAATCATTGAATCCATAGTTGTCAATCTCATCAAGAAGAGCATTCAGCTCATGATCTGACCCAATTTCCTCTTCACCAAGAATAATCACATCAACACTTGATTCTATTCCCTTTCCTCTTTCTCTATTGGCTATCCTTTAACTAATTGACGGAAGATTATACCTGGTTTCTTCAGTCTTGACCTCCACAGCATCCTTTGTCTTGGAAACTTGACCAGTGAAGATTGTCAGTGCAGACTATGCATTTGAAACAAAGGTAGGGGAAGAGGGTCCACCAGTAGAAGTGGTCTCCCCCTGAGCTGTTGAAGGGGTTTCTTGTTGAGAAGATTTAATCATTGAAGCCTTGATTTGTTCAATAGTATCAGATAAGGCTTTAAACTCTTGTTGTTGCTGAGAGATTATCTTCTGTTGGGTTTCAAGTTGGGTTTGCTGAACATCAAGTTGGGTATGTAAGCCGCCAACTTCCAGTTTAAGATCTTTCACTTCTTCATTGCTCTCTCTTAGTTCAGCCTTTAGTTTCTCAATCATTTCATCTTGATTTGTTATTGTTTCCTGTAACCTGTTTACCTCCAGGCTTAGGGTTTTAACTCTTGGGACAGATGGTGATGGATCAGGGACAGGGGATGCATGTGGTGTAGGGACATGTGAATGTAGTGGAGATGGTTGTGGTGAAGGTAGTGGAATGTGAGTAGGTGAGTGAGTGGGGGTTAAGTGTTCAGGAATGTTAGACAGTGATTCTTCAGAAGAGGTCAAAGACTCCAGCCCGGTCTTGATTTTATTTGCAAGCGGTTCCTCTAATTCGTAGTCGGACTCGGAATCAGCTGGTCTTTTGGAGGAAGATGTAGGATGCACAGTTTGATCATCGTCATCTGACTCATAGTCCGACTGATCATATTTAGTACCGTAGATGCCTTCGTCCAAGGTTTCACTTGACTCGGCTTCATCATGTACATCTGCTTCTATGTTTTCAGCAGGTTGCTCTTCAATTACTGGCTCAAGATTATCTAACAGTTGATCCATGAAAGGAGCCTCCAAGATAGGTTTCTCAAAATCTTGCTCTATTTGTTGGCCAGCTTCAATATCTGGCTCTTGGTTCCTTTAACATTGTTCTGCCTCTTCTTCTTCAGATGATGATTCAACTAGTAGTTGTGGATCTATATCAGGAACATCCTTTTCTTCTTCTTCACCCAAGATATGACTAAACAGAGGAATATCAGCAATCACACTGTTGGTTCTTTTGCTTGAACTCTTCATGTAGCTTAGGGTTTTGGCAGTCATATGATCAAAGACAAATATATGGCCATCTTTTGGAAGTTAGGATGGAGATGATTGATAATAATCTGAAGAAACATAGGATAGACCAATAATTTTTCCTTCACTCCTCCAGTCAGGTTTTCCTTCAACTGCCCAAATACTAGCCAGAAAAATTATAATTCCTCCCTTTAATCAATCCTAAGACTGCAGATGCCACCATGGCATTGGCTGAATCAAAACCACCTTTTCTGATAGACAGGCAGTGAATAAAGACATGTACAATGTATCTCCATAGAGGTGGAAGGGCATTCTTGATAATCTGTCCACTCTTGAATTTGTCTGGATGCCCCAACCTTCTGAAACATTCTTTAACATAAAAACTTGGAAATTCCACCGGTGCTTCATGATTATCATTAAAGTACAGCACCTCTCTGATAGTTGCATCAGATAGTAGAACTTCTTGATTATAAACTGTAGCCCTGATATGCTCCACATTGTCTATAACTGTTGTAGTTGCAGTACTCCAGAATTGCCTTATAGTAGTTTCGAATACTGGCAGGTTGTGGCTTATAGCAAAACTGATGTTGGAGTTGGCTAGGAAATCGAGTACATGTATGAAGTTTGCATTTTTGGGATCAGTAGTATTCAACACAGCACACACATTGTGCCTTTTAACAAATAAGAGATCCATATCTGCACAGAAACAACATAAGAAAAATTATCAAACATCAGTCCAAAACTTAGAAAAATTTCAGAAAGGCCTGCCCGAAACTACTAGTTTCGGGCACCAAAGGGTATCGAAACAACTAGTTTCGATAGAAAACCTGTTCAAATTCCGAGACACCATTTTAAACTCAAAACACCCTTTAATCGAAACAACTAGTTTTGATGCCAGAATTCTGAACAAATATACAATCATTCAAAAGTAAAAAAAAAACTAAGCTAAAAACTATATACAGATTATCAAAAATAAAAACAGAAATTGTAAGAAAGGTAGAGTTCGCCTGAGGTGTCGAAACTTCATCTTACCAAGTTTTTTGAGAAAATCTGCAAAATTAAACGATAGATGAGTGAGATACTAACAATGATGAGGTCATAAACAGGATATAAGCATGAATTGACCCAAAATATGCGATTTTAGTCGTAAAAAGGGGGAAAATGTAACCCTAGCCATCGCTATATAAAACAGTAGAAAACACTTTTGAGTAATCAAACCTGATGAAGACGACGACGGAGGAATCAAGTTAAGGGAGTCTGATTTCGCAAACTTAGACCGATGACTCTGAGCTTTTGTGTGTGAAAACGAAGGTGAAATAGGTTTCTAAGAGTGAGAGTGAGAGTGAGAATGAGCATGCGGCGGAGACTGATTATGAAGACATTTAATTTGTGTTGACGAAGACCAAAATGCCCCTGTCAAAATTACTAGTTTCGATAGGACAAGGTAGTTTCAGGTGATTGATGGAGTTTCGGGTGAAGGGTAGTTTCAGGTGAATGATGGAGTTTTGGGTGAAGGTTAGTTTCGGGTGATTGATGCAGTTTCGGGTGAAGGGTAGTTTCGGGTGTCATAAGATACTTGAACAGAAACAAAAGAAAAAAAAACTCTCGTATGTACACAATTTAAACAAGCTAATAAGGAAGATTTTATATGAAAAATAAAAGTAAAAGAAATATAAACACTCAGCCTTGGAAAAGATCCAACGTGCGATCATGTCTGGTCAAAACCCTTGAAACACTTCATTTTGCACTCAGCTACTGTGAATCTCTGAAGATAGCCGATATTTGTGCAAGAAAAACCCGAACATTAGCTTGTACAATGATTTCATGTGATTAAATGGTACCATTTGAGCACGAAACATGGCGTACCCCACATTTTGAAATAAAATGGTTTTGAAAGCCTATCAATCCTCAAGAAATACCCGCATTCATCTTATCATCTCTTATAGGTTAACCAGGGTACCATCTTGGTAAGTCAAAATTATCAAAAGTAAAATAAGATCCAACTGGATATCAGAAGTTGTAAAAGAAAAATATCCAAGTGGATATTAAAAAGGTACGAACATTCTAGGTCTTTGCGTAAGCAAAACAGAAGAAGCCGTAAAATTATCCAAGCGGATAGTAAAAGGTTGAACACACGAGATTTTTGCGTAAGCAAAACAGACGGGGTCAAATCATCCAAGTGGATGGGAAAAAGGTGAACTCCTGAGAACTTTGCATAAGCTGTAACATCCCAAAAATAAAACAAAAATTTTAATCACGGGTAAAACACGAGACAAGCCGAATAAACAAGCAAGGCACGATGAGCCAGGCCAGATGGGCCAGGTGCGCATGACGGTGGCAAACAAGGGAAGTGAGCCCCTCCATAAAAAGCATAAACCACCACCTTTTCTCTCATTTGCAAGTTCTATATAGAGAAACCGTAGAGAGAGAAAGTTGGCGGATCGACTCGATATTTAAGAAGCGTGTTGCCACATAGCTTGGGAGCAAGACCTCCGAATCAGACGCTCGATCCCGGTAACGACTCATTCCGAATTTAGGTTTTTTTTAAAGTCTGGTTCCCATGTATTTTTGGTAAAAAGGTTGGGTTTTATTAACAAAAAGAGAAAAAGGATTATAGATCTGGAATCACGAGAGGAAAATACGCGTTTTTAACGTAAAAAGTTTCAAACTTGACGAAACCGTCGATCCAGATCTAAATCCATGCAAAAACGGGCTGTTGGGATGAAGTTTGCGGTTTGGGTAAAGTTTACGGTATGATGAAGTTTGCGATAGGGTGAAGTTTACGGTAGGATGAAGTTTGTGGTTTGGGAAATTCACGGCCGGCTGAAGTTCACGGCTGATGAAGTTCACGGCTGGTGAAGTTCACGGCTGATCAAGTTCACGGCTGATGAAGTTCACCGTCGAATGAAGTTCACGGCTGGTGAAGTTCATGGCTGATGAAGTTGACAGTCGAGTGAAGTTCACGGCTGGTGAAGTTCACGGTCTGGGTAAAGTTTGCGGTTAGGAAAAATTTCACGGTTAGAGTTCTCGGACCTGGTTCACGGGTAAAATCCTGAGAACTTTCCTTAAGTCGTATACTCCCATGCTCACGAGATTGAGCCGTGAACTCCCCAAAGCTTACGGGAAATAACCGTGTACCCTAGGTCCTCGGAATTAAAGGGATGAAATGTGATGAATTGTATAAGAAGCTTAAACTAGGTTGCATACGTACAGGTTAGAAGATCATTTAGAGACCTTTAACCAGTTTAGCTCAGGTGAGTTCTAGAGCCCTTATTTTAATATTTTAAATTATATTTTTGGGCTGGTGTGCATACTTACGAAATGGCGTTTACAAAATGATGTTTACGGAATGATGTTTATGAAACATGTCACGAAATGTTTTGTCAAAGAAGTATAAGAAGTGTTTACAAACGAAATGTTATTTAATAAAACATATGATGCTTTAACTGAAGTGAAGTAAAGGTTTTTATGAAAGTCACTAAAATGAACGAATCTAACATGGTTCCCTTGGGAATCGAAGTATGTATGTTATGTAAAGGCCTTACCTTTATAGGGGCCTTTGTGGCTGGCCAACGGTTGTACAACTGGATGGGAAAGGGGGGACGATGGTCATTAAGGGGATTACCATGATCCTTGAAGTGGGTATCGTTCTCTGTGAGGGAACGATGCTTGAAGTTTGGTACGTGCTATCCTTTGGGATGTCGTGCTTGAAGGGAATTGACGTTTATGTATGGTTACGAATGGTAAAGGTTACGATGGTTTACGTTGGTGCGTGTACTCTATTGAGCGTCGTACTTGAAGTTGGAATTGACAGTTACGAGAAGGCGCAGATTCGGTTTATTATTGACTTATGTTTTATGTTTATGTTACTGCATTATTTATGTACGCTTTTATTAAATGAAGTTTGAAGTTATGTTTTTGGAAAAATGTTTAAAGTTAATGTTTTATGTAAAGCTAGAACTCACCAGCGTAGCTGACTTTTAGTATGCACATTCAGGTTAAGGACATGTATGAAGCTTGAACGGATGATGCTTGGCTGGCGAAAGGAGTTACCCGGTTGTTCATGAAGATTGGCATCCCGTTATGAGTTGTTCCTGTTACGTTTATATTTAGACAATGTTTATGCTTCCGCATATTTGACTATGTTGATGTTATGTTTGAATTAAGTTTTTCCGCTGCGTTATTTGATATTCAAGTTTAAGAACTATTTATTAATGAGTAAATCCAATGAGTGAGGCATCCCGGGTTTGGGGCCTTACAAGTTGGTATCAGAGCAATAGTTTGAGAGATTTGGATACTCCCGGTGTCTGAACTTAAACTGTGAATGGGACAGAAAGCGGATGCCAGTACGGGTAACTCGAGCCACAGCATCAGGTATGAAGGTAGTATATATTAACATATATATAGTATGCCTTAGAAAGTGTTAAGGCTGGGACTTGTGTTCTGATGGAATCACAAAGGTGGTCAAATAGAAATCGAAGGGTAGTGTAATGGTTAATTGCAGATGGCTAGTGTATATTAACATCTTACAGTACTTGTTGAATTGTATTTGTTAGCTAGCGTAATGACATTGGATTCCTTGTCTTATAGAACGAAATGGCAAGGAGAGGAATCGGAAGGCGTGGTGGGGGCCATACCGGTGGTCGTAACGGTGGGCGCGGCAGGACCCCTGAGCGCAAAGAGTACAGCGAAGAAGGAAGTGTTCACACTGAGCCAGAAGTTATTGTGCATGGAACAGAGCGGCCTCCCATGGATGAAAAACAGTTTACTTTCGAGCCGGAAGTGAAGGTGGCCCTGGCACGTGAAATTACTGAGATAATGAAGACTTTGTTGCCAGATTTACTGGCTGAAGCGATGAGGAAAGCCAATGAGATAGGCGGGTCTAGCCCGGCAACTGATGCCCCGATCATCGAGGCAGCTAACGCGCCGCTCGCTCTCGGTTGCGACTATAAGTCCTTCAAGGCATGTGGCCCACTGATTCTAACTGGAAAGAAAGACGTGTTGGCTACTTTTGATTGGGTAATTCGAATGGAAGCCGCCATTCGCCTGAGCTATGGAATGATTTGAAAATCTTGGTTATTAGGAATTTTTGCCCAAGGAACGAGATTGGGAAGGTGGAGAGGGATTTTCTAAGGTTGAAGGCTGGGAACATGACTCACCGTCAGTACACCACTCGGTATAACGAGTTGGCACGTTTGGTGCCACATCTGATCACCACTGAAGAAAGGAGGATCGCATGCTATATCCAGGGATTGCCAGACAAGGTCCGCATGTTTTTTAAGGCAAACACCCCTAGCACCTTTGACTCAGTAGTGGAACTCAGTGGTGTAGTGTATGATGACCCGGCGTTGAACGATATCACCGTAGAGGAAACTTAGAAGAAACTGACTTTCCCTGCCAACCGAACCGGTGGGAAACTACTGGGATCTCAAGGTAAGAAAGCTAGAGGGAATGAGTCGGCGATCTGTGGGAAATGTGGAAAGGAACATGCATGTGAACGCAGGCTAGGGTCAAATATATGCTACAAGTGGGGCAAGCCCGGGCACTACTCTCGAGAATGCCCACAAGGCTTTAAATGCTATAACTGTGGAGAGGGCGTTCATATGAGCCGAGAATGTACTAAACCAAGAATGGGGGAAAGTGGAAAGGGGAAAGGCCCAGAGAAGAAGGAAGAAAGGCCCCGTACAAGGACCCGAGCGTATGCACTGACGCAAGAACAGGCAAGGGTAGACCCCGATGTGGCGTCAGGTATGTTCATCCTCGACAAGAATTTTGTATCTATGTTATTTGATTCGGGGGCAAGTAAAAGTTTTATATCTGCCACTTTTTGTAAACGGGTAAAATACTCAGCCAATAAACTTGAAAAAGGGCCTTTAGTGTAGACACCGCTGAGGGTAGAACCGCAAGGGTAACCGAAGTAGTTGACAATTCCACGATAAAAATAGAAGGCCATAGATTTCCCGTCAGGTTGTTCGTTATGGTTTTGGGAAGGCTTGATGTCGTGTTGGGTATGGGTTGGCTAACTGCCAACGAAGCGCAAATTATATGCAAACGAAATCTAATTCGACTCAAGGCTCCGGATGGTAGTGAAGTCGAGGTTTTTGGAGATCGTGACGCCCCGATGCCCAACGTCATTTCGATGATTAAGGCAACAGAATACTTGAGGCGCGGATGCGAGGCTTATCTGGTGTACGTGATTGACAAGTGTAAGGAAGTGAAGGAACTAGACGATGTACCCGTGGTGCGCGAGTACTCAGAGGTGTTTCAAGAGGATTTACCAAGGATACCACCAGAAAGAGAGATTGAGTTCCGAATCGACTTAGTACCAGATGCCCAGCCCGTGGCTAAGGCTCCATATCGAATAGCACCAGTAGAGATGAACGAACTAAGTCGCAATTAGATGAATCACTTGAGAAAGGATTTATCCAACCCAGCATCTCACCTTGGGGTACCCCGGTATACTCTGACGCTTCGGGTTAGGGGTAGGGGTGCGTGCTGATGCAACGTGGAATAGTGATCGCGTATGCATCACGACAGTTGAAAGTTCACGAAGTCAATTATCCGACTCACGATTTGGAACTTCCTACTGTCGTATTTGCGTTGAAGATCTGGAGGCACTACCTTTATGGGGTGAAGTTTACTATTTACTCCGAGCACAAAAGTTTGAAGTACTTCTTCTAACAAAGGGAGCTTAATATGAGGCAGAGACGATGGTTGGAACTCTTGAAAGATTATGACTGTGAAATCATATATCATCCTGGAAAGGCAAACTTGGCGGCTGACGCTCTAAGCCGAAAGGATGTACCTACTCCTATTAGAGTGAAAGCTTGCTAGTTGGTGGTAACATCGGATGTGATGAGGGAGATGAGGCACTTAAAGAGGAAAACATAAAGAAGGAAAGGATGGTTGGCCAACAGGACAAGTTGGAATATAACACCCTTGTTGTTAGGACACGTTTTGGACAAGTATGGATACCTATGGGTGGCGAGCTTATATCCAAGATCCTAGATGAGGCTTATAAGTCTCGTTACTCTGTCCATCCTGGTACCAATAAAATGTACCAAGATCTGAGGAAGGAATACTGGTGGGCTGGAATGAAACATGAGGTGACGAAGTACGTAAGCAAGTGCTTGACTTGCTCGCAAGTAAAGGCCGAACACCAGAAACCGTATGGAAAGATTCCACCACTTGATATACCGGAATGGAAGTGGGAACACATTACCATGGACTTCATAACCAAGCTATCTCGCACAGCGAAAGGTCATGATACCATTTGGGTAATTGTGGACCGTTTAACAAAGAGTGCTCATTTCCTACCTGTTCGCGAGACGTTCTCGTCAGAAAGGTTAGCGGAAGTATTTATTAACAAAGTAGTAACACGACATGAGATGCCTTTAACAATTGTATCTGACCGGGACACAAGATTCACATCGAGGTTCTGGAAAAGATTTCACGAAGCAATGGGCACGAGGCTTAATATCAGCACGGCATACCACCCGCAAAAGGATGGTCAGTCCGAAAGGACCATTCAAACGTTGGAGGACACGCTCCGTGCTTGTATTATAGACTTTGGGGGCAGTTGGGATAGTCACCTGCCATTAGCCGAATTCTCCTACAACAATAGTCATCACACGACGATAGGCATGCCGCCTTATGAAATGTTACATGGGAGAAGATGCAGGATCCCGGTCTGTTGGGGTGAGATTGGATAGAAGGAATTAGGAAGCCTTGAAGTCGTACAAGAAACATCAGAAAGGTTTGATCAAATCAAAGCACGAATGAAGGCCGCCAAAGATCGTCAGAAATCCTACGCAGATAAACGACGAAGACCTATTAAGTTTGATGTTGGGGACAGAGTAATGTTGAAAGTGTCGCCCTGGAAGGGAATCGTACGATTCAGAAAGAGAGGAAAGTTAAGTCCGAGGTTTTTCAGACCATTCAGAATAATGGCACGGGTTGGTGAAGTCGCTTATCGGTTGGAGTTGCCTGATGAGTCCATCCTACCTTCTATGTATCACACTTGCGAAAGTGTTTGGCGGATGAATCAGCTCACGTACCACTTACTGACGTCGAGGTTTACAACAACCTTAACTGCATCGAAGAACCCATGGCCATCCTAGATCGGAAGGAGAAACGGTTACGTAATAAAGTTATCCAATTGGTTAAAGTCCAATGGAAACATCGAAAGGGATCAGAAGCCACTTGGGAAATGGAGACGGATATGAGGGAGTCGTACCCTCAACTATTTGACTTATGATAGGTTTCGGGGACGAAACCTATTGTAGGAGGGGTAGACTTGTAACATCCCAAAAATAAAACACAAATTTTAATCACGGGTTAAACATGAGACGACCCGAATAAACAAGCAAGGCACGATGGGTCGGGCCGGATGGGCCAGGCGCGCATGAGGGTGGCAAACAAGGGAAGTGAGCCCCTCCATAAATAGCATAAACCACCACCTTTTCTCTCGTTTGCAAGTTCTAGAGAGAGAAACCGTACAGAGAGAAAGTTGGCGGATTGACACGAGATTCAAGAAGCGTGTTACCACATAGCTTGGGAGCAAGACCTCTGAATCAGACGCTCGATCCAGGTAACAACTCATTCCCAATCTGGGTTTTTGTATAAAGTCGGGTTCCCTGGTATTTTTTGTAATAAGGTTGGGTTTTATTAACCAAAAGAGAAAAAGGATTATAGATCTGGAATCACGAGAGGAAAATACGCATTTTTAACGTAAAAAGTTTCAAACTTGACGAAACCGTCGATCCAGATCTGAATCCATGCAAAAACGGGCTGTTGGGATGAAGTTTGCGGATTGGGTAAAGTTTACGGTATGATGAAGTTTGCGGTAGGGTGAAGTTTACGGTAGGATGAAGTTTGCGGTTTGGGAAGTTCACGGCCGGGTGAAGTTCACGGCTGAAGTTCACGGCTGGTGAAGTTCACGGCTGATGAAGTTCACGGTCGAGTGAAGTTCACGGCTGGTGAAGTTCACGGTTTGGGTAAAGTTTGATGTTCGGAAAAAGTTCACGGTTAGAGTTCTCGGACCTGGTTCACGGGTAAACTCCTGAGAACTTTCCTAAAGCCGTATACTCCCATGCTCACGAGATTGAGCCGTGGACTCCCCAAAACTTACGGGAAATAACACCCTAGGTCCTCAGAATAAAAGGGATGAAATGTGATGAATTGTATGAGAAGCTAAAACTAGGTTGCATACGTACAGGTTAGAAGATCCTTTAGAGACCTTTGACCAGTTTAGCTCAGGTGACTTCTAGAGCCCTTATTTTAATGTTTTAAATTATATTTTTGGGCTGGTGTACATACTTACGAAATGGCGTTTACAAAATGATGTTTACGGAATGATGTTTATGAAACATGTTACGAAATGTTTTGTCAAAGAAGTATAAGAAGTGTTTACGAACGAAATGTTATTTAATAAAACGTATGATGCTTTAACTGAAGTGAAGTAAAGGTTTTTATGAAAGTCACTAAAATGAACGAATCTAACATGCTTCCCTTGGGAATAGAAGTATGTATGTTATGTAAAGGCCTTACCTTTATAGGGGCCTTTGTGGCTGGCCAACGGTTGTTCAACTGGGTGGGAAAGGGGGAACGACGGTCATTAAGGGTATTACCGTGATCCTTGAAGTGGGTATCGTTCTCTGCGAGGGAACGATGCTTGAAGTTTGGTACGTGCTATCCTTTGAGACGTCGTGCTTGAAGGGAATTGACGTTTATGTATGGTTATGAATGGTAAAGGATACGATGGTTTACGTTGGTGCGTGTACTCTATTGAGCGCCGTACTTGAAGTTGGAATTGACGGTTACGAGAAGGCGCAGATTCGGTTTATTATTGACTTATGTTTTATGTTTATGTTACTGCATTATTTACGTACGCTTTTATTAAATGAAGTTTGAAGTTATGTTTTTGGCAAAATGTTTAAAGTTAATGTTTTACGTAAAGCTAGAACTCACCAGCATAGCTTACTTTTAGTATGCTTATTCATGTTAAGGACATGTATGAAGCTTGAATGGATGATGCTTGGCTGGTGAAAGTAGTTACCCAGTTGTTCATGTAGACTGGCATCCCGTTATGAGTTGTTCTTGTTACGTTTATATTTAGACAATGTTTACCCTTCCGCATATTTGACTATGTTGATGTTATGTTTGAATGAAGTTTTTCCGCTGCGTTATTTGATATTCAAGTTTAAGAACAGTTTGTGATAAATAAATCCAATGAGTGAGGCCTCCCGGATTTGGGGCCTTACATAAGCAAAACAGACGGGGTCATCAGCGGTAACTTCCGTTACTTTGACGATCACCTAGCATATGAATCAGAATCCAACACGTAAGCCTATATCTGATTGAATAAGTTTTCTTAGCAAAAAATTGGGTTAGATGTTTCAAAAATGGGTTCAAACACACGTGTATGATTGAGAATTATGTTTTCACACTACTAAAGAGTTATAACCATATGTCGGGCCTACCGGCTATACCACAGTTAGCACCATTGCTTATGGTCCATTCCATGTTCAAGAAGTGTGATCAGACTCTATCATTTCTCACAAGGTCGGATCCGATTTTCCTGAAACAAAACATGATACTTACAGTGAGTTTTTCTTAAGCAAACAATAAACAAATCAAATATTTTTCTTTTCTTTTCTTTTTGACTATGCAAAGCAAATCTTTTTCTTACTAACTACAAATTCCAATTTCTCCCCCAAAAGTTTTGCTTTCACAAACCGAAAAAGGAAACAACTGTACATAAAGAATAAAATATTTTTGGAAATCTTCCCGATTAACAAGTTTAAATAGAAAAGACAATATGCACAAAGGTTACTGAAAGCGGATCATGCCGAGCATCTCCACCAATTTCTCAAATCTGGCAGAATCAAATGCTTTTGTAAAGATGTTGGCGGTTTGCTTGTCGGTTTTAACTTCAATGATTTTGATGTGTTTCTTTTCGACACAGTCACGGATGAAGTGATGTTTGATCTCCATGTATTTGGTTTTTGAATGTTGAATGGGATTTTTGGTGATATGGGGAAGAGCGGTGTTGTCACACAGGATGGGAGTTTCATGGAAGGTGATCCCGTAGTCAAGCATTTGATGGTGGATCCACCCTACTTGGGAACAACAAAGGGCTGCGGCAATGTATTCGGCTTCGGCTATGGATTGGGAAACGGTGGTTTGTTTCTTACATTTCCAGGAGACGAGGCGGTTGCCAAGGAACTGATAACCCCCAGAAGTGGATTTTTGGTCTAAGTTGCATCCCCCGTAGTCTGAATCTGAATATGCCAAAATATCAAACAAGTTATTTTTGGGATACTAAAGCCCAAGTTTTGGCTTGTACTTCAAATATCTTAAAATACGTTTGACAGTAATTAAATGAGAGTTTAGGATTAGCCTGAAAGCGTGCACACAAGCACACTGCGAACATGATGTCTGGTCTACTAGCAGTAAGATACATGAGAGATCCTATCATCGAGCGATAGAGGTGCTGATCAACGCTTTCACCATCCAAATCAGGAGACAGACAGTGTCGAACTTCCACGGGAGTCTTGTAAGGATGAGACTCAGTCATTTTGAACTTGGTCAGGATTTCTTTGACATACTTCTCTTGATGGATAAGAATTCCTGACTCAGACTAATCTACTTGCAAACCAAGAAAGAACTTCATTTCTCCCAAAGAACTCATTTCAAACTTAGACCGCATCACTTCCTCGAACTATTTACATAATCGAGGATTTGTGGATCCAAAAATGATATCATCAACGTAGATTTGCACCAAAATAGTGTCCAAACCATCCTTTCGTTTGAACAAGGTTTGGTCAATTGCTCCTCGTGTTAAACCGTTATTGAGCAGATGCTTAGATAATGTCTCATACCACGCACGAGGTGCTTGATGAAGACCGTACAACGCCTTGTCAAGTTTGTAAACTCTGTCAGGATAAGTTGGATCAATGAATCCCGGTGGCTGCTTGACATAAACTTACTCTTGAACTTTTCCATACAAAAATGCGTTTTTGACATCCATCTAATGAACTGTAAAGTCCATATAGGCTGCATATGCGAGAAACATTCTGATGGCTTCCAAGCGAGCCACTGGTGCAAAGACTTCCTCAAAGTCAATCCCTTCTTCTTGATAAAATCCTTAAACCACCAAGCGAGCTTTGTTACGAATCACGATTCCCCCTTCGTCCTTCTTGTTACGGAATACCCAACGAGTGCCAATTGGGACTTTGTTCTTTGGAAGGTCTACCAGATTCCACACATGTAACTTGTTAAACTGCTGTAATTCTTCCTGCGTGGCCTCTACCCAACTGTTCTCAAGTAAAGCAGCTTTAACATTCTTAGGTTCAACTTGAGATATGAAGCAAGTGAAGAGACCATCATTCATTGCTTCGGTGGCACTACGAGTTCGGACTCCCACATTGAGTGGAACAATGATGTTGTCTGTAGGATGATCCTTGTGAATTCTCAACTGTGGAATGTCATCCTCTTCCAAGTGGTCATCCAGATTGGTAACGTTGTTATCAGGAATAACAGCTTCCTCATTGATAGGACCTTCATCAGATGATTGTGGAGCAACATCCACTATTTGAGAAGTTTCTTCCTCAACAGTTTCACTTGTTGCCGCAAAGTCCGAAGAATCCAGAGTGGATGATGAAGAGGAACTTGAAGCATTAGAAGTACCTAGAATATTCACAGACATAATAGGATTAGATGAGACAGATATGTTAGTGAAATCAGGAAGATTAAATGATTTAAACAAAGAATCGACATCAAAAAGCCAATCAGGACCGTCCCCAGCGTCCGTATGATTGCTTTCATGCCGGTTGATATCAAAGGACTCCCACACAATCCTTCGTCTCTCGTTGTAAACATGAAAAGCTCTTTGGTTAGATGAATAGCTCACGAAATAGCACTCATCCGTTTGGCTTCAAACTTGTTCAGCTGATCAGAAGAATTCAGCATTGTGCAAACACACCCAAACTTCCTGAAGAAATCAATAACAGGCTTACGCTTGTACATAATTTCATAAGGTGTCTTGTTGCAACTTTTGGTGATGAGAACTCGATTTTGTACAAAACATGCGGTACTGACTGCCTCGGCCCAAAAAGTGACAGGAAGTTTAGAATCAACAATCATAGTTCTTGCTACTTCTATCAACGTGCGATTTCTTCATTCAGCTACACCATTTTGTTGTGGAGTACGAGGTGCACTGAATTGCCGAGAGATACCCTTACTTTCATAGAAAGAATCTAGAATGGCATTCTTGAACTCTGTGCCATGATCACTGCGAATAGTCTTCACACTTAGATTGAACATGTTCTCGATTTGTATTAGATGAATATTCAGAGTCTCTGGCGTCTCATCTTTCTTTTCCAGGAAGAATACCCAAGTAAACCGAGAGAAGTCATCGGTTACCACCAAACAGTAGGATTTCCTTCCATGACTCATGACACTCACAGGACCGAAAAGATCCATGTGAAGCAATTGAAGGGGAGAGTCAATGGAATTAGTGGTTTTAGGTTTGTGAGAAGATTTGTGTTGCTTGCCTTTGGAACATTAGTGCCAATGTTCCATGGGTGAGAAGTCTTTCAAAGGTAAACCGATGACAACCTCGAACAAGGCGGTTCATTGTCTTGAAATTCACATGTCCTAATCTCTTGTGCCAAAGAAAGGACTCATCCTCTGAAGCTTTTGAAAGAAAGCAGGATTCGATTCCTGATGGGTTGTTCATATCCAGACTGTAGGTATTGAATCTTCGAGGAGCACGCATGAGGATTAGGTTATCGGGAATAACCACTCTAGGCTTCAAAATCAGACATTCTCTGGAGTTGAAGAGGGCACAAAAGTCTTTATCACAAATCTGGGACACACTTATCAGATTATACTTTAACTGTGGGACAAAGTTGACATTTTCCAAGCTATTTACACCGTCGGACACAGTTCCTTGTCCTTCAATCTTTCCTCCTCTTGGATTGCCTGCAAAGGCGACAAAGTCTCCGTCCATTGGATGATAATTTTACAATAAAGAAAAATGACCAGTCATATGTCTTGAGCAACCACTGTCGACATGCCAGATATTATCTCTAGTCCTTCTCAATTGTCCCTACACAAAATGAATCATTTAGACATTTGTACCCAAGCTATTGCTAACTTGGAACGTCTTAACTTTACAAGATGCATTTCATAAGTCATAGTCAGAATCCCCCTTTAATGTATTCTCAAAAAAATCATTATTCTTAATTTTTCAAATCCTTTTTGACCAATTTTTAGCATTTTTAATCCTTTTACGTCACAAAGTTCTACTATGTTGTGATGTAAAGAAAACATTTGAAACACAATCAACTGAGTTTTGAATAACAGATGGTACGATTTCTTCCTCAAAACGATATGTAGACAATTTACATGTCTTAAAAACATGATTGGATTCCCCACAACTAAAACAAACTTTATCACATGTCGGCTTAGCCTGATAACTGTCATCACAAGATGACGAAGATGATTGTGATGTTGGGACATCAGAACTAGAGGCAACTCGTTCTTCAATATTTCTTTCATGAAGGCTTTGATTTTCCTTTAATCTGAAAAATTCCAGATTGCTCATTGTTTCTTGTAGGATGTCAGACCCAACAACTCCTTCACTTTTAAAATTTGCAATACAACTCATAGCATTTACAGATTTAGAAACAAAAGGCAAAGTATTCTTAAACTTAGAAATAGCTTTTCTCAAACTGTCATGCTCAGAAGGCACATAACCAAAATACAAATTTTCAATGTGTTCACAAATATCTGGTTTTGACACGGGTATATTATTACATTAATCCGACTCAAGTTAATTTAAAACTTTTCTCTTACTAGAACTCTCATCACAATCATCTTCGGAACCTACACAATCTGACACTGCACAAGAAGCAAAACTGTCAGAATCTGAAGTTTGGATATAATCATCAGCAGATAAATTGCAAACAAAGGTTGTAGGAACATGAAGAACTGGCATATCAGTAAATCTACCAGACTTGGAATACGGAGGATGGTGAGAGTTATACCCGATGCCTTCTGTGGCCTTTTTATGAATTTTGTTGTCAATGATTCCAAAAAGAATTTTCTGATCCATACCCATGTGTTCAACTTGAAAAATTTGCTTTTTCAGCCTTTTGAAGTCTTTCAGCTAAAATTTGATTATTACTCTTTTGTGTAGTAAGTTGTACAATCAAAGATCGATTCTCTCCAGAAATATCATGAATTTTCTTTAAGTAAAGTTTCTCATTTTTACTTACAGAATCATACATCACCTTTATGTGATCTCGTTCATCGACCAAGGCCTGGTTGATGAATCTATATTTTTTATTTCATTTAAACAAGATTTAGCATTGCAAAGTCTAGACATTACCTCAGCTGGTACGGCTGTGAGATCCTCAGCTGGTTCAATCATGACACATTTCTCCTTTTCTTCAATGTCTACCATCAGTGCCTTGTTAGCTGCTTCCCCTTCTTGATCTCCCCAATGATAGTGTCCATCAGCTTGACAGACCAGAGCTGTTGAACTGGAAGTTGTAGTGGGTTTGGGAGAGATGGCAGCTTGCTTTCCAGATGAATTCTTCTTTTCATGCTGCTCCTTTGATGATGGCTCCTTGCAATTCCTTGCGAAATGACCCAGCTGGTCACAGTTGTAGCATCTCACCTTTTTGATGTCAAACCCTAGAGTTTTTCCTTTCTTGAATCTATCCATCCCATTCCTTTTGATGAATCTTTTGGCTCTCAGAGTCAGCATAGCCTTACACCAATCAATGTCCATCTTTTCCAAATCATCCGGTTTGATCTGCTCCAAGTCATCACGTTGAAAGCTGACCAGTGTCAGGTTTCAGAAATCAGTGCATCATAGCATGACATGAAGGCAGTCATGAAAGGTCGATACTCATCGGGGATCATAGTGGTTGGCTTCTGAGATGTGGATGAAGTAGTAGGCTGAACTCCAGAAATTGAAGGTGGAACATCTGTTTGAATATAAGCCATTATAGTTTTGTTGGATGAAGTGGAAGAACCTTGACCATCAAGAAGAGCTGTGTTTCCAGATTGATTGGTTGGAGTGACTGCACCCTTCTTTATCTCCAACTCATAAGACTCTAGAATGCTATAGAGTTCTTGCTGTTACAAATCACTCAGTTTTTCAGTTTTCTTGATCATAATCTGATACATATTCCATTCCTCGGGCAGTGAATCAAGCAGCTTCTTGTTTAACTCAATAGTGGGATACTCAGTTCCCAAAACTTTTAACTTAGAGACAATGCTAGAGAAACGGTTGATCAATTCAGACATGGGTTCTCCAGGGACACTTCTAAACATCTCATACTACTTCTTGATCAAGTCCCTCTTGCTTTCTCTAACCTCAGCACTTCCCTCATACTTGGTACATAAAGCAACCCAAAGATCTTTGCAAGTTGTATACTCAGCAAATATGTTGAACACATCCATAGGAAGAGCCATAGCAATAGATCCATAAGCCTTGTCATCTCTTGCAATTAAGGCAATATCCTTTTCATCATATTCAGACACAAGCTTGGGACATTGAACCTCTGCAGTGGTAGTAACTGGCTTGTGTGGGCCATCAGTGATTGACTGCAAAAGAGTATGGTCATGGAACTGAAAGAAAGTCTTCATTTTCTTGGTCCAATCATCAAAGTCTCTAGTGGACACCAAGACAGGTGGTTTGTTTCCTCCATCATATTCACTGTTGTTTGAAGATACCATAACTCAGAAAAGTTAAAATCAAACATTAGCTAGTTTCAGGTGAACAAGGATGATCAAAACAACTAGTTTCGATAGAGAAAAGGCTGACCGAAACTCCTAGTTTCGATAGAACAAGGCTTGCCCGAAAATTCTAGTTTCGATAGAAGAAACAGAATTCAGAAATACCAAGTTTCGATGAAGAAGACTTAGAAGAAAATCCAGCAAACTCAGTAGAAACTACAAGTTTCGATTGAAACTAGTTTTGATAGTGAAGTAGTTTCGGGTGATCAATCTGCAAAGGTTAGTTTCGATATAACAGGACAAATAACTAGTTTCGATGATACCTTCTCCAGACAACAGTACAGACAAGAAGTTTCGATGACCAACTAAAAGCAAAAATTGTCTACGAGTAGTTTCGATACCTCCTTCGATACCTCCTTCTTCAAGCTTCAGCAGACTCCATTGATGAAAAGCTTCAAATATCAAAGATAATAAACTCGCAATCTGATCCAGCGAAAAGATTCCAAATAAGCTTCTGAACACAAATCAATTTTCAGAGCCGAGAAACTCGAAGAAACAGTGCCGAAATCGATGAAACAGTGCCAAAACAGTGCAGACCCAGAAAGCCTTCAAATTCCAACTAAAAGTCACCTAAAATTGATCAAAACAACCTGAAAATACTCAGAAATCAATAGCATATAGCTCTGATACCAATTGTAGGTCCAGATTTCAATCAGAAATCTCACAGAAGATCGATTACACACACAGGCGGAATCTGTGTGCATAGTGGTGAAACAGAGGGTAGAAACAAAAATGGTGAAGATACCAGCTAACCACACACAAAATCAACACAAATAAGATGTGAAAATGTAAGAAAAAAGCATTAAACAAATGCAGATTGTATTGATTCTTCAAGAACAGTGAAAGAGAAAAATTCAGGGTTACAGTCGCTACTCTCACCCTAGATATTCTCAAACTAGGCTATTTATAGTAAGTTGACAGGCATCGAAAATATGCTCACCGAAACTACTAGTTTCGTTTGAGCATTTACAAGTGTGAAACAAGCCTGTCGAAACTAAACTATCTATCGAAACTACTAGTTTCGATTGCTCAATCGAAACTAGTAGTTTCGATAGCCCAGACTTAGAAATAAAACAGGAAATTACAAGAAAAATAAACTAAACTAAACATAGTTCAAAAAAATACATTGATAACAACAGCTTATGCAAAAATAAGACTCTACAAGTTCAGATAACTTCTAATAGTTTGGAAAGAAGTTCCAAAAGAAGGTTTTTCATCGTTAAGTTTCATTAATGGGATCATGAAACTTGGAGACATCATGATAAAGCAAAATTCACACAAATCAATATCTAGCTGACTCATTCGTTAAACCTATACCTCAATCTGTATATGAGGAGCATGTTCATAGGTGTTAGGTATGCTAGAATTGAGGTTGATTTGTTAGTATTGGGTAGTGTTTTTTTTATATTGACTTAACGGTTAAGTGCATTATAAATAGATGTTCTATGATTCGCTATTTTGTACGTTTTAGAAATCCTTGAATATTATATTATATTCTAAATGTTCGTAGTCGATCAGATTCATGGGAATCAATCTGAAAGAAAGACTATTATGAATTGGATGATTGGTTCACTAGGAATGAAAGTCCAAATGGTTGGATGTCATGTTCACAGATAATCATTAGAGAATGATTATTAAACGTAACTCGCTTCAAAAATATCTTCATGGATCAATGTCTTGAGAAGTTTTGAATATGGTAAGATCTATTGATCCTTCGACCAGAGGCACGCACTAGAACTAACCCTGACTAAAGTTTATTCCTTGAACTTATCTAATGTTGTACCTTAATAGGCAGTAATAAAGATATGATTAGGAGTAATTTGAAGTTAAGTGGGAGTTGTACGTGGCCAAAGGAATTCTGTTATCCTTTAATTAGGATCTGGACATTCTGGCGCCCTCGTTGATTCAAACTGGTATAAATCGCGTGGCCACGCACAAACTAAAGAGTAGTTTATTTAGACCATTTTTGAATCAGAGAACGAGAACAAGAATAGTTGAACCGCATATGAGAAGTGACTTGTATCCATGTCTCATGGAATTAGTTGACGATTATAAATACGTCATACCTTGTTAGGGGCAGTGAGATGTAGCTAGGAGTCCACCACTATCTACGTTGAGCCGATTAATTAATGAATCGTCCAAGTGGGAGATTGTTCGATATTAGATGTCCGATCATCATTAATATCAACTTTGCTATCGAGGTACGATCCAAAGAGTTGCACTTTGGGCAAAGAACAAATTATATCGTTTAATTGTTAAACGTTATTACACGAAACAAGAATTTAGAATTCGGTGGATTAAATATCTAAATATATATTTATTGTTGTATTTAATTATTTTGAATAAGTAAACTAACGATAGTCGGAATGAGGTTTTATATATATTAGTGATATATGTATTAGACGGGTTTTATATTTAATAGTTAAATATAAAATGTTCGTTTTACGTAAGTTTTATTTATGATTAATGTAACCATAAACTACGGGGACTGGAACTGATTAATTGTTATTCAGTTAATAATTAAATGTTAATTATTCAGGGGTTTTAAGTGTAATTAAATTTACTATAAATATATCATTATACTAAAACCCTAAAACTATTTCTTGGCCACCTCTATATTTGCGCAAGAAGAGAAAATCGTGTAACCCGGTTCTGCGGGCTGCCTCCGCCTGCCGCACCCCCCCGCTACCACCGTAATTCGCCGCCGCTGCCCTGAGTCACGCAGCCGTCACCGTCCACCGCCGCTGCCCTAAGTCACGCAGCCCACCGAAGCTGGCCACCCCGTCGCCGCGTCCCTTTTCGCGAGCCGAACCGGATACGGATTCCAACCAGTTTTGCAAGTAGGAGTGTATTCGTGTGACGAGTTCGTTATAGTCATCTAGCGTGACGTTCTTTGTACCCGAGTGTTACAAACCGGTTTATTCATCAAAGGTATAAACCCTAATCACCCTATGATTGTGTTTATTTATTTTAATATTATTGTTTAAACGCTGTGTAATCGGATCACTGTCGGAAAAGATCGGATCTTTATTATCGTGTGCTTTTGTAAACGCTTCCGCTATTGTAAATCTGATTTTATAAAGTTTCATTTTAAATGTTAAAACCAGTGCATGATATCCCAACAGTGGTATTAGAGCCACCTTTACGCGCGTTTAGACATAATTGTTTATTTTTCGATCTCCGTTTTATTTGTTAACACTTTTTGTTAACAAAAGATCGAACCTTTATTGTTTTGGTTGTGATTGTGTTTTTCAGTTTCCTTGCATCGCGAGCTCATTGATTTTGTGTTGTGTTTTGAATTTGTGAATAGGTTATTTGTTAATGAGCGAGTCTTTAAAAGCTTGTTCTATCTTTATCACATGTATCCAATCTTTTGCAAAGTCATGTCTATATGATTTCCAACTAGGTTGAACCAAGTGTTTTGTGGTTCAAATGAACTTGAATCCCTGAGTGATTAATCTTTACTTACATTTTTTTAGTTATTTGATTTATTCTGTCTCTCATAACCACAATAAAAATTAGTTTTGTCATTCTTAATTTAATTTAGATAATTTAATTAGGTTTAGGATAGATTAGCTAGACAAAAATTGTTACAGACCACATGCTCCTAAGTGGATACGATACCTTACTTGCCCTAGCTATCCAAGTTTGTTAGGTTTTTGCATGACCCAATCGACGGTCATCAATGGCCTCCTGAATCGATTTCGACAACTCATCCAAGACTACTGTAAAAAGAAATACATGCAGCGCCCATCCTTGGTGAAGTTCTACCTCCACCGAAAAAGGTATGTATCCCCTACAGGCACCCAAACACTTTTCCTAACACTACCATACATATCCTTAATTAACTCCATATACTTCCCAGTATCCTTCTACTCTCAAGACTCTCCCAAACACACCTGAAAGGTCACACTATCGTATGCCTTTTCAAGGTCGATGAATACTATGTAACTCGTGCTTCCTCTCCCTATATTTTTCTAGCAGCCTCCTCAGAATGTGTATCGCCTCTATAGTCGAATGCCCTAGCAAAAATCCAAACCGGTTCGTTGTAACCTGAGTTTCTCGTCTCATTCTTGCCCTGGTCAACCTCTACCATAATTTCCTAATATGACTCAATAGCATAATCCTTTTATAGTTGCCACTACATTGGGCGCCTTCTTTGTTCTTATAGTGCTTGACTAAAACACTACTCCTCCACCGATTCACCATCTTACTAGTTTTGAAAATACTATTTAACAAATTCTTCAATCACTGAACTCCTCTTTCTATCAAACTTCTCCTCACCTCGATAGGGATATTTTCAGGGCCCACCACTCTCGTCCTTCCCATCTTCTTAGAACTCTACCCTCCACTTTTGTGGGGTTATTGCGACAATAACAATTATTCCTTTGTCGTTTATGCATGGTTGAGTTCTCGCTATCTTCTTGATGATTTCGTGCGTCGTTGAAATGGTTGTGGAAATAGTTTGCCATCTCACCTTAATGTCCTTCTCATTCACCAAAACTCGTTCGTCCTCGCGCTTTATGAACTTCACGACTCCTAGATCCTATTTCGCTCCCTGAGTTTAGCAATCTTGAACATGTCTATAGAAAACTAGAGGGAGGTGAATAGGTTTTCTTTCAATTCAACTTGATTAAAAGCTAATTTATATAGATTAACACTTGTTAAAACTTGATAACTAAAACAAACAATAAAGTAAAGAGTTTAAAGGTTAGAAAGACAAAACTAAATTTATAGAGGTTCAAATGAATGTTACTTTCTAAATCTTTATTACTATTTAATATTTAATTTATTCAAACTGTGTAAACCACGGGTTTCTAACCTAATGTGTGTGTGTGTGGTGAAGTTCAAATGATAAACAATATTTATGTGATAACCATGAAAATCACTCTCAAACATAGTGTTACGTATATATAACAATTATCATTCTGTTAGCATTACATATACGTATATATATGTTTATGTGATTTTGGATATTTTTTATAAATAGAATAAAAGACTAGACAACACAAAAAACAGTTTTTTTTTTAAATCTTCAACAATTTTAAGGACAGATTTGCAACTAAAAGTATGTGGTAAAATTGTTTTGTCGCAAATTCATCACAAAACGAATCGATTGTAAAATCGGTCGCTAATTATTCCGTCACAAAAACTATCGCAAACTGTTCGGTAGCAAAATATGTTACGGTTATGGGGCGCTCTTTTTTTGTCACAAACATGATTCCATCACAAAAATGTTAGCTACAACTTGATTTGCGACGGACCAAAATCGTCAAACACGGGATTATACTTCAGTTTGGCCGTTGTAAATAGTCGATTTTGTCGTAATGGTGGATGGTATGCGGTGGGGTGCGTGATAATTAAGTTAGGGGAAATTACATATATCCCTTTATTTTAAAACCTAATTACATATATAACCAACCTAAAACTTAAATTACATATATTCCCTTATTTTATAAAATTAAGCATTAAGACAAAAATAACATTTTAAGCTTACAAGTAAAACACGACTCTTCTGATTCTCGAACCATCGATAGAACCTTCTGATTCAAACCTAACTGGCGATTCAACCGGCGATTGTTTCCTGGTCGGCGATCGGCATCGATCCAAGTACAGCGCCTGATTCCAAGTCGGCTGATACCAGCGATATGACCTTCTCATCCAAGTCGGAGGGCTATTGTAAAATTTAACGGGGGGCGATTGTGATTTTAACGCGTATATAACACTAAAAAAGTTTCATGAAGGGCGTCGGTATAACTAGTCAAACATCGAAGGGTTGGTTTTGTATGTAGGTAATAAGCAGTATGCTATATCACATGTGCATGTCTTCTATTAATGGTCAAGATCATCCTAACTGCATTTTTTGAGGGGACAACTACACGAGGAAGGAAGTGATGTCGTTTTATATTTGTAATCTCTGTCTTATTTCATGGAACATTGCATTATCAACGTGAATAACATTGTGAAAAGTTCATGTTCTTTATGTCTCCTGTTTTTTTATCATTGCCGATGTAGGTTTGGACCCATCATGATCCCATATGAAGGTAATACTCAAGCTTAAGTTTTAAAATAAAAAGAATAAATTGTTGCTCTTTTGTATATATTTTTTAAAAGCTTCTTACAGCCATTTAGTTTAATTATGTAATTAGTTACACCTGAAACCAGCCAAGACAGTAAGGAACTGCTAAGATAAACAAATCGTTAGGCTTACCGCAGGGGAAGGTCCCCGGTGATTCACCTGATCTGGCGTGAGAATCAGTCACGGGTTCTTAGAAGTAATAAGGGAAGTGTAAAGTGAGTAATGAGAGTGGAATGAAAACCTTTTGGTGTGTACTTATTTATAGCCACGATTCTTTGAACAGTGAAGAGATCTCTTATGATCTCGGGTATTCTTTTCTAAGGTTTTTGGGTTGCCTTGTTAATTTGGATGTGTCTCGGTTTCATAAGGGACTCCCAAATTAGTATAATAAGTTGACTTTCCTGGCCATCCAGCCTCTTACCCTCTTACTTCTGGGTTCTTCTCTTCTAGGTGTTGACTTGCTTTTGTGACAAGAAGTGAAAAAATGGGGTTTTCCTGTTCACGCCTTTTTTATCAGCTTTTGCCTCTTTTGTGTGCCTCCCTTCTCTTGGTGACTCAGGAACAATCTTGTAGCCTGTTTCCCATAAAATATAGTTGTTGATTGATTTGACTCATTCATTAGACATATATCTATCCTTGGTCATTTAGTGAAATGATAGTCTCAATACTTTCCAAAGTGAATGTCTTGGTTTCGAATCTTATCAACAACAAAAAAAAGGTTTGTGACAAGGTCAATGGGTTTACCCAGTTTGGGGTGTTCCTTCTCTGGTGGGCTACCCTGGATGTTATAGGTGTTGCCCCGGTAAAACTCAATTATCCTAGAATATGTAGGTGTTGCCTTCAAAAATAAAAATAAAAAAAATAAAAAAAAATAAAAAAAATCAGAGTCCTCTTATTGCCCGGTGTGTATTCCTAGTTTTTCATTTAGCCTACCCTTGCTTTCTTTCTTGGCTTGATCTTCCCGACTAATTTTCACCAGGTAGCTATCCTTCCCTTTGTTTTCTTTTCTTGCTTTCCTAAGTGGTGACCTTGGCTTAAGGTTCTACCCACGTCGTCAAATTACATGGCAGTACAATATTAAAAGAGTTTAGTATCATGTTAAAGAGAGATGAAATTTTTTAATTGTTTTAAAAATAGAAAGACAACCTATTACGGGGCTCTATACTAAATCTGAGTGTGATTGCAGCTATGAATAAGATTCGCTATTGTTAGTTTGAGTGCAAACTCTTTTTTAAGTTGTGATATACCCTTATAGTCATGTATCAAATAGTTACTACTTACACGACTTAATGGTAGCGTCTCCACTTTAACTTGTGTGTCCCTCTTGAATATATGGAACACCTCCTTAAAAATCCCAATGAACGTGAATCAAATGCGAACTTGACTCCTGTATTCCATCTAATTAATATTAAAGTATTCCCGGTAAACCATTGTTTTTCAATTATATTGTTTTCATTGAAACAATATTTATATGTGTTTATGTGGTTCTCAAGTTTCTTAACATATCACTAGTTTTAAAAAGAATGCCCTCATATGTGTGTGTTAAATTCTTCAAAAATAATCAATTTTAAAAGTGGTTTTTTATAGTTTAATTCTTAAAACTTTTGGCAAATGTTTTATTTCTATAAATATTAATTATAAGTATTAATTTTTTAGGTCTTGAATTTAGTGGCCATATTTTTTAGGTCTTGAGTATAGAATAGGTAGGTTGTTGGAAAATAAATGGCAGGAGGAAATTGACCTACATAATAATTGAACATCTCTCTAAGGGTGAAAGGGACGGGTTACCCCGACCAAGCCAGATAGGAAAGGAGGTGTCCGAGTAGGGGGGTACACCGCCTCATGTGATTCGAGTTCTACATTCGGGTAACTCAAACGAGTAACTTTACTCGGGTGTGGAAAATGGGAGAGCCGTTGGGGGGGGGGAGTGAGGGGGTTGGGGGTTTTAAAAAAAATTACTAATTCTTTTATCTATATATATTTACACTCTACAAAAAATTGCGACAAAGTATGGATGATAATGCACCTTTTAAGTTTTTTTATTTTTATTATCTAGCTTTTATTTTTTTTGTTAATTTTTTAGTTTTTTAAATTTTTATTTGTAGGATTTTTATTTTTATGTTTCTAGGTTTTTAATTGTATTATGTTAATTTTAATTTAATGAAATTGACTTTTTTTTTATTTAAATGTTTATTTTTTTTAAAGTTGGTGAGTAAATTAGTAAATAAGTATGGTGTTTCCAATAAAATCTGAGTGAATGAGTGGTTTTGAGGTGGCAGAATTCTATTGTGCAGTTTTTGTGAGTAAATGGGTTATCCACCCCTTTCACCTTAAATAGTTAGATGAGTAAACATACACAAAGTACCAAAGAACGAGGTCTGGTGGTGAACGACCATGGCAGGTGGTTCAGAGAAGGAAGAGTAGAGGCTTTTTCGGAGCTAACAAAGGACGGGTAAGAAGATAAGACCCTAGACAAACCACATTCTACATGGCCAACCTGCCAAACGGAACAAAGGCCAAAGACTTGTAAAACTGCTTCGATTCTTATGGGAAGATGGCTGACGCTTACGTAGCAGCTAAAAGAGATATATCTGGAGGGCTCTTTGGGGTTGTAAGATTCACAAGGGTGGTAGACAAATGGGAAATGGGGCGCTCGTTGCCTATGGTAAACTTGAACAGTGCAAGGCTCTCCGTCAACCTGGCAAAATTCGAAAGGGGTGGGAACCCTTGTTTCAGGGAAAAAATAAAGGTCCCTCTGCCATCGCAGGTAGGACAACCTCTTCATTACCGAGATACGGGTTACGAATACTTGGATAGAGGAAATAAATCTTAAAGGGACGTCCTACTAAAAAATCAGTCTATACTGCATCCGGCGTTGGAGGTGACGGTCCGGGACGATGCTGATTTAGACGCAATCCAATGGTACGACTTATCCGCTATAGGTAATCTCAGGGATTTTAACCAACTATGCTGCCTCCAACACGCCATCAATAAAGCGGGGATAAAGGTGTCTAGGATGAGGTATCTGGGAGGGCTACAAGTGCTACTCACATTCCAAAAAGAAACTGAAGTTAAAGAGTTTGTTCATGAAAGACATATATGGGATAGGTGGTTCTCTTCGCTAGAAATATGGACAGGGCTGGTAACGACATATGAAAGAATGGTATGGCTATGGATACACGGTATTCCTCCTCAACTGTGGGAATCCCATGTATTTGATTCGTTAGCATCTAAAGTGGGTAAGGTAGTTTCCCCTTCTCAGGCGTCCTTCTCAGATGGTGTGTTAACCTTTGACACGGTAGGCATCTTGGTGGGGGAAGGGTGGTCGTTGCTGGAAGAAATATCATTAAAATGGCAGGATAAAAGATACCGGTGTTGTTTCCAAGTAGAAGACGAAGAATGGTGTCCGGGATGGATTGTCAAACCGGAAAAAAACCAAATCCCCGTCCAAAACCAGGTGACTTCCGACGAGGAAGACCATGAGTCCCCGAAGCAAATCGAAGAAGTTGAACAACCAAATCTGGTCTCAGATGATCGGTCACGTGTGCATAGGGAAGGAGTCCAGCTACACGGGGAAACGGGGGAAGGTATTAATTGCGGCTCTGTTCCCATAGTTGAAAAAAGCATGCCGTCTAATAAGACTTATTATTTTGGAGCAAATAAAGATATCACTCCCTTGGTCCACCTTAGCCAAAACTCTCGGAGGTGGCCCAAAGAATTAACACGTTTGGGGTTGGGCTAGTATCAAGGAAAAGGCAAAGATTAAACTCTCGTGTGGAAGACATATTTGATTTGGATCGGTTGATAGAAGGGGCCCCGGGTTCAGCCATTCTCATAATATTCCTGGGAATACAATCCCTGAGAGCGAATCCTCAAGACCTTCCCCATTTCCTGACTTAAATTCGCAAATTCTAAGATTGCCTCAAGATGAGCATGGTAACTCCGAGCTGGTGGGTGAAGGGGGAGTTAACCGGATTGACAACATCCGATCCACAGAAGTCGGCTAAACAATTAATATGGGGAAAGAATTGGGGGTAAACCTAGAAAACCTAGAAGAGCTGGTAAGAACGGTTATTGAGGTAGAAATGGAGACAGAAATGGTTCAATGAATTGCCTTTCATTGAACTGCATGGGGATAGGTGGATCTGAGAAGACCGATTGGATACGGGAAATCAAGCGAAAACATGGTACCCAATTTATAAGTATTCAGGAGATACAACTCGAAAACGTAGAAAAAATTCCTTTCGAAAGGCTGAGGGGGGACAGAGATTACGGGGCATTCGGGGTAAAATCGGCGAGTAGGTCAGGAGGTCTATGCTTCTGCTGGAATAAGGACCTGTTCAAGGTAATTTTTTCTAAATCTGGATCGATTTTTATACTACTAAATGGGGTGTGGAAAGGGATAAACTCTGAGGTAAACATGGTAAATGTGTATGGGCCACAAGACAATGGGAGTAAAAAAGAACTTTGGAAAGAACTACTAAGCTTAAAACAGAATTCGGGGGACTTGTGGATAATGATGGTATATTTTAATGCTATAATATGCAGTGGGGAGAGAACAACACTAAACCAAAAATACACAAGCATGAAGGAGTTCAATGAATTCATATTAGATGCCAATCTTATAGAATACAGTATGGGGGAGCTAAATATACATGGATGCGGAAAGACGGGTCGGTATCAAGTAAACTTGACAGGTTCTTGGTTTGTGATTCGTTTGTTAGCTTATGGCCGTCGGCTTCGGTTACGGCCCTTGATAGCAAATGGTCGGATCATAAACCAATTATTCTATCTTGTATTAACTTGGATTATGGTCCCATTCCCTTCCGATTATTTAACTCTTGGCTAGGTCATGGTGAATTACCAATGTTAGTTTCCCACTCTTGGATGTCTAAAGATGTTAAAGGAAGACCGGATTTTGTACTATCAAAAAAGTTTACAATTCTCAAGTATGAAATCAGAGCGGGGTGCAATAAGAAAATAAAGGAATTAGAATTGGAGGAGGTTGAAATTGAGAAACATATAACTGCCCTAGAAAAAAAGGTGGAGTCCATGAGGTTATCTAATTCCAAAAAAAAAAGATTATTCTAATGAAAAGGAAAAGAGTAGAGCTGGAGAACAAAAAGAAATCGGATCTTAAACAAAAAGCCAGGATAAAATGGCTCGTGGATGGTGATGAGAATTCGGCTTTCTTCCATGGGGTAATAAACGGTAAGAAAAGGAGGAACCGAATTAATGGGCTAATGAATCATAACACTTGGGTGAACGATCCAGAGCTGGTAAAAAAAGAGGTATTACTGCAGTTTAAAAAAAAATTCGGACAATTTTCCTATCAGGCCTATGCTTTCCAACGATAATCTGAGGACCCTATCGGATTCGCAAAGAGTACTGCTTGAGGCTGACTTTTCGGAGGCAGAAATAAAACATGCCATACAGCAGTGTGCAGGTGGAAAAGCTCTTGGACCAGACGGGTTTTCCTTTTAATTCATAAGAAAATTTTGGAATGTGATCAAAACTAAGTTTCTGGGGTTTTTTAAACGCTTTAAGAGGAGGAAATCCATTGCAAAAGGCTGTAATTCATCCTTCATTACTCTTGCTCCTAAAGGTTCTGATCCGGAATCAATAGGGGACTTTAGGCCTATTTCTCTCATTGGTTCAGTGGCTAAATCTCTTGGTAAGCTACTTGCCCTGAGACTTCAGAAGGTGGCGGTGGTTGGAAACGAGCAGACGAATTTTATTAAAGGTAGAAACATATTTGATGGGCACATTTTAGTAAACTCCATTCAAAGTTGGGCTAAAAAATCTTATGTTAAACTCATGCTTTTCAAAGTGGATTTCTCCAAAGCATTTGATTCGCTAAACTGGAACTTCTTAGACTCTATCATGCTTCAAATGGGCTTTGGATCTAGGTGGAGATTATGGATTAAAGGATACCTTAAATCGGGTAGGGCATCTGTACTCGTGAACGGCTCACCTACAGACGACTTTCTTATGGAAAGGGGAGTTAGACAAGGTGATCCTATATCCCCCTTTCTTTTCATACTGGCTATGGAGGGTCTCTCTGCTATGATGAAAACTGCAGCTCAGATAGGGATTTTCAAAGGAGTGTGTCTACCAAATAACGGCCCAACTAACACTCACTCATGTATGCTGACGACGTCTTCTTCATCGGAGAATGGGATAAAGAAAACTTCTCTAATCTGAAACGTATACTTTGATGCTTTTATATTATCTCGGGTCTCAAAATCAATTATAATAAAAGTAAGCTGATTGGTGTGGGTGCCTCTGCCAAGGAAAGTATTGAGTTTACATCTATTATGGGTTGCATGAAAGATACTCTTCCAATTCAGCACCTTGGAATGCGTATTTATGACACCCAGTATTCCACGCCAATATCCATAGTCATAATTGCACGTCCATATTTCATATTTCTGGAATATTATTTTTGACAAGGCATTGTCAGGAGTCTAGCAAAGGAACACGTGTCATATTTTAGTAATTTTAAGAATTACTAGGTCATAAACATTTATAACCCGCAATGTACGGTCATTGGTGATTAAAAAATTTTATACAAGTAAAGTCTAGAAGTATATTTATTTTATACAAAATATATATTGGTGACACAAAGATTGACACAAAAACTTTTGTTCGCACGGTTCCTAATTTATTCCCTATGTGTAAACATGTACAAAGTAGTTAATATATTAACTATGTCGGGATTCACTAGCAGATTATTAAAGCTAGTCAAACTATACAAAATGTAAGACGTCTTAATAATTAAAAATATTGAAGCGGGTATTAATTTCGGGTAGTATACCGCGTCTAAATCAATCACATCATCATGATGACTTTGCTTACACTTCACTCAAGTGTCATAATCTTCATAATTATGACCAAGAGTGCAAGCAACCTCAAAGATCATATCACCATCATTATATATTTGCTTATACTCCACTCCAACATCAAGTCGTAATGATGATCACTTGTTGAGATCTACACTCAACCCTCGTTTCATCTAATATATATATATATATATATATATATATATATATATAAATATCTAGGTATATAGATATATAAAGTTTAAATCATAAAAGTTACTACACCGAATACTAGATCACGGGATCACCTACCGGGTTTACACCACCCTAGACCTACCTAACTAACAATTGGAATGCAACTAGGGAATGGAACAAGACCCAACCCCCCTCCCCCTACACCCCATTTACGGCCGAAACTAGGTGGGCCACCCACCTAGTTTACTTCACCAACCTTCCTTCAATCATGTTGTCATAAGCCATACTCATTCAACCAAAAAATGGACAAAAGTCAAGTGTATCTTATCTATCCATGCTTGTAATGATGAGAGCAAGTTGAACACTCAATCTCATTCCCACTCCATCTATATATATGATATACATACATACACACCCAACTTCACACATTTGAAAAACCAATAACAAATCACTAGAGGATTTAGCTAGAAAATGGGAGAAAGATTCAAGAGTCTTGGTGATCTAAGGAGTTTCCACTATTAAATCAAGCTACCACCATCTCCCAAACGTTATTCTTCTCCTAGCTTTGTCTAGTGGTATGAAACCGACACAAATCTTTACTTTCATCTTTATTTTCTTGAAGCATGTTGTTCACCATAAAAATCAAAGATATTTAAGGAATTAATGAGCTTTATAAAGTTTAACTTTATTAAGTTTAAAAACTAAATGTTTTGTATACATATATATAAATACCGAAAATTTTGTATGTATATATGTATATCCTTGTTGTTTTGAACTTATGATAATAAGTGTGGTTAATAAATGTTTTGTATACATATATAACAAGTTAGGATGTATTTACAAATTTATAAGTTATATCGTTTTCAATATACAACTCGTGTAATATACGGGATTCTAACCTAGTATATATATAAAAAAATCGTGACTTATATATATATACATGTGTGTGTTTAAAGTTTAATAACTTGAAAAGATTGTTAAGTATAAGAAAGTGTATGTATGCATGTATAAGAACCGAACTATATATATATATATATATATATACACATGTGGATGCATATAGAGTTATTGTTAACTTGGAAATTGCTAAATATATATATATATATATATATAAATATATATATATATATGGAAATCAAAATATGCATATGGGTACATGAATATAATTTTTTATCTTGAAAATAGATTATGGAAAATATTAGATGATTTGAAACTTGTATCATGAAATGTTTAGAACATTTAGTAAAGATATGAAAGTGTATACATACTTGTTAACATTTAGGACTTGGATAAAAGTACTAGATGTCCAGTAACTAAAAGGATTAATATAAATATGCATAAACCCTAAAAACATTCGGTTTAAAGAAATAAGATATTCATGATACATAGAAAAACATACTTAAGCATATGTTGAAATGTAGAAATACTTGTATGCATGTATAGGATATACTTGAACGATATTTGAGATTTTGTATAATTATTTTTAAGAAATAATTATATGTTTATATATGAACTATAAAGTGAATATATTATAAGATTGTTACAAAAATAATATTTATTTTTGGTACACTTAATAAGTCACCAATATGGAAACATAATATTTTCTCAGAAAATATGTAAGCGTCTAGACTGGAATAATAATCACCAATGATTCGTCACATGAAAACACTGTTTTACTAAACAAAGACGTACTAAGTATCCTTGCATGATTAGGATACGGATAGACAGGAACTATTAGCACACTGATATTTGCTAGGATTTCATCGGACACAAGGTGAGTTCACGGCCCCCTTTTCGCTTTTTAATGTTTTGTAAACTACTGGGGAGAAACATACTTACATATCATATTTTATATTATTGCTCAATACATTTGGAAACATTGTTGTTTCATACACTTGAGAAAACACTACAAATATTTATATATGATAACAAGAAAATAAGACACTAACATTATGTCTTACATGAGGAGAGCTCTTAAAGTCCCCTAAACAACATCAACATTTGTAACCATTAGCTATGGACTTAGCCTAGGATTCTATGAATAGTACTATTGGGGTGACATCCTCGGTCATGGTTAGTTGTGCTAACCGAGACCTGAAGGGTCGAATGACCGCATATTGTCCTATTCCGTTCTCGTGGTAAAGCGAGGGAGGGGCATTCACCAGTTAGGTTTGGTTACGGTCTCGTGTATGAACATATTATTTGTAAGCCTAGCTAGCATACAAATGAATCAACAATACTTGTTTTGTTTATCATATGCGCTTAGAATTATTTGTTTACAAGGAATTCGTCATCATGTTTTCGAGGAAAACTACTTATTTTATGACGGTAATTTCATGTGCATGTTTTCGGGGGAAACTACTTATTTTATGACGGTAATGTCATGTGCATGTTTTCGGGGAAAACTACCTATTTTATGACGGTAATGTCATGTGCATGTTTTCGGGGAAAACTACATATTTTATGACGGTAATGTCATGTGCATGTTTTCGGGGAAAACTATCTATTTTATGACGGTAATGTCATTTGCATGTTTTAGGGGAAAACTACCTATTTTATGACGGTAATGTCATGTGCATGTTTTCGGGGATGCTTATTTTATGACGGTAATGTCATGTGCATGTTTTCGGGGAAAACTACTTATTTTATGATGGTAATGTCATGTGCATGTTTTCGGGGGAAAACTACCTATTTTATGACGGTAATGTCTTGTACATGTTTTCGGGGGAAAACTACCTATTTTATGACGGTAATGTCGTGTGCATGTTTTCGGGGAAAACTACTTATTGTAACACCCAAAAATTCAATCCAATTTAAACATTTTAAAACACATGGAAGTTAGGTCCCAAAACAATATTTAACGTATCAATACCTTTAAGTTTTATAAACAAGAGTTAGACTCCTCAAAAACCGCAAAGGAGTTTACACAAATAATAATCCACAAGTTGTCCACAACTTTTAAAACAACCCAAGAGTTTGTAAAGACTCCACACGAGAAAGATTAAACAAAAACAATCATCCAAGCTACCATGAGAATCCAATCCACACGATGTGAGACCCGAGATAACTCCGGAGCTTTCCCTACATTCAAAACATCAATTTGAACATGGTTAGTAAAGATAAGTAGCCCTAGGGACCTCCCACAAGTCCCTACAACAACGAGAGGCCAAAACCCCAAAAACTCGAAAATCCCAGCGTCTACCAGACTATTTTGGGCGTATCATACGCTCCGGGCGTATGGTACGATGGCACCAGGTCCAACATGACCATTTTTCAGTTTTTAGCCTATGCAACCCCTCGTCGACCGAACCGTTTGCCTTTTTGAACCGTAAACCATCATAAACTTATATTTTAACCACATATAAGCTTACCCACATATACTAACATAAATTTGTTAGTTATCAAACCCCAAACCCGAGTACCACTACTCGTATTTTATCCTTGAAGTGTTTGACTTCAAGTTCAATCATTTAGTTGTTTAGGCATACAAAGACCTATAACTTAGACATGTATTGACCCATACAAATCCTAACGTTTCACCATACATCAAATTGACATATCCACATGTCTATTGCGAGAACCACCACTCGATTTTTCGCATGGAGTATTTAACTCCATGCCGACCCATGAAGTATCCACACTTCTTGTCACCCGTGAAGTATTTGACTTCATTTTCACTCGTGAAGTACTTGACCTCACTACCACCTGTGAAGTATCCACACTTCACATAAACACCTCCATGAAGTATCCACACTTCATGTAATCAATCAGTTTACTATTTTACCACCAACGATTGACTTTTACCATATTAAGTCAATTTTAATCTAATGTTACCACATTCTACATTTTAGTTGACTCTTGACCACATTGAGTCATTTAAACCATTTAACCACATATGCACAATCAAGTTTGACTATTAACCACATAGTCTAATTACACATATCTACCACATTTGCACATTTAAGTTTGACTATTAATCACATAGTCTAATTACACCTATTTACCACATTTGCATATTTAAGTTTGACTATTAATCACATAGTCTAATTACACCTATTTCACCATTATCCACAATGGTTTGACTTATACCACATTAAGTCCATTTTATAACAATTTCACCATTTATCCACAAATGGTTTGACTTATACCACACTAAGTCAATTTACAACAAATCACCACATTCTATATTTTAGTTTGACTATATGCAACACTAGTCAATTACACCAATTTACCACGTTTAGCTTAACTATATCCCACCTAGTTCAACTACACCACTTCTAGCAAGTGTCATTTATTAGTTTGACTAATTTCCTCATTATGTCAACTACAACAATCCTACCACATTCATATTTTACTTTGACCATTTACCACATGAGTCAAAATCAACATACAACCTATAAATAGAAATAACAATATATCTACTTACATGTAACCACTACTTATCTACTACTAAGTAAGTGTAAAGCACTTACCTTTGCCATTGAAGATTCCAATTGGTCTTCAAAGCTATCACCTTTATCGCCTTGATCACCTAAACATTCCACATGTTTTAGTAATATAATTCAACTCAAAACATTCATCAAGTTGAGTTTAACACCTACCCAAGGTCTCATGATCCTCGCCCATAATCTAATCTTGGTTTATTTAGCTTTACACAAGCTTTTAATCTTTCTAATCAAAATCAACCCATTTTGACCCGTTAAGGTTATTTAATTCAACCTTTTAAACACTCCAATTATAAAACCCCCAAATTAGGTATTATAAGAATAGACACTTACCAACCTTCCATTCATCATAAAAACATCCCCAATTAAAAAACCCCTAATTCACCCTCAAGAACCCTAATTCTTGAATCATCAAATTGGATGTTATCATGATGTTGTGTACCACCCTTGACCTTTAATCAAGCTAGATTATCACTTTAAACAATTTATTAACCATAATCAACCATCAATTCAGCCATTTACTTGATTTTTATAAAAACCCACCAAAAACATAATCTATGGTGAATCCAAGAGATAAAGAGGAGCTTACTTGATGTTTACTTGAAGATGAACACTCCAAATTCATTAGATTTCTTCATGCAATCTTTAATCCAAGTTTGGCTCCTTCTCCCCTCTTTTCTCTTGCAAAATCATGACACACATACACTCAAATGAGTGTGTGTGTGTGTGTGTATGTGCCATATATCCCCACTAAACAAATCTTAGTTTTCATATTTTACACATTTAGTCCCTGTACTTTCAGTTTTGGCTCCTCCTTCCAAAACTAGGTAATTCCACCATTTAAAACAAACCCTCAACTTCCAATTCATTTATTTTCATCCCTATAATATGATTAACATATTACATAATAATTCTAAAAGTTGGTTCGTTACAAATCACACCCCCTAAATTTGGGTTTCGTCCCTGAAACCCGATCACCTATAGATTAGGGTAACACTTGAGTATCTATGCTCAGTTTCCCGAGTTGTTTCCGTCCCTTATCAATGATCCTGCCGAACCAACACTTGGTTAATCCGCTTATATCACAGGCATTTCACCTAGCTACCTAAGGTAGCCACCAGTTCCTTTAGATGAACATTCATCATCCACCTTAACACCGCTATGAGAAGCAACATCCACTTCTCTTGCCACACATTCCCGTGGATAATCCATGGGGAATGTATCATGGAGTCTACATGATCCACTGAGTAACTCCTAATGACACACCACTTAACAAACAAAAGTGAAGTCTGAACGGTACAGCAAAACGGGGACTTAGCCTCACACGTTTTCGAACCCTATACACCCCCTTTATAAGGGAAACTTTTATATCGCCAAAGTTCCCTATCTGAATTTAATACACCTCCTCCCTAAATCCACTTAGGGTTTTCTATCCACCTTGAGTGGATTTTTTTTTCAATCACACTCAATAAACAAGATCTTTCATGCTAGATCTTGAATCACCCCGTAGATTCATAGTTTCACAACAGCCAATAGCACCCAACCAAAAGGTATCCGACATCGTTCACCATTTAGTAATTCAATTATCAGCATATGAATACTCAAATGGAAGTTAAGATGACACCATCTTTCAACTAATGGTAATTAGTCGCCTGGTTTCCTCCGAATCGAAGAAGAAACTAACACCTCAATCCGACTCAACATGTACTGTAACATCCCAAAAATAAAAAGACAATTAAAATAACAGAATAAACGAAGGAGGCGTGACGGGCCCGGCCGGATGGGCCGATGAACTTGAGGGGAGGAGTCTCCTCCCTTTAAATAGCCAACACACTCCACCATTCTCTCATTTGCAATTTCTAGAGAGAGAACCGTAGAGAGAGAAATTTGGCGGATCGACCTGAGACTGAAGAAGTGTGTTACTCCATAGCTCGTGAGCAAAACCTCCGAATCAGAAGCTCGATACAAGTAACGATCTGATCTAGATCTGAGTTTTTGTTCGTTTTGCGGTTTTCGGGTATTTTCGTAAAAAGGAAGGGTTTTTATGAATTAATTGAGAAATGGACTTCAGATCTGTGATCACGAACGAAAACTACAAAGTTTTGAACGTAAAAAGTTAGCATCTTGAACGTGATCAGATCTTGCCTCCATTTACATGTAAACTTAGGGTTTTGGGGAAGATGACAGCCCCGCAGGCGAACTTGTTGGGCAGGTTTAGGAGAACTTAATAAGTTCGTAGGATGTGAGTTAAGCGAACTTAGATAAGTTCGCTGGTGTAATATGGGCGAACTTGGTAAGTTCGCTAGACATGTTCGCTTGATTATATTGGGCGAACTTAGCCCTAAGTTCGCCTAGTTCAGTATGGTTAAACCGATAGAGTCGGGATAGGATCTGATGTGTATTTAACTACTCAATCTAGATCATGCATGACGTTATTGGACCTTTGATTAGGACAACGAGACTAGCTTATCAGGTGAGTTCTATAGCCTTCTTTTAAATGTTTTATTAATGTTTTGGGCTGGTGTGCATACTTACAAAATGATTTTTAACGAAATGATGTTTATGAAAGGAAAGTTGAAATGTGTTTATGAAATGTTTTACCAAAGAGGTTTATGAATGGTTTACGAACGGTTTATGAATGAAAAGTTTTATAATAAAAGGTACGAATGCTTTAACTGGAATGATGTATAGGCGGTAACGGTTATTTTATAAAAGTCATGAAATGAACGAATCTGCCACGAGTTCTTTCGGGAACTAAGGTATGCATGTAAGTTATGGGCCTTACCTTTTAGGGGTCTTTGTGGCAGGTCAAATGTTGTACAACTGGTGGATAAAGGGGCGACGAAGGTCACCATGGGGGTTACCGGGATCCCTATTGAAGGTACTGTCCGTGCAAGGGAACAATGCTTAAGTTGAAGGTACGTGCTATCCTTTGGGACGACGTGCTTAAGGTGAATGTGCGTGTATACTTGTGGTACCGTTCCTAAGGTTCTGGTGTTGAACGGCTTTTGGGTATCGGGCCCTAGATTACTCCGCCTACAGGTAATGTACGGTGTTGAAAGGTCTAGTGGTGGCATGCCTCGAGGTTTCTCCACTAGTATTTGATGTATGGAATTGACGGTTACGAGAAGGCGCAGATTCGGTTCATGTTGACTTATGTTAATGATGATATGATTACGAGGTTTTGATGATGTTAAGTTATTGTAGGTTTTTACGTAAGCTTTTATTAAATGAATGAATGTTATGTTTTTGGCAAATATAAATGTTAGTATGCACATTCAGGTTAAGGACATGTATGGATGATGGACGGTGATGCTTGGCAAGCGATGAAGAGTTACTCGGTCGATCTATGAAATTTGGCATCCCGTTATGTTTTGATTACGTTATGTTATGTTTTAGATAATGTTTACGCTTCCGCATGTTAAACAATGTTATGTTATGTTTGAAATGAAATTTTCAACTACGTTATTTGATATTCAAGTTTAAGAACTGTTTATGAATGAGTTAATCCAACAAGTGAGGCCTCCTAGGTTTGGGGTCTTACAAGTTGGCATCAGAGCAATCGTTTAAGAGATTTGGACACTCGCAGTGGCTGAACTTAAACTGTGAATGGGACCGAGAGCGAATGCCAGTACGGGTAACTCGAGCCACATCATCAGGGATGAAAGTAGTTTATGGATAGTATGCCTTAGAACGTGTTAAGTTAGGACTTGTGTTCTAATGGATTCACAAAGGTGGTCAAATAGAAGTCGAAAGGTAGTGTAATTGTTAATTGTAGATGGCCAGTGTATATTAACATCTTACAATACTTGTTGAATTCTATTTGTTAACTAGCCTGATGACATTGAATTCCTTGTCTTATAGAACGAAATGGCGAGAAGAGGAAACAGAAGGCTTGGTGGGGGCCGTACCAGCGGTCGTACCGGTGGTCGTGGTAGGACTCCTGCTTGTCAGGAGTACAGTGAAGAGGGAGTGTCCACACGGAACCGGAAGTCAGCGTGCATGGAGCTGAACGGACTCCCGTGGAAGAACAACACTTCACTTTCGAACCGGAAGAAAAGGCGGCCCTATAACCCGAGTTTACTAAGCTGATGAAGGCTACCTTGCCAGATCTGCTGGCAGAAACATTGAAGAAGGCTAATGAGGTGGGCGGGTCCAACACGGCAACTGATGCCCCGATCATTGTGGCAGTTAACACACCGCCTGCTCGCGGTTGCGACTATAAGTCCTTCAAGGCATGTGACCTACCGGTTCTGACTGAAAAGAAAGACGCAATAGCTACTTTTGACTGGGTGATACGTATGGAAGCCGCCATCCGTCTAAGCTGTGGAACGATTTGAAAACATTGGTAATCAAGAACTTTTGCCCGAGGAATGAAATTGAGAAGGTGGAAAGAGAGTTTCTAGGATTTAAAGCCGGAAGTAAAACACATCGGCAATACACTACCAGTTTCAATGAACCGGCACGTTTGGTGCCGCATCTGATCACGACTGAGGAGAGAAAAATTATAGTTTTGGGTATTGATTTATTAACTGCCAATGATGCGCAAATTATATGCAAACGGAAGATAATCCGATTTAAGGCTCCGGATGGTAGTGAAGTCAAGATTGTTGGAGATCGTGACGCCCCGATGCCCAACGTCATCTCGATGATTAAGGCAACAGATTATTTGAGGCATTGATGCGAGGCTTATCTGGTATACGTGATTGAAAAGTGTAAGGAAGTGAGGGAACTAGATGATGTACCCATGGTACGAGAGTACCCGGAGGTGTTTCCAGAGGATTTGCCTGGGATACCACCCGACAAGGAGATTGAGTTCCAAATCGATTTAGTACCAGATGCCCAGCCCGTGGCCAAGGCTCCGTATCGACTCGCACCGGTGGAGATAAAGGAACTAGTGACACAACTAGACGAATTTCTTGAGAAAGGATTTATTCAACCAAGCATCTCGCCATGGGGTGCTCCGGTGTTTTTTGTGAAGAAGAAGGATGGTTTTATGAGAATGTGTATTTATTATCGTGAGTTGAATAAACGAACGGTGAAGAACAAGTACCATTTACCAAGGATCGACGACCTGTTTGATCGATTACAGGGCGCAAGTTGGTTCTCAAAAATCGAACTTCGATCCGGGTACATCAGTTAAAGGTGAGGGAAGAAGAGATACTGAAAACCGCATTTCGCACGCATTATGGACATTTCGAGTTTCGCGTAATGTCTTTCGGATTGAAGAACGCCCCTGCAGCGTTCATGGATTTGATGAATAGGGTCAGTCGACCGATGCTGGATCGATCGGTAATCGTGTTCATCGATGATATCCTCATCTACTCCAAGAATGAGGGTGATCACGCATGTCACTTGAAGGAAGTGTTGGAAGCCTTGAAGCAGGAGAAGTTGTATGCTAAGTTCTCCAAATGCGCATTCTTGCTTAGGGAATTCCAATTCCTAGGTCACATCATCAACCCGAATGGAATTATGGTTGACCCAGCAAAGATAATGACGGCAAGAGATTGGGATATTCCTAAGACGCTAACTGAGATCCGTAGTTTCTTGGGATTGGCAGGCTATTATCGGAGATTCATCTAGGATTTCTCAAAAATATCTTCGCCGTTGACAAAGTTAACACGGAAGGAGGTAAAGTACGAATGGGGTGCGACCCAGGAAGAGGAATTTAAGGATCTAAATGAGAAGCTAACCCAAGCTCCAGTCTTGGCCCTTCCCGAGGGCAATGAAGACTTGGTGGTATACTCTGACGCTTCGGGTCAGGGATTGGAGTGCGTGCTGATGCAACGCGGGAGAGTGATTGCGTATGCATCACGGCAGTTGAAAGTTCACAAAGTCAACTATCCGATGCATAATTTGGAACTTACCGCTGTCGTATTTGCATTGAAAATCAGGAGGCACTACCTCTACGGGGTGAGGTTTACAATATACTCCAATCACAAAAGTTTGAGGTACTTCTTCGAACAAAAGGAGTTGAATATGAGACATAGACGATGGTTAGAACTTTTGAAGGATTATGACCGTGAAATCATATACCATCCCAGAAAGGCAAACGTGGTGGCTGACGCTCTAAGTCGTAATGATGTGCCTACTCCTATTAGTGTGAAGGCTTGCAAGTTGGTGGTAACGCCGAACGTGATGAGGGAAATTGAAAAGGCTCAAAACGAAGCAGTAAAAGAGGAAAACATAAAGAAGGAGAGGATGGTTGGCCAACAAGATAAGTTGGAATATAACACCCTCGGTGTTAGGACACGTTTTTGCCGGATATGGATACCTATGGGTGGAGAGCTTAGAACCATAATCTTGGGTGAGGCTCATAAGTCTCGTTACTCTATCCATCCTGGTACCAACAAAATGTCCCAAGATCTGAGGAAGGAATACTGGTGGCCTGGGATGAAGTATGAGGTGACGAAATACGTTAGCATGTGTCTAAATTGCTCGCAAGTAAAGGCCGAACACCAGAAACCTTATGGAAATATTCAACCTCTTGATATAGCAAAATGGAAGTGGGAACACGTTACAATGGACTTCATAACCAAGTTACCTCGCACAGCTAAAGGTCATGACACCATCTGGGTAATTGTGGATCAATTAACGAAGAGTGCTCATTTCCTACCTATTCGCGAGACGTTCTCGTCAGAACGGTTAGCAGAAGTATTTATTAATGAAGTAGTAGCACAGCATGGGATGCCTTTGACGATTGTATCTGACCGGGACACACGATTCACATCGAGGTTCTAGAAAAGATTTCCCGAGGCAATGGGCACCAGACTTAATATTAACACGGCATACCACCCGCAAACGGATGGTCAGTCTGAAAGGACCATTCAGAAACTTGAGGATTTGCTTCATGCTTGTATTATCGACTTCGGTGGCTGTTGAGACGGTCATCTGTCGTTAGCCGAATTCTCCTACAACAACAGTCATCACACGACGATAGGCATGCTGCCTTAGGAAATGTTGTATGGAAGAAGATGCAGGACCTCGGTTTGTTGGGGTGAGATTAGAAAGAAGGAATTAGGAAGTCTTGAAGTCGTACCAGAAACGTCGGAAAGGTTTGATCAAATCAAAGCACGAATGAAGGCCGCGCAAGATCGTCAGAAATCCTATGCGGATAAATGACGAAGGCCTATTGAGTTTGATGTTAGGGACAGAGTAATGTTGAAAGTGTCTCCCTGGAAAGGATTCTTACGATTCAGAAAGAGAGGAAAGTTAAGTCCGAGGTTTGTCGGACCATTCAGGATAATAGCACGGGTTTGGTGAAGTAACTTTTCGGTTGGAGTTGCCTGATGAGTTAATTGGGATTCATCCTACCTTCCATGTATCACACTTGCGGAAGTGTTTAGCGGATGAATCGGCCCATGTACCACTTACTGACACCGAGGTCGACCACAGCCTTAACTACATTGAGGAACCCGTGGCCATCTTAAACAGGAAGGAGATGCGTTTACGTAATAAGGTTATTCAATTAGTTAAAGTCCAATGGAAGCACCGGAAGGGATCGTAATCTACCTGGTAAACGAAGACAGAAATGAGAGAGTCGTACCCTCAACTATTTGACTTATGATAGGTTTCGGGGACGAAACCTATTGTAAGGGGGGTAGACTTGTAACATCCCAAAAATAAAACGACGATTAAAATAATGGAATAAACGAACGAGTCATGACGGGCCGGACCGGATGGGCTGGCGAACTTGAGGGGAGGAGTCTCCTCCCTTTAAATAGCCAACACACTCCACCATTCTCTCATTTGCAAGTTCTAGGGAGAGAAACCGTAGAGAGAGAAAGTTAGCGGATCGACCCGAGATTGAAGAAGTGTGTTACTCCATAGCTCGTGAGCAAAACCTCCGAATCAGAAGCTCGATACAGGTAACGATCTGATCTAGATCTTAGTTTTTATTCGTTTTGGGGTTTTCGGCTATTTTCGTAAAAAGGATGGGTTTTTATGAACCAACTGAGAAATGGACTTCAGATCTGTGATCACGAACGAAAACTACAAAGTTTTGAACGTAAAAAGTTAGCATCTTGATCGTGATCAGATATGGCCGCCATTTGCATGCAAACTCAGGGTTTTGGGGAAGATGACAGCCCCGTAGATGAACTTGTCAAGTTCTCCTGGGAGGATTAGGCGAACTTAATAAGTTCACAGGATGAGAGTTAAGCGAACTTAGATAAGTTCGCTGGTGTAAGTTCGATGAAAGATAAGTATGGGCGAACTTATGTTCCCTTGATTATATTGAGCGAACTTGGCCCTAAGTTCGCCTAGTTCAGTATGGTTAAACCGATAGAGTTGGGATAGGATCTGATGTGTATTAAACTACTTAATCCAGATCGGGCATGACGTTATTGGACCTTTGTTTAGGACAACTGAGACTAGCTTAACAGGTGAGTTCTATAGCCCTCTTTTAAATGTTTTATTAATTTTTTGGGCAGGTGTGCATACTTACGAAATGATGTTTAACGAAATGATGTTTATGAAATGATGTTTACGAAAGGAAAGTTGAAATGTGTTTATGAAATGTTTTGCCAAAGAAGTTTATGAATGGTTTACGAACTGTTTATGAATGAAATGTTTTATAATAAAGCGTACAAATGCTTTAACTGGAATGATGTAAAGGAGGTAACGGTTATTTTATAAAAGTCACGAAATGAACGAATCTGCCACGAGTTCTTTCGGAAACTAAGGTATGCATGTAAGTTATGGGCCTTACCTTTTAGGGGTCTTTGTGGCTGGCCAACTGTTGTACAACTGGTGGATAAAGGGGTGACGACAGTCACCATGGGGGTTACCGGGATCTCTATTGAAGTTACTGTCCCTGCGAGGGAACAGTGCTTAAGGTGAAGGTATGTGCTATCCTTTGGGACGCCGTGCTTAAGGTGAAGGTGGGTGTATCCTTGTGGTACCATTCCCTAGGTTCTGGTGTTGAACAGCTTTGGGGTATCGGGCCCTAGGTTTCTTCGGCTACAGGTAATGTACGGTGTTGAAGGGCCTAGTGGTGGCGTGCCTCGAGGTTTCTCCACCAGGATGTGATGTATGGAATTGACGGTTACGAGAAGGCGCAGATTCGGTTCATGTTGACTTATGTTAATGATGATGTGATTACGAGGTTTTGATGATGTTAATTTATTGCAGGTTTTTACGTACACATTTATTAAATGAATGAATGTTATGTTTTTGGCAAATATAAATGTTAAAGTTTTTTATGAAATGCTAGAACTCCCTAGCGTAGCTGACTTTTAGTTTGCGCATTCATGTTAAGGATAGGGATGGACGATGGCCTGTGATGCTTGGCAAGCGATGAAGAGTTACCCGGTCGATCTATGAAGTCTGGCATCCCATTATGTTTTGATTACGTTATGTTATGTTTTAGACAATGTTTACGCTTCCGCATGTTGAACGATGTTATGTTATGTTTGAAATGAAATTTTCCACTGTGTTATTTGATATTCAAGTTTAAGAACTGTTTGTGAATGAGTAAATCCAACAAGCGAGGCCTCCTGGGTTTGGGTCTTACAAGTTGGTATCAGAGTAATAGTTTGAGAGATTTGGATACTAGCAGTCTTTGAACATAAACTGTGAATGGGACCGAGAGCGAATGCCAGTACAGGTAACTCGAGCCACAGCATTAGGTATGAAAGTAGTTTATAGATAGTATGTCTTAGAACGTGTTAAGTTAGGACTTGTGTTCTAATGGATTCACAAAGGTGGTCAAATAGAAGTCGAAAGGTAGTGTAATGGTTAATTGTAGATGGCCAGTGTATATTAACATCTTACAATACTTGTTGAATTCTATTTGTTAACTAGCGTGATGACATTGGATTCCTTGTCTTATAGAACGAAATGGCGAGAAGAGGAAACGGAAGGCGTGGTGGGTGTCGTACCGACGGTCGTACCGGTGGTCGTGGTAGGACTCCTGCTTGTCAGGAGTACAGTTAAGAAGGAAGTGTCCACACGGAACCGGAAGTCAGCTTGCATGGAACTAAACGGACTCCCGTGGAAGAACAACACTTCACTTTCGAACCGGAAGTGTAGGCGGCCCTAGCACGCGAGTTTACTGAGTTGATGAAGGCTACCTTGCCAGATCTGCTGGCAGAAACATTGAAGAAGGCTAATGAGGCGGGCAGGTCCTACACGGCAACTGATGCCCCGATCTTTGAGGCAGATAACGCACCGCCTGCTCGCGGTTGCGACGATAAGTCCTTCAAGGCATGTGACCCGCTGGTTCTGACTGAAAAGAAAGACGCGGTAGCTACTTTTGACTGGGTGATACGTATGGAAGCCGCCATCCGTCTGAGCGAGTGTCGAGTGAATCAAGTTATGAAATTTGCTGCTAACTCCTTGAGGGAGGAAGCATCCCATTGGTGGGAAGGTGTACGTCAAGCTAAGTGGGACGAGACGGTTGACGCAATGCTATGGAACGATTTGAAAACATTGGTGATCAAGAACTTCTGCCCGAGGAATGAAATTGAGAAGGTGGAAAGAGAGTTTCTGGGATTTAAAGCCGGAAGTAAAACACATCGGCAATACACTACCAGATTCAATGAACTGGCACGTCTGGTGCCGCATCTGATCACGACCGAGGAGAGAAAAATTGCTTGCAACATCCAAGGATTGTCGGATAAGGTCCGCACTTTCATCAAAGCAAACTCCCCTAGCACCTATGATTCGTTGGTGGAACTCAGTGGTGTAGTGTATGATGACCTGGCATTAAATGATGTTGAAATTGAGGAACCCAAGAAGAAACTGAGCTTCCAAAATAAATGAACAGGTGGAAAGATGTTTTGGGCTTGGCATAAGAGGGCTAGGGTGGAGGAGATAGCGATGTGTAATAAGTGTGGGAAGGAACAGATAGGTGAGTGCAGACTGGGATCCAATCTATGCTTCAAGTGTGGCAAAACTGGACACTACTCACGTGAATGCCCCCAACTCTACAAGTGCTATAACTGTGGGGGAACCGGGCATCTGAGTAGGCACTGCACAAAGCCAATAATGGGGGAAACTGGGAAGGGAAGAGCACCGAAAAGAAAGATGAAAGGCCCCGGGCAAGGACCCGAGCGTACGCACTGATGCAGGACCAAGCAAGGGCAGACCCCGATGTGGCGTCAGGTACGTTTATCCTTAACAACACTTCTGTATCTGTGACACCCGACATTTCAGGTCAATATCCGTACATGATATAAACGAGTTTATATTATATTAGTTTTCGTGATTTACTTAATTTCACAAACAAGGACATTAAGGTCTAACAAAAACCGTACATGGTCTCATTTCATATTTGGTAATTCTAGGAGTTACCGGTTCACGTACCAGGATAACCCGACTAAATACGAACACTAGTGGTTAAATTAAATAACCAGAAAAAAAAATATATATATATATATATATATATATATATTACACAAAATTTACGTTGAACTATAATTTATTTTTAAGACTAAATCATATAATATACGTAAAAATAAAATAATGGACTTTTCGAAGATATTACTATGTAGCGCCACCTTTAGGTACTCATACCTACAAATAATCACCTCAACGAATTATACAACCCAAGATGTCAATATTTTCTTTAACAAGCCATAAACTTGTTAAAATTATAATACCGTGAGAAACCCAAACCGAATTTGTTTACCATTTAAAAACTCTAATCAATACTAGGTTACACTTAAACCTAATTATTTGATTTATTTAACCCAACCCACCCTTGACTTTCTTGGCCGAAGCCAGAGAAGACCCCCCCCAACTCCTTGACTTTCTTAAACAAGTTTCAGAGAGAAACCCATACCTTATTAGTGAGAACTCAGATATAAACCATACCCCCTCAATCAAATTCTCACAATTCCTTTTATCTCTCTCATTTCTTACGGCACCTACACCACACATATTTACCATTCTCCTGCTTCAAGCAGTAGAATTTCCCATCGTTGGTGTTCTAAGTAGTTTCAAGGATTTTCTCAAAGATTTCTAACCAAGCGAAGTCAAGATCATCTTCTCTGTTTCTCTCAAAAATCATCATCTCTGTTTAGAGGTAAAAACTCAATATTATCCATATTATTTTCTTTAAAACCGTAGCTAAACCTACAAATCGTTCGAACGCAAGTAAGATAACAAGAAAAGTGTGTCAAATTCAAGATTTAAAACATAAAAATATGCAGGACTAATTCTGTCAATCAAAAGTTCAGTAATCGAAACTATAGTTTCGATACCTGTTTACTCAATCGAAACTAGGTAGTTTCGATACCGGTTGTTCAATCGAAACTAAGTAGTTTCGATACCTATTGCCCAATCGAAACTAGGTAGTTTCGATACTCTTCTTGCCAATCGAAACTAGGTAGTTTCGATACCCAGTTTACTCAATCGAAACTAGGTAGTTTCGATACTCTTCTTGCCAATCGAAACTAGGTAGTTTCGATACCCAGTTTACTCAATCGAAACTAGGTAGTTTCGACATCTGTCCTGTTCAATCGAAACTAGGTAGTTTCGATACCTGTTCATCAGTCCCATGGGGCAGTAACTTAGAACTAATTTATAACGAAACAAGTGTTGAAAAACTAAAAAGATATTTAAACAAAAGCAATCAGAATTGCTAAGTCAGTGAACAATTTGCATATGAAGAGATTCGGTTAAAAATAAATAATCATGTGACATCGTGAAACATAAGTGAATATATTTTAAGTTACAAAAATAATATTTATTTTTGATACACTTAATAAGTCACCAATAGGGAAACATATTATCCTCTCGGAAAATATGTAAGCGTCTAGACTGGAATAATAATCACCAACGAGTCGTAAATAAAAACACTATTTTTACTAAACAAAGGCGTACTTAACAGGATTTGTTAAGTCAGATGAACAACTTACGTATAAGACGAGTAATTTTAACACATTAGTATCCTTGTGTGATTAGGGTACGGATAGAAAAGAACTAGCACAAGTTTGTTTGCTAGGATTTCATCGAACACAAGGTGAGTTCACGGCCCCCTTTTAACTCTTTACTGTTTTGTAAACATCGGGGGAGAAACATACTTACTTGTTATGTTTTGAAAACATGAATTACATTGCTTAAACATTTGACAATACGAACATTCTGGTTTAACTTCTTGTGAGTTCACGGCCCCCTTTTAACTCTTTACTGTTTTGTAAACATCGGGGGAGAAACATACTTACTTGTTATGTTTTGAAAACATGAATTACATTGCTTAAACATTTGACAATACGAACATTCTGGTTTAACTTCTTGTGAGTTTCACGGCCCCTTTTTACTGTTTTCTATATCTGGGGGAAAAACATACTTACAACTATTTTATGGGATAACAAGAGAATAAGGCACGACTTTTATGTTTACATGAGATGAGAACAACAAGTTGAGGCCGCTAAAGTCCCCTGGAACAACGTAGTAACCATTAACTGTAGCCTAGGGTCCTATGAATAGTACTATGGAGAGTGACGTCTCCCGGTCATGGTTAGTCGCGCTAACCACAATCTGGAGGATTTATGGCCGCATAGAACCGGATAACGAAATTAGGGGCATGTACAATTGTCATGGTTTGGTTACGCCTCATGTATGAACATATTATTTGTATTCCTAGCTAGTTTACAAATGGGTCAACAATTCTTATTCTGATTATCACACGCAACTAGAACTATTTCCGAACAATTGAATTAAACAAAGGGTTCTGATCAGGTTAAAGTGATCAGGTTTAAACAAAGAGTTCTGATCAGGTTAAATTGATCAGGTTTAAACAAAGAGTTCTGATCAGGTTAAAGTGATCAGGTTTATACAAAGGGTTCTGATCAGGTTAAAGTGATCAGGTTTAAACAAAGGGTTCTGATCAGGTTAAAATGATCAGGTTTATACAAAGAGTTTTGATCAGGTTAAAATGATCATGTTTAAACATTGGATTTATGACGGTTAAGTCATGGTAATGTTTTCAAAGAAAAACTACATATTTTATGACGGTATAGTCATGGGCATGTTTTCAAATGAAAACTACTTATTAATTATGACGGTTAAGTCATGTATAGTTTTTCGGGAAAACTACTTAGTTTTATGACGGTAAAGTCATGTACATGTTTTCGGGAAAAACTTTAAGCACTGATATAACTAACTCTGTGAACTCACCAACCTTTGTGTTGACATTTTCAAGTATGTTTCTCAGGTAACCTTTAGCCATGGCGCGGTTGGAATAAGCTAGCTATGTTGGATCAATTCCTAGTAGCTGGAAGGACGTAGAATATCAAGTCTCAAGTCTATCGTTGATCTAGAAGAACTTAGATCATAGTATTACTTAGTTTTAGTAATTGTATATGTAATCAAGTCTTAGAAATCACAATTACCGCTTCCGCTATCGTGTAATGAGCCAATCGTTGCAACCTGTATTTATTTATTAAGTAAATAAATCAAGGGGGTGTGACAGTATCTGTGTTATTTGATTCGGGTGTCAGTAAGAGTTTTATATCTGTGACTTTTTGTAAACGAGTAAAGTACATTGTAAGTAAGCTAGAAAGGGCCTTTAGCGTAGAAACCGCTGAGGGTAGAACTGTGAGGGTGACTGATGTAGTTGACAATTCCATGATAGAAGGCCATAGATTCCCCGTCAGGCTTGGGTGGGTTTGATCTAGTTTTGTGTATGGATTTGCTAACTGCCAATGAAGCGCAAATTATATGCAAACTGAAGATAATCCGACTCAAGGCTCCGGATGGTAGTGAAGTCGATATTGTTGGAGATCGTGACACCCTGATGCCCAAGGTCATCTCGATGATTATGGCAAAAGATTACGTGAGGTGTGGATGCGAGGCTTATCTTGTATACGTGATTGAAAAGTGTAAGGAAGTGAGGGAACTAGATGATGTACCCGTGGTACGAGATTACCCGGAGGTGTTTCCAGAGGATTTTCCTGGGATACCAACCGAAAGGGAGATTGAGTTCCGAATCGACTTAGCACCAGATGCCCAGCCCGTGGCCAAGGCTCCATATCGACTCGCACCAGTGGAGATGAAGGAACTAATGGCGCAACTAGACGAATTACTTGAGAAAGGATTTATCCAACCAAGCATCTCGCCTTGGGGTGCTCCGGTGTTGTTTGTGAATAAGAAGGATGGTTCGGTGAGAATGTGTATTGATTATCGTGAGTTGAACAAACAAACGGTGAAGAACAAGTGCCCTTTACCAAGGATCGACGACCTGTTTGATCAATTATAAAGCGCAAGTTGGTTCTCAAAAATCGAACTTCTATCCGGGTACCATCAGTTGAAGGTGAGGGAAGAAGACATACCGAAAACCGCATTTCGCACGCGTTATGGACATTTCGAGTTTCGCGTAATGTCTTTCAGATTGAGGAACGCCCCTGCAACGTTCATGGATTTGATGAATAGGGTCTGTCGACCGATGCTGGATCGATTGGTAATCGTGTTCATCGATGATATCCTCATCTACTCCAAGAATGAGGGTGATCACGCATGTCACTTGAAGAAAGTGTTGGAAGCCTTGAAGAAGGAGAAGTTGTATGCTAAGTTCTCCAAATGCGCATTCTGGCTTAGGGAAGTCCAATTCCTAGGTCACGTCATCAACCCGAATGGCATTACGGTTGACCCAGCAAAGATAATGACGGCAAGAGATTGGGATATTCCTAAGATGCCAACTGAGATCTGTAGTTTCTTGGGATTAGCAGGCTACTATCAGAGATTCATCTAGGATTTCTCAAAAATAGCTTCATCGTTGACAAAGTTGACACGGAAGGAGGTAAAGTACGAATGGGGTGCGACCCAAGAAGAGGCATTTAAGGATCTAAATGAGAAGCTAACCCAAGCTCCAGTCTTGGCCCTTTCCGAGGGCAATGAAGACTTGGTGGTATACTCTGACGCTTCGGATCAGGGATTGGGGTGCGTGCTGATGCAACGCGGGAGAGTGATTGCGTATGCGTCACGGCAGTTGAAAGTTCATGAAGTCAACTATCCGACGCATGATTTGGAACTTGTCGCTGTCGTATTTGCATTGAAAATCTGGAGGCACTACCTCTACGAGGTGAGGTTTACAATATACTACGATCACAAAAGTTTGAGGTACTTCTTCGAACAAAAGGAGTTGAATATGAGACAGAGACGATGGTTGGTACTTTTGAAGGATTATGACTGTGAAATCATATACCATCCCGGAAAGGCAAACGTGGTGGCTGACGCTCTAAGTCGTAATGATATGCCTACTCCTATTAGAGTGAAGGCTTGCAAGTTGGTGGTAACACCGGACATGATGAGGGAAATTGAAAAGGCTCAAGACGAAGCACTAAAAGAGGAAAACCTAAAGAAGGAGAGGATGGTTGGCCAACAAGATAAGTTGGAAAATAACACCCTCGGTGTTAGGACACGTTTTGGCCGGATATGGATACCTATGGGTGGCGAGCTTAGAACCAAAATCTTGGATGAGGCTCATAAGTCTCGTTACTCTATCCATCCTGGCACCAACAAAATGTCCCAAGATCTGAGGAAGGAATACTGGTGGCCTGGGATGAAGTATGAGGTGACGAAATACGTTAGCAAGTGTCTGACTTGCTCGCAAGTAAAGGCTGAACACCAGAAACCTTATGGAAATATTCAACCTCTTGATATACCAAAATGGAAGTGGTAACACATTACAATGGACTTCATAACCAAGCTACCTCGCACAGCTAAAGGTCATGAAACCATCTAGGTAATTGTGGATCGATTAACGAAGAGTGCTCATTTCCTACCTATTCGTGAGACGTTCTCGTCGGAAAGGTTAGCAGAAGTATTTATTAATGAAGTAGTAGCACGGCATGGGATGCCTTTGACGATTGTATCTGACCGGGACACACGATTCACATCGAGGTTCTGGAAAAGATTTCACGAGGCAATGGGCACGAGACTTAATATTAGCACAGCGTACCACCCGCAAACGGATGGTCAGTCTGAAAGGACCATTCAGACACTGAAGGATATGCTTCGTGCTTGTATTATCGACTTCGGTGGTAGTTGGGACGGTCATCTGCCGTTAGCCGAATTCTCCTACAACAACAGTCATCACACGACAATAGGCATGCTGCCCTACGAATCATCACGCAGTAAATCAACAAAGCCCAAAGTGATTTCTCTTTCCCCTTTAAGTGTACCTACTACGGTTCCAGAATGAATGTGATCTCCTCCAGACATACGTAACGCTTTAGCTAGTACACGAAAGTGCATACCATGATTATTCTGTCTATCAATAACTACATGCATTGCGCGGTGGATGTGAAGAAGTAGACCAGTTAACTCCCGCGGCCTCTCGGTAGAAGAGGGAGAAAGCCCAGTCTTCTATCTCAGTCTCAACAGAAGGTAAGAGGAAGGGCCATTCCCTCTTTCCTTCGGGAAAACCCAAGCATCCTTTATAATATAATAAGGGCCCCTGCCCCATTTATCTTCTTGCATCGAACTAGAATAGCCTATTATAGTATTCTATTCTCGTCACCTACGTAATCTAATATAGCTTCACCTCCCCTAATAGGAAGAACATAACCAGAACAGCTCTCTGGCCAACCATATGTTTGTTAGCGCTCGGCCGCCAATTGGAACAGACAGTACAACAAAAACAACTAGAAGAGCCAACCTCGATGCCATCTAAGCTCGGCCCAGAATAACCTCAACCTTTTAAACTGAAATAAAAACTGTTGAAAGAAAGGTCTTATTTGATACAGAAAGACTTTCAGGCAGAACTTGGGCTATACTTTGGTTAGGCAATGGTAAGCTGATTCGTTTCTGGGATGATGTTTGGCCATGCCACTCTACTCAGAGATGCATGCCATAATTTATATCAATTCACAAGGTTCTCATGATCTAAAAGTGATAGACTACATTCAATATGAAGGAGAAAAAAGGATTTCTCCCTCTATTCAACTACCCATGACCACACGCCCTAGCATAGCCTTTCCCGCAGGGACATCCGCAATAGAGCCAGTGCGCTTGACAAGATCTCCTTCTTTAATAGCAATATTACTACCAAAGACAACAATCCCTACATTCTCATTCTCAAGATTCAAGGCTATTCCTTTCACACCGCTGGCAAATTCAACTATTTCCCCAGCTTGAATCTCGTTCAACCCATAAGCACGTGCAATCCCATCTCCAACTGAGACCACTCGACCTTCTTCGTCTGCTATAACCTTCAAGGAAGATGCAAAAAGTAGAACAGATGATAAGACGATGCATCTTTGCGTCTTCCCGTCAGGATCTATATAGGGGATCAAATGCATTATAACTCCTTATATCTAGCGCTCTCAAGCTGAGGTAACTCGAAGCTTTGAATATAAGGTTCCAAACCTTCACACCATGATGAAACATTTTTTTCTATCTTATTAGTAAAGGCTAAACGTCCTTATTGAAGCCTAGCTAACGAGAAATCAAAGCGATAACGCACCTTTCCTAAGATTAGAATGAAATAGAAGAGAAGGCGTTTCTTTCTCAAAGTCAACTTTCTCCCTTCCCTTCTTGCTTTAGAAAGATTGCAGCTAGCGTGCTAGACTAATATAATAGAAAGTCGAGGCTCTTCTCCTGTTCTACGAATCTACAACTCTCCTTACTGAGCGAGACTCCATCTATATCCCTACTAGTGGTTATTCTTTCCAGGCCATTTGTTTGACAGCTTAAACTAGACCCCACTATCGATTAGATAGGTTTCGGTCTTAATCAAGATAGGTCACGTCAGAACGGTCGGTAGCTACTTAGTCTCATCCGAGAATCTAATCTCCTTGTACTGCTTTTTTTCTTTTTCAAAAAAAAAGGTCGATTTAGGCTCCTTCCCTTCCACCGCATAGTTGCGGTAGCAGGTACTACAAGCCCTCTATCCCACGCATTTATCCGGCTCGCGTGGTTCACCGCCACCGAAAACTCTCATTTGTTAAAGCGGAGCAAAGTGCGCTTTACCTCTCCTATCAGTCGAGTGGCTTCCTATATAGCGAGTACGAGTGGTAGTAAATGAGAGATGGTTATTAGTAAGAATGAATCGGCTAAACGCGATTGCAAGCCTCTCCTTTGTGTTGACCTAGGGGCTTGCCTGCAAGTGGCTTCAAACACTCGCTAAGCCCCTATTGAATAGGGCGTGTAAACTATTTGTCTCAACATGCGAGGAAGAAAAAAGCTCGCTTTAATGAAGAAGGCAGGAGAGGAAGTTAACTAGCTATCTCCCTACAGGAAGTCATACTAACTAGCAAGCTGTCTACCCCTTAGGGTGCATAAGTCAACTAGCGGAGGGTAAGGAACTAAATGCACCTCGAGGTGCTTCCGAGGAACTGAGGGACCTTCTCGAGCACGGGATAGGTAATTGAGAGATAGAGTTAGCCTATTCGTTATGGAGAATCAATGCTCAGGCCGAATAAAGCTTACCTACGGCACCTGGCTTTCTCCGGCGCATATTAGCTTAGCTGCGCTTAATAGGCCGGTTTGCCTTCCTCTCTTGTGGCCTCCTTACCTTACCCCCGCTACACTCTCACTCCAAGCTACGCCTGCTTAGAAAGATGCATTGCGATTTCCTCTTCTGTGGACGCACCTATGACCCGGGACGGGAAGAGAAAGACTTTTTATACGGCGAGCTTTCTCTCGTAAAGACAAAGACGTCACTCTGCTCCTACTCCTTCTTCTCCTTTAGGATAGGTCGTCGTTGGTCCTTTTTTCACTAAAAAACTAGTCAGAGCAACTAACTGTGTACGTACGAAATTTACGGAACAGGGATAAGAAAGCAGGCGGGATAAAAGAAGAGCGAGGTATAGTGAGAAAGCTCACCCCTGCCTTTAGACGATAAAGCCTTATTTTACATCCCATCCCCTAGACAAATCAATAGGAAATGCTACAATCCATTGTTGTTCTTTTGACGATGAACCACCCCGGTACAACAAGCTAAACTTCTCCTCCTTTTATGAATTGTATTTTTTTATAGATCAGTTCAGTCTGTAAACAAGCGGGTGATTTTTAGCCGGGAAACTATAAACTTTCGAAAGCAAGCTCACCCACTCTCCCCCGGTGGTTAAACTCTAGGATCTGATTTGAATTCCATATTAAAGAAAAGTAGACATCTTCTCCTACGCAGGAATACCCCCGTTAGCCGGCTTTTGTAGCAAATTCTATTTGTTCTTCGACGCTTTGGGTTGTGGGGCTTACTTCCTAGCCCCAATGGGAGTAGTGACTAGCGTTATAGGTTGTTGGGCGGCCGGAAGGTTGCCACGAGTAAGTCAGTTTGGGGGACCGAAGGCAGTTCTCCGTGGACCGGACACGTAGCTTACTGAATCAGTTGCGACACAGATGGGAATGCATGCTACGAAAGATAGGGTCGAGTCTGATACATCAACCGTCTACTCAATATCCTTGTACGGGTCCACAATCACTACACGAGATGAACCTTTCTTTGGTGAATTGAAGTTGGCCTTAGGTGTAATAGGACTCCCAGTTAATGTATGCGATCGTGTACCGAGGTGCTCTCTGCCGGTTGTTGGAACGACACGAGCCGGGCTGGGTCTCGATTTAGAAAGATGAAGGGCCTAAAAGTCTAAATAGGGAGTTATAAATTCCCCATCTCATTGGGGATGGAAAACGAATCGACATCTCGATGTGATACAGCCTTTTCTATTTTAGTTGGGAAAGAACGGCGAAGTCCATCCGAATCGTCCAATGAAGAATAAGAAGAGAGCAAAGCGCCAATGGCGCGCGAAGCGCATGCGGAACGGGCACGGAGAAAAGGAAGTTTGGAGGAGAAGCAGTCGAGCGCATTCCCTTCGCTTCCTAGGCCCAAAGTAGTGCAGTCTTTCCTGGCCAAAAAAGGATTTGGGGCTTCTTGCTACGCTACTTCACTATAAAAATCCATTTTTAGTGATATATATAAAGAGAAAGATAGATCCATCTATCCTATCCGATTTCTATTTTGATATCGAAAAAAGAATCTATTTAATTCAACATTTGATTCAAAGAAGTGTGCTTAGCCCTCCCCCACTCATGAAAGGGCTCTGTTGCAATGGATGGGAGAGGGTCCATAGTACTCGAAGCACTGGAGTGATCCAGTAGCCGGGAAGGGGCCTAGAAGTGCCTACTAGTACACCACACTACACTTGGCTCTACATATTTACAGAGCTAACCCCTGTTCAGTGCCTGGTAGAGCTAAGGCTTCAATCCTTACTCTTTATCCTCATCCTCGCCCAGGCTAACGGGGCCTTACTTATTCAGGGGGAGAGTGGAGCCTCGAGAAGCACTGTTGAGAGGAAGATCTTTGGCCCCTCTTCATTCTCTACAGGGTTCCAAACCTTTCTTCAACATAGGTGACAAGGAGCGAGTCCGCGATGGAAGAGATCAAACACGGGAATAAGAAGTAATGGAATTACGCTGTCTACTCCACGAGTCGCCACAGCTATGCCTACGCCACTTGTATATAGACTACAATAGCGCCCAAGATTTTCCCTTCGCGTAGTTCATTGAACCTTCCAACTTCACTCTGTGGCATGTGCTAAAGAAGCGTGTCTTAACTAATTCCTTTCAACTCATTTCAGCTATTCTACCTCTCGATATCTCCTCACCTTGCACCTTTTCTTTCTTTTCCTCATCCCATGATCCTTTCCCATGTCGTGGAAGTGCAGAAGTGCTCCTTCATTCTTCATAACGACTATAACCAAGCTGCCAACCAATAAAGAAAGCACCTTCATGGACTGAGACCGTGGAAGCTCCGTTAGCACCTTAAGGCTGTCTTTATCCTGAGAACCCTCGGGAATATTCAGAGACTCGGATAATGCTTCTAGGCCCACATTCGGAGACAGACCAAGCACCTCTCTTACCCACTCACTATCTAATAAACCTGATTGGCTTATTATCGGAATGAGATCGGAAAGAGAGGAGGTAGCCCAAATCTTCCAATAGGCGCATACGAAAGGTTCTGAAAGAGTTGAAAAAGCTCTGAAAAAGAAACAACCCGACCTGAGGAACTACCAACAATGGAAGAACTAGCAACATTGGGAGAAACCTTTTCTAACCTCAGCTTCACCCCCTTCCTCGGGATTCTTTCTTTGATGATATGCCCTAAGCCCCTTTCAGAAGACCGAAGTCATTGGTGCTTTGCATAAGGGGTAAGCGCGCCATAAAGACTATCGGTACCTATCATAGACTTGACTCATTTTATGGGCTTGAATTCCTTTCCCCGAGTTAGAGGGGTTTTCTGAAGGTCTTCCTCAAGGGCCACTTTGTACTTAAAAAGACTGTTACCCCCGGCCAGAGTAGAAGTAGGCAAACGGATGTTTCTGTGGGAACTACGGGAGACGGAGACAGGTGGTTAGGCGATATTCTAACTTCTGGCTCATTCCAATTCCATTTCTTATAGTGAAAGTCTAGTTTTCTCTTTTTATGAAAGTGAAAGTCAGGTTAGCCCCTTCTTTCAATTCCAAAGATGCTCTCAAATTGCAGTTAAAGATTATTTTACCCTAAGGCTTCTCGCGGTCAGGCAAGCGTGGCAGAGCGTAGCATGTATCCAGCCATATGAACTACTTACTTTAGGGCAAGCACCAGCGAATTACTCACTTCATTCACAAGGCGGGGGAGACACAGAGAGGGTCAGTAATAACTCACAGTCGGGGTAAAAAGATCCTACTTCCTTACTCACTCAAGTCATTGCTTTGACTGAACCATAGGCCGAAAAGAAAACATTTTTTAGATACTTGTTACAGGACTGACTAAGAGCGCAAAAGGGCTTTATTTATAATTAGAGTAAGGGCATGCCATTTGCAATACCTTTTCTTGCTTTTGACAGGACCCCTTCCGACAGGAGAAAAAAGATTACGTCAATGCCAATTGCCAATGATATAGAGTTTCTAGTGATTACGACTATAAAGGGCGGGAGATGAATGAAATAATCGTACTGTAACTGCTGAAGAGAGATCAGAGCTAGTACTAGAGGAAGCGATTGCGGACAAAAGAGCTCAGAGAGAAGTGCAGCTAAGCAGGGAGATCTGTGATCTATTTGAAAAAGCATATCGCAAAGACCGGTATATTGCACATACTGATTGATTGTATAGATTGAGTCTCAATTAGAGAGTTATGATACATCTATAGTACCCTCGTTTTGGCTAAACGGATCTTCCCTGTACTGTAACAGGGTCAACGCCGCCTTTTGAGCTTTCTTCGATCGTATGCCACGAACTATGTCTTATATACGTAAGGGCCCCCTGCAAAAGAGGGGGGCAGACATTGAATACATCTCTTGTGCCATAGAACACCTTTCTTTGTAATATGCCAAAAGGTTAAGCCTTAACTAGACTTTACGATCCAAATAGCCCCCCTCTACCTATGAAATCAGATTCATATATCTTTATTCAAGAGAAGAGTGGGTGAAGAAATGGTTCAATCACCACTGCTCCTAGAAGAAGAGGATCCGTACAGACGAGTCTAGGTCAGCTATGTTCGTTCCCTTAAAATAAAACGATGATTAAAATAACGGAATAAAGAACGAGGTGTGACGGGCCGGGCCGGATGGGCTGGCGAACTTGAGGGGAGGAGTCTCCTCCCTTTAAATAGCCAACACATTCCACCATTCTCTCATTTGCAAGTTCTAGAAGGAAAAACCATAGAGAGAGAAAGTCGGCGGATCAACCCGAGATTGAAGAAGTGTGTTACTCCATAGCTCGTGAGTAAAACCTCCGAATCAAAAGCTCAATACAGGTAACGATCTGATCTAGATCTGAATTTTTGTTTATTTTGGAGTTTTCGGGTATTTTCATAAAAAGGATGGGTTTTTTTGAACCAATTTAGAAATGGACTTCAGATCTGTGATCACGAATGAAAACTGAAATGTGTTTATGAAATGCTTTGAACGTAAAAAGTTAGCATCTTGAACGTAATCAGATATGGCCGCCATTTGCATGCAAACTTAGGGTTTTGGGGAAGATGACAGCCATATAGGCGAACTTCGCCTGGGGAGGATTAGGCGAACTTAATAAGTTCATAGGATGAGAGTTAAGCGAATTTAGATAAGTTCGCTGGTGTAAGTTTGATGAAGGATAAGTATGGGGGAACTTGGTAAGTTCGCTAGACATGTTTGCTTGATTATATTGGGCGAACTTAGTCCTAAGTTTGCCTAGTTAAGTATGGTTAAACCGATAGAGTTGGGATATGATCTGATGTGTATTTAACTACTCAATCCAGATCGTACGTGACGTTATTGGACCTTTGATTAGGAAAACTGAGACTAGCTTATCAGGTGAGTTCTATAGCCCTCTTTTAAATGTTTTATTAATGTTTTGGGCTGGTGTGCATACTTACGAAATTATGTTTAACGAAATGATGTTTATGAAATGATTATTACGAAAGGAAAGTTGAAATGTGTTTATGAAATGTTTTGCCAAAGAGGTTTATGAATGGTTTACGAACGGTTTATGAATGAAATGTTTTATAATAAAACGTACGAATGCTTTAACTGGAATGATGTAAAGGCGGTAACGGTTATTTTATAAAAGTCACGAAATTAACGAATCTGCCACGAGTTCTTTCGGGAACTAAGGTATGCATGTAAGTTATGGGCCTTACCTTTTAGGGGTCTTTGTGGTTGGCCAACTGTTGTACAACTGGTGGATAAAGGGGTGACGATAGTCACCAAGGGGGTTACCGGGATCTCTATTGAAGTTACTGTTCCTGCGAGGGAACAGTGCTTAAGGTGAAGGTACGTGCTATCCTTTGGGACGTCATGCTTAAGGTGAAGGTCGGTGTATCCTTGTGGTACCGTTCCTAAGATTATGGTGTTGAACAGCTTTAGGGTATCGGGCCCTAGGTTTCTCCAGCTACACGTAATGTACGGTGTTGAAGGGCCTAATGGTGGCGTGCCTCGAGGTTTCTCCACCAGTATGTGATGTATGGAATTGACGGTTACGAGAAGTCGCAGATTCGGTTCATGTTGACTTATGTTAATGATTATATCATTACGAGGTTTTGATGATGTTAAGTTCTTGCATGTTTTTACGTACGCTTTTATTAAATGAATGAATGTTATGTTTTTTGTAACGAACCAAAATCCGGGTTTCGTTATAAAATAAATAAATGTTCTAAATAATATTATGGTGGAAATAATATTTTAGAAATAAGTTGAAACAAGTGGGTTTCAAGTTTGTATGGAGTTATGTTAGTTTTTGAGTAGTTTAGGAATGAAAATGGGTGAAATAAAAGTTGAGGGGCTGAATGTGTAACATGGCAAATCTGCCATATTTGACTAATGAGGAGTCAAAATTGGGATTTTGTGTTTGGTGTTTGGGTCGATGCTTCAAGAGAGAAAAGAGTGTTGAAGCAAGATTCGTGCAATTAAAGCTTGAATTGTGAAGGTTTTGGCTTGCACATCACCTTCCTAACATCAAGTAAGTGATTATCTTCCTTTTGATTTCACCATTGATGTGTTAGTTGGTGGGTTTTGTAGAAATTCAAAATTTATGATGCATGTAGATAATTAGTGTTAGATTGTTAGAAATCTAGCTAAACTAAAGGTAAAGAATGGTGAATAATATCCTAGAACCCTTTGATTTTGATTATGAGAAGTTAGGGTTCATATGAGAAAATTTTGGGGTTTTTGAATTATGATGATAAGATGATGAATTAATGATGATTAAGTTATTATATAATATTAGACACTTGAACAAGCACCAAATTAACCTAATGATAAAAATTGAATGAAAAATTAGTGTTAAGGTAAGGATAATGAAACTCAAGTAGGTGAGTTTGGGGTGAAAGAGGGTGTTTAGATGTGAGTATAACTCAAACGGGTCAGTTTGGGTTGGAAATAGGAAATTGGGTTGTCAACTCAATTAAAATGTGATTTTGGTGTATGATGGATTACTAAACTAGATGAATGTGTTTAGGTAATCAAATTGCAAAACGTGAAGTGGAATCGGGACCTTCAAATCCACAAGGTAAGTGCTTTTGCCCTTACTTAGTAATTGATGATAAATGGTGTTATATGCAATGTTGTATGCATAATGTGTTGAGTTGCATAAGGTGTTATGTGGTATGAATGTGTATAGAGGTGTACGAATAAGTGAATGAATGTAGTTATAGTATTAATACTATAATGGATATGTGGATATGGAGTTATGGTCTAAGTACCATAATGGATATGTGGATATGAAGTTATGATCTAAGAATCATAATGGAAATGTTGTGATGAAGTAATGGCCTATGTGCTATAATGGAAATGGAAATGTGTTAATCATGAATATAAAATGAAATGAATGAAACTTGTAAGTGATATCTGGAAAATCCAGAAAACTTTCTGTGAAAAAGGAGTTTTCGCGTCACGCAAAAAGCACGGGTCACGCGAAGACCTGGTTTCCCGGAACTGCCCTTTTTGGACTCCCTCGCGCCACGCGAAGGGAGGGGGCCGGCTTTTCGCGACAAGCGAAGAAAAAAAAACTTTCTTGGGACTAAATGCTTTCGCGTGTTTTAATGATTTAATAATCGGTGTTTGAAAATAGAGTGTTACAACTTGGTATCAGAGCAAAGGTTTAAGGGATTTGGTGTGAGTGGCACCAAACTCAAACCGGATGCTCTTGATATGGGGGAAATGATACGTGAATCCAAGAAGGACTTGACCGAGACTCGGAGCTTTTGGAAGTGAAAGGTTAGTAATGTTATGATAAAGGTGGTTATATATATGGTGTATATGTATATGTACAATTGAATGACAAATTGTTATGTGTGCCGAAACTTGTCTTGTGATTTGTTGTATGGATATGATAATTAAAATTGGGCATATTATATTATTAAACATGTCTGGCCAATGTGATTGATAAGACAATATGTGTAAGGGTCTTTATGATAACCATATAACAATGAACATTTGTAAGGATTAGGTGAAGGTGATTATATATGTATGTAGGTATATAGGAAGATATATATATATATATATATATATATATATATATATACACTTAATACATATAAGGGTAAATGTGAGGCGGTTATCTAAGGTATTGAAAGTGTAAGAGTATTAAGGTGTTTTATTCTAATTTCTCAGCTAAGAGATGACAGACGAGAATGAGGAGCCGTTGGATCCTAGAATCCATGATGCTATAAAGGAAGAAGTGGCCAAGGATTTTGAGCAAGGCACAACTCTGTTGATGGAAGAAATGAGAGGGTCTATTAAACTCACTCTCGAGGAGGTATCAAAAGAGAAGAAGAGGGAACCACAAGGTTGTACTCTTAAGGAGTTTATGGTGATCAAGCCCAATGAGTAGAATAGGCAAGTGGACCCGATCCTTAGCCATAGGTGGGTGGTGGATATGGAATCGAATTTTGAGATGACAAAGTGCAAACCCGAGGACAGGGTAATGTTTAGCGTGCCATTGTTAACTGGGAGGGCAAAAGAATGGTTGTTAAATCTCTGAAAAGAGAGGGGTGAAATGGGTGTGACCTCCATGACTTGGGAGGAGTTTAAGACGGCTTTTCTGAAATACCATTTCCACAATCCACAGTTGACTGGATGATTGAGGAGTTCCTCCTCATGAGGCAAACGACAGAGTCAATTGATGAATTGGTAGGGACTTTCTTTGATCGCGCCAAGTTCTGTCCGGACTTGGTGGCGACCGAGAAGGCAAAGATTGATAGATTTTATGCTATGTTGACTGTGGAGTTCAGAGATAGCATATCTCCATCCTCTTTTACCACACTTGTAGATTTGATAAACAGGTTTCGGGAAAGGGAGGTGGAGTTGAGGAGGCAAGAAGCAAGAGGTGAAAAGAGAAAGCGTGAAATTGTGGAACAAGTTGTGAAGAAGATAAAGGGCGGGAGCCCTAGCAAGAAGCCGTTTATCAAGTTTTCTCCACGGGGATGCAAGGTTTGTGGAAAGGAGCACTTTGGGGAGTGTAGGAAGGGTACGTCAAATTGTTATAAATGTGGGAAGCCAGGGCATATGGCTAATCAATGTCCAAGCCAAATCCATATATGCTACAATTGTTACAAGCCCGGGCACAATAGGGCTGATTGCCCCGAGCTGAAGCAAGGTGGAAGTGAAAGGAAGGTTGAAATACCAAAGCCAAAGGATAGAGCTTTCCACATCTCGGCGGAAGAGGCGAAGAATAACCCGGAGATGGTGTCACGTACATTCAAGATTAACTCTTTACCTGCACTAGTTCTATTTGATTCGGGGGCTAGTCATTCATTTGTGTCTTTGAAATTTATTAAGCATTTTTCTTTTCTAAGTAGCAAGTTAGATGAACCCTTATAAATCGAGGCGGCAAATGATAAGAGTTTCCTAGTGTTTGATATTTATAGGAATTGCAAGTTAAGGGCGGGGGGTGAAACGTTCCTTATTGATTTAATTCCTATGACCATGGGGGATTTTGATTTTATTGTGGGGATGGATTGGTTGTCAAGGAACAAAGAGAATATTTTATGTGGACCTAAGGCGATACAACTCGACTCCCCGTCAGGTGAGTCCATTTACATAGAAGGTGAAAAGAAAGGTAAGGTAATATTGTGTTCTTATGTGAAGGCACCAAAGTACATGGCGCGTGGGTGCAAGGCGTACATGGCTTGTGTTGCGGATGTGATCGAGAAAGTGAAAGTAATTCACGGTGTTCCAGTTGTGAATCAGTTTGAGGATGTGTTTCCAGAGGAGTTATCGGGGGTTCCACCGGAGAGGGAAGTTGAGTTTGGGATCGATTTGATACCGGGTGCTAAACCGGTAGCCAAAGCACCTTATAGGTTGGCACCGCCGGAGATAAAAGAGCTAATGGAGCAATTGCAAGAACTACTTGATAAAGGTTTCATACACCCAAGTGTCTCGCCTTGGGGTGCACCCGTTCTCTTTGTTAAAAAGAAGCATGGGCGATGTGTATGGATTATCGGGAGTTAAACAAGTTGACAGTGAAGAATCGGTACCCGTTACCTCGGATTGACGACCTTTTAGACTAATTGCAATGGGCGTCATGGTTCTCTAAGATTTATTTGAGATACTGGTACCATCAGTTAAAAGTGAAAGAAGACGATATTACTAAAACAGCTTTCCGCACTCGTTACGGTTTCTATGAGTTTTCGGTTATGCCTTTCGGTTTAACCAACGCGCCCGCGGTTTTCATGGATCTTATGAACCGGGTGTGTAGGCCATTCCTCGACCGTTCTGTCATTGTATTTATTGATGACCTAGTCATCTATTCACGGAGTGAAGGTGATCATGCCTTTCATCTACGTGAAATCCTTGAAGTTTTGCAAAGGGAGAAGCTTTATGCTAAATTTTCTAAGTGCGCATTTTTGTTGCACGAAATCCAATTCTTAGGTCATGTGATTAATGAGAAAGGGATTACTGTCGATCCATCCAAGATAGTGGCGGTTAAAGATTGGTTATCGCTGAAAATGCCTTCGGAAATTAGAAGTTTCTTGGGGTTGGCGGTTTATTGAAAACTTCTCTCGAATTGCTTTGCCTATTACGAAGTTGACGCGTAAAGAGACTAAGTTTGTATGGGGTTCCGAGTAAGAATTTGCCTTTCAACTCTTGAAGGAAAAGTTGACTAATGCACCTATTCAATCCTTGTCGGACGGTACCGAAGATTTTGTTGTGTATTCGGATGCCTCGCATTCGGGGTTGGGGTGTGTATTGATGCAAAGGGGGAAAGTGATTGCTTACGCGTCTAGGCAATTGAAGACTCACAAGGTGAACTACCCTACTCACGATTTAGAGCTTGCGGCCGTGGTTTTCGCACTCAAATATCGGATGCATTATTTATATGGGGCTAAGTGTGTGATCTACACAGATCAAAAAAGCCTCAAGTATTTCTCTGACCAAAAGGACCTCAACATGAGGTAAAGATGGTGGCTTGAATTGGTCAAGGACTATGACTGTGAGATACTCTATCATCCGGGTAAAGCGAATGTAGTGGCGGATGCACTTTGTCGGAAGACGAGTCATGCACCTATCAAGGTGAAGTCATTCAAGATGACAATTTCGTCATCTCTTATTGATGAAATTCGGGAGGCACAAGTGTTAGCACTTGGTGGGGATTTGAAGAAATAACGGATGGTTACATATGTTGACATGCTTGGGGAAATAGTTCAGGGTATGTTTTGATAGGATTTGGATTCCTAGGTTGTCAAACGTTTTGAAAACTATTTTAGATGAAGCGCATAAATCAAGTATTTTATCCATCCGGGGGCCACAAAGATGTTTTATGACTTGAGGTGTCATTTTTGGTGGCCGGATATGAGGCGTGATATTGTTAAGTATGTGGAAAGATGTCTCACATGCTTAAGGGTAAAAGCGAAGCTTCAAAAGCCGTGTGGAAAACTTAAACCGCTTGAAATACCGCTTTGGAAATGGGAGAATATAACCATGGATCTAATCACAAACTACCTAAGACACAAAAGAGTTATGATGTGATATGGTTAGTAGTAGATCGGTTGACAAAGAGTGCACATTTCCTTCCTATAAAGGAAGCGTATTCATCGGATAGATTGGCGGAAATCTATGTCAAGGAAATAGGGTCACAACATGGTGTACCAGTGACGATTGTATCGGATCGGGATACGAGGTTTACTTCTCGTTTTTGGAAGATATTCCATGAGGATATGGGGACTAGATTGAATCTTAGCATCGCTTGTCATCCACAAACTGATGGTCAAAGCGAGCGAATGATTCAAACGCTCGAGGATATGTTACGAGCGTGTGCTTTAGATTTTGGGGGTAATTGGGACGACCATTTACCGTTGGCGAAATTTTCTTACAACGACAGCTACCATTCTAGCATTGGTATGCCGCCTTTTGAGGCGTTGTATGGGAGGAAATGTTGAACACCCGTGTGTTGGGGTGAAATTGGTCAACGGGAACTTGGTTGCAAAGAGGTGGTCAAGGAAACTATTAGTAGTATTGACCAAATAAGGGCACGCTTAAAGGCGGCCCAGGATCGTCAAAAATCCTATGCGGATAATAGGAAGCGGGCGATTGAGTTCCAAGTGAGAGACTTTGTGCTTTTGAAAGTCTCTCCTTGGAAAGGGGTGATACGGTTTAGGAAGTGGGGGAAGTTGAGTCCACGTTTCATCGGACCGTTTAAGGTGATAGCAAGGGTGGGTGCGGTAGCTTATCGTTTGGAGCTACCGAAAGGACTAAGTAGACTTCATAACACGTTTCATGTGTCACATTTGCGAAAATGTTTAGCGGATGAGTCTACTTTTGTTCCATTGGATGATATCGAATTGTATGATAAGTTGAATTATGCTGAAGAACCAGTGGCAATCTTGGATAGAAAAGTGAAGCCTTTACGCAATAAAGAGATTAGCCATGTTTTGGTGAGGTGGAAACATAAGAAGGGAGCGGAAATGACTTAGGAAACTGAGGAAGAGATGCTCAATTATTATCCGAACCTCTTTATGTAAAGTCGGGTTTTGGGGACGAAACCTAAATAAGGGGAGGTGATTTGTAACGAACCAAAATCCGGGTTTCGTTATAAAATAAATAAATGTGCTAAATAATATTATGGTGGAAAAAATATTTTAGAAACAAGTGGGTTTCAAGTTTGTATGGAGTTATGTTAGTTTTTGTGTAGTTTTGGAATGAAAATGGGTGAAATGAAAGTTGAGGGGCTGAATGTGTAACATGGAAAATATGCCATATTTGACTAATGAGGAGTCAAAATTGGGATTTTGTGTTTGGTGTTTGGGTCGATGCTTCAAGAGAGAAAAGATAGAAAAGAGTGTTGAAGCAAGATTCGTGCAATTGAAGCTTGAATTATGAAGGTTTTGGCTTGCACATCACCTTCCTAACATCAAGTAAGTGATTATCTTCCTTTTTATTTCACCATTGATGTGTTAGTTGGTGAGTTTTGTAGAAATCCAAAATTTATGATGCATGTTGATAATTAGTGTTAGATTGTTGGAAATCTAGCTAAACTAAAGGTAAAGAATGGTGAATAACATCCTAGAACCCTTTGATTTTGATTATGAGAAGTTAGGGTTCATATGGGAAAATTTGGGGGTTTTTGGATTATGATGATAAGATGATGAATTAATGATGATTAAGTGTTTATATGATGTTAGACACTTGAGCAAACACCAAATTAACCTAATCATAAAAATTGAACGAAAAGTTAGTGTTAAGGTAAGGATAATGAAACTCAAGTAGGTGAGTTTGGGGTGAAAGAGGGTGTTTGGATGTGAGTATAACTCAAACGGGTCAGTTTGGATTGGAAATAGGAAATTTGGTTGTGAACCCAAGTATGATGGATTACTAAACTAGATGAATGTGTTTAGGTAATCAAATTGCAAAACGTGAAGTGGAATCGGGACCTTCAAATCCACAAGGTAAGTGCTTTTGCACTTGCTTAGTAATTGATGATAAATGGTGTTATATGCAATGTTGTATGAATAATGTGTTAAGTTGCATAATGTGTTATGTGGTATGAATGTGTATAGAGGTGTACGAATAAATGAATGAATGTAGTTATAGTATTAATACTATAATGGATTTGTGGATGTGGAGTTATGGTCTAAGTACCATAATGGATATGTGGATATGAAGTTATGATCTAAGAATCATAATGGAAAAGTGGTGATGAAGTAATGGCCTATGTGCCATAATGGGAATGGAAATGTGTTAATCATGAATATAAAATGAAATGAATGAAACTTGTAAGTGATATGCAAGTGATATGTAGCCTATTGACAAATTAGGTGGAAACGGGTCAAATGGGTGAATGGGTGAAACAAGAAGAATTTTACTTGTTTGGTTATGTTTTATCTTCATTACTAATGGTGATATATGTGGTGTTATGTAGGAAAAGCTCTGATGTAGTCAAAGTCAAGTCCAAGGCATTGGCGGGATTCTCGTATGCGTACATGTTGTTTTTAGGGGTTAATTAGGAATCCTTAAAAAGGATGTAAATTGATACACAAAATTGTGGTTTAGTGTATGTAAATGGTGTTTGAATGCTTTAATCAAAAACCCAAGTGTTTGGGAAATTTTGGTGTCTAATTGAAATGGTAAAAGTTGGAATTTTGGCTAAGTAGTGAAATCTGGAAAATCAATAAAACTTTCTGTGAAAAAGACGTTTTCGCGCCACGTGAAAAGCACGGGTCTAGTCTTCGCGACACGCGAAGACATGGTTTCCCGAACCTGCCCTTTTTGGACTCCCTCGCGCCACGCGAAGGGAGGGGGCCGGCTTTTCACGACACGCGAAGAAAAAAAAACTTTCTTGGGACTAAATGCTTCCGCGTGTTTTAGTGATTTAATAATCGGTGTTTGGAAATAGAGTGTTACATTTTTGGAAAATATAAATGTTAAAGTTTTTATGAAATGCTAGAATTCACCAGCGTATCTGACTTTTAGTATGCACATTCAGGTTAAGGACAGGTATGGACGATGGACGGTGATGCTTGGCAAGCGATGAAGAGTTACTCGGTCGATCTATGAAGTCTGGCATCCCGTTATGTTTTGATTACGTTAAGTGATGTTTTAGACAATGTTTACGCTTCCGCATGTTGAACGATGTTATGTTATGTTTGAAATGAATTTTTCCACTGCGTTATTTGATATTCAAGTTTAAGAACTGTGTGTGAATGAGTAAATCCAACAAGTGAGGCCTCCTGGGTTTGGGGTATTACAGGTATAGATGTACCATGTCGCATCACACACTTCTTGAACTAAAGGTATTCGACCACATGGGAGAGTAGGTTCCTTTTTTTGGTATTCGACTTTAACCCGTAGGCAAGGGAGACACATTTAACCACGTACATGATTGTGTCTCCTTTCATTCCCAGTCACCAAAAAGTTAATTTTGAAACAAACATACAACAAATCACTAGACTTTTAAGTCTCATTCATCACCAATGAAGTTCAAGGACCTCAAGAACACCCATGAAGTTCGAAGACTTCAAGGACACTGATGAAGTTCAAGGACATCAACTCAACCTTCTAACGCTCGAATGCGTGTAGATTCATCTGTCACCTCTCCAATTTCTCTCCTTAAGTTGCTACAATCAAGCTCACAACTGACTAGGAGAATATGCGATACCCCTGCCTTGATGCATATAGACATAACTGAGTATAATGCACAAGGAACCAAGACAACCGACAAGGCAACGGTCTTCCTATGAAAGGACACGTCAAAAGTCATAGCCAAATCCTCTTTCCATAATCCATCACCTTGTTTATCCCAACGACTTTAGCTTAAGTCATCCTTTGAGATCCAAGGATCTTAATCTTACAATCCCACTTTGAAGTTCGAAGACTTCATTTTCATTCACCGGTCGTGAAATTCTAAGACTTCAAACACCATTTACCCCTTGATTACTTCAATCATTGCCGGGTCAACATATATGTCTTTAGAATTCATCGCCTCATCCAATAATGGATTTCCACAAAAGCCAAAATGGCACACCAAATCAGTCCGAAGAAAGGCCTCTCCTTTCTGGGAATTTCAGGAAACTCACGAAGATAATAAGCTTGAACGACTTCACTTCGGAGATAAAAACGACTATCATCGAATAAACGATCACCGTATGAGCATAAATGGGTCTACACACCTTTCACATTGATCCACATAAACCGCGTAACTTCTAACAAGCTAGAAAGTTACATCGGCAATCCCATAGTATCCATAACGAAAATGATACCATTCAATGGATAACGTCCTCCTCTACCTTCATTGTTGAACTAGGACTTAGACACATGTTCAAAGCCGACAGGTGTACGTATACATTCTTTTATTCTTCCTTCCCTCAAGAGAATGGTTACACCCAAAGAAGTGACATTCAGGTATAGAACTCTCATGAACTTCTTCACAACTGGAACATCAAGTATTCCATTACCTCAGTGGGTGTCAATGGGAATCCAGACATACACCAATTCATGCATCACGTGTTTCACTGTCTCAAGGTGAGAACAGGTCGACACATCACCCTTTAGTCATACACGACATTGCTACGGTTACTAAGTAACCACACATTTTCCACTACAATCTTAGGACTCCATTCCATGTGATTGTTTCACCCACATCTTTCGATTATTAACTCATACATTTGTCAACATTATGAAATCCGCAATGTTAATCACCTTCGAATCCACCGATTCACATATAATCACATCCAATAATTATGCCAAAATACTTCAGCACTGTCTTTGGTAGATAGAAATGTTCGGCCCGACAACCTTAAATTTCTATTTTCTCCCCCTTACAATCGTATGCTCTTACTCGGGACATTTACTTCGAATGTGTCTCGATGTAAGAACTGTATCACCCAATATAAGGACTAGAATACTATGGCATAATTTGTCCCATCATTCCACTTGTGTATATTCCCACACATTTGGCAACAACAAGTATTGCCTCCCCAGAGAGATTTCTAGCTTGGCTAGAATATTTGGCTTTCTAGAAGGCACCACTAATTCCTCCTCACACCCACTAATTCCCCGAGTTTGATCTCCTTATATCATATAAGACTCAAATCCACTAGAGTTGTACACCACGAAGGAGAATCAACTCTACAAGTCAACCGATAACATCGAGTAAGCCGATCTATCTTCATTCTTTTCGATACTACAAGATTTGGGCAATACCACAATTAGTCATATGACGTGCCCATAATCCTTTGATTATCTCACCTTGTCTAACGTATGTGAAGAAAACTCCCCATTGCAAGATCCACATCGGCTTGTGGACAACCTAATTCAAGAACGTCTCTCGATTTCACCATGTTGCATTATGTAACATCCATGATTTTCTTGCATTACTCTATTTTATTTTATACAATAATAACATTTCATTTCAATCTCGTACCTACCACATTAATTATCATTTTAACGTATATTAATTCAAAGTTTCAAACTTACTTTAACATATTATTTTTCTATTACATATATATATATATAGCATATGTATATACCTACACATATATATACACTTGTTACATTAATTAAATCAGAAGTGTGACTATAGACTTTAATCATGTAATTTCCACTCTTTCATAAAGATATATATATATATATATATATATATATATATATAATTATTTACAAATATATTTGTATATCTGAAACTTAAGAATATTTATTTAGTTTTAAGCAAATACATATGTGATTTTTTTTCTAAATGAACCATTTTAAAATTTATAATTAGTTTTACTAAAATTATAAAAGAAGAATCAATTTAAAAATAAATTCAAAAGAATTAGAATAAATAAACCTAGTTTAAACCTCCCCATAAATTTGAACCCTCAAACTTGAACCCACACCTCCTAAATTTAAACTTGTTCATAACCTTGAACACCCCTTGTCAGTTGACTTTCAAAGTCAACAAAAATCCTAAATCCAATTTCAAAATCATCAATACAAGACTGTAATTGACTACAAATCGTGCGGGACGGTTACACGACCAGAAATGGATGCTTTTAACGAGCTAATTCAACTGAAATAGAAGCCAAGAAAAAATCCAAACCCAAATCGTCAAGTTTGACCAACCAAAGTCAAACCCAGTTTGATTTCGGTTACAATCCGTGAATTTATGTGTTGTAACTCCAAGAAATCATGCATAATCGTTCCCTCGACTGTTTCAAACAAGATTTATGGCTCAATTATACGGATTTCAATGATTTGATTCCAAAATCAAACCCGAAACCGTCCTCATCATGAAACAAATCAATTCGTACGTTTGACGTGAAATTAAACCTATATAACGAGTCTAACACTTTATCGACCTTCCCTTGGAACTCCTTGAGCACGCATTTCATTTGCTAATCACACCTAGTACTCAATCGACTCCGAAGATGTAGGTCCTGAGCAGAACTGTAGACACAGATCTGCGGAGAAATTCTTCAAACAGTCCGGATCGAGAGGTGGAATCTCTGGATCCGGTATCACTCTCGAATCAGAAATGGTAGAGACAGGTGCGAGAATCACATACACGAACAGAAATATATGAGAATGAAAAGAACAGATAATTGAAAGCACAAAACGTATGATTCTTTGATTGAAATGAAAATAAATGCTCGATCATACACTAACAATTAGTCTCACCCCAGGGTGAGCTCCCCATGGGGTGGTGATTCCCTCTACAGACACACACTCACTCCTAGGGCATAATCTGCTATATATAGGAAGCCAAGCACATGAGCCTTGTTTTCCAAGCCACCGCCCAATAGGCCTAAAAAACAGGTATCGAAACTACATAGTTTCGATTGAACAAATGTTCAACCGAAACTAGTAGTTTCGATTGAACAAAAGTTCAACCGAAACTAGTAGTTTCGATACTGTAATTTCGATTGACAGCATCAGTCTCAAAATTATACCCAATAGAAGAACACCAAGCCTACGGTTCCATTCGAGCCCCACCCTCTACTTGACCATTCGAGGTAAATTTTATACCCTCAGACTCGTTTCTGTTCAGGGAACAAAAGCCCCATGTTTCCGAGATCGATCGTTGATCAATCCGACTGAATTGGGGGCTAGGGTTTGCGGATCTGGGTAAATCGGGGAAGAGGATGAGTTTGGGATGGGTTGTTAAATGATATTCAAGCTAGTCCTTTATCAAGGTAATTTCCTAGATACACCGGTTAATAAACTAGATTCATACGGGAGAGGTCGCGAGTTCGAGTCACAGCCCCGCACCTTTCTCCTTTTTGCGCGTATTTTGGGCTTGAAATCCGGTTCCCCTCTCAACTCTTGTTTAACACTTAACGAAACCGGCATATCACATTGATGGCCTCTTGGTCTAGTGGTTGCGCGTGTTTCCTCCTCAGAACCAACCCGGGTTCGATCCCGGGCCACCGCAATTGTTTTTAAAACCTTATTTTCATGCATGAAATCATTTTATAAAATTTATTTAATATATATATAAAACTCAGATCAGTTATATTATTTTAAATTGATAAAGTGTGGAGGAAAACCATTTCATTTATCATTATTAGGATTAAAACCTAATAAATTTTAGTTAAATCAATATATTTAATTTAAACTAATTACTTATTTTGGATTCTTGATTATTTTTATAAAACCATTTATTTCGTAAATATTTTACACTTTGTATGTATTATTTATTTTTATATATAAAGCACATTTCATACTCTTAATTAATAGTTAATTTGGTTTAATTATTAATTAATTAGAACATTATTTTTAGTCCTTAAAATATGGTTTAATTACTATTTTAACAACTTATTGTTCACAAAAAAATCAAATTAAAAAAATAAAAGATTTTATTTATTTATCTATGTAATTAATTGTTATTTATTCAACTAATTATTATCCAGTTAATTATTCAATTATTAATTCAAGCATTTACAAACTATATATCTATATAATTACAAACAAAAAGGACACAATTTATTTATGTAGATATCTATTCACTTACCAAACAAATGAAGTCAATTACTTGTTCTTCTGCATAATCAATTTTTCAAGCAATTATTCACAAGGCTTACACAAATATTATTTGGAACTCAAAACCACTATTTAACTTGTTTGACTATAAACTCACGTCAATCCCTTTGTGCATTAGGATTTCCTATTTCATTAGTACAGATTATTGATACACTTATACAATTAAACTTAGGTTAATCTTAAGATTTGCTAAATTATTTGTGCAACAACAATAGCATACATGTGTGACATTCAAGCTACTCATTTCAAGGTGAGTTTATATAGCCCCTTTTTCACTTTTATTTCTTTGGGTTGAAACATGATTACATTCAAACTATTTGCATCTATTACAATTCAAACATTATGATCATGTGTGCAATTTGTGTCTTATGCTTAAACACTATTTGTGCAAACAACATTTACATACTTTTTTTGCATAGTGCAAGTGCAATCATTAACTCTGTACAAGCCGACGGTATACAATGATAGATCTATTGTGTCTGACCAACCCACCCGGTTAGGGTGATTGCTGCCGAAAACACTTAAGGATAACATTAGTGTTATGCCTATTAGTCACAAGGTTTGATTGTGCGCCCCAGTTTAAACTATAGTGGTTCTCCATAATTGCCTTATTAAACCATGATATCATATGAATTATACACAAACTTTTGATATTACTTGTGGTGTCAAAACCTACGTATGCTCACCAACTATTTTTAGTTGATCATGTTTTCATCATGTTTCAGGTACTAGTGTATGAGGTCATATGCAAGAAACTACATATAGGATTTGGACTTAGTGAACAAAGAATTTGAGCATGTTGATGTATTTGATTTTGGTTGTTGATTGAACTTATGTAATGGAATTAATATATGAAACTTTAGCTTGATCATGTGCTTATGAACAGTCTACACGTCCGCCCCGATGTATTCCGCCGTCGGTTGGGGTGTGACATATTGGTATCAGAGCCATGGTTATAGGGAATTTGGTTATTAGAAACCAATGACCTAGTCTATAACCTTAGGACACCCTTGTGTGAATATATTACATGTTATCATAGGTATTACATCGCATGATACAATACATGATGTTTTATGTACTACACTACTTGATAACTCACATGCTTATAAAATTGCTATTTATGTAATACATTGTTTACCACACTGTTTAATTACATGCTACCTATTTGATCTCATTAAATGATATCCTAAGTTTTACCACACACTTATTCATACTTAAGTCTTTATACTCATTCACTATTACACATTGAGAACTATGTCATCCTCATCATCACTTGTGAAAAATTTAAACTTTTAAGCCAAATGCCTATTAAATTTTCTCTTTCCCGTCAAAGTTTTGAGTGCTGAGAACTAGTAAAGAACATGTGCAATCCGGAAGGGTGAATACCTGTACTTTGGGTTTTCTGTCTAGGAAAGCATTTCATATAAATCTAAACCAACCAAAGGATCCGTATGCTTTCCTGGGAATTCCCGAAGTGAGTGTTCATGTGACACCCGGCAAATTCAGGTTAATATCCATACTCGACTATTACTTGAATTCACATGATTTCACTTGCATCATACTTAATTATAGAGTAATTAAGTACATATTTCACATATCAAGTCCATTCGTTTCATTTCATTACATGCATCGGTAATCGGGCGGATTACCGGGTCACACACGCGTCCTGTCACACGAACGTTAATGAATATTAGAAATAATACTTAGACATATAATTGGTGTGTAAAAATTATATGTAATACTATGATTTAATATTTCATGCTTATATGAATTTTTTCAGAATTTTTTAGAGCAACTTTTAAATTAACGCCTTTTATGCGGATACGCGATATGTGCCAACAACTTTAAATGGGATTTTATAAAAATGACTTGTTTTATATCATGGGCTTATTAATTCAGCCTTTAAATTAATAAATCTCTATTAGCCCAATTATTTTATAAAAAAACCCAACTTTGATAGAAAAGCCCAACTCTTGCAAAAGGCCCACAACCCAACCTATTTAAACCACCATTTACTCAAACCCTAACCATTTTGCCAAAAAACCTAGCCCCCACCCACTTTTTCGGCCACCAACTCCCTCCCCTCTCCTCCACTCTCTCAAATTTGATTCCTCCATTCAAGGGTTCTAAGGTGCAATCCAAGGTGTTCAAGTGAAGAAACTCCATCTTTTATACAACATACTTGAATTTTGTAAGCAATCTCACCATTTCTTTCATTATTTTTGGCCAAGTATGGTACCACCATCATCCAAACGATTTTTGTTGATTCAAAGGTTATAATACTTGTTTCTAACTAAGAGTTTTCACAAAATAAGGTTGTTGACACATATTGGTACATTTTATAATTTGAAATACTTGTTTATGTTATTATTTGCTCGTTTCTATTTATAGAAACTTTGTTGGATGAGATTTTGCATAAATGATTGTATGATATGTTTGATAGTTTAAATGATGATCAAAATAGTAGAATAAGTAGGAAATGTAATTTTTTTCGTTGAAATGTTGTTTTACACTAGGTTATGGTCGACTTACTATATAGGGAAACTTTATTTTGTCATATTTTGTGGAGGTTTTAATGGTTGAAAGCATGCTAATATGGTTCTATAACATATAATAAAGGATTAAAAAGAGTTGCTGGAAGTTGCACATGTGTAGAAGGTAGTTTGGACCACTTTCCTAAAAAGGAAACTTTAATTGTTCATATTTTGTATGTGTAGGTTATAAATGATTAAAATGAGTTATATGGCTTTATTACTATATGAATAGATGACTTATGAAAGAATATGTAATTTGGAATGGTATTATGACATGTTTTGGAGGAAATTGCTAAATAAGAAAACTTTGTTATTTTGTGAACTTCACCTTTGCTTAGAATAGAAAGTTTATGTGTAGAATCATGATTATGGTATGTTACCAGTATAAATTCATGTATAACTTGTTTAGTTGAGCCATGACACTTAAAGTATATTAAAACCCTAATTTCATAAAAGGGGAAACTTTGCCATGTTAAAGGAATGACATGTTATGTTACTCGTTCAAGTAAGTGGAAATAATGGTAATAGGTTATTAATGCAATGATATAACTTGTGTGTATAAATGGTTAACATGTATGAAATATACCATGATTATGTACAAATGCTATGTTACCTGTCACATGTTAATTACTTATGCAACTAATTGAAACATGTATGTTATGTCACAAAGTATGACTCATATGTTACTTAAGTAGTACTTAGATGTTACTTAAGTATTACTTGTATGTTACTTATGTGTTACATATGTACTACTTATATGTTACTTATGTGTTATTTGTACATGACTTCAACATTAGTCACCATTGGTCAACATTAGTCAACATTGGTCAACATTAGTCAACATTGGTCAACATCGGTCAACATTAGTCAAACTTGGTTAAAGTTGGTCAAACCTCGGTCAACTTTGGTCAAACCTTTTCAAAACGTCAATGTAACCTTTCAACGTTGAGTCGTTTGGATGAATGTGGTTACACAAACCATGTTTAATTTCATAGACCTTATAGCCTTACTATTCCTAGGGCTCGGTTAGGTCGGTTATCCAGAGTTGCTAGATTTCTCTTGTTGCTTTCATTCTTCATTCACCGCATTACCAGGTAAGTTTTCACGGCCCCATTTTACTTACTTTTCCATTTGGTGGAGATACATGCTAAACCATTTTCTTACTTAGTCGTATGCTGATTACTTTGATTTCGCTTTAACATATATAAGTGGGTGCATTTCCCACACATAAAAGTCCTCTCGTATTCAAACCGTTAATTATTACACAAAGCGAGGTGATTCATGAATAGTACTATTGGGTTTAACAACCCCCACCCGGGTTAGTCGCGGACCGGGAGTCAAACGGGTGCATAATTGACCTAATCCATTGCGTGCTAAGCACGTAAGAGGCAAAATGCTAGTTTATGCATTCCTTCGTTGAGCTTCGGTTTCGGTGTTGCTTATATAGTTATTGTTTATTGTCTGATCAACCATCGAATCACTAGTATACATACGTACTGTTACACTGTTTTCATTTCTGTTTCTGTTACTTAAACCTGTGAACTCACCAACCCTGTGTTGACACTTTTAAGCGTGTTTATCTCAGTTGCTAAGCATTCACGCATGGACTAGGATTGCATGTCTGGAGTCGCATTTCATGTTTTCATTTAGAAGCTAGGTTTATGGGAACCTAATTTATTATGCTTCGGTATTTTGCTACATTACTTATGCTTCCGCACTTTACTTTCCGCATTTTTCAAACTCTGTATTACTTATTTATTCCTGTATGATGTTCAAACGGAAAGTCTTTTCGAAAACCATTTAGAGGTCGTTCGAAATGACCGAGACTGATGATCCTTAACAGTCACAACCCGCGGGTAAACCACTGTGGAATTTCAGGGTGTGACAGTTCACCTATAGGCTAAGCATGTCTTCTTGAAAGTATATGAACTTAAATCACTTTGATTTGTCAAAGTATCCATTTGGTTATGATATTAAATGAGTACAATATAAACATCATTTTTTTATTTATTGCAATTTAGTACACGTACCTAAACCTTCTTTGCAAACTAATCATTTTATTATCTAATTTAAACAACATCATCATTTTGTTCAAACAAAACATTTATCAAACCCTTGGTTTATAAATAGTATCTAGAATATAAATTATCTATAAACCTTTTTCACCTTGTAAATAAACTTAATACAACTTGTTTTATATAAAAAATTATCTTAATTAATAATTACTTATGACTTCTTATTTCGTTAAATTAATTATTATTAAATCTTGACTTAATCATAAAATAATTTAGCCATTATTTTCCTTTGAAACACTCTCTTTATGATAATTAAATTAAATAAATGAAAGATTTTTATTCATATAATCAACTTATTATTTCCACTTATTTATTATTAGTTTACAAACAAGAATAAATTACAATTACTTGTTTATTTACAAACAAAAAAAAACACAAACCAGTTATTCATGAACACATTATTCTAAATACCTACAAAACCTCCTAATTATCTTGCACTTTCGGAAATGTATGAGCTTACTAGTCACTTCAAGGAGATAAATCATTTCGAGTAGGCATTAACCATCCATATAAACCTCAACAACAATTTAAAATTTTAAAACCCAACTACCTACATTGTACATGAACTCCAAGCAACACGCTTGTCGACAAAACTCTATCACCTACAAAATTCGATAGTTTACATTACTCATGCAATTCAATTATTTACATATGAACGTTCACAAAATACATGAAACTAAATTGTTTACATTATACACGAAACTTGATTGATCACATTGTACACAAAACTTGTTTGTTTGCAACATACATGATACTAGATTGTTCACATTATACATGAGATTTAGTTGTTTACAACATACGTGATACTAGATTATTTACGTTATAAATGAAACTTGAGTGTTTACATTACACACGAAACTAGACTGTTTACATTGTTTGCAATTAATTGTCTACTATATACATGAGGCATGACCATTCACTTTATCCATGGAAGTTGATAGCTATAAACTTTGAGCTACTCGGGGTTTGACGTATTCTTGTTCAAACACGAGGAAGGTATAAACTTTGAGTACTCGGGGTTTGACGTATTCTTTTTCAAACACGAGTGAGCTACAAACTTTATGAATAATCTGGAAGATTATGTCATCTATCTAGGACAACCATAGGGTTGTGCCACATTGTTATTCTTTGAGTGATTTTCATTATCTATGGGCATAATTATTCAACACATATGTGAAAACAATAGTTATGAATTAAGTAACTTTGTGTCCCCCTCTTGACCCACCCACAATGGGATGATCTATACGGACCATGCGATGAATTGAGTAATTATGGGTGCACACGTAATTATAAAAGTCAGCGCATGGAAAAACATAGTGAATCATGTCATGTGTTATGACATAAAACCTATCATGATATATAGTAACAAAACTGATGCGATGTGATAAGGGCATGGTGGATACGCCGCTGGTACTTCCTATATATAAGTGTTCCGGTCATGTTGTCAGAAGTAACGTTATTTGTGTCATGTGAAGTTTTATGTTATCTTGACCTTGACCCATGTTCGTGAAATCTCTTGCCCAGTAGCGTATCTTGAACATATGAGACTACATCCTAAACCAGCTCTAATCATCAAATTCTCACCGTACTGACTTCAAGTGATGCATTCCATCTTTGGAATTCAAAACATCCTATAACAGTTTCTCTGTAATTGTTCTAAACTAAATCCACTACCGTCATTCGAGCCTGACCTTCAGAAACAAACCGGAATCCAGTTACCGACCGTACTCCTCTTTCAAGGTTCGTTGAGGATCTAAACGTGGCCCAGAATTACTTGGGAACATGAAGATCAAATGAAGCTCGAGTACCACACCTCTTTTCTGTACCAGTACTTTCACCAGTTGAATTTCGGGACGAAATTCCCTCAACATGGGGATAATGTAACATCCATGATTTTCTAGCATTACTCTATTTTATTTTATACAATAATGACATTTCATTTCAATCCCGTACCTACCACATTAATTATCATTTTAACGTATATTAATTCAAAGTTTCAAAATTACTTTAACATATTATTTTTCTATTACATATATATATATATATATATATATATATGTATATATAGCATATGTATATACCTACACATATATATACACTTGTTATATTAATTAAATCAAAAGTGTGACAATAAACTTTAATCATGTAATTTCCACTCTTTCTTAAAGATATATACATATATATGTATAATTATTTACAAATATATTTGTATATCTGAAACTTAAGAATATTTATCTAATTTTAAGCAAATACATATGTGATTTTTTTTTCTAAATGAACTGTTTTAAAATTTATAATTAGTTTTACTAAAATTATAAAAGAAGAATCAATTTAAAAATAATTTCAAAAGAATTAGAATAAATAAACCTTGTTTAAACCCCACCTCCCCCCATAAATTTGAACCCTCAAACTTGAACCCACACCTCCTAAATTTAAACTTGTTCTTAACCTTGAACACACCCCCCCCCCCGGTCAGTTGACTTTCAAAGTCAACAAAAATCCTAAATCCAATTTCAAAATCATCAATACAAGGCTGTAATTGACTACAAATCGTGCGGGATGGTTACACGACCAGAATTAGATGCTTTTAACGAGCTAATTCAACTGAAATCGAAGCCAAGAACATATTCAAACCCAAATCGTCGAGTTTGACCAACCAAAGTTAAACCCAATTTGATTTCGGTTACAATCCGCGAATTTATGTGTTGTAACTCCAAGAAATCATGCATAAGCGTTACCTCGACTGTTTCAAACATGATTTATGGCGCAATTATACGGATTTCAATGATTTGATTCCAAAATCAAACCCGAAACCATCCTCATCATGAACCAAATCAATTCGTACGTTTGATGTGAAATTAAACCTATGTAACGAGTCTAACACTAGCGCGAGCTTCCTTTGGAACTCCCTGAGCACGCATTTCATTTGTAAATCACTCCTGGTACTCAATCAAATCCGAAGAACACCAAGCCTATTGTTCCATTGGAGCCCCACCCTCTACTTGACCATTCCAGGTAAATTTTATACCCTCAGACTCGTTTCTGTCCGGGGAACAAAAGCCCCATGTTTCCGAGATCCATCGTTGATCAATCCGACTGAATTGGGGGCTAGGGTTTGCGGATCTGGGTAAATCGGGGAAGAGGATGAGTTTGGGATGGGTTGTTAAATGATATTCGAGCTAGTCCTTTATCAAGGCAATTGCCCAGATACACCGGTTAATACACTAGACTCATACGGAAGAGGTCGCGGGTTCGAGTCACAGCCCCGCACCTTTCTCCTTTTTGCGCGTATTTTGGGCTTGAAATCCAATTCCCCTCTCATCTCTTGTTTAACACTTAACAAAACCGGCTTATCACACTTATGGCCTCTTGGTCCGGTGGTTGCGCGTGTTTCCTCCTCAGAACCAACCCGGGTTCGGTCCCGGGCCACCGCAATTGTTTTTAAAACCTTATTTTCATGCATGAAATCATTTTATAAAATTTATTTAATATATATATAAAACTCAGATCAGTTATATTATTTTAAATTGATAAAGTGTGGAGGAAAACCATTTTATTTATCATTATTATGATTAAAACCTAATAAATTTTAGTTAATTTAATATATTTAATTTAAACTAATTACTTATTTTGAATTCTTGATTATTTTTATAAAACCATTTATTTCGTAAATATTTTACACTTTTTATGTATAATTTATTTTTATATATAAAGCACATTTCATACTCTTAATTAATAGTTAATTTGGTTTAATTATTAATTAATTAGAACGTTGTTTTTAGTCCTTAAAATATGGTTTAAATACTGTTTTAACAACTTATTGTTCACAAAAAAATCAAACTAAATAAATAAAAGATTTTATTTATTTATCTATGCAATTAATTGTTATTTATTCAATTATTAATTCAAGCATTTACAAACTATATATCTATATAATTACAAACAAAAAGGGCACAATTTACTTATGTAGATATCTATTCACTTACAAAACAAATGAAGTCATTTACTTGTTCTTCTGCATAATCAATTTTTCAAACAATTATTCACAAGGCTTACACAAATATTATTTGGAACTCAAAACCACTATTTATCTTGTTTGACTATAAACCCACATCAATCCCTATGCGTATTAGGATTTCTTATTTCATTAGTACAGATTATTGATACACTTATACCATTAAACTTAGGTTAATCTTAAGATTTGCTAAATCTTTTGTGCAACAACAACAGCATACTTGTGTAACATACAAGCTACTCATTTCAAGGTGAGTTTACATATCCACTTTTTCACTTTTATATCTTTAGGGTGAAACATGATTACATTCAAACTATTTGCAACTATTATAATTCAAACATTATGATCATGTGTGCAATTTGTGCCTTATGCTTGAACACTATTTGTGCAAACAACATTTACATACTTTTTGTGCATAGTGCAAGTGCAATCATTAACTCTGTACAAGCCGACGGTATACAATGATAGATCTATTGTGTCTGACCAACCCACCCGGTTAGGGTGATTGTTGCCAAAAACACTTAAGGATAACATTAGTGTTATGCCTATCAGTCACAAGGTTTGATTGTGCGCCCCAGTTTAAACTATAGTGGTTCTCCATAATTGCCTTATTAAACCATGATATCATATGAATTGTACACAAACTTTTGATATTACTTGTGGTGTCAAAACCTATGTATGCTCACCAACTATTTTTAGTTGACCATGTTTTTATCATGTTTCAGGTACTAGTATATGAGGTCATTTGCAAGAAACTACATATAGGATTTGGACTTAGTGAACAAAGAATTTGAGCATGTTGATGTATTTGATTTTGGTTGTTGATTGAACTTATGTAATGAAATCTTGATGAAATTAATATATGAAACTTTAGCTTGATCATGTGCTTATGAACAGTCTACACGTCCGCCCTGACGTATTCCGCCGTCGGTTGGGGTGTGACACATTACCTTCATGCTTTTTGGGGTTTCCCCCTATGGAGAACTCCCAACCTATTATCCATTTCCGGAGTCGACTCTCCGCGAGTAGTACTCCATCCGTCCATGTATTGCTTCAAGCCAATACCATAATAGTGATTAATCGTCGATTAATTAACGAATAAACTCCCACCAAATTGCTCCTTTGGCTCGTCCACCACGAACCCCTTGTGAAGTCAAGGTTTCCTTCCTCCTCGTATTAGCCCAAGTTATTCCTCTCGTCCACAAGGCTTTGCACTCTTCCTCTAGAGGGCTGCCCCAGGGAGTCCCACCTTCCTTGAAGGAAGATTGGCATAACATTATGGAAAGAGTTAGCCATCCTCCACTAAAACGTTGCTTTCCATTTCTCCCTACTATTCCAAAGTTCATCCCCATCCTCAAGGTGATACACTCATAGATTCTTTCATACGTGAGTCTTTAAATCGAATTCTATCTACAAATTCCACCCACTAAGTTATGATTTCCCCCGGTCATCCCCGGCCGTGAAGTAATAAGTTTGTAGGTGTTCTACCTACTTATAGGCCTCTATTCTTACTCTATAAGGCTCTACTTATTCCTATGTGTATATTTATTTCCCCCGCATAATCATCTATGCACAAACATATAATATATACATATAACCACCTTCACTTACTCATTGTCGGTGTTCATCATCATATGGTTATCATGACGGTATTCACACATGTTAAATTAAGAATCATACTGGCCAGGCATGATTGATAATGTAATTTGCCTAATTACATTCAATGTCTCCATATAATGAACCCTTAACAACTTTCGGCACAATTAGTTCACATTGGACACCAATTAAAACAAACAACACATAATCAATACTAACCTGGACCCTTTAAGCTCCGGGTCTCAGTCACGCCATCATTGGATTCTCATTTCTCCGACCATATCAAGAGCATTATAGGTTTGAGTTCGGTGTCTCGCACACCAAATCCCTCAAACCGTTGCTCTGATACCAAGTTGTAACACCCAAAAATTCAATCCAATTTAAACATTTTAAAACACGCATAAGTTAGGTCCCAAAACAACATTTAACGTATCAATACCTTTAAGTTTTACAAACAAGGGTTAGACTCCTCAAAAACCGCAAAGGAGTCTACACAAATAATAATCCACAAGTTTTCCACAACTTTTAAAACAACCCAAAAGTTTTTAAAGACTCCCCACGAGAAAGATTAAACAAATACAATCATCCAAGCGACCATGAGAATCCAATCCACACGATGTGAGACCCGAGATCACTCCAGAGCTTTCCCTACAATCAAAACATCAATTTGAACATGGTTAGAAAGATAAGTAGCCCTAGGGACCTCCCACAAGTCCCTATAACAACGACAGACCAAAACCCCGAAAACCTGAAAATCCCAGCGTCTGCCAGACTATTTTGGGCGTATGGTACTCTGCCCGGGCGTATGGTACCCTGGCACCAGGTCCAACATGACCATTTTTCACATTTTAGCCTATGCAACCCCCCGTCGACCGACCCGTTTGGATTTTTGAACCGTAAACCATCATAAACCTATATTTTAACCACATATAAGCTTACCCACATATACTAACATAAATTTGTTAGTTATCAACCCCAAACCCGAGTACCACTACTCGTATTTTATCCTTGAAGTGTTTGACTTCAAGTTCAATCATTTAGTTGTTTAGGCATACAAAGACGTATAACTTAGACATGTATTGACCCATACAAATCCTAACATTTCACCATACATCAAATTGACATATCCACATGTCTATTGCAAGAATTACCACTCGCTTTTTGCATGGAGTAGTTGACTCCATGCCGACCCATGAAGTATCCACACTTCATGTCACCCGTGAAGTATTTGACTTCACTTTCACTCGTGAAGTACTTGACCTCACTACCACCCGTGAAGTATCCACACTTCACATAAACACCTCCATGAAGTATCCACACTTCATGTAATCAATCAATTTACTATTTTACCACCAACGGTTGACTTTTACCATATTAAGTCAATTTTAATCTAATGTTACGACATTCTACATTTTAGTTGACTCTTGACCACATTGAGTCATTTACACCATTTAACCACATATGCACAATCAAGTTTGACTATTAACCACATAGTCTAATTACACATATCTACCACATTTGCACATTCAAGTTTGATTATTAATCACATAGTCTAATTACACATATTTACCACATTTGCATATTTAAGTTTGACTATTAATCACATAGTCTAATTACACCTATTTCACCATTATCCACAATGGTTTGACTTATACCACATTAAGTCCATTTTATAACAATTTCACCATTTATCCACAAATGGTTTGACTTATACCACACTAAGTCAATTTATAACAAATCACCACATTCTATATTTTAGTTTGACTATATGCCACACTAGTCAATTACATAAATTTACCATGTTTAGTGAATATATCCCACATAGTTCAACTACACCACTTCTAGCAAGTGTCATTCATTAGTTTGACAAATTTCCTCATTATGTCAACTACAACAATCCTACCACATTCATACTTTACTTTGACCATTTACCACATGAGTCAAAATCAACATACAACCTATAAATAGAAATATCAATATATCTACTTACATGTAACCACTACTTATCTACTACTAAGTAAGTGCAAAGCACTTACCTTTGTTATTGAAGATTCCAATTGGTCTTCAAAGCTATCACCTTTATCGCCTTGATCACCTAAATATTCCACATGTTTTAGTAATCTAATTTAACTCAAAACATTCATCAAGTTGATTTTAACACCTACCCAAGGTCTCATGATCCTCACCCATAATCTAATCTTGGTTTATTTAGCTTTACACGAGCTTTTAATCTTTCTAATCAAAATCAACCCATTTTGACCGGTTAAGGTTTTCACCCAAATTTCATAATTTCATCCAATTCATTAATCATAAAACAATTGAGTGTTCCACTTGAATATGTGTTTCTATAACACCATAAACACTTAACAATATTCAATTCAACCTTTTAAACACTCCAATTATAAAACCCCCAAATTAGGTTCTCAAGAACCTTAATTTCTAAATTATTAAATTGATTGAGGTTTCTTATTAATTAGAGTATCTATTATCACCATAGACACTTACCAACCTTTCATTCATCATAAAAACATCCTCAATTAGAAAACTCCCAATTCACCCTTAAGAACCCTAATTCTTGAATCATCAAATCGGATGTTATCATGATGTTGTCTACCACCCTTGACTTCTAATCAAGCTAGATTATCACTTTAAACAAGTTATTAACCATAATCAACCATCAATTCAGCCCTTAACTTGATTTTTATAAAAACCCACCAAGAACATAATCTATGGTGAATCCAAGAGATAAAGAGGAGCTTACTTGATGTTTACTTGAAGATGAACACTCTAAATTCATTAGATTTCTTCATGCAGTCTTCAATCCAAGTTTGGCTCCTTCTCCCCTCTTTTCTCTTGCAAAATCATGACACACACACTCAAATGAGTGCGTGTAAAGCCATATATCCCCACTAAACAAATCTGAGTTTTCAGATTTTACAAATTTAGTCTCTGTACTTTCAGTTTTGGCTCCTCCTTCCAAAACTAGGTAATTCTACCATTTAAAACAAACCCTAAACTTCCAATTCATTTATTTTCATCCCTATAATATGATTAACATATTATATAATAATTCCGAAAGTTGGTTCGTTACACTTATTTTATGACGGTAATGTCATGTGCATATTTTCGGGGAAAACTACTTATTTTATGACGGTAATGTCATGTGTATGTTTTCGGGGAAAATTACTTATTTTATGACGGTAATGTCATGTGCATGTTTTTAGGAAAACTACTTATTTTGTCTTGTACATGTTTTCAGGGGAAAACTACTCATTTTATGACGGTAAGGTCATGTACATATTTTCGGGTAAAACTACTTATTTTTATGACTGTTAGGTCATGTACATGTTTCCGAGGAAAACTACTTGCACTGAAATAACTAACTCTGTGAACTCACCAACCTTTGTGTTGACACTTTCAAGTATATTTCTCAGGTGACCTTTAGCCATGGCGCGGTTGGAATAGGCTAGCTATGTCGGATCATATCCTAGTAGATGGAGGAGCTTAGATTATCAAGTCTCAAGTGTATCATTGATCTAGGAGAACTTAGATCATTATGTTACTTAGTTTTAGAGATTGTATATGTACCAAAGTCTTAGAAATCACTATTACAGCTTCCGCTATCGTGTAATGAACCAATCGTTGCAACCTTTATTTATTAAGTAAATAAATTTGGGGGTGTGGCAGATTGGTATCATAGCCAATGGTTTTAGCGAATTAGGTTTCCTTAGTGACACCTAGGCTCTAACCAGACTCATTCAGGGACCAAGATTTCTAAGACTTACATTGCATTAATAACACCTATGACTTGAGTATAGAAATTCCAACCGTGGTCGAACAACTTGTGTACACTATTAGTGTATGGAGATTAGCTACACTAATACTTAATACGATTACATGGCTCATGTAACGAACGCTTAGCACGTACAAATAGACACCTACGATATTTCTCAACAAAGTGTTACTGTTCGGATTAGGAATCAAGGATGACTGGTACTCAGCACACTGCAACCCTAGAAGATTGAGTTACGAGCTGAGCTTGGGCGACGATGGTAGCAATCGTCATTTACCGATCTTGGTATCACAATAGGTTGAACCCGTACCAGAACATGTACCTATACATGTACCACACTTATAACTACTCCAGCCGTGGAGGCAGCTATCTTTCTGACGTATGTGCGATGTAAATACTCTCCTTCATGAGTTGCCGGATCGGATGCCTAGACTCTCGCCATGAGATATGGCAAACAGGATTGCCTAGACAGAAGAAAACCCGAGGTGGATAAGTAGGACTAAACGGGAGAGAACTCCACGGGTCAAGAGACCCAGGCATTCATCAGGATCATGTGGATCCATACGTGCATACAGACTTGGAGTATGAGTTGCTCGACACTCAGTTGAGGATCTCTGCCCTACACATAGTGCCTGACTTTCACCATACACATTTTATTTTAAGAGACACTGGTGGTGCCTCTCTACCATTAACCTCATCTGGCAACAGCCATATTCGACAGATTCATGAGTATTGGTACACATAATTAAGGGTAATCCGGTAGAACAATACACACTCCTGCAAAAGTGTGCAAACACCATCTAATGAACATTTCAATTCCTTTTTGACTAAAAGCTTGGGATAGAAGAAACACTACAGGGATCATGCAAAGTAAATTATCATTGCGGGTGCACACGTAATCATAATTTGCAGTGCATGGGAACTTTAGTGAGTCTTGTTGTCTAAGCTAATGATCAACCCATATTCTCAGTCACTTGATTAAGGATTGGATCTTAACAAATCGGACTTCTCGATCAGATGTTCACAAAGTATTCTCCTAGTTTGGGAGGAACGAGAGAAATTCAGATCGAATTCAACCAATCCATAGTAAATCCCGAACGACGAAGGATTTCGCACATTCATTCTTTGAGATCCTACTTGTCAAGAAGGCTACAAATTGAGCGTTACCACAACCAACACTTACAATAATTGCATAATTATTGTGGGAGATTATAGCATAATCTCAGGATCCATCATACAGTTCAGTCTCACAATTACTTGACATTTATGTCAGGAGTGCTATGCACTAACTCCGGTAATGGGGCATAAAATTATTCTGACCCGCATACACATATCACTTACGGGGTATTGTGGAAGCTCAACATGAGACAAGCAGGTAATCTGACCTTTATACTGGTCAACCAGGGTTGCTCTCACAACCTTTGACATTCAGTACACCTTTAAGTCCGACTATTCTTTCGGGGATGAATAAGTCGTGATTTATGCTCAAGCAAATGCCAAAGAAACATAAGTATGGACTAACGACTATTGTCGAACTAACAGAGGAACGACATACAAAACTCTTAAAAGAGTCCCAAGTGTGGGATTTCTTGCTAATCTCATTAGTTCATGACATGCACAAGGGACGTAAGCACAAGATGTTCACAACATACCACTATTCACAAGGATCCGAGAAGGATAATTTTATACCCTTTGTACCCGCACTTCCCCAAAGATCATCTTGTTGAATGGATCCCAGTTTTTAGCCTAGAGGAGAGGCGTGATCATATCTTTCACTCTGAGTTTTCTAGAACTAGGGAGCTCTAGGGCATCTATTGTTAAGAAATGACTTCTTAACGTAGGCTCGGGGAAAAGTAAAAAAATTTTGATGTTCAACACTCATTACCTCAACATTATGACCTGAGTCCTTGTACTAAGGACTTTGAGACTATGACTGGTATGAGTGGAATACGTAATGGTAAGTCACTAAAGTACCATTTGAATGCCAGAGAAGTGCAGACACACTTGATGACTAATGGTTGGAAATTATGAAACTTCCGAACCCTTTCTGCCAACCTAACGGGTTGACAAACCTATAGCCCATTTTGGGGAAAACACAAATTCTATGAGACCATTCTCCCAGTCTCACTGTTCAATTCCTCGCCTATACGGAATGTGAATAATCCAAAAAAACATAGGACTTCATATGGCTTACATACCTCGAGGGTATGGTAGTCAAGTCATGAGTTACATATCAGGGCAATACGACCTAAATGCGAGTCTGCCGTGGAAAGGTAGTGCGAGCAATGGGTAAAGTGGAGATTAGACTCGACCTTCGCTAATGAGAACTCACAAGGAACCTCAAAATCTTAAATCCATTACGACACATGGAAAGGAAGATCCTAGATAACACGAGACCTTAAATAAGAGTAAAGTCTTAGTCCGAGAAAATGCTTACGGAAAGCATAAGAGGGACAAACATAATGTTTCATTCCCATCTTATATCATTACTACCCAATCTTCAACTAAAACCTGAGCACCTCGTCGAGTAATTCTTTTCTGAGATCTATATAAATCTGGCTATTGTGCATCATAGTGCATAGATGAATAAGGGTATGTGTTAGCATACACTCAAGTTTCTCAGGCACCATTTCTTTCATTACGAGGGATGAGTATCACACAAATAAGGATAATCAAATAAGGGGTCCTTGCACAGCTTATAACAATAGTCAAAAAAGTATTTGCCTTGCTTTCGAATACCGACCATCAAATAAATGGAAATCAGACAATTGATGATACAGACATAATTTAGGTACCAAGTACCGGTAACCTATGTGAGTGGTTATGGATGAAGTCCATAAGCCCAAGCACTCCATTCATCCAGAATCGAATAAAACGTATAAGGACCTCGAGGACGACTAGAGACTATGTTACTATATGAGGCAATCGTCGATTGTTTGACGAAATCCGCTCACTTCTTGACCAGCAAAGAGATAGATAAACCCGAGGAACTCGCAAGGCTATATATCAAGGAAATTGTGGCAAGGCATGGAGTATCAATCTTAGTTATCTCAGACATAGGGACAGCCGATTCATGTCAAGAATCTGGTAATCATTACAAGAAGCTTGGGCACACGCCTTGACATGAGCATTGCATGTCATCCACAAACGGAACGCACATGGATTAAATAAGGTAAAAAAAATCCGGGCCCTAATTGCTTGTAGCACATGTTGGATAATTTGGAAAGCAAGGAAAAAATTGATCTTCTCCCAATTAAGATCGTCGGTGGAAAATATGGTGGATGAGGTAAAAGTACTATCCTTCTCGTGGTTGGAAACTAGGGGAAAGAAACTACACTGGAGATGGGAAGAATGGTTAGTGAACCTTATAACAGGGATGGGTTAAACTGAAACTAGTCTATTGGGTAAAATGTAATCCTGTTTAATTTTTGGTTGGTTATAGAGGTGTACATGCCTTATGGCTGGTGATTGTAATCAGGGTGTTGTTAGTTCCCCGCTAGCTTTTCTATAAGATATTCTCATTGTTGTTGTTCAAAAAAAAACATTAAGTCACTGTAATGGAGCGTTGTGGAGCCTATCTGGCACCCCTATCATGTCGGAACACCGTCCTTGGGCGTGATAGGGGAAGTGGTGGTGATCACAAGCGTTAATGATAGAAACCAACGATATAATACTACATCTCTTTTTTTCTTTTTAAATTAAAACCCACATTCATAAAAACACCATTACACACATTTACACTGATCGCTACACTACTTACGTGACACCTGCGTGCAGTGGCAGAACTTAAACAATTAAATTGTGGGGATGGCGAAAATATTACACATAAACGTCAAATGAAGAATAATTACAACTCAACCCGGCGACCTTTAAGGTCTTTGTGGAACATAATTGTGCTTTTGGTCTGGATTAGAATGGGTCAAAACACTATAACTAATATTAAATAAACCGAAATCAATCTTTCTGAGCAAAAAAAAATGGGGGGGTCTGACCCCCTCTAGCCCCTTATATGTTCCTCTCATGCCTGCATGACAGCACTTTTTCATCGCAATCACACGTACACCCCCTACACATAACCTTAATTAAATGACCTTAAAAAACCAAAAAGCAAGTTTTTTTTTTTGAACGGCAATTTGGATCACTGACGGGCCACTGACCCACCCGATCATCTCCACCACACTCAGGAGGAAACCCACCATAGGTGAGAAAACCCCCTGGCCCAACCTAGACCTCCCCTTTTTTGTCACAAGTGGGACTTGAACCCAAAAACTCTCCATTTTAGAGAAGTCTTGGTATACACATTTACCACTAGGCTAAGCTAGTGGTTTTCCAAAAGGCAAGTTTAAATATAGATATGTATTAGTGAAAGGATGAAAGGTAAAGTAATTTGGGGAGGACTGTACATAAATGAAACTACAAGGTACAGAAGTATAACATATAGATAGAAGTGAAGTTTACTAAAATCATGGGACACACATGCACGTGATTAGAAACAAGAGATTAAATGCAACAGCGGACACACAACAGTACGCAATTTGAAGAAAGTTTTGTCATGTAGCTGCTCAAAGTGGCAGCTGATACACATGGAAGTCCACGTCGTCAACCATAGACTGACCTACGTGGCGTTGAAAGGATGACATGGCATTTGAAAGGCCACCTCTTATGTGGAGACTTTTATGAACCAACAAACAATCGAAGAGCGATTACGCCCTAGAAATGTCTTGCAATTACGTCGATGGAAGTGGATCGGTCATTCGTTAAATTTGTATGAACATGATAATAACGGAAACGTACATATGTTCTCATACGAAATTCTTGTTCAAGGCGCTTAACATACATGTTTCGGGATCTAAAGTGAAATTTTAGTTTTGGTTTTTTATTAAAAAAGTCAAATTAAATTTATTATATTAGTTTTATGTTATATAAATTGTTTATTAGTTTTCTAATCAATTTCTTCAAATATATTTATGAATTCATAACAAATTGGTGAATCACAAAAATAAATGTAAAATTCAAACATTTCTTTGTGCTTGCCTTTTGAAGATAAAAAACGCTACATTATTTGTCCTTGGATATGTGTGATTATAACATATGAACCACAAAACAACCAATATTGTATACTTTGTCACAATTAGCTCATGACTTTGTTTTTTCGTGGGTCAAGTGTAAACTTTCGAGCAGGAAACCCATCTTGAAATTATTTGCACTCAGGCATGCTTGATTGTGAAATTTTTCTTTCATCTACAGCCAATGCATTCGAAGTGTGTTTGTTGTATTGGAGACAAGACACTCCGTCACTCCTTATGACCTAGTATCTATCGTGTGAATGAAATGATATGGGACTTACCTAAGGTGTCACAACGATGTTATAAGTTTTCTATTACATTTAGGGTGTCATTAGTTACATACATATTGTAAATACAATTTCTATATAATTCATGTTAAACGGCAAACCCTTGTTGAACAAACTATGGAGCAAATTTGGATTTGGAGCAAACTCATGGCATGCATAATGTTTACTCCAGGACTCAAGATATGTCAAACGTTAGCACATGATATGATTGACTATGTTGTACAATCATTTCTAGTCTAGAATATATAGATTTTGTGTTAGAGTCAACATTTAATGTTTGAGTGATCTAGTTTATTATATAATGTGTTTTTTCTTCATATCATATAAGTAGTAGTTACCCCATCATCATCGTCAACTTTCTTTTTTTTTGAACAGAAATTTGAATCACTGACGGGTCACTATCCCACCCGTCATCTCCACCACCCTCAGAAGGAAACCCATCATAGGTGAGAAAACCCCCTGGCCCAACCTGGACCCCTCCCCCTTTTTTTTGTCACAGGTGGGACTTGAACCGAAGACCTCCCCATTTTAGTAAAGTCTTGGGTATACACCTTTGCCACTATGCTAAGCTACTGGTTGTAATCATCTACTTTCTTGATTAACTGAAACGAAAAAAATGTAAGAAATAAAATCAACCATTTTGAAGCTCCAACAAATGTTGATCTTAAGATCAACCCATGCTCTTTTGGTACCCCATCATTCATTAGTGGGTCTATTCACATGGGTTGGTGCCCTTTAGCCATTAACATCGTGGATTCATCTCTATTTCTTCCTCATGGTCCAAGGGTGGCTAGGTTGCCCTTCATTTAGCAGACCACATTACATGGGAGCTCATGGTTCACATGGCAAAAATACTCCACAAATTGCATGAATCATGTTTCATTTCATATGAGTTTCGTTTTAATAGTATTTTGTCCATGCCTTTGATAATTTAGCTACACAGTTTCGTTTGTTTAAAATATAGATGTTGTTCAACTTTATTAAGTATATAGTAGGTTAGAAACTCGTGTTTTACCTGGGTTGATTAAATGAAATATTAAATAGTTAGTAATGAAGATTTAGAAATTATAAGAAAATAATAGTAATGAAGATTTAATAATTAATAAAAGAACTATTAAATAGTTAGTAAAAAATATATTAAATAGTTAGTAACAAAGAAAAATAAGCAGAAAAAATAATCTTGGATGCAAAGAACCGTGACACGTGAAACCAGTTATTTATTTATTATGTATAGATTCTCGTATATTAAGATTAGTAGATATTAATGGCTTCTTAGTTTTTTTATTACCAAGTTTATATTTATTTTAATTAAAAGTAAGTTTAATTTAGAAAATATTATGGTTATTAATGTTATGTAAAAGACATACTTTTTTTCGAAGTGCGGAATTCATTCAAGAAAAACAACCAACTAGCAAGGCGCTAGAGGCAAGGAACAAACTCAAAAAGAAAAATTACACCAATCAATCCAAGCTAAATTTTTCAAAGATAATCCATTCTTAATCCAATAAAACCTCAGGGATTTAACGTCTTCAATGATCTTGGATGTAGAAACCGGATTATTGAAGAAAGCAAGATCATTTCTCGCCCTCCAAACAGGGGCGGATGGAAGTGGCGTCCAGGGGGTGGGAAGGGGCCCCTCAAAATTGGGTCACTAGTGTAATGTTTATAATAAATTTAAACAAATATGATTTAGGCACCTTTTCATTTTATTAAGAGGTCCCTCCCTAGTTACCAAGCCCATTTAGAATGACTCTCCATATCCTAATTTCATACTCTTAAAGACCTTAATTTTGCTACTGAGTATTAATTTATTTTTAAGGGTAACAGTAGCAATTATATTTGCTATCGAGTATTTTAAAGTTCTGCATATTATTTTTAAATTCTAATTGCAAATTGCAATTTGGTTATTGATTTTTAATTCTTACTAAGAATTAAATTAGGCATTAAGGTAAGTTGTTTGAATAGTTTTAGGGGACTACTAATCGTACACGGGAATTGCTGATTGGACCGGGTTGTATACGCATCGTATAGGGCAATACTATGCGTATATCCCTTCATAATTTTCCATGCCCGACAACCTCGTACAAAGTGGTCATTCCAACCCCTATACGTGTCGTGTAGGGCAATACGATGTGTATAGGGTACAAGGTACCTTCTGCAGCTGGTCATCCATCACATCTCTATACGCCACGTACAGACCTGTACGCGGCGTATAGAGATGTGATGGATGACCAGCTGCAGAAGGTACCTTGTACCCTATACACATTGTATTGCCCTACACGATGCGTATAGGTATTGGAATGACCACTTTGTGCGAGGCTGTCGGTTTGACCAAGATTCTATACGCATCGTATAGGGCTATACGATGCGTATAGGGCCCAAATTTGGTGTATTTAATCATACAAAATTCTCATTTGAACGTTTTCGTTCAAAAAAAATTTCAAACAATTTCCCTCAAAAAATTATAGCCATGTCTTAGTGGTGGGATAGTAACTACGGTTTTCAGGTAAATTCTAACGAGTCGCTGGAAAACAACCCGCAAAGTTCTGGATTTCAAGATGTGAAACGGGAGGTAGGTCTCGTCCGACATTTATTCTAATCAACGGGTAAGGCTTCCAGATTTGAACGAGCCACTAAGCAATCTCGAGTTCGTATACGGTGAACCCTCTTACCTTACACAACCCACGGACGACTACGTGTACGGTGAAGTCTCTTACCCGACACAACAAACCGACAACTTTGTATACGCGGGGAACAAGCCGGCTAATGACTCCGAAGAGGAGGAACAAACCCATCCAACCGTGTCGTATAAAACTAACCAGGTATAACATTCCTATATATATATATAATACATTTAGTTTGTTATTTATTAACTTTTACCGTACCGTTGTTGTGGAATTTTCAGTCTCGTGAACAGTTGGTGGATTGAGCTGTCCATAGAGGACGTGAGAATGGTTACGTCATTGTCACCCGACGATCAAGGAGAAAAGGCGACGACCTGTCAGAACCGGTTATCAAGGTGTGGCTTGTGTGTGACCGTCACGGCGAACGTAAGTCTTCTGCCACGGTTTGACGTGCCGGTAGCAAGAAAATAGGTTGTCCCTTTAAATTGGAAGGAGAGTACCAAGTAAATACTGGTGATTGGAAATTAACGGTGAAGGATGACAGTAATAACCATGATCCTATTCAACATCTTGAGACGCACTCGTTTGCAAGGAGACTGTCTAAGTCGGAACAACTTTTGGTGGCGAAGCTGTATTCGCAAAATATGTTGCCACGAAACATTCTCGCAACCATAAGAGAACAAAACTCAGAGAGTAGTTGCATTAAAAAGAATATTTATAATGCGATACAAAAGATAAAAAATGAAATATGAGTCGGTGAAACTCCAATTCAGGTTCCGGAGCACCTGCTTTTTTCTAAAGATTACGTCTACTATACTCGGGAGGATCCCGTCACAAATGTCGTGGATGAGGTATTTTTTGTTCATCCGAAATCGTATGAGATGTGGCGTGCTTTCCCACACGTGTTGATGATCGACGCGACGTACAAAACAAACATGTATAGACTTTCATTTGTCTAAGTGGTCGGTGTCACCTCCACATACCAGTCGTTTTGCGTCGCTCATGCATTCATATCTAAAGAACGGGAGGAAAACTTCGTTTGTGTGCTAATGCAAATCAAAAGTATGTTGCAAAAGTGTATGTAGCCGCGTGTGATAGTAACAGACAGGGACAAAGCTCTTATGAACGCGTGTGATAAAATATTCCCGGATAGTTTCAAGAACCTATGCCGGTGGCACATACACGAGAATATCTCAAAACATTGCAAGGCATCGTTTACAGACGAACGACTGTATGCAGCCAAACGAGAAAGTAAGTTTTGAATATTAAATATTTATTATGGTTTAAATTATTTTTAATATTAAATATTTATTAGGTTTTAAATTATTTTTCCAGGAGTTATAGACTATGTGACCAAAAATTGGTTGGACCCATATAAAGAAAAGTTTGTATCCGCCTGATCCAACAGAAACCTCAATTTTGACCAACATACAACGAACCGAGTCGAGAGCCAGCATTCGCTCCTAAAGAGCTATTTTAGAAATGATAACAGCTCGCTAGATAGACTTGTTGAGTTTGTTGATTAAATTGTAACAGATCAGTATATACAATTACAGTTTGAGTTTGAAACAAGCCTCATAAGGAAAATGGACAGCCACGTAACTATTGAAATGTTTGATAACTTACACGGTAAAGTTTCACATAAAGCTCTAAATTTGTTAGAAACCGAGTGGTACAAGTTATCAACTATACGGAAACAAAATGCAACGTGTGGTTGCCAACTTTTCAGTAGTTGTGGGTTACCGTGTGCTTGTCGTCTGGAAAATATCGAAGCTACGGATAAACCTTTTAATATTTATCTTATTTTTTCTAATTTCAAACTGTTCTGACTATCTCATTTTAAAACATTTTGATGTATATATTTAATTTTTTGATGTAATGTATATAATGTTTTGGTTATTTGTTTGGTTGTAATGTTTAATATTTTGTTTAGTTGTAATGATAAATTATAAATGTAAAAATATAATAAATGTTTTAAAATAAGATAGTCAGAACAATTTGAAGGATACTTTTTTGCTTTACAAGATAGTTATATCTAAAATTAAAACAGAACTTCAGGTTTCTTTTCTACATTGAGGGGTTCCCCTTCTATTGTGATTCATTCGGTTAAAAATCCATTTACTTTTACAACCTCTATTAACCACTAAAAAAATCTAAAACTGGTGGCTCCTTATCAAAACAAGAGAATTCATCTAAATTAACAAGGATGAAATATTGGAGAAAAGAGACACATACTGACGTAATGATGAAATGGCTAGCTCCTTCTTCTAGGTAACTCAAAAGAATTTTGTGCATTGATACCACCTCCAACTTGCAGACCACCTACAACTCAAACGTTAATAATGAAAGTTCCGGCGGCTTATGACCTTCGAGTTTTTAGTGAAGTACACAACACCAAGTAAACATTAATAATGAAAGTTCCGGGGGCGGCGGCTTGAGGCTGCCGGAACTTTCAAAGGCAGGAGCCTCTTGCTTTTTCGCTAGCTGTTTGGAAATTGAACGGAACAATTTGCAAGTGGTCAACGGAACAATTTGACCAGAACAATTTGCGTGGAAATTAACCGGAACATTTGCAAGAGGTCAACGGCTTCTTATTTTGTTTCTTGCGTTGCGGCTAGCCAAAGAATAGTAGGGTTTTTTTTTTGGAATAGGATTATTATCTTTATAAATAATAATCAGAAACCCTATTAATTATTTCCGTGTCCAAAATCTAATACGAGATGTTAAAGCCCGAACTCGTTTTAATGTTTTAATAAAAGATTAAAACAATATGTATTATTTATAAACTATTATAAATAATAAATCTCGTGTAACGATATATATGTAAATATATTTAGTCTCGCTAATAGTTCGTAATTAACAGTTAAACACGTTAAGTGGATTTAATATATGTTGCCCTAGTTGTAACTCTTACGGTTCACAACTCAGCTAAATGGGAAGAAAACAGCCCCCGCACCACCACAGCCCAACCCCATTCATTTGACTTAGCTCTCCAATGATGCTCACGTTCGAATTCTTGTTCTTTCTACCATATGATCGTGTTGTCAAGGTCAATCAAAAACAATATTAAACTCTAATCCCTAGCTACCTTAAACTATAGTATAGTGAAGTAGGGTGTCCTATCTACAGGGAATTGGTGAAAAGTGTTTCTTATTAAAACTAATTAAAAACTTAACAACTTCAGGAATCAGATTAAAAGCAACAAACTTTAAAACTTTTGTAAACAATAATGAGAAACAGATTGTTTTCGGGTTCAGATTGCAAGTTCGGTGATTACTAGTTTGTACCTATTGGAAATTACATAGACATGACTCATTGAACTACCAAGTTTGATAAATAACTAATAACCAAGATAATTGACTATGTTGAGCAACGATTGTAAAAACTGGATACTTGACACAAGCTAAATTCCCAATAATTAATTATCGATTTAGAACATCAAACATAAACACTCAATGGTTCACGATATAAAACCGAAAAACAGATGAATGTATTAAATCCAAAAAAACCAAATCGTTTTAATCAAACAAAGTAAACTATAGAATTCGAATAACCGAAATATTAAACAAAGTCTAAACCAAATCAAAGTATGAACCATGTAAAAATCACCTTACATAAACAATCCTACACCCGGAAACAACCACGGGTGGATTAGCCGCTCATGGACGTCATACGATCTTCAACAATTATTAGAAATCGATCCAACATGAAAGATGGTGATGGAATGATGTCTTCTTCAAAAATCTCCTTAGAAACTCCAAAAAACGGCTAAAAGAATAACTCTCTCGAAACCCTAAAGGTTTGGCTTAAAAAGGGGTCAAAATCCCAAATTTTTGGAGTTGGCCCGGTAGACCACGTAAATTGCAACCCTACCCACGCAATTTGCGTGGGTAGGCTGACAATTCTTCAATTCCTTACTGATTTGCGTGGGTGTTTGCGCTGAAATACTTCCCAGGACCCACACAATTTGCGTGGTACCCCTAGCAATTTGCGAGGGTAGGCTGACAGCTCTAGTTTTCTACCTTTTTTCACTCATCTTTGCTCACAACACCTGCATTCCATAAGTAACACAAATTAAGGATGTTCCACACCACTAAACACATAAAAATATGTATTTAAACATTATAAACATAAGTTAAACACCCTCTCATCACATCCCCACACATGACTTTTGCTTGCCCTCACACAAAGCTTTCATGCAACTATCCAAGCATCTCACAATTACACTTCACTAATCCCTAACCAACTCCTAGTTAACGTCCAAATTCATACTCCACTTGTAAATAATTTCATATTATCAAATCCAATTCAAAACTCTCAATCTAGCTAGACCTATCAAACCTTCAAGTTTCCCTTATACATACCATCACACTTTCTCGCATTATATCCAGAATGCATATGAATCAAAAGGACTTTGATGGGATTTGATATGTGGCTCAGGTTAAGGTGCGGATTAATGCTTTTAAAGTGGCTACAGTGATGAAATCCAATGACTCTCATGAATAACTTCCAATTAAGTACAAGTTGACAACTTGGGTAAGGATTATCCCAACAGTCAAACACCTCACTTGGGCAAACATTGGCCCCATTTTTTCTTCTCCTCTCAGTTGGGGTTCACTAACATCGACCCTCTTTTAAGCATGGACAAATTTGCTCTTGGACTCATTCGCCCAACTTCTCTTTCTTCGAACAATGTAACCTTTTTTCAACCTATATTCACATATAATTTGAAAACGTACACATTGACTGACCGGAGCTCGAGGCATGGCCTTCAGCCAAATAATTGTGCTTTCCGAAATAATCATTGGATTCCACTACATAAGGTTAACAATAACACGGTTGACAATATGGTTTTCACAGATAATGAAATACGGAACAACCATGGTTCGTAGCTGATGATATGGATAATGGTTATAAGCTCAACTTTGGCATCTAATGTATATTTAAAGCAAGGATGTCATATGACAAGCAAAAATATATATAAATGTGACAGCATGCATAAAAGGTCCCAATTCAGCCTACTACCCCAGCTAGACCATCAACTTATTCTTTCCAACAAAATATGACCATGACTAAGGACCTAGACCAAGTTTAGCAAGTTAAAGCTGGTGATTTACATTGGAAAAAAAATTTTCAAGCACATTTGAACCCGCTTTTGAAAAGAAATTTTTACAATTTTGTCAAGTTTTCCATTTTTCAACTTTTTTCTTAAATTTCCCATCCCCACACTTGGGATACATTGTCCCCAATGTATGGTGTACATAAAACTTATACTTTTAAGGACAAGGACTTTACTCAATTACTCAATTCTCAAACCCACACCCAAAATAAATAACCCAAATAAAACAAACCAAATAAAATAAAACTAAGAAAGAGCACATGACCTGATTATGTCCTCGTTGACAAGGTCCTCGTGTGCGTAGAGCAAACTCCTAAACTCACTTTCGTAGGAATCACGGTTGCATTTAGCATATGCAACAAGCCTTTTAAACCCTTTCGGTAGCCCGAGTGGACGATTGAAGTCTCATGAGGGTTTCTATTGAACACACCCCACAAAGTTCCATGCTTGCCTCCATAAGCCTTCCCCACACTTGGGTGTTGCTATAGCGACAAGAAGCTGAAACAAAAGACAGAAACAAAACAAAAAAACACAAAAACAAAAACAAATGCAAACAACCGGGTTGCCTCCCGTTTAGCGCTAAGTTTTTAAGGTCTTCAGCCAGACCGTACCTTATGTAGTTCTTATGGTGGTTGGAACACAAATTCCTTTCCAAATGCTACCTCAACTGCTCGGTTATCCTATCCATTCAAACTTAACTTTCTCATGTGTTCCACAGCAAGGAAATCTTCTTCATCTCTCATTTCCCAAGGCTCACCAGTTTCATATGAATGTTTGACAAACTTAGGAAGTTCCTTTGACCTTGCCTGTGACCCTGATGACTTCATGTCCGGCTTGGTATAACTACTTGAACTTTCCACCTGTTGTTTCCATGGTGGCTTTTCGACTTGCTTTTCCCCATCCCCACACTTGGGGATTGTTGCATCTACCTCCTCTCTCATCCCTTTTAGCTTAAAACTGTCAACCACAAAACCTTTCTCTTTTGTGTCCCCCTCATCCACACTATAACTAGGACACTTATTAGTCATACTTGTTTTAGAAGATTTAACTTTAGAAAAATAAGTAAATGAATTTGTAAGCTTATCTAAGTTAAACTCACGGTTTCCGAATGTCATGCTCACTGTGTTGTTTTGACAATTGATCTAAGCATTGGCAGTCGCCAAAAATGGTCTTCCAAGTAGGACTCTTGATTGTTCTTTCTTCTGACTGGGTGCATAGTTAAGCACCAGGAAGTCCTCAGGGTAGTAGAAATCCCTGACTTTCATAGCTACTCCCCTCAACATCCCACGTGAATGTTTTTGTGTCAAATCGGCTAACACCATGGTGGTGTCAACTTGCTGGAGGGGACCTAGATTTGCCTGATCATATAGACTTCCTAGGAGGATGCTGAGACTTGCTCCATAATCCAGGAGTGCCTGCTTTACCTTGATTCCCCCAACTTCAATCGGGATAAGAGGTGCCCCTTGCTCATTCTCCTCTTCCGAATCACTATCCTCACTGTCCTGGTCTATACTTATCGTGCCCATAAAACATTATTAGAACTAGACCCTTGATGTTGTGGGTTGGTCTGAGTGTTACTTGGTAGTTTGCCCGGGTCTCTTCTCGACATTTCCTCTGCCAATTGCCCTACTTGCTTAGATAATGCATTCACCATCTTATCCCGGACCTCATTATCCTTCCTTAACTCCTTGAATGCATCTTCATTTTCCTTCTTCAACCCCTTTATTGCATCCATCAGGGCATTAAACTGATTACTCCCTGGTGCATCACCACCTGCATTTCCACTCTGCTGATTTGGTGGTTGATAGTTCCTTGGGTAACTTTGCTGACCCCATTGTTGATAACCCTGATTACCTTGGTTCCTTGTATATCCGCCTTGATTGTAACCTTGTTGGCGGTTCTGGTACTGCTGCTGTTGTGGTTGTCCTCCACCCTTCACATTAGAACCCTGAAAGTTAGGATTCAATTTATTAGAAGCATTACCATACCCGAAATTCGGGTGATTTCTAAGTCCAGGATGATAGTGGGTAGCGTTCATATCTTGTTGCATTCGCTCGTCACCAAGTTGATTCACTTCTTCAGCCTTCCCTTGCTCCTTTGGGCAGTCGGCACACGTATGACCTATCTCGTTGCATCCATCACATACCGGATACACTTGTGACACATTTGCCACATCCTTACCATCGGGCCTACCAAGACGTGCCATATGAATTTCCATGGCATCCAACCTCTTCTGTGTCTCATAATCCCCCGACTTTGCAGTCTGACCTGTCTTTGCTCTTCTACTAGCATGGGCCTGCCTCTTCAATGTCACACTCATCCTCTCTATTATATCTCAATCATCATCCACATGGTTAGAGAAGAAGGACCCGTTACTGGTTGAGTTCACATCCCTTACATCCTCAGGCAGCAGACCATCATAGAATGCCTGAATCAACTCCCACTTCTCTATACCATGATGTGGGCAGTTCCTTAAACCTCTTGAATGCCCCATAGAAAGTCTCCTTGGATTGTTGCCTGAAATCTCTAATTGCAGCTCTAGCCTCATTAGTTTTGTGAGGCGGGAAGTACTCATCCAAGAACTGTTGATGTAGTTCTGCCCAGGTGGCAATACTAGCAGACGGTAGAGATAGGAACCACTATTTTGCACGGTCTTTTAGTGACAACTGGAAGAGCACCAGTTTCACCTCTTCTGTAGTGAATCCCTGACCACCTATAGTTCCACATGTGGCCTCATACTCTGAAAAATGTGAATAGGGTTCCTCAGTGGCTTTCCCATAAATGTGTGGGAGGATCCCTAAACACCCGGGTCGGATCTCAAATGAATTCCCCCTGCGTACTGGTGGTTTGACAGGGTAGGCATTCAGGGCTAAGGCAGGGCGGAAGTAACTATCCACCCCTTGTTCATTCCTGGGTGGGTTTCTGTTTCTAAGTGGTTCCTCCTGGTAGTTTGGTCCGTTCACTTGAGGTTGCCTATACTTGTTCTCTCTATCAAGGTTGCCTGGATTTCTCTGTTGATACCCATATTCGGCCATTGGTGGTGGTTGCACCCAATCATCCACCCTATTAACTCTTTGATTCCTGGGAAGGAATGCCTCCTGGTGGTGTAGGTCATACCACTCTTCTTCTTCATTCCAGTTCTCATGTTGAGAACCGTTTTGTGGCCTATGGCTTTGTCCCGTTGACAGATTTTCATTATCCCCAAAGTCTGAATAGCTCGGGAAACTATTGCTTGGTTGATATTGGTGGTCATAGAATGGTGGTAGTGGTTGATTTTGTGGAGGTTGTTGTGGTGGTGGTTGTTGTGGTCTAGGAGCTTAATTCTGTGGTTGTTGGTTGATGTAGTGCGAAGCACACATCTGTATTCCTAGTGTTTTGTGCGTTTTTAGTTAGTTTTATCTATGTTTTGAGTCGTTTTGATGTACATTTGAGTCTATGTTGTGTTTTCAGGAGCTCGGGATGATTACAAGTCAAATTAAGAAGAAACCGAGCAAGAGAATGAAACCGAGAGATTAAAAGTTGAAATTACAGTTTCTCGCGGTACGCGAGAGAAAGATAGAGGATCTTCGCGGTACGCGAGGATCTTTAGAAACCCGCGTGACTATTTTGGCCCTCGCAGTACGCGAGGGGATTGCTAGATTATCTCGCGGTACGCGAGAGAACATTAAATAATGAAAAAACCCTAATTTGATATTAAATAGAATTTGATTGCCATAATACAAGGAGTTCGAGTTTGAGCCGTCCAGAGAGAGTCTTTTGGCGATTTTGGAAGAAAGAAGAAGTTTTGGAGCAAAAGATCAAAGCTTTAGGATTCTAGGTTTGTTGAAATAACTTTTCGGTTCTAAAGTTCGAAACTTTGTCTTTGATTGCTTGTGATTGAACCATGTCTTTGTCTATTACTTCTGTTATGGTTGTTTGGATTATGATTCTTGGCTAGAACATTGGTATTGCCTAGGTTTATGATGAATACTGCGTAAAGCTCTGATTTTTATCGGTTTTGGATTCTAATTGATGGGTTTATGATTTTGTAAACAATCTTAGTATGATTAATGTGATGAATATGCATGTTTTGGTTTGATTTATGTTTGATTGTGATTCCGTATGCTAATTGTGGTTGTCTGCCAGTTTGATTTTCATATCTAGATCATACACCTTAGGGTTTGTGGTTGTTTGTATGAGTTGCTAGAGATAGTAGCCCATAGGAGTTAGGATTGAGTGTCCTTAGAACTGAATGTGTATCCTATTTCAATACCCGAGAAGTGAGAGATAGTTGTCTAATCTTCGTCATTAGGAATCCGAATGTCAGCTGCCTGAGAGGAAGTTGGTATTAGGTGTCTAGTGATTGTTGCTAGTTCATGTCAAAGTTCTTATTCTAAGATTACCCCGTGCATCTTCGATGTATGGTGGACAGTGAGACTGAAAGGTGATCTGTCTATTAGGGTACTTTATCATAGTTGGAAATACTCGAAAGGTGATCTAACCATCTAGTGAGTTAGTATACTTTAGGTAGCTTAGTTGGTGACACCCTGAGAATGATTAGGAATCCACTGGGTAGTCTTTAGTTGTCATCTTTAGAAACCCAGATCCATCATAGTTTCCAGAACCGGTAGAAGTTGTACTTTGCAAGTAGGATTCCGACCTAGGTAGTATTCTTCCCATCTTCTTATTTCACCTTATTACTTTGTCTTGATAGTTGAGTCGACCTTTGTTTATTGCATTCATTAGTTTAATTCAGTAGTGTAGTAACCCCCCCATCAATCAATCTTTAGTCCGAGTCAGAGTCTAGTATAGTTATCATAGTGTCTCTAGGGTTCGATAATCCGGTTTACCGTTAAGCTGTGCTACACTCGATAGGTTCACTTGCCTGTTAGTGCGGTTTAGTTCATCGGTATGCCTATTTTTACTTAAGATTCTAGGTTAGGTTTTGTTAGTTTTTATATAGACCGTCTGGACAACATCAAGATTTTGGCGCCGTTGCCAGGGACATTTGGCAATAGCAATATTAACTTTGACTAGTTCTTTGTTTGATTTTTGGTTTATTTTATTTCCTTTTTCTTTTGAGTCTTGTGAGTCTGCTTGTCATCTGTGCTTGTCCTACGTGCTGTCTGAGTGTCTAATATAGGATCGAGTCTTTCTGTCTTGACTCTTTATTTGTTTTCTTTTATTCTTGTGTCAGTTTATGCACCACACTCGTTCACAGGGATCACCACCATATTCTACTTCATTAGAGCCTGAATGAGAGTTGCACGAGCGCACCCGTGATTTTCAGGAGCGTTTGAAAGCATTCTGCAGTAACCAGGTACGTTCTCCTAGCCCAATTCCATTCGTACGGTACACAAGAGGGCAGGTGACGGGGTCACCGGGGTGAGATCTTCGATCACATGCCCCGCCATTCCTAACACCAACACATGGTAGATCCCGTCACATGTCATGAGCACGATCACTCATGCCACTCAATTTCATGGCCTTGAGGATGAGGATGCACCCGGACATCTGTCTCGCTTCGCGCGGATATGTGATACCTTCAATATCACGGGGGTGTCTAAGGACGCTATCTACTTGCATCTCTTCCCATTCTCGCTCTCTAGCTGTGCATCTACTTGGCTTGACACCCTCCCCGACAATTCTATCACCACATGAGAGGATCTTCAAACCAAATTCTTCAAGAAGTACTATCCACCTTCCAGGGTCGATCGCCTTCGGGATCAAATCCATTCGTTCCGGATGGATCCTGACGAGCCTTATCACATGGCCTGGGAGCGGTTCAACACGCTGTTGAGCCGATGTCCCCAGCATGGTCTTTCCGACTAGGCGATAGTGGAGAAGTTCTACAATGGTCTCACCTTCGAGAATCAGCAAATGTTCAACACAGCTGCGGGAGGCCATATCATGGATAAGCTCGAGCCAGACGAATGTGAGGAGATGTTCGAGAGCTTCGCTCTAGCGGAACATCAGCAGTCATCTACTAGGACTTCCATTCCTAGTGCTATAACACCAGCCTCTTCACCTATAGGTGTGCATCAGGTCACTCCTGATACTAGCATGGATGCTGCACTTGCAACAATGGCTAACGAGATCAAGGAGCTTAAACTCAGTGTTTTAGGTGAGAGGTGTGTAGGGGAGGACACGACACCAGAGATTGCCTCATCAATCAACAGGAGCAGGTGAGCTTTGCTTGCAACCAGAACCAGAACCGATGGTACAACAATTATAACAATACTAATGGCTCGAGATGGAGATCTGGAAACAACCCACCTGGGTTTAACGGTCGCCAGCATCAGTAGGGAGGAGGAGAAGCTGGAGCGAGTGCGGGAAGCGGTGTCAACACTAGGAAGATAGAGGAGATGATAGAGAATTAGACACTTATGCTCGCCCATTTAGTTCAGCAAGACAGGGATGCTAAGCAAAGAGCGGATGCCCACGACACTTTATTGAAGAATCAGCAGTCGGCATTCCAGGATTTGCAGCGCACGGTAGGAGACATCGCGAAGAGCTTGAGGGACAGACAAGGAGGTCCATCTTCAAGCCCCAATGCTTCAGCGATGTCCGTGTCAGTCATGAGTCATAGAGAGGAGGAGAGAATAGAAGAGGAAGCCTCCCACGGTGCTGACTATGGCATTCCTTCGATAGAAGAGGTGAGAAGGTAGATTGGAGAGCTCAATTTGCTGAGATCGATGCTAGCATGTTAGAGGAGCCCGAGTTGAATGCTATGTCGACTAGGAGTAGAAGGGCAGAAGAGAAGGAGATCCCACAGGTAGTAAAAGAAGAAGATCTGGTAGATGAGGAGATAGAGATGGAGAAGCATGCTGAGAGGGCAGAGGAGAAGAAGAAGGAGGCGGAGATGAAGTCCCCCGAGATTGACTTGAGTCGCGTTCCTTATCTAGCTCGCTTGTTGCCACATAAACACGCTAGGGAATACGGTCACTTCCTTGATATGTTCAAACAACTAAAGGTCAATCTTTCATTTATAGAGGTCCTCCAGCATATGCCTAGGTATGGAAAATTCCTCAAAGATCTTCTTTCCAACAAGAAGAAGCTAGAGGGGATCTCTGAAGTCTCACTTAGTGAGCAGTGGTTCAGAACAAACTGCTGGAGAAACTGGCGGATTCAGGTCGTTTCACGATTTCGTGTCTGCTCGATGGTTTGCCCTTAAACCACGCGTTGGCTAACCTGGGTGCCAGTGTCAATCTGATGCCATATTCTATCTATAAGCAGCTAGACCTAGGTGAGCCGCAGCCTACGCGCATGAGCATTTCCTTGGCTGATCTCTCAGTCAAGTATCCACGAGGAATTGTGGAGAATCTCTTAGTGAAAGTAGGAAAATTTGTCTTCCTCGTGGATTTTGTTATTCTGGACATGGAAGTGGATGATAGAGTCTCACTCATCCTAGGACGCTCATTCCTATATACCGCCAAGGAAATGATCGATGTCTTTGACGGGAAACTCACACTTCGTGTGGGGGATGAGTCGATCACATTCGGTGCTATGAAGTCCATGAAGGATGTTGGTGAGCATAGCCACTCCATGTGCATGCTTGATGCCTTCATGGACTACCATCGGGACTCTGATCCGGAGGAAGAAGTAGATGAACCCGCCCCTGACATAGGAGAGATACCTGAATGGGCGTTAGAGTTAGAAGGGTTGTTAGAGGAGCCGGACGATTACGACGATGAGGTGCCTGATGATCTACTGGAGATGATGGAAACGTTTGAAGAGATCATAGGCAAAACCCCAAGTATGGAGAAGTTGGAGGAGAGTGTAGAGGATCTTGATTATCTGGGTGAGAAGTTAGAGGCTACACCTTTATTGATATCACATATTGAGCCTTTAACATGTACGTGTGTCCATGCTAAGGGGATAGAACCCGAGTTAATCCCTAAATCTAGGCCGCCCCGTAAGAAACTCCGAGAGTTGAGTGAGTTTGTTGAAGTAAGTTTGTTGATCTAGAGAGAGTGAAAACCCCAAGTCTGGGGATGTTTAGAGGTGACAACTTGCTAGAATACTTGAATCATGTTATCTTTAGACCTGGTAGGTTTAAGGTGTGGTGGAAGGTTCGAAGTGATAGACATAGTAGAAGTTTGAAGTTTGATAGGAGTATGAGTTTGCTGAGGTTGTGGAGAATCGGTAGACCACATAGGATGAAGGCGGTACCAGTTAGGATTAAGGAGAAGCCTCCTAATAGGTTTATCTGAGTCTCGGGCAAGTGCCCAGGATGTAGAGTTTGTTTGCATTACTTGGTTTGAATCCGTGTCACTTTTTGTGTTTTTTGGTGTGTGTTTTGTTTGTGTCATGTTTTGCAGGGATCCGTGCTTGATTTGGTGAGGAAAATCATCAGGAATGAAGTTCCAAGTATTTTTTTTACATGTGTTTTTATGCTTGGAATAGGTTTTTAGGGAATTTGGGTGAAACAAAATTTTAAATGATCAAAAATTTTCTAAGTATATAAAAGTTGGAAAATTTTCAAAACTTTCTGTTACCAACAAGTCCCCGCGGTACGCGAAGCATTTGGGATGTCCTCTCGCGGTACGCGAAGGACAAACCAAGTAGCCGGCTTAATTTCTGACTCCTCGCGAGGAGTGCTGTCGGTTCTCTCACGGTACGCGGGGCAATGCTGGTTTCACCCTTCTTCCTTGTTTTCCTATGGTTTCGTTCACCGTTCACCCGCATCGACCACCACTATCATTCACACCTCTATCCTCTATCCACCATCCATTATCACCACCGTCATCATATCATCCTTTTTCCAGCATTCATTATCATTCATTATTGACACCATCATTCACTCTCATTCATTTTCGTTCATCTTCCATTCACACCACGACCATGGGAGAACTTGAAACCGTTCGTGACCGATGACCGACCTTGATGTGAATTTCATGTCTATGTGTTTGCGACACATTGAGTATATTTCTCTGCATGCTATCTATCTTCAGTCTTTAAGTTCTTAGTGAGTCAGTCGAGTCTTTAATTCTTACTTTGAGTCTGTAACTTGTGTCAGTTTAATGTTGCGGGTTTGTTTGAGTTTTATTGTGCAGGTTTTGATCGCTCCGTCCGTACTCAATCTACATTCGGGCGGGGTTGATTCTCATCTTATATATCTTGTAAAGGCAACCCGATAGTCGTTTGTGCAACCGCGACCGAAATGCTATACGGTGCACACGTGGAAGAGTAATGCTGGACCATTCATGCTACATTACCAGCTAAGTCGATTCCTTTTATTTTTGTATTTTTATTGGTAGTTGTGTTTTGCTTCAGATTGAGGACAATGTGTCTTTCAAGTGTGAGGATGTGAGTGTTTAGTTTGTTTAGTTTTAGTTTGTGTCTTTATAAAAATTCAAAATACAAAAAAATTGAAAAAATTTGAAAAAATGTCCTTTGAAATCAAAAGTTTTACTAATAAATGGAAAATGATAGTACAACTGGATCAATTTGTTGAGTTTAAATGATTTAAATAATAGAAAATTCGTCTAATTAGTGATGTTTTGGTAGACCCAGCCAGTTTGAATAGCTTAAATAGCCTGTGAGTGTTACTTAGGATTAATCACTGAATTAAATCATGAAATCGTGTGGGTATTCATCTTAGAGTTTCGGTAATACTGAAACTGTCAACATAGGGTGATAGGTACCACGTTAAGTTAATATCTATTTGTTTTTGAAATTTTGGCACACCACTCTCTTTTTATGAGAATAAATCCGAGTTTCGTTGGCGCCCGCATCCATAATTCCATAATACTTGAGCTTATTTAATTGAAATCTAAGTTTCGCCTACGTGTCACACGTCGGGTTCCAGCCTGATTGAAACACCACTGGGTTGATTCTTATGTGCTTCATTGTTATGACTTAGTCTATATGTTACCTTCTGATATAGTGACTTGGTTGAAACGCCTCTAGATGAAGTTTAATTTGCTTATTAATGCTCATTATCATCCATTCAGTCATATTTCATCTGATTTCTGAAACCAATAAATTTTAATTTAACATGGTAGGGTAAATCTATATGGTTTGATCCGTTCCTAAACATGACCGTGAGACGGGATTAGGTGGAGCTGTAACTTCTAAGTGTGAGTCACGTGGGTTGATTGATATCTGTATAAATTGGAATTAGAACACATTACGGGGGCTTGAAAGTTGGTGGTTGGGTTTAATTGGACAGAAATACTAATTGTTGCTTTTTAACGCGTGAGTATATTTTGCTAATTGGTAATTGATGTTTGTAAGTATGTCCAGTTATGATTCCATTGCATTTTTTTCGAGGACGAAAAAATGTTAAGTGTGGGGATGTTTGTTTTTGTGCTAAGCACACATCTTTATTCCTAGTGTTTTGTGCGTTTTTAGTTAGTTTTATCTTTGTTTTGAGTCTTTTTGATGTACATTTGAGTCTATGTTGTGTTTTCAGGAGCTCGTGATGATTACAAGTTATATTAAGAAGAAACCGAGCAAGAGAATAAAGTCGAGAGATTAAAAGTTAAAAAGTTGAAATTCAAGTTTCTCGCGGTACGTGAGAGAAAGATAGAGGATCGTCGCGGTACGCAAGGATCTTCAGAAACCCGCGTGACTATTTTGGCCCTCGCGGTACGCGAGAGAACATTAAATAATGAAAAAACCCTAATTTGATATTAAATAGAATTTGATTGCCATAATACAAGGAGTTCGAGTTTGAGCCGTCCAGAGAGAGTCTTTTGGCGATTTTGGAAGAAAGAAGAAGTTTTGGAGCAAAAGATCAAAGCTTTAGGATTCTAGGTTTGTTGAAATAACTTTTCGGTTCTAAAGTTCGAAACTTTGTCTTTGATTGCTTGTGATTGAACCATGTCTTTGTCTATTACTTCTGTTATGGTTGTTTGGATTATGATTCTTGGCTAGAACATTGGTATTGCCTAGGTTTATGATGAATACTGCGTAAAGCTCTGATTTTTATCGGTTTTGGATTCTAATTGATGGGTTTATGATTTTGTAAACAATCTTAGTATGATTAATGTGATGAATATGCATGTTTTGGTTTGATTTATGTTTGATTGTGATTTCGTATGCTAATTGTGGTTGTCTGCCAGTTTGATTTGCATATCTAGATCATACACCTTAGGGTTTGTAGTTGTTTGTATGAGTTGCTAGAGATAGTAGCCCATAGAAGTTGTGATTGAGTGTCCTTAGAACTGAATGTGTATCCTATTTCAATACCCGAGAAGTAAGAGATAGTTGTCTAATCTTCGTCATTAGGAATCCGAATGTCAGCTGCCTGAGAGGAAGTTGGTATTAGTGATTGTTTCTAGTTCATGTCATAGTTCTTATTCTAAGATTACCCGTGCATCTTCGATGTATGGTGGACAGTGAGACTGAAAGGTGATCTGTCTATTAGGGTACTTTATCATAGTTGGAAATACTCGAAAGGTGATCTAACCATCTAGTGAGTTAGTATACTTTAGGTAGCTTAGTTGGTGACACCCTGAGAATGATTAGGAATCCACTGGGTAGTCTTTAGTTGTCATCTTTAGAAACCCAGATCCATCATAGTTTCCAGAACCGGTAGAAGTTGTACTTTGCAAGTAGGATTCCGACCTAGGTAGTATTCTTCCCATCTTCTTATTTCACCTTATTACTTTGTCTTGATAGTTGAGTCGACCTTTGTTTATTGCATTCATTAGTTTAATTCAGTAGTGTAGTAACCCCCCATCAATCAATCTTCAGTCCGAGTCAGAGTCTAGTATAGTTATCATAGTGTCTCTAGGGTTCGATAATCCGGTTTACCGTTAAGCTGTGCTACACTCGATAGGTTCACTTGCCTGTCAGTGTGGTTTAGTTCATAGGTATTCCTATTATTACTTAGGAGTCTAGGTTAGGTTTTGTTAGTTTTTATGTAGACCGTCTGGACGTCATCATTGGTTTTGTGGGTGATTTGGGAATAGAAGGTCTGGAAGTGGTGGAATAGGTGGGATTGGTCCCCCACCTTGGTTTGGATCTGGATTAGCTGGTTGATTCTGTGACATCCTTGGACTGTCAAGTTTCTCTAGAATAGTTTGAACTGTAGTTTGAAGTTTTCTGTTAGCTCTTGCAGCTTTCTCCATCTCTGGATCAAATAAAAATGGTGATTTTCTTCCTGAATTTTGTGTATGCATAAACCTGTGGACTGCACAAGTAAACACACAGTTAGTAGCACTAAACAAAATGAATTAAACTAAATAACACTAAGCGCACGTATTCCCCGGCAACGGTGCCATTTTGATCGCGTTGTCAAGGTTAATCAAAAACAATATTAAACTCTAATCCCTAGCTACCTTAAACTATAGTATAGTGAAGTAGGGTGTCGTATCCACATGGAATTGGTGGAAGGTGTTTCTTATTAAAACTAATTAAAAACTTAACAACTTCAGGAATCAGATTAAAAAGCAACAAACTTAAAAACTTTTGTAAACAATAATGAGAAAACAGATTTCTTCCGGGTTCAAATTGAAATTTCGGTGATTACTAGTTTGTACCTATTGGAAATCACATAGACGTGACTCGTTGAACTACCAAGTTCGATAAATAACTAATAACCAAGATAATTGACAATGTTGAGCAACGATTGTAAAAACCGGATACTTGATATAAGCTAAATTCCGAATAATTAATTACCGATTTAGAACATCAAACATAAACACTCAATGGTTCACGATATAAAACTGAAAAACTGATGAATGCATTAAATACGAAAAACACAAATCGTTTTAATCAAACAAAGTAAACTATTGAATTCGAATAACCAAAAGATTAAACAAAGTCTAAACCAAATCAAAGTATGAACCATGTAAAAATCACCTTACATAAACAATTCTACACCTGGAAACAACCACGGCTGGATTAGCCGCTCATGTACGTTATACGATCTTCAACAATGATTAGAAATTGATCCAACATGAAAGATGGTGATGGAATGATGTCTTCTTCTTCAGAAATCTCCTTAGAAACTCCAAAAACGGCTGGAAGAAGAACTCTCTTGAAACCCTAAAGGTTTGGCTTAAAAAGGGGTCAAAATCCCAAATTTTCGGAGTTGGCCCGACAGACCACGCAAATTGCGACCCTACCCACGCAATTTGCGTGGGTAGGCTAACAATTCTTCAATTCCTTGCTGATTTGCGTAGGTGTTTGCGCTGAAAACTTCCCAGGACCCACGTAATTTGCGTGGTTAGCAAATTGTGAGGGTAGGCTGACAGCTCCATTTTTCCGCCTTTTTTCACTCATTTTTGCTCACAAAACCTGCATTCCATAAGTAACACAAAGTAAGGATGTTCCACACCACTAAACACATAAAAAAAACATGTATTTAAACATTATAAACATAGGTTAAACACCCTCACATCACCATATCCGAAGCTTCTTTTTAGCATGCACAGGGCAGTACCACTCGTGATCTTTGGCTCTCTCTTGAGCGTGCTTACGCACCTCATACTTCCTCCAGGGAATACGCCCTTAAAATGCAATCGCTTAAGATCAAGATGAAGAGAGACGAGATGTCTTCAGCCTACCTCACTCGAGCCCAGGCCTATTCGGATGCTCTTGCTAATATCAGTGAACCAATGAAGGAAAAAGACCTTGTGATGTTGGTAGTCCCGGGTCTTCGAGAAGACTACAATGGTCTGAAGATAACTCTGTTGGCAAGGCAATTTCCCACTGCCTTTACTCAACTTCAAGGCCTATTATCCAATCCCGATTACATGATCAAGAAATCGGTCAGCGATGTTTCTCCGGTTCAGGCCTTTCCTGCCTCCTCTTCTGTTTTAGCGAGTCTGTCTCAACCACCCACAATGCAGGCCCTTCAGCAACTTGTTGCTCAGCTTGGGCTCCAACTTCAACCGGCCACACCAACTGGGTAGGCCCACAGGCCTTTTACACCAGCAAATTTAGCAACAACAACCGTAACAACAGCCGTGGACGAGGAAATTACAACACCAGTCATGGACGAGGCACCTATAACAACAATTGTAATCAAGGAGGGGAGAAACAGAAGCCAATTCAGTTGTAACATCCCGAGAATCCGAGAGTTGATGGTTTGGGTTAGTGGACGACCCGAACCTTATTTAGACGTAATGATGAGTATGGTTAACCAAAGGAGGTGTGTTTTAACGACGATAAGGGAGACAGTTAGTCGTTAAAAAGCTAACTTGTGATCAAAACGTGCGATACAAGAAGCACGAGAACCCGGGTGTAACTTGAGGAGGTTTATAATCCATTTAGTGAGAAACCCTAGGCCATTCGGCCTAGGTTTCGTATGGCAGCAGGAGGCATCGAGGGAGAGAGAGAGCTGTCAGAAAGGGAGGAGCACGGCGGTGATCGTGTGACGGACTTGTGGCGGGAGAGGACCTCTCTTCGCGTAAGGTAAACCTCTTACCCCTTGTTTTACTTTCTTGTTCGTGTGTCTGCATAAGAACCCGACTAGGGTTTGTGGGGTTAGGTTTACGATGGATTTCGGAGGAGACGGGATAGGGGTTCGGCTGGAGTGGTTGCGGGTAGTAGTGGTCGTCAGCGACGGCATGTGATCGGTGGCGCGGCGGGCTGCGGAGCTCACGGCAATGGTTGGTGGTAGCCATAGGCGGTGTAGTAGTGAGAGGACGACGGGAAGCCGACAAGGAGGAAGAGGAGGGTGGCTGTGGCGGTGCGGCGGCAACAAGTACGAGGTGGTTCGGCGGTGGTGGTCTCGGCTTGAGAAGCAATATCGCACGGTGGAAATGTGGAGCCGATAGCAGTGGTGCCATGGTAGTGCAAGGCTTATTAGGGTTACGGCTAGACGAGGAAGAAGGTAACAAAACAAGATGGTGGTGCACGACGGGTGACGCTCGGTGATAGCAGTTCACGGTGGTGGACGGGGAGAGGATGGAATCGGGTACCACCCGATAGGGTTTTCGTGAGCATTGGGTTTGCATGGCGGGGGTAGACATGCATGGGGGTTTTCGGTCGAGTACGTGTGACCTAGGATTCAAGGGTTTTGCATGTTACGTAGACAAGCATGCATGCGGGTTCCTGACGAAGTCCAGAATAACCCGAGATGAGCGAATACGCAGATTGGGGTTTCTGCATGGACACAGGGGGATGTGTGGATGAAGCGAGTGTCGGACGCATCTATACCTTTACGTGATGAACACATGTTTAGAACATTTTCTGACTGTGTGATTGTGCGTATGACAGGTTTGAGTTTCGAGCATGGACAGACGGAATTGTAGAGCAGGGGTTTGGATCATCATAAATAGTGAGTTTCTAATCCCCTATTCTTTAAATGTTTATAATATTTTTGTGGCTATCGTACATACTTATGAGGCAAGTTTACTCTATTGGTCGTGATAAAGGTTTCAGGTTCTAACCCGATGGGTTTTGATATGAAATGATTGTTTAGGAGTCATGGGGTCTATGGGGTGTCCATAGGAATATGTGGTCTAGAGATACGAGTCATGGGGTCTATGGGGTTGGTTGGGAGAGTCGGGCTTTAAGCTAAGTGTTTATGGTTACATAGGAGATACACTATCCTAGTGTTATGTGTGAGATGCAAGAGTAGTTAATGAGTCATGTGAATGATAGTATGATGTCATTTATTATGTGTATATATCTGTGCTGTGCGCTTGTGTCGTTGTCGTTGTGGCACAACGGGTATTGTGTTTGCGTCCTTGTCTTTATGACATGGCAAACGGGATTGTGAAGGACGAAGTCCTTCGAGAAGTCAACAACGGTGATATTATATAACAGGTAGATGATGAGCTCAGGGTGTGTTTAATACCCTGGCGAGGGTGCGGTGATGAGGTATGTGTTTGTGTGCTTACATGTATATATATTAAATTTGCATGTAAGTGTCGAGTTATATTTATTGTGTACGAAATGATATTAATGTGGTGTACACCTGATATTAATGTGGTGAGATTAAGGTGACGTGTAAATGATATTATTTTGATGTGCAGAGTTAGAACGACCGTTGAGTCATGATTGAGTTGTAGCGTTTACAACTGTTACGTCAATGGATTTGTCAGAGCCTTAGTCAGGGTTGAGTTAAGTCAATGTCTAGGGATTGGTTGTGTTAACCAGGTTATTGAGTGGTTATGTTTAGTAGGTTAGGAGTTGTTGGTGTTGTAAGTCTGATCCATGTCGGTGAGACTTACTGGGTTAACATGGTGGGTGGAGTCTAGGGTGGTGAACTCTTAGGGGATACTGTAGGATAAAGGGAGTTATCTATATGTTTTGAAATGACAAACCTATTTCATAAAAGGACAGAAATGTCCGGAGTTGAGATAAATAACTTTGTGATGAGATGGCTTTTAATTAAATTAAACTATTAGAACTCACTCAGCGTAGCTGACTTTTTGTGTACTTTAGACTGTCTTCTAGGTAAGCTTTGGGATCGACGTATCTTGGCTTGGGAGTGATGCTACTCGGATTGGTGTGCATGCATTCGTGAGGTAAATTCAATGACAATAATGTCATTAAATAGTAATTAATGTTTTTAGAAAAACTTCCGCTGTAGTTTGATTAATAACCTTAGTATTTTAAAGAGAATAAACCGTTATGAGAACCAAATGTAGGATGCCCAGGTCGGGGTCTTACATTTATGGTTCGTGTAACATGTGTGGTATTGGGCATGTTCCTTCCAAATGCCCTAACCGTGACCCTGCCACTATTTGGGAAGACAACCATCTGATAATTATGTTGATTCATGCTCACAGGCATCCACATCATGGCTTCCAGACACCAGTTCTACTAATCATGTTGTCCTGGATCTCTCCAGCTTTGATCACACCAAGCTTACTACGGTGAGGACAATCTTCGTGTTAGCAATGGTAAGGGGTTAGCTGTCCTTCACATTGGTTCCTCACATTGTTATACGCCAAACAAAACCTTTTCTCTTACTAATATACTCCACGTACCTAAAATAAATAAAAAATCTACTCTCTGTTCAAAAATTTTGCCATGACAATAATGTATTTTTTGAATTTTATTCTACCTTTTTTTTGTGTGAAGGACAAGTCTACACGCATTACCCTCCTCACGGGTCCAAGTAATGATGGGCTCTACTCTTTTTCTCTTCCACGGGCTCAACCAGTTCACAAAGTTGCTTTTTCCACCACGCATGCAACTTCCACCACTTGGCATCAAATGCTTGGTCATCCACATCCACAGCCTTTACATTCTATGTTATCTAAGTATTGTTTACCAGTTTTTAATAACAGTTTAAGTTCTTTTTGTAATTCTTATTCTATTAGCAAATCAAAGAAACTTCATTTGCTAGCATCTACTTATAAAAGCAACAAATTTTTGGACTTAGTTTTTTGTGATGTATAGGGCCAGCCCATGTTACATCATTTGATGGCCACAATTACTTTCTGCTGTGTGTTGATCACTTTTCTAATTTTATGTGAAATTTTCCTTTAAAGCTTAAATCTGATGTTTATGCCACCTTTAAACATTTTCTAGCCATGGTTGAACGAAAATTTCAAACTAAGTTAAAATTTGTTCAAACTGGTTAGGGAGGGGAAATTAGAAATCTTTCTCGGTTTTTCTCCCCACATACGAGCGAGAAAAATGGCATCGTCGAACGACGCCATCTCCATGTGGTCGAAACCGGTCTCACATTATTAGCTCAATCCAACGTCCCACGATATTTTTGGCACTTTGCTTTCGACACGACCGTCTATCTCATTAATCGAATGTCGTCCCGAACTAACTCTAGTACTTCGCCTTTTGAACTAATATTTAATCACAAACCCGACTTCTCATTCCTTCGGGTTTTTAAGTGTCAATGTTATCCTCGTCTTAGGCCCTAAAACAAACACAAAATGGATTTCCACTCTACACCTTGTGTGTTCCTTGGTTATAGCACCTCCCATCACGGCTATAGGTGTTTCGATCCCACTACCGATCGCCTTTACATAGCCCGTCATGTTCGCTTTAACAAATAATTTTTCACTTTTACAAACACTCATCCCAACACTCCACAACCCACACCCTCTCGAGCTCCTTATGTCTCCTCTTACCCCATCCATCCTCCTGTTTCTGACCCATAAACTCCGTCTAGTCCAGCTCCTCAATCCACTCCTGATTCAGCTCCTCACACTCCACCTTCCTCACCTACTGCCCACTCACAATCCGTACCTCTTTCACCTCCCTCCAACTTCCCATCAGCCAAATCCTCACCTATACAAACCTATAGCATGCGCTCAAAACCTCATGTCCCTGCTTCCTCTTCTGTCCAACAGCCCCCATATTTTGTCCAGTAGCTCCCTACCTCTGCACCAGCCCCACATCCTGCTCGAACTCGCCCTTCTAACCTTCGGCCAAACCCAAAACAGCCCGACAAATTCCAACCCACTTCTTTTCACACCAACACCAGCTCCACTCCCACCGAACCAGCCTCCTCCATTTCTAACAAAAATCCTCACTGGCGTAAGGCTATGGCTGATGAATACTCGACTCTTTTGAGAAATGGGATATGGTCTTTGGTTCCACGGGTCTCTAATGCCAATGTGGTTGCTTGTAAGTGGGTATACAAACTCAAACGGGCCCAAACTGGGGTTGTTACACGTCACAAAGCGCAACTGGTCGCTAAGGGTTTTCATTAACAACCAGGTATTGATTATCATCAGACGTTTAGTCCGGTTGTCAAACACACTACCATACGGGTTGTACTCTCCCTTGTCGTCACCAAAAAGTGGCCCTTACGACGACTAGATGTGCAAAATGCCTTTTTACACAGTGATCTCAAAGAAAAAGTCTATCTGCAACAACCGTCGGGTTTCCTTGAACCAAACAAACCAGATCATGTTTTCCTCTTGCATAAGTCCCTTTATGGTCTCAAGCAGACCCCACAGGCCTGGTTCCAACGGATTTCAACAGCTTTATTAGCTCTTGGCTTCCAGGGGTGCAAAACCGACCCTACACTTTTTATATACTCGGCACGTGGCAATCTTTTATACATGTTGGTGTATGTAGACAACATTATCCTGACACGTAACCACTCTCAAGCCATTGACCAGGTTGTTCACAGCCTAAGTACCTCCTTTGCTATCCAAGATATGGGTCGGCTCACTTACTTTTTGGGTATTGAAATTCTCTCCAAGGGTTATGATATGGTACTTTCCCAAAGGAAATACATTAAGGAGCTTATTCAATGCGCGGGGCTCTCTAATGCTAAACTCGTGCCCTCTCCTATCACTACTACGGCTAACGTGGCTCTCGGTGACAGCCCCCTTTTCGACAACCCGGTTAAGTACCGTCAGATGGTTGGTGCTCTTCAATATGTCACCCTTTCCCGACCTGATATTACTTTTGCAGTCAACAAGGTCTGCCAGTTTATGCATTCGCCCACTAAAAATCACTGGTCCACGATTAAACGACTTCTCCGTCATCTTCAAGGTACATCTGATCACGACCTGTTACTCAAACACCACTTCGGTTCGCTCTTGCATACCTATACTGATGCGGCTTATAATTCTTTAAGTGCTTTTTCGAATGCAGACTAGGTTGGTTGATCGGATGACCGCCGATCCACCGAAGGGATTTGGCATCTACTTAGGTGACAATCTATTTTCATGGTCTGCTCGTAAACAAAGGACTATCTCTCGGTCATCAACAGAATCCGAGTACAAGGCCTTAGCTGATACAGTCGCAGACCTGGCTTGAAGCACTCCTGCACGAACTTCATGTTCCCTTGCCTTCTATTCCCATACTATGGTGTGATAACCTAGGCGCTACATACTTATCAGCAAATCTAGTGTTCCATGCGCGTACATAGCAGGTAGAAGTCGATTTTCACTTTGTTAGAGAAAAGGTTGCTCAGGAGAAACTTTCTGCTCAGTTTATCTCTACCAACGATCATATTGCGGATGTGTTCACCAAACCTCTACCTTCACAACGGTTTCTCCTTTTATGGTCCAAGCTACAGGTCGCTTCCTGGCCTTAGTTTGCGGGGGAATATTAGACAGTTTAGTCATTAGTTTATATTAGTTTATATTAGAGGGTTTTATGTGTAATTATGCTTTCTATATAATCCCTTGTAATCCTCATTAGTAAATACAATACATAATACAATTACCAAATTTATCTGACTTCCAGTGACTATACTATTTTAGTTTAGAAAACATATTTTTTAAACATGTTTTTGTTTACAGAGATTAACCACCGATGGCAACCATCCTACGGCCTGGATAAGCATGTAGGGCCCCAATGGCTGATTCATTACTTAAAGGATCGGCTTCCAGGATGATTACATGACCACCTTTAAGACCATCTTCTTTATAAAGAGATGCATATTCTGCAGCTGATTTATCAGACTCAAAGTTTGTAACAAGGGTTGAATCATTTCCCTTTATATCTGAATGGGTAGACCCAACAATCTGCTTTACTTTCCCCTCATAAAAATTTTCAAACGTCAGAAAAATAAATAAATAACTAATTCCATATTCTGTTTTTCACCTTGTCAACTAAACTGTCTAATGTACCACAAAGAATGATGAAAAGAATCTGTAGAAAAGAACTTTTACTAAAAATATCATATATACTCAATTAAAATAATTTATTATTTTATTACCACTCTACCCTTATCTATTATATGATTTTTTATAACCTAATTTTTTAGTTTTATCCAATACGTAAAAAATCACTCGTTCTCCTATTTTTTATGACGACTATCGCGATTCTCCAAACCTAATTTTTTAGTATTATCCAATACGTAAAAGATCACTCGATCACTCGTTTACTTATAATACTATTTTAAATAAATAAGACTTTCATTCTCAAAATCAAACCCCATGGCTCCCGCTATAAGTCCTCTGTAAGCCGACACGAGAGAAGTAAAGAAATACCAAGAGAAGTAAAGAAATACCGACACAAACCGTCAGGTCTGATTAGGGCTCAAACGGCTTGCTGAATACTCAAACCTCCAATCAACCCATAATATTAAATCTAAACTAACCGGCCATGCTAGCACCAAGACTTGTATATAGACCATACAAATATCGTGCTTGAGTAACTCACAAGATTTAAGATTATTAGATTGGTTTAAAGATCACTTATTTTTGTTTTTTTAAGATAAATCATAATAAAGACTTTAAAAACATAACATACTAAAAATACTTCATTAATTAATTAAAGTTCAACCAACCCGAGCAACACAAGAGAACTAGTCATTAATGACCATACAAGTGACTCCACTAGCCCTTAGATAATGTGTGAAAGTATTCTAACACCAAGGAAAAATTAGTCTAGGTTGCCTCTTGATTACTCGAACGAGAAGAAACATTCATATTACAAGGCTTTGAAAAGGAAAATAAACAAGAAACCACAAACGGACCAAAATCGAGAGAGTTTCGGCTCTTAGCAGAGCACTAAGGCCTTCCCTACTCTTAATCTTGGACAACTAAAACACTAGAATAAGCTTGCTATTTATAGACTGAGATTTTGGTGATGCACGACCGTGCAATGGGATGCACGGTCGTGCAAAGCACTCATTTCTTGCACGCAAGGGAATCTGGCAGAGCACGAGAGCACATGGCCACGTGTCATCATTTGCACGGCCGTGCAATGGGATGCACGACCGTGCAACCCTTAATTTTGACTTTTGCTTGATTTCGACCTTCTGTGTTGACTCCTTAGGTGCACGAACGTCCGATTGGCTTTCGGATGCTGATTTTCCCTTGTTTTTGAGTGATTTCTTCATGTTTTTTAATACAATGGATAATTATCCTGTTGTAACACAATTAAGCAGATTAAGTATCATATCTTATCATTTTCTCTATAATTGTGCTAGATATGGGGATAATTGTGCATATAAAACATGTATAAATGATGACACATCAGTTTGGTTAACGGGTCAAGGCGACTAACAATGATTCGGGTCAGGCCAAATTGGGTTGGCAGAAAACACTTTTTATCCCGATTATTAGTTAGAGTCTCAAATATGATTACAAAAACTACATCGTTATAGCTTCAATCTAAATTTAAACATAAAATGATTTATGAGGTTACATGCATTGAACATACATTTAGGCAGCTTTTGACCCATATTCTTTTTAAGTAATTTTTTAAAGTTAGGTCCGTTTGGCCTGTCAGAGATATAAAAAAATAATGATAATAACCCACATCGGCCTATTGACATGTAAACAAATTGAAATTGTTTATAACAAACATGTCAAAACATGTAAAGTAAAGACCTTATGTATATCAATGCAAGGGCGAAACTTTACTCCACACCTAATAGATAAAAATTGAGATCCTATCATAGGAATAATATTCAATTATTCAAAAAATAGGCACATAGCCATGTAACAGAAAATGCTTACACATATAAGGCATGTTTACGGGGCTGATTGGTTTATTAAGAGTTAACCCATTAAGAGCTCTGATTGGTTTAGCATGGTTTCTGTGCTAAACCATTAAAAGACTGACAAAATCTGAAACAAACACCCTCTACCTCTGACAGATTCAGCCCTTACATGTGAATACTTCTTCCTACCTCCATCAATTTCTTTTGTTGATTAAGTGAGATTCATTCTTTTGTTCTTAACCTTCATGAACTTTTGAGAGAATTTTTACTTCGTTTTTGTCAACTTGTACGGTACAAGACATGATTCACATATACCTACTTTCTCATTCCCGAAGAAAAAATGTTTTTTTTTTATTTTAAATAAACAATCTTGATTATTAATCCCTGTTATTAATTTATGAATTAACATGATAAACCCGAATATTTATAACCATAGCATCAAGCAATATGAGAGTTGACTTCAAAACATTTTGACAAAGTCAAGATGTCAAGAAATGTCAACGAAACATCCCAATCAAAACCCAATTTCTATGTTATATAAATCCTGTACATATGATATGTTTTCTTAAAGAAATAAACATCCCAATCAAAACCCAATTTCTTTGTTATATGAAACTCCATTGCACATTGCAGCCTTGAGAGGCCACCTCGATTTCATGAAGGTTCTTCCACGTGAAAAACCGACACTTGCCATGTCCCTTGATTCGGTTAGGCGGACCCCACTTCACGTGGCCTCAGCTGGGGGTCACGTGGAGATCGTACGCGAACTTTTGCAGGTTATGAGTGCCGAAGGATGTGGTTTTCGGGATCAAGATGGAAGAACAGCTCTCTACTTGGCTGTCAAGAACGAACAATTTGATATTATAGAAGTTTTGATTCAAACAAAACCGGATCTTGGTAGAGAGTTACAAGAAAACCTAGCTGCTGTTCATAAGCAGGTTCAGGTAAAAGTTTTAGATGTTTTTTTTGTAAATGTTTCGATAAATTTTTAAACTTAAAAAAGATGATTGTGGCGGGTGCAAAAGGAGTCGAGCTCGGGCTTGGCTCGTTTAATTAATCTGCTATTTTTGAGTTTTATATTTGAAGTGTTAGTTGGGCTCGTTTCGAGTTCTATGTCTAAAACTGGAGCTCGTCTCGAGTTCTATATCTAAAACTCAGTGGTGGGTCCAGAAAATCTTTTCATGGGGTCAGAAAATTTTGGGATTAGTTGACTAATGATATATAACACTAAATTTTTTTCACGAGGGACGATGGGGGTGGGGGGGAGGGTAATTGCAAAACTTTATGGAGGACGATCGAGTATTGAACACTTATATAACACTAAAAAAATTAATGGAGGACGGCTGCCCCCATGTCCTTAACTCCTTAACATAGGTCCGCTTATGTTAAAACTACAGCTCGGATTGTGTTTGCCTTGTTAAGTATTTATTATATTTTATTCATATAGATACATAATTATTCTTTTTTATAATAGCAATTTTTACTCCTAAATATCATATACTTGCAAGATTTGAACACACACTGTGTTTGTGAGACAATAATCAATGCCACTAGGACACAACGTCATGAACACATACATAATTATATATATATATATATATATATATATATAGATATATAGATATCTATATTTTACAACTTTAAATAAGGAACTAGCCCATTTATTATATTTTTATTTTTATCATAGTAATACTATGTAATATATTTATTAATTATTATGTATTTATATATTTATTATATAATTATATATAGAAATCTATATATAATTATATATAGATATCTATATTTACAACTTTAAATAAGTAAACTAACACATTTTTTATTTAGTTGTTTTTATCATAGTATTATATATAATATATTTATTATGCATTTATATATTTATTATATAACTAAAAATAAAAGTTATTGTGTTTATATAAATAATAAGCCCATTTAGTATCATGGGTCTTCTAACATTTCTGCTTTTTGTATGCTTGCAACGATTAACGTATTCGCGAATCAATGAAGCTTGAAACCTTTATCATATCTCGTGTTTACATTATACTTGTATCATGCTTGTAACATAATTATTTATGCACATTATACTTGTTATGTGGTCACACATTTTCTGCAACATTTGAAATTGCCTCAAATTGCAACTTCGACCATTAAACCGTTAAAATCTCGTTTACTGACACGACATTCACCCCTTACTAATTAAACGGAAATGTATCAACCATAAGTGCCTAATAGAGTAATTGAACTTTCTCAAGTTGTCAAACAATTCAATTTGATGCCCTAGTATGTTAGTTGGTGCTCATACGTGTCCGTTCGCCGTTTAAACCTCCGCTTACTGCGTACCGTCCACAACCAACAATTACGTCTAACATGACATTAAATTGCATTTTAAATAACTAACATATTCATTTCATCATATAAAACATTTTTCGTTAACAAAACTTTCCTTAAATAAACAACGAAATTCAAAAAACGATCAAATTGCGCGTATACGAACCGTTTGGGCCATCCATGGGTCAAGACGACCCAAGACCCTTATCCATTGCCTAAATTAAAAAGTTTTCTAAATAAGAATTGTTTTATACATGCTATATTAACTCTCTGTAAACTTTTAGAATTTATAAAAAGTATTTGCTAACTAAAAATCATGTTTTCCTTCACTTTTACTTTTTGTCCAAATCTGATTTTTATATTCTTGTCTAAAACCCTAACTTTTGATAATATTTATAATATTTAAGACATATTAAACTATTTTAACATATCAAACTACTTTTTCCTTAGATTTTTTACCACGTCTTAACTTCATCTCCCGTTCGTTCTTGCAAACCCTAAAATATCAAATCATTCATTGTTCCAATTCGTGAACTTTTTCCCATCGTTGTCACTAATTACATTAATTACTATATTTCGTCAAGCCTGGAGATCCCGAATTGCTCTCCGATGCAACAAGCCAATACCATCATGCACCAGTACCTGAGGTGGAAGTCATCAACATCTTGAGTGATTCCGAGCCCAGCGATGCGGAAAGTAGAGTTGGACCGAAGAGTAGCAGCCCAAGAAGAAAATGAAGACCCATCAAGAGGAAAGACCCCGAACTCCCATCCAATGAGACAAACAAACACCAAAGGGACGAGAACGACGAGAATCCAAGCGACAAAGAAGGCAAGGTTGGGCCTGCACCCAAAGCCTAACTACCCTTCAAGAAAAGAAGAACCAAGACCAACGAAGAAGGATCAAGCTTTTGGCCTACAAAGCCCAATTCTTAAACCATCGTCGAGATCAAAGGCCCAATGGTAATACTGGTGACACATGTGGACTGGAAGAGTGAGTGCATGTACGCTAGGGTCTCTGCCACTAAGGAAAGTGTGTTGCGCAGGACGTGGTGCACTTTCCTGGGACGCAGTTATGAGTGCTTGCTTATAGGAAAACATGTCTTCTTAGTATTATTTATTGGACCTCGAATCTTGATAAGTCAACTATTATCCCTTTTAAATATTTCAATCTTTCGTAAACATCAAATAGACATAATGCCTTCTCGTCGTGATCCTACCGACACCATACCACCAACACTTCTTCCACTGCTGACAGTACTGCCATAGCCACCCTCCTCACACAGCAACTCGTCGCCGTACTACCCGACTTGGTCACGCAATTTGGAACTACAAAACCAACACCAACAATGCCACAATTACTAACCCTGCACCTGTCAGCATGGCAAAAATACTCCACAAATTGCATGAATCATGTTTCATTTCATATGAGTTCCTTTTTTATAGTATTTTGTCCATGTCTTTGATAATTTAGTAACACAAACTCCTGGCGTTATCATAATTAACTATGTAAAACATATTGAACTAGACACGAGTTACTATTAATTATACGAGTTACTATTGTAAATACTTAAAAAATTATCCAATACATGTTATTAAAGTAACTGGGGTTAATATCAACATACTTTCTATTTGTTTACGAAAAAATCTCTCAACATAATTTTGACATTTAAAGGTAACACTTCAAAATATATTGAACTAGACACGAGTTACTATTGCATATACTTAAATAATTATTCAGTACATGTTATGTTATATAAGTAACTAGGGTTAATATCATAAAAAAACACCAGCGTACTTTCTTTGTTTTTACAAAAAAATCTCTAACATAATTTTGATATTTAAAGGTAATCAAAATATATTGTACTAAGCACGAGTTACTATTGTATATACTTAAATAATTATTCATTACATGTTATAAAAATAACTAAGGTTAATATCATAAAAAAAACCAACTACTTTGTATCTAAAGGTAACATATATCCAAAAAAAACACAATGGTCCATACACTAAAAAAACACATCTAGAATGCATGTAGTTATACAAAAATTTAAAATAACTACCCACAACCAATGTTTTCAAACCCGGACCGAGACCCGGTAGTCTTGGCGGTCCGGTTTTGTATGTTAAAATGATCGTGCAGTGAACCGCCTGGTTGGGCCGTGAATCAGTGGTCAGACCGGAACCGGGTGTGTTGATGGCGGTTGGACAGGTAGCAAAAAACCCCAAATTCTTTCCTTGCAGCCGTCGAGCAAAAAAATGAACACAGAAAAAACCCTTGGAGGTCTCAGCTCTCCATTCTCCAATGTCCAAAGTCCAATCGCCATCGTTGCCGTTCGTCTGGCCTCTGAGTGCTCGAGTGAAAGTGTGAAACAAAAAAGCCCTCAATTGGAGTCGTTGAGGTGCGAATTTAGGTTTGACTTCTGAGCTCTCCAATCTCCATCGTTTTTGATAGCATTTGTTGCCCTTATGGTTATTGATAAGAAGGGGTAGGAGAGAATATGGTGAGGTGAAGGTGAAGCAGCTTGAAAAATCAATTAACTAAATTAAAAATAGATGAAATTATGGTTTATGAAATGAAATTCTAGGTACTTGTCAACCTTTCACTTTCATCCAATGTTTAAAAACCGGTTTTTAAACCATACCGGGTTGGCCTCATAAATGGTTCAACCAGTCGTACCAACTTGTACCGGACGGTTCAACCGATTTAAGTAGTTAACCCTATAATTCTATAAAAAATACATTTCAACTCAAAAAATAATCCAAAAAGTTATTCCATAATTAAAAAATAATCCAAAAAGTTAATCCATAATTAAAAAATAATCAAAAAATAAATGAAGTGTAATTTTAAATGTTTATTTAAAAATAGAGTAAATAACACAAATTGTCCTTTAGTTATTTATAAAATTACACTCTATGCCCTTTGACTTCAATAATTATAGAGATTGTCATTTTTTTTTTAAACTTTGCACACATTTCGTCATTTCCACTAACTGGTGTCAACTTTTTCTGTTAAATATTGACATGTACTTTGCATATGAGTATATAATGGTCTTTTTAACCACTAAAGGACACTTCCTCTTCTTTATAAAACTCTAACCCAACCACCCCTAACCCCATTATTGTAGTCATTGAAACTTCTTCCAGTTAAATGTGTTTCAATCATGATGAATCCAATTAAACTCCGGTATTCATTTGATCAAAATCGAAGCAAAATAACTAACTTATTATCTGTTGACACAAAAGTAACTCTCAAAATCTGAACACATGAACTCTATTCTCAAAAATATATTGAACCCAAAAAACCCTCTACTCTCTGCACCAACTGAACCCAAAAAACCCTGATGTAAACACAAACATTATCCATCAACGTTCAATTCAAATAGAAATTGCTCTTAGAAATTCAATTGCCGTTTAATACTAGCGATTTCGACATTATCTAAAGTCAAAGTGGAGCTTTTCCTGTGAAAAGGAGGGGCTAATAACAATTTTCTGATGTATCATCGCATAAATCATGTTGAATTGCAAAAAATTACGTGAAAATAACTTTAGCTCTTGTTAATTGTGGTAAAATTAGATAAAATTACCGGACAAAGAGGTTACGTGATGCAGAAAACCATGAGCCCCACCGATTGCAAAATGCCCGAAACCCTCGGCCACAAAGGCCAAAGCTCTCAAGCTTGAATCGGCACCAGAGTATGGTAACGTTGTCTCTATGGTTACGAATTTGTGTGGTGAAGCCTGATCGTAATCAGATTTTGAAGTTTTTGATCCTAAAGCTAGAAAGAACAATGGCGTTATGAGTGGGTGGGTGGGTGGGTGGGTGGATTAGGGTTTTTGAAGAAGTGGGAAATTACATAAATAGTCTTTTAGTGGGTAAAAAAACCATTATAACCGCATGTGCAAGACACATATAAATAATTAACTGAAAAAGTTAACATCAGTTAGTGGAAAGAACGAAATGTGTACAAAAACTTTTAAAAAAGGACAATCTCTATAATTATTGAAGTCAAGGAATATAGAGTGCAATTTCAGTAATAATAAAGGACAGATTGTGTAATTTACTCTTAAAAATAATATAACAGGAATTAAAATAAAACAAACCATAAGATTCAAGTTATGATAACTTGAAGAGCTTGTTGAGATCAACTGAAACTAGACAAAGTGACTAACACCTACCAGCTTGTTGCTGACAATGCCAAGCCACCACATCTTTATAACCCAATTTCCCTCCAAAAATGTCCAAAGCACTACCCACAGTTACATCCACACGTCCCGATCCTGCGACTTTTATTCGCTCCATGTCATCAATATCGGTTACACCACCAGCATATGTCACCGGAATCTGAAGCCAATCAAAAGCAAAAGTTTAGATGACAGTTGACTTGGTCAATACACCAGGGACTTGTATCATGTGACAATTTCAACTTATTTTTTCAAAAATGGGTCAAATACATCAACCAGGTTGAAAGTTGCCTAAAGTGATGTGTTAAATGCGATGTTATCTTAACAATATATATTTTGTAAGAATATATAACACTAATTATTTGTAAATTTTTAAAAAATTGGCCAAGGTGTTCGAGCCAGACATTACCTGTGTTAAAGTTTACCCGAACCTGTTCCTACTCGTTATCCAACCCGCCAGACCTGACCTTTTGGCTAGCAATAGTTAACATATTTATTCTCAATGTAATACATACTAATTTTAAGTAGAGAGCCGTAATAAGCGCACAATCACTTGTACATAGTGCTCGCCAGATACATTAAAAGATAAAGAAAGACGTTTATGCGGTTAGCTGGTTACATAACCGCCTTATTTGATATCACAGTAACAAGTATAAGTGTTTATACGTTCTCGTAGTTCCTTGCTTCAAATTGGTTGTGTATTGAACATTGAACAATCCTCTATATAGAGCACAACTGGAGCTTAAGCACCCAATATAATTTTTTTAAAATTTCATAACAATCAACTTTTTTTTCACAATTTCAAAATCAAATGTTCATAGCACCTTAAAAATCATGGTATCTCATCCTCAATTCATAGAATTAAATGTTTAAAAAGAATAAAAGAAAATGAGTTTAATACACACCGGGGAATGTTGGCCGAGTAGTTCTACAAGTTCTTCATCAATGCCCAGTCTAAAATAAATAAAAAGGTAATTATCAGAACAAACAGATAGAAGCCAGCAAATATTATTTAAAGAAAACGATTATAAAAATTGGAACACAAAAAAATGCAGGTGGCAATTTCGACCCATTTACTTATTAATGAGCGTTCCATTTGTGTTCTATTAAACATGTCAAAGAAGTTACCCGCTGAGGTAGCAAGTTCAACCAAACTACTTATGAATGAACCTTAGAGCTGTGTTCTATTTTAAACGTGTCAGATAAAAATATGAGCTAAAGGAGAAACCGCCAAATGGACGTAAGAGTCAAGCATGTTGAAAGTTGCCCAATTTAGATTACGTGTAATAATATAGGTTTTGTAAACATATTTAACACATTAAATGTTAAAAAAAAATTAAAAAGTGTTTGCGGGTCAACCTGGCCCGGACTGTTTTGACCAGTTCTTGAAAAATTAAAAATGGACTATTTTGACCGGTACTTGTAAATTTTAGGGCAGAACAAGTATGACTTAGCATGATTTTATTTTACTATTAGTAAAAAGATAAACAATAGAAGACAACTGGGCCAAGTACTTACTTTTTCCCTTCAACGTCTACGCCATGGACCAAAAACTCATCAGCATACTCCGAGAGAAAGTTTAATATCTTCTCATCGAGATATACATCACTAAATTTCTGCCACCTATCTGTAACAATGGCATACTCACCATCCTGAAAAACAGAATCATGAAAATACATATATCAGATAGCAAACAGTAGAGAAATAATAATTACATAGTAGAATTGGCAATATGGATGGTAACCGAGTCAGTATGGGTTGACCCAGCAAGCCAGCTCTACTCTCTTGTCCTTTTTGGAAGGAAAAAAACAAATTTTTAATCTTTTAAAATATTATATGATTGTTTGAATAAAACGATTTAAGAGGTTAAAAACATAACACTATGATCGACTTTTAACCGGCTTGGTCGGGTGGACTTGTTAGACCCATTTTATATTTAGTTAAAATTTTAATTTGTTCCAAAAATGACCCGTTGAGTTGCAGCATACCATAGTGTCTGTAAAAACAAATGGGAAAATATCTTAATGTGTTATAAGTTATAACGGAGGGTAAACCCTCAATATATACAAGTGAGAACCCTAGAGAAACTGAATTTGGGCCCATGGGCTAAATACCACTAAACCTAATATTAAACTCCTAATAACTATCATTAATCCTCCTCATGTTGGAGCATAGTCATTGCTACTCCTGCATTAAAATATCATTGATCATGTTACATTTTGAACGGTGAAAATGTCACTGGACTTTGATTCTTGGGTATTTCACCCAAGGACAAACTATATTGGAAACACGACTGCAAACAGGGATAGGTAGGCTTGAACCGGAAACAATCATTGTGAGAAACGACCGGAATCAAGGACCAGACATGAACCAGGAAATCTGGGCGGCAGCACATGGGCTGCGGTGCTTCTGGGCAACAGCAACAGTTCATAATAATCTGGGCAGTTGTGGTGGTGATGGTTTTGTTCGGCAGCAGCTCTAGAACACATGGTGGCAGTTTTAGAACAGTAAACAGGCAGCAACTCTAAAACAAGAACTCGTCAACCGGACAGAAACCGTCAGATATGGTAACAAAGTGAATCAGTTGTTGATGAACAGTAACTGTCATTCTCGAACACAAACAGAAGGTGCGGTTTGTGGATCAAGGAAAGCAATTATTAAAACAAAAATGTGACACCCCCGGAAAAAGCACCAATATGGCCCCCAATACGATATTGGGTGATACGGGGTTGTGACTCCAAACCTGGTTTTGGCCCACAGTTTTGCAATACGAGGCCGTATTAGCCATCAGCGACATCTGCAACTTTTTAAAGTCGGTTAAAACACTCTTCGAACTTCAAAAATCACTTCATCCACACTAAATTCAGAGAAAAATCAAAGCTTGGGAGTATTGCTAGGTGTACTTGAGGTTTCCAACCCAAAATCAGTGGTGTTGAAGGTATACTCGACTGAAACAAAAGCAAAGGGGGAAAGAGAAGTGGAAAAACATTTCAAGCAACCACCATTGGTAAGAAATTTCGAGTTTTAAGCTTATAAATTCTTCTGTATAGAAGATATCTAAATATTTAAGGTTTAAGGGAGTGTTGTACTCATTTTAGGTGTTCAACAGAAGATCTTTAGCACGATTTGAGGGGAACAGAGGCTGGATTTAAAGACATTGTCTTCGTCCTTAACCCCTTTAAGCTTGGTAAGCATCTTCGGCCTAAGATTCATGGCCTATAATGGGTTCTAAGTGAAAATGGTTCATAACCAACAACCTTTGGTCTCAATTAAGTTGAACTTGCAATAAGTTGAACTTAGAACCAGTGTTGTAAAAATCGGGATTAATCAGAAATCGGTGGATTCCTATGTAATTTTGTCCTAGTCGGACCATTAATCGGAAATCGGGATTAATCAGGGCTAGGCAGACTAATCGGACCTAGGCTGCCCAGTTTAAAAAATGGGTTTTAAATAGAAAATAAGCCCCAAAAAACACCTAATACATGGATCCATGGGTTTTTATCTAACCTAATTGCTATCTGCGTCTTTTTCAATATCCAACCTACTCCGACCTAATCGCTACCTACTTGCTTCTGTGAGATGTTCTTGTTTCAGTCAGCAAGTGTTAACCACCAACCTGCTCCGATCTTTTAAGTATTTTAGATTTTGAACTAATATGATAATATGTTAATGTTTGTATTTGTGTGTGTATATATATAAATATATATATATACATATAAGAATATATATATACATATAAATATCTATACTATATAATAAATAAAGGTTTTTCAATGCCACGTGTCACCTCCATATTCATTCTCATCATTTTTTTCCCGCCTCTCTCTCTTATTAAATACACCTCTATCTTTTAATAATAATTATATTTTTAAAGAAAATACTAATTATATTAATAAAGCACATTTATTTTAAATTATTCCTTATTATAAGAAACTTTGAAATCTAATTATGTAACTTTTATTTTCAATCAAATAGTAAATGAAAGTCAAATTACATTAAATAGTAATTAACGTTTTTTCGAAACCCAATTATATATTAATTTTTACAAATTTTAAATTTTGTTTTCTATCCTTAATATATGTAATACATTTTTACACCTGTAAAATATATACATAAAGATTTAAGAATTTTATATATTGATATTTTTCACCGCGTGTGTAAACACGGGGTTCTAAACTAGTATATATATATAGAGGATGGTTCAAAAGGGAACCAAGAAAAAAGAGGGAACAGGGGAACCATTCTTAACCACACAATTTTTGTAGGGGGGTTAGGTTTTTTTTTTTAGGTGGGGGGGAGGTTAGGTTTTTAGGGGGTGTAGGTTTTAGAGTTCAGTTTTTAGCATTTAGCTTGTTTTTTCCTTGTTTAAAATGTGTGATTGAGAATGGTTCCTCAGTTCCCTCTTTTTTTGAGGTTCCTCAATTAACCTTCCCCTTATATATATATATATATATAGGAGACGGTTCCACTAAGAATTGGTTTTTTTCTAAGAAATCCTAAGAAGTAGGTCAAACGAACTCCGATTGAGCTCATTCCAGCGGCGTTGGAACCGTCTAATCGAACCCTAACCCGGACCCAAAAACCTAAACCCCCCTCTACCCGCACCCCCAAAAACCTAAACCCCCCTCCAACCCTACCCCGAAAAGCCTAAAACCACCACCCCCCCCCCCCAAAAAAAAAAATCTAAACCCACCCCACCCACCACCAAAAACCTAAACCCCCCACCCCCACCCCCAAAAAAAACCTAAACCATAAAATCTAAACCCTAAAAGCTAAACCCTAAGGCTAAACCATATGGCTAAAACCCTAAAATTCAAACGTAAAATCTAAACCTTAAAAGCAAAACCCTAAACACTAAGATGGTAGAGTTCGACGAGACGGTTCCAACGCCGCTGAAATTAGCTCAATCGGAGTTCGTTTGATATCGTTTCTTAAGGTTTTTGTCATTTTTTAGCGAAAAATTATTTCTTATTTGATCCTCCCCCTATATATATATATATATATATATATATATATATATATAGGGGTGAGTTATACTAAAAAAGAGATTTTTCCTAAAAAGTCTAAAAAGTATATGTTTAGACATGGTGTTCATTTATTTTAGGCATGGTGTCATGTTTTATTTTTGTGAGCATATTTAAAAATTAAAAAACACCATGCCTAAAATAAATGAACACCATGTATAAACATGCACTTTTTAGACTTTTTAGGAAAAATCTCCTTTTTAGTTTAACCCAACTCTATATATATAAATATATATAAAAGTTTGAAAAATTACATGTAAAAATTCTAATCCGATTAAATCCAATTAATCTCGATTAATCCCTAGTCGGTACCCACCGCAAGGCTAGCGCCTAGTGATTTTTACAACACTACTTAGAACTTTAGGTGAGCTATCTTAACCAATATTTTAGGTACTGAATTCAAGAAGGTAGCAAAGGTCGACTGTTTCTGTTCGTCGACCCAATACAAGTTGTATGGCCTTGGCACCTTTTGGATACGAGTCGTATGACCCGGGCTCGGACTGTTCTGACCAAACAGCCGATAAGGGCTGTATTGCCCGACGAATTTAAGTGATACGGGTCGTGTTACCAATACAGAACGTATTGGCAGAATAGCTTTCGTGATACCGGCCATATTGACTCTTTACCAGAAGATGAAGTATTAAGTTTTAAGTGCAATTAAAAGGTTTTGGACAGGATCAATAGGTTTATATTAGACTAAGGGGGCGTTTGGTTCATGGAATTCGTTGGATTTGGAATTGGAATTTGAATTGGAATGTAAGGGATTCCTTTGAAAATCCAAAATGTGTTTGGTTGATACATTTGCTAACGGAATTGGAATGTAAAATACCTAAAAAGACAAAACTACGCTTAAATTAAAAAATATAAAACAAACATCAAATATCTTAAAAAAACTATTTTAGTAACCCCACTCCTACCCGTACCCCCAACCCAAACCCTTTGCTTACGTTTGCGAGTTGTTAAACTAAGTCGGGTCATTTCCTATTTACACGTTACGAACACACAATGAGTTAACATTCAATCTCAAGTTGTATTTATAATGTCAAAGCCCACATGGATATGCACACTAAATATTTGACTTTATTAAGGGAGAATATATACCATAGATTGAAACATTACCTAAGAAGTACAAATAAGTATAACACATTTGACAAAAACTTCTCTAAAAAATATAAGAAACGAAACAACTAACACAAAGTTTTTCCATTTTCAACTTTATCCAAACTCATAACATCCACAGAATTAAATAAGTTTATCTACAGCATGCTTTAATTGATTAGTTGAAACTGTTCATGGCTGCCATTAATCCTATGCAACAAGCCACCAATAGTCCATAGAGATATGAAGTGTTCAAACATATTATTAAATGAGAAATTACAGACAAAACTAGCAGATTTTGGGCTGTCCAAAGCTTTTACAACTGAAGGTGCCACACGCAATATCAACAGATATATACATAATTAACTGGGTTAAATCTATGGTTGAGAAAGGAAGTATTGAAATTATAATTGATCCTAGGTTGCAAGGGGATTTTGAAGTTAATATAGTCTGGAAGATGGGAGAATTGGCATTGACCTGTGTTGACAGCTCATCTGTGAAAAGGCCAACCATGAACGGATATGGTGATGGATCTAAAGAACTGTTAAAAGGGGCCAAATCAAATAATCTAAATCAAAACATGTCATTGAGTTTGAAGAGTATGAGTGGTCCAAATCTGAGATAATCAAGTCTTGAACTTGTGTCTGTGTCTAATGTTTTCCACTATCAAACACTTGTAACATAAAGTCTATGAGCTTTTTATGCAAAACAACAACAATAAAATTCCCATTTTTACAATCTTTATATGAAATAAAAGTTTGTGTATGAGTATATATGATTATTACTAAACAACATTTATGGACATGAAAAGGCGTATGAGTATATATGCATAGAAGTGTAGCGGAACTAGTAATGCGTCGTACGTGAATCCAACTAAAATCAGCCATAACGGAAGACATTGACACACTGTTTCTACATGATTGGATGACTTAATCAACTAAAAACAACTACTTTAATATTCCATGACAAATATTGTTCAGTATGAAGCAGAAATTAAGCAGGATAATGATCTAGGTTACTCACTAATCGAGTCATAAAACTGTGAAACAGGATCCTAGTGCATGACATACACAAATGATGCTGATGCAGAAATCAAGCAGGATATTAATATAAACACTCAATCAAACAATATCAAAAAACGAGTTTAGGGTTCCAGATTCAAGTTTTAAAACTCACCTAGCGAATATTGGAAGAGACCAGATTTGTTTGTAGCCAATTTTGTTTGTGCTACCTTCAACTAATGCAGATGTTTATAACATGTTTATCACACCTAAATGGTAGAAAGAGTTTACAAGTAATCAGGTTGGAAACAGAATGAATACAACATCTATTGACCACTATTTCCAACTAATATGATTTCCAAACATATCAAAGTCAAACCAATTCAAGATCTCTGATGTAGAAGTCTTCCCAACTTATTTTAAGAAATTTGTTTTATTAAAACAGATAATAAAATAGAATTTCAATTTTTTTTTTGTTAATAGATAACTTTTCTATAACCAAGCATGCGCTGATTGTGTTCTGTCTACAAGTAAACTGAACTACTTCTAATTAGGGGTGTTAAATATTTAAGCAATCATTTTAGGTTGTGATGGATTAACATATCAATTATCAAAAACAGAAAAACATCTAAATTTTAACTCAATTTTAAACTAAATTGATTGGGAAAATCCACATCTGTTGAACAGGCAAACTTACCACACCAAAACCCCATTTTTACCAGATTAAATTGATATCAAATGAACACCAAAACCGCCATAGAAATCAAATCTGAGCACAATTATGCGATCCTTGAGGAGTTGAAGAATGGTGTGTTTATCGAGCTGTGGGAAAAGTTAGTTAGCATGGTGTAACTAGGATTGACAAAAAGCCTTTGGGTTAACATTCCATTTCCTAGAGGTTCTTTTTGGTAACAAGCATCATACAGTCTCTCATCGCATCCTTTGCATCATCCCCATGTCCTCACCCAATTGTGCATTCACATGTTGATACTTTGGTAACAAATGCACATCTCATTCTCTTTTCCTTTTCTTTTGAACCGCCCATATAATGCTTTTCTTTTTTCTTTGCCCGTTTCTTGACAATTTTGGGAACACAAAAATGTGCATCATAAACGAAAAGGATAAAGAAAAAAGAAAATCAATATGTGGATATTAGACAGTTGTATATTATTAGACAATAAAATACATATAGTATATTAGAGGGACTAATGTGTATCTTTGTACTCTATTTATAGTTCTTGTAATCTTCCTTTATTCAATACAATACACAATACAATAATACCAAAGATCAACTTGGTATCAGAGCTAGTTCTCTGCAAACCCTAATCAGCCGCCACCCTATTTTTTTCCCTTTTCCGATCGGCCACCACAACAACAGCAGATCTCCCTTATCAACCACCAAATCAATGGCGTTGCTTGCTCCTTTCACAACAGCCGAGAAGACAAATCACAACTCTCACAAGTTTGGTTTTACCCTTTCTTCCACCAACTATGGTTATTGGAAGACTATGATGCAGCCTTTTCTTGTAACCAATCGCCTTTTTGGTTATATTGATGGATCTATTCCTTGTCCCAATCCCACTATCACAATTCCCCCTGCTGACAAAAGCAACGATCCCACCATCCAGCAAAATCCCAATCATGAAACTTGGGTTTCCAACGATGCTCATGTGCGTATGCTGCTTCTTTCTACAATCTCTGAAGGTGCTTTTCAACATGTTCAAGGCACTTCTTCTCGTGAATTATGGCTAGCCTTGGAAAGAGCCTTTGGCCCCAATACGTCTTCTCGGGAATACACCCTCAAACAGCAGTTGCAACGCATCCAGATGGCAGACGATGAAGCTGTCACTTCCTACCTCACACGTGCACAAGCGTATGCTGATTCTTTGGCAAACATTGGATAACCTGTTAAGGAAAAGGATCTTGTCATGCATGTGTTAACTGGTCTTCGTGAAGAGTACAACAGTTTGAAAGCCACCATCTTAGCCCGTCAATTTCCTACTGCATTTGCTGAATTATATGGTCTTATCTCGGATCATGATTACATGGTTAAGAAACCTGCAATGGCTTCTCCACAAGCCTTCACCGCCACCACCACTGGACAGCCACTTGCTGCCACTTCTTCCATACCTAATGACACCCTTACTGCACTTCAACAACTGCTGTCCTCAGTGGGCCTTACTGTCCAGTCACAATCTCCTCAACCGCAAGCCATGTTTGCCTCTCGTGGTCGAGGTCGCAACTATTCCAACCGTGGTCGTGGTGGCCGGAGCAGCTTTCGTTCTTTCAATAACAATAATGGAGGCAACCGAGGTACATTTAGTTGGGCAACTAATCAGCATATGATTCATGGTACTTGTAATAGGTGTGGAATCGCGCACATACCGTCTCATTGCCCCAACCGTGACCCCAACACATCAAGGTCACGGCAGCCCACTGCTAACTATGCTGATCATCGCTCGCAATCTTCAAACGCATGGCTGCCCGACACTGGCTCCAACAGCCATGTTGCTTCAGATCTCCACAGCCTTGATAATTCAGAACCTTATTACGGTGAGGACTCTCTTCATGTTGGCAACGGTGAGGGTTTACCTATTTTACACATCGGTTCCACTTCACTTCACTCTCCCACAAAAACCTTTTCAATATCCAATATACTTCACGTTCTGCAAATTAAAAGAAACCTTCTTTCTGTTCAGAAATTTTGTCTTGATAATAATGTTTTCTTTGAATTTCACTCCACTTTTTTTGCTGTGAAGGACACGCTTACACGCAATACCCTCCTCACGGGTCCAAGTGACAACGGGCTCTACTCCATCCATCTTCCATCGCTTCATCCTCTTCGCAAAGTTGCTTTTCTGCTGTTCGTGCATCTGCTGATACATGGCATCGAAGACTCGGGCATCCACATCCTGATCTTTTGAAGTCAATGATTTTAAAATTTTCACTTCCTGTTAGTGATAAAAGTTTGAGTACCTCTTGTACTTCTTGTCACATGGGGAAATCCTCAAAACTTCATTTGTTTTCTTCCACTTTTAAAAGTAACAATGTCTTAGATTTAATATTTTGTGATGTTTGGGGGCCAGCACCTGTTAAATCTTTCAATGGTGACACTTACTTTTTACTTTGTGTTGATCATTTTACTCGTTATATGTGGATTTACCCATTAAAACACAAATCTGATGTATGCATTATCTTTAAAAACTTTCATGCTATGGTTGAGAGACAATTTCAAACAAAATTAAAATCTGTCCAAACAGATTGGGGTGGGGAATTTCGACCTCTCTCCTCCTTCTTCTCTTCACTCGGCATCATTCATCGTCTCTCATGTCCTCACACCAGTGAACAAAATGGGTTTGTTGAGAGACGCCATCGACATGTTGTCGAAACTGGCCTCACCCTTCTCGCTCAATCAGGTGTACCTCAACATTTTTGGCATTTTGCCTTTGACACGGCGGTATATCTCATTAATCGGATGCCCTCTCGTACCGCCTCAAAAGTCTCTCCCTTTGAACACATCTTTCATCACTCACCTGATCCCTCCTTCTTACGTGTGTTTGGTTGTCAATGCTATCCTCACTTGCGTCCTTACAACAACCACAAAATGGATTTTCGTTCCTTCACATGTGTCTTCCTTGGGTATAGTACCTCTCATCATGGTTACCGCTGTCTTGATCCCAAAACCAATCGTCTCTACATTGCACGACATGTACGTTTCAACGAACATCTTTTCCCCTTCTCTCAACCACCTCCTCTCACACCTCTCTCCTCTACACTTGATCCTTATGTTTCATCATTTCCTATACCTCCCGCCTCCGACCCATCATCCACATCCACCTCAGCCCAACCACCTGTCCCTCCCCAACCGCAACCATCCACTTCGATCAACTGTGGACAATTCAAAAGAAAAGGAAAAGAGAATGAGACGTGAATTTGCTTTGAAGTATCCGAATTTTCAAAGGTCGCGATGAGACACTATGTGTTGTTTGTTGCAAAAAAGAACCTAAAGGAATTGGAACGTCAACTCGAGGCTTTCAGTCAAGTCTACTTACACCATGCTAACAAACTTTTCCTACTAATTGATAAACATACACATTAGTTCACACCGATATAAAGGCATACCAAAAATACATATCATCCACATAGTTTAAAAAAAACAGTTGAGGCGGCCTTGAGGCGAGGCGGTAAGAAAACGAATATGAGGCGACGCCTCAGGGGACATTTTTGTACGTACGCCTCAAAGGGTCAAGGCGTTAAAAAAAACGTTAAAGGCGTACGCCTTGAGGCGCGCCTCTTGCTGTTTTAGGGTTTAGATAATGAAACTAGTTAGGAAAGTTCTATATTTATAAGATATATGTTTTTTATATGTTGTTTTAGACTTTCAATGATGAAATTAGTAAGGAAAGTTCTATATTTATAAGATATATAATTTTTATATTTATTTTTTAATTCCGCCTCGAACTTAGGCCTCGATTCGCCTCAAGGCTTACGCCTCGAGGCGCGATTCCGTTCTTTTAAACTTTGATCCTCCATTATCCACTAGTTAACATTAATTCAATATAGTGGCCTAGAAGTATAAAGTGAATACACACAAATGCTCTCATACCTAGTAAAAGCAAACAGAAGATATATAAACATGTACAACAGGAGCAGTTATCGAGAACTGGAAATCCAGTGTTGTAAAAATCAGGATTAATCGGAGGACTAATCGGAAATTGGTGGATTCCTATGTAATTTTGGCCTAGTCGAACCATTAATCGGAAATCGGGATTAACCAGGGCTAAGCGGAGCTAGGCAAACGTAATCGGACCTAGGCGCCCCAGTTTGAAAAATGGGTTTTAAATAGAAACTGAGCCCAAATAAACACCTGCTACATGGATCCATGGGTTTTTATCTAACATAATCGCTATATGCTTCTTTTTCAGTCACCAACCTACTCCGACCACCAACCTGCTCCGATCTAATCGCTACCTGTACCTACTTGCTTCTGTGAATTGTTCTTGTTTCAGTCAGCAAGTGTAGAGCACCAACCTGCTCCAAACTTTGAAGTATTTTGGATTTTGAACTAATATGAAAATATGTTAATGTTTGTATTTGTGATTTTGAACTAAAATATCCAATCCGATTAATCCCTAGTCGGTACCCGCCTCCTAGCTAGCGCCTAGCGATTTTTACAACACTGAGGAAATCTAAAACATGAACAAGAAATCTAGAACAAGAATAGGGAATCAGTTCTTGAAAGCGACGGCTAGGGTTTGTACCGAAAGTGTTAGCTCTAATGCCAAAGTTATAAAACTAAACACACTCATTCAATACTAAAAAAAGAAGACATCATTCAAAAATATTAAAACTAGACTAAACCCAACAAATAACGAAATTGCCTCAAGTTGTTGATCGAGCATGCATGTGTATTCAACTCATTCCTCTAGGCCACCATAGTGGATGATGGATGATCTGTCGATATGCTTTTGTACTCATGAGAACTAAATTGGTATGTTTATCGAGTAGTACGAAAAGTTTGTTAACATGGTGTAATTGGGATTGATGAAAAACCTTCGAGTTAACGTTTCATTTCCTATACATCCTTTTTAGTATCTATCATATAGTCTCTCATCGCATCCTTAGTATCATCCTCTACGTCATCAACCAACTCTACATTCACATGTCGATTCTTTGGAAGCAAATTCACATCTCATTCTCTTTTCCCTGTTTCAGAATCTTTCTCTGTTTCACAAACCGCATCTTGTGTTCGTGTTCCAGCGCAACGGTTATTGTTCATCAACATTCGTTAGACTCATGTGAACTAAATTGGTTTGGTCATCAACATTCTTTAGTGACTTTTGTAACTAGGATTGATAAAAAGGCTTGAGTGGGCATTCCAATTCCGGGAGATCCTTTTCAACAACAAGCAGCATATAGTGTCTCATCGCGTCCTTTGCATCATATCATTCTCTTTTCCTTTTTCTTTTGAATCGCCCGCATATTGTTTTTATTTTTTCATTACTCGCTTCTTATCTGAATGCATTTTGGGAACACAACAATGTACTTCATAAAAGAAAAGGTTTAAGAAAAAAGAAAACCAATATGTAGGCGGTTCAAAAGAAAAGGAATAGAGAATGAGATATGAATTTGTTTCCAAGTATCCGCATGTGAATACATAATTGATTGAGGACATGGAAGATGATGCAAAAAGGACGCGATGAGACACTATATGATGCTTGTTGTTGAAAAGGACCTCCAGGAATTGGAACGCCCACTAAAGAATGTTGATGAACAGACCAATTTAGTTCATATGAGTCTAAAGAATGTTGATGAACAATAACCGTCGCTCTGGAACACAAACACAAGATGCGGTTTGTGAAACAGAAAAAAAGATTCTGAAACAAAAAAGTATTGGGAACACGGACAAGAACACGTAGCAAGAAACTGGAACAAGGACGTGAACACGGACAACTTAAGCAGTTATCGGGAACATGACAGAAAAATCAGAAAAAGAAATGGGAATTCAGTTCTTGAAAATGGCAGCTAGGGTTTGTAGCGAGAAGCATAGCTCTAATACCAAAGTTAAAAAACTAAACACAAAAAAAGAAAGACATCATTCAAAAATATCAAAACCAAACTAAATCTAACCACAAAAAAAATTAACGTGAGTTGTTGATCAAGCATGTATGTGTATTCAATTAACTCCTCTAGGCCATCTTAGTGAATTAATGTTAACTAATGGATGATGAATGATCTGTCAGTAAAATTGGTATGTTTATCAAGTAGTAGGAAAAAATGTTAGCATGATGAAATTGGGATTGAAAAAAAAAATCGACCTGACAATCCAATTCCTAGAGGTCCTTTTTAGTAACAAGCATCAATCGCATCCTTTGCATCATCCTCCATGTCCTCAACTAATTATACATGCACACACGGATACTTGAAAACAAATTCCCATTTCGTTCTCTTTTCTTTCTTTGGAACCACCCACATATTACTTTTCTTTTTCTTTAACCAATTCTTGGTTGAATGCATTTTGGGAACAACACAACAATGTACATTAGAAAAGAAAAGGTTAAAGAAAAAGGAAAATCAATATGTGAATGGTTCTAAAGAAAAGGAAGAAAATGAGACGTGAATTTGCTTCCACGTCTTGGTTTTAAAATGTGCGATACGCTCCGATGCGTTTGGTCCCAAAATCCGATGTGCAATGCGTTTTGCGTTTTGCGTGATGCGAGCGCATCACGTATGCGATGGGCTCTTTATTAAAAAAATACTAAAATATTAATTATACATAAAAGCTTGGTTTTAAAAAGCGAGCCTCGGCGCAAAGCGACATTAGGTGCAAGCTGTCAGGCTACTACAGGCGCAAAGGTGTACAAGAAGCGCGCGCCTAGGGTCGCTTTGCGCTGAGGCGATGAGCGAGGGCGTTTGCGCCTCGTGTACAATGAACTAAAAAATAGACGTAAAACTTACCTGCCGGAGAGGACGTTGCTGGAGCTCTTGGAGAAGGTGTTTCATGGTGGTTTTGCTTTATGGTGAAAGAGGGAAAATAAAGTAAAAGAGTGTATTAGAAATTGAAACCGTGTGTTGGACAAGGAGATAAAGTGTGTTCAAAAAAGGAGCATTTAATGTTGCTTTATTTTCACATATATAAATTAAAAGTTTAAAAATGATTCTAATCTTTTTAACTTCTATATTTCTTTTGTCTTTTATCATCACATATATAACCGTTTACTTTTTTTCCTTTTTATCTCTTTGACTTCAATATTTTTTATATTTTAAAATTTTATATTGCTTATTAAGTGGGTGTATTTAGTAAGAATTATGATTAAGTTTACTTATTTGTATATTATATAATTTATTTCTATTAATTATATACTTGTATATGTTTTGTTTTGTGCATAAGAATGTTGTATATATAGATTTTGAGGTTGAACATATAAGTTGTTTATATATCTATATCTATACTACATAATAAATAAAGGTTTTGGTAGGACACTTGTCACTCTATTATGCATCCTCATCTTTGTTTTCCGCCTCTCCTTTTAATTATACAAGTTTTCTTTAATTGTTTTTTTATATTTTTTTTGTTTCCCGCTTCTCTCTCTTATTAAATAATAATGATTTCTATAATTATTTTTATAAAATAATTATATAACGTTTCTAGAATTTTCAATATTATGGAAACATCATTTTGAATACTTAACTTTCAAGAAATGAAATATTGTGAATTATAATTATTTTTTTTCATTTTCAATATTATTGATTTATTACTTAAAGTCGTTAATTATACATAATTTCAGTCTTGAGAAAATCTTATAATTTTATGAATTTTGTTATTTTTATTGTTCAACTCGTGTAGTACACGGGAATCTAACCTACTTAAATAATATATAAAGCTTGATTATATTTAAATTTTAGATAGGCGATGCTAAATATCTATGATAAATATAAAAAAACATTATATAAATAATATGCGCCTCGCGTACGAAAAGCTCTGCGCTTTTGCGCTTTGCGCCTAGCGCCTAGACTCAGGACCCCGTCGCTTTTGTGCGCCTTGCGCTTTTTAAAACCAAGCATAAAAGTTGTAAAAACGTACTAAAACAAAAAAGAACTCATACAATAAGAAGATAGAATAGCATTTTTATACTTCTTTTAGCTAACCCACCCATTTATTTTAAAGATTCAACCCAATTTTACATATTGCAACGCATCAGACGCATATTGCAACCACATATTGTGCCGCATCGTCGCAACATGAGCGCATCATGTAATCGCATCGCAACAGGTGCAGCAATGCGCTCACCGCATCAACGCATTACGCATTATGCGCGCGATTTAAAACCAAGTTCCATGTATCTGAATGTGAATGGAGAATTGATTAATGACAGAGGATAATGCAATAAAGTGATGAGAGACTATATAATGCTTGTTGATAAAAAGAACTTCAAGGAATTGGAACGCCAACTCAACGTTTTTTCTCAATCCAAGTTACACCATGCTAGCATACTTTTTCTGCTACTTAATAAACAAACCAATTTAGTTCACATGGGTACAAAGGCATATCGGAAAAACAGATAATTCATCATCCCCTAGTTAGCATTAACTCGCTATGGTAGCCTAGATGAATGAATAGAATGCACATGCATGCTCTCATACTATGTAAAAGCAAATAGGAAGACATGTGAATGTGTTAGAAGGTAGCAAACTTGTTTAAGTCGGGCCTAGGAGACTAATGAGAGGCTTTCTTTGGCCCTAAGGCTTTCTTTGGCCCCAAGGCAGACTAATGAGAGGCAGTCGACCCTAATAGAAGGGATAGCCCTAATTTTTGTTTAACCTATAAATATAGGTCTCTCTTGCATATGTAATCACCACCTCATAATAATATTGACTCGTCTAGTGCGAGCTGTGGATGTAGGTCAGTTTAGAATGAACCACGTAAAAACAAGTGTTCGCTTATTTTCTGTTTTAGTCTGCGATTAATGTTTGTTTGGGTGTTCTAACTTGCACAATAAGTCACCAGCCGAATATCATCAACGGCCTTCACCATCTATCAGCAATCATCAAGATCGATCAGCTTCTTCATAGATCAGCAGTCTAGCAACAGCAAGTCAGCAGAACGCATCTGCTGCTATCTTCTAGTTGTTCAACATCACTGGGTCGAATTAGGCCAGATCAGGCTACTGTTACAAGGTCGTTTTTTGGGGTTTATCAGTTTGATCAAGAAACCCAAAACCAGAACTGTTTCTCGACAGCCATGATACCCATCCAACAGGTAAACCCTCAATATACAAGTGAGAAACCCTAAAGAAAACTAACTTGGGCCATGAGCTAAATACCAATAAACCCTATTATTAAACTACCAATAACTATAACTAATGGTGCCATTATGATGCATGGAAATTTATAAACTACAGATAATAATAAGAATAACAGCAATAACTAAAAAATCTAAAATAAGAAGTTACATTTTCGTCCATTGGAGATTTAAAAATGAGTTTTCCATTTCTATTATGACTTATGAACCAAATTGTTTCCGAGCTAAATCATGATTGAAAGGTGAAAAAGAAAAAAATAAAATTTCTATGTACCAAAGTTGCGAGTCATCGTTAAGCCCAAGGACATAAAATGTAAGCAAAACAACAAAATAATGTCATTATCATCTGAAAAAGAATACCTTCTTCCTGCAACTAAGATCCAAGACAAGCCTTTGTTTTCCAACCAGGTGAACAAGTTCTTTAAGCCTCTCATGGTCCATTTGTCCATTGTTGAATACATACTGCAATTATACAATAAATTAGATGAATCACAAGCAAAGTAAAAAAAATTATTATAAAACAAAAATGGTAAGTTTGGTTATTATCATAAAACTAAAACAAACATCAAATACTATTTAATTTAAGTATCCCAATTCCCAAAATCTAATCCCCGAGTGAAGAAACAGATAGTAGAGGTGGCAAACACGAGCACATTAACGGATCGGATAGGGTGGTCTGACCCACCAACACGTATTATCCATTTTTTTGTATTTTGAAAACCATTGATATATTAATATGAATATAAGGGATACTTTTTTGCTTTACAAGATAGTTATTTCTAAAGTTAAAACAGAACTTCAGGTTTCTTTTCTACATTGAGGGGTTCCCCTTCTATTGTAATTCATTCGGTTAAAAATCCATTTACTTTTACAACCTCTATTAACCACTAAAAAAATCTAAAACCGGTGACTCCTTATCAAACCAGAAGAATTCATCTAAATTTAACAAGGATGAAATATTGGAGAAAAGAGACACATACTGACGTAATGATGACATGGCTAGCTCCTTCTTCTAGGTAACTCAAAGCATTTTGTGCATTTATACCACCTCCAACTTGCAGACCACCTAAATTTAATACATGATCAGCCGATGCAATATTATTAACCATCAAGAATCCACTCGAATAGGAGTTCCAATGACTATACTATTTTAGTTTAGAAAACATATTTTTTAAACATGTTCTTTGTTTATGGAGATTAACATATGGCAACCATCCTACCTGGATAAGCATGTAGGGCCGCAATGGCTGATTCATTACTTAAAGGATCGGCTCCCAACATGATTACATGACCACCTTTAAGACCATCTTCTTTATAAAGAGATGCATATTCTGCAGCTGATTTATCAGACTCAAAGTTTGTAACAAGGGTTGAATCATTTCCCTTTATATCTGAAAGGGTAGACCCAACAATCTGCTTTACTTTCCCCTGAAAACACATAAAAAATTTCAAATGTCAGAAAAATAAATATATAACTAAGCCTGGCAAAGGGGGCGGGTTGGGTAATGCGTCAGAACGGGTTTGGGTCAAGATGAGTTCGGGAATAACGGATTATGAACAAAATGAGTTCGGGTCAACACGGGTCGTTATAAAAAAGTATCAATTTGCCTCGGATTAGAATGGGTTGTAACAAAAAAGTGGCTCAGGTTGAAATGAGTTGTCTGAGAAAAGGAAAGTACCAAAATCTGCTAGAAGAATTGTGGGAAGAAGGTGTCAAGTCAAAGAAAGAGAAGAATGGATCAGATCAAATAATCCAGATTTCCAACCACTGCTTAGAATATTTCAAGGAACATTCTCTTTTACAGAACCAGGAGCCCTCTACAGGTATTACCAAATTAAAGCAAATACAACTCCAATCCAAATCAATGAAGCAGGCATCTACTCAGAGATTGCTCAACAACTCGAACGAGAAGCAGCCAAAGGAGTATATTTTTTTCCGCGGTTGGTGGTGGCATTGTGGTGACGGCTGTCGGTGACGGTGGCGTCGTGGTGGTGCAAGAGGCAGTGGGTGGTGGTGTCGGTGTTAATCTTAAGTAATTTTCTCGCCAACATGTCATTGACCCGTTGTTACCCATTTGAACTCATTCTAAATTCACAAAGTTTTTAGGCGACCCATCTTGACCCAACATATGTTAAGGTGTTACCCATTTCAACCCGTTCTCGTTATGGTGTTACCCAATTCAACCCAAAATACAAAAAAATATTTACCCAAACCAACCCTTTTCCCCTACTTTGGGTCAAGATTGCCAAGTCTATAAATAACTAATTCCAAATTACGTTTTTGACCTTATCAACTAAACTGTCTTATGTACCACAAAGAGTGATGAAAAGATTCTGTAGAACAGAAGTTAAAGTTTTGTATGGGTCTTTCTTTTAAGTTGTGTACTTTTATGGTTTACTTTATATACTTGTTTTTCTGCAAGATATCCTCAAAAACGAAAGTACTTGGTTTTAAAATGTGTGATGCGCGCACATCACAAATGCGATGCGTTCTTATTAAAAAAACTAAAAAATTAATTATACATAACAATCTTTATATTGTTAATGCTTAAAATTTTAAAACTTACTTATAAAACATATTTAAACATAAAAACACACTTACAAGACTTGTAACTGATCATTGATGAAGAAGAACCGAGAAGAATAAACTTGAAAAGATCAAAAAAACATTGCATACTGCAGCACTGCATCGCCGCATCAAGCACACATCAAGTGTGGTGATGCGTTCGCTTCGGCGCATCACGCATTATGCGTGCATTTTAAAACCAAGCGATATTAGTGTATGAAGATTAAGAAACTTATAAAAATTGCCTTTCAAAGAGAAGATAAAAACAAATTTCGCAAAACAGACAAGCAATTGGTTTGGTTAACGGGTCAAGGTGAGTAACAATGAAACGGGTCGGGCAAAATTGGGTTAGCAGAAAACACTTTTTATCCAGATTATTGAATATGTAGATATAGTGTAAAATATGATTGCAAAAACTACATCGTTATAGTTTCAATCTAAATTTAGGCATAAAACGATTTATGAGGTTACATGCACTAAAATATACATTTAGGCGATTTTGACCCGTTTTCTTTTTATATATAAATTTTTTTAAGTTAGGACCGTTTAGCCTGTCGAGATAAATAATAATAATAATAACCCAAATCGACCTAATGACATGTAAACAAATTGAAATTGTGACCATTAAAACAAACATGGAAAGTAAAGACCTTATGTATATCAATGCAAGGGCGAAACTTTACTCCACACCTGATAGATAAAGATTGAGATCCTGTCATAGGAATAATATTCAATTATTCAAAAAATAAGCACATAGCCGTGTAACAGAAAATGCTTACACATACTTAAGGAATGTGAAGGTCTTGTAACAAACTTGTGTTTTCTGTTGGAACTAAAAACAGATAGGCTTGAAATCCTATTGATGGAATCAAGTCTCAACAATGTTGAATTAGAGTCAAGGTTCCTCATTTCCATTGTGTCTGCAGGTTGATTTGACTAACTCTGCAACCATGAGAAAATTAACAAAGTTTATTTCAATTTACTCATTCTTTACTATTTTATCTCAATTTTGCACTATATTCATAGAATAAGTAACAATAAAAGGGAAAACGGAAACGGTGTAATTTAAGATTTTGTAAGAAATCAAGAAAGAGATGAAGCCTTGGTTTTAAAAAGCGAGAAGCGACAAGGTCTAAATCCGTAGCGCAAAAGCGGACCGATTTTCGTACACGAAGCGCACATGTTTAAAAAAAATCTATAAATTATAAAGCAATTATAACACCTAAAACACATTAATATAAACATCTATAAAACCATAATATATATATATATATGTATATATATATATAAACATGTGGGCTATTTAATTATTTTAGGTTCTTATTGGGTCTGTTTGTTTTATTTTTATTTGGGCTGCAACCTTATATCTTAGATGTTAAGTGGGTTGACTCAAGCCCAAGTAAGTGGTATATGTCCAGCACTCCAGCAGTCCAGCCCCACAAGTTATTAGGTTTAGGTTTACAGTTTACTGCACAAACAACACAGCCGCAAGGGCTGTTTCTTTCAAATGGAAGAGTGCAGCCCCCTGTAAAAATTGCAGTCCCCTGAAACATTGAGATTTCCAGCATTTCTAGCGATTTGTAAGTCCATTTGTTTGAAATACAAAGTTCTGTGTTCATATTCTGTTTGTAAAAATCAAAAAACACCCCTGTACAAGAAGCGCATGTCTCAGCTCGATTTTTTTTTTAAAATGCGATTTTTTGCGAGTCTTGTACAGTGCTCGAGTTGTGTTACATGACTCGATGAAGCGGTAGCCCCTAATTGAGTTGCGAATACTCACGCTTAAAGCGCGATTTTTAAAACCAAGGATGAAGCATGAAACAGATTACCTCTTGACTAATCCAATGGTCGTACAGGGAGCCAGTGGGTGGTTCGAGTGAGGGAGGTGGCAAAGGAGAAGGTCAAAAGCCGAGAAGAAGACTGGCCAGAGGCGTAGGGCGACAATTTTAGAGAAACCGGAAAAGGGATTGAGGCCTTAGGCTTAGATCTTGACTCTACCGCTTTAAAAGAATTAAAATCTTTGGTTTTTTGAGCTTGGGCTTGGGAAAGAAAATGTCAAAACTAATCATAGATGATCTAGGAAAAAACTTGGTACGAGACAAGATGAGTAAGACTGTATGAGCTTTGCTTAAATAAGAGATCATCTCGTCTCGTTTTGTTTAATAGAGTTCGAGCTTTTCAAGCTTTATATATATACAAAGCTCAAGTTTGAGAAATTATAAAAACTTTAAGGCCGACTCTAGGCATAGACTCATTTATTATATACTAGGTTATAGACCCGTGTATTACGGATTTGAATAATAAAAACCATATAATTCATATTATTTACTAGGTGTTAGACTCGCGTAACCATATAATTCATAAATCTGTAAATACTTCTATCGTTTTCATTATTCATGAGGGTAACACAGGAAATAAAGGCTATTAGGTACACATAAAAGTGTTACACACAAGTGCAATAGGGCCTTATTATATAATACAACTTGTATTCCCCTTAGTCAAACGACAAAAGCTGTCTCATCTGACATCAGTCATTCATGTCCTCATACGGGTCGTATAGTATCATACAGATGCATGTTATACGGGTCATAATGATAGCCTGCAAACCTTATGAATGTTATGTTGTTGAGTGTCAATCTAACTGACACCATCTCAACATAATAGTGAATGTAGACGAGTATCATTCATCTTCTTGGTCATGATTCACCAAAGTGATCTGGATTAAGACTTATGTTTAAGTCCTTATGAGTCAAAGGTGAAGCCTTGGAGATCAAAGACGAAACCTTAGAGATTAAAGGCAAACGAGTTATGTTCCTAACCTGAATGATAAAGTTATGTATGTGTTGCATACAATAACTTATGAGACTTTCCTAAACACTAAGGTTGTGGGATGAAGTATAAGCCTCATGATTTGTCTAAACTAGGAAATGAATGTGGACAAGGGATATTGTTCTATTCCTTAAAGATGTGAAGAATCAGAATGATGCATCTTTTGTTCACAAGCTAGAGTAATGTAGTCTAAAGCATGCTAAACTAGCACATGTTAATTATGATGCTTCACAGAGATCAATTAACTATACATGATCAAAAGTCAAAACGTATATGGACACAAGAATGAAATTGTGTATAGACAAAGTTGAAAGAGGATCTTCATTCGGTCTAAGGAGTTTTATATAACTTATGGAAAACTTGACAAACTAGATCATTGAGAGTGATGCTATCTAGTTTCCTAAGTTTAATGAGGAGAACTCGTTTTTTTTTCTAGGTTTATCCTAGACAGTGACTTGGAATTATTCTAAGTATGTGATGGTTTGATTACAAACTATGACAAGGTTAATGAAATGTTCTCCCTTTCTACTCGAATTTTGAGAAAAATTCTCAACTACCATTTCTACATACCGTAAAGGGTTGTTTCTTAAATGGAAACTCCCCTCACATTTCTTGCAATTTGATGTCAACATTTAGACACTCATGATTAGATATACATATTTGTATCAATGTCATCAATGTTCAACTTAGACTACATTAGCTCACAAGAGCTTCTGAGCTAGCCAAGACAAAACATGCCTTACAAGAACACATCATAACAAGTCACCTCAATTGCAATTATCTGTATTGACTTGACAAAGTCATAGATAATGGTTTTGGATCCAACAACCCAAGGGTTGATGAGAGATGAAGTTGTGGAATGAGACTAAAGCCGAAGAAAAAGGGTATATGAAGGATTAAAGAAAACCTAACTTAGTTGACTGGGATAGTGTCCATAAATCTCATAATATGTCCCCAAAGGTTCATAGTAAATTTCAATAGGAGCTTTTCTTGTAACAATAACACGTTGATCTGGTCACCACCACAACCACAAAGGTCTACCTAAATTGATTTGTTTTTGCCGATAAGCTCCAATTGAATCATAGGCATTAGAAAAAAAGGGTTCTTTGTTTTGTGTCTAAGTCGAGCATTCGATTCCCTCTAGGCTATTCTGTACGTAAAAAATGATCTCTCATAGTTGCCCCTTTGTTGCCTCTTCAAGACAAAAGCACTCATTTATATGAAGCTAATTCTACAAGTCACTCTACATATTCTTTGATTTTGTTAAGTTCAATAGGACAACCTAATTGTATATCCAGTGTTGTAAAATCGGGATTAATCAGAATTAATCGGTGGATTAATCGGTAATCGGTGGATTACCTTGTAAATTTGGGTTAGTCGGGCCATTATTCAGTAATCGGGATTAATCGGTCCTAATCGGGATTAATCGACCCAAATTGAAATGTGGGTTTTAAACAGAATTAAGCCCAAATAACGACCCGATCCATGAATCCATGGGTTCTTATTTAATCTAATCGCAAAATTGAAAGCCGTTCTCCACCTCCGCCTGTTCTCGCTGTTGTTTTAACCTAATCAATACATGCTGCTTCAAATCGAAGACCACCTGTGCTAATACAGACAAGACAATGATAAATTTTGAAGTATTTGATATTAGAAGTATTTGATTTTAGAAGTATTTGATTTTTTAAGTATTTGATTTTTGAAGTATTTGAACTATTTTATCTTTGAATTTGTATATATATATATATATATATATATATATGTGTGTGTGTGTGTGTGTATATATAAGTTTGAAAAAATACTTATAAATTCTAATCCGACTAATCCCGATTAATCCCTAGTCGGTACCCCACCGCCCGACTAGCGCCTGGCGATTTTTACAACACTGTGTATATCTAAGGGTGGGCATTGTGGGTAGGGGTGTGCAAAACGGGATATCCAAAACTTCGGATATCCGAAGTTTTCAAAAAGTTAATTTTACTATCCAAATCCGTATCCGAAATTTTGGATATCCAGTTCGGATAGTGAAGCGGATATCCGAATTTTTAAAACAATAAACCTGTATAAATGTAAAGACGGAAACTAGGGCAATAAGGATTTGTTCAAAATATGAGATGGAAAATTAGTAAAGAAAGAAGTGAGAACACGTGTAAAAGGAAGGGGAAAAGAAAAAAAAATTAAAGAAAATAATGAGGATGCTTAATAACTTGTACAATATGCATCAAGTGTTTCTTATTTGGCAGTAGACCAATTCAAAGAGCAGCATGACATAAGCATAGCAATTAAGGTTTGTACATTTTGTAAGTAATCTAATTTTAAAATTCTGAAAAAAGTTTCAAGCAAAGTACATAGTGTTAATTCCTAAAGTATTACAATTTTGATAAATATGTAAAAGCAAAACAAAGAAGCATGTTAAACAAAACACGAACCTGCTAAAATTACAACAAATATAATTAGCAAAACACCAATGTTCAAAATTTAGGCCTAAAACACTTGGAAGTAAAATAATCAGAATAATGACAACAAACAGAAACTATTGTAATTAGAAACAACCTTACATGAGATAATTAGAGGCTAAACTCAAAAATCGAACCCTAATCCACTCGTTTGGCTGCAGGCTATTCGTGAAGACTGAAGATGCATGCGATTACAGAGTGGAGATGCGATTGTCGTTCGTGAATCGTGAGGCTAGAGATGAATGGTGCAAGGCGTTAAGGTTTTTCATTAGCAAATCTGAAACAAGTGCAAGCCGCCAGGCGTTTAGGGTTTCGGAAAAAGAAAAATAATTGTATCTATCTATCTATATCTATACTTTCTAATAAATCAAAGTGGCAATTATCTCAGAGTTGTTTTTTCCCTCCAAAAGTATTGGATCCATTAACAAATGTTTTGACCCGTATTTTTCCTTCACAAATCACTGCTATCTATCCCCCATTCGAATAAACACGCGGACCTCATTTCTATACTAACCCGACCCTTTTTCTTTTCTTTTTTTTCTGTTTCGCCGTTTGTTTGTTTACCATTCCTTCACTTTCATTTCCCCTAATCCAAAATTTGCGATCCCTAAACTCTGTGTAGACAATCGCCATTCATCGCAGGAAGGAGATCTTCTGTTCATCTCCAGTTCTTAAACATTTAGGTAATTTTCGCCTTTCATCTCGAACCCTAAATTATCATCCTTTCATCTCGAATATAAAAATTGTTTCTTGCAGAACCCATATCAGAAAAATTAGGGTTCGATCAAGGAAATTGAAGCAGAAAAGGTACCAACTCATCACACACCGAATGCGACAACCACCACCTCCGTCTACCCAACTGTCATACCCCGACCGATGGCGGAATCATCGAGGCGGACAATGAAATGATTGTTCAAAAGCACATGATAACTAAAATGTTGCATAATTCATTAATTAAATTTAAAGACAACAAAGATCCAAATACAATACATTTCAAATAACCTAGTCTAGTTCAAAACATTGATTTATTTAACTAGGTCCATAGTTCTTAAGTGGAGGAATCTTCAGCAAACAATCACATATCCAAACCTGAAACATTATTTAAATCAAGTGTCAACTAAAAAGTTGGTGAGTACATAGGTTTTGTAGTTTCGATAAATAAAAAAACCGTTATGCAACTCATTGTTTATCTTGTTAAACATAACATATATGGTGTATCATTTGTCTAATCACAATTCAAACCTTGATTGACGCGCTTGAACATAGCACAACAGCTAAGTCCGGTATGTTTGAATATAGTTACCCACTATATCCGATATGTTTGAATATAACACGCGGCTATATCCGAGTATGCAGTAATAAACACCCTACCCGGGTGGGCTGGTCAGGCACAATAGATCTATTAATATTACTGTTGGTTTTCTTGTGTTTAAAGTAAATGTATGTACACTCAAGATAATAAGCATATAGTCCACATGTATAACACGTATAAACAAAGTGAGTAGCATGTATAATGTTTCACCCCAAAATGCGTAAAAATGTAAAATAGGGGCTATGTAACTAACTTGGCTAGCGGATATGATAATTCACGAGTGCGGGTGATAAGGACGTTGAAACCTAAGCGTGTTGGAACCCTATGTGGATAAATAGGTATTATTGTATGTTTGTATGTGTGTATTCGTATTTAAATGTATATAGGTTTTATAATAATATTCCTTAATATTTATTTGTATAAAATATGGTAGGAAAATGATAATGGTTTTGTAAAACTTTAACTTATAAATATTGATATATATTGTTAAAATATTACATTTTTAAATAAGTAGTTATTATGTATTTATAAAAGTTTCTATTTATTTATTTATTTTTTTATCATTATTTATATATATTATTTGTAAGTTAAAACTATTTTAACAAATTTATAAAAATATAGTGTTTATTATTTTATAAAAATTTGGGTAGGTTAAATATGTATAAAAGAATTTTAATGGTTTCCGAAATAAACGAACGAGTAAACCGACTCGTTTTAGTCTTTGTTGTATAAAAAGAATATTAAAACAAGTTAAAATAAATAAATAAAATAAATAAAATAAAAACAGAAGCAAAAAGTTTGGGCCGAAGGCCAACCGGAATCGAACCCGCGACCTCTGCCTTAAACACACACACGCATAACCAGCCGGGCTACTGCCCATCGCTGGTTATGTGTGTATCAGTTTATTTAAATACACAAAGGCAAATCAGGTCGTTGGTCCTCGGCAACCGGCAAACCGTGTCCGAGGACACTTGGTTTGCCCGGTAACTCACGGGCGATGGTCGTGTTTTCGATTGGAATTGCTTACCAGGTGATAACAGAAGGTAATGAAATCGATTTGAGGCTCGAACCTAGTCGCGAAAGGTCTGGTCGGCAGTATTCTTTTTCCGAAAAAATGTCCAGAATGGGAATCGAACTTCTGGATGAAATTTGCCTCTGAAACCTTGGTCACAGCTTCACTCAGGGACGACGAATGTGATGTTGTCTTCAATTTGAGGTGAGAGTGGGTGGAAGAGGGGTAGCGAGCTCGTGCAGGTCCGACTATGGCTATTTATAGCCGAGCTCGTTTCTTATGACAAAACGTGCAATTGGGCACGTCCCGACACTCGTCTGGACGAGACGAAGCTAACAAGCTATCAAACACGCGTGGAGGTTGACTGTCGGGCTTGAATTCGGGCGTGGGTTCTCGGCCACCAACAGGATCAGACGATCCGTATGTTGGGGAGACCAATTGATCGGGGCCTTTTGTTCGCGTGGGAGAGACGAGGCCAGAGCTGCCTTTAGCAGCTGTCGAGGTGCAGGGAACAGCCCTGTCGAGGTGTCGCCGGAAAATGCCTCGGACCGCCGGACAAACGTAGGGGATAACCGGAATTGCGATTTGGGTTTTGGCAGATTTAGTCCCTGTAGTTTGGTTTTGGTTTAATCTAGTCCGTGGAATAAATACGGATGAAACCTTATGGTTTGATTTGTACAGAAATAGTCCCTTGACTGATTTTTGTTTAAAACCCTTTAGTTTGATAAATTCCAAAACAGCCCCTCAACTTTTATAAAAATTAATTTCTTTAATTTCTTTTAATTTCAAATATATTTTATAAACTTATTTTATTATTATTATTATAAATAATTTTTTTTATAAAAGTTATTTATCTTATTTAAACAGGTTATTTTATTAAATATGCAACTTTTAAATTTAGATTTTTATATAAAATTTTATATAAGTTTTAAAACTTATAAAATTTTAATTAATTTAAATCCGTAAAATAAAAATACCTATTTGTATAAAACTAAATAAAACACTTGTATTTTATTTAATTTGAGAATGATTACACGATAATTATATTACAAGTGCGCGAATAAAAAATCCGAAACGTCACAGTCTCCCCATGTTAAAAGAATTTCGCCCCGAAATTCAACTAGTGAAGGCTATGAAAAGAGATGTGGATACTTGGTCTTCATTTGGTCTTCACGTTCCCAAGTGAACTCGGGTCCACGTTTAGACTTCCAACGGACCTTGACAATGGGGATGCGGCTACGCTTGAGTTTCTTGACTTCTCGGTCCATGATTTCCACGGGTTTCTCAACAAAGTGCATTTTCTCATCAATACGCACTTCGTCAAGAGGGATGTGGAGATTCTCGTCGGCTAGACACTTTTGCAAATTAGATACATGAAAGGTCGGATGAACGTTGTTAAGTTCTGAAGGAAGATCGAGTTTGTAGGCCACTTTTCCTACCCTCTCGAGTATCTTGAATGGACCCACATATCGAGGTGCAAGTTTTCCTTTCTTTCCAAATTGGACTACGCCCTTCCAAGGTGATACCTTTAGGAGAACCATATCTCCAACTTGAAATTCCAAGGGTTTTCGTCGCTTATCAGCATAGCTCTTTTGCCGACTCCTTGCCACCCGAATGTTGTCACGGATAAGAGAGATTTTATCGGTGGTCTCTTGGATAAGCTCGGGACCGGTGATTTGTGTTTCACCAATTTCGTTCCAACAAATCGGTGAACGACATTTCCGTCCATAAAGAGCTTCAAACGGTGCCATGTTAATACTTGTGTGGTAGCTGTTGTTGTAGGAAAATTCGATCAGTGGTAGGTGAGAATCCCAATTGCCACCAAAGTCAATGACACAAGCTCTAAGCATGTCCTCGAGAGTTTGGATTGTTCGTTCGGTTTGTCCATCAGTTTGAGGATGATAAGCCGTACTTAAATCCAAACGAGTACCAAGCGCAGATTGTAATGATTGCCAAAATCGGGAAGTAAAACGCGAATCACGATCGGAGATGATGTTCAAAGGGATTCCGTGACGACTTACGATCTCATCAATGTAGATCCGAGCCAATTTCTCGACTCGATAGTCCTCACGAATAGGCAAGAAATGAGCAGACTTTGTAAGTCGGTCGATAATAACCCAGATACTATCGTGCCCAGTAGAAGTGCGTGGAAGTTTGGTGATGAAGTCCATAGCGAGGTTCTCCCACTTCCACATGGGAATTTCAGGTTGTTCGAGGAGTCCGGAAGGCTTCTGGTGTTCGGCCTTCCTTTTTCATGTCGGGCCACCAATATTGCTGACGAAGACCCATGTACATCTTATCAGCTCCGGGATGTACCGAATATCGAGTTTTGTGGGACTCGTTCATCAAAAATATACGAAGGTCGTCGCGATCGGGAACCCAGATACGGTCCAAGTAATACAATAGACCGTTGGCTTTGGTTTCTAGCAAGAGTTCTACACCACATGCCATCTCTTGATACATGTTTCCCTCGGTAACCGAGGTGTGTTGTGCTTGGAGAATACGGGCTTGGATATCGTTATGAATACAAAAACTATGAAGCATGCTACGTTCTTTACGACTCAAGGCGTCGGCTACAACATTTGCTTTGCCGGGGTGGTAGCGAATCTCGCAGTCGTAGTCATTAAGAAGTTCAACCCATCGTCGTTGCCTCATATTTCTTTTTGATTGAAAATATGTTGGAGACTTTTGTGGTCGGTGAAAACCACGCATTTGGTGCCATAAAGATAGTGTCTCCAAATTTTCAAGGCGAAAACGACAGCACCAAGCTCGAGATCATGGGTCGTATAGTTCTTCTCATGGATTTTGAGCTGACGTGATGCGTATGCAATTACTTGGCCACGTTGCATTAGAACACAACCAAGACCTTGGTTGGATGCATCACAATAAACGACAAAGTCTTCATTACCACTAGGAAGAGTTAGAATAGGAGCATTGCAGAGCTTGTGCTTGAGAGTTTGAAAAGCTTCCTCTTGCTTGGGTCCCCACTCGTAAGATTTACCTTTATGAGTCAAGGCAGTGAGAGGAACCGCAATCTTGGAGAAATTTGAGATGAAGCGACGATAGTAACCTGCTAGTCCAAGGAATGAACGAATCTCGGTAGGAGTCTTAGGAGTACTCCAATTCTTTACCGCCTCGATCTTTGTCGGGTCCACATGAATTCCCTTATCGTTGACTATGTGTCCCAAAAATTGAACTTCTTTTAGCCAGAATTCACACTTGGAGAACTTGGCGTATAGTTGTTCTTTCTTCAAGAGTTCCAAAATCAAACGAAGATGTTGTTCATGCTCCGCTTTCGTTTTAGAATAGATGAGAATGTCATCAATGAAAACGATCACGAACTTGTCCAAATAAGGTTTGCATACACGGTTCATGAGGTCCATGAAGACCGCAGGTGCATTAGTCAAACCGAAGGGCATGACCATGAACTCGTAGTGACCATATCTAGTCCGAAAGGCAGTCTTCGAAATGTCTTCATCGAGAACATGAAGTTGATGGTATCCGGAACGGAGGTCAATCTTGGAGAAACATGATGAACCTTGAAGCTGATCGAAAAGATCGTCGATACGGGGTAAAGGATAACGGTTCTTAATTGTAAGCTTGTTGAGTTCACGATAATCGATGCACATTCAAAACGATCCATCCTTTTTCTTTACGAACAGCACGGGAGCACCCCAAGGTGAATGGCTCAGACGGATGAATCCTTTGGATGAGAGTTCTTGTAATTGACTTGCGAGCTCTTGCATCTCGGAAGGTGCAAGACGGTAGGGAGCTTTTGCCATAGGAGTTGCTCCGGGCACAAGGTCAATACGAAACTCTACTTGTCTAGGAGGAGGAAGGCCGGGTAAATCCTCGGGGAATACTTCGGGAAAATCTCGAATGATCGGAATATCTTGCAATTTCTTACCCTTGTCTTTCGTGTCAACTACGTGGGCCAAGAAGGCAACGTACTTTTTCCGCAAGTACATTTGTGCCAATGTGCAAGACATGAGTTGAAGACCACGACACGGTTTTTCACCGAACATAACTAACGTGTCGCCCGAAGGGAGAGGTATACGAATGCACTTTTCGTAGCAAATAACCTCGGCATGGTGCTTGGATAGCCAGTCTATGCCAATTATAACATCGAAGCTTCCCAATTGCATTGGAAGGAGATCAACAGATAATTCATGATTATTAAGCTCGAGATTGTAGTTGCGGATAACAGAATTTATAGTAACAGATTTTCCGTTTGCTATCTCCACGGAATAAGAATTGTCAAGTTTCGTTCTTTGTTTAGCAAGTCGAGATTCAAAGGTAAGAGACACAAAACTCATATCGGCACCGGTATCAAATAAAATGGATGCATAATGATTGTTTACGAGAAACGTACCGTTTATCACGTCGTTGTTTGCTTGAGCCTCATTAGCGTTTATATTAAACGCTCGTCCTTGAGGACCACCTTGATGATGAAGTTTTGGGCATCGGTCACGGAAAAGGTTTGGGTCTCCACATTCATAACATGCCCTACCATTGAGAGGTGCCGGATAGATTGGACGGTTGGCTGGAGTAGCTTGATGGACGGGAGGACGGGTACGGCAAGTAGTGACCACGTGTCCATATCATCCGCATCTTGAGCACAATCGACATGGTGAGTTGGCAAGATGATGGTACTTGCAGGTCTGGCATTGGGGATTCGGGCCCAGATAAGGTTTCGGGTTTTGACCCAAAGGGGTCACTTGAATAGCAGGTACAGCGGGAGTTACGGCTGCGAAGTTTCGACCCTTTCGTTTCTTGTTGTGGTTAGAAGACTCGGGTTTTACATCTTTGACGGCCGCAAGAGTGGAGACAACCTTCTTGGAACCCTTTCTTGTTAAGGTTCCAGCTTTGACATGGTTGTCGGATAGTGTAGCGGATAGACGGATAGCAGCTTCAAGTGTAGGAGGATTGCTTCCTAACACAGCATCTTGAATTTGCATAGGCAGCCCGCCTATGTATTTTTCAATTTCGCGAGCAAGGGGAGTGATCATATGAGGCACCAATAGGCTCATCTCTTGAAATCGGGTGGTGTAAGCCAGATTATCCCCGCTGTCTTGGGCAAGATCCCAAAACTCAGTCTCGAGCTTCCTCATTTCATTCCGAGGACAGAATTCATCAGTCATGGTTTTCTTCAGATCATCCCATGATAAAGATGTAGCAACCTCAACACCACGAGTGCGTTTCTCACCGTTCCACCAGGTGAGGGCTCTCTTTTGAAGTACACTTGTGGCATAGCGAACCCGAAGATTATCGGGACAGTCACTGTTTAGGAATGTGCTTTCCATGCTTTCAAACCATTGCAGTAGGCCGGTAGCACCTTCATCCTGAAGAATTTTGTAGGATTGCATGAGTTAAAGTGCTTAAACGTGCATTGAGGCGGGTTGGTACCACCGTTTCCTTGGATGTTGTGAGACCCGTCACTGTTGTTATTGGCTTGGGTCATTTACCCCACCAGCTGGGCAAGAAGAGTAGCAAGATCCGGGTTGGAAGTGCTAGAGTTTGCACGTCGAGAAGGCATTCTAACACCATAAGAAAAGACAATGATATTTTAGATAAGATGGATATATATGAGTCATAGTGGGAAATAATGTAAGCAGAAAAGCGGGTTTCATCATGACGCGTGCTAGTGCATGTGTATTTATTCAAAGTTAATGGGGGAAACTAAGCCATCTATTCCGGGTAGAACGTGATGTTATAGATCATTATTCGCGTAGTAGGAATTGCCGGGACTTGCATGCACTACAAATCGTTATTACGTGTGCACCCGTAATAATGATTTGCTTTGCATGTTCGTCTAGTTCTTCCTATCTTTCTATAATGTCCCCAAATTTTGAGTTTAAGTTCGGATCGTATCCTTGCGAATACATTGACTTATCAACGTTAAATAATTCCTCAAAACTTTCAAGGAGACATGCTTTAGCCTATAGGTAAACACTCACTTCAAGAATTCCCAGGAAAGCATACGGGTCCGTTTATTTGGATTTATACGAAATGCTTTCCTAGACAGAAAACCCAATGTACAGGTGTCACCCTTCCAGATTGCACGTGTCCTTTACTGGTTTAAAGAAATTAAGTCATTGACGAGATTTTCAAGATTTTTATAGACTTGGGAGTCTATGAGTATAAAATGTGTAGGAATGTTGCAATTAATATGGATTAGGAAAGAGTATGGATAAGGATGGATAGTGTATTTGTTTGCATAAGTTTGTTTGTCAAATGTGTATGTAAAGTATGTATCATGTATTTAAAGCCTTGTATGTATGTGTATAAGTCTCATGTATTAGACTCGAGAAAAATTCAAATAATACCTAACTACAAATAATTCACATAGCAATTAATCATTTAGCACATAACACATAAAAGGGAGTCCTAGGGTTATAGTCTAGGTCATTGTGTCTAATAACCTAATTCCCTATAACCAAGGCTCTGATACCAATCTGTCATACCCCGACCGATGGCGGAATCATCGAGGCGGACAATGAAATGATTGTTCAAAAGCACATGATAACTAAAATGTTGCATAATTCATTAATTAAATTTAAAGACAACAAAGATCCAAATACAATACATTTCAAATAACCTAGTCTAGTTCAAAACATTGATTTATTTAACTAGGTCCATAGTTCTTAAGTGGAGGAATCTTCAGCAAACAATCACATATCCAAACCTGAAACATTATTTAAATCAAGTGTCAACTAAAAAGTTGGTGAATACATAGGTTTTGTAGTTCCGATAAATAAAAAAAAACGTTATGCAACTCATTGTTTATCTTGTTAAACATAACATATATGGTGTATCATTTGTCTAATCACAATTCAAACCTTGATTGACGCGCTTGAACATAGCACAACAGCTAAGTCCGGTATGTTTGAATATAGTTACCCACTATATCCGATATGTTTGAATATAACACGCGGCTATATCCGAGTATGCAGTAATAAACACCCTACCCGGGTGGGCTGGTCAGGCACAATAGATCTATTAATATTACTGTTGGTTTTCTTGTGTGTAAAGTAAATGTATGTACACCCAAGATAATAAGCATATAGTCCACATGTATAACACGTATAAACAAAGTGAGTAGCATGTATAATGTTTCACCCCAAAATGCGTAAAAATGTAAAATAGGGGCTATGTAGCTCACTTGGCTAGCGGATATGATAATCCACGAGTGCGGGTGATAAGGACGTTGAAACCTAAGCGTGTTGGAACCCTATGTGGATAAATAGGTATTATTGTATGTTTGTATGTGCGTATTCGTATTTAAATGTATATAGGTTTTATAATAATATTCCTTAATATTTATTTGTATAAAATATGGTAGGAAAATGATAATGGTTTTGTAAAACTTTAACTTATAAATATATATATATATATATATATATATTGTTAAAATATTACATTTTTAAATAAGTAGTTATTATGTATTTATAAAAGTTTCTATTTATTTATTTATTTTTTTATCATTATTTATATATATTATTTGTAAGTTAAAACTATTTTAACAAATTTATAAAAATATAGTGTTTATTATTTTATAAAAATTTGGGTAGGTTAAATATGTATAAAAGAATTTTAATGGTTTCCGAAATAAACGAACGAGTAAACCGACTCGTTTTAGTCTTTGTTGTATAAAAAGAATATTAAAACAAGTTAAAATAAATAAATAAAATAAATAAAATAAAAACAGAAGCAAAAAGTTTGGGCCGAAGGCCAACCGGAATCGAACCCGCGACCTCTGCCTTAAACACACACACGCATAACCAGCCGGGCTACTGCCCATCGCTGGTTATGTGTGTATCAGTTTATTTAAATACACAAAGGCAAATCAGGTCGTTGGTCCTCGGCAACCGGCAAACCGTGTCCAAGGACACTTGGTTTGCCCGGTAACTCACGGGCGATGGTCGTGTTTTCGATTGGAATTGCTTACCAGGTGATAACAGAAGGTAATGAAATCGATTTGAGGCTCGAACCTAGTCGCGAAAGGTCTGGTCGGCAGTATTCTTTTTCCGAAAAAATGTCCAGAATGGGAATCGAACTTCTGGATGAAATTTGCCTCTGAAACCTTGGTCACAGCTTCACTCAGGGACGACGAATGTGATGTTGTCTTCAATTTGAGGTGAGAGTGGGTGGAAGAGGGGTAGCGAGCTCGTGCAGGTCCGACTATAGCTATTTATAGCCGAGCTCGTTTCTTATGACAAAACGTGCAATTGGGCACGTCCCGACACTCGTCTGGACGAGACGAAGCTAACAAGCTATCAAACACGCGTGGAGGTTGACTGTCGGGCTTGAATTCGGGCGTGGGTTCTCGGCCACCAACAGGATCAGACGATCCGTATGTTGGGGAGACCAATTGATCGGGGCCTTTTGTTAGCGTGGGAGAGACGAGGCCAGAGCTGCCTTTAGCAGCTGTCGAGGTGCAGGGAACAGCCCTGTCGAGGTGTCGCCGGAAAATGCCTCGGACCGCCGGACAAACGTAGGGGATAACCGGAATTGCGATTTGGGTTTTGGCAGATTTAGTCCCTGTAGTTTGGTTTTGGTTTAATCTAGTCCTTGGAATAAATACAGATGAAACCTTATGGTTTGATTTGTACAGAAATAGTCCCTTGACTGATTTTTGTTTAAAACCCTTTAGTTTGATAAATTCCAAAACAGCCCCTCAACTTTTATAAAAATTAATTTCTTTAATTTCTTTTATTTTTCAAATATATTTTATAAACTTATTTTATTATTATTATTATTATAAATAATTTTTTTATAAAAGTTATTTATCTTATTTAAACAGGTTACTTTATTAAATATGCAACTTTTAAATTTAGATTTTTATATAAAATTTTATATAAGTTTTAAAACTTATAAAATTTTAATTAATTTAAATCCGTAAAATAAAAATACGTATTTGTATAAAACTAAATAAAACACTTGTATTTTATTTAATTTGAGAATAAGTACACGATAATTATAATACAAGTGCGCGAATGAAAAATCTGAAACGTCACACCAACCCCAACTCAAAGATCAGTCTGTCCTACGATCATTTAAGGTGTGTTTTAGGGTTTCAATTTATTATTGAAAATTATAAGTTAGGATGGGATTGTTAATTAGCAGGCTTTTGAAGAAGCATAGCTTCCTAATTGTTCTTTTTGTAACGATTTCTAAATGTGTTTTCGTTTGATGTTTTAATCATGTTTAAATCTGTTTATTTTCGATATGTTTGGGGATAATACATATCTACATGACATTACCAAAATATATCACTATCGTGAAGTATTTGTATCTTTTTATTGCTAATAAAGGTTGTTTCTTCATGCCCGTGTTCTTACAACAGGTGTAGTAGAAACCAAGTTCAGGTAAAGTTTGTTTCCAAGGAAAAGTATTTTTCTTCTTACTTTCCAATTGCTTATGTTTTCTGTTCTCAAGAATTAGATTTTTTTTTTGATAATTAGGTTCCATTTTTTATACTGTTTTTCTCTATTCCCAATTCTATAATTTGTGGGTCCCATATATATTTCACTTCAAATCAAGTAAACAGGCCCCATTAATTTCTTCACGATCATGAAAATAAAACAGGGCTATCTATTTTTTTTTGCCTTAATTTGTTGATTGGATTATGGTAAACCCACTTATAATGTTTGCCTGCTTGAAGCCCTGTTAGGAAAAACAAAAAAAGTGGTGAAGTATATAGGCTTTATGATGTTGGAGGCCAAAGAAATGAGCCAAGAAAATGGATTCATTTATTTGACGGTCTAACAACCGCCATATTTTGTGCTGTAATTAGCGAGTAAGATTATTTATACCATATGCATTTGATTAATATTTAACAGCTTACAACTCTAAACATTAATGTGAATTGATCTATTTTAACTGTTTTCCAGGTATGATCAAACCTTATCTGAAGATGAAAATAAGAACCGGATTATGGAGACGAAAGAACTCTTTTAATGGGTCCTAAAACAAAAATGTTTTGAGGTTAAAAATGTTATGTTTCTTGGTTCATAAATTGTTTGTATAATGTTTTTATTATAAATAATATTCATCACTTGTGTTTTTTGGCATATCCATAAAACATCCTTCATGCTGTTTCTAAGCAAGTTTGACATTTTTAAGAAAATTTTTTTAAAAGTAAGTGGTAGTTTGGAAGTTTATAACTAATTTCTCAAATTATATCTGCATCTTTTAGTCTAAGATTATAGAGTTGATTTCTTAGGTCGCCCTAAATGTATGAGAGTGGTTCAAAGATTATCAACCCGTTTCAACAGGAAAGCTAGAAGTTGAGCATGCATACGAGTAAGCTTTTGTTTTAATAATAATAAACTAAAAAGGGTAATTTTTGGCTACGGGTTAAGCTTTTTGTTTTTTTTTCTATGGGCCGAAAATGGTTGGTTTGATCTGCAGTGTTTTTTATTCAATAATTTTCAGTTCTTTTTTTTCCTGAATAACAAGTGTGTTTTTTTTCTAAATCTTGGTCGGTTGGTGTTTGCTGCTTGATATTCTTCATGATAGTGATATATTTTGGTGTTTGCTCAAAATGGATGTTGGTCAAAGATGGATTGCGTGTTTGTGGGAAAATTATTCCTTGAATATTGCAATCTTTTTGGTAAGTGATAATTATGGTGTTTGCGTGTAACGGGTCAAAGCATGAGATGTCACTATTAATATTGCATTAAGTTTGCATGTAACTTACAGTGGAACCTCCTTATTGTCTATTACCAGAATTTTTATTTTTTTAATAAATAACTAATGTGTCTTAAGAAAAATATTTTGTTTCATTAATAATCTATATCTCTTAAGAAACTTATTTAGGAGGTTTTATGCATTGAAAATACAGTTTGCGCCACTTCAATCCGTTTAACCTTCAAATTGTGATCCACCACTCTCTCCATTATCTCTAATGGGTCAAATGAGTAAACTATTTAATAAAATTTGCTAAAAACAAAATAGGCCAAATGTGTAGGAAGTCATCCAAATAATATTTAACTCATTAATTATTTATTGATTTTTTTTAAACAGACAAAAGTTCAACCTAAGCCGTTGACCTGCTAAAAATGTCAGTTTAGAGTCGAACCCATTTTGACCGGTTTCCAAATCCACCTGTTTTGCCACCTCTAATTCTTTGGTTATTACTTGTGTACCTATGGTTTCAAAGCTAAAATTTTCGCCTTGTGTATATTCTTTATGGCAGTGGATCAGAAAGTGGTCAAATGTTATCCGGAGTTGGGTTTATGTTGCTAATTATGATGGTGGTATCAAGTGCATTACAAGCTGGTGCAACTACTATCAAGGTAATACAAGGAACAATGTTCTTATTTCAGGAAAAAAATTTAAAATTAACTGAACCATGTTATTTTGAGTGAACAGGAATATGTTTCTATTGATGCTTTAATCGAAGCGATTTAAGAGGTATGCATGCTTTGTTCGACTTTCAACCTATTACCTATTTGACCCGTTCATTTCTAAAAATTATAATATGACCGGATAAAATGTAACCCAAATGGACAGAGGTTGTATGCATTAAAAGCACACTTTAATCGACTTTTGACCTATTTCCCATTTGACCCGTTCCCTTACTTAATATTTTGAAGTGGCCCATTTCAGATAAAGTGTAACCCAAACGATTTATACGTTAATTTTAGTTTGTATTTATCGTCTCAACATGTAGGCTTTTTCCGTGCTTCTGATTCTTCCATTCTTATCAAATTTGAAGGGCATACCTTTTCATGAGCTTCATTCATACATAAAGAGTGTTGCTGGTTGCTTTCTCAATGTCGGCCCAGTTCATATGGTAATATTCTAAAATTTTAGACCTAATAAGTGCTAGCATTAAACTCATGTGTCTCATTCTCATGACATAAAGGTATAATTTTTTTCTTAACTATTTTGTTCCAGCCTTTGGGAATTGCATTGCTTGGTTATTATGTAGTTTACATTTAACTTTTGATGTAATCTGATTAGTTAGGGAAAGTTGTTTGATATATTTGATGTCAATTCATTTGGTTTCGGGTTCCAGTACTTCTTAGAGGGTGTTTGGGAGTGTGGTGGGAAAGTGCTTATTGACTTATTAGCTTTTCAAAAAGCCAATAAGTCAATAAGTCATTCTCAAATGCCAAGAAATCCTGGCTTTCGAAAATGACTTATTGACTTATTAGCTTTTCAAAAAGCCAATAAGTGAATAAATCATTTCCAAAAGCACATCCAAACACCCCCTTAAACGTCATCCAGAACAACCAAGATGTGCCAAATCAGGTTCAAGTAAAAAAAAGGTAGTTTTTACTTTTTAGTGTGGGTCTAGTTGACCTGCAATCATGATTTATCCATTATGTAAGGCTTCCTTTCAAAGAATTAACGTGTTAAATGAGTACAAGAAATTTATCATTACATAATAAAGCAGATAAGAGGTATGCATTAAAAACATACTTTAGTCGACTTTCAACCTATTACCCATTTGACCCGTTCCTTTCTAAAAATTATTATATGAACAGATAAAATGTAACCTAAATCGACCCATTTTAAGATAATAATGGGTCGAAGTTACCACCTCTACATCATCCTTTCATCTTGTCATCGTTCTATATATGTAAAGTGAATTATTATTTTGTTTATGAAATTGTATTAGACACTTATGAATGATATATGTTTATTTTCATCAACCGTGTATTACATGGTTACTAACCATAAAATAAAATTATATTGTCAAAAATCGGATACCCGAATTATTTGATTTTTTTCCAAAATTTATATCCGAATCCGAAAATTCAGATATCCGACTTGGCTTGAAAATTTTAACGAGCTAAAAAGTTAAGCTCGAGGTCGGCTCTTGAAAAGTTTGGTCCAGCTCGTGGCTCGTCAAGCCAACTCGTTTATTTTTTATTTTTTGCACATACTGATATATAAAAGACAAAAGAAAAATAGTTTCAATATAGACAACCCAAAACCGGAAGGGGAGAGACGAAAAGTAATTTTAACCTATTTACTTATGAGTGTGTCGATTCAGGTTATTTTTTTCTCTAACGATCAAACGGATAAAATTGAAAGGTTTTCTTAAAAGGAAACGGGTCAAATGGGTCAATCATGTCAAAGTCTCTCAAACTGTATTTTTTAATGCATAAAACCTTCTATATCATTTATCTGGAAAATAATATTTTTATTGAAATAGTATTATTCTGATAATTGTATATGGCACACTAATTAGTTGTTAAGTATGTAAAAGTTATGGACAAAAAGTGTTTTGGATCAACCTAAGGCGGTGCACGGCGGTGGTTTTCGGGGGCTGTCGAGGGTCGGGACGGGACTGTTGGTGTTGTTGTTACGGGAGGGAAAGGTGTGTGAGGGTGTCGGGCCTGAGGAGGTGGTTACAGTGCCTGTGGTGGAGGTCACGGTGGTGATGTCGTTGGTTTGTGGTGGAGTCGGAAGACAAGGGAGGTGGCGTGGGTGGTTGATGCTTGGTGTGGTGATGGTGGAGGGCTGTCGTGAGGGAGAGAGCAAGGAGGGTGGTCGGTGTTGCTGTTTTCTTGTGAAGCCGAGAAGGGAGGCAAGAGGTGGGGTGATGGTTTCGGGTAGGAGAGAGCCGAGAGAGTTGAGTGTGCAAAGCGTGTTGTAGGTGTGGGTTATGAGTGGTGTTAGCATGCATATTTATAGGGTGAAATGGGGTTAAGGACCCATGGTTCTTGTGTAGGGAAGGAGCCTTAGTGTCTCTTGTTGGGAGGCAAGGGGACAAGACCAATTGCATGCTTAACTTGGTTTGGCGGCTAGGAAGTAGGAAGGGTGGCGCACGGGTAGAGGGGAAATAGGCACGTGGGGATAGGGGGTAGGGTGTAGTGTGGTGGTGTGATACCCGCTTGTTACTAATCGGTATAATACCCGGGTGTCGGTAGTTTCATTTGTTGTGTGTCGGGTTTGAGTCGGGTAGTAGTTCGGGTATAGTATGTGTTCAACATTTATGAAACTTTATAGTTTAAATCAACAGGTATTCTTTACCTCGTCCATATATATATATAATATACATATAAAAAAGGAACATTTTTAATTATTTTTTGTCTATCACCAACGCGATATGTGGGTTGCCGTATTCTGGAAATTTCTAATATTTCCCGTGTATTTGTGTTTGGGTTGGACTCTACTGGACTGGGTTAGACCTAATTCATTTAAAATTAATATAGCATGCATAATTTAGTGTGGTAATACTCAGATAATGACGTGGTAAATTACCAGTTGTTACATTATCCCCAAGTTAGAAGAATTTCGTCTCGAAATTGAGTTGGTGTTGTCTGCCACTGATGTATTGTTGAACAACTGGGGATACTTAAGTTTCATCTGATCTTTGTGTATCCAGGTGAATTCTGATTCTCGTTTAGAGTTCCATCAGAGTTTCACTATGGGGATGTGACCTCGTTTCAGTTTCTTGATTTCTCGATCCATGATCTCTACTGGTTGTTCCACTAAGTGGAGTTTGTTGTTGATGTGAATCTCCTTAGGTGGTATAACAAGGGTTTATTCTAATAAGCACTTCACATGGAATGTGTCGTGTACACTACTGAGTTGTTGGGGTGGCTTAAATTGGTAAGCCACAGGACCTATTCTAAGGGTTTGATGTATCGGGGATTGAGTTTACCTCGTTTCCCAAATCTAATGACCCCTATCCAAGGCGAGACTTTTAATAGTACGTTGTCTCCAACTTGTAATTCTCAGGGTTTGCGTTCTTACTTCTGAAATTCGTGTTTCTAATACATTAATTCCCATAATGCCTTAAGAGCTATTATTGACTTCATTGTAATTGTGGAACTAGTCGTTGAAGTGAATTTCCTTTAGTAGTATAGGTAACGAGTCTTTAGACAACCGTTCCTTGCACTATTCACAAACTATGTTATGCAAGCTACCGAGTTTCCTGAGGTAACTTGAGTTAATACGCCATGAAACTGATTCTGTCCAGAATCTTAGATATTCCAATGTATCTTAGGGCGAGTTTCTCATTCTTTCTAAAGTGACTGTACTTTTTTTTGATGATGTCTTATGACAGAACCCTGTCATCAATCTGAAGTTACAGAGGTTTCCCTATGGTAGTCAGTGTGATCTATCTAACTACCTTAACCCGTATCTCATACTCCAGGAGTTTCATAAACCAACTCTTAAGTGGTTTCTGGGCTGTGAAGTTGGCTATTTCTAACTTAGTTCGTCATGTGAGGATTGACGTTTTCGTCTATATGACTCCGCATCGTGCGCAATTTGCTATTACATGATATTCAATTTTGTGGTGATTGAGCATTTTCGTTCCATTTAGGATTATTTTTATAAGTCCTATGCGTATGCTAAACGGTTCGAATCATTCCTTCTCTCTGACCATTTGTCAAATAATATTTAGAGATGTTCACTCACAAGTGTGTTCTTATGGCTTTCCTTCATCTTCTGGTAGTAAGATGTTTATCATTATCAGAGATAATGATCATGTACATTAGGTCTAGTTAATACCTTTACATACAGTCTAGTCGACTCTCTTAGTTTGAAATCTTTCATGTAAGACGATAGTATACCGACTTATGGTTAATCGATTCATGATAACCCACATGGTTTCTGATGTTTTGATGTGCCTTCAGCATTGAATATGCAAATCTCGATGTATAAAGCAATTCATTTCTTTATACTTAATAGAATTCCTTAAAGTCTTTCTATATTTCATCCGTTCCTACAGGTACGGAGTACTTAGACTCGAGCTATAACCAAACTTGATTTTTCTATAATGCTTGTGTCATGAATCCCTATCTTGATCTTGAGTTAGAGAACTTGAGTACTTAAGTTCCCATTTTGATTCTTCTTCACCAAAAATCCATTCTTAGTATCCTTTGTTGTTCCTTATGTGCATTCATCCTTTAGGACTAACATATCTAACGCGTGTCATTTGATGGTGTTTGACTATTTCCCTAACTACTTAATGCGATTTTATTCCAGATGATAATGAATTTCCCATTCATATTTATGTAACACTTTTCCTTTTCTACTCTGATGCGTAATGAGTACTTCCTACTTGGGGCTATATCGGAGACCCTCGTGGTCGGTGATAATGAGGATTTCAACAATGTCCCTACATCTTGAGTCTACATGATTATGGTTCTGGAATTTTCAAACTAGAGATAGTGTTGTTCTCTTCATGACTTTATAGTTTAAATCAACAGGTATTCTTTACCTCATCCATATATATATATATATAATACATATAAAAAAGAACGTTTTTAATTATTTTTGGTCTATCACCAACGCGATATGTGGGTTGCCATTATCTGAAAATTTCTAATATTTCCTGTGTATTTGTGTGTGGGTTGGACTCTACTGGATTGGGCTAGACCTAATTAATTTAAAATTAGTCTAGCATGCATAATTTAGTGTGGTAATACCCAGATAATGACGTGGTAAATTACCAGTTGTTACAAACAGGTCAAAAGGGTAAAACCGAATATCCTCCTTCTCTACATATGAAAACTAGAGGGTCATTTTTGACCCATTATGTGAAAATGTGTCAATTTGGGTTATGTTCCATTATCAACAAGTCAAAAGGATAAAACTAGAAAATTTATCAAATGAATAAAAAAATTGTTTCTCCAGACAACATTTGAATCAAAAGATACTTACTTGAGAGTCATTTGTTACCAAGAAGAAAATGGAAAGCTTGAGAGTACTAAAGATTATGCAGCAAGATTAACGCAACATATGAAACTGTACGAGACTATAATTCTGGTTTTCTCTATAACAGTTGATCATTTTTATTATAAGTATAAATTTATTTATATTGACTGCTTAAATTAATAAAATCTATTTTTTAATTTAATTTTTTAGACTTAAATTAATAGTATCCGAAATCTGCATGGAATTGAAAAGGGTTGGAAATGACTTGCTAGGTTTTTAAATACTATGTCGACAGATATATATACACCTTAGTGACACTTGAGTCGTTCCTTATATCATGACTTATTTTAGATCTTTGCATATGCTTATATATTATTTGTAAATATGGCAAATTCGACTAATTTTCTTATGAATGAGGCGATTTGAATTATGTTTTATCTTTAGTGGGTCAAACGGTTAAAATTTAATAAACGTAGTCTAAAATGTGAAGGCAAACCGGTTTAAAGTCGCCTAAAATTCATGCAAAAAATTATTTACAGTTGATTATATTATAATTAGAATAATATAACATTTTAGTCATATTTAATACATTTAACTATAACTAATAAACAAGTAACTGACGCCACTTGTCACATTCTATGAGCATAAATTTTTTTTTCCACTTATTTTTTTCTCAATTGTTTAATATTTTCTTTATTAATATTTCGTTTATTTATTATTTCCTCTCTCAACTATTTATTTTATTTTATTTCACTCATTACTAACTATTTAACATTTCATTTATTCAACCGTGTAATATATGTATAATATTTTTTCTGCACCTTTATTCCAATAATTAATTTGACACCTTTAGACAAACTAATTCTATTCAAGTTTCAAAGAAGACAATTTTCACTCTCTGTTTGTTTTGTCATGACAATAATTAAGAATCACTATCAATGGTTGTTTTGTTCTTGAGACAACCGGTTTTCACACGTAGGCAACTGTAAGTGGCACTTTCCAGAGTTAAAACTTTTAATTTTAGATAGGGATGAAAAAATTACAAATAGAACAATCCAACATTGTATACAAATACATATTTACAGATTTATAAATTACATTCAACATATTTTTTCATTTCATATTATATCATTTAATTAGCCTCCGTGTAATACACATGTTCTAACACTAGTAAAATTAATAAAGTATTTCATTACTCTTAATAGCAAGTGTCGATGATCTTTGTCACCGACACATTCTACCACTCGACTTTTAAAAAACATCAAAACTGTAAGGCCCCAAACCCGGGAGGCCTCACTCGTTGGATTTACTCATTCACAAACAGTTCTTAAACATGAATATCAAATAACGCAGCGGAAAATTTCATTCAAACATAACGTCATCATTGTTCATACATGCGGAAGCGTAAACATTGTTTAAAACATAATTACATAAACAACTCATAACGGGATGCCAGTCTTCATGATCGACCGGGTAACTCTTCTCGCTTGCCAAGCATCACCGTCCATCGTCCATACCTGCCTTAACCTGAATGTGCATACTAAAAAGTCAGCTACGCTGGTGAGTTCTAGCATTTCATAAAAACTTTAACATCAACATTTGCCAAAAACGTATCATTCATTTAGTAAAACCTTTCACAAAAGCATGTAATAATCTAACATCTTTAAAAAGGTTTCGTACCCATATCATCATCAACATCATAATCATAAACACCGTTAAACGGATCGTTCATTAAAACTTTTAACATTCATTTAAGTCATACATTATTATCTAAATCTGTGTTACCCTTCGTTCCGTCATTCAGTATGGTATTGCCCCTAAGGCTTAACTGCACGAAGACCGACAATACCATACATTCCGTCAATTCCCTTTTGGTATTGCCCCCAAGGCTAACTGCGCGAGAACCGACAATACCCATTCAGTTGCCCTTTTGGCTCTCATGTCCATAAACCGACAACTTCCATCGACGGCCATGGCTCACGGCCAATGACACCGTCGGATCATAATTTAACCTTACATAGGGTCACGTTAACCCCTGAGTAACCGTCGTTACTCCCTTACCAGTTGTACAACATCATAACCATTAACTGTGTGATACTTGATAATAAAAAAGTATGTTATATTAGTAATATTTGAATTTTTGGAATAAAACGATTTAAGAGGTTTTTAAAAATACACTTTGGATGACTTTTGACCTGTTTCCTTTTAAGCTATTTTTTATTTTAAATTATTGACCACTATAAATAAAACATAACATGAAGCGACCATTTATAAATAAACAGGGCGAATTTGCCATGTCTAATCCTGCACATGTTTGAGCCTAGTTTTTTCACAGAAAATCTTGAAACTTGTAGGCCGGCAATCTACCGTTCAGGTTTCAAATGTGTTAAGTGCAATAAATCATATTCAAGCAAAAACATTTATCTTGATCTTACTCTAATTGCTGGGGCAAAAGAATATGTTGAAGCTCAACCTTCTCGGACTGAGTTATTTCGGTATGAATATGTTGTATTAAACTGTGTACTCACTTGCATATTATGAGGATTATATTCGATAACATCCTGTGAGTCATATTTTTCCTCTTTGAAACACTATGCTAATATTGGTCTCGTATTTTCATTAGGAGCCCACTAGTTTCATTTTTATATGAACGTGGATGGCGTCAAAATTTCAACCTTAGTGGTTTTCCTGGTCCAGATGAGGAGGTTATTTTGTTTCATATTATTATTATTATTATTATTATTATTATTATTATCATTATTATTATTATTATTATTATTATTATTATGTTTCTATTAGTCTAATTATTTTGCTTCCTTCGTCCCACGAAAATTGCTAACCTTCTAGATCAAATTTCATATTCACCCATTGTCATTGTTATAAATAAAGGGGGCAATTTTGACCTACTTACTTATGAGCGGGTTGATCCGGATTATGTTTTATCTCAGACAGGTCAAACAGATGAAATTAAAAAGTTGTCTTAAAAGGAAACGGGTCAAATGTCAAACATGTCTAAAGTCTCCCAAACTGTATTTTTTAATGAATAAAACTTTCTATGTCATATATCCGGAAAATAATAATATTATTGAAACAATATTATTTTGGTAATCATATTTGAGTATTTGACACACTAATTAGTTATTAAATTTGTAAAAATTATGGACGAGAAGTGTTTTGTATCAAACCAATCCATTGTTGTTATAAATAGAGACGGCAATTTCAACCATTTTACTTCATTGGCTCGATTTAGGTTATGTTTTATCTTTTGGCGTTAACGATAAAATCGAAAAGTTGGCCAAAAGTCTCCCACTAAGTATGTTTGATGCATAAAACCTTCTAAATTGTTTTATTTAAAAAATTAGACTATTATTGAATATAATTTTGGTAATCATATGTATTTAAAATCATAAAAGTCATGGACAAAAAGTGTTTCGGATCAACCCGACCCGACCAATTTAGACCCATACTAAACATTACCCGTTTTGATCCCTTACCCAACCATCCCATTTTGCCACCTCTAGATATAAAGAACCAATGAAATTGATATGTATCCATAAGATCCTCCCATTTGAACATTCTGCAACTATATTAAAGACGTTTGACCAATAGTCAAGTCAGATACTTCTTTTAAACTATATGCTTAGTCAAACACCCGTTTCTTACTCAAATTTATGGTCCTGTAGTTCAATATGGCTCAAGAGTACTTCAAGCCAGCAGAAGGTGGAACTTTAGTAGATGTTAGTTGTGGAAGCGGTTTGTTTTCCCGCAAATTTGCAAAATCGGGGACCTACTCCAAAGTCGTCGCTCTTGATTTTTCGGAAAACATGCTCCGCCAAACTTATGATTTTATAAAAGCAGATGATACAATTTTAAGCTCGTATGTTCTTTTCCGGATCTTTTTCTTAAAAGATTTTCATCATGGTTAACTTATAATGTTCAAAATTACAGCAATCTTGCACTTGTAAGGGCAGATGTTTCCAGGCTTCCATTCCCATCAGGTTCAATTGACGCAGTTCATGCTGGTGCAGCTTTGCATTGTTGGCCATCTCCTTCTAATGCGGTATGTTACCTTTTTACTTTTAGGTTCAATTTTATTAGTTTTTTATATTCACATATGTTTTTATTTATAAATTCAATAGCAACATGATTGTTTTACTTAGGGGTGTCAATTATGACAAGAAAATAATCAGGTTTTAGGTTGTCATATATAACATGTTTAATAAACGAGTGGTGTTCATGTTGACCTGTTTAACCCGTTTAATTAAACGTCCAGTGTTTGGGTTGAAATGTTGAACTCGTTTAATTAAACTAGTCGACCCATCAACCCATTATATTAAACACGTTGACCCGTCAACCCATTTACGATCCGTTTAATCCATTTATTGCAATCCTCCAACCCGTTTAACACGCTTACAACTTGGTTATAACCAGTATGCAACCCGTCAACCCGCTTGACATGTTTAGATGAATGGGTTACACATATTGTATTTGGGTTACATGATTTTAAGTGTCTTCGGGTTAGGGTTAATGTCTTTGTCATGGATAAATATACGGGCTCTATTCAGATTCAACAAATCAACACGCCAACTCGACACTATTGACACCCAAAAGCGTAATTAATCATCATAACTTTCTTGATAATTTTCACATTTTCATCTTAGTTTTCTTGGAATCTGTTCTACAGTTATTCCAATTTATCTGAAACTTTTTGGGTTTATTGAGTTCTGGAATTGATTGGTTTTTCATTTATAGATTGCTGAAATTAATCGCGTGTTGCGAAGTGGTGGTGTGTTTGTTGGTACAACATTTCTACGATCAACGTCATCAACTCCTGCTATACTAAGGCCGTTTGATCGGGTAAATGATTAGTTTTTTTTACCTCTGTTGAATTTTTTTTATCAGCATCTTCTAAAAGTATTTGGGTTGTATTCGGCCATTTTGCATTTTAAGGGCCCCACACCCGTTTCCCGTCATATTAAACGAGTGTGATCTAGTTGTGTATACGAAATAAAATAAAGCCCAGAATTGGTAGAATGGGTGGGTCAGTAGCGGGTCAAAACATATAATGTGTAGGGCAGGTTGGGTTTGCCACAAACACTTATGGTCCAATATTTTTGAATTTTTAATAATAATTGGTGTGTCAAATATATGATTATAAAAAATCATATATTTCAATAATAATATGATTTTTCGAATAACATTGTTTAGATGGTTTTATGCATCCAAAAATACATTTCGGGTGATTTTCGATTAACCCCATATTTCAATTAAATTTAGGGAAAAGTAATCAAGAGAATTAAGTATTTATACAATTTATTTTTCTTTAATTTTGTAAATTTAGTCACATATTTGTTTCATGTTTGACATTTTTGTAATTTTATGAGTCTTTCATATTGTTATGTGGCAGAGGATTGCTGGAAGTTATAACTACTTAACAGAAGAAGAGATTGAAGACTTGGTCAAATCCTGTGGTTTTACAAATTACACATGCAAAGTTCAGCAAGCTTTCATCATGTTTTCTGCACAAAAGCCTTGAATATTTGGTGAAAGCTAATTCTTTCTTTGTACTTGATACCATTCTACAAAGAAAAACTGAAAAGACAATCTAGTAAAAATCTAGAAATGTTTTTTTTTATAGATTTGCTACAAAACTTCAATAGAGTAAACTTTAGTTTCTTTTTTTTCTCAAGTTTGGTTTTTTCAAAATTGCAACAAAAGTTCGATGGGTTTATTTTTTTAGTAAACTATAGGACCTTTTTTTTTATTTTTGCTTCAAAACTTTGGTTTTTTATAAATTTGCTAATATATGATTTTAACCACAATTATGTTGTTCGCTCATAATAGGTTCGGCTCCTCACGGTACCACAACGGTAACGACACTCGCTATAGGCAAGTCTTTTTATAGTGGGTAGAAGCTACAACAAAAATATGAGAATTTTTAGGAGTCAAGAAGTCAGTCATATTTTAAGTTGAAAACCCTGTTTTTAAACGGTGTAAGTTTATATTTAAGTTGCATGTGACTAATCCAAGGTTATTTAACTCATCTAACCTTATAAATATATGATATATTATATAAAATAGTGGGTTGCCCAGCGTAAAGCGTCGGGTATCACCGAGGCTCTTTTGGAGAGCGCAATCTAACGTCTTAAACACTGATTATATGTGAGTATTATTATTATTATAACTATGTAAATATTTAGTAATTATATACTTAAGCATTTAAATAAAATAATACTTAATTTAAATAGTATTTAGTTATAAAAATATAAGTAGCAAATGTAAATTTAAATCTTAATTTTAAGTATTATAAATAAAATAATACTTAATGTAATGAATTAAATAATCTCATGTGTATTAAATAATGGTAATTATTTAGTGTTGAGCTTTAATAGTAAAGATGAGGTTAAATGGTAATTGAACATATTTTATGCATTACTAATGTGTACCTTATGCACAACAATTTGTGTTAGTTGTCTTAAAATTTGTGGTAAATTACAAGCATGTCCTTCTAATATGTATTATATAGTAGTATAGATATAGATATAGATAAGTAAATCTATCAAGTTTTTAGATGTCTGACAAGTTAGTGAAATGTAAAAACTTTCGTTCGTTAACTTTTATTTTAAACGAGATGCACGGCTTTGTTTATTTTTTTTGTCATCGATGCGAGTTTTTTTATTGAACGGTGAGGGTTTCACAAACGTTTTTTTGACTCAAAAGTTTTTTTTATAAATTTGCCACAAAACTTCAATACGGTAAACTTTAGTTTCTTTTTTTTCTCAAGTTTGGTTTTTTATAAAATTGCAACAAAAGTTCGACAGGTTTATTTTTTTAGTAAACTATAGGACCTTTATTTTTGCTTCAAAAGTTTGGTTTTTTTATAAATGTGCTATTATACAATTTTAACCCATTTGATTTTATAATAATTTCGTTTTTTTGTAATAAATTTCGTTCATTAACTTTTTTTAAACGGGATGCACGGCTTTGTTTTTTTTGCTATCCGAGTTTTTTTATTGTATCGTACGCTATAGCAAGTCTGTGTTTCGACGTAAGTTTTATCCCCGTGGATGAGCCGAACCGATAACTACAAAACTCCTGCCACGTAACGTGGGGAAAAAACTAGTTTTAATAATGAATGTTACAACAAGCCTCACCAAGCATTGATGTGGAAAGCCTTCAAAGATTTTAAGATCACTTAAATACTATGACTTGGAAGTAAAGGCTTGTTGTTGACTTGAGAATCAAAATTCACTTTATTTTATTTGCTTTACCCATACATGCTACCTTCGATCCAAATCGACCTTTATCTTCCGCTGCTTGATTATCCTAAACTTTGTTCATCTTTTTGCATGGTCGATCTGTAATAGACCGTACATCGACCATGTGTCTTATGTCCTCAAGTTCTTCAACTTTGATCTTTGTTTGAGTTGACTAGTCTTGACACCGTCAAACTGTTCTGTTCCATTTAAAATACATTCTTTATTTTATATAAATATTCGAAATATATTTGTTCTTGTAGAAGGTTATAACTTATAAACAAACTTTAGTTTCTTGCTAGCATTTCGGTAATTACTCTAGTAAAAACTTCAGTTTGACTTGTTGAAAGTCAAACTTATATGTTGAACTTTTAAAGGTCAAACCTAGTACCTTTCCATCTATGCAAGCAATTGAAAGGTCTTTGATCTACAATCACAGAACTTTATAAAAGACATAACCCTAACAAAAAAACTACCCTAACAAAACCAACCAATGAGGTTGTGCCACCTCACGTTTACCCAAATGCTACCCTAATACCCTAAAGTGAATGGGGCACAACCCTAATACCATTATAGCCGTTATCCCCACAATTATCAAAGAATGAAACTCGGGTACATATACCCGCAAAAACAAAGAATGGAATTCGGGTAACACGTCGGCGGCGGTGTACCCGCTAACCCGATCCCCTTACCCGCTTGTGCCCCCTTCACCCTAAACTAATTACTAACAAAAAAGAGAATTAATTTTTTATATGAATTTGGTAATTAGTGTTCTGAAAAAAGCCTTTTTATTTAACAAAACTTTATAAAAGTTAAAAGAGGGGGTGGGGTGGTGGGTGAATTTTGATATATTTTGGGCATAGGGTAAAGAGCATAGAGGAGCAAAGTCACATGATTTGAAAGTGTGGTAGTTTAAAATATAAGAGGGGTGAATAATGAATATAGATCAATGAATCAACCCCATGTGGAGGTGAGTAATTTATACCCGGATTACAAAATGTTTTTCAATTTTACAAGTAAATTAAGGGATTTTAACGGATAACGATTTTAATTAGAGAATTGTTTGAACCCTATATATGTATGTAGTATACATAATACTTGTTAGATATAATGCGAGTTGGTAAGAAAATAAGGTAAGCGGTTACGTAATCGTATTATGTATCGCAGTTAAAGCAGAAGCTACAAATGTATTATCCGGTGGTTCATATAATTCTCTACTTAAAATTAATTTGTATTGGACCAGCCTACGGAAGATAATAAAAAATATTTAATTTTAGAAATAAAATAAAAGGTTGTAAAATAAAATATAAAATCCAGAAACTAAGTACCAAAATTATTGAGTAAATAAATCTGAAAAATAGTATTATATTTTTAAACAATCTTTAAAAATGAAAGAGTTTTTATATGACGGTGGAATATAAAACTTGTAGTAGTTGTTTTTGAAGCATTTTTAATTTTTTGAAGAAAACAAAAGTTGGTTAAAAAATGAAGGGTGCAGAGTGCACTTTCAAAATCCAGTGCAGAGTCATGAGTCATGACTCATGAGTGAGAGATCTTCCCTCGTGCGGCTCAAACGCTGACCATTCTGTTTGTTCTCACTTCTTTTTCTGAACATCTTTTTTTATTTATTTATAATTTTTTTTATAAAGGCGAATTTCTATACTTTCCTCTTACTTGAATTCAATACCTTTAAATTTAGGTGTTCTAAAAACTTTTGCCTTAACCACTGGATCATCAACCCAATATTTATAAATGATTAATTTAACATAATTTGAGCGATATTATATAGAGTGAATAATTCTTTTTAGTGTTTAAGAGGAAGCTATGAGAAAAAATAAGGAAGCTAAAAAAATATATTTTAAAATTGGGGCAATTACAGGGTTAGAATCTTTTAAGAACTTATAAATACTTGAGAACTCGTTAAAAAACCAATTAAAATCATTTTTTTGTTTTCACTACCTTTATTATTAAAATACAATATAAAAAATGATTTATCTCTCTAATTAATTTATCTCTTCTCTCTAAATTATTTTAAAAAAAATTTATACACATGTGTGAATGATGGTAAACTTATATATGTGTAGATTTTTTTTAATATATGAGTAGATGTAAATAACCCTATATAAATTCATTTTTTCATGTTGTATTATAATAATAAAGGTAGTAAAACAACAAAAAAATGGTTTTGATTAGTTTTTTGACGAGTTCTCGCGAATTCTCAAAATATTTAAGAGTTCTCAAATGATCCATTCCCATTACATATATCTCTATAAAAACTTCATTAATTACATATATACCCAGCTCAAAATTTTATTTACGTATATCCTCTTCATTAATTACATACATACCTAACTGGATGATGGAATCGATCAGAAGTGACGTTGGATGTTGGAATCAATCGGAATCGGGAATAAAAAGGTTAGGGTTGGGATCGATGGAATAAGAATAGTCGTATTACTTGTAAGGTTAAAAGGGTAATTTTATAAAAGAGGGGGATATATGTAATTTAATTTTTGATTTGGGAATATATGTAATTAGGGTTAAAAATAAGGGGATATATGTAATTTCTACCTTTAAATTTAAAACCTTCTTGTTATTCTAAGGAATTTTAGTAAGCATAATTAACTAAAGGTGATCTCATTCAAATTAAACTCTAAAAACTGAATTTTGCATTCAAATTATGATTTATGAACTGATATCGAGAGAGGACTGAAATTGAGGGTTTTATTATTATTCTGATTGATTTACAAAGAAGAGAACATCTATTTATATTCTTACAAAAAGGTCCTAAATATGGGAAAAAATAAATGTCGATGGCTGTCAATTGTGGAGAAAGGAAACCATATATCTTGCCCCTCAAGTCATGGGAAATGATGTCAGCAAGTTGGTCTTCTGACCGAACGAACTGTAGTGCAATGATCTCTGCTTCCAATTTTTCTTTGATGAAGTGTCGATCTACCTCTACATGCTTCGTTCGATCGTGTTGCACTGGATTTTCTGATATTTGAATGGATGCTTTGTTATCATTCATAATCTTGCTAGTTTCTTGTGGTGGATATCCTATCTCAGTTAAGAGCCTTCGTACCCATAGCACTTCAGTTAACCCTCTTGCTATTCCTCTGAATTCAGCTTCGACACTTGAAAGGGCCACTACCTTTTGTTTTTTGCTTCTCCATGTAACGAGATTTCCACCAACTAAAGTGAAGTAACCTAAGGTAGACCTTCGGTTGCCTTTATCTCCTGCCCAGTCTGCATCGGTGTATAATTGTGTCTCTAGATGCCCGCTCGGTTGGAACAAGACTCCATGACCCGCTGTTCTCTTGAGATACCTTATAATTCTTAGGACTGCTTCCATATGAGCACTTTGGGGTTGATGCATAAACTGACTTACCACTCCCACATCGTATGCTATATCGGTCAGGTGTGTGAGAGGTATATTAGTTTTCCCACCATTCGTTGGTATCTTCCTTTTTCAGCCAGCTCTGCTTTTTCTTCCAAATAAAGTTTCTGATTCACAATCATAGGAGTATCTGCTGGTTTGCAGTCAATCATACCGGTTTCTGCTAGTAAATCAAGAACATACTTCTTTTGGCACATGAAGATTCCTTGTTTTGATCTTAGAACTTCAATCCCGAGGAAGTATTTGAGTCTTCCTAGGTCTTTCATTTCAAATTCTGTGAACAAGTTCTTCTTTAGTTTGGCTATTTCTTCTTTGTCGTCCCCTGTAATAATCATATCATCAACATAGATTATTAGGCATGTTATGAGATTGTTTCTCTGTTTGAGAAATGACGTATGATCAGAGTTACTTTGTTTAAACCCATAGTTTCTCATGGTTAAAGTAAACCTGCCAAACCACACTCTAGGGGACTGTTTAAGCCCATAGAGGGATTTTTTAGACGACATACTTCTCTTTCTCCAAAATTATCTGTGAATCCGTGTGGAGCTTCCATGTAAACTTCTTCTTTCAGCTCTCCGTGTAAGAAAGCATTTTTTACGTCAAACTGATGGAGTGGCCATTCTTTATTTTCTGCTACTGAAAAGAGAACCATGATTGTGTTCATTTTTACGACTGGTGAAAAGGTTTTAGAGTATTCAATTCCGTATGTTTGAGTGTAGCCTTTAGCTACTAATCTGGCTTTGTATCTTTCAATTGTACCATCGGGCTTGTATTTGATTGTAAAGACCCACCGACACCCGACTGTTTTCTTTCCTGATGGTAAGACACATTTCTCCCACGTGTCATTTTTCTTTAGTGCTTTCATATATTCTTCCATTGCATTTCTTCAGTGTTCTGATTTCAAGGCTTGTTCTGTACTGGTAGGAATTTCTTCAGAATACAGAGACGAGGAGAAAGCCTTGGCTTCCTGAGATAGATTTCCTTTAGCTATGTTAGCCATAGGATACCTACATTGCCGAGACTCTTTTTCTAGAGAATAACTTTTTGGTGGAACTCCCCGGGTTGTTCTTGGTGGCAGTACATATCTTCCCGATGTTTCTTCTTGTATGGGAAAGTTCTCTTGCTCTTGTATATGTTCACTTTGCTCTGCTGGTGTATTTTCCTCTGCTGGTGTATTTTCTTGTTCGGTACATTTTCACTCTGCTCTGCCTCTGCTGTTTCATTAGTGGTGTTTTCAACAATTATAGGAGAAGAGTGAGTATTACTTACCTCGGGTATCAGGTTGGGAGCGGTTTCTTGGGTGACACTGATGTTTGGGTCTTATGTTTGTGTGGAGAGAGAAGACTCATTGTGGTTCCCTCCTTCTTTATGTATAACATATTTCAACCAACTCAGTGTGTCAAGACATTCCCTCTCCCCCTGACCACTGTGTTGGGAGGCATAATAGTACTCGGTTTCAAGAAAGTCACAGTTCATAGTGGTGAACATGTGTCGGGTTTTGGAATTGTAGTATCGGTATCCCTTTTGAGTTATTCCATACCCAACAAAGTTACATTTTTCAGCACATGGGTCGAGTTTATCTCTATTTGATTTTGGTATGTGGACGAAAATGGTGCATCCAAAGATTCGTGGTTCAAGTGTAAGAATGAGGGAGGTTTGATGTATTCTGAAAGAACCTGTAGAGGGGTTTTTGATTTTAGAATTTGAGATGGAAGTTGGTTGATGAGATATGTGGCAGTAGCAAGAGCTTCTGGCCAAAAAAAATTTGGAGCTTGTGATTCTATTAAGAGGGCCCGAGTTATTTCTAACAGAATGCGGTTTTTTAGTTTCGCGACGCCATTTTGTTCTGGAGTATGAGGGCAAGTAGTTTGATGAATTATGCCCTTGGTTTTAAAGAAAAGTTTCATATCAGTGTTAACAAATTCCCCTCCATTGTCTGATATGAAAATTTGAATGTTTTTCTGATATTGGGTTTGAATCATGGAGTAAAAAGTGGTGAATTTATCAAGGACTTCATATTTATTTTTTTAATAAATACACCCAGGTCATTCGTGTACAATCATCCATTAATAGTACGAAAAAACGAAGGTTTTACCCCCCAGTGATAGGAGCTGGACCCCATACATCCGAGTGGATCAATGAAAAAGGTACGTCAACCCTTGTGTTATTTGGTGTAAAGGTTTTTCGGTGACTCTTGGCTAACACACAAGTTTCACAATGTGACTTACAACTGGAAGGGAATAACTTAGGACATAAAACATGTAAATAGCCCGTGGATGGATGCCCCAATCTCCTATGCCATAGCCAGGCTTCACGTTCTGCTGTTTCATGAGAAAGCATAACAATACCTCTTTGAGTCACCTCATCCACGTAATACAACCATTGTCTTTCAGTGCCACGTCCAATTATCGCTCCCGTCCTGATATCCTGTAAGATACAAAAAGTGGGTTGCATAAGAACCGAGCAATTCAACTCCTTTGTTACATGACTTATTGATAGGAGTTTATGAGATAGAGAGGGAACATAGAGGCAATTATAAAGTTTAAGCGTTGGTGAAATTTCGATAGTTCCACCGCTTTTCACATTCATTTTTTCTCCATTCGCCGTGTTTATATATGATTTTGTTGGTTTGGTTGATGTGGCAAAATCAGATAATTCGTAAGTCATGGTGTCGGTGGCCCCGCAATCAAATATCCATGAATTTTCCCGATTATTAGAGTTTTGAGCCATATTTGCCAAACCAATAAACTTGGAACCCCTTATGCAATTCCTAAAACTTTCTTTTATAAAATGAATGAAGTTTGTGGTTTTTAGGACTTCTGATCCTTCAAGGGGTATTTCATAATTATGTTGAAAATAAGATGGGGGTTTTGAGATATTTCTCTCACCCCCATTACCTGTGGCTACCGAGAACGACCCATGCTCATCTCCGTTACATGTCGCTGCTACTCCTCCAAATCCGGTAGGGTTGTTCCTTTCATCGTTGGTATTGGCGACTTCTCTGTTGCCCACGGCTGTAGACACCAAAGCCTTTTCCGGTCCGGTATTCTTGGTGCTTTTTTTTTCTAACCATCGGCCCACCAATCGGGATAACCAACAATCCTGAAGCACTGATCTTTGGTATGTTTTGTCATACCACAGTGATTACATTTAAGGTTAGATTTGTCTTCTTTGAATATCGGTCCACTCTTTTTTCCGTCGGGTCACCGATGCCCCTTTGTTACGAGCCCTAGTCCTTCTGTTTTGGAAAGTTTGGGGTTTTTTGGATGGGAATTGATCCTGTTTTCAATAGGTTGGTGATGTGTTAAGATTTACACATCTATTTGGCACAAAACTTCGCTCATTTAATGATCAATTCTTGATTATATTCAACGTTTAGACACTTATTTGCTTCATTTCCTGTTTTGTAGGTTTTTGTGAAGCTTGGTAAACAAACAAGAGGATTACAGGATAAAAAATTGAAGTTTTAGGGTTTCTGTGATGGAGGCATGGTCGTGCCCCCTACTTGGCACGGCCGTGCCAAGCTTGCAAACCCAAGGCACGGTCGCGCCCACATCTTGCATGACCGCGCCAAGCCAAAATTCAAGGCATAACCGTGCCTTAACTCCCCATGGTCGTGTGTCACCTCGTGAGTATGAACAACCGTACTTCCTCGATCAGCGGGACCCAATGGAAGCTCCGGATCGGTTAACCCTCTGTCACACGGTCGCGTTAAGACCTAGACACGACCGCGCCTTTGTACCAGGCACGGTCGTGCCTTCTCTCCTAGCACGGTCGTTCCTCCCTTTTTCTATATAAACAGAACTTAAACTCTCATTCAGACATTCAGCAACCAGGGAGAAAAACCCACTATTCCAGCTTGTATTATCCTTGGTCCAGCCACATTTCAAGCTTCTTGGAGAGGATACAACATCAAGAGGATCACCATACATCAACAACAACATCTAGGCTTGGAGGAGTGGTTTGATTCTTGTTTTCATATTATGTTTCTCACTATTTTTCCCTGCTTATTTGTAATTTTTGTGCTCATGATAAGCTAAAACTCTTGTTCACTTTGGTTTAGATGAAGTTTAGATACATTTGACAACATTCATGGATTATTGGCAATTATTGTGTTAATGTTATGACAACCGTATGATTATTCTTCGATGAAATTATGTATTCAAGTATTTTGAGTTGTTTACAAGATTTGTATTTGTGTATGCCATATTATGTTGAAAAACTTGTGGTTTATGCTTATATTTATGGATTGGTGTAGGTATTTATACTAACTTATGACATTTGACTAGGAATGGTGAATGAAGTCTTGTTTATGAATTATTATATTTGTATGTGTATCCTTATGCTTATGTTTGGAATGACAAAGTGTTTGTTATGATGTTTCATGCTTAGTTCTATGTTTATCTAGGAATTGTTGACACATTCTCCTAATTTATATAACCTTTGTATGAACATTGTATGATGAAGAAATGCATATTGTTGTCTAATTTAATCAACTTGAGGTGGGTAGTTTGTTGTTCATATTATCTTTCCAACTAGTTGTTAGATTAGTGTAACTTAATCGGAAGCTAGTTCAATCTTTATAAACATTGACATGATTGTTAAACACGTGAGCTTCATTGTATGTCTTTAGGTGGTTGGTTTGTGTAATTCATGCTAGCTTTCCGAATGATCATTTGATTAGATATTGTCACACCCCCAAATTCCACTAACGGAGTATTACCGTTTGGGAAGTGACAAACCAGGATCTCAGACATTAGTTACATTGAACGACTCTACATGGGACTCAAATGAAAATATCCTTTTAAATCAGAGTATCAATGCGGAAGTGTAAAGAAAGTAAATGCGCAAAATACACGCGCCCAAAACCAAAGTCCAAAAGTCCAAACGTCAAATCAAACAGAGTACATTAAAATAATTCAATCAATATAAATAGACACAAGGCAAAGCAGTTGAATCCCATGCATGCCCTAATGTGCACCTGTGTCTTAACTTAGCATCCTGAGAAAACATGTAAGAAAAAGTGTCAACACGAGGTTGGTGAGTTCACAGGTTTCAATATATAACTAAACGTTTACCAGATTTATTGTACAATCAACATAAATACCAAATGAGTAGCTAACCCATGTTCATTGTTTGCTATTACGCTCGCAACCGTAAACTGACTGTTTGTATTGCCTCCCACCAGGTCTATCAACCACGGTGCACGTTTAGGTCAATATTGCACCCGTTCGATATCCAATCGTGTTAGCGCGACTAACGCGGGTGAGGTTTGTCAAACCCAGTAGTACTACCCAACATACCTCGCTATATTCATATTTAAACGGTTCGATGTGAGGACTTTCATGATAGAGTTTACGCATAGTCATAACAATTGATATAAAATGAAGTATAAAAATCAAAAGAGTTGTATCATGTTTTCTCCCCCAGTTTAAAAGCAGTAAAAAGGGGCCGTGAAACTCACCTGAGCTTGAGTAAGGATTTGAATCACACAAGGGAAAAGTTGGAACCAAGTGTGTAAGTCTCAAAAGACTTACGAATGCCCTAAAATTATAAACACATAAATTAGGGATAAAGGAAAATGGGAAATGTGACTGTGACACGGAAGTTAGAACATCTTAACGCTTTCTAGGATTTAAGGGTAGACGAACGTGTCTACGGAATTATATAAATTTCATAATATAATCATTAAGGGGAAAGCGTTACGTGTCGTACGTTAATAACGAATAATAAATGAATGGATACATTCTTACGTTAAATGTAACACCCAAAATAAAAAGAAAAGAAAAATTCAAAATTTCAATCCCTCGCGGTACGCGAGGGAGATTTTGACAAAACCTCGCGGTACGCGAGGAGACTGCTTATACGCCAGATTTACACCTTCTCGCGGTACGCGAGAAGATTCCCAACCAAGCCTCGCGGTACGCGAGGGAATAGTACACGCGTCAGGGCCAGAAAACACGTGTCATTCACCCTTGCCACCAGCCGCCACGTGTCATGCTGACTCAGCACCGTTCGTGACACCTCATCCTCTCGCGATACGCGAGGGATTTCCTTGGCCGGCCTCGCGGTACGCGAGGGACTGGAAAATCAGCCTATAAAAGGCCTTCAACGGGATTGAAATTCTGTACAGTTTCCAAACATTCGTTTCACACAAACCCGATCTCTCAAAACTCCACAACGTCCCGAAGCGCTGTTCAAGAATCCTACGACACCCAACTCAAGCCGTAGTTCTGTCCAAATCCCGCAAAGTAGGTATCGTTAAAACTATTCATATATATATATAGCCGCAATTATATATATATTCTCTCATATATATTCTCGTTAATCGTGTCTTCCCTAGGAAGAAACGTGTCGAGGTTCTGCTCAAATTCCGAAGCCTACAACCCTACCAGCCATCAAAATCAAGGTGAACACATTTAACGCTTTTCAAACAAGAAAAACCATTTTATTTACGAAAACGGCATGAAACAAATTAAATGCTTTAATCATAAGGGTAATCTACGTGATAGCATTCAGGCCATAAGCATACGTAGATTTGATCAAATGGTATACATGAGGAGGGTGAAATCCCCTTCCGTGGCTGGGTACAGATCATGTAAGGGGATATCATAAGACTGAGGATATGGTTCCTTAGCAGATCATGTAAGACTAAGAACAAGGTTCTTAGCATCACGACCCTGGGAATAGGCTATCAGTCTGAGACATAGAGCTCAGCCAGTTGACCCCATGGCAGAGACCCGGTGTATGTAGGTGGTATATACTTCAGGTGAAAAAGACTGCTGAATGTGTAGATTTATCGTCAAAGAAAACGTGCTTAAAGGCTTTAATTTGGTTTATGTTAGAAATCATTTTCGTGTCAGTTAAATGTGATTCACCGGCTTTATGCTGATGTTCATTTTCAAAACGTTTTTCACAGGTAGTGAAAGAAATCATTAAATTCAGGGTGGTGCAGTAAAGACAAGATCTTTAGGCATATTTAAATCCCTGTGGCAGACTAATACAAGACCAAATGTTGGAACGGACATAGATCCTAGACATTTTAAATGGCTTGTATTATGTAAATTAATTCAGCAGATGTACATTATATAATAGACTTTTGAATGTCTATTATCATGAAATGAAAAGGGACGTGGATCCCAAGTTTTGACAAATGTATAGAATTAACCCTTGAGGTTATTTACATTACATTTCATTACAAAAAGGCATCAAGTAAAAACAAAGACTTCCGCTGCCCAAATATATGGGACCGCATTCAGATACCAGCATTGTCTCGCGACGCCCGGGCAGGGGTAGCCCGGGGTTGTGACAGGTTGGTATCAGAGCCGCATTTAAGGGTTTTAGCAAAATTAGATACTTGTATGATAGTATCTTAGCTTTAACCAATAGTTGTGCCTACTAAACGAACGGTAGGAAAATGCCTTTAACATAACCAATAAATTTCAGGATGACAGATCCATACTATTACCCTCATAACTACCCAAACTTCTTTCCTGGAGAATTATCTAATCCAAGAAACGATCAAATAGTACCAAGCTATGATGATTATGTCCACTATCTACCGACCCCGGAGAATTGGAACAGAATGGTCGCAGAACAAGTGGAGCAGACTCAAGCAAGGCTTGAACCTCTGAGGGAAGAATCAGAGTATTCAGTGGAAATGGAAGATTCAAGAGAATCTTTACGTCCTGTTATGACATCTATGCCACTACCTCAATCGTTAGACATAGTATACCCTACCGGAACATTTCAAGAACATCCACCCAGTCCAAGTGAAGAAACTCCACATTCGATTTCTGAATCCGACAAGGCTGCCGTTTGTGAAGGCAGTGGTGGAAAGTATTTCTTTGATCCTATTCCAGAACATCCCGTTTTCAAGGAACCTTTCTTCTATGTAGATCCCTCCGATGGACGTCAGTATGCAACCGACGGAAAAGTCGTGTGGTCTGTTAACTCAGCATATCACGATCTTAGGATGGGACACAGGGAACCACCTCCTTGTTATGGATACCATGATGAACTGCCAAAATCAATTGATGAACACCTCGATCGTGCTCTTAGGGAGGCTGACGATCTACGTGCTGAACTGTACTTCACCAGACAAGTCGTAGTTAAAAACGAACAAACTATATTTGACTACGAACTAGCCCAGGAAGACAGGAAGTACGCAGAACAATGGGTGGCAGATCAGTTGATCCAGAAGGGTGCTATGACCGAGACCCTGGGGAGATTTTATCAAGATTTGGGAGATGTGCTTCTCGATTAAAGTTAATGATAGTATTTGTATAATTAGCTAACTTTAAGTGATATAGATGCATATCTATATTTCTGTATTTGTAACAAATAGATGAAGTTTAAGCGATAATAAACTTCAAATTTTGACCCAAATTCTTGTCTTGTATTCTTAGATGTCTCAACAAAATAACAATAGCGGTCCAGCTACCTACATTACCAAGGAAAAAGGAAAAGAAATTAATAATAATCCTGAAATAACTACTCAACAACCAGAATTGCAACAACTGGTCAAACAAAGCATTAAAGAAATGCTTCCTGCCATAATAAAGGAAGTACAAGAAAACATCAAAACTCCAAGCCACGTAACTCTTCCTTCAAAAAGAATGGAAAACCCTTCGAAAACCCACACAGAGCAAGTAGCAAGCTCTCGTAGAACTCAAACCTCGAAAAGGTCCAGAACATCAAGCAATAAGTATTCTGGATCTGAAGAATCCTTAAATTTAAGCAGTGAAGACTCTGAAGAAGAAGAGAATGAAACAAAAAGGTATAGACACAAAGGGTGTTCTTATAAAACCTTTCAGGACTGTAAACCTTATGAATTTAAGGGCACTGAAGGCGGTATTGCTACTCTTCACTGGTTAGAGAAGATGGAGTCAGTTATAGCAATTAGCAAGTGTGCTAAGAAAGATCAAGTGCTGTATGCTTCAAACTCCTTTAAAAATGAAGCATTGGAATGGTGGAATTCAATCATTTCTGCCAAAGGAAGAAGAAAGGCAAATGCCATGGATTGGAAAGAATTTCGGGCAAAGGTGAAAAAGAAATTTTGCCCCAAGACTGAAAAAGAACAAGCTGAAAGAAAATTTCTGGAGCACCGAATGGTGGGTACCAATGATCGAGAGTATACTACCAAATTCTTTGAATATGCTCGATTGGCACCTCACCTGGCTAAACCTGAATCAGTTCTCATAACTCGATATATTTATGGTTTAGTTCCAGAGATCCGTGATTTGGTGAAGGTTGTCTCACCAAAAACCATTGAGTCCACCGTAGAATTGACCGGTACCATGACGGCTGGACTAATCAGAAATATAGAGGAAAAGAAGAAAGTCGAATCCTCTATAAAATCAAAACCCGAGGCCAAAAGATTTAGCAAGAACTTTGGGCAAAAGGGGTTACCATTTAACAATCCATCATGCAAAACATGCGGACGCAGGCATAGTGGAAAATGTGTTTTTGAAACTCCATTCTGTAATTATTGCAAGGTCTCAGGTCACTCTACTGAGAATTGCTTCAAGAAAAAGGGAATAACTTGTTTTAGTTGTGGAGAGCTGGGGTACATCAGCACTAATTGCCCTAAGTTTGCAAGGACCGGAAGAGCTGGAGGATCAGGAGCCAAGATCACTCCAGAAAACAAAAAGACCGTACGAGCTTTTGTCATGAATGCTAACCAAGCTGAGAGAACGCCGGACGTAATTACCGGTACATTTCTTCTTAATAATGTTTATGCTAAGGTATTATTTGACTCAGGTGCGAACCGGAGTTTTATAGATTATAATTTTTGTAATCTATTAAATAAACCTTTAAGTCCCTTAGCTGAAACATATGAAGTAGAAACAGCAAACGGTGATTTGATAAAAGTATCTCAATCACTGAACAATTGTTACATTACATTGGCTGGTTTCACTATTCCAGTACAATTGTTACCAATGTCAATAACTGGCTTTGACATTGTTTTGGGGATGGATTGGTTATCCACTAATCAAGCCGAAATCCTTTGTAATCAACAAGTTGTAAAACTCATTACACCAACCAACAAAACTCTAGCTATTCAAGGTGATAAACCTACCAAACCTATCCAGATAATCTCCATACTTAAGGCAACCAAATGCTTAAGAAAAGGATATCTGGCCTGTCTAGTATCAATTACGGTCCCGGAAAAAGAAAAGAAGATAGTATCAGTACCTGTCGTATCGGAATTTCCAGATGTTTTTCCTGAAGAATTGCCTGGATTACCACCAGAACGAGAAGTGGAATTTCAAATCAACCTTGTACCTGGTGCAGCTCCAATTGCCAAATCCCCGTACAGACTTGCACCCACAGAAATGGCAGAACTCAAGAAACAATTGGATGAACTTCTTGAGAAAGGTTTTATACAACCAAGTTCTTCACCCTGGGGAGCTCCAATTCTCTTTGTTAAGAAGAAAGACGGATCAATGCGCATGTGTATTGATTATCGGGAACTGAATAAAGTTACCATCAAAAACCGATACCCACTCCCAAGGATTGACGATTTATTCGATCAACTCCAAGGAGCTTGTCATTTTTCAAAGATCGATCTTCGTTCAGGTTATCATCAGTTGAAAGTGCATGATAACGATATCTCAAAAACTGCATTTCGAACACGGTATGGACATTTCGAGTTCACGGTTATGCCATTTGGACTTACAAATGCTCCTGCCGCATTCATGGACATGATGAATCGTGTCTGTAAACCCTATTTAGATGAGTTTGTCATAGTTTTTATTGATGACATACTTATCTATTCCAAAACCCAAGTTGAACACGAAACTCACCTCCGAACCATACTTGAACTTCTTCGAAAGGAAAAACTATATGCTAAGTTTTCCAAATGCGGATTTTGGTTAACAGAAGTACAATTTCTTGGTCATGTCATCAATATGAACGGAATTCAAGTAGATCCTTCAAAAATCGAAGCTATATCCAAATGGGAAATTCCCAAGTCACCCACCGAAATTCGTAGTTTTCTGGGATTAGCGGGATATTACCGCCGGTTCATTCAAAATTTTTCTCGTATAGCAATCCCACTCACATCCCTAACTCGGAAATCTGTAAAATACGAATGGGGACCCAAGCAATCTGAATCTTTTGAAACTTTGAAACAAAAACTGACAAACGCACCTATTCTATCTTTACCAGATGGTATTGAAGACTTCGTAGTTTACTGCGACGCCTCACATACTGGTTTAGGTTGCGTATTAATGCAACGCAAGAAAGTCATTGCTTATGCATCTCGTCAGTTGAAAATTCATGAGAAAAACTACTCAACCCACGATCTAGAATTGGGCGCTATAATCTTTGCTTTAAAGTTATGGCGACACTATCTCTATGGGGTTAAGTTCACAATCTACACTGATCATAAAAGTCTCAAGTACATATTTAGCCAGAAAGAGTTAAATATGAGACAAAGAAGATGGATGGAAATCCTGAATGATTATGATTGTGAAATTTGTTATCATGAAGGAAAGGCAAATGTAGTAGCAGATGCCTTGAGCCGAAAAGAAAACGTCAAGCCAAAGAGAGTACGTTCTCTCAGACTTGAACTACAAATTGATCTTGTAAGTCAGTTAAAAGAGGTACAAGAATTAGCTTTGAAGGAAGGTAACTTTGAAAAAGAAGGAATGAAAGGAATGCTTGACTTACTGATCAAAGGGGAAGATAATATCCTTCGCATGAATAAACGTATTTGGGTACCAGTTACAGGTGATCTTCGAGAGCGAATCCTCGAAGAAGCACACAAGTCCAAATACACCATGCACCCAGGAAGTGAGAAAATGTACAAAAACCTCAAAGAAAGTTACTGGTGGATTGGTATGAAAAAGAACATTGCTATCTACGTAGCAAAATGTTTGACTTGTTCCAAAGTCAAAGCCGAACACCAAAAGCCAGCTGGATTATTGCAACAATTAGAATTACCAGTTTGGAAATGGGAATTGATAACTATGGACTTTATTACCAAACTTCCTCGAACCACTCGTGGAAATAATGCAATCTGGGTTATCATTGACCGTTTAACCAAATCAGCTCACTTTCTACCTATTAAAGACACCATGAGTATGGACAAAATGGCACAAATTTACGTTAATGAAATTGTAACGTTACATGGTGTGCCTCTATCCATAGTGTCAGATAGAGATAGTCGCTTCACATCTCGATTCTGGCAAAGTTTTCAAACAGCTCTAGGAACTCGATTGAACCTTAGTACTGCTTACCATCCACAAACTGATGGGCAGAGCGAAAGAACTATACAAACCTTAGAAGATATGCTCCGAGCCTGTGTGATAGATTTTGGAGGTAATTGGGATGATCATTTACCTCTAATGGAATTTTCCTACAACAATAGTTATCACACAAGTATTCAAGCCGCACCATTTGAAGCATTATACGGAAGAAAATGTCGAACGCCTGTATGTTGGTCAGATATCGGAGAAAATCAACTATCAGGACCAGAGATAGTCCAAGAAACTACCGATAAAATCTTGCAAATACGAGAACGTCTAAAAATGGCTAGAGATCGACAAAAGAGTTATGCAGATAAACGAAGAAAGCCGTTAGAATTTCAAATCGGTGACAAGGTATTATTAAAAGTTTCACCTTGGAAAGGTGTTATTCGTTTCGGAAAGAAAGGAAAATTAAGTCCACGTTTTGTTGGACCTTTCAAAATCATTAAACAAATCGGACCTGTTGCCTATCAGCTTGAACTACCAGTAGAGATGGGTGGAGTACACGATGTATTCCATGTATCAAACCTACGTAAGTGTTTAGCTGATGAATCCTTGCTTATGCCTTTACAAGATGTGGAAGTAAATGAAAAGCTCAAATTCATCGAACGCCCGTTACAAATTGAAGACCGACAAATCAAAAAGCTTAAACGAAAGCAATTGGCGTTAGTCAAAATAAGATGGGACTCCAGGCGTGGCCCAGAATATACTTGGGAACTTGAGTCAGAAATGCGCAAAAAGTATCCACATCTCTTTCAATGAATCTCGAGGACGAGATTATTCTAAAGGAGGGGAGGATGTAACACCCAAAATAAAAAGAAAAGAAAAATTCAAAATTTCAATCCCTCGCGGTACGCGAGGGAGATTTTGACAAAACCTCGCGGTACGCGAGGAGACTGCTTATACGCCAGATTTACACCTTCTCGCGGTACGCGAGAAGATTCCCAACCAAGCCTCGCGGTACGCGAGGGAATAGTACACGCGTCAGGGCCAGAAAACACGTGTCATTCACCCTTGCCACCAGCCGCCACGTGTCATGCTGACTCAGCACCGTTCGTGACACCTCATCCTCTCGCGGTACGCGAGGGATTTCCTTGGCCGGCCTCGCGGTACGCGAGGGACTGGAAAATCAGCCTATAAAAGGCCTTCAACGGGATTGAAATTCTGTACAGTTTCCAAACATTCGTTTCACACAAACCCGATCTCTCAAAACTCCACAACGTCCCGAAGCGCTGTTCAAGAATCCTACGACACCCAACTCAAGCCGTAGTTCTGTCCAAATCCCGCAAAGTAGGTATCGTTAAAACTATTCATATATATATATAGCCGCAATTATATATATATTCTCTCATATATATTCTCGTTAATCGTGTCTTCCCTAGGAAGAAACGTGTCGAGGTTCTGCTCAAATTCCGAAGCCTACAACCCTACCAGCCATCAAAATCAAGGTGAACACATTTAACGCTTTTCAAACAAGAAAAACCATTTTATTTACGAAAACGGCATGAAACAAATTAAATGCTTTAATCATAAGGGTAATCTACGTGATAGCATTCAGGCCATAAGCATACGTAGATTTGATCAAATGGTATACATGAGGAGGGTGAAATCCCCTTCCGTGGCTGGGTACAGATCATGTAAGGGGATATCATAAGACTGAGGATATGGTTCCTTAGCAGATCATGTAAGACTAAGAACAAGGTTCTTAGCATCACGACCCTGGGAATAGGCTATCAGTCTGAGACATAGAGCTCAGCCAGTTGACCCCATGGCAGAGACCCGGTGTATGTAGGTGGTATATACTTCAGGTGAAAAAGACTGCTGAATGTGTAGATTTATCGTCAAAGAAAACGTGCTTAAAGGCTTTAATTTGGTTTATGTTAGAAATCATTTTCGTGTCAGTTAAATGTGATTCACCGGCTTTATGCTGATGTTCATTTTCAAAACGTTTTTCACAGGTAGTGAAAGAAATCATTAAATTCAGGGTGGTGCAGTAAAGACAAGATCTTTAGGCATATTTAAATCCCTGTGGCAGACTAATACAAGACCAAATGTTGGAACGGACATAGATCCTAGACATTTTAAATGGCTTGTATTATGTAAATTAATTCAGCAGATGTACATTATATAATAGACTTTTGAATGTCTATTATCATGAAATGAAAAGGGACGTGGATCCCAAGTTTTGACAAATGTATAGAATTAACCCTTGAGGTTATTTACATTACATTTCATTACAAAAAGGCATCAAGTAAAAACAAAGACTTCCGCTGCCCAAATATATGGGACCGCATTCAGATACCAGCATTGTCTCGCGACGCCCGGGCAGGGGTAGCCCGGGGTTGTGACATTAAAGTCGTTTACAAAAGTTAGGAAAATAATATAATTTAATATATTATTTTTAGGCTCGACAGATTAACTAAATAATCGTTTATGTGATAAAATAATAAACATTTTATTTTTATTCGAGTATATAACGTGAGTAAATAATATAACAAATATATTATTAATTGGTTTGAAATATCGCACGAGATATTTAAGCAAAGCGAAATAATATAAATATATATTATTTAGAAATAGAAGTCACGAGCTAAAAATAATATTACATATTATTTCATATGAATTCGGGGTTGAAAATAATATAATTATATTATTTTAAAAGTGGAATTATTAACAATTAATAGTTATAAAATCAAACCCGAGCCCACGGGTTGTTTTCCGGGTTAAAACACTTTAATATAATATTATATTAATATAACAATTTATTTTATAATTAAAATAATAGTAAAAATCGGTTTTAAAAATAAATGTGGGTGGAGAGACTCGAACCCGGGTCTCTCCCACACACGCATACTGCCTTAACCAGCCCCGCCCGCTAGGGTATCGCGTACAAACCCTGTTCTGTTTGATTTTATCAATCAAACTCCGTGTTTCCCTCTTCCCATATATTCACGCGATCGATCCAGTCCCAATCCGTCGATTTCGATGATAATCAACCAAAACTGCAAAGGGGATTTGTTAAACAGATGTTTGCGATCTTGAGTGAGTGATTAATTTCAAAAGCAATAGGTCTAAGGTCGTACAGTTTAGGAAAAACGGGCCGTAACCCTAGGTACGAAGGTGGATTCAATTTGACAAATCTTGATGTTAGAAACTGTTGGATTCATAGGGTTTTCAATAAACAAGGGATTTCGAAACTATCCCTGTTGTTTAATTTGATTGAGGTAGTCACTGAGATTAAAAGCCCCAAATAATTTATGACGAACCCTAGATCACGGGTTGAGTAAAATTCGATGTTGTAAGTTAAAATTAACATAGGGTTTTTACAGAGAATCATATGGCGATTCTAACTGTATAAATTAATTTGATTGGGGTTGAGTTTAGGGTCGAAACCCCCAAATTGGATCAAGAACAAACCCTAATTTCTGGATCGATATCAATCCGATGGTAGGATGTTAAATTGGCATAGGGCTAATGTTAAGTAGGTTATTACGAAACTAATGGTATGGTTTAATTAGTTTTAAACAGGTTCTAGATTGGGTTTCGATTAAATCAGTTTTGCATGAACCCTTGAATCTGGATTGATCGAATTGGATGTTATAAGCACCAATTATGATAGGGCTTTCCATCAGAAGATTAAAACGGAACTGAGGGTGTAAGAATTTACCAAAATGAATGTCGAATTGATGTGGATCGACTAGAACGACGGCCGACTGCGACTGTGTTGCTCTCCAGCGAATACGACTCCTTCTCCGGTCGAATTCAACTGTGTTAAAGCTTCTGACTGGTGCGGTTAAGGTGTTCGTAGAGTTAAATTTCGAGAATAACATACCACATGATCGAATTCGATGAACTAAGACATGAGGGTCGACGGTTACGGTTTAAGGTTCTTAATGAGATTAATTCGTGTTTATTATGGATTAATAATGGATGTAAGTGATCCCATGATGATCTCCATAATCATAACCATACGTTACAACTTGAATTTGAATCGATCATCGTTTGTTGTTTACGAATTTGGATCCAAAGGTATGTCGAGTTTGACTTTTGAAAGTCAACAGAAGACCAAAATTTCAATTTTGACCTTGGGAAGTCAACTAAATTAGTTTAGCATATTTACAAAACTAGTCTCTGTAGTTTTGAGTTGAATTTGTGACAGAATCAGTCCTTGGGGTTAGATTTGATTAACGGGGTTAAGTTTTTAATAAGAAAACTTAACGGAATAGTTAACAGAATTAACTGAAAAATCCGGATTATCACAGATATCTTTGACGAGAATTTAGTCAATTTATGTTTCATGTATTTGTCATGTTTCTATGAGTGTATTGAATGTATTCTAGATGGATTCGACACCGAAGTGATATCTTCTCCTTAATTGTTTGACTTATGATCTTAGCTTAGTTTATATATTTGCATGCTAGTTAATTAAAACAAACTCTTCAAAATATCTTTATACCATCACTTGATTGAATCTTAGTTCTGGTCTATTATTGCTTCCCATCGTGTCCACGGATTGATATCCGGTTCTTACCTTAACTATATTGCTATCCGACGGGTACACTTGCCCTGACGTGTGTGTGATTAGTCTTTGGTGAAAACCCATTTTAAAACTCAAATTGTGTGAAAAATACTTATAAAAATATATATATAGTTGTTGGTGAGTTGTAAGGATAGGTCATTATTCTAGTTGCCGTCTCCGGACATGGTGGCTTGGGTTATGGCTGGTTGCGAACAAGGTAGATGATGAGCAGGTCAAATTTTAACGCTGCTCTGATACCATGATATCGAGAGAGGACTGAAATTGAGGGTTTTATTATTATTCTGATTGATTTACAACGAAGAGAACAACATCTATTTATATTCTTACAAAAAGGTCCTAAATATGGGAAAAAATAAATGTCGATGTCTGTCAATTGTGGAGAAAGGAAACCATATATCTTGCCCCTCAAGTCATGGGAAATGATGTGATTTACCACCAATCTTGTTGATCCCACGAATCTTCTTAATCAAGAATATATATATTTTTTCTTTGTTTTAACATGAACAATATTTGAATTTGAATTGTTTATATTTTATAAATAAGTACATATATTTATCTCATTCGATTTATTCAAATTAATCCGAGTTCGAAGCAAATTTGAATTTTAAAATTCGAATTCGGTTCTGAATTCACTTTCAACAAATCAACATTCGAATAGTTTTAGCCGATAAATATATTCGATAGATATAATAATTGGGTTGTTAGATAGAAAATATTAAAGGTTTATGGTTAAGAGTGAGTTTTATGGTTAAGTGTATAAATTAAGCATCGATGGTTAGTGTTTTAATGATTTAAAAGATGATTAGATTATAATCGGTTAAAACCCATGTATTACATGGGTTGAATAAATATAACATGTTATAACGAAAGTGGTGTGGTGGTTGAGTGTTTGACCAGTTTAAGGTTGAAAAGGGTGGCAGAATATTTAGGGTAGTGAAGGGTGACCGGTTTTTTGTGGGTGGCGGAAGAGGAGGTGGAGGTGGAGGTGGAGGTGGGTAGGTGGTGTGATGGAAGTGGAGATGGGTGGGTGGTGAGAATGGAGGTTGGAGAAGAAAGATAGTGGTGGTGGGCCTAATTACATAAATGGTCCTTATGTTAAAACAAGCGTATTTTTGTCTTTTCACATAAAAACTAACAGAAAGTTTGAATGACGTTAGACGTTTGACTTTAATTGAAAAACAAAATGAAACCACAATGACTAAAAAAAGTAAAATTAGAACTAATGAACTAAAAACGGTATTTGTACTAAACCATAGGGACTAAAACCGTAGTTTACTCTAAATAATAATATTAAAAAAACATTTTTTTAAATATTTAATATAACTCTAATTATGGATACTTATTATTTAAGTATGGATAGTTATTATATTATCAACCAAATAATTTAATATGAATTAACATTTATCAATTATAAAAAAAAAAAAAAATTAATATCAATTCAAAAAAATGTTTTAAAAGTTAGCTTAACAAAATTTACAACTGTAATGTCAAAGTACATTTTTTAAGACATATTTTGACAAGTGTACGTGTTAACATATTATATTATATTTTATTCTAACCGCGTAATACACGGGTTTTTAAAGACATAATTTTTTTATTACTAAGAGCATTCCCATTAGTTTTTCTATCCACACTCTATAATTACACTAAAAATCACTATCTTTTCTCTCTCCTTTTCAATTAAATAATACTTTTTTTTATACATTTGTAGAAATATGGTGCATCATATTTTTTTACAATTATCCAATTTAATATCTTTTCTTTCATATTTCTTATTTTGTGCATGGTCCTAATGAGGAACAATATGGGCTTGTAGCTGTGAGGCGATACGGGCTTGTAGCTGAAAGAGTTGCTGATGGGCTGGGCCTCTATTGACTCCTCGGATGCTTAGGGTTTGCATATATAATGCTTGTTTGTGGCTGGGTGTGATAACCACTTTCACCTGCACATTTTCTCTCAGTTCATAGCCGTTAGGGTTTCTTGTCATTTAGATCTCGTTTGTTCACTGTTATCACTGATCTAGGTATATTGATTCATTGTGTTGATGAATCAATAAGGCTGATAGATTGTAGTGAGTTGCCAGTCATCACTTTGATGATCTGAGGTTGTGATTCGGAGATCTAGAGTTTGTATCTTGTTGATTTGAACTCGTTTCTGGTTATTTCTGAGTTGAAGGTTCTTTGATATATTTTGATTGCCATAAATTGACATGGTATCAGAGCTTATCTAGCTATGGTTTGTTGTTCCTTGTGACGTTTCTGGGTAATTTCCGCTGGTGGTTTCATATTTGACTTCTAGATCTGAAGATCTGTCGCTGGTTCTTCCGATCTGTTCATATTTGGGTGGATTATTGTGGTTCTTTATGAACCTAGGGTTTCAACGATCTTGGAAGTGCAACCGGTATCTAGGGTTTCATTGTTCTTGAAGATATCTTTGTATTTCATTACCAGATTGTGACGCTTTGAAACTAAGAGGTCTTGGTTAGGGTTTCGGTTGTGAAACTCTCGAAGCCGCTGTTGATTTCTTTGGATAATCTTTTTCTTGGAACTTTAGAGTACCATAACTTGGGCGCATTTCTGGTGAGATCGTTCCATCTTCTTATTTAATTTCTTGTCTCACGAATAACTGTGTTAGGCATATTATTGGCTGGGTTAGGTGGACCAGCATTGGCTTGTATCTAGGGAGAGACATCCCCTGTGCTATTTTTTTTCATTACTTGTGTACACTCTTTACTGTGATATAGTTGTGCATCTAATCTGTTTGTGCATCACGTGTTTGCCCTATTGAGTGAGTATTGCATTCACTACCTTGATTGGACCTTGATCTGCCAACACTGTTTGGTGTGAAAACCCTGTGACTAATCTTGGTGGGGTGTTTGTGCGTGTGCCTATTTGAATACATTCTTTGTTTGTTTTAAAACTGTTTGCTATGTATGAAGGAACTGTAGTTGGAACTCTTGTTAGTAAACTTGATGCTAGTGACCCTCTTTACCTTCATGCTAGTGACTCAAGTAGCTTGACTATAATAAATGTTAAACTAAAAGGAACAAAGAATTTTATTGTTTGGTGTAATGCTATGAATCTAGCTCTTCAAGTTAAAAATAAACTAGGGTTTGTTGATGGTTCTTGTGTCAGGTCTGTTGATGATGATGTGTTAGCTAAACAGTGGGATAGATGCAATTCTATTGTTCTTACTTGGATATTAAACTCTGTTAGTGAGGAATTGTACTTAGGATAAGTGTATTCTAGACTTGCTTCTGATGTGTGGAAAGATTTGAAGGAAACATATGATAAAGTTGATGGATCTGTTGTGTTTGATCTGTATCAAAGAATTAATTGCTTCTCTCAAAATGGTCTCTCTGTGTCTGATTATTATCATAAACTAAACATTATGTGGAAACAACTTGATCAGATTCTCCAGTTACCTACCAGTACATGTAATGCATCTAAAGAATTCAATAATTTCAATCAAATGATAAAATTGATGCAATTCTTAATGGGTCTGGACATTGTGTATAAGTCTGTTAGAACAAATCTGTTAATTAGGGAAACTCTACCTACAGTAAAAGAAGCTTTCTCAATAATATCTAGGGAACAGTCCCATAGGAACTCCAATAGTAATGTTCAAAAGGGACAAGTTCATGCATCTAGTTTTATTTCTAAATCAAATCAAGGTTTTGAAAAAAAGGGAAAGTTTGGTAAAAGTCCTAATCAGAACCTTAAGTGTACACACTGCAATAAAACAGGGCATAATGTTGACAAATGTTTTGAGATAATTGGTTATCCTTCCTAGATGAAACCTAGGAATAGTCAGAGTACAAGAATGGGAACTAGTAATAACTCTGTGCTTGAAAATACTAATGCTTCTGCTTCTGTTCCTAGTAATGTTCTCACTCATGATCAGGTGACAAAGCTTTTGAGTCTGTTGAATGTAAAGTCTAATGATGATAGTCAAAATAATAATGTTGCTGGTAGGTCTATTGATCCTTTTTGCTCTATGAGTTTTACACAAAGAGTGTTTGGTTTTTCTAATATGATAGGGTCTACAACTGGGTCTGGTTGGGTGGTTGATTCTGGTGCAAATCAGCACATGATAATGACAGATACTAATCTAATTGATCATGTTGATGTTTCTGAGTTCAATATAAAAGTTAAACATCCTAATGGTACTAGTGATGTTGTAACTAAAATAGGGAACATAAAACTTAATAATGAAGTTACTTTATGTGATGTATTTGTTGTTCCTAGCTACTGTGTTAATCTTTTGTCTGTCTATAAACTGGCTAAAGATAGCAAGATGATTGTGTCGTTTGATGAACACAAATGTTATATTCAGGATTCATTAACAAAGAATATCTTGGTGACTGGTAGTCAACTTGATGGTCTCTATGTTTGTGGTGACTCTCCTATAACTTCTAAGGTGTGTTATAGTAGTCATGATATAACTAATCTATGGCATGCTAGACTAGGACACCCTTCTGAAAATGCTTTAAAAGTCTTGAAAGATTCTCTACATTTAAAATTGAGTAAAGAGGAAATGCCATGTGAAGTGTGTCATAAAGCCAAACAACATAGGGAACCTTTCCCCTTGAGTGATCACAAGTCTAAACAACTGGGTGAACTTGTTCACTTGGATGTGTGGGGGCCTATACGGCTCAAAGTAGAGAAGGTTTTAAGATGTTCCTTACTATTGTTGATGATCACTCAAGAGCTGTGTGGGTGTACCTTTTAAAACAAAAGGATGAAGTCTTTCACTACATTGAATGTTTTTTTAATCTAGTTTTGAATCAATTTGGTAAATCTGTAAAAAACATTTAGAAGTGATAATGGAACTGAATTCGTGAATAAACAAATGAGTAATTTCTGTGATACTAAGGGTATTCTTCATCAGACTTCTTGTGTACACACACCACATCAAAATGGTATAGCCGAGAGAAAACATAGACACTTGTTAAATGTTGCTAGGGCATTGTTGTTTCAAAGTGGTTTTCCTATTAAATTTTGGTCTGAATGTGTGCTAACTGTTGTGTACTTAATTAACAGGATACCATCTTCTGTGCTTAGTGGTAGATCTCCATATGAACTTGTGTATGGATTTAAACCCTCTTTAAATCACCTTAAAATGATTGGTTGTTTAGGGTTTAGTACGGTTTTAAACAATAAAGATAAATTTTCCAGTCATGCTGAAAAATGTGTTTTACTTGGTTACTCAAATAAAAAAAAGAGGTATAAACTTTGGAGTCTTGACAATAAAGTGATTTTGTTTTCTAGAGATGTAAAGTTTTATGAAACAGTATATCCTTTTAAAGAAAATAAAAATTTTCAAGAATTTGAGACTGTTGGAAATGAATCTATAAATGTCTTAAACTTTTTTTATTTGTTTGAACCCTATGAAATTAGTCATAAAAATGTGATTATACTCCCGATGATGAGGAGAGGGTTGTTCAAGGAACAAGGTCAGGTGTACATCGGTCTCAGCAGTCAGAGGATGAGTCTAGTTCTGTTGCAGTTGAGGCTGTTACTCAGCAAACTGGCAGTTCTAACTCTGAACCTGACGGGGTTGAGGGTGTAGACTTTGGACATGATGAAAATAACTCTCCTGAGGGAAGTAGTCGGAATCAAGAAACTGAAATCCCCACTTTTCTTAGGAGATCTACCCGAAACGTGTCCTTTCCTAGAAAGTTAACTGATTTTGTAGTCGAAGGGAAGGTTAAATATGGGTTGGAAAAGGTTGTTAACTATTCAAAACTTTCTTGTGAAAATATGAGTTTTGTATCTATGTTAAATAAATCTTGTGAGCCTAAAACTTATCATGAGGCTGTTAACGACCCAAACTGGGTTACTGCCATGAATGATGAGCTAGAGGCATTACATAGAAATAACACATGGGAGCTTGTTGACTTGCCCCCTAATAGGAAAGCTATTGGCTGTAAATGGGTTTTTAAAATTAAATATAAGACAACTGGTGAAATAGATAGATACAAGGCTAGATTAGTAGCTAAAGGGTTTAGCCAACGAGAAGGTATCGACTTTGATGAGACCTTTTCTCCTGTAGTTAAAATGGTAACAATAAGATGTGTGATAGCTATTGCTGTTCAAAACAGCTGGTCCTTATGCCAACTTGATATTAATAATGCTTTTCTATATGGTGAACTAAATGACGATGTGTATATGGTTTTGCCTAAGTGTTATAGTTCAAAAAAGGAGTCTAGAGTTTGTAAACTAAAAAAGTCCTTATATGGCCTTAAGCAGGCACCTCGAATGTGGAATGAGAAGCTGGTTGGTGTTTTATCTGAATTAGGATTTGTTCAGAGTAGGTGTGATCACTCGATATTTATTAAAACAAAAAAAATTCGTTTTATTGTTCTGCTGGTGTATGTAGATGATATAATTGTCACTGGGAACAGTTCTGATGAAATTTTAAATGTCAAAAATTTTCTTAAGTCTAAGTTTTTGATAAAAGATTTAGGTGAGCTAAATTACTTTCTTGGCATTGAAGTTATTAAAGGGGAAGAAGGTATGTGTTTATCACAAAGAAAATATTGTTTGGAGTTATTGGTTGAATATGACATGCTTGGGTGCAAACCAGTTAATAACCCTATTGAGCAGAATTTTGTGTTAACTGCAATGTGTGAAAAGAAAAAGAACTTGTTAACAAATGTGACTGGGTATCAAAAATTAGTTAGAAAATTAATATACTTATTTCATACAAGGCCTGATATATCATATTTTGTGCATTATTTGAGTCAATTCATGCATAAACCTACGCATTCATATTTGAATATTGCTATGAGATTGTTAAGGTATCTTAAGAAATCTCCTGGACAGGGTATTTTGTTCAACAAGGGCGCAGGTTTTGACCTGAAAGCCTACACTGATTCTGACTGGGGGAAATGTTTAGATTCTAGAAGGTCTGTGACTGGTTTTTGTGTTTTTCTAAGAGAGTCGTTAATATCTTGGAAAAGTAAAAAGCAGCCGACTGTATCTCGGTCGACCGCTGAGGCTGAATACAGGGCAATGTGTGCTGCAACATGTGAAATTATTTGGTTAATAAATGTTTTGCGTGAGTTACAAATTAATGTTACCACTCCCATATTAGTTTTTTGTGATAATACTGCTGCTTTATCAATTTCTGCTAATCCTGTTTTTCATGATAGAACGAAGCATTTTGAAATTGATTTATTTTTCTTAATGGAAAAAATTACAAGTGGATATATTAAAACTGTGGGGATAGAATCCAAGAATCAACTTGCTGACTTATTCACTAAGGGTTTACTTGTTAGTCAGCATGAAATCTTATGTAGTCAATTGAATTTGTTTGGTATGTTTGGTTATTAAATTGTGGGGGGATGTAGAAATATGGTGCATCATATTTTTTACAATTATCCAATTTAATATCTTTTCTTTTATATTTCTTATTTTGTGCATGGTCCTAATGAGAAGCAACCTGGGCTTGTAGCTGAAAGAGTTGCTGATGGGCTGGGCCTCGACTGACTCCTCGGATGCTTAGGGTTTGCATATATAATGCTTGTTTGTGGCTGGGTGTGATAACCACTTTCACCTGCACATTTTCTCTCAGTTCATAGCGATTAGGTTTCTTGTCATTTAGATCTCGTTTGTTCATTGTTATCACTGATCTAGGTATATTAATTCATTGTGTTGATGAATCAATTAGGCTGATAAATTGTAGTGAGTTGTCAGTCATCACTTTGATGATCTGAGGTTGTGATGGGTTTGTATCTTGTTGATTTGAACTCGTTTCTGGTTATTTCTGAGTTGAAGGTTCTTTGATCTGTTTTGATTGCCATAAATTGATAACATTTATCATTACCTTTTCTCTCTCCTTCACTCACAACCACTTTCAAAAAATATTAAAAATTAATAGAGGTGAGCAGTGTTTTTTCCAAATATACAGAAAATTTATACATTTTCTCTCTGTTCCACTTACAACCACTTTAAACCACTCCTTAAAATATGCAGAACTCACTCACAAACATATGCAGAAACTGATGTGAATGCTCTAAGTATATAACATTATATTTATTTAACTCGTGTAATGCACATAATTCTAACATAGTAATTTACACATAAAAATTATCGTTTGAACATATGTTTAGTAAAATCCTGATACCATATCTAGAACAAGCATTGCTAACACTATATTTAAATCTAACAAATGCAAATGCACGATTAGAAATCTAAAGTCAAAATATTAAAAATCTGAAAAAGAAAAAAAACCCACAAAAAAGTCACTACAAGGCAAAATAGACACTATTAACCTCGATATTCTTTAAATAATAGTTAAATATGTTATGATCCTTCCTTCAATGACATTCTAGAGCTTCTGATCATGCTTTTATATAACTCTTAAAAGGTTAACAAGTGTATTTAGTTCTAGAAATAATAATAACAGGGTGGAACCCCGCACTCCGCGTCAGTGAAGTAAATCGTGGTAATGGCGACAAAACGGGAGCGTTAAGGTTTGTAACGTAAAAATCAAATTACGAAAAAATAACAAAAATATAAGGTTAATAAAAGATGGGAAAAATCAAATAACAAAAAATAAATAAATTAAAAAACACTAAAAAAAACCCCACCCCGAGGTTCGAACCCGAGTGTGTGGGATGGGGAAAAGTGATCAAGGGGCTGGACACGGACCACTAGGCCATATGAGGTTTGTGTTAATTTCTCCACCAAAAACTATTAAACCATAAAAAACAACTAAACATGTACCGTCACGTGACATAACCGCCCTAAAAGACCAACACTTTCACTATTTAGACACTCACAAAGGCTTGTTAAAATGTATGTTATATAATAATAATAATAATAATAATAATAACAACAACGATGATGATTATGATTATGTGCAAAAGAAATTCGGTTTATTTATAGAACAATGCATTGTATACAATTTATATAATTACTCTTCCTAGTATTTTATAAATTTGAAGTTCTTTACATTATTATATATTAGCTTAGAACCCGTGTACTACACACGTGGTGAAAAATATCAATACATAAAGTTCTTAAATCTTTATGTATATATTTTACAGGTGTAAAAATGTTATATATATATACTAAGGATAGAAAACAAAATTCAAAATATGAAAAAATTAACATATAATTGGGTTTTAAAAATACGTTAATTACTATTTAATATAATTTGACTTTCATTTACTATTTGATTGAAAATAAAAGTTATATAATTAGATTTCAAAGTTTCTTATAATAAGGGATAATTTAAAAAAAAATGTGTTTTATTAGTATAATTCGTATTTAAAAAAAAAATTATTATTATTAAAAGATAAAGATGTATTTAATAAGAGAGAGATGCGGAAAAAAATGATTAGAATGAATATACAGGCAATACGTGACATGAAAAAACCTTTATTTATTATATTGTATAGATATAGATTTATTTGAGTTTTGACTTGGGGGCACATTCCATAAAATAGTAATCTACTTAGTTTGTTCCTTTGTTTTTATAACTATATATTTTTTTTATTGTGGATTAATAATCATACTTGATTTTACTGAATCATACTTATTACTTGCCACTAATGAGTTCCATATAACACGGAGCTTCTAGCAATATATTTTGTATCCAAATCGAGGTGCTTTTTCATGGAAATTCTAGCAAAGAAATTTTTTGAGGACATGGACATGGACCGAACATTTAAGGGGCCATAGGAGGCCTAGGGTCTCCTATTTTTTACTTAAAATATTAATTTTAGGTTACTAGGTTTATTTCATATTAGTATAGTGTTTAGGTCCCTCCTAATCCAGACCAAAAGTTCAAATCTGTTCTACAAATCCAGACAATCGCATTTTTAGGATTTATGGTATTTATTTGTTGAAAAAAATTTGGTTTTTTATGTGTAATATTTTCGGGCCCCCAAATTTAATTGTTCAAGTTACGACATTGGATGTAGATGAAAAGAAACAGTTACGCTGTGTTCCCGAGTTTAATAAATGAAAGAAAAGAAGAGAAATAGAACTAAGGAGAGAAAAAAAAGGGAAATGAAAGAAAAGAAGAGAAATGGAATTAAAAAGAGAAGAAAGAGAACAGAAAAATATAATGTAATTTTCTTGTTGTAGAGTTCGAAGAAAATGAACATGTTGGGAGGAAAATTACGAGGGAAGATTATTAAAATCTTCATTTATCTTTAAATCCGTTCATTTTAGTAGGAAAGTTAGGAGAGAATATTATTAAACATCTTTCTTTCTCTTATTTACAATTCTTTTAATTAAAAAACTCAGGAACACAAATATTTTCTAATTTCTTTTCACTTCCTTTCATTAAAAATCTTTGAAACACAAATTTTTCCAGATTCTTTATGCTTCATTTCACTCATCTCTTTAAAAAAGACTCCGGAACACAACGTTAACCGGGTTCTACAAACACTTGAAGAAAAAAGAACAAGAAAAACATATACAAAATTTCGTATAATAACCATAAGACAAAGTGCATGAATGAAAATGTTGAAACTGATACTACCATCAATGAATTCTTCGATCTACCAAGACATGGTCGAGTCTGAGAGGCTTGATCTATTTATCACACTAGGGTTACGTGATTGTTCATCAATCAAACATGTGATCCTATATAGAATGAACAATGTTCAAGTAAAGTTGTAAAACGGAAGGGAAAACCGATGAGATAAGTCTTTCATCCAACAAATCAATGTTTCATAATGAGTTCTTTATTTAATGTGATATATGGTTAACCTTGCATGTATATGATGATTCAACTTACCTAGCAGGTGATTATGATTTAGGGTTTAATTTTTAGCGTTCATCAAACCAGTTATATTTAGGTTTCAAAATTCGTAAGAGCCTGTATATCTCTATGAATCGTGATGAAAACACTTCAAATTGAAATATTTCGAAGGTGATATTGAAATGTCATCTGGATAATTTAAAGAGAAAAACAAGAACGTATATGTAACAACACTTATGCAAAACATACTAGAAATGGATCAAAGACTTTCCTTTTATAGTTGGGAGCCATCACAACGTTTAAGTTGAAACGATGCCAACGCTTCTTGAAAGATATCAATGTCACTTTGACCACTCCGGCGGTTGTTTAACTTGTTTTTGTAGTTTTCCGAAAACTTGCCAACCTTCAAACGGATATCCCTCCACTTGCTGCTTACCGTGTCTTCCTTCCGGTATCCGCCTTTACCCATTGCTTCACAAAATTGTTCATATATTTTTTTTCAAAAAATTCCGGATTTTTGGTTACGTCCTATAAAATTAAATAATATAACATGTAATAATAAAAAAAACATTACATAAGTCATTATACGGTTATAATAATAATACGTATTGGATCCTCTGAGACGTTGATCCACGCTTTCACCAAAGCTACCTCCTCTTCCGACGACCACTTTTTCGCACGCCCTTTAATTGTACCCGCTTCGGGTGTAGAAGTAGTGGCTTTCTTTTTATGTGTTCTTCTTTTCGTTTGTCGTGGTGATTGAGTCTCCGGTACACTGTCGGGTGAGGGTTGAGTCTCGGGTACAATGTCGGGTGACGATTGGGGGGTTACGTAGTCTTGTATATAGTTGGATAAAAAAATCGGGTGTAGAAGGATTTTAAGTCGGGTAATGACTCCAATTTGCAAACGTTAACAACGGGTTCGTGTTGTCTGGGGGTTGTGGAATGTACCCCCCCCATCGGGTTGTTCGACCGTTTCGGGTTGTTCGGGTGGTTCGGGATGTTTGCAAATTGCCATGTAAACATTTTTGTAAAAATTGGTTGCTTTGGTATAAATTTTGTATGGATAGAAGAATGAAGAAAATATTGCGTATAAAATTGGTTGTTTAGGTTAGTATTTATATAGGTTAAATTTAAAAAAAATATATAAATTTTTTTTCTTAAATGCGATTAAACGGTAACATACAACGGATATATTACCAAAACGGTCAAATTTTGAATGCTTTCAACCCCCCTCACGCCGTGAACATCATCACCCAGCCCCACCACGCCCACGCTCACTGTGACATCCGACATTTTCAGGTTAACTCCGTTAACACAAACATCGTTATTTCAAACATTTAATTATTCAAACTCAGTTATCTCAAACATTCACACATGCATTACATTTAATTAGGATTAATTAGATGTGTCAGTTTCGCACAAATACTCACGTATCGGTAATTTGTAGAATTACTGGATCACACACGAGTCGAACCCGGAACGTTGGTGAACTAATAAAAATAATTGCGAATAATTATTTTTAATATAAATTATGTGAATTTATATGTTTTGTGATTTTTCTGTGAATTATGTGAATTTTCTTGATATCACGTAGAATTATCAGATTTTAATTTTACTGGTTATTTTATTGATACTGATTATTTTTATAAATATGGAAACTTTTATAAAAATAAATATTTAAAAGAATATTATCTAGTGGATTTATTTGAATGTTTTTTTTGAATATTCCATGATTATCTTTACCAAAGTTAAATCCCATTCAAACAAATATATAGGAGATTTTTATAAAATTTAAAACCTAATCTCCTACTCTCTCTCTCTCTCTATCATCGATCCCAACCCCTCTCCCCCCTACTTGGCCGAAATCTTCAAGCAACCTAAACACCATCCGTTCTTCAATCTCTCAATTGATCGCGTATTTGGACTCCTCTCGACGTTTCTAACAATCCTACGTAAGTCGTTTCGTTCAATTCCGTCACTTTTTGATTCCTAAATTTTAGATCAAAACCCTAGTTCATCCAAACTAGGGCTGAGCACTAAACGGGTATTACCCGGAAAACCCGTCAAACCCGTTGGAACCGACCCGTGAGGAACCATTAAAGCTAATTAGGGTACTGTAAACGGGTCTATGATTTAGCCTCAAAAGGGTACGGGTACGGGTCTAGAACCGAAGACAACCCGTATACCCGTTAAAATATAAACATAATTAAATATTTAGTGTTGATCAATATGTAAATATGTGATATATTTTTTATATTTACCAAATTTAAAAGTTATGTTATTTTAATAATTAAAAATATTATATAAGTGAAAGTATTATATAATTATCATTTATAATATTTACAAATCTTATAAATGAAAGGAAAAACATTAAAAGTGTAGCATATGTATATAAGTTTATATTTTAATAATTATTTAGAATTTTATTATAATACCCGATGATGATAATAATAATAATAATAATAATAATAATAATAAATTGAATTAATCAAAATCACGTTAACTTGCATGTGATTCCTTTTCCTTAAATATATCTTGACTCTAATTGTTTTTCAATGATTTGTTGTTGAATTAATACAGTGGAAAATGTGATAATCTCATTCATTAACTATACGAGTCCATCTTCGCAAAACCCGCGAACCCTTACCCGTTTACCCATGGACCCTTACCTGACCCTTTTAACTATTATACGGGTCACGGGTATGTATTTTGTCATCAAAAGGGTACGGGTACTGATATACGGGTAAAGGTCGGGTATACCCGTTTGCACACCCCTAATCCAAACATGGATTTTTATAATAAAGATGTTAACTTTATCATTGTTTTGCATGTATTTATTGATTTTATGGTTATTTGGAAAACCCTAACTTCATATGATTAGTAACTTGATAGATAATGAAGTTTTTTGATTATGTAATGGAGTAGAATTGCATATTATAGATGTTTGATACTTGTTATGATTAGATTCATGTTAGATAGATTGTATGTAATTGGTTTGATGCTTTGAATCTCGTTAAACAAGCCTAGAAATCACAACTTACTTATAATGGAAACTTTTTAGAAATTTTATCTTGCATACTAGACATGTGTTGAATGATATGATGATGTATGTATGCTACTTTATCCATGTATAAGTGAATTGAGATTTCTAATACCTAGCTTGATTTTGCAAACTTACTAAAAGAGGAAACTTTAATTGTCTAAAGTGTTCATAGCTTGCTAATTATACATGTATGACATGGTTTAATGATTGGTACATGTTAGTTAGGATATAATAACATGTTGCAATGTGTTGGATGTTTGAAATCATGCATATCTCTCATAGGTTACTAAAGATAGAAAATTTGTCTTAAATTGTGAATCACGTTAGGTTCTATGCAATTGGTATGTGATGTGACGATCTTAAACATGTTAGAGTAATCATCCAAACATATTGATAATGATAATATGATTTTTGAACATGCTTTCTATTTATGGAAACCTGCTAATTATGGAAACTTGCTATCTTGATAGAACAAATGGGATTTGTTGCTAAGTGCTACAGCATGATCATGTGTGTATAATGTAGTAGTGTTATACTGAACAAACATAATATTTTACGTGTCACCAACGGGTCGTCGGGTCAAACTTGAGTCAAACCTGTAAAGCTTTTCTAAACACTTAAACAATGGTATTGTTTGGATATTATATCAACTTGCAACGCACTTATAAACCTATGGTTTTAGGTGGTAGTTAGAGGTTCTACAGTTTTCTCTTAGCTTTCACTTGTATTCACACTCGGGTGAGTTTTATGGCCCCTATCTTTACTTACTTTCCTTTTTGGGGGAGAAAGCATGCACGCAAACATTTTGGTTTTGTATTATTGTATTATCGCTTGCTTACTAAAGTGCAAACATATCAACAAGTCCTTACATTTTCGAACCGTTAGGATTGAAACATAACGAGGTGATTTTGAGTAGTACTACTGGGTTTTGACAAGCCCCACCCGAGTTAGTCACGCTAACTTGACAGGAGGTCGAACGGGTGTAAGATTAGCCTAGACATTTGCCATTGTTCGGTAGACATGGCGGAAGGCAAACAAACACAAACAGTTAGCTTCGGTTTCGAACACTTGTAGTAGCATGACATAGACTAGCTATCTATCGGTATACATTAATTACATTATCTAGCAAACATCGAACTTTTTATTTACTTACATCTCTATGAACTCACCAACCATTGTGTTGACACTTTTAGCATGTCTTTCTCAGGTCGCTAAGGTACGCACAAGATTAGAATGCATGGTCTGAGCATGGTTTTCACAAACAATTTCAAACTTATTTATTTCTATCACTTACTTTGATTTGGGCGCGGTGTTTTGCGCATTTGACTATTCTTGCATTTGGATTTTGTTTACGCTTCCGCAACGTTTTCAAACTTAAACTTTTGTTGTCTCGTGACTATGAGCAGCATTAGTACTTTATTTAAATTCATATAGAGTCGTTCCGTGTAACTAATTACTGAGATCCTGGTGTGTTACGCGCCTCGCGGTAAAACCCCGTTGGTGGATTTTGAGGGTGTGACATATTGGTATCAGAGCCATTGGTTCTAGTGAACTAGGATTTGCATACTAGACTATAACCACACACATGCATTAGTTACACAACACCTACACTCATACATGTCACTTACTCATCACACTACAGGAAATGTCTTCTTCACCCAAGTCACCTACATCCCCAGTCGATCAGGAACCCGAGGTTCCCACAGTACCTTCACTAGAGCTTAAGAGGCAGAGATTAACACCTATCGATGATGCTATAGTGCATGGCGAGCCTTTTCACGTGCGTGTCGGAGACAACACGCAGGACTGGGATTGGTATCCCGACAGGATCAGGAGCTGGATCCGCGAGGAGCAGGTCCCACCCCCACTCACTGCTGACAATCCTTCTTCTTCCTCTTCGTCTTCACGAGTCTTGCCACCACTGAGGTATCCACTCGAGTAGGTTTTAGCTGCCTTCGTAGCTAAGATGGATAGAGAGATAGGCAACATGCGTGAGGCTGCAAGTGAGATCTGTCACACCCCGCCAAGGCGGAAACGCGAGGCGTAACAGTTCATGGTTTCCAAAGCATATGATTACCGCAAACACATACATGATAAATGGATACATAAACAAGTTTAAAGTTTTACATTCCAAAATGTAAATTGAGTTTACAAAAAGTGAAGATTTCGCAAATATGACTCTATTACAATGAGTTATACAAGAGAAATCCCCCAAAAGTTGTATCCATAGTGCATGCATGTAATCTACATTGCTAACCTTGCGATCACGTTCAATTTCTTGAAAAACATACTTGAAAATGTCAATACTAGGTTGGTGAGTTCACAGGTTTAAATCAAATAGATCTTTATAAAATTCAATTATTCGTAAATAGTTCCAGTTGCATGTGATAATCAGAATAAGAATTGTTGACCCATTTGTAAACTAGCTAGGAATACAAATAATATGTTCCTACATGAGCCGTAACCAAACCATGACAATTGTACACGCCCCTAATTTCGTTATCCGGTTCTATGCGGCCATAAATCCTCCAGATTGTGGTTAGCGCGACTAACCATGACCGGGAGACGTCACTCTCCATAGTACTATTCATAGGACCCTAGGCTACAGTTAATGGTTACTAAATTGTTCCAGGGGACTTTAGCGGCCTCAAATCGTTTAACTCATGTAAACATAAAAGTCGAGTCTTATTATCTTGTTATCACATAAAAATAGTTGTAAGTATGCTCTTCCCCCAAATATTGAAAACGGTAAAAAGGGGCCGTGAAACTCACCTTGTTTTTGTGTATGTTAGCAACGATAATTGTTCCAGTCAAACTTGACTATTCGTACCCTAATTACAAAAAGGGTAATTCGTGTTATGACCGAATGTCTCATATGCAAATTGTTCACCGACTTAGTAAATCTGGTTGCTTTTGTTTAACTATCTTCTTAGTTTTCCAACACTTGTTTCGTTATAAAATAGTTCTAAGTTACTGCCCAATGGGCCTGAAACAGGTATCGAAACTACTTAGTTTCGATTGGACAGAACAGATGTCGAAACTTCCTAGTTTCGATTGAGCAATAGGTATCGAAACTACCTGGTTTCGATTGAGTAAACAGGTATCGAAACTCCTAGTTTCGATTGAGTAATAGGTATCGAAACTCCTAGTTTCGATTGAGTAAACAGGTATTGAAACTCCTAGTTTCGATTGAGTAATAGGTATCGAAACTCCTTGTTTCGATTAAGTAAACAGGTATCGAAACTCCTAGTTTCGATTGAGTAATAGGTATCGAAACTCCTAGTTTCGATTGAGTAAACAGGTATCGAAACTATAGTTTCGATTACTGAAATTTTGATTGACAGAATCAGCTTCAAAAGTTTGTTCATACATATACGCATATATTCATGTTTTAAATCTTGAATTTTGACACACTTTTCTGGTTATTTTTCTGACGTTCGAGTAAACTGTATGTTTAGTTATGGTTTTAAAGAAAATAATATGAAAAATATTGAATTCTTACCTCTAAACAGAGATGATGATTTCGAGAGAAACAGAGAATGATCTTGAGCTCCTTAGCCTGATTCTTGAGAAAAACACTTGGAACTCTTCTTATAACACCGAAATATGGTGGATTTTGCCCTAAAACTTGGTTTCAACTTGAAGAGAAATGGGGAGATTGCCGTAGGAAAATGAGGAAGATAACATAAATGGTGAGATTTTGATTGAGGGGTATGGTTTTTATCTTAATTCTCGCAGGCAATGTATGGGTTTTAGTATAGATAATTGGGATGTGAGTGAAGTAGGAAATGGGAATGGCTTCTCTGCATTTCAGCCGAGAAAGTCAAGGGAGTGGTTTGGGTTAATTTATCAAATAATTAGATTTTAGTGTTAATTAATTAATTCATTAAGGGTATTAATATTAATTAGAGTTTCAATTGATAATTTAATTTGGTTTAGATTTTTCACGGTATTATAAATTTAATAAGTTTATAGCTCGTTGATGAAAGATATTGAAATCTTGGATTGTATAATTCGTTGAGGTGATTATTTGTAGGTATACGTACCTAGAGGTGGCGCTACGTAGTAACGTCTTCGAAAAGTCCATTATTTTACTTTTACGTAAATTATAGTTCAACATAAATTTTGTGTAATATATATATATATATTTATATATATATATATATATATATTTTTTTTCTGGTTATTTAATTTCACCACTAGTGTTCGTATTTAGTCGGGTTATCCTGGTACGTGAACCGGTAACTCCTAGAATTACCAAAATATGAAATGAGACAATGTACGGTTTTTGTTAGACCTTAATGTCCTTATTTGTGAAATTAAGTAAATCACAAAACCAATTATAATGTAAACTTGTTTATAACATATACGGATATTGACCTGAAATGTCGGGTGTCACAAGATCACCGGGCTGTTGCAACGTGGATACATGACTGATCAGAGGGTAGAGAAGCTGATTAAGAATCAAGTTAGATTAAATACTGTACAAGACAACTTTGCGGCAACATTCCATGAGCTGCAGGCACGAGTGAACGTGCAACACCTTAACCTCGAGGCAGTGGGAGCTAGGATTGATAATCTGGAGGGACAGGTCGAGGCTGCCAATGCCGAGGAGGTTGCACAGGAGGATGAGCACGAGGAGAAGCAAGATGAGGATGACAATGCTATTTCTGATGTGACTTCAGTTGGCAGTGATGATGGTTGAAAGACTATCATTTTAGTTATTTGCTTTATTTAAACCTAGATGGGTAGGGTTGTTCCCATCTAACAGATGTTTCTGGATTTTGATATTTGATTGAAAATACTTTGTAGCCTTTACAATTTATTTTATCAAGTATTATTATTGAAACATTAGATGTTGTGATTTAATTTTCTTTTATTTACTTATACTTGTATGACAATGATATGCGATATATTTTTCTCATTATTGTATATTTGTGAATGTAAAGATCATGTCTGGACGACGAGGTGGACATAACGGCGGACGCGGTAACATCAATCTGACCGCAACAGAACTCACCGCTTTGATTAACGAACGTGTGGCTGAAGCTTTAGCAACCAATCCGAATGGAGGTAAATCTATCATCTATCGACTTTAACGAGTCAACATTCCTTCTCCCAAATCTTGAATATTCCTAAACACATTCTTTGTATTTTATCCAGGTCCGAACAACAATCAGCAGGTCTACACCAACAAGACCTTCATGGACTGTAAGCCCCACACGTTTAGTGGAGCTGAAGGAGCAGTCGGTTTACTTCGCTGGATGGAGAAATCCTAGTTGGTCTTTGCCATGTGTAATTGCCCAATAACAAGGTGAAGTATGCATCTGGCACACTAGAGGGTCCAACCCTTACCTGGTGGAACTCCTAGGTGCAAATGCTAACTTTGGAAATGGCAAACGCTTTGCCATGGGAGGAATTTAAGAATATGCTGAAAGAAGAGTATTGCCCTCGCGACGAGGTGCAGAAACTTGAGGTTGAATTCTGGAATCTCAAAATGGAAGGGTCTGAGATCGAAGCCTATACCACCCGCTTTCATGAGCTAGTACTTTGTGTCCACAGATGGTGACCTCAGTTTACAAGCGGATTGAGATGTATATCGAGGGCCTAGTTCCTCAAATCCAGAGCATGGTGAAATCCTCCAACCCCACCACTGTCCAGCAAACTATTCGGTTAGCTCACAAATTAACCGATCAGGCAGTTTCCCAAGGTACATTACGTCCTAGGAAATCAACTTCTAAGGTAACTGATAACGAGCGTAAGTTTGAAAGTACGCACTCCAAGTCTTCTCAGTTTAATCCACCCGCATCGCAGCAACTTCGAAAGTTTGAGCATACCAAGCATACTCCACAGTCAAACTCTGCTCAGCAAAATCAGGGTACATATGCTGGTAAGTACCCAAAGTGCAACAAATGTAACTTTCATCACACTAGAGCTTGTGACTTGTACCGTTGTCAACGGTGTGGGAAAATGGGCCATTCGACCAAAGATTGCATGGGAGAAATGTAGGCTAAATAGACACCAACTGGTGACGAACCCAAGGGATGCTTTAAGTGTTGTAAAGAGGGGCATTTTAAAAGTGACTGCCCTCAGCTGAAGAAAACTGGCAATGGGAACGGTACTGGAAATAATCATCAGGGTGGTAATGGGAATAATAATGGAAATGGTGCGAAGGGTCGGGCCTTCGTCACCGGCTCAGGGGAAGCTCGAAAGGACGTTGTTACCGGTATGTTTCCTTTAAACGATTTTTTTGCTTATGTACTATTTGATACCGGTGCCGATAGGAGTTTTATTTTTGAGAACTTTAGTTAATAGATAGAGATGACCACAACCCCGTTAGAGCACAAATATTCCATAGAAATAGTTGACGGTAAGTTAATTGAGATAACTCATATCCTCGAGGGATGTAAGTTAGGATTATCTGGTCACAAACTTGATATCGATCTTATGCCAGTTACACTTGGCATCTTTGACATAATCGTTGGCATAGATTGGTTATCTAAAAACCAAGCTGAGATCATCTGTAAAGATAAGATATTTCGTATTCCCCTAGCTAGTGGAGAGATCCTTTATGTAAAATGCGAGAAGAGTGGTGCAGTCGTAGGCATCATATCTTATATGAAGGCGTATGAATGTCTACGCAAGGGTCATACCGCGATACTAGCCCTTATCGCTGACAAACCTTTCGAGGAGAAGAAACTTACAGATATCCCTATTGTTCGCAACTTCCCAGAAGTTTTTCCTGAAGACTTATCCGGTCTTCCACCCCATCGACAGGTCGAATTCTTTAACATCCCGAAAATAGTAACTAAGTAAATAATAATACGAAGGAGATTTAAACCTTATAAAACGAAATAATAACGGATGGGCTTGGGCTCGGCTCCAACGGGCCGAAGGAAGCCCCGGTATAAAAGGGGCAAGGCAGCCCACTAGCTCATTTCACCTTCATTTTCACCATCTTAGAGAGAGAAAGGGAGCTCGGGTCTAGAGAGAGAAAGTTGACGGATCGTCACGAGATTAGAGGAGCACGTTACAACTGAGCTCGTGAGCAAAACCTCCGAATCAGAACTTCAATCCAGGTAATGATTCAACCATAATCTGAGTTTTTGTTCATGTTGGGGTTTCTCGAGTTTTAGCTAAATAGATGATGTTTTTACGGATGAAACTTGATAATAAGCTTAGAAATAGCATCTAGAATGAAAACCGCACGTTTTGATCAAAGAAAATTGTAAGATTGGCATGATCGGGTTTGCATGCAAGAACTTCGGATTTTTGGTCCATGAACCAGGTACTGCGTACTTACCAAGTGCGCAGGAAGGAATTCCTGCGTACTTACCAAGTACGCAGGAGAAAGTCCTTGCGTACTTACCAAGTATACAGGAGGAAGCCCCTGCGTACTTACCAAGTACGCAGGAGGGAGACTCCTGCGCACTTGCCAAGTGCGCATGAGCAAGTCCCTGCACACTTACTAAGTGCGCAGGCAGCAGACAGCAGGCAGCAGGTTGGTTAAGTAAAGTCAGTAAGTTTAGAATGATTAAACCATTAGAGTCGGGGTTGGGTCTAATGTGTATTTAACTACCTAATCCAGATCGGAAGTGACGCTGTTGGACCCTTGTTTAGGACAACCTAGAGTAGCTCATCAGGTGAGTTCTATGTGCCCCCTTCTATGTTATGTGCAAACCTTATTAAATGATTTGGGGTTGAAATGTATACACTAAATGAATAAATGATATGAACGCTAATGTAATCATACATGATATACTAATATATATGTTATATATATATACAGAAATGAATTAGGCACAAAGAATGAATCGTATGATTATATAGAATGAATGAAAGAACAACACAATGTGTAAGAATGAAATCTTTCTTTATATCCATGTATATATTGCTTGCTATGAATGAATAAACGTTATGAATGGAACAATGATAACGGCTACCTCGGTAGACGGACGACCACTCGACTATTATGCAGCCAGAAATGAAAGTCTAGAAAGGTAGACTAAACAGGCCATTACAGTGGAGTAAGTCCCGAAATCGATGTACGGCTGTATAATTAGTTCGGGTGGGAGACGGATACCTTTGGGCAGTCAGACAAGTATGACGGACTACTTCGGTAGGACGGTTGTAAGATAATGACGGACTACTTCGGTAGGACGGTTGTAAGAAAATGACGGACTACTTCGGTAGGACGGTTGTAAGATAATGACGGACTACTTCGGTAGGACGGTTGTAAGATAATGACGGACTACTTCGGTAGGACGGTTGTAAGATAATGACGGACGGACACTAGTTGCCGGACGGTTGTAAGAATGGCGGACCATGACGGTGGACTGTGGCGTTTGTCTTGGTGACATTCGCAAACAAATGACTGGTTGATCACCCTTAAGTGTATTACCCAAGAATGAAAAGAAAAGAAAAGAAAAGGTGAATGCATATATATATATGTAATGACAAAATAAGGAAGAAAGAGAAGCAAAAGTTATAAAAATAAATGAGACCAATGATGTGAATATATATCTATATGTATTTGCGAAGTATGATAAATGAGAAGTAATTCAAGTCAATGTGTACTTATATAAACGTATATATATAATTATGCATACTTATAATGAAAAGAATGTTTATACCTAATTGCATTAAACTAGAACTCACTAGCGTTAGCTGACTTTTAGTATACATTTCAGGTAAAGGAAGGAAAGGTCGTGCGATGGCGTGAAGGTTACCCGACACAAGACTGACATCCCACTTTAATATATGTGTTAAGACTTCCGCTGTCAAGTTATGTAATTGAATGACGAATGATATGTAATCGAATGACGAATGATATGTAATTGAATGATGAACGTTTTTAATCTAAGTTCAGTATTTATGACTATGTTTATGAGTAAATCAAACGAGTGAGGTTACCCGGGAATGGGGCCTTACAAGTTTGTATCAGAGCAATAGTTTGAGAGATTCAGACATCCCTAAATGTCTGGACTCAAACTGATTATGGGACCAAAGCACGGATGTCAGTATGGGTAACCAACGCCAACGCCAGCACGGTAAGTAAGTAATAAAGTTAATGCTCTTGCATAAGAATAGATACCATAACTTAGAACAAATAGATGTTAATGCCATGACTGATTTGAAGAGTTTTGAACCCGAAAAGCAATGTAAATTAGTAATCACAAACCGGTCACTGTAATTAATAATTTACCTTGCTCGTACTGTTCCAAACTATGATATGAAGAAATGACATTGTTGTATTCCCTTTATAACTATCAGGAAACTAAGAACTATGGTTGGTGGAGGAAGGACAGGACGCCGAGGCGGTCGCACTGGCTGAGTAGGTAGACCTCTGTTGAACCAAAGAATTGAAGAAGAAGAGAGTGTGCACGCAGAGCACACCGAAAGTGTGCACGAAACAGAAGTGACCCCAATTAGGGACGACAGTCCAGGGCCTATACAGTTGGAACCTGAAGTCAGGGATGCTATTGCCCGTGAAGTTGTGCTCACTTTGAAGAAGGTATTGCCTGATCTACTATCCGAGGCAATAAAGAAAAGTGAAGAGGAGGATGAAGGAGACAAGGAAGAGAAAGTATATGATAGTGATGGGGATGAAATAAAGATAGGATCGAGCAACCGTGGGTGTACTTACAAAGGCTTTAAGGACGGAGACTCACCCAAGTTCGATGGGAGCAAGGATTCAGTGGTAACGCTTGAATGGATTGAGAGGATGAATGCTGTAATCAACATCAGCGAGTGTCGACCAGACCAGGCTGTTAAATACGTTGCTCATTCTTTCACCAACGAAGCACTAAGTTGGTGGAGGAATATTCAGAGAACTAAGTCACCAAATGCTATAAACAGAATGACATGGGACGACTTAAAGAAACTGATCATCCAAAAGTTCTGTCCACAGAACGAGATTGATCGAGTGGAAAATGAATTTCTAAACCTTAAGGCTGGAAACAAGACGCACCGCCAGTATACTTCGAGATTCAATGAGCTAGCTCAACTAGTACCCCACCTGGTAGAAACTGAAGACCGTTTGATCAAGTACTATGTTAAGGGGTTGCCACAACGGGTCCGTGTTCATATAAAAGCTAACCTACCCTCGACCTTCGAGTCGGTAGTGAATCTGAGCGGAATCGTCTACGACGACTACGCCAATGAGGACCCGGCACCTGAGACACAAAAGAGAAAATGGGAGAACCCGCCTAGGGGCACTGCGAAAGGGAATGTAAACATTGGAGTTAAGAAGTCAAGAACAGATGATTATGAAACCTGCAAGAAGTGTGGAAAGCAACATCTTGGCGAGTGTCGAATCGGCACCACCATCTGCTATAGATGTGGGAAGGCGGGGCACTATGCTCGTGACTGCTTAAGAGACACTAAATGCCAAGGATGTGGACTGTTTGGTCACCTGACTAGGGATTGCAGGAAAACCAGACAATCCGGTTCGGGAAAGGAAAAGGAAGCTGAAAAGGAACAGCCAAGGGCTAGGACTCGAGCCTATGCACCGACTGAGGAAGAAGCAAGAGGAAACCCTGATGTTGTGTCAGGTACGTTCCAAGTTAATGATGAACATGCTGCTATTTTATTTGACTCTGGTGCTAGTAAAAGTTTTATATCCAATGCATTTAGTCGTAAACTAGATTGCACTATCAACACCATAGTAAAGGCCTTTAGCGTACAAACTGCCGTTGGTAAAAATTCGGCAGTATTCCAAGTAACAGAGGATTGCATAATAGAAATAGAGGGTCATAAGTTTCCCTCTAGATTATTCCTTCTCACCTTAGGAGGATTCGATATAGTATTGGGTATGGATTGGTTAGCTGCCAACGAAGCTCAAATCATATGTAAACGTAAGAGGATACACCTCAAGGCTCCTAGCGGCAGTCCAATTACGGTTTATGGGGATTGGAATTGCACGATGCCGAACATCATCTCGATGATCAAGGCCGAAAGTTACATGAGGCGCGGTTGCGAAGCTTATCTGGCATATGTTATTGATGATAGAACGAAAATGAATGAACTCAAGAATGTACCTGTGGTGTGCAACTTTCCGGAAGTATTCCCCGAGGATCTACCTGGGTTACCACCCGATCGGGAAATAGAATTTCAGATTGACTTACTGCCAGGAGCTGAGCCCGTTGCCAAAGCCCCCTACCGATTGGCTCCGTCAGAAATGAAAGAATTGATGTCTCAACTAGAGGAACTAACCGAGAAAGGATTTATTAGACCGAGTATCTCACCATGGGGCGCTCCGGTACTATTTGTAAAGAAGAAGGACGGCAGTATGCGCATGTGCATCGACTACATCGAATTGAACAAGAGAACAGTAAAGAATAAATACCCACTACCTAGAATAGATGACCTTTTTGATCAACTGCAAGGTGCGAGTTGGTTCTCAAAGATCGATCTTAGGTCGGGTTACCATCAGTTGAAAGTAAGAGAAGAAGACATACCAAAGACCGCGTTTCGCACGCGTTATGGGCATTATGAGTTTCTCGTGATGTCCTTCGTATTGACTAACGCACCAGCAGCGTTCATGGATTTGATGAATAGAGTGTGTCGACCAATGTTGGATCGATCAGTGATAGTTTTTATAGACGACATACTGGTATATTCGAAAAGCGAGGGTGATCACCACTGTCACCTAAGAGAAGTTCTAGAAGTGCTAAAGCAGGAAAAGTTGTACGCAAAATTGTCCAAATGCGCGTTCTGGCTTAGGGAAGTTCAATTCCTAGGTCATGTGATAAACCCAAACGGCATCATGGTGGATCCTGCAAAGATCGAGACAGTAAAGAAATGGAACATCCCAAAGACACCAACAGAGATACGAAGTTTTCTGGGATTGGCAGGCTACTATAGAAGGTTCATTCAAGATTTTTCAAGAATAGCCTCGCCACTAACTAAATTGACACGGAAAGAAGTTAAATATGAATGGGGCCCAACCCAAAACAACGCGTTTGAGGAACTTAAAACGCGATTAACCCAAGCTCCAGTCTTGACACTACCTGATGGAAATGAAGACTTGGTAGTCTACTCTGACGTTTCAGGGCAGGGTTTAGGGTGCGTACTCATGCAACGAGGAAAGGTAATTGCTTATGCATCGCGGCAACTAAAGATTCACGAGGTTAACTACCCAACACACGATCTAGAATTAGCAGCAGTAGTTTTCACGTTGAAAATATGGAGACACTATCTGTATGGAGTTAAATGCACCATTTACTCCGATCACAAAAGCCTGAAGTACTTTTTCGAACAAAAGGAATTAAACATGAGACAAAGGATATGGTTAGAGCTACTGAAAGACTATGACTGTGAGATATTGTACCATCCAGGAAAGGCAAACGTAGTGGCTGACGCTTTAAGTAGAAAGGAAGAATCGGCACCTATCCGGATCAAAGCGTGTCAGCTGATTATAACACCAGACTTGATGAGTGAAATATCAAAGGCACAAGATGAAGCACTGTTAGAAAGAAATGTGAAACGGGAAAGAATAGTAGGACAACAAGGGAATTTTGATGCAAATGCATACGGTGTACGAACTAGGTTTGGCCGGATGTGGATACCTAAGATAGGCGAGCTTAGAGCCAAAATACTCGATGAGGCCCATAAGTCTCGTTATTCCATCCACCCTGGGTCAAACAAAATGTATCAAGACTTGAAGAAGGAGTACTGGTGGCCTGGTATGAAGAATGATGTGACAGAGTACGTGAGCAAGTGCCTAACGTGTTCTCTAGTTAAGGCCGAGCACCAGAAACCATGCGGTAAAATGCAACCTCTACCAATACCGGAATGGAAGTGGGAGAGATCACAATGGACTTCATTACCAAGCTACCGCGAACAGCTAAAGGCAATGATACCATTTGGGTGATCGTCGACCGCTTGACAAAGAGTGCTCACTTCTTGCCAATACGAGAAACCTCTTCTTCTGAAAAGCTAGCAGAAATATTTATCAAGGAAATTGTGAGCCGGCATGGTATGCCGCTGTCGATTGTGTCTGACAGGGATACTAGATTCACATCAAGGTTTTGGAAGAAATTCAGTGAAGCAATGGGCACTAGACTGAACATCAGCACCGCTTACCACCCTCAAACCGATGGCCAATCTGAAAGGACCATTCAGACCTTGGAGGACATGCTCCGAGCCTGTACCATTGACTTCGGTGGGAGCTGGGACAGCCATCTACTATTGGCAGAATTCTCATATAACAATAGCTATCATTCAACGATTGGTGTGCCGCCATTTGAAATGTTGTATGGAAGGAGATGTAGGACCCCGGTTTGTTGGGGGGAAATTGGACAGAAGGATTTTGCAAGTCTCGAAGTGGTCAAAGCTACTTCCGAGAAATTTGATCAAATCAAGGCTCGAATGAAAGCCGCAAAGGACAGACAGAAATCATACGCGGATAAGAGAAGGAGGGATTTAGAGTTTCAAGTAGGGGACATGGTACTGTTGAAAGTATCACCGTGGAAAGGAATCATTCGGTTCAGAAAGCGTGGCAAACTAAGTCCAAGGTTTGTCGGACCTTTCAAGATTTTAGCAAGAGTGGGTCAAGTTGCTTACAGACTCGACCTACCCGTTGAGCTTAGTGGAATACATTCTACGTTTCACGTGTCGCACTTACGCAAGTGCCTAGCCGACGACACAGCTCACATACCTTACGACGAGATCGAAGTGGATAACAGTCTAAATTATGTAGAGGAACCGATAGCCATTCTTGACCGAGCTGAGAAACGACTACGCAATAAGTCGATACCGTTAGTCAAGATACAATGGAAGCACAGAAAAGGGTCAGAAGCTACGTGGGAAAAAGAAGACGAGATGAGGGGACTATACCCTCAATTGTTTAACGTATGAACAGTTTCGAGGATGAAACCTCTTTAAGGAGGGTAGACTTGTAACATCCCGAAAATAGTAACTAAGTAAATAATAATACGAAGGAGATTTAAACGTTATAAAACGAAATAATAACGGATGGGCTTGGGCTCGGCTCCAACGGGCCGAAGGAAGCCCAGGTATAAAAGGGGCAAGGCAGCCCACTAGCCCATTTCACCTTCATTTTCACCATCTTAGAGAGAGAAAGGGAGCTCGGGTCTAGAGAGAGAAAGTCGACGGATGGTCACGAGATTAGAGGAGCACGTTACAACTGAGCTCGTGAGCAAAACCTCCGAATCAGAACTTCAATCCAGGTAATGATTCAACCATAATCTGAGTTTTTGTTCATGTTGGGGTTTCTCGAGTTTTAGCTAAATAGATGATGTTTTTACGGATGAAACTTGATAATAAGCTTAGAAATAGCATCTACAATGAAAACCGCACGTTTTGATCAAAGAAAATTGTAAGATTGGCATGATCGGGTTTGCATGCAAGAACTTCGGATTTTTGGTCCATGAACCAGGTACTGCGTACTTACCAAGTGCGCAGGAAGGAATTCCTGCGTACTTACCAAGTACGCAGGAGGAAGTCCTTGCGTACTTACCAAGTACGCAGGAGGAAGCCCCTGCGTACTTACCAAGTACGCAGGAGGGAGACTCCTGCGCACTTGCCAAGTGCGCATGAGCAAGTCCCTGCACACTTACTAAGTGCGCAGGCAGCAGGTTGGTTAAGTAAAGTCAGTAAGTTTAGAATGATTAAACCATTAGAGTCGGGGTTGGTTCTAATGTGTATTTAACTACCTAATCCAGATCGGAAGTGACGCTGTTGGACCCTTGTTTAGGACAACCTAGAGTAGCTCATCAGGTGAGTTCTATGTGCCCCCTTCTATGTTATGTGCAAACCTTATTAAATGATTTGGGGCTGAATTGTATACACTAAATGAATAAATGATATGAACGCTAATGTAATCATACGTGATATACTAATATATATGTTATATATATATATACAGAAATGAATTAGGCACAAAGAATGAATCGTATGATTATATAGAATGAATGAAAGAACAACACAATGTGTAAGAATGAAAGCTTGCTTTATATCCATGTATATATTGCTTGCTATGAATGAATAAACGTTATGAATGGAACAATGATAACGGCTACCTCGGTAGACGGACGACCACTCGACTATTATGCAGCCAGAAATGAAAGTCTAGAAAGGTAGACTAAACAAGCCATTACGGTGGAGTAAGTCCTGAAATCGATGTACGGCTGTATAATTAGTTCGGGTGGGAGACGGATACCTTTGGGCAGTCAGACAAGTATGACGGACTACTTCGGTAGGACGGTTGTAAGATAATGACGGACTACTTCGGTAGGACGGTTGTAAGATAATGACGGACTACTTTGGTAGGACGGTTGTAAGATAATGACGAACTACTTCGGTAGGACGGTTGTAAGATAATGACGGACTACTTCGGTAGGACGGTTGTAAGATAATGACGGACGGACACTAGTTGCCGGACGGTTGTAAGAATGGCAGACCATGACGGTGGACCGTGGCGTTTGTCTTGGTGACATTCGCAAACAAATGACGGGTTGATCACCCTTAAGTGTATTACCCAAGAATGAAAAGAAAAGAAAAGAAAAGGTGAATGCATATATATATGTAATCACAAAATAAGGAAGAAAGAGAAGCAAAAGTTATAAAAATAAATGAGACCAATGATGTGAATATATATCTATATGTATTTGCGAAGAATGATAAATGAGAAGTAATTCAAGTCAATGTGTACTTATATAAACGTATATATATAATTATGCATACTTATAAAGAAAAGAATGTTTATACCTAATTGCATTAAACTAGAACTCACCAGCGTTAGCTGACTTTTAGTATACATTTCAGGTAAAGGAAGGAAAGGTCGTGCGATGGCGTGAAGGTTACCCGACACAAGACTGACATCCCACTTTAATATATGTGTTAAGACTTCCGCTGTCAAGTTATGTCATGCTATGTAATTGAATGACGAATGATATGTAATCGAATGACGAATGATATGTAATCGAATGACGAATGATATGTAATTGAATGATGAACGTTTTTAATCTAAGTTCAGTATTTATGATTATGTTTATGAGTAAATCCAACGAGTGAGGTTACCCGGGAATGGGGCCTTACAAATTCCAAATCGATCTAACACCCGGAGCAGCCCCTATTGCCAGAGCACCTTATAGAATTGCACCAAGTAAGCTGCAGGAATTATCCACACAGTTGCAAGAACTGTTGGATAAGGGTTTCATCCGACCCAGTTCATCACCATGAGGAGCCCAGTCCTATTTGTTAAAAAGAAAGATGGGACTTTTCGCATGTGTATTGATTACCGAGAGCTGAACAAGGTAACTATCAAGAACCGCTACCCACTTCCCCGCATTGACGATCTATTCGACCAACTTCAAGGGTCGAGTGTCTATTCAAAAATCGATTTAAGATCAAGATATCATTAGATGCGAGTTCGTGATGAAGATATATCCAAAACCGCTTTCAGAACCCGGTACGGCCATTACGAGTTTTTGGTCATGCCATTCTGATTAACCAACGCACCCGCGATGTTCATGGACCTCATGAACCGAGTGTGTAAGCCCTACCTAGACCAATTCGTCATCGTTTTCATTGATGATATCATTATCTATTCTAATAGTAAGGAAGAACACGAAGAGCACTTGCGCTTAATCCTTGACTGCTAAGACAGGAGCAGCTATACGCGAAGTTTTCCAAATGCGATTTTTGGATTCGCGAGGTTCAATTTCTCGGACATGTAGTCAATGAGAAGGGAATACATGTCGATCCATCCAAAGTAGAGGCCATTAAGAATTGGGCAGCGCCAACGACTCCAACATAAGTGCGACAATTTTTGGGATTGGCTGGCTACTACCGTCGATTCATAGAGGGATTTTCTAAGATCGCTTAAGCTCTCACCGCCCTAACTCAAAAAGGTAAACCTTATACCTGGAGCGAAACCCAAGATTCAGCATTCCAACTTCTGAAGCAGAAACTCTATAGCACACCCATCCTATCTCTGCCAGAGGGAACGAATGACTTCATAGTGTATTGCGATGCTTCCATCCAAGGTCTCGGTTGTGTGCTCATGCAACGCGAGAAAGTTATCGGATACACTTCTCGGCAATTGAAAGTCCACGAGAAAAACTACACGACTCACGACTTGGAGTTGGGAGCCGTGGTATTTGCGCTGAAAATCTGGAGACACTACTTGTACGGTACCAAGTGCACCATTTACACCGATCACAAGAATCTCCAACACATATTCGAACAGAAAGAGTTAAACATGCGACAACGTCGCTGGATCGAACTTTTAAATGATTATGATTGTGCCATCAAGTACCATCCGGGTAAGGCTAACGTGGTAGCCGATGCTCTGAGTAGAAAGGAAACCAAAACCCGACGAGTTCGAGCGTTGCAACTCACTATTCATACAGGATTACCCGAACAAATCCGTAATGCTCAACTTGAAGCCTTAAAAGAAGAGAACTTAACGTTGGAAGCCACCCGTGGTATGGAGAAACAACTGGAAGTTAAATCTGATGGTATTCGCTATTTCGTGGAGCGAATATGGATTCCAGTGTATGGAAACCTAAGAGAACTTGTTATGGATGAAGCTCACAAATCCCGATACTCTGTTCATCCGGGATCTGACAAAATGTATCACGATCTGAAGGTGTTGTATTGGTGGCCGAACATGAAAGCCGACATAGCCACCTATGTGAGCAAGTGTCTTACTTGTTCAAAGGTCAAGGTGGAGTATCAAAAGCCATTCGGATTGCTTCAACAACCGAAAATTCTGATGTGGAAATGGGAGCAGATTTCCATGGATTTTATTACCAAATTACCCCGAACCCTTACCGGATGTGACACAATTTGGGTAATAGTGGATCGTCTAACTAAATCCGCTCACTTCCTTACTATCAAAGAAACTGACAAGATGGAGAAGTTAACCCGCATTTATCTTAAGGAAGTAGTCTCTCGGCACGGAGTGCCAGTCTCAATCATTTCAGATAGAGACGCTCGATTTACTTCGCGCTTCTTGCAATCCCTATAGAAATCTCTAGGTACGCGTCTGGATATGAGCACATCGTACCATCCCCAAACTGATGGCCAGAGTGAGCGTACAATTCAAACCCTAGAGGACATGCTACGGGCTTGCGTAATCAATTTTGAAAATAGTTGGGAGACTCACCCGCCGTTAGTTGAGTTCTCATATAACAATAGCTACCATACTAGCATCCAGGCAACACCGTTCGAGGCATTATATGGACGGAAATGCCGATCACCTCTCTGTTGGGCTGAAGTTGGAGATAGTCAAATTACAGGCCCTGAACTTGTGCACGAGACTTCAAAAGAGATTGTGCAAATTTGAAACCGTATGGCGGCAGACCGTGACCGTCAAAAGAGCTATGCAGACAAGCGCAGAAAACCGTTAGAGTTTAAGATGGGTGACATAGTGTTATTAAAAGTTTCACATTGGAAAGGTGTGATCCGTTTCGGAAAACGGGGCAAGCTAAACCCGCGTTATGTTGGACTATTTGAGATAGTGAAAAGGATTGGTCCGGTTGCGTACCAATTAAACCTACCAGATGAACTCAATGGAGTACACAATGTCTTTCATGTTTCAAACCTTAAGAAATGCCTATCCGATGAGACACTAGTGGTTCCACTCGAGGAGTTGGAAATCGATGAGCAATTACGCTTCATAGAGGAACCAGTTGAAATTATGGACCATGAGGTTAAAACACTCAAGCACGGCAAGATCCCAATTGTTAGAGTTCGCTGAAACTCGAAGCGTGGACCGGAGTTCACATGGGAACGAGAGGATCAGATGATGAAGAAATATCCTCAGCTATTCAAGCACTCAACGACAAACACGAAAGGTACTAATTAAATTTTGAGATGAAATTTCTTTCAACAAGGGGATGATGTGACAACCCAAACTTTTTGTTTCAGACAACTAGCAACTTGGATTAATTTTCGGGATGAAAATTCTTTTAACAAGGGGATGATGTGACATCCGACATTTTCAGGTTAACTCCGTTAACACAAACATCGTTATTTCAAACATTTAATTATTCAAACTCAGTTATCTCAAACATTCACACATGCCTTATATTTAATTAGGATTAATTAGATGTGTCAGTTTTGCACAAACACTCACGTATTGGTAATTTATAGAATTACTGGATCACACACGAGTCGAACTCGGAACGTTGGTGAACTAATAAAAATAATTGCGAATAATTATTTTTAATATAAATTATGTTAATTTATATGTTTTGTGATTTTTCTGTTAATTATGTGAACTTTCGTGATATCGCGTAGAATTATCAGATTTTAATTTTACTGGTTATTTTATTGATACTGATTATTTTTATAGATATGAAAACTTTTATAAAAATAAATATTTAAAAGAATATTATCTAGTGGATTTATTTGAATGTTTTTTTTGAATATTCCATGATTATCTTTGCCAAAATTAAATCCCATTCAAACAAATATATAGGAGATTTTTATAAAATTTAAAACTTAATCTCCTACTCTCTCTTTCTATCATCGATCCCAACCCCTCTCCCCCTGTACTTGGCCGAAATCTTCAAGTGAACCAAACACCATCCGTTCGAGCTTCAATCTCGCAATTGATCGTGTATTTGGACTCCTCTCGACGTTTCTAACAATCCTACATAAATCGTTTCATTCAATTCCATCACTTTTTTATTCCTAAATTTTAGATCAAAACCCTAGTTCATTCAAACATGGATTTTTATAATAAAGATGCTAACTTTATCATTGTTTTGTATACATTTGTTGATTTTATGGTTATTTGGAAAATCTTAGCTTCATATGATTAGTAACTTGTTAGATAATGAAGTTTTTTGATTATGTAATGGAGTATAATTGCATATTAGAGATGTTTGATACTTGTTATGTTTATATTCATGTAAGATAGATTGTATGTAATTGGTTTGATGATTTGAATCTCGTTAAACAAGCCTAGAAATCACAACTTACTTATAATAGAAACTTTTTAGAAATTCTATCTTGCATACTAGACATGTGTTGAATAATATGATGATGTTTATATGCTACTTGATCCATGTATAAGTGAATTGTGAAACTAGATTTCTAATACCTAGCTCGGTTTTGCAAACTTACTAAAAGAGGAAACTTTAATTATCTAAAGTGTTCATAGCTAGCTAATTATACATGTATGACATGGTTTAATGATTGGTACATGTTAGTTAGGACATAATAACATGTTGCAATGTGTTGGATGTTTGAAATCATGCATATCTCTCATACGTTACTAAAGATAGAAACTTTGTCTTGAGTTGTGAATCACATGTTAGGTTCTATGCAATTGGTATGTGATGTGACGATCTTAAACATGTTAGAGTAATCTTGCGAACATATTGATAATGATAATATGAGTTTTGAACATGCTTTATATTTATGGAAACCTGCTATTTATGGAAACCTGCTAATTATGGAAACTTGCTATCTTGATAGAACAAATGGGATTTGTTGCTAAGTGCTACAGCATGATCATGTGTGTATAATATAGTAGTGTTATACTGAACAAACATAATTTCTTACAACGTGTCACCAACGGATCGTAGGGTCAAACTTATAAAGCTTTTCTAAACAGTTAAACAATGGTATTGTTTAGATACTCTATCAACTTGCAACGCACTTATAAACCTATGGTTTTAGGTGGTAGTTAGAGGTTCTACAGTTTTCTCTTAGCTTTCACTTGCATTCATACTCAGGTGAGTTTCATGGCCCCTATCTTTACTTACTTTCCTTTTTGGGGGAGAAAGCATGCACGCAAACATTTTGGGTTTTGTATTATTGTATTATCGCTTGCTTACTAAAGTGCAAACATACCAACAAGTGCTTACATTTTCGAACCGTTAGCATTGGAACATAACGAGGTGATTTTGAGTAGTACTACTGGGTTTTGACAAGCCCCACCCGAGTTAGTCGTGCTAACTTGACTGGAGGTCGAACGGGTGTAAGATTAGCCTAAACATTTTCCATTGTTCGGTAGACATGGCGGAAGGCAAACAAACACAAACAGTCAGCTTCGGTTTCGAACACTTGTAGTAGCATGACATAGACTAGCTATCTATCGGTATACATTAATTACATTATCTAGCAAACATCGAACTTTTTATTTACTTACATCTCTATGAGCTCACCAACCATTGTGTTGACAATTTTAGCATGTCTTTCTCAGGTCGCCAAGATACGCACAAGATTAGGATGCATGGTCTGAGCATGGTTTTCACAAACAATTTCAAACTTATTTATTTCTATCACATACTTTGATTTGGGCACGGTGTTTTGCGTATTTGACTATTCTTGCATTTGGATTTTGTTTACGTTTCCGCAACGTTTTCACACTTAAACTTTTGTTGTCTCGTGACTATGAGCAGCATTTGTATTTTATTTAAATTAATATAGAGTCGTTACGTGTAACTAATGACTGAAATCCTGGTGTGTCACGCGCCTCGCGGTAAAACCTCGCAGGTGAATTTTGAGGGTGTGACACTCACCTAGGGGCGGTGTTCCACGCCCGTGGTGGGTGAGGTGGCACCATGCCCCACTCTCACGTGTAGTACTACGGACAGTCTAAGAGTGTTAGATATTATAGTAGCAAACATGAAAACAATAACGAAAATACTCAAGTTTTTATATTAGTCACGTTGGAATTAAATATTATACTAGCAAACAAACATCAAAATAATAACGCATGATATGTTTTTTAAACACATTTTTATTTTAAGGGCAATTGCATCGATCCCCTTATAAACCTTTTTGATTGCATATTTATCAAACCAAAAACCAAAATTGCATATATCACATATCTTAATAAAGAAAAATCAATTTACCAATTTTATTGATTTCATTAAAAATAGTTTATAGAGCGACTATTTTACCCTTATTTTTACTAAAACTTTAAAATTTCTCAATTTTTTATATTTACCTATTTTAACTAGTTTTTCTTGTCCTATTTACATTTTTTTCTATTTTTTTATTATATTTCGCTAATGAGTTTTTTATTTTCCAAAAAAAATATATCTTTTGCATTCTTATTAGTTATTTTTTTGCGCTTATACATTCCAAATAAATAAAACGTATTCGAAACTTTATATAAAAAAAATTTACGCAAACCCATGCATTGCAGCGAAATAGGTAGTAACATTCCAAAAACTTTATAAAAAAACGAAATTGTAACAAAGATGTTAAAAAAAGTTAACCGTACAAAAATTAGAAAACGAAAGCAAAATCGTTTAAAAAAGTGAAAATTTTACAAAATTGTAAACGACGTTATATGTAAGTGATTAGACAAATTGTACACTATCATGCAATTTCATGTTGAACGAAACTTAAATCAAAACATAGATAAAAGTAAGTATATCGTAACGGTATAATTCAGAATTTATAAAAAAAAAAATGATTTTAAAAGTTTTAAATAAAAAAAAGAGAGAAAAGTCTATGAGCATGACAAATGTCAAGCTCTTCTTGACCAAAAAGAAATTCAATATTTTTTTAAAGACTAATAAGACAACTAATCTATTTGCATTTTACAATTTGAGCTCAATGATCTTGAAACTCAAAAAATCAAAATTATAGTTTACAAGCACCTTAGTGACTCAATCTTAAGAAAAAAAGAGATATTTTTTTATTTGATTCATACCCCTTGTTTTATTTTTTCTCTATTATCCGGTGATGCTTTTCTTTGTTAGATTCTAGAGATGACGAAGGAAATTTTGCCAGTATTCTTCACAGTACTAGGTGTTAACCGTTCAAAAAAAAAAAGAACTCTAGTAGATGAGTGCCCCCTTAGGTTTGGGCTCTGTGCAACTGGACAGCCAGCACAGGCCCAAAGCGCTTGCTCCGCTCAAGGGGGCATTGTTTCAGGCGTGATAGGGCCTCCACTTCAGCTAATCACGTCCCACTACACATAGTCAAAGTATTAAAAAATATTTTAAACTTATAAACATATATATAAAAAAAGAACTTCACGTTTTTAGGCCAATGAACGGCAAGAATTGTGCTATTGTGAATGCATTTGGCCAATGGGCAATATATTCATCATCTTCAAGACCATGCAGTAGCTAGGTTAGCCAATAAAGCTAACATTTTCACCGGTCCTATCGTAAACAATGAAGTAGTCGAGTAGAATTACGAGTAAATTAGATGAGTGTGCTATTTCTGTTTAAAAAAAAGATTATGGGTAGTGATACTTTGTATTTGTATTAGTCCATATCATTTTTGTTTTCAAAATCGTAGTTTTATGTTTTCAAACAACTTTAATTGCGGATGGTGTTTTTATCTTTGTTTGTATCGAAGTGTATGCCTCTATTTGTTTGTTTGTATGTATTTGTTTTTAGGTTACATATCTTAGAATTGAAGCAGATTAATACTTCTAATCGCAATTAATTTAAGTTTTTCTTATTATTATTTTATAGACAAATTAAGAATGGGATCTACATAAAATTTGTTATAATCCATCACATGTTTTCCTTGTGAAAATAAGTTTCATCAATGATATCTCACCTCTTAGTTTTTATTAATTGCCTTTTTTAACAGCAACACCTAAATTTTCTAAGATAAATACATCGCAACCTACACACTGCATGATTGAACCCACAACCTTTTGGTTATAATGCACACCACTTAACCACCAGGATGTCCTCTTTTTTTAACGGCAATTTGGAACACTGACAGACCACTGACCCACCCGATCATTTCCACCACCATCAGGAGGAAATCCATCATAGGTGAGAAAATCCCTTAACACAACCTGGACCCCCTATTTTTTTTTGTCACAGGTGGGACTTGAACTTAAGACCTCTCAATTTTAGTGAAGTCTTGGGTATACACCTTTGTTACTAGCCTAAGCTTGTGGTTGTACCAGGATGTCCTCTTGAGTACTCTTATTATTTATCTAACTTAAACCATTCGTTAATGCGATTGCAAATAATATATTAAAGTCAAAACAATTTATGTACAGTTTTATTTATAAACTGTATCGACAGAATCACTAAAACAACAATGATAATTGAACAAATAAACGAATTCATGATCTTGATTTGCAGTTGTAGAATATTTTCATGCGTTTGTAATTTTCAGTATATGATTTCATTCGAAAACTTTCTTTTAGCTGTTGAAGAAGATCAAGCGTGATAGACAGATGTAAAATAAGTTCTACGACATCATTGAACATCTATAATTTGTTGACGACAAGGCTTTATAGGAAATATCAATCTAACCATTTCTAAATATATTTATACTTTAGTTTTTATGTCAAATTATTTTTATGTTTACAAATTATATCACAATGAGAGGCTTTTTGAGCCACTCATCCGAAACAAGATTATATTTACGAATCCTATTCGTGTACCATAAAACAAAAAATAAACAATGGAATCAAATATTGTAGGACAACCATTCACATAAAAATAAAACATAACTTTTATTACAATATAATAGGATTACAATACAATGACAAAATTACAGAAAGAAACTAAAAAGAAAAAAGGAAACTGACAATGAATACATATTACACAAACAGAACAAAAATAAAAATACTGAAACAAAAGGAAACTAAAAACCGGGTAGAGGCTGAGGATTTCTGTTAAACAGAGGTCCCTTAAAACAGATTTCGGGCCACCCAGGTGAACCCGTCTGTCTCCCAGGGTACAACAGCCGAAGCAGGAAGTACTGCCGGAATTAGCCTAGCACCCGATACTATACCTGAAACAAGAGCGCGAAGCTTGGAGAAAGCCGGAAATTCTTCTGGAGCAGAGTCTGTGTGCATATGCAATTTGTTTGCAGTATCAAACCTGGAATCCAAGCCTAGTTTATATAGGCTAGAGAGTTAATTCGCAACTAATGCATTCATAACTCTGGGAGTTAAGAATTCGAATAGTCTCTTGCAACTGGAAAGGCTTGAACCAGACCCGAACCCGCGAGCCATCAGTCAAAAATACTAAGGCGGCTCTCAAGCGGCTCAGCGAGCGTGCGAAGTGCCAAGTGCGCCATCAAAACGCCACATTACGCACATCGCACATCGCTCCTCGGTCTCGTGTCCGGTCCCGGTCCCGTGCCCGGGCCCGGGCGCGGGCGCGTCGGGTGCTTTGCACCCTTGCTATTGCCACTGTGTGTGTCTTGGTATACAAGAATACTCATGTGTGAACCTTCACACTTATAAGCCAAGCAATAGTTTCTCATTCCTCCGATGTGGGACAGGCTCAATTCCCAAGACATGTTCAATTCCCAATGTCTCAACATTTATTATCTCAACATTTATACACACAACTTCGAGCATCGATATCTCATTCATCTTAGCTCTATTTTGGACATGATTTGGTTCGTCGTGATCCTCTCACGTAATAGAATACGAACGTAATAAATAAGTAATAGAATACGAACGTAATAAATAATAATTATATTTGTAACAAATAAGTCCAAAATATGTGAAAACATATTTTCACAAGAAAATTTCCAACAATCCCCCACATGAATAGAGATCGATCCATACACTCAGGTGTCAAGATATAGTGTCAGCGGTTGAATATTGCAGGATAGGTAGGTGTTCCCTTTGAACCTTCCTTTGTGAAGTATACTTAGTCTCCTAGCGGTTAGTAGACTCGGTGTCCTTGAACTAAACCCCTTTTTATGTAGACGGTATCACACTTCACACAATACTCTTCTTGGTCTGGCTAACCCCTCATTGTCGTGTCCGTTATGGTCATGGAACACTAGCCTGGTTCTGCGAGAGCTCTAAGAATTGCGCCCCCCACAATTCCATTTGAAGCGACCCCACTTTTCTCTCACATAGGTGATCTCACATAAATCATTAAAGGCGTATGCCTAACCTTCTTTGATATCACTAACTTGTTATAGAAATAGGACTAGGAAGTATGCAACTCCCTTTGAATGTTGGGTTACTCCCCACAGTGACCTCAGTTTGTACAGTTAGGTTGTCCTATTGAGCCTAGATCATGGGATCTCCACTCTTCTAGGATAGGTTTTCCTTTGCACTAACTTATTCCAATGGCTTTAGTCCCATTCCTCTCGACGACTTATGTACTATCTCTTTGCTTAAGCCTTTTGTAAGCGGATCCGCAATGTTATCCTTTGACTTCACATAGTCAATAGAGATAACTCCCGTTGAGAGAAGTTGTCGTATCGTATTATGCCTCCTTCGAATGTGCCTTGATTTGCCATTATACATTGCACTTTGAGCTCTTCCAATTGCTGATTGGCAATCACAATGTATGCAAATGGCTGTCAACGACTTTGGCCATCTTGGTATGTATTCCAAGAATTGGCGTAACCATTCCGCCTCTTCTCCAGCTTTATCCAAGGCGATAAACTCAGATTCCATCGTGGATCTAGCTATGAGAGTTTGCTTGGAAGACTTCCAAGCTATAGCAGCTCCTCCAAGGGTGAACACATAACCACTCGTGGATTTGGAATCTTTCATATCGGATATCCAGTTAGCATCACTGTATCCTTCCACAACAGCTGGATCTTGGCCATAATGCAGTCCATAATTCCTTGTGTATCTCAAATACCTTAGCAGTCTAGTCATGCTTTTCCAATGCTCAGAACTAGGATTACTAGTATATCTACTTAGCCTGCTAACAGCGTATGCTAAATCTGGTCGAGTACATGACATGAGATACATGAGACTGCCAATGATCCTTGAATACTCCAACTGAGCAACGCCCTCACCTCTATTCTTAGACAGGTGTTGGGTAGTATCAATCGGAGTTTGAGCCACACTTTTGTCCTCCGCATTGAACTTCTCAAGGATCTTGTCCACATAGTGGGATTGACTTAACACAAGACCGTTTTGGGTTCTAGTGATCTTCACTCCTAGAATCACATCAGCTAGACCCATGTCTTTCATGTCAAATCTTGCTTTCAACATGTCTTTAGTAGATCTGATCATCTTATCATCACTCCTAACAATAAGCATATCATCTACATAAAGGCATAGAATCACATAGCCTTTAGATGTATCTTTCACATAGACACACTTGTCACACTCATTTATTTTGAAACCACTGTTAAGCATAGCTTGGTCAAACTTTTGGTGCTTGCTTCAAACCATACAACGACTTAACAAGTTTACACACCTTGCCCTCTTGACCAGGTGCAGAGAAACCCTCAGGTTGCTCCATGTAAATCTCTTCATCTAACTCCCCGTTTAGAAATGCAGTTTTTACATCCATTTGATGTATTTCAAGATTTCTCATTGCTGCAATTGCAATCACCAACCTTATGGAAGTTATTCGAGTCACGGGTGAGTATGTATCAAAATAGTCTAGACCTTCCTTTTGTCTATACCCTTTGATCACCAACCTTGCCTTGTATTTGTCAATGGAGCCATCAGCTTTCATCTTCCTTTTAAATATCCAACGATATCCAAGTGGTTTATTTCCTGGTGGAAGATCTACTAGCTCCCAAGTGTGATTCTGTAAGATAGAATCAATTTCATTTTTGATGGCTTCTTTCCATTGTGGTCCTTCTGAAGAGGAGACCGCCTCTCGATAGGTCTGGGGCTCACCCTCAACCATATAAGTAAGAAAATCAGGCCCAAAAGATTTCTCAATCCTTTGCCTTTTGCTTCTTCTTGGCTCAACCTCTTCTGCCTCTGATTCTTCTTGTGTTTCATGTTGGACAATCTCGTCAACCGGTGTTGATGAACTTGCATGCGTCTTTTCCAAACATGGAAACACATCTTCAAAGAATGATGCATTCCTTGACTCCATTATAGTGTTCTTGTGTATTTCTGGATTCTTTGAATCATGTACCAGAAAACGATATGCACTACTATGATGGGCATAACCTATGAACACACAGTCCACAGTTTTGGGTCCTATTTTTTGAACCTTTGGTGGTGGCACCACCACTTTGGCTAGGCACCCCCACACTTTCAAGTATTTATAGGATGGTTTCTTCCCTGTCCACAACTCATATGGTGTTACATTCTTTTTCTTGAAAGGTATCTTGTTCAAAAGATAATTAGCCGACAGAACGGCTTCCCCCCACATGTCTGGGGTTAACCCAGAACTTAATAACAAGGCATTCATCATTTCTTTTAAGGTACGGTTCTTTTGTTCCGAAATGCCATTTGATTGTGGAGAATATGGTGGGGTTATCTCATGTCTTATGCCACTTTGTGCACATAAGTTTGCAAATGGTGAAACATATTCACCTCCTCTTTCGCTTCTCACAACCTTGATTTTCTTATTAAGTTGGTTCTCCACTTCATTTTTATATAAAATGAATTTGTCTATTGCTTCATCCTTACTTTTAAGTAAATATACATAGCAATATCTAGTACTATCATCAATGAAAGTGATAAAGTACTTATTTCCTCCTCTTGTGGGAATTGATTTAAAATCACAAACATCTGTGTGAATCATATCAAGGGGTTCGGTTATTCTTTCAACCGATCTAAATGACGATCTTGTTTGTTTGGCTTCGACGCAAGTTTTACATTTTAACTTTGAATCAATGGAAGAGGATGGTATGCAATCTAATTTAATTAAACGACGAATCGAATCAAAATTTACATGACCAAGACGACCATGCCACACATTAGAAGACTCAATCAAGTAAGCAGAAGTAGAAGCATTCTTATTCATGTTCTTTTTAATAGCCATTACATTGAGTTTAAACATACCATTATGGGCATAGCCCTTTCCAACAAACATACCACGTTTAGTTAAAACAAACTTATCACTTTCTATAACCATACGAAAACCGAACTTGTTAAGCAACCATCCCGACACAAGACTCTTGCGCAAGTCGGGAACATAAAGCACGTTGCTTAAAGTGAGCTCCTTTCCCGAAGTCCACTTCAAGATCACATCACCTTCACCCTTGATATCCGCTGTAGCCGCATTTCCCATGTACAGCTTCTCTTCTCCCACAACCTCCTTAAAAGTATTAAAGAGGGTCTTGTCGGGGCAAACATGTCGAGTGGCCCCGGTGTCAATCCACCACCCTTTTGGGGGGTTAGACACAATGTTGACCTCTTCCATCATGGCGGACAGATCCGAGATCATAGCAACAAGAGGCCCGCCATCATCAATCATATGAGCCCTCTCCTGTTTAGGTTGTTTACATTGGTCAGCACGGTGACCCGATTCACCACAATTGTAGCATTTGCCTTTAAAAGAAGCCACCTTCTTTTTCACACCACCCTTCCTTGGTCCAAGGTCCACAAACTTGCCTTTGCACTTGCAATTAGGCTTGTTGTTTTTGTACCCTTTATTCCCCCTTGAAAATTGACCATGTTCCACAAGATTGGCTTTTGCAGAACCTTCCACTTGGGTTCCCTTTAGAGCCAACCTATTGTCTTCTTCAATTCGAAGACGAACCACAAGGTCCTCAACAGTCATTTCCTTTCGCTTATGCTTAAGGTAATTCTTGAAGTCAACCCAACTAGGGGGTAATTTCTCAATCATGGCAGCCACTTGAAATGTCTCACTAATAGTCATTCCCTCGGAGAGAATATCCCCAAGTATTATTTGTAACTCTTGAACTTGGTTAATTACAGTTTTAGTGTCAACCATTTTATAGTCCAAAAACTTAGCCACTACAAATTTCTTAGTCCCGGCATCTTCAGTTTTATACTTGCGTTCCAATGAATTCCACAAGTCTTTGGCTGTTGTTATCTTGCAATATACATTGTACAATGCATCTTGAAGGCCATTCAACACATAGTTGCGGCACAGGTACTCAGAGTGCTTCCATGCATCTAATGCAGTGACAGCTTGAGCATCAGCACCCTCAGCAAGTTGAGGGGGAAACTCAGTCAAAAACCTTGCAAGGTTTAGGGTGGTCAAGTAAAAGAGCATCTTTTGTTGCCACCTTTTGAAGTTCAAACCAGAAAACTTTTCTGGTTTTTCAGCATGATTGGCAACGGTCTGGGCTGCTTGGGTACCAACTAATGGTCCCATGGAAGTAGACCCCAGAACAGTGGATGAGGCTGCTGCAATTGTGGCTGCCATTTCTGCAACAAGAGCAGAAACAGTTAGATTACAGAATAGTTTGGTTTACAAAAAACCAGAAAACCAAATTATTGGTTTACAGAAAACCAAAAAACAAACTTTACAAATAAGTTTGCAAACACTGATTGTAATCCGAAATTTTTTTTTTAAAACAGTGAACGGTTGATGTTTTAAAAAATCTGTTTTAAGCTTGTAGGACAACCATTCACATAAAAATAAAACATAACTTTTATTACAATATAATAGGATTACAATACAATGACAAAATTACAGAAAGAAACTAAAAAGAAAAAAAGGAAACTGACAATGAATACATATTACACAAACAGAACAAAAATAAAAATACTGAAACAAAAGGAAACTAAAAACCGGGTAGAGGCTGAGGATTTCTGTTAAACAGAGGTCCCTTAAAACAGATTTCGGGCCACCCAGGTGAACCCGTCTGTCTCCCAGGGTACAACAGCCGAAGCAGGAAGTACTGCCGGAATTAGCCTAGCACCCGATACTATACCTGAAACAAGAGCGCGAAGCTTGGAGAAAGCCGAAAATTCTTATGGAGCAGAGTCTGTGTGCATATGCAATTTGTTTGCAGTATCAAACCTGGAATCCAAGCCTAGTTTATATAGGCTAGAGAGTTAATTCGCAACTAATGCAATAATTAACTCTAGGAGTTAAGTTTGCAACTAATGCAGTCATAACTCTGGGAGTTAAGAATTCGAATAGTCTCTTGCAACTGGAAAGGCTTGAACCAGACCCGAACCCGCGAGCCATCAGTCAAAAATACTAAGGCGGCTCTCAAGCGGGCGAAGTGCCAAGTGCGCCATCAAAACGCCACATTACGCACATCGCTCCTCGGTCTCGTGTCCGGTCCCGTGCCCGGGCCCGGGCGCGGGCGCGTCGGGTGCTTTGCACCCTTGCTATTGCCACTGTGTGTGTCTTGGTATACAAGAATACTCTTGTGTGAACCTTCACACTTATAAGCCAAGCAATAGTTTCTCATTCCTCCGATGTGGGACAGGCTCAATTCCCAAGACATGTTCAATTCCCAATGTCTCAACATTTATTGTCTCAACATTTATACACACAACTTCGAGCATCGATATCTCATTCATCTTAGCTCTATTTTGGACATGATTTGGTTCGTCGTGATCCTCTCACGTAATAGAATACGAACGTAATAAATAAGTAATAGAATACGAACGTAATAAATAATAATTATATTTGTAACAAATAAGTCCAAAATATGTGAAAACATATTTTCACAAGAAAATTTCCAACAAATATCTCTCCGGTCCTTGTCTCGTTAGGTTGAAAAACCATCTTCTTTCTGAATTTCCACAATACCCAACAAGTAGTAAAATATAATGCCTTGATAACTTTTTTACACTTACTCGAGATTTGAGACGCATAAAGTATCTCCATCATGGTTTTAGGTCTCTCCCCAAAAAGAAAATCCGCCTGAAATCAACCTCCACGTGTTTGACGCCACGTGACAGTCTCTAAAAATATGGTATGTCGTTTCTGCATAAGAACCACATGTAAGACAAACAATAGAAGCAATGTCAATACCGACCTTACCAAGATTCCATCTTGTTGGCAAGCGATCCAATAGTAATCTCTAAGCAAAAATATTAATCTTCTTCGGAATAAGATTATTCCATCTAGTCGAATTATTCATCACCGGGAGATTGCACTTGTTAGTATGATTCCTTAACGATTTAGCTGTGAAATCTGTGGAGTCTTTGAGATTCCAGTTCCAAGAATCAGCCTCATAAGAAAGATGTACCTCATGAAGTTGCCCCATTAACTCATCAAGTTGCGATTGCTCCAATCCACCTGTAAGTGGCCGCCTCCAAACCCACTGCCACCCTTCCCGTGATTCATATCTACAATGGAATATTCTTTAGTCATCGCAAGATTATATAGTCGATCGTATTTAGTAGACAACTTAGTTGAACCCAACAAAGTATCCATCCAAAACCGAGTCGACACCCCCGATCATACTTTTCTATAAATAGACGAGCTCGGGACTAAGTTATCCAAATGAAGTTCAATGGCCACTTTACGGATTCTAGCCAACGTGGCCACTCTCCCACATGTAGCATCACCATGAATCGCTTGGATTAGACTAACCCATATAGAATCCGGACTAGTGTGAAATCTCCATTGCCATTTATATAAAAGAACCAAATTTTACGCATGAAGACTCCCGAATCCTAATCCTAATCCTCCATACTCCTAATATGCTAAATCCAAATTCCATTTGACCCACGAGATATTTTTGGTGTTATCATCCCCACCCCCAAAAATATTTAACCGCAAAGATTCCAATTCATTTTTCACCTTGGATGGCATACGAAACATAGAAAATAGTACGCCACCCATATACCATATAACAACGAATCATGAAGATTGATTTGGAGATCGCTAACCATGTAAAAACAATGTAGTGCGACCACCAAAATTTTCATATTATCGTCCCTCCAATCCCCTAAAATCATAACGTCATCCGCGTAAAAAAATTGAGATAATGAGCAATTACCAACATGGGCACCGTGAAATAATCCAGCATCCTCCAAATCAGATAACGCCAAGTGGAGTGTAACACCTGGTCAAATTCTAGGGTTCTCAATCATCAAATTTGAAACCCTAAGGGTTGAATTTGTCAAATCCCAAAGTCAGAGGATGAAAAAGTGAAAAAAATTGAAACTTTGGCTTGGTAGCGGACCGCTACCAAGAACCTTAACGGTCCGCTACTTGGCGGGTAAGGATTTGACCAGGAAATGCCACGTGTATGCTGAGTACTGGCCAAAGGGTTTGACGCGTGTCAAGCCTGGCAGACCGTTACTCATATCCATAGCGGTCCGCTATGGACACCTTTTCCATGAGGTCCACTAGCAAGGTCCGCTACAGCTGAAGTTGGTTGGGTGGTGAACCGCCACCATTCTCCTTAATGATCCGCTAGCCGCAATTTGTGGAGATGACACGTGGCCGATCACTCAGTGGGAGATTTTAACGCGTGTCTGCTTGGCGAACCGCCAAGCCATCCCTTAACGGTCCGCCAGTGATATGTACTAAATTATACATGTTTTGCATACATAATAATCATCATATTATAGTACTAATTGAATAATAACATTGCAATTGCTACTTAAATCGTTTATATTTTATAATTGCAGAGAAAAAGAGCGAAAACGAGCCAAAAACGTCAAGAAATCAAGCTTTCTATTGAGATAGGAAGGAGCACACCCGACCTTTGACCCCCCTCCACAAGAAGTCAAAATTGGTCAACATAAGTCAACAATCATTAAAAGACAAAAGGAGTGAGGAAAAGAGGGATGCACGGCCGTGCATCCTAGTGCACGGCCATGCATCCTAGTGCACGGTCGTACATTGCCCTGCCGTGTGTCCCAAGATTCCCGTACCCTGCCACCCGTACCTTTGATTCTCTGGATGTTTGCACGACCGTGCAACCTAATGCACGACCATGCATTGGCCATCCGGAAGGTTATAAATAGGAGGCTTGATCCACACATTCCACACACCAATCCAGAGAAGAAATTAAACTCCTATAGTCCGTTTATGTAGTTTGTAGTAGAGAGTAGAGAGGTTCTTCCGCTTTGTTCATAATAGGGGAGCCTACAGAATTTAGCTCTATGCTTGTTCGTATGACCATTTGTGGCTAAATCCTTTGTATTGCCTAGGTGAAGAAGAAGTTTGGTATATGTTAATGTTTAACTTATTAGTATATTGGTATGTTTATGCTATTTAATCATTCTCTCTTAAAACCACCTTCATGGTGGACTTTTTATTTTTATCTAAACTAGTCTTTAAACTTGTGAGTGTTCTTGATTTTAAAGTGTAAGACCGTAAAACCATTTTAATCAAACTTCTTTTGAAACTTGTACGTCTTTATACAAGCGGATTTTTATAAGCTAACACTTGGTTGATCTTGTTAAAAATTGTATGTCTTTATACATGGTCCCATTGTTGCACTGCATCCCGGTGAACAAAGTTTAATCACTCTTTTAATAAAAATAAAGGTATTTAAGTTTGATGTTTTAAACCAACTTGGAGGTAGATCTTAAGCATACAAATGTACGGATCTATTAAAGAGTTGAGGGTAGTGGTGTCCCTAACTGGGAGTCTTACCATTTTATTATTAAAGAACATAATTCGTGAACCAAATGTTGTGAGAATTAGGCTTTAGCGGTGTACCGTTCACACTTTTGTATTAGGCATTCCATTGGACTAGTTAACATAACATTATCATATACCAAACAGATTCGAAGCCTAAAGCAGTACTCGTTGTGATCTGATTGTTCTCGAGCTATTTACCTTTCTGCTATTTACTTTTCTATTATTTATATTTCTATTACACACTTCACGCACATTTTACATTTTCTGTTATTTATTTTACCGTTATTTACATTTCTATTATTTACTTTTCAGTCATTTACTTTTCCGCTTCACAAGCACACAACACCCACTCATTAATTAAACTGGCTAAACGATAACAAACGTTGAGTATTGGAACTCGACCGTGTCCATTGGTTCGATACTTGATTCTTACATAAATTATATTACGCTGCGATAGATACACTTGCCTATTGTGTTTTTTTAAGTTTGAGTATTTATCATTTTATAAATTTAAAACATGATCTCGTGAAAACCTTTTCAATATATAATAAACTATATATTATATTTTGTTAACTTATAAAATGACACAACAAGTTTTTGGTGTCATTGCCGGGGACACGGTGATTTCAAGAAAGATTCGAGTTAACGTGTTAGCTTTTTGTTAACCTTAACATTTTCCATATGTTTTTTTTAGGTTTGTTTCAGGTACTGTATGATTCATAGCTTCACTACTGGTATAAATCAACCTTTAACAGAACTCGAAAGATTCTTCCACCGCCTATTACGAGAAAAAACGTATCAAGAAAATGGCCGTAGAAAACGCACTATTTCCGACTTTGATACGAACAACTTTGAGATCAAATCTCATGTCTTATAAAATGACACAACAAGTTTTTGGTGTTGTTGCCGGGGATACGGTGATTTCAAGAAAGATTCGAGTTAACGTGTTAGCTTTTTGTTAACCTTAACATTTTCCATATGTTTTTCTTTTTACGTTTGTTTCAGGTACTGTATAATCCATAGCTCCACTACTGGTTTATATCAACCTTTAACAGAACCCGAAAGATTCTTCCACCGCCTATTACGAGAAAAAACGTATCAAGAAAATGGTCGTAGAAAACGCATTATTTCCGACTTTGATACGAACAACTTTGAGATCAAATCTCATGTCTTTCATATGTACCAATCATCATGTACTTTCCATGTATTACCCGATGAAGACCCTCATGCCCACATTGGAAATTTTCTCAAAATTTGTGACACTTTCAAACTGAACGAGGTTTCAGATGATGTTATTCGATTCTGAATGTTTCCTTCCTCTTTAAGGGAACGAGCTAAGGCATGGCTAAATTCTCTTCCTACCGGGTCAATCACTACATGGGATGATCTAACTCAAAAATTTCTCTCGAAATATCTCCTGCTAGCAAAAACCTCTACATTGAGAAACGATACTACCACCTTCGCTCAGAAGGATGGTGAGTCACTATATGAAGCATGGGAAATTTCAAGGACATGTTGAGGAAATTCCTTTATCATGGGCTAGAAGTTTGGCTACAAGTATCATCATTCTACAATGGGTTGAACAATCAAGCTCGTCAGACACTCGACGCTACTGCAGGTGGTATTTTTGGAAACAAGAGACCACAAGAAGCTTACAACCTAATTGAGGAAATAGCTATGAACAACTATCAATGATACAATCCGAGAAATAATAGGGGAACCAGGCATGATATTCACTCTGTTGATACTGTAACTTCACTTTATGCTCAAGTAGACGCTCTCACCACTCGACTCGGTCAAATGAGCAAAGGTAGAGTAAATGCTGAAACTGTTGGAGAAACAAAAGGCACCACTATGGATTTTGAGCAAGTTGACTTTATCGGATCCCATCGCCTACAAAACAACCCCTACAGCAACACTAACAGTCCTGGATGGAGGAACCATCCGAATTTAGCTGGAAGGATAACAACAATCAAGGACCATTTGGTTTTTGACAACAACAATTTCAGCAAAGATAACCTCAAAACTTTCAGCTTCGTCAACAATTCCAAGGAACTAACAAGCCAAGTAACGGGTTAAGTCTAGAGGACGCAGTAACTAAGTTGATAACTACAACTGAAAGTCAAACCCTCTTAGCTGATGCTCGTCACAAACAATATGAAGAAAAGTTTAGTCTCTATGAAGCTGAATTTAGAACACGGAAAGCAACTCTCCAATCCATTGAAATACAACTGGGATAGATTGAAAAGCTCTTATCTGAAAGATAGCCATGATGTCTTCTAAGCAACACTGAACCTAACCCAAAAGCAAATGTTAGTGCTATTACTCTCAGAAACAGTAAGGTTTAGTCAGAACCGTAAATGCCAGAAGAAAAAGAAGTTCAAATGGCACCACCAAGGGAGATATTAACTGGAATTCCACTTTTTTCCCACCTCCCATAGAATCAACCACACAAGATTTGATACCAAAAGAAACTTCTCAACCCACTCCAGTGAGCACTCATGCTAAAACTTTGACCAAAACTACGGTGTGCACTCCTGAGAATGTGCCACCAACTGAAGGAAGAAAGAGAACTTATAAGCCACACACACATTACACAGGAAGACTGGTGAAGCAAAGGACTGACAAACAATATGAGAAATTCATCGAGCTCCTAAGCCAAATCCATGTTAACCTACCTTTTCAAGATGTGATATAACAAATGCCCAAGTATGGACGATTCTTGAAGAATTTCCTCACTAACAAGAGAAACATGGAAGAAGCAGTTAAAAGAACTAACAAATGTGTCGCTCTCGTTGAACGATGCCTTCCGAATAAACTCTCTGATCCCGAAAAATTTTCTCTACCTTGTTCTATCGGACCACTGCCATTGACTTTCGCTCTCGCTGAGTTGCGAGCAAGTGTGAATGTAATGCCTTACAATATGTTCAGAAAATTAAAAAATTGAAATCCGCAACATGTCAAAGCAACCATCGAACTTGCCGATGGCATTATCAAGTCTCCTATGGGGGTTATCGAGAATTTACTAGTAAAAGTTGGCAAGTTTGCCTTCCCTGCCGACTTCATGGTTTTAGAAATGGGACCCGACTACCTTTAATTCTGGGTCACCCATTCTTAGCCACTGCTAGAGCAATCATTGACATGAATGAAGGTATTTTGACACTTCGTGTTAGAAAACAGTCGGTAACCTATAACATTGGGGGTAACGAATGTTTCTCTAATGATCCCTTTGAAATTACACACTTCATTGACACTAATCTGGATTACCAACTGAAGAAACTTAAAGAATTAAATCAAGGAAAGAAACCCACTGTTGCTAAGCCCGAACTTGGTAAGGACCTCAACAACAGTAACTGGATTGATAACTAATGGGACCAGCAGTAGAAATTAACATGGAAAAGGACTTTCAAGAAAAGAATGGGAGATACGGGGGAGATTCGAAACCCCCACCCAAAGAAAGACTGATGAAGCACGTTCGGGTCCGCCCAACGACCCTTAAACAAACGTGGCGCTTCCGGGAGGCAACATGATGATCATGAATAATTTGAGAAGTTGGTGCATACATTAGAATACATGGACCTCAGGTTTGTTTTCCAAGTTTAAGTTTCTCGTACTTCCGGCTCTAGGTATGCCTTCTCGATACTAGGACTTTGTAGTTTTTCCTTTCCGTTTTATGTTTCTCTTTGTGTGTCGAGTAGCATATCATCACCGAGTAGTCTCTCTATTTCTTTGAGGAGTTTTGCTCCACCTCTAGAAGCTTGGGCGCCGACAAATTATTTCAAGTTTTGGCGTAACATTGACGACAGCCGCAAGCATTGGCCATAGGTTATATACCGAATTGACCGGGGGAGTACTAGTTTCTTTTCCCTTAAAACTTCATGCATTTAACTTCATGCATAGCACTCCATTACATGCATTTGTACATTAAGGGTAATGTACAATTTTAAATGGGGGGTGGGAAATTAAGATTCAGGACTAACTTGTCTGCTCAAAGCAGTAAAACTAAACTTGTGATTATTTACCCATTTAGCTAAAACTTTATTTTCACCTAAACTTTGTTTTCTTTAAAAACCCTACATTTTTTTTGAAAAATCTTAAAAAGAATATAAACCTCTTTGAGTTCGCACTTAAATAAACTAACATGAATAGATGGAAACATGGCAAGTAGAAACAAATAGATATTATGCATAACAAATATCTAAACCCTATCCCATCCATTTTTCATGTAAGATTAATCTGAGCCTTTCATGAGCATTATTATCATTTTTCGCATGATCTTTCGTTTGGTATATTGAGTGTTTTCAATCGAATTTTATGCATAATTAAAACTTGTATGACTTATACATATCAAGACCATGAACTAGTAATTGTATGGAAATGATTGAGGCACCTAGGACTTTATTACCATTTTACTATCCTTTAATTTGCCGTTCATTCAGCCCGTCTACTTAAATATCCACCTAGATAGCCCCTTTGAGCCTTAGCCTTTTTCTTTTCTACTACCCATTACCCACTTATCCCAAACCAGTTTTCATAAACACTGGTTATTGGCTAACTGTTTTTAAGATGGAGAATCACTAGCTTATCTTGTTTCGTTATTTCAAGTATGCAACTGTTAAGACAATTCAGAAAGAATCTGACTCATTCAATACAAAAGGAAGTAGATGTATTAGGAGGAAAGAGCCGAACGATCTACAAGGGAGATAGTGAAAGATATTTCAAGGAAATTAAGGAAGTGAAATTATTAAAGAATCAATCTTGATGTTTATATTCTTTAATAAAAAAATGACGATGAGATAGAGAAGTTGGTCTTTTACCGGTGAGACCTTAAAGAGTTGGAATGCATCCTTTAAAACCTTTTAAACCTCTAAAAAAACCCAAAAAGATTTTCATTTTTACCATTTATTTTCTTTTTAGCCACATTACAACCCTTTTAAGCCCTCTTGATTCATGCATATTACATAGTTAGTTGGTGGAGACTTGATTTGCATACAAGCTTATGACCATTGCATAATTCGATTCGAACTTGAGTGTTCTACTTAACATACATTATCCATATATACAACCTGAGAGTCGAGTGAACATTGTGAGGAGTGAAAGAATATGCATAATTGAAGTTATATTAGGCTTGTCATGAATTCCATAATCCTAAACATAGAAAAGTACAAAAATAGAATAAGTGACTCATAAGTTTTCAGAAATCTCCACTTACTTGGAGCTTCTTTTCTTTTCTTAAGTTTTTAGTTATGGGTCGGATTATGCATGAGTTTGCTTGAGGGCAAGCAAAGTCTAAGTGTGGGGTATTATGATATGTCCTAAATTATACATGTTTTGCATTCATAATAATCCTCATATTAAGGTACTAATTGAATAATAACCTTGCAATTGCTACTTAAATCGTTTATATTTTATAATTGAATGTTAAACAGCGTCCCGAGAGAAAAAGAGAGAAAACGAGCCACAAACGTCAAGAAATCAAGCTTTCTCTTCATATAGGAAGGAGCACACCCGAGCTTTGACCCCTCCAAGAAGTCAAAATTGGTCAACATAAGTCAACAATCAGCAAAAGACAAAAGGAGGGATGAAAAGAGGGATGCACGGTAGTGCATTTCCCTGTTGTGTGTCCCAAGATGCCCCGTACCCTGCCAACTGTACATTTGATTCTCTGGGTGTTTGCACGACCGTGCAACCTAATGCACGATCGTACATTGGCCATCCGGAGGCATATAAATAGGAGGCTTGATCCACACCAATCCAGAGAAGAAATTACACTCCTATAGTCTGTTTCTGTAGTTTGTAGTAGAGAGTAGAGAGACTCTTCCGCTTTGTTCGTAATATGGGAGCCTACGAAATTTATCTCTATGCTTGTTCGTATAGCCATTCGTGGCTAAACCCTTTGTATTACTTGGGTGAAGATGAAGTTTTGTGTACGTTGATGTTTAACTTATTAGTCTAATGATATGTTTATGTTCTTTAATCATTCTCTCTTAAAACCACCTTCATGTTTGACTTTTTATCTTTATCTAAACAAGTTTTTAAACTTCTGAGTGTTCTTGATTTTAAAGTGTAAGACCGTAAAACCTTTTTAATCAAACTTCTCTTGAAACATGTACGTCTTTATACAAGCGGATTTTTATAAGAAAACACTTGGTTGATACTTGATAAAAAATGTACGTCTTTATACGACCTTTGTCATGAAACCAAGAGTTTGTGAACTCATGTTGGGAGCGGTACGTCTTTATACATGGTCCTATTGTTGCATCGCATCCCGGTGAACAAAGTTTAATCACTTTTTTAATTAAAATAAAGGTATTTAAGTTTGATGTCTTAAACCAACTTGGAGGTAGATTTTAAGCATACGAATGTACGGATCTATTAAAGAGTTGAGGGTAATGGTGTCCCTAACTGGGAGTCTTACCATTTTATTGTTAAAGAACATAATTCGTGAACCAAATGTTGTGAGAATGAGGCTCTAGCGGTGTACCATTCACACTTTTGTATTAGTCATACCATCGGACTAGTTAACATAATATTATCATAAACCAAAAAGATTCGAAGCCTAAAGCAATATTCATTGTGATCTGATTGTTCTCGAGCTATTTACCTTTCTGCTATTTACTTTTCTGTTAGTTACATTTCTGTTACACACTTTACGCACATTTTACATTTTCTGTTATTTACTTTACCGTCATTTACATTTATGTCATTTACTTACTTATCATTTACGTTTCCACTTATAAGCACACAACACCCACTCATTAATTAACTGGCTAAACTATAACAAACATTGAGTATTGGAACTTGACCGTGTCCTTTGGTTCGATACTTGTTTCTTACCTAAACTATATTACGCTGCGATATGTACACTTGCCTATTGTGTGTTTTTAAGTTTGAGTATTTATCATTTTATAACTTTAAAACCTGATCCCGTGAAAACCTTTTCAATATATAATGAAATATATTTTATATTTTACTAACTTATAAAATGACACATCAGCCAGCCGCAAAACCATAAGCGGTCAAATTAGGATTTGATGTGTAGTGTTAACGCATTCCCTGGGCGGTAGCGGACCGCTACCATCCTGTTTAACTGTCCGCTACAGGTCTGAAACAACAACTATAAATAGAAGTCTTCGACTTCTCATTTTTGAATCACCACAAACACTAACCACTTTCCAAAAAGCCTAGAGCTCAACATTTCCTTGATTTTCGTGCCCACTTCCCACTAAAATACCTGACTTTCGCTTAAACGTCGCACTCTGAACGAGAAGTCACGAAGACCAGACGGAAGCTTAGGAATTGACTTAATGAGTTAGAGCTGTAGCACCACGTCTTAGAAAGCCATCTACCTAGCCGTTACTCTCTCTATTGAGGTGATTACGTTTATCCACTTTCAAAACTTTGAAATCATTTACTTTTGCGAAAATGGCAAAGCAGGCATTAAATACTTTAATGGCTGAAGGGCGTACTATTTGTAATGCACCAGGACATAAGTATACGTAAAACTTGATCAAGGGATACACACTTTATGGGTGAAATTCCCATGAGGGGATTGGCACCAAATTTGTATGTGATTTAAGACGGTAGGAGTTGTCACCAACCGTAGTAAGCCAGACTAAGGACTGTGTTCTCATCCTAGTAATCACATTATGGAGGGGAGATTGCTAATGTATACTGTGGATGTACTCTCAGATTAGTTAGGGTTTAACTGTCTACTGGTGTGTAGTATGGCCTATGTGTATATCATGATTAAAGGCTTTAATATTGTTCATGCCAAAATATTTTCGTGTCTTGATAAATGTGATCACCAGCGTTCACGCTGACATTTTATTTTCAAATGTTTTCAGGTGAGCAATGAATTGTCTTTAAAGACTTGTCTTGAAGGACAGTCTTATGTACAAATCAAAAAATGTTTTTAACAGGGTTATGTGCCGAAGTAAAGTCGACTCCCTATGCACAAGATATAGCTCTGTAGTTATTTTACAAGGATAGGTGTCGAAAAGAATAGTCCCTTAGGCATGTAATAGCTACCTTGTGGCTCTAAATACCTGCAGGTTGAAGGAGAATCATGTAATGGTTCTTGAAACCAGATTTTGTAAACAATGGGTATTTAATTCCCAGTGCTATGAAATATTATTTTATTCTAAGAAATTGGAACTATTCAACATCATCCCTCAGGTTGAAGATTTATGAACATCTAATTCAAAATATTTTTTGCTACAAAATGCACTGATCTTTCCGATAGGATAAGTAATAAAATGATTGGAGATGCTAATCTCGTCGCACGTCTGGGGTATTCTGAAACTGGGGTGTGATAGGTTGGTATCAGAGCCCAAGGTTTTAGTGAATTAAATACTTGAGATAGTATCTAAGCTTTAACCTTATTTTATACCTCAGGTTTTAGTTAGATACTTGCCATAGTATCTAAGCTTTAACTGGATTGAGAAGAAAATGCCTACTAAGTCAAAGTAGGTAGATACTAATATCTTAAATTGCAGGATGTCAAGAGAAAATATATATTATGATCCAAATCGCCCAATAAAACAAGAATCCCCTGAATATCCGGTTTATGGATCTTAAACGAGACCTATAATAATTCATGGCGACGACAATCCTTTTGTTATCTTGGACTCTCCTACTCCTGAGTATCATACTCAAACATATGAATCAGAGAATTCAAGATTTGAAGTTGGTTCGGACTTTAGCAATAGGAGATTTAACACACTACCACCGGTGACCGATCAGGTTGGACCCAGTAGGGTCAGAAAGCCAAGGATGCGTGTTCGCATCTCAACAGATACTTTTTCTGTTCCATCTTAAGAGATGGATCAGATATACAACAATCTACCTCAGACGAAGGAAAATTCGGAAGAAGAATCGCAATATCATCCTTCCGAGCCAAATTTAATTCCAGTCTCTAGAAATCCTAAAGACTATGTCTTCTTTAATCAAGAGTCTGCCATATCTCAGGATCCCTATATTGCCCCAAACCCCTTGAATTATAATCCACTTGAAGAGTATTTTAATGCTTCTCCTTCATACCAGAATGTATACAATGATATAGTGGTGGTTATTCGAGAACCACCAGCACAATTTGGATATGCCCACAAGACTCCATCATCTCCTATTGAATGCCTTGACCATTCGTTAATAGAAACGGATGAGGTCAAAAAGGGATGGATTATTGATAAAGAGAGGAGGAAATTTTATGGGGCACAAATCTACGAGTATGGAGGATAATATGAAGATCTTAGGAGAAGAACTTATGAAAGACTAAATATTAATATTTTGTTTTGTTCTCTCCAAGTGTATATTTTGTAATAGTATTTTCTATATTAATAAAAAAAAAATTTATGTTATTTTTTTTCTAGAATGTCTGGAAAAGGTAAAGGGCCTAATTTCATTCGTAGATACGCACCGCCTAACTATGACGAAAGGATTACTAATGAAATTGGTTACGAGCCTGGAATAGATACTGAGAGTTCTACCTTTAGAAATTTGGAAGACCTAGAATCTTTTCATAACCCATATATTCCATCCATGAGTATTCATTCTGCTCCTATGGCTAGAAGTCATATAACTATACTCCTATTATTCCTTATAATAATTATGAAATATTTTCCAAAATTCCATACGAAACTCCTTATAGTCTCGAGGGAGATGAGAGAGCAGATTCCAATCGACCTTATATTCCATATCCAGAACCATTAAATACAACTGTTTCGTGTCTAATTGAAGAAACACCCAAGAATGAGCGGGTGAGAACCTTGATGAATCGAATAGCGGAACTCGAACGAGAAAAGGTTGAGACAGAGGAAATGCTACGACAAGCTTTAGAAGAAGCTAGAAATCGTAGTTAAAGTTGCCGCTTTGTTTACTACCCCATTTTCTTGGTTCGACTCACAATCAGAATCAGAATCTAACCTGTCCACTATACCACAAATATTAGGTGCCCAAGTAGCAATCTATTTCATCCACACTTCAAAAAAAGCCCTATTGCAATTCAACACTTATAACTTTCGAAATCGATTTCTTGGATGAGGGTAAGGATACATACTTTCCCAATAGACAAAGGTTCGTTCACATCCTCATCAATGAAAACACAATCCCCCAAAGTCTGGCTAACTTTTTAAGACCATTTGAATTTGTCGAACCAAATGGTAGACCTGTAAACTCCACCCAACCCATACGTTCCTCCGGGATAAACGAGCGTGAGAGGAGTACTAACTCACAAAAAGCGAAAGCTAACTCCGTGTAAACGCTGAATTTCTCACAAGATTCCTCAGTCTCAAACGAAACAATAAGTTGTTGAATCCTTCTAATGAGCAGATTTTCTAAAGACCAGGAATAAATTTCATGTTTCCAGCCTTAGCCATCCTCCCACAGTCTGGGATTCCCCCAATATCTGATGCTATAAACGAGATTTTCTTTCGATATTCTCTTTCGATATTCTTTGACATTTGCCTCAACAGCTTGAACTCCCAATCCTTTAGAACCACCAATGATTTCCGAAAATGTTTTGTCCTTGAAGTTGGATGGTTTAATCAGAGGCACAGGTTTCGCGATCACTACTGGCTTAACGTAAGACCGCTTCAATGACTCATAGGTGTGTTTTCTCCTATCAAATCTAGCCTCAACGGCATAGAGTCGATAGCTCCCAACAATAATAAAGATCGATGAATGAGATTTCATTAATGGGGACTTTAACATCACAAGGCCACACTCTCCTAGATGGACACCGGAGACTTTGGCACCGAATGATCAACTAAGTACGTATTACTTTTATTTTAACCTAATATATATTGTAATTTAGTTTTATACTAATGTATAAGTCATTTTGGCACTGTTAGACATGACAAACTGGAAGTCCAAGTCTAGGGCCACTAAGGCCAATAGTGGGTGTCGTCCCAGCACACCTAGGGGCCGATCGGTACAACATTAAATCAGAAGAAGTTGGTAACATTTTTAAATTGTCATACATTTGTCTTTGTTTCGAAAACTAGCAACTTAACATTTAGTCATAGACCAATGTGTTAGACGCAACCCATTGTAGTCAAGGTTTTCGAAAGGACACACTATAAAGGAGTCCTTATGAGGGGGAGTCGTCATCTACATTAGAGTACGTTTATCCAAGGGTGACTAAAGTGAAGGTACAATTTCTTTTTTATCAATATGCCATGTTTGGTTTGTGTTATTGTGATGTCACTCTTGGGCAGATGTTTGAATACTTGTTTAAAACATGTGATGGAGCCCAAATTTTCCATAAACTAATACATTTTCTTATTTAGTTTTGGTAAACTACAAGAGAGAATGATAAGCAGCGTAGTAAAAATTATGATGATATCAAGCCCAAATTGTCGATGACCAACAATTCTATGAGGAGAGTGCTAGAGACCGGAAGAAAGGCCGCCTCTTTAGCTTTGGGACCATTCACAGTCCCTATTATACCATTGCCGGTGATGTTGGTACTCTTGTAACTGCAAGATCTTACGTTCCACGTCCTTTTGTGAAAGTAAATAATTATTTTTGTATAATGGAATTTTGTCTTTATCGTCAACAAACCAGTAATGATTTATTTAACGCATGTACATTACTGCCTTACAAAAAAAATAGAGGTGAAGTAAAGAGATCAAAAGGCGGTGCGAAGGAAACATGACGTGACGATATAGATGTAGAGAGAGGCTAAGCGGAAGAAGTTCCAAGAACTGTTTCGAGTGACCATGGAAGATGAGCGGAAGCTGTTTTAATAAGTGTTCTGCCAACAGCAGTCAGGTTCGCCACAACCCCATGCCTCTTCCCCTACTTAGCTAGATTATTTCTCATGTATAATTTATAAACATATTTTGTAAATAAAACACAGATTTTTATCGTAATAAGAAATCTTTTGATTTACAATATTTTTTTATTATTATTTGCAACGTGATATCTACATTTACATGATAATGAGAAAAAAGAAATTATGTTCATTTTATTTATAATAAAATGCCATCACCAATAAAAAAAAAGGCCATCGGTAATCTATCGATAACACTCCGTCGCTGATCCCTCGATGAATCATTCTTTGGTGATATTGACATGTGAACTAGTAGTAAATTCTGGCAGAAATATATCGGTGATACCCTCCATTGGTGATCCCTCAGTAACCCTTGTTGATAATCAGTCTACAAGTTCTTTACCTACACCATGTATTCTGATGGAGTATCACTGATGTTTAACACTTTCATCGAGGGATAACAAACGAATATGTCGGTTAATAAATGCCCTCTGTTTTGTAATGAGAATTATCTAGAAACATCATGATAATGTCAATCGTCACTCTACTCATCGTTTTTCTTTGTGTCGTGGTGGTCCACTTTTTCCCTAAACTCAACCAACAAGCCTCCGAAGACATCAACAACCATTCCCATGAGCAACGAGGGCATAAGTGTATTACAATTCGATCTCAAGAGCTTTGAAATGTAGGATTACGAAAACCCGGTAACTTATTATGTATTATTGATTAACTAACTGTAGGAGTACAATGATGATAGTTATAACGAAAACCTAACGAAATCATATCTCATAATTACATAAAAATTATAATAAGAAAACTTTGTGGCGACACAGCTAGAAGGTCGTAGCGGCGATGGCAAGAGGCACGATAGCATGCCTATGGTGATTGGAGCTAAGACTGTGACAACAAAATGATTGCATGGTGATAGGAGCTACGAATATGACGAGATGAGCTAACATAACTGTGACATGAGCTAAGACCGCGATGATGGGAGCTACAACTGTGGCGATAGAACGAAAGCATGAGAAAAATAAATAAAACATAATATGTATACGTGTGCAAGAGGGATAAGAAGAGAAAGTAAGTCGTCACATAAGTGAGACGATGGGGGAAAGGACCGACACCCAACCAAGATGTGGCTGCATATATTATTTAATCTTAGTCTTGTAATGTTTATGTGTTTTTACCTTCTAGCGTCTTGTTAGTAGTAAGTGTTATTTGTATAACTCATCCATTGTTAAAAAAAATTATTCAACCTTAATTAATGTATAATAAACGAGACTAAATAATGATTATCTCAACTTTTGGCCAAATTATATACGAGTAATTCAGGGCATGAATCGATTTTAAATTTTTAGTATCTTAAAAATCACCAAAATTCCATAATTTATCTCTAATTGCTTGAATATTTTTTTTACGTACACAACTTATGTTATCAAAGTAATAAAACACTTATAGTTTAAACATATATTAATTTTCCCTTTAATTCTTCGTCAACGTAACACTTAATAATGTAATATTTTTAAAAAGTTTCATCTTTAAAAATTCAATACATTTCAAAATAATAAAATAGTTTGATGTTTACATTATTTCTAGAATCATCACAAAATAAAATATAGCACTTTATTGAATATACATTATTTCAGTTTAGTGTAAACTAAATAATTATATAGAACTAGAGTTAAAACTTAAAAGTGATAAATAGTTAAAAGCTAAAAGTTCTTAAAAATATTCTTTTATTTTAAAGTAGTTTTCTTAAGCGGTCATCATCCGACCTAAACCTAATTAAAAACTATAAACCAAAAACTAAAAGTATCATTTTACCAAACATATGCATAACCAAGAGATCACCTATTTGGTGTCCAATCCGGATCATTTTCACACTTTTATTTTACCATCTTTCATCTCCCTTGGGTTAATAAATGATCTTGGTATCCACGTGTAAACATATATAACCTTAAATTTATGTGACCACAAAATGGTTCTTTTAAGATTCACTTTCTCTTTATTTGTCACACGTACCCTCACCAGCGTTAAAAAATCTTACCGTGGTTGATGATCCAGTGATGTAGAAAAATCCTTTAAAAATATCAAAGTTTGAGTAGATCATGAGTTCAAGTTCCACTGTCAACAAGAATTAAAAATTTGTCTTTCAAAATAAAATCCTACTTATTCAAATACAGATTCGAATTTGATACAAGTAAAAAATTTAAACACCATCTTTATATTTGTGTATTATTTTTTTAATTTCACAATGTTTTTATTATATTACTATGAATAAAACTTATGTATAAATATTAGTGTTACGCTATTAGTATACCTATATATTAATGTTTTTTTGAAAGGACTTATATATTAAAGTTAACTTAACATAATTCGCTCTGCAATATTAAATGAAAACAGATTAAAGTCGACATATTTAGTAAAGCAAGTTTTATTTGGGCTGAACTTCAATTATACCGTGTCATTTATTTGATATTAAAAATGATATAATATTAATTTTGTTTTTATTTAAGTAAGAGAAAATATTATATATATGAGCTTAATTCCTATGATGTCCTATTTAACTAATTTAGTTCATTTGAAAACTCTAAAAATTCAGTAATTAGTTCCCTCATGTTATCATGAGTCATCTTGAAACAAAGATCAACACACATTTGCCCTACCTTTTAATAACCAAAATCACACACATATATAGATGGACTATATATACATGTATACAGAGATGTATGTGTGTATATATATAGGGGTATGAATCAAATGAAAACCATAACATAGTCTTTACATATACGTTATACGTAAGACTCATAATTCTCGTACTTATATTCAACATATATGTAATAAATGCTTAAATACTTTGACAACTAAAAGAAAAAATAATTTATAAATTATATGATTGTTTTTCTTGGTTTTCTCTAGTTTTTCCATAACTATGTGGTTCTTCTTGAAACCTCCCACACACACATACATATACATATATAGGGTGAGGTTCAAATGCTAACCAATATTTATGTGATAACCATGATAACCACTCTCAAACATAGTGTTACGTATATGTAACAATTATCATTATGTTAATGTTACATATATGTAAACTCTATGTGTCACGTATATGTAACATTATTTAGTACGTATACGTAAAACTCATCATTTCCGTATTTACGTTCAAAATATTTATTCAAGATACTTAAATACTATTTTAACAATTAAAAGAAAAAATAATTTATAAGTTATGTGATTGTTTTATAGTGATTAGCACGGTTATTACATAAAAAGTTGATTAGTATTTGAACCATTCCCTATATATATATATATATATATGACACACACAAAGCCAAGGAATAAATATATACCCTTTCTCTTGTGATCTTCCATAAATACACCCATCCTATTTCTCATACACTCCCTCCTGCCCACTACTTCAATAAAGTACTGTGATCATGGTATGTCCAAAACACCCTCTTTACTTCTTCAAAATTTTGTATGCTTAATTATCATGTATATAAAGAATTCCATAATGATTGCATAGTATATATGCTTATAGGGAATTCGAAAGCCCGCTTGGTTAGATGCACTATACACGCAGAAATTCTTTCAGGCGTGCGCAATTCATGAGAACTCAAAGAAGAACGAGAAAAATATTTGTTGTGTGGATTGTTGTATTAGCATATGTCCACACTGTGTACACGCTCATCGCTTCCATAGACTTCTTCAAGTTCGACGTTATGTATATCATGACGTCGTACGGCTAGAAGATCTAGAAAGACTTATCGACTGTTCAAACGTTCAAGTAAGTAACAACACTAAGAGAAATAGATGCAATTCTTTAATTAGTTAGTATATAATTCATGATGGTAGAATGATAAATATATTTAATTAATTATCTACAGGCTTATACGATTAATAGTTCAAAAGTTGTGTTCATCAAGAAGAGACCTCAGAACAGGCAATTCAAAGGGTCAGGGAACTATTGCACTTCTTGTGATAGAAGCCTTCAAGAGCCGTTTATCCATTGTTCTTTAGGGTGCAAGGTATCTTGATTAATTCAGTTTCTTTATATTTTATATTTCTTTGATTCAAACATGAAATTAGATTTCAAGTTCCTATTTCAAAACTAAAATTCTTTCTTTTTAAACACTAAGAATTATTACTATTATTTGAAGGATTAGTTGTATAATCTTTCTTATATAAATCACCAAAAAAGACTCTCTCTCTCTCTCTCTCTCTCTATATATATATATATATATATATATATATATATATATATATCTTTTTTTCTTTCAAAATTGAATATTATCTTCATAAAGATTAGGGTTACATAAGATATACAAAAAAATTAGGGTTTGTTTTTACAAAATTTTCTATTTTTCTTATTTCCTTTTGCTAATTTTGTTTGTAGGAGATCTTTATACTCACTTGTTTGATCGAAAAAAATCAAAGAAAATAGAAATGAAGTATGAGAATTTTGTAAATAAATTAAATCTTAAAATTCATAAAAGTTACTAATATTTTTCTTATTGATTGTTTAGCCTAGCTAGAACCTAAAGACCCATAATTCATGTTTTACTTATTACAAGCTTGAATTATTGATCAACAAAGCAATACCATACTAACAATTTGAGGATATGAATATATATATATATATATATATATGTGTGTGTGTGTGTGTATATGTAAATTTTGAATATGGCTTTTGTAAGTGGCATATATTAATTAGAGTGTAATTGGTTTGAATATGATTAGGTGAATTTTGTGCTCAAGCATTATAGAGACCTCACACCATTCCTAAGGGTATGCACTTCATTACAACTTGGCCCTGATTTCATCATTCCTAACGACACTGGGGATGATGACATGACGTACGAGACACCACACTCAACCATCGTGGACTCAGATGACCCGATGAGCTCAGGCTCAGGCTCGTTTGGGTCCGAAACCATGAGCATCATGTGCACCGGGTTTGTTAGAAAGAAAAGGAGTGGATTGTATACTTGTGAAAGGTTTTCTAGTAAGGTTCACTCGGAAGAAGACATGGCCACAAGCATGAGTAGAAGAAAGGGAATTCCTCAAAGATCACCAATGTGTTGAGAAATTAGAGAGAATTTAATAATAATTAACTTTTTTTTGTATTTCTTTCCTTTATTTCTATTTTTTCTACATATTTTTAAGATAAGTCTACTCATGCAACCTCTCTCTCTTTCTCTCTCTATATACATATATATTTATATAATTATATATGTATCTTTGTGATGTTTTTTATAGGTTAATTAATTACTTGGTCGGGGTGTTTTGTCTTAATGGCATCACGTGATTCGCAATTCCAAGCAATGGTTTTGTACATTTTTTTTTAAGAATTTAACCCATTATTTTATTTAACTTATTATAAACTAAAATCACGAATTCCAGGACCTTTATTTATTTTTAAATTTTCCATCAATTTATTAAATTTATCATAATATTTTATTTCTTATTTATTTAACAATTAAGGAAACCTAAAATTTTGAAGAAAAAATGGGAGATATTTAAAAAAACAATTAAGGAGTTGGTTTGATGGAAAAGATCCAACGTAGACAATGTTTTGGAACTCGAGTCTAACCCTACTTTCGAAGTGTTTTGCATCCCAATGTGTTTTATAAACCGACTTAATATGCTACTTAGATTCCCTTATTAAATTAATATTTTTTTATCATAATATTCATATATATGCTCTGAAAATTCAGTAATAATTTGTGTATACGTTTATATACAAGTGGATGGAAGATATATAGAAACTAATTCAATATCTCAAAATTTGAAGTTATATTAAAGCCTTGATTTCTTGGATTATACTAAACTATTTTGTATCTTTGTTTTCATGATGATGTCCCAGAATCAATGTTCTAAAAAGGAAACTTAGAGTTACCTTTGACTTTGACTATTTGTGGCATAGGCTATAGGTGTTAAACATACAGAGGTTTTGTTTTATTTATTTATTTATTTTTAATTGTAAATTTTTTAATTTTTATCGAAGTAACTTGAATTTATGACCCAGAGATTTTGTTTTTGAAAAATAAAAACGACATCTTTCTAGAAGTTGTTTTTTATATATCTTTTTAATATTAAAATCAAAAAATGATATGATAAGAGAAGCGAATACAGAGTGAAAAAGAAAGATGTTATATGATTATTTTAAGATTAAGAGAACTTAGAGCATTCCTAACCCGTTTTTTATGTTTCATATCCTTATCTTTATAATTACACTAAAAAACACTATTTTTTCTATCTTTTATCTCTACTTTTATCTCTGCTTATCATTATCCTTTTAATTATACTAAAAACCACTACTTTTATCCTTATATTTATAAAAATCTTATATCTTTTCTCTCTCATCCACTCACAAGCACTTTAAACACTCCATAAAATATACAAAACTCACTCACATAATTTAAAGAACGAGCTATGAATGCTCTTACAAGTGAATTATTATCTTTCCACAAAGCCAATTTTTACTTTTACGGTGGCCACACTACAAGAAAAGAAAGTAATAGCGGCGACACCAGGATATGTCGCCGCTATTGCTCTTGATCCGTGTTTCACTTTTTAATCAGAGATCTGACGGTTTATTTAATCTTAATCCGACAACTGGTGTTTTAAAGCCATTAGCGTATCTGATTATTAGTATTCTTATTTAATGCATAAATTTTAGACACACCTGAACAAATAGATCATTATGAATCAATGGTATTTTATAAATGATTATGATCTAAGGATGTCTTTAGAATCACAAGATGAATCGGTGTCTTCTAGTTGGTTTGTAAAATTAGTGTTGTGTGTGCAACATTATTAACTTAATAGAAGGTTAGAGCACGACTCGTGCCACTTCATAACCACATATATTCACTACAACCAACGGAAAATGGTGGGGCATGCATCCAACTTGTTATTCACTTACAAATGGTTGAGTCTTTTTACCCTTTCAAATGAACTTAGAATTACATCTCTAGGTTTTCAAGCATCTTAATGCCTTTACAACTACAGTATATGGAGATAACAAAGAAATTGAGGAATGGTGGCCAAGGTTGTCTAAAATTACCTAAGAGTCCATTCCAACCATGATTCATTTGTTGTTTTGAACCCTATGCACAAAACCCCAACACTTAGGCTTGCCTGTATGGACCCAGGAAGGGATGTGTGTTTAGAGGGACCCAAGGTGTCTCGGGACCCTAGGCTTCCCAAAAGAAACGGTTAACTGGAATGGTTTTAAATAAACAAAATGATGTACTTACTTAGAAAAAGCGAATGTAAAACATTTTCAAAACATTTCGGGAAAGAGCACCCGGGATGGTTAAAGCTTCCAAAGACGTGGCAAAGTGGAGACATGAATCTCCTGAATTCCTTTGTAATATAAATATCAAATAAATGTTTGTAAAACAATAATATGTTTTATAATAATTTGTAAGGCCCCAAACCCGGGAGGCATCACTTGTTGGATTTACTCATTCCAAAACAGTTCTTAAACTTGAATATCAAATAACGCAGCGGAATCATTCATTCAACATAATTAAAACTTGTTCAAACATGCGGAAGCGTAACATTGTCAAATACATAAACATAACATAAACAAATCATAACGGGATGACAGTCTTCATGATCAACCGGTTAACTCTTCTCGCTTGCCAAGCATCACCGTCCATCGTCCATACTTGTCCTTAACCTGAATGTGCATACTAAAAGTCAGCTACGCTGGTGAGTTCTAGCTTTACATTAAACTTTAACATAAACATTTTGCCAAAAACATAACATACATTTATTTAACAAAAGCGTACGTAAAACCTGCAATAACTTAACATCATCATAACATCATAACATAGCATTATAACATAAGTCAACATGAACCGAATTTGCGCCTTCTCGTAGCCGTCAATTCCATACATCGTACTTTGACGGAAGAACCTAAGCCTCGTTACCTCTAGGTCATCCATCAACCAGGTCTCCTAAGGCTAGTTACCTTAAGGCAGACCAAACATCGTCTTAGGAATTGTTCCCTCACAGGGAATAGTGCCTCCCGTAGGGGATCCCGGTAATCCCATGGGCGACCGTCGTCACCCCATCCTCAACCATTTTTATAACCGTTAGCCAGCCACATAGGCCCCCATAAGAGTAAGGCCCATTCACACATACATACCTTAGCTTCCGTAGGAACTCGTGGCAGATTCGTTCATTTCATAACTTTCATAAAAACCTTTACCTCGTTTTAGTTAAATTATTCGTACGTTTTATTAAATAATATTTCATTCGTAAATTTTTCGTAAACTTTATTTGGCGAACATTTCATTAACTCGTTTCATCTTCCCCTTTCGGAAGCATCGTTTCGTAAACAATTCATTAACATATTTCAACTTCCCCTTTCGGAAGCATCGTTTAATAATCATTTAATTAACACCTTTTATAAACCCCGTTTTTTATGTATGCACACCAACCCAAAACAATATTAAAACATTTAAAAGAGGGCTCTAGAAATCACCTGATAAGCTAGTCTCGGTTGTCCTAAATAAAGGCCCAACAACGTCACGTACGATCTGAATTAGGTAGTTAAATGCACATCAGACCTAACCCCGACTCTAACGGTTTACTCGTTCTGTTTCAGGAGAACATACTGACTTCACTAACCAGCTATATATACCCATAGACATGATGCCTGCGCACTTAGCAAGTGCGTAGGGCCTCGCTCGTGCGTACTTAACAAGTACGCAGGGCCTTGATCTTGCGTACTTAACAAGTACGCAGGGCCTTGTTATTGCGTACTTAACAAGTACGCTGGGCCTTGTTCTTGCGTACTTAACAAGTACGCAGGGCCTGCGTGTGGGCAGTCTTCTTCGCCACAAAACCCTAACTTTTGCAAGCAGATCCGACCTCGTCAATATCCGAACTTTTATGTTCAAAACGTTTGTTTTTCATTCTAGATGCTAGATCTATGTTTATATTCAAGTTTCATATGTAAAATTGCCATCTTTTTATGCAAAACCGGAAAACCCCAAAACGAAATCTAGATCAGATCGTAACCTGTATCGAGCTTCTGATTCGGAGGTTTTGTTCACGGGCTATGGAGTAACACACTTCTTCAATCTCGGGTCGATCCGCCAACTTTCTCTTTCTACAGTTTCTCTCTCTAGAACTTGCAAATGAGAGATTATGGAGTGTGTTGGCTATTTAAAGGGAGGAGACTCCTTCCCTCAAGTTCGCCAGCCCGTCACACCTCGTTCATTTATTTCGTTCGTCTCACGTTTAACCTGTTATTTTAATCGTCGTTTTATTTTTGGTATGTTACAAGTCTACCCCCCTTACAATAGGTTTCGTCCCCGAAACCTATCATAAGTTAAATAGTTGAAGGTACGACTCCCTCATTTCGATCTCCATTTCTCAAGTAGATTCTGATCCCTTTCGGTGCTTCCATTGGACTTTAACCAATTGAATAACCTTATTACGTAAACGCTTGTCCTTCTTGTCTAAGAGGGCCACGGGTTCCTCAATGTAGTTAAGGCTGTTGTCGACCTCGATGTCAGTAAGTGGTACGTGAGCCAATTCATCCGCCAAACACTTTCGCAAGTGTGATACATGGAAGGTAGGATGAATCCCACTTAAATCATCAGGCAACTCCAACCGATAAGTGACTTCACCAACCCGTGTCATTATCCTGAATGGTCCGACAAACCTCGGACTTAACTTTCCTCTCTTTCTGAATCGTATGATTCCCTTCCAGGGTGACACTTTCAACATTACTTTGTCCCCAACATCAAACTCAATAGGCCTTCGTCGTTTATCCACATAGGATTTCTAACGATCTTGTGCGGCCTTCATTCGTGCTTTGATTTGATCAAACCTTTCTGACGTTTCTCGTACTACTTCAAGACTTCCTAATTCCTTCTGTCCAATCTCACCCTAACAAATCGGGGTCCTGCATCTCCTCCCATACAACATTTCATAAGGTGCCATGCTTAACGTCGAGTGATGACTGTTGTTGTAGGAGAATTCGGCTAACGGTAGATGACTGTTCCAACTGCCATCGAAGTCGATAATACAAGCGCGTAGCATATCCTCCAATGTTTGAATGGTCCTTTCAGACTGACCACCGTTTGTGGGTGGTATGCCGTGCTAATATTAAGTCTCGTGCCCATCGCCTCGTGAAATCTTTTCCAGAACCTCGATGTGAATAGTGTGTCCCGGTCAGATAAAATCGTCAAAGGCATCCCATGCCGTGCTACTACTTCATTAATAAATACTTCCGCTAAGCTTTCTGAAGAGAACGTCTCGCGAATAGGTAGGAAATGAGCACTCTTCGTTAATCGGTCCATAATTACCCAGATGGTGTCATGATCTTTAGCTGGGCGAGGTAGCTTGGTTATGAAGTCCATTGTAATGTGTTCCCACTTCTATTCCGGTATATCAAGAGGTTGAATCTTCCCATAAGGTTTCTGTTGTTCGGCCTTTACTTGCAAGCAAGTCGGACACTTGCTTACGTATTCCGTCACCTCATGCTTCATCCCAGGCCACCAGTATTCCTTCCTCGGATCTTGGTACATTTTGTTGGTACCAGGATAGATAGAGTAACGAGACTTATGAGCCTCATCTAAGATCCTGGTTCTAAGCTCGCCACCCATAGGTATCCATACCCGTCCAAAACGTGTCCTAACACCAAGGGTGTTATATTCCAACTTGTCCTGTTGGCCAACCATCCTTTCCTTCTTTATGTTTTCCTCTTTAAGTTCCTCATCTTGATCCTTTTCAATTTCCCTCATCACATCCGATGTTACCACCAGCTGGTAAGCTTTCACTCTAATAGGAGCAGGCACATCCTTTCGGCTTAGAGCGTCAGCCACCACGTTTGCCTTTGCAGGATGGTATGTGATTTCACAGTCATAATCTTTCAGGAGTTACAACCATCGTCTCTGCCTCATATTAAGCTCCCTTTGTTCGAAGAAGTACTTCAAACTTTTAGGGTCGGAGTAAATAGTAAACTTCACCCCATAAAGGTAGTGCCTCCAGATTTTCAATACGAATACGACAGCAGCAAGTTCCAAATCGTGAGTCGGATAATTGACTTCGTGAACCTTCACCTGTCGTGATGCATACGCGATCACTCTTCCGCGTTGTATCAGCATTCACCCCAATCCCTGACCTGAAGCGTTAGAGTATACCACCAAGTCTTCATTGCCCTCGGAAAAGGCCAAGACTGGAGCTTGGGTTAGCTTCTCCTTCAATTCCTTAAACGCCTCATCCTAGGTCGAACCCCATTCGTAATTTACCTCTTTCCGAGTCAACTTTGTCAACGGCGAAGCTATTTTCGAAAATCCTGGATGAGTCTCCGATAGTAGCCCGCCAACCCCAACAAATTGCGAACCTCTGTTGGCATCTTAGGAATATCCCAGTCTCTTACTATCATTATCTTTGCTGGATCAACCATAATGCCGTTCGGGTTAATGACGTGAACTAGGTATTGGACTTCCCTAAGCTAGAACGCACATTTGGATAACTTAGCATACAACTTTTCCTTCTTCAGAGCCTCCAACACCTCCTTTAAGTGACATGTGTGATCACCCTCATTCTTGGAGTAGATGAGGATATCATCGATGAACACGATTACCGATAGGTCCAACATCGGTCGACACACCCTATTCATCAAATCCATGAACGCTGCGGAGGCGTTCGTCAATCCGAAGGACATTACGCAGAACTCGAAATGTCCATATCACGTGCGAAACGCGGTTTTTGGTATGTCTTCTTCCCTTACCTTCAATTGATGGTACCCGGATCGAAGGTCGATCTTTGAGAACCAACCGGCGCCCTGCAATTGTTCGAACATGTCGTCGATCCTTGGTAGAGGGTACTTGTTCTTCATGGTATGTTTGTTCAACTCACGATAATCAATACATATTCTCATCGAACCATCCTTCTTCTTTACAAACAACATCGGGGCACCCTAAGGTGAGATGCTCGGCTGGATAAATCCTTTCTCAAGTAATTCGTCTAGTTTTGCCATTAGTTCCTTCATCTCTACTGGTGCTAGTCGATATGGAGCCTTAGCCACGGGCTGGACATCTGGTACTAAGTCGATTCGAAACTCAATTTCTCTATCGGGTGATATCCCAAGCAAGTCCTCTGGAAACACCTCCGGGTACTCGCGTACCACGGGTACATCGTCTAGTTCCTTCACTTCCTTACACTTGTCAATCACGTACACCAGATAGGCCTCGCATCCATGCCTCAGGTAATCTGCTGCCTTAATCATTGAGATGGCGTTAGGCATCGGGGCGTCACGATCTCCAAAAACCTCAATTTCGCTACCATCTGGAGCCTTCAGTCGGATTATCTTTCGTTTACATATGACTTGTGATTCGTTGGCAGTTAACCAATCCATACCCAACATGACATCAAACCCTCCCAAAACCATAACAAATAATTTGACAGGGAACCTATGGCCTCCTATTTTTATCATGGAGTTGTCAACTACATCGGTCACTCTCGCAGTTCTACCCTCAGCGGTTTCTACACTAAAGGCTCGTTCTATTTTACTATCCGTGTACTTAACTCGTTTACAGAAATCGACTGATATAAAACTTTTACTGGCACCCGAATAAAATAACATAGAAACAAAAGTGTTGTCAAGGATGAACGTACCTGACGCCACGTCAGGGTCCACCCTGGCCTGTTCTTGCGTCAGCGCGACGCACGAGTCTTTGCTCGGGGCCTCTCTTCTTTCTTTTCAGGGACTTTCCCTTTTCCAGCTTCACCCATTCTTGGCCTAGTGCATTCCCGGCTCATGTGTCCGTTACCCCCACAGTTATAGCATTTGATACCATTCGGGCATTCCCGGGAGTAGTGCCCAGTCTTGCCACACTTGAAACATAGATTCAATCCCAGTCTGCATTCACCCACATGCTCCTTCCCGCACGTCTTACACATAATCAACTCTCCCACCCGAGCTCTCTTATCACGAGCCCCAGACATATTCCCACCTGCTCGTTTGTTCTGGTAGCTCGACTTCCTTTTAGGCTCTTCAATGGCGACCACGTTTAGGGCCAGGTCATCAAATACCACACCACTCAGTTCTACTACCGAATCGTAGGTGGTAGGAGCGTTTGCCTTAACATAGGTACGGACCTTGTCCGACAATCGTTGAATGTAGCAGGCGATTTTCCTTTCTTCCGTAGTGACAAGATGTGGCACCAGACGTGCCAGTTCATTGAATCGGGTAGTGTACTGCCGGTGCGTCATGTTCCCGGCCTTCAAACCCAGAAATTCCCTCTCGACCTTCTCAATCTTGTTCCTCGGGCAGAAGTTCTTGATTACCAGAGTTTTCAAGTCATTCCACATCATTGAGTCAACCACAACATCCCCTTTAGACTGATGTACACCTTTCCACCAGTGAGATGCTTCCTCACTCAAGGAGTTAGCAGCAAACTTCACAACTTGACTCGCTTGGCATTTTCTTAGACGAATGGCAGCCTCCATACGAATCACCCAATCAAACGTAGCCACCGCGTCTTTCTTCCCAATGAGAACCGGCGTATCACATGCCTTGAAGGACTTATAGTCGCAACCGCGAGCAGGCGGTGCGTTAACTTCCTCAATGATCGGGGCATCAGTTGCCGTGTTGGACCCGCCCGCCTCATTAGCCTTTTTCATTGCCTCTGCCAGCAAATCTGGCAGGGTAGCCTTCATCAACTCAGTAAACTCGCGTGCCAGGGCCGCCTTCACTTCCAGTTCGAAAGTGTAGTGTTGTTCTTCCACGGGAGTCCGTTCAGTTCCATGCATTCTGATTTCCGGCTCCGTGTGGACACTTCCCTCTTCACTGTACTCCTAATGAGTAGGAGTCCTATTACGACACCGGTATGACAGCCGGTACGGCCCCCACCACGCATTCCGCTCTTTCGTCCCGCCATTTCGTTCTATAAGACAAGGAATCCAATGTCATCACGCTAGTTAACAAATAGAATTCAACAAGTTTTGTAAGACGTTAATATACACTGACCATCTGCAATTAACCATTACAATACCCTTTGACTTCTATTTGATCACCTTTATGATTCCATCAGAACACAAGTCCTAACCTAACACGTTCTAAGGCATACTATCCATAAACTACATTCATACCTAATGTTGTGGCTCGAGTTATCCGTACTAGCATCCGCTTTCGGTCCCATTCACAGTTTAATTTCAGACACTGGGAGTATCCAAATCTCTCAAACTATTGCTCTGACACCAACTTGTAAGGCCCCAAACCCGGGAGGCCTCACTTGTTGGATTTACTCATTCCCAAACAATTATTAAACTTGAATATCAAATAACGCAGCGGAATCATTCATTCAACATAATTAAAACTTGTTCAAACATGCAGAAGCGTAACATTGTCAAATACATAAACATAACATAGACAAGTCATAACGGGATGCAAGTATTCATGAACAACCGGGTAACTCTTCTCGCTTGTCAAGCATCACCGTCCATCGTCCATACATGTCCTTAACCTGAATGTGCGTACTAAAAGTCAGCTATGCTGGTGAGTTCTAGCTTTACATTAAACTTTAACATAAACATTTTGCCAAAAACATAACATACATTTATTTAACAAAAGCGTACGTAAAACATGCAATAACTTAACATCATCAAAACATCATAACATAGCATCATAACACAAGTCAACATGAAACGAATCTGCGCCTTCTCGTAACCGTCAATTCCATACATCGTATTTTGACGGAAGAACCTACGGCTCGTTACCTCTAGGCCATCCGTCAACCAGGTCTCCTAAGGCTAGTTACCTTAAGGTAGACCAAACATCGTCTTAGGCACTGTTCCCTCGCGGGGAATAGTGCCTCCCGTAGGGGATCCCGGTAATCCAATGGGTGACCGTCGTCACCCCATCCTCAACCAGTTGTTCAACCGTTACCCAGCCATATAGGCCCCCCATAAGGGTAAGGCCCATTCACACATACATACCTTAGCTCCCGTAGGAACTCGTGGCAGATTCTTTCATTTCATGACTTTCATAAAAACCTTTACCTCGTTTTAGTTAAATTATTCGTACGTTTTATTAAATAATATTTCATTCGTAAATTTTTCATAAACTTTATTTGGCAAACATTTCATTAACTCGTTTCATCTTCCGCTTTTGGAAACATCGTTTCATAAACAATTCATTAACATATTTCAACTTCCCATTTTGGAAGCATCGTTTAATAATCATTTAATTAACACCTTTTAACTTCCCCTTTCGGAAGCATCGTTCATAAACCTCGTTTTGTAAACGTCATTTCATAAACCTTGTTTTGTATGTATGCACACCAACCCAAAACATTATTAAAATATTTAAAAGAGGGCTCTAGAACTCACCTGATAAGCTAGTCTCGGTTGTCCTAAACAAAGCCCCCAACAACGTCACGTACGATCTGAATTAGGTAGTTAAATACACATCAGACCCAACCCTGACTCTAACGGTTTAATCGTTCTATTTCAGGCGAACATACTGACTTCACTAACCAGCTATATATACCCATAGACCTGATGCCTGCGCACTTAGCAAGTGTGCAGGGCCTCGCTCGTGCGTACTTAACAAGTACGCAGGACCTTGATTTTGCGTACTTAACAAGTACACAGGGCCTTGTTCTTGCGTACTTAACAAGTATGCAGGGGCTTGTTCTTGCGTACTTAAAAAGTACGCAGGGCATGCGTGTGGGCAGTCTTCTTCCCCACAAAACCCCAACCTTTGCATGCAGATCCGACCTCGTCAAGATCCAAACTTTTATGTTCAAAACGTTTGTTTTTCATTCTAGATGCTAGATCTCTGCTTATATTCAAGTTTCATATGTAAAAATTCCATCTTTTTATCCAAAACCCGAAAACCCCAAAACGAACAAAAACTCAGATCTAGATCAGATCGTTACGTGTATCGAGCTTCTGATTCAGAGGTTTTGTTCACGAGCTATGGAGTAACACACTTCTTCAATCTCGAGTCGATCTACCAACTTTCTCTCTCTATGATTTCTCTCTTTAGAACTTGCCTATTTATGGAGTGTGTTGGCTATTTAAAGGGAAGAGACTTCTTCCCTCAAGTTCGCCGGCCCGGCCCGTCACGCCTCGTTCATTTATTTCGTTCGTCTCGCGTTTAACCCGTTATTTTAATCGTCATTTTTTTGGGATGTTACATAAATTACCTTTGTCAATGTTGTGAAAAAGTTTTTGTTAGCTGGGACCAAAAATCTGATAATTTTGAAATAAAGTGTTTCAAGTTGGTATCAGAGCATGAATTGAGGGATTTGAGTATCGTGAATGGGTACTTCAACTCAAACCAAAAGTGTTCATGATATACATAAGATGGTATTCAATTTGAGGTCGTCCGAGGAAACATGTATGTATAATTGGGTGTTAAAGAATGGGATATGTGTGCTAAAGTTTCTATGATGAAAGCACCATATGGTAGTTGGGTGTATCGTAGTGTGTATCATAGATTTCTTTCATACTTTGCCAGTATGAAGGTTAATGCATGGCACCACTATGATATTGCAAACATCATGTGGTACTAAAATCAGTAGATAGTTGGCTGGGAGATAAATATGCATAGATAGAAATGCAAAGATGGCCTTACATGAAACCCTAGAATGCTTAAAAAGGGTAGAATGATAGAAGGCCTATATTGTATACCCTAGACATGTTGATATGGTAATCAAATAAGAAATTGACTAGTATTCGCCACTAATCATGTTATTGCGAGAAAGAGGATCCCTTAGAAAGTAAAAGGTAGATCACCGCAATGGAGACTGTCTTTGAAACATGCTATTACGAGAAAGAGGACGAGGTGATATTCGCCACTAATCAGTTCAGTGGGAGAGCTGAAGATTGGCGGGGTGTTACGAAACTAGATAAGGGAAGGAATAAAATATATTGGGAAGAATTTAAAGAAATCTTCCTAAAACATTACTACCCACGAGTACCAATTGATTGGGTCACTGAAGAGTTCCTTCACCTCTGACAAAATAAAGAACGGGTTGATGAAATTACGGGAATCTTCTTTGACAAAGCGAGATTTTGTCCCACTCTTCTTATAACTCCAGAAATGTGGATGACACGATATCATTTGATATTGAAAATGGAGATTCGAGAATTCATCTCTCCGTAGAAATGTCTACACTTGGAAGAAATGATTAAATGGGCTTGGGAACGATAAACAGAGCTCAAAAGACAGGAAGAAAGAGATAGGAAGAGAAAAGGAAAGAATATTTTATCACCCGTGCCCATCAAGAAAATAAAATCTTTTCTATAAACAAATTCCTTCAAACTTTTGAACCTCAACCAACGTTGCATCATGTTTAACCTTATATGCAAACTCATTCTTTTTCATCTCATCATTAATTCTTTTTATATTGTCTCTTTCATCGATCAATAATTGATTTATCCTATGATATTTCAAAACTTTCCCAATGCATTCATCAGAGCATGAGTGTTCAAATACCTGAGCTGGAACACTTGAGTTTTGAGCCATTAGCACTTCAATCACCACCTCTTCTTTCTTCTATGTCTTCTTAATCTCCACGGTATGTTCATTCTCCATCGTCTTCTCAGTCTTTTCTTAACAATCTTCTCATTTTTCTTTATCACCTTAACCTCCTTACTAATCAATAATGCCACAAACTCTTCATCTACTACTTCATTCACACTCACATGTACCTCCTCAATCAAATCACCAAACATATCTTCTAAACTCACATTAGTGTCATCAACTTTCACAACAATCACCTTTTCTTCTTCAGAAACACAATCAACCTCAGCAGGAATACCAATGACGTAAGCCATTAAAGCATGGTTTACTTCATCCTTAACTTCCTTGATTTCAGCACTCCCATCAAAATCACCATCTACCTAGATAACTAGAGTAGTTGGTGCATTCCTTTTTGATTCATCTTGAACGTCTGTTGTAGTGATGATTTGGGAAGCAGAAATTCCAGACTCATTGTTTCCCATTACTGTACATTCCGTTGCAAAATGTCCTAGTTGTTTGCAATTGTAACAACGCAACTTGGACTTGTACGCAACTTAGACTTGTCAAATCCAATTTTCCCAGCACTAGTTAGTTCATTCCTACCAGTTCTCTGAAGATACTTTGTGGCTCGAAGGGTTAACATGGCCATTTGCCATTGAATGTCCATTTCTTTTAGATCGTCTGGATCAATTTGCTCAAGATCCTCTCGGCTAAAACTCTCTGGCTTCAAATTACTAGCTACAAGTGCTTCACAACTAGATAGAACAATAGTGAATAAAGCCAGGCACTCCGGTGAAATCTATGGCAAAGTAGAGCTAGAATTATGTGGAGCAAACATAGGTGGAGTCTGATTTGAACTAACAGAAATAGGAGTTGAATTCACTTGCACAGAAGAAACAGTACCAATACCAGAGACAGATGCATGATTTGGTGCAATGAAAGCTACATTATTTGAATTGTAAGAGCTTATAGAGTAAGTCATATGATTCATTTATCTCTTCTTAGCATCCAATTTAAATGACTCCAAATTTCCAATCAACTCATCCAAAGTCAATTGATCAAGCTTGAAAGATCATGCGATAATCATAAAAGGAACACTCCATTCAGCTGGTAAAGAATCCAACAGCTTCTTCAACAAGTTGTAATTAGTCAAAACCACTCCACTATTCTTCATCTTACTTGCCAAGATGTTAAACCTTGAAATATTAAAAGCCAGACTTTCTCCCTTAATGCTTCTAAACATATCATATTCTTTCTGAATCATGTCAGTTCTTCCTTCCTTAACCTCATTTTCCGAGTAGAGTTCTCCATTAATGATTGGTACCGCCCCATCTTTAGTAGTGGACATAGGCACATGAGGACCAATAAGGATGGAATTCCATAAGTTGTAGTCGGTGTCAAAGAAAAATGATCTCATCCTGTTTTTCCAATTTGGAAAATCCTTAACAGACTGCAACTTTGGAGGACAATTCACGGTTCTAGTTTCATTGTCAAAGTTAAGTTGAGCCATTTTTAGCAATGCAAACACTTGAACAAAACTTAAGAAAACCTGTCTTCAAAAACTTTCGTCGAAAAGTTTCACTAGAAAAGTTTCGCAGAAAGTTTCTTGAGAAACTTTCATCAAAACTTTCGATAAGAACAATTTGAACTTTCGTTCAAGATACTTTAGCTGAAATTCAAAAACTTTCACCTAAAAGGAAAGTTTCGCCAGTAAACCAAAGTTTCGCCGCAAAGCCTGAAAAACGCAAAATTCAACCTAAAGCATTAAGGCTCTAATACCAAATTGTAGGTCTAAAACACACGAATCTTAGTAATTTCTTGATAAGAGCAATCCAAAACAGAACAAAATGACCAATAGATGTGATCAAATGTGCCAAAATAAGCTCCAAATGCAAATCAATGGTGAAACTCCATAAATAAGCTTAAACTGATAAACAAAAGTGATGATTACAAAGATAGTGCTCAGATAATGTTAAAAGCAATCTCTAGTATCTCTAAACACTCCTAATCAAACGATTACAATGAAAATCGAATTTGAAATACAAATCTCAAGTTTAACTGCAAAGTTATTTAAAAAACAAGTTACAAGCGACATTATATACAAATCAGGAAAACTTTTGGCAAAAGTTTCCTGTGAAACTTTACTTTCGCTAACGAAAAGTTTTGCGTTTCTTTGTTCTTAGTCATTCCGTGATAGTATTTAGGTCGGTTTTGTATGCATCAAACTTTTTATTCTTATAAATATTGTTGAGGTCTTTAAGAGCGAAGGGATGACTAAGTTGATTGATGAGGATATCGACAACTTTGGTGTTGTTACTAGTGATGATGATGTCATCCACATAAACCAGAGTGTAAAGAAGTGTTTTTCCAGACTTGTATATAAACAAGGAAGGATCAGTTTTGAATCCTTTAAAGTCGAGCTTGTGAAGAGCTTGAGACAAGCAATCAAACCAAGCTCTGGGGACCGTTGAACGCCATATAGAGATTTATGAAGCTAGCAAACATGATCCAGATATCTAGGATCAATAAAGCCTTGTGGTTGGCAAAGATAGACCGTCTCCTTGAGGTCCCCATGTAAGAAAGATTGCCAAGGTCTATAAGAGCGAAGGAATGACTAAGTTGTTTGATGATGGTATCGACAACTTAATTTGGCGTTGTTATCAGTGATGATGATGCCATCCACATAAACTAGAGTGTAAAGAAGTGTTTTGCCAGACTTGTATGTAAACAAGGAAGGATCAGTTTTGAATCCTTTAAAGACTAGCCTGTGAAGAACTTGAGACAGGCGATCAAACCAAGCTTTGGGGGGGTTGTCGAAGGCCATATAGAGACTTGTGAAGTCAACAAACTTGACTTGGATGTCTAGGATCAATAAAGCCTTGTGGATGGCGAAGATAGACCATCTCCTTGAGGTCCCCATGTAAGAAAGCATTTCGAACATCCAGTTGACGAAGTGGCCATTGTTGAGAAACAAAAAGTGAGAGAACAACCCTTATCGTTGTGGACTTTACAACTAGACTGAAAATTTCTTGATAGTCAATACCCAGCTATTACTGAAAACCCTTTGCCAGCAGACGGACTTTGTAAAGAGTTACCGCTCCGTTTTGGTTCTTCTTTAATACGTACACTCAGTTATAATCAATAACATTAGCGTTAGGAGTGGGAGGTACTAATGACTAGGTGCTATTTTTAACCAGGGCCGAAAACTCTTTGGTCATGGAACGGCGCCACTCCGAATGTTGGTTTGCAATGGTAAAGGAAGTGGGCTTAGTTTTAGGAGGAGGAGAAGTTGACACATGATGAGCGGAAGGACTATAAGGAGTACGAGGTTTGGGATTTTGATGAAGATTCGGAGGACGAGTACGAGGAGGTGGATGAGGTTATTGGGATGTATTGGAATTTGAGGAGTGGGGTGAAGGAACAGAGTTGTGAGGAGATGATGAGGAGTTTGTTGGGAAGTGGTAGGAGAGGACGGTTTAGGAAAGTCATGAGGTAGGTTGTGAAATCAAAAAAGGAAGTGAAAGGGTTGGATAAAGTGATGGGAGGAGAGATGTTAGATGGTGTGGCAAATGGGAAAGTTGTCCTCATTGAAACGGACATGGCGAGCGATATAGATCCGATATGTAGTTGGATCAAAGCAGTGATAGCCATGTTGAAAGGGGATATAGCCTAAAAAGAAACAAGGTGTGGAGCGAAAGTCCATCTTGTGATGGTTGTATGGTCGAAGATGTGGGAAGCATTAACATCCAAAGACTCTAAGAAACGAGAAATCCGAAGAACGGTTGAACAAGTGTTCAAAAGGTGAAATACGATAGGTGGTTCGAGATGGCATATGATTAATGAGATAAACAACAGTGTCAAAGGCAAAATGGAAAAGCGTTGAGGAGGGAAGACTGGGCCAGAAGATCAAGCCCAGTTTCGAAAATATGGCGATGTCGACGTTCAACTATGCCATTTTGTTCGCTGGTATGAGGGCACGATAATTTATGAACAATGCCAAGGGAAGTGAAGAAAGATGTCAATGGACGAAATTCACCACCCCAATCGGTCTGAACAATTTTTACCTTAGTGTTAGATCATTGTAAGTGTATTAAGTGTTGTGTATTAGGGTTACAAAGGAGGGGGTATATGTAGACCACCAAGTTACATAACTTACCCTACATTATCACTATATTACGTATTGGTCTAATATTCCCCTACAAACTAAGCAGAAGCGATTTAGGTTGAAATGTGAAGACAGAAAGCTTAAAATATAGAAGGTCTTCATCTTCTCCAGCCGTATTTTCACCTGGTAATCTCACCCATCATACTTTCTCCCGCCGGCCGAAAGTTTAGCCTGTCACATGAAAAACTTTTGGCCCATCCTTGAAAGTTTCTACCTACAGTTTAGGGTTTTGTTACCCTGTGCATTCTTCTCTCCTATGCGAGATCATGGTGTTGCATCCCTCGCTAGAAAAAGAACTGAAATCATTATGGCTTTTATGATTGTGGCTTTCACAAGGTGCAATTCGTCAGAAAAAGGGGCACAATTTGTGTAGTGGCGGCGACGGCATCTAGGCTCACAAGGGCAGCCTTGTGTCTACTAACCCTAGACGTGGGAAGAGCGGCGGTTGCCTGTGGTGGCAGCGACGTCCTTGATGTGGCCAATCTAGGGTTTCGTGGTTGCGACGGCTAGATTTAGGGTTTAGGGCGGCAGTGGCGATGTAGGTTGAGGTGTGTGACAGTGGTTGTTGTCAGCTGCGGTATAGAATGGTGGTTGTTTGTGGTGGTGAATGGCGGCGGTAGAAGAAGAAGACTACAGTGGCTTGTTGTGGTGGTGGGTAGGGCCGTGACGGCGGCCGGCCATCTCTCCGGTGGTGTTTTCCGATGAGAGCTACTAAGTTTTGATACCAACTTGAATATTTATTTGTGTGTATATTGAGTGTTGTGAATTAAAGTTACAACTATGACCATATTTACAAAAAACTATCATCTACTTACCACTATTAATAATTGATCTAATAAGTTGTAACAAAATCAACAAAAGTTATATAAATTAAAAGAAGAAAAAACTCATTCACCCCTCTCGGTTTTTACTATTGAACTAAAATTGATGGATGAATACGCGGTTAGTTTGAATTTACATTGTATATATTTATGATAGTAGAATGGTGTAATCTTTCCAATTGTGTTTGTTACTTCTATGTGAATGAACGAAGTAGAAAGGAGGGAAACTGTGCACAGATGAACCCCAATCCATCTAGATTATGTTCGATGTGAGTATCATAGAATGAGAGATGAATGGAAAGAGACAGAGAGTTTGAAGGTTTGATATTATATCTTAGCAAGTAGAAGACGCGACGACAAAAGGGGATACAACTTATTGACCCATCTCCAAAGACAAAGCTACTAACTTGGTAAAATAGAGTTCCATTTTTGTAATGTTGTTATCATATCATATTTATTAATGAAGAGGAAGGGCGTTAAAGCAACTAATAAGGTTGTTGTTTCGTGATCTTGAGGTTACGGGTTCGAGCCGTAGAAACTGTCTCCTGCATAAAGTGTAGAGTAAGGTTGTGTACTTCAGATCGCGAAGCGATCCGGCGCCTTCAAGGATCTTGCGCAAATGCAAGAGATAACTCAAATAACATATACACCCTTTATTTATAAATGAATTAATTGTCTTTAACAATTACTTGCACACGTGAAAAGATAAATAAATACTCACATCTATCTCAAGGTGAGTGGATTCCTCAACCAGTGGATCATACAGTAGTAGTTTCAAATGTTACAAAATGAGATGCAAACCGTGAGCACTTTTGTAAGCCCTGGGATTAGGAGAAGCAGTTTTGATCAGTGACATCAGACGATGAACATTTTTATTTATTAAAAATACATTGTTAGTTGATTTTGACCTAACTATATCCTTATTATAATAAATAAATAACTTTATTTGTAATTTTCGGCTTTTGATGGAGTCCAGATTTTTGTTTCCCGCATCTCTCTTCTATTATAAATAATAATGAATTTAAATAATTAAATATATAAAATTTATTCTAATATTTTATTAAAACTTACTAAATTATAAGAAGATTGTAATTATATCTTATTTTAAAATATAACTTTATACTTCTTAAATCTTCATTATTTGTTATTTATAATTCTTAAATCTTCATTATTTGTTATTTAAAATTCTTAATTCTTAAATCTTCATTATTTCTTATTTCACCATGATGACATTCAACCTACAAATTTTCATAAAAACTGCTGGTTTACAACAAGTCGGATTTATTTAACCAGTGTAATACAATGCTAGTAGTATTATAAAGGTCGTAACCACGGGATGATATTTCCTATGGGAAATGAGGAAATACGTTAAATTATTCCAAATATAATAACATGAAAATGTGAATACATGACAATCAATATAATCATCTTCCTAGACCGAAGAAATTCTGTGAGTGCAGTTTAGGTGGATTTAGGATTAAAATTGTTGTTAAAAGAAATATATAAATTACGATTATTTAAAATGACAATCATCAACAAATTTATAATATTAATTTTGAATGTTATAAGACAAGAATATTTTACAATTTTATGATTGCAACAAATTTACAATTTTATTCATTTCTTGAAATCTCCATTTTGTCCATCTCAAAACTTAATTTTACTCATCCATAAATATTAAATCTTCTTATATCATAAAAAAATAGATTACATACAATAACAAAGTTAGAAATAAAAATAAACATATATTTTAATTCACTCATATTTAAATTCACCCACACACTTAAAAATAAATATAATGCTCGAGTTCTATTGTACTAGTAATAGTTATTTTATGTCTTGGAATTTTAAACACAACATGGTGTGACTCAAAATTGGAGAGGTTATATTATTGTTTACTCTCGTAATTTTGACTGGTCAAACAAGATCAATGACTAATATATATACTTAATATTAATACCATTAAATAAATACAAGATTTTATTAGGGTTGGGTTTGTGTGACACACTCACGTGAATGACTTATAATAATTGTTGTGTCCGTACAAATGGCTTTTGATGGCACCCATCTTTTTGAGTTTCCCCTTTTACAAAGTGAGATACTCGTTTTTATATATTTACTAAGGGAGATGCTCATTTTTATACCCAATAGCTTAGAAGTCATATACCTAATAAGAAAGATGTATTTATATGCGTTTTTACATTCGGTAGCTTAATAGATTTGAATAGATTGAGTGATAGGACGACAAGCACACAAACTAGAGTAAAAACCGTTGAAGATGGATGATGAAAGAAAACCCTAGTGAAAATTTATTAGTATTGGCACCAGATGGAAGTATGGAACATGAAGAACGTGCACTTGACCCAAGGCAACTTGTTTCCCGAACAAATTGAAAAACCTAATTATCGAAGTGATCAACGTGATCAAAGTGCACTATTTCTTTTTGATTATTTGAGTTAAGCCGAATTATGTGTTGTGTTGATATCTTATAAGGACACAATAACAACATCAACCAAGATTATAGTCGCTAACAAAATTATATACGTCACAATCTACTAGTTGTTTTGTATAACAAACCAAAAGCTATAGGTTTACATGATTAAAATCATATCTAAAATATTCAAAATCCTAAACCCTAAGCTTAATCATTTCCATTTAAGTTTAATCATAATTATTTTTGTGGGTTACATATTTATAGGAGGTGGGGGATGACTGATGTGGGACAAATGAAATTAGATACATAAATTTTAAATAGAGTTAAAATTAAGAATGGGTTTAGATACATAAATTTTATATAGTTAAAAAGAATTTTCACTCGCAAAGACTGTGCCCATCATGACTTCTTGTGTATAGAAGATGGGTTTACCAACTATACTAGTTAGTTCACTGTGATTGTTTTGTAGCTAATAAATATCAATATATTATAGCATTCACAATCCATTTCTTTTTTCATCCTTATAATTTAGCTAAAACATTATTTTATAAAATTTACCTCTCATTTGTTTTAAAGCTCTCATGTCTCATTTCATATATGTATCTCTATTTTTAAATAATATTTTTTATTATTTTTCTTTTTCTACCACTCATTTTTTCAATAGCAAAGGTCCGGATACCTGGGATCACCCTTCTGCCCGAAGAACAGAAGCGTGGTAGCCCGGCCCCACACCATCCAGGAGGAAACCGACAACTGGAAAAACCATTGGCGCAACCTGGAACATTTTGTACCAAGCGAGACTCGAACCCATAACCTGTAATTTAGAAAGTCATGGGACTAACACTCAACCAGAAGTGTAACGAACCAAAATCCGGGTTTCGTCTTCAAATAATTAAATATTTATATTTAATATTATGGTGGAAATAATATTTTATAAATAAGTTGAAACAAGTGGGTTTCAAGTTTGTAATGGGATTATGTTAGTTTTAACTAACTATAGAACGAAATGGGTTAAATGGAAGTTGAAGGACTAAATGTGTAAAATGGCCAAAAAACTGCCATTTGACTTGGTGAAGTCAAAATTGGCTTCATTTACACATTTTGAGTCGTTCATATCAAGAGAGAAAAAGGAGAAAAGTGTGTTGAAGCCATTTTCGTGCAATTGAAGCTTGATTAGTGAAGGTTTTGGCTCACACAACACCTTCCTAACATCAAGTAAGTGATTCTCTTCCTCTTGATTTCACCATGTATGTGTTCTTGGTAGGTTTTGGGTGAAATCCGAAATTATGTATGCATGTGATGAAATGGTGTTAGATTATTGATAATCTAGCTAAACTAAAGTTAAAGAATGATGATTAACATCCTAGAACCCTTTGATTTTGATTATGAGAAGTTAGGGTTCATATGGTGAAAATTGGGGGTGTTTGGGTCATAAGGCTTGAATGGTGAATTAATGAAGATTAAGTGTTTTTAAGATGTTAGACACTAGAACAAACACCAAATTAACTTAATAATAATTTTTGAAAGAAGAATTAGTGTTAAGATTAAGTTAATGAAACTCAAGTAGGTGAGTTTGTGGTGAAAGAGGGTGTTTGGTTATGAGGATAACCCAAACGGGTCAATTTGGGTTGGAAATTGGGAAATTGAGTTGTGAACTCAATTGTAATGAAATTTTGGTATATGTTAGATTACTAAACTAGGCGAATGTGTTTAGGTAATCAAATTGCAAAGCTTGAAAGCGGTGCGGGATCTTCTAACCCGAAAGGTAAGTGCTTTTGCACTTACTTAGTTTTGATGATAAATGAGTTTTATGCAATGTTGTATGTATAATGTGTAAAGTTGCATAATTTGTTATGTGGTATGAATGAGTATAAAATGGTATGTATAATTGAAGGAATGTAGTTATAGTATTTACACTATAATGGATATGTTGATATGGAGTTATGGTCTATGAACCATAATGGATAGAATGGATATGGAGTTATGGTCTAAGTACCATAATGGATAGATTAGTTATGGAGTTATGATCTCGTATCCTTTGGGATATGAAGTTATGGCCTACGTGCCATAATGGAAATGGAAAAGTGATAATGAAATGATGAAAGTAACTTGTAGGTGATATACAAGTGTATGAAATCCTTAATTGGCCAAATGGGTGTTAACGGGTCAAATGGGTGAAAGGTGTGAAAACAAGTTGTAATCACTTGTTTGTTATGTTTAACACGTTACAATGGTAATATGTTGACGAAATGCTAATGTATGGAACTATAATTGACCAAATAGAGGCAAACGGGTCAAATGGGTGAAAAGGATGAAAACAAGTTGTAAATACTTGTTGATTGTGTTTATCTCATTACTAATGGTTATAAGTTTATGTGGTTATGCAAGGAAAGCTCCGAAATAGGTCAAGGTCAACGTCCAAGCTTGGAGGGTTCTCGTATGCATTTTTGGTATTTTGAGGATTTTCGTAAAATCCTTGTAAAATGGTGTAATTTGGCACAAAAGTTATGTTTTGATGTAATCATATGTTGTCATGATGTTTTTGGTCAAAAATCTAAGTGTTGGTAAAGTTTTGATGTTAAGCAAAATGAAAAATGGCTAAGTGTGAAAACTGATGAAAAAGCTGGAAACTTTCTGTGAAAAGAGGTCCCTCGCGCTACGCGAGGTAGGTAACCAATAACTCTCGCGCTACGCGAGAGGTAAAACAAAAAAAAAAAAAAAATTCTGGGATTAAGACTTCCGCGCGTTAAAGTATAGTTTTTAAAAGTGGTGTGTTTCAACTTGGTATCAGAGCAATGGTTTGAGGGATTTGGTGTGGGTGGCACCAAACTCAAACCGGATGCTCTTGATATGGGGGGGATGATACGAGAATCCAAGAAGGACTTGACTAAGACTCGGAGCTTTCGGAAATGAAAGGTTAGTAATGTTATGATTAATGATAATTCCATATGGCGTTTATGTATATGTACGAATGATTGGAAAAGTGTTATGTGTGCCGAAACTTGTCTTGTGATTTGTTATATGAATATGATAATTGCAATTGGGCATAGCGCGTTATTAATCATGTCTGGCCAATATGATTAATATGATGAGATGTGCAAGGGCCTTTATAATAACCATATGACAATGAACATTTTACAAGGATTAGGTGAAGGTGATTATATATGTATGTATGTATATAAGTAGATAAGTATACATATACTTAATACATATAGGGGTGTAAGTGTGATAAGTATTTAAGGTATTGATAGTATAAGGGTGTTAAGGTGTTCGTTTCTAATTCTCAGTTAAGAGATGGCAGAAGAATCGAGCAATCGGGAACCGTTGGATCCACGGATCCAAGAGTTGATAAAAGAGGAGGTGGCCAAGGCCTTTGAGCAAGCCACAAATCTGTTGATGGAAGAAATGAGGGGGACTATTAAACTCTCTCTCGAGGAGATCATGAAAGAGAAAGATAAGGAATCTCGGGGTTGTACACTGAAGGATTTCATGGTGATCAAGCCCAAGGAATATAACGGGCAAGTGGACCAGATTCTGAGCCACAGGTGGGTGGTAGACATGGAGTCAAATTTTGAGACGACAAGGTGTAAGCCCGAGGATAGAGTGATGTTTAGCGTGCCACTATTGACTGGGCGGGCCAAGGAGTGGCTGCTGAATCTCCGAAAGGAGAGGGGTGAAAGAGGGGTGACCTCCATGTCATGGGAGGAGTTTAAAGCGGCATTCCTAAAGTACCATTGCCCACAGGCCGCTATTGACAGGATGACCGAGGAGTTTCTCCTCATGAGGCAGACGACAGAGACTATTGATGAATTAGCTGGGACTTTCTTCGATCGGGCCAAGTTCTGTCCAGATGTGGTGTCGACCGAGAAAGCCAGGATTGACAGGTTCTATGCTATGCTGACGGTGGAGTTCAGGGATAGCATATCTCCATCCTCATTTACCACACTGGTAGACTTAATAAACAGGTGTCGGGAAAGAGAGGTGGAGTTGAGAAGGCAAGAAGCTAGAGGAGAGAAGAGGAAAAGGGAAATTGTGGATCAAGTGGTGAGCAAGATAAAGGGCGGGAGCCCTTGTAAGAAGCCTTTTACCAAGTTCTCTTCTCGAGGATGCAAAGTTTGTGGGAAGGAGCACTATGGGGATTGTAAGAAGGGAACGTCGAATTGTTACAAGTGTGGGAAGCCGGGGCATATGGCAAATCAGTGTCCATGCCAGATTCGTATATGCTATAATTGTTACAAGCCAGGACACCTTAGGGCGGATTGCCCGGATTTGAAGCAACGTGGAAGCGAGAGAAAAGTTGAGATACCCAGGCCTAAGGGTAGAGCTTTCCACATATCTGCGGAGGAAGCAAAGAACGACTCGGAGGTGGTGACAGGTACATTCAAGTTTAACTCATTACCTGCACTAGTTCTATTTGATTCGGGGGCTAGCCGTTCTTTTGTTTCCTTGAAAATTGTTAAGCATTCCTCTTTTGTAAGAAGCAAGTTAGATGAACCCTTAGAAATCGAAGCGGCTAATGATAAGAGTTTCCTTGTCTTTGACATTTTTAGAGATTGTAAGTTGAGAGCGGGGGGCGAAACTTTCTTTATTGATTTGATTCCTATGGCTATGGGAGATTTTGATGTTATTGTGGGGATGGATTGGTTGTCAAAGAATAAGGCGAGTATTTTATGTGGACCGAAGGCGATCCAACTTGTTTCCCCGTCGGGAGAGTCTATCTACATAGAAGGTGATAAAAAGGGTAAAGTAAGGTTGTGCACTTATGTGAAGGCGACCAAGTACATGGCGCGTGGGTGCAAGGCGTTCATGGCTTGTGTCGCGGATGTGAATGAAAGAGTAAAGGAGATTCACGATGTACCGGTCGTGAACCAATTCGTAGATGTGTTTCCTGACGAGTTACCGGGGATTCCGCCGGATAGGGAGATAGAGTTTGGAATTGACTTGATGCCGGGTGCTAAACCGGTAGCTAAAGCGCCTTATAGATTGGCACCGCCAGAAATGAAAGAACTCATGGAGCAATTACAAGAGTTTCTTGACAAGGGTTTCATACGCCCAAGTGTTTCACCTTGGGGTGCGCCCGTTCTCTTCGTCAAAAAGAAGGATGGGAGCATGAGAATGTGTATGGATTACCGGGAGTTGAACAAGTTGACAGTGAAGAATAGGTACCCATTGCCTAGGATTGACGATCTTTTCGACCAATTGCAAGGGGCGTCATGGTTTTCTAAGATTGACTTGAAGTCCGGGTATCATCAGTTGAAAGTGAAGGAAGAGGATGTTCATAAGACAACTTTTCGCACTCGTTACGGTCACTATGAGTTTACGGTTATGCCTTTCGGTTTGACCAACGCACCTGCGGTTTTCATGGATCTCATGAACCGGGTGTGTAGACCGTTCCTTGATCGTTCGGTCATTGTGTTTATTGACGATCTTCTCATCTATTCAAGGAGCGAGGGTGATCACGCTTGTCATTTGCGTGAGATTCTTGAAATCTTGCAAAAGGAGAAGCTTTATGCTAAATTCTCCAAGTGCGCATTTTGGTTGCGCGAGATCCAATTCTTGGGTCATGTGATTAATGAAAGAGGAATTACCGTTGACCCATCCAAGATTATGACGGTTAAAGAATGGTCATCACCGAAGACGCCTTCGGAGATTAGAAGTTTCTTGGGGTTAGCGGGTTATTATCGGAGGTTCATCGAAAACTTCTCTCGGATTGCTTTGCCGATGACGAAGTTGACTCGTAAGGAGACAAAGTTTGTTTAGAGTCCCGAGCAAGAATCTGCCTTTCAACTCTTGAAAGAAAAGTTGACTAAGGCGCCTGTTTTATCCTTGCCGGACGGGACCGAAGATTTTGTTGTTTATTCGGATGCCTCGCATTCGGGGTTGGGGTGTGTTTTGATGCAAAGGGGGAAAGTGATTGCCTATGCATCTAGGCAATTAAAGACTCACGAGGTGAACTACCCAACCCATGATTTAGAGCTTGCAGCCGTGGTTTTCGCGCTCAAGATTTGGAGACATTGTTTGTATGGTGCTAAGTGTACGATCTACACGGATCACAAAAGTCTCAAACATTTCTTTGACCAAAAGGACCTCAATATGAGGCAAAGACGGTGGCTTGAATTGGTTAAGGATTATGATTGTGAGATACTTTATCATCCGGGTAAAGCGAATGTTGTGGCGGATGCGCTTAGTAGAAAGTCAAGTCATTCACCTATCAAGGTGAAGTCATTTAAGATGACAATTTCATCATCTCTTATTGATAAAATCCGGGAGGCCCAAGTGTTAGCACTTGGTGGTGACTTGAAGAAAGAACGGATGATTTCTTATGTTGATAAGCTTGGTGAAAATAGCATGGGTTTGAAGACATGCTTTGATAGAATTTGGATACCTAGGTTGTCAAATGTCTTGACATCTATTCTTGACGAGGCGCATAAATCCAAATATTATATCCATCCGGGGGCCACGAAGATGTTTTATGATTTGAGGTGTCATTTCTGGTGGCCGGGTATGAGGCGTGATATTGTTAAGTATGTGGAAAGGTGTCTCACATGCTTAAGGGTTAAGGCGGAGCATCAAAAGCCGTATGGAAAGCTTCAACCGCTTGAAATACCGCTTTGGAAATGGGAAAATATAACCATGGATTTGATCACTAAACTACCAAAGACTCGAAAGGGTTATGATGCGATATGGGTAGTAGTGGATCGGTTGACGAAGAGTGCACATTTCCTTCCTATAAAGGAAACGTATTCTTCGGATAGATTGGCGGAAATGTATGTGAAGGAAATTGTGTCACGTCATGGTGTGCCGGTGTCGATTATATCGGATCGTGATACGAGATTTACTTCTCGTTTTTGGAAGAAATTCCATGAGGATATGGGGACTAGATTGAATCTTAGCACCGCTTATCATCCACAAACGGATGGTCAAAGCGAGCGAACGATTCAAACGCTCGAGGATATGTTGCGAGCGTGTGCCTTAGATTTTGGTGGTAGTTGGGACGACCATTTACCGTTGACGGAATTCTCTTACAACAATAGTTACCATTCTAGTATTGGTATGCCGCCTTTTGAGGCATTGTATGGGAGAAAGTGTCGAACACCCGTGTGTTGGGGTGAGATTGGTCAACGGGAGCTTGGTAGTGTCAAAGTGGTTAAGGAAACTAATGATAGTATTGACCAAATTAGAGCACGCTTGAAGGCGGCTCAAGATCGCCAAAAGTCTTATACGGATAATAGGAAGCGGGCGATTGAGTTTCAAGTGGGGGACTTTGTGCTATTGAAAGTCTCTCCTTGAAAAGGGGTGATAAGGTTTAGGAAACGGGGGAAGTTAAGCCCACGTTTCATTGGACCGTTTAAAGTGATGGCAAGGGTGGGTGCGGTAGCTTATAGATTGGAGTTACCGGAGGGACTAAGTAGACTTCATAACACGTTCCATGTGTCTCATTTGCGAAAATGTTTAGCGGATGAATCTACTTTTGTTCCATTGGATGATATAGAAATTGATGAAAAGTTGAACTATGTGGAAGAACCGATGGCAATCTTAGATAGGAAAGTGAAGCGGTTGCGTAATAAAGAAATTAGCCAAGTGTTGGTTCGATGGAAGCATAGAAAGGGGGCGGAAATGACTTGGGAAACCGAGGAAGAAATGCTCAAATTCTACCCGAACCTTTTTATGTGAAGTCGGGTTTCGGGGACGAAACCTAAATAAGGGGAGGTGATTTGTAACGAACCAAAATCCGGGTTTCGTCTTCAAATAGATAAATATTTATATTTAATATTATGGTGGAAATAATATTTTATAAATAAGTTGAAACAAGTGGGTTTCAAGTTTGTAATGGGATTATGTTAGTTTTAACTAACTATAGAACGAAATGGGTGAAATGGAAGTTGAAGGACTAAATGTGTAAAATGGCCAAAAAACTGCCATTTGACTTGGTGAAGTCAAAATTGGCTTCATTTACACATTTTGAGTCGTTCATATCAAGAGAGAAAAAGGAGAAAAGTGTGTTGAAGCCATTTTCGTGCAATTGAAGCTTGATTAGTGAAGGTTTTGGCTCACACAACACCTTCCTAACATCAAGTAAGTGATTCTCTTCCTCTTGATTTCACCATGTATGTGTTCTTGGTAGGTTTTGGGTGAAATCCGAAATTATGTATGCATGTGATGAAATGGTGTTAGATTATTGATAATCTAGCTAAACTAAAGTTAAAGAATGATGATTAACATCCTAGAACCCTTTGATTTTGATTATGAGAAGTTAGGGTTCATATGGTGAAAATTGGGGGTGTTTGGGTCATAAGGCTTGAATGGTGAATTAATGAAGATTAAGTGTTTTTAAGATGTTAGACACTAGAACAAACACCAAATTAACTTAATAATAATTTTTGAAAGAAGAATTAGTGTTAAGATTAAGTTAATGAAACTCAAGTAGGTGAGTTTGTGGTGAAAGAGGGTGTTTGGTTATGAGGATAACCCAAACGGGTCAATTTGGGTTGGAAATTGGGAAATTGAGTTGTGAACTCAATTGTAATGAAATTTTGGTATATGTTAGATTACTAAACTAGGCGAATGTGTTTAGGTAATCAAATTGCAAAGCTTGAAAGCGGTGCGGGATCTTCTAACCCGAAAGGTAAGTGCTTTTGCACTTACTTAGTTTTGATGATAAATGAGTTTTATGCAATGTTGTATGTATAATGTGTAAAGTTGCATAATTTGTTATGTGGTATGAATGAGTATAAAATGGTATGTATAATTGAAGGAATGTAGTTATAGTATTTACACTATAATGGATATGTTGATATGGAGTTATGGTCTATGAACCATAATGGATAGAATGGATATGGAGTTATGGTCTAAGTACCATAATGGATAGATTAGTTATGGAGTTATGATCTCGTATCCTTTGGGATATGAAGTTATGGCCTACGTGCCATAATGGAAATGGAAAAGTGATAATGAAATGATGAAAGTAACTTGTAGGTGATATACAAGTGTATGAAATCCTTAATTGGCCAAATGGGTGTTAACGGGTCAAATGGGTGAAAGGTGTGAAAACAAGTTGTAATCACTTGTTTGTTATGTTTAACACGTTACAATGGTAATATGTTGACGAAATGCTAATGTATGGAACTATAATTGACCAAATAGAGGCAAACGGGTCAAATGGGTGAAAAGGATGAAAACAAGTTGTAAATACTTGTTGATTGTGTTTATCTCATTACTAATGGTTATAAGTTTATGTGGTTATGCAGGGAAAGCTCCGAAATAGGTCAAGGTCAACGTCCAAGCTTGGAGGGTTCTCGTATGCATTTTTGGTATTTTGAGGATTTTCGTAAAATCCTTGTAAAGTGGTGTAATTTGTCACAAAAGTTATGTTTTGATGTAATCATATGTTGTCATGATGTTTTTGGTCAAAAATCTAAGTGTTGGTAAAGTTTTGATGTTAAGCAAAATGAAAAATGGCTAAGTGTGAAAACTGATGAAAAAGCTGGAAACTTTCTGTGAAAAGAGGTCCCTCGCGCTACGCGAGGGAGGTAACCAATAACTCCCGCGCTACGCGAGAGGTAAAAAAAAAAAATTCTGGGATTAAGACTTCCGCGCGTTAAAGTATAGTTTTTAAAAGTGGTGTGTTTCAATTAGACTTATTTTAGACAACCCAAAATCTGAAATATTATGTGTCTGTTTATATTTAGAAGGTAATGTTTGGCTCTTCATATTAGAATTTGTGTTGCATGATATGGGCATAAAAGTAGTCTAATACACGTACAACAAACTGTGACTATCTTTATTCATATTGCCCAATATAAAGAAGTTTCAACCTCGTCTAGATGATGGTATAGGGTTTCTTTGGGCATATGCTCATAGACATGGGCCGTCTCCTTGTCCTCGTCACAATAACAAATTAAAGGTACCAAGTAAAAGTGATGCATCTCAGAAAATCTCAATTTTAGTCTTAAACTCAGTTGTAAGACATAGAGTTTGGCCATTTGATGGTTATTTAGTTAAAGGTGCAAGAGATGAGGTGATGCGTAGGCATCTCGATGACATTCAAGACGGGAATAACTAAGAGTTTAAAATATTGAGAAAATAAAGAAAAAATATCACTCATTTTACGTTAAAATATTGATGGAGTTAACTGACTGGATGAAAATAGCAAGTTTTGTAAACCACGATTATACATATCACACATGTGAAAAATAAACTTTTTGGTAGAAACTAGTAAAAGTGACTAAACCATATGGACGAAAATAACAGTTTACTCTAAAATAAATTAGAGATTTATTATATTATATGATTACACTATTATTTTAGTATATTGTAAAATTATTATTTATTTATAAAATAGATATCGTTTGCTAATTGTTTGCTTTACCTCTCAACTATTAACGGTCAAGTTAAAATTTATAGTGTTTTAAAGGGAAAATCATTAGAATATCAATATGTGATTTAATAATATTATCATTTTATGTACAAATAAAAAAAACAACGCATCATCCTTCGAACTACACCACCAAACATCACATAGTTTCGTAAAACTCAAACAACAAAAGAACGTCATTTTTATAGGGTTTATGTTGGATGTAGTAACTTTTAATAATTACATTTATTGTGAAAACTTGCATATCTAAAAAAACACTAATTTTGTGAATATTGATGCAATAAATACAAGTGACACAATTACATTCCAAGGAATCATGAGAGATTACAAGGTTATAGAATTTACAAGCTATAACATACAAATAAAAAAACATGTTAGGATGGAACCACTTGAAGCCTAAACTAGAGGTGTACAAACCGGGTCCAAATGTCAAACCGGTCCGGGTTCAAAATCGGGCCGGGCTCGACAAAGCCTGGTTGGACCGGGTTGGTGGCCGAACCAGTTCGGGTCACGACCAGGGTTCAAGGCACATCAAACCCAAACCGCCTAAACCGGATCGGACCGGGTTGGGACCGGGTTAGGTACCCAAACCGGTTTGGGTTCAGAACCGGTTAACCCGGTTTAAAAAAAAATAGCCGTTTTTTATGATTTTAAACCTTTTTTTTTTTACTTTTTTGGCTTTTTTTGACCCCCAAAAATTAATATAAATACTTATTGGTTGTGTAGGTTGAAACACACAATTTTCTACTCTCATTTCTACTTCTTTAGTAAAAAACGATCTCAAAAATGGCCGAAAACGCTGGTCCATCTTCAACGGTTGTAAGAGTTATTCCAACCACACGAAAACCAAGTATTTGATAATATTTTGATTTATGTGAGATGTCAAGCAGACCGAACAAGGCTCGTTGCAAGCTGTGCGGTTCGTTTTTTAGTAAAGAGTTCAATACAACTTTAAGCCGTCACTTAGAAAAGTATTGCAAGTTGTATTACTAGACGAAAATTGCAAATCCGAACAATGCGAATAATTAGTAACGTGTTATGTAAGTTTTATTTGGTCATGACTCTTGATGTTGTATTTCAATAAAATGTTTTAGTAACGCGTTATGTAAGTTGTTATTGATGTTGTATTTCAATAAAATGGTTTATATACTTGTAAACAAAATGCACTTTAATATATTAACTTAATTTAAAATTTACAAAACATACAATAAAAAGTTTAGAAAATACAAAACAAATAATTAAAAGTTTACAAATTGAAATACATTAAAAATAAAAGTCTTCTTCGTCGATACATTAAAAATCCGGGTAGTCGGTACTAGTCGGATCCCGAACTCCCTCGTAGGCTCTCTTCGCCGATTGCTTTAATCAATCATCCTTCCACCTCGTCCTCGTATATCTCTCCCTCGACTTCGATTTCGCCTTCAAGGGAAGATACATATTGTAATATCCGAGATTTTTCCGTCATATATTTTCCTAAACTGTTGCACGTATCTAACGCTTGAAGTTTTATCAAAACTAGATTCTTGAAATAATAAATACTGATATACTGAGCTATATAATTTTATATGAGATTATATAAATATATATATATATATATTCTTAAAAATTGTATAGATTTACAATTATATAAATAAAATAAGTTATGAACTTGTTCTAAAACACACAAAAAAACTTGAAAAACATAAATCTTGGAAATTTTATTATAAATATATGTAATAAATATAAACTTTATAAAACCTAGTAGATTTTATAAAATAAAATCTATTCTATTATTTTCTTATATATATAAAGTCTAGGGACCAAAACTGTCAAAGGCTGAAACTGGTTTTAAAACTAAAACTATACTTTTAACATAAAAAGTTAAACTTCAGAAACATCAGGGGCCTGTTCTGCCACAAGCTTAAACTCCCAAGATCCAAACCAGTTAAGGGTTCGAAACCCGCAGACCCCGGTTCCGACCCCTTTTCCTCCGAAAACGCGAATCCCGTCCGGATTCGATGAACCTCGGGTTCATCTCGCGCATGCGACCCCTCCCTAAAGTGCTATGATGGTTGATTTCGACCGAGGCAACGCGTGATGTCGGGATTTATTCCAATCGGCTCAACCACCATCCTCCAACCCGTTCGATCATTTAATGCCCGAATTTGCTATAAATATCGATTAGAAACCTCAGTAACATCACACCACAACTACTCGAACTCTCAATTCGTTCATATCAAACCTGCATTGCCGTTGGAAGCTCGCGGCAGCCGACTCTCAACCCAGACCCAATCTCGCTCGGTTCGACATCGATTTAGGTAAATCTTGTGACCATCATGTTCGTCACATTCCATAGATCGAAAGCCCTCTGTCTAATTCCATTAACAAAGGGCGAATCGATGTGTATTTGAGGATCAAAAGGCTAGGGTTCATACGGGGATTTGGGGTTAGTTTGGGATTCTGTTTAAGTAATTCTTTTTTCGTGTATTAAACCACCGAGACCCGTAGGCGGGATGGTTATGCGTGTGTGTATGCTTGGTGACCCGGTCACAGACCCGGGTTCGACCCAGGCGCTCCCCACTTTTGTTTTTCATTTTTTTTATGCTTTTTACTCAATTTTAAAAATTCTAATAATTTTTATAAATTATATTAAACTGTTATAATCATAAAAATGAATTCTTTTACATTTTTGTATAACAGGGCTATCTTATTTGATTAGAATTAGTTAGAACCTATAACATTTTATAGTTTTAAAAGTTTTAAAAAAATTATAAAAAAAGGAAACACATTTATAAGACTTTATTAAACCTATTTATTAAACAGAAAATGATTTATAAAACTTGAAACTTTAATCTAACATAAAAACTTTAATTGTTTTCTATTCAAAACTTTAAATAAATAATTTATAAAAATTTTATAAGTAAAACTTATAAAATTTGCACACTACTTAGAAAACATAAAATTATAAACTTTTGTAAATTATTAGGAATCTAAATCAAGGCTATTTGTATATCTATTTTTAAACAAGAAAAGTAAATAAACGTCGTTTATTTAAAAACTAGAAAACCTATCAATCTATAAACTTTATAAAGATAGAAAATCGTTTACTCATTCATCCTAAATTTATAAACCCTATAAATCTTAAATAGAAACTTTAAACATTTCAAACTTACAAACTTCATTTTAATACCTAAGAAACTTTATAATTTATAAACTTATAATTTAAAAACTATTTATTCTCTAAATACTTATTGTTTATCCTTGCAATAATTATTTGTAATCTTTAATAATTACCCATACTTTAAATAATTATTTTAAATCTTTAAATAATTGTTTAGCCTTTCGTTTAACAATACGTACAATTACTTATAAAACTATTTTAATTATTATTACCAATTGGGCGTAATAATTGTGAAACTTTTGAATAATGATCTTACTAAATCATTCTAAGCTACAAACTTATTTAAACTTTGATACATAAGTCTTGAAGCATTCATTCAAAAACCTTTTGTTTTAAACTTAATTTAAAAAAAAACTTCATAAACACAACCAACCCATCTCTCACTTGGAACCCTAGTCAAATCCCAAAATCCTAAATCTTTTGCCTTAGATTTGTAGAAGCAAACTTAAATCTTTAAGACTTATATTCTTAGGCTTATTGTGAGGATATTCTCCCTCAAAGTCTTGCAATCGCTTACTCTTGTCGGATATTCTTCATCCAATCCAAGTGAGTATACTTAGCACCTTTTTCCTTTCTATACTTTTGGGGTGAAACATGTTCAAAACTTTAAACTTATACAATTCTTGTACAACTATGACTAGATGCTTATTCTTATGTTAAACTTGAGACTTGTATGCTTAGATTAAACTTAAAACTAGCATATTCATTAACTTTGATCAAGCCTATGGTAAAAATGATAGATCTATTGTATTTGACCAATCCACCTTGATTGATTGACCCCTTCGGGGGGGAGCCCTTGGTGATTGTTACTGAATTAAACTTTTAAACTTGAGACTTATAAGGGTAACCTGCGGGTTATGCCTAAACTTGGTTGGAGGGTTGATATGCACAATGTTTAAGATACTTGTTCTCATACTTACACTATAGAATGCATATATCATAGTGAATTGTAATTCTTTCCAAATACTTGTTAAACTGCGTCAAAACCTTTGTATCTCACCAACTATTTTGTAGTTGACAGATTCTTTCACATGTTTCAGGTTCTACATCATGAGACTTGTTTGTGATCACATAGGACGCTTTGGACCTAGACTACTTATTAAATAAATGTTGTATACTTGTTATTTCCTTTGTATTGAACCTTTGAATCTATTATTAATGAAATATTGAAACTTTAATAGTCAACCTTGTGCTATTGAACAACCGCGTCCGTCCCGACGTATAATCCGCCGTCGGTTGGGGTGTGACAGATTGGTATCAGAGCCTTGGTTATAGGGAATTAGGTTATTAGACACATGACCTAGACTATAACTTAGGAGACCCAAACATGAGTTATCTCATGTCCTTTACTAGGAACTTTCTCCTCATTCTATTCTTAATTCTTTTACGTGAACGCTTGGAAATTCTACACTTCTACTTACCTACGTGTTACAAGGGTCTACTACATCGAGGATACGTTCTGAGGCTTTAAGTCTAAGCTACCAACAAATTCTCGTCAAGAGTATTTAAGTTATACAATGTATGAGAACTTGTGCGGACTGGAAGGGTGGATACCTGTATTCTGGGAAATTCTGTCAAGGAAAGCATTTCGTACAAATCCAAATCAACCGATGGACCCGTATGCTTTCCTGGGAATTCTTGGGATGAGTATCCACTTATAGGAATGCATGACTTCTCTAAACATTAGTGAGCTTGATTCTCTCTTGATATGTCAAAGTACTTGCTTAGTGATATGCACTAAATGAGTACTATCTCAAATACTATACACTTCATAAATTCATGATTCAAAAACTTTCCTCTGTAACCTTTACTCTGTAACCTTTACTCTATGATTCTTATGTTCCGTCTTTTCAAGAAGGGTCACATGACAGCATGCTTACTCGTCATGACCTGAAGGAGTTACCTTCAAGGAGAAATTCTTACGAGATTATACTTAAAAACTACATACATAAACTTATATTTATAGATACTACCCAATAAACTTCGTGATCGTTGTAATATAACCCTTAAAACTATGTATTACTCTACAAATTCTTCTATAAAGCTTCATTATTTTATAAATATGACACCTAAGAGGTAACCCTTGTATTCTTACCTTACCTCCTTAGCACTTAATCAAGTTTCATTTGATAACTAACTCAAAACTTTTGTTACACTTTTATACATCTCAAAACTTTCATACGCCTTTAAACTTCATGATCCTTGTAATACCAACACATTTAAAACCATCTATTATCCTACAAGTCCTTTTACAAACTTCATTACTTTATAAAATTGACACCTAAGGAGAAACTCTTGTGTTTTCGTTTTATCACTCAAAACTTTATTTGATGATTTACTCAAACTTTGTTACACATTTATATATCTCAAAACTTTCATTACATCCTTAAAACTTACACATCACCGTTTCTTGTAAACAAAACTTAACGTCTTTTAAATCAAAAATTAAAAGAAATTCGTAACCTAAGTGTCTTTCCTTGTAAGAGAAGAAGCCTACTATAGAATAAACGAGCTCCACGTTTAAGACTCTAAGCCCGCAACGAACCTTGACATAGTACCATAAACCCCAAACATCGGTGACAACAACTGAGAGAAGTTGTAGGCACATGAGGAAGTTCTGGCTAAGGAAATAGGGTACTTAAGTGGGTCCTTGTGACCACCCCTTCTTCCGGGAATCCTCCTCGTTAGCCCATCAGCCTCCAATCAAAACTATTTTTGAAAGTATTACTGTGATAACTCAGTATTATGAATAAAAAAATAACCTTTTGAACATATTAAATCAACTTACTTATACACTTTAATTTTCCGTTTAAATTGTATTATGTAAGGGCTAGAAGTCCCAATTTTGAAACATTTAACGAAAGTTATTTTGAAACTTATCTTGCTATCACTTACTAGCTTGACTTTCCTTCTAGCACTATAAACTTAACACTTCTACCCAACCACTTTCGTCAAGAGTAGCTCACGTTAGTACTTGAAATAATTAACAACGTTGCATTAAACTATAAAAATCCTAAGTGACACATGTAACTAGAGAATAAATCTTGAACAAACCTTCTAATTCGTAAGCACTCTTTTAAAACAACACGACTTACGAACCACTGCCGTAATCAACTATGATCCTTACCCCTTATATAGACTTAACACTTCTAAACTTGACCTATTTCTTTTCGTTTGGCAATCATACAGACCTTTTATAAAGTCCTACTTATCGTTGCCTAACTCGTCGTTTTTGAACCTCTTGATTACATTCTAAAAACTATGCCTGTTGTTATGAAACAAGATAAATCATTTGTAAACACACTATCGTAAACCTTATCGAAACTTTTTCCCGTTACCCTATGCTGGGAAACTTTCCTCATTTAACCCTCGTCACATAAAAGATTTGCTATGAATCACAACGGAAACTAAAAGCCTAAATACACGTTGTTAAAAACATTAAACTTCGTATACACAATTATGAGGTCAAAAACTTTTGAGTCATGCAAAAACTTATACAAATACTCAAACACGCATTCTTAAAACTAAACACGATCAATAAAGGATCATGTAAAGCTTAATATTAAAACTTGTGATCAACTGACTTATCATACTTTCAAATTCATACTTGGATTCTTAGTCTTGAAAACTTTTTGTGTTCGTCCTAACTAAACCTTGTAAGACTTGATAAAACGTTCATTTTCATATACACGAGAAAACTTCACTCTTGATACTAGACACTAGCAGGAAGGAGGACATTACTCTCTTTAGCAGAGTACATCCCCTGACTCCTATCTAAACCAAACATCGGGATCTACCTAACCTCTGGACAACTCGAATCTTCTAGCGTATAACGGTTAATTTTATTCTTAACGTTGTCCCATACCTCTCTTAAATACTAGAGTACTTAGATAACCGCTTTATACTCAAAACGTAATCGTATACTTCTATACACTGAAGCTAAACTAAAAGACTTTAAACTATTATATGTTTGACGTATTCTTGTTCAAACACAATTTAAACCATTCTATGTTTGACGTATTCTTGTTCAGACACAATTTAAACTACTCTATGTTTAACGTATTCCTGTTCAAACACAATTTAAACCATTCTATGTTTGATGTATTCTTGTTCAAACACAATTTAAACTATTCTATGTTTGACGTATTCTTGTTCAAACACAATTTAAACTATTCTATGTTTGACGTATACTTGTTCAAACACAACTTAAACTATTCTATGTTTGACGTATACTTGTTCAAACACAACTTAAACTATTATATGTTTGACGTATTCTTGTTCAAACACAATTTAAACCATTCTATGTTTGACGTATTCTTGTTCAGACACAATTTAAACTACTCTATGTTTGACGTATTCCTGTTTAAACACAATTTAAACCATTCTATGTTTGACGTATACTTGTTCAATCACAACTTAAACTATTCTATGTTTGACGTATTCTTGTTCAAACACAACTTAAACTATTCTATGTTTGACGTATTCTTGTTCAAACACAACTTAAACTATTCTATCTTTGACGTATTCTTGTTCAAACACAACTTTAAACTACTCCATGTTTGACGTATGCTTGTTCAAACATGATGAACGTATAAGACTTTTAAACTACTCAAGGTTTGATGTATTCTTGATCAAACACGAGGAAAGTGTAAAGACTTTAAACTACTCAATGATTGAAGTATTCTTATTCAATCACGAGGAAACTTTTAAACTCTAAATCTTGTCACATTCTTTTCTCTTTAATCATTGAATGACGCTTCTCTATGAGGGACTCGTTAATCAATGATCACTCTTATGTGGAAACTTTAGTCGTGTGTTGAACAAATTCTTATACTCCTTCTTGATCCACACACAAACGGAAGGACCTATGCGGACTATGCGACGACTTAAATGCTTGCGGGTGCAAACGTAAGTATGAAAATCAACGTATGGAAAGACATAGTAAACTCTGTCGTGTGCTATGATCTAAGACTTATCGTAAAAGGTAGTCACGGAACTTAGGCACCGTAGCAATCCTAGACGTAATAGTCTACAAACTCAAATCCTTAAACTATCATCGAATCCATCCTAAGTGATGCATCTCACTTGAAATCCTGAATGGGAATTCAGTAAGCATTCTCTCAAATACATTTCTAAAAAAAACAAATCTTCACATTTTTCGACGAAACTATATACTTCTTAGGGAGACTCTTGGTAACCATACGCTTTGAAAACTTAGAAACTCAAGCAAAATCTTGTTCCTACAAATACTTTCCGTTTAAGAAATCTAAACGTAACTCAGGGTTTACTTGGGAACGTAAGACATCTTTCTCATTATCCTTGTGTGTATCATAGACTTGAAACCTAAACTAAACCCTTCTACTTTAATTTCGGGACGAAATTTCCTAAAGTAGGGGAGACTGTAATATCCGAGATTTTTCCGTCATATATTTTCCTAAACTGTTGCACGTATCTAACGCTTGAAGTTTTATCAAAACTAGATTCTTGAAATAATAAATACTGATATACTGAGCTATATAATTTTATATGAGATTATAAATATATATATATATATATATATATATATATTCTTAAAAATTGTATGGATTTACAATTATATAAATAAAATAAGTTATGAACTTGTTCTAAAACACAAAAAAAAACTTGAAAAGCATAAATCTTGGAAATTTTATAATAAATATATGAATTAAATATAAACTTTATAAAACCTAGTAGATTTTATAAAATAAAATCTATTCTATTATTTTCTTATATATATAAAGTCTAGGGACCAAAACTGTCAAAGGCTGAAACTGGTTTTAAAACTAAAACTATACTTTTAACATAAAAAGTTAAACTTCAGAAACATCAGGGGCCTGTTCTGCCACAAGCTTAAACTCCCAAGATCCAAACCAGTTAAGGGTTCGAAACCCGCAGACCCCGGTTCCGACCCCTTTTCCTCCGAAAACGCGAATCCCGTCCGGATTCGATGAACCTCGGGTTCATCTCGCGCATGCGACCCCTCCCCAATGTGCTATGATGGTTGATTTCGACCGAGGCAACGCGTGATGTCGGGATTTATTCCAATCGGCTCAACCACCATCCTCCAACCCGTTCGATCATTTAATGCCCGAATTTGCTATAAATATCGATTAGAAACCTCAGTAACATCACACCACAACTACTCGAACTCTCAATTCGTTCATATCAAACCTGCATTGCCGTTGGAAGCTCGCGGCATCCGACTCTCAACCCAGACCCAATCTCGCTCGGTTCGACATCGATTTAGGTAAATCTTGTGACCATCATGTTCGTCACATTCCATAGATCGAAAGCCCTCTGTCTAATTCCATTAACAAAGGGCGAATCGATGTGTATTTGAGGATCAAAAGGCTAGGGTTCATACGGGGATTTGGGGTTAGTTTGGGATTCTGTTTAAGTAATTCTATTTCCGTGTATTAAACCACCGAGACCCGAAGGCGGGATGGTTATGCGTGTGTGTATGCTTGGTGACCCGGTCACAGACCCGGGTTCGACCCAGGCGCTCCCCACTTTTGTTTTTCATTTTTTTTATGCTTTTTACTCAATTTTAAAAATTCTAATAATTTTTATAAATTATATTAAACTGTTATAATCATAAAAATGAATTCTTTTACATTTTTGTATAACAGGGCTATCTTATTTGATTAGAATTAGTTAGAACCTATAACATTTTACAGTTTTAAAAGTTTTAAAAAAATTATAAAAAAAGGAAACACATTTATAAGACTTTATTAAACCTATTTATTAAACAGAAAATGATATATAAAACTTAAAACTTTAATCTAACATAAAAACTTTAATTGTTTTTTATTCAAAACTTTAAATAAATAATTTATATAAATTTTATAAGTAAAACTTATAAAATTTGCACACTACTTAGAAAACATAAAATTATAAACTTTTGTAAATTATTAGGAATCTAAATCAAGGCTATTTGTATATCTATTTTAAAACAAGAAAAGTAAATAAACGTCGTTTATTTAAAAACTAGAAAATCTATCAATCTATAAACTTTATAAAGATAGAAAATCGTTTACTCATTCATCCTAAATTTATAAACCCTATAAATCTTAAATAGAAACTTTAAACATTTCAAACTTACAAACTTCATTTTAATACCTAAAAAACTTTATAATTTATAAACTTATAATTTAAAAACTATTTATTCTCTAACTACTTATTGTTTATCCTTGCAATAATTATTTGTAATCTTTAATAATTACCCATACTTTAAATAATTATTTTAAATCTTTAAATAATTGTTTAGTCTTTCGTTTAACAATACGTACAATTACTTATAAAACTATTTTAATTATTATTACCAATTGGGCGTAATAATTGTGAAACTTTTGAATAATGATCTTACTAAATCATTCTAAGCTACAAACTTATTTAAACTTTAATACATAAGTCTTGAAGCATTCATTCAAAAACCTTTTGTTTTAAACTTAATTTAAAAAAAAAAACTTCATAAACACAACCAACTCATCTCCCACTTGGAACCCTAGTCAAATCTCAAAATCCTAGATCTTTTGCCTTAGATTTGTAGAAGCAAACTTAAATCTTTAAGACTTATATTCTTAGGCTTATTGTGAGGATATTCTCCCTCAAAGTCTTGCAATCGCTTACTCTTGTGGAATATTCTTCATCCAATCAAAGTGAGTATACTTAGCCCCGTTTTCCTTTCTATACTTTTGGGGTGAAACATGTTCAAAACTTTAAACTTATACAATTCTTGTACAACTATGACTAGATGCTTATTCTTATGTTAAACTTGAGACTTGTATGCTTAGATTAAACTTAAAACTAGCATATTCATTAACTTTGATCAAGCCTATGGTAACAATGATAGATCTATTGTATTTGACCAATTCACCTTGATTGATTGACCCCTTCGGGGGGAGCCCTTGGTGATTGTTACTGAATTAAACTTTTAAACTTGAGACTTATAAGGGTAACCTGCGGGTTATGCCTAAACTTGGTTGGAGGGTTGATATGCACAATGTTTAAGATACTTGTTCTCATACTTACACTATAGAATGCATATATCATAGTGAATTGTAATTCTTTCCAAATACTTGTTAAACTGCGTCAAAACCTTTGTATCTCACCAACTATTTTGTAGTTGACAGATTCTTTCACATGTTTCAGGTTCTACATCATGAGACTTGAAACCTAAACTAAACCCTTCTACTTTAATTTCGGGACGAAATTTTCTAAAGTAGGGGAGACTGTAATATTCGAGATTTTTCCGTCATATATTTTCCTAAACTGTTGCACGTATCTAACGCTTGAAGTTTTATCAAAACTAGATTCTTGAAATAATAAATACTGATATACTGAGCTATATAATTTTATATGAGATTATATAAAATATATATATATATATATATATATATTCTTAAAAATTGTATGGATTTACAATTATATAAATAAAATAAGTTATGAACTTGTTCTAAAACACAAAAAAAAACTTGAAAAGCATAAATCTTGGAAATTTTATTATAAATATATGAATTAAATATAAACTTTATAAAACCTAGTAGATTTTATAAAATAAAATCTATTCTATTATTTTCTTATATATATAACGTCTAGGGACCAAAACTGTCAAAGGCTGAAACTGGTTTTAAAACTAAAACTATACTTTTAACCTAAAAAGTTAAACTTCAGAAACATCAGGGACCAGTTCTGCCATAAGCTTAAACTTCCAAGATCCAAACCAGTCAAGGGTTCGAAGCCCGCAGACCCCGGTTCTGACCCGTATTCCTCCGACAACGCGAATCCCGTCAGGATTCGATGAACCTCAGGTTCATCTCGCGCATGCAACCCCTCCCCAAGGTGCTATGATGGTTAATTTCAACCGAGGCAACGCGTGATGTCGGGATTTATTCCAATCGGCTCAACCACCACCATCCTCCAACCCGTTCGATCATTTAATGCTCGAATTTGCTATAAATATCGATTAGAAACCTCAGTAACATCACACCACAACTACTCGAACTCTCAATTCGTTCATATCAAACCTGCATTGCCGTTGGAAGCTCGCGGCAGCCGACTCTCAACCCAGACCCAATCTCGCTCGGTTCGACATCGATTTAGGTAAATCTTGTGACCATCATGTTCGTCACATTCCATAGATCGAAAGCCCTCTGTCTAATTCCATTAACAGAGAGCGAATCGATGTGTATTTGAGGATCAAAAGGCTAGGGTTCATACGGGGATTTGGGGTTAGTTTGGGATTCTGTTTAAGTAATTCTATTTCCGTGTATTAAACCACCGAGACCCGTAGGCGGGATGGTTATGCGTGTGTGTATGCTTGGTGACCCGGTCACAGACCCGGGTTCGACCCAGGCGCTCCCCACTTTTGTTTTTCATTTTTTTTATGCTTTTTACTCAATTTTAAAAATTCTAATAATTTTTATAAATTATATTAAACTGTTATAATCATAAAAATGAATTCTTTTACATTTTTGTATAACAGGGCTATCTTATTTAATTAGAATTAGTTAGAACCTATAACATTTTATAGTTTTAAAAGTTTTAAAAAAATTATAAAAAAAAGGAAACACATTTATAAGACTTTATTAAACCTATTTATTAAACAGAAAATGATTTATAAAACTTAAAACTTTAATCTAACATAAAAACTTTAATTGTTTTCTATTCAAAACTTTAAATAAATAATTTATATAAATTTTATAAGTAAAACTTATAAAATTTGCACACTACTTAGAAAACATAAAATTATAAACTTCTGTAAATTATTAGGAATCTAAATCAAGGCTATTTGTATATCTATTTTAAAACAAGAAAAGTAAATAAACGTCGTTTATTTAAAAACTAGAAAATCTATCAATCTATAAACTTTATAAAGATAGAAAATCGTTTACTCATTCATCCTAAATTTATAAACCCTATAAATCTTAAATAGAAACTTTAAACATTTCAAACTTACAAACTTCATTTTAATACCTAAGAAACTTTATAATTTATAAACTTATAATTTAAAAACTATTTATTCTCTAAATACTTATTGTTTATCTTTGCAATAATTATTTGTAATCTTTAATAATTACCCATACTTTAAATAATTATTTTAAATCTTTAAATAATTGTTTAGCCTTTCGTTTAACAATACGTACAATTACTTATAAAACTATTTTAATTATTATTACCAATTGGGCGTAATAATTGTGAAACTTTTGAATAATGATCTTACTAAATCATTCTAAGCTACAAACTTATTTAAACTTTGATACATAAGTCTTGAAGCATTCATTCAAAAACCTTTTGTTTTAAACTTCATTTAAAAAAAAACTTCATAAACACAACCAACCCATCTCCCACTTGGAACCCTAGTCAAATCCCAAAATCTTAGATCTTTTGCCTTAGATTTGTAGAAGCAAACTTAAATCTTTAAGACTTATATTCTTAGGCTTATTGTGAGGATATTCTCCCTCAAAGTCTTGCAATCGCTTACTCTTGTCGGATATTCTTCATCCAATCCAAGTGAGTATACTTAGCACCTTTTTCCTTTCTATACTTTTGGGGTGAAACATGTTCAAAACTTTAAACTTATACAATTCTTGTACAACTATGACTAGATGCTTATTCTTATGTTAAACTTGAGACTTGTATGCTTATATTAAACTTAAAATTAGCATATTCATTAACTTTGATCAAGCCTATGGTAAAAATGATAGATCTATTGTATTTGACCAATCCACCTTGATTGATTGACCCCTTCGGGGGGGAGCCCTTGGTGATTGTTACTGAATTAAACTTTTAAACTTGAGACTTATAAGGGTAACCTGCGGGTTATGCCTAAACTTGGTTGGAGGGTTGATATGCACAATGTTTAAGATACTTGTTCTCATACTTACACTATAGAATGCATATATCATAGTGAATTGTAATTCTTTCCAAATACTTGTTAAACTGTGTCAAAACCTTTGTATCTCACCAACTATTTTGTAGTTGACAGATTCTTTCACATGTTTCAGGTTCTACATCATGAGACTTGTTTGTGATCACATAGGACGCTTTGGACCTAGACTACTTATTAAATAAATGTTGTATACTTGTTATTTCCTTTGTATTGAACCTTTGAATCTATTATTAATGAAATATTGAAACTTTAATAGTCAACCTTGTGCTATTGAACAACCGCGTTCGCCCCGACGTATAATCCGCCGTCGGTTGGGGTGTGACACATGTTGTATTCTTTCCGCCGCATCCAAGTAATCTTATAAGCAAAGGCACGTTTCCACCGATCGTATAGAAACAACCCTGTCAGTAACAGAAAAAACAGATTCCGAAGCTACCATAGAAACTTGGACAGTTAGTAGATCACCGGCCATAGCGGATAGGACGGGAAATTGGCCTTCCTTCCCTTTCCACCAAGCCAAGATATCAAATGTCTCAAAATCATGAGCATTCATATCGGTTAAAAAATCTAAACCGATATATCTACTCAATTCGCTACTTGGGGTATTACCTTGTTGACGTTTACTATTTTCATTAACTATAGTATTAAATAAGTTTAACATTGAACTCCGACTACTACTTGCACTTGATGTAGCGTTTCTAAATTGCTCGTGAATGGTAGATGTAGTACCATATTTTTCAACATAAACACTAAATAAAGTTGACAAATTTTGAGTAAAAATAGTTTTTGCCCTATCCGTTAAAAATACATCTTCTTCGTATAAATCCAAACCGTAAATTATTTTTTCAATTAAAGTTTCAACACCCGAAACATTTAAATACGGGTTTAAGGCGGCGGCGCAAGTAATAATTGGAGGCATTTCTTTAAAATATTTTTTTAATTTCTCTTTCATTGGCGGTATCATTTCTTTAAATACGTCGCCTCGCATGGAATATTCGTTTAATTTTTCAACCATTAAAAAGAGTTGATTTAAAACCAAAGTACTTGTGGGATAGTAAACTCCCGATAAATAGGTTGTAACGGTTTTAAAAACATGGAGCATATTGGCTATACCTTCAATGATACCCCAACCCGATGTCGGAAATTTTGTTACTTTATTTTGCCTTGCTAGTTGGTCATGAAACATTTGCAAACTTCGTTTTTGTTTAATGGCTTTTTTGAACATGTTACACGTTGAGTTCCAACGTGTTGAAACGTCCCAATTTGGACCTAAACATTCGGTTTGCCCGTCTTTACAAAATTTTATATATCGATGATATCCTTTTTTACTTATATGAAAAATGTCACGCAACATTTGTTTAAATTGATTTCTAACATCGTTAATGTGTTTAAGACCATCTTGCACAACTAAATTAATAATGTGTGCAACACATCGGCTATGAAAAAAAATACCATCACAAATCGGGTTATATTTTAAAATAAGTTGGTTTACCACCACGGTATTATTCGAGGCGTTATCAAACGATATAGAAAAAACTTTATTTTCTATTTTAAAAGTTCTTATAAATTTGTCGAAAATATAAAATAAATTGTCACCGGTGTGTGGATATCCAAACATATCGAACGCAATAGTACGTTTCATCATTTTTCAACTTTCCAGATTTATCCAATGAGCGGTAAAGCAAATGTAAGAGTAGCACGACTTACATGAGTGTAGCGAGGTTGTAGCGTTTGTTGAATAAACCGAGTCAAACGCTCGTTGTCAAAGTGTTTGAAAGGTAGACTCTCTTGAATCACAAAATGTGTCATCCTCTCCCTAACCAAGTCAACATTATACGCAAAAATATTACCTTCGTTCGTCATACTTGTTTGACCTTGTGAAGCTTGAGCCTTCAACACCAAACAATAGTTTTTTTCAATGTGATTCTTCAAAGTCGTGTTTGCGTCTTTTCCAAAAAAATGCCCGCACAACTTGCACCGAGCCTTATGACCACCATTCGACATTTCGCATAAATCGAAATGTTGCCAAACATTGGGATTCCTTGTTGTAGGAATGACCCGCACAACCGTGGGAGCACTAACACTTTGAGAAGCACCAACAATATTAGATTGTTGAGATTCGTTTGCCATTTTGAGAGTTTCGACTTTCGAGTGTTAGCGTTTTTGAGAAATAAGAGTGTTTTTTGAGAAATGAAAGCGTTTTGGAATGGTGTGGTTGAACCAATACAACCTACACCTATTTATACAAGTTTGGGGGGTCAAAAATAAATAAAAAAGCCAAAAAAACGGCCTCATTACCGTTGTAACGGCTATAAAGTCGTTAAAAGAAGCTGCTGCAACGGTATGGTTCGGAACCGGGTCAGGCCCGAAACCGGTTTGAAAGTGAACCCGGGTCGGGTTACGAACCGGCCAACAAAATAAAACGGGAAACTGACTACAGACTTACGGGTCGGACCGAGTCGGATGAAACCAGTTTTAGTGTAGAACCGGGCCGGGTCAGAACCCGGTGAATCGGTTTGGAACCGGTTTGACTGTACACCTCTAGCTTAAACTACCCTAAAGATTAGCCAATCAAAACAAATAATGTCATGCTACGTTATTTTTACTGTAAACTACCTTAAATAGATGTGGCACCTTTTTTTTTACCCAATACTACCCTAACACAAAAAGACAAAAAATAAAAATAAACACTAACCATGGCCAGTGGCGAAGCCTGAAGAAAAGCACTGTGGAGGCCGCGGCGGAATACGTATAAATTAACATTTCTGAGCGAAAAACTGGGAGGACCGGAACTTAGTACCTATAAAATTTTTGGCCGAATACGTATAAACTAACACTTCTGAGCGAAAAATCAAGGGGGACGGGCCCTAATGAAGCTTCGCCACTGACCATGGCTTCACTCTCGGGTAGTAGAACCCGCAATACCTACCCAATAGCATTACCCACAATGATGGGGGCGGTGTACTCGTGAACCCTAATGAACCCGCCTATCTACCCGTAACCAACCCCTTCCACCCTTATGGTTTAGTTTTTTTACGTAGGAATTTAATTTTACATAGGAACAAATTGTTCTATACACATAACTTACATGTCATCTGAGTAGGTGTATCAAAGTTGTGAATATCTTATTTTTGTTTTGCATATGCAACAACTTGTTCCATGTAAAAATCACCTCCTCACTTTATGATGTTGAAGTGCAAACAACAAATCAAACAACATGGTCCTGTGACAAGAGTAAATATATCTTCATAGACAAGAATTTATGATCATGAGTTATTGTTTGACTTGATACAATAATCAATGTTTGAACAAAATGAAATCAAATACATACACAACTAATTGATTGTCACTTTTTTTATAACTCACTTGCATACCAAATAATGTTTGAGAACTTCACATAAGATTCGATTTCTATGTAGAGTGTTATTAATAAATACGAAGGTAGTCTAATCCACGAGAAAGTGCTTTTATACAAATATTATCTATATACGTCTTTTCTTTAAAAAGAAATTGCCTTCACAAGTCTTCCTCACGTTGCATACTCAAAGCAATTTCCTCTTATTAGGAACTATGTGCTCTTATGATTTCTATGTTTCTAAACTTTCCTCTTATAGTATGTCTTCTAATCATGCGAACGTCTCCGACAACACTCACGTCATCCCAAACCATGAAGACTCGGATCTGCCTTCGCATATCGGGGAACCAATAAGCCCGATCGATTGGAATGAGTTAATACTAAAACTTGAAGATCTAGATGAACCGTTGAACCCAAGCCCGATCCATGTGAGCAAGAAGGCCGGCAAGAGTGAAGAGACCGAACTACTATCTGATGCTACAAGCAAAAACCAAGTCATCTACATCTCAAGTGACTCGGAACCCGATGATTTTATAAACGACCACCATGAATAACATGTTAAATGTTAACACATGTGTGAAGGTAGTTTAGTCCACGTGTTTCATCTACGGTAATCGTTAGTAAGCATTTCAATTTCATTGTACACCTTTCCGTATCCGTCATACACCTTTCCAAATCCGCAAATCTCCGGCTTCAGATGAACACATATGATCCAAAGTTACGTTTGCGCTCTTTATATCATGGTGTATGATTCGGTGGTGCACAATGAACACATTTATGAAAGTAGTCTAGTCCACTTGAACATATAAAGGGTTGCCGTTAATAGCCACACGAGCATTCCAGATCCCCCGTCGACGATGCTCAGATCATCATCCCCGGTCACAGGGTCCATAATCCTGTTTATCAATCGAGATCTATAATTAAGATTTTAACAATAACGTAATATGAACTTCAAATTAGATATACATAACTTTTGTATACCAATTTCAATCGGGTAAAAGATGTTCAAACCCAATTAAAACAGATCTTATTTCAGCCTATTATATTATCCAATAACAGTAAATATAAGTATCAAATAACAGGGAGGCGGTGAAACACTAGATCTATGATGGGTATGAATTAAGGAAGTAAAATAAAAAAGAAAAAACTCACTTGAAACTCGATCTGCAGCGGGGGACGGCGGTGCAGCTGGTGGCATGTGGCGGCTGTGTGTTGGAAGATGGGAGCAAATGGGTTATGCGTGTGATAACGAGTAAAGCTTTAAAGAGGGTAGTTGGTAAAAACAAGTTGAGGGTTTTTTATAGTTGGTGTCACGTTCATGAATATGACGTCATCATTGAAAATTGTTTCTTTTTTACCTTAACGATTTACGTTAACAAAGTATCACAGATATATTAAGTTAGCAGCTTTAGAACCCGTGTAGGATACGTGGGTTGAAAAATACTAAAATATAAAATTCTTAAATTTTTATGTACATATATTTTACATGTGTAATATATTACATATACTATGGATAGAAAAAAAATTCAAAATATGTAAAAATTAATATATAATTGAGTTTCGAAAATACGTTAATTACTATTTAATGTAATTTAACTTATTTACTATTTGATTGAAAATATAAGTTACATAATTAGATTTCAAAGTTTCTTATAATAAGAGATAATTTAAAATAAATGTGTTTTATTAGTATAATTAGTATTTTCTTTAAAAATATATTATTAATAAAATATTGATGTGTATTTAATAAGAGAGAGCGACGGGAAAAAAATGATGAGAGTGAATTTGGATGCGACACGTGACATGAAAAAATATTTATTTATTAGATAAGTATAGATATAGATGTATAATGGTTTTACAGGAAAGTGAAACTCCTCTTATCATGTCACTATCATGTAGGCAGGAGAGAAACTATTAACCGGAACTATTAAAATATGTAATGGTTTTATTGTCTATCATTAATTTTTTAATTATTAAATAATTATTGTTATTAACTTTTTTTACTAATATTTATATATTTAGATAGTGATTTTCATAAAATAAATTCATAAAACTAAAATCATAAAATATTAATTTCATAAAATAATAAATAAATACATAATACACCAAACAAATTACTAAGGTATTTCATATTTGTCTATGATTTCTTGTTTTCTCTTCTCGGCGAGTTCACCATCTAACCTCATCAAATGTTCGATGTTAGTCGCGAGGTATGTATTTTCAGGAGCCATTTATTTTTCTTTTTTAAACCTAAGTAATTGATCAATTTTGAAGTCTAAGTTTTATAATAAACATAAAGAGGTCGATCTTGTGTTTGAAGATCAACTTCTGTGTTCGTGTTCGTGTTCTTGGCCCTGATTTCCAACACCTAACAAGATTTGAATTCTCAATCTTTTAGTTGTGGGCACACCACTTAATGTTAAATTTACAAATTAATATATTTTAATTTATATTAAGTTTATGAGATATTTAAAAATGAATAAAATTCTGGATACGTTAATTTTATCATTTAATTCTGGATACAAATTAATATATTTTAATTTATATTAAGTTTATGAGATATTTAAAAATGAATAAAATTCTGGATACGTTAATTTTATCATTTAATGGATTAAATTACTTAAATTAAGTCATTAGATTAAGCATATGGGCTTAATAAAAACAATAAAATAAAATGCCTATAGAATTTTAGCCTAAGGCCCACAGATACAGCCCAAGAAACAGCCTAACAAGTAACAAGTATCATGTGATCTAGAGGTGTACATATCGGGTTGGGCGCAAGAACCGAAACCGGTTCTTGGTGGACCGAGTAGATCTTTGGTGGGGTAGGGACTGGAACATGAACCGGTTTTAGGGTTGGGGAATCCTATCCGGTGGAACCGGTTAGGGTAGGGTCGGGTTCTGTTGGGGTATAGAACCGGTTCCAAACCGGGTTTTTTTTTTTTTAAGAATTAAAATAACATCAAATAACATAAAATGCAATTTTTATTTATTTTTAATAGTTATATAACTAAAGAAATATAATATTAAACACAATCTTTTTATTTTTATTTTTTCGTCGTCTTCATCGTTTTATTTTTACTCGTCGTCTTCGCCGACCCAAAACTATTGCGAACGAACCGGTCCTGACCGTTGCCAAACAGTTCTAACCCTTTTTACACCATTTATTACACATAATAACACTATAAATACAAGTCAATATCAACCATATTTTACACACACAAAATTTTACTCCACTCTCAACTCACAAAAAAAAACTTTTGGACCGAAGACGAGGAGTACGCCTTGGACCTTGCGATGGTACACGTTAGGATCGATTCTACGAGGAAATGGATTCTGATACGCATCATACAAAGGATCAAATAATGTCAAAGTGGCGTAGTATATAGTTAGCGGTTGAGAGGTTTCACACAATCTACAGAAGACAGATGGACGCCTTGGAAGATCCAAATAACGATCAGAATGTTGTCAAAGAATCTTGTGCTGAATATGCACGAGTTCATGGAAATTCGTTTGGTAAGTTAGTTATTTGGCAGCTTTTAATCGACAATTAATTTTGTATTGTTTTCAAGTTGTGTATCGACATTCACCCTTGTGTAATGTTTTCTGTTAATAAATTAAGTTGTTTGCAATTATTAATAAATACATTGTGACCTAACATTTGATCGTTTATTGGTTGATTTAAAAAAACAAAAAAAAATCGGGTATTGCCATTTCCCAGAGAAAATGGCATATTGGAAGTTAATCCTAATTAGTTTGAATGTGATACCATATTGGAAGTTAATTCTAATTAGTTTGAATGTGAAAGTTAAAGGGGGTGAAACGTAAAAGAGTTAAAAGATAGTATTAGTTTATTTGGTATGTTTATTTAATATGGTAAGAATATTAAGGTTTATTTTGTTTCCTAATTTGAGTCTAATTAGGTGTTTTGGTGAGTAAGTTTGAATTTTAATATAAATTGAGGGTTAGGGTCTATGTAATATGTGTGTCAAGTTTTATGATAAACAGAAAGAGGTCGATCTTGTATTTGAAGATCAACTTATGTATTCGTGTTTTTGGGCATAATTTTCAACAATTGATATTAGAGCTTGGAGGATTTTGAGAGTCATTTTTCAAGAAAGGGGAGCAGCCCCCAATTGGCTGTTGGGGCTCAAATCGTTACAAGAAGATAGCATGAGAGGCGGCACCTTATTGGGGCTGCTGCGTGACGCAAGAAATTAACGGGACATCAACGATCCACGTTTTTTTTGGGACAAGACAATAGCTTCTTGTTCGGGGCAGTGAGGTTTTGGGGGTGTTAGTCGCAGCAGCATTAAGGCAGCAAGAAGACAGTCTGCGGGGCTAAGATCAAAGGAAGAAAGAACTAAAAAAAAAGGAAGTTAGCAAGAGAGCAAGTCACGCAGAAACGGTTTTCTACAAGTAAGCAAGAACCCTGATCTTAATTTTAATATAAATAGAGGCTTAGGGTCTACGTAATATTCGTGTCAAGTTTTATAATAAACAGAAAGAGGTCGATCTTGTATTTGAAGATCAACTTCTGTGTTCGTATTCTTGAACCTGATTTCCAACATATAACAAGATTTGAATCCTCAATCTTTTAGTTGTGGGTACACCATTTAATGTTAAAATTACAAATTAATATATTTTAATTTATATTAAGTTTCTGAGATATTTAAAAATGCATAAAATTCTGGATACGTTAATTTTATCATTTAATGGATTAATTCATTTACTTAAATTAAGTCATTAGATTAAGCATTTGGACTTAATAAATGAAATAAAATAAAATGCCTATAGAATTTTAGTCTAAGGCCCACAGATACAGCCCAAAACACAGCCAAAAAACTAACAAGTAACCAAACATTTGATCGTTTATTGGTTGATTTAAAAAAAATAAATTAAAAAAAAACTGGGTATTGCCATTTCCCAAAGAAAAAAAGATTTACATTAACATTAACAAAAAACTTTAAATGAGAATCGCTCTCATTTTGGTCACAAAACCTTTTTTTTATAGATTTGCATATTTCACCTTTTTTGTTTTTTTACATAACTTTTTTTTATAGATTTGCACAACTTTAATTTTTAACTTTTTTCTTTTGACACAAAAGTTTTGTTTTTTATAGATTTGCCACAACTTTATATTTTCACTCCAAGTTTTGTTTTTTTAAAGAATTTGCTATAAAACTTCAATAGAGTAAAGGTTTTTTTATAAAGTTATAACAAAAGTTCGTTGAGTATTTTTTTTATAATAGTTTCCGTTCATTAACTTTTTTTAAACGGGATACACGGGTTTGTTTTTTTAGCGATCCGAGTATTTTTTTTATCGTACGCTAGAGGGTGTTTGTGTTTAGACGTAAGTTTTATCCCCGCCGACGAGCCGAACCGATAAATACCAAACTCCCGCCGCGTAGCGCGAGGGAGAAAACTAGTTTATTTTATTTTTAAAAGTTAAATAGACCGATTACTCCTAAAGTTGATCATAATAAAGTAACCTTTTTGCCACTCCATATGCGTTTGAAAAACACTTGCACCAACTTAATCAATAGGCATTTAAACATCATTAGTTAAAGCTTGAATAAAGTATTATAATACCTTAATACTAACAGCTTAATTCTTGTGTTTATTATTCATTTTATATTAAAATTTGGTGAAGTGGCCAGACCAGTAAAATTATGAAAACGACAAACCAAACTGACCGATTAAGTTAGGTAGACCAGGTTGGCTGGGTCTGTAGATCCAGTCAAAACTGTTCGATTTTGACGGTTTGAAACTCTTTATTACTTTGTTCTCAAAATGGATAGTTATTATTTTTAAAACAAAAACACAGGTGGTGTCTATAAATAATACATAAATTTAAATGCGTATTACAAAAATAAAAATAAAGTAAAAAAGATTAAGCTAAAACAATAAACAGCCAAAGCAAAACCCGTTGATGAAAATGTTAAACGTCAACGGTTTAAGTGGTATACCGGTTTTAACAACTTATATACATCACACACCTAGTTGGAATTTAACATTATGTTTAATTCAAGTAACTAATTCCTAAAACCATAAGTGTTGGCTGGAAGTAACACTATGATGGTATAAGAAAAATTAATACTCACAAACAAAACAATTATGAAGATTGGTGAGAAACCAAAATATTAATGCATCTTCACATGTTTCTCCCCTTCATGTCTTGCTCTCCCACTATGCAAACAACCATCTGCAAATGCAAGTTTCTACCATCCTACCCTTGTTCCACCATGTAATAGTGGTTTAAAAATCCGCCATTGATAAGTGCTACCGATCAAGCCTTCAACAAACAAATGAAGGTAAAGATTTGGGTTAAATAAAACGAAGATATAAGATGAAGATAAGTCAACAAAAAAGTACTCTACTGTTGACATTTAGTGGAAAGAGTTAACCAAATGATATGAAAATAACTATCTTGGACCAAAAAAATTCTCAATTAAATAAATTGCAGGAATGATTGTTCAAATAAGAGAGATCATAAAATATAATCTCCCTATATGTAAGTGTAAACCTTAACTGAATTCTAATCAAAATACATTACCTATTCTTAGCACCCAGACATTTCATTTAGGTATTCAATCAAGTAAATATATGAATGCTAGAAAAACTATGAACAATAGAACACTGAATTAAAGTTTGTATATACCTGAGTTTCTTTAGATTCGTTATATTTCTCCCATGTTGGACAACTCTGAATCTGAAATCCTCACTGCCTCATCATGTATTATGAAGGTAGTTTAGCCTAACATCATTTATAGATAATAGCTAATGTTCATACACAAGGATCATCTCGTTGTTTCCCTCTAGAAGAACAAGCTCTTGCAAATAAAGCATCTTAGCTTCATGTAAATTAATGTTCGTACACAAGGATCATCTCACTGTTTCCCTATAGAAGAACAATCTCTTGCAAATAAAGCAACTTAGCTTAATGTAAATCGACGTTTGTACACTTTCCCAAATCCACCGCTTTGATTATTAGCTCTTGGATTCTCATACAAAAGAACGTTTGAGCTTTTGATATCACGATGTGAGATTCGGTGATAAATGTTTCACACTGTTATGAAGGTAGTCTAGTCCACTAACAACAACTATAACTCTTTAACTCTTACTCGTTGAACACAACATAAGACACTTGCAGCTTGGTACACCTTTTCATATCTCCTATTGCTTAAAATATGTTCGTTATCAAAACCTTTAATTGCAAAATGAATCTTCTGATGATTTGATTGAGCTGAAATTGATGATGACACATTGTAACAATCACCGGTTGCATAATACATAATGCTGCAGTTGAGATCTGGGTCAGAAATGTATTAACCAAGTTAAAATAATCTGGATTTGACTATTTATTAATCCAAACTTGACAATAACAAGGTTGAAACCGTACCACCCAAATTCATATAATTGTTAATTTGGTACATCCAAACCTCGGTGAACCATGAAAACTAATTTAGAGATTTAAGATAAGGAAGAGTGAGATACCAACGGAGACAGGGGCGGTGGGAGATCGAGACGCCGGTGGTAAACTGACAGGCCACGGCGGCGGCAGCAAGGACGAGTATGAGGTGACGGTTGACTGCTTGATCAACGGAGTGGTAGAAGATTGAGATATGTGGTTGGAGGGTTGGAGGTGACAGGGTAGGGTGTTTGTTGTGTTGTGGGCGGCTAGGTTTAACAATATAAGGACTATTCTGGTTTTGCAACATGTAATGGGATATTTTTTAAGAATAAATTATAAATTTTATAGTGTGCGTGCAAACTATGGAACGAATCATTTAGATTTATTCAGCTTTTATGATTCGGTTCCTTTTGACTAACGGCAATTTAAATCATGGTAGAGGTGTTTAAAATTGGATATTCGAAAATTTCGGATAATGGATTTTACTATCGTATCTAAAATTTTGGATGTATGAAATTTCGGATACGAATTTGGATTGTAAACCGGATGTCTGAATTCAAGAAAACAACGGAATGGCTGTATTTGAATTCTGAAAAAATCAAACTTGTTCCAACTTCCAAACAAAAAATTCCATCCAAATACAAAGTTACAAACTCAAACAACAATAATAATCAAAACAAATTCAAAGGTAAACATCAAGAACACTCAAAACATTACTTCAATCATTAACAAGAACATTTAAAACATTGCTTCCTTCACAACACCCCCACACACATCTTCCAATCCGCTACTGCTTCAATCTCTAACAAAACTAAAAACACCCAAATCACATTAGCAACAAACTCACATAACAATTTGTGTATTTATAAAAAAAATGGTCAAATATTTGTTCCACCACTTAAACTCACACACCTATTGGCAATTTGGCATTCAACCTTGTAAATTCGTATATCAGGCACTAACTCATAATCAGAGTTACTTCGTCACTTTTAACCTCAACACTTGTAAATAGAGCAATATAAGATTTTGTAACAATAAAGTAACACACATGATTAAACTTTAAACCGACATAATCACATAGTCAAGATGTACTTGACTCTTTAGGTCAAAACATATATATTTTTTTGAAGAGATCAAAAGATCTTATATGAATGCTAAGAAATAACCATTCATTATAATCCTATTGTGTCTAGTGTCTAACTACAATAATCATCAATTCATCACAAAACATTTTAATTCACTACGACTAATTATGAAATAGAAATAGGGAAAAACCATGATGTCAACAAATTGAACAAATCAAACAACAATGGACGCTTACATGCAAGATTGCATAAAATTTCAGAAGTTTCATAAATTACCTACATTGCATAAAATATATAACGAGAGGTAGAATCAGATCACGGACGCTTACATGCAGGATTGCAGATCTAATTCTATTACTTGGATTTCATAATTAATTTTAATAATTACGTGTAACAAATCAATTAGTCCAAAGCACACATGTTTTAGCAAAGGGATAGCACCCGAAACAGGTCTAAAAGAGCCCAAATCGAAGTGAATAGAATCAATAAATGAAACCAGTGACCGGGAGACAGGTCTGTACCTGATAATAGCGACCGTCGAAGGATCTGAGTCTATGAGAATCGCTAACTGTCGATCGAAGAAGGAGGGTGAGAAGACGCAATTACGCTAAGAGAGAGAGAGAGAGAGTCAGAGTGGCGCTTTTGTTTAGGGTATTGGTGGCTCTACCATAATAAAAGAAAAAGTATCATAAGAAAATACCCAATGAGAGAGTGTCACCTCATTTTTATCCAAATCCAACCTTAAATACCCTAAAGATTTTTTTTCTTTTTTTAAATTAATTCTTTATTAAAACTAACTAAAAAAAATAAAATTAATAAAAAAAAATCATTAATTAAAAAAAGGTACATAAATAATAAATAAAAAAGGTATATAAAAATAAATCTATAAATCATAAGGCCGCCCATATCGACTAGCTATTTCACGTTTTCGTTTAGGAACTATTTCCAACATCGGTCATGTCACATGGTTGTGAGAATCTGTAAACATCTTTAAATCCCGGTTACGATCCTCCCTGATAGCCGCTCGTTGCTCATCCACCATGTCCCTAATTTCTTTATCTTTTCTTTTTTGATTCCAATAGCTCTTTCAAAATATCCTCCCGTTTAACCTCACGTTGCTCCTTCATCATTGTGTATTGTTCAACCGCTTCGGTTAAACTACATTTGCTTGACGACTCGTCCGATTTCTTTGCTTTTCGTGTTGGTCTTGTCGGAGTTGTGTTTCCGTTAAGGTCGGGTGCCCAATTAGTAAAGGGGTCATTATTTGATTAGTTATCAAAATCCGAAGACTTTCTTTTATTTTCCGGTTGACCCAAAAACTCCTCCCCCATCAACGGCACTTTGTTCCATTTTATCATGATGCCGTACAAGCTCCCAACACTCAACGTGGCCAAAAGTTTTTTTATGTTTAATTTATAAGTCCTTCAACGCTTTCTTCATTACATCTAAGTCGGTGGATCCACTAGCACGTATACGGTCCTATATAGTTATAATAAATTAAAAAAAACTACTAATATAAACTTAAATATAAATAAAAAATAATATAAATATACCGTTTGAATCCAACAACCGTTGAACTAACATATTTGGGTATTTAAAGCCGTCCATTTTGAATTTAGTTGGTGAATAGTTCGGTTGCTTCCACCAACTAGTTCGTTGTAATGCTTAAGGATTCGGTTCCAAAACTCGTTTTTCTTTTGTTGATTTCCGATTACCGGGTCTTCGAAAATTTGAATCCAATCCTTACATAAAGCGAGATTTTGTTTATTGGTCCATTGTTGACGTGCCGCTCATGCGTCGAATTTTCATTTATATCCGGGTTGTTCTTCATTTATTTCCGGGTTGTTCTTCATTTTCTTCAACCTCTACTTCTTCAACGTCGTCATTTTATTCTTCATCAACCTCTACTTCTTCAATTCCGTCATCAAAGATCGAGAGTGATCGTTCTTCATCATTACGGGTTGGTTTACGGTATGGTAGGTTTTGGTAGCGGGGTGCAAATGGGTCAAATGTAAGTTGGTCTTTTAAGGGATAAGTGTATTGATCGGGTGCAATTTGATTAGATAATATTGACATTTGAGAATACGGATAATATCTGTATTGTAACGGTTGTTGTATTGGTTGATCTTGGCTAGAATCAGCCTTTGATTTTTCTGAATCCATGGATAAAAAGAGTGTATTTTTTGGGTAGAAATATAGTAGAAAGATTAGAGGTATTTAGTGTAAAAATTTTATTGAAAAAGTATGGTATTTATAAGATAATTTTTATTTTATTTTAATGTATAACAGCTACAATGCCGTTACCCAACGACTAAATTCGTAAATCATTCACGGGTAGATATACTCGAAATACCCTACCCAATCATCTACCCGAGTTAACTGCAGTGGTGTACCCGAAGTACCCGTGGAACCCGATCATCTACCCGAAGGGTGCCCCTAACACACTTAGGGACTTTAGGGTTTGATAAAATATAATTATAAATATAAATAATTAATAAAATTAATTAATTTTTCATATATCGGATATCCAAGATGTCCGAAATCGAAGATTCAGATATCCGAATTTTTGAATATTTCGGGTTCGAAATTTCAGATTTTTCATTCGAATTTTCGAATACTTTATTTTTTAACACCCTTAGAATCAGGCGTTAAGGAGTTTGGAGCAAACATAAATGAGACACGTGAGGGCAAAACAATCATTTTACCTCTCTCTTCGTCGTCTTCCTCATGTTCACAAACCTCCAGCGAACTAAAAGGGTGATGATGGCGAATGTTTCCTACCTTATTAGCCACCCCACCCCCACCAAACTCCTTCCGCCATTGCTTCTTATTCTTCTCCTACCCACCAACCCCTAGTTTCTAGTTCGTTTTCATGGGAACCCCTAATTTGTTGTCCTCAAAAATTTAATCCCATCACCATCCATTGATGAAACCCTCAATTTCAAAATTAGATGAATTAAGGCGACATAGAGAAACATAAATTATTCTTCTTTAATCTCCTGTCATTCGAGATCTTCATCTTCTTCCCCTTATTTTCAACAACACCTGAATCATTTCTAGTCTTGCCATCGATCCCACTGAATTGAACACAAAGATTAACTGTTTCGGGTTTGCCAATCGGCAAAGATTTGCTAAAAGCTGTATTGTGGTCTTGACAAACCAAACAACTAGGCGTCTTAATGTTCGGTTTCCGCAATCGCCGATGGAGCTTCTTCACTGTCGGAAACGGAACAACAAAATACTTCTGCCCTAAAAGGAGAATCGCCAAAGTTAGGGTTAGGGTTTTCAGTGAACGTTATGATTCCGAGAACCAAAGTTTTTTAGTAACATTATGAGGGAACGAGTTTTGGTTTTGACAGAGATTTGTTGGCGAGCAGTGTATATAGAAATAAATGTGAGGGAGGGGTGAATGTAGTTTTTGGAAAACCCAATTTCGTGGTTTGAAGGAAAATATGTGTCTTTGGCCGGAGAAGAAGAACCGTTATGCAGCAACGATGGTGATGGTGGTTTGAAGGTGAAGCTGTTATGGTGATGGTGGTTTGAAGTTCTGCAGATGAACAAAATGAGGTAGGGGGCAGGTTTAGGATCAATCTAGTGAAACGCGGGTTTAAAATGAAAATTTTGCCCTCACGTCACATTCATGTGCAATGACTTAACGCCTGAATTGGGTGGCTGTTAGTCAAAAGTACCCAATTCGTAAAAAGTTTTTGAAAATAAGGACACTGAAACTAATTTTTAAATCTAAAGACCAGTTCTATAGTTTGCCCAAAACATAAATGACAACATTTGTAGTTTTTAGAGTAAATTACACGCATTGTCCCTTGGATTTGTTACAATTTCACTTATCGTTCTTAACTTTCAAAAATTACTAAATTCGTCTCAAATGTTCGAAAAATCCTAATATTTTTCGTCCCTGTCATGGATAACCGTTAAATAATACTGTTAAGTGTTGTTTAAAAAAAATAATTCTGTTAAATTGGTGTTAAATAACTTTTATATCCCCTATAAGGCTATAATAGTTGTTCATGGTATAATTTTTTTAGTTGTGTATGCATGACTTTTTTTTTTTAAATTAAATAGTTGTACACCCTCAAAAACTAAATAGTTATTTAAATAACTATTGTACCCTTAAAAACTAAATAATTGTTCTTGGTATGACCCTTTTTATTACTTTTTTTGTTGTGGTACCTCTCTCCATGACCCTTTTTATTACCTTTTTTTTTGTTGTGGTACCCTTTTTATTACTTTTTTATTTTTATTAGAGCATAAATTTAAAGAAGGCATAAACATGGAACAAATGACAAGTGAATGCTTCTAAAAATCACAAGAGCAAATAATTTTATGTTAGAACGATTTGACTTGTTTGGAACATCTCATGCCTATCGGCTCATCTCATAATTTTTTTTGTGGAATTCATAAATATTTGTACACATCCTTAATACATGCATAAAAATTGTTCCTACATTATAACACCCTAAAACTTATCTACTTTAATATTAATTTGCAAGTAGAAAAAGGTCCCATTTATAAAACATTGGAACAAGTTTAATACTAAAACTTTAAAAGTTCCATGTCCCAACTTGTTATATAACAAAAGACTTGTCTAATTAAGTGATATACTTAACATACATACATTTTATATTTCAAAACATCATCATAAAACAAAAGCTATCCTTGACCACCTTCAAATGCTTGTTCTTTACCTCAAGACTTGAGACTATTACTACACTTAAGCCTTTCCTACACACCATAACAAGTAAGAACTAACATTAGTTAGTAACGCAACCCATAATGATCACCATGCAGGAAAACTTATAGAAACAAGTAAAAAATGATAAAATAAATTAATATAAATACGAACTTATTGGATCGAAAAAGTAGAATTAAAAGACACAACATCATCAAAAGTAAAGTTGTTCCACTCCACGTCTCCATCGGCCTGCAATAATCCACTTAGAACCTCTACGTCACCCGTATAATACACTCAGATGGAAAATTAGGTTGGTACTTTTTGTCATAAGTCGACCATTTGACCATTTCAGCTTCAAACTCTCCAATAAACAATTTAATACCCCTCTTAAATTTCGTACGATCAACTACTATTACATCAACATCTTCAAACTCACCATACAATGTCCTCAACTCCTCATTATGTTAAATGCCTTGACTGTTCAAATTTGAAAAACTAAAGATTAATTTGAAAAACTTCTTAAAATACACATAAAATGGTGGGTTGAATCACATGTTATGCTTAATAGTTGAGCTAATAAAATAAAATTAGTTAGACTCACATAAATATATAAAATAAGTTAAATTAAACTATTCAAGAAGCCCATTGGAAGATTAAATTCAGCTCTTCTATAGGAGTTAACTTAAAGTAAAATATTTTAAAACAAAGTGGGCAAGTTACAAACCCACTGCCTTGTGTTGACAAGTCAACCCCCTAAAATTCATGTCTGTGGTCCGGCTTTAAACCATTTGACTTGCACCTGCGGTTTGATCATTCCGGCTGGCTACTAAATCTCTTTAAATTCTCTTAATAACAATTCCAGTGTCAACATGTAACTACGTTTTCTATCTTTTACACATGTGTAATGTCGCCGGTGAGTGAACATGAACATGGCATGCTGCTTGGTGATGCAATTCTTGACAAGGGTGCACCAGGGGGCGACTCGAGTGTTGATACTAAACTACGGTGGCTACGATCACAAATTGTAGGCAGGTTTGCTGAGATTCAGACTCCGTTTGGAACACGACAGCTTACTTATGCAGATCATACGGCCTCGGGGCAATGTCTTCGTTACATTGAAGACTACATCATTGAAACTCATCCTTTGATTCCTACTTGTGAATTCAAGAATGTTTTTTGGCAAAAAAATAAAGAGTAAATTACCGTTTGCGTCCCTGTGGTTTACACGATTTAACACAATGCGTCCCTAACACGAATTTTTAACGCTTTGAGTACCTGTGGTATACAATCTGTAACACTCTGAGTCCCTGGACCTAACTTCGTTAAAAAATTCCGTTTAAATTCAGGTGAAATGTCTGTTGTACCCTTTTACTGTATAACAGTCTGCGTCCCTAGAAACATGTAATATCTGTTTGCGTCCCTATCTGAGTCCCTGGACCTAACTCACCCGAAACTACTACATTCGTCCGAAACTACTAGGGACGCATTGTGTTAAATCGTGTAAACCACAGTGACACATTGTGTTAAATCGTGTAAACCACAGGGACGCATTGTGTTAAATCGTGTAAACCACCCTAGAAACTACTATATTTCAAACTATATTTTTTATTTATATAGATAGTTTGGAGTGGGTGGATTAATAAATATCTAAACCGAACTTATAAAAAAAACAATATGATTTGTAATTAAATGGTTCAGAAAAATTTCATCTAACACAACAATAACCAGGTACATAAATTTAGTTAAGAGTTAATTACATGACTAGTTTATATGGTAAACACATTTTACGGGTTTAGTTATCTCTTTCCGGAAATTACGGATTTTGGTCGGGAAATGTGTGTGGGTGTTTACGGTTTTTAATATTTTTTAACACGAGTAGTAAATTTATCATTGAACACAAATTTAACATGTTTATTTAACGTTCTTAACGATAAGGTATACGGTTTGACAAAAAATAAAGAGGACCAAAGTTGTAATTTTTAAAAGAAAAAAATAATTAAATCTATAAAATGTATTCATCATAAAAATTCATTTTGTGTAATTAACCCTTTGACTAGACTGTATTTTGACTAATAATTTTAATTTATAAAACTACTACATTCGTCCGAAAAATATAGTTTGAAATATAGTAGTTTATGGGTGGTTTACACGATTTAACACAATGCGTCTCTGTGGTTTACACGATTTAACACAATGCGTCCCTAGTAGTTTTGGGCGAATGTAGTAGTTTCGGGTAGTGGTGCACAAAAAAACCGTTTTTTTTTAACCCGGTCCAAACCGGAAAACCGGTTTGGGTTAAACCGGTTTGGACCAAACCGGTTCGGGTTACCCAAAAACCGCCGGTTTGAAATCGGTTTGATGCTTTCTGGATAAGATCGGGTTAGGGACCGGTTCAAACAAACCGGTTTGATAAACCGGTTTAAACCGGTTTTCGAGCTGGGCAAAAAAAAGAGCCTTTGGGGAACGGCTATATGGCCGTTGGGGTCGATTTTAGCCATTTTTTTGGCTCCATTTGCACCCTTAAAATACTATAAATAGGTGGGGGTGTTTAGGGTTGATCACACCTCTCTTTACACTCTCTAATCTCTAAAACCGCTCTTTAAACCTGTCAAAAACGCTCTATAAACTCTCTCTAAACTCTAAAAAAAAGCATGGCAAGTTTTGGTGTTGGTGGTTCCTCAAATGAAGTTACCGTTGTGGAAATTCGAGCAACAACGAGAAATCCGGCAATTTGGTGCAATTACGATCTATGTTTGTTGTCAAACGGGAAGGAACGTGCTCGGTGCAAGATGTGTGGTGCGTTTTTGGGGAAAGATTCAAACACTAGTTTGAAAATGCATATGGAAAAATCTTGCCCGTCATTGAAGGGAATTCCAAGTGAAGGTCAAGCCTCCATGACAAGCGAAGGAGGAATTTGGAACTTTGATCAAAATACTGTTCGAGATCGAATGGCGAGGTTAGTGATTCAAGAAGGATTGCTGTTCAACCACTTTGACAATCCGCGCTTGACAAGGATGATTCAAGAGACACTCCAACCACGTTATCATCAAGTAAGTCGCACAACCCTTAGACGAGATTGTATAAAAATGTGGAAAAAAGCAAAAAAAGAATTAATTTTGAGTTTTGAAAATTTGCAAACCGGTGTAAACTTAACCACCGATGTTTGGTCGGCTCCACATGGTATACCCGATTCGTACCTTTGCGTTACCGCGCATTGGGTTGATCCCAATACGTGGCAAATGATGAAGCGTACAATCGCTTTTGACTTGTTTGAATATCCACACACCGGCGAAAATTTATTTTATATATTGGATGGTGTTATTAACGAATTTAAATTACAAAATAAACTTTTTTCAATGTCTTTTGATAATGCATCTAATAATACAAATGCGGTTCAAAAACTAAAAATTAAATATAAACCGGTTTGCAACGGCGTTTTTTTCCATAGTCGATGTGTCGCACACATCATTAACTTGGCGGTGCAAGCCGGGCTTGCAATTGAAGAGGTTTCAAACTTAACATATACTTTTCGACAAATGTTTAAAGATATTTTTAGTAACAAAAAAAGATACCATGATTATATCGATACGAAGGACTAGACTCACACCCCTAGCGATGGAAATGTGCATTTGCTTGAAGGACCATTTGGATGCGATGGATAGGATACAAGACCAAACTTCTCTCGAAGACGAAATTCAAGCCGAAGAAACCATACACAACAACGAGGTTGATATTGGAATATCCGAACCAGTCACCGATGAAGAACTAGTCGAAGATGCAAGGCTACAAAACTCTAGTTCCGAAGACAAAGCACAAGAATAATCAATCAATATTCCAAAAAATAAAACGTTGAACTTAATGTTTTATATTTGTTATATTTTTGTAATGTTTTACAATTTTATAAATTTATCTTGTCATGTGTTTTAATTTCCGAACTTTTCAAATATTAATAAACGTTGAACTTTAAGTATTAATGTTGCTATATTTTTTTTTGGATTTAATATTAAAAATTTAAAATTTATTTGAATTTTTTTTAATAAAAACCGGTTTAAAGGGCAAACCGGTTTAAAACCAACCCTAACCGGTTTGACATTTCCCATTACTAAAACCGGTTTAACCCGAACCGGTTTGGGTCCAAACCGGTTTTGACTTTTCGTTGACCAAACCAGTTCGGGTCGGGTTGAACCGGTTTGGGTTAAAAAACCGATTTGTGCACCTCTAGTTTCGGGTGAGTTAGTCCAGGGACTCAGACAGACACAAACAGATATTACATGTTTCTAGGGACGCAGACTGTTATATAGTAAAATGGTACAACAGACATTTCACCTGAATTTAAACGGAATTTCTTAACGAAGTTAGGTCCAGGGACTCAGAGTGTTACAGATTGTATACCACAGGTACTCAAAGCGATAAAAATTCGTGTTAGAGATGAATTGTATTAAATCTTGTAAATCACATGAACGCAAACGGTAATTTACTCAAAAATAAAACGTAAAAAAGTAGTTTATTATGTAGAAAATGTAATTCTTTTTTGTTTTTCCCTTGTATATATATTAGACCCACCACTGGTAGAAAAGAGCCCGATTTTCGATAAAGGCTTTGTCAGAACGTTATCGGAAAATGGGTTTACCGACTAATTTCCGAAAAAAAAAACGTTTCGTTAGAAAAATTCTTGTGAAAAGTTTTTCAGTCAGTTTTTCGACGAAAAGTTACTACAGAGAACTTTTATGACAAAGTTATTATGTGGTAGCTCTGTGTATACAAATTACTTTCCTTCTGTTATTTTTAACATATTGATTTCTACTTGTGAATTCAAGAATGTTTTTTTTGTCAAAAAAAAATTAGTTTATTAGGTAGAAAATGTTATTCTTTTCTTGTTTTCCCCCTATTTACATAAATATATTACACCCACCACTACTAGAAAAGAGCCCGATTTCTGACGAAGGTTTTTTTGAAACTTTGTTGAAAATAATTTTCTGACCAATTTCCAACAAAAAAACGTTTTGTCGCAAAATTGTTTGTTGGAAACTTTTTCAGACAGTTTTCCGACAAAATTCCCGACAAAGAACTTCTCCGACTAATTTCTGACAAACTTCTTTTTAATTTTCCGACAATTTTCCCACAACTGTTTTTTTTTATTTTTTATTTTCAACCCACGTAATTACAGGCAACACTCACACATGCGACAACTATCGAAGCATGAAAATGGTCCATGAGGCAACAGAATTTGTGAAGAAATGCTTAGGTGGGACTCAACATGATGCACTCCTTTTCTGCGGATCAGACACCACGGCAGCTATAAAACGGCTTCAAGAAGTCATGATTTTGCAATACCATCAATTTTAAAAGAGAAAATACTAAACTCATGATGTCTAAGAATTGAAGAGAGATGGGTAGTTTTTGTTGGTCCTTATGAACACCACTCCAACCTCCTTTCTTGGAGGCAAAGTCTAGCACAAGTAGTAGAGATCGGTTTAGACAAACAGGGCATGATTGATATTGATGATTTGAAGTCGCGTCTGGAGTTTTATCAAGGCACTGGCCGCCCGATGCTCGCTTCTTTCTCTGCTTGTAGTAATGTTACTCGAATTTGTTCTGATACGCGTTCTCTAGCTCGCTTGCTACACAAGTTTGGAGCGTTCGCATGCTTTGATTTCGCAGCAAGGTGCATACTTTCACCTCTTTTGCATGGTCTATATATAATGTAAAGTAAACTGGATTGATTTAACTAAATGTTGTAACTAAAATGGAGGGGAACACTTAATATATATACAGGTGATAAACCATACTCGAACCTAGAAACTTAGAGAAACCTATCTTGGGGTCGTGGGCTAAATACAAATAAACCCTAAATATAAAATACTAATAACTATATTTAACAAATAGTAATTATATATCGAACTAATACCTAATTTAGTGTTAATATATAGTGGTCCATATGTGGAGATTGACATGGAGGGGCACCCTTAACATATCTAGAGGTGATAAACCATATTGGAACCTAGAAACCCTAGAGAAAGCTATCATGGGGCAGTGAGCTAAATACAAATAAACCTTTAGAGATAAAATACTGATAACTATATTTAACAAATAATAACCACATATCGAATTGATACATAATTTAATGTTAATATCTAGTGGTCCATATGTGGAGATTGACATGAGATCAGGTGCTACTGATGGTTATGATGCTATAACCTTAAGTCCACACAAGTTTCTTGGGGGACCTGGATCACCATACATTCTTTTGATGAGCAAGGCCTTGTACCAGCTAAAACACGCTTCCCCTTCGACATGTGGCGGTGGGACTGTTAACTTCGTTAATCGCTTCGATGAACAGGTATATATAGCTGTTGAAAACTACAATTACTAAGTTTGCACAAAAAAGGAAAATAAAAATGTCAAGATGAGCAAGACCAAATTATGTTGTGCAAGTAGTTAAAAATGAATGCATCTAACCATTAGGAAGTTACAGGATACGTTATACGTAAATGACATCGAAGAAAGGGAGGACGCAGGGACACCACAAATTATTCAACGAGTGAAAGCAGCTTTAGCCTTTCAAGTTAAAGAATACATGAAATGTGAAGTTATTAACAAGAAAGAACATGACTACATTGAAAGGGCACTAGAGAGACTTGTCAAACATTCCAACATATGGGTGTTGGGAAATACCCTAGCACAAAGACAAGCAATTCTATCCTTCCTTGTTTACACAACTACACCCTCTAATAAGAGAGATAAGCCTCTTAATGGTGCTTTTGTTGCTAAGCATCTCAATGACCTCTTTGACATCCAAGCTCGAGGAGGGTGTGCTTGTGCTGGACCATATGCTCATTCTTTGCTTGGTATCGATAAACCATATTCGCTTGCAATCAAATCCGCAGTCAAAATGGTAAGTCTACTTTCTCCATAACCTTTGTCCTTTTAAAATTTTGGTTTCATGTGCGTTCGGAATAAAACAAGTACATGATGCGAAAAACACGCACCACTGAGTTATTTAATTATTTATTTTCAGAACATCTAACTCACACACCCTTTAACCACTGAGTTATTTAGACCCGTAACATATTGACAATCAACAAGTATGTCATATTTTTTTAATATTTTGTTCTTCCGAGCAAAGTTGGGTTGGACAAGAGTAAGCTTTCCTTACTACATGTCTGATGAGGAATATGAATTCATTATAACTGCAATTGAATTTGCAGCTGTTTATGGACAAAGATTTCTTCCCTTCTACCACTTCAATTGGAATACAGGAAGCTGGACTTTCAAGACTAATACTTTGGAGGACATTCTTCTCAAAGAGAAAGATTGTATGTATCAAAAGCAAATACTCAGCAAAAGGTGATAGATTGTAAAACAATGTATACATTCTATCTGGAAGTTCCAAAACATATAGGGAATATACTTCCGGAGTTCCTATTTCAATATACACTTCCCAAGGGTATAGATTCCAACCATGTGTTTTTTCAACACTAATTGTTGAGATATTACACTAATTCATATATGTTATAATTATTCACTTTATTTGTATTTTTTTTTTAACGACTACTAATCTAGTTATATAAACCACCTATACCTGCATCTTGGATGATTTGAAACCTCTACAATAGAGATAAAGACACCTTATCACAAGGTTGTCCATTGGGTACTCTTTATTTGTATTTAGTATTGTTGTGGAGTGAGTGTTATTTAAGTAAATACTTCATTGAGACAATGTAATTAGAGGTGAATACTATTGGAAGGAGGAATGTGGCAATATAATTCTCTTTTATTGTAATTATTTATTTTGATCTATATACTGTTTTTTTATATATTATTGGACTCAAGAGAAATAGTGAGTAGGTTCTTTTTTTCGTTGATGGACCGCTATCTAAAAATATACTAATTTTGAAGAAGTTATTGTAAACACACGATATACCATAAATTTTCTCTTGAGTATTTACAATGAAACAAGGATACATATAGGAAAATACACAACAAATATTCCTAAAATAATGCTAGAAATCAGGGAAAGATATCTACTAAATAATATATCCCGTTGAAAAAGATTAATTAGAAGACATTTGGTAAAGATATCGGCATACTGATACTTGACAAGAATATGAAGAACACGAAAAGTGCCAACCCGGACTTTTTCTCGCAAATAAAGTAAAATATGCAACTTGAAATACTAAATTAATCCGAAAATGATATATCGGCATACATATGAAGAACATGAAAAGTGCCAACCCGGACTTTTTCTCGCAAAAAAAAATATGCAACTTAAAATACTAAATTAATCAGAAAATGAGATTTTAAAGGGGAAAAACAAATTTTTTTTTGAAATCCGGTCTGAACCCTGTCCAGTTCACCGGTCCGACCGGTACCCGGTAGGTTCAAATGAAAGCGGTTCAACTCGGTCTGTTGAAAATTTTCTAACTATATTTCTAAGTCTTTTTCATTTATTTCTTGCATATATATAACACTAGTTTAGATCCCGTGTATACACACGGATGAAAAATATCAATTAATAATTTTTTTAAATCTTTATGTGTATATTTTACACGTATATATACTAAGGATAGAAAACAAAACTCAAAATATGTAAAAACTAATATATAATTGGGTTTCGAAAATAAGTTAAGTACCGTTTAGTGTAATTTGATTTTTATTTATTATTTGATTAAAAATAAAAGTTATATAATTAGATTTTCAAAGTTTCATAAGGGATAATTTAAAATAAATGTGTTTTATTAGTATAATTAATATTTTTTTAAATATATATTATTGTCAAAAATAGGAGATGCATTTAATAAGAGAGAAGTAGGAAAAAAATGATAAGAATGAATTTGAAGGTGACACTTGTCATAGAAAAACCTTTATTTATTAAGACAAGGTATAACCCAAAAAAGTGTTCAATGTCTTTCATTGCAATTAAAGAAGTTTAATATGCCATTAATTTAATTAATAACCGTCAAAGAAACCAACCGTTTCATTTATGATAGCGGTTACAACATTCAGTAATGGGTCAACATGAAACACATCCGGAACCAATCAGGTTAGTATCAAAGTTACCCGGTCAACAGAACGATAATGAGTCAACAGGATTTTGTGAACAGCAACAGCTTCATGCGATCCGCAAAACAGCAATCAGTTCAGGATGTCGTCTTCTCTTTCTACTCCCTCTTTCCTCCACATCGGCCGCAATGAGCTGTCACGTCCAGTGTTGTAAAAATCGCGCCTAGACGCCGATTAGTCGCTAGGCGGCTCGTTAACGACTAATTTTAGCCTAGTCGGTCCAAAAATCGTAAGGCGTTCCAAATCACGCCTAGGTGGGCCTAGGCGGCCAAATTCCGGCGAAAACCTGAAATTTCCAGCCAAATTCCGGCGAAAACCTGAAATATCCGGCGAAAACCTTTGGTGTGGTTTAAAAATGAACATTTTTATAAAAATTACATATAAAAATGTGTGTATATATATAAAAAACTGAAAATTACATATAAAAATTCCAATCTGATTAATCCCGCCTAGGCCCCGATTAATCCCGCCTAGGCCTAGGCCCTATCTCACCGTCCGACTAGCGCCTAGCGATTTTTACAACCATGGTCACGTCAGCCATGGAACAAATAAACGTAAAGATTTTGGCAAAGAAAATGAAGATATTGATGAATGTTAACAAACAAATGGTATGAGAATAACTAATTTAGACCCAAAAAGATCTTAATGAAACAAATTGCAGATATGATTGCTCCAATAAGAGGTACCATGAAACATAATCTCCATGTACCTTAATTGTATTCTAATTTGTTGTACCAAACATATAAAATAAATGCATCAGAATACATTACCTTTTCTCATCAATTTCCAACAATTTCAGAAACTAACTCAAAAACATATGCTAAAAACTATGAACACACAAATATGTAGATAGAATATTGAACTGAAGTTTGTGTATACCTGAATTTCTTTAGATTCATTATACTTCTCCTATGTTGGACAATCCTATATCTGAAATCCTTGCTGCCTCGTCTTTTTCCATGTTGGTAACTTTGGTTATTTGGTATGAAGGTAGTTTAGCCGCAGTCCACTTTTGGTGTTCCATTCGGTGTATAAATTGCATTTTGAATACGATTCCATCCTTTTTATGCACATTCTAATATTTGCACACAATTTAAAGGAGTGTCAACTCTTTGTAAATGTGAGAGTTTGTGTAAAGGTAATAGTTTGAGCATATGCTCGTAGACAAGGATCATCTCATTGATTTCCTTTAAACGGACACCCGGTAGCAACGACACAAACTCTAAATCTTTTCAGCATCAGTCATACACTCAGATGCTCCTGTATAAACATGTAATTTGACGTTTGTACACTTTCCCAAATCCACTATCTTGATTCTTAGCTCTTCAATTCTCTGACAAAAGAATATTTGAGCTTTTGACATCTCGATGCAAGTATTGGTGTAAGATATTTACGCCATTATGAAGGTGGTCTAGACCACTGACAAAGTTACAAAACCAATTGCTAAGTCTAATTGAACACAACAAAAACAGACTTGCAGCTTTGTACAGCTTTCCATATCCCCTAATTTTTAAGATATGTTTGTTATCAAAGCTTTTGATCGCAACATGAATCTTCTGCATACAAAAACTGTGATTTGGAGTAGATCTCAACATTCTGGTTAGTAGTTGAGATCTGGGTCAGAAATGTCCAAACCCAGATAAAATGATCTGGATTGGACTATTTCTTCATCCAAACAACCTGGATATAACTAAAGCTTGATTTGGTACATCCAAACTTCGATGAATAAAAAAACTAATTTAGGGATTTAACAGAACAGGTGATCATATTTGAGCAACGGTAACAAGGTAGAGTGAGATACTGACGGAGACGGCGGCCGTAGGAGACTGACGATTCACTGATTGACGACGGCGATCTGCAGATGGAGAGTCATCGGTGAGAAGGTAGGGTTGGTTGGGTTTTGGGCGAGTAATGAGATATTCTTTTTTTCTTTTCACTTTTTATATCTTAACTCTTTTTTAAATAATTGTTCGAACAACATCACTAACCCACTTGTTAGAGGCTCTTGCCTCTTAGATGAAAGGTCCTGGCCTTAAACCCAAATATATGATGAACTAGTTTAGATCCCGTGTATACACACGGGTGAAAAATATCAATAAATAACATTTTTAAATCTTTATGTGTATATTTCACAGTGAAAAAATGTATCATATACTAAGGACAGAAAATAAAACTCAAAATATGCAAAAACTAATATATAATTCAGTTTTAAAAATAAATTAAATACTATTTAATGTAATTTGTTTTTCATTTATTATTTGATTGAAAATAAAAGTTAAATAAATAGATTTTCAAAGTTTCATAAGAGATAATTTAAAATAAATGTGTTTTATTAGTATAATTGATATTTTCTTTAAATATATATTGTTGTTAAAAATAGGAGATGCATTTAATAAGAGAGAGAAACGGGAAAAAAATAATGAGAATGAATGTGGAGACGACACGTGGCATGAAGAAACCTTTATTTATTATATAATATAGATTCTTTGATCTAATTTAAAAGTAACAATACAGTAGATTTTGCCGTTAAAAAAAAGTAAGTAATTGTTCCTGTATTTGAAAAGAGATCTATCCCCTTTTCTTTTTAACTAGGTTTTTAAACCCAGGTTACGGCGAAAGGTTTAAAATATCTAATGTTTTGTTTAGATGACCCGTCTAATATTATTAATTCAATAAAAAAATAACTTTCATATGTTAAAAAAACTAAAATAAAAAAACATAATTATTTTTTCAGTTAAATATGTTCTCAGTTAAATAATACGAAAACAATAAAAACAAAAGAAATAGCTGATTAAAAAAATGGCAAGAAAAGGTTTTCTTGGGACTCGAACCCGAGTCCTTTGGGTTACAGCTATGAGCGTAAACAACCATCTCAACCAACCCTATTTTTTGTTTTATTTTCATTTTTATGTCTAAACAGGAATGCGGCTTGAACCAAAAAAAATACTAATTGGTGTCCAGACACCACGTGACACGTGCCATGACAGTTCAATGTCATCAAAGAACTATTCAATTCAATCCACTTTAAATGTTATATAATTACATATTTTGATTATCATAAGTAATAAAAAATTAATATAACAAAGATCATGTAGAAAACCAACCCCTTTTCTTTTTAATTATAGAAAACTTATGGATTTTAACCTCGTGATCGTGGGTTCAAGTCCCACGGTAGCGTTAAAGAAGAATCAAAGTATCGGCATAGGGGCTAGAGACATGTACTTGCTTGTCTGAGAATAAAAATCTGAGTGCGGATATGCCCCTACCAATGAAGAACAACCTGCACGACCGAAATTCTGATAACCAGAAATGTTTAACTGGGATACAAGTTAGAGGGAGGGGTCTTGGGTTTTTGCTGTGGTGATCAGTTAGATTAGTTATCAAAAACGGTTGATAAATAATTATAGAATAATAATTACTTAGTAATTATTAAAACGCTGCGGAACGAAACCGATTCAACACAAAAGAAAAACCCGACATGATCTGGGTTACAAAACATACGAATACGAATATAATTAAATCTAACTATCAATGAGATAGATATACCTCGGTTAACGATTAACCGGTTGAGACATCAAGATACAACGAGCCGATGCTAGATCACCAACTGAAACGCGAGAACGGGGCGACGCCGGTCGACGGCGGCGGCTTGAAGGTGCCGTAAATGGCAAAGGCTTGAAGGTCCTTTATTTCGACAGCAGCTTGGAATAGAAGCAATTTTGCTTCTTGTTTTGGAGTTGACCGAAAGCACCAAGAAAAAGAACAACGTTTTCTTCCTCTTTACGGCAAAAAATACTAGGCTGAAAATATAATAGTCCTATTATATATAATTACAAACCCTATTAATTGTTTCCGGGTCCAAAGTCTAATACGAGATGTAAAAGCCCGAACCCATTTTAATGTTTTAATAAAATATTAAAACGATATATAATTATTATTTATAAACTTGTATAAATAATAATTCCCGTCTAACTAATATATATAAATATATATTGTCTCACTATTTGTTCGTAATTATCAGTTAAACACGTTAAGTGGATTCAATGTTCGTTGCCTTCGGTGTAACTCTTTCGGGTCACAACTCGGTTAGTAGCGTTAAATAATCGGGAGCGGACATATATATTTCCAACAGTCTCCCACTTGGACGGTCTTCGATTAAGTTCCTTAACGCAGTCAGCCAGAGGTGCTCTAGCTGCACATGATTGCCCCTAACAATGTATGACACTTTAAAGTCATTAACCAAAACAACTTGCTATTAGTAATCTTTTACTATTGCAAGACAATAGACTTATAGTAATTATCGCCATCCATCCTTTCTGTAAAAGACATCAATTGAATCAATGAGACATGGATTAGATTCATTCTCATATAGCGTTCAATCATTATTGTTCTCGTTCCAGATTCATAGTGGTCCAATCAAACACACAGTCAGTTTGGGTAAGGCCTTACACTTCACCAGTTTGAATCACGAGGGCGCCACGATGTCTAACTGTTACATATCATGTAAGAGTACAGAATCCCTTATTGACTACATACAACTCCCACTGAACTTTAGATCTGTTCCTAACCAATGCTTTTATGACTAGCAGTTACGCGACAACGGTTGACAGTAATTAAAGAACAGTCCTTAGTAAACGAAAGTTCTAGTATGCATCTCAGGTCAGAGGATACTAAATGAGTATACCAATATCAAAAACATCTTATGATTAAAATCCATGAAGTTGATTTGAAATAAGTTACATCCAACGTCATCCAAGATGAGGTCTGTGAAATTGGAAGTCAACTACTTGAGTCCAAGTTCAGAATAGTCTTAATTTAGAGTCGTTCACACGATTCTGATCGACTACGGATAATTAAGAATACAATATTCATGGATTAAACGTATTAAAATCAAACACAGTTATAAGATTCAAAGTTGCATTTAACTAGTAAATCAAATTGAACTCAAAAGTACAACTGTTTAATGTTTGTACATCCAAATACTAAATCAAAACATATCGCTAGCAAATCTAAGACCGATAGCATTTCTGTGCTGATCATGCTTCTCCTGAGTCATCGGCTTAGTGAACGGGTCCACTAGGTTTTGATCTGTGTCTACTTTGTTATCATGCTGTCACCACGTTCCACAATTTCTCGTATGTAATGGAACTTTCTGAGAATGTGCTTGGCTTTGTGATGAGATCTGGGATCTTTGGCTTGAGAAATAGCACTTGTGTTATCACAAAGTATCTCGATTGGTTTCCGAATACTTGGAACCACATCGAGGTCGGTTATGAATCTCTTCATCCAAGCAGCTTCCTTTGCAGCATCTGATGCAGCTATATACTCAGATTAAGTGGTTGAATCCGCCACCACACTCTGGTTGGAGCTCTTCCAGGAAATAGCTCCTCCGTTTAGAGTGAATACGAACCCCTGATTGTGAGCGAGAGTCATCTCGATCAGTTTGGAAGCTGGCGTCAGTGTAACATTTTACAGTGGGCTCTTCTTCTACTCCTCCAAAATATTAAGAACATGTCTTTAGTCCTTCTCAAGTACTTAAGGATGTTCTTGACTGCTGTCCAATGGGTGAAACCATTTGCAACTAGCCATGCTTTATAGGTGTGTACATTTCCACGCATGTCGGTTTTTCTCTTGAAAATCCATTTACTCCCTACTGCCCGAGATTCGGGGGGGTAGCTTAACCAAGTCTCAGACTTGATTGTCATGCATAGATTGCATCTCGGCGTTCATGGCTTCTAGCCATTTTGCAGAATCTGGATCTGAAATAACATATTTGTAGTTAGTAGGTTCGTCATTAGACTCGGCTACTAATAGGACTTCGGTACCCTCAAGATGCCATAGGTATCTGTTAGGTTCTTTGCGAGTCCTTACACTTCTACGAACGCTTGTGTTTATGTCTGATTCATTAGCAACAACTTCTTGTTGTTCAGACGCTCCGACTTCATCAACGGTTGTTTGTGGTTCTCGAATTTCTTCAAGATCCACTATATTATCTCCAGCTCCTCGTTCAATAATTTCTTTCTCGAGGAAGTGTTCCTTCTTTTTGATGGAAATAACATTTGCATCAGGATGGTAAAAATAGTATCCGCTTCTGTTGTAGTATCCAACGAAAACAACCTTTTCTCCTCTAGTATCGAGCTTGTCATCAGAATCGCTGGTGACATATGTATCACATCCCCACACTCTAAGGTAAGACAGATTGGGTTTAGACCCATGCCATATTTCATATGGAGTCTTGTTTACCTTCTTAGTCGGTGCCAGATTGACAATGCGGGCGGCGGTCATAAGAGCATAACCCCATAAGGAGTGAGGCAAGTTCGTTCTACACATCATCGATCGAACCATATTAAGTAGGGTTCGATTTCTCCTCTTGCTCACGCCATTAAGTTAGGGTGTGCCAGGTGGAGGGGGTTGTGAAACTATTCCACGTTCCTTGAGATGATTGATGAACTCTATGTTGAGATATTCACCACCTCGATCTGATCGAAGTGTCTTTATCGTTTTACCAAGTTGGTTTTCCACTTCGTTTTGAAACTCTTTGAACTTTTCAAAAGTTTCATGCTTGTGTTTCATAAGATAGACATAATCATATCGACTGTAATCGTCGATGAATGAAATGAAGTATCTTTCATGATTTCTAGACATAGTTCTGAAAGTGCCACATACATCAGTGTGTATGAGTCCCAGCAGATCCTTGGCTCGTTCTCCAATGCCGGTGAAGGATCCTTTTGTGAGTTTGCCAGCTAAGCAAGACTTGCAGTCTTCAATGGAGTCCTGTCCGGTGGATTCAAGGATCCCTTCGGATTGGAGCCTTTTCATGCGAGCCTTTCTTATGTGACCAAGTCTACATTGCCGTAGAAATGTATCATTAATGCTAGATTTCATACGTTTAGAAAGATTGTATATGTTATTGTTTGTTTGAACATCAAACTCATAAATACCTTTTCGAGGTTTAGCTTCAAAATAGAAAATATCGTTTAAATAAGTAGAAATAAAAATTCCATTAAAAACGTACTTAAAACCTTGATCAAACAATAAGGAAACTGAAATAATGTTTCTGGTTAAACCAGGTGCAAACAAACAGTTATTTAAGATAATTACAAGGCCAGAAGGGCATGAAAGATGAAATGTTCCAGCTACAAAAACTGGTACTCTCTTCCCATCACCAACGATGAGTTCCATGTCGCCTTGTTTCAGCTTCTTCCACTTTTCAGGCTCCTGCAATACATTAACGATGTGATAAGCACATCCAGTATCAAATACCCATGTGTTGCTAGAGACAGTAAAAAGTTCAATAACATAAATGGAAATACCTGAAGAGTTGCCTTCACCATTGGCTCTCTTCGATCTCAGCTTGGCTAGATATTCAGGGTAGTTACGCTTCCAGTGCCCCATCTTGTTGCATTCAAAGCACTAACGCTCCTCAGGAGGGGGTGGTTTGGGTTTTGCAACTTGCTTAACATTAACTTTCTTCTTGCCTTTGTTGTTATTAACTCTTCTCTTGGGTTTGGGCTTGGTAACACCACCAGATCTGACCATTAACACTTGATTAGTGTTGCTTTGAACATTCATCTCGGCTTTTTTTAACATGCCATGAATCTCAGGAACAGTCTTGACCCATCCGTTCATATTGAAATTCATTACGAACTGGTCATAGGAGCTAGGGAGAGAGTTCAAAATGATGTCTGCTGCCATTTCCTCCCACATGGGATAACCAAGTTTGTTCATTTGGTCGATGTAGCCTTTCATCTTAACCACATGAGCGCTGACAGAGGTGCCTTCTTGCATACGGCAGGCTATGAGCTTTTTCATAGTGTCGTAGCGCTCTTGGCGAGCTTATGTCTGAAACATGCCCTTAAGTTGCACTATCATGTCATATGCATCTATGTCTTCCATATTCTTCTGGAGATCGGAACACATAGTGTCTTGCATAAGGCAGGCTACCTCAATGGCATCCTCGTTATGCTTATCCCAGGCCCTACAAGCAGCGACCGTGTTATTCTCGGGCTCGTTAGGAACGGGGCCTTCTATGACATAGAGCTTTTTCGCCATCTTGAGAACTATTCTCAGATTTCGATGACAATCGATGAAGTTGGTGTTATTCAGCTTTTCGTTCTCAAGTAAAGACTTGAGAGAGAAGGAGGAGTGGGATTCTTTTTCAGTAGACATCTGTTAAACAAGAAAATAAATGTTAATTAGTATTTTAGATTTAATAAATTCTTATATTAATGACCCATGGCAAGAATAGAATAAGAATAGAGAATCTAGTTATATCAATTAGTAATGGCGGCTGTGGCACGCAACATTAGTAAGTGATTTAGGCAGACTGACAATAATTGCCAACTGTGGAAAAATGCACAATTCTCGAGTATGAGGCCGTTAAGACAACTCTTATCTATGCATTGATACGTTTAGCCTCATCTATGCCCACTTTTAGTCTCGATACAGCTAGGGCATGTATTAGAGAGAAAAGTAATAGTTGCCCTAGTAAAGGTACATATGGAAGGGCCGGATGTGTCAATGAAACCCTTGCACCTTGGAGGGATAGGTTACGCACCAAGTGCGGTGTTGTGGCTCCAAACACTGGTGTTTCTCGTTATGCCGCAAGTATTCCTTATAATAGGATGGCATAGACTAAAGATTTTAAATATGGGATTTAATTTTAGTATTTTACCGAATAAGGTCAAACACAATGAATGATAAATCATACGTGTGTTGTAAAAACCAGTTTTACTATATGTTAGATCGTGACAATGTGATGAACCCTTTCATCTCTCAGAATACTTAACTTAATTTTAAATACCCTATTAAAACTAAGTTTGCCGCGATTTAATTAACCAATTAAAAGTTAATAGTTTAAATGAACTATTAAGTTATGAGTGTTGGAAATTTAAAATTAGTTTAAATTGCAAAACTCTACCGGTTATTATTTATTTTAAAAACAAACTGTTTGTTTTAATATAAAAACGTCCACAAGTTGTAAAAAAAAAATTAGAACTTGTTATTAATCCGATTGTGAAAAATTGATATTTGGTCGGTATGTTATAACAACTAGGTTAGAAACCCTGTGTATTACACGAGTTGAATAAATGCAATGTTATATACTTGGTAATAAAAATTTACATATTACATATTTATGACATATTACAAAGTTTTTAATACAAATTTTAGAAACGTTTTTAAAAATGTTCTATAAAAAGAATTGTAGAACCAAAGACTGATGGCTACAAAATTCTCTAAGTACAAATGCTGCTGATCTCAGAGTTTGCTGCAGACCAACAAACTGCTGCGGACAAGCTTATCTGCTACGGATACTTGTTCTCCTGCTGAAGAACAAATCTGCTGCGGATAGCCTTATCTGCTGAAGACCAAAGTTGCTGTGGATAGGCTTCTCAGCAGCATCAACACTTGATGCTGCTGACAGGCAAATCATCAGCAGCTTTGGATGGTTACATCTTGCTGCTGATCAACATCTTTGTTGCTGACAGCCTTGTGCCTTGAAGACAAATCGTTGCAGTTGACTATCCATACCAAGCGTCACTGACAACTTTCTGCAAAAGCAACTGACACACTTAAAGCAGAAGGAACCGCAATGGCACAACCAATGACGGACAACAATGCTCTTCTCCAAGCATGCAAGTAATGATGCATAAAGAAGACGCTTCAATAAAGTTAACTAGTTTTAGACAAAACGTGTAATAGTTAGCTACATACAACAGATCAACGGTCTGTGTTAGATCTGATCCTTAGAATCAAAGGGGCTGTATTGATTCTAAGTGAGTATAAATAATCTGTAAACACTTCATTGTAAGAGTGTGTTTTATGTCTTTTGATTGAGTTTTTCAATTGTAATCGTTTATCTGCAAAAGCTTAATACAATAGTGTTCTTAAAAGTAAGTTGTTATTGTTTCCGCCAATTTCAACTAAGAACAGAACCATCTTGTAATTTCACGATCCTATAAGTGGTATCAGAGCTTTGGCTCAGATTAAACAAACTCACACTTATTTAATCACTTCTGGTTCTATTCTAAACTATCTCTCTTTCATCAAGTCACCAAGAACAAAGATGGCACAGAGCAACGGATTTGAAGACATCGGCAGCATCAACCGACCACCAAGATTGGTGTCTGGGGAAGACTACGACATGTGGAAAAATCGCATGGAAAGTTTTTTCTGCTATCAGGAGTACGGAATGTGGAAATCCATCAGGGATGGACCCTACACTCCCATGGTGGCATCTGCTGACTCTGGAGGACCATCAGTTCCAAAGGAGCCCTCCAAGTACTCAGAAGAGGATATAAAGAAGATGGAGATGGACTTCAAGGCACTAGGAGCTATCCAAATGTGCCTTCCAAATGAAGTTTTTCATAACTTCAGAAGTTACAAAACTGCTAAAGAGCTCTGGGAGGCCCTCGAGAAGATGTTTGCTGGATCTGAGGAAGTCAAAGAAAACAGAAGAGACATCCTTAAGCAGCAGTATGAAAATTTCGTCTGGAAGGAAGGTGAATCTCTAACTGTTTTATATAACAGATATACTTATCTTGTAGGTGAGTTGCAATGCTCAAAAGTGAAGTTGGAGAATGAAGATATTCTTAAGAAATTCATCAGATCTCTACCTAGTTGCTGGATACTCTACACAGTGTCCATCAAAAGAACTGAGAATCTGAAGACTCTTCAGATGACTGAGCTTTTTGGTATGCTCAAAACCTATGAATTAGAAATGATTCGGGCCAAGGAAAGGAGCTCAAGCTATCAAACAGCTTCAACATCCACCACCACCTCTTCTGCTTTTCCCTCTGAGCACTCAGGTCCTAGTACTAGCAACTACTATCCTCCCATAGTCACACATCCTCAAACTCCTACCTCTAAAACAAACACATCACCATTTCTTCTTGAAGCTCCTTCTCAAGCCTCAACCTCTGCTGCTTTTGTTTCTGAAAACTCAAGAAACATGTACTTTATCAAGGAGGATCTTGAGTGTTTCCATCCAGATGATCCAGAAGAAATGGATATACAGCACTCGTATGCCATGCTCTCTATAAGAGCAAAAAGGTTCTACTCTAGAACCGGAAGACCCATTCCAAGCAACAGCTCCAACACCAGAGTTGGCTTGGATAAAAGCAAATTGAGATGTTACAACTGTAACCAACTGGGTCATTTTGCTAGAGAATGCAAGGCACCTAGGGCAAACCCAGCTGATGATCGAACAAGACAAGCTCACCAAAGCCAACCTAGACAACAACAGCAACAAGCTACTCCTCCAGCTCAAACTATAGCTTGTGCAGCTGTTGGAACTTCTGACTTTGACTGGAGCTTTCAGTATGAAGATCTTCCTACCAACAACCAAGCTCTTATGGCAGATACAACTGAAATACCGCCTCAGGTATATGAACATCTATGTTCCCAAGCCTGTATTGATAAGGTTTTAGGCTACAGAAAGCATAATCAAAACCTCATAGATCAAAATGAAGAGTTTCATCAAATAAAATCTGAATTCAAAAAGGTCGAAAATAGTTACAAAGAAAAAATTAACTGCCTAAAGAAAGAGATTTCATCATTAAGACATGAACAAACCAATCTTGAAACTCAGATTGATGATCTACTGGCCAGATTAAAAGCTACCAGAGCAGAATTAGCAGAACAGAAAGTTCATGTCGACAAATATGAATTTGCATCTAAAAAGCTGCAAAGACTTTTGGATGCTCAAATTCATGAAAAGGTAAAAACTGGGCTGGGGTATCATGTTGAACAATATCAAGCCGTTGCACCTCCTGCTAACTACGTTGTCATCCATGAAACAAGCTTCAATCTTGCAAATCTTGATATGGCCAACATAAATCTTGATCCCTCTAAGGATGAACCTTTGGTGCAAGAATGCACTACCTCGTCAGAGTCTGAATCAACTTGCTCAGACTCCACTGAAACAAGTGAAGCTTCATCTCCTCATGCCCCTCAAGTTATTATGACTAAAGATGAAGTCCCCATTATCCATTTAACACCAGTACCAGTTCCTACACCATTCAAACAAATCAAAATTAGTAATCCTCAAGAAGGTAGGAAACTAAATATTGAAAAGGGCCAGTCCTCAACTTCAATCCAACCAAGGAAGGTGTTTGACATATGTCATGCGCCTGGAGAGAGGGTTCCATATGTTCAAAAGACATTGGAAGAAGCCACCTTTGAGCATAACAAAGCTCACCCCTGGAACTTCAAAGACTTGTTCAAAAGAAAGGACTATATGTACTTTCAAAGGGAAAAACTGGCGAAATCATGCTTAGTGTGTGGGAAATACAATCATACTGCCAGCACCTGCTTCTACTACCTTCAGCAGCAAAGAAACCTCAAGCAACATGCTTTTGAGAAGACAAAGAAGAACAAACAGGTAAGAAGGTTTGAAGCTAAGACAAGTCAATTCAGAACTCTCTTTCTTCACCAAGGTAGCAGTTGTCAAAACCTCTACAATCTTGCATCATCTGTGGTGAATCAGATCACTTTGCTGCAAATTGTAAGTTTAATCCTTTCAATCAGATTCTTCTTCCACCCCAAATTATACAAAAGCCTATTAGTAAGGTGAAGAAGGATAGGCATAAGTCTGTTCTTAAACCATCAGCAGCCAACAAAACTGTTGCTGATCGAGTAAAGCCCAAGTAACCAAAATGAAAGCCTTCAGCAGCAAAGTCTGGAGCTGCTCAAGTAAAACCATCAGCAGCAACAAAATCTGCTTCTGATCAGTCAAAGTCCTCAGATGCAGCTTCTGCTGCTGAAAAGGCAAAGAGAGCTGGAAAACCACCAACTCATCAATGGAAGGCAAAGAAACCACCAAACATCATCATTGGTTCAGTTGAATGCGTCTATCCTTTGTTGTAAATGTGTCTGTCCCTTATTGTAAATAAAAGTTATAAGTGAGCAGCATTTTTGTCCTTCAGCTGCTGACAGGTTTAATCCTCAGCAGCAAAAGATTTGCAGCTGACTGCTTTAAGTTATCAGCAGGAACAGGTTTCCTGTGGATTTCTTTAAGACTGTCAGCAGCAACATCCTTGCTGCGGATTATTAAATTCATCAGCAGCAGATAAGTTTACTGCTGACAGACTTAACATTCCGCATCCACAGCAATCAAGTTTGCTGCTGATTGGTAAATTTAAGTCCAAATTAACTTTTACCCGCTGTTAAAATTCACGTCAGTCTTTACCATGACTGCCTCGGTGAATTATAGCTGTAACAATAAAAGGTGAATTGGGTTGTACTGTACAAGTCATTTTGCTTTTTCCCTCTTCTGCCGTTATAAGAACGAATCAAATTTCTTTACCACCTCTTCACCTTCAATTTCACCCTAAACCCACATCACTTTCTCTCAAGTCCCCACCATATTCAAGCCCTTCATCTTTAAAACATTCAAAGCCTCCCATATTCTGACCTTCCCTCCAAATCAAACAACAATGGCAGACATCAATAACCCTGATGATAAGTTCTCCCCATACCACAACCTTACAACATATCTTACCAAAGGAAAGAAATCCGAAGGATTTGATGATATGATCGATTTCTTATGTTGATCAAAGATCTACTTTGCCCTCACCACCAACCCTACCATATATATCCCTCATATGGAGGATTCCTGGAGTACTGCAGTCTACTCTACCGAACAGGGGATTCCCCAAATCAAAGCCAAGGGAGACGGCAAAGATATCACCATCTTGGAAGCCACACTCAGAAAACATCTTAAGCTTCAAGATGAGGGAGCAGCCATCTCATACTCGAAGGACGAATACATGAGGACCTTTGTATCCATTGGATACACTGAAAATCAGACCGAGTATACGATCGAGAAGGCGCTGATGGGCCCTCCATGGAAGTATCTTTGTCACACTCTTCTCCAATGCATATCTCAGAAGAGGAGTGGATGGCATCAGGTGAGCTCCGCACTTGCCTCCCCTTCCATGGTATGGTCACTAACCAAGGCTTCAACTTTGCACACCTCATCTTTGAGGGTTTGAGATATAACCTTCAAGAGGGTGTAAAGCAGCAATTTTTTATGTACCCAAGATTCTTGCAGGAAGTTTTCAATTAAGAACCAAAAGAACTTTCAAAACCTGCAAGAATCTACATCATGTTGGGACATAAAAATAATATTTTTCAAAGCATGAGAACTGTTTCCAAAAGGTTCTCAGGGGTCAATGTTCCATTGTTATCTACAATGCTGAACATACAGAGTACCCCGGGTGACAGTTCAGCAATCCTAGCTGATACTGATCCCACACCCTCCACCCCACATCCTGAACAACAGTCTGCTTCTACCATTCGAACCCCTGTGCATACTACTAAGGATGCACAGGCACAAAAATTACCTACACCTCTTTTGGATGTTATTGTTCAACCGGAACACAGGGCCCCGGTTGCAATGACATATACTAGGAAAAGGGGCAAGAGAACTCCTTCTTCTCTTGCCTCCAAGGCCCAAACCCAACCTAACAGCCCTCACTCAGAATCACAACATTCTGGTGAGAATATCATAAGGGACAACCACATTATTAGGGAGACTCCTTTGGATGTCTCTCTATTAGGATCAGGATCACTTCCCGGATCCATAGAACAGCCCCCTGAGCCTTTCCTTTCTCTTCTGAACTTAAGTGTTGAGGAACCTGATCAAGATGATGTACCTTCTCCAACTACCACTATCTCGGAGGTACTGATTGATCTTGCTTCCAACACACCCATCCCAAGTTCTTCTACCCTGAAGGTCCACTCTAGGAGTTATGACATAATGGATGTGGAAGAGGCTGTCACTATTGCTGGTCCATCAAATAACCAGGAGGACAGTGACAACATTGCTAAGACCTCAACCATGGCAACTCACAGTGAGGATGCTTCCTTGGAAACTCCCCTCACTGAGAGGAATCCCAGGTGCCAAGAAACCATGGGTGATTTGGATGAAGAGGCTAGGCCTAGGGCCCTATCTGGATCCAAGGATTCCACAACTGTGGATGAGGACAGACTGAAACTTCATAACTTGGTATTGACGGCCAGGGTGGCTATGCTAGAGGCTGAAGTGTCCAAACTAAGACACCAAGTTTCTATGCATGAAGCCCATCAATGCCCAACTGAACCTTCTCCCTCTCTTGTATCAGTGGGCACCCAAACTGATGCTTATTTGTCCACTGATGCAACCAAAAAGGGGGAGATGGTCCTAATAGAGGAAGACTCAGACAGTCTTGATGACTGGATTCAAGAGCAGGCTGTATTTCAAAGCACACTTTTCAAGCCAGCTTTTGTACAGGTTCATGACTTGCTAGCTTCAGATAACGAAGAAGAAGAGACATCTGAAGACTGGAAGTTAGTTGTCAGGGTTGTTGATGAGATGATGAATGATGCTGAAGAGACAGAACAAACATATACATCTTTCAGCATCATCCCTGAAGCAGCAGCCATCATAAGTCACTCCACTTCCCCCCAATTTCCACTGACTTCAACACAGCTAGAGTTTGATACAATACTAGCTTGGGGGTATGATGGAAAATCTGAGAGGTTCTGGATTGGTTGGGAGTTTAGCGGAGTAGAAGAGCTAAACTGGGACTTTCTCAACATCATCCAAGTCCTTCACCTATACCATCTACAATGCATCAACAACTCAACGGACCTCTCAGCAGAACTTGCCATCGACAGGTTCTATGACTTGATGGAGGATAATCTACCCAACTTTCAAAGACAAATACAAGCAGCAAAAAGGGTAGCCTATCTGAATCTTCAACAGTAGCAGAAAGAAGACTGATTCCTAGAAAACTTGAAATAATAAGGAGCAGTCTTCTCACTGAAGAAGAGGTTCTGTGCTTAAGAAGATTTCTGTACAACTCCATTGTCAAGGACTTAGATGTGCTGGGATGGGTAAGCACTAAGTCTCTTGACCACACCTTTCTGCTAAGAAACGGCTCATCTCTCACCATCAACACCAGGAACATCCTGCTACTGCCTACAGACTTTCTTTACAAGATCTTTCAACTTAGAGCAAATATCTGTAATGTCAACTCCCTCGAAAGCCAGGCAATGATGGCTACTGTCAGAGCACATCTTGAACAAGAAGGAAGGATTGCTAAAGCGGTATATGTGTCAAATTCTGACACTGATTCTGACTCAGCTTCCACTCGAGTAGACATCTTTGCTGCTGCTTATGAATCAAGATCCACTGTCAAAGAAATGCTGATAGAACTTACAAGTCCTGAGTGCAAAACAGATGAAGCTAATGGCCTTCCCTTATCAACCTCTCAAATTGCCAATGAAACTGAGGCTGAGATTCCCACAGCGGCACAATCATCTGCTGTTGTGATCAGTGAAGCCGAAGCAGAGGCATCCAACAAAGAAAAGGGAAAGGGAATTATAACCGAAGAAGACGAAGAGAGGTTGCAAAGAGAAAAGAAAGAGAAAGAGAAAGAAGAAAGAAGAAGAAGAGGAGAAGAAGAGGAGATGGCTGAAACAAAGAAAGCTCAAGATAGACTCACAACCATTCTCCTCAGAGAACAACAATCCAAATGTATGCAAAACAGTTGGATGAGCTCAAAGTAAAGATTCCTGCAGTTTATCAGATTGAAGAAGATGAAGCTCTTGCTCTTCAACTGCAGGAACAATTTGACAAGAAAGAAGAAGAATTAGAGAAGAAGAAGGAAGAGGCTAAGTTCAGAATAACTGATTCTGAACTAGCCAAAGAAATGAGAGAGGAGTGGGTAAAGGCTCTAGTTTCTCAAGGTGAGGATGCAGACTACCTTGAGAAACTGTCAAATAAAGAAATCTACAGAGCCTTCATGGGTCAGCAAGGTCAATTGACAAAGAAGAAAAAGGCTGAAGAAGAAGAAAAAGCCAAACAAAAGTCCAAAAAGACCATTGCTTTTAATAAGCGGACCCATGAAGAAAGGAAGGTCATGATTGACTTCTTTAAGGCTAGAGGAGAGAGTGGAAAGAGGCTAGGTCCCATGAATTTCATGAACCTGCAAGCCCTCTATTTTAAAGTCAAGAAGGATGAGGAAGAAAGATTGGAGAAGAAAGGCTTCAAGAAAAGGGTAAACATTCAAGAAGAAGAAAGGAAATCAAAGAAACCCAACACTTCCTCAATCCAACAACCTTCCACTCTCCTTCCTAGACCTCTCTCCTCTCCTCCCTCGAAGTCCAAATCCACACACCCAACTCCTACTCATCAACAACCTCCCAAAAAGAAAAAATAAACCCACTTCCAAACCTGAAGACTCAAGAGAAATAATCAGATGGTTATACAGCCCTGAAGACCAATGGTTTGAAGTGTTCAGGGGGAGGACAGAAGCTAAAAGATCAATCTATACTTTTGTTGATGAGGTACTACAGCTTCCAGATTCTGATCTAAGAAGAATGATGGAGCTGGGTGAATCCTCTGAGCCTAAGAATGAAGGTGGGAGACATCTTTTGCTGGCAATCAGACATTACTTCAACCCCAGCAAAGATGAAATCATTGATGCCAAACCTCCTCAATCCCACACTCCATTCATTAGATGGTCCTACAATGCTGAGAAGAATGAATTCACTCTGACAGATGTTAAAGGACAGAAGATGAGGTGTTCAAGCAAAGTTATCTTTAAAATGGCAAGCAAAGACATCAAGACTATATTTGAGCTTCCTCTTAACAATCTCAGCATGGACCAGAGAGGATATGAGGTTGAAAGAATAGTCAGAAATATGCAAAAGCTTTAGCAACAAAGGTAGTAAGAGAATTTTGGTAGCATCAGTCTAGGGGGAGTTTGTAGAACCAAAGACTGATGGCTACAAAATTCTCTAAGTACAAATGCTGCTGATCTCAGAGTTTGCTGCTGACCAACAAACTGTTGCGGACAAGCTTATCTGCTGCGAATACTTGTTCTCCTGCTGAAGAACAAATCTGCTGCGGATAGCCTTATCTGCTGAAGACCAAAGTTGCTGTGGATAGGCTTCTCAGCAGCATCAACACTTGATGCTAATGATAGGCAAATCCTCAGCAGCTTTGAATGGTTACATCTTGCTGCTGATCAACATCTTTGTTGCTGACAGCCTTATGCCTTGAAGACAAATCGTTGCAGCTGACTATCCATACCAAGCGTCACTGAAAACTTTCTGCAAAAGCAACTGACACACTTAAAGCAGAAGGAACCGCAATGACACAACCAATGACGGACAACAATACTCTTCTCCAAGCATGCAAGTAATGATGCATAAAGAAGACGCTTCAATAAAGTTAACTAGCTTTAGACAAAACGTGTAATAGTTAGCTACATACAACAGATCAACGGTCTGTGTTAGATCTGATCCTTAGAATCAAGGGGCTGTCTTGATTCTAAGTGAGTATAAATAATCTGTAAACACTTCATTGTAAGAGTGTGTTTTATGTCTTTTGATTGAGTTTTTCAATTGTAATCGTTTATCTGCAAAAGCTTAATACAACAGAGTTCTTAAAAGTATTCTTTCTGCATACTCGATTACACTTGTGTAGTTGTTATTGTTTCCGCCAATTTCAACTAATAACAGAACAATCTTGTAATTTCACGATCCTACAAGAATGAACGAAATATTCAATTTCTAAAAATATTTTATAAAAAAACCTATTTTTTTAAATAAAAAATGTTTTATAAAAAAATTATAGAAATCATTATTATTTAATAAGAGAGAAAAGCGAGAAACAAAAAATTATAAAAAAACAATTAAAGAAAATGTTGTATAATTAATAGGAGAGAGAGGCGGGAAAAAAAGAATGAGGATACATAAGAGAGTGACAAGTGTCCTCTAAAACCTTTATTTATTATATAGTATAGATTATAAGATTAAAAGCAACCACAATAGCAAACACAAAAATATGTAAATCATATGACCAAGGAAAATTTGTTTGATCTTGCTAGAGTCTTATAGCAAGACCAAACTAGGTCACGGGGTCACAACACACAAACAACCACAATAATGGACTTCGTGCATGCGTCTAGCTATTCCGTGTGACTCCCACTAAATCCAAGATCCTGTCGCCGTCTTCAGTTTTGTCTTCTAGTATTTATTTTTACAATATTTATACAGAATAAAAAAAACCCTAAGCTATTACAACTTTGAGCCATTAAAGTGGGCTAAAACATAAAAGCTAACCTATTACTACTTTGAGCCATCAAATGGGCTAAAACTGTCACACCCCCGCCAAGGCGGAAACACAAGGGGGCGACGAAATTGAATCATTACACATGATCAAAAGAAATTTACTATTAAAACCAAATAGTTATTACATTAGTATTTCAGAACAAATAAATCAAATAAAACAAACAGAACAACTAATTCTTCTTTTTGTTAATTCTAGCTAAGTCCACTAAAGCATAGTCCTTGATCCTATCATGAGCTTGTCAACATCCTAGTTAGCTTCACCTGAAAAACATGCTAAAATAGGTCAACTAAAAAGTTGATGAGAACATAGGTTTAGATATATAGATATTAAGTAATAGATAACAAGATGCAAATCATAAACAAGTTTCAAATTCCAAGTAATTAAACTTTTATACATGAGTTTACAACCAACCCTAGTGATCGATCCCGTCCAACACCTTGTCAGGGTGTTAGACTATAGTATAAGTGTCAAGAATGCAGTTTCTGAACACCTAGCTCCTTCCAAGTTGATTAGAATCCACAACTTGAAGGATGCTCATAATTGATTAGCATGCATCAACCCGAGGACCGGATGGGCTAATCAGGCCAATAGATCTATTTACGTACTCCCGTGGCTTCCCCGAAGTTAATGGTTGTGTAAGTTTTAGAAAATAAGAGAGACTTTGTAATAAAAGTGACATAGAATAGCAACATGTATAAACGAGTTTAGTTTTACTAGAATTAGAAAGTATGTTACTGACTAAAAAAGAATAGTTTTGACTCTAGAACTTGATATCAGTTTTGATATATAAGCATGTTTTCCACCCCAAAACAGAAAAATAAAAGAGAGGCTATGAACTCACCTTGCAGCAGGTAGGATTGATCTTGATTGCTGAAGTAACTTGGTTTAGGAGATGCCTTAAGAATTCCCTAAATAAGTTCGAGTTTGAGTTAGTTTACAGAATTGTGGAAAGATGAGGGGTTGTTTTGTAAATAGAGAAAAGTGGTTGTCGCATACTAGAGTGGTTATCGTACAAGAGTAGTACCTCCAACAACAAAGTTCCCAAGAAAGAGTTGGCCGGATCAATACCCGTCTTTCCTAGCCAGAACCTTACTGTTTGCCAGATAACTACATACCAGTTTGAAAGTTACTCTATTCGTATAGTTTAACCGAGTTTAGGGTGTGTCTCGTAAGTTTGGAAAAATATAAGGAATAAAATGAAAATGTGCATTTAATAAGGATTGAAATAGATAAATAGAATACTAGAGGGTTTTATTAGAAATTAAAGAGTTAAAATATAAACATAATTCTAAAAGTAAAAATTAATTTAGAAATATATAGTTTGTAAATAAAACGTTTGAACAAGTTTTAAAGGGTTTATAAAATATATTTTATATTTATTGCGTTTTAAAGAAGTTGAAATCTTTTAAAACAACACTATATACTTTTCCATTTAAATAACGTTATTAATTTTAAACATAACTTTACATTTTTAAATGAATACATGACTCCTTACGAATATTTTATAAAAAAAATGTTACATAATTACCTTATGTTATTTAAATGATGCATACATTTTATTTTTACTAAAATCAATAAAATGTTTTACTCTTTATTCGTTTAAAAATAGTTTTAAAATAAATACAATGATTTATTAAAATTTAATTAATAAGGATTATAATACTAAATATATAAGTATTTATATAATTGTGTTTGTGAATGCAAAAAGAACCAAAACATAAAAATAAAAAATAAAAAATGTGGTCAATGGGTTTCGAACCTATGACCTTTGGTGTGTTGTGAAGAAGGCTTAAACCACTGGACCAAATGCACGATGTGTTTAAAATATGAAAAAAAAATAGTTAAACTAATTTTCCAAGCAACATCTTCCTTATTTTCATAACCCAGATCGTGACTCAAACTTTAACCCTAAAAATCGATTTTGAACTAAAAACAATTCGAAGGAGAATGTGATTAGAGGGTAAACGAGTACCTGGAGTTGAAATCCACATGGATTAGAGCGAATTCGTCAAATATTTGCGTCGGGAGGGATGTGCTTGGGTCGCTCGGAACATGAGAAGGAAAAAGGATGAATTTTTTTTGGTAAAAATCGACTAGGAATTGATGTGGTATTTATAGGTTGTTTAGCTCCATGACAAGCGCGTTAACAGTTGTGATAAGAACGAATTTCGTGGGATTTTGAAGCTTGGATTATCATGGACGCATCTTCTAATCAGGTTTTCAAAATTTGAAGTTGATAACGGTTTTTTCACGAATTCCTTGTTTCCTTGATAACGGTTTTTTCACGAATTCCTTATTTCCTTCGATCTATACAGCTTTGAACGAGTTTAGGAAGGATTGGATGCGATTTTGACTTTTAGAAAGTCAAAATTGGTTTTAGTTCCTTCCAGGGTTCAAAATAAGAAGAGGGGGTTCAAATGTTTTGAGAGGGTTCAAACACAAAAAAAGAGGGTTCAAAGCCTTTTAAATTAAAAGTTCTCTTTCGATAAATAATCCTTTAATTTAATTAAACATTTAAATTTTATAACTTTTAAAATTTTTATAAATATAACTAACCATTTTAATAATTTCTATTTTCGTTTAAAAAATATTAATGTAATTACTTATTAGGAATTGAAATTTAATTGATATATTAAATAAAATGAGGCAACGAGATTCGTATATTAAGTCGAAGTAAGATTACACGAAACAAAAATCATACAATTTTTAGAGATGTCACAGTCTCCCCTATTTAGAAGAATTTCGTCCCGAAATTCGACTAGTAGAGTTAGTGCTTGCATAAAAAAGGTGTGGGTTCGTTATCTGTTATCTAGGCTAGTTCTTGGTCCAGCTTCTGGTCTCACTTCCAATGCACCATTAGTGTTTATATATAGGGTATACCGCAGCTAACCCACCACACCTCCGGCACTTCGAAAGCGTACCGGTCACCGACCAAAACTAATCACTAACTGGGCTAATGTTGAGTGGCATAAATTTAGTTTAGGAATTTGTCAAGGGTATGGGTACTAGCTACACAACAGAATTTCATCACACACCAATGCACTTGTAAATTCACGATTACATTCCGGACCGCAATCGTCAATTTACCTTACACGGATGTGCTATGTTTTTCCATTATGCATCTATGAAGTGATAATAGTTATGTAAGCGAAAGTTGTTGATGTCATAGAATAGTCATGGACATGCAATAGAAATTGATAGATCATATACGTTGAAATGCAATCGAATTTAATAGAGCATATTAGTTTGAGATCCAAGTAAACATTAAAACAATTAAGATTCAAGCAATTGAAATTTCCAATCAAGATTACAAGATAGAAACCAAATAAGTAAACATAGAATTCAAGATAACCAAAGTAATAAACAGGAATAAATAGAAGATCAGAGTAACCACAGCCTCCCCTAGTTAAGTGGATTTCATCCCGAATAATTAACTAGTGGAGTCTGTGTTATCCTGGATAGCTAGATCTTGATGGGCTTCAGTTGTTCCAATGACAAAAGCTCGTCCATTAGTAGCTGGAGTGTTATTGTCACGGTTCAGTCTTGTACAACGGTTCCTGAGGTGATCCAGACCACCACACTCATAGCAAGCCCTAGCAGTATTGATCCCAGGGGCTGTGGTTGTGGCAGGAGATTCCTTGCAGTACCGGTTTGTGTGGCCAAGCTTGTTGCAGTTGTTGCACTTGAGACATTCACCCTAGTGGTGAAATGGGCATCTGGGGCACATGAGATGTGATCCTGTGTATCCATTCTTAGCATGGGCCACTTGGTTAACATGTGTAGCCATTACGAAATTCTCAACTGTCTTTTGTTTCTTGGCAGACCTCTGGCTGTAGTCTTCTTCGGGTTTCTTTGATCCTTTCCTCATCGGTACTCCTGTCTTAACCAAGTCATTGGTCAAAGAGGCAGACAGAAGGATTGTAGCTTCAAGAGTAGTGGGAGAAGCTGACATAGTGTGGCCTCTGACTTAAGGGACTTACCCTCCAATGTAGCGGTCAATCATCCGGCTAAGAGATGTCACCATGTGTGGAACAAGGGTGCAAAGCTCATGGAACCGGGTAGTATATTCCATATGCTCACCTCTATCCATAGCATGGTTCCAAAATTCGATTTCTAGTTTCTGGAGTTCGCTCTTTCGGCATAACTCAATGATTAGCAGCTCTTTGAAATCATTCCAGGGCATAGCCAGAGCAGGCTCCCTTCCTCTGGTTCTCACCTGGGCATTCCACCAAGTAAGAGCTCTCTTTTGGAAAGAACTAGAAGCATACTTGACTTTCAAGTTCTCAGGGCAGTCACACATGTTCAAGGTGGACTCCATCTTTTCGAACCACTGTAGCAGACCAGTGGCACCTTCACTACCGAAGAACTCAATAGGTTTGTAAGCTAGAAAAGTCTTGTAGGAGGCATTGTTGATGTTGCCACCTGTAGTCCCAGCATTGCGGAGTGCTTCACTCACTTGAGTGACCATACTGGGTAAGTCATTAGCAAGTTGGTTGGTGATGATGGTAGCAATTTCATTGACCTGGGTGGTATCACGTCGAGGAGGCATTCTAGCAAGATCAAAATGAATGGCAAGATTAGATATGACAAGATTAAATGATAGATAGAATTTTAAGGCAACCAAAGATAGAATTTCATTCATAACTAAATAGTTTCAAATTACAAATGAGGAAAGATAGATACATAGTTTCTAGAACTTGAACTTAAATGGAAAAAATGACTAATCAAAACTCCGGGTCCATATGATTGATGCTAGGAAGATGTGTTTTATCCTATAAGCGATACTCACACCGAAGATTCCTAGGAAGATGCGACGGGTCCCTAGTTAGGGATTTATACACCACCTCTTTTCTAGACAGAATCTTTAGTGTACAAGTATCCACTCTTTCAGATTACACATTTTCCTATTAACTATCAATAGGGCCCTTGGTTTTGACAGGAGTGATTACGGAATTGTCTCGGCACCGTTGCTTAGTCGTCGTATCTCCAAAAGTGGATCAGTTGCAAATGGGTCGGGTCCAACTCTGCTTTCTGCACTGCTACTCTCTCAATGGTGTAGGGTTAGTTGGTCGTACCATGACTTCGTTCTTCGGGCTATAAAGATTCTCCGTGTCAGACTGTAATTCTGGATCATCTGGTTCCGTGTGTAGTTCGTCAAGATAAGCGTGTTGTTTTCGAGGAAGAGGAATAAGAAGGCACATAATGGTTAGAGAAACAGTTAAACAAATAGAGTATATAGTTTCCTAATGTGACAACTGCGGTTTTTAAGGTCCTTACCGTTTCTCGACTTTTTATACGTTATATTTTTAAAAATTATGATTTTATATATTTTAAGTGTTTCTAGGAATTCTAGGAATACTACCTTATACAAACAATAAGGTCCGAACTAGAAAACCCGGATAAGGTTATTGCTTACGCATCCCGACAATTGAAAGTGCACGAAAAGAATTACACAACTCATGACCTAGAGTTGGGTGCTGTTGTCTTTGCACTCAAAATTTGGAGGCACTATCTTTATGGCACCAAATGCACTATTTTTACCGACCACAAAAGCCTTCAACATATATTTGATCAAAAGATGTTAAATATGAGACAAAGGCGATGGATTGAGCTTCTGAATGACTATGACTGTGAGATCCGTTATCACCCTGGGAAAGCAAATGTGGTGGCAGATGCTTTGAGTAGAAAGGAAAGAATAAAACCTATTCGAGTTCGTGCTTTGGGGATGACAATCCAAACGAGTTTGAAAGCTCAAATTATCGAGGCACAAAAGGAAACACTACAGAGAAATAACTTGAAAGATGAACTTTTATGTGGTGCTGAGAGAAAATTTGAACAGAAAACTGATGAGTTGATTTATTGTTTGGATCGAATGTGGATTCCGGATTCCCATAACTTGAGGGAATTGATTTTTAATGAAGCTCACAAGTCGAGGTATTCTGTACATCCTGGAGCCGACAAGATGTACAAAGACTTGAAAGAATTTTATTGGTGGACCGGAATGAAGAAAGATATTACAAGTTATGTTGGGAGATGCTTGACATGTTCTAAGGTCAAGGTGGAATACCATAAACTGTCGGGACTTTTGCATCAACCCGACATCCCTCAGTGGAAATGGGAGCAGATTGCTATGGATTTTGTCACCAAATTACCCCGAACTTGCAGCGGTTATGATTCAATTTGGGTCATTGTTGACCGGTTGACAAAATCTGCTCACTTTATTCCCATCCGAGAGGATTATAAGATGGAAAAGTTAGCCTGTTTGTACATTGGTGAGAACGTTTCTAGGCATGGAGTGCCCGTTTCCATCATTTCAGATAGGGATAGTCGTTTTACTTCCCGATTTTGGCGGACACTACAACTAGCTTTGGGAACGCGCTTGGATATGAGCACGGCTTATCATCCTCAGACTGACGGTCAAAGTGAGCGGACGATTCAGACCATGGAGGATATGTTAAGGGCATGTGTAATAGATTTTGGTTGTAATTGGGATACACATCTACCGTTAATCGAATTTTCTTATAATAATAGTTATCACGCTATCCTCAGATATGCACCGTTTGAAGCTTTGTATGGACGTAAGTGTCGATCACCACTTTGTTGGGCCGAAGTTGGTGACAATCTTTTGACGGGCCCTGAAATAATCCAGGAAACTACAGACAAGATTTTTAAGATCCGTGATAGACTAAGAGCCGCGCGGGACAGACAGAAAAGCTATGCCAACAATCGAAGAAAGCCCTTGGAATTTCAAATTGGTGACAATGTACTTTTAAAAGTTTCACCTTGGAAGGGCGTTATTCGGTTCGGAAAGAGGAGTAAACTCAATCCGAGGTATATTGGGCCGTATGAAATTGTGGATAGAATCGGCCTCGTGGCGTACAAATTGAAATTGCCTTAGGAACTTAGTGGTATACACGATATTTTTCATGTATCAAACCTCAAAAAGTGTTTAGCTGACGCGTCCTTAGTGATACCACCCGAGGAAGTCTGTATTGACAAGAAGCTTCATTTTATCGAGGAACCGGTTGAGATTTTGGATCGCGAGATCAAGGCGCTTAAGCACAGTCGTATCCCTATTGTGAAGGTCCGTTGGAACTCGAAGCGTGGACCCGAATTCACATGGGAACGCGAGGACCAAATGAAGCAAAAATATCCTCATCTCTTTGAAAAGGAAGCGGTTACTACTGTCACCAGTTGAATTTCGGGACGAAATTCCTTTCAACTGGGGGATAATGTGACAACTGCGGTTTTTCAGGTCCTTACCGTTTCTCGACTTTTTATATGTTATATTTTTAAAAATTATGATTTTATATATTTTAAGTGTTTCTAGGAATTCTAGGAATACTACCTTAGACAAACACTAAGGTCCGAACTAGAAAACCCGATTAAGTGCATACACTGCGTATACTGCGAACGTGTTAAATAAACGGTAAAAATTAAATTCTTGAAAATAATTTTTATATTTATATTTTGGTTAAGAATAATGTTTTATAATATTTTATGTGCTAAATTTGTGAAACCCGGTGTTTATCCGGTAGGGTTAGTTGGTCGTACCATGACTTCGTTCTTCGGGCTATAAAGATTCTCCGTGTCAGACTGTAATTCTGGATCATCTGGTTCCGTGTGTAGTTCGTCAAGATAAGCGTGTTGTTTTCGAGGAAGAGGAATAAGAAGGCACATAATGGTTAGAGAAACAGTTAAACAAATAGAGTATATAGTTTCCTAATGTGACAACTGCGGTTTTTAAGGTCCTTACCGTTTCTCGACTTTTTATACGTTATATTTTTAAAAATTATGATTTTATATATTTTAAGTGTTTCTAGGAATTCTAGGAATACTACCTTAGACAAACAATAAGGTCCGAACTAGAAAACCCGGATAAGGTTATTGCTTACGCATCCCGACAATTGAAAGTGCACGAAAAGAATTACACAACTCATGACCTAGAGTTGGGTGCTGTTGTCTTTGCACTCAAAATTTGGAGGCACTATCTTTATGGCACCAAATGCACTATTTTTACCGACCACAAAAGCCTTCAACATATATTTGATCAAAAGATGTTAAATATGAGACAAAGGCGATGGATTGAGCTTCTGAATGACTATGACTGTGAGATCCGTTATCACCCTGGGAAAGCAAATGTGGTGGCAGATGCTTTGAGTAGAAAGGAAAGAATAAAACCTATTCGAGTTCGTGCTTTGGGGATGACAATCCAAACGAGTTTGAAAGCTCAAATTATCGAGGCACAAAAGGAAACACTACAGAGAAATAACTTGAAAGACGAACTTTTATGTGGTGCTGAGAGAAAATTTGAACAGAAAACTGATGAGTTGATTTATTGTTTGGATCGAATGTGGATTCCGGATTCCCATAACTTGAGGGAATTGATTTTTAATGAAGCTCACAAGTCGAGGTATTCTGTACATCCTGGAGCCGACAAGATGTACAAAGACTTGAAAGAATTTTATTGGTGGACCGGAATGAAGAAAGATATTACAAGTTATGTTGGGAGATGCTTGACATGTTCTAAGGTCAAGGTGGAATACCATAAACTGTCGGGACTTTTGCAGCAACCCGACATCCCTCAGTGGAAATGGGAGCAGATTGCTATGGATTTTGTCACCAAATTACCCCGAACTTGCAGCGGTTATGATTCAATTTGGGTCATTGTTGACCGGTTGACAAAATCTGCTCACTTTATTCCCATCCGAGAGGATTATAAGATGGAAAAGTTAGCCTGTTTGTACATTGGTGAGAACGTTTCTAGGCATGGAGTGCCCGTTTCCATCATTTCAGATAGGGATAGTCGTTTTACTTCCCGATTTTGGCGGACACTACAACTAGCTTTGGGAACGCGCTTGGATATGAGCACGGCTTATCATCCTCAGACTGACGGTCAAAGTGAGCGGACGATTCAGACCATGGAGGATATGTTAAGGGCATGTGTAATAGATTTTGGTTGTAATTGGGATACACATCTACCGTTAATCGAATTTTCTTATAATAATAGTTATCACGCTATCCTCAGATATGCACCGTTTGAAGCTTTGTATGGACGTAAGTGTCGATCACCACTTTGTTGGGCCGAAGTTGGTGACAATCTTTTGACGGGCCCTGAAATAATCCAGGAAACTACAGACAAGATTTTTAAGATCCGTGATAGACTAAGAGCCGCGCGGGACAGACAGAAAAGCTATGCCAACAATCGAAGAAAGCCCTTGGAATTTCAAATTGGTGACAATGTACTTTTAAAAGTTTCACCTTGGAAGGGCGTTATTCGGTTCGGAAAGAGGAGTAAACTCAATCCGAGGTATATTGGGCCGTATGAAATTGTGGATAGAATCGGCCTCGTGGCGTACAAATTGAAATTGCCTTAGGAACTTAGTGGTATACACGATATTTTTCATGTATCAAACCTCAAAAAGTGTTTAGCTGACGCGTCCTTAGTGATACCACCCGAGGAAGTCTGTATTGACAAGAAGCTTCATTTTATCGAGGAACCGGTTGAGATTTTGGATCGCGAGATCAAGGCGCTTAAGCACAGTCGTATCCCTATTGTGAAGGTCCGTTGGAACTCGAAGCGTGGACCCGAATTCACATGGGAACGCGAGGACCAAATGAAGCAAAAATATCCTCATCTCTTTGAAAAGGAAGCGGTTACTACTGTCACCAGTTGAATTTCGGGACGAAATTCCTTTCAACTGGGGGATAATGTGACAACTGCGGTTTTTCAGGTCCTTACCGTTTCTCGACTTTTTATATGTTATATTTTTAAAAATTATGATTTTATATATTTTAAGTGTTTCTAGGAATTCTAGGAATACTACCTTAGACAAACACTAAGGTCCGAACTAGAAAACCCGATTAAGTGCATACACTGCGTATACTGCGAACGTGTTAAATAAACGGTAAAAATTAAATTCTTGAAAATAATTTTTATATTTATATTTTGGTTAAGAATAATGTTTTATAATATTTTATGTGCTAAATTTGTGAAACCCGGTGTTTATCCGGTATAACTTTTTAAAAAATTTTGAGTTTTAATGTTTTAAAAATTTCTAAAATTTATTATTTTGGATACTAGAATTTTATGTTTGGATAAAAATATTTATTAGAGTGTTTAGGGGTGTAATTTTTATAAAAAATGAGTATTTTTTTATACATTTGGTCTTTTAAACCACTACATCACACTTCCATTATAAATACCCAACCCCCCACCCTTTCACCTCTTCCTCTCTCTCTCTCTCTCTCTCTCTCTCTCTCTCTCTCTCTCTCTCTCTCTCTCTTTGCCATACACAACACACACACACACACACATTTTCTTATTTTCAATTTCAATCTCATGAATCCATCCATGCAACCTTGATCATTGGATCTTTGTTGTTTATGAGCATGTTATTAGTGATTAGAAGGTATTTTAACATGTTTTTAACCTTTGATTTTCTGTTTTTGATCTTGTATGTGTTCTCAAGAACACACACACTACACATACTCATTTTGATTTTCAAGTTTTGTTGTTTTTAAGAGTTTTTAGCTTGAATCTTGTGGTTTTAACAAGGATTTGTGGATAAAAACTAGTTGTAATCATCCACAATGAGTTATCTAGTGAAAAGCTTGCAAGATTTAATGATCAAAGTGTATGAACACTTGAGTGTTCATATTTGCATTTTCTTGAATTAAAAGAGCATTTTGTTGATTTTTGAGTTTTTGATCTTGGAATTGAACCACATTGTGATTGTAGGTTATAAATCAAGGAAAACTCAGTAGCTTAGCATCTAATTTCATCATCATTTATTGAATTTGGAAGGTATAATCCTTGATTAAACTTGTTATTTGTTGAATGTTCAAGAACAAGCATGTTCTTGATGAATTTTTAAACAGCACCCAAAAGTGGTTTTAGTCAGTAGAATATGTTTTAAAATGAGTATCTGGAAAATTTGGTTATCTAACTCTTTATAGATTATTTATTAAAATTCACACAAGTTTAATACATAGAAATTTGGGAAAAATACTTCTGAGTATTGAAAAATTCTGGAAATTGGAAAGTGATAGTTATATGACAAACTAAGACTCCTGTCCAAATTTTATGAAAATTGGAGTTGTTTAAGTATACGTTTAGTATTTATAAAGTTTAAACAGATGATTTAGGGTTTGTATACTTCTGGATAAAATCAGGACTTGAAAATTGGTATGAGATCTTATATTAGCTTAAAACTAATATGGTAAAAATTTGGTAAGGTTTTGATGTGTTTAAATAGTTTTCCCGAATTTGTAAACTTTTAATAATATTAAATTCATATTAAATAATATGGATATTGAAAAAATATGAAAATTTGTCAGACATTTTTATTTATATATTTGATCAATTGGTATAAATATGAAGCAGTAAATTTATGTCTAAGTATGGTTTTGAAATTATGGTCCATTTAAATTTTATAAAAGTTATTAATTTTGGAAAAGTTTTATATAAAATTTATTTTATAAAAATGCTAAGTGATTTTGGACAGAAGTATAACCCCATTTAAAACATAAAATTTGACTTTTAAATTGGGTGCTAATATCACACTAAAACCCTAATTTCGGACGAATCTGATTTTCAAACCGTAAACCGGACTTTACGCGCGTAATCGCGTTTTTGATCATACGAAACCGTGACATGAGATTTTATCAAATGTTATTTTTTTAACTACTGATGTTATTTATTAAAAATCTAAAACTTAAAGCTTTAAGATTTTTAATTCATATAAAAGCCGGTTTTACAATTCTTAACGGTTCGTACGCACGTGCACGGGTTTTGGCTATACAATTGACTGCATAGCCACTTTTGACTTTTGTTGACTTATCCACACATATTAGGTTTCTTAAATACATTTTTGTGTCTACTTATTAGTAGGACTCGGTTAGGATACCACCATTGGCTGTTTCACTGTTTTACCGCACTTTTTCGCGTTTCACTCTCAGGTGAGTTTTCACGGCCCCATTTACTTACTGTTTTACTATTTTTGGGGGAAAGCTGTTTCATTTTTTTATTTAGTCACATGTTATATGATACATTGATTACATGAGTTATTTTTATATTTATGCATTAAAGTCCCCAATTGTTTTTGTTATAATCAATTAGCTGAGCGTAACCGTTGGAAATTTTGAGTAGTACTACTTGGGTTGGCACTCCCGCTCATGGTTTGGTCGCGCTAACCAGACTTGTAAGGTCACGTGGGCACAAAGTTAGCCAATTATATTTTTTAGACGGTTGTTGGCATAAGACTTTCGTATGGGGTACTTTATTTTTATTTTGTCTAGGCTTTGATTACGGCTCATGGTAATATGTTGTCTAATACATGTGTACTAACTTTGGATTTTTATAAACTTTTATAGAGTCGTAAAACCTACGATACTCACCAACTATTTATATAGTTGACCCATTTTTTAAACATGCTTTCAGGTAAACAGAAATGAAGATAAGGTTCACGGGAGCACGCTTTTGTTTAGATTTTGTGGTTTCACGTTGGAACAAACTTAGTACCTATGATTTTGGTTGTTTATTAGACGCTCCTTTTATTTTTTGAATTTCGAATGTTGTATGACTTGTTTTAATTTTGGGTTTAGTAATGGTTCTTTTGTAAATTGCGATGTACCCGTTAGCATTCTCTTGCGCCTAAGTGTTCGATGCACCGCTCTCGTCTCACCTCCATGTTTCCGCCTTCGGCGGGGTGTGACAGACTTGGTATCAGAGCACTGGTTATAGAGAATTAGGTTTACCCCAGACTCGAACCTAGACTATGACCTTAAGAAACATTGCAAAGAACCTTAGGAACTATGTGTGCATTGCATATCATTTTGCATATCTTATTCTTACCAGCTTTACGTTCCCCGTCACAACATGTCTTCGTCTTCAGCATCTTCATTTCAGCAGTACTTCTCAGATGATGAGGCTGATAGCTTCAACAATTTCCCTCTTGTACCTGTCCCTACAGCATCAGGTGATTGGAGTGCGCCCGAGCCAAGTCATACGTCAGAGGAGGATCTGTCGGAACACTATGTGCCCGGTGAGTCTAGCTACGTGACCAGCTCAGAGGATTTAGGGAGCCATCTACCCTCACCTACTTCGTGTCACACCCCGCCAAGGCGGAAACGCGAGGCGTGACGTTCATGATTTCCAAAGCATATGATTACCGCAAACACATACATGATAAATGGATACATAAACAAGTTTAAAGTTTTACATTCCAAAATGTAAATTGAGTTTACAAAAAGTGAAGATTTCGCAAATATGACTCTATTACAATGAGTTATACAAGAGAAATCCCCCAAAAGTTGTATCCATCGTGCATGCATGTAATCTACATTGCTAACCTTGCGATCACGTTCAATTTCCTGAAAAACATACTTGAAAATGTCAACACTAGGTTGGTGAGTTCACAGGTTTAATCAATTAGTTCTTTGTAAAATTCAATTGTTCGTAAATAGTTTCAGGTGCATGTGATAATCAGAATAAGAATTGTTGACCCATTTGTAAACTAGCTAGGAATACAAATAATATGTTCCTACATGAGCCGTTACCAAACCATGACAATTGTTCTTCGCCCCTATATTTCGTTATCCGATTCTATGCGGCCATAAATCCTCCAGATTGTGGTTAGCGCGACTAACCATGACCGGGAGACGTCACTCTCCATAGTACTATTCATAGGACCCTAGGCTACAGTTAATGGTTACTAAATTGTTCCAGGGGACTTTAGCGGCCAAAAATTGTTTAACTCATGTAAACATAAAAGTCGAGTCTTATTCTCTTGTTATCACATAAAAATAGTTGTAAGTATGTTCTTCCCCCAAATATTGAAAACAGTAAAAAGGGGCCGTGAAACTCACCTTGAGTTTGTGTATGCTTGAAATGATATTTGTTCTAGTCAACTTGACTATTCATACCCTAATTACAAAAGGGTAATTCGTGTTATGACCGAATGTCTCATATGCAAATTGTTCACCGACTTAGCAACTCTGATTGCTTTTGTTTAAATATCTTTTTAGTTTTTCAACACTTGTTTCGTTATAAAATAGTTCTAAGTTACTGCCCAATGGGCTTGAAACAGGTATCGAAACTACCTAGTTTCGATTGAACAGAACAGATGTCGAAACTACCTAGTTTCCATTGAGCAAACTGGGTATCGAAACTACCTAGTTTCGATTGGGTAAGAAAGGTATCGAAACTACCTAGTTTCGATTGAGTAATAGGTATCGAAACTACTTAGTTTCGATTGAACAACAGGTATCGAAATTACTTAGTTTCGATCGAGTAAACAGGTATCGAAACTATAGTTTCGATTACTGAAATTTTGATTGACAGAATCAGTTTCAAAACTTTATTCATACATATACGCATATATTCATGTTTTAATCTTGAATTCGACACACTTTTCTGGTTATTTTTCTTACGTTCGAGTAAACTGTATGTTTAGCTACGGTTTTAAAGAAAATAATATGAATAATATTGAGTTTTTACCTCTAAACAGAGATGATGATTTTTGAGAGAAACAGAGAAGATGGTCTTGAATTCTCTTGGTTAGAAATCCTTGAAAGCTCCTTATAATACCGAAATATGGTGGATTTTGCCTTAAAACTTGACTTCGATTTGAAGAGAAATGGGGAAGATTGCCGTAAGAAATGAGAGATAAAAAGGAATTATGAGAAAGGTGATTGAAGTGGTATGGTTTATATCAGAATTCTCACTATTAAGGTATGGGTTTCTCTCTGAAACTTGGTTAAGAAAGTCAAGGAGTTGGGGGGAAAAAGACCCACTTGTCTCGTCCGATTGATATATTTGGGTTTAGGGTTAAATAAATCAAATAATTAGATTTAAGTGTAGCTTAATATTGATTAGAGTTTTTAAATGGTAAATAAATTCGGTTTGGGTTCTTCACGGTATTACAAATTTATCAAGTTTATGGCTCGTTAAAGAAAAATATTGAAATCTTGAATTTTATAATTCGTTGAGGTGATTATTTGTAGGTATGAGTACCTAAAGGTGGCGCTACATAGTAACGTCTTCGAAAAGTCCATTATTTACTTTTACGTATATTATATGATTTAGTCTTAAAAATAAATTATAGTTCAACGTAAATTTTGTGTAATATATATATATATATATATATATATATATATATATATATATATATATTTTTCTGGTTATTTAATTTAACCACTAGTGTTCGTATTTAGTCGGGTTATCCTGGTACGTGAACCGGTAACTCCTAGAATTACCAAATATGAAATGAGACCATGTACGGTTTTTGTTAGACCTTAATGTCCTTGATTGTGAAATTAAGTAAATCACGAAAACAATTATGATGTAAACTTGTTTATAACATGTACGGATATTGACCTGAAATGTCGGGTGTCACACTTCGGTCCTACCCCCTTCCAGGGTAGCACCAGTGACTGTTGTTCTACACCCTGCTACTCCCACTGTTGGACGGTAACTGTTTCCTGGATCGACCTTCGAAGTCGGAGGATCATCTACTAGGACTGCACCTGTTATTATAGGGTTATCATCATATGAAGAGGAGGAGCCAGAGGACACCAGGACTAATAGGGAGGTACATATGGATGAGTTAGTGGAGGATTACGCTGGACACGAGACAAGACTGAATCATCATCATACTGTATTGGAGGATGTTCTAGAGAGGATACCGGAGCTATATCAGTATGTTACTACTCTTCAGACGTCAGATCTGAACAGGAACCAGCGCATGGATCGATTTGAGAAGAGGATCTACTCCAGATTGGCTATTTTTGTGGCTTTCTTTGTTTTACTCGTTGCTGTCGTGTTAGGTTTCTATTTCAGACACTGAGCGACATGTGCTCAAGTCCTTTTGATGGGTTACAAAAACTTTATTTTTGGGGTATTGGCTTAGTTCTAACTAATGCCTAATTTTGTAAAATTATTACTAGCTCTTGTTAACCCAAGCTACTATCTATGCTTTATGAAGCATTTTTATAAATCTTTTGATGATGGAATGAAACAATGTTTTGGATAATTATTTGTATGCTGTAAACTTCATTTGGTTATTGTTTGTGTATTGTTACCATCCTTATTTGTTACCTTGTGTACATGATTCGGTTAAAAAATTTTATTGTCATTCTCAAAAACATATCTTTTATATATGGTTTATTTACTATGTTTTGAGTGATTTTTAATCAAGTATTTTCATTTACTCAAACTCTCATCAAATTCCTGTCCGTTTTTGTTTTTAGAAATTGCCACCGAGGAGGAATCCTCAGAATAATGAGACAGAGAATACACAGCCAGATTTGGAACAGTTGATAAATCAAGGGATAGATGCGGCTATACCAAGAATAGTGGCACAGATCACCGCAGGGTTAATCAGGAGTGCTGGCGGCACTAGTGGTGGAGCCGGTGGTGGTACTGGTGGTGGCACAAATACTGGTAACACCAACCGCGGATGCACTTTTAAAGACTTCTCTGCAGGAAAACCTTTGGATTTTTATGGTAGTGAGGGAGCAGTTGGGATTGTTCGTTGGATAGAAAAGATGGAGTCTGTCATAAAAATCAGTAACTGCTTGGATAATTAGAAGGTTAAGTATGTTGCTTGCTCTCTGCAGGGCGAAGCCCTAACATGGTGGAATTCTCAAGTTGATGCGTTAGGAGAACAGGTTACTGGTAACCTGACTTGGGACGAGTTTAAGAAAATGTTGATTGAGGAATACTGTCCTCGAAATGAAATAAAGAAGATTGAAGTTGAGTTTTGGAACCTAGAAATGGAAGGAGCTGAAATCTTGGTTTACACAACTCGATTCCAAGAGTTGTCCCGTTTGGTTCCACATCTGGTGACACCCGAATCTAAGAGGATTGAAAGGTATATATGGGGATTGGTGCCCCAGATTCGGGGAATGGTTACTTCAGCCAAACCTTCTACTATGCAAAGTGCGATCCAATTGGCAAGTGAATTAACTGATGAGATGGTGAGAAATGGAATTTTGGTTAAGAAAGGAACAATTGGAAAGAAACCAGAGGAGAAGGCTATGAATAAATCTACTGGTGGTCCAAGTAAGAAGCGTAAGTTTGTAAAGAATTATGTGGCGGTGACACCACAGAAAAGGGCAAACACTGGAAATCCACCCCTTTGCGCCAAGTGCAATTCTCAACACTTTGGGGCTTGCAAGCAGTTCGTGTGTGCAAAATGTAAACGAGTAGGGCATACAGCGAACTACTGCAGATTCGACCCTAATGCACCAAGGGGTTGTTTTGAATGTGGGGCAACTGATCACTTCAGGAACAAATGTCCCAAATTGGGCAGAATTGGTGGGAACGCAGCGAATCAAGCTAAGGGTAGAGCTTTTGTGATTGGGGCTGCAGATGCACGTCAGGACCCGAATGTGACGACGGGTACGTTTCTTGTCAACGATCTTTATGCATCTATACTTTTTGATACAGGGGCTGATAAAAGCTTTATATCTTCTGAATTTAGATCATTGATTAAGTTGAAATCACAGAAATTGAAAGAGGCCTATACTATAGAACTAGCTAATGGTAAATTGATTAAAGCTAGTGACATTATCTGAGGTTGCTCTATAAACCTAAATAATCACCAATTTAATGTAGACCTTATCCCAATAGAGCTCGGTAGTTTTGATGTTGTTATTGGCATGGATTGGTTATCCGAAAACCGAGCCGAAATTGTTTGCTCAGAAAAGATGGTTCGAATTCCGCTTTCAAACGGTGAAGTCCTGAATGTCCTAGGTGATAAGCCCGGGAGGAGTTTGAACATTGTGTCTTGCATGAAGGCATGGAAATACCTTAGAAATGGGAGCTACGCGTTTCTTGCTAATGTTATTGAGAAGAAATCAAAGGAGGTTAAGATTCAGGATATTCCAGTTGTACGCGAGTACCCAGAAGTTTTTCCCGGGGATTTGCCTGGATTACCCCCTCCACGACAAGTTGAGTTCCGGATTGACTTGGTACCCGGTGCCGCACCTATTGCTAGATCCCCATACCGTCTGGCACCATCTGAATTACAAGAGTTGTCGAATCAGTTACAGGAACTTTTAGAGAAGAGATTTATTAGACCGAGTTTCTCACCTTGGGGAGCTCCGGTCTTGTTCGTGAAAAAGAAGGATGGATCATTTCGAATGTGTATTGACTACCGGGAGTTGACTAAATTGACGATTAAGAACCGATATCCACTCCCGAGGATCAATGATTTGTTTGACCATTTACAAGGATCGACTCATTTTTCTAAGATCGACCTCAGATTTGGTTATCATCAATTAAGGGTCTAGTAGGATGACATAGCAAAGACAGCGTTCAGAACTCGATACGGTCATTACGAGTTTTTTGTTATGCCTTTCGGGCTAACCAATGCCCCGGCAGTATTTATGGATCTGTTGAATAGGGTGTGTAAACCCTATTTAGACAAATTCGTGATAGTCTTTATCGACGATATTCTGTTATATTCTCGAAGTAAGGAAGAGCACGAACATCACTTGCGGTTGATTTTGGAATTGCTTCGAAACGAGAAACTATTCGCCAAGTTTTCTAAGTGTGAGTTTTGGCTTAGAGAAGTTCACTTTCTAGGTCATGTGATTAATGAGAAAGGCATTCATGTGGATCCAGCCAAAATAGAGGCGATAAAGAAGTGGGAAACGCCTAAGACCCCAACTGAGATTCGTCAATTTCTTGGTTTGGCGGGTTACTATAGGCGATTTATAGAAAATTTCTTGAAGATATCTCAGTCTTTAACCCTTTTGACTTAGAAAGATAGAAAGTTTGAATGGGGTGACAAGCAGGAAGAGTCATTTCAGTTATTAAAGCAGAAATTATGTAACGCTCCGATTCTAACTCTTCCTAAAGGTACGGATGGCTTTGTTGTATATTGTGATGCATCTCACCAGGGTCTTGGTTGTGTGTTTATGCGAAAGGATAAGGTTATTGCTTATGCATCCCGACAATTGAAAGTGCACGAAAATAATTACACAACTCATGACCTAGAGTTGGGTGCTATTGTCTATGCACACAAAATTTGGAGGCACTATCTTTATGACACCAAATGCACTATTTTACCGACCACAAAAGCCTTCAGCATATATTTGATCAAAAGATGTTAAATATGAGACAAAGGCGATGGGTTGAGATTCTGAATGACTATGACTGTGAGATCCGTTATCACCCTGGGAAAGCAAATGTGGTGGCAGATGCTTTGAGTAGAAAGGAAAGAATAAAACCTATTCGAGTTCGTGCTTTGGGGATGACAATCCAAACGAGTTTGAAAGCTCAAATTCTCGAGGCACAAAAGGAAACACTACAGAGAAATAACTTGAAAGACGAACTTTTATGTGGTGCTGAGAGAAAATTTGAACAGAAAACTGATGAGTTGATTTATTATTTGGATCGAATGTGGATTCCGGATTCCCATAACTTGAGGGAACTGATTTTTAATGAAGCTCACAAGTCAAGGTATTCTGTACATCCCGGAGCCAACAAGATGTACAAAGACTTGAAAGAATTTTATTGATGGACTGGAATGAAGAAAGATATTACAAGTTATGTTAGGAGATGCTTGACATGTTCTAAGGTCAAGGCGGAATACCAGAAACCGTCGGGACTTTTGCAGCAACCCGACATCCCTCAGTGGAAATGGGAGCAGATTGCTATGGATTTCGTCACCAAATTACCCCGAACTTCCAGCGGTTATGATTCAATTTGGGTCATTGTTGACCGGTTGACAAAATCTGCTCACTTTATTCCCATCCGAGAGGATTATAAGATGAAAAAGTCAGCCCGTTTCCATCATTTCAGATAGGGATAGTCGTTTTACTTCCCGATTTTGGCGGACACTACAACGAGCTTTGGGAACGCGCTTGGATATGAGCACGGCTTATCATCCTCAGACTGACGGTCAAAGTGAGCGGACGATTCAGACCATGGAGGATATGTTAAGGGCATGTGTAATATATTTTGGTGGTAATTGGGATACACATCTACCGTTAATCGAATTTTCTTATAATAATAGTTATCACGCTATCCTCAGATATGCACCGTTTGAAGCTTTGTATGGACGGAAGTGTCGATCACCACTTTGTTGGGCCGAAGTTGGTGACAATCATTTGACGGGCCCTGAAATAATTCAGGAAACTACAGACAAGATTTTTAAGATCCGTGATAGACTAAGAGCCGCGCGGGACAGACAGAAAAGCTATGCCAACAATCGAAGAAAGCCCTTGGAATTTCAAATTGGTGACAATGTACTTTTAAAAGTTTCACCTTGGAAGGGCGTTATTCGGTTCGGAAAGAGGAGTAAACTCAATCTGAGGTATATTGGGCCGTATGAAATTGTGGATAGAATCGGCCTCGTGGCGTACAAATTGAAATTGCCTCAGGAACTTAGTGGTATACACGATACTTTTCATGTATCAAACCTCAAAAAGTGTTTAGCTGACGCGTCCTTAGTGATACCACCCGAGGAAGTCCGTATTGACAAGAAGCTTCATTTTATCGAGGAACCGGTTGAGATTTTGGATCGCGAGATCAAGGCGCTTAAGCACAGTCGTATCCCTATTGTGAAGGTCCGTTGGAACTCGAAGCGTGGACCCGAATTCACATTGGAACGCGAGGACCAAATGAAGCAAAAATATCCTCATCTCTTTGAAAAGGAAGCGGTTACTACTATCACCAGTTGAATTTCGGGACGAAATTCCTTTCAACTAGGGGTTAATGTGACAACTGCGGTTTTTCAGGTCCTTACCGTTTCTCGACTTTTTATATGTTATATTTTTAAAAATTATGATTTTATATATTTTAAGTGTTTCTAGGAATTCTAGGAATACTACCTTAGACAAACACTAAGGTCCGAACTAGAAAACCCGGTTAAGTGCATACACTGCGTATACTGCGAACGTGTTAAATAAACGGTAAAAATTAAATTCTTGAAAATAATTTTTATATTTATATTTTGGTTAAGAATAATGTTTTATAATATTTTATGTGCTAACTTTTTGAAACCCGGTGTTTATCCGGTATAACTTTTTGAAAAATTTTGAGTTTTTATGTTTTAAAATTTTCTAAAATTCATTATTTTGGATACTAGAATTTTATGTTTGGATAAAAATATTTATTAGAGTGTTTAGGGGTGTAATTTTTATAAAAAGTGAGTATTTTTTTTTATACATTTGGTCTTTTAAACCACTACATCACACTTCCATTATAAATACCCAACCCCCCACCCTTTCACCTCTTCCTCTCTCTCTCTTTTTTGCCGTACACAACACACACACACATATTTTCTTATTTTCAATTTCAAGCTTAAGAATCTATCCATGCAACCTTGATCCTTGGATCTTTGTTGTTTATGAGCATGTTATTAGTGATTAGAAGGTATTTTAACATGTTTTTAACCTTTGATTTTCTGTTTTTGATTTTGCGTGTGTTCTCAAGAACACCAAGAACACACACACTACACACTCACTTTAATTTTCAAGTTTTGTTATTTTTAAGAGTTTTTAGTTTGAATCTTGTGGTTTTAACAAGGATTTGTGGATAAAAACTATTTGTAATCATCCACAATGAGTTATCTAGTTGCAAGATTTGATGATCAAAGTGTATGAACACTTGGGTGTTCATATTTGCATTTTCTTGAATTAAAAGAGCATTTTGTTGATTTTTGAGTTGTTGATCTTGGAATTGAACCACATTGTGATTGTAGGTTATAAATCAAGGAAAACTCAGTAGCTTAGCATCAAATTTCATCATCATTTGTTGAATTTGGAAGGTATAATCCTTGATTAAAATTGTTAGTTGTTGAATGTTTAATAACAAACATGTTCTTGATGAATTTTTAAAAATTATTGATCCAGTACTCAAAAGTGGTTTTAATCAGTAGAATATGTTTTAAAATGAGTATCTGGAAAATTTGGTTATCTAACTCTTTATAGATTATTTATTAAAATTCACACAAGTTTAATATATGGAAATTTGGGAAAAATACTTCTGAGTATTGAACAATTCTGGAAATTGGACAGTGAAAGTTATATGATGAACTAAGACTCCTGTCCAAATTTTATGAAAATTGGAGTTGTTGAAGTATACGTTTAGTATTTATAAAGTTTAAACGGATGATTTAAGGTTTGTATACTTCTGGATAAAATCAGGACTTGAAACTTGGTATGGGATATTATATTGACTTAAAACTAATATGGTAAAAATTTGGTAAAGTTTTGATGTGCTTAAATAGTTTTCCCGAATTTGTAAACTTTTAATAATATTAAATTCATATTAAATAATATGGATATTGAAAAAATATGAAAATTTGTCAGAAATTTTTATTTATACATATGATCAATTGGTATAAATTTGAAGCAGTAAATTTATGTCTAAGTATGGTTTTGGAATTATGGTCCATTTAAATTTTATAAAAGTTATTAATTTTGGAAAAATTTTATATAAAATTGATTTTATAAAAACTCTAAGGGATATTGGATAGAAGTATCACACTAAAACCCTAATTTCGGACGAATCTGATTTTCAAACTGTAAACCGGACTTTACGCGCGTAATCGCGTTTTTCATCATACGAAACCGTGACATGAGATTTTATCAAATGTGAATTTTTTACTATTGATGTTATTTATATCTAAAACTTAAAGCTTTAAGATTACTAATTCATATAAAAGCCGATTTTACAATTCTTAACGGTTCGTACGCACGTGCACGAGTTTTGGCTATACAATTGACTGCATAGCCACTTTTGAATTTTGTTGAATTAGCCACAAATATTAGGTTTCCTAAATACATTTTGTGTCTACTTATTAGTAGGACTCGGTTAGGATACCACCGTTGGCTGTTTCATTGTTTTACAGCACTTTTTCGCGTTTCACCCTTTTTTACTTACTGTTTTACTGTTTTTGTGGGAAAGCTGTTTCATTTTTTTATTTAGTCACATGTTATATGATACATTGATTACACGTGTCACACCCCGACCGGCGGCGGATTAAACGCCGGGGCTGACGCGGTTGTTCATAAGCACATGATCATCTATTATTAAATGACAATATTTATTCATCAACTTAAAATCATCCGTTACATATGGAATGGAAACGAAACTATCAAAACATAACATAATTTAAATTAAACTAGGTCCAAGCCCTAGATGAGCAGGTAAGGTCCTCAAATGGGTGCACCTGAAACATGCGAGTAAATGTCAACTACAAGTAGTTGGTGAGTAACATAGGTTTTGACACTAACAAAAGTTTAGTAAAAATGATTTGAAATTCAATATTGTTCAAAGCGTAACTATGGCATAAATGTGAAAACATACAAAGTTCCAAGCGTACAATTCAATCCGTAGTAAATGGAAAACTGGTAAGTACAATCCCACTGATTGTGTTTTGGAAAAATAGTAATATGGTACACATAAAACCCGCCAAGGTTCGTGTTAACTGGAATCGGATTCCCCTATAAATGATCATGTTAGGTACTACCTTAGGCCTGGGTAGCAGGTTAATGAATGTATTAGCATGAACACATGTAATGGTCACCAAGTAGTTTAAGACATAAAGCACTTAGTAAATAGCATGAGAACATTGATATTGAATTTGGTAAGCATGGTAAGTAAACATGTTCCACCCCGAGTATTTGTAAACAATAGTAAAAAGAAAGGGGGGTATGAACTCACATGTATTGAAGCTAGAGTTGGTATGAATAGGTCTCGTGAGGATTTCTCACAATGAACCTACATAGATAATGATACTCTAAATTTAATGTGTGTCTAAATGGAATTGAGGAAATATTGGGACTTTAGGGTTTCATGGGACTTGGGTATGGAACTTGCATGAGTTTGAAGAATAATATGTATTTGTAAGGATATGTTAATATTAATCAAAATTAATTAGAAACCTTAATACATGGTTTTTGTAAGGATAACAACATGTTTGAATTTATATAGTTATTCCAAAATAATTAAACAAATGGATTATGAAATAGATAAAGGTTTATATTATTCTAAGAACAATAAATTTTGGATTGGGTAGCTAGTACGTTTAGGTTTTTGTATAAAAGTTAAAAATAATTAATAAATGGATTTATAAGGGTTCAAATAAATGTTGTATGTAAATAAAATAATTATTTAATTTATTACAATACCTTCTTTTACTAGAATGGTAAGTAGAAGATATTAAGTAGGTATCAATGTAGATAATCTTTAAATAAACTTGCATATTTATTTATCTAAAAATAATTATTTAAGTTTATTTCTATGAATTTAGGATGTTATAAATAATTATTCCTAATTAAAATAACTATTTATGAGTTTTTGAGAATTTGGTTAATAATGGTTTAAATAAGCATTTAAAATAAACATTGTTATTTTATGAATAAACAATAGGTTTATTTTAACAAATCTTTTATATTGTTTATTTAGAGATTTATAAAATTTATAACTTATTTTTACTAAATAAAAATGGCTAAAACACCATTTCATATTTTTTTGATTTTATAACAGTTTCTAATTACTTTTATGAGGTTTAAAGAGTTTAAATCAGAATTTAGAATATAAAGGTTTATGTTAAAATCATTAAAAAGAAAAACATGAATCAAAATGGGGCGGTCGAGACTCGAACCCGCGCCTGCGCCCGAGTCACCAGAGCACACACACTTAACCATCATACCAGGGCACGAAGCCATGTCTGTATGGTTTCTCTTTGGATATAACCCGTGAGTCTGGGTACTCCCGTCGTCCCCAAAGGCACCCGAAACCCTAGCCCCCCGATTCGCCCGTTCAGGCTATTGTTCGAGCCTGATTTCATGGGGCTTTCGTTCCCCTTGTTCGTACGAACCCAATGATCCCAAGAATACCTGAAACGAATACGTAGATCGTGAGATTGAGGAGCCGGAGCAGGTCTGTGTTCGTCGGCCAAGAATGGAGATTTAGGGGTGATTCGAGACGCGTTTAGGAGTATGGCAAGCTTGTAATGGGTGTCGCCTATGATCTGTGTCAGTTATTTATAGGTAATTCGGGTAGGAATCAATCGATCGATTGCACGAGTTCTTTAATGATTTTCGATTACGATTTGAACCATCTATTGCTCGTAAAGGATCGATTAAATCGGAAAGGTGGATCGATTGGATACCCCGCACGATTGGCCAGTTTCGGATTCGAGTGAGAACGTCCCTGTCACGAGTTCGCAGTTTGGGTTCAAGAACCGGTCGGAGGTAAGAGTCGAACCCACGATCTATTTGGAAGAAAAGGTTTCTCTCGGATTTTTCAGTGTAGTCCCTGAGGTTTCAGAGTTGGAAAAACAGACCCTCAGACTTTCAAAGTTTTATTATTTTATGTACAACTTGGATTTTAGTTTAAGTTAAGGTTTCAGAATTTACATTATCAACCCTGTACTTTTATAAAGTATGGAATCATTAAATTTAGAACTTTTTATAAAATCATTTGAATCATTTAGTTAAAATTAAAGGTTATAATAATAATAAAAATGTAATTTACTAACTAAGATTAATTAAGACACATAAATCCAATTATTTATTTGTTATTAATGGATTTGAAATAATTGCATAAATATATTTGTATAATTAAAATGGTTTTATTTCTACTAATTCCCATTTACTTAAAAGAAAAATATTAAGTAATTAATACAATCTTTCAATTATAATTTGGTATTTTTATAAATATGTGTGTTAATATATTTATGTAGGTTTTGAAATATATGTATATATATTTATTTAGTAGAGTAATAATAAATACTTATATAATTTCTTTAAATAAGTATCTATCATTTTGTAATAATGGTATTCAATGCATGCATGTATAAATACATTAGGTAATTTAATGTAATTGATAGATGTACCCATAAAATAAAGAAATTACAATGCCGGACAAGTTCAAATAATGGTTGGAATTTCTTGGAGATTACAGTCTCCCCTACTTTAAGAAATTTCATCCCGAAATTGATTAGGAAGAGGGTCCTGGAAATAGATTTGGGTATTTGGCCTTCATTTGATCCTCACGTTCCCAAGTGAACTCAGGGCCACGTTTGGATTCCCATCGAACCTTAACGATTGGAATTCGACTTCGCTTGAGTTGCTTAACTTCTCGGTCCATGATCTCTACGGGCTTCTCCACGAAGTGCATTGTTTCGTCAATGTGAACCTCGTCAAGTGGTATGTGGAGATTCTCGTCAGCTAAGCATTTCTTTAGGTTGGAGACATGAAATGTTGGGTGAACGTTACTGAGTCCTTCAGGTAGATCCAACTTATAGGCTACTTTCCCAATCCGCTCAAGGATTTTAAAAGGACCCACGAATCTTGGCGCAAGTTTCCCTTTCTTTCCAAAACGAACTACGCCTTTCCAAGGGGATACCTTGAGAAGAACCAGATCGCCAACTTGAAATTCTAAGGGTTTTCGACGCTTGTCGGCATAGCTCTTTTGCCGACTCCTTGCTACCAGAAGGTTGTCTCGGATTAACATTATCTTGTCGGAAGTCTCTTGAATAAGTTCAGGACCAGTGATTTGTGTTTCACCGATTTCAGTCCAACAGATAGGAGAGCGGCACTTCCGACCATAAAGTGCTTCAAAAGGGGCCATGTTAATGCTTGTGTGATAACTGTTGTTGTATGAGAACTCGACTAGGGGTAGGTGTAAATCCCAGTTTCCCTTGAAGTCAATGACACAGGCTCTAAGCATATCTTCGAGGGTTTGAATCGTTCGTTCGGATTGTCCATCAGTTTGCGGATGGTAAGCCGTACTAAGATTCAATTGAGTACCTAGAGCTGATTGTAGTGATTGCCAGAAACGGGAGGTGAATCGTCCATCACGATCAGAAATAATGTTGAGAGGCACACCGTGACGACTAACGATCTCATCAATATAGATTCGAGCTAGTTTTTCAACTCGATAGTCCTCACGTATGGGTATGAAATGAGCAGACTTTGTTTAGCGGTCGATGATCACCCAGATGCTATCATGACCACGAGATGTGTGTGGGAGTTTGGTTATAAAGTCCATGGCAATAGACTCCCATTTCCACACGGGTATCTCGGGTTGTTCAAGTAAACCGGATGGACGTTGGTGCTCGGCTTTAACCTTTAAACAAGTAAGGCATTTGGACACATATAGGGCAATGTCCTTTTTCATACCAGGCCACCAGTATTGAGTGCGAAGATCCATGTACATTTTGTCTGCACCAGGATGCACAAAGTAACGAGTCTTGTGAGCCTCGTTCAAGATAAAGGTACGAAGGTTGTCACGGTCCGGAATCCAGATACGATTTAGAAAGTAAAGTAATCCATTGGGTTTGGTTTCAAGTTGGAGTTCAGCACCACATGACATTTCATTGTACATGTTTCCTTCAGTGACAGAAAGATGTTGTGCTTCTAGGACGCGAGTTTGAATATCATTTTGGATTCGAATGCTGTGGATCTTGATAGGTTCCTCACGGCTAAGAGCATCAGCCACTACATTCGCCTTACCAGGATAATAACGAATATTACAGTCGTAGTCATTAAGGAGTTCAACCCAACGCCTTTGTCTCATGATAAGTTCTTTTTGATTGAAAATGTGCTGGAGGCTCTTATGATCGGTGTAAACTTCACATTTGGTACCATATAGGTAATGTCTCCAAATTTTTAGAGCAAATACGACCGCACCTAACTCAAGATCGTGCGTCGTATAATTCTTCTCATGGATTTTGAGTTGTCGGGACGCATAAGCAATCACTTTGCCCCGCTGCATTAGTACACAACCAAGGCCTAAGTGGGAAGCGTCACAGTAAATGACAAAGTCTTTGGTTCCATCAGGAAGAGTCAGGATAGGAGCCTCACACAGTTTCTGTTTCAGGGTTTGAAAGGCTTCCTCTTGTTTTGGTCCCCACTCGTAGGGTTTGCCTTTGTGAGTTAAGGCTGTGAGTGGTATCGCGATCTTTGAAAAGTTCGCTATGAATCGACGATAATAGCCCGCTAAACCTAGAAATGAGCGGACTTCGGTAGGGGTCTTTGGAGCTTGCCAGTTCTTCACCGCCTCAATCTTAGCGGGATCCACGTGAATACCCTTCTCGTTGACTATATGACCCAAGAATTGGACTTCCTTTAGCCAAAATTCACATTTGGAGAACTTAGCGTATAATTGCTCCTTTTTCAAGAGATCCAAAACCAGACGCAAGTGTTCTTCGTGTTCCGCTTTGGATTTTGAATATATGAGGATATCGTCAATGAAGACGATCACAAACTTGTCCAAGTACGTCTTACACACGCGGTTCATAAGATCCATGAATACCGCGGGTGCATTGGTTAGTCCGAATGGCATAACCATGAACTCGTAATGACCATATCTTGTACGAAAGGCTGTCTTAGGGATATCGGATTCGAGGACTCGTAACTGGTGATAACCAGAACGAAGATCGATCTTAGAGAAATAAGTCGAGCCTTGAAGTTGATCAAATAAATCATCAATCCTCGGAAGTGGATAACGGTTCTTCACGGTAAGCTTGTTAAGTTCCCGATAGTCGATACACATTCTGAAAGAACCATCCTTTTTTTTGACAAATAAAACAGGTGCTCCCCAAGGGGACACGCTAGGACGAATAAATCCTTTGTCAGAAAGTTCTCGAAGTTGACTTGAAAGTTCCTGAATCTCTGATGGTGCAAGACGATAAGGTGACTTAGCCACGGGGTTTGCTCCTGGTACTAAGTCAATACGAAATTCGACTTGACGTATAGGAGGAAGACCAGGTAAATCTTTGGGAAAAACTTCAGGATAGTCCTTGATTACGGGGATGTCTTGGAGACTCTTGTCTTTGCCTTTTCGTTCCACAATATGTGCCAAGAATGCCACACATTTCTTTCGTAAATACTTCTGTGCGGTAGTGCAAGACATGAGCTTGAGTCCTTTCGACGGCTTCTCACCATAGACGTTCAAAATGTCGCCCGAGTCAAGTGGGATACGAATGTACTTGTCAAAACAGACGACTTCAGCATGGTGCTTGGTCAGCCAGTCCATGCCAACTATGATGTCAAAACCTCCGAGGGCCATAGGAATAAGATTGATTGAAAAGTCATGATCGTTCAAGGTTAAGGTACAATCTCTAATGATGGTGTCACATGAAACAGAATAACCATCCGCTACTAAAATATCAAAGGGTTTGTCTAACTTAGCTCGACTCATAGCAAGTTGTGGTTCAAATTCAAAGGACACAAAACTCCTATCGGAACCAGTATCAAACAGGATAGAAGCATATTGGTGATTTATTGGGTATGTACCGTTCACTACATCGTTGTTGGCTTGTGCCTCATTGGCATTGATGTTGAAGGCACGTCCTCGAGCTACGGGGTTTGCATTCCCCTGATTCACATTTCCCCGGTTCATATTCCCCTGGTTCCTGTTTCCCTGGATTATATTACCTTGGTTCCCGTTCCCTTGAATCATGTTGCCCTGATTCATGTTGGCTTGGTTCACAATGACCAACCTAGGGCAGCGGTTCCTGAAATGATTTGGGTCTCCACACTCGTAACAAGCACGACCCTGAGCGATAGCAGCAGGAACAAGAACATTAGGTTGATTAGCTTGGTTAGCTCGGGGAGCAGTACGGCAGATGTTAGCCGTATGCCCAGAACGTCCACAATTGGTACATAGACGACATGGCATGTAGGTAGTATGATGGAGCTGGCAGGTGTTACACAGAGGTAGAGTCCCCACATAAAGCTTCTTGTTGGGGTTGTAGGCAGTAGGGGCCACTTGGGCTAGAAGAGCAGCAGGAGTGATGATGGCGAAGTTCCTGCCTTTCCTCTTTTTGCCATTGAAGGAGGACTCAGCTTTGGTTTCCTTGGTGGTTTCAGTGGTGGGTTTTTCAATGACTTTCTTAGCACCCTTCTTGGACAAAGTCCCTGCCTTAACGTGGTTATCTGATAGTGTGGCAGCTAAACGGATAGCTTCTTCAAGAGTGGCTGGGTTACTACCCAACACGGTATCCTGAATCTGCATGGGCAAACCGTTGATGTACTTCTCAATGGCTCGGGAGAGAGGAGTGACCATATGGGGCACTAGTAGGCTAAGCTCATGAAAGCGGGTGGTATAGGCAAGGCTTTCACCACTGTCTTGTTTGAGATCCCAGAATTCAGCTTCTAGTTTCTTGACCTCATTACGGGGGCAAAACTCATCGGTCATGAGTGCTTTCACATCGGCCCAAGGCAAGGCTAGTGCAACCTCTATCCCACGGTTACGCTTTTCTCCATTCCACCATGTTAGTGCCCTCTTCTGGAAGACACTAGTAGCATAACGAACCTTCAGGTTCTCAGGACAGTCAGCATTGATGAAAGTCCCCTCAATGCTTTCAAACCATTGGAGAAGTCCAGTAGCTCCTTCGTTCCCATAAAACTTGGTGGGGTTGTAGGAGTTAAAGTGTTTGAATGTACACGCGGGATTCCTTGGTGCAGCATTCTGGTTCAGTTGATTGACCATAGTTGGTAGGATTGTAGCCATTTGCTGAATGATCCTATCGGTAAGGTTGTGCCTACGCTCATGACGGGGAGGCATTCTACAAACGGGTGAATAGAAAGTTCATAAGATGTGAATCATGTACAAGAGTTTGCAATTTAATCATGAGATATTAGGTGAAACATAGATGGTACCCTATTGGGCACATTGGCTTATCAAGGTATTTTAAGTCTTTATAATGTTTGAGAAGTCATGCTTTAGCCTATAAGTGGACACTCATCCCAAGAATTCCCAGGAAAGCATAACTGGTCCATCGGTTGATTTGGATTTATACGAAATGCTTTCCTAGACAGAACTCCCAGAATACAGGCATCCACCCTTCCGGATTGCACAAGTTCTCATTCATTAGTTAGAGCTTGCATACCTTTGACGAGAGTTTCATTCGGATTAGAATATTAAGTCTAAGTGTAGTTCAAGTAGTTCCAGATAGTTTCATGTAGACCCTTGGATATTGAAGTTCATGTAGTTACATCAAGTAATAAAAATAAATAGGTGTAGGTAAGTATGCATAGTAAGAGTTCCTAATAAAAGACACGAGTTAAACTCATGTTTGGGACTCCTAGGTTATAGTCTAGGTCATGTGTCTAATAACCTAATTCCCTATAACCATGGCTCTGATACCAATCTGTCACACCCCGACCGGCGGCGGATTAAACGTCGGGGCTGACGCGGTTGTTCATAAGCACAAGATCATCTATTATTAAATGACAATATTTATTCATCAACTTAAAATCATCCGTTACATAGGGAATGGAAATGAAACGTTCAAAACATAACATAATTTAAATTAAACTAGGTCGAAGTCCTAGATGAGCAGGTAAGGTCCTCAAATGGGTGCACCTGAAACATGCGAGTAAATGTCAACTACAAGTAGTTGGTGAGTAACATAGGTTTTGACACTAACAAAAGTTTAGTAAAAATGATTTGAAATTCAATATTGTTCAAAGCGTAACTATGGCATAAATATGAAAACATACAAAGTTCCAAGCGTACAATTCAATCCGTAGTAAATGGAAAACTGGTAAGTACAATCCCACTGATTGTGTTTTGGAAAAATAGTAATATGGTACACACAAAACCCGCCAAGGTTCGTGTTAACTGGAATCGGATTCCCCTATAAATGATCATGTTAGGTACTACCTTAGGCCTGGGTAGCAGGTTAATGAATGTACTAGCATGAACACATGTAATGGTCACCAAGTAGTTTAAGACATAAAGCACTTAGTAAATAGCATGAGAACATTGATATTGAATTTGGTAAGCATGGTAAGTAAACATGTTCCACCCCGAGTATTTGTAAACAATAGTAAAAAGAAAGGGGGCTATGAACTCACATGTATTGAAGCTAGAGTTGGTATGAATAGGTCTCGTGAGGATTTCTCACAATGAACCTACATAGATAATGATACTCTAAATTTAATGTGTGTCTAAATGGAATTGAGGAAATATTGGGACTTTAGGGTTTCATGGGACTTGGGTATGGAACTTGCATGAGTTTGAAGAATAATATGTATTTGTAAGGATATGTTAATATTAATCAAAATTAATTAGAAACCTTAATACATGGTTTTTGTAAGGATAACAACATGTTTGAATTTATATAGTTATTCCAAAATAATTAAACAAATGGATTATGAAATAGATAAAGGTTTATATTATTCTAAGAACAATAAATTTTGGATTGGGTAGCTAGTACGTTTAGGTTTTTGTATAAAAGTTAAAAATAATTAATAAATGGATTTATAAGGGTTCAAATAAATGCTGTATGTAAATAAAATAATTATTTAATTTATTACAATACCTTCTTTTACTAGAATGGTAAGTAGAAGATATTAAGTAGGTATCAATGTAGATAATCTTTAAATAAACTTGCATATTTATTTATCTAAAAATAATTATTTAAGTTTATTTCTATGAATTTAGGATGTTATAAATAATTATTCCTAATTAAAATAACTATTTATGAGTTTTTGAGAATTTGGTTAATAATGGTTTAAATAAGCATTTAAAATAAACATTGTTATTTTATGAATAAAACAATAGGTTTATTTTAACAAATCTTTTATATTGTTTGTTTAGAGATTTATAAAATTTATAACTTATTTTTACTAAATAAAAATGGCTAAAACACCATTTCATATTTTTTTTGATTTTATAACAGTTTCTAATTACTTTTATGAGGTTTAAAGAGTTTAAATCAGAATTTAGAATATAAAGGTTTATGTTAAAATCATTAAAAAGAAAAACATGAATCAAAATGGGGAGGCCGAGACTCGAACCAGCGCCTGCACCCGAGTCACCAGAGCACACACACTTAACCATCAGACCAGGGCACAAAGCCATGTCTGTATGGTTTCGCTTTGGATATAACCCGTGAGTCTGGGTACTCCCGTCGTCCCCAAAGGCACCCGAAACCCTAGCCCCCCGATTCGCCCGTTCAGGCTATTGTTCGAGCCTGATTTCATGGGGCTTTCGTTCCCCTTGTTCGTACGAACCCAATGATCCCAAGAATACCTGAAACGAATACGTAGATCGTGAGATTGAGGAGCCGAAGCAGGTCCGTGTTCGTCGGCCAAGAATGGAGATTTAGGGGTGATTCGAGACGCGTTTAGGAGTATGGCAAGCTTGTAATGGGTGTCGCCTATGATCTGTGTCAGTTATTTAATGATTTTCGGGTAGGAATCAATCGATCGATTGCACGAGTTCTTTAATGATTTTCGGTTACGATTTGAACCATCTATTGCTCGTAAAGGATCGATTAAATCGGAAAGGTGGATCGATTGGATACCCCGCACGATTGGCCAGTTTTGGATTCGAGTGAGAACGTCCCTGTCACGAGTTCGCAGTTTGGGTTCAAGAACCGGTCGGAGGAAAGAGTCGAACCCACGATCTATTTGGAAGAAAAGGTTTCTCTCGGATTTTTCAGTGTAGTCCCTGAGGTTTCAGAGTTGGCAAAACAGACCCTCAGACTTTCAAAGTTTTATTATTTTATGTACAACTTGGATTTTAGTTTAAGTTAAGGTTTCAGAATTTACATTATCAACCCTGTACTTTTATAAAGTATGGAATCATTAAATTTAGAACTTTTTATAAAATCATTTGAATCATTTAGTTAAAATTAAAGGTTATAATAATAATAAAAATGTAATTTACTAACTAAGATTAATTAAGACACATAATTCCAATTATTTATTTGTTATTAATGGATTTGAAATAATTGCATAAATATATTTATATAATTAAAATGGTTTTATTTCTACTAATTCTCATTTACTTAAAAGAAAAATATTAAGTAATTAATACAATCTTTCAATTATAATTTGGTATTTTTATAAATATGTGTGTTAATATATTTATGTAGGTTTTGAAATATATGTATATATATTTATTTAGTAGAGTAATAATAAATACTTATATAATTTCTTTAAATAAGTATCTATCATTTTGTAATAATGGTATTCAATGCATGCATGTATAAATACATTAGGTAATTTAATGTAATTGATAGATGTACCCATAAAATAAAGAAATTACAATGCCGGACAAGTTCAAATAATGGTTGGAATTTCTTGGAGATTACAACATGAGTTATTTTTATATTTATGCATTAAAGTCCCTAATTTTTTTTTTGTAATCAATTAGCTGAGCGTAGCCGTTGGTAATTTTGAGTAGTACTACTTGGGTTGACACCCCCGCTCATGGTTTGGTCGCGCCAACCAGACTTGTAGGGTCACGTGGGCGCAAAGTTAGCCAATTATTTTTTTTAGGCGGTTGTTGGCATAAGACTTCCATATGGGGTACTTTATTTTTATTTTGTTTAGGCTTTGATTACGGCTCATGGCAATATGTTGTCTAATACATGTGTACTGACTTTGGATTTTTATAAACTTTTGTAGAGTCGTAAAACCTGCGATACTCACCAACTATTTATATAGTTGACCCGTTTTTGAAACATGCTTTCAGATAAACAGAAATGAAGATAAGGTTCACGGGGGCACGCTTTTGTTTAGATTTTGTGGTTTCATGTTGGAACAAACTTAGTACCCATGATTTTGGATGTTTATAAGACGCTCCTTTTATTGTTTGAATTTCGGATGTTGTATGACTTCTTTTAATTTTGGGTTTAGTAATGGTTCTTTTGTAAATTGCGATGTACCCGTTAGCATTCTCTTGCGCCTAAGTGTTCGATGCACAGCTCTCGTCTCAACTCCGTGTTTCCGCCTTCGGCGGGGTGTGACACCTAATAAGGGGACTCCTAAGGTTATAGTCTAGGTCTATTCTAAAGTAGCCTAATTCTCAATAACCAAGAATCTGATACAAATCTGTCACACCCCCGCCAAGGAGGAAACACGAGGGGGGCGACGAAATTGAATTATTACACATGATTAAAAGAAATTTACTATTAAAATCAAATAGTTATTACATTAGTATTTCAGAACAAATAAACCAAATAAAACAAACAGAACAAATAATTCTTCTTTTTGTTAATTCTAGCTAAGTCTACTAAAGCATAGTCATTGATCCTATCATGAGCTTGTCAACATCTTAGTTAGCTTCACCTGAAAAACATGCTAAAATAGGTCAACTAAAAAGTTGATGAGAACATAGGTTTAGATATATAGATATTAAGTAATAGATAACAAGATACAAATCATAAACAAGTTTCAAATTCCAAGTAATTAAACTTTTATACATGAGTCTACAACCAACCCTAGTGATCGATAGCTCTCCCGTCCAACACCTTGTCAGGGTGTTAGACTATAGTATAAGTTTCAAAAATGCAGTTTCTGAACACCCAGCTCCTTCCAAGTTGATTAGAATCCACAACTTGAAGGACGCTCATAATTGATTAGCATGCATCAACCCGAGGACCGGATGGGCTAATCAGGCCAATAGATCTATTTACGTACTCCCATGGCTTCCCCGAAGTTAATGGTTGTGTAAGTTTTAGAAAATAAGAGAGACTTTGTAATAAAAGTGACATAGAATAGCAACATGTATAAACCAGTTTAGTTTTACTAGAATTAGAAAGTATGTTACTGACTGCAAAAGAATAGTTTTGACTCTAGAACTTGATTTCAGTTTTGATATATAAGCATGTTTTCCACCCCAAAGCAGAAAAATAAAAGAGAGGCTATGAACTCACCTTGCAGCAGGTAGGATTGATCTTGATTGCTGAAGTAACTTGGTTTAGGAGATGCCTTAAGAATTCCCTAAATAAGTTCGACTTTGAGTTAGTTTACAGAATTGTGGAAAGATGAGGGGTTGTTTTGTAAATAGAGAAAAGTGGTTGTCGTATACTAGAGTGGTTATCGTACAAGAGTAGTACCTCCAACAGCAAAGTTCCTAGGAAAGAGTTAGCCGAATTAAAACCCCGTCTTTCCTAGCCAGAACCTTACTGTTTGTCAGATAACTATATACCAGTTTGAAAGTTACTCTATTCGTATAGTTTAACCGAGTTTAGGGCGTGTCTCGTAAGTTTGGAAAAATATAAGGAATAAGGTGAAAACGTGCATTTAATAAGGATTGAAATAGATAAATGGAATACTAGAGGGTTTTATTAGGAATTAAAGAGTTAATATAAACATAATTTTAAAAGTGAAAATGAATTTAGAAAGATATAGTTTGTAAATAAAACGTTTGAACAAGTTTTAAAGGGTTTATAAAATATATTTTATAATTATTGCATTTTGAAGAAGTCGAAATCTTTTAAAACAACACTATATAGTTTTCCATTTAAATAACGTTATTAATTTTAAACATAACTTTACATTTTTAAATGAATACATGATTCCTCACGAATATTTTATAAAAAAAAATGTTACATAATTCCCTTATGTTATTTAAATGATGCAATCATTTTTTAAATGAATACATGATTCCTCACGATCTATACCGCTTTGAACGAGTTTAGGAGGGATTTAAAGTTCCTGATTTTGTGGGATTGGAAGGATTTGATGTGATTTTGACTTTTAGAAAGTCAAAATTGGTTTTGATTACTTCCAGGGTTCAAAATAAGAAGAAGGGGTTCAAATGTTTTGAGAGGGTTCAAACACAAAAAAAGAGGGTTCAAAGCCTTTTAAATTAAAAGTTCTCTTTCGATAAATAATCCTTTAATTTAATTAAACATTTAAATTTTATAACTTTTAAAATTTTTATAAATATAACTAATCATTTTAATAATTTCCATTTTCGTTTAAAAAATATTAATGTAATTACTTATTAGGAATTGAAATTTAATTGATATATTAAATAAAATGAGGCAACGAGATTCGTATATTAAGTCGAAGTAAGATTACACGAAACAAAAATCATACAATTTTTAGAGATGTCACAAAAACCATAAAACCAAAAACAGAAAACAAACACAAGACAGGGTCTGGCCAGATTTACATATTTAACAGAATCAAAATAACCAGTCAATCCTTTTGGTCAAATAAAATAAATAAAACTTTGACCAAAATAAATAAAATATAAAATTGCTCAAAAAAAAAAGATCTAGATCAGAAACTTTAAACAAATTAAAGTTTGTGATCTATAACCGGTTAAAAGACCGGATCCGATTCGTATGTCGTAACCAACGCTCTGATACCACTGTTGGGTTTTTGTTGTGATGATCAGTTAGATTAGTTATAAAAAATGGTTGATAAATAATTATAGAATAATAATAATTATTTAGTAATTATTAAAACGCAGCGGAACGAAACCGATTAAACACAAAAGAAAAACCTGACAGGATCTGGGTTACAAAACATACTAATACGAATAGAATTAAATCTAACTACCAATGAGATAGATATACCTCGGTTAACGATTAACCGGTTGAGACATCAAGATACAACGAACCGATGCTAGATCACGAACCGAAACGCGAGAACGGGGCAGCGCCGGTCGACGGCGGCGGCTTGAAGGTGCCGTAAATGGCAAAGGCTTGAAGGTCCTTTGTTTCGACAGCAGCTTGGAATAGAAGCAATTTTGCTTCTTGTTTTGGAGTTGACCGAAAGCACCAAGAAAAAGAACAACGTTTTCTTCCTCTTTGCGGCAAAAAATATTAGGGTGAAAATATAATAGGATTAATCCTATTATATATAATTACAAACCCTACTAATTGTTTCCGGGCCCAAAGTCTAATACGAGATGTAAAAGCTCGAATCCATTTTAATGTTTTAATAAAATATTAAAACAATATATAATTATTATTTATAAACTTGTATAAATAATAATTCCCGTCTAACCAATATATATAAATATATATCGTCTCACTATTTGTTCGTAATTACCATTTAAACACGTTAAGTGGATTCAATGTCCGTTACCCTCGATGTAACTCTTATGGATCACAACTCAATTAATAGCGTTAAATAATCTGCACCGGAGATATATATTTCCAAAAAGAGGGTGCGTTCGTATGTGAATGAATGAACCGATGAATGAAGTCATGCTATATGTATGACCCTATGTGCACGTCCCTTATTCGACGACACTTTTTAGGTACCATACCCCTTAATAACAATAACAAATACCATTAATAATTATTGGTTTGAATTAAACAGTATTAATAAACAATTATAATAAAATGAATATTTGACTTACGATTTTAACACAAATAAATAATTTAAAAAATTGATAAGCAATAATTAATAAAATAAATAAATATACTTTTTACCCTACAAAGACTAATTCAAACACACGAATGTTCTCTCTTTCGCATCACCTCTCTCCACTATGTTCTCGATCTTTATGATCGGTTATACCATGAAGCCCAGTAGCCCACTGCTACCCCCAAGACCATATATGACCCCCACAACCAATGACCACACTATGGTTCGAGCTACTAGAGCTCACAAATTAAACAAGTTTGGGGTAATGGATTGATAATAAACGGGACGGGTTGACACTTAAATGACATAGTTAACTGGTTTATTAGAACAATATAGTTTTATGAATTTTTTTTAAATATGTTACGTATGTTGTTTAAGGATATTATAAATTTATTGTTATTTAAATGTGTTAGTCAATATTGCCAATAATCGTATACTTCTCACTTGACTTGGGAATGATAGATTGATAGCCTTCTCGATACCTTATGTGTGGAGGTCTCAATGATAACTTTCATTGAGATCTTTGCTGGAAATTTGGAGAAGGCAGTGAGAGGCTTAAACGAGATAAAATTCGAGATAATTTCAATTAGGTAGGGATAAAAAAAAAGTTCGAGCCCGACGGGTATGAGATTAGTTTTAAATTTTTTTCACTGCTACGGGATTAGGTTATACCTGACCTGAAACCACACCCATTTACCCGAACCGTATACCCGGAATTTTTTTTGTTTTTATTTTCTCAACCATTTGCCTATTAATGTTTCATTTTAATAGTTTCATTCGCTCGTCGCCGGAGGCGTTGTCGGCGGAGTGTTAGTTCCTTCGTTCCCCCTGACTTGATTTAATCAATTGTTGTTATTAATTTAATGTATTTTCGTGTTTATTTTTTGGATTACGGATGAATTATGCTAGAAATTTGTGATTTATGGTGGTGGCAGGTGGTGGTAGGTGGTGGTTGGACGCCGGAGAGGGGCTTCCGGAAAAGAGGGTGGTGGCAGGTGGGTGGGGTTGGTGGCAGGTGGTGGTCGGCCGGTGGTGGTGGCGGCTGGTGGTGGTGGAGTGGGGATGAAGAGGGTATTTTGGTCATTTAACATGATTTAACTGAAAAACTTAGCGAAGTTAACGAAATTGGACTAAAAGCGTTAAGAAATATAACGTCAGGGACCCATACTGTTAAGGGGGGACTGGACCTGTTAATAACAACAAAGCTCAGAGACGAAAACTGCAGTTTACTCTAAAAGTTATAATGGTAAAAATGAAATCTACTTGGAAATCCTAACAGGCAACGGGTATACCCGATACCCGCGGGTATGCCGATACCCGGCAAATGTCCGACATGTGTTGAGCCAGGTACGAAACACAATTTTATAATTAGTTATGAATGTGCGATTACCATTAGCTGGGCTATTACCATCCTACAATTAGGGTTAACAAAACTCAAACTTCAATCTGGGCTTATAATACCAGTTTCAGTTGGGTTAAAAATGCTCAAGCCCAACTAAACAATACAGGTTGGTCTCTTACCATGAAAGGCGTATATTATTACTCTGGTCGAATATAACCATTTTTTCTTGTGTGTTAGCTTTTAGTTTTTTGAAGACTTCATTTTCAACTTTCTATAAAACTTTTTACTTGAATTTTCTTTTTCCCAAATTACATTTCAATTACTAATAGTTTAATCATTATAGTTTTACACTTTTACTTCTTTGTTTTTAACCTTTATAACTTAAATAATACTAAAATTATATTTAGAGAGAAATATTTAAATACAAAGTCTTTTTTTATGCAAAACTACAAATGATTCAGGATCTTATTAATATAGGAAATCAGGGTTAAGATCAAATGTGTACTTAATAAACTTGTTTTTAAACGTGAAATAAGTCTGAAGAGGTAAAATTGAAATATCGTATATTTGTTGATTTTTTTTTAATTCCCCCATTTTTTTTAAAACACTTATAATTTTTTTATACGCCATAACTTTTTTTTAAAAATGACACTATAAAATCGAGCATTTTATTCTCTTTAATTTGAGTATAATCTTGCTATAATTTTATTTTAAAAAAAATCGACTTTTAAAAAAAATGTCGATGTGCTGTGCGTATAACATGCGTGATTATTGGTATAGCATGCGTGTAACACGCGTGAATATGATAACGCATTATTATAAAACATGCATGATTATGATGATCGTGCGTTATTATAAAATGCGGAATTATCATTTTAGACATGCGTTATATAAAACATGAGTAATTATTTATAACACATGTATTATTATTGTCACATCCTCAAAATCCACCTACGGTGTTTTACCGCAAGGCGCGTGACATACCAGGATCTCAGTCATTAGTTACATGGAACGACTCTATATGAATTCGAATAAAATACCATTGCTGCTCATAGTCACGAGACAACAATCTTTAAGTTTGAAAATGTTGCGGAAGCGTAAATAAAATCCAATGCAAATAAAAGTCAAATGCGCAAAACAAGGCGCCCAAACCATGCAGTTTAAATAAGTAAAATAAATTCAGTGTTTGAAATATGATGGGACTCCATGCATGTCCTATGCTCGTGCTTAATACCTTAGCGACCTGAGAAAACATGCTAAAAATGTCAACACAATGGTTGGTGAGTTCATAGAGTTTGCGAGTAAATAAAAGTTCGATGTTTGCTAGATAGTGTAATTAATGTATATCGATAGATAGCTAGTCTATGTCATGCTACTACAAGTGTTTGAAACCGAAGCTGACTATTTGTGTTTGTTTGCCTTCCGCCATGTCTACCGAACAATGGCAAATGTCTAGGCTAATATTACACCCGTTCGACCTCCAGTCAAGTTAGCACGACTAACTCGGGTGGGGCTTGTCAAAACCCAGTAGTACTACTCAAAATCACCTCGCTATGTTCCAATACTAACGGTTCGAGAATGTAAAGACTTATTGGTATGTTTGCACTTTAATAAGTAAGCGATAGTACAATAATACAAAACCCAAAATGTTTGCGTGCATGCTTTCTCCCCTAAAAAGGAAAGTAAGTAAAGATAAGGGCCATGAAACTCACATGAGTGTGAATGCAAATGAAAGCTAAGTAAAACAGTTGAACCTCTAACTGCCACCTATAATTCATAGTCTATAAGTGCGTGTTCGTGCAAGTTGATATGAACCCTTAGTATCCAAACAATACTATTGTTTAAGTGTTTAGAAAAGATTTACAAGTTTGACTCAAGTTTGACCCGACGACCCGTTGGTGACACGTTATATTAAATTATGTTTGTTCAGTATAACACTTCTACATTATACACAAATGATCATGTGGTAGCACTTAGCAACAAGTCCTATTTGTACTAGCAAGATAGCAAGTTTCTATAAATAGCAGATTTCCATATATAGCAGGTTTCTATAAATAGAAAGCATGTTCAAGATTCATATTATCATTATTAATATGTTTGTATGATTATTCTAACATGTTCAAGATCGTCACATTACATACCAATTGTATAGAACTTAACATGTGATTCACAATTCAAGACAAAGTTTCTATCTTTAGTAACCTATGAGAGATATGCATGATTTCAATCATTCAACACATTGCAACATGTTATTATGTCTTAACTAGTATAAAGCTATCATCAACCCATATCATACATGTCTAAATCACAAGCTATGAACACTTTAGACAATTAAAGTTTCCTCTTTTAGTAAGTTTGCAAAACCGAGCTAGGTATTAGAAATCTAGTTTCACAAATCACTTATACATGAATCAAGTAGCATATAAACATCATCATATCATCCAAATCATGTCTAGTATGCAAGATAGAATTCCTAAAAAGTTTCCATTATAAGTATGTTTAACGAGATTCAAAGCATCAAATCCATTACATACAATCTATCTAACATGATTATAACCATAACAAGCATCAAACATCTCTAACATGCAATTCTACACCATCACATAATCAAAAAGTTTAATCTTTTAACAAGTCACTAATCATATGAAGCTAGGGTTTTCCAAATAACCATAAAAACATCAAATAAATGCAAAACAATGATAAAGTCACCATCTTTATTGTAAAATTTCATGTTTGGATGAACTAGGGTTTGAATCAAGATTTTAGAAATCTTAAAATCATAAAATTGGACGAAACAACTTACGTAGGATTGTTAGAAACGCTTAGAGGAGTCCGAATACGCGATTAATTGCGAGATTGAAGCTCGAACGGATGGTGCTTTGGCTTGTTCTTGAAATCGACGCAGGGGGGAGGGATATGGGGTTGGGATCAACGATAGAGAGAGAGAGAGAGAGAGAGAACAAGATTAGGGTTTTAAATTTTATAAAAATCTTTTTATCTTAATTTGCATGGGTTTTAAATTTGGTATGGATAATCTATAGGTTATTAAAAAAAATATTTAATTAATCCACTAGATAAAGATGGTTTTTAAATAATTATTTTTTATAAAAGCTCCATATCTATAAAAATAACCAGTAAAATTAATATCCGATAATTCTACGCCATTTTCCACGTGAATTTTTACTTTTATTATTATTATTATTACTATTATTGTTTCGTTTTTCCAGATTCAAACGACTAACACATAAAAAAAAGTCCCTACTATCTTCAACGTAACTTTATGTACGATTAGATATAAATTTATTTAAAACCGAGCCAGGTTAAAATTTGGTTTTCTTTTATAGCATTGGATATATAATATTTTATAAAATTATAAACACACCATTACAACATTCTTGTTTTTCCTATATTTTAAAATTAATTTTATTCAAAATCGAACCCCTCCGGTAGATAACCTTCTTATAACTGAGCAAGCTTTTAAATTTGGTAAAACTTAACTTTTTCTCTTTTTTTTTGCATTTAAATGTTCTTAGTGAGAACCACCATTTCCCACCAACCTCCATCACCACATACCACCACTTACTGTCGCCCTCCACCACCACCACCACCACACCACCGTGTACTACTTCTACGAATCCAAAATGCATCCGATGACCACCTCCGACCTTTACCTATCTTCAACTTCATCATCATCACAAGTAAACCACATACACAAACCGAAATTGCTCCAAAATCAAACAACATACTAAATCAATAAATCTTAAAGAAGTGTTTAAATGTAAAACTCAAAAGAACATGCGGATATATACATATGGTGAAACTTGACAATGATATAAAAAAAAAACAATTTCCATTTTTTACATCACAATGTATCATTTCGTGTGTTGTGCGTATGAAGGTAGTCTAATCTACTTACAACATTATTGCTATCTTTAGTCGTTATATCTAATTTCGGCACTAGACTTGAGCGCCTGTGTTCAAATGACATGAATAAGGTTGATGGTTGCAATCTTTGTACATCTTTTCATACCTCTCATGTAAACTTTCTAAATCCTTCATCTCCAATTTCACATTATGCCACTACAAGGAAATGACCCTGTGCCGACGTCGCCTATACCGACGACATTTGTCGTCGGCATAGGTCAACCTGTACCGACGACATGTCGTCGGTGTAGGTCAAAACCAAAATTTTGTCAGGTACACCCTATACCGACGACATGTCGTCGGTACAGGGTTGAGCCACATGGAGGGAAAAATGGCGCCCAATGAATTATTGGGAAAAACCCTATACCGACGACATTTCGTCGGTATAGGGTTATTTTGAATTTTTTTTTGTATTTTTAATATATTAAACATTTCGTCGGTCAAAAAAAATTTAAAATAAAAATAAAAAAAAATTCTAAAATGACCTATACCGACGACATGTCGTCGGTATAGGCTTTTTTACTTTATTGACCAGTCAAAACCCTACGAAGCCTATACCGACGACATGTCGTCGGTATAAAGCACCTATTGCGCAGACTTTTTAGCCTATACCGACGACATGTCGTCGGTATAGGGCTAAGCGCGATTAAACACAGACAGCAGCTTTCTGTTTCCCATTTCCACGAAAAAATACCCCAAAACTATCTCATCTTCTCTCTTTGGCGATTTCCCCTTTTTTGTGTGTTTTGTGGAGCAATCTTCACTAATCTCTCGGTTTTTAAGGTTAGTTAACTTATATGTTTCAATTTTAACCATAAAATCAAAATTTTTGGGTTTTTTGGTTAATTTCTTTGTTTGTTGTTAGGTGTTTGAAGCTTTGACAATTGTTTGAGGATTTCAAGCTATTCGAAGATATTTGCAAACTTGGTTAGTAATTTTTTTATAAATTATGTTTAGATTATGTTTGTATGTATATTGTTGTGTTTATTTTGTATGTATGTATATATGATTTAGATGTGTGATTTTATAAATATTTATAAAATTTTATTATGAAATTAGGTTTAGATGAAATTTGGGAATTTGGATGTATGTTTGTATGTATATTGTTTAGATGAAAATTTGGGATTAAATTAGGTTTAGATGAAAATTTGAGAAATTTGGCCATTTATTATTTGACAATTGTTTGAGGATTTCAAGCTATTTAAAGCTAATTGTTTGACAATTGTTTGTGTATGTGTATGTATGTTTATTTATCGAATTGTGTATGTAATTTGGGAATTTGGGCATTTATATATGTATGTTTGTATATATGTTTGTATATATGTTTGTATGTATGTTTATGTATGGAATTGTGTATGTAATTTGGGCATTTATATGTGTATGTGTGTTTGTATGTATTTGTATTATTTTTATGTATGGAATTGTGTTTGTGTATGTAATTTGGGAATTTAGGCATTTATATATGTATGTTTGTATATAATATGTAGGTATATATTTGTGTATGTGTGTTTGTATGAATTTTGATTATGTTTATGTATGGAATTGTGTTTGTGTATGTAATTTAGGAATTTGGGCATTTATGTATGTTTGTATATAATATGTATGTATATATGTGTATGTGTGTTTGTATGTATTTTTATGTATGAAATTGTGTTTATGTATGTAATTTGAGAATTTAGGCATTTATTTATGTATGTATATAATATGTATGTATATATGTGTATGTGTGTTTGTATGTATTTTTATGTATGGAATTGTGTTTATGTATGTAATTTGAGAATTTGAGCATTTATTTATGTATGTTTGTATATAATATATATGTATATGTGTATGTATGTTTGTATGTATGTTTGTATGTATTTGTATGTATGTTTATTTAATTGTATGATTTGTGGATGTATGTATATATAACTTTATTTAATTTTGTTGCAAGTTCGGAACTCATTGCGGTTGACGAGGTGTGAATAACATCATATTTGTGTTTCATTGAATTTATTTAAGGTACGTATTCCGACTTTTATGCCTTTGTGTAGTTAATTTTTTATTTCATTTAGAGTGTAAACGGCTCGTTTATCATAATTTTATAAATACTATTACTTATATATTAAAAAAAATATATTTTATAATTTTATAAAATAAATAAGAAAAAAGGCTTACACCCCTAATGTCATTTATGTACGTCTTTGTTTATGTATGTCATGTCTCATATTGTGTACACTAGTATGTTTATTTAGGATAACCCTTTAGAATATACCCGTCCAAAATTTATCTAATAGGGATAAATTTTGGATTGTCCCCTTTGGGACTGCTTTTTGAATATTCTATCTCATTTAGGATATGTATACATTTTAACGGGTTGACATTTAAGATAAAATTGGTAGCTATTTCTCCTTACTCCTTCGAGTTTGCGGTTTATTTGCATACTTGGGGAGTTAAGGGGAAATGCTTCTGATTTTTCTTAAATAGTCAACTCGATAAAATGTATACATATGAGATAGAATATTCAAAAAGTGGGTCAGGATCCACCGCCTTAGAGTACCGATCAAATCATATACATTCATTTATATCATTTATTACATGCACGTATATGTGTATGCTTATGGCACTAGATATGGCAATTGATAAAAGTTGGGTTACACTGGGAAATCGAAATTCTCCGGCATTCTTAAGCGGTCTTAGCAACTTTATAGAGACGGCCAAGAACCATGTCGACGGTCGAGGTAGAGCGTTTTACCCGTGTAGACGTTGTTGTAATGCGTGTCGACAGGATTTGAAGACGATATATGGCCACATACATGACCGTGGGTTTCTACAATCATATAAGATATGGATTTATCATGGTGACCAAACTCCAATTCCCCATGTTGATAGTCAGTCTATTACACGAGAAACTCAATCATTTTTTGGTAACTTGGTTGTGGACTTAGGCTACTTACCTATGCGTACAACTTTAAATGAGGGTGGTGACCCAAGTCATGTTGCCTCGATTGATCTCGATGAAAGTTTTATTAATGATGATGAAGAAGATGAAGAAGATGCATACAATTCAGATGATGAAGACGAACTAAATGACGACGATGAAGAAGATGATGATGTTGTTGACACACGTTATTTTACTGATGATTCTGATTGAATGTATGTTAAAAATGTACTATTTGTCTTTGTTAATTAATAATTATTTGTGCTTACTAATAAATTTTGTTGTAGGAAAAATGGCAACAATGGCGCAATCACACGGTGGAGATGGTGGAGATGGTGGAGACGGGGGTCCGTATCACTTCGACTCGGGTTGTGCGACTGGATCTGGTGGTAAGTTACTTGTTATTGTTTAATAGATGTCTTTATAATTGCCTAACTTTTGAATGTCATGTGTCAATATAGGTAGTTCCTCCCAAAAAAAACGATCTAAAGGCAAAAACCTAAAAATGTATAAGAAATTTGAGGAAAATGGGAGGAAGCCTCTTCCCATTGATGTAGAACTTCATGCCGGGGGGTACAAGTTTGTGGGTCCCAACGCTTCGGATTTTATCCGTTCTATCTCGTTGGAGGTTGAAAAGGTTGTTCCGCCACATTATCCAAATTGGGCTAAGGTTCCAATTGAGAAGAAACGGGCCATATATCCCACTCTTATAGTAAGTATAGATGTTTTATAATTACTTACAATTTCATAACTATTACATTTATAATTACTTTCCATTTGTAGGATTATTTTGATCTGGAGTCCTGGAGAAACACTGATAAGTGGCGAGGCGTTGAACTCGGAATCACCGCCGAGTGTCAGAGGTCGTATAAAGACCACAAGAATGTGTTGAAAGGTCACTTCCTGGAGAATGGGGGATACGATGATGTGGAGGCGGCGATGAATAATCCACCAGAAGATCTTGATCAAGAATCTTGGCAGACTTTGATTAATGAGCTGTTTTTAGATGCGAGCTATAAAAACCGCGCGACGAAGAACAAACAAAACCGATCAAAACAACGTTACCCAAGTTACCATGGCAGTAAATCATACGCCCAGCGCCGACACATGGAGGTATGAAAATACAATTGTTAGTATTATATAAACATGCTTATTAATTCTTAGTGATATTATTTTTGTTTTTCACAGGGTACCGGCCCAATTGATGTGTTCAAATCGACCCATTATAAAGAAGGGACCGGTTGGGCCAACACGAATGCATCATCAGATTATGTAAGTCAAATGATTTTGTTGTTAGACTTACTAGACTTAGAACATTCAACTGCAACTTAAAACGGGTCAAAATGATTCAAACACACTTTAATAGACTTAGAACATCCAACTTGAGCCCAATTGTTGATTATTTTTGCTAGTATTATTAGTATTTGTTGTTATTAGCGTTGGTTGATTGGAATTTGTGAATTTGGGTCGTTTATAACTTATAGTTTAACAGGTTGGTTATCCATTTTACAGCAGTTATGCTGTCGAATTTTATTAAAATAGTCAAGTGATTGTTTATTACATTGTTTAATGCAGGACCGAATCCAAGAGGAGTATGCAAGATCCTCTGCTGAGTCTGGTGGTGACTCGTCTGCTGTCGATGAGTTTGCATGCATGGAGCGTGCATTGGGTCAACGGCGTGGCCATATCAGGGGTGTCGGTCGTGTGGTGAGTAATCCCACACCGGATTTGTTCAGTACCCCCACTCCACAACCACATTGGCAAGAAGTGGATGAGCGTGTAACTCAACTTCAACAACAACTCCAAGATCAACAACACCGCGAAGCCCAACGAGATGAAGATCAACAACAACGCGAATCCCAACGAGAAGCACAACGAGATGAAGAACGTCGTGTGCATAATCAACAAATGCTTGAAATGCAACGACAAATGGATGAAATGCGTCGAATGTGGGAACGCAGAACTAGCAGCGACGATAATTAGCTTGAAGTTGCTGCGCCTTTACCTTGGTTGTCGGTGTTATTGTTGAATTTTTGAACAATTTTTATGTTTGTGTGTCGGACAACTTAATGTTTAAATATTTGATTTGTGTGTCGAACAGGTTTCTGTATCGAACAATATGTTTCGGAATTCAATTTTTGAATGGTTTGAATTATCTGATTTGCAGGTTTTGGTAATTAGAAATTAAATATTTCTGGAAAATTTTGAAAATTTAATAAAAATTAAAAAAATACAGAAAATCCTATACCGACGACATGTCGTCGGTATAGGTATTTTTCAAATTTAAATAAAAATAATTGGAAATAGTCTATACCGACGACATGTCGTCGGTATAGGTTGGGTCTATCCCGACGATTTGTCGTCGGTATAGAATTTCTTTTTGAATTATTTAATTAAACCCTATGCCGACGACATGTCGTCGGCATAGGTCTACCTATACTGACGACACCTATACCGACGACATCTTTGACCTATTGGGACGAAGCAATACCGACGACATCTATACCGACGACATGTCGTCGGTATAGCTTCAAAAAAAATCGTCGGGATAAGGTGATATTGTTGCAGTGTGCATCAAGTCCAAAATATGAAGGAGATCTTCAACATCATGTATGATTCTTCTCCTTATAAGCTCTTAGAATCCATCTATGTCAATGTTGTTATGAAGGTAGTCTAGTCCACTCGCAACGCCTATTCCTATGTTTACTAGTTGCACCCAATTTATAGGAATATTAGTTTTGTACACCTCTCTCTTTGTGATCACCGGTTGGCCACCAAAGTATTGAACCACCACCCACCACCTGGAACCTTGGTTTTAAAAAGGCGTGCCTATGCGCGAGGTGACCTCAGCACAAGCTGGTGCGCTTTTGGCGAATAAAGGCGAGGGTTGTACACAAAGCGCATGTCTCAGTGCGATTCGCAAGGAGGCGACATGCGAGGGATGTTGTTCCTCATGTACGCGGAACTAAAGTTAAGACGGGGAACTAACCCAAGAAAAGGCGAAGAAGAATGATGAGAGCTTCGTGGAGAAGAAGACAATGGATTTTTGTTTTGTTTATTCTGGTTTTGTTTTCTTGTGAAAAGAGAATAAAGAAAAAAAATAATTATTTAAGTTGTAATGGAAAGTGGTGAGGAAAACGTTTATAGGAAAGTGAGAAAGTGTATTGAAAATTCAGTCGTCGCCAACGAGCCCTAAATCAAATAGTTTGGGAGGAGGTGTTCCTATGGTCTTCTAGAAGCATTCGTATCCTTTTTCATATCCTTATTAATATAATTACACTAAAGTCACTAATTTAATTAAATAATAATTTTTTATACCTATATCATTATATTTTCTCTCTTTTTCATTCGTAACCACTTTCAAAAAATATAAAAAATGAATATAGATGAACAGTGTTTTCACAAATATACAAAAAACTTATACATTTTTATCTCTGCTCCACTCACAACCATTTTAAACCACTCATTAAAATATACCAAACACACTCACAAACATATACCAAACCGGCTCTGGATGCTCTAATGTGGATGTTATAGGTTCGAGTCTCACTTGGTGCAATATGTGTAAGTGGGCTAAGGGTTTTACCACAGTGGCCCTTTGGGTGGTGGGTTTCTCCTGGAATGGTGGGCGAGCCGGGTCACCAGCGCTGTCAGCGTTCACGAGCGTGGGTGGCCTTTTGCCAATAGGTTTACCCGGGTGGCCGGGCTTATAGTATTTGTCGGTCGTTAAAAAAATTCAATCCTTTTAAATTATGTATTTTTTTTTCTTTTATTCGAACATACTGAATATAATATTTACGTATTACTTTTAATCTTTTTTCCTTTTCCTTTATTTTTTTATATTTTAGGGTGTATTTAATTATAATATATATTATTTAATTTATTTGTTTATATAACTATTATTTCTATTAATTATATACTTGTATATTTATTATTATATGCATCATATTGTTATACATGTAGCTTTTAAAACTGTGTATATGAGTTATTTAAAAATTAAATCATACATAAAGTTTTTTTATATCATAATGCTAGAAATTCAAAGGAAATATAAAAAGAATATTTATATAAAGACTCGCGCCTCACGTACAAAAAATGTTGGCTATTTTAGTGTAATTGGATTAATTAGTTGACCAAATTAATCATATTAAATATTAAAAAGTTAGGAGGTACGGAGTGCACACTTGTTTGAATTTATTTGATTACCTAACTAATACTTAGGGGCGAAGCCCCTAAGTAACGGGGGTCCGGGGGCAGCGCCCCTGGAAGCGGGGTCCAAGGGGTGGCAGCCCCTGGCGGGGTCCAACGAGCAAAGCCCCTGGCCGGGATCGAGCTACCAGGTCAGCGCGCCCGAAAATTATTTTGACAGTTATTGCTTTATAAAATTTATATTAGAAATTAATTTTCTAATAATTTATTATATAAAATCGGTGTTAAAATTTGGACGGATTTTTTAATTAAATTTGAATTTGAATTATAGGATAACTGCCAAAGACATTTATCTGTTCTTTCCTAGTAAAATCAATTGTTGGTCATACGAAGTTTTTCTCTGGTTCACAAAATACTCTCAAGATTCATACTTGATTCTTGTCTCATAAATTCTGAGTTTTATCCGATCAAAGAATTTGGTGAACCACCAAATTGTTTTTGATCTGAAAGTATTAAATACGACTCTCAGATCATCCTCGGTTAATTCGAAATTCCTCTACAAAAAATGGTGCGCTTTTACGCTTCGCGCCTTGGATTAGGACCCTCAAGCTTTTGTGCTCCTTGTGCTTTTTAAAACCAAACCTAGAACCACCGAAATCAGATCCACCAGCAATGACGAAGAATTTCAACCAAAAAGGTACAAGAAGCTTCAACCTAGAAAAGTTAGGATTTTTTATTTTATTTTTTCAAACACATGACACGTAGGTTCCATACGTGCAATGGTGGTTCATAGCATTCTCCTAACAACTGCCTGAATGTAACAATTTCACCAAAATTTAGGGTCTACAAACTTAAAATCGACGTTAAGGTTATCAATTACCATGCTGGGGTTGACTTCCTAGCCGTCAGGAGGCCAGATCATTGTTCGAGGGTGGTCACTGACTCGCCGGTACTACTAAAAAACAGGGGCTTCACCGACGGGTACTTCTATCGAAAAAGCGTCGACGAGAATCTGTCAGAAAAATGGCAGTGGGTAACACATTTTCAATGGAATTCCATCCGCTTTTATTGAAAGATCACCAACGGATTACCGACATCATTTCTCCGGCCACAATTTATCCTATTATCGACGGATTGTTTACCAATGGATAAGTTACCAACGCATTACCGATGAAATTTTGCAATATTGCTGACGGATTTTCCATAAGTAATCCATCGGTAATTGTGTTTTAATAAAAATTAAATTTTAATTTTTTTATTTCTTGCAACACAAATACAAATGAATTTGCAAATTACATTTATTTCACGGGATACCATTACAGTTTATGGATTATGGGTTGTACTTTTTGAAATTTGCATACTTACGTAGGTGGTGAACCATTTAGCGAATGACTTTTCCTTGGCCTAATCCGCCTAATCCACAGAAGCATCAGTAGCATAAGGATATTTTGCACGTACCCTTTCTTCAAACAAGTTAAAGAAACGGTGATCCTCTATACAATTTAACAAGACAAACGTGTGGATTTTAAGATATTTCATTACTTGTGAGCATCCTTGGTCTCCCACTTTTATCAAATAATATACGCGACGGTACCTTGAATATGCTTAGTCTATTGTTAGTAGCCGAACTAAAAGGAACGTCGAGAGCAAAATTTCTTGACATACGATTATGTCTTGTTTCAAATTTTGGATCAAAATATAGGGAACAAAAGTTAGATAGTTCATTTATCATATAGGACTCAACTACAGATCCCTCGATCTTTGCATTGTTTCTAATCGTTCTTTTTAATGACCTAAGCATCCTTTCATAAATATATATCCATCGATATTGAATAGGACCACCAAGAATGGCTTCACACTTCAAATGTATGACAAGGTGTTCCACAGAGTCAAAGAAACCAGATGGAAAGATTTGTTCTAACTTACAAATGGTTACAACAATACTCTTTTGCAAAATTTCCATGTCTTCTATGTGCGATTGTTTTTAACATATTACATGAAAGAAAGTGCACAGCTTAGTGATTGCATCGCATATCAAAGATGGAATCATTCCTTGTAAGGCATTAGGAGTAAATGTTGCATAAACAAGACAATCATGACTCTTAAAGCTAAAGTTATAATTGCCAAGGTTTACGCACCCCCTATATTCGAAACATACCCGTAGGGAAATTTCAACATCTTCAACCATTCACATACGGATTACAACTGTTTGTTGGTCAACGTATATGATGCCTTTGGTTTTACTAGTTTGGTTCCATCCGTCATTATGTGTAAATTCAGGTGTGAGCAATATACTTCGACATCTTTCCTTGCTTTTACGTTGTCTTTTGTTTTATATGTGTCCATCATGGTGTTAAAAAAATTATCTAATACATTTTTCTTAATGTGTATGACATTCAGGTTGTGACGGATTAGCAACATTTTCCGGTACGGGAGCTCCTAGAAAATACTTCTCTTTACCCAATTATGGATTTCATTGAACCCTAGGATCTTTTTATTTTTTGGATGGCACGAGGTTTCTTCATAAATTGTTGGATAATCACACAACTGCTTCTAAATTTCTTCGCTGCTTAACAAGGATGTGGACTATTTCTCACATTGTATCCATCCGTAAATCTTATTGAGTCGTTGCATAGTGCGGGTCGTGTAGGCAACCATCTACGGTGACAATCAAACCAACAAGACTTCCCTCTATGTCGTAACTGAAATGACTCCACATCACCCATACAATATGAGCATGTTAACTTTCCATGTATGCTCCAACGAGACAACGTTGCATAGGTAGGGAAGTCACTGACGGTTCATAGTATTATATCTTTCATCATGAAATTATCCATATGATAAGCACAATACGTAAGAGCGCCAAACAACTACTTCAACTCGTCTAGTAAAGGTTGAAGAAAAAACCCACCTGTATTCTATCTCGAGATCTTTTTCCAGGAATGACTAACAGAAGATAAACATACGTTTGTTTTAAAGTCATCCAAAGAGGTAAATTGTAGACGGTAAGAAAGACTGGCTAACATGAATAAGCCTTCCTATTCGAACTATTCAGATTGAATCAATCAGCGTTTCAAACTTTAATCGCAAAACTAGGATGGTCAAGTCGAAATTCTTCCAAGCCTGACCATCATTTAGATGTGCCATCAGACACAGTTTGGTTTGACATTTTTATTGTTTTTTTTATAAAAACGTTATATGATTAACTTTTAAAGACATTTTGTAAAATAATAAAGTACTAGTTAGAACTTTTTTTTAAATACATCTTAATATATTTTATAAAAAAATATTTTTTAAGTAGAAAAAAAACTTTTTAGATATAATGATTTTTTAAAGTGGTTAAAATGACAAGTTTTAAAGTTATTTTTCATGGGATAGATACGACAAGTGAGAGAGGATGATACCTATAGCCTAAGCCGGATATTTAGTAAACCAAAAACATAACATGATGAAAGGTCAAACTTTAATAAATCATCACATGGGCGAGGAGGAAAAAAATCTAAACATCACAAAATCTAGCCTGTAACTTTTAGATTTTCTTTTACATGTTATTTTGTAGTTACATAATAAATGGAGTTCGAACCTCACATCATTACCTTGGCTGAGAACCGTGAGCCGATTGCCCCCTGCGATATTCTTGGACGTGGGTATCGCAGGCCGGTTAGCGAGTCCGGAAAACTCGTTTTTTACATAATAAAAGGAACTCAGAAAAGAAAATAAATACTTTTGATAAGTGATTCAGGCAAACAAAACTTACGCTTTCTTTAAACACTAATAAATAGATTCATCCTTTATATCACCATAGATAAAGTCACTTATGTACTTAGGGTGATGGGAGTGGTGCTCGGGTAGAGCACGGGTAGATGGCGGGTAGGCGGGTACACCGTTGCAAGCTTGGCGGTACCAGCAGGTAGAGGGTGGGGGCAGGGGAAACGGGTATGGGAAGCCGCTGAAAGAAGAAACAATTCGACCGTTGGGAACGGTCAAATAGCCGTTGGGAAAACAAAAAAAATAACTTTTTAAATAAATTTAACCCCTACAAATACATAACCGATTATCATACTCAATACACAAAAAAATACATTCTTTCTAAATATATCTCATACCATTGATATATAAACCATTTTTTTTTGTACCCACCACCACCCAAAATATGAATCGTACGTTATACTTCCCGCCCGATTCATCGGATGATGCGCTCGACTTCGTGTTCGGCGGCGATAGTATGCAATTTCTATGTGATGTTGTCGCCCAAGCCGAAGAGTAAGACACAACCACATAATCAAGTACATATGTACGCCGTGATCATGAACATGCTCTACAGAATCTAAAAAAAAATTATTTCGACGAAAACCCAACACACGGAGAAGAGACGTTTCGAGATAGCTTTTGGATGTAGAAGAGGTTACTTTTAAAAATATTTGGCGATGTAGAAGCTAGGTTTGAATATTTTCAAGAGGGTGAAGATCCTAGAAACAAGAAGAGTTTCATGGCGTTACAAAAATGCACATCGGCGATTAAACAACTCGCAACCGGTAATCCTCCCGACGAATTCGACGACTATTTAAGTATGGCCGGGAGAACCTCAAGTGAATGCGTAGAGTATTTTTGTAATGCCATAATACAGTTATACGGGACAGAGTTCTTACGTAGACCAACAATCCAAGACATTACACTTTTGTACACCGCACATGAAGAAAAACATGGCATTCTTGTCTACATAAGGGATATTGCACAATATGATCTTAAAAGATGACGGGAATGCAATATCACCGGTCTACATAAGGGATCCTACAATTGAACAAGGTATTGACGATAACGTCCTTTCGGACTTGCACGATGTAGCTACACATATTAGACTTCGATTTGATCTCGTGGAAAATATTGCGAGAAACACCTCGAATTTGGACCAAGACGAAGACTAAATGAATTTTTTTTTATTAGTTACTTTTTGTATTGTCTTTTTATTTATTGTTACGTATTTTTAATTAATTAATTAAACTTTTTTGTTTTTAAATTTGGTTATTAATTTGATTTAATTTTAAAAAAAAATTAGGAGGGTTGGAGGATACCATAGAGGTTACTTTAAGAGGGTAGTTTGGCTAAGTGGGGTAACGTATATTCTAATTCGTTTATTTTGGAATGGTACTTTAGATTAGAGGGTACCACTCCCACCACCGTTATGTTGTTTTCTTCATGGTACTCGAGCCCCATTACTAAATAGATTAAAGGAAACTAAGTTGAACAATAACACCTCCCGTCATTTTCACCCGCATCATGCTTTTAATTTTTTTTCTTTTTTTTCACCCCTAAATATATATAATACACGTTTTTAATCCGTTTATTTTTCTATTAATTTCGTTTTTGTTTATTAACTTGCGTTTGTTAACCTTTTTTCAAAAAACGGACTGCGCGGCTGTTTTCATTTTTTATTTTTGTCAACGTTCTAACATAAATTTATTTAAAAACGGAGTTGTATTCAAAATCAAGTTTTTATTTGCTATCGTGACCTATATCGAGTACCGTTATCGTTGTGGTACAGTAACGAACCAAACATATTACGTGCGAACTAGACGACCTGAACCCTCCGTAAAGCACTAGTTACTATTGAAGGAGACCCCTTCCCTCATTGTTGTTGACTATACACTACCTCTCACAAAAGAAAATAACACATATCAAACACATTTGCATCTAAGTCGGTCGAAATTCACATCTCTAGCTACATCCATCCAGACTTGTTAAAAGAATGCAAAAGTCAAGTAGTTTTTTAGTTTGTTATTGCGGATCGAAAAATCAGATAATAGATAACAACAATGAAATTCCAAAAAAAAAGTACCGTAATTAAGTTTAGGCATCATATATCTTTTCCAAGGTACGTTTTGTTGATCAGTTCTTGTGACTAAGTAATAGAAAACAATATATAAATCATACCTGCTAAGTTCACCGATGATAGGGAGGATTGGGTTCCCGTTTAGGGTGTACGATTAGAATGGTATTAGGTGAGTTCTTGAGTCTCACGGTTATGAGTAGAGAGAGAGGGACGATCTTGTTAGTGGTGATAGAATAGTCGATTAGTCTATTCCCTTTAGTAATCTCTCTATTTATATGTACACCCAAGGGGAAACCCATTAATGGCCCATTTAGAATAATTAGGCTCATCAACTAATTACTAGCTATAGGTTATTAAATAAATAATTATATTTGATCATTTAATAATTAGATAAATGATTATAAGAGCCACATATTAAATCGTGTCTTACATTCTACCACTTGGCTGGGTAATCATTTATTATGAGTATTAGTAAGTCTACAGAGATTTAATACTCATTTTAGTTTTAAACTGTAACTATAGCAGAGAAATACAGTCATTGAATCAGTATTCAACTCAAGACCCCCATTAATCATACTATAACACAAATTTAAAACTTAAGTAGACTTTCGGATCAAATTTAAAAGTAAGCCCTTTAACGTTGATTTGTATACTTAGTGTCTGTATGTCATTAGGCATGCATAACATATTTAGAGACAAACAAATTCAATAACTGAGGAAATTTCATTAATAAACGTAAGTAAGTACAATTATGCCACTAAATAAGGTCTTTAGAAAAGCCCATCTTCGAAACATGTTCTTCGAAAACTTTAGGTGGAAGACCTTTAGTCATCGGATCCGCAAGCATAATTTTAGTACTTATATAATCAATACAAATATTATTTTCCTCAACTCGCTCACGTACGAACAAGTACTTTGTATCAAGATATAATCCAGCTCTAGTCGAACTGTTACTGTTCGAGAAACTAACGGCAGCTGAGTTATCACAATAAAGCTTCAATGGTCTAGAAATGGAATTAACTATTTTGAGTCTAGTGATAAGATTCTTTAGCAACATTCCATGACAGGTCGTGTTATACACAGCTATGTATTCTGCCATCATAGTGGATGTTGTTGTCAACTGTTGCTTATGACTCTTCCAAGAGATAGGTCCGACGGCTAACATAAAGATGTACCCATAAGTGGATTTCTTGTCATCTTTGCACTTAGCAAAGTCAGAATCAGAATAACCAACCACTTCCAAATTATCACTTCTTCTATAAGTCAGTTTATAGTCTTTCGTCCCTTGCAGATATCGAAGTACTTTCTTAGCTGTTTTCCAGTGATCTAGGCCAGTATTAATCTGATAACGGCCTAGCATTCCGGCAATATAAGAGATATCTGGACGAGTACAGACTTGAGCATACATAAGACTCCCAACTACTGATGCATAAGGTATCATTCTCATTTGCTCCTTCTCAACCTCTGTTTTCGGACATTAGAAAGAACCAAAAACATCTCCCTTAACTACTGGAGCTACAGAAGGAGAGCAGTGTTGCATATTGTAACGTGTGAGGACCCGTTCAATGTAGGCTTTCTGAGATAATCCGAAAATGCCCTTAGATCTATCTCGGTGTATTTCGATGCCTATAACATAAGAAGCCTCTCCGAGATCCTTCATGTCGAAATTATGCGAGAGTAAACGCTTCGACTCATGCAACATATCTAAACTATTACTTGCCAATAGAATGTCATCTACGTAAAGGACAAGTATAGTAAAGTTGCTCTCACTCATCTTGAGGTAGGTGCATTGATCCACTTGATTCTTAAGGAAACCTTGTTTTTTCATGACTTCATCAAACTTTAGGTACCATTGACGTGATGCTTGCTTCAACCCGTATATGGATTTCTTCAACTTACAGACTAGATGTTCTTGACCTTCAGGTTGAAAACCTCCAGTCTGTTTCATGAACACGTCTTCATTCAAGTCTCCGTTGAGGAAAGTGGTTTTGACGTCCATCTGATGTAGCTCTAAGTCAAAGTGAGCTACTAGGGCCATCACAATCCTTAATGAATCCTTTCGAGAAACAGGAGAAAAGGTCTCTTGATAGTCGATTCCTTCTTTCTGAGTGAAACCCTTGGCAACCAATCTCGCTTTATAGCGTTCAATGTTTCCATTCGGATCTAGTTTAGTTTTGAAGACCCATTTACATCCTACGGGTTTATCACCGTTGGGTAATTCAACTAAATCCCAAACATCATTTTTCTTCATGGAGTCAAGCTCGTCAGTCATAGCTTTATTCCATTCAGAAGACTGATCACTGCTAATGGCTTCATGATAAGAAGTAGGATCTGTAAACTTTTCGGTATCCATTTCAGCTTCAGTCAGGTAGGTAACATAATCATCAAAGTTAGTAGGCCTTTTGGACCTAGACGACCTCCTGAGTTGATTATCGGGTTCGGCATTGTCTTCATATCGGTCGTTTGATGTGCCTTAATTCTCTAGTACAAAAGGAGTAGCATTAAGATCTGAGTGTGGAGGAGGTGGTGCAGTGACGTGCGGTGCAGCGTGGTGTACAAGAGGAGTAATCGGAGGTAAAATAAGCGACGAATCTCTCCCCCCCCACGTCTTGTACTTCTTCTAAACCTGGATAAGGATTTTCACTGCTACCACTGACCTTAAAATCCTCAAGGAATTTGGCATGCTTGGTTTCTACAATACGAGTGACGTGAGAAAGACAGTAGAATCTATAACCCTTTGAGTGATCGGGATAACCGATGAAGTAACAAGTGACAGTTTTCATGTCAAGTTTCTTTAAGAAAGGATTATAAAGTTTAGCTTCGGCAAGACAGCCCCATACTTTCATATATCTAAGACTCGGTTTCCTTCCTGTCCAAAGTTCATAAGGAGTTTTAGGAACAGACTTTGAAGGAACTCTATTGAGTATATGAACGGTTGCTTTTAAGGCCTCGGTCCTATGGAATGAGGGTAAACCTGAGTTGGCTAACATACTGTGTACCATGTTCATTAGGGTCCTGTTTGTTCTCTCAACAACATCGTTTCGACTGATGAGTACCGAGCATGGTGTATTGGTTCACGATCCCCTGGCCCTTACAAAACTCATAAAATGGACCAGGAGCTTGACCCACATCAGTATGTCTACCATAATATTCACCTCCTCTATCTGATCTCACAACTTCTATTTGAAGATCAAGTTGTTTTTCAACTTCAGTTTTATAATCTTTAAAAGTCGCAAGTGATTCAGATTTTTCTTTAATAAGATACAAGTACATATAACGAGAATAATTATCGATAAAGGTGATAAATGAAGTATGTCCTGTTATACCAGCAACGGGGTAAGGGCCACTAATATCAGTGTGAATGAGTTCTAATAAATTAGAGCTCCTAGTGGCGCCTTTCTTATTTGCTGATGTCATTTTACCTTTAAGGCATTTGACACATGTTTCAAAGTCATTGAAATCGAGAGATGGTAACACTTCATCCTTCACGAGTCGAGATAAGCGATCTCGTGAAATGTGGCCTAAGTGTTGATGCCACATGATGGATGAAGCTTCTAAGTCTCGATTTCATTTAGTCTTTGTTGAGTTTTCATTGATATTATATGATAACAAAGACTTGGAAAATTCATCATCTAGTTCTAATCTATAGAGACCATCATTCAAATAACCACGTCCAAACACTTGAGAATTTAACATAATAGAAAGTTTGTCATAACCATGAGAACAAACAAAACCGTCAATGTCTAACTTTGGTCCTGATACTAGATTTCGAGTAATCTCATGAATATATAAAATATCATAAAGTTTAATACATAAACCAGTTTTCATTATTAATTCTAAGGTTCCCACAACTTTGACAACTAGTTCTTCTCCATTCCCCATCTTAAGTGTTCTTCGGTTTCTTTCCAGCTTCTGGATTGTAAGGAATCCCTGTAATGAGTTGGTTACATGAACCATAGAACCAGAATCAAACCACCATGTATTAGTTGGAACATTTTAATTATAGAACTCAAGTATCATATAAAGATGATTACCTCTCTTGCTCAGCCACTCCTTAAAGTCCCTGCAGTCTTTCTGCTTATGTCCAGCCTTGCGACAGAACTTGCAGTGAGACTTACCTTTGAAGTTCTTAGAGCTGGAAGCACCACTCGTATCTTGTTTATGGACCTTAGAAGATTCCTTCTTACGAAAATTGCCCTTCCTCTTCTTTGAATCAACAGTCGTGAAATAAGCAACATCTGGTCTCTCTAGCTTCAGACGCTCTTCTTCTTGGACGCACATTGCAATAAGCTCAGTAATCGTCCACTTGTCTTTCTGTGTGTTATAGTTGATCTTAAAAGCTTCAAAAGACTTAGGAAGAGAGGTCATGATAAAGTGCACTAGGAAACCGTCACTGATCTCCATGTCTAAGCCCTTGAGTTTATAGGACATGTCATTCATCATCATGTTGTGCTCACGAATACCGCTGATCCCGTCATACTTTGTAGTCACCAGCTTCATAATAAGAGTGCTAGCATGTTCCTTAGAAGTTCCCTTGAATTGATCCTCCACAGAAGCTAGATAAGTCTTGGCATCTTTAGAATCAAGTATAGCTCCTCTGATGATCAGACTAATGGAGTTCTTCATTAGGATAAGAGCCATGCGGTTACACCTCGTCCATTTCTCATGCTTTATAATGTCCTGAGGAGTGCTTTTGTCAGTAACATCAGCAGGTGCAGGCTTGTCGAGTGCGTGATCGAATTCCATCATGCCGAGAGACAACATCAGTGAATCTTTCCAAGCAGAGAAGTTCGTGCCATTCAAAGTTTTGACTCCCAAGTTAGGGGCTGCAGTGGGTTTTATACGATAAAATTAAGATACTAATTGCTAAAGAAGAACTTAGAGTGTTTATGGGGTAACTTAAACTAAGGCATGCGGAAATAAGGACCATTATATTAATGAAGCTATGATAAATATCTTTTATGATCACCAAAATAATAGATTAATTAGGTTCTACATAAACAATGTAACACATCACCTTTGGACAGAAGTGAAACATTTTTTTAGTATTAGAAACAATTTAATATTGAGTATGTGTAGTAAGAATGTAACACATCACCTTTGGACAGAAGTGAAACATTTGTTTAGTACGCACATAATTAGCTTCGCGAAAACTAAATGTGACACATCACCTTTGGGCAGAAGTAGAAACACATAGTTATATTAGACGAAGTAGTGCTTAATTAGACTTAAATAACTTTACAAGCGTGACACATCACCTTTGGACAGAAGTGAAACTTTAGGGGTTATTTAAGTTTATCATGTTTTCTAAGTTAATATCATGACAAGCACTAAGTTATAATGCTTATTTAAGCTTGAATAAGTATACACATGCATCACATCATCTTTGGGCAGAAGCGAAGCTATTAGGTGTTATTCAAGTAAGCTTTAAAGGTTTTGAAAACATTTAATTTTAAGGTTTAACAAAACTAAAACTAAAGCATTCATTAATAGGAAACCCCCTGTTAGCGCGGAAAAATTTTTAGGCACATTTAAGGCTAGGTTCACAGTTCTATAAGGGTTCACGGCTCAGGTGAAAGTTCACGGCTCATTAAGGGTTCACGGATCAGGTAAGGGTTCACGGTTTAGTAAGGTTCACGACTAAGGAAAGGTTCACGACTAAGGAAGGTTCACGGTTCAGTAAGGGGTTCACGGTTCAGCAAAGATTCACGGATCCTTTAAGGTTCACGAAAACAGTTCATAAACCATGAACTGTAAAACCCGTGAACTGTTAAACCGTGAATTGTTAAACCGTGCACTGTTAAACCGTGAACTGTTAAACCGTGAACAGTTAAACCGTGAAGTTTAAGACCCGTATGCACTAAACCCGTGAATCTCTAAAACCGTGAAGTAGAAACCCGTAAACACAACCGTGAGAATCCAAAACCGTGAATGTTAAAACCTTCTAAGGCAGTACTAAATTTAACGGATTTGATTGTGTTTTAAATTTAAAAAATCTTTTAAGTTGTTAAGTATATCCAAGTTTCTTTATTTAAAATAATAAAATAATGTTTTAATTCGAAATCTTGGAGATAAAGTTACAAGATTTTAGGAAAAAACACAATCAAAATCCTAATCTATCCCAAAATAAGGGGATTTTCATCGAAATTATGATGAACACGAAGAACAGTTTATGAACATCAGATAAACTGTTCTTCAATAATATCAGATAAAACCTGGAATCGAAATCTTGAACATTAATATTTAACAGATTTCGAAAACTTAATAGATCTCAAAATTTATGAGATCAAAACGTGATATTATAGTCAAACAGAAAACCGTGAAGCTAAATAAAAACGATTTTCTTTTTGGTTTTTAACAGAACTAATGTTCTTCGATTTTAACAGTTTAGGGAAAGAAACCAGAATTGATTTATCAACAACTGCTCTGATACCACATGTTGATCAGTTCTTGTGACTAAGTAATGGAAAACAATATATAAATCATACCTGCTAAGTTCACCGATGATAGAGAAGACATCATGATCTCTGATCTGGATTGGGTTTCCGTTTAGGGTGTACGATTTGAATGGTATTAGGTGAGTTCTTGAGACTCACGGTTATGAGTAGAGAGAGGGACGATCTTGTTAGTGGTGATAGAATAGTCGATTAGTCTATTCCCTCTAGTAATCTCTCTATTTATATGTACACCCAAAGGGAAACCTATTAATGGCCTATTTAGAGTAATTAGGTTCATCAACTAATTACTAGTCATAGGTTATTAAATAAATAATTATATTTGATCATTTAATAATTAGATAAATGATTATAAGAGCCACATATTAAATCGTGACTTACACATTTATTCATGTCATACGTGTTTTAAAGTCGACTTGTTAAAAAAATCGAATCGAGTCGAGCTTAAACGAGCTCAAACCTAAAAACAAACTTGTTTAATAAACGAGGCTGAGTCTAAGCTTCAGTTATTAAGCTCGAGTTGGTTTGCGAGCCTAAACGAGCTTACTATTTATATAGTTTTTATTTAATATATAGTATATATTTACATAGGGTAAGGATCAGATAAAAACTCATTTCAACCAATCAAAATTTGACACATCATTTTTTTACTTTTTTTTATGAAAAGGGCAATATAGACTTTTTACCACATTACCTCATTTATTACTATATCTACTTTCACTTTTCAATATCTTTTATTTTTTTGTTATTTTTGTCCTCACCTCCATTTTATAACCAGTGACTTTCTATTTCGTTTTAATTTTTTTACACCTCTGTAATTTTTGTGATTATTTCCAGTACTTAAACGTTAAACATTACTTTCATAATATGGAAATACATTAATGTAATAATGTAACATTAGTAAATGTTACTACTTATCGTATACAACTTCATTTACACTGATGCAACCAGCAATACTTCTTACACGTCACTCCTTTAACAAGTACAGGTATATATTCAACAAACTGTACTTCCCTTAGAATTTTTCAACATTGCACTAATGAAAATTAGCTTACACTGACGTAACTTAGAGTAAACCCCATGCTAAAACTTGGTGCAACTAGATCCTCATTCTTCAATGTTTTCTCCCTGTTCTTTTTTATTAAACACTCTCTAACGTCATGAACCTCGCCTGTAAATAAGTAAAGGTATATATTCAACAAATTGTACTTCCCTTAGAATTTTTTAATATTACACTATTGAAAATAGCTTACACTACCGTACCAGTGTAAACTCCATGCTAAAACTTGATGCACCTAGATCCTCATTCTTCGATTTAGAGTAAGTTACACTGATGTAACACCACTGTAGTAAAACATTAGAGTAAGTTACACTGGTGTAACAAAAGTATAAGATAGGATCCTTTATTATAGTGCATAAACTTTTTTTTATACACACAGCTAGTGAATAAACAATAAATTGATTACTAATATTTATGTAAACTCCTATTAAATAATAGAACTTAATACTCAATCTGTTCATAAAAACGTATTATTAACAAATCAGTAACACATGAAGATAGTCTAGCCATTACACAACCCTAAGATCCATTTCTTAACCAAAACAATCACATAAAAATTCTTGAATCAAAACTTACTTCAATTTTTAAAGTTGCAAGGTATTTTTTGTATCAATTAAAATAGAATTTTTTTTGTATAAACCTTAACTTATTTCTTAAAAGTAAACAAGTTCTTAGAATAACACATACCTGGTATACTTCAAAATGACGAATGGTGTTTTAAATAGCAGAGACGAGTTCTGTAGAATAAAGGATCCGACGACCGATTATACCCAAATATCGGAAATTACCAAATCAGTGTAGTCTCCTTTAGAATTCAGTCATTCACAATCGAATGACGCAATGTTGAAGAAAATAACGAACGAGCCCAAATTGACGAGTAGAATTCAGTCATTCACAATCGAATGACGCAATGTTGAAGAAAATAACGAACGAGATCAAAGTTTTCCCCCAATTCAACCGACGAATTTGACATTATTACTAAATAAAAACGGCGAATAAGCAAGGAATACATACCAGTAGGCAAGGGCAAAGCTAGAATTGAAGCAGGTGAGACTCGATCTCTTCCTTGTTGACCTTTTTCTTTCCTGATTTCTCCCAAACGCCTCAAATCAAATCTATAACTACAAAATAAAAATATAAAACTTGAATAGAAACAAAATCGAAAAATCAAAAAAGAAGAATCAAATTTGAATTCCTCCTCATCATCATCTGAAAAATGGAGCTTTATGGGGAAGGGGAAGATTAGAGCACATGGTTTCATAGGGATAAGGGTTTTATAGAGAAAGGAAACATTAAAGCACATGGTTTCATACGATCACTCTTATCATTTGCTTTTTCATCTGAAAAAGTACAACCCGTGTTTTGGCTATTATACCATTTTCACAATAGTTAAATTTGCATGAATTATCTTAATCAGCTCCTTTTATCAAGACTATTGGATCATTTTGGGTATAGATCATCATTTATTGTGGTGTGGTTTTAGGGTTTTTAAGTGAAGTGTGGGTTTTGATAGGATCCACACCCTATTTACATAATACTAATAATTAGTGTATAATATTATTACAAAAATAACTAAATAATGTGTATTATGTTATATATAAAAATTATGATAAAAAATGTAAATTTTTGAGTGATCTTTCCCATACTATTTATATATATAGGGGAAGGTTCCATTAAAAATGTGTTTTTTTGCTAAAAAATGTGTCAAACGAACCCCGATTGAGCTCATTCCAGTGACGTTGGAACCGTCTCATCGAACCCTAACCTGCCCCCGAAAACCTAAACCCCTCTCCAACCCCACCCCACCCCCTAAAAACCTAAACCCACCCACACCCACCCCAAAAACCTAAACCCCCCATCCACACACACAAAAAACTACACCCTAAGGCTAAAACCATAAAATTGAACGCTAAAATCTAAGCACTAAAATCTAAACCCTAAAAACTAAGATGGTAGAGTTCGACGAGGCGGTTCCAACGTCGCTGGAATAAGCTAAATCGAAGTTCGTTTGATATCGTTTTTTAAGGTTTTTGTTATATCTTAGGCTTTTTAGCGAAATATCACTTCTTATTTGAACCTCCCCTATATATATATATATATATATATATATATATATATATATATATATATATATATATATATATATATATATATACACAGGGAAGATTTCAAACACTAACCAACTTTTTATGTAATAATCGTCGCGCTAACCAATATAAAACAATCACATAATTTATAAATTATTTTTTCTTTTAATTGTTAAAATAGTATTTAAGTATCTTGAACATATATTTTGTATAAAAATACGAAAATGATAAGTATTACGTATACGTACCAAATAATGTTACATATATGTGACACATAGTGTTTACATATATGTAACACTAACATAATGATAATTGTTACATATACGTAACACAATGTTTGAGAGTGGTTATCATGGCTATTACATAAATATTGTTTAGCATTTGAACCTCACCTTATATATATATATAGGAAGGTTACACTAAGAAGTGGTTTTTATGTAAGAAATGTATCAAACGAACCTCGATTGAGCTCATTCCAGCGGTGTTGGAACCGTCTCATCGAACCCTAACCTGTCCTCAAAAACCTAAGCCCCCTCCACCCGCACCCCCAAAAACCTAAACCCCCTTCCAACCCCACCCCGAAAAGCCTAAAACCACCCCTACCCCCACCTCACCCCCTCCCCTAAAAACCTAACCCCCACCCACACAAAAAAAAACTAAACCCTAAGGCTAAAACCATAAAATTCAACACTAAAATCTAAACATTAAAAGCTAAACCCTAAAAACTAAGATGGTAGTGTTCGACGAGGCGGTTCCAACGCCGCTGAAATGAGCTAAATCGGAGTTCGTTTGATATCGTTTCTTAAGGTTTTTGTCATTTCTTAGGCTTTTTAGCGAAATATCACTTCTTATTTGAACCTCCCCTTATATATAATTTAAAAGTGTAGAGCTCAAGCCTAGTCGAGCTTGGACTCGGCTCGGCTATCTTACACCCCTAAGCGTGCAACCATATGTTTAGTGATGCTTTCTTCTATAAATCATTTCTCATTAACCCCCAACAATTTCAACAACTCAAGTATGAAGCAGATACATGAGATGGGCATTCGTGGCATTCTCTTTTGAAGAAGCAAATACAGTGATTTCACAGAAAATGAAAAAAAACATTATCGGCACATGACCATGGAATCATTTAACTTGAAACATTATGCAAAGGATTGTGTGCGATCCAGTTCAACAAATCATCATGTTTTAGTTGTTGGTATTTCTTGGGCTTCCAAACCAGCAGGGCGGTTCAAGGCACTTGATGAGCTCAAGTGTACTAAAAGTTTTGGGATCCTTTTTTCAAAAGTCATATGCTTACGGCTTGACATTTTAATCAAATTTAAACCAAATTAACTAATTCATAAAATTAACTAAACAAATTCAGCAGCAAATAACTAAACCAGTTCAGCAAATTAACAAATTCAGCAGCAAATAAGGACTTGGAGAAGGCCCATCAGTTACGCGTATAAGGTGCTGGAGTGGAGACCCATCAGTGACTCACGCTCACGCGTATAACTTTCTCAGACCCATACTAATTTAACATTTTTACTAACATATCATAAAATAGTTATATTTATAACTTAGAATATATTTTCTTCATTTAACTCTTAATGTGTTTTTGTACCCAATTTGTCTCGTCGTATGTTTGCCATGACGATAAATAAAAGTCAATGACAGTCACTATGTAAGGTTGGTTTGTTTGTAAAAGAACCAGTTTTTACACATAGCCAACTATATGTTATATTGTCCAGAGTAAAAAGTAGATATTGACTTAAACTATTGATACTTGATAATGATGGTCAAATTACCAACAAAACAACAAATGTCGTGTACAAAGAAATATTTAGAGATTCGTAAATTGTCATTGTTCTTTGATTTTATATTGTTGTATGTAATAAAAATAATTTAGTTATATAAATTTGGAAAGATATTATAAAATTACATAATCTCTATCCTCAAACTCGTGTAATCTCTATCCTCAAACCTCGTATAGTACACGGGTCTATAACTTAGTGAATAATAAAACTATTAAGAAGGAACCGATTTTTAATTTAAACTAGATGGTTATACCCGCGCTCCGCGGCGGGTGTCGTGTTCATTGTTACTAAAATTTAAATAAAGACGTAGACGTAATGATAAAAATAATGGTAATAAAAAAGAAACATAAAACTAAATAACAAAAAGGAAAAAAAACAAAATAAAAATTTATCAGTTCGGATCGTCGAAAACCATAAAATCGAATACCGATATGGGTTCCGATAATATCAATACCAACAATGATATTGTTCACTCATAATATGTTCGAATCGGCACGGTACCACAACGGTAACGGCACTCGTTATACACAACGATACGAAAAAGCTCCATTTTGAATACAACTCCGTTTTAAAAAAAAATTATATTGGAACATTAAAAAAAACAGCCGCGCACTCTGTATTCTGGAAAAAAATTAACGAACGAAAGTTATTAAAGGAAAACGAAATTAATAGAAAATCAAACGGACTAAAAGCGTACATTATATATAGTATAAGGGTTGAAATTGGGGAAAAAAAACATTTAAATAAAGACGTAGACGTAATGATAAAAATAATGGTAATAAAAAAGAAACATAAAACTAAATAATAAAAAGGAAAAAAAACAAAATAAAAATTTACCGGTTCAGATCGTCGAAAACTATAAAATCGAATACCGATATGGGTTTCGATAATATCAATACCAACAATGATGTTGTTCGCTCATAATATGTTTAAATCGGCACGGTACCACAACGGTAACGACACTCGCTATACACAACGATACGAAAAAACTCCATTTTGAATACAACTCCGTTTTAAAAAAAATTATATCGGAACATTGACAAAAAAAACAGCCGCGCACTCTGTATTCTGAAAAATAATTAACGAACGAAAGTTATTAAAGGAAAACGAAATTAATAGAAAATGAAACGGACTAAAAGCGTATATTATATATAGTATAAGGGTTGAAATTGAAAAAAAAAATAAAAAACATGCATTGCTTGCTTGTACTATGTGCTGTTATGCTTGATAAAACTAAATAATAAAAAGGAAAAAAAACAAAATAAAAATTTACCGGTTTAGATCGTCGAAAACTATAAAATCGAATACCGATATGGGTTCCGATAATATCAATACCAACAATGATGTTGTTCGCTCATAATATGTTTAAATCGGCACGGTACCACAACGGTAACGGCACTCGCTATACACAACGATACGAAAAAACTCCATTTTGAATACAACTCCGTTTTAAAAAAAAATTATATCGGAACATTGACAACAAAAAAAAAACACCCGCGCACTCTGTATTCTGAAAAAAAATTAACGAACGAAAGTTATTAAAGGAAAACGAAATTAATAGAAAATGAAACGGACTAAAAGCGTATATTATATATAGTATAAGGGAAAACGAAATTAATAGAAAATGAAACGGACTAAAAGCGTATATTATATATAGTATAAGGGTTGAAATTGAAAAAAAAACATGCATTGCTTGCTTGTACTATGTGCTGTTATACCTATACATTTATGAATAATGAAAAATTGTGAGTAAACACAATTTCCTAATTAATACGGAGTGAATGGAGCTAATGTTATAAAATGAAAAGGCTAAGCCCAGCCCATTTAATCCTTGACCTAAATGAATTCTCCAATAAGCCTGGCGCCATTACCAAACTTCTTTACTTTATCGAACAAACACCCCCAGCTAGAGGTGCACAAAACGGTTTTTTTTAAACCAAACCGGTTTAAACCGGCCCAAACCGGTTTGGTCAACGTTTGGTCAAAACCGGTTTGGCCCTAAACCGGTTAGGGTTAACCCGGTTTACAAGCGAGGAAAACCTAAACCTATTAAACCGGTTAGGGTCGGGTTATGACCGGTTTACCCTTTAAACCGGTTTTTTTTATTAAAAAATCAAATAAATTCAATAAAACTCAATATATTTAATAAAAAATCAAAAAAATATATATAACAAATATAAAACGTAAAGTTCAACGTTTATTAATATTTTTGAGAGTTTAGAGAGCGTTTTTGAGCGTTTAAAAACGGTTTTAGAGATTAGAGAGTGTAAAGAGAGGTGTGGTCAACCATAAACACCCCCCACCTATTTATATTGATTTATGGGTGCAAATGGGGCAAAAAAAAATGGCCAAAAATCCTCCCAACGGCTATATAGCCGTTATGTAACGGATCTTTTACTTTCAGCGAGTAAACCGGTTTAAAGGTTTGGATAAACCGGTCCTCAACCCGATGGAACCCTGAATGTTTTAAACCGGTTATAAACCGACGGTTTATCCTTAACTTGAACCGGTTTGCCTTGAACCGGTTTGTCGGGTTGGACCGGTTTGAAAATTCAAACCGGTTTTTTTGTGCAAGTCTACCCCCAACTAGGGTTTCAAACGGCCACGAGTTCATCGCTGATTAACACATATTTGTCGAATTGATCTTGGGTTTATTCTGATGACGATCTCCAGGTCAAAAAACTTTTGTCTTGTTCATTAAAATTAAAATTATAGGGGTTCACCCTTTATTTTATTTAGGGGTTCACCCCATTTTTTTCTATAGCGTTCTATTAAAACTTCGAAACTCGGGGGTTCCGGTGAACCCCTCCCGGCCTTACTAAATCCGCCCCTAGGGCCCTAATGGCCTCAAGTCGTTGCTTGGCCCAATAACACTAATGGGCTGGCCCTGCGACCCAGTTCAGTTGTGCCATGATGAAAACTTCATTCCTCAATACAACTAGGGGTATTACGAGCAGAGTTCGAGTTCAACTCGTTTCGAGCTTTATATTCAAAGGTTAAGCTCGACTCGTGACTATTTCTGAAGCTCATAAGTCGTAACTATAAACTATTTAGTTTAGACTATGTGTAGTGGTGTGATGAAGGTGAGAGCATTTATGTGCTACGTAGACACCACGTAGACACTGGCTTCCCTCACCCTCACCCTCACCTTCACCCAGGTGTGTAATGGTGGGGTGAGGTGACCAGTTTTGTAATAATTACATAACTAGTTCTTTTCACCCGCGCTTCGCAGCGGGAGGTTATTTGAAAATGGTTAATAAACGAAAGGTAATAAAGAAAAATGAAATTAATAGAAAAATAAATGGGTTATACCCGCATTAGGCGGCAGGTGTCGGGTCAGTCGTTAATAAAATTTAAGAAAAAACGTAGGCGCAACGGTAAAAATAATTGTAATAAAAAAGAAACCTAAAGGTAAATAATAAAAAAAAGTTTGAGTCGTCAAAAGCCATAAAAGAGACCGAGACCGGTTCTGATAATACCGACACCGGCAATGATATTGTCCGCTCATAGTAGGTTCGGTTCGTCACGGGACCACAACAATCACGACACTCGTTAAAGGTCACAATAAAAAAAGAAAAGTTGATTTTTAATACAACTTCGTTTTCAAAACAATTTATATCGTAACGTTGACAAAAAAAACAAAAACTAAAAACCGCCACACACCTCGTTTAAAAAAAATAACAAACGAAAGTTATTAATGAAAAACGAAATTATTATAATATTGAACGGGTTAAAAGCGTATTTTTTATACACTACTAGATTTAGAGGGGGATATATGCAATTCTCTTTTTAATCTATTAGGTAGTTATTTTTTTTTTAATTTAATTAATTAAATAAAGTAATACTAAAAACATTTAATAATAAAAAACAACATAATATTAAAAAAAACACCATAAAAAAAATAAAATTACTAAACTACATATTATATTTTTCTTCGATTTTAAGAAAATTTTCCAACTCGTCGCCAACCAAATGATCGATGTTCATGAAATAAAGTTTCATATCGCTATCCTTTTGTTTTGCCTCATTTATTTTGATCTTCCTATCGGATAACTCGTTGAACTTGTCCATCTGGTTGGATATAGCGTCTAACTCTCCTTGTACTCGTTGGTTTGGGTTTATGACGATGATGCGACTCGTTTTGCTTTGTCTCTTCCGATAGGGCGAGAGGCTTCTTCCAAAATCTCAAGCTCATCGTCCGACTCGTTGAGATTAATGCTACGCCTATCTGAATTAGATTGGCTAACATTATTGCCGGATGACATTTTTGATCGTTTAGACGATGGTTGTCCCATTAACGGGACTTGTTCAATCTTCGTGCATTTTCTCAATAATTCCAAAAATGGACCCATTTTAAACACCGTCCCATTATTATGTTGTTTATACGCTTCTAACGCTTCTTGAAAGATATCAAGGTCACTTTGACAACTCCCGCGGTTGTTTAATTTGTTTTTGTAGTTTTCAGAAAACTTGCCAACCTTCAACCGGATATCCCTCCACTTGTCGGTTACCATTTCCTCCGTACGGTATCCGCCTTTGCCCATTGCTTCACAAAATTGTTCATATTATTTTTCCTAAAAATTCCGGCTTTTTGGTTTCGTCCTATAAAATTAAATAACATAACATTTAATAATAAAAAAAAACATTACAAAAAATAATAATACGTTTATAAAAATTACCAATTATTGGATCCTCCAACACGTTGATCCACGTTTTCACCAAAGCTAGCTCCTCATTCAGCGACCAATTTTCGGAACGCCCTTTAACCGTACCCGCTTCGGGTGTAGAAGTAGTGGTTTTCTTTTTATGTGTTTTTTTTTGTTTGTGGTGGCGGTTGAGTCTCAGGTACAATGTCGGGTGACGGTTGAGTCTCGTGTATAAAGTCTGGTGATTGTTGGGGTGTTACATAGTCTTGTATATAGTCGGATAAAAATTCGGGTGTAGAAGGATTTGAAGTCGGGTAATGAATCTAGTTTGCAAACGTCAACAACAGCTTCGGATCCGGGGGTTGTGGAACGTACCCCCCCCCCATCGGGTTGTTCAGGTGGTTTGGTTTGTTCGGGCGGTTCGGGTTGTTCAGGTTGTTTATAAATTACCATGAAAGCATCTTTGCAATTTTTCTAAAAAAAAATAGAGAGGAGAAGAAGAAAGATTATGTAAAAAATTTGGTTGTTTATGTTTAGTATATATAGGTTAAAAATAAAAAAAAAATCTTTTTCTTTTATTTTGTCCAAGAGCCCAACAGCTCTTTTTTGTTATAAATTCGTCCAACGGTCAAAAAGGCAAGCAAATCATCCTCTCACCCCCGTGAACACCACCAAACCCCAGCTCTCACGCCCACCCTCACCCCCACCTGGCGCGGTGTTTCACGCCCGTGGTGAGTGAGGTGGCACAACGCCCACGCTAGCACTACGTATAGTCTTGTTGTTACTGATCTAAAGCACAGATAACGGAGAATGGTTTTAAAAGTTCTAAACTCCACTTCATCCTGTTCAATATTTTTGTCCACTAGGTAGGATTGCCTCCATGATTACAATTCAAACAATACAACAATTTGTTTGATTTGTTGGGCCTATTCCTAGTTTTTGCATCACTATAAATGATTTAGTGTTGTGTGTATGAAGGTAGTCCAATCCACTTGCAACACTACTGCTATGACCTGTCTTCAGTCGTTGCATCCAATTCACGCATACAAGGAACATTTATCGCAGTTAACCTATCAAACATACCAAATGACAACTCATAAATCATCCAAGTTTTGGCACTGGACTCGTATGCCCGAGTTCAAATGACATGAAAAATGTTTTAAATAAAGGTTCCAATATTTGTAAATCTTTTCTTACCTCTAAATTAAACTTTCCAAATCATTTGGAAACCTAAAAGAATCATAAAATCTCCGATTTTAGGGTTCTGTTCTAGTCCCAAATATGTTTGTGATCTTCAACATCATGATAATTCTTTTTTCATGTAAGCTCTAACAATTCATACATGCCAACTACGTTATGAAGGTAGTCTAGTCCACCTGCAACAACGTGTTACTATGTTTAATTAGTAGTTGCATCGAAATTATATGTATTATTAGCTTCATACGTACCTTTGCAGATCCTTCTTTCCAATCATCACTTGGTCATCAAAGTATTGAATCTCCTTCACAAGAGAAACTATTAAGATCAACATAGAATTTCTGAGAACACTTGGGACTAGATACTCAATATTCCAAATTGGGTGGGCCAAAAGCTATTTTTGTTGAATTAAAAAACTTGTTTGTCCGATCAAAATTTGGGTGGACAGAACCTCATCGCCTTGTGGCCTAGTGATATTGGTGACAGGGTCGACTCAACATATTTTGTAGCGTAAAACAAACGTTGAAATTGTGGCCTTCTATGAAAGTTTTGTAAATATATAAAAAATTTTAAATGTAATTTAATGGAGCGTCAACGTATAATATTGACAAAAAAATTATGAAATTATCATTTCTCTCTGAAAACACAAAAGTTAATAATACAAATTAAAGTAGTTTTTCAATTTTTGGGGCCCTTCAAATTTAGGGGGCTAAAGCGGTTGATTTAGTTGCTTGTACTGTAGAGCCACCCTTGATTGGGGATTGCCGTATAAAAGTGGCATGCGTAATGCGTTTAAATCCTGCAATTAGAGTGGTATTTAGGAGTAAAAAGTTGCTCTTAAAAAAAAACCAAATGGATAGAAGATTCTCAACCAAAAACAAAACCTTGTATCATTTTTTCACCATAAACATAAAGAACCATATAGAAAAACAAATTCCACATAAATTTAAAATTTTCAAAAACTGAATGTAATAATTTCAACCAAATGTGGGGTTTACAAACTTAAGATCCACGTTAGGGGAATCACTTACCATGTTGGGGTCGAGAGGCTAGATCGTCAGACGAGGGTGGTCGAAGGTATGTCAGAGTTCATAGTTGGTCGTGTTAAGACAGATTCTGATTTCTGACAAGTAGGGTGGGATATCATGTATTTATCTATTTTTTAAAATGGATGATCAAAATGCAATTGGGCTGGGCTAGCGCTTGTAGTGAATAATGATTCGAATATATTACACTAAGGTTAGAATACATAAATATAACTAGAAGTGTTGACCGCGCTCCGCAGCGGAAGCCGGACCTTAAACGGTTGAGGTGGTGATATTAACGTGGTTAAACAAGCAAAGAAACGTGGTTAAAAACATAAAAGAAACGTATAGAGTTACGACGACTCGGTTATGGAGATCGAAACATAGATAAAAGAGTTAAATAACGATACCAATATTTTTCAGTCGATGTCGGTCTCATTTCTTCAAGATACCTAAAAAATACTCTATTTTGAATACGAATCCATTTTTAACAAAGTGTTTACTGGGATGTCAAGAAAAAAAATTAAACAAACAAACGAAAATTAATAAGGATAATCATATTATATATACTACATGCGTTAAATTTGAAACTTTAAAAACTTGAGTGAATTAAAGTGACATTTTACAAAGTTGAGGGGCTATTTGCCATTTCAATTAGAACTTTTAAGAAAGTTTAGGGGTATTATTTGAAAATGTAGAAAGTTGTGGTGTGTATATGAAAAGAAAAAAAAGGAAAAAAATTAAAGAAAATCGATTTTGGCATTACCTGAGGGAAATAACGATTTCTTAATCTACTGCGATACTTACCGTATTGATCTAGGTTTGCAAGTCGTGCCCAGATTCATAACCAAAATATCGGGTCGACTCCATCAGAGGCTTACAAACTTGAAAGATTAAAGACCTCAAGTGTTATAAAGTTAACGTCTTCAAAACTGTGTATAAAAAAACCAGAAGCGCGCACGTTGCTAAGAGAGCGTTAATAATATCCAAAAGGTTATATAAAGAAACAAAACGTCTAACCATTGATAAAAATAAACATAACGTAACGATAACAAAACCGTTAAAAAGGAACGGAAAGTTTTGTGGAAAAAAGAAAAAAAATAAAAGAATTGTAAAAAAAGGTTAATAGAAAATGTGAAGAAAAAAAAAGACACAATGAGGATCGAACCCAAGTGTCCTCCCTAAATGCCAAGGGAGTAAACCAACTCACCGACACCTCCTTCGTTAATATTTTTGAAACATAATGTAAAATTCATGAAAAAAATGAAAAAAATTAAATAAGGACGCCAACACTACTTTTTAAGGGAGAGTAAATTTATAAAACATTTATGCTTTAAAAACCCATATCGTGTATACGGGTTGAATAATATATCTTAACACACACTTGTTAAAATATGTATTTAAAAAATATATTTTGACGTGACGGTTATAAATTATGTTAAATTATTTTTAATTTTTTTTATAATTATGTATTATTTTTTTTATGTAATTGATAAATATTAATTCATATTAAATTCATTTAGTTAATGATATAATAACCATCTATAATTAAATAATAAATATCCATAATTCGATTTATATTAAATATTTAAAAATATATTATTTTAATATTATTATTTAATAGGACCGAGAGCTAGAAAAAACATGCCGGTGATGCATCAGAAAGTGACACGTGTCACTTTTTGGGGACACGTGTCACTTTTTGGGGACACGTGTCACTTTTTGGTGCATCCTCAACATTCTTTGCCCGCATATCTCTTCTATTATATAATGATATTAAAATAATATATTTTTATATATTTAATTTAAGATTAATTATGGATACTTATTAGTTAATTATGCATAGTTATTATATCATTAACCATATAATATTATGTTAGAATCCAGTGTGTTACACGGGTTTAACAAATGCAATGTTATATATTTAGTAATAAAAATTATTTATTTAAAAAATAGTGTATTATACAGGTTGAATAAACATAATGTAGTTTGTTAACACATACACTCGTCAAAATATGTTTTTAAAAAATGTAATTTGACGTGACAGTTATAAATTATGTTAAGTTATTTTTGAAAACATTTTTTTCAATTGAGTGTTTATTTTTTTCATGTAATTGATAAATGTTAATTCATATTAAATTCATTTAGTTAATGAAAAAAATAACTATTCAATTAAAAAATAAGTATACATAATTAGATTTATATTAAATATTTAAAAATATATATTCTTTTAATATAATTATTTAATAGGAGAGAGAGCGGGAAAAATATGTTAAGAATGCACCAGAAAATGACACGTATCCTTTAATTTACTTGTTTATTAGATAGTATAGATATAGATATAAATATAGATTTATCAATTACATAAAAAAATAATACTAAGTTGATAATGTTTTAAAAACTAATTTTTCAAAATTTATAGCTGTCACGTCAAAGTATATTTTTTAAATACATATTTTGATTAATGTATGTGTTAACTGATTACATTATATTTTATTCAAAATATATTGAACCCGTGTAATACATTAGTTTTTATAGACTTAAATTTTTTATTAACAAGTATATAACATTACGTTTATTCAACACGTGTAATATACGGATTTCACCTAGTACGAGATAAAACAAAATATTTTCTTATAATGATCATATATTTTGTTTCTTTTTTTTTCAAACCTATATTAATTATCAACATGTTTTATAAACCAAACACATAACATGATGAAAGGTCAAACTTTATTAAAACATCACATGGTCTAGGAGAAAAAAATCTAAACGTCACATGATGTTGTGTGACACCCAGTAATTCAGGTAAATATCCATATTACATAAATGCACGTTCAAAACATATATTTCCTGAAGTTTTATTTTGACTAAGTAAAGTCAAGGAGTCTAGCAAAGAAACTTATATCAAAATAGTAATCTTTATGAATTACTAGGAAAATAAGCAGTAATAACCCGCAAGGTACAGTCGTTGGTGATTAACAAAAATGTTATTCTAGTAAAAGTCTAGGGAGACGCTTTAACATAAAAACATAAATATTGGTGACTAAACATTTATAAAAAGTTTACTTATAAATAATTGTTACGTGGCTCTATGTTATTTTATGTGTACACACGTGTTATATAGTTAAAGTGATAACTATGACGGGTTAACTAGTAAATTATGGAGACTAGTCAAACCACACCAAAACATATAAGTTATGTGATCGTTAAAAGTGTTACACAGAGTATTAGATCACGGGATCGACTACCGGGAATACGCTACCTAAAATATGCCTAACTAAACATCTATAAACTAACTAGAAGTAGAACAAGACCCAACCCCCCACCCCATACCCTATCTCGGTCGAATTGTAAGGTGGGGCCACCCACCATGACTACTTCACTCACTTCCCCATCCTTTGTGTCATACCCCATGCTCATTCAAGTATAAGACAAGCAAATGGTCAAATCAATCACATTCCCCATACTTTGCAATGAGTAGGATGACACCAACACTCCACCCTCACCATCTCTTCCATATAATCGATGCATGCATACACACTTGCACACTTTACACTTAGAAAATCCAAGAATCAAGTCTCTAAGGGTGTAGCTTGAAGATTAAAGAGCCAAGGAAGCCTTGGAGTCGAGTTTTGTAGCAACACGAGCATCTAGCACCTTCTACTTGTTGTCTCCACCTAGCTTGTCTAGTGGTATGAACTCGACACCACAACTTGTTCTTGTCTTTATTTTTAGTTTAAAAGCTCGTTGTTCATCCTAATAATCAAATAGATTTGAAAAAAAAACTAAAGGGTTTTATAAGTTTAACTTTATTATGTTTAAAAACTAGATTTTTATATAAAAAGATGCATGTGGTTCGAAAATAGCCTTATATGCATAGACTATTGATTTGAAATATTGGTGAGATATTTGTTATTTTGACTTCATGATACTAAGTTATGAGTTAAACTAAAAGATTTGTGTAAATGTATAAAAAAAAGGATCGAAATTGTAGAAACATACGGGTATGCATATTATTGATTCTATTAACTTGAAATGGTAAAAATACTTGGATAAGTGAAAAATACATATATAAATATATATGGGCCTAAAATTGTGTGAATATGTGTAGAATTTGTTGTTTGATTATTTTATGACAAATTGTTGTTGTTTAGTCACATGATGACGAGATGTAAGGTATAAATTGTGGGAAGGTTAATAATGGGTGAAAAATGAGACTCATACATATATATATGGATCGAGACATATATATATGTATGCATGTGATGTAGTTATTAACACGGGAATATTTGATGAAGAAAGTAAAGTAAAAATGTATAAAGTTTACTAACTTGGAAGATTTTTGTATGAAATCATATGTTAATATCAAGAGATCAAAATGAATATACATGTTCATGAATTATAGATATTAAATTGGAAAATGGTTAAGAGTATGAAGGCATGTATGAAAATCGAGATAAGCGTATCTATATGTGTTTAAAATCTTATTAACTTGGAAATAAATAAAGGTATGTATGAGTATATATATTATTATTAGTATTAGTTGAAAAGGTTACAAATATACTTACATGCATACATGAAGTCGAAAACTTATATATATATATATATATATATATATATATAAGTGGATGATGATAAATTGCTAGACTTAGAGAAGATTTGCTGTGTATGTATACATGTATGTATTGTTGTCAAGTTGGTAAATTAGAGACATGATAGATGGTATGATCATGAAACACATTTAAATAAATGTGGACTTAATAAACATACATGTGTGAAGATATTTGTAAGAAAATATAGATACATGACAAGATAATAAATGTCATTCGGAACGAGAAATTGTATTGACCGTGTTAACATGATTGATAAGCACGTAGGATAATAAACATACATGATTATACTTGAATGATATTTGTGGTTTTAAATAATTATTGATAGGAAATAATTATATGTGTTTATACATGGACTATAATATAAATATATTATAAGACGTTGCAAAAATAATATTTATTTTTGACAAACATAACGAGTCACCAATATGGAAATATAATAGTTTTCCGGAAAATAAATAAAGCGTCTAGACTGGAATAATAATCATCAACGAGTCGTCATGAGAAATCAATGTTTTAGATAAACAAAGACGTACTTAACAGGAATAGTTAAGTCGGGTGAACAACTTGCGTTTAAGACGGATAGTCTTAACGTGTATAGTATCCTTGTGTGATTAGGGTGCGGATAGACAGGAACTCTTAGCGCACTGTTATTTGCTAGGATTTTATCAGACACAAGGTGAGTTCACGGCCCCCTTTTAACTCTTTACTGTTTTGTAAACATAGGGGAAGAAACATACTTACTTGTTATGTTTTGAAAACATGAATTACATTTGCTTATACGTTTGACATCATGAACATTCGGGTTTAACTCCTTGTGAGTTTCACTAACACCCCCTTTTTCTAAGTTTTTGAAATATTTTGGGGTGGAAACATACTTGTAAAGAATTTTCGTATGTAAATAAATGAACTAATGATCTGACCGTATGTGTGTATTGAGGGAAAAATAAAGCGCTTAAAGTCCTCGAAATAAATTAGTAACCATTAGCTATGGACTTAGCCCCAGATTTTATGGATAGTACTATTGGGGGTGACGCCTCCGGTCATGATTAGTCGCGCTAATCAGGGGTCCAAATGGACAAATGACCGCATATTGTCTTAACTCGCAGAAAGGCGAGGGGAGGCACAGAAAGTTGGGGTTTGGTTACGGTCTCGTACATTACATACTGTTTTGTATTCCTTGCAAGTTTACAAATGAGGTCAATTGATCGGATTAGTATTCGGATTCATTGGTAATACATACAAAGAGTTTTGATCGGTAAATGATCAGGTTTAAACAATGTATATGTTTTCAAAGGAAAACTACATATTTTATGACGGTTAAGTCATGGACATGTTTTCAAAGGAAAACTACTTATTTGATGACGGTTAAGTCATGTATATGTTTTCAAAGGAAAACTACTTATTTAATGACGGTTGAGTCATGTATATGTTTTCAAAGGAAAACTACTTATTTGATGACGGTTGAGTCATGTATATGTTTTCAAAGGAAAACTAAAACTACTTATTTGATGAAGGTTAAGTCATGTATATGTTTTCAAAGGAAAACTATTTATTTGATGACGGTTGAGTCATGTATACGTTTTCAAAGGAAAACTACTTATTTGATGACGGTTAAGTCATGTATATGTTTTCAAAGGAAAACTACTTATTTTATGACGGTTAAGTCATGAACATGTTTTCAAAGGAAAACTACTTATTTTATGACGGTTAAGTCATGGACATGTTTTCAAAGGAAAACTACATAATTTATGACGGTTAAGTCATGGGCATGTTTTCAAAGGAAAACTACTTATTTTATGACGGTTAAGTCATGGACATGTTTTTCAAAGAAAAACTACTTATTTCATGACGGTAAAGTCATGGGCATGTTTTCAAAGGAAAAACTACTTATTTCATGACGGTAAAGTCATGGGCATGTTTTCAAAGGAAAACTACTTATTTTATGACGATTAAGTCATGTATACGTTTTCGGGGAAAACTAACTGTACTAAATGAACAAACTCTGTGAACTCACCAACCTTTGTGTTGACACTTTCAAGTATGTTTCTCAGGTAACCCTTAGCCATGGCGCGGTTGGAATAGACTAGCTATGTTGGAACAAGTCCTAGTAACCGGACGGGCATAGATTATCAAGTCTCAAGTCGACCATTGAACTAGCAGGACTTAGATCATTGTATTTATTTAGTTTTAGTAATCGTATATGTAATCAAGTCTTAGAAATCACCATTACAGCTTCCGCTATCGTGTAATGAACCAATCGTTGCAACCTGTATTTATTTATTAAGTAAATAAATTTGGGGATGTGACATGTTGTATCTTTTATATTTACTTTTTTTAATGTTGTATTGTATTTACATAATGATAGGTTTTCTCTTCTTTATACAGGAAAAAAAAAACTCAAAAAAGAAAATATGTATTTTGATAAGCGATTTAGGCCTTTCAAGTGCTTTCACGATTTAGATTATTAACGAATGTTGTTTACGCCTTAGTTAAACACTAAGGGTGGTGGGAGTGGTGCTCGGGGCCTCGGGTAGTAGGCGGGTTGCGGGTACACCGCCGCAAGCTTTGAGAGTACCCGTTGGTAGTGGTGCACGGGTATAGATAGCCGGCGAAAGAAAGGGGGAGAAGACCGTTGAACGGCTATAGAGCCGTTGGAAATTAAAAAAAAAATATTAATTTTTTAATAAATTTAACCCTATAAATACATAACCGATTATCATACTTAATACACAAAAAATATTATTTCTCCTCTATTTTTTACATAAAAAAACTACAATTCTTGGACTATGACGGAGGAGCAACGAGTGGCTATCCGGGAGGAACGTATGGATCGTGATTTGAAAATTTTTACGGATTCGCAAGACCATCTAACCAGATCAATGTTGGAACTAGTCATTAAACAGAAACGTGAAATAGCCGTAAAGTACTATTGACCATGTGATTTTTAAATTTTTAGGTGTTTTTTTAATTTATTTGTACTTATTTATTTTTTTTCATTGTAATGTATTTCTTTTAATTAATTAAATTTTTAGTTTTAAATTTAGTTATTAATTTGTTTTAATTAAAAAAAATGAGGTGGCTTGCAGAGTACCACTCCCACTATGGAGGGTAGTTTGTCAAAATGAGGTGACATATCCTCACTGATGTGTTTAAGAAGATAGTTTAAAGTGAAAGGATACCACTCCCACCATCCTAATAAACAAGTTAATCCTTTATATCACCATAAAAATTCACTTATACTGTTTTCTTCATAGTACTCATGCCCTATTCCTAAATAAAAAAAACTACTTCTAATTAAAAAACTACTTCTAATTAAAAAACCACTTACGTGATGAAAAATAGTTTTTTTTTTTAAAACAATTCCTTTTTTGATAAAATTTATACCTGGATGTTCAGAAAAATAAAACAAACAAGCCCGTATATTTCGTTTTTTTAAATAATTACCGAGCACGAGTTTTTTTTTGAGAAAAACCAAATTAAATATTAAACTAAATATCTAATTCAAAAAAAAAAGAAAAAATAATAATTAGGTGGAAAGATTTGATTGGATGGATGAATTGTGGTGGAAGCCCCTTGCATCATGATTTTGTGTTGTGCATATGAAGGTAGTCCAATCCATTTGCACAACTTATTGCAATCTTTAGTTGTTGCATCCGATTCAGGCATATGATAGTTGTGACCAATCAAATAGACTAAGTGATAACTCAAAAAGCATCTCAAATTCAGCACTAGACTAAGTGATAACTCGGAAGCATGTGTTCAAATGACATAAAAAAATGTTTTACGTGAAGATTCCAATTTAATTATAAACTTTTAGAATTTTATAAATATAAGATGACCGTCACAATTACAAACTAATGGCAGGTATACTTCTTTTCAAACATGTCACGTGAACTTTCCAAGTCATTTGTAAACCTTTAAAAATCCATCTTCTAACAATTTTAGGGTATGCGTCCAGTGTTTGTTCAGCCCCACAAAACACACACTACACACAAAAAATGGAACTTGTAGACTTTTTTTTGTTGATTTGCATACGTACAATGAACAAGAAAAAGGTTAAGTTTTTTTTTCAACAACAATCTAATCTACATTTAATTCTACACTGAGTAGAACCCTCAAACTCTTGGAGAGAGACATCATTTTACACACGTACACGTAGATACTATTTTGGTAAGTAAAATCTCAAGTACACCATTAGAAAAAACTAAAAACATAATCTCTTTAAATTCAAATGCTATTGAAGCTCCAGCAAATAGGCTAACTATTGCACAAAGAATTTATAAAGTCTAAACTACAATGAAAAAAATAAATAGATAAAGAAGTATTTATTTGTAAAACTTAAAAAGACAAAGATATGGTGAATCTTGTCACTCATATAAAAAAAATTATTAGTTTTTGCATCAGTGCATATGAGGGTAGCCTAGTCCACTTGTAACAATTATTGGTACCTTTAGACATTGCATTCAGTTCATGCATATGATAGGACAATGATTGTCATTAACCAGCCAAAAAAGAATCCTAGTTTCGGCACTATACTAGAATGCCTGTGTTTAAATGACATAAAAATGTTTCATTTGAAGGTTCCAAATCTTTGTACACGTGGTCAACTATCCCACATAAACTTTCCAAATCCTTTGTACACCTTAGAACACCTTAGAAAATGCCTAAGATTTCAGATTTAGGGTAAGTGTCAAGACGAAGATATGTTTTAGCTGTTGAACAACATGTACGATTCTTCTTTTCATGAGCTCTAGGAATCCATGTGTGTTGATACCATTATGAAGGTAGTCTAGTCCACTTACAACACGAAAATCAGATCCACCCGGAGAGAAGAATTTCAACCTAAAAGAGTACAACAATCTTCAAGAAAAAACAAAACCCTACATCTTATTCAAATATAAAAAAAAAAGACAAAATCCACGTACAATCATAGTAGAAAGATTAAGGTTTTTTTTCCTACCACGTGACATGTGTTAAGAGTGGGTCGTGTTGAGACAGATTGAGACTTGAGAGCAGTGGTTGGGATATCATATATTTATACATTTTTCTAAAAAGTAAACAATCAAAATACAATTGGGCTGGCCTGATTATGATAGACTCAATACTATTGTCCATGACGGATGACCATCATGTTGATTCTATTATATTATAAGGAAAACTTCACCCAATGTTAACCAAGTTTCTCAAGTGTTTCATTTAAATATCTTAAAGTTTTTTGTCCCTTTAATGTCACTCAATTTTCACTAAGTGTTCTAATCCTATGTAATATTTTTATAAATGTTTATTTTTTTTTAAATTGAATGAGGCAAATGAAATATATATGAATATTAGTTACCAATAAGTGAAATTTTTATTCAATTAACTTAAAATAGGAGGTAATAGTGAAGAAAAAAAGTTCATCAATAATAAACAAGTTTCAAAATTGTTATATTTAAGTTGAATTAGAAAAAAAAATAATTGCTAAATAGTGAACAAGATTCATATATGTTTCATATATCTCATTCAATATTCAAAAATTTAAACATTTATAAAAATATTACATAAAATTGGAACACCTACTGAAAGTTGAGTGACTTTATAGGGACAAAAAAACTTTGAGGTATTTAAATGGAACACTTGAGAAACTTGATTACTATTGTGTAAAGTTATCCATATATTATATTTTTTATTTACTAAAAATATTTTATTTTTATTCACATGTACTATTTACTTATTTAGGTTTTCAACATAAACCGTCTTATTATGATTTACATGTGTCTTCATTCTAATATGATAAAAAAACATGTTCAATAAATGTCGGGTACAAAGGTGAAACCAAAACATTTTAGTTTGTGGGTCAATATAAGGTTTTCTTTTCAACCGACTACAACTAAGGAGTCCAACCTTTGATTTTCTTTAAAAAATCAACTTTTATATATAAAAAATGACAAATTTTGGTGACCAAAGGGTCAGTGAACCCTCCCCTGGTTCCCCACCCCTGGTTGGGTAACATTAAATTAGAGGGAGGTCTCAAGTTTTTAAGGTGTTCAGAGCATATATTTATTAAAATTTGTGCTCTTTTAGTAAAGAAATATGTTTTTATCCTAAGATTCATTTGTATATACATAATTATAGATCATAAATCTGTCATCAACAATCTTCGAACCCAAATTACCTACATATAATTTTATTTTTTAGAATTTTAAAGGGTTTAAGGAAGTGGAGGTCAAACCCTTGTTTTATTTAAATATCCCTTGTGCCGCCCCTCCTAAATTATAACACGAGACAAAGCAAATCAGGTCTCTTCACTGAGCAAGTCAGTAGGTGAGGACTCCGCACTTGTTTGAGTTTATTATGGTTTTAGGAACCTATTTGGCATTTTAAGGTGAAGCCCCTAAGCAATGGCGGTTCCAACATCCCCTTGGCGGGGTCCGGGGGCAGCGTCCCTGGAAACGGGGTCCAACGGGCAAAAGCCCCTGGCTAGGTCAAGCTGACCTGGAGATAAATTTTTTGACAATTGTTGGTATGTTAAAAATTTATTAGAATTTGTTTTTCGGATTTTCACATCTGAAATCCGGTTTATAAATTTGCATATAAATGGCATAATATAATTTTAAAGTTCAAATTTTAAAATTGATAACTGTCAAGTGTAGTTACTAGCCCAATCCCTGGAAAAATTGATTTAGATCATTTTGGTATCTTCTCTCTGGTTCCTAAAATTCTCTCATATACATATTCAATTTCTTGTTTCTAAATATGAGTTTTATCTGATTTAAGTATTCGGGTGAACCACCGAAACCACCGAATAATTTCGATCTGAAAGTGTTTCATGACTATTAGATATCCGTTGTTGCAATTTTAGAAATCCCCTACATTTTTCATGCTACATTGAAGAAATTGAAATATGTTATTTATGTCAAGATCGAATCAAGACATTCCTATACTGAACATAAGTTGAGATTAAGGTTCATAAAATTATATTTTCAAGCGGGGTCACTTTTTTCTTGATTATATGGAAGGTGAAATAGGTTATTTGTATCACTTTTTTTTATTTTAAAATAACAATTTTAACTCGTAGTATATAAAAAAAATGTTTTTTTTACAATAAGTCAATAACTATACATTTTTTTTTTTTCATTTTTCTCAAGCCAATATTAATTATCAATCTGTTTTACAAACCAAACACATAACATTTTATTGATGTAAAGTCAAACTTTGATAAAACATCACATGATCTACCGGAAAAAATCTAAACATAACATGATGAAATCATATCTATCTTTTAGCAGTTATTTGACCTTCATCTTCATCCTCAGTACAACTAAGGGTGTTACGTTGATTAATTTAACAGAGATCAAGCTCGACTATTTAGACTCTATATTTAAAGCTCGATCTTAGTCCGTGATAAAAATTTTCAAGCACGAGCTCTGTAACGCTGGTTTATAATTAATTAATTATTTTAATTATTTATTTACGTATGCATATAATTTTTTTTATCTTTTTTGCAATTATAATTTTATATTTACAACTTAATATATAACTAAAACAATACCCCGCGCGTTGCGGCGGGTGGCGTGTTGTGACGATTCGGTTACGATCGAATAGAAACGTAGGTAGAAATAAGCATGTCAACCCTTGCGTGGCGGCGTCATTGAGCTTATTTTAGACTTTAAACATATTATAATTTTTTTTCTTATTTGCTGCGTGTTAAAGCTTGAAATTTTTTTACGTTTTTGAAACTTTATATAAAAAAAAGAGAACCTAAACCGTGAAATAAATCAAAATATACGAAAAAGAAGTTTAAAAAAATAAAAGAAAACAACAATTTTTTTCTTTAAATATATAAAGAGTACATCAGCAGAAAGATTTGGAGCTCCGATGGCCTCATGCTTGTTTAAACATAAGTTGAATATTTCTTATATATAGGTTGCTTCCGTACATTTTGTCTCTTACTGTGACACCCGACATTTCAGGTCAATATCCGTACATGTATTAAACAAGTTTACATTATAATTATTTTTGTGATTTACTTAATTTCACAAACAAGGACATTAAGGTCTAACAAAGACCGCACATTGTCTCATTTTATATTTTTGGTAATTCTGAGAGTTACCGGTTCACATACCAGTATAAACCGACTAATACGAACGTGAGTGGTTAAATTAAATAACCAGAAAAATATATATATTACACAAATTTTTCAATCCAAGATTTCAATATTTTTCATCGACGAGACATAAAAGTGTTAAATTTATAATACCGTGAGAAACCTAAACCGAATTAAAATTTCCTTTGTAAAACTATAATTGATATTAATACCCTTAATAAACTTACACTTAAATCCTATTATACAATTAACCCAACCCACCTTTTTGACTTTCTCGGTCGAAGCCAGAGAAAACCCCCCCCCCCCCATTCTCACGTCCCATTTACCATACTTTCAAATTGACCCATACCATACCTGTGAGAAAACTCAGATATAAACCATACCCCCTTTCAGTCAAAAGTCTCACGAAATCCTTTTATCACTCATTTTCTTTCGGTAAATCTTCCCATTTGAAGTCAAGTTCTAAGGCAAAATCAACCATAATTCAGTGTTTTAAGAAGAATTTCAAGTGTTTTTGAAGAAAGTTTAGCAAAAGATTCAAGATCATTCTCTGTTTTCTTTCATCATCTTTATCTCAGTTTTAAGGTAAAAACTCAATACTATCTACTTTATTTTCTTTAAAACCGTAGCTAAACATACAAAATGTTCAAACGCAAGTAAGATAACAAAAAAAATGTGTCAAATTCAAGATTTAAAACATAAAAATATGCAGGAATGATTCTGTTAAAATCTCAGTAATCGAAACTGGGAGTTTCGATACCTGTTTACTCAATCGAAACTTGTAGTTTCGATACCTGTTGATCAATCGAAACTAGGTAGTTTCGATATCTATTGCCCAATCGAAACTAGGTAGTTTCGATACCTTCTTGTCAATCGAAACTAGGTAGTTTCGATACCCAGTTGCTCAATCGAAACTAGGTAGTTTCGACATCTGTCCTGTTCAATCGAAACTAGGTAGTTTCGATACCTGTGTCAGGTCCAATTCGACAGTAACTTAGAACAGTTTTGTAACGAAACAAGTATTGAAAAACTAAGAAGATATTCAAACAAAAGCAATCAGATTTACAAAGTCGGTGAACAATTTGCAATATGAGACGTTCGGTCTTAACACGATTTACCCTTTGGTATTTAGGGTACAAATAGTCAAGGTTGACTAGAACAAATATCATTTCAAGTATACACAAACTCAAGGTGAGTTTCACGGCCCCTTTTTACTGTTTTCTATATTTGGGGGAAAAACATACTTACAACTATTTTATGGGATAACAAGAAAATAAGGCACGACTTTTATGTTTACATGAGATGAGAACAACAAGTGGAGGCCGCTAAAGTCCCCTGGAACAACGTAGTAACCATTAACTGTAGCCTAGGGTCCTATGAATAGTACTATGAAGAGTGACGTCTCCCAGTCATGGTTAGTCGCGCTAACCACAATCTGGAGGATTTATGACCGCATAGAACCGGATAACGAAATTAGGGGCGTGTACAATTGTCATGGTTTGGTTACGCCTCATGTATGAACATATTATTTGTATTCCTAGCTAGTTTACAAATGGGTCAACAATTCTTATTCTGATTATCACATACAACGGAAACTATTTACGAACAATTGAATTTTACAAAGAACTATTTGATTAAACATGTGAACTCACCAACTTCGTGTTGACAATTTTAAGTATGTTTTTCAGGAAATTGACGTGATCACAAGGTTAGCAATGTAGATTACATGCATACAAGATGGATACAACTTTTGGGGGATTTCTCTCGTATAACTCATTGTAATAGAGTCATATTTGCGAAATCTTCACTTTTTGTAAATTCAATTTACATTTTGGAATGTAAAACTTTAAACTTGTTTATGTATCCATTTATCATGTATGTGTTTGCGGTAATCATATGCTTTGGAAACCATGAACGTCGCGCCTCGCGTTTCCGCCTTGGCGGGGTGTGACAGTTACCCTACTTTTACCTTTTAATATATATATATATATATATATATATATATATATATATATATATATAATAGTTATACATTCTGTGAGTATGCGCATAACCCATCGTTTTTGAAAAAAGTCTTAAATCGGCCGAAAGTTTCAAAAGTTCCCGCTGAAAGTAAGTTCCAGCCGAATCCATAGTTCCGGCTGGATATTGCTTAAACGAAAGTTAACCATTTTGACACAATTTGCATGATTGTTCGTACAGATTGTTGAGCGTTCTACTCTAGCTAGAAGTCTTCAATACCATACCATAACAAAGTAGTCGGTGAGTTCTAATTGTCCCTTTTTACTATGTTTTGGGCTTATGTGCACACTCACAGATAAAGTATTCTTTTATGAATAAGAAAAAAGTTTAAAGCTAAAGGAAACTATTGAAGAAAGATGTTAAAAGAAGATGGTTCCATTACGTGCTTACTTGGTTGTTTGTCTCAATTGGCTAATGTGATAGTTAAATGATTTATAGTGCACAGTTAAAGTATGTCATAGTCATAGAAAGTTAAAGGAGTCTTGGATTCAACCCCAAGCGAAAGGAGTCTTGGATTTAACTCCAAGCAAAAAGAGTGTTGTACGAGTACAAACAATAGGTGTCTTGCACGAGTGCAAGCACGATAAAGGAGTTTTGTACGAGTACGTATAAATAGATGAAAGACTTGCATGAGTGCATGTTCGTTCATATAAAGATAAAGTTAACGATAAAGTTTTCCTGTATTGTAAAGATAAAGTTTTGTTAAGTTAAAGAAAACGTGTGATTTTGCTTAAGTTTTAAATTTATGTTTATTGATAGAACTCACTCTGCGTAGCTAACTTTTAGTGTGTGCATCAGGTTGACTGGGAAAGCTTAGGATACTTGTGACTCGGTGGGCTGCTGAGCGAGAGGACAGACATCCTAGTTATTGTTTTCACCTTCAAGACTATGTAAAGACTAGTCGTCTGTTTGAACAAAGTTTACAATGTGTTTGAATTAATTTTTTTTTGTTTAAGAACTTTTATGCCGATGTGTAAATCCAACATCTGAGGCGTTTCACATGTGAAACACCTCTAATCTTCATGCCCATTTAAAAAATAAAAAACCAGCTGCATGGGGTCACACATATCACACTACCTCCCACACAAGGTCGGCCCTTGTGGGGTGCCAGATAGGCGACCGCATAAGACTTGGTTTTCGAGGGGCAATTTTTAAATTTTTTTTATTATATATTATATTTTTAAATTTATTTTAAAATAAATACATATAAAGTATAAAAACCTAATTACATTTTAAACTTAATAAAATTTACAAAAAAACTAACCCAACGTTTTTTTTAGTTTTAGTCTATCTAAACCAATTTATCCCATCAAAACCATACTACAAGAATTTTGACTATAAGTAGGGATCTATCAACGACATGCCATTGCTATAATTTTTTCTAGGATTTTGACCTTCTTTTGTGGTGAGAAAATTTGCCGCCCTTTTGAAACTCTATAGCCACGACAAGTCGTTGTTATAGAATAAATACATTATTTTTTTCTTTTTCTTTTATTCTTGATTAATAAAAAGAAAAATCTAAAAGATAATTTAACTTATAGCCACGACAAGTCGTTGCTATAGGTTAAATACATATTTTTTTCTTTTCTTTTATTCTTGATTAATAAAAAAAGAAACCTAAAAGATCAATTTAACCTATAGCCACGATAAGTCGTTACTATAAAATAAATACATATTTTTTTTCTTTTCTTTCATTTCTAAAGCTCGGGCTCGTCTCGTGGGCAGTTTTTCAAGCTCGGGCTCGGCTCGTTTATTATTTATTAATTAATTTATATATATTTATAATATTTTTATATAATATAATATATATTATTTAGCTATTTTTATCATAATTTTATATATATATATTAATTATTATTTTATAAATACATCTTTAATATATTATATAAAAAATATATGAATATTAGGCTCGTTTAGGTTCGCGAGCCGGCTCGAGCTCGATAAGTGAAAGCTTGGGCTCGTTTATTAAACAAGCTCTTTTTTAGGCTCGAGCTCGTTTAAGTTCGCCTCGATTCAAGTTTTTAGCGACCCGGTCTCGAGTATCTCGCGAGCCAGCTTGACTCGTTTACACCCTTAGTTTTACAATAGATGTTAAATATAAATGATCATAGTCAAACATGTTGGAATTAAACAATCCTAATAAAATGTTATCATTTAGAGTTAAATATTTCAAATTTTATTTAATCGTTTATACATATTCATAATTTAATTTATTTAACTTTTTATATATTTTATTTTATACATATATGACTTTTTTGATATTATTATAAAAATTGTAATGTTTTATATATGTTCTAATTTTATTTACACCTAAATATTAGTTAGTTTAATTTATTAATAAAAATAAATTTAACTTTCATATCATCCCCAAATTAAATTCACTTTCACGAAAAAAATTTGATTTCCCTCCATTATCATCTATTACCCTCCCTAATTTTCCCTAAACCCTTAAAATATTTCCCCTAAAATTTTCGTTCCCTCGTCCTCCCAAATCCAACTTCTTCCTTCTTCCTTCTTCCTTGATCGCTGCCAGATGCGAGAACCGCTCCCAAAATCCATTTTCTTCCTTGTCGTTTACATTGGGATCGCTCCACCACATTGAAGATCTGAGCCGGCCCTTCGCAACAATACAATGGCCAACGCAGCTACAATGGCGACGACGAGAACTGTGAAGGATGTTTCCCCTCGTGATATACCTGCGACAGTTGTGGTGGAGAGAGAGATAGAGAGTCTTGGCTTTAGGTTTGTTTTCGACCGCTTATCTATCAATTTTGCGATTGTGTCGTTCTAAATTGTGATTTGATAGGTGTTCTAGGGTTAATTTTGACTTACAATTTCCTGTGTATGCTTAGGAACAATCCAATTGCATCTGAATCGGTCATGATCTGTGTTGTTTGTCTGAGTTTTTATGAGTTAAGGTGTTGTATTTCTTTACTATTAGTTTGCACAAAGCCTTTAAGATACAGTATATGTAATGGGACACTATTTCGATCGGTCTATTTGTGGAGCCTGGGTCCTTGTAATAAATTAGATACTATGTGTACAAATAGAGTCCTGTTTCTTTTATATAACTGTATATTATATATGTGTAGTGGACAAATGGAGTCTGTTTACCTTATAACAACTGGATTCTTTCTCATTTAATCTCTTTGGGGGAGTTGATTAGGATCCGTTTTCTAATAAAACCATGTTATATTCGGAGCGTCATTTGCTCAATTTGGAGTAGTTTAACTATATAAGATGGATATCAACAGTTGGAGCAAAGTATCAGCATTTCAATTGCTTGGCAATGCACTGCTTTATCAAAGTTCACAAGTTAGAGATGACAGGTTAAATTTATGTACTTTCTTAGTGGTGCTACAACCTAGTGGAAGGTAACCATCTGTCATATTGACATGGATATTTAAGATCCATATATATCAAGTTAAACCTCTTTTCACCAAGTTTAAATCCGTACTGAACACAGTTTGTTGTTTTGTTTCTTTGAATCGATCTTCTAATATATATATATATATATATATATATATATATATATATATATATAGCACAACTTGCAGTATGGCATTCTTTTCGGAGATGATCTTTTACATCTTGTGCTTTCTGAAGCATGTGTTATTACTCGGATCAATGCTGTTATGTATTGAAGCGAACAACACCATGGTAAGTTCTACTTTTTTTTCCATAAATTATGTAGCTTCATATTTCTAGTTTTTGAAAATTTTTAATTACTCCATGAAAGACGAATTGGTGGTGATATTCTTTATTGGTCCTGGTCTTGTAGATTGTGTTCCCTTTTAGCAAATCATATCTTAGTTGGAGAGTGTATCAAAGTTGATTTCTATTTTGATGTACTTTGTATTTTATTATTTGTTTATAGCTTTAGTAAACAATGCACTGGTCAGATAATATACATGTGCCCATGGCCTTGTGATCTAGTGGTATTGGTGTTGCTCTCACAAAAGTGGTGTGAGTTCAAATCCTGTAAATGTAGGTTGGTTAGGTGTATTTAGGAGTAAAAAAATTGTCGTTCAAAAAAGTTGATTTTTTTGTGCTTCATAGCTTACAAGACACGAGTACATACGACTCCTTTCTTTATCTTTAACTGTTTCCCTCACATTGTATTTGGCATTTCTTTTGTAAAATGTACTCTTTCAGTTCCAAAATTTGCAATCTTTATTTAAAGTTCTGTAACTAAAAGTCATATACTTGAAATTGTAATAAGAAGAAACCAATCTATAGCCCAAATTTAGTAGGTATGTTTGTATGATATATTACATAAAAAAGGAGAGAGGTTGCATTTCTTGGAACAACCCAATATGGGAAGTGTGTCCCTTATTTTATAATCTAGACATGGGGGAAGTATGTGTTATGAGCCTAAATACCTTTTACTCTGGTTGGGTGTAGAAGCTGCCTATGGGGACTTACAAGTAAGATCACTCTGCATGACTAGCTAGAGTGTAGACGCACAATTTGCCTTTCTTTTTGAAGTAACACTTGCAAAAATCTAAGTAGAGCCTTCCCACTTTGCTTATATGTTCTCTTCTACTTCTTGAAGTAGTATAACTTCTTGTTTGGGTAGTCTAATTTGTTTTACTTTTTTTTGAACAGTGGATGTATTAAATGTATTAAAGTGGGTTCAGGTTATTTGACTCATACAAAAAATATACTTTATATATTATTTGTATTATTAAAGTGGGTCAAAATAACTCGAACCCACTTTAACAGACTAAAATGTTGGTTTATTGAATTTTGAGAGTTATTACCATGTATTATTTATAGTTGAACAAGTTGGTTATCTATTTTACTGTTGTTATGATGATGAATTTTTGTAAAAAATTTAATGACACGTTTAATTGTTTATGTAGGAAAAGATGAAAGACGTGTCAAAGAGAATGGCGGAAAATGATTCAGGTGATTTGTCACCACTTGATGAGATTGCTGCTAAGAAGGAAGCCTTAAGTGAAAGGCGTGGGCATGTATTGGGTATTAGTTGTCGTGGGAAAAAGACAAGCTCTAGTTTATCGAGTTACCCTGACAACTCACAATCACATTGGCAACAACTTGAAGAACAACTCCAACAACAACTTGAGGAACAAATGCGCCGAATGAAAGAAGAATTTCAAAAACAAATAGAAGACATGCGGCGAGAATTTGGTCGGCGTGATTAGCTATTTTCGTTTAACGTGTATCAACTAATGATGTTTTGAACTATTGGAACGAATATTTTTGTTTAAATATTTTGATTTTTGAGAAATTTTGTATGATATTTATATAATTTGATATATATATACACACATTGAGGGAAAAAAGATTTAATTTGATTTTTTTTATTATGGACCTATAGCAACGGCATGTTGTGATAGGTCCAAAATAAAAAAATTATTTTTTTTTTGTTTTTTAACTATAGCAACGACATATCGTGGCAATAGGTAAAAATAAAAAAGATAATTTTTTATTTTGGACCTATCGAACGATTAGTCGTTGCAATAGGGTAAAAAGAATATATATTTTTTAATTTTACCTATAGCCACCATATTTTGTTGCTATAGGTTAAAAATAAAAAAATGATAAAATGTTTTTATTAAAATTATTAAATAAAGTCTTTTTTTATTTATTAAAAATAATTTAACGATTAGCCTATAGCAACGACGACTAGTCGTTGCGATATGGTTCGTGACTATAATTCCCGTCGTTGCTATAGAGTTGATAAAAACCGTTGCTATAGGTCGTTATTCTTGTAGTGCCAATTCAACATTTTTTTTAGTTTTACCTCATCTAAACCATGTTTTTTTAGTTTTAACCCATATAAACCAATTACATTTTACCAATTTAAAAAATTAAACAATTTTAAAACCTAAATAAAAAAAAGCGTCAATCAGGAGTATAGAATTGTGATTCGTTAACGTCGTTAGCCATGGGAGAAAAATGATCAAGTCATCGCAACAAAAAAAATTATTGGCAATCGTCAATCGAGATTCAAGGGCCTGAAGATAATGAATTTTTGTTATAACAATTACCGTCATATTAATGAATATATATATATATATATATATACATGTATGTATAATTTTATATTTTAGGGGCTCATTTTTTCTACTCGCACAGGGCATCCAAAATTTAAGGGACGCCCGGCTCCCACATAATACATAGAGTAAATTACAAATTATATTCTTTATAAATATATGAATTTTCATGGTGAGTCCTTACACTAACAATTACACCTGATGTCTTTTTTTAAATTTTACACACTTTTCTGTCTTTTCGACTAACTGGTGTTAACCTTTTTTTGTTAACTCCTGTCATTTGGCTTGCAAATGAGGGCAATATTGTCATTTTACCTTACAAAGGACGAAAAGTGTAATTATTATTAAAAATATTTTATTAAATAAAATAAAAATATTTCATATTTCTCAATCTTCAAAAGCTTTCTCATCTAAGATCCCAAATCACTCCATGAAAAACTTAAATATGAAAACTTACACCACTTTTAATTGCCCCATCTACTTTGTAAAAATCACCCATCAACTCTCTATCGAATTGCCCTCTCAGTCTAGGGGTGTCTCGAAGCTCAAGCTGGCATCGGCGGTCGCTTGGGCACGTTTTTTTCGGAGGGGGAGGGGGATGGGTGATGTAAGGTTAAATATCCCGTGTATAAGAGTCTAATTTGTATGGTTTAAGCGTTTAGCTTTGTATATCGAGTCTGTTTTATGTGCATTTGGTGTTTGTGGGTGTTACAGGTTTAAAGTGCTAAGTGAGCGGAAGATACAAAGTTTAAATCAAAAGGATAGCAGCATACACGGGCCCCGGAGAAGAAAAGTCAACAAAAGTCAAAATTGTGGAAATCAGGATCTTCGCACCACGCGAAGTTCAGAGGAAGAAGTTCGCGACACGCGAAGGGTTTGAAAAGCTCACCCGACTAAATTGTTCTTCGTGCCACGCGAAGAACAGTCATTCAAAGTTCACGACACGCGAAGAAGTGTAATTTCGGCAAATTAAACCTAATTCCAATTATAAGCCATTGAGGAGTCCAAATTCGAATTAACTTCTCCCCAGCCGTCCCAGAGCACTTCTAAGGCGATTTTCAGAGGAAAAGTTCAAGTCTTTTCAGGTTTTTGATGCTAGATCAAGCTACACCAACCATTGAAGAATCGATGATGATGTCGATGAGCGGCTAATTTCTCTGTGTCGTTTCCGGGTGTAGGATCTGCTTGTAAGTGATAGACTAAGGTTCATATTTGATTTGGTTTGCTATTCTTGTAATCGTATGATTGTTTGAATGCACGATTTTTAGATTTGTTTGAAGCAATTTGGTTTTATTCAATTTAATACATTAATCAATTTTCGGTTTTCTACTGTGAATCATTGAATATTTAGATCTGATCTTCTAAGTTGTTAATTAACTATTGAGTTATTAATCTGTGTCAAGTACCCGGTTTGGTAATCGTTGCTCAATACAGTCATTATCTTGGTTGTTAATTGTTTATCAATTCTAATGATTGAGTTATGTCTATGTAACTTCTAATAAGTACAAACCAGTCATCACAACACTTGCAATCTGAACCTGGAAGCGATTCGTTTTCTTTAAAATAGTTTTTACAAAGTTAAATTTAATTGCTTTTTGATTCAAATCCGAACAGTTTCCTTAAACAACACTGTCCACCAATTCTCTGTGGATACGATACCCTACTTCACTATACTATAGTTTAAGGTAGATAGGGATTAGATATAATATTGTTTTTGATTTACATTGACAACGCGATCAGGGGGTGGCAAATTCTAAAAAAATATGTGTTTATATATAATTTTTTTTAAAATTAGAACCAAAATAAGTAGATGAAATTTTTTGTTGAGAGACCCATAAATAAAAACCGAGAAATACATTTAGGTTGAAGGCACACGTAAAGATTGAATAAAGAAAAGGGCACACGATATATTAGTTAGTATCAATTGTGAAGAATTGATCAACAACTATGCTTCGAAAAATGCTATGAGAGTCTCTCGATTCGTTTAACTTGGTTCTGTTTATTGTTTAACTTTGTTTTGTATTTGTTTATCGCTACAATAACGTTTTTTTGTTTATTGTTATTACAACTATCATCAATATTTGGAAAAAAATTATATTGAAGGGACCATTTTTTAGTATTCGTATGGGGCAACTGGAATCTCGGAGACGCCCTGCCTCTCACTACGTAAAAATCACCAATTTGTTCCGATTGATCCAAAACTTGTTTGTGGTTTGATTCTGGAAATGACACTATGAAAATCTCAAATTTGTATCCGACCCTACAGTTGTTGAACATCATCATCCGTGGTTATGATGGTGGCAGTTAACAACGCCTTCTCGTTGTTGTGTACGGTGGAATTACATCGGAAATCGGAACCGACACAAATTAGTCATTCGGTGACTTGCGATGGTAGCAGCTTTGCGGCCTTGGAATCAAGCCGAAGTGTTACCACTGTAGCCCCTACAATGGACCCTGAACACGTGGTGGGTGACTGGTTTGTTAAACAAAGACAAGCTGGTTTCGTTTCTTATGTGAGGTGGCAGGGTAGATGTAATTCACCACAAAATCGACCGATTTGTTTCATTGGAATGTAATATTTTCTTTCTAGAAAATATGTTACAATTTTTCTATGGTTAACACATCTGTGTTTAGACTTATAGATCATTGATTCGTTTATATTCTACAGGCTTCTATTACTCTTTTGTGAACTTGAAAATTAAATACAATTGGGATCTATAGTTTAAACACTTTAGAGTTATTACATGGTTTGCGACCTTGAACTCGTCTAAATTTGATAATTTATTTATTCATTATATTTAAGTAAATTACATAAATTGTCCTTTTATAGGTAAAAAGACTATTATACCCTCTTGTCTAAGGCACATGACTAAACTTAACAGAAAAATATAACACCGATTAGTGTGAAAGACATAAATTGTGCAAAGTTTTCAATAAAAGGACATACAGTGTAACTATTGAAGTGTAAGGACATAATATGCAATTGCATATATTTATAAATGACATAATCTGTAATTTACTCTAATACATAAAACATCACCACACAAACTCTTTCGTTAGCAAACGTGGATCCCTATATAGCATATGGATACAATGAATGCGAATTGCTAGTTTGTAGGACGGAATACGAAGAGGTCGAAGTCTAAGATCAGCGCATTCCATTTTTTTTTATCTAAATTTATATTTAGCTCTTAGCAGCCCTGTCCTAAATAATATTTTATAGCGTTGGTATTAAGGAGAAAGTCACATGTGATCTTAACATTACATCCATTTCCCACGTCATGCGCACGCGCGTGTGTAAGTTAGGGTCCCCACACGTGCTTCCTTACTTCTAATGAAATATTAACCAAGGAGTACCACTCCTTATAAACCACTAAAGATTTTATCATCCCGCGTGTATACGAGACAAGTTCCCCACTTTTCTTCCCCATTTTCATAGCTTAAACTAGAGCATCAATATCTCCTTAATTTTAACTAAATTTTGGACACGTTTTGATTCGTTTATCTAAATGTATATTTAGCTCTTAGAAGCCCTGTCGTAATTCATATTTTAAGAGCTTGGTATTAAGGTGAAAGTCACATGGTAGGGTATTGGCACTAAAAGGTTCTAAACCATGATGTTTTGTCTTCATGAAGAAATGATTGTGAAGCCTTCAAAAGATGATGAAACGAATGAAGATATACACGCTTAACAAAAATGAAATTACAATATGAAGTTTTGATTCAAGAAGATGATGACTAAAGCACCTTTAAGTGACAATAACTAATGGACCTTCATCAAGTTAAAGCCCAACTCAATATAGAACTGACAATTTTGGACCAAAAGATTAAAAAAAATTATAAATTAAAAAATAAATCTCAATGAAATAAACTACAGGAATGATAGTTTATAGCTTTAATAAGACGAATGGTGAAAGAGGCAAGTCAAAATTGTATTATTAGCTCCAAAATCAAAATCAATGAACTAAAAAACATAATACTACTAAAATCTATCTATTATATTAAATAAAAATAATTTCAGACACGTGTCACTCCATCGTATCTTCTCATCCTTATTTTAGGCAAGATCGGGCCTGGTTTGTAACAAATATCAGAGACAACCCACTAATTTTTGATATTTAGTTGCATCGATATCAGATTCGTCTTCAGCTTTTGACATTTTCAGGTTTGCATCCATTGGAACGAGCATAGGATTGCAAGACTCCAACCCCGCTTCTTTTAGTATTTTTCGTGCATAGGCCTCCTGCTTTATTTTGATCCCGGCTTGATTTTGTGACACCTCGATTCCTAGGTAATAAGCGAGCTTACCTAAGTCCGACATATCAAACATGGAAGCCATATTCTTCTTAAACTCGTTAATTACAGCCACACATGAACCTGTCACAAATAGGTCGTCTACATACACGACAATAGTTAGTAGAGAATTATCATTTGCCTTCCGATATACCGCCTGCTCTTTCATGCACCGATGAAACTTTAACTTCTTCAATATGCTATCAAGCTTGATATTCCAAACCCTCGGGGCTTGTCTAAGTCCGTATAACGCTTTAGACAACTTATATACCTTATGCCTCTCGTTAGTCTTTTCAAATCCTTCCGGTTGAAGGACATAGACATCTTCTTCAAGTTCTCCATTTAGAAACACAGTTTTCACATCTAAATGGTGAATCTCCCAACCCTCCACGGCTGCAAGAGCAATAAGAAAACAGATCGTTTCTATCCGAGTGCGAAAACCTCTTCAAAGTCGACTCCGGGTTGTTGCACGTAACCCTTTGCAACGAATCGTGTTTTGTGCTTGTTTATCGACCCATCAGCATTTCGCTTGATTTTGAACACCCATTTTAAGCCAATGGGTTTGCCCAACTAGCTTCCACGTATTATTCTTTTCGATTGAATGTAGTTCAGTCTTCATGGCCTTTACCCATTCGGGTTTCATCTTTGCTTCATTAAAACTATGTGGTTCATCGTTTATTGCCGACAATAACTTTACGCAGCCCATATTCACTTCATAATCGTTAAATTTTGCTGGTAATATAGAAGCTCGAGTGGATCTTCTGACAGATTCCTGTTCACCGGGGGCTGTGACGGAGTCAGGCTCGGTTTCTGATTCTGCATCAGTTTCAGCAGATTCATTTGCTGATGCATTGCTGTTCTGGCCACCGCTGGTCAATATGCTATCAAGCTTGATATTCCACCCCCTTTTTTAGTTAAAATCAACATCTCTGCTGACAACGATGGTTCGAGTTTGTGGGTCATACAAACGGTAGCCTTTAGTTCCGGGTTCTACCCCGAGATGAACCAATAATTCAGATCTATCATCCAGTTTTTGAAGGTTAGTTTTGACCCTCGCATGCGCAATACACCCGAACACTTTAAGCTGTTCAAGATTCGGCCTCCTTTTCTTGAACTTCTCGTAGGGTGTACAACCCACCAAGGCCCGTGTAGGAGTACGATTAATCATATAGGTTGCATATCGAACAGCTTCCCCCCATAGATAGTTCGAAACATGCATGGCTTTAAGAATACTTCGGGTCATCTCCATGAGGGTTCGGTTACGTCGTTCGACCACTCCGTTTTGTTGCGGTGTGTAAGGCGCGGTCAAATGCCTCATTACACCTTCTTCTTGACAGTATCGATTGAAATCCCATGAAGTAAACTCTCCACCCCTATCGGTACGAAGGGTTTTGAGTTCTTTTCCCGTCTCCTTTTCAACCATTGTTTTAAACAATTTTAAGACTTCAAACGCACCGCTTTTCTCCTTTAGCAAGTAAGACCACATGTAACGTGAGAAATCATCGATTAAAACAAGCACATATTTATTACCTTTCAAGGTTGGAGGAGAGATTTGTCCACATAGATCCCCATGGACTAACTGTAGTACTTGAGATGCCCTAAACGAAGCTTTACTCGGGAATGGTTTTCTTGTCTGTTTTCCCACCATGCAAGATTCACACACCTGATTCTATGGACGAAACATGGGGAGACCGGTAACCATTCCCCTAAGTTTTTGCATTGAGTTGAAGTTGATGTGGCCGAGTCTCGCGTGCCATCTTCACTTAATTTTGACATCAAACAGACCGGGTTCCCAACCTTTAATTTTATTTTGTAAAGACGACTCTTGTTTCTCCTAACCTTCATTAGTAATTTTCCACCACTATCATGCATAGTTAAGTAGTTATCTTTCATCCGAACATCACAACCTGATTCGATTGCTTGGCCGAGACTTATCACATTATTTTGTAAACTTGGAATGTAATAAATCTTCAGTCAACAATTTTTGTTCACCAGTTTTGTTTTCGAACAGAATAGACCCTTTTCCTTTGATCATCACACAAGATCCATCCCCAAACTTTACTCTTCCGGTTATGTGCTCGTTTAACTCGGCAAAGTAGGTTCGGTTACCTGACATATGATTACTAGCGCCATTGTCGAGGTACCAAACGTCTTTCTCGTTCAAATCTGCTTCAAGTCTTTTAGGCAACACCTTTTCTTCATTAAGATAGACTACTTCTTGGATAGACTTCATCATGAAGAAAGACACATCAACACCATTGCTTTCTTCATTCTCAGCCTTGGCCATGTTGGATTCTTGTTTCTGGAAGCGCTCGGGACATCTTGAAACAAAGTGCCCAAGTTTGTCGCAACGATAGCACTTTATCTTCGAATAATCACGACCCTTTCCATTATTATTCTGATCTTCTCGGCTCTTGTTAGTTTCTCGATGGCTGTGATCTTGGTTATTAGATCGCCCTCGGCCACGACCCCGAGAAGAATAAGAGCTACGTACTCGTCCCCTGTTAGAGTCATGACTTCGGTTAGATGAGGATTCAGATTTAGTGAACATTAACTTACTTTGATTATCGAATTATCGATTGAACGTTCCTCGTCTTTAATTCTTTCTTCGTAAGCTTTTAGTCTTCCAACAACATCTTCGAATCCTATTGTCTTGAGGTTCAAGACTTGTTCGAGTGAAGCCACAATATGGATGAACCGTCTCGGGAGGCTTGTGAGGAACTTTTTAACGAGCTTCGATTCTTCCATTCTTTCCCCGAGCGAGGCTGCTTTGGAAGTGATACCGGATAACTTGGACGCGAAGTCATCTATTGTTCCCGAGTCTTTCATCTTCAAACTTTCGAATTCGGTCATTAAAGTTTGAAGTCTCGCTTCTTTTACCCGATCGGCCCCTAGATGACGGGTTTTTATAGCTTGCCACATCTCCTTTGCTGTGTTCAGATTTCTAACCTGCAGTATTTGATCTTCTGGAATGGACTGGAACAAAACTGCAGTCGCTATGTTATTCTTCTTGGCGTCGATTATCCCGGGTTCAATAACGTCCCATACTCCATGGACGTTTAGGATAACCTTCATGCGAATCGCCCAGATTGTATAATTCGTGGACGATAGCCATGGACATTGAAACGATGTCGGATTCGTACTCATTTCTTTAACCGGTGGTTGATCACCCATCTTGTTCTTCCCTTGTAAGTGATCGAGGTTGACTTAGGTGAGGACTCACCTGGATCCAGCCTTCTGTTTCACGCTGGATGGTGAATAAAACTGCTAATCAAGAATTTGATCTCAGGTACTGATCTTCTTCCTTGACTTTAGCAGCCTCCTGATTCTCTGGCGATAATGATCACGGTTTCTTTGATCACAATCGGTTCCCTTAATGTCGTCTGTCTTCACCACCTCCTGATCAGCAGCCTTCTTCCAGCGCAAGGCAATTTGATCAAAGAATTTCGTAGTAGCAACACGAACGCAGGCTCTTACGACAACGAGGCTCTGATACCAATTCAAGAATGAATTGGTAAGACAGAATATGTAACTTGGCTAACACCCAAAGCTTTATTAATATCAAGAAAACTGAAAAAAACTTGATTAGAATGATTAAACCCTTCATGGTTTATATAGACTAAAACCTAGACACGTTTATAGTCAAATTGGGATAGCTAAACAATAGGATAATTAATAAACTAAATAATCCTAACAACCTAGCCAAACTTGGATATGAAGTCTTAACCAACTTAGCCTTCACGCCAAGTCTTCTGCTGAACTGACTTGTACCTTGCACGCCAAGCCAAGCCCAACTCGGTAATTCGCCAACACATTTTATCGAACACCTTGAATGCACCCCTCGCCACACAAGAATGTATCTAAAGATTGATCAACTTTACCTTCAAGTTGGTTATTCTGATTTCTGCTATAGTAAAGAATTTTCTTCAAACATGAAACAAGAAGTATCTTTCATTGAATTCCCGATATAAAATAACCAGCAAATAGAAACAAAAAAACACTCCAAAACGAAATCAACCAACCATCCGACTCTATGTTGTTACATATACGTACCAAAGCTGTTACATCCTTCAACAAATAGGTTCTCTGTATGGTTAACGAGCTTGCTCGAGCTAAACAGATCCGGCCGGCCGACAGTGGGAGACGGCTTTGAAGAGAGAGAGAGAGTAAAAAGGTGGTAGGGTGTGAGAGAGATAAAGGAGAAACCTTACCCTTGTGGTGGTGGTGATGCGGCGGCCGGCGGGTTTAAACCAAAGATATATATCATCTATAATTATATAAACACATTTTTATATATATATGAAATTTTGTTACTTATTTGGTTTTAAAACAAAGATATATATTTGACATATTTAGATGAATCATTATAAAGTTATTTAGATTAAACTTAAATATGTTTAATTCTTATAAATTATTTTTAAAGTAAAAATTTAGTCTTATGTTTAAATGAGTTTTAAACCAAGTAAAGATGGTTTGGACCCTCCACATGCCAATGAAACACCCCTCCTCAATTCAAAATTGAACCCCCAACCCCCCCATTTGGACTTTTCCTGCCATTGAACCCCTCCCCCCGGTTAGTTTGACTCTCAGAAGTCAACAAGCACCAAAGCTGTTACGACAACCTCAAATTCATGGGTATTAACTCACACAAATCGTGTAAAACCGTTATCTCGTCAATTTCGAACTGAAATAATTATCCAATTGCAACCATTCAATGATTCGATTCCAAATTCAAGCCATAACCGTCCCACACTCATATCCGAATCAAATCGAGTGTTTAATGAGAAATTAACGTATAAAACCCAGTGTGTCACTCTCGCGACACCCCCTTGGCACTTCCTGAATTCGTAATCCCGACTTACTTCACCCCTAGAACTTGATTCAAGTCAAAGAACTTGATCGCGGGGGCTACAGTCGATTCCCACCGTCCCGTAACGGTTCCAGGTAAATGGCATATCATTACACTCGTTATAACCTCCTAATCAAAAGCCCTAATGTCTTGAACTCATACCTTTGGATTATCGGGCCGATTTGGGGCTAGGGTTTAAGCCGGACGCATGGGGAGACGATGAGGGTTCGGGGTTGTTGTTTTTAAGATAAGTGCATCAGTCTTGATCAAGGCATATGCCCAGATCAACTAGTTACAACCCTTGTCTCGCACAGAAAAGGTCACGGGTTCGAGTCCTAGCCCCGCACCTTTTCTGTTACTTGTGTTTTTGCACTGAACCTGCTCTCTCTCTCTAAGTGTTAACATCCAAAGGAACCGGATTTGAACCACTAAAGACTTCTTGACCCGATGGTTGCGTGCATTGGCTCCCTCCGGACAGACCCAGGTTCTCGAGTCCCGGGGGCAGTTCCTTTTTAATTTTATTTTTATAAATCAAATTTTTAACCCAACAGTTTTTATAAAAAATGTTTTATAAAACCTATGAAACTCGGAATTATTTTATAGATTCAAGTTATTAAAATTTCAAGGGTAACCATTTTATTAAATATAATTAGGGTTAAAAGAAAAACTAATGAATTTTAGTTAAATATATATATATATATTCAAAACCCTAAGTTATGAAATATAATTGTACATGAACTTGATTATTTATAACTCCTTTACCTCGTTAAGAAACTTAATAACTTTTCTATACAATTTATTTTATAAAACTCTAAACGCATAACCCAATCCTTTAATTCAATAATTAATTATGGGTGATTAACTATTTAATTATGACTTTATATATTTTGTTAAACCATTTATAATTTAAGTCTTGGTTTAATTACTAGAAAAATTAGGCCATTAATTTATTGTGAAACATTTTTGTTTTAACAACTAAATTAAATAAATAAAAAATATTTATTTATTTATCCAATTATCAATTTATTCAAACTTATTACTTTTCATATTATCTTATCCATTAAATTACTCATTACGAACAAAAGTATATATAAATTAATTATTCCTATACTTACACATATCAAATTGTTTACAACAACAAATGAAACCATATACTTTTACACACATACTTTTACATGGAATTTCATAAACATCATTTGAAACTCAAACAAGTACACACTCACTCAAATACCCGATTCCTTTGCGCATTAGGAATCCCTATTTCATATATTACAAAACACTGATACACATATTCCATCAAACATAGGTTAACCTTGTGGTTAGCTAGGACTTTTGTGCAACAACCACATAACTGTGTGGCATTCAAGCTACTGCTTGCAAGGTGAGTTTACATGATCATGTGTGCAATTTGTGCCTTATGCTTGAACACTATTAGTGCAAACAACATTTACGTACTTTTGTGCATAGTGCAAGTGCAATAATTAACTCATTACAAGCCGGGGTATATAATGATAGATCTATTGAGTCTGGCCAACCCACCCGGTTAGGGTGATTGTTGCCGAAAACACTTAAGGATAACATTCGTGTTATGCCTATCAGTCACAAGGTTTGACTGTGCGTCCTAGTTTTAACTATAGTGGTTCTCCATAATTGCCTTATTAAACCATGATTTCATATGAATTGTACACAAATTCTTGATATTACTTGTGGTGTCAAAACCTATGTATGCTCACCAACTATTTTTAGTTGACCCTGTTTTCATTATGTTTCAGGTACTAGTGTATGAGAACACATGCAAGAAACTACATATATGATTTGGACTTAGTGAACAAGGAATTTAAACATGTTGATGTATATGATTTTGGATGTTGATTGAACTTATGTAATGAAATCTTGATGTAATTAATATATGAAACTTTAGATTGATCATGTGCTTATGAACAGTCTACACGTCTGCCCCGACGTATTCCGCTGTCGGTTGGGGTGTGACAGATTGGTATCAGAGCCATGGTTATAGAGAATTAGGTTATTAGAAACCAATGACCTAGACTATAACCTTAAGACACCCAACTTATGTCGTGCTCTATGTTATATGATATTTGACACATTGCTAGGTGCTACATGTTTACTACTTTGTGTGATTATCTTACATGTTATTCTAAGTATTACATCGCATGACACAATACATGATAGCTTATGTGCTACATTACTTGATAAATCACATGCTTATAAACATTGCTATCTATGTAATACCTTCCTTACCACACTGTTTGATTACATACTACCTGTTTGATCCCATTAAATGTTATCCTAAGTCTTACCACACACTTATTCATATCTAAGTCTTTATACAGCGGAAGTCTTTCTAAAACATTAATTATAGTTTTAGTGTCGTTAACGTCATTAAGTTTACCTCACGAATGCTTGCACACCAATACGAGTAGCACCGCCCCCAAGCCAAGATACGTTTACTCCAAAGCTCACCTGCACCACAATCTAACGTACACACAAAGTCAGCTACGCTAAGTGAGTTCTAATAGTTTAATTTAATTAAAAGCCAACTCGTCACAAAAGTTATTTGAACTTTACTCAGGACCCTCAGTCCTTAGAAAATAGTTTCACAATTCATTAACAAATAGATAACCCCTGTCATCACATGATATCCCATGACAGTTCCCCACCCAAGATTCTTCCCATAATAATAATAATCCCGAAGTCTCATCGATATAGATCGAACTTACTACACTAATAACTCATACTCTAGTACACGTATTAACTCGACACTTGGTTAACACAACAAATCCCAAGACATCGACTTACTCAGCCTTGACCAAGGCTCTTACAAATCAACTGACACGACAGTTGTAAACACCACAACAACATCCAGACACAACGATAAATCTAACTCTACTCGCTTCATAAATATAATCTACACATCGCATTAATATTATTGCACGCATAATGAATATAACTCAACACCTGTATGCAATTTAACACATATATACATACACATAAACACATACCTCATCACCGTACCCTCGTCAGGGCATTCAACACACCCCGAGCTCATCATTAACCTGCTAAGTATTGTCACCGTCGGTGACTTCCCGAAGGACCTCGTCCTTCACAAATCCTGTTTTCCATGTCATAAGAATGACTACGCAAACACATCACCCGCCGTGCCACAAGGACAACGACACAAAACACGCAACACAAATAATGACATAGAATATCACACTATACTTATATGAGTCGTTAACTACACCTGCACCTCACACGTAGCACTAGAACAATACATATATCCCATATGAAATCATAAGCATTTAGCTTAAGGCCCGACTCTCCCCCATCAACCCTTAACATGTCCCACATTCAAAACTCATATCTCTAGCTTGCACATTCTCATAGCACACCATAGACCCTACGAATCCTTAATACTCATTTAATTTCATAAACACGTCGGATTAGAATCTGAAACTCTTAACACATTTAATAGATTAAGTTTGTCTCTTAAGTATGTAGATAGCCCTAAAACATTAAAAACATTAAGATTCCCTTCGCCGGATTCCTTTTCGGTCCCTGCCCTTGCCGTCGCACTCCTAGGTCAAGTAAGGACCTAGGGTTTGCACATAAGGTGTTTTTATGTGTCCTCAAGTTTCGTATCGGGTCCCTCCTAGTTCATTTGATGCACTTCTAACTCGAACTTTGCAATAATTGCTAACCGGGTCCTTTAAGTTTGATAACCCGATCCTTACGTGGAAACCTTGCTAACCTTTTTGTTTGCCACGGATTCGGGAGATCCGTTAACCCGAACTAATAACTCGTCGGTTTCCGGGATGTTACAATATAATATATATATATATATATATTTATGGTATTAAATAAAAAAATATAATTATACAAATAATAGGTTGGATTAAGTCAAAGTCAGTATATCAAAGTCAGGTTCAGACTTATTTATTATATGAGATAAAATTTAGACTCGAGCTTGATTAAACTTCATTTTCTTCATTTCGGTAATATGGTGGGTTTTTAACTCAAATGTTGAATCTTTACGTATGAAATGGTTTAAAAACACCAGATCTGACCTTGCATGAGTTAAACAAATGTTTTGGACGTAAAAAGTTGGGAGCTTTGGTCGAAAACTATCGTTTTGTGAAAAAGTCTTAAATCGGCCAAAAGTTTCAAAAGTTCTGGCTAAATGCATAGTTCGGACCGAATGTTAAGTTTCGGCCGAAAGTTGAGTTCCAGCCGAATGTTTTTTAAATGAAAGTTAACCATTTTTACACGATTCGCATGACTGTTCGTACAGATTGTTGAGCGTTCTACTCTAGCTAGAAGTCTCTAATATCATAACATAGCAAAGTATCCGGTGAGTTCCGATTGCCCTTTTTACTATGTTTTGGGCTAATGAGCACACTCATATCCACGTTCTGTTAGGAATTCCATTCCTACTGCTAGAGCACCCGCCTCTTCTTCAAGAGGTGTGCATCAGGTCACTCCTGATACTAGCATGGCTGCTGCACTCGCCGCTATGGCTAACGAGATAAAGGAGCTGAAGCTCACTGCTCTTAGGTGGGAGGTGTGCAGGGGAGGCCACGACACCAGAGATTGCCCAGTGAATAATCAGGAGCACGTGAGCTATGTTGGCAACCTGAACCAGAACCGAGGGTACAACAACTACAATTCTTTTGGCTCGGGATGGAGATCTGGAAATAACCCGCCTGGGTTTAATGGTGGCCAGCAGCAGTATGGAGGAGCTGAAGGAGGAACAAGTTCAGGAAGCAGTGTTAACACAAGGAAGATTGAGGAGATGATAGAGAATCAGACACAGTTGCTTGCTCAGTTAGTGCAAAATGATAGGGATGCTAGGCAGAGATTGGATATCCATGACACCTTATTGAAGAATCAGCAGCCGACATTCCAAGATTTGCAATGCACAATAGGAGACATCGCGAGGAGCTTGAAGGAGAGGCAGAGTGAAGCATCTGCGGCCTATAAGGGTTCTAATGCTTCAGTGATGGCCGTGTCAGTTAGGAGTGTGGAGAATAAAGACGTTGTAGAGGATGACTCCCACTCCATTGAGTATGGCATACCTTCGGTAGAGGAGGTGAATAAGGTAGATTGGAGAGCTCGATTTGCTGCGATCGATGCTAAGATGAGTGAAGAGCAGGCGGAGGAGGAGACACTAGAGAAGCCGGTAGGAGAGGAAGAGCCGGTAGATGAGGATATTGTAGTAGAGAAGCCTGTCGAGAGGGCAGAGGAGAAGAAGAAGGGGGTGGAGATGAAGTCTCCCAAGATTGACTTGAGTCGTGTTCCCTATCCAGCGCGCTTGCTGCCATATAAACAAGCTAGGGAATACGGTACTTTCCTTGATAGTTCAGACAACTTAAGGCAATCTTCCTTTCATAGAGACCCTTCAGCGCATGGAAAAATATGGCAAGTTCCTTAAAGATCTTCTTTCCAACAAGAAGAAACTAGAGGAGGGCTCTAAAGTCTCACTTAGTGAGCAATGCTCTTTGGTGGTGCAGAACAAGCTGCCCGAGAAATTGGGAGACTCAGGGCGGTTCAAGATTCTGTGTCTTCTAGGCAGTTTGCCCTTACGCCACGCGTTGGCCGACCTAGGTGCTAGCATAAATCTGATTTCCTATTCGTTATACAAGTAACTAGACCTTGGTGAACCACAGCCGACGCGCATGAGTATTTTCCTTGGCTGCCCGTTCAGTCAAGTGTCCACGGGGAATTGTGGAGAATCTATTAGTGAAAGTAGGCAAATTTGTCTTCCCCGTGGACTTCGTCATTCTAGACATGGAGGTGGATGACAGAGTCCCACTTATCCTCGGGCGCCCATTCTTGCGCACCGCCAAGGCAGTAATCGATGTCTTTGATGGGAAACTCACACTTCGTGTGGGGGATGAAACGGTTATTTTTTATGCTGAAAAGTCTGAGAAGGATGTTGGCGAGCATAGCCACTCCGTGTGCAAGCTTGAGGCCTTCACGGACTACCATCATGACTCAAATCCATATGAGATAGAAGTAGGTGAACCCGCCCCTAATATAGAAGAACCATCTGATTGGGCGGTGGAACTAGAGAAGTTGCTGGAACAGCCGGACGATTACGGCGATGAGGTGCCTGATGATCTACTGGAGATGATGGCGAATTTTGAAGACGTCACACCCCCAAATTTCACTAACGGAGTTTTACCGTTTGGAAGGTGACACACCAGGATCTCAGTCATTAGTTACATCAAACGACACTATATGGGACTTGAAAAGCCATAACATAAAAGTTCAGAGTTAATGCGGAAGCGTAAACGTTACAATGCAGTCAAACGTAATTACACGCAACAAGCGACAATTAATGTAATTAAATAAACTGTTTAAAATATTTGAAATGAATGATATGACAGTAGGACTCCATGCATGTCCTAAGTGCGCAACCTGTGCCAAAGCGTCCTGAGAAACATGTAAGAAAAAGTGTCAACACGAGGTTGGTGAGTTCACAGGTTTCAAGTTTGCAATATGAGAGTGTTTGCCAGATTATGTACATTCAATATGCATATCTATAGGTAGCTAGCCTATGTTCATGTTTTACTAAAGCGCTCGCAACCGAAGCTGACTGTGTTTGTATGCCTCCTGCCAGGTCTATCAACTCTGGCAAATGTGAGTAGGCTAACATTTCACCCGTTCGATATCCAATCGAGTTAGCGCGACTAACGCGGGTGGGGCTTGTCAAACCCAGTAGTACTACTAAACATTACCTCGCTAAGATCCATATTAACGGTCCGATATAAGATGAGGACTTTCTGTGATAGTGTATTACGCTTAGCCTCAACAATGATATCATATAAAGTACCATAATCAAATAATTGCGTCATGTTTTCTCCCCCAACGGGAAAAACATGTAAAATGATATTTGCTTGCGTACCTGTTTCTCCCCCACGGGGAAAACAAGTAAAAGTATGGAAGTTGGCGTTCATGTTTGTTTCTTCCTCAATAGGAAAACAAGTAAAATACGTTTGTGTGTAAGCATGTTTCTCCCCCAATAGTAAAACAAGTAAAAAGGGAACGTGAAACTCACCTGCGTTGCGTAGTAGGTAGTATCACACAAGTATGAGATTTAGAATCTCAAGTGTTAGCCTGTACGGCTTACGTATGCCCTATAATTATAACACATAAGTTAGGGACATATGGGATTTGTGACGAAGATACGGAAGAATAGGACGTCTTAAGGATTTAAGAGTAGACGAACGTGTCTACGACAATAAGGATTTCTTAATTAATTAATTATTAAGATTAATACGTTTCGTGTCGAACGTTTCTAATAACGAATAAAAGTGACTAATTATATTCGTACGTTTGTGACATTTAAAATGGTTAGGAAAATAATGTAACTATATATATTATTTTCAAGTTCGAATGATTAACAAAATAATCATTTGTGTGGAAAAATAATAAGTATATTATTTTTTATCGAGGATAAAACCGATGGTAAATAACATAATAACTTATATTATTTATAAGTTTGAAACGTTTCATTGAGTTTATAAACGTGGTGAAAATAATATAAATGTATATTATTTTTAATTGAGGTTACAGGGTTGAAAATAATAAAAATATATTATTTTGTTCGTAGTCGCGGTTTGAAAATAATATAGAAATATTATTTTTAAAAGTGGGGAAATATTATAAAATAGGTTATAAAATCAAAGCCAAGCCTACGGGTTTTTTCCGGGTTAAAAACGTGTTTATATATTGATATAATAGTATTGGGAATGGTTTTTTTTTTTTATAAAAGAATGCTCTAAAATAATTAAAACAAAAACAGGGGGGGGGGGGGGGGGGAAGACTCGAACCCGGGTCCCCTCCTTGTTAGCACACTGACTTAACCATCTCGGCCGCTAGGCTATCGCATCATAATCTCGGGCCGTGATGGTTTTATCAATCTACAAGCGGTGTTCCTCCCTTTCCATCGAGCCGAATCCAAACTCTACCCCAAATCCAACGAATTCGATTTTGAATGTCAACAAAAGTTTAGGGGTTTTGATTATAGGTTATTTTCGAACCTGTACAAATGATTAATTGTAAAAACGTCATCGATTGAGTTGTTTAATAACGAGATTAAAGTCCGAAACCCTAGATTAAGAACATGAGATTAACTTGATCGAATTGGATAATAAACTTTACTGAAAACATGGGGCTTTTACTCAATCAAGGACTGTGAATCTGGGGATGTGGTTTAATTAGATGGAGATTAGGTTTAAGACCAAAATCCCTAAATCGACTTATGAACAAACCCTGGGATTGGGATTGAGTTCAATTCGATGATAATTGATAAATTAAGCATTGGGCTTTCAATGAATGTAAGGTGGCGAAACTGACTATAGGATTTAATTTGATTAAGTTTGGGTTTAGGGTCGAAACCCCCAAATCGATTTTATGAAGAACCCTAGATTACAGATTTTAATCGATTCGATATTATTTGATTTATTTGATGTGGGGCTTTCAAAGAGTATGTAATTGCGAGTCTACCCATGTACTTTAATTGAATTTTAATCGATTTTAGGATCGAAAGCCCTAAATTGGGTTTCGTATGAACCCTAGATTCGGGTTTGTGTTTAATTCGATGATGTAAGCCAGAATAGAGATATGGCTTACGATCTAGACACTAAAACAAAAGTGATAACATAAGCAATTACCAGAATGCGATTTGAATTGATGGAGATCGAGTAAAATAGGTCCGACGGTGACGTGATCGTTCTCCGGCAACACCTGCTGTGACTCCGGCTAAACTTGTGTGTGTAAAAGCTTCTCTGAGACTCGTACAACGTGTGCAGGGGTTCAATTACGAGGAAAATAGACGAATTGATGTGCATTTTACAGTAGTTGATGAAGGTATCGACGGTTATGAGTTGAATACTCATAATTGAGTTTAATTCGATTAAAGCCGGTGTTTAACACCTCAATGATGATCGAAACTGTTAGAGTCGCTTGTATCAATTACAAGTTTAAACTAAATTCGGTTACAAAATGCGAATTTGGATTAAAGGTACCCGGTTTGACTTTATAAAGTCAAATATACTTAATATTCATCCGATTTTGACTTTGGAAGTCAATGAATTAAGTTTTGAGATGTGGCAGATGTAGTCCCTGAAGTTTTAGGTGTATACGGTTTAGAGAATGGTAGAATTAGCCCCTGAGGTTAGGTTTAACTGGTTTCAGTTAACGGGGTTAAGTTTTCTATAGGATTTTTAACGGAATTGTTAATTGAGTTAACCTAAAAGGTCAGGTTGTCACATCATCCCCTAGTTAAAAGAATTTTCGTCCCGAAAATTAGAATAGTACCTTAAGAGTTTGACGCGGAGTGCTTGAACAGATTAGGATATTTGCGCATCATCTGATCCTCGCGCTCCCACGTGAATTCCGGTCCGTGTTTCGATTTCCAACGAACTCTGACAATAGGGATTTTACTGCGTTTCATCGTTTTGAGTTCCCTATCCATAATTTCCATCGGTTCTTCAACGAACCGTAGTTGTTCATCGATGTGTAGTTCCTCAAGAGGAACAACGAGTGTTTCGTCTGCTAGACATTTCTTCAAGTTCGAGACATGAAAGACATCGTGTACACCACTAGGTCCTTCAGGTAGGTCCAGTTGATAAGCTACTAGGCCAATTCTCTTCACTATTTTGAATGTTCCAACATAACGAGGATTCAGTTTGCCTCGTTTCCTGAAGTGAATTACACCTTTCCAAGGTGAGACTTTGAGTAGAACCATGTCACCTACTTGGAATTCTAACTGTTTACGACGCTTATCGGCATTGCTCTTTTGACGATCACGAGCTGCCGCCATACGGTTTCGGATTTATACAATCTTTTTAGAAGTTTCAAAAACAAGTTCAGGACCCGTAAGTTGGCTATCCCCAACTTCAGCCCAACAGATAAGAGATCGGCATTTACGTCCGTATCATGCCTCGAATGGTGCTGCTTTGATGCTAGTTTGATATCTGTTATTGTAGAAGAACTCCACTAAAGGCAAGTGAGTTTCCCAACTGTTACCGAAATCTATCATACAAGCTCGTAGCATGTCATCTAAGGTTTGGATGGTACCTTCCGTTTGACCATCAGTTTGCGGGTGATATGCTGTACTCATGTCTAGATGTGTGCCTAGGGCTTTTTGCATTGATTGCCAAAAACGAGAGGTGAATCGAGCGTCACGATCTAAAATTATTGAAATTGGCACACCGTGCCGAGAGACTACTCCCTTCAAGTAAATACGAGTGAGTTTTTCCATCTTGTCGGTTTCTTTGATTGCAAGGAAGTGTGCAGATTTTGTTAAGCGATCTACGATCACCCAGATGGTGTCGCATCCGCTAGGGGTCCTGGGTAGTTTAGTTATGAAGTCTATAGAAATCTGTTCCCATTTCCACATTGGGATTTCTGGTTGTTGAAGTAGACTAGAAGGCTTCTGGTATTCCACTTTAACCTTTGAGCATGTTAGGCACTTGCTCACATAGGTGGCTATATCGGCCTTCATCTTTGGCCACCAATACAACACCTTTAAATCGTGGTACATCTTGTCCGAGCCTGGATGAATAGAGTAACGAGACTTATGAGACTCATCCATGACTAGTTCCCTTAGGTTTCCGAATACTGGAATCCATATTCGTTCAGTGAAGTAACAATACTATCTGATTTGACTTCAAGCTGTGCTTCCATACAGTGCGTACCTTCTAGCGGTAGATTTTCCTCCTTTAAGGCTTCGAGTTGAGCACCACGAATTTTGTCCGGTAATCCAGGGTGAATAGTAAGCTGTAATGCTCGAACTCATTTGGGCTTGGTTTCTTTTCGACTTAGGCCATCAGCTACAACGTTAGCCTTTCCCGGATGATATCGGATCGCACAGTCGTAATCATTCAAGAGTTCAACCCAATGACGTTGCCTCATATTCAGCTCTTTTTGTTCGAAGATATGCTGAAGACTCTTGTGATCGGTGTAGATAGTGCACTTGGTACCGTACAAGTAAGGTCTCCATATCTTAAGTGCAAAAACTACGGCTCCCAACTCTAGGTCATGAGTGGTGTAGTTTTTCTCGTGAATTTTTAACTGACGCGATGCATATGCGATTACTTTTTCCCGCTGCATCAACACACAACCTAAACCCTGGATAGATGCATCACAATACACTACAAATTCGTCCGTTCCTTTCGGAAGGGCTAGTATAGGTGCACTGCAAAGTTTCTGTTTGAGGAGTTGAAATGCTGCCTTCTGTTTATCACTCCAGATATAGGCTTTACCGTTTTGAGTTAAAGCAGTGAGAGGTTGTGTGATTTTAGAAAATCCTTCGATGAATCGACGATAATAACCAGCCAATCCCAGAAATTGTCGCACCTCAGTCGGAGTCGTCGGTGCTGCCCAATTCTTGATGGCCTCAATCTTTGCTGGATCGACATGTATTCCTTTCTCGTTAACCACATGTTCTAAGAATTGCACTTCCCGAATCCAGAATTCACATTTGGAAAACTTAGCATACAACTGTTCCCTTCTAAGTAATTCCAGGATTAAACGTAGATGTTCCTCATGTTCCTCCTTGTTCTTGGAATAAATGATGATGTAATCGATAAAAACGATGACAAATTGATCAAGGTATGGTTTACACACACGGTTCATGAGGTCCATGAATACCGCAGGTGCATTGGTTAATCTGAAAGGCATAACCATAAATTCATAGTGGCCGTACCTTGTCCTGAAAGCAGTCATAGAGATATCGTCATCTCGGACTCTCAATTGGTGGTAACCTGACCTAAGATCTATCTTAGAATAGAAGCTTGATCCATAGAGTTGATCAAAAAAATCATCGATGCGGGATAAAGGATAACGGTCCTTGTTGGTTACTTTATTAAGTTCACAGTAGTTGATGCACATGCGGAAGGTCCTGTCTTTCTTCTTGACAAATAGGACTGGAGCTCCCCATGGCGATGAGGTAGGTCGGATGAAGCCTTTACCTAACAGTTCCTGTAACTGAGTAGATAGTTCTTGTAATTCACTAGGTGCTAATCGATAAGGTGCTCGAGCGATCGGTGCCGCTCCGGGTGCTAGATCAATTTGAAATTCGACTTGACGATGCGGTGGAAGACCAGGCAGGTCTTTGGGAAATAATTCCGGATAATCACGAACGATCGGTATATCGTCAATCTTCTTCTCCTCATATGGCTGCTCGGCGACGAGAGCCAGAATGACAATACGACCTTTACGTATATGCTTTTGTGCTTTCATGAAAGATATGATGCCCACGACAACACCACTCTTTTCGCCTTGGACAGAAAGGGTTTCTCCACTCGGGAGAGGTAGGCGAACAAATTTTCTCACGACAAATCATTTCGGCTTGGTTCTCAGATAACCAATCCATACCGACAATTACGTTGAAGTTGCTGAGTGTGACTGGCATAAGGTCAATGTCAAGCTTTTGACCAGCCAATCCCAGTTAACACGCCTTAAGATTGTGAGATGTTTCGATTACTTGACCGTCTGCTATCCCTATAGTGTACTTAGTTGCTAATAGAGTCGGAGTACGACCGCACTAACATGAAATTCATGAAGTCATGCTGAGACTTCTAGTGAGACCAGTGTTTATAAGGTAAGCTTCAGTCAACATAAAGGTTGAGAGAAGAGGTTCACATGTAGACCAGATTTTAGTGAGATATAGATTCCAGGAGTACAAGGGATATGATGTCTATTTAAGTAATCGCGTTCAACTGATGGTCAGTTAGATTAAATCCCCGTTTTCTAATGTCATTAAAATAGTTGGATATGCTGGGGTATACATCAAATTAAACCAGGGGTTAGTCACCGAATAAGGTAATATGGTCAAATGGAATTTATCGTTGGAGTGTAAAGGGTAACGTGTTAGTTTAGGAAGAATTCCCAATTTCCGCTTACATAGTTGGAGTCGGTGGGTTTACCACGAGGTTCTATTAGAGTTTCAACCGAGATGGTTTCATTGATCTAGTCTGGATGAGAGTCTTAAGTTCACTAAGGCTCTTACATGAGTGAAATCAAATGGTGGGTCCTATGGATGATAGTTCAGTGTGTTCGTAAATACCTTCAACATGATAGTCGCGTCTATCAACTGTTACACATGTTTAACGATACCAACTAGTCGTTGAGTCTGTAATTCACAGATTAGGACCATTTATCCACACACTAGGTTTCACCAGGACTTACATGCACCTCAAATTACTATTACGTGTGCACCCGCAATGATAATTTGCTTTGCATGCTCACCCTAGTTCTCCCTGTCCTGTGTCAAAATGCCCCTCAATTTTTATTGCCGAATACAGAGTGTTGTTAGAGATGATAAGTCATTGAAAGGTGTAGTCATCAACCATAAGTTGATCGACTAGGACTCATATCAGGATGAGTAGTCAGAAATTGTTTGATCCGAGTATTCACTCGACTTGGAACATAATACAAGAGTCCAATCCAGTGGATTGTAGATGGGAACATGTAACCAACATGTACATGAAATGCGACTTCGAGAAATGAAACTAATTCATGAATACAAGTTATAGGAAGCAGCAAAGTAGCCGTCCTTTCAACTGAGTCAAGATGGGGTTTGAGTATGCATTGAGCAATGCGTTCTCAGATTTGTGTTCAATCTATTCTCAACAGAATATTGACCAAAGACGCGAGCCCATGGCTCGAGAAAGTGATAACATCTACGTGTCAGTGGATTCTATAATAATGCGTGCAACGGTCTGCCTTCACTCGACGTATTGTTGCTAGTGGGTACAGTAGGGACTCGCCTCCGACGATCCCAACTCCCAAAGATATATGTGCTAGTGCTGAGTGTCGTCCATAACATGGACCTGAGAAAGCCAACCATGCCCAACAGGTGATGGTGATGTAAGTGACTCCTCCGAAGGCTCCGTCTCGCTGCCCTCGGACGGGAGTGGATGTTGTTCTGCTGATCCCCCGAGTGTTGCCACTTGGAATGATTATGCAATTCAAATGATGTGTCCCTCGCCAACTGAGGGTGATACGGATGGTGTTACATGCCTGCACTACAATGTATGTATGGGTGCTATGTGTATCAGGTATGAGTGTCTGTTCCATGTAACTAATGTGTGAATTTATAGTCTAGTATACAATCCTAGTTCTCTATAACCAATGTCTCTGATACCAATCTGTCACACCCCCAAAATTCACTAACGAAGTTTTACCGTTCGGAAGGTGACACACCAGGATCTCAGTCATTAGTTACATCAAACGACACTATATGGGACTTGAAAAGCCATAACATAAAAGTTCAGAGTTAATGCGGAAGCGTAAACGTTACAATGCAGTCAAACGTAATTACACGCAACAAGCGTCAATTAATGTAATTAAATAAACTATTTAAAATATTTGAAATGAATGATATGACAGTAGGACTCCATGCATGTCCTAAATGCGCAACCTGTGCCAAAGCATCCTGAGAAGCATGTAAGAAAAAGTGTCAACACGAGGTTGGTGAGTTCACAGGTTTCAAGTTTGCAATATGAGAGTGTTTGCCAGATTATGTACATTCAATAGGCATATCTATAGGTAGCTAGCCTATGTTCATGTTTTACTAAAGCGCTCGCAACCGAAGCTAACTGTGTTTGTATGCCTCCTGCCAGGTCTATCAACTCTGGCAAATGTGAGTAGGCTAACATTTCACCCGTTCGATATCCAATCGAGTTAGCGCGACTAACGCGGGTGGGGCTTGTCAAACCCAGTAGTACTACTAAACATTACGTCCCTAAGATCCATATTAATGGTTCGATATAAGATGAGGACTTTCTGTGATAGTGTGTTACGCTTAGCCTCAACAGTGATATCATATAAAGTACCATAATCAAATAATTGCGTCATGTTTTCTCCCCTAACGGGAAAAACATGTAAAATGATATTTGTTTGCGTACCTGTTTCTCCCCCACGGGGAAAACAAGTAAAAGTATGGTAGTTGGCGTTCATGTTTGTTTCTTCCTCAACAGGAAAACAAGTAAAATACGTTTGTGTGTAAGCATGTTTCTCCCCCAATAGTAAAACAAGTAAAAAGGGGCCGTGAAACTCATCTGCGTTGCGTAGTAGGTAGTATCACACAAGTATGAGATTTAGAATCTCAAGTGTTAGCCTGTACGGCTTACGTATGCCCTATAATTATAACACATAAGTTAGGGACATATGGGATTTGTGACGAAGATACAGAAGATTAGGACGTCTTAAAACATTCTAAAGATTTAAGAGTAGACGAACGTGTCTACGGGAATAAGGATTTCTTAATTAATTAATTATTAAGATTAATACGTTTCGTGTCGAACGTTTCTAACAACGAATAAAAGTGACTAATTATATTCGTACGTTTGTGACATTTAAAATGGTTAGGAAAATAATGTAACTATATATATTATTTTCAAGTTCGAATGATTAACAAAATAATCATTTGTGTGAAAAAATAATAAGTATATTATTTTTTATCGAGGATTAAACCGATGGTAAATAACATAATAACTTATATTATTTATATGTTTGAAACGTTTCATTGAGTTTATAAACGTGGTGAAAATAATATAAATGTATATTATTTTTAATTGAGGTTACAGGGTTGAAAATAATAAAAATATATTATTTTGTTCGGAGTCGCGGTTTGAAAATAATATAGAAATATTATTTTTAAAAGTGGGAAAATATTATAAAATAGGTTATAAAATCAAACCCAAGCCTACGGGGTTTTTCCGGGTTAAAAACGTGTTTATATATTGATATAATAGTATTGGGAATGGTTTTTTTTGTATAAAAGAATGCTCTAAAATAATTAAAACAAAAACGGGGGGGGGGGGGGGAGACTCGAACCCGGGTCCCCTCCTTGTTAGCACACTGACTTAACCATCTCGGCCGCTAGGCTATCGCATCATAATCTCGGGCCGTGATGGTTTTATCAATCTACAAGCGGTGTTCCTCCCTTTCCATCGAGCCGAATCCAAACTCTACCCCAAATCCAACGAATTTGATTTTGAATGTCAACAAAAGTTTAGGGGTTTTGATTATAGGTTATTTTCGAACCTGTACACACTATTAATTGTAAAAACGTCATCGATTGAGTTGTTTAATAACGAGATTAAAGTCCGAAACCCTAGATTATGAACATGAGATTAACTTGATCGAATTGGATAATAAACTTTACTGAAAACATGGGGCTTTTACTCAATCAAGGCCTGCGAATCTGGGGATGTGGTTTAATTAGATGGAGATTAGGTTTAAGACCAAAATCCCCAAATCGACTTATGAACAAATCCTAGGATTGGGACTGAGTTCAATTCGATGATAATTGATAAATTAAGCATAGGGCTTTCAATGAATGTAAGGTGGCGAAACTGACTATAGGATTTAATTTGATTAAGGTTGGGTTTAGGGTCGAAACCCCCAAATCGATTTTATGAAGAACCCTAGATTACAGATTTTAATCGATTCGATATTATTTGATTTATTTGATGTGGGGCTTTCAACGAGTATGTAATTGCGAGTCTACCCATGTACTTTAATTGAATTTTAATCGAGTTTAGGATCGAAAGCCCCAAATTGGGTTTCGTATGAACCCTAGATTCGGGTTTGTGTTTAATTCGATGATGTAAGCCAGAATAGAGATATGGCTTACGATATAGACACTAAAACAAAAGTGATAACGTAAGCAATTACCAGAATGCGATTCGAATTGATGGAGATCGAGTAAAATAGGTCCGACGGTGACGTGATCGTTCTCCGGCAACACCTGCTGTGACTCCGGCCAAACTTGTGTGTGTAAAAGCTTCTCTGAGACTCGTACAACGTGTGCAGGGGTTCAATTACGAGGAAAATAGACGAATTGATATGCATTTGACAGTAGTTGATGAAGGTATCGACGGTTATGAGTTGAATACTCATAATTGAGTTTAATTTGATTAAAGCCGGTGTTTAACACCTCAATGATGATCGAAACTGTTAGAGTCGCTTGTATCAATTTCAAGTTTAAACTAAATTCGGTTACAAAATGCGAATTTGGATTAAAGGTACCCGGTTTGACTTTCTAAAGTCAAATATACTTAATATTCATCCGATTTTGACTTTGGAAGTCAATGAATTAAGTTTTGAGATGTGGCAGATGTAGTCCCTGAAGTTTTAGGTGTATACGGTTTAGAGAATGGTAGAATTAGCCCTAGAGGTTAGGTTTAACTGGTTTCAGTTAACGGGGTTAAGTTTTCTATAGGATTTTTAACGAAATTGTTAACTGAGTTAACCTGAAAGGTCAGGTTATCACAGAAGAGATCATAGGAGATACCCCAAGTGTGGGGAAGTTGGTGGAGGTTGTAGAGGATCCCGGAGATCCGGGGGAAGGTTTAGAGGTCCCATATATAGAAAATCTCATTCCTGAACCGTTACCCATCACCATTGTGCTTTATGAGGGGAGAATCGTTGATCCCACCCCTAGTTCTAGTGTTCCTAGGTCTAGGCCACCCCGGAAGAGAACCCGTGCTATGATAGATTCATCTAATTTAGAGAGAGTGAAAACCCCAAGTGCGGGATGTTTAGAGGTGATAACTTGCTAGGATAGTTGAATCATATTATCTTTGGACCTGGTAAGTTTAAGCTGTGGTGGAAGGATCGATGTGATAGACATAGTAGAAATTTGAAGTTTGATAGGAGTATGAGCTTGATGAGGTTCTGGAGGACTGGTAGACCGCGAAGGATGCAGGCGGTGCCGGTTAGGATCAAGGAGAAGCCTCCTGATAGGCTTGCTTGAGTCTCGGGCAAGTGCCCGGGATGTAGAGTTTGTGTGCTTTACTTGGTCTGAGTCCGTGTCTTTTTTCGGTATGTGTTTTGTTTGTGTCAGTTTATGCAGGGATTCATGTTCGATTCGGCAAAGGAAATCATCAGGAACGAAGTTCCAGGTATTTTTACATTGGTTTTTATGCTTGGAATAGGTTTCTATTGGAATTTGGGTGAGAAGAAGTTAAGGGGTGAAAAATTTTCTAAGTATAAAACCCCCCTTTACTTTCTGTCACCAGGGGTCCCTCGCGGTACGTGTGGGTGTGTTTGAGGTTTCTCGCGGTACGCGAGAGACAAGAGACATTGCCGGCTTAAATGCCACTCCCTCGCGGTATGCTAGGAGTGGCCGCCTATTCTTCGCGGTACGCGGGGCACCCCTGGAAGTGCCTTTCTTCCTTGTTTTCCATGGTATCCCTCACTGCACACCGTCATTCACCACTACTAACCATCCACCACCACCCATCATCCACTACACCACCATTACCATTCATCATCCACTGACTACCATTACCATGTGAAACTGGAAACCGTTCGTGACTGATGACCTACCTTGCTGTGGCATTCATGTCTATGTGTTTGCCACCCATCGAGTATGTTTTTCTGCATCTATGTATCTTGAGTATTTTAATTCTTAGTGAGTCAGTTTGAGTCAGTCGAGTCTTTATTTTTAATTTGAGTCAGTTTAATGCTGCGGGTTTGTTGTGAGGTTTATTTTGCAGGATTTATCATTCCGCCCGTACTCAATCTCCATTCGGGCGGGATCACTTATATGACGTTTGTAAAGGCAACCCAGCAGTCTGTGCAACCGCGACCGAAATGCTATACGGTGCACATAAGGATGAAGGAAGCTAGATATATTCACTGCTACATTACCAGCTAAATCGCTTTCTGTTTCGTTTTATTTTTGTCTTTTTATTTTTAGTTGTGTCTTACTTCATATTGAGGACAATGTGTCTTTCAAGTGTGGGGATGTGAGTGTCTAGTTTATAAAAAAAAATTCAAAAATACAAAAAAAAATTCAAAAATTTTGAAAAATATCTTTGGAAATAATTGCAAAATAAATGAAAAATGATAGTACAACTGGATCTACTTGTGAGTTTAAATGATATAAATAATTGAAAACGTGTTTAATTAGTGATATTTTGGTAGACCGAGCTAGCTAGTAAAGCTTAAATACCCTGTTTGTGTTAAATAAGATTAATAATTGAATTAAATCATGATATCTTGTAGGTAGTCATCTTAGGGTGTCAGTAATACTGAAACTGTCAACATAGGGTGATAGGTACCACGTTAAGTTAAAATTTAGAGGTTTTTGAAATTTCATGGCACACCATTCTCTTTTTATGAGAATAAATCCGAGTTTCGGTGGCGCCCGCATCCATAATTCCATAAATCTTGAGCTTATTTAATTGAAATATAAGTTTTGCCTACGTGTCACACGTCGGGTTCCAGCCTGATTGAAACACCACTGGGTTGATTCATATGTGCTTCATTGATATGACTTAGTCTATGTGTTACGTTCCGGGATAGTGCCTTGGTTGAAACGCCTCTAGACGAAAGTTAATTTGCTTAATAATGCTCATATTTCATCCATTCATTCATATTTCATCTTGATTTCTAAAAACCTGTAAATTTTAGTTTAACGTGGTAGGGTAAATCTATATGGTTTGATCCGTGCCTAGATATAACCGTGAGACGGGATTAGGTAGAGCTGTAACTTCTAAGTGTGAGTCCCATAGATTGATTGATATGCTTAGTAAAGAAATTTTAGAACACATAATAGGGGCTAGAAAGTTAGTGTTTGGGTTTAATCGGACAAAAATACTGATTATTGCTTTTTAACGCGTGAGTATGTTTTGCTAATTGGTAATTGAGATGTTAAAGTAGATCTGAGTTATGATTCCATTTGCAGCTTTTTCGAGGACGAAAAAGGTTAAGTGTGGGGATGTTTGATGTAGTGCAAAACACACATCTTTAATCCCAGTGTTTTGTGCATTTTTGATTAGTTTTGTGTTTGTTTTTATTCGTTTAAGTCTATATTTGAGTCTATTGTATATTTGCAGGTGCTCGTGAAGATTACAAGTGAATACGTGAAGAAACCGAGCATGAGAGTGAAGTCGGGAGATCAAAAGAGAAAAGTTGAAATTCCAGTCTCTCGCAGTACGCGAAGACCAGGAGGACAACTCTCGCGGTACGCGAGGGAATCCAGAAGTGGCCGTGACTATTTTGTTCCTCGCGGTACGCGGGGAACCTAACCCAAAACTCTCGCGGTACGTGAGAGAGCTATTTTTCGAGAAAAACCCTAATTTTCCAATTTAAATAGAATTTTAATCCCATTATGAGAAGAGTTTGAAATATAGCCATCCAGAGGGGGTTTAGAGGATATTTTGAGGAGAAGGAGGTCAAGTGGAGTTAAAGTTTGAAGCTTTTGAATCCGGGTTCGTTGTTTAAGCGTTTTAGGTGTTAAAGATTCGATTTTTATCTTTGTTTGCTTTGTGTAAAACCATGAATCTTGTTTATTACTTCTGTTTTGGTTGTTTAAGCATGATCCTAGGCTAAATCATTAATATTGCCTAGGTGAATTGATGAATACTTGTTAAAGTTTTGATTTTTATCGGTTTTTGGATTCAATTAATGGATTTATGCTTTTGTAAAAGATCTTGAGTTGATAATTGTGATGTTATTGCATGTTTAGATCTGATCTTGTGTTTGATTTCAATTCCTTGCATTGATTGTGGTTGTCTGCTAGTTTGATCTGCGTATCTTGGTCATAGATCTTAGGGTTTGTGATTAGGGTGGTTTGCTAGACGTAGTAGCCATAGGAATTGTCTTTGATTGCTGATTAGAAGTGAATGTGTATCCTAGTTCAATACCCGAGAGGTGAGAATTAGTCGTTTAGTCTTCGTCATTAGGAATCCAAGTGTCAGCTGTTAGAGAGGAAGCCGGTATTAGATGTCTAGTAATTGTTGCTATTCGTGTCATAGTTGTTATCTTAAGATTACCCCATGCATTCTTTGAGTGTATTGGTGGACGGAGAGACTGAGAGGTAATCTGTCTATGAGGGTACTTTATCATAGTTGGAAATACCTGAGAAGTGATCCAACAATCTGGTGAGTTATTACATCTTTAGGTTCCTTAGTTGGTGACACCCTGAGAGTGATTAGGGATCCACTAGGCTGTCTAGAGTTGTTTCCTTAGAAACTCAGATCCATTATAGTTTCCATAACCGATAGAAGTTGTGCTTTTCAAGTAGGATTCCGACCTAGGTGATATTCTTCCCTACTCTTGATTTCACCTTAATTCTTGTCTTGATAGTTGAGTCGACATTAGTTTGCTGCATTCTTAGTTAACCTTTAGTGTAGTCAACCCCCCAACGAAATAATCTTTAGTCCGAGTCAGAGTCTAGTATTATTATCGTAGTGTCTCTAGGGTTCGATAACTCGGTTTACCGTTAAGCTGTGCTACACTCGATAGGTACACTTGCATGTTAGTGCGGTTTAGTTCATAGGCATTCCTATTATTACTTAGGAGTCTAGGTTAGGTTTTATAGTTAGTTTTTATAGACCGTCTGGACGACATCAAGATGTCATAAGTCTTAACCGGTTTAACTGGGCTTAAAGCCTTGATAAAACACTGATGCAATTGCTTTTAACAACCAACCCAAACCCTCCTTCTTCCCTAAATCACGCAACCCGTAACCCTAGTTCTGCAATCGATTCGTTTAAGCAATTATCGACCTCGAACTATAGGGCTTTCAAATCTTGAATCAATACGAGTCTAATGCAACAATCTTTACCTGAAATGGCCACGCGACAAAGGAGAACGGCTGAAATCTCAGCCTCGATGTTCTTCGAACTCGTTGGAGCTTCCGGAGCGAATTTAGGCACGTTTGAGAGTTCGGGAAGTTTGTAAATGGTGTCGCGAAGGTGTATGACCCTATTACATGATTCAATTTCATCACCAACGTACGAATTGAATTGGTTTAATGATTAGAAACGGTTTCAGGATAAATGGGGTTTAAAATCATTGATTTCTATTAAATTGCTTTGTTAGAATCATTAGAAACCGGCCGATTAACATTTTTGTGCAATCAATTGGAGTTAATCCATACGAATTCGAATGATTTGGTAACTGAATTGGGGCTTGTTGACTTTGGGAAGTCAAAGTGACGGGGGAGGGTTCAAAAAGTCCAAATTGTTTATTAAGGGGGTTCAAGTGAGCTTGGAGGGTTCAGGGCAAGTAATTTGGGGTTCAAGACTCCATTTATTTTGTTTTAAAACCTTTTTAAACATATAAAATGATTGGTTTTTTTTATAAACTTATAAGTACTAAACTTATTTTATTTAATTACTAATCTTTCATAAAGGTATACATCCTATTTTTATAAAACTATAATTTTTGTAAATGAAATCAAATATATTTACATTTACATGTGTAGACTCTTATAAATAAATATATATATATATATATATATATATATATATATATATATATATATATATATATATATATGAAAAGATGTAATGCGTGATTTAGTATTAATGAGTTTATTATTTTTTTGATTTAATTGTTACAATAGAGTATATATATATATATATATATATATATATATATTTATAAAAAAAATACAAACATGTGTTATATAAATAGAAATTAATATGTAAATGAGAGGTTTAAATTTTGAATTAAAATATTAAATAAATGTGACATACTGTGTGGGACAAGCACAAGATTTAAATGGAGTGTCATTATTGTATAAAATAAAATAGAATAGTATTAGAAAATCATGGATGTTACAATATCCCCAAGTTGAGGGAATTTCGTCCCGAAATTCAACTGATGGAGGGTACTGAAGTAGGGAAGAGATGAGGGTATTTGAGCTTCATTTGATACTCGTGTTCCCAAGTAAACTCTAGGCCATGCCCGGATCAATGAACTCTGAAAATTGGATTGAGGTGTACGATCGATAACAAGATTTAGGTCTGTTACTCAAAGTCAGGCATGAATGATTTGGTGGGTTTAGAATTAAGGAGAAAACTGTCGAAGAATATTTTGGACTCCAAAGATGTAATGCATCACTTGAAATAAGAACGATGAGAATTTGATGATCAAAGATTGTTTAGGATGTAGTCTAATATGTTCAAAAGTATCACTAGGTAAAGACTACACAGACTTGAAAACTTCACGTGACAAGAACAACGCTACTTCTGACGATATGACATGAACACTTATATATAGGAAGTACCAGCGACATATCCACCATGCCCTTATCATATCACATTAGTTTCGTCACTATATATCACGATAGGTTTTATGTCATATAACACGACAAAATTTACTATGTTTTCCATGCACTGATTCTTATAATTACGTGTGCACCCGTAATTACTCAATTCATCGCATGGTCCGTATAGATCATCCCATTGTGTGTGGGTCAAGAGAGGACACAAAATTTCTTAGTTCACATCTATTGTTTTCACGTATGAGTTGCTAGTAAATAACTATGCCCCTAGATAGTAAGACCAATCAGGAAACTAAAGAGTAATAATGTGGCATAACTTAGAGTTCCATAGCTTCCTCGTGTTTGAAGAAGAATACGTCAAACCCCGAGTAGCTTAAAAGTTTGTAGTTTTCAACCTCATTGGATAAAGTGAATTATCATGCCTTGTGATCCATCAATTGTACTCCATCTAGTTTCGTGTATAATGTAAACATCCAAGTTTCATGTTTAATCTAGTATGATGTACATTGTAAACAAATAGGTTTCACGTATAATGTGAACAACTTAGCATCATGTATATTGTAAACAATTAAGTTTCATGTATAATGTGATCAATTTAGTATCATGTATATTGTATTCAACCATGTATCATGTATCATGTATCATGTGATCAATCTAGTATTATGTATATTGTATTCAACCATGTATCATGTGATCAATTTAGTATTATGTATATTGAATTCAACCATGTATCATGTCTCATGTGATCAATCTAGTATTATGTATATTGTATTCAACCATGTATCATGTATCATGTGAACAATCTAGTGTTGTGTATATTGAATTCAACCATGTATCATGTGTCATGTGATCAATCTAGTATTATGTATATTGTATTCAATCATGTATCATGTATCATGTGAACAATCTAGTATTGTGTATATTGAATTCAACCATGTATCATGTATCATGTGATCAATCTAGTATTATGTATATTGTATTCAACCAAGTATCATGTATCTTGTGAACGATCTAGTATTGTGTATCATGTGCTAAATCTAGTATAATATATTTTGCAAACAAACAAGTTTCATGTATCATGTGATAAATCCAGTGTTATATATCATGTGAATGTTCATATGTAAGTTACTGAATCTCATGAGTAACGTAAACTATCGAATTTTGTAAGAGGTCAAGTGTTGCGGACAAGCGTGCTACTTGACGTTCATGTATAATGTGGGTAGTTGGGTTTTAAATTCTCAATCTTCTTGAGGTTTATATGGATGGTTAATGCCTACGCGAAAGGATTCATCTTCTTGAAGTGCCTAGTATGTTCATATATTTTCGAAGGTGCAAGATAACGAGAAGGTTTTGTAGGTGTAGAGAGTGATGTGTTTATGAATAACTGATTTGTGCTTTTTGTTAGTAAATAAACAAGTAATTGTAATTTATTATTGTTTGTAAATTAATAAAATAGTGAAAATAATAAGTTGGATAACTAGATAAATGGATGAATAAATAAAACCTTTTAATTAATTTTAATTATCATAAAGAGAATGTTTCAAAGGAAAATAATGGCTAAATCATTTAATAATTAGGCCAAGATTTAATAATAAATAATTTAACGAAGTAAAAGTCATAAATAAATTATTAATTAAGATAATGTTTTTATAAAACCAGTTGCATTAAGTTTCCTTACAAGGAGAAAAGGTTTATAGAAAATTTTTATTCCAGATAATATTTGTAAACTAAGGGTTTGATAAATGTTTTGCTTGAATGAGAAAATGACGTTAATAAAATAGTTAGTTTACAAATAAAGGTTTGGGTATGTGTACTAAATTGCAATAAATAAAATGATGGTATTTAGACTGTACTCATCTGGTATCATAACCAAATGGGTACTTTGACAAATCAAAGTGTTTTAGATTCTTATACTTTCAAGAAGACATGCTTTAGCCTATAGGTGAACACTCACTTTGGGAATTCCCAGGAAAGCATACAGATCCTTTGGTTGATTTGGATTTATATGAAATGTTTTCCTGGACAAAAGACCCAGAGTATAGGCATTCACCCTTCCGGATTGCACATGTTCTTTACTAATTTTCAGAACTCAAAACTTTGACGGGATTTTAAAAAAATTTAATAGGCTTTAGGCCTAAGAGTTTAAATTTTGTTCACATATGATGATGGTGACATAATTCTCAATGTGTAAAAGTGATGGTGTATAAAGACTTAGATATGAATAAATGTGTGATAAGACTTAGGGTAGCATGTAATGATATCAAATAGGTAGCATGTAATCAAACAATGTGGTAAGCAAAGTATTACATAGATAGCATATTTATAAGCATGTGAGTAATCAAGTAGTGTAGCACATAGAATATCATGTATTGTATCATGCGATGTAATACCTAGGATAACATGTAAGATAATCACACAAGGGTTTCCTAAGGTTATAGACTAGGTCATTGGTTTCTAATAACCTAATTCTCTATAACCATGGCTCTGATACCAATCTGTCACACCCCAACCGACGGCGGAATACGTCGGGGCGTACGTGTAGACCGTTCATAAGCACATGATCAAACTACAATCTCATATATTAATTTAATCCCATTTCCATAACACTTGTTCAAACTGCCCACACCTGTGCATTCAAGCTACAAATCCAATGTGAGTTTACATAGCCCCTTTTTCACTTTTACATTCTTTGGGGTGAAACATGATTACGTTCAAACTATTTGCAATTATTACAATTCAAACCTTATGATCATGTGTGTAATTTGTGCATTATGCCTGAACATTATTTGTGCAAACAACATTTACATACTTTTTTATGCATATTTGTCACATCCCAACCGTGCATCTTAACCACGGGTGTGACTAATTGAATCATAAACCAAGGTATAAAGATATTTACTATTAAAGTTTTATAATATTAAAAACCTAATTACATAAGTCTTAGAATTCAAATAAACAAATAACAGGTTCAAAAGACAAAACATTTAAAATAGAATTTCTTCAATAGATATCTAGGCAAATCCTATGTGTTATTGGCTTGACCTATCACGATCTTAATCACCTGAAACATGTACGAAAAACAAGTGTCAACTAAAAATAGTTGGTGAGAAATCACAAGTTTAATAAAAGTATAAGTTTGGCAAAAGTAACAATTCACAATTCAAGATCAACATATAACATATAAATAAAACAAACACATGATTAGCAAATCCAACCAAAAATGATGAATAACGAATAAGTGATACAACTCGCAAGTTGCACTAATAACGAATAAGATGTCCAACCAAAATTTGTCCATAAAGTATGATGCGGTTTCCATCCTATGGCCCATATCTGTACTACCGTTGGTTTGAAAATGTCAAGTTAAGGATTTGTAAGTTTAACGTTTATCATGTTGTGTTCATTTACTCACATACATATATGATTCGCTTGTTTTAGAATCGTTTGAAAACATGTTTTAATGAGTGCCAACGCGTACATGTTTCCCCCAAAACGATTTGAATAAAGTGGGGCTATGAAGTCTCACCTTGAAAGCTAGACGAGATAAGAGACTTGAACGAATAGACGAGATGAATCACGTACCAGACCCTAAACAAATAAATAAACTATTTTAAGGGTAGGTTCGATGGTTACGGGTGTTAGATAGGCGGTTCGGGTCATAAGGTTATGAAATAGATGCAAAAATAGAGTTCTAGTCGATTTTCAGAGTTGGACAGCAAAGTAGCTGAATAGAAACATGCTTGTTAAAAATATCAAACGACTTCCAAAAATTATGAACTTTTATAGAGAATTAGTTTAAGTCGTTCCAAAGAAGTTTCGTTTAGAAAGTTTTTCCATTTGAGACTCGGATCATAGCCAAAACAGTCCAACAAGACAGAAGGTACTGAAAAAGGTTTCTGTCCCGTTTTGGCTACTACGGAGTTATACTTTTGAATTAAAAAACGAGCCAATTATGGTTGGAAAGAAAATTCGACGAAATACGTCGTGGAAATTGATTTTTCTCAGTTTAGATTAATTATGGTCAAGTTACGCTCAGTTAAAGTCAGCACAGTTTCTGTCCCAAAACAATGGTTGCACTTAAGTGGTCTGTTTAGGGTTTTAAGATTGCCGAACGCGCAAATAAAAATTAGAAGAATGTTATTATGTTATTTTAATACATAATATAATCAGATTAGGTTAGCCAAAACATCCCGTGTCACCGGTCTAGCCATGATATTCACAGAAGCGTTTTGGAGAATCATAGAATGTAACCGGCATAGCCAACACCAGCAAGCGGATTCTATATTTAATTAGTGTGTGTGTTCATATAAGTGATAATATAAAATAAATAACATGTTTTAAGTTAGCAAGAGCATACTAAAGTATCGGCAGAGCCTCTTTTGCAATACTTGTGTGACACTTCTGATTTTCACTACTTATACTCATTCTAGACTTATCAATAAAAATCCGCATGACATTTCATTTTACTTGAAATCCTATTCAGACGTTGTTACAATACTAGTTCACATGTGAAACATTACGTTTATGCTTGATTTCAAAGACTTATACTTATCTGTGATTGATTCATGGATCGCACGTAGACTTAATTGATCTTTATGACACATTAAATACACATGAACCACCCCCATACATCTCAAACATGTTCTTACAACCCATTCAATGTGAATTGATGCTTAAAAGTACTAGTTAGTACTTTCGTGCGATCGTTCGCCTTTTAAACCGTCGTTAACTACGTACCGTCCACGACCGACAAATCGTTTAACATGACATTAATTTATGTTTTAAATGTTTAAAATATTCATTTCTTTAATTAAAACAAAGTTTTTTTGCAAAACTTTCCTTAAATAAATCCTGAAATTCAAAAAACGATCAAAAAGTCCGTTTTCTCGCCCACCGATCGCCAACTACTATACGCGAATAACGTAACTTTAACTTAAATGTTTTTAGCTAAACATACTCTTTTTGTTATGACAATCAACTTTAATGTTGAAAACATTTTCCAATTTCGCTTAGAAATGCTTAAAATCGTAATTTTCGAATGCGCGCACTCAACCGGATCAAGCTAGGACCCAACCGACCTACTCTTGGACCTAGCCCAAGCAAGAAATCACAAAAAACCCAGCCCCATTGAGGAAAATTTCGCAGATTTGAGGGCCCTAAAACCCTAAATTGCTTTCCAAGACATTCCATATTTACACCCCTTCAACCATTAGTATAAATAGGAGGCTTAGGATCTTGTTTTCTTTGCTAATTCTCCCTCAAACACTCCCAATCCCTCCTAAGTTGTGAAATCCCTTCCCAACCTTGAAGATTTCGAAAATCCCTTAGAGGATTCCAAGAGTTTGAAGATCAAACAAGTAAGTAACCCTCCGAAGTTGAATACCGTCTTTTTATTTTATTTTTTCTTCATCCACTCAATCTTTTTCTATTTTCTATCCATGATCACTTGATCATGTGAAAAATCAGCCCTAAAAACCCTCTAATAATCTTAATCAAACTAATAAATCAAGCTAACATCACCAACTAACAAACAAAGGATCCCGTTTGCAATGGCGGCTATGCCGTCGCATTCTGCGAATCCTCAAGACAACAATTGCAAAAGTGGCTCTGCCGATGCTTTAGTATGTTCTTTCTAACTTAAAACATGTTATTTATTATATATTATCATTTATATGAACTCACACGCTAATTAAATATAGAATCCGCTTGCTCGTGTCGGCTATGCCGATTGAATTCTGTGATTCTCCAAAACGCTTCTGTGAATATCATGGCTAGACCGGTGACACGGGATGTTTTGGCTAACCTAATATGATTATATTATGTATTATAATAACATAATAACATTCGTCTAATTTTTATTTGCGCGTTCGGTAATCTTAAAACCCTAAACGGACCACTTAAGTGCAACCATTGATTTTGGACAGAAACTGTGCTGAATTTAACTGAGCGTAACTTGACCATAATTAATCTAAACTAAGCAAACTCAATTTTCAAGACGTATTTCGTCGAATTTACTTTCTAACCATAATTGGATCGTTTTCTAATTCAAAAGTATGACTCCGTAGTAGCCAAAACGGGACAGAAACCTTTTTCAGTACCTTCTGTCTTGTTGGACTGTTTTGGCTATGATCCGAGTCTCAAATGGAAAAACTTTCTAAACGAAACTTCTTTGGAACGACTTAAACTAATTCCCTGTAAAATTTCATATTTTTTAGACGTCGTTTGATATTTTTAACAATCCCGTTTCTGTTCAGCTACTTTGCTGTCCAAATCTGAAAATCAACTAAAACTCTATTTTTGCAATTAATTCTTAATCTTATGACCCGAACCGCCTATCTAACACTCGTAACCATCGAACCTACCCTAAAACTGGTTTATTTATTTGTTTAGGGTCTGGTCTGTGATTCATCTCGTCTATTCGTTCAAGTTTCTTATCTCGTCTAGCTTTCAAGGTGAGACTTCATAGCCCCACTTTATTCAAATCATTTTGGGGGAAACATGTACGCGTTGGCACGCATTAAAACACGTTTTCAAACAATTCTAAAACAAGCGAATCATATATGTATTTGAGTAAATGAACACAACGTGATAAACGTTAAACTTGCAAATCCTTAACTTGAAACTTTCAAGCCAACGGTAGTACAGATATGGGCCATAGGATGGAAACCGCATATACTTCATGGACAAATTTTGGTTGGACATTTTATTCGTTATTAGTGCAACTTGCGAGTTGTACCACTTATTTGTTACTCATCATTTTAGGTTGGATTTACTAATCATGTGTTTGTTTTATTACGTGCTATATGATGATCTTGGAATATGAATTGTCACCTTTGCCAAACTTATACTTTTATTAAACCTGTGATTTCTCACCAACTATTTTTAGTTAACACTTGTTTTTCGTACATGTTTCAGGTGATTAAGCTCGTGATAGGTCAAGTCAATATCACATAGGATTTGCCTAGATATCAATTGAAGAATCTTATTTTAAGTTGCTTGTCTTTTGAACATGTTATCTGTTTGGTTTAATTCGAAACTTATGTAATTGGGATTTTTTTAATATTATGAAACTTTAATAGTAAATGTCTTTATTCCATTGTGTTCTTTTGTCAATTAAGTCGCACCCGTGGTTAAGATGCACGATTGGGGTGTGACAGATTGGTATCAAAGCAGTGGTTATAGAGAATTAGGCAACCATTTGACCTAGACTATAACCTAAGCTCCCCTTTGAAACTTATATGCTTATGTGATTCTAATCCACTAACTCTCTTATCTTTAGTATGTCGTCGTACTCTGCTGACATCTCTAGCAATTCAAGCCTTATTTCCGATGATGGGTCCCAAAGCCCAATTAGTTGGAGTAGGCTAATCTCACCACGATCATCTTTCTCTGGAAACCTGCTACCCTCGAAACATAATGTCAAGCCCGAGTTAATCTCCGATGCGACAAGCCGGCCTGCACCGAAGCCTGAAGTAATCAACATATCAAGTGATTCAGAATCCAAAGACCAAGAGAGCCATGTTGGAACCACTTCTGAGGCCCAACTCCCGTTCAAGAAAAGAAAGCTGACTTGTGAAGCTGAATCCAACTCTTGGGCAAGGCCCAATCCATAATGTTCTCATCAAAATCAAAGGCTTGGATAGTGATACTAGAGACACGTGTAATCTAGAAGGGTGAGCGCCTGTACACTGGGGGTCTTGTCAAAGGAAAGTGAGGCACGTTCGTTACGAGTCGCACTTACCTGGGGACCCTTGGAGTGAGTGCTCACTTATAGGCTAAAACACGTCTCACTAGTATCATTCATCCGAATCTTGAATTTTGACTAGTCAGTTTTGTCTTTATATTTAATTTGTAATTCGACATATATGTTTTAAATATATGTTTTATTTATCTTGTAAGACATTAATATTAATGAATGAGTGATTTTATTTATAAATATTGTCACTTTTAATTCTTGAATGTCTATCCTAACTACCGACTTATGATTTCTTTTTCGTAGAATGCCTCCTCGTCGTGATCCTGATAACACCGTGGCTAACACCAGTGAAGCCTCCGCCGAAACCACCGCCATAGCCACCCTGCTCACTCAACAACTTGCTGCGGTCTTACCCACTATTGTCACTCAAATCAACAACTCCACCGGAGGATCTAGTGGGAGTGTTTGTACTTTCAAGCACTTCAACTCTTGTAACCCACACAAGTACCTTGGATGTGAAGGTGCGACAGGGCTATTGCAATGGTTTGAAGGCATGGAGAACACATTTGAGATGAGTGAATGCCCCGATGAACTTAAGGTAAAATATGCTTCAAGTGCCTTCCAAAGGAGGGCACTAACTTGGTGGAATGCTGAAAAGAAAATTCGGGGTAGGGATGGAGCTCTTGCTATGACTTGGGATAAGCTCAAGGAAATTATGATCGAGGAGTTCTGTCCTAGCAATGAGATGAAGAAGTTGGAGATTGAGTTTTGGGACCTTGCCCAGGATAGTGGGGAGAGTGAGGCGTACACCACACGCTTTCATGAACTCTGCATCCTAGTCCCTCATCTGGTTACACCCTTGACCCGAATGATTGATCGTTATATTGGAGGCCTTTCGCCTCAAATTCGGGGTACTGTCATGGGTAGTAGCCCATCAACACTTGAAACTTCTATTCGTTTATCTGCGTCCTTAACGGACGATCTAGTTAAGTCTGGAGTTCTATTCAGGAAAGGTGACAAGAGAGTTAAGGAGGAAGTGGCGAAAAAGCCTGAGTATCGCCACAAGAAGCAAAAGACCTCTAAAAGCTTTGCCATGGTTACCCCAGCTGTTCTTGTTGCCCAAGTAGCACCTAGACCTGCACCTGGCAGGAAGCCATATAGTGGACCTCACCCGCTGTGTGCAAGGTGTCAATACCATCACCCTACTACTGTTCAATGTCGTTCGTGCACTAAATGTGGAAGGCTTGGTCATTTTTCTAACGCTTGTCGCGTAGCTGAAAAGGCTGCTACTACCCAAACTGCCACTCCTGCCATCATCAATGGTAGGGCCTGTTATGAATGTGGTGCTCCTGATCACTACAAAAACCAATGCCCGAAGCTCAACAACAATAACCGAGGTGAGCAACCGAAGCCAGAAATGACAATGCCGTGGTTACTGGTACGTTTCTCATCAATAATCGTTATGCCTCTATCTTATTTGATACCGGAGCGGATAAAAGCTTTGTCTCCTTAGAATTTGAACCTTTACTTAAAACTTGTCGTACCGCTCTTGAACCTTCTTATACTATAGAAATAGCTGATGGCAAACTAACTGTTGTGCATTCCGTTGTCCGAGGTTGTGCTCTAACTCTCAACGATCACACATTCTCTATCGACCTGATTCCCATCACTCTTGGGAGTTTTGATATCATCGTGGGAATGGATTGGCTATCCCACAATCATGCGGAAATCAACTGTTTGGAGAAACTCATTCGTATCCCTCTACCATCCGGTGAGACCTTGAAAATCTTTGGAGAGAAACCTTGCAAAGGTTTGAAATTCATCTCCTGCATGAAGGCACGAAGATATTTAAGGAAGCGATACTATGCTTTCTTGGCACATGTGGTGGAGAAATCTGAAGAAAAGAAATTACAAGATATACCGATCATCCGAGATTTTCTGGAAGTATTCCCTGATGACTTGCATGGACTCCCTCCAACTCGACAAGTTGAATTTCGGATTGATCTTTTACCGGGAGATAACCCCATTGGCAAATCTCCGTACCGCCTAGCTCCTTCTGAGATGCAAGAACTATCTAGCCAACTGCAAGAGCTGCTGGACAAGGGGTTCATTAGACCGAGCTTCTCACCTTTGGGAGCTCCGGTTCTCTTTGTCAAGAAGAAGGATGGGTCCTTCCGCATGTGCATCGACTACCGTGAACTAAACAAGCTTACCATCAAGAATCGTTACCCGCTACCTAGGATCGATGACCTTTTCGATCAACTGCAAGGAGCAACTTGTTTCTCGAAGATTGACCTCCGATCTGGGTATCATCAACTCCGAGTCCATGAAGAGGACATTCCCAAAAATGCTTTTAGAACTCGTTATGGACACTACGAGTTCATGGTTATGCCTTTTGGGTTAACTAATGCGCCCGCGGTGTTCATGGACCTCATGAACCATGTCTGCAAACCCTACCTAGATCAATTTGTCATTGTCTTCATCGATGACATCTTGATCTACTCCCGAACCAAAGAGGATCATACAACCCACCTTAAGCTGATTTTGGAACTCTTGAAGAAGGAACAACTTTATGCTAAATTCTCCAAGTGTGAATTCTGGCTTAGAGAAATTCATTTCTTGGGTCACGTGATCAACAACCAGGGTATACACGTCGATCCAGCCAAAGTCACCGCTATCAAGAATTGGAGTACACCATCCATACCCTCTGAGATCCCTTCGTTTCTGGGTTTGGCGGGTTATTATCGAAGATTCATCCCGAACTTTTCGAAGATTGCCCTGCCTCTCACTACATTAACTCAGAAAAATAAGCCTTTCGTCTAGGAACAAAAGCAAGAAGATGCGTTCCAAACTCTTAAGCAGAAATTGTGCAACTCCCCTATTCTAAGTCTTCCCGATGGCAATGATGATTTCGTTGTATACTGTGATGCCTCAAACCAAGGTCTTGGTTGCGTGTTGATGCAACGAGAGAAGGTCATAGCCTATGCATCCAGACAACTCAAGGTTCACGAAAAGAACTACACCACTCATGACCTTAAGTTGGGTGCGGTGGTCTTTGCTTTGAAAATCTGGAGATATTATCTCTACGGCACTAAATGTGTGGTTTTTACTGATCACAAGAGCCTTCAACATATTCTGAACCAGAAAGAACTCAACATGAGGCAGCGACGTTGGGTTGAATTACTTAGTGACTACGATTGCGAAATTCGTTACCACCCGGGGAAAGCTAATGTGGTGGCTGACGCCCTTAGCCGTAAGGACCGAATCAAACCCACCCGTGTGCGAGCCATGGGAATGTTGGTCCAAACCAGTCTCAAAGATAAGATCCTCCTAGCTCAAAAACAAGTTGTTTCAAATGATGAGTTGAAGAAGGATTTGGATTGTGGTGTCGAAAAGCACTTGGAACCCAAACCCGATGATCTCCTTTACTTCATGGGTCGAATTTGGTTCCCCGACTCAAGTGAGCTCCGAACCCTTATCCTTGATGAAGCACATAAATCCTGTTATTCTGTTCATCCCGGTGCTGATAAGATGTATCACGACTTGAAAGAGTTTTATTGGTGGCCAGGAATGAAGAAAGACATAGCCCTCTATGTAGGGAAGTGTCTTACTTGCTCTAAAGTTAAAGCTGAGCACCAGAAACCATCTGGTCTTCTCCAACAACCCGAAATCCCACATTGGAAATGGGAGCAAATTTCCATGGACTTCATCACTAAGCTTCCGCGAACCTCTAGTGGTCATGACTCCATCTGGGTCATTGTTGACCGCTTAACCAAATCCGCTCATTTTCTCCCAATCCGTGAGGACTACAAAATGGAGAAGCTTTCCAGACTCTATATCAATGAGGTCGTGACACGTCACGGTGTCCCTCTATCCATTATCTCCGACCGTGATAGCCGTTTTACCTCCCGATTCTGGCAATCTTTACAGAAAGCTTTGGGAACTCGTTTGAACCTTAGCACGGCTTACCATCCCCAGACTGATGGTCAAAGTGAAAGGACCATACAGACCTTGGAAGACATGCTCCGTTCTTGTGTGATTGACTTTGGAGGAAGTTGGGCTCAACACTTGCCACTCATCGAATTCTCTTACAACAATAGTTACCATACGAGCATCAAGTGCGCCCCTTTCGAGGCTCTATATGGTAGGAAGTGTCGATCTCTGGTGTGTTGGACCGAGATCGGAGACGCTCAAATCACCGGTCCCGAACTCATTCAAGAAACCACCGACAAGATACTTCAAATTCAAGAAAGACTCAAGGCCTCTCGCGATCGTCAAAAGAGTTATGCTGACAACCGTAGGAAGCCCCTTGAATTTCAAGTCGGTGATAGAGTCTTACTCAAGGTTTCCCCCTGGAAAGGTGTTGTCCGATTTGGGAAGAAGGGAAAGCTAGCCCCTAGGTTCGTTGGGCCATTCAAAATTCTTGAAAGGATTGGCCCAGTAGCCAATAGACTCAAGCTACCAACCGAACTTTGTAACGTTCATGACGTTTTTCATGTATCAAACCTTAAAAGGTGCCTTGCTGATGACACACTTCAAGTTCCTCTGGATGATGTTCGTATCGACAACTCTATGCATTTCGTCGAAAAGCCCGTTGAAATCATGGACCGTGAAGTCAAGCAACTCAAGCGTAGCCGCATCCCTATCGTGAAAGTTCGTTGGGAAGCCAAGCATGGTCCTGAGTTCACCTGGGAACGTGAAGACCAAATGAAACATAAGTACCCTCATCTCTTTCTAGACCCTACAGCCTCTACTAGTTGAATTTCGGGGACGAAATTCTTTTAACTAGGGGAGACTGTGACACTTCTGATTTTCACTACTTATACTCATTCTAGACTTATCAATGAAAATCCGCATGACATTTCATTTTACTTGAAATCCTATTCAGACGTTGTTACAATACTAGTTCACATGTGAAACATTACATTTATGCTTGATTTCAAAGACTTATACTTATCTGTGATTGATTCATGGATCGCACGTAGACTTAATTGATCTTTATGACACATTAAATACACATGAACCACCCCCATACATCTCAAACATGTTCTTACAACCCATTCAATGTGAATTGATGCTTAAAAGTACTAGTTATTACTTTCGTGCGATCGTCGCCTTTTAAACCGTCGTTAACTACGTACCGTCCACGACCGACAAATCGTTTAACATGACATTAATTTATGTTTTAAATGTTTAAAATATTCATTTCTTTAATTAAAACAAAGTTTGTTTGCAAAACTTTCCTTAAATAAATCCTGAAATTTGAAAAACGATCAAAAAGTCCGTTTTCTCGCCCACCGATCGCCAACTACTATACGCGAATAACGTAACTTTAACTTAAATGTTTTTAGCTAAACATACTCCTTTTTTTATGACAATCAACTTTAATGTTGAAAACATTTGCCAATTTCGCTTAGAAATGCTTAAAATCGCAATTTTCGAATGCGCGCACTCAACCGGATCAAGCTAGGACCCAACCCACCTACTCTTGGACCTAGCCCAAGCAAGAAATCACAAAAAACCCAGCCCCATTGAGGAAAATTTCGCAGATTTGAGAGCCCTAAAACCCTAAATTGCTTTCCAAGACATTCCATATTTACACCCCTTCAACCATTAGTATAAATAGGAGGCTTAGGATCTTGTTTTCTTTGCTAATTCTCCCTCAAACACTCCCAACCCCTCCTAAGTTGTGAAATCTCTTCCCAACCTTGAAGATTTCGAAAATCCCTTAGAGGATTCCAAGAGTTTGAAGATCAAACAAGTAAGTAACCCTCCGAAGTTGAATACCGTCTTTTTATTTTATTCTTTCTTCATCCCCTCAATCTTTTTCTATTTTCTATCCATGATCACTTGATCATGTGAAACCTTAGCCCTAAAAACCCTCTAATAATCTTAATCAAACTAATAAATCAATCTAACATCACCAACTAACAAACAAAGGATCCCGTTTGCAATGGCGGCTATGCCGTCGCATTCTGCGAATCCTCAAGACAACTATTGCAAAAGTGGCTCTGCCGATGCTTTAGTATATTCTTTCTAACTTAAAAAATGTTATTTATTCTATATTATCACTTATATGAACTCACACGCTAATTAAATATAGAATCCGCTTGCTCGTGTCGGCTATGCCGATTGCATTCTGTGATTCTCCAAAACGCTTCTGTGAATATCATGGCTAGACCGGTGATACGGGACATTTTGGCTAACCTAATCTGATTATATTATGTATTATAATAACATAATAACATTCGTCTAATTTTTATTTGCGCGTTCGGTAATCTTAAAACCCTAAACGGACCACTTAAGTGCAACCATTGATTTTGGACAGAAACTGTGCTGAATTTAACTGAGCGTAACTTGACCATAATTAATCTAAACTGAGCAAACTCAATTTCCACAACGTATTTTGTCGAATTTCCTTTCCAACCATAATTGGATCGTTTTCTAATTCAAAAGTATGACTCCGTAGTAGCCAAAACGGGACAGAAACCTTTTTTAGTACCTTCTGTCTAATTGGACTATTTTGGCTATGATCCGAGTCTCAAATGGAAAAACTTTCTAAACGAAACTTCTTTGGAACGACTTAAACTAATTCCCTGTAAAATTTCATAATTTTTAGACGTCGTTTTATATTTTTAACAATCCCGTTTCTGTTCAGCTACTTTGCTGTCCAAATCTGAAAATCAACTAAAACTCTATTTTTGCAACTAATTCTTAATCTTTTGACCCGAACCGCCTATCTAACACTCGTAACCATCGAACCTACCCTAAAACTGGTTTATTTATTTGTTTAGGGTCTGGTCCTTGATTCATCTCGTCTATTCGTTCAAGTTTCTTATCTCGTCTAGCTTTCAAGGTGAGACTTCATAGCCCCACTTTATTCAAATCATTTTGGGGGAAACATGTACGCGTTGGCACGCATTAAAACACGTTTTCAAACAATTCTAAAACAAGCGAATCATATATGTATGTGAGTAAATGAACACAACATGATAAACGTTAAACTTGCAAATCCTTAACTTGAAACTTTCAAGCCAACGGTAGTACAGATATGGGCCATAGGATGGAAACCGCATATACTTTATGGACAACTTTTGGTTGAACATCTTATTCGTTATTAGTGCAACTTGCGAGTTGTACCACTTATTCGTTACTCATCATTTTAGGTTGGATTTGCTAATCATGTGTTTGTTTTATTACGTGCTATATGATGATCTTGGAATATGAATTGTCACCTTTGCCAAACTTATACTTTTATTAAACCTGTGATTTCTCACCAACTATTTTTAGTTGACACTTGTTTTTCGTACATGTTTCAAGTGATTAAGCTCGTGATAGGTCAAGTCAATATCACATAGGATTTTCCTGGATATCAATTGAAGAATCTTATTTTAAGTTGCTTGTCTTTTGAATATGTTATCTGTTTGGTTTAATTCGAAACTTATGTAATTGAGATTTTTTTAATATTATGAAACTTAAATAGTAAATGTCTTTATTCCATTGTGTTCTTTTGTCAATTAAGTCGCACCCGTGGTTAAGATGCACGGTTGGGGTGTGACAAGTTGTCTTGAGGATTCGCAGAATGCGACGACATAGCCGCCATTGCAACCGGGATCCTTTTTTGTAAGTTGATGATGTTAGCTTGATTTATTAGTTTTGATTAAGATTATAAGAGGGTTTTTAGGGCTGAGGTTTCACATGATAAAGTGATCATGGATAGAAAATAGAAAAAAGATTGAGGGGATGAAGAAAGAATGAAATAAAAAGACGGTATTGAACTTCGGAGGGTTACTTACTTGTTTGATCTTCAAACTCTTAAAATCCTCTAAGGGATTTTTGAAATCTTCAAGGTTGGGAAGATATTTCACAACTGAGGAGGGTTTGGGAGTGTTTGAGAGAGAATTAGCAAAGAAAACAAGATCCTAAGCCTTCTATTTATACTAATAATTGAAGGGGTGTAAATATGGAAAGTCTTGGAAAGCAATTTAGGGTTTTAGGGGCCTCAAATCTGTGAAATTTTCCTCAATGGGGCTGGGTTTTTTTTGTGATTTCTTGCTTGGGCTAGGTCCAAGAGTAGGTGGGTTGGGTCCTAGCTTGACCCGGTTAAGTGCGCACATTCGAAAATTACGATTTTAAGCATTTCTAAGCGAAATTGGCAAATGTTTTCAACATTAAAGTTGATTGTCATAAAAAAAGAGTATGTTTAGCTAAAAACATTTAAGTTAAAGTTACGTTATTCGCGTATGGTAGTTGGCAATCGGTGGGCGAGAAAACAGACTTTTTGATCGATTTTTGAATTTCAGGATATATTTAAGGAAATTTTTGCAAACAAACTTTGTTTTAATTAAATAAATGAATATTTTAAACATTTAAAACATAAATTAATGTCATGTTAAACGAATTTTTCGGTTGTGGACGGTACGTAGTTAACGACGGTTTAAAAGGTGAACGATTGCACGAAAGTACTAACTAGTACTTTTAAGCATCAATTCAAATTGAATGAGTTGTAAGAACATGTTTGAGATGTATGGGGGTGGTTCATGTGTATTTAATGTGTCATAAAGATCAATTAAGTCTACGTGCGATCCATGAATCAATCACAGATAAGTATAAGTCTTTGAAATCAAGCATAAACGTAATGTTTCACATGTGAACTAGTATTGTAAGAATGTATGAATAGGATTTTAAGTAAAATGAAATGTCATGCGAATTTTCATTGATAAGTCTAGAACGAGTACAAGTAGTGAAAATCAGAAGTGTCACAGTCTCCCCTAGTTAAAAGAATTTCGTCCCCGAAATTCAACTAGTAGAGGTGTAGGGTCTAGAATGAGATGAGGGTACTTAAGTTTCATCTGGTCTTCACGTTCCTAGGTGAACTCAGGACCTCGCTTGGCTTCCCAACGAACTTTCACGATAGGGATGCGGCTACGCTTGAGTTGCTTGACTTCACGGTCCATGATTTCAACGGGCTTTTCGACGAAATGCATAGAGTTGTTGATACGAACATCATCAAGAGGAACTTGAAGTGTGTCATCAGCAAGGCACCTTTTGAGGTTTGACACATTTAAAACGTCATGAACGTTACAAAGTTCGGTTGGTAGCTTGAGTCTATAGGCTACTGGGCCAATCCTTTCAAGAATCTCGAATGGCCCAACGAACCTAGGGGCTAGCTTTCCATTCTTCCCAAATCGGACAACACCTTTCCAGGGGGAAACCTTGAGTAGGACACTATCACCGACTTGAAATTCATGGGGCTTCCTACGGTTGTCAGCATAACTCTTTTGACGATCGCGAGAGGCCTTGAGTCTTTCTTGAATTTGAAGTATCTTGTCGGTGGTTTCTTGAATGAGTTCGGGACCGGTGATTTGAGCGTCTCCGATCTCGGTCCAACACACCGGAGATCGACACTTCCTACCATATAGAGCCTCGAAAGGGGCGCACTTGATGCTCGTATGGTAACTATTGTTGTAAGAGAATTCGATGAGTGGCAAGTGTTGAGCCCAACTTCCTCCAAAGTCAATCACACAAGAACGGAGCATGTCTTCCAAGGTCTGTATGGTCCTTTCACTTTGACCATCAGTCTGGGGATGGTAAGCCGTGCTAAGGTTCAAACGAGTTCCCAAAGCTTTCTGTAAAGATTGCCAGAATCGGGAGGTAAAACGGCTATCACGGTCGGAGATAATGGATAGAGGGACACCGTGACGTGTCACGACCTCATTGATATAGAGTCTGGAAAGCTTCTCCATTTTGTAGTCCTCACGGATTGGGAGAAAATGAGCGGATTTGGTTAAGCGGTCAACAATGACCCAGATGGAGTCATGACCACTAGAGGTTCGCGGAAGCTTAGTGATGAAGTCCATGGAAATTTGCTCCCATTTCCAATGTGGGATTTCGGGTTGTTGGAGAAGACCAGATGGTTTCTGGTGCTCAGCTTTAACTTTAGAGCAAGTAAGACACTTCCCTACATAGAGGGCTATGTCTTTCTTCATTCCTGGCCACCAATAAAACTCTTTCAAGTCGTGATACATCTTATCAGCACCGGGATGAACAGAATAACAGGATTTATGTGCTTCATCAAGGATAAGGGTTCGGAGCTCACTTGAGTCGGGGAACCAAATTCGACCCATGAAGTAAAGGAGATCATCGGGTTTGGGTTCCAAGTGCTTTTCGACACCACAATCCAAATCCTTCTTCAACTCATCATTTGAAACAACTTGTTTTTGAGCTAGGAGGATCTTATCTTTGAGACTGGTTTGGACCAACATTCCCATGGCTCGCACACGGGTGGGTTTAATTCGGTCCTTGCGACAAAGGGCGTCAGCCACCACATTAGCTTTCCCCGGGTGGTAACGGATTTCGCAATCGTAGTCACTAAGTAATTCAACCCAACGTCGCTGCCTCATGTTGAGTTCTTTCTGGTTCAGAATATGTTGAAGGCTCTTGTGATCGGTGAAAACCACACATTTAGTGCCGTAGAGATAATGTCTCCAGATTTTCAAAGCAAAGACCACCGCACCCAACTCAAGGTCATGAGTGGTGTAGTTCTTTTCGTGAACCTTGAGCTGTCTGGATGCATAGGCTATGACCTTGTCTCGTTGCATCAACACGCAACCAAGACCTTGGTCTGAGGCATCACAATATACAACGAAATCATAATTGCCGTCGGGAAGACTTAGAACATGGGGGTTGCATAATTTCTGCTTAAGAGTTTGGAATGCATCTTCTTGCTTTTGTTCCCAGACGAAAGGCTTATTTTTTAGAGTTAATGTAGTGCGAGGCAGGGCGATCTTCGAAAAGTTCGAGATGAACCTTCGGTAGTAACCTGCCAAACCTAAAAAGGATCGGATCTAAGAGGGAGTAGAGGGTGTACTCCAATTCTTGATAGTGGTGACTTTGGCTAGATCGACGTGTATACCTTGGTCGTTGATCACGTGACCCAAGAAATGAACTTCTCTAAGCCAGAATTCACACTTGGAGAATTTAGCATAAAGATGTTCCTTCTTCAAGAGTTCCAAAATCAGCTTAAGGTGGGTTGTATGCTCTTCTTTGGTTCGGGAGTAGATCAAGATGTCATCAATGAAGACAATGACAAATTGATCTAGGTAGGGTTTGTAGACACGGTTCATGAGGTCCATGAACACCGCAGGCGCATTGGTTAACCCAAAAGGCATAACCATGAACTCGTAGTGTCCATAACGAGTTCTAAAAGCAGTTTTGGGAATGGCCTCTTCATGGACTCGGAGTTGATGATACCTAGATCGGAGGTCAATCTTCGAGAAACAAGTTGCTCCTTGCAGTTGATCGAACATGTCATCGATCCTAGGTAGCGGGTAACGATTCTTGATGGTAAGCTTGTTTAGTTCACGGTAGTCGATGCACATGCGGAAGGACCCATCCTTCTTCTTGAAAAAGAGAACCGGAGCTCCCCAAGGTGAGAAGCTCGGTCTAATGAATCCCTTGTCCAGCAGCTCTTGCAGTTGGCTAGATAGTTCTTGCATCTCAGAAGGGGCTAGCTCCCGGTAAAAGATCAATCTGAAACTCAACTTGTCGAGTTGGAGGGAGTCCATGCAAGTCATCAGGGAATACTTTCGGAAAATCTCGGATGATCGGTATATCTTGTAATTTCTTTTCTTCAGATTTCTCCACCACATGTTCCAAGAAAGCATAGTATCGCTTCCTTAAATAGCTACGTGCCTTCATGCAGGAGATGAATTTCAAACTTTTGCAAGGTTTCTCTCCAAATATTTTCAAGATCTCACCGGATGGTAGAGGGATAAGAATGAGTTTCTCCGAACAGTTTATTTCCGCATGATTGTGGGATAGCCAATCCATTCCCACGATGATATCAAAACTCCCAAGAGTGATGGGAATCAGGTCGATAGAGAATGTGTGATAATTGAGAGTTAGGGCACAACCTCGGACAACGGAATGCACAACAGTTAGTTTGCCATCAGCTATTTCTATAGTATAAGCAGGTTCAAGAGCGGTACAAAAAGTTTTAAGTAAATGTTCAAATTCTAAGGAGACAAAGCTTTTATCCGCTCCAGTATCAAATAAGATAGAGGCATAACGATTATTAATGAGAAACGTACCAGTAACCACGACATTGTCATTTCTGGCCTCGGTTGCTCCTATGGCAAAAGTGCGAGCACGTGCACCTCGGTTATTATTGTTGAGCTTCGGGCATTGGTTTTTGTAGTGGTCAGGAGCACCGCATTCATAACATGCCCTACCATTGATGATGGCAGGAGTGGCAGTTTGGGTAGTAGCAGCCTTTTCAACTACGCGACAAGCGTTAGAAAAATGACCAAGCCTTCCACATTTAGTGAACGAACGACATTGAACAGTAGTAGGGTGATGGTATTGGCACTTTGCACACAGCGGGTGAGGTTTGATATATGGCTTCCTGTCAGGTGCAGGTGCCACTTGGGCAACAGGAACAGCTGGGGTAACCATGGCAAAGCTTTTAGAGGTCTTTTGCTTCTTGTGGCGATACTCAGGCTTTTTCGCCACTTCCTCCTTAACTCTCTTGTCACCTTTCCTGAATAGAACTCCAGACTTAACCAGATTGTCCGTTAAGGACGCAGATAAACGAATAGCAGCTTCAAGTGTTGTTGGGCTACTACCCATGACAGTACCCCGAATTTGAGGCGAAAGGCCTCCAATATAACGATCAATCATTCGGGTCAAGGGTGTAACCAGATGAGGGACTAGGATGCAGAGTTCATGAAAGTGTGTGGTGTACGCCTCACTCTCCCCACTATCCTGGGTAAGGTCCCATAGCTCAATCTCCAACTTCTTCATCTCATTGCTAGGACAGAACTCCTCGATCATAATTTCCTTGAGCTTATCCCAAGTCATAGCAAGAGCACCTTCCCTACCCCGAATTTTCTTTTCAGCATTCCACCAAGTCAGTGCCCTCCTTTGGAAGGCACTTGAACCATATTTTACCTTAAGTTCATCGGGGCAGTCACTCATCTCAAATGTGTTCTCCATGCCTTCAAACCATTGTAATAGCCCTATTGCACCTTCAGATCCAAGGTACTTGTGTGGGTTACAAGAGTTGAAGTGCTTGAAAGTTCAAGCACTCCCACTAGATCCTTCGGTGGAGTTGTTGATTTGAGTGACAATAATGGGTAAGACCGCAACAAGTTGTTGAGTGAGTAGGGTGGCTATGGCGGAGGCTTCGCCGGTGTTAGCCATGGTGTTATCAGGATCACGACGAGGAGGCATTCTACGAAAAAGAAATCATAAGTCGGTAGTTAGGATAGACATTCAAGAAATAAAAGTGACAATATTTGTAAATAAAATCACTCATTAATTAATATAAATGTCTTACAAGATAAATAAAACATATATTTAAAACATATATGTTGAATTACAAATGAAATATAAAGACAAAACAGACTAGTCAAAATTCAAGATTCGGATGAATGATACTAGTGAGACGTGTTTTAGCCTATAGGTGAGCACTCACTCCAAGGGTCCCCAGGTAAGTACGACTCGTAACGAACGTGCCTCACTTTCCTTTGACAAGACCCCCAGTGTAAAGGCGCTCACCCTTCCAGATTACACGTGTCTCTAGTATCACTATCCAAGCCTTTGATTTTGATGAGAACATTATGGATTGGGCCTTGCCCAAGAGTTGGATTCAGCTTCACAAGTCAGCTTTCTTTTCTTGAACGGGAGTTGGGCCTCAGAAATGGTTCCAACATGGCTCTCTTGGTCTTCAGATTCCGAATCGCTTGATATGTTGATTACTTCTGGCTTCGGTGCGGGCCGGCTTGTCGCATAGGAGATTAACTCGGGTTTGACATTATGTTTCGAGGGTAGCAGGCTTCTAGAGAAAGATGATCGTGGTGAGATTAGCCTACTCCAACTAATTAGGCTTTGGGACCCGTCATCGGAAATAAGGCTTGAATTGCTAGAGATGTCAGCAGAGTACGACGACATACTAAAGATAAGAGAGTTAGTGGATTAGAATCACATAAGCATATATGTTTCAAAGGGGAGCTTAGGTTATAGTCTAGGTCAAATGGTTGCCTAATTCTCTATAACCACGGCTCTGATACCAATCTGTCACACCCCAACCGTGCATCTTAACCACCGGTGCGACAAATTGAATCATAAACCAAGGTATAAAGATATTTACTATTAAAGTTTCATAATATTAAAAACCCAATTACATAAGTCTTAGAATTCAAATAAAAAAATAACAGGTTCAAAAGACAAAACATTTAAAATAGAATTTCTTCAATAGATATCTAGGCAAATCCTATGTGTTCTTGACTTGACCTATCATGATCTTAATCACCTGAAACATGTACGAAAAAAAAGTGTCAACTAAAAATAGTAGGTGAGAAATCACAGGTTTAATAAAAGTATAAGTTTGGCAAAAGTAACAATTCACAATTCAAGATCATCATATAGCATATAAATAAAACAAACACATGATTAGCAAATCCAACAAAAAATGATGACTAACGAATAAGTGATACAACTCACAAGTTGCACTAATAACGAATAAGATGTTCAACCAAAATTTGTCCATAAAGTATGATGCGGTTTCCATCATATGGCCCATATCTGTATTACCGTTGGTTTGAAAATGTTAAGTTAAGGATTTGCAAGTTTAACGTTTATCATGTTGTGTTCATTTACTCACATACATATATGATTCGCTTGTTTTAGAATTGTTTGAAAACGTGTTTTAATGCATGCCAACGCGTACGTGTTTCCCACAAAACGATTTGAATAAAGTGGGGTTATGAAGTCTCACCTTGAAAGCTAGACGAGATAAGAGACTTGAACGAATAGACGAGATGAATCACGGACCAAACCCTAAACAAATAAATAAACTATTTTTAGGGTAGGTTCGATGGTTGCGAGTGTTAGATAGGCGGTTCGGGTCATAAGGTTATGAATTAGATGCCAAAATAGAGTTCTAGTCGATTTTCAGATTTGGACAGCAAAGTAGCTGAACAGAAACATGCTTGTTAAAAATATCAAACGACGTCCAAAAATTATGAAATTTTACAGGGAATTAGTTTAAGTCGTTCTGAAGAAGTTTAGTTTAGAAAGTTTTTCTATTTGATACTCGGATCATAGCCAAAACAGTCCAACAAGACAGAAGGTACTGAAAAAGGTTTCTGTCCCGTTTTGGCTACTACAGAGTTATACTTTTGAATTAAAAAACGAGCCAATTATGTTTGGAAAGAAAATTTGACGAAATACGTCATGGAAATTGATTTTTCTCAGTTTAGATTAATTATGGTCAAGTTACACTCAGTTAAAGTCAGCACAGTTTCTGTCCCAAAACAATGGTTGCACTTAAGTGGTCCGTTTAGGGTTTTAAGATTTCCGAACGCGCAAATAAAAATTAGACGAATGTTATTATGTTATTATAATACATAATATAATCAGATTAGGTTAGCCAAAACATCCCGTGTCACCGGTCTAGCCATGATATTCACATAAGCGTTTTAGAGAATCATAGAATGTAATCGGCATAGCCGACACGAGCAAGTGAATTCTATATTTAGTTAGTGTGTGAGTTTATATAAGTGATAATATAGAATAAATAACATGTTTTAAGTTAGCAAGAACATACTAAAGCATCGACAGAGCCACTTTTGCAATAGTTGTCTTGAGGATTCGCAGAATGCGACGACATAGCCGCCATTGCAACCGGGATCCTTTGTTTGTTAGTTGGTGATGTTAGCTTGATTTATTAGTTTGATTAAGATTATTAGAGGGTTTTTAGGGCTGAGGTTTCACATGATAAAGTGATAATGTATAGAAAATAGAAAAAAGATTGAGGGGATGAAGAAAGAATGAAATAAAAAGACGGTATTGAATTTCGGAGGGTTACTTACTTGTTTGATCTTCAAACTCTTGGAATCCTCTAAGGGATTTTCAAAATCTTCAAGGTTGGGAAGATATTTCACAACTTAGGAGGGTTTGGGAGTGTTTGAGAGAGAATTAGCAAAGAAAACAAGATCCTAAGCCTTCTATTTATACTAATAATTGAAAGGGTGTAAATATGGAAAGTCTTGGAAAGCAATTTAGGGTTTTAGGGGCCTCAAATCTGTGAAATTTTCCTCAATGGGGCTGGGTTTTTTTTTGTGATTTCTTGCTTGGGCTAGGTCCAAGAGTAGGTGGGTTGGGTCCTAGCTTGACCCGGTTGAGTGCGCACATTCGAAAATTACGATTTTAAGCATTTCTAAGCGAAATCGGCAAATGTTTTCAACATTAAAGTTGATTGTCATAAAAAAAGAGTATGTTTAGCTAAAAACATTTAAGTTAAAGTTACGTTATTGACGTATGGTAGTTGGCGATCGGTGGGCGAGAAAACGGACTTTTTGATCGTTTTTCGAATTTCAGGATTTATTTAAGGAAAGTTTTGCAAACAAACTTTGTTTTAATTAAAGAAATGAATATTTTAAACATTTAAAACATAAATTAATGTCATGTTAAACGAATTTGTTGGGTTTTGGATGGTACGTAGTTAACGACGGTTTAAAAGGCGAACGATCGCATGAAAGTACTAACTAGTACTTTTAAGCATCAATTCACATTGAATGAGTTGTAAGAACATGTTTGAGTTGTATGGGGGTGGTTCATGTGTATTTAATGTGTCATAAAGATCAATTAAGTCTGCGTGCGATCCATGAATCAATCACAGATAAATATAAGTCTTTGAAATCAAGAATAAACGTAATGTTTCACATGTGAACTAGTATTGTAACAATGTATGAATTGGATTTCAAGTAAAATGAAATGTCATGCGGATTTTCATTGATAAGTCTAGAACGAGTACAAGTAGTGAAAATCAAAAGTGTCACAATAGTGCAAGTGCAATCATTAACTCTGTACAAGCTGACGGTATACAATGATAGATCTATTGTGTCTGACCAACCCATCCTGTTAGGGTGATTGTTGCCGAAAATATTTAAGGATAATTGTTGTGTTATGCCTCACACTTAAGGATAACCGTTATGTTATGCCTAACATCTAAGGATAACTGTTGTGTTATGCCTAACATCTAAGGATAATTGTTGTGTTATGCCTCACACTTAAGGATAACTGTTGGGTTATGCCTTACATTTAAGGATAACTGTTGTGTTATGCCTATCAGTCACAACGTATGATTTTACGACCCAGTTTAAACTATAGTTATTCTCCATAATTGTCTTATTAAACCATGTATCATATGAATTGTACACTCTTGATATTGCTTGTGGTGTCAAAACCTATGTATGCTCACCAACTATTTTTAGTTAACCCTGTTTTCATCATGTTTCAGGTATTAATATTGAGATCATATACAAGATGCTACACATAGGATTGAGGACCTAGTTAAAAAATCAAATGAACATTTATGGTGTATCTTGTCTTTCCTTTGTATGTTTATACATGAATTGTTTGAACAAGTGTTATGGAAATGGGATTAAATTAATATTTGAGATTGTAGTTTGTTCATGTGCTTATGAACAGTCTACACGTACGCCCCGACGTATTCCGCCGTCGGTTGGGGTGTGACACTACACACCTTTCACAATGATTCATAAAACCATGGAACTTCTAACAAGCCAGAAAGTTACATCCACAATCCCATAGTATTCATAACGGGAATGATACCATTCATGGGATATCACCTACCTTTACTTTGGTTTGTTAAAACTAAGATTTTTAGTCACATGCTCAAACCCAAACGTTAACGCACATTTACAATCTTCCATTCTTCTTTTCCTCAAGAGAACAGTTACACCCCAAGAAGAGACATTCGGGTATAGAACCCTCATGAACTTCTTCAAAACTGGAACATCGAGTATTCCATCACCCCGGTTGGTGTCAATGGCATAAGCCAGGCATACACCAATTCACGCATCACATGTTTCACTGTCTCTAGGTGAGAACAGATCGACACGTCACCCTTTAGTCATACACGACGTTGATATGCTTACTAAGTAGCCACACAACTTTAACTACAATCGTAGGACTCCATTCCATGTGATTGTTTCACCCACATCCTTTGATTAAAAATTCACATAAATTCTCATCAATCAATTATACCAAAAGACTTTAGTTCTGTCTTCGGTAGATAGAAATGTTCTGCCTGACAACCTTAAAATTTCTATTTTCTCCCCCCTTTCATTCGTGTGCTTTACCTAAGGACATTCACTTCGAATGAGTCCCGACTTGTAACAACTGTAACACCCATTATTAGGACTAGAACACTATGGCGTAGTGTGTCCCATCATTTTTTTTAATCCACCAGTCTAACGTACGTAAAGAAAAACTCCAAATTGCAAGATCCACATCGGCATGTAGACAAAGCTAACTCAAGAACGTCTCTCGAGTTCACCCTGTTGCATTACCTCCACGTCTTTAAGCCTTTCTCCATACCAAGAACACCAAAAAATCCACCAATTTCCGGAGTCGGCTCTCCATGAGAAGTACTCTATCCTCCCATCATAATGGGTCGCTTCAAATCCAATACCATTATAGTGATGTATTGTTTGTTGACCAACAAACAAACTCCACTATTTACTCCTTTGGCTCGCCCACCACGAACCCCTTGTGAAGAAAAGGTTTCCTTCCTCCACATATTTGACTACATTTGATCCTCCCGCCCTTAAGGCTTCATGCGGTTCTTCAAATTACCGCCTCAATGAGCTCCTATCTTCCTTGAAGGAAGCACAACATCACAAAAAGCTTTAGCCATCTTCCACTAGAATGTTGCTTTCCATAACTCTCGGCTAATCCCAAGCTCATCCTCATCCTCGAGGTGACATCCACATAGACTCCTTCATGCATGAGTCTTAAGTCAATTTCCATCTATAATTCCGCCTATTAAGATATGTTTTCCCCTAGTCATCCCCGACCGTTTAGTAATAAGTTTGTAGGTGTTCTACCTACTTATAGGCCTCTAGTCTTACTCTATAAGGCTCTACTTCTTCCTATGTGTATATTAATTACCCTACACAATCATTTATGCACAAACACATAACATATACATATACACATTTAATCACCTTCATTTACTCATTGTTGGTGTTCATCATCATATGGTTATCGAGAAGGCATTCGGACATGTTACATTAAGAATCACACTGGCCAGGCATGATTGATAATGTAATATGCCTAATTACATTCACTATCTCCATATAACGAATCCCTTAACAACTTTCAACACAATTAGTTCACATTGGACACCAATTAAAATATACAACATCATAATCAATACTAACCTCACCCCTTCAAGCTCCATGTCTCGGTCATGTCATCATTGGATTCTCATTTCTCCGACCATATCAAGAGCATTTTAGGTTTGAGTTCGGTGTCTCGCACACCAAATCTCTCAAACTATTGCTCTGATACCAAGTTGTAACATCCAAAAATTCAACCCAATTAAAATATTTAAAACACGCGGGAAGTTAGGTCCCAAAACGACATTTAACGTATCCACATGTTAAGTTTTACAAACACGAATTAAATTAACATACTTTCCACAAATTATTTTAACAAAAGTTACTAACAAGTTATTTGCAACTTGTAACAACCCCAAATAGTTTGTAAATACTCTATACGAGAAGATTAACAAAAACCAATTACTAAACATGTCCACGAGAATCCAATCCACATGATGCGAGACCCGAGATCACTCCGGAGCTTTCCATACATTCAAAACATCAATTTGAACATGGTTAGTAAAGATAAGTAGCCCTAGGGACCTCCCACAAGTCACTACAACAACAACATGCCAAAACAATAAAAACCCGAAAGTACTTGACCTCACTACCACCCGTGAAGTATTTGGTAGTGAAGTATTTGGCTTCACTTTCACCCATGAAGTACTTGACCTCACTACCACCCGTGAAGTATCCACACTTCACGTAAACACCTCCATGAAGTATCCACACTTCACGTAAACACCTCCATGAAGTATCCACACTTCATGTAATCAATCAATTTACTGTTTTAGCACCAACGGTTGACTTTTACCACATTAAGTCAATTCTAGTCTAATGTTACTACATTCTACATTTTAGTTGACTCTTGACCACATTGAGTCATTTACACTATTTAACCACATTTGTACATTTATGTTTGACTATTAACCACATAGTCTAGATACATCTATTTACCTCATTCGCACATTCAAGTTTGACTATTAACCACATAGTCTAATTACACCCTTTTACCACATTTGCACATTTAAGTTTGACTATTATTCACATAGTCTAATTACACCTATTTACCATATTTGCACATTCAAGTTTGACTATTAACCACATAGTCTAATTACACCTATTTCAACATAATAGTTTGACTCTATACCACTAAGGTCAAATTACACCAATTTCACCATTATCCACAATGGTTTGACTTATACCATATTAAGTCAATTTTATATCAATTTCACCATTTATCCACAAATGGTTTGACTTATACCATGCTAAGTCAATTTACAACAAATCACCACATTCCATATTTTAGTTTGACTATATACCACACTAGTCAACTACACCAATTTATCACGTTATGTTTGACTATTTACCACATTAGTCAATTACACCACTTTTACCATATTTCACCCGTTAGTATGACTAATTTCCTTATTAAGTCAACTACACCAATTCTACCATACTCACACTTTAGTTTGACCATATACCACATAGTCAAAATCAACATACAACATGTAAATAGAATTAAACTACATAATCTACTTACATATAAACTACTTATCCACTACTAAGTAAGTGCGAAGCACTTACCTTTGCCAATGAAGGTTTCAACCGGTCTTCAAAGCTATCACCTTTAATGCCTTGATCACCTAAACATACACATGTTTTAGTAATCTAGATTACCCCAAGACATTCATCAAATGTAGTTAATCACCCACCCAAGATCTTATGATCCTCACCTATCATCTAATCTTGGTTTACTTAGCTTTACACAAGCTTTTATCCTTCCTAATCAAAATCAACCCATTTTGACCCGTTAAGGTTTTTCACCTAATTTCTACCACTTCATCTAATTAATAATTCACCAAATCAAGTAGGTTTTCTACTTGAAACTGTGTTTATATTACACCATAAACACTTATTCCCACTCAATTCACCATTCAAACATCTTTAATTGCAAAAACCACAAATTGGGTTCTTAAGAACCCTAATTTTCAAAACTCCAAATTGGATGATTAAAGGGTGATAATAACTACTCATTAGCTTTAAACAAGCTAGATAACAAGTTATTTCAAGTTATCTATCATCAATCCTACCCAATGCAGCCCCATTTTTGTTTTTCTCTATAAACCTCAAGAACACCAACAATGATGCATGTAGGAGATGATAGAATACTTACTTGATGATTTGGAGGAGTTGTGCAGATCAACACCCTCAAATCCTAGCATGCAAGTGTAGAATTTGCTCTTGAAAGACTCCTTCTTCTCCCCCTTTTTCTCTGATTTGCGATACACACACAAAGTGTGTGTGTCGCCATTTTTATCCACCCATAAATCTAGAATTGGTTAATTACAATTCTAGTCCCTCAACTTTGTAATTAAACCATTTCATCCAAAACTAGGTTGTTTTTATGAAATAAAAACACCCACCAACTTTCATTTTATTTAAAAAAAACACCCCTTATAATAATATGAACATATCATAGGATAAACCGAAAGTTGGTTCGTTACAGCTTGTTAAGAGATCGAAACTCCACCACTTTATAGGAAACTTTTGCATGAATCAAAAGGTCTTTTGGGTTGTGGGTTGGATAAGGGTGATTTTTGGAGAGTGGTTTGGTACCTAGGGCTTGACTTTGGCTTATTTGACTAAAAGGAAAGGTTAAAGTAAATCTAAAACTAGAAATCCCTCTACAATGCTCGGGTTAGAAGGGGTATTACTAACTTGAGGACTCGTTTAAGGTCAGATTGTCAAAACCGAATCTCATCTTTAGAAACCTTACTTCCTTTTTGACTTTGAGGTACACATAGCTATCCTTCCTAAGGGTTCGTTCGGCTTGGAGCCTAATAGCGCCCAACCTGATCAACTCTGTATACTCATGCTGAGAGGTTGTTTGGTTTTTACTACATTTTCCATCATGAGACCAATTTCCGCACTTAAGGCATCTTGTTGCCCTTCTTTTCATGGCATTCTTTGACATCCCACAAAATGATGGATTTTGTTCCATTCTTTTCCAACTTTTTCTTGATTCAAACATTAGAACAAAGAGTTGTTCTCGAATTTCTGGGGGAAGTTCCGGCTTTGCAAAATGAAGACATGAAAATAAATTGAAATCCAAAGGATGCATTTTTTTTTAAAGTCGAGTACTTAGCACAAAGGTAACGGGTTGTTGATGAGGTAGGCTGAGAATGAGCTTGATGAGGTTAACTAGGTGTTTTTGGTTGTTAACGAATGCTCGGGTAATAGGGTGGGTATCCTATTACCTAGATCATTTTCATGCAATAATCTCCTTTGTGGTTTTGCCTCGTATGCCCAAAACAAGTTCTAATTTACACAAATCATATGATACTCTCAATAATGCGATAAGAACGAAAGCATGGTTGTTTTGAATGAAAGCTGTAATGGTTTACAAGTATGCTCACAGAAATGGATGGATTTGGGTCAAAGTGCAAAATCTATGCATGTCTATTATTTGAGTTTAACTTGCCATGCCTTAGGATAATTTGTGTCATTTTACTCGTTGATTTGTTTAAAACTTGTGTTTGAAAAATGCATTTCTTCCTTGCAGTTTATAGAAAATTTGAAGTGTATTGGTGTCAAATGGAGTTCTTTTTGAGACTTAGGCGATCAAAGTTCAAGTGCTAATAAGGTGAAACCCATGCTAATATGGTGAAACACCACCCCCTACACTTGAAGCTTACATTATCCTCAATGTACATGGTTTTTAAACAATTGTAAAGCATAAAAGAGGTAAAGGGACAAAAGAACTCCCCTGAAAGATGGTGTATCCAATGCTTGTGAACGATACTCACAGCGACCTGAAAAGCATGAATCCATTGTGGTCAAACAATATTATTGGTACTTAAACTTGAAATTCAGAAAATTTAACATCCTACAAATAAAAGTAGATAGTTTAAAAGGGAATGGATTAGCCAGTGTCGGATAGTACTTAAACATACAAAATAAAAGAAAAACATAGCCGAAGAACACAAATTTCTTAGTAACAAAAATGCTGCACCAACAGGATCTTAACCAACTATCCCTCACGGGTCGAGGTTTTCCTCGCCCCAGTTCCTGTTCATCCAGTGCCTCATGTAGGAGACATCTTCCCCAATCAAATCAACCATGTCAGATAAATTGTCGACTCACCCAGAAGTGGATTCACAAATCTCGAAAGAACGGCGGGCATAAGTGTTGGCTGTCCGGATGGATTCATAAAGGTCCATCATGGATGGAAATCCCATGGCATGGGAAGATGATGTTCCTGTGTCATGGTGATGCTGATAATGGGGAGAGTGCTGATGTTGGGGGGAATGCCGAATGTAAAGGTCCATTATAACTCGCTCCAGGTCCTCCGGATCCCAAACCTATCCTTTAGAATCCTGAAAACGTGCTCGACCATCGGGTAGGTAGGTAACCATGCTCATGCTGGCGCATAGGGATAAGTCTAGCAATCCCATAGATGGTCAGTCGGTGCCACGAGTTGGTTCATCATTGTACTCGTAGAGTTTCACAATCCAGCCGCCACCAAACATGGGGGTGTTTACCCCGGCTGTGGAGTTAGTTGCGAAAAGGCGGCAGAAAAGGTATGCAATGTTGCAAGGCTCATGCCTCACTAGACAGTAGAGGACATACAAGTCCCTGAGATTAACCACCCCTTCGCTTTGACCGTGTTAGGTAGTTGAGTGACTGAGCAACGGTGAATGTAACGAATCAAAAGATCCTTGAGTTTACTGCTTTTGGTTCGGCTCGCATTGTACCCTTCAGTACCGACCTCGTTCCAGAAGGCTGTCCAGGTACTTCCATAATTGGGGTGATGCCTGTCTTCCTCGTGGAAAGCTGTGATTTGATGCTGAAAAGGTGGGTTCATAAATTTCTTACTCATTGTAGATTCCTAGAGCAATCCCATATAGTGCAATAGAGGTGCGATGCCAAGTTCCTCCTAACCGAAAGGATACAACATCCTCATCCCAATAATCTAGATTGTTTTGTTGAAAGTTGAATGTTGCCAAAAATTCCATTGTGAGTTCTCCTACGTAATCAGGGTCATTTTCAAATACACGTCGCCATGGAGGGGTGACAAGATTGAGAAAGCGCCCCCTCTACCTGACAGTGTCCAAGGTGTCATAGCAAACTCGAAGATGTGATTCTTCGTCCCGTCAGCGGAGTGTGCGCAACCTTTCACGACACCAAGCCTTATTTTGGTTACTGAAAACAAGGAACGGATGTGCCATGACCCTGAGACATTAATTAGAAAATCAGTTTAAATGAATTAAATAACAAGAAATCGACCCGAATCTGATTAGAAGGTGGAGCACGGGGGCGTGCCTGGTGGGGCACGACCAGTGCTTGACTGCCAGACCTGGGGATGTTAAACGGGAACACAGCAGACCTGCTGGTTGTCGAACACGGGGGCGTGCCTAGTGGGGCACGGCACGTGCTGCACTAAAAAGGGCAGAATCGGAGATTCGAACCCGTGCACATGTCCGTATATGCAAACCCCTGATTTTCTGTTTTGGGTGTTGTGGAACATTTTGCCAAATACAATGGTAACAAAGATTGAAATAAAAATATTAACAAATGGGTCAATCCGGGTGAAAAACCCAAATCAAACCCAAAATTTGTAAAACAACAACTAAAACTAAGAATCAACAACCTACAAACTAAGGATTCAAGAGAAATGACTCAAGAAAAGGGTGAAAACCGGTTTAGGACAAGAATCACCCGAAAATTGAAATAAAAACCCTAAATATACAAAACCGAACGATCTAAACATACCTTGGTGGAAGGATTGAGTGAAATCTTGATAAGAATGGTGGATTTGAGGTTATTGGTGGCCAAAACCGAGAGGATTTGTTTGAAATGGTTATGGTTGAATGATGTTAAAAGATGGTATTTTTAGGAATTAGAAAAAGCTGCAAAAAATTGTCAGGCACGGCCCCGTGTCTGGTGGGGCACTGCTCGTGCTCCAATGCACTTTTTGAATTTTTTTTTTTTTAAATCCCATCAAAACATTTTAATATCATCAAGATTTGTTTGGATCATTCAAAACCAAAGTAGATGAAAATCATAACACACGGAAGTTCCGTTGATTAGAATTTAACAATACAAGACGAGAGCCTTACGGGACAAAACAAGACTCTAACATACACCCTCCCTACACTTAGATGTTTACATAAATCCTCTGAACATCTCATGCGGGAGCATGGGCATCGGGTATTGGAGGTGTGGTTGCAGAGGTCCGCGAGTTGATGGTTGAGTGAGAGTAACTCCTCCTGCATTTGTTCCACTTGCCCACAAAGCTGCAGCAAGCGCATCTCAGCAAGAACATTCATGTTGGTCAACTCTTTGATGAGTTCTTTTAGCTTGAGGATTACTTCCGCGGTTGATGGCTCACGAGTCTCGGTCCTTGGCCTCCTCACCGGGTTCCATTCGGACGTACTCTCTCTTGAAGGTATCTTCATTTTGGTTGTAATTGAACCAAAGACAAAGCATTGAATTTATAGGGAGATCAGATGGAGAGGCACGGGGGCATGCCTGGTGGGGCATGGCCCGTGCTGACATGTTAATATGCAGGGAACAGAACTGTAGCAAGTACGGACTAAGCGGAGATCGTGGCAAAGATTTTTGGTCAGACACGGGGGAGTGCCTGCCCAAGCACAGGGGCGTGCTTCACCTACCAGACTCAAATTTTAATAAAAGTTAAAATTAAAGCTATTTACAAGATGCCAATATTTAATTGTGGGTCTTTGGCTAGACCCTCCCCTTTGTTAGTTGCCTTTGGGGTGGAGGTTGATGACCTCAGAGATTGTTTTTGATTGTTCTTGAATATAAAGTTTCAAACGATGACCGTTGACCTTAAAACTTCTCCCGTCTTCATGTTAGACTTCAACTGCTCCGTACGGGAAAACTTCTTTCACGGTGTATGGTCCAGACCATCGAGATTTTAATTTCCCAGGAAATAGACGAAGGCGGGAATTATAAAGCAAGACACAATCTCCTGCTCGGAATTATTTGTGTTCCTTTAGACGAGAGTCGTGCAACCTCTTTGTTTTGTCTTTGTAGAGTCTGTAGTTTTCATAAGCTTGACAGCGTAGTTCCTCGAGCTCGTTGATTTGAACGAACCTGTTTTGCCTGACCTATGCCAGGTCAAGGTTAGCGGTTTTTAATGCCCAGTAAGCCTTATGTTCCAGCTCCACGGGAAGATGACATGCCTTCCCATAGACCAACTTGAATGGAGTGGTCCCGATGGGGGTTTTGTAGGCCGTACGAAATGCCCACAATGCATCATTGAGTCTTTCGGACCAATCCTTTCGATTATGACCGACGGTTTCTCTAGAATTCTTTTGATACCTCGATTTGTTACTTCCATTTTCCCGCTTGTTTGTGGATGGTATGGCGTAGAAAACCAGTGATGAACGCCGTAACGCGATAAAGCTTTTTCTAACTGTGCGTTACAGAAATGCGTTCCCCTATCACTAATGAGAGCTTTTGGTGCACCGAATCGTGAAAACAGTATTTTTAGGAATTCGACTACTGTCCTAGCATCGTTAATGGGTAGTGCTTGAGCCTCCACCCTTTTTGAAACATAGTCGACTGCTACGAGGATGTATCGGTTCCCAAAGGACATGGGAAATGGTCCCATAAAATCAATTCCCCAAACGTCAAAGATCTCACAAACCTGGATAGGTCTTTGGGGCATCTCATTTCTCGAGGAGATGTTACTTGCCCTCTGGCAAGCGTCACATGATTGTACCAAGGTTTGAGAATCGTTGAAGATTGTAGGCTAGAAGAATCCGGAGTCAAATACCTTCTTTGTGGTCAAGGTAACTCCATGATGTCCACCGGTTGGACCTTCATGGCAATGTTTTAGGATTTGTTATGATTCTTCTCCGAATACACATCTTCGGACGAGTTGATCGGCTCCGAGCCTGAACAGGTATGGGTCTTCCCAAAAATAATGCCTAACATCTGCCAGGAATTTCTTCTTTTGCTGATATGACAATCCTTTTAGGATAACCCCACTCACAAGATAGTTTGCAAAGTCAGCAAACCAAGGCTGTTCTTCAACAACCGTATCTATGCTCATCAGGAATTCATGTGGAAAGTTATCATTGATGTCCACCTTCATGTTTTCCACTGAGGCTAGACATTCAAGACATGAGAGATGGTCTGCTGCGGCGTTCTCTGCTCCCCTCTTATCGCAGATCTCGATATCGAATTCTTGCAACAGGAGTATCCATCGAATCAATCTGGGCTTCGCATCTTGTTTGTTGAACAAGTAACGAAGTGCTGCTTGATCTATGCGGTGGTTTTGGAAAGGACGAGATACGAGCGAAACTTATCGAATGCAAAAACTACTGCTAAGAGTTCCTTTTCGATGGTGGTGTAGTTTTCTTGAACATCGTTTAGTGTTTTGCTCGCATAGTAGATTGGGTGGAAATGTTTTTTCCTTTCGCTGTCCTAAGACAGCTCCTACTGCAAAATCGCTTGCATCACATATTAATTCAAATGGTAAAGTCCAATCGTGGGCCGCCATGATGGGGGCATTGACAAGCTTATCCTTGAGAAGTTCGAATGCTTTGAAGCACTCATCATAGAATACGAAGGCAACATCTCTTTCTAGAAGTTGAGTCATGGGACGAGCTATGTTTGAAAAGTCCTTGATGAATCGTCGGTAGAAACCGGCATGTCCTAGAAAAATCCTAATTGATTTCACGGAAGTCGGAGGTGGAAGTTTTGAGATAGTGTCTATTTTATACCTATCAACCTCCAGTCCTGCTTGTGAGATTTTATGCCATAGTACTATGCCTTCTGTCACCATGAAGTGGCATTTCTCCCAATTAAGAACAAGGTTTTCATCCTCGCATCTGGCCAACATTTTCTCCAGATTACATAAACAGTGCTCAAAATAGTTACCTAAGATTGAAAAATCATCCATGAATACTTCCATCGAGTCTTCGATCATGTCATGAAAGATTGCTACCGTGCACCTTTGAAATTTTGCTGGTGCATTGCATAAACCAAAGGGCATGCGTCGGTAAGCGAATGTTCCATAAGGACATGTGAAGGTTGTCTTTTCTTGATCCTCGGGAGCGATGGGGATTTGAAAATATCCAGAGAAACCATCCAGGAAACAATAGTGCATTCTTCCGGAAAGTATCTCTAACATTTGATCTATGAACAGAAGTGGAAATGATCCTTACTAGAGGCATCATTTAACTTTCGGTAATCAATACAAACCCTCCATCCGGTCATAGTACGAGTAGAAATGAGCTCATTTTTTTCATTTGCTACAACCGTCATTCCTCCTTTCTTTGGAACAACTTGCAAAGGACTGACCCACAGTGAGTCAGAAATGGGGTAAATTAGTCCGGCATCTAGCAGCTTTATGACTTCTTTCTTCACAACTTCTTGCATGCTAGGATTCAACCGTATTTGGTGTTGGATGACTGGCTTAAAATCATCTTCCATTAAAATCTTATGGGGGCAAAAGGATGGATTGATTCCTTTGATATCCATAATTTTCCATGCTATGGCATTTTTATGTGCCTTGAGAACCTTAAGCAGTTTAGTCTTCTCGTTACCTGTTAAACTAGCCGAGATAATTACTGGAAGCTGAGATTTTTCTTCCAAGAAGGCGTATTCGAGATGTGATGGAAGCTCTTTTAGATCCAGAATAGGCGATTCCTCGACAGAGGGTTTGGCCTTGGGTTCTGAGTCTCGGGCAATAACCTCAGATGCTGGTGGAGAGCTAGAACTCTCTTGACTTTCTATGTTCATAACTTCTTCCTCCACACAACTGTTATCAAGAAGGGTTTCCTCAATTAACTGTGTGTTGCATGCTTCTTCTTCTCTACTTTCACGAAGATGATAACTGACTATGGAATCACAAACATCAATGAAATAAAGGGAATCATCATGATGCTGAGGATGTTTCATGGATTGCCCAATATCGAAGGTGATTTCCTCATTGTTCACTGTCAAGGTGAGTTTTCCTGTGCACACGTCTATGAGGGCTTTGGTTGTAGCCAAAAAGGGTCGTCCCAAGATGAGGGGAACGTTTTTGTCCTCATCCATATCCAAGATTACAAAATCGACAGGAAAAACGAACTTAGCAATTTTGACTAACATGCTTTCTACTATGCCTCGAGGGTATTTTTACTGCGATCAGCCAACTGGATGCTCATACGGGTTGGTTTGGGTTCCCCCAATTTCAGTTTCTCAAAAACTGCGTATGGCATTAGGTTAATGCTTGCTCCTAGGTCGGCCAGGGCATTGCTGACTAAGAGGTCCCCTATTAGACAAGGGATGGTGAAACTTCTAGGGTCAGTCATTCTAGTGGGAAGCTTATTTTGTAGGACAGCTGGGCATTCTTCATTCAGTATTACATGTGATAGTTCTTCGAGCTTTCTCTTATTCGTCAAGACTCCTTTGAGAAACTTTGCATAATTCGGCATTTGAGCAAGAGCTTAGATAAAAGGAAGATTCACATGTAATTGCTTAAAAAGTCCCAAGAATTTTCCATATTCTCTTTCTAATTTCTCCTTTTTCAAGCGTCCTGGATATGGAAGTGGTGGAACATATGCTCGAACTGGCTCCTTGTGTCGTTTCTCGACAGCCAGAGTTGTAATCTCACGTATTCCGATTGTAGCTTCTTTTTCTACAACGTCCTGTTCTGGAACATGAGTTGTTCCTTCTTTAGTGGTCTTACCACTCCTAAGTGTGATAGCTTTCACATGTGCGTTAGGATTGGCCACGGTGTTGCTGGGAAGGCTCCCTTGCTGCCGTTCTGAGAGAAGTTGTGCCATTTGTCCTACTTGATTCTCAATGGTCAGCATTGACGCTTTTTGGCTTCTCATTTCTACTTCATGCTTTTGGAAACGCTCTTCATTTCTCTGGTTCTGCTGCTCGATCATTTTGTTGGATGTTTGTGTACTAGCAAGGAGTTGCTGTAACAAACTTTCAACGCTAGGTTCTCCGGTTGGTTGATTACTGCTACTTGGGCCTTGGTATGGTTGTTTGGGTGGAAAAGGTGCATTTTGTTGTTGGAAGGTTGGTCTCCTAGTAAATCCTGGGGGTTGTTGATTATTACCCCCTCTCTGAAGTTTGAGTTGTTTCTCCAGTTAGAATTATAACTGTTTCTATAAGAGTTGTTCTGCCCTCCTACATAGTGAACCTCTTCTACTACCATTGCTTGTTAACATTCGCTGGTTTTGTGTTGGTTTCCGCATGTGTCGCAACGAAGCTGTGCTTTCTTGAGTTCAGTTTGCATTTGTTCAAACTTTTTGGTAAGTGCTTCTAATTGTTCTGCAACCAAAGTGTCAGAGTCAACGTGGTGTATGCCTTTTTGGGTGGGTCTGGCTCTCAGATGATTGTAAGCAAAGCTCTTAGTGGCAGCCTTTTCCAATGCTTGGAATGCCTCAATTGGGGTTGCTCCTCCGAAGTCTCCTACGGCACACTGGTCAATGGCTTGCTTGTGCGCTCCCGAAATAGCATCGTAGAACGTCTGACATTGCAACCATAGATCTAGCCCGTGATGTGGGCATCTTCTTAAAAGGATTTTGTATCGTTCCCAAGTTGCGTGCAGTGATTCATCATCATCCTGACGGAAACCGGTAATACTCGATCTTAACTTGGCAGTTTTATCAGGTGGAAAGTATTTCAATAGGAATTGCTTGGCCATTTCAGCCCAGGTTGTGATGGTGCCAGGTGGCAGTGCATCTAACCATTCCAAGGCACGGAGCGAAAATGGAAAGAGCCTAAGTCTAACAGAGTCGTCAGAACAGTTATGGATTTTGAAAGTCGCACAGATTCGTAAGAAACGCGCAATGTGAGCATTAGGATCTTCGTCTGGTAGACCGTTAAACGGAGCAGAGGTTTCCACAAGGTGAATGATGCTTGATTTTATTTCGAAATTGTTTGCTGCAACTGCTGGTTGGGCTACACTAGACTCGTAGCTGTCAAGGGATGGCTTGGCATAGTACGTCATGTTCCTTTTTTCTACTTCCGCCATGTTGTCTTCTGGATGTGCATCCTCCACTGCTTCTTCTGCTATCGCCTCAGCTAATCCGCGTGTCCGTTCTTGTAATCGATGAAGGAAATGTCGTTCGGGTTCCAAAAATGGCGTGACGATATCAGGTTCAGGTGTGGTGGACTCCATTACCTAAACTAGTTTATGGGGATATAAAAGAAAAATAACTAAGAAAGAAAATTGAAAAATATGTTCACTAGTATTTACGATTTTGAAAATTTGGATTTTCTTGTTGAAACCGTTTCCCCGGCAACGGCGCCAAAAACTTGATGTGCGTGAAGTATATATAAATTTTGATAAGAATTTTTCACACAAATGTCGGTTTTAAAATTGGTTTCTCTATTTTAACATGTGTTGAGCATTAATTACGAAATTAATAAATTTCGTGATGCCTTAGTAATTGTCTTTGTACCTTGTGCTATGAACTAAATGTGTGACACCTAACGTTTTCGCCTTTGCGGGGTGTGACACGAATTATGTGATGCATAAGCCTATAACCAGACCTTTAATGAATTCTAGAGTTTGCCATAGCTCATTGTCCCTTTAAACAATGAGAATAACAAGACTTAATATGCAATCATTTGACCCTGCTGGTCGTGGTTAGCGCGACTAACCATGATTGGGGGTGTCAAACCGAATAGTACTATTCATATCAATCTACGGCTAAGTCCATAGCTAATGGTTATAGTTCGAATTACCGAGGACTTTTAGGTGTAACTCACCTGAAAATGTTGTGGTAAACCGTATTCCCCGAATAAGTGACAATGTTGGGTACATGCCCTACTTGAGTCCCACGATACACGTAGGTACTATGAGGCTTTTAGGCTACCCTATGATCCATATAAATGGGTCAATATATTTATCAATGCATAAATAGAATTACGTCCTAATTCTATATGCTCTTTGTTTAGCTCCATGTTGCCGACACGTCTCTCAAGTTCTCGTTAATAACGCTCGTGTCTATAATAATTATTCATGGAAATAAAATACACATGTCCGGTTCTTCGAACCATAATGATAAGTTTGTATATAGAAAAGTTGTTCTTTACTTCGAAGCATACCATATAGGTGAGTATATATATATACGGGAGGGTTATTCTACAAAGTCAAAAAATTATAAAAAGTCTTTTAAAAACCCCACCACCACCCCCCCCCCCTAAAAAAAAAGCCTAAAACCCCCACCCACCCCCTAAAAAGCCGAAAAAGTCATCTAAAAACACCACCACCCCCCCCCCCCCAAAAGCCTAAACCCCCAACCCAACCCCCACCCCACCCCCAAAAACCTAAAACCCCCACCTCCTAAAAGCCTAAATCCTAAAAGCTAAACCCTAAGGCTAAACCCTAAGGCAAAAACTAAATCCTAAAAGCAAAACCCTATAAGCTAAGATCGTAGAGTTCGACGAGACGGTTTCAACGCCGCCGAAATAAGTAAAATCGGAGTTCGTATGAGCCATTTATGAGCGTTTTAAAAGACTTTTTACACTTTTTTATATTTTTTATACTTTGTAGCGGATCGCTATATATATATATAGGGAAGGGATATTTTGAAAACCCACTTGAGTTGTGAAAACAAATGAAAACTCTCTAAAAAACGTCTTTTTACATGTTTTTAAAAAAAATTTGGATAACATTATAAGCAACTTTTATAACATTTTCGTCAAAAAAAATACAAAAAAACGCCAAACGGTTTTTTTTTAAAAAAGGGACAAAAATTCACGTTTTTTTAAAAATTACATATGTTAAAAACACCAATTAGTTGTGTAAAATAAAACTTACATATGTTAAAACACCTGAGCAGAATTTAAAAAAATTATAAAAAAATCTGGTCGGCGCTTTTTTGATTTTTTTTTATAAAAGTTTTCAAATTACATATAAAAGCTTTTCAAAAAAAAAAAACCTTGTAAAAATCCGATTTTTGGAGAGTTTTCAAATGTTTTCACAACTAGGAGGGGTTTTCATCCTATACATTCCCTATATATATGGTGATGTTCAAATACTAAGCAACATTTATGTGATAACCATGATAACCACTCTCAAACATAGTGTTACGTATATGTAACAATTATCATTATGTTAATGTTACATATATGTAAACACTTTGTGTCACGTATATGTAACATTATTTGGTACGTATACGTAAGACTCAACATTTCCGTATTTACGTTCAAAATATTTATTTAAGATACTTAAATACTATTTTAACAATTAAAAAAAAATAATTGATAAGTTATGTAATTGTTTTATAGTGATTAGCACGATTATCACATAAAAAGTTGGTTAGTATTTGAACCATTTCCTATATATATATATATATATATATATATATATATATATATATATATATATATATATATATATATATATATATATATATGATGTGCGTGAAGTATATATAAATTTTGATAAGAATTTTTCACACAAATGTCGGTTTTAAAATTGGTTTTCACCTAAACTAAACCACACACGAAGGCAAGTGCACCTGTCAAATGGTAATATAGAATCGATAATAATCGGATGTCAATCCATGAACACAGTTTAACGTTCAATCCAGATCTTCAATTGTTTGATTAAGTAGAGAAAATATTTTAATGTTCCGATTTCTTTTAGTAACCTCTTTTCTGAAATGTCAATAATTAATTTTTGAGAAAATTACAAAGATTTAATTTAAAAGTGATAAATGTTTTAGTGAGACAACCATCTTAATTTAGAATCCACTTATTTAATTATGTCGAGATAAATTATATGGTTAAAACTTGCAATTATGTTAATGTTCTTTGAAGCAATTGAATTAGAATCTTGTCAAGGTTTTTTAATACCATAATCATTAAGAAAGACATTGATAAGTAAATTACATATTGTCCACTTATGATTAGTTTAATTAGATAAAATGGTGTAATTTCTTAACTTATGAAATTCTAGGCCAAAGTCATATAAATTTTAAGTTTGAGTCATAAAAACTTTAGTTAACACAACTATTGTTCAAACAAAAATAATAATATTTCTCTTAGTTTTTCCAAACACAATTAACGGGTTTGCGTGTCTCAATATTTATTTCACAATATAGGTTTCAAAGATTCATTCCTAATTCTTAGCTATAACATCATACCAAAAGATAGTAAAGTTATAAATAAATGGTAGTCTTATAGGTTTTCCAACACAGTATAATTTCTCATTTATAAACCTTTAGTTGATTCATAAACATTTAGACATGCAACTCCATGAAGAAATTAACACAAGATTATCATTACATTAACATAAAACTTTAATCATAGTTATAAGTTCAACATAATTAATTAAGCTTCATCAAACTAAGATAATTGAAAAGATGTTTTAACTCATAGTGAGCTTGCAAACAACAACACAATTAGAATACATGCAAATCATAATAGGATCAAAGATATAACCAAAGTTTCGAAATGGAGTGGTGTAGTGATCTTCTAAGTGGAATGTGATGATGGAATGGACCTTCCTAAGCCTCCAAATGGTCTCCCAACCCGAGTGTTTGAGTGAGTGAAATTTCTCCAAGAGGTCTCCTCTTTTCAAATGAGCTAAAGAGCTCTATTTATAGTGTCTGAGCAAGGAGGCACGGCCCCGTGCTGGGACCACATTGTAACTGTTTTGTTTTCTGTCGCGAACGTATTGAACATGTTCCGGGCACGGGGCGTGCTTGGTGAGGCACGGCCTCGTGTTACACCTGGACGAGGGACAAAAGTACACTGGTACAATCTAAAGTTGACCACGGGGGCGTGCTTGATGGGGCATGGCTCGTGCTTGGCTGGAAGACTTTTATCTTTTTTCTACAACATGTGGCACGGGGGTGTGCTTGATGGGGCACGGCCCGTGCTTGATCTTCTGATTTGCCCAATTTCTTCATTTACCGGCGCTTATTTGCTTGATTATTCGTTTTGAGCTAGGAATTTCCTAGAATTCAAATAGAAGCTAAATGAGCGACAAATTCAATCAATGTATAAAGAAATTGACAATAAATGGGATGCAAATGATGTGAAATATATGTATAATTTAGACCACATCAATATATAAATTCAATAATGAGAGAACTCATTTTAATAAAAACATCATAACTCAAAATATAAATCAAAAACTAAAAAACTGCTTAGGAGAACTTGTTACCCATGTCGTCCTCGTTAAAAAAAACCCCGTAATACTGCATATGTATAGTACCACCCAAAAAACCTAACCCCCCACCCCATCCCCACCCAAAAACCTAACCCCCACCCCATCCCCACCCAAAAACCTAACCCCCCACACCCACCCCTAAAAACCACCCCACCCACCCCCACCCAAAAACCTAAACCCACCACCCACCCTTACCCTAAAAAACCTAACCCTAAAAGCTAAACCCAAAAATGTAACCCTAAAAGCTAAACTAAACCATAAACTAAACCGGGCATTTTTACGTTTTTTTTTTAACAAGGACGACGTGAGAAACAAGATCTCTGAAGCAGTTTTTTAGTTTTTTATTTATATTTTGAGTTATGATTTTTTTATTATTTTTTTGCCTTTAATGAGAAGTTCTCTAGTTCTCTCCCTAAATGCTAGTTTTCTTATGAACTTCACCCTATATATATCTATACTACTATATAATAGGGATTAGAAGGATAACAATGTAAATTTCAACAAAAATTAAGACACCTTGTACCATTGTTATTGCACGATGTACACATTCATAAAGCCTCAAATGTGTATAATTACCTTGTAACCCCTATTTATAATTAAAACTTATTAATTACCATTTAACCCCTTTCATTAAACCTTAACTAAAAGGTATTGAATGGATATACATGTCTTTTTACCGACTCAAATAAATTCACCCACCCAAATGATCAAATGTATGTCTATTAATAATTTTACATCATTAAGTTGTCTTTTCAATAAATTTTAAGACGCCGGAATACAAACAATTTTAAGACGTCGTATAGATACCGGCGGTAACATCTATACTCCTTCATAAATTCATCTTGCTGGAAACCGTTCGACTCACATCAGTGGGTAACCGCTTCTTCTGCAATCAATTCACCTCCTTCAGTGGTAATCACTTCTGCAATCGAAACGGCAATGACTCCCTCCCCACCATCAGCCTCTCCCTCCCCACCATCACCCCTGACTCTCCCTCTCACAAAACCCTAGCCACCGCCGGCGGCCATCGATGAAACCAGCAGAGAAAGAGCTTTTGTGAAAGCCCCGTTGCACCATCCGAACTTGAATCAAGTGCTCCGAACACGTTTGTTATCTCATCATCATCATCATCATCACGTGAGTAATCATTTTTTTAGGGTTTATTCACTTTGAATTTTACCTTTTTTTCTGCTTTTATTTTTTCTTTTCTTTTTGGCTTCATAGTGTTCTCTTTCACCTTCAGCTTGAAATCTTTCTGTAGTCTCGCGTCTGATTTGCTTCTTTCAGGTACGTTCTTTGCTTTTTGATAGTTTTGGTACTAAGATTTTGTTCTCTAATGTTGATTTGCACAGGAATTTAACTAGGGTTTAGTTGGGTTTTTCGGTTTAGTATAATAATTTTTATGTCTCCGGTGGTGGTTCCAATTTTTATAGATGTTCAAATAATTTAGAAACAATTAGAATCTCCTTTTGTTTTGATTACCTAACTGGATTAAGCTCTTCAAACATGCAATAGTTAAGTTAGAAAGCTAATTGTAATGAAATCGAATATTACTTGAATTATATTTTATATATGTGCAAATAATTTAGAATTAATTATATCTTATATATATGGAGAACCCTCTTGAGGTTGATCAGTAGCATTAGTTGATTTCTAGATGTTTGACTTTGTGTTCATTTTTACCATCTTATTTTTTAAATTTAAAGTGTTCTTGCTCATAAGAGTTTTTATGCACAATTCATCCAGTTCTTACTTTCAAGAGGCCATAAGTGGAAACGTAATTGAAATACTTTCAAGAGGCCGTCTTTGTGCAACACCCCATCGTTCATATTCATTTTACAAAGATTGAAAATGGGGAACTTCACTAGCAGCTCCAATGCTCACCCAAATCAACCCATTAAGAAATAAATGAGCCTAAATTGCCATGTCTTTTCACCTCTGGTTTTGAAAACCATTTACTTCTATTTTCAGGCACCAAAAGGAGAAAAGCAACAGAACTTTAACGATCAACAATGGCATTATTCATGCAACCCGACTGGTTTGCTTCCCAAATAACTTGATCAAACCCTTTTATGTAAGGATTAATTCCATATATATTCTTCTAAATTTTATAATGTCATATTAGAAATATCATGTTTGCCTATTTTGTAGTAAAAAAATATAATCAGATTCAGTGAAAAAATAGGTATGTGTTGTATTTTTAGTGCTTTGAATGTGTTATATTTTTAGTGTTGACCCGAGTTTAACCAGGTTTGACCAAGTTTGACCGAGACCCTTGACGTCATTTCCTGTTCAAAACGTGTATTTAACATCCACCCGGCCACCAAGTTAACTAGATCTAATACGAAAAACAACTAACTATCCAAATATTAACCTAGTACTTCAAACGAACCTTGAACATTGTAGATCGGGATGATCGAGCACACTACAAGACGAGATCTGGCCGCCGGGACCTTAACAGAGAACGGACGTTAGAATATATATGGGTTTATACCCGAAATGGCACAAAAACAGGAAACAACTCACCGAAAGGTTCGCCGGGACCTTAACATATACGTTTCTTAGCAAGGTCATGTGGAGTTCCTAGGAATCATCTTGGGCAACAAAGTCATGGTTTCCGCTGGCCTTATGGACCCCGTAATAATTATTTCACTTGCTTATTTATTCATTCATATAGTTCAAAATTTCAAATAGATGGATTTTAAAGAATCGTTTGGAGTTATGGGTATTTATGATTCAGCTCTTTGTCTTCGTCTTCCATTTTAAGTATCATTATATAAGCTCAAGTTTGTAATACTGATTACCTAAATCTTAGTACATTGTTATTTAATAATTAACATTTATAAATGTGTATAAGTATATACGCATGTGTCCTCACTTCCTCAGTTTTGTTTCTGCATGATCAACTATGGAATCTTTTTACCTTAATGTAAACTAAATTATGTAATCATCTATTACTTTAAATCCTACAAATAATTTTTTTTATCAGGTGGCAGTGATTACCCTTTTTAATTTTCCTCTTGAGATTCCTCTACTTCAGGTGATGGGAGTACTTTATATGGGAAATAATCATGTCCTTAAACATTATTATTAAATCCTACAAATAATTGGTGATCAGGAAAAGCCTAAACATTATTATTATTATTATTATTATTATTATTATTATTATTATTTAACGTGGTATCGTGGAAAAATGATAGTGGTCTGATTAACCGTTTTCATCGTGTTCCAGTGGAGTCAAATTCTGAATATTCAGATGTTGAATTGTGGCCTAATGAGGTGGAGATACATTCAGATGTAGAAGTCTCTTCATTTGAAAAGCAGGAATGGTGTAAAATTACAAGAAATTCAAATTATTTGTAAGCGTTTTTCAATATTACCAGCAGTAATGGAACGTGTTTATGACAGACTTTTTTATGTAGTTAACAAGGAATGGGAGATTTCGCACAAGGGCTTCAAGTGTGTGTTTGAAGACAAAAGTGATTTAAAGAATCTCTACATTATTAGTGTTGCGTAATTATGCTACTCGGTGCATTTTAATCTATTTGTTCTACTATGTGATCATGACATTGGTTTAATTTTAATGTTACAAGACTAAGGAAAGTTTTTCTACTACAAACTCGTGTAATACACGGGTCTCAAACCTAGTAATTATATTTATTAAAATACCTTTAATAAATATTAGGAGGTGGTCTTTATTCGTCTAGTGTTGCCTTGTTTCGTTCCCGAGTTACGTCTTCACACGTATGGTTAATAAATATATTTAATAAAACATGGGGGGACGTTTTATACTTTTAGTAAGTGTTGTCTTCATTCCACAAAATACGTATGGTGTGTATATATACAAATATATGTTGACAAATATGTTTCCAACTAGGTACTAACATTGACTTTCAACTCATCCATTTCTGTCTCTGTTCAATCATATATTTCTGTTTAATCAGATGGTCCATGCCCAAGCCCCACTACCTTATCACTATTATCTCATCGTCAAAGCAGGTGGCCATTTGAAAATGTAAACGAGAGTAATGTCTATGGTGAGCATCCTCAGCAGAAGCGAATCTACATGGATACCAACCTGACGCTGGTGGAGTTTCGGACAATCCAACAATGGTTTGGTTTTCCGGTGCAAACCATCTTTGACATGAAGTATTTGAGCAAGTTTTCTCGGACTTTTTCTTTGGCGGTAGAAGTCACCACCGAGAAGGATTACACGGACTATATTTGTTATATTAGACGGATTGATTATGTAATGCACAAATTTTTGGACCAATCATCTAATGTCGACCGGTTTAAACTGAGGAGACCATAAATCTGTGCATTCCAGAATCTAGGATCCTAATGTAACGGTCATAGTCGTGTAATCCTCCTCGAAAGTAACTTATACCGTCAAAGAAAAAGTCTGAGAAAACTTGTTCGGATACTTCATGTCAAAGACAAATTGCACTGGAAAACTAAACCGTTGTTGGATTCGTGTCCGAAACTCCACCAGCGTCAGGTTGGTATACATGAAGATTCGCTTTTGCTGAGGATGCCCACCATAGAAATTACCCTCGTTCACATTTTTAAAGTGCCAACCTACTTAGACGATGTGATTATAGTGATAAGGTAATGGGGCTTGAGCTTGAGACATCTGACTAAACAGAGACACAAATATATAACTAAACAGAAATAGAAAACGACGTGTTGAAAGTCGATGTCAGCACCTACTTGACAATCGAGTTGAAATCATTTAATTACACTTATTATTCCCTCGATTATATGTCAGTAGAATTAGTCTAGTGTTCATGTTTTTATGGTTAGTTAGCTGTTTTAGTGGAGTAGTAACCGTAGCATGTTAACGTTCCATTTTCTAGTATTTATGTACATTGTTTTTCAACTTGGTAGTGTAAAGAAAGTGCACAACGGGAATTACAATTCTTGGTCTTCGTGCTTGATGTTGTACTTGCAGTGCTAAGATTTGTGGGAGGTGATTCATGGTTCGGATACCGTATCACTGTTACGTGAATATCATAATGGCTTGATAAATAAGAGAAATATAAAACTTCTTTCTCTTTTTAATCATATATTTCTCTGTAATGGCTTGATAAATGATATATTTCTCTGTAATGGCTTGATAAATGATACTAGGCTATTTCTGCTGACTAAGAACGGTAAATGATGCCACCTCGAATGCCAAGTAGGTGCTGACATTGACTTTCAACTCATCCATTTCTGTCTCTGTTTAATCAGATGGTCCAAGCTCAAGCCCCACTAACTTATCACTATTATCTCATCGTCAAAGCAGGTGGCCATTTGAAAATGTAAACGAGAGTAATGTCTATGGTGGGCATCCTCAGCAGAAACGAATCTACATGGATACCAACCTGACGCTGGTGGAGTTTCGGACACGAATCCAACAACGGTTTGGTTTTTCGGTGCAAACTGTCTTTGACATGAAGTATTTGAGCAATTTTTCTTGGACTTTTTCTTTGGCGGTAGAAGTCACCACCGAGAAGGATTACACGGACTATGTCTGTTATATTAGACGGATAGATTCTGTAATACACAAATTTATGGTCCAATCATCTAATGTCGACCGGTTAAACTGAGGAGACCATAAATTTGTGCATTCCAGAATCTAGGATCCTAATGTAACGGCCATAGTCCGTGTAATCCTCCTCGGTAGTAACTTGTACCGTCAAAGAAAATGTCCGAGAAAACTTGTTCGGATACTTCATGTCTAAGACAAACTGCACTGGAAAACTAAATCGTTGTCGGATTCGTGTCCGAAACTCCACCAGCGTCGGGTTGGTATACATGAAGATTCGCTTTTGCTGAGGATGCCCACCATAGACATTACCTCCGTTCACATTTTTAAAGTGACAACCTACTTAGACGATGGAATTATAGTGATAATGTAATGGGGCTTGGGCTTGGTACCCTACCGCCTGACTAGCGCCTAAAGAATTTTACAACACTGTATTTATGTATATACATATATGTATGTATATACACATATATTATACTAGGTTAGAGAAACATGTACTAACACAGGGTTGGGTACTAAAAATGATGAAATTCATAAAACTGTAAATAATTCTTATAATACTAATTAATATGTGAAATTGTGAATTCTGGTTAAAAAAAGGAACCCTTTGTATTAGAACAACTTAGCACTTTAGCTTGGCATACTTTAATATCTTAAAACAAAACCCAATTTGCATTATGAACCGTTAATAAATGCCACCTTAACCTGCAATTTGATACTTAGAACGACAAGAAGGCTGCAATCTGATACTTACAATGAAAAGAAGGCTGCAATCTTGACTTGTTACCAACAAAATGCCACCTAAAATAAGAAAAAAACCAAAAAAAAACCCGTAAAGAACTGCTTTCATTACTGAATCAGTTAGGGCCTGCAAAAAACATATGTGTAAAAAGGTTATAAATTATAAACTATATCATTACATATAAAAAAAAATGTCATAAAAAAGTGAAAAAAAATATACTTTTGTTAAAAAATCATTATACAAAAATTATATCAGTTTTAAATGAAAAAAAAACCCTTAGATTATAAAATAAAAAATTAAACACCCACATCAAGAATCGAACGAACCCAGGGCAACTGAAATGGGGTTCTTCCACCAAACCATTGAGCCAAGTATTTAATGTTGGATTTAACTTGTTTCATGTTAATATAAGCAAGACTTAAAGAATAAGGGTAACCCAAAAAAAAACTAATCAAAACCGACATGGGGACTATTTGGGTTTGCCCATCTAAACAGATTACCTATAAGCATTAACTGAAGTTTGGATAATTTTTTCTTTGGCGTCCTCTGATATATGATCAGACAGTAAATTTGTTAAAGCTAAACGCAAAAGTAATAGCGAGGGTAAATGCAACTTTTAAATTGACTCAAATCGAGAAAAATAACCAAATCTTAGATACTTACCAGACTCGCGCGCTGCAGCGAAGGCGAGCGTCACGGCAACTCAGTTTATCACATATACATGTATTGTTCTCAAAACATCCAGCTACATCATCCTAAATGTAAAAACATATATATTAGATAATTAACTCATATTGATAGCTTCAAGTTTGTATTTGTAACAAAAATACCATGTCCCATGTTGCTTTAGACTTTTTCTCCATTACCTACATAGAATACATTTATTAGTGATTATTACCCTAGTATCATGTTTGATTATTAATAAAACATCACAGGTAAGTTTAAAGGTTAAAATTGCTACTGAATCTTGAGGACTCTGCTTATGCTGAGTAAGAAACTTGAAACATCTTTAATTATTGCTCTTGTTTGAATGTGCTTGAAAGTATCTTAACCGTCTTCCCTTCCATTTCTTTAAAAATATATTACTAAATAGATGTACAAAGTTAAAACTCATGTATTACATGGACTGAATAAAAATAACTTGTTATAAACTAACAGTTTCTATGAAGATTTGTATGTCGGATATTATTGGTGAAATGGTTATTTTTTTAATATTTTATAAAATGAATAACAGAAATGTTCAATTTATAAAATTATTTTATGAACAAACATATTTTTTTAAATAAAAAAAAATTTTATAAAATAATTATAGAAATCATTATTATTTATTAGGAGAGAGACCGGAAACAAAAAGTTTTAAAAAAATTAAAGAAATTGTATAATTAATAGTACGAGCTATACTCTCACTTGGCACTCCCAAGTGAGAGTAACCAGGGCCGGCCCTAAGGTGGGGTAAGCCGCACCTCCGGCCGGGGCCCGTTTTATCAGGATTTGGTATATATGTTATATATATATATATATATATTTATAAAATTTTATATACTGGTTTTATATATTAGACCCTTATTATAAAAACATAAAACATATTGGTCCCTCTGTCTAAAACTAAAAACCTGGACCAAAAGACATATTTTGGTATATAATCCAACAATATTTTATAAAAAGAATATCAGAGAAATGCATACAAACTTTCAGCATACCAGCTCTGTGCACAGACAGAACTATAATGTTTGATTGCAGATCTACTATTTCAATTAATAAAATGTTTGTTTGTCAGGTAAATAAATTTTAGAGATTTGCATATCGTATACCAAGAGAATTTTAAACGTATTGCGGTGGAAAGAGTGAAATGCCGAATCTGTAACCGGAATTATGAAGATCTGGGCGATTATTGATGATTTATTCACATCTCGAGCTCGAAGAATACATATCCGGAGGTCGGAGATCACAGATCGCGCGCAGAACTCAAAAACCACAGATCTGGAAGTGATGATCCAGGAAACACACGTAGATTACCAAAATACCAAAGAACACAGATCTGGAGGTCGCACGGATGGCACCAATGTTGCTACATGAATCCCCCAGGTTCAGATCGGGCTGGTCACAGCCGCTTCATCTCCTCCATCTTAATCTGTTAAACTGTAATAACCCGAATTTTGAAATATTAATATAATAAATGAATAATGAGTTTTGATGATAATGATTTATTATATAGTTTATTTTCGTAAAATAAATAAATAAAATAAAATAAAAACTAGATATAAAGGAAACCCATATTAATACTTATCAATATTATATGGTCATGTTTTTTTTTTTTTCTTCCCAGACAAATAATCTAGTAATAAATTAAAGTAGAGAGTTTTTAGGGTTAGATTTAACACTCGTTTCATAAATAATTAAGTTATCCCAAAATATTTTTGAATTCATTATTATGTATTTTTCATTTTTCGAACTTCTGTTATTTGACGTTTAGATGTCCGAACTTCGATAATAACCTTTGTGTATCTGAACTTCTGCTAACGGTTCCAAAAAGATGTGTCGTTGTTACTACTTGCATTGCCACACATTTGAAGTAGTACGTATGATTATTGAATTATGAAGTGTCTTTTTCTGTTTACGTATTAGGTTTAAATAACAATTATGTAAGTGAAATTTATTTTAAGGGAGATATAGTTGTAACAACCTATATCATAAGTATATATAAATATAAGACCATATAAAATTTTATAAAATAAAGTTTTAATATAAAATAATCGATATATATGAAAAAATATTTTATTTGATGAAAATGAAAAGAAAAAAAGGAAAATGAGTTTGGATAAGACAAAGTAGTCTGCAAACATCATTTGAAGAAAAATTTAAAAACGATTGCGGTGCTGTTTCTCGTTGCCGTCAACCTCGTCGGTTTTACCGCTTTAGGCGGTTCTTCACGTGATAACCTCGCCCATTTCTGCCACATGACATCGCCGCTAGCAGACCTGCAACTGCCTTCATTTTTCCGGCGCGTACTTTCAAATCTATCGTCACTTCCTTCATTGTGAAGGAATCTTAGCTATAAGGGACAAACCTCACCATTTGATACAATCCCTTCTCTCAGACCAAAAAGGAACTTTTCCGGCGAGTTATAAACAACTCTAGCCACCTTAAATCGACCCCCGAAACATGAAACCAATCATCATCTATAGTCCGTAGCTACCTTCCAACCACCTCAAGACCACCACGTTCGACGTCGCAAGGCGGACATTTTCCGGCAACGTTTTGTTATCCTAATTCTATTCTCTCGAACCTAAGGTAAAAACATAACTTCTTGTACTTTTAATTATGCTTATTATATGTGCATTAATCTAACTAATGAACTGTAAATCGGAAATGAGAAAACTCCGGTGGCCTGTTTAAACTTGTTGAAGAAGATGACCCATATAATCTAAACCACCAATTTATACCTATGCTTACGTTTCTGTGTGATGGTCTCAACCATCACTAAATTTGCTTTATTAAATTAAATAACTTTTAGTAAATATTTTACTAAACCAAATCATTATTTATGTTATAAAATAATTCTTTCCTTCTTAAAATAAGTAATTATGTTATGCTAAAACAGAAAATCTCAATCTTTATTAACATAAATATATTTTAACCAAATGCTTATAAACAATTTATATTATCTGGAATGTATATATAATATTATAAGACTTTAAATTTTAAGAAAAAAAAGAAATTTTAGAAGATGTAAATTTTTAATAAACTGTATACTAATAATATTAGATTATTTTGATAAGTTGCTGAAGGCAAAAAAAAAATAAAATAAATAAATAAAAAAAAAATAATAATAATAATATATTTTAAATTTTGAAACCATATATTGATAGGTTAGAAATCGTTATCTACAATTAACGATATTTGATAGTTTTAAATGATAATAGTTTATCAAAATCACCTTACTATAATAGAAGTTAATAAATTTGGAATTTATAATGATTAAAAACCAACATATCCACAATCTCCATCTAATGTGTAAAAATTTAAATACCATGTTATTGTAGGATTTCTGATCCGGTAGACATAATATATCATCTCGTTATTGTGACCATCTTTTAAGGTGCGGATTTCTAGCTCCCTATTTTTGTATAGTGTGGGTACCTATCTCCTTATTTTTATATAGATGTCTAACTCTATTTTAAATATCTCAAAATATTTAACTCCATCAAGTTCGTTAGAAATTCATTTACGTATTTGAAATTAAGTGCATGTTTAAATTCGTTTATTCGCCTACTTGTTTCGCATATGAAACGAACTTTGAAAAGATATTTACATACGGTATTATTTGGTTTTAAAATCACTCATTATCGTATGTTCCAATAAAATATATCTGTTCTGAAATATATCGTCAAAGTATTTTTAATCTGATACCCGAGCACGCCCCTACTTGTGGGGGTGACCACAAGCATGTCATTGCGGCATCGATGGCGTGGCACCGACCGTGACGGTGAGCCTAAATCACGGCGTCTCGCTTGTTTATCTGAAAATACAGGTTATATATTTCGAGGCGTATGGATCGATCCTAGGATATTATTATTTCTGGTGGTTGGATTGTATGATGCCCATACACCATCTCACATCGGTTCAGGACTAGCTAGCCTGTTCCGCCTGTTTCTGTTTATGTTCTGTATCGGGCTCGATGGTTATTTCTGGTGATGTGATAAGTATTTAAAAAGTTATCTGTGAGATTACAAGTATCTGTTTACAAACTTATATGGTTACAAGTTCTGAAATCTGTTATCTATATGTTTACAAGTCACAAGTTTACAAGCTTTGAAATCTGTTAATTACACGTGTACGAGTTTACATGTTTGTAAGTTTACCTGTATATGAGTTTACAAGTTTACGAGTTGCATGTTTACGGGATTACATGTGTATGAGTTTACAAGTATACGAATTTACATGTCGACAAACTTACATGTTTACAAGTTACAAGTTTTGAATAATCTCAGATTTACAATTTTATAAATCCTGTTATATCCTTAAATATATATGTATTATTAAAATTATCATTTTATCAAATCTATCCGTTCGTGGCATTTTGCTCCTTCGTTTTCCTTCTTTTTAACAGGTTCGCAGGGATAAAGGAAACGTGTGAAGAGAGTTAAAAACCAACTTAGCTCGCAACATAGTTTTTGGTCTTTAATAATGTATGTAATTACCAAAATTATTAAGATTAAATCTTCTGTAATCTCATTCAGATATTTATGGAATTATGTTTTGTCTCTGACTCCTGTAAAAGTGACACGTCGGCCCTATAACCGGGTCGGGGTGTTATATAAACACTATGAAAAATGTCGTTGTTTACATGTATAGGAACTTTTATACACCAAAAATATGTTAAAGTATTTTTTCTTTAAAAAAAAAGAGAAAGCACGTTAATTTTATATGATACTAACCCTAAAATTTTTATTAAAAGTATTGTATTTTTATATAATCATATAAACAGTAATTAACATTAATAAGATGGTATCGGTAATCTTGGTCTTACATCTGATTGTAAAACTGTGCTTTATACCTGTCTCATACTCGTTGGATACCTAATTACTCATTATATGTATGGTAGGTATACCGTTAATTGTTAAACATTATCAGTTGGGATTTTCAAGTACATTTTCTTACTATTTTCAATTTTATACCATTTTATTACCTAATGAATTAGAAGCATAAAAACTAAAAAATAAATGAAATAAAAGATTAATCTACTGGTATGGTCTGGGTAAACGAGTATGTGTGTTTCGCATAAAGGGGTCAGAGACCGGGTCTCTGAATAACCCTTCGACGCTCAACTCAGTATTGGATTCCACCATCGATGTGTATAACATATGAGTATAAAGTGTATAAGAGGTGGAGAAGAAGATGCTTAAATTGAAGATGGAGAGCCTCATATTTATAGGGAGATAGATGGGCTAGAGTTTTTGATGGGTCACGATGTGTTAGGCTCAAATCCGTTGGGCCAGGTCCACCTACGGATATATTCCACACACATCTATACTATATAATAAAAGAAAACCATGGGGTACACCTGTCACTCTCTGGTTACTTCTCACCTTTATTTTCCCGGCTCTCTCTCCTATTAAATATTAGGTTAGAAACCTTGTGTATTACACGGGTTGAATAAATGCAATGTTATATAATTAGTCATAAAGATTTACATATTACATATTTATGACATATTACATAGTTTTTTAATACAAATTTTAGAAACGTTATATAGTTATTTTTTAAAAATATTTTATAAAAAATAATGAAAGAAATGTACAATTTCTAAAAATGTTTTATAAACAAACCTATTTTTTTAAATAAAAAACGTTTTATAAAAAAATTATAGAAATCATTATTATTTCATAGAAGAAAGAGGCGGGAAAAAAGGATTAGGATGTATAGAAGAGTGACAAGTGTCTCTTCAAAACCTTTATTTATTATATAGTATAGATTAATTTTTCTGTTTCTCTGCTATTAAATAATAATCTTTATATTAATAAATAAAATTATATTAATACGTGTCACTTTCTGGTTCATTTGTATCATTTTTTCCCGCCTCTCTCTCATATTGAATAATGATATTAAAAGAATTTATTTTTAGATTTTTAATATAAATCTAATTACGGATACTTATTATTTAATTATAAATAGTTATTATATTATCAATCAAATGAACTTAATATGAACTAACATTTATCAATTAAATTAAAAAATTAATACTCAGTTGAAAAAATTGTTTTAAAACTAACTTAACAGACCTTATAACTGTCACGACAAATTACATTTTTAAAGACATATTTTGACGAGTGTGTTTGTTAACAAATTACATTATATTTTATTCAACCGATTTAATATACCGGTTAATTCAACCCGTGTATTACACGGGTTTTTTAAAATATAAAATTTTTATTACTAAGTATATAACATTTTATTTATTCACCACGGGTTTTTAACCTAGTATATATATATATCAAAAATTGAATAACGAGAATACAAAGCATTGGAAAAAAAATCCTTCGCATTAGCCAAACCAAATATTTACACATTATGGTTTTAAAAAAAATTAATAAATAAACGTACACAGCAATGGCGTCGTGGTGCAGTAAACCAAATTTTTAGATATTGTGCCTCAATAAAAAAATAAATAATTACTTCAAGAAAGAAGAAACAAATAAATAATTAGATAAGAAAACCAAGAACGAAAAAATAGAAAACTGCATAAAAAGGGAGAAAGAGAAGGAGAACAAAAATTAGGGGGAAAAAAGCAGGGAATGAACACAATCGATTCGTAATAGCACTTAGTGGAACATCCATCTTCATTCATTTAATTTAACTAAAATATACATTTTTCTGTAAAATTTATTTATTTTTTAAAAACACCCTGCATCCAATTTCCCGTATATATTCATAATAAATTAAAAATACATTTTGCACTCACAACCACATTAAAATAATGGATGGTGAATGAAAAGTGAACTCTCAAATATGAGGATTTACTTAATTTTTTCATATAATTTCAGATATGGGTATGAGGATGGGGTCTACAGTGTGGAAGTGAAAATGAACAAAATCACATATATTTCTTATAATTTGAGTATAGGGAAAATGGAGGCTCCATTGTGAATCCTCTAAATGTTAGAAAAACAACCTTCATCACACACTTGTACTTTGTGCTTAATAAGCTTCTATTTTACCTTTTTAAAGTATATAGGCGGTTATACTCGTGCGTTGCGACAACTTGATTTTGAATAAAGTTTTATATGGACACGTGGATAAAATAAACATGACGCGACAGTATGTTAAGTGTGACGGGAAATTTGTACATATACAAAAAAAAGCAACTGTAGCTAGATAAATTTTAAAAACTAATCATAATAACAAAAAGAATATATAGATGATAGATAATAACTTGAAAACCCGAAAATTGGAACAAAGGCGTATGTAAATAATGTATTAGGATTCGGGTTTCAAACATTTGAGGTGGATCATAAACCGAACAAAACAAATCGTTTTTGAATCGATTGCAAACCTATCAATTATGAACAGATCGAGTTATTCGAAATCGAATCGTATAATTACTATAAATATAAAATAAAATTAACTAAATTAGTAATAGTAAACAATACTACAATATTAATGTTTGAGCAAGGAAATATATACCACAAAAATTTTTATTATTTTGATATATTCTCTTAAAATAATCTTTTTTTATTAATTTTTTTTTCAAAGGCAAATTTTCTTTTTATTTATGTGGGAGTGGGACTTGAACCCACGACCTCTTCAAACATCGGTGTTTCTAGAGAATTTTCCTCTACCGTTGGGTCACCAACCCAAACGGCCATCTTTTTTACTAACTGATACATAGTAAGAAACAATGGTTGCACAATCCATTATTCTGCTGTCATGCTGGGCCATTTGGAAGGCAAGTAACAAATGGCTTTTCAAAGACCAACCGGTTTCTACAGTAAACATTGTTGAAGAAATCAAGCTTCTTGAATTCTTTTGGATTAAAAATAGGGCTAAAATGAGCTCCTTAGAATGGCAAGATTGGTGTTCTTTTAAAATATTTAAGTTGTATTTTTTTTTCTTTTAGCTGTTTCTGTTTCTGGTTTGTTTAGGCCCACTCACGTGTGATATTCTGGTGCTCCCTTGTTAAGCATCTTGATTGCTTTTATTTATTTATTGAAATTTTCTGGAACGGTTACTTCAAATGATCAAAAAGGGTAAAAGCAGATTGGGATTTTAGTGGTAACACTTAACATAAAAAAGGGTAAGGACGACGTCACATCATGAAGTTAAACAAATGAACATGAAAAAAAAATTGTTCGTATTCTTGCTATATATTTTGTATAGTTTTTTTAGTTTTTATATAGGGTGTATAAAATTTTAGTTTTTATTTTGTTGATATCAATCCTTATTTCTTGCTATATATTTTGATTTCTTATGGGTATTCAATTTAAGGCTTTTCAATTTATTCCCATTTTGATTTTTCATTTATCTGTTGACATTAAACCTTTCTTCTGTTTACAAAAAAACCTAAACCGTAAAATTAACTGGAGTCAAACCGTTAGTAATGGTTCGGTTTTGTTAGTTTTAGTTTTCAACGTTTCGGTTTCCGTTTTCGACTATCAAAACCGTCACTAACGGTTTGACCTAAAAACTGTCAAAACAGGATTGTGAACACCTACTTTATGATACTTTTAGCAGCACCCAAATATTGTAATTTGATGAAAACAATTTATCAGAAACCAAAAATGATTTTATAGATTATTGACAAAGATAAACATTTTTATCTTTTCTTAAACGGTTAGACCGTAATGTGACCTTACCAAATGAATGCATCCCCTCTTTTCCATCTAAAATGTTATTGTAATCATGTATTGTATCTCGTTTGTCTCTAACTTTAATAGATTGTATATAAAATCTTGCACAATTATCGGGTTCATCGGTTTGATTATCTTTCTGTCAAGGTGTAATATGAACCTAACCAAATTCAAAATGGTCGGGACCGAACCGAAAACCAAACTTCAACTCGGTTCATTTTTGGTTGTGTCTACATCGTTTCGGGTTATTTGGTTCATGTTTGTCGGATTATTTAGGGCTAAATGTTAATAGGCTACACAAATAGGATGTAGCACCCCAAAATTTCAATAATAATAACAAGTGTGAGCAAGGCCCTAGATGTAAATGAAATGTGCAAGTCCCACGAGGTTAAATTCGTACTTTGATTCAAAACCCTATTAAGAAAATCATGGAGCGTATTTGTCCTGGCGGGAATGGATATCTTACAACAAAAGGCCATAATTTTAAAACATAAAATTATTAGAACATCATAAAATGTTTAAAACTACACATATTTGGTAAGTATTTTTAAATCTACACCTATTTAGTCAAAAACTCGAGAGCACCGAGGGAAGGGACGTTAGACAAGGGCAAGAAGGGAAGAAGCTTTCTTTTTCTCCATTCAGCGCCCATTGTGATGTCTTACCAAATAGAGGTTGGCTGCGATTAAGAGGCATAAATGTCGCGAACCAAACGCTCTTAATGGTTGAACCATTCAGATTCAGAGCCATGTGATGTCTTATTTGGACAAGATCGTTGCTCAAAATCAATCGTTGATCTTCACTGATATTGCTCAAAATGCAAATATGAAACCTATCTTACCCGTTGCAAGGAAATACAAACGAATTTCGGGAAACATAGGGGAACCTTAACTACGCTAATCCGGTTCCTCACTTGATAGTCCCAATCTGGTAGCTGAAAATAATGGGAGCATTGCGAGAATACACTGATCCAAAAGCGGGTTTTCTGAATCTGTTTGTGAACGAAGTTACCACTAACTCTTATATGTCCTGCTTTGGGTCTGAAAACATATATTGCATATGGAATGTCTCAAGGACTTGGAAAGGGCGATTCTATGACCAACATTCATTGTGATATGTCAGATACGGTATTAGTTTAATCCTGGATTAGTATTTTACACCGTCAGTATAAAATTTGATGAGTGATGATGTAGTGCAAAACACACATCTTTATTCCCTATTGTTTTTTGTGCGTTTTAATTAGTTTTGTGTTCGTTTTGAGTCGTTTTTTGTTTCTATTGAGTCGTTATGTTTTATAGGTGTTTGAGGTGAATACAAGTCAAATCACAAGAAACCGAGCACGAGAATGAAGCCTGAAGATCAAAAGTGAAAAGATGGTGAACAATATACCTCTCGCGGTACGCGGAAGATCAGAAGCAAACTCTCCGCGGTACGCGAGGACTTCCAAATACGGGCGCGACTATTTTGTTCCTCACGGTACGCGAGGAACCCGAGTCCATCTCTCGCGGTACGTGAGGTGACTTAAATCCGAGAAAAACCCTAATTTCGATTAAATAGATTTTGATTGCCATTATTCGAGGGGTTCGTATTCTTGCCGTCCAGAGGAGTTCCATAGGCGATTTTGGGAGTTTGGGAGGTCAAATCAAGGCTAAAGTTTGCAGCTTTAGATCCGGGTTCGTTAGTATTAGCTTTTTCGGTTTTCAAGATTGAATCTTTGTGTTTGTTTTATGAGATTTAACCTATGATTATGTTTTTACTTCTGTGTTTGAATGTTTTGAACATGATTCTAGGCTAAACCTTAATACTGCCTAGGTCACATGATGAATATTTGTTAAAGTACTGATTTTTATTCGGTTTTGGATTCGTATGTTGGTTTATGACTTTGTAAACGTTCTTTGGTTATAAATTGTGATGGTTATTGCATGTTTACTTCTGTTTTGTGATTGATTAAACTCCGTATGTTAATTTTGGTTGTCTGCCATGTTTGATTATCGTATCTAGGTCATATATCTTAGGGTTTATGATGTGGGTGTGGTTAGCTAGAGATAGTGACCATAGGAGTTATGTTTGAAACCTGCTTAGAAATGAATGTGTGTCCTAGTTCAATACCCGAGAGGTGAGAATTAGTCGTTTAGTCTTCGTCATTAGGAATCCGGGAGTGTCAACTGTCTGAGAGGAAGTTGGTGTAGGTGTCTAGTGATTGTGCTATTCTGAATCATAGTTGCTATCCTAGGATTACCCCAGTGCATTCCTTGAATGTATCGTAGACAGTGAGACTGAGAGGTAATATGTCTATTCGGGTACTTTGTCATAGTTGGAAATACCCGAGAGGTGATCCACCATCTGATGAGTTTAGTACATTGTAGGTTCCCTAGTTGGTGACACATTGAGTGATTAGGGATCCACTAGGTAATCTATAGCTGTCATCCTTAGAAACCTAGATCCATCATAGTTTCCAGAACCGGTAAAAGTTGTGCTTTGCAAGTAGGATTCCGACCCTAGCTAGTGTTCTTCTATCTCTTGATTTCATCTTAGTGTCTTGTCTTGATAGCTTGAATCGTCCTTAGTTTATTGTATTCATTAGTTTAATCAGTAGTATAGTAAACCCCAATCAAATCAATCTTTAGTCTGAGTCAAAGTCTAGTTTGCTATAGTAGTGTCTCTAGGGTTCGATAATCCAGTTTACCGTTAAGCTGTGCTACACTCGATAGGTATACTTGCATGTCAGTGCGGTTTAGTTCATAGGTACTCCATCTTATTACTTAGGAGTCTAGGTTAGGTTTTATAGTTAGTTTTTATAGACCGTCTGGACGACATCAAGGGCAAATGTTCAAGTGAATATATTAACAAATACCACGAAAGTAGCAGTTAGTGACGAACAACAGTTAGCAATTAACATTAGGGCCAAAAGAGAAAAATATGGTAATAGCGAGTATTCCAGATACAGAGGAGATACCAGGTGTCCTCACTCCTCCCGTTATGAATGTAGGTTTACTAACTGTTTACTAATTCACTATCCATTATACTTTATTTATTTATCTTTTTGACGCTTAAACGATTTGTGTAGGTTTGCAATCCTATTCACTAGTACATGATTTGTGTATGTATGTGTATGTATATGTGTATGTACGGTGGAAAAACATAACTTACTAATTCACTATCCATTATACTTTATTTATTTATTTTCTATTTTTTTCATAACAGTAATTTATTTCGTTGTTTAATGATTTTTTTCACCGTTTAACGCGCCGTAACACGTAAGGATTTGGCTTTAAATTATAAGTTTTCGAGCACGTTACTTTCTTTCACGGTTCGTGTGCAGTGGCTGACCCATAATTTTTTTGTGGGGGTCGGAATTTTTTGGGGTCAGCTGACTAGTATTATATAACGTGCATATAACACTAATTTTTTTTTCGTGGGGGCGATTAGGGGGGCTATTTCAAAATTTAATGGGGGCGATCGTGATTTTAACACGTATATAACACTAATTTTTTTTTTCATGGAGGGTAGCTTTCCCTCATACCCCCTTACTAGGCCCGCCCATGCGCGTTTAGGCACAATACTAGTTTTATATAAACACAAAAATAATTTTTTTTAAATTTAAATGTTGAAAATAACATTTAATCCTAGGTTAACAGTATTAGTTACTTGTATGTATTTATGTAAATATACGATTAACTATAATAGGATTATTGGATTTTAATAATCCCATCTTTTACCAATTGACCAATAATAATCTTAATTGAGAATATTTTTACCACAAGTCCCTACTTTTAAACTATTTTCTTACATTGGATTCCCTGTTAAAAAACTTAACGTCGTTAGATTTTATATGACGTGTACATCTGCAAACCGTCAGAAAGTCAAGTCAAGCTAGCAGTGGTCTCGTGGTGGGTTTTGAAATTGACTCTGGTGGTGTTTAACTGGTCTCGTTAAACACCACTGTTGTCTCTGTTTGGACTTGTCGGAAAAACGAGACCAGTTAAACACCACTAGAGCTAATTTCAAAACCCACCACGAGACCACTTTTAGCTTGGCTCAACTTTTCGGAGGTTTACAGATATTCACGTCATATGAAATCTAACGACGTTAAGTTTTCTTAACGGGGGGTCCAATGTAAGAAAATAGTTTGAAAGTAGGAACTGGTGGTAAGAATATATTCTCAGTTAAAATTATTATTATTAGGCAACTGGTAAAAGGTGGGATTATTAATATCCAATAATCCACTATAATATTAAATTAGTTGATAAATTAGTAAAACTAGGAGGTTTTAACCCGCGCGATGTCGCGGGGAAAACGATCGAAACGATATATTCATAATTTCATAAAACAGTTATATATCAGAGGTTATAAAAGGAAAAACGACATGCTTTTGAACAATATATCATATATCAAAACGTAGACAAAAATAAGCAAGTCACAAATACACGTTCTAAATTTTATAAAACATTATACTTTAAAAGTTATAAAAGAAGGGATGTGCCGCAGGGGTTCGAACACCTGACGTTGTGTATGGTTGGCGATGTGTTTTACACTGAGCGTTGTCGCGGCTCGGTTTCGAGAAAAGTTTATATTGAAACGTAAATAAAAATAAGCACGTCATAACAGTATATTTGGATTATGTTGTAGCGAAAATGAGCGTTAAGGAAAGCGAAGCTGGGTTTAAAAATAAAAGAAGTTAAAATATATTATATCTGACCCGACTCGGTTTTAAACGAAATTTATATCAAAACGCAGATAAAAATAAGAATATCGTAACGTTATATTCGGAACCTAATTAAACGTTATATTTTAAAGTTATGGAAGGAAACTAAAACATATCCAAAATTAATTGTTGAAATAATAATAAAATGAAAAAACTTAAATAAAAAAACAAATAAACCAACAAATTACAATTCTTGATTAAAAAATTTAAGTACTGAAATGGGACTAAAACGCCTTGACCTTGTGACCTCCTTTATAACACTCCAACACTCCTTACCACCAAAACAAAGGGCTTTGTTTGTTTCAATTTGCTCTTCATATTATTTAAAGAAAGCGAAAAAAATTATATACATACACCTCCGAAGTTGGCGAATGTAAAGGGTTTAGAATGTGTTTGAGAGTGTGATGGGAAATTGTTTATTGACTTATTATTGGCTTTTTTAAAAAGTTGATAAATCAAAAAAATTAGCACTTTTTTTAAAAAAAGTCATTAAGTCATTCTTAAAAGTCAATAAATATAGGGGACTACTAACCACACACGGGAAATGCTAACCATACTTGGTCATATACGCATCGTATAGGGCAATACGATGCGTATAGCCCTTCACAAATTCCCGTGCCCGACATTCTCTTACAACCTGTCATTCAAACCTCGTATACGCATCGTATAGGTCAATACGATGCAGTTTAGGATACGAGATTCCTTCTGCCACTAAACCCATCACATCATACCTTATACGCATTGGGCTATACGATGCGTATAGGGCCCAAATTTTGTGTATTTAACAATGCAGAATTCTCATTCGAACCGAACGAACGTATGCTTTCAAAAAAAAAACTATAAAATGTCTTGGTGGTGGGATGGTAACTACGGTTTTCAGGTATATTCTAACGAGTCGGTGGAAAACAACCCGCAAAGTTCTGGCGTTCAAGAGGTGAACCGGGAGGAGGTCTCGTCCGACGTTTATTCTCATCAACGGGTAAGGCTTCCGGATTTGAACGAGCCACTGAGCAATCCTGAGTTCGTGTACGGTGAACCGTCTTACCTTACACAGCCCACGAACGAGTACATATACGGTGAAGTCTCATACCCGACACAACAAACCGACGACTACGTATACGGTGAAGTCTCATACCCGACACAACAAACCGACGACTTCGTGTCCGAAGACGAGGAACAAAACCATCAAAACGTGTCGTATAAAACTGACCAGAATTTTCAGTCTCGTGAACAGTTGGTGGATTGGGAGGTCAGGATAGGACGTGAGAATGGTTACGTCTGTGACATCCGTCAATTTTCCGTTAGTTCCGATAATCCAAATCCAGTCATCTAGTAACCCGGTTAACTTAATCTTAAACCTCAGGGACCACTCCTGCCAGTATTTAATATTAAAACTACAAGGACTAGTTGTATAATTAGGCAAAACCCAATTCTAATTGACTTTTTAAAGTCAAAATCGTCATTTTTATTCCTGTTGACTCAGAAAAGGTCAAACCCATCGAATTTGTTCCTGTTGACTTTCGAGAGTCAAACTAGTATCACTCTTGACTCAAATTCAACTTCCATAACTGATATGGATTCAAATTCGTAACTGTAATCGCACGTTTGAGTCATTAACGACAATAACCATCAAGTTAATTAGCATTATTAATCGAATTAAACCCATTAACGAGTGTTTAATCTATAACCGTCGACCCAATGCCAATATTAATCGAATTCATCGTTTCCCGTATACGAATTCGCAAATTGAAACTCTTCTCACACTCGGCGATCATCTCAGAAGTTTTTGCACCCACAAATTCCACTGGAAACGCAGTAGAAATCGCCGGAGACTAACTCGCGCACGTCGGGGCTGGGTTCTAACCAATCTCCATCAATCCGACATCTAATCAGGTAGTTGAACACATCTCTAGTTTCGTTTATCCTCATAAATCAAAAGCCCTATGACTAATTGGGCTCACAATATCGAATTGATGATGAACCAATTCTAGGGTTCATCATGTTTACGGTTTAATCGAACTACACCATAAAACTGATTTCAATCAAATTAAATCATACCAAGAGTTTCGTAAACCTTCCTTTTGTGAAAGCCCCATGTCAATTCGATCGATTAACATCGAATTGAACTCAACCCGAATCTAGGGTTCATCGCAACGTCGGGCTACTCGAACCCCATCCTTAAATCAATCTCAATCCAATTAAACTTCATGAGCAGATTCGAAATCCTTTATTCTTTAAAAGCCCTATGTTTTCAATGAATTCTAACATCAGAAATATTCAAATCGATCCCACGTTTTCAAATTAGGGTTTTGGCCTTCAATCTCTAATTAATCGATTCAGAACTTGATGTTTTTCAAATTAAAACTCACCCCTGGTTCGGAATTTTGTAAGGAACACAACCCCTGTGTCAATTGAATCAGTCGTTATCAAAATCGATGGATTTAGAGGGTGATTTGATTCGGGTTCGTATGAGGGAGATACCTCAGTGAGTTTTTGATTAAAACCATTCTCGATCCGGGTTCTGTTGCGATAGCCTAGCGACCGGGACTGGTTAAGACAATGTGCTCACAGGGAGGGAACCCGGGTTCGAGTCTCCCTCCCCCCTGTTTTGTTTTAAAATTTATTTTAAGCATTATTTAATTTAAAAACTTTTTCCTATATTATTATATTTATACATTAAGGTGTTTTAACCCGGAAAGCAACCCGTAGGCTCGGGTTTGAATTATTAACTCATGTTTATATATTATTCCCACTTTTATAAATAATATGTTTATGTTATTATCAAATAAAAATAACGTGTTTACATTATTATCAAACCGTAACATCGTATTAAATAATATATTCGTATTATTTTCAACCCGTGGCTAATGTTATTAAATAATATGTATTTATATTATTTCGTACCATTTTTTACCTTGTGTGACGTTTTAAATTATTTAATAATATAATCGTTATATTATTTACTCACGTTTATACATTCGATAAAAAAATAATATATTTATTATTTTTCCATGCAAATGATTATTTGTTTAAATCCTTCGAACCTAAAAATAATATACTAAATTATATTATCTTTCTAACTGTTGTAAAATACCCAATCGTGTGAAGTTATGTATTTATTTATTTACTATCCGTTATTAACGTTCGACACGTAACGCTTTTTCCTTAATGATTTTATTAAGAAATTTATCTAATTCCGTAGACACGTTCGTATACTCTTTAATCCTTAGAATACGTTAAGACGTTCAATCTTCCGTGTCGTCGTCACAAATCCCAATGCATCCCTAACTGTTATATTTGTATCTCTAGGGCATACGTAAGCCGTGCAGGCTAACACTTGAGATTTCAAATCTCATACTTGTGTGATACTACCTCCTACACAACGCAGGTGAGTTTCACGGCCCCTTTTACTGTTTTTATTTGGGGGAGAAAACATGTCACAACCTTTTTGGTTTATTGTAATTCATATGATATCACTGTTGAGGCTAAGCGTAACACACTATCATGAAAAGTCCTCACACACATCGGACCGTTAATATGGTATGAACGAGGTAATTTTGGTAGTATTACTGGGTTTGACAAACCCCACCCGCGTTAGTCGCGCTAACTTGATTGGAGGTCGAACAGGTGTTATATTGACCTTAACACATTAGTCAGAGTTGATAGACCTGGCTGGAGGCAAACAAACAAACACAATGTCAGTTTCGGTTGCGAGCGCTTTAGCAAAACATGAATATAGGCATGCAACCTATTGATATGCATATTGAATGTACATAATCCGCAAATGCTTTTATTTGAAATGATTGAAACCTGTGAACTCACCAACCTAGTGTTGACTCGTTTTCTTACATGTTTTCTCAGGTTGGCACTCAGGATCACGTTAAGTCATGCATGTGTGTTGGACTCCAATTGAAATAATTATCTATTGAATAATATTTATGTTTAATTTGTAATTGGACTTGGGCGCGTTGTTTTGCGCATTTACTTTCGTTTAACGCTTCCGCATATACACTCTGAACCTTGATCTTTTATGTTATTACATTTCAAGTCCCATATAGTGTCGTTTGAAGTAACTGATGTCTGAGATCCTGGTTTGTCACCTTCCAAAATGAAACGAGAGTCGGTGAAACTACAATGCAGATTCTGGAAAACCTGCTTTCTTCTAAAAAATACGTCTACTATACTCGGAAAGATCCTGCCACAAATATTGTGGAGGAGATATTTTTTGTTCATCCGAAATCGTTTGAGATGTGGCGTGCGTTCCCGCACGTGTTGATGATCGACGCGACTTACAAAACAAACATGTATAGACTTCCATTTGTCCAAGTGGTTGGTGTGACCTCCACACACCAGTCGTTTTGCGTCGCTCATGCATTTATATCAAAAGAACGAGAGGAAAACTTCATCTGGGTGCTATTGCAAATAAAAGCAATGTTGCAAAAGTGTATGGAGCCGCGTGTGATAGTAACAGACAGGGACAAAGCTCTTATGAACGCATGTGATAAAATATTTTCGGATTGTTCGAAGAACCTATGTCGGTGGCACATACACGAGAATATCGCAAAACATTGCAGGGCATCATTTACAGACGAAGACTGGGCAAATTTCAAGTATTCATGGTCGGTATTATGTGAGTCTCCCACGCCAGATATATACCAGTACAACTTCAACCGGCTTTACGAACGACTGTATGCTGCCAAACGAGGAAGTAAGTTTTGAATATTTAATATTTTAAGTATTGAATAATTATTAAATATTTAAATATTTATTTAATATTTTTCCAGGAGTTATACATTATGTGACTAAAAATTGGTTGGACCCGTATAAAGAAAAAGTTTGTATCCGCCTGGTCCAACAAAAACCTCAATTTTGGTCAACAAACAACGAACCGAGTCGAGAGCCAGCATTCGCTTTTAAAAAGTTATCTTAGAAATGCTAACATCTCCCTAGATAGACTTGTTGGGTTTGTTGATGAAATTGTAACAGATCAATATTATCAATTACAGTTTGCGTTTGGAACAAGTCTCATAAGAAAAATGGATAGCCACATAGCTATTGAATTGTTTGATAACCTGCACGGTAAGGTTTCACATAAAGCTCTAAATTTGTTAGAAAACGAGTGATACAAGTTATCACATATACAGAAACAAAATGCAACGTGTGGTTGCCAACTTTTCAGTAGTTGTGGGTTGCCGTGTGCTTGTCTTCTGGCAAGTATCGAAGCTACATGTAAACTGTTTTGACTTTGGAATTTGTGAATGTTTAATTTTCAAAATTTTCTGACTATTTCGTTTTAATACAGGTGGCAGAATCCCGCTAGATGCGTTGGACGTCTTCTGGAGGAAACTTGATTTAAAACCGTCTTTTGTCGATGATGAAAATGTAGACGTGGATAAAGTACTCAGTCAAGTGAGAAACGAAATTATTTCAGAACCTGATCAGGTCAAAAGAAGTATGCTGTCGAGAATCGCAGGGGTGGTCTTTCCGAGCAAAAGTAACAAGAAAGCGCCTGTGGTACAAGAAGATACTCGCGGTCGTCCAACTTTGAAAAAGCAACAACAAAGGAAACAGGATGTCGCGAGAAACAGCTCATTCATAGGATCCCAACAAAGCAAATGTGACCCTGCGAGACACAGCTCGTACATTGCGTCACAAGACTCGATACAAGCGAGTTCGGTCATTCAACACCGTCGTCCAACGAAGGGTAAAGGAAAGCAACCACAAGATGATAACGCCTATCTTGGTTTTCCATTGATTATGGGGAAAGATGCGGTTAACAATATAAATTGTTTTAAGGATTCGATACCGTCTGTCTTTCATCCGTACATTTCACATATACAGGATGTAAATCCCGACGGTAACTGTGGTTTTCGATCGGTAGCTTTGGGCTTAGGGTTAAATGAAAACCGGTGGCTTTTTATCAGACAACAACTTCTACAGGAGATGGACAATAAAGAGGAATTGTGTAAAACTGTTTTTGACAGAGTCGCCTTTCAAGAGTATGATATGCTACGTCACACAATAGATTGGCAGGATGTGAAAGCCGCACCAGTTAGTCGTTGGATGTCAATGCCATACACAGGACTCCTAATTGCTCAAAGATTTGGGGTGATTGTTCATCTTTTAAGCATCACCGGTAATCAAACATTTTTTCCATTGTGGTATGGTCCAAACGTTCACGCTCAACATCAAACTGTATCATTAGTTCACGTCAACAGGGCTCATTTCATCCACGTCAAGTTAGACGGAGATTTTCCGATTTCCACGCCGAATGCACTTTGGAATTTGCACCGAAATGATGATGCAACAAAATGGGAAAATACATACAGTGATCGTATTGAACGATTTAAGAAAATAATGGCTACTAATGGATCTACATTTCCACAATACTTCACGACTCACGGATGATGCTTTATTAGTTTTTTATTATTTTTAAGTATAGGGTCAATTTAATTATTTTAAATTTTAATTATTTGTAATTTTAATTATTTTAAATTAATTTTAAGTTAATTATAATTAATATTTTATTATTTTTTGATTAATTTTAATTAAATATAACTAATTTTAATTTAATATTCTATACGCCACGTATAGGGCCATACGTGGCGTACAGAATACCAAAAGTTAATTGCTATACGCCACGTATTGATCTATACGAGGCGTATAGCCACTTGATATACCAGGAAAACGCAGCATACAGAACCAAACGACCCAAAACAAACAAACACAAACCCATACGCATCCGGCAAAAAAGCTCGTTGACTAGGATTGTCGTCTCAAAAAAACTTCGAAAAGGTACGTCTCTACACCCACGATCATTAATATTAGGTTTATATTGAATATTAGCGGGTAAAACTGGGTAGATTAGAGATTTTTGGATTGAAACTTAAGAACTATACGCCACGTATAGGGCCATACGTGCGTATAGTTCGTCTGAGGAAGACGATGAAGCCATACGCCACGTATAGATCTATACGTTGCGTATGGCTCATGTTCTCGGCAACTTGGCCCGCGTATGGCCTGATTTCCAGCGTATGGCTAAGTTTGCCCGGTAACTGGCCTGCGTATGGCTTGGTTTACCCGGTAACAGCCTATACGCCACGTATACGGCTAAACGTGGCGTATAGGTTTAAAATAAAAAAAATTAATTATTATTATTAAAAATAAAAAAACAATATATTATTATTATTTAAAATTAAAAACAATATATTATTATTATTTAAAATTAAAAACAATATATTATTATTATTATTTTTTATTATTTAAAATTAAAAACAATTAATTATTATCAGATATGGCGGATCATGATGATGATATTCATATGGAGGTGCTAAACGATCTTGCGCACTACCCTTTTTGGGTTTTCCGGCTGACTCGGAGGCGTATGCCCGGTGCCAGAAGCTCCGGGAGGTGCGGTTGGGTCCAGGGACTGCAGTTGATTGGGCGCTACTCGAGGAGGTACATGAGGCCGAGCGGGCTAGGGCCATCATCGCCCAGGACACGCCATGGTCACGTCTTTTTGATCTATCGTTCACGGAGACCTTCCGAGAGGTGGTCGTCGAGTTTCTTTCGACGTTCATCTTCTCAGAGGCTGGGCTAGAGCCTCTTCCTGGGGAGGCGCCGGATATGGATCCGGATCATATTTCCTTTTCGATCTTTGGGATCGTTTACCGTCAGACCCTCCGTCAGTGGGCCGTCACGACGGGCTTCTATCACGAGCCTGAGACGGTCACGCCACTTTTTGAAGAGGCGGTGACGGAGGTGGACAAGGAGGAACTCCTTGTTTTTTGGGGCTTGATTTCAGATAGTCCTTGGTTGGTTACCAAGGGGAGGGTCTCGGGTATTAGAGACCCTTTGTATAGATATCTGCACCGGCTTATTTCGACGTCGATCGCACCGCGTCTGAAAAGCCGTGAGTGGTGCACCGATAGAGACCTCTTCTTTCTCTATTGTCTACGTACTGGCAGGCGGTGCAACCTATCGACGTGCATGAGCCTGCGATGTCACCGGCCATTCCCCCTGTCCGATTAGACCGTCGCACGGCGAGCGGCATGCGCATCACGCACCGATTCCCGCATGGCCTTCGGTTCGTAGGGGCCGTCCAGGACCAGGTTTGGGTCCCGGTGCCGTTGCCGCAGATGCCTGGACAGGGGGACCCGCCTATGCCTCAGCCGCTACATGGTGTGGCGATGGAGGACGGGCCGCCGCACGTCGAGGCCATCCACGACCATCCGCCACAGCATCCCCGACACGTACGTCGGTCTGTTAGGCTGGAGAGGGCTACCCATGCATTGCTTGATGGCCTTGTTGCCGACTCACGGCGACAGGGTCGTCAACTCGATCGCATGGAGGACCTGATGATGTGGGCGGTTGGACAGATCGTTGATCTGTCACGAGCCGCCGGCATCAAGCCACGCCCACTACCACCGCGACGTCATTATCCGGACGACCCCGTTCAGGATGAGGGCGTGGCGGGTCAGGATGAGGGTGGAGGCGGTCAGGGTGACGGCGGACCCGCTTAGCTTTAGTTATTTTATTTGTATTTTGTTTCTTTCGTTGTTATGTATGTAAAACATTTTGATGTATATATATTTAATTTTTTGATGTAATGTATATAATGTTTAGTTAATTTGTTTGGTTGTAATGTTTAATATTTTATTTAGTTTGTAATGTTTAATACTTTGCTTGTTTATACTGTAAAAATATAACAAATGTTTAAAAAAATATATATATAAAATTTATAAATAGATAACAAACTTATATTAACAAAATTATATAAATTAAAATAAAAATAAACAAAATATAAATAAAAAAAAAAATTATAATTAAATAAAAAATACCTATACGTGGCGTATAGGTCAATACGCCATGTATAGGATTCATAAACGTACAACTCTTCCAACTTTTAAAGCAAAAATATAACCCGTGCCTCATACGCTGCGTATAGGTCAATACGCCACGTATTGGACCAGCCGCCAGACAGAGAATGACACGTGGCATTCTGTTGGCAGTGACTGAATTCTATACGCCCTCGTATTGACCTATACGAGGGCGTATAGGGCGACGACGGGTCCAATTAGCAATATTCCGTGTGTGGTTAGAATCGCCCTAAATATATAAGTAATTTCCAAAAATAAATCCAAACACCCCCTTAAACCTTTACCTTTTAAAACAGTTAATAAATTGGCGTATTTTCGGCATAAAGGCGTTGGGCGTAGAGCCAAAATATTTAATAAGAAAAATAAAAAGATCCAAATTGCAGAAATCAATTACAAACAACTGCATAAAACAAATTCCAAAATATAAAACCAAAATGTAGAAACCAGATTCTATGTCTACGGAAACGAAATTCCAAATTGGATCAACCTATCCAGAAACCAAAAGAGAAATGAAAAAACACAAGTACTAAAGATTTAAATAGTAACACCTAATTTTCTATAAAATTATTCAACTAATCAATAACTAAACATCTAAACAATAATACGTAGGACTTTATGTCAGATTTGCAAACTTTTTAAAAAGCACTGTCATTACGTGAAGGAGTAACCCGCCGATCTCGTTTTGTGTAGCATAGCATTTGGTATTCCAAATCTAAAAACCAATATATAGAAAAAGTTAGATTTATAATATATATTTAATGTGACATACAAAGTATATAAATAAATATAAATTATTGTTGGGAATAGTTTGTTGAAGCGAAAAGACAAAATTAAACATATAATCTATCACGGTGTACCCACATTCCCATCATTCTTTTTGTTGTTTAACCTACAATAAATTAACAATTAATCATTTAGAGATTAAAGAAAATTATATAACTAAGAAATAGAAAACATACCTCAACCATAGTCTTTTTGCACTTTAAAGAATCACAAATGAATACTTTTTTCTTTGTATGGGAAATAATAAAAAGTGACTAGTGTTCACTACAAAACATAAAGCTATACAATTAAGAAGTAATAAAGTGAAAGAAAATTAATTAAAATAGACTAAAAGTTAAAAAATTTATATTACTCAGCTAAATATGTTGCTAGAAGATATTGTGTCACTGCGAAGACCGCATACACGGAGGATAAGATTTCTAACTTCTTCAGGTTCACTTTTGCACATATCGCCCGTGATTGAGTTCTTATCAAAGAAAGCGCAAGGTTTGGGTTTACGGTTGGACGCCTCATAAAAGAACCTTAAATCAAGAAAAAAATAATATGATAAAGTTAATAAATTCAAATATACTTAAAAAATGTTATTGTACCAAATAAGAAAATAAAAACAACTTACATCTCAAACCAATACATGATGGTGATATCAATCCAATCGTGTATAAATAGTTGTAACAGCGCCTCATATTCAAAAAAAGTCATCTATGACAGTGGGAAACGTCCCGAGAGGTGTAGAAAACAGGATTGGTTCAAGAACATGATTATCACCAACGTAACTTTTTAATTGAGAACAAATTATGAATTATTTTAGGTCTTTTTTTTATTGCTTTCAAAGCAATCTTTATTCTTTTGGTTTGTTTTGCTTGATCTTTTTCTTTAGTGGTATTCACCAATGGTGGTTAACCGTTATGCTGCATTTGTTCTAAAATACATGTGGTCTATAAACTGTCTCGACGTTTACAATCTACAATTACACAAAAAATAATATAGTAAATACTAATATAAAAATAGATAAAGAAATATATAATGATTTGATCAATCAAATATACCTTTATTGCGCTTCTTGGACACTGAATAAAACAAGTGAGGGTGTCCTCCTTAATAATAACTTCATCGGTGCGTGTTTGTTGAGGGAGAGGTATTTTCTTCAAATCGGGCAAAATATTATCCACTTGTACCTTAAGTAACCCTCGTGTATGCGATTATTATGTAAGAACCTATCTGAAGTAGGATATGCTTGGCCTTTAGCTACCGTTAGGCTAATAGTCCAATCGTACGACCATAACAATTCACACAAACAGATATTCTGCAAAACCATCTCCCGTTTTAATAAACAAGTATGTGTATCTGAATATATACTAGTCGTATTACATTTATTAGTATACATATGACCACAACAGACGGAATCACCTGCACAAGAATGTCATCAGAATACATGTCTGCAACACAACGTGTGTGTGTATCTAGGTAGTAAACCTGAATCATCAAAGTCGTACGAGCAATTATACTTATAAACTAATTAAACCCAATTTTATATGCAGTTTTAGCTAAACCACTTGAACACATCTTTAAACCCAATTTTAAGATATGGTTCAATTAAGACTAGACTCGTCACAGTAATCAATTAAAAAGTAAAGACAAGTTTTTTATGTTACCTTATTATGAAAGTAGTCTAGCCCACTTGTAACGTCGGTGGTCATCTTTAGTAGTTGTACACGATGAAAAATAGCAATTGTTCTATACAACTTTCTAAATCCACTCTTTCCCAACGTGGGTTCGTCATCCATGCCTTGTATATGAGAATACATAATCCTAGTTATCACCATACTGAAATGGAATAAAGAAATCTACGTTTACAACAATCAGAGTTCTTAAACAAGTTTTAATACAACTAAAACTTGACTTAAACATTTTTTTTTTTTTTTAACTCAAAACTAAATTTGAGATCAAATTATTTAAACAAAACCAAATTGCAATACTCAACAGAAATCAAATTCAATAAACCAATTGTTAAATCGAACAGCCTGAGACTTAATAGTTGGTTAATTTGTTAATGGGGTTAATTTTCAATTATTCAAACAAGCTTAATACAATTAAAACTGGACTTAAACATTTGTTTTTGAATTTCTAAACTCAAATCTAAAACAGAAATCGAATTCATCAAACCAATTTGTTAAACTGAATTAGCTAATTTGGAACAATCAAACCCACACGACATTTAATTAAAAAATATATTTTTCCGAACAAGAACAACAATTTAAAAACGCCCAAAAATAACATTTAATCTGCAAACAATTGGAGATCTAACTTTATGTGAAGCATGAAAGCAAACAAACCTTATTTGAAGCATCGAAGAGGGAAGGCTAACGCTTGAGCGACGGTGGTGAGTACTGAGTGGTGACGACGGATCATTACAACGGGGGCTGCGAGGGTTTGTGAAAAGGGGCTATTTGTAAGCAACACAAATTGATTTTTGTTTTTAAGTTTATTATTTTTATATTTTATTGGTGAATAATAATGTTTTCTTTTGTGGTTTGGTAATGAGTTCATTTTTATATTATAAAAAGTGGAAGCCTTTTTTTTATAATTTTCATATTATATATTTGTTATAAATAAAGTTAAACGGTAATGTTTTATTTTTATATAAAGTTATGTAAACCGTAATTTATTTCGTTGTTTAATAAATTTTTTTCGTTATTTAACGCGTCGCAACGCGTGAGTCTTTGGCTTTGTAATATAAGCTTTTGATCACGTTAATTTCTTCACAGTCTGACGCGCCGCAACGAGCGTGGGCATAATCAGAGGTGCACAAAAAAACCGGTTTGGAAATCCAAACCGGTTCGGAACCGTCCAAGAACCGGTTTTTTGTGAACCGGTTTCAAACCGGTAGGAACCGCCGGTTTACAACCGGTTTAAGACATTTTCGCAACGAACGATTTAAGACCGGTTTTTTGTGAACCGGTTTAACGGTCACAAAATCGAACTAGCCGTTGGAAAACGGCTATATAGCCGTTAGAAACAATTTTTGACCGTTTTTTCACCCATTTTAACCCCCAAACACATTATAAATAGGTAGTGGGTGTTTTGGTTAAATCACACTTCTCAAACCCGCTCTCTACACTCTCGTTTGTAAAAAAAACGCTCGAAAACGCTCAAAAAACGCTATGGTAGGTTCTTCAAGTTTTGGTGTTTCCTCTTCCGAAGTTAGCGTTGTGAAAATCATACCAACAACGAGGAACTCCGCAATTTGGTCAAACTACGATCTATGTGAGATGATAGACTACGAGAATCCACTAGTAACTCCGAGAATGACGGCGAAAATTAAACAAAAAAAACTCCAAAAAATAAAAATATATTTTTCTTTTTCTCGTATTGTAATGTTTAATTTGTAATGTTTTGTGATTTTCAAACTCGTAAAAAATGAATAAACGTTGAACTTTTTGTTTTTATTTGTTAAATATTTATTTTTTAATTTAATTTATTAAATTTTTATAAAAAAAAAAACCGGTTTAAACCGGTTCACCAACCCGAACCGGTCCAGAACCGAACTGAACCGGTTCAACAGGTTCGAGATTTTATATATGATAAACCGGTGACTAAATTACAATTTTTGTCCTTTATGTTTACCATAATTATGGATTGGGTCCTTTAAAGAATTGACTTTCACTCTGTGTCCTTTATTTGGAAACTTGCCTCGTTTCTTGTCCTTTAACCAAACGGCCATCCATTCCCCCTCGTTAAGTCACGCACGCGCAAGTCATGTGAGGGCAGTTAGGTAATTTCCTCCCTGCTTTTATTTAAACCCTTTATATTCGTTTCCCCCTTTATTAAAACCCTTTTATCTTCTTCATCCTCAGTTCGCTAAACCTAAATTAAGAGTGTGGAATCATGGCTCATCGCTACTTCATTCGTGAATCCCTCGATCAAGCAGATGTTGAAGCTTTCTACGGTAAGTTTACTTTTCTATTTTGAAGTGGTTTTAGGTTAAAGCGAGCGATATTGTTAAGCATTGCATATGTTAATTTTTTTTTTTTTGAAATGTAGTTGGTTTCCCTCATCTATTTTCTGTCAAGTTACATCATGGTGGTTACTTTACTAGATTCCCTGGACGTGCTTATGAAGGAGCAACAGAGTCTTTTGTTGATTTGATCGATATTGACAGGTTTTCTGTGTGGGAATTAGATGTTGTTTTGGCAAAATTAGGTTACGATACCAAAGGTAATAGATACTACCACTATTTAGTTCCAAATGCTGATTTAGATTTTGGTCTTAGAGCTTTAGGAAGTGATTCAGATGTTAGAGGGTTTGGGCAATATGTGTTAGAGCATAAAGTAATGAATGTTTATGTTGAACATGAAACAACCTCTGTCCACACATATTTTTGCTCACCATCCAAGGTTAGGATTGAAGAGGTTACTGATGAAGAGTTGATGTCAATTAATATGCCTAATGCAGCTGGGAAAAGATTATTATTGGGTTGGCATGAAAGTAGCAATGAGGTTGGACAAAGTAGTGTCCAACAAGAACAATTTGATATTAGGATAGATGATCCAATGTTTGATCCTTTCTTTGGTGAAGAGACAAAGCAGTCCAATATCAATCAGGGAGAACAACAGGGTGACAATGAACAACATGAGTTTGTAGGTGACAATGAACAACATCAGTTTGAAGGTGACAATGAACAACATCAGTTTGATGGTGACAATGAACAACATCAGTTTGAAGGTGATAATGAGCAAGATCAGTTTGAAGGTGATAATGAGGGAGATCAGTCAAATGATAATGAGGAAGAAGATAGTGATAGTGACTTCATAGTAGATGATGCTGAAGTTGCTGATGTTGAAGTAGATATGAGAGATTTTAGATTGCATACTGATGCAGATGTTGAGTTGAACCATCCCAATGATCAATTAGATTTTATAGCAATGGAAGATAATGTATTGGATAATGAACAGTTTGATAGTGGTGTAGATTCTGATGAGAATGGGACAAGCTCTAGGAAAAGGAAATTAAGGCAACTTAGAAAGCAAATTGACAAAGATTCCAAGTTTTATGTTGGTCAAGTATTTGGAACTAAGGAAGAAGTTAAAAAAATGATTAAAGAAGTTGCTGTTGAAACTAGAAGACAAATTAGGATTATAAAGGATGACCTTTATAGGGTAAGGGCAGTGTGCAAGGGGGATAGTGAAGATGGGGTCCACATTAAAAGCAATGTTGGGGCTGGATCTAGCAGTTGTTTAAATGATAAAGGACCAGATTTGAAAAATGTTGGTGGTAGGGGGAAAAAGACAGACCCAGATCTCCATAAATGCCCATGGGTGCTTTTACTTTCAAAAGACAAAAGTTCTGGGTCTTGGATGGTCAAAACTTTGGTAACTGAGCATAAATGCCTACAAAGTAGAACGATTTATGCCTGCATAGCATCTTTTTTAGGTCAGCAACTTATGGAGCAAATACAGGAAAATCCCAAGATCCCAGTCAAAGCAGTTCAAGATCAGTTTCAAAGGAAGTTTGAGGTTGGTGTTTCTCCAATGAAAGCATTTAGAGCAAAGAACATGGCTATGGAACAACTCCATGGAGATTTCAGTTCACAGTATGGGATTCTTAGGGATTATCTTGAAGAGTTGATGAACACAAACCCAGGTACAACAGTTAGAATAGAGGTAGAACCTGTCACAGACCCTAGATCTGAAACACGAAGATTTAAGAGAATCTATGTATGTTTGGGTTCGTTGAAAAAAGGATTCAAAGCAATTAAGAGAGATCTGCTGGGACTAGATGGGGCATTCCAAAAAGGTCCATATCCGGGTCAATTACTCACTGCAGTTGGTCTTGACCCAAACAATGGAATTTATCCTGTCTCATATGCAATTGTAGAAGCAGAAACAATGGCTTCTTGGTCATGGTTTCTAGACTGCCTTGGTGATGACTTGGACTTGAATAAAAAGTCAAACTTCACCTTTATAAGTGACAGACAAAAGGTTAGTTATTTATTTTATCCAATTTGGCATAGTTATTTATTTTATCAGCTTATGAATATTTCTGTGATTATGTTGGATTAACAGGGCCTTATCCCAGCATTGCAAAAGGTATTCCCATGTGCTGAGCACAGATATTGTCTCAGACACATTCATGAAAACATGAAGCAACATTACAAAGGAAAAATTTACAAAGATGCTATATGGAAACTTGCTACATGTACAACTATTGTTCATTTTGAGAAGGAAATGGATGCCCTCAAAAGATTAAACAAGGATGCACATCTATGGTTGTCTAAAATCCCTCCAAAGCATTAGTCAAGATCATACTTTACTGGTAACAAATGTTAAATATATTAATTTACATAATATGTCTTGCTTAATAATATTGCTCAACAATAATATGTCTATGATAACAGGAAGGGCACTCTCAGATGTCTTGCTCAATAATATGTGTGAAGTTTTGAATTCCAAGTTGTTGGATGGAAGTGACAAACCCATAATAACAATGCTGGAATACATCAGGGAGTATCTTATGAGGAGAATTGTGAATGTGCTGCAGATTATTGATAGAAGTAATGGTTTACTAACACCATATGCTACTAAGATCTTTGAGTCAATTAAGAAGGAGGCTGCAAGGTACACTGTTATGCACCCTAATGGTATACCTTCAAATATATGTGATGTTATGCACCCTAATAGTATCTCTAATGATAGGTACACTGTTAAATGGAATGGGGAAGAACACTATCAGGTATGTGGGAAGTCAGCAGATGATCAGTTTGTAGTGAACATGAGCACAGAAAGTTGTGCATGTAGGAGGTGGGAAATCACTGGGATACCATGCAAACATGCAGTAGCAGTCATTTGGAACAAGGCTGGACATGGTCAAAGTGTTGGCATACCAGAAACTTTTGTCAATCCTGTTTATGGAATGGAGAGGTGGAAAGAAGTGTACAAATACAAGATCTATCCGGTGAATGGAATGTCAATGTGGCCAAAGTCCCAAGTGCCTACAGTTATAGCAGCACCTCATTACCATAAACCAATTGGGAGGCCCAAAAAGGCAAGGAAAAGATCAAATGTGGAACTAGAAGATGTCAACAAAGGTAAGGGGTTGGCAAAAACAGGCTCAACAACAACATGTGGGAAGTGCAAGAAGAAGGGCCATAACAAGAGGACATGCACTGGCCAATAATTCATTCCTTGTAGTTTGTTGCTTTCATGTAATGGCTTTTGTTTGTTGAAAGTTTAGTCCATGGAACAATGATTTATGTCTTTTGTTTTTTTGTTAAGTTATGTATTTGGCCATGGAACAATGAATTATCATACTCTATATGTATGTTTGCTTATTTGGTCATTTGGTCCAACCTATGTATGTTTGGTTATATGAATTATCCTACTCTATGATATGTATTACTGTATAGACAGCAGGGTCAATATTTGGCATTTGGTCATTTGGTCCAACCTGCAAAGTTAGAATTTGGTATTGGTCATTTTGTCATAAAATGGATATAGGTTTTGGTCATATTGGTCATTTGGTCATAATATGGATATAGGTTTTGGTCATTTGGTCATAAAATGGATATAAACTGTATTTGGATATGTTTTGATCATAAACTGCATTTGGTCAGTTGGTAAACTCATTGTTTTAATGGCCATAAACTGCATTTGTTTGCAAATAGGTCATAAACTGCATTTGACTTTTCTAATTGCAATACATTTGACATTTGGTGTTGCAATACATTTGACTTTTGGATTTGGTCATAAAATGCATTTAACTGGTATAAACAACAATGATAAAAAATTACTAAAATTTCATAGCATTACCATTTAAACCATTCTTACAATCAAAACATTACATAGACTAACACAACCCTAGTACATTTTAATTCTAGAACAACTATCCTAGTCCATTTTCATTGCAATTAGAACTCCAAAGAACCCAATCCAGCTCATTATCAAATATTTCTTCAACTTCCTTGCTTCTGCTTGACTTTTTTTTGTCGATTCTTCAAGTTCATTCATGGACTTCAACAAACCAGGGATAATGTCCATTGACCTTTGACACATTTGAGGATCAAACCAACCGATAAAACGACATTTTGATCCCTAATTGATAACCAAAATAAAAAGATGAGAACCTGATCAATTTCAAGAAATTGCATTTGAAAATTACGAATCTTACCTTCTCAGGACACCCGTAGAAACGACGACCGGGATTTCTTGGTGTCCAAGATGTTCTTACAACCGCTTCCTTGCCACACCAACAATACATCTTCAGATCGATGGTCTGATGAAAAAGGTGAAGAAGATAAAGGGGGAAAGAATGTTTAGGGTTTTCAGTAGATGGTATGAGGATGAAGAAGATAAAAGGGTTTTAATAAAGGGGGAAACGAATATAAAGGGTTTAAATAAAAGCAGGGAGGAAATTACCTAACTGCCCTCACATGACTTGCGCGTGCGTGACTTAACGAGGGGGAATGGATGGCCGTTTGGTTAAAGGACAAGAAACGAGGCAAGTTTCCAAATAAAGGACACAGAGTGAAAGTCAATTCTTTAAAGGACCCAATCCATAATTATGGTAAACATAAAGGACAAAAATTGTAATTTAGTCTAAACCGGTTTAACCCGAACCGGTTTTAGTCAAAACCGGTTTAACAATTGCGTTGACCAAACCGGTTCGGGCCGGTTTGGAACCGGTTCGGTTCAAAAACCCGGTTTATGCACCTCTAGGCATAATACTAGTTTTATATAAACACAAATATAATTTTTTTTAATGTTAAAAATAACCTTTAATCCCAGGTTAACAGTATTAGTTACTTGTTTGTATTTATGTAAATATATGGACCATTGTATGTATTTATGTAAATATTTATGAAAAAAAAATTGGTGAGAGTTTAAGTAGATAAGAAACTTCATTTACACCTGAAGAGAATTTTAGGATAAATTATTTCTTATATATTATTGATCAAACTATTGCTTCTTTTGAGATAAAATTTGATCAATTAAAAAACTATGAGAAATTATTTGGTTTTTTGTTTCCACATAACTTGAGGAGAATTGAAGATAAAGATCTTGAATTTTTTGCTTTGTTTATTACTGTAACGTTAATCATCGTTTAAATTAGATTAGTTGATATATTATCATTTTAAAAACAACAACGATAAAGTGGTTGTTAATGTTTTGCTACAATGGAGTCCGAGACGGTTATAGAAGGTCGAGTTCAGAAGAAAAACTAACAACAGAGACATGAGAATGACAAGGAAGAAGAAAAATTAACAACAGAGACATGAGAATGACAAGGAAAACCCAACCTTATTCATGTGTATAGTATATATTTTGACTTTCAAACCTATAAAATAAAGATCACACGAAAGTGCTATTTTTGTTCATGTGGTTTGATCATTTTATTCACTTTTATCTAAAAAAAAAAAATTTGTCCATGACTTTTTAAAATCTAGACATTTTCATCCACCTGGATTTAACGTTAAAATGTAGACGGAGTTAGTTAGGTGGATGAAAATGACTAGATTTTGAAAAGTAATGAACGAAAAAACTAAAAAAAAAGTTTTTGAATGAAAGTGACTAAAATGGATAAACCATATGGACGAAAATGACACTTTACTCCAAAGAGTATTTATTTCATTATCTTAACTCATAAAGCATAAAACAAATACCTCCTAAATGTATATGTCCAATAATTTAAATACTGAAGGCATTTAGTATTATAATTATAATTATTCTTACTATTTTAAATCTATTTAGTACCATATAATTGTTTGAGAGCTTAAAATGTTGGCCAATAAAAGTTGTCGCATCTTTATGTTTATCTATGAATAAATTATTTAACACCTTACATAAGTTAATTGTATCAATTTCAGCCTTTTAAGTTTTCTATCCCTGTAAATTTCAATCGATTAAATTACTATTCGAGTCATTAACGTTTGTTCATTTTAACTTGTTAAATCTAACGGCATTAGCCATCTGAACTTAAATGGAGTCAAAAATGAAAAGTCGGTGTTCAGCCTGAGGTTTTGAAATCAACTAGTTAAAATGGACAAACGTCAAGAACTAAAATATTAATTTACTCATTTCAATCCCTTATATCTTCTAGATTCCTTCATGTCAAACTATGGCTTAAGCGTGATTTTAGTAGCATTTACACTCCATTAGCATATCACCTGTTGGGTGGTTGATTTGTTGATCTTTATTATATCAAATTATTTGTCCAAAGTTATTCAAATTGAGCTCTAACAAGTTAAGCAGAATGTGTCTTTGAGTCTGAAGCTCATACTTTAAAGATGCATAAGTTGATGGTTGTTATGAGAGAAGCATGAAGATGTAAAAAAGTGAATTACTATGCTCACATTCTGTCATGAACAATATATGGGATAACAACAATGCTTGTTATGAGAGAAGCATGAAGATGCAATAGTAATACAAACATTTAGCATCTAACAACAACACAAGTAAATGTAACAAGAGCAAAGCTTGCAAACAACCCACAACAAGCTGTTCTAAAAAGAATCCAGACACTACAAATGCCCCCTTTACAAGAAAAAAACCATCAATTTGACAGATCTACACCTTTAAGTACATTAACCTAAGATTCATTGACTTCTTCTGACAATGTTCCCAAAAACACTCTTCATACTAGTATCCCCTTGGAGCGTCTTCAATATGCAAAATTAACACATGTATTTCGTCAAAACAAGCAACCAAGCATATCCTTTAAACTGCAAACAATACAAAGATGTAGAAATTATAACCACCTTAAAATATATAACCTTAAAACATTTAATGTAACAACCTGGACTAATCTCCTGCAGCTGTGACTCTGAACCGAACCAGGTCTCCCAAAGGCGTCTCCCGCGGTTCAGGTAGTCGATCGGACCACGTGTCCCACAGCTCTGACCCATGTGAACCTTGCAATTTGACAGTATCATATAACTCATATTGTCAAACCCCTAATGCATTTCATAGTAAAATCCATAATAACGATATCATATAACTCAAATGTACTTGTGGAGTTGCAAGATGATGATGAAGAAGCACTACTTTTTTTCATTATAACATGTTAACTAAAAGGAACCTCAAAATTTTAGTCCAAGTATAAACTTGAATGGTTCATAAACTCAAAAGAAAAACCGAAAAAACCGAAACCAAACGGTTTCAAAAATCCAAAAACCAAACTGTCGGTTTTTGGTTCGGTATAGCTTGGATGAAAAAAACGTGAGTTAATATGCAATTTCTCAAAAATCAAGATAGAAATTCCATATCCTAACATCCTTAAAATATTTAATGTAAGAACCCTAAACATTAAATGTTAGGGTATGAAGGTTAATAACAAAGAGTAGTCAAACACCTCAGAGCCAAAGGATCTTGAAACAAGTACTCAATGAAGTTGAAGAAAACTCCATACCATCCCTGGTTTTGATGCTCATTCAAATCTTGAAACATGACTTCTTCTTCAACCATGACTTCTTCCCGAGCTTTAGAAGAGGCCCCTTCATCATCAGCGTATTCTTCCACCATGACTTCTGTTGGATTTTATGGACCGACCCGATGGACAACACGGCTGACCGAGCTATGACCCGTAAGAGTTACACCTTGGGCAACGAACATTAAATCCACTTAACCTGCTTAACTGGTAATTACGAACTGTTAGCGAGACGATATATTTTATATATATTCGTTAGACGCGAATTATTATTTATACTAGTTTATAAATAATAATTCATATTTATTGTTTTAATCTTTTTATTAAAACAATTAAATGGTTATAGGCTTTTGCATCTCGTTTTGGACTATGGGCCCGGAAACAATTAGTAGGGTTTATTATTATAATAATAACCTAATAAATGTTTTTAAAAGTGATCAGAAAGGAGAGCCGCCAAAAGGAACTTTTGGTCTTTTTCTTTTGATCGAGAAGGAGAAAACCTTTTTTTTCCTTTTTGCGAGCCGCAAACAAGAAACAGAATTGATTTTTCTTGCTTTGTAAATTCCGAAGCAACTAGCAAAGGGATTGCTCCTGTCTTTGCAAGTTCTGGCCAACCCTGCCGTCTCCCATTCCCTCGCGTTTCAGTTCGTGATCTAGCATCGGTTCGTTGTACCTAGGTGTCTCAACCGGTTAATCATTAACCACTAAGGTATAATTAATCTCATCAGTAGATTAATTGTTTTTTTTATGTTTGCGTGTTCATAACCAGATCCTGTTCGGTTTGTCAGTGCTGTTAAATAGGTTATGATTTTATTTTCCGCTGCGTATTTATTAATTAACTGAATTAATTAATTTGTCTGTCAAAACCCGTTTTTACAAAAGTCAAACTGATCACCACTGAATCCCAACAGTGGTATCAGAGCCTGGGTTATAACACGCAAATCGGAACCGGTCTGGTTTCACCGGTTAGATTAATCACGAACTTTAACTATCTTGAAATTTCTGATCTGATCTGTTTTTTGGGGCAATTTTTTTATTTATTAATTTGGTCGATTTTTATTTTATTTGACCAAATATATTGCCCGCATGTGATTGTGTTGAATATGTAAATCTGGCCCGACCCATGTGATTGAGTTGTTTGTGTTTATTATTCAGTTTTTGGTTTTATGGTTTTGGCCCACTTTTGATGGCTCAAAGTTGTAATAGAATAGGCTTTTTTATTTTATGTAATGTAATAAAAACCGGAAGACAAATCTAAAGACGCAACAGGAATCATGGAGTCAGTGGGAGTCATCCGAAACGACTAGATGCACGGAAGTTCATCCTTGTGGTCGTTTTAATTTTGTGGACCCCGTGACCCGTTTGGTCTTGCTAACTGGCTCTAGCAAGATCAAACAAACTTGACCCTAAAAGATTTACATATTTATTTGTTTTATGGTTGCTTTTAATTTTTTATAACTTAAATTTATTATAAACCAACCAAACACCAAACGTTTTAAAAGGAGTTTTAAAATGTCACAATCTGTCACCACAAGTTCTAATTTTACAACTTGTAGAATTTTATAAAAATAACAACTGGCTTGTTTTTATAAAATAACCGCTAAAGTTTTGCAATTTAAACTGAATTTAATTTCAAAACTTATAACTTAATAGTTTTCAACTATTAACTGGTTATTCAAGTCGCGACAAACTTAGTTTTAGTAGGTTATTTAAAATTAAGTGTCATGAGAGATGAAAGGGTTCATCAAATTTGTCATGACTTTAAATAGTAAAACTGGCTTTTACAACACACGTATGATTTAATCATTCGTTGTGTTTGACCCTATTCGGTAAACACTAAAATTGGAACACATATTTAAAACCAATGGTCTATGCCATCCTATTATAAGGAACACTTGGAGCATAAAACGAAACATCGGTGTTTGGAGCCACAGCACCGCACTGGATGCGTAGTTTATCCTTCCAAGGCGCAAGGGTTTCGTTGACGCATCCGGCCCTTCCGCAAGTACCTGTTTTAGGACGACTATTACTTTTCTCTCTTGTTACATGCCCCATTTGTCAAGAGATTAAAAGTGGGCATAGATGAGGCTAAACGTATCAATGCATAGACATGTCTTGTCTTAGCGGCTTCATACACGAGAGTTGTGCATCTTTTCACAATTGACACTAATTGTTAGTCTAGTTACCCACTTACTAATGTTGTATGCCACAGCTACCATTAGTGACTGATTTAGCTAGATTCTCACTCCTTATTCTAATTTCTGTAATTGGGTCATAAATTAATAAGGATTTTTCACTTTCTTTATACTAATTTATTTTCTTTGCCTATTTTGACAGATGTCTACTGAAAATAATAATACTAATAACTCCTTCGCTCTCAAGTCTATCCTTGAGAATGAAAAGCTGGATAACACCAATTTTCTCTCGTGGCAATGCAATCTGAGAATAGTTCTCAAGATGGCCAAGAAGCTCTATGTTCTCGATGCACCAGTCCTTGAGGCACCCGATGGTAACACGGCTGCCGCTCGTAAGACCTGGGAAAAACAAAGAGATAATGCCACTGAGGTGGCCTGCCTTATGCTAGCCTGCATGTCCCGTGAGCTCCAAAAGAGCATGGAGGACCTGGATGCCTTTGACATGATTGAGCAACTTAAGGGCATGTTCTAGAAACAAGCCCGACAAGAACGCTATAAGACCATGTCTCAGCTCATTCGCTGCACGATGCAAGAGGGCATGCCTGTTAGTGCTCATGTACTTAAGATGAAAGGGTACATCGACCAGATGAACAAACTTGGATATCCCATGAAGGATGACATGGCTACTGATTTCGTCTTAAACTCTCTCCCAAGCTCCTATGCTCAATTCGTAATGAATTTCAACATGAATGGCTTGGAGAAGACAGTGGCCGAGCTACATGGTATGCTCAAAACGGCCGAGATGAATATCCAAGGAAAGAAAAATCAAGTTCTGATGGTCAAATCTGCTGGTGTTAAAAAACGTAACCCCAATAAAAGAGGTTATAATAGCAAAGGCAATAAGAAGGTTAATGTTGCTGCCAAGCCTGCCACCAACAATAACAAGAAAGCTTCAAAAGCACCCCATCCTGAGGAGCGCCAATGCTTTGAATGCAAAAAAATGGGACACTGGAAACGTAACTGTTCTGAATATCTAGCCAAGCTGAAGCTGCAAAGGGCCAGTGGTGAGGGCACCTCTTTAGGTATTCTCATTTATGTTATTGAAATTTTTACTGTTTCTAGCAACACATGGGTATTTGATACTGGATGTGGATACCACATCATTAATGTCTTACAGGAGTCTAAAAGTTGGAGGAAGCTGAAACAAGGAGACATGGAGCTCATCGTTGGTGATGGGAAAAGAGTACCAGTTCTTGCAACTGGAACATATCATCTCTCATGTCCTTCTGGCCTTGTGGTTGTTTTGAACAATTGTTTGTTTGCACCTGGTTTAACCAGAAACATTATTTCAGTTTCTTTATTGTTTGAACAAGGATTTAAGTATGTTTTTAATGGTATTGTTATTTCTGCCTACTTAAATGATATCTTTTATTTTGAGGCAAAACCTCAAAACGGTATTTATGAGATTGACGTTCAAATTGACAATAACATATATAATCTTTCTAAACGTATCAAATCTGGCATTAATGATACTTTTCTATGGCATTGTCGACTTGGCCACATAAGCAAGACACGCATTAAAAGACTCCAATCCGAGGGAATTCTTGAACCTACCGGACATGACTCATTTGATAATTGCGAGTCTTGTTTAGCTGGCAAACTCACAAAGGACCCCTTCACCCATGTTGGTGAACGAGCCAAGGATCTGCTAGGCCTTATACACACTGATGTGTGTGGCCCTTTCAGAACCATGTCTAGAAATCATGAAAGATACTTCGTTTCATTTATTGACGATTATAATCGATATGCTTATGTCTATCTTATGAAACACAAGCATGAAACGTTTGAAAAGTTCAAAGAGTTTCAAAACAAAGTAGAGAAACAACTCAATAAATCTATTAAGACACTTCGATCAGATCGAGGTGGCGAGTATCTCAGCTTAGAATTTCTTAATCATCTGAAGGAGCACGGAATTATTTCTTTGCCCACTCCTCCTGGCACACCCCAACTTAATGGCGTGAGCGAGAGGAGAAATCGAACCCTGCTTAATATGGTTCGATCGATGATGTGTAGAACTAACTTGCCTCACTCCTTCTGGAGTTATGCTCTTATGACCGCCGTCCGCCTTGTAAATCTGGCACCGACTAAGAAGGTGGACAAAACCCCATATGAGATATGGCACGGGTCTAGACCCAATTTGTCTTACCTTAGAGTATGGGGATGTGATGCATATGTCACCAGCGATTCTGATCACAAGCTCGATCCCAGAGGCGAAAAAGTTGTTTTCGTCGGTTACTACAACAAAAGCGGATATTATTTCTATCATCCTGATGCAAACATTTTTTCCATCAAAAGGAAAGGACGCTTTCTCGAGGAAGATCTTCTAAATCAAGGAACCGAAAATAATATTATGGATCTTGAAGAAATTCTAGAAACACAAACAACCGCTGAGGAAGTCGGGGCGTCTGATCAACAAGAAGTTGTTGCTGATGAATCAGACATAAACACAAGCGTTCGCAGAAGTAGCAGGTCTCGTAAAGAACCTAATAGATACCTATGGCATCTTGAAGCTTCTAAAGTCCTGTTAGTAGCTGAGTCAAATGACGAACCTACAAACTACAAATCTGCTATCTCAGATCCTAAATCCGAGAAATGGCTTGAAGCCATGAACGCCGAGATGCAATCTATGCGTGATAATCAGGTCTGGGACTTGATTGAGCTACCCCCCGGTTCTCGGGCAATAGGGAGCAAATGGATTTTCAAAAGAAAAACCGACATGCATGGTAATGTACAAACCTATAAAGCACGACTAGTTGCAAAGGGTTTCACTCAAACTCAAGGTATTGACTATGATGAAACTTTCTCACCCGTTGCTATGATCAAATCGATCAGGATACTGCTTGCCATATCCGCGTACCATGATTACGAGATATGGCAAATGGATGTCAAAACCGCTTTTCTTAATGGACATCTCTCTGAAGATGTCTACATGGTTCAGTCTGACGGTTTTGTTGATCCAAAGTATCCTAGTAGGGTCTGCAAACTGAATAAGTCCATTTATGGACTTAAACATGCATCTCGAAGCTGGAATCTTCATTTTGATCAGAAAATCAAAGAATTTGGTTTTTTCAAGAATGAAGATGAGCCTTGTGTTTACAGAAAGGCTAGTGGGAGCACTATATCATTTCTCATCTTGTATGTGGATGATATACTGATAATTGGAAACAACATCCCTGTGCTTGACAAAGTCAAACAATGGTTAGAATCTTGTTTTGCAATGAAAGATCTTGGAGAAGCTGCTTACATTCTAGGAATCAAGATCTACAGGGATAGATCTAAGCGGCTTCTAGGGCTAAGTCAGAGTACTTACATAGACAAAATGATGACACGCTTTAGGATGGAAAACTCCAATAAAGGAGGTGTTCCGATGACTAAAGGCACTGTGTTGAACAAATCGCAATCTCCTTCCACGGACATTGAAATTAAGGAAATGGAAGCAATTCCATATGCCTTAGCGATTGGTTCTATCATGTATGCTATGTTGTGCACTAGACCTAACGTCTCGCATGCTTTAAACATGACCAGCCGTTTCCAGCAAAGTCCTGGCATTGTCTATTGGACTGCAGTCAAGAACATCCTGAGGTACTTGAGAAGGACCAAAGACATGTTCTTAATATTTGGATGAGTGAAAGAGGAGCTCACTGTACGGTGTTACACTGATGCTAGCTTTCAAACTGACCAAGATGACTCTCGCTCACAGTCAGGTTTCGTATTCACTCTTAATGGAGGAGCTGTCTCATGGAAAAGCTCCAAGCAGAGTGTAGTGGCGGATTCAACCACCGAATCTGAGTATATAGCCGCATCAGATGCTGCTAAGGAAGCTGCTTGGATGAAGAAATTCATTACTGAACTCGATGTGGTACCAAGTATTCGCCAACCAATCGAGATACTTTGTGATAACACAGGTGCTATAGCTCAAGCCAAAGAGCCCAGATCTCATCACAAAGCCAAGCACATTCAAAGGAAGTTCCACTATATACGGGAAATTGTGGAACGTGGAGACGTCGTGATAAAAAAAGTAGACACAGATCAAAACCTAGCAGACCCGTTTACTAAGCCCATGACTCAGGACAAGCATGATCTTCACATAGATGCTATTGGTCTTAGATTTGCTAGTGATATGTTTTGATTTAGTATTTTGAATGTGCGAACATTTAAACAGTTGTACTTTTGAATTCTTTTGGTTTACTGATTTAAATGCAATTCTGAATTCTTATAACTGTGTTCGATTTTAATACGTTTAATCAATGAATCTTGTATTCTTAATTATCCGTAGTCGATCAGAATCGTGGGAACAACTCTGAATTAAGACTATTCTGAACTTCGGCTCAAGGAGTTGACTCCGAACTTCACAGGCCTCATTTTGAATGACGTTAGATGTAACTCGCATCAAATCATCTTCATGGATCTTTGTCATACGATGTTTTGCTATTGGTATACTCATTAGTATCCTCTGACCTGAGATACGTACTAGAACAGTCGTTTACCAAGAACCGTTCTTTAATCACTTTCAAACGCTGTCGCGTAACTGCCAGTCATAAAGGCTTTGATTAGGAATAGTTCTGAAGTTCAGTGGGAGTTGTATGTAATCAATAAGGGATTCTGTACTCTTACATTATATGTAACATATAGGCATCGTGGCGCCCTCGTTGATTCAAACTGGTGAAGTGTAAGGCCTTACCCAAACTTATTGTGTGTTTGATTGGGCCACTTTGATTCTTAATCGAGAACAATAATTATTGAACGCCATATGAGAATGAACTAAATCCATGTCTCATTGATTCAATTGATGTTTTATACGGAAAGGATGAATGACAACTATTGCCATAAGTCTATTGTCTTGCTTTAGTTAGCTGTTACTAACACCGAGATATTTGGTTAATGACTTTAAAGCGTCATACCTTGTTAGGGACAGCCATGTGCAGCTAGAGCGCCGCTGACTGGTTGCGTTGATTTATCGTGGATCGTCCAAGTGGGAGATTGTTGGATTTTATGGACCGACCCGATGGACAACGCGGCTGACCGAGCTATGACCCGTAAGAGTTACACCTTGAGCAACGAACATTAAATCCACTTAACATGCTTAACTGGTAATTACGAACTGTTAGCGAGACGATATATTTTATATATATTCGTTAGACGCGAATTATTATTTATACTATTTTATAAATAATAATTCATATTTATTGTTTTAATCTTTTTATTAAAACAATTAAATGGGTATAGGCTTTTGCATCTCGTTTTGGATTATGGGTCCGGAAACAATTAGTAGGGTTTATTATTATAATAATAACCTAATAAATGTTTTTAAAAGTGATCAGAAAGGAGAGCCGCCAAAAGGGACTTTTGGTCTTTTTCTTTTGATCGAGAAGGAGAAAACCTTTTTTTTTCCTTTTTGCGAGCCGCAAACAAGAAACAGAATCGATTTTTCTTGCTTTGCAAATTCCGAAGCAACTAGCAAAGGGATTGCTCCTGTCTTTGCAAGTTCTGGCCAACCCCGCCGTCTCCCATTCCCTCGCGTTTCTGTTCGTGATCTTGCATCGGTTCGTTGTACCTAGGTGTCTCAACCGGTTAATCATTAACCACTAAGGTATAATTAATCTCATCAGTAGATTAATTGTTTTTTTTTGTGTTTGCGTGTTCATAACCAAATCCTGTTCGGTTTGTCAGTGCTGTTAAATATGTTATGATTTTATTTTCCGCTGCGTATTTATTAACTAACTGAATTAATTAATTTGTCTGTCAAAAACCGTGGATCAGGCGTCTCCAAGGTCTCCCGCGGTTCAGGTAGTCGATCGGACCACGTGTCGCACAGCTCTGACCCATGTGAACCTTGCAATTTGACAGTATCATATAACTCATATTGTCAAACCCCTAATGCATTTCATAGTAAAATCCATAATAACGATGTCATATAACTCAAATGTACTTGTGGAGTTGCAAGATGATGATGAAGAAGCACTACTTTTTTTCATTATAACATGTTAACTAAAAGGAACCTCAAAATTTTAGTCCAAGTATAAACTTGAATGGTTCATAAACTCAAAAGAAAAACCGAAAAAACCGAAACCAAACGGTTTCAAAAATCCAAAAACCAAACTGTCGGTTTTTGGTTCGGTATAGCTTGGATTTTGGTTCGGTATAGCTTGGATGAAAAAAACGTGAGTTAATATGCAATTTCTCAAAAATCAAGATAGAAATTCCATATCCTAACAACCTTAAAATATTTATTGTAAGAACCCTAAACATTAAATGTTAGGGTATAAAGGTTAATAACAAAGAGTAGTCAAACACCTGATCCTGTCAGAGCCAAAGGATCTTGTAACAAGTACTCAATGAAGTTGAAGAAAACTCCATACCATCCCTGGTTTTGATGCTCATTCAAATCTTGAAACATGACTTCTTCTTCAACCATGACTTTTTCCTGAGCTTTAGAAGAGGCCCCTTCATCATCAGCGTATTCTTCCACCATGACTTCTTCCCGAGCATTAGAAGAGGCCCCTTCATCATCGGCGCACTCTTCAACCAGGGACTCCATAATCATCTCTGCCAGTGATATCATGACTTCTTCCCGAGCATTAGAAAAGGTCAATGTATCATCGGCGCATTCTTCAACCATGACTTCTCCCGAGCTTTAGAAGAGGCCCCTTCATCAACCATGACTTCTTTCCGAGCATTAGAAGAGCCCCTTCATCATCGGCGCACTCTTCAACCATGACTTCGACCAAGGCGCATTCTTCTTCCCGAGCATTAGGTTTCTCCACTTCATCATCTTTCGGAGAAATCTTAAAGTGGTTGTAAACGGAAATTGAGATAAAAACCCATTAGGTTTCTCCACTTCATCTTTTAATGCATGGAGTTGTTTGGGATTTTTTTTCGAATGACAGAAATACTTATATTAACTTTACTTATATTAAGTATCATAAATATTACAAAGTTACCTATTGTATTACTTAATAACTAGTTGATAAATTATCATTTCGAAAACAACTACGATAATGCGGTTGTTAATGTATTGATACAATGAAGTTCGCTGTAGATCTTGGAGGCAATTGCTATCCGTTAGTTGCCGCCACCACCACGGTTCTAAAATCGTAGTCGCCACCATGACCTTCACCACCATTCGTTGCCTTCGCCACCTCCGACATCGATGTCATCTGTCACCACTAGCTACCATAAGAGTAAATGTAGCGGGTGGACATATTTATATATCTGTTAAGAATCAAATAATTTTCTATGATAGAACAAAATATCTTTCATTTCCCCCTCTAATAGATTCTTTTTTTAGTTCAAAGGCAATGTTGTTAGGTTCCCTTGAAAGTGTTTTGAAGCCGCTACCAACAGGTATCATCCCCCAGAACAACGTTTTCATTCAGGTCTTTCAACCAATCGATACGCCCCAGGAGAGATGCTTTTGATAAAACTCGAGCGGTTTCTCGCGAACGCGAGCCGATTTTAGTAAACTCGTTTTGATCCGAACCAAATTAATACTTACAACGACCCATTTATTACCCGAATCAAGTTTGATCGAAATCCGTTTGACCTGTTACCCAACCCCATCCGACTTGAGTTTTCAGACTTAATTAAGGCGCATAACTATTTTAAAATGTTAGTTTGTTTAATGAGAAGGGCCGAGAAAAAAAAGTCAACATAGAAGCGGGAATGACAAGGAAAAGTAGTGCGAGTTCATATCTTTACAAATGTAAGGTTAGATGGTATTTAGGTATAAAATTTTATTGTTTTAAAAATCAATAAAGAGTATTATACATTTCATTATTCCTAAACACATAAAACAAACACTCCTAATGACTAGGTGTTTATATGCTACCATAAAAGTAAATATAGAGGGTGAACCCATTTATATATATATATATATATATTTTAAAACGAATGCAAGCCAATATTAATTAAAACTTGTTTTGATTCGAACCAAATTGATACTCCAAGTCGGATTAAAATCTGTTTGACCTATTACCCAATCCCATCCGACCCAATCGGTTTTCAGACTTAATTATGATGTTTAACTATTTTAAAAACGTTAGTTTGTTTTACGAGAAGGATCGAGAAAAAAAAGGCCAGCATAGAAATGGGAATAACAAGAAAAGTCTTACTATTTTCATGGGTATATAAATGGGTTCACCTGGTATAGTTACTTTTATGGTAGATGAAAAAGAAGTTAGATTATTCAAAGAAAACATATTATAATAAGTTTTAAGCTACAGTTTCGAAGCATGTCTTGGTCAAGGCTATGGTCAGCTCCAAACTACAGTTTCATATCACGTGGCTGGTCAGATTTTAACAAGGAGGGGAGTGGTTCTTTTGTCATATGGATGTCGAACGAATTGGGTTTTTGGCTTAATCGGTTAAGCTTGGTCAACAAAAGTCAAAGGTTTAGGTTTAAAGTTTCATATCATGTGACAGGTCAGATCTTCACAATGAGGGGAGTGGTTCTTTTGTCACTATGGATGTCGCACGAATCGGTTTTTTTGGCTGAACCGGTTCAAGTTTGGTCAACAAAAGTCAAAGGTTCAGGTTTGGAACCGATCTAGAATTAGGTTTCATCGGTTTGAAACCAGGTTTTAACCTGTTCTAGTCGGGTTTGGCTGGGTCCTTTTTGGATAGCAAAACCAAGTCTTTTAAAATTTTTAATAGAAGTATTAAAAATTACATCAAAATAGAAGGCAAACGGGCAACAAACTGTACCGCAAGCCCTTTTTGAATAACAAAACCAACGCTTTTAAAAATTACATTAATAGATCTTAATGTCATAACATAACTATGCATAACCCGTTATACACAACTAAAAAGCTCCACAGCTGTAGGCGAAAAAAAAAATACAAGCACTTTGGTTTTCAGTGAATGTTTTAAAGGTTTTAAATATTCAAACACTTCTTATTTTTCTATAATTATATCGAGTACTAAAGTCATAGTAAGAAAATACGGTTTCCACCAAAAGATATTGTCTTCATAGGTCCACACACTTGTGGATTATTTCAAGGGGTTTAGAGCTTCTCCATGCTTTGTCACGAGGAAAAGCATTTCTTGAGTGTTTCTTAAATATACAGCCTTCACAAACTTTATTTATTTTATCTATGTTTGTCTTATCGCCTTTTGTTATAACCGTTATTTCACCATTTCTTTGAACTTCTAAACTTTTATTATCTCGGGTTCGTACCTCCCTTTTGTATGATTCATCGAGGGTGGTAAATAATACTGATTTATAATTACTTAATTCATGTGGGTAAAAGTTTATGGGTCACTTGTGTAATTAGTTAAAGTCTAGTTTGGATCAAATATATAAAGTATGTAACTAGGAGGGTCTTTTGTGTCAAATCCCTGAAACAAATCAAAGGGACGTATCTGTTAAACTGAAGCGTTGCAACGATTGGATTTAGAGCTATATATATCCATCACAACCAGTTTGTAATCGCCATAATATTTCATACAATTAAATCAAAGCAAGTTGAAGCAATTCAAGTTTGTTATTGTCAATTGTTAATCTGGGACAACAGATAGGTATTTATTTCATGTCATGTGGTTGCTCCAACCACTCTCTATGTACCATAAATCTTTAATGGGTGTTACTTGTATACTAAACATGATGAACATGGTTTCTCCTCCATCATCATTTTCTTTGTCTACAAAACTATTATACATACAATACATTATTTGGGCTTAAATCTTAAAAGTGGTTGGGCAATTATTTATTTAATTATTGGGTCATTTAAAATTAAAATAAAAAACCTTAGAAACAAGTCATCACATTGTGTCGAGGAAATAGGAACTAGGGCAATCAATGTGCGTGAGGCGTAGGCAATCTAAATTAGGGCAATCAATGTGCGTGAGGCGTAGGCAATCGAATGACAAACATGCGGTCGGGCAAATAAAGAGGGTCGGGAGTCGGGACATCAATGATCGAACAAATGATTATAGACAACCAGGAATGGATTCAAGACTTCAAATTTACTCTCGTTTCTCAAAATACTCTCACTAACTCACTATCCTCACATTCTTACTTCCATTTTGGTATCATACTTAACAGCTGATCCTTGATTCTTGTACAATCAAAGCGACGAAGTCTCAAACAATCAATTAAACAGAGTTAAACAGTCGGTAAGTCGGTATCAATTTTCAAACATTGAACATTCAAAAGCAAGGAGTCAAGGTACAATCATACCTTCACTTTGATTTCGCCTTTTGGGTATCAGTTATCAAACATTGATGGTCTAATTTATTTAAAAAACTAAAAATTTTAAGACATATTATGTAACATAAGTAAATATCAAAGTTCCACACACACAATTTTGGATACTTTATTGCTAAAAATACCTTGGCTATAAATAACCTACAACTGACTGCTAACGTAAACAAATGGAAACCTCAAAATTAGGAACAAACTCAGACTCAATCAAAATGACCTAATCATCCAGATGACCCAGCTATATTCGGACAACTCAACAACTGGACTCAAAGACTCTTGTTGGATTCCTAATTGGGTTAAGCCCATTATTCTTGAAACATGACCCAACAAACCTTCCCTTAAACTGAGATATATCACACATTTAGTTTAACTTCCAAATCAGTTACTCCAAGTCTATCTCTGAATTTCACAAAAGAATCAAGCTTTTCTGGTTTTGTCATCACATCAACAACTTGATCTTCTATAGGACAATATACTAGCTTCACCTGTTCTTGGTTAGCCAACTCCCTTAGGTAGTGAAATCTGATGTCGATGTGCTTTGTTCTTTGATGCATAACCGGATTCTTGGATAGTTTAATTGTTGAGTTATTATCACAAAATACCTCAACTTTATCACCAGGATTTCCATATAAATCTTCCAACAAACCTTTCAACCAAACTCCATAACATGCACATGAAGTGGCTGCCACATACTCGGCCTCAGTCGATGACAGCGTAACAAGCTCTTGCTTTCTTGAACTCCAGCAGATTGCAGTGTTGCTAAGCATACACACATAGTCGGATGTACATCGCTTGTCTTCTAACACCTACAATTTCACAACAACCTTTGTTTCGTATAATAAGCCATAATTGAGTGTTCCCTTTATGTTCCGAAGTATACGCTTGACAGTCTGCATATGTTCTTCCTTTGGTTTTGACATGAATCTAGAAATTAGACTCACACTATAAGCTAAATCTGGTCTGGTTACTGTGAGGTACATTAGGCTACCAACTATTTGCTTATAGACAGTTGCATCTATCTCCTTCCCTACTCCAGCCTTGGTGAGTATCTTGCCGGGAACAATTGGATTCTTCACTGAATTTCCTTCCCACATCCCAAATCTTTCAAGAATTCCTTTTGCGTATTTCTTTTGGCAGATGCTTATTCCATCTTTGCTTTGTTGCACCTCTATTCCCAAAAAAATCCCATTTTTTTCCCAAATTCGTCATCTCAAATTCCCTTTGCATTGATTTTTTAAAAGCTTCACAGAATAGTGGATCATTTCCGGTGTAAATTAAGTTATCGACATTTAAACTTACAATAATTACCTTGTTCCATACCCTCTTTATGAATAAAGTGCAGTCTTATCCACTCTTCTTGAATCCTTCCCTTTTAAAATAACTTTCAATACGTTTGAACCAAGCTCTAAGGGCTTGTTTCCAACCATAAAGTGCCTTCCTTAAATAATAGACTTTCTTCTCTTCTCCTTTCTTGATACATCCTTGTGATTGTTCTACATACACCGTTTCATTCAGTTCACCGTGCAAGAATGCACTTTTGACATCAACCTGGTCATAACCCATTTACTTTGTTCAACAATTGCTAACAGTGTTCTAATTGTATCCCATCTTGCTACAGGGGCGGATACCTCCTCATAATCCACACCCTGCCTTTGAGCGTAACTTTTGACTACTAATTGCGCCTTATATTTATCTATTTCCCCTTTCTCGTTCAACTTTGTTTTAAAAATCCATTTTACTCCGATGGGTCTTGCTCCTTCTGGTAGATTAAGCAACTCCCATGTATGATTAGCTTCAATGGATTGAAGCTCGCTCTCCATTGTCTTTACCTATTTGGTTTTTTTTCTAGCTTCTTCTGTCACACCGCGCCTCAGGCACCCCCTGGACGTATGTGAGCACGATTGATACCTACTTTGATTTCAGAGTTTTTATAAAATAACGTAAGACTTTTTACAAGGATCGTTTCATCATAAATCTCAATCTCGAGGGTTGCTTTTGTATATATCAAGACCCATTGGAAAACAAAAGCCTTGTATTTATAAAATTGAGAATTAAATACCCATTTCATTTTGATTAAAAACATTGTTTGAAACCAAATACAACACTTGTTTCCAGACAAGTTCAAAAGCCACTAGGTAACGGTACTGTCCAAGGTTGATCAGTTCCTTAGCTCCATTCCTATTTATCTTTCAGGATTTCCTGTGCAAATGGCTTGAGAATCCAATGCACCTCATCCTGTCATTTCATATAATCTTAGGCCAGACCAACTCTGTCCTAATCATTCATTTCCCATCACATTTTTATTTATTACCTGATAACATTGTGAAAATGAAACATTAGAGCGAACACTAATGAATACAATTATCTTGACAGTAAAACCATTTTGACGCAAACAGTTATTAAATTCATAATCAAAATATATATGTTCAATCAACACATCCAGCAGGCCCTCATGTCCTGACTGTATGCACCATTGTATACACGGGTAGTATGTCTTATAACAACGGCCAGGGCTTCGCCTCCGAAATTGTTATAAGGGAAGTACCAGCCATGATCCAGGACTTTTACCCGTGACCTGTGTATCCCTTGCAAGTTTTACGTATACCTATGACCTGAATGCTTTGTTTGTAGAAGAAAGTTATGCATTATTCATTTAACACTTATATGGTGTCACACCCCCACCGATGGCAGAATTTACGCGAGGGGTGATGAATTGAAATCATCACAATGATTAAAAGAAATACTATTAAATTAACCGAATAATTGCGTTACATTGTTTTAAAAAAACACAACCAAATAAAATAGATAAACAAATAGTCTTTATTAAACTTTATAATAACTAAATCTTCTAGAGCCAAGTCTCGAAGTCCTAGCGTGATTGTAACAGCAACCTAGTTATTAGTACCTGAAAAATATGCTAAAATATGTCAGCTATAAAGCCGGTGAGAACATAGGTTTAAGTAATTACATAGTATAGATAATGAAGATTTTTTTACAATTCATAAACAAGATTCAATAACAAGTAAACAAACTTTTATACATCGATTCAACCAAACCTAATGACAAGATTGGGTTCCCATAGAATTGATATAGCATGAATAACAAGTTTTGCAGTTTCTGTATATCTAGTCTCAAGTTGATATCGTATCTCGTCAACTCAAGAACTAGATCGGCATGTCAGGCCCATAGATCTATGACTTACTCCCGTTGGCTTATCCCAAGTTAATGGTTGTAGAGTGTGTATAAAACTGTTTAAGTTTACAAGTATAGAAAACTGTTATTGAAATTGCAAAAGTAGTATTTGAGTTTGATATAGTTTGAACAACCTTTGATATACGAGCATGTTTTTCACCCCAAAGATAAAAAGTAAAAGGGGCTATGTATCTTACCTTGAAGTAGGTGGGTAGAATCTTGTCCTGGTAGTAACTTGGTTACGAGAACGCCTTAAGGATTAAACCCTAAGTAAGTTATAGTGCAAATTAGTTTTAGAATTTAAGTTTAGAATAGATAAAGGTTAATATTGTAAATAGAGGAAAGTGGTTGTCGTATACTAGAGTGGTTATCGTCCCATAGTAGTACCTCCAACAGAAGCGTTCCCAGGAAAGAGTTGGTTGGATCAAGACCCCGTCTTTCCTAGCCAGAACTTTCTGCTTGTCAGATAACTACATACCGGTTGGATGGTTACTCTATTGATAAACTAGACCAAGTTTAGGGTTTATTTGGTAACTTTAGAAAGTGTAGGGGCTAAAGTGTAAATATGATTTTAGTTGGGATTAAAATGAATAAGTTGAATATTATAGGATTATAATTGAAAAAGTAGAGAGTTTGAATACAAACATGATTCAAGAATGGACAGAGAGTAAAAATAAATCAAAGCTTAGATTTTTATATAAAAAAAGTTTGAATGCGTTTAAAAGACTTATGAGTATCATAAATTTCTGTATTTTTATAACTTATAACATGTTAAAATCACTTATTTTATAATAAAATTCGTATCTTTTATAAAAATTATGAATATCATGAAAGTTTGCAAAAAGGGGGATTTTGACAGCTTTGCGCACCGATCTTGCGCGGGCTGTTTGAGGGACTTTAACTATGAACCAGAAGACGTGCGAGTAGGCGTTTCGACCGTGAGACCTTAAACTTGATTTTCAAAAAAAGAAACGCTTGAAAAGTTCTGTTTTGAGGGATTTATGGCCCCGATAAGATAGGGTGACGAATCTGTCAAAATTTCAGCATTATAGTTTTTATGTTTTTTTGTGAAAACCGTTGATGCATGATTTTAGTTTATATCTTGTTTGGATCTGTGATTTTAACATATAAGTGCTAGGGATCACAGAGCTAAGCTTGATTTTTATAAGATAATCATGAAGAACCACAAAAGAGTATAAAAATTCATAAATGGAAAAACAGGAACAAAGAGTTTATAACTTACTTAAAAGCTTGGATAACTTGGAGAGGGTATGAGAGCAACGAATTTGACAGCTCCTAGCCTTAGGATTTTGTGAATTGGTGTAGGGAAACAAGAGGAGAATGACCTTTATTTATAGTGAGAGATGAGAGTTGAACTAGGAGCTAAAGGTGAAAGATTTGAATTAAGTTTGCAAGTTGATAGAACTTGTTAGTTGGGCTTATGATTTTCGAAAATTCTAGGGTAGGATAAGGATTGTATTTGATCAATATTAGGGCTAGATTATGAGGCTAAAAGGATAACTAGCAAATAGGATTAATTAGTTAGAGATAATTACTAGGATTTTATAAAAGAATAGATTATATTTTTATAAAAATATCGATGGGGTTTTACATGGATAAGATTAATGAGTTGAAATTTGGTAGGGGATTAGGATTAGTTCAAGGTAATTAATTAGATAATAAAAAAAATGTGGAGATAATCATAGATTTAATTTAGGATTTGGTTTAAATATGATTAAATACATAATGTATGTATTCACGAAAATTTTAATATTCAATATAGATTATGATTGTTTTAACATAAACCTATTAGTAGTTAAGTATTTAATTTAATATTTTTTTAAGTATTAGACTTTATAAAATGTTACACAATAAACATTGTAGTTATAAATGTAAAATTTCTAAATTTGAATTTAGGTTTATAAAGATAAAGACTTTCTATAGAATTTATTTTTGATTATGGTTTAAGTCATCCAAGTTACTACATTAGGCAAGATATAGGATAATATAGCATTGAATCACATAGAATCACCATAGTAAATGACAATATATAGAATCACAATGTATTGAAATTGAATTATGCTAACGTTTTCATAGATCGAAATAGTTTCAGGAATGCATAAGGAATCAATAGTATCATTAAAAGGTTACATAAATAGCATGGAAAAATCAAGGATGTTACATATGGCCATTTTCGTAAACGTAAAGGTTTGAAAAAGGTTTTAAAAGAGAAAAAGTATTCACCTTAACAAAGAAGTAGTATAAAAACTTTAGAATGAGCCTCTAGCAAAGTTCTAGCTTCCTATATCCGCTTCTGTGCGCGTTCCTGACTTCTACGAGCGTTTTCTCTTACCGCGGGACTCCTATGCGAGCGTGGATCAAACCGGGATGGTCGGGAATGAACTAGAAGGTGTTTAGGATGAGTTTTTGAAGTGAAGAATGGCTTTGAGTTGTGAGATTCGGCTAAAATCGTTTAGCTATTTATAGGCTGAAAATCCAACACATAGCAGACCGTTACACCTGCTTCAACCCTAAATGTCAATCGCTATTTGGAGTGTTCCTTAATTTGCGGCTAGCGGACCGTTACCAAAGGCTGTAGCGGTCCGCCATCGAGCTACGTGGCAGATATAGAGAATTGCGGCTGGCGGACCATTACCACCTCACGTGGCGGTCCGCCACGTGTACACGCGTAAGAATTGTTGCTCATTAGTCACAGGACACGTGTCACATGCGGGTTGATTCCTTAATGAGCAAGTAGTGGACCGTTAACGTGTATGGTGGCGGTCCGCCACCGGCGCGCTTCAGAGTGGAGGACCATCTTAGCAGACCTTTACCAAACGTTCACCCATAGCGAACCGTTAGGGTTGACCTCAGCGGTCTGCTAAGTTCCAAAAATCACTATTTTTCATTTTAAACCCTGAAATTTTGTAATTTAAATACAAAAAGTCCTTGAGGTTCAAACCTTGGCATTTCTCGGACATTTTTATGGTAGGTGTTACATCTTCATAGGTGACTGTATCATCTAATGTGCTGAATAAGGCATAATCAACTTCATCTTCAGAGTGCCCTTCACCTATATGATAATCTCTCATCCAACCAGGGTTTTTGTTTGTTCTTCTTGACCTGTCCATGCTTGTTGTTGGTGTGTTATTGTTTGCTGAGGGGTAGAGGTCTCTCCTTCTATGGATTCACAAGAATTGTCATTGTTATAGTAACAATTGGTTTAGAAGTGATAGGAGTTACCTCTTGTTCTTGTTATGGGTTCTCGGCTTCTTGTTCCACATTCTCATGTCTAATATCTTGGTCAGATTCTGCTCTATCGTATTCCTCCTCAACTATGATTAGTTCAGTGTCACCTATTTCATGCCTTTTCCACGTCCAATTCCCTTCTTCTTCAAAGATCACATCATGGCTAATTATGAACTTTTGTTGAATAGGATCATAAAGTCGATAGGCCTTTGACTCAGTACTTACATCCAAGAATATACACTTATGACTCCTATCATCCAGCTTGATTCTCAGTTGTTTCGGTACATGAACTATGCACCCAAATACTTTAAAATAATAAATATTAGGTTTTGTACCTGACCATACCTCTTCTGGCACCTTGTCTTCTAAGGCTGTTATGACACATTTGCTTATTACATAGCTTGCCCAATTTGCAGTTCTGGCCACAACCATTTTGGCAATGCTTTTTCAGCCAAAAAACACCTAACCATGTTCATTATCGTGAGATTTCATCGCTCTACCACCCCCGTTGTGTTGTGGAGTAAAAGCATGGGTAAGTTGTCTTTTGATTCCATAGTCTTCACAGAATTCATTAAATGCTTTTGAAGTGAACTCACCGCCCCAGTCACTTCTCAGGCCTTTAATCTTGTCCCCTATTTCAATTTCAACCATGGCCTTGAACTTTTTGAATGAATCAAAACTGTCTCCTTTATTTGACAAGAAATAAATCGAGCTTTTCCGTGAGTAATCGTCAATGAAAATGAGGGCGTACCTTTTACCACTAGGCGAAGCAGGGGACAGGGGTAATAGGACCACACAAGTCAGTGTGAATAAGTTGCAACCTTTTTTTGCTATCCAGTCACTTCTTTTTGTCATAATTTCTCTTTGTTGCTTACTAACATTACTTACTTCATAGATCTTTGTTTGCTCAGCCACTAGGGGTAGACCTTTTACTAAGTTTCAAAACTGAATCATCCTTATTGACTTATGATTGAGATGCCCTAATCTTCTGTGCCATATCTGCGTATTGGTTTCTCCATCTACCTTGAAACAATTACTTAAGAGAGGCTTCATTATTCCACTAACAAGAAACATTAATGTGGGAGGTGATAATCAAGCCTCTGCATGGATGTTTATCCTATAAATCCCATCTTTAATGGTGATGGCCAACCCCCTCTATTGCAATTGACTAACACTTATAAGATTTGAGGTAAGGTCAGGGACAAAGTAGACATTTGTTACTACCTGTGTTATGCCTCCCACCTCAAACCTTATATCTCCAAGTCCTTTCACAACCAATCGAAGGTCATTTCCCAGCTTCACAGTGTGCTTAAAGCTCTCATCTAAGTTAATGAACCAAGCTTTTGTACCTGTCATGTGATTAGAATAGGCTAAATCAATAAACCAAATACCTTTTTCTTTCGACCTTGTCTACTTCAACATGTGCCATAAGGAGTAGGTCGTCTCCTTCATCAAATTCAATGTAGTTTATTGCTCGTTCTCCACGTGGACACTCGTATTGAAAGTGTTTGTTCTGATGACATTTATAGCATTCCACTAATGATTTATCAAAGTCTCCTCTCGCTCGTCCTTGCCCCCTCCTGAATGAGGTTCGACCGCGGCCCCTACCATATCCGGTGCTTGTGTAGGTTTCCATCTTTAAGACCTGGTCGTCATTGGTTTGACGCTTCAATTTCTGCTCATGGACAAGAAGGGAGCTCTGCATTTCATCGACTGAAAGCTCGCCAATATCCTTAGATTCCTCAGTTGTGCAAACAACAAAATTGAAGCTGTGAGCCATCAAACGAAGGATATTCTCAACAATTTTAACATCCAGCATGTTTTCTCCACAATTCCTCATATCGTTGGAAATGATCATCACCGAATGAAGTAATCTGCTACCTTTTCGTCTTCTCTAAAATCTCGAAATCACATCGGAGTCTCTGAAGCTTCACACGTTTGACTCTAGTATTCTCATGATACTTGAGCTTCATGGCGTCCTAGATTTGCTTAACCGTTTCCTTTTGAGTGACTGTATTCATAACCTGATTATCAATCGATTGAAACAAATAATTTCTTGCCTTCAAGTCTTTGAGCTTCATGGTCTCGAGTGAAGCCTTCTGCGTTGATCTCCTTCCCTAGGTTCCCGATACCCGTTTTAAATCACGACCCAATACTCCTTGGATCGAAGCAAATTCTCCATAACTAGGCCCCTAGTAATCAAAGTCCTTATTGAATCGAGGAACACATGGAGTCTGGTAGTTTTCTTGTTCTTCAGCCATCGCTTGCCCGTTCCCTCTCTTGTTGAACTCCTAGAACCTGGCTCTGATGCCACTTGTAAGATTCGAGTAGATATCAAGTTCCACACACACATACTTTATTGCTGAAAATACCATGGCTATAAATAGCCTGTAATTGACTGCTAACGTAAACAAACGGAAACCTCAAAATTAGGAACAAACTCAAAGTCAATAAAAATGACCTAATCATCTAGATGACCCAGCTATATCTGGACGACTTAACAACTGGACCCACAAATGGACTCAAAGACTTTTGCTGGAATCCTAATTGTGTTAAGCCCATTATTCTTGAAACATGACCCAACATATTATACATTTAGAATGTGACACACTTATTAATATACTAAATTATATTAAAAAGTTTAATTCTTTTCAGAATACATATATTGCTTATGGAGTTATCTTAATTATTCTTGTAACGGTTGCCTTCTCACAAAAAAGTTTTTTCAAATTAAAGTTATTTAAAATCTACAATGTCAAAAGAAAAATTAAATGGGTTAGCTATTTTGTCAATTGAATAAGTTTTGTTTGAAAAAGTTGATTATAAAACTTTTATTATAAAGTTTGCATTTAAAAAAGGTAGAAAAATATACAATTTTTAACACATACAAAAATATATATAGCATAAAAAAAAATTCTAACTCTTGCAACCATAAACTTATTAGGTTATTGTTGCTGGCCCAAACCCGAATAATGACTTCTAATAATGACAAAAGGGCTCGAAGATTTTAATTCGCTTTGGCACTAAAACAATTGAGTCGGCTCTTAATATACATACATGTAGGATTGAAATTACCAAAATTGTCTCCCACTCACAAATTTAAGTTGGACGGCACAACACTAGTGATTATAAAATTATGTGTGAATGTCCAAGAAAGGGAACAAATTTGACATGAACCACTACAATTAAAACAAATTTTAGAACTTTTAATGACGGATTAATCAATAACCAGTTAACTACACTCGATAATCTCAATCAACATGTACGTTAATATACATACATATATATACCCATACACTTACACATGATCTCCATGTAACTTAATCAACAAAATTCATAACAATGGTACCATCCATCTCTCCATCTTCCTTTGAAGACTCACACCAATGGGTTATTCGAATCAGTAAAACCTTCGAAACCCATCTTCTAGTCGACACCGATCTTCCCATCTGCATTTTCCAAGTACCTGAAACTTTAATAAACGAAAACCGCGACTCTTACGTTCCCAAAAGCATCGGTTTAGGACCGATACACCATTTCCACACCGAGCTCTATAGCAACCTAGAACAACTAAAACTTACCACTTCAAAAACAGTACTAACACCCTACAAAATCGCCTCCCATTTCACTAAAACCGTTGTCGAGAATCTCAAACAACTCGTCCCAGAAGTCCGATGCTGCTACGACTCGTATTTTGACGTTGATGATGACACCTTAGCATGGGTGTTCGCGTTAGATGGCGTGTTCTTGATCGACATGTTATCAAAACTATCAGAAGGAGATTCATTGGAGTCTTTTGAAGATATAGTGATGGTTGAAAACCAAATTCCCCTAATCGTGTTGATCGAAATTCGGACTGGTCTCGAGGAACACATATCCGGTCATTGCAACAACACTTTTCTTGCTAATCTTCTTGTTAGAATCTGTGAAACTCGATCCCCTTTAAAGTTCAGCAAGCGAGTGTCGAGACTCGATCCTGACATAAACAACCGGTTTCATTTGCTCGATTGCATCTATCACTTGATCGTGAACCACAATGTAGCTGTGAAAAACCAGTTTGTTCGAACTAACTTTTTGGATGATGTTGATCTAGAGGATGTCGAAAACGCGGTCCAGATGGCAAGTGAGATGTGCCCAGGAGCAAATGCATTTTTGCAGCCACTTATGATCGTTTTGAAACTTCCATGGGACAAGATTATAAGTTTGATAAAGAGATGTTAGGGGAAAACCCTGCGGTGCTCGAAATCGATATCCCTTCGGCTTCTGAGCTTTCAAGAATCGGAAAGATCGAATTTTGCATGACGCCTGGAGGGATTCGCGACGTTGAATTTGACGATGAAACGCATACGTTTTACCTCCCGATTCTTTGTTTAAAACACGACTCGGAAGTCGTGTTAAGGAATTTGGTGGTGTACGAAGGGTTGATGTTCAAGAAAGATACGTTTACTAACCTTGATTTCACGCAATATGTGGATCTACACTACAACAATATCACTCTATCCCGACGATTTTTTTTGAAGCTATACCGACGACATGTCGTCGGTATAGATGTCGTCGGTATTGCTTCGTCCCAATAGGTCAAAGATGTCGTCGGTATAGGTGTCGTCGGTATAGGTAGACCTATGCCGACGACATGTCGTCGGCATAGGGTTTAATTAAATAATTCAAAAAGAAATTCTATACCGACGACAAATCGTCGGGATAGACCCAACCTATACCGACGACATGTCGTCGGTATAGACTATTTCCAATTATTTTTAATTAAATTTGAAAAATACCTATACCGACGACATGTCGTCGGTATAGGATTTTCTGTATTTTTTTAATTTTTCAAAATTTTCCAGAAATATTTAATTTCTAATTACCAAAACCTGCAAATCAGATAATTCAAACCATTCAAAAATTGAATTCCGAAACATATTGTTCGATACAGAAACCTGTTCGACACACAAATCAAATATTTAAACATTAAGTTGTCCGACACACAAATATAAAAAATGTTCAAAAATTCAATAATAACACCGACAACCAAGGCAAAGGCGCAGCAACTTCAAGCTAATTATCGTCGCTGCTAGTTCTGCGTTCCCACATTCGACGCATTTCATCCATTTATGCTTTCTAGGCAAGAATCTTTCTGTGTCCAACAAAAGCTATCTTATTCGTTATAGCGCACGAAGGTGTGTCAACGTTACACGTAGGGCATGCTTTATAGCCTTGACCACTCCATCCAGACAAGCTACTACGAGCAGGATAATCGTTGATAGTCCATAACAGTGCAGCATGCATCCTAAATACAGTTTTGGTTGATGCATCTCTCACCTGAACTCCTTCAGCCCACAAAATTTTCAACTCATCAACCAACGGCCTTAAGAATACATCAATGTCCTTACTAGGTGCTTTAGGCCCGGGAATTAGCAAGGTTAACATGAAAGAAGACTCTTTCATACATAACCACGGTGGTGTATTATATGTTGTTAACACTACCGGCCACATACTGTAAGTCTGACTCATGTTACCGAACGGATTAAAACCATCGGCAGCCAAACCTAAGCGCACATTCCTTGGTTCTTTAGCAAAATCCGGATATCTCTCATCAAATTCTTGCCATTCCTTCCCATCAACCGGATGTCGCATCATACCATCCGTTGAGCGTCTAGTATTATGCCAGATCATATCTTTTGCCGTTAATCTTGAACTATACCTTCTTCGAAGCCGTGAAGTTAAAGGAAAGTAGCGCAACACTTTCTGTGGTACTTTCTTCCCCTTTGTGTTTTTGTCAACCCATCTGCTCTCATTACAAACCGGACAGTTTTGCATTGATTCATTCTCCTTCCAAAACAGTGCACAATCATTAATGCAAGCATGGATAGACTGATATCCTAACCCAATCTTACTCAGTTTCTTCTTAGCTTCATAATGTGACGCTGGAACGTGATTTTCCTTTGGCAATGCAATTTGTAGAAGCTCTAACAGTTGGTCAAACGAACTATTCGTCCATTTGTTGATAACTTTGATATGCATCAATTTGGCTATGAAGTTTAGGGAAGACATTTGACTACAACCGGGGTATAACTCCTTATTTAGCTCCTCAAACAACGCATCAAACTCCGGGTCTAAACCAGTTCCATCTTCATCTATATAATCCCCGTTTGTATTTTTCTCTGCCATCACATCATCTATGGCATCAAACATCTCATTATTTGTTGTAATTATTGGAGGAGTTGGTGTTGTTCTTGGGGCAAAAAATGATGCTATCTCTACCGCACGAGGATGCTGTTCACCATGATAAATCCAATTCTTATATGATTGTAGAAACCCACGGTCATGTATGTGGCCATATATCGTCTTCAAATCCTGTCGACACGCATTACAACAACGTCTACACGGGCAAAACGCTCTACCTCGACCGTCGACATGGTTCTTGGCCGTCTCTATAAAGTTGTTAAGACCGCTTAAGAATGCCGGAGAATTTCGATTTCCCAGTGTAACCCAACTTTTATCAATTGCCATATCTAGTGTCATAAGCATACACATATACGTGCATGTAATAAATGATATAAATGAATGTATATGATTTGATCGGTACTCTAAGGCGGTGGATCCTGACCCACTTTTTGAATATTGTATCTCATATGTATACATTTTATCGAGTTGACTATTTAAGAAAAATCAGCAGCATTTCCCCTTAACTCCCTAAGTATGCAAATAAACCGCAAACTCGAAGGAGTAAGGAGAAATAGCTACCAATTTTATCTTAAATGTCAACCCGTTAAAATGTATACATATCCTAAATGAGATAGAATATTCAAAAAGCAGTCCCAAAGGGGACAATCCAAAATTTATCCCTATTAGATAAATTTTGGACGGGTATATTCTAAAGGGTTATCCTAAATAAACATACTAGTGTACACAATATGAGACATGACATACATAAACAAAGACGTACATAAATGACATTAGGGGTGTAAGCCTTTTTCTTATTTATTTTATAAAATTATAAAATATATATTTTTTTAATATATAAGTAATAGTATTTATAAAATTATGATAAACGAGCCGTTTACACTCTAAATGAAATAAAAAATTAACTACACAAAGGCATAAAAGTCGGAATACGTACCTTAAATAAATTCAATGAAACACAAATATGATGTTATTCACACCTCGTCAACCGCAATGAGTTCCGAACTTGCAACAAAATTAAATAAAGTTACATATACATACAAACATATATACATACATCCACAAATCATACAATTAAATAAACATACATACAAATACATACAAACATACATACACATATACATATATATTATATACAAACATACATAAATAAATGCCCAAATTCTTAAATTACATACATAAACACAATTCCATACATAAAAATACATACAAACACACATACACATATATACATACATATTATATACATACATAAATAAATGCCTAAATTCTCAAATTACATACATAAACACAATTTCATACATAAAAATACATACAAACACACATACACATATATACATACATATTATATACAAACATACATAAATGCCCAAATTCCTAAATTACATACACAAACACAATTCCATACATAAACATAATCAAAATTCATACAAACACACATACACAAATATATACCTACATATTATATACAAACATACATATATAAATGCCTAAATTCCCAAATTACATACACAAACACAATTCCATACATAAAAATAATACATATACATACAAACACACATACACATATAAATGCCCAAATTACATACACAATTCCATACATAAACATACATACAAACATATATACAAACATACATATATAAATGCCCAAATTCCCAAATTACATACACAATTCGATAAATAAACATACATACACATACACAGACAATTGTCAAACAATTAGCTTTAAATAGCTTGAAATCCTCAAACAATTGTCAAATAATAAATGCCCAAATTTCCCAAATTTTCATCTAAACCTAATTTAATCCCAAATTTTCATCTAAACAATATACATACAAACATACATCCAAATTCCCAAATTTCATCTAAACCTAATTTCATAATAAAATTTCATAAATATTTATAAAATCACACATCTAAATCATATATACATACATACAAAATAAACACAACAATATACATACAAACATAATCTAAACATAATTTATAAAAAAATTACTAACCAAGTTTGCAAATATCTTCGAATAGCTTGAAATCCTCAAACAATTGTCAAAGCTTCAAACACCTAACAACAAACAAAGAAATTAACCAAAAAACCCAAAAATTTTGATTTTATGGTCAAAATTGAAACATATAAGTTAACTAACCTTAAAAACCGAGAGATTAGTGAAGATTGCTCCACAAAACACACCAAAAACGGGAAATCGCCAAAGAGAGAAGATGAGATAGTTTTGGGGTTTTTTTTCGTGAAAATGGGAAGCAGAAAGCTGCTGTCTGTGTTTAATCGCGCTTAGCCCTATACCGACGACATGTCGTCGGTATAGGCTAAAAAGTCGGCGCAATAGGTGCCTTATACCGATGACATGTCGTCGGTATAGGCTTCGTAGGGTTTTGACTGGTCAATAAAGTAAAAAAGCCTATACCGACGACATGTCGTCGGTATAGGTCATTTTAGAATTTTTTTTATTTTTATTTAAAAATTTTTTTGACCGACGAAATGTTTAATATATTAAAAATTCAAAATAACCCTATACCGACGAAATGTCGTCGGTATAGGGTTTTTCCCAATAATTCATTGGGCGCCATTTTTCCCTCCATGTGGCTCAACCCTGTACCGACGACATGTCGTCGGTATAGGGTGTACCTGACAAAATTTTGGTTTTGACCTATACCGACGACATGTCGTCGGTACAGGTTGACCTATGCCGACGACAAATGTCGTCGGTATAGGCGACGTCGGCACAGGGTCATTTCCTTGTAGTGCTAATGTGTGGGATTATTGATAGCGCGAAGGATGTGCGAGTTCTTCGCGAAAAACATATAATAGAAGGCGATTTGGAAGACGAAGAGATCGTTAAAATCTTTAACGGGATTAGTAAATCGAGCTTGAAAACCGAAGAGATGTCGGGGTTGCAAAAGACGGTTGGGAGAGTTAATAAGTATTATGGTAACGTGCCAAGGGTTAAAGTGTATTATTTCATAAAGAAATACTTTCTTGCGTGGTGGAAAGCTATCGCTATCGTGTTTACTCTTTTGAATCTAATGTTGTTGGTCGTTCGAGGAGCGTGTCAAGTGTACGAATGTAACAATAGTTTAGGTATTGGTTTTGTTCGGTTGCTTTTTCGTGTTGGGACGGAAAAAGACGTATTATTTGAATTTGAAAGAATATAAAAGATGGTAACGTGTGTTTAATATTTATAATAAAGTCCTATGCAATAATTAGGTGTTGATTATTGTGGAAAATTTTAATTAAGGTTTCTCTGTATTATTAACCGGTACATGAAATACAATATTTATAATAAAGTCCTATACAATACTATAATATAACCTTAGATTTTCTATCTAACACACCCTTGGTGTCTGAGTGGAGGGTGCCTATATTCTTAGACCGGATCTGAAGTCATGGAATAGCTGCGATGGTAAACTTTTGATGAAGATATCTCTGTAAACTGGTGAGCTGAGAGAACATGTAACTTTTGGAAAATTTAGTGAAAATTTGGCTTTTCACACTTTGGATACACATAATTATATGTAATTGTGATTAGTATAATTATTATTTTTTGGGTTTGTGTTCTATGATTTGAGAGCTTTACAACGAAACAAACCGTGTCCAAAACGAAGCTAAGATGAATGAGATATCGACGCTCGAAGTTGAGTGGTTGGAATGAAAATGTGAAACTTGGATGAGTCTAATAGAAATTTGTGGCATCTTTTGGTTTAATGCTAACAGTCTTTGTTATAAAGAAATATGGTTATTTTATATTTTGACTCATAAAACCATGAGATAAATTAAAAGGAAATTTTGTTTTGTCTAATAAACCATGTCATGAACCAAATGAGAGTTACGATTTTGATTTATAAAGTTGACATAAAATATCATGAATTGTGATTCAAATAAATATTAAAAGTGAGGAAAAACTAGAGAACTACTTCTATGGAATTTAATTAGAGAGGAACACTTTCTAAGTTGTTTTTCATTCACTACCATCTTCATCCTTTCCATGTTTCATCACAACACACATACTTTACCCGGTAAAACATTGGGCGCGTGGACATCCCAGACGGTATATATACTGTTCCGGTTGTTGTACCATGTTGAACACGAATCCTCAACCAAAACCGAAAATGTTTAGTTTGTTCTTTGTTGTAACTAAAGACAAAGTTGAAAACTCAAGGTGTTGAAAACTCAAGGTGTTGAAAACTCAAGTCAAATATACTTTAAGAAAGCGGTTGTTAGAGTACCCGTTGAAGCCACCAGTTCGATTCATTTATTTATATAAATTTGTATTTTATATTTATTTTCTTTCGGGTTTGTAAACGACATTGTACTAAGTTGATTTCGCACGTATGATGAGAGTATTGTCATTATATTTTATTATTATTTTAATAAAAGTGATGCACTATTATTACAATCTTAAAACAGACTTTCGTGAAATTGTTATATACAATTTTATAACCTTTTATTAAGGAATTTTGGGTTCACGAAAGGTTAAAATAAAAAAAGTATTTTAGGTAAAATCGGGCTAATATTTTTTTGGGAAATAACGTGCGTAGTACAACGTGGTTTGAAATTTTATAAAGATTGGTGTACAATCTTAAATTTTAATACTATGTTACAAAACGAATGGTTTGGTTCAACCGTTTGGTTTTAAAATGTTTTGTAAACGTTTATTTTCTAACATTCATGTTAGACGAGGTTTATTGGTATAAACCATACGTTTTTTTGGAAAACGTTAAATTTTTAACATTCATGTTACACCGGGTTTATTGGTATAGACCATACGATTTTTGTAATCGTTTATTTTCTAACGGGCGTGTTAGAATCGGTTTATTTTATAAACCATGTGTAAAAATGATTTTTATAATCATTTATTTTCTAATTGGCGAGTTAGAATCGGTTTATTTTATAAACCACGAGTAGAAACGATTTTTGTAATCGTTTATTTTCTAACGTGCGAGTTAGAATCGGTTTATTTTATAAACCACGTGTATAAACGATTTTTGTAATCATTTATTTTCTAACGCACGTGTTAGAATCGGTTTATTTTATACACCACGTGTAAAAACGATTTTTTTGTAATCGTTTATTTTCTAACGGGCGAGTTAGAATCGGTTTATTTTATAAACCACGTGTAAAAATGATTTTTGTAATTATTTATTTTCCTAACGGGCGTGTTAGAATCAGTTAATTGTTACAAACCATACGTTGAAAAATATTTCTTGTAAATGTTTAGTTGCGATTAGAAACGGTTTGTTGTTATAAACCACAAGTTAAAAAAAACGTTGGTAAACGCTTATTTTCTAACAAGGATGATTAGAAAGGGTTTTGTTACAAACCATAAAAGCTTTAAAACATTTGCTAGATGTTTAGTTCTCTGATGTGCGTATTAGAAACGGTTTATAAAAACGAAAAATTGTAAAAACGTTATAGACACGTTTTTAATTTTCTAACGAAAACATGTTAGATAATGTTTTATTGTATAAAACTATTTTGGTGTTTATGGGTCTTGATTTTTATAATCAAACATAAAAATAAAAATAGTTACTTTAAAACCATTCTATAATGTTTTGCAAAACTAATAAATGTTTTGAAAGAATAACACATATGGTTTGCATATAAATTGGTTTACTACTCATGCGAGAAGTAATATGTCTTGAACCAAATAATAATAGGCCCATTGAGACTATTTGATGGAAAAACAACTCGGTGTTGTTGTGAAGAGAATTAGTTGTTCAAATATAACTACTTGTGAGCAGGTTATTATATAAATAACGTTATTGTTTTGTTTGGTCATTTAGTGAGCATTCAAATTTAGAGTTTCAAGATGAAACAAGTAACTTGGTTTGTGTGTATAAAGTTCTATTGAGGGGGTACCTCAAGATATATATGCCACGAAATGATATCATTGCGATTATTTCGATCGGATTATGAAAGTGTTGAAGATAATAACACTTTTGAGACTTGATGTCTAGATATCATTTATATATCCGTTTAAATTATTATCAATAAAAAGTGTTTTACATTTTATTGATTTTATTTCAAATGTTGTATTATTGTTTTGTGTTCGATATCTTCGGATAACACATGCAACTTTAGCAAAGAAATAAATCAATAATATTTGGGACGTATGCAAAATATTTATTTTTATGAAAAATAATGTTAAACCTTTTAGTTGGATATGGTTTAAACGGACAATGCAAGAAGATATTTGCACACCTACAACTTGAGAGTTGTTACCTTTACTAATGAGATAATTCACAAATGACTTATCATATATGAAATGTATTAAGATAAAATACATAAATATGAGATATGTAACATACTTGATGTGAAGTAATCATGAAAATTCACACGTGTAGATTCTAACATATGAAAGAAATATATGTTAATATAAATCTTTAATGAATCAGGCGAGATTCATTACGAAAGATAATTTATTGTTGGAAATGAAGGACATGTAGATGGTCTACCACCTTCAAGTTGTTGGAGCTATGTCGAGGTTTTAACCTTCAACTTGGGAAATTATCATAAATATACATAGCTTCAAGGAAATCACTTAAAGACAAACTTTTTGAATATCATGTTGTTAGTGTCAATCTAATTGACTTTATCTCAACATAAAAATGATTGTATATTTGTACTATTCATGCCTTTTTGGTGATGAATGTGTTCACCAAAGTTACTCGGCTTAAAACTTATGGTTAAGCGTTTAACCTCTTGAAGTTGTAACATCTTATTTATGAATTAAGATTGTAAAATTCTCATTATCTTTATAGTAGATTATTACATACAAATCATGAAATATTATACTCTATACTTATTACGCCAAACTAATAGGTCATTGTTTTACAACCAAACACAAGCACACACATGTATATGGTTTGTTTCTATGTTATTTTGTTAAATAACTTAGGACAACCATAAACTTCACAAAACGAATACACAATCATCAACAAGCAAGCCAAAAGTGTAAAAACAACGGTCAATACTTTCCGCGAAGCACGCATTCGTTTCTTCATAAACTTCCATGTCTTAATCGCCAAGATTGTGTTGTAATACTCGTTAAGTTGCTTGACAGTCTCATTACCCCTTGCGTGCTCGCTCGACTTGTTCATCCCATTAAACAAATCTACAATCTCGGTGTTAGTCATGTTACCTTTAACTATCCCCTTGCTTTTGAGCAACTTAATGTCTTCCTCTGTGTCTATAATCCCACTCATCAAATCAACATATTGTGCGAGTTCCATTGTTGAACTTGATGTCGCGATTTCATAGGCAACCAAGTTTCTCAACACGACTTCTGAGTAGATTTCAAGAGTGATGACAGGAAGGTATAGAATGGCTTCAGTCGCTACGAATTTAGTGTCCCTAATCCCTCCGTTTGAAGGGTTAAAGTTGATGTGCGCGTATTTGCTTAAAGATGAAACCGAAGGGATATCAATCTCCATGACACGCGGATGATCATCATCATCGTCATCATCTTCTTTGTCTAATTTTTTGCCTATATTTAACCCTAATAGACCACATATCTTCTCCCATGGTATGCTTACTATTACACTTATCATCTTCCCAAATCTTTTAAACTTACTCAATTTTTCCCCAATTTCCTTAATATCTTCCATGTTTCTGATAACATGTTCTTTTCTTGTTATCTCATGCATATCATTAGCTTGTTTCTCATGACATGATTCATGGTGAGAACCTTGTTTAGGCGACTCATTATTGACAATTAAACGATACATAAGATCAAGCAAATGCAAATACTTTGTGGATCTAATGTAAGAATTTAAATCGGGAGTTAACTTAAGGGGAGAATGTACCTCACAGAATCCTGTCATCATGGAGAGTAACTCAAAATCGCCATCAATGATCTTTTGTATTTCATTCAAGATCACTAAGGGGATTTGGTTTTCTAGTACCATCATGTCTCTATAGAGCGTTTCATACTTCATCAACTTTTTAGGTATGAATTGTTCCATTTCACCATAATGCTTAAAGAGATCAAGTAAAAACAAGCCATCAATCGCGAAGATCCATGCTAGCACGTCTCCATTAAGGTCTAGATACTTGTGGTAACATGCGCGAATCATAGGTTCAACCCTTTTGAGTTTATCGATCACCAACTGCTCGAACGCGTTAACTTGGTTAGGGTCCAAGAATGCTTTAACAACAGCCACTTTGTACCTCTCCATTTGGTAGAGATGAGTCTCGAAGTGGTGATAAGGGCCAAGAGCGATTGCTTGAGGCACATAAGCCTCGGGATTGAACTGACTTATGGATTTTGGGACATTGAACACGCAAACGGCAACATGGCTAACATCGATGCCGACCTCTTCGTTGAAGTTCTTGCTGATTTGATCAACCCATCGTTTTTTGCTAACATTGACATTCAAAATCGAATGAAGTTCGATTTCTTTCATTTCTGTTCTTGGAGTATGATTTTCATTAGAGATACATAACTGGCACAACATGATAACTTCTATTTATAGCCGGTGCCGAAACTTAAACAATTAAATTGGGTGTCGAAAATATTACATATAAAAAAACTAAATTTTTTTCATCAAACATAGACCATAAATCCCAAAAATGATGCGATTGATTTATTGAACATATATGAGTTTTTGATCTGGATTAGGAGATGCTCAAAAACTATAACTAATATGAATAAACATAGTAGGCCGAAATCAATACTTTTACCCGGCCCTTCTGTTCCTCCCATGTTTATAGCAATAGTAAATTTGATGCATGAATTTATTAAATATTAATATTAAGAAAGTAAAAGAGATATTAAAACAACGATGTATTTTTAAGGTAATCATCACTAATCTGGTTCTTCAAGTTTACGCTGTACTAACTAGTTGTTAATTTTACTTTTTAGCGATTGTTAATTAAACATTAGTTGTTTAAACATACCTTTGGATAATTTGTTCTTTAGTTTGAGAATACTTGAGAGCTAAGTTTTCTTTCTGCCTGATAACATTATAAATAAACTCGTCTTTTGAAAAGGAAGAATAGAATCCTATTAAATGTTGGAATAATTAAAAAAGTAACCGTTGGTAATGAGGGTAGAGGGGGCACCCATGGCTTGAAGCCTTTTAAAGCCCCACACCCTCCAATAAGAGTGTGACACCTTATTTGAAGCCCCTTGAAGCCACGTTGGTGGCGGCACCCAAGCCCCACGTTGAACGGTAATATTACCGTTAATCCTTCTCCAAAGGTGCGTCGTTCCAGCACCGTAAAATGAAGCCGCACATCGGCGAAGTGGTAGTGATGGCGGTGGCGTAGAGGGAGCCCCTCAAGCCGCACGTCGGCGTAGAGGGTGCCCCTTCCGCCCTGAAGAACCAAGAATCACGTATGGTGTGAAATATGGTGAAATAATTTATATTCTTTACTTTCCTAATCATTAGCATCACTTTTGGTTTTATCATTAATTTTAGTTATGTTCTTTACTTTCATGATTAGCTTTAAAACCACGTGTTACACGTTTAAACCTTAAGATTATATTGATTAATATCCGAATATGTCTTTTTATATAACATTTGATGATGTATTGGTAATTTTTTTCATATTATCAAACATTAAGACTATATTGATAAGAGTAATGAAAACATCAAATAAAATACATGAAAATAAATTTCATAAATATTGTTCTTCGCGGACACGAGATTAAATTACATGTTAAATAAAAATTAGAATGATAACTTACAAATTTGAAAATATTTCTTTGTATACAACATTTGAAGTGGTATTAGAAACTTTTCCATTTTTATCAAAGATTAATAGCTTGAGTCCATCTCTACTTTTAACTCTTGATAATGCAAACCAACACTTTAAAGTGATTGTCCTTAACTTTTATTTATGATCATTTCAAAACATACAACAATTGGAATTGTCTTCTTTGAAATTTAAATGAAATTCTTTTTTCAGAAGGTGTTAACCCAATTATAGGGATGAAAGTGCAATGACCAATGTTGCTTTCAGATATAATCTCTCATTCTATAATACGATTACCCAGTGATTTGACATGAAATCTTGTTCCATTACATAAACTGTTTTTCTGATCAATATTTCTTAATAGTATAACTGGAATTCCGACCTTTAGAACTAATTTATGATTCAGCAAATGTGATAAATTAAGTCCATTTAGAAAATCAAGAGAGTATAAACTTTCATCAAAATGCTCACCTTGACAGATACTATACGCACTTAGATATTCCTTTGAATCTCTTGGAAACAATGACATCAAGCGATCATTAATTTCCTATACGACTTTATTTTTTGGTGCAAGTATCGCTCGTTCTTGAAAATATTCCGGATTAGATGCATGTTCAAGAATAGAAGGACACAAAAAATCAATTAGATCTGAAGCAAGGTCACATGAATCAGTCATGAGAAGATCATCAGGTATATCTATAAATTCCTCTCCATCATTCAAACAACCAATTTTTCCTTCTCCTAATTCCAAAAGCCAATCTACAAAGTTCTTTGTTTCATCCATATGAGACGGTTCTCATCCTAGACTTAACATTAGGTTTTTAGTTAATCTTAGGACCTTTCATTTTGCCCAAATATAGGAAGAACTTAGAGAGGCATTTACAATGTCTTGTCTGCTTTCGTTTGGAACGACAAGTAAAATTTGTGTGAAATCTCCTGCAAAAACAATTATCTTACCTCCAAATGGCAGTTCAGAGATGTTAGGATTATCAGTACTTAAAATGTCTTTCAAAGTTCTGTCCAAAGCTTGAAATCCATGTTTATGAATCATTGGTGTTTCATCCCATATAATCAATTTTGTTTTCTTTAGTAAATGGGCGACGTTACTATTTTGCTTATATGACAAAGAGAGTCTTCAATAAGATTTAAAGGAATTGGAAATATAGAATGTGATGTTCTACCTCCGGATAACAACAGAGATGCAATGTCACTTGAAACAATATTCAAAAAAATTTCACATTTTGATCTTATGGCCGCAGATAGCATCTTCCATAGAAACGTTTTACGTGTCCCGCCGTAACCGTAAACAAAAAACCCACTTCCTGTGTTTTCTTTAACCACGTTCATTATATCGTCAAAAACAAAACGATGCTCGTCTGTTAATGAAACAAATAGAATATCAAACTCATTTTGTAGATCAACTCGGTTATACGCAAGCTCCTCATTAATGAAACGATTGTTTGAAGAAGATACAGACTCAACATCAGGGTAAGGCATTGTAAGAAAGTTAGACTGGAGTTATTACAAACTAAAATTTTCTTAATTTCAAACAAAGTTAGGTTCATAATTTGATCTTCATAAAATGATAAATCTATAAAATGTGAAACCATATTTAAACTAACATTATGATATGTATAAAATTTAGATTAAAATTTAAAAACATTAAGAATAATAATTTTTAATAGCAATGATCATGAATACTATTTATACGCGGAGACTTCAAAATATTTTGTTACTTGTAAAGAATATCGTCTGAAAAACATTTCCTTATATTTTTCCAAACAAAATCCGGTCTAGACAGACCATTAGATGTTAACATAGTCAAAAATAAATTATGTAAGAAAGAACCAGATCTTGAATGACTTGCTTCTTCAATTGCTTCGATGTATTCACACTTCATCATCTAATAGTACAAGAGAATAACATGCGTCTCTAAAGGTAGTTAATATACATCCATTTACCGTGAAAATTTCTTCAAATGACCTTGGACCTTTAATTTTGTTTAAAAAAATACTTAAAAAATACGCTTCACCAAGAGAAGGAGAGACATAATGAATTCTACTAATATAAACACCTTTTTTCCGTGGTTCCCAACATCGTTTATTAGCTTTCCACACAAAATGACGGGGGAATTCAACATAAGTTATTTTTCGTGTTTCTTCATATCTTTCGTTACACTTCATCCAAGATAAGAAAATTGAAGACGCCACAGAAGGTTTGTTCAGTACATTGTCAATATCATCGTTTGTACCATATGCAACTTGTTGCTGATCAGGAAGATGGAAAGGAAGCCTCATAACATAAGGAGTCCTGTAATGGACATCATATGCTAATATGCGCCATGTTTCTTCACATGTAGCAAGATATCTACAGTCATAGTATTATTTTATTTCATCAATTGCATGATCTTGGTCATGTTCATTGTTACTTTGAACAATAGAAACTGTAGCCATATCAGGACCTTCGTTGATATATTTAAACAAATACCTTATGGAAGAAACCTGGTTGCACCACTCAACATTAATATGATCCTGATATCTTTTCAAGAGAACTTTGTTGTAGGGAACTACACTTCCTTTATCTAACTTCACACCTGACTTTTCAACATAGAATCCAGAATCTTGTCTTTTATATAGAGGATAACCATTTGATTCAATAGAAGTTTGAACACGAAATTTCTTCAGAATTTTTTTTAGACACTTTCTATCAGTCATACATGGGCAGTTCATTATACGAGCACCACACAGACCATGGATCATCAATTCATTGACAAGAGAATACAATTCAATATCTTCTTATTTGTCTGGGATCTCAATAGAAATAAAAGGATCAATATGTTCAATGACAGGAAGCTTATGATCGGCATTCATAAATAAACATATATGAGCATGAGTCGGTCCACGTTTTTGAATATTAGTAGATATAATAATAAGCTTAAAATGTACGAAACATATAATTTTATTATTTTATGATTAACACTATTAAAAAAATATATAAAAAGTTAAATGTCAAATGTCAAAATTATAATAGGATGTTTTAACGTACCAACTTGGACCCTACCAAAGATTGCATTCTCCTTTAAGACTTTAATCAATGAATCAAGCTTGATTTTAATCTACATAAGATATGAGGTCTGGCTTCAAGATTAATAGTGGTTTCTCTATGAAATCTCTTAACTTTAGGCCATTTTAAGAGATCCTAGTGAGAGAAAGTCTTGGGTTCGTGCCAAGATCGCTACCAAAGCTTTCCCCAACGTTCACGAAAGGATTCTCCAAGAAATCACGCCGATCAGAGGTTAGTATCGACCAAGATATGTGTTTTTAAGCTTTTATGGGTTTTGTATGAATTTTGGTAAAAGATGACATTTTTTCGTATGAAAAGAAAACCCAACCTTAGATCTAGCTTCACGATTGAAAATGGAACGTTTTGGACATAAAAAGTAGCGAGCTTGATTGGTTTGAGTGTTGGCCGCCGTCTCTATGCAGAAACCCTAAGTTTCTACCGGAGAAGATGACCAAGCGATACTATCCGAGAAGCGAAACTGTTCCTGAGGCGAAATTGGCTAGTGTTGCTAGTACAGAGAAAGCGAAACTAAATTAGTTTCGATGTGATTATGAGAGAGACACTAATCATAGTTTCGTTGAAAGTTAGAAAATGAAAAAAACCATTGTTTCGCTTAGAATAATGGATAGAAACTAACATTAGTTTCGCTCAGAACAGAATGACGTTTAGAACTAATATAGTTAGACTATCAATCCAGATTGTTGAACGACACCGGTGATCAGTTGATAACACGTTTACACTAACTTATCATAGGAGTCAAGAATCCTTATTTTTACTGTTTTAGGGTGGTGTACATACTTAAGTAACGTACGTTTATAATAAATGTATTTTATTACTTAAACGTGAATGTTAAGAAAGAAAAGAGTTTACTTAATTAACGTTTTGTAAACAGTATATGATTAGTGAACGGGTTTATCTAATTATATGTTTTATAACCGAATGAACGAAAGTAAGTGAACGTGTTTATTAAAGTATATGTTTTATAAACGAAAGAGAAAGAAAAGAGATAAGTTTGTTACTTTGCCCATATGTGCGAGTATGGTTACACCGAAGCAAGTCTTGAGTTAGTAGTGTAGTCTTAGTGACTGGTGCTACTCGAAGCCTATGGCAGTGTAATTGCATGAGTTATATGTCTGCCATATGAATAACTGTCACACCCCGCCAAGGCAGAAACGCGAGGCGTAACATCCATTGGTTTCCAAAACATATGATTACCGCAAACACATACATGTAGTTGGATACATAAACGAGTTTAAAATATTTACATCACAAAATATCAACTTGAGTTTACAAAAGTTTAAGATTTCGCAATTATGACTCAAGACCATGAGTTATACGAGAGAAATCCTCCAAAAGCAGTATCCACATGCATGCATTTAACCTACATTGCTAACCTGAAGACCACGTTCAATTTCCTGAAAACATACTTAAAAAGTGTCAACACGAGGTTGGTGAGTTCACAGGTTTTGATCAAATGTTCTTGTAGTTCCAACGTTCACAAACGTTTAAATGTAATAGTTTTCCGATCAAACAGTTTATAAATATATAACCAATGCATTTGAACATTTCCTTACCAATTGACCCTATTTGTAAGCTTGCAAGGAATACAAATAATAATATGTAATAAACGAGACCGTAACCAAACCCTGACAAATGAATGCCCCTCTCTCGTTAAACCACGAGAATAAGACAATATGCGGTCATTTGGCCATTTGGACCCCTGGTTAGCGCGACTAACCATGACCGGGGACGTCACCCCCAATAGTACTATCCATAGAATCCCAGGCTAAGACCATAGCTAATGGTTACAAAAGTGTTAATCCGGGGACTTAAGCGCTAAACTGTTCCCTCTATGTATACATACAGTTTGATCATTGTTCATTTATTTATATATGAAATTAATTACAAGTATGTTTCCACCCCAAAACATTTCAAAAACTTAGAAAAAGGGGATAGTGAAACTCACCTCGAGAACGATGAATGCTAGCAAATTTAGGAAGCCCGGGTGTGATATCCGACCTACTCGTGTCCTAAAACGTGTAAGGACACCTTAAGGTCTATTGAAATATTTCTAAAATACGAGTTGGTTTATGCATAGTGTTCACCCAACTAGTTAGACTCGTTTGAACCGCGTGATACATCCGCTTGACTCGACGACCCATTGGTGTTATATTCCTGATTTCTTGAAATATATATTTACATATATAAAATACATAAATATAAGTGGCATATAATATCAGTTTTGTCTCGAATAAATTCGTGTCGGGTTTATAATTACATTAATATTTCTACCCGCATATAACTCCGTTTTGACCGATAATATATATATACTAATATTTTTTTTTTAGAGCATACTTCGTAATTATGACCCGTATTATGTAGAGCTATATATTTTCACATATTTATTCCCGAAAATGTTATATAAGTTTGTTTTGGACATATTTATAAAAATAAAATATATCATTGATGTCAATATATTTGAAATTTTCTCAAATACATATAATGTTTGTTTAAAACATACAATTAGATGATCCATAATTTCAATTAACAATATTGATAGCCAACTTATATATTCAACATACCATCTAGTATATGTACGTTTCAAGATTTATGTATTTTCTTTTAGATCTAAACTTTTATTCTTGTAAACATTAGTATATATTTAGGTTTAGATATCTAAATTTACATAAAAGTTCACAAATCTATACCTACAAATACAGATCTGGATCTATAGGTTTAACACATAACCCATTTTATAAACTATTGATTATGTATTCGTATGGATAAGTCAAGTTCTTCATTAGGTTGTTTAAGACACTTTTATAAGTTTCAATCCACGTTAAATGTTTGGGTGAAGGTTTTAAGCATAACAACTTGTAAAACTTTTCATAACGAGGAAATATGATTAGAAGTTCAAACACTCACTTTTGTACAAGGATGATTTTAGGAGGGGATTAGTTGTAGGTTTCTTGAACTTGAATCCTCCGCTTGAACTTCCTGGAACCTTGATTGTAGTTGCAAGACTTGAGAGAGAGTAGAGTGTGTTATGCGTTTGTTTGTTATTTGAAGGTTTGAATAGATATTTGTAGAAAGTTATGGTCAAAGTTGGTAGAAAATGGATGGGTTTGGGTATGATGATCGATGGAATGGGGATGGTGTGATAATTGTGAAAGTTAATGGCATATGATAGATGTGGGATGGTGGTTACTTTATGGCAGTAGACATGGCAAGTAAAAGAGTTGTCATACATGGTTTTATTACTAAATTTTGAGGATATAAATGTGTGTAGGGTGGGGCCCTTCTTATAATCATAGTTCAAGAAAAAGAAAACACATGGATAGCATGGTATGTTAATTTAAAATTTGTACATGTAAAATGGGGCTCCATGTTCTCGTATGCTAAACAAATAATAATTTATGAATGTCATGAGATTTTGTTCACTTGGACAAGGAATTTAGATATGTGTATGGCCCCTCAATTCAGCCGTACAGAAGAAAAACAATAGTATGGTTTTAGAGATTTGATATTTTAAACGGGTATTAAGGTGGTAGTGAGTACAAGTCAGACACGATCAATTTACACTTTTTATTAAAACCGAGTTTAATAAAATTATACTGTCTATATTTTTGTGTTGTTTGGCTAGTCTCAATAGTTTACTAGTTAACCCGACATAGTTATTACTATAACCATATTATACATGTATCCACATAAAATAAATTATATCCATGTAACAAACATTTATATGTCAACTTTTAAGAGTTTAGTCACCAATATTTATTTCTTTATATTAAAGTGTGTCTCTCGACTTTACTAGAATAAAATTCTTATTAATCAGTAATGACCGTACCGTGCGGGTTATAATTGTTTATTTCTTAGTAATTCTTAAAAAATACTAAACATGATATAAGTTCCTTTGCTAGATTACTTGACAATACTTAGTCAAAATAAAATCTCAGGAAATAATAAGTATGAACGTGCAATTATGTAATATGGATATTGACCTCAGGACCGGTTAAATGCTTGTCGCCAACCTCCGCCCAACATAGCGGTGAACGACATTTTCGACTGTACAAAGCCTCAAACGGAGCGGCTTTGATGCTGGTGTGGTAACTGTTATTGTATGAAAACTCAGCTAGCGGCAAATGAGTATCCCAATTTCCTCCTAAATCAATTGCACATGCACGTAGCATATCCTCTAAAGTTTGAATGTTCCTTTCACTTTGACCCATCTGTTTGCGGGTGATATGTCGTGCTCATGTTAAGACGTGTGCCCGTGGCTTCTTGTAATGATTTCCAGATTCTAGACACGAATCTGCTGTCTCTATCAGAGATAATAGAAATTGGCACTCCATGTCTAGACACAATTTCCTTGATATAAAGCCTTGCAAGTTTCTCGGTTCTATCCGTCTCTTTGATGGGCAGAAAATGAGCTGATTTTGCCAAACGATCGACGATTACCCATATAGTATCATACCCACTCATCGTCTTAGGTAACTTTGTAATGAAATCCATGGAAATCTGTTCCCATTTCCATTGGGGTATCTCGGGTTGCTGTAGTAATCCAGACGGTTTCTGGTGTTCTGCCTTTACCTTCGAACATGTCAGACACTTGCCAACATAGATAGCAATATATCCTTTCATGTTCGGCCACCAGTACAGTTCTTTCAGATCCTTATACATTTTATCCGAACCTGGGTGAATGGAGTACCTGGACTTGTGGGCTTCGTCCATAACCAACTCCCGTAAGTTACCAAAACATGGCACCCAAATCCTATTCGCAAAGTATAAAGTATCATCTGATTTTGGCTCTAATTGTCTGATCATTCCTCGTAAAGCTTCATTCTGAATGTTTTCTTCTTTGATTGCCTCTTGTTGTGCCATCCGGATTTGAGTCGTGAGACTCGTATGAATTGTCAATCCTATGGCACGAACACGAAGAGTTTTAACCCGTTCCTTACGACTCAAGGCATCTGATACGACGTTTGCCTTACCAGGGTGATACTTGATATCACAGTCGTAATCATTCAATAGCTCTATCCAACGACGTTGCCTCATATTGAGTTCTTTCTGATTAAAGATGTTCTGGAGACTCTTGTGGTCCGTAAAGATAGTACATTTTGTACCGTATAAGTAATGTCTCCAGATTTTGAGTGCAAACACGACAGCACCCAATTCCAGATCGTGAGTCGTATAGTTTTTCTCATGGACTTTCAGCTGTTTGGATGCATACGCTATGACCTTTTCTCTCTGCATCAACACACATCCCACACCTTGGTGTGATGCGTCGCAGTACACAATGAAATTGTCAGTTCCTTCTGGAAGGGATAGGATTGGTGCACTACAAAGCTTCTGCTTCAGCAATTGAAAAGCTGATTCTTATTTACCAGTCCAATCAAACTTTTTGTCCTTCTGAGTTAACGTGGTCAAAGGCAAGGCTATCTTTGAAAAATTCTCGATGAATCGCCTGTAATAGCCTGCCAAACCCAGAAATTAACGCACCTCAGTCGGAGTTCTTGGTGCTTCCCAATTTTTGATAGCTTCAATCTTGGACGGGTCTACGTGAATACCCTTCTTATTGATGACATGTCCAAGAAAATGAACCTTTCGAATCCAAAACTCACACTTAGAGAATTTGGCATAAAGCTTCTCATTCCTGAGTAGTTCCAAGATTAATTTCAAATGATGTTCATGTTCCTCCTTGGTTCGTGAATATATTAATATGTCATCGATAAACACAATCACGAATTTATCCAAGTATGGCTTGCACACGCGGTTCATGAGATCCATGAAAACGGACGGTGCATTAGTCAAGCCAAATGGCATAACTAGGAACTCGTAGTGACCATAACGAGTCCTAAAAGCCGTTTTTGGTATATCTTCTTCCTTAATTTTTAGTTGATGATACCCTGATCATAGATCAATCTTAGAGTAGAAACTGGAACCTTGAAGTTGATCGAATAAATCGTCTATTCGAGGAAGAGGATACCGGTTTTTGATTGTCAGTTTGTTCAATTCCCGGTAATCGATGCACATCCTAAAGGTTCCATCTTTTTTCTTTACAAACAGGACCGGAGCTCCCCAGGGTGAGAAACTCGGTCTTATGAAACCTTTGTCAAGTAACTCTTGTAGTTGGCTCGACAGTTCCTGCATCTCGGAAGGGGCTAGACGATACGGCGATCGTGCAACTGGTGCGGCTCCTGGTACTAGGTCGATCCGGAACTCGACTTGTCTTGATGGTGGTAATCCTGGTAAGTCCTCGGGAAATACCTCAGAGTAATCCCTAACGATTGGTATGTCTTCGAGTCGACATTCCTCGGGTTTCTTCTCGACGATGTGAGCCAGGAATGCGCAATAACCCTTGCGTAGATACTTATGAGCTTTCATGCAGCTTATCGTCTTTAACAGTGTTCCACCTTTTTCTCCTTGAATAGAAAGAATTTCTCCGCTTGGTAGTGGGATACGTACAATATTTTCTAAACACACAATCTCGACATGATTTTTCGACAACCAATCCATGCCAATAACAATGTCAAAACTTCCTCGATCAACTGGTAGAAGGTCTATACTAAATGCATGGTTTTCTAGACATAAAGTACAACCCTTAATGACCTCTTCGGTTTCTATTAGTTTCCCATTTGCTAATTCAATTGTATATCTTTGTTCTAGTTTGTTGGCCGTAATACCGAGTAAAGGTTTAAAATCATTTGACACAAAGCTCATATCAGCACCCGAATCAAAAAGTACAGAGACATAGTGATTATTTCTTGGGAACGTACCAGTGACAATATTCGGATCCTGGCGTGCATCCCCTGCACCCATCACAAATGCCCTCCCCGTTGCCTGAGCGTTGTTCTGGTTCCTCCACTTGGGACAGTCTTTCTTGAAGTGCCCCATATCACCACAGTTGAAACATCCTTGCTTTGCTTTGCCCGCAGGGTTGGTGTTGACTCTACAATTCTGCGTGGTGTGTCCAAACCGACTACATTTCCCACACTTGACGCACCCCCAGCATGATGATATCCACACTTCGGTAGGCCCTTATCATACCCCTTCCTTTCCACTGTGTTGGCTGCAAAAGCTTTTACCGTTTCCTGTTTCCTAAACCCTTGTTTCCCAGGCTTGCTACTTGAATTTCCCATCCACTTCCTTTTCTCCCCAGCTTTACTCTCCTCATTCTCCTTCTTTCCAAACAGTCCATTACACACTGCATCATCCCTTAGTTTGAATGCTAAAGTTATAGCACTCTTGGCATCCATCGGATTAGATGAAGTTACCATACTGCGAATTTGAGGCGCAAGGCCCCACAAATACCTTTCCACACGCTTATGTTCTGGCGTGACCATATGCGGTACCAGAATTGCCAACTCATTAAAATGGTCGGTGTACCCCGCCACATCATCTCCGATCATCTGTAGATTCCACATCTCAGTCTCAATCTTTTGCAATTCGTTTCGAGGACAATATTCCTCGATCATCATGGTTTTCAAGTCCTCCCAAGACAATTGATACGCTGTCTCTCTCCCCAAAGTCTTTACTTGAGTATTCCACCAAGTTAAAGCTTTATCAGTGAGTGTGCAAGTAGAATACTTCACCATGCAGTCAGCGGTGCACTCACTAATATCAATTACCGACTCCATCTTTTCTATCCACCGCATTAGACCTACTGCACCCTCGGTGCCATTGAAATTGCGGGGGTTGTAATATAGGAAGGCCTTGTAGGTGCACTTCCTGTTTGGAGCATCTGTAGAATCACAAGTCATAACGTCATTAATTCGGATCATGACTATGTGTTACGGCTGTGATTATTTATTATTTTACCTCTGGAACCTCCGGCTGTACCACTACCTCCTGCACCTCCTCCGCCGGTACCGCTGCCGTTTCCTCCGCCACTATTTCGATTTGCTTCATACTGCTCCATGGCGGCAGCTACTCGTTGTGCTATGAGTTGTTCCACGTTTGGGAAAATCGTGTCGTTGTTGTTCTCACTAGTGGTGTCACGGGGTGTCCTTCGCTTAGTGCCATGGCGTTCTTTCTAACATAAAATTTAAAAAGAAACAACATTATATAATAATAATGATGTAACATAACATAAGGATACAACAACATCAAATGTATACAACCATCATCACAACATAAACCATCACATAAATAGTTAAAAACATACACAGTACATTGTTCCCAAAAGTTAAGGATACAAAAGAGATGGGTTCACATGACCACCTCAGTACCAAAGTTTTAAACTACATAATGTGCTACGGGCACAACCCGCCCTTAATAGGTCTAAAAGTAGAAATGGGAGTACAACCCAATCATCATGGCAAGTCCCGTCATGACAAAGCTAGCCCTAGCCACAAACTCTGCAGCCAAAGTCCTTTCTTCCAGCGCCTCCACCCTGTCTCGGACCGTGATAGTCAACTGCCAATCCATATCAGCTCTCATCTCTAGATAGTCAGTGGCATCCTGTATACCTCGGGTGCTGTCCTCCAGAGTTTGCACTCGAGATCCGAGCCTTTGACGTAGTCGTGTGGCAGCATCTCTATGTGCCTGGATATCATCTAGGAGGTCATCAAGACGCTCCTCGTGCGTATAAACACGTGCTACCAATGTATGCACTGTGAGCTCCATGGCTTCCCAGTGTGGGGTAGGGGTGTTGGGGAGTTGGAGGACTCTTCGAGCTCAAAGGTAGAGGGGATGCTCTCCATCTCCCTCCATCGTGCCAATATACGGGGCATCCAGCTGATAGTCCCCACAGTAGGGTGGTAGCATGTTCGTTGCCTAGGTGGTTCCTCATCAGTCTCCAAGTCTTCAGGGTCACGGGTTGCCAGAGTCCTCTTGCGTGGCAATCGAACCTTCTTCTTAGCACTCTTTACCATAACTGGTCCTCCACTTTTCTTTCGGTAGACGATAGGCGGTTCTCCCAGGGCGACATTGGGTGGTGTGGAGCTGCGGACTTGCACTCGACCTCTGGGGCGTGCGACGGGAAGTTCATCATTGGATTCAGAGGCAGAGACGGGGTCAGAGTGTGATGACATACTTATGACTACAATATCCATATGACATGATGAATGGGTATGCAATGCTTATGCAATGAAAACGTTTTAGTGAGTCATTTAAATTATACACTAGGTTCCGTTTTAGACTCCTAGTTCACTATAATCAATGGCTCTGATACCAAGTTCTGTCACACCCGCCAAGGCGGAAACGCGAGGCGTAACATCCACTGGTTTCCAAAGCATATGATTACCGCAAACACATATATGTAGTTGGATACATAAACGAGTTTAAAATATTTACATCACAAAATATCAACTTGAGTTTACAAAAGTTTAAGATTTCGCAATTATGACTCAAGACCATGAGTTATACGAGAGAAATCCTCCAAAAGCAGTATCCACATGCATGCATTTAACCTACATTGCTAACCTGAAGACCACGTTCAATTTCCTGAAAACATACTTAAAAAGTGTCAACACGAGGTTGGTGAGTTCACAGGTTTTGATCAAATGTTCTTGTAGTTCCAACGTTCACAAACGTTTAAATGTAATAGTTTTCCGATCAAACAGTTTATAAATATATAACCAATGCATTTGAACATTTCCTTACCAATTGACCCTATTTGTAAGCTTGCAAGGAATACAAATAATAATATGTAATACACGAGACCGTAACCAAACCTCGCTAAACCACGAGAATAAGACAATATGCGGTTATTTGGCCATGTGGACCCCTGGTTAGCGCGACTAACCATGACCGGGGACGTCACCCCAATAGTACTATCCATAGAATCCTAGGCTAAGACCATAGCTAATGGTTACAAAAAGTGTTAATCCGGGGACTTAAGCGCTAAATTGTTCCCTCTATGTATACATACGGTCTGATCATTGTTCATTTATTTATATATGAAAATAATTACAAGTATGTTTCCACCTCAAAACATTTCAAAAACTTAGAAAAAGGGGATAGTGAAACTCACCTCGAGAACGATGAATGCTAGCAAATTTAGGAAGCCCGGGTGTGATATCCGACCTACTCGTGTCCTAAAACGTGTAAGTACACCTTAAGGTCTATTGAAATATTTCTAAAATACGAGTTGGTTTATGCATAGTGTTCACCCAACTAGTTAGACTCGTTTGAACCGCGTGATACATCCGCTTGACTCGACGACCCATTGGTGTTATATTCCTGATTTCTTGAAATATATATTTACATATATAAAATACATAAATATAAGTGGCATATAATATCAGTTTTGTCTCGAATAAATTCGTGTCGGGTTTATAATTACATTAATATTTCTACCCGCATATAACTCCGTTTTGACCGATAATATATATATACTCATATTTTTTTTTTTAGAGCATACTTCGTAATTATGACCCGTATTATGTAGAGCTATATATTTTCACATATTTATTCCCGAAAATGTTATATAAGTTTGTTTTGGACATATTTATAAAATTAAATATATCATTGATGTCAATATATATGCAATTTTCTCAAATACATATAATGTTTGTTTAAAACATACAATTAGATGATCCATAATTTCAATTAACAATATTGATAACCAACTTATATATTCAACATACCATCTAGTATATGTACGTTTCAAGATTTATGTATTTTCTTTTAGATCTAAACTTTTATTCTTTTAAACATTAGTATATATTTAGCTTTAGATATCTAAATTTACATAAAAGTTCACAAATCTATACCTACAAATACAGATCTGGATCTATAGGTTTAACACATAACCCATTTTATAAACTATTGATTATGTATTCGTATGGATAAGTCAAGTTCTTCATTAGGTTGTTTAAGACACTTTTATAAGTTTCAATCCACGTTAAATGTTTGGGTGAAGGTTTTAAGCATAACAACTTGTAAAACTTTTCATAACGAGGAAATATGATTAGAAGTTCAAACACTCACTTTTATACAAGGATGATTTTAGGAGGGGATTAGTTGTAGGTTTCTTGAACTTGAATCCTCTGCTTGAACTTCCTGGAACCTTGATTGTAGTTGCAAGACTTGAGAGAGAGTAGAGTGTGTTATGTGTTTGTTATTTGAAGGTTTGAATATATATTTGTAGAAAGTTCTGGTCAAAGTTGGTAGAAAATGGATGGATTTGGGTATGATGATCGATGGAATGGGGATGGTGTGATAATTGTGAAAGTTAATGGTATATGATAGATGTGGGATGGTGGTTACTTTATGGCAGTAGACATGGCAAGTAAAAGAGTTGTCATACATGGTTTTATTACTAAATTTTGAGAATATAAATGTGTGTAGTGTGGGGCCCTTCTTATAATCATAGTTCAAGAAAGAGAAAACACATGGATAGCATGGTATGTTAATTTAAAATTTGTACATGTAAAATGGGGCTCCATGTTCTCGTATGCTAAACAAATAATAATTTATGAATGTCATGAGATTTTGTTCACTTGGACAAGGAATTTAGATATGTGTATGGCCCCTCAATTCAGCCGTACAAAAGAAAAACAATAGTATGGTTTTAGAGATTTGATATTTTAAACGGGTATTAAGGTGGTAGTGAGTACAAGTCAGACACGATCAATTTACACTTTTTATTAAAACCGAGTTTAATAAAATTATACTGTCTATATTTTTGTGTTGTTTGGCTAGTCTCAATAGTTTACTAGTTAACCCGACATAGTTACTACTATAACTATATTATACATGTATCCACATAAAATAAATTATATCCATGTAACAAACATTTATATGTTAACTTTTAAGAGTTTAGTCACAAATATTTATTTCTTTATATTAAAGTGTGTCTCTCGACTTTACTAGAATAAAATTCTTATTAATCAGTAATGACCGTACCGTGCGGGTTATAATTGTTTATTTCTTAGTAATTCTTAAAAAATACTAAACATGATATAAGTTCCTTTGCTAGATTACTTGACAATACTTAGTCAAAATAAAATCTCAGAAAATAATAAGTATGAATGTGCAATTATGTAATATGGATATTGACCTGAAATGCTGAGTGTCACAATAACGGGTACAGTGCTCGACAGAGTACTATAACTGAGATGTTGCAACGGATTTAACAGGGTTAATGACGGTTACCCTGGTGATGACGGTCACCTAAATCATAGAATGTCCTTTGTGGTAGTAACGGGTCCTACGTGGACGTAACGGGTCCTTCGTGGACGTAACATATGAGTATCAGTCTTTGGACGTTGAGCCATAGGGAACAATACTCACTAAGCAAGAGGACCTTAGTTGACTATAGAATCCTTTATGGATAATAGAATGTCCCTCATGGAAGTGACATGTCCTTCGTGAACAGTGAAGTACGAAAATGAATGTATAGAATGACTAACTACTAAAAATTACTTCTTGTATTGTGATATAATTACTTAGTAGTATAAGGTATGTTTTTCATTAAATAAGTTTTATATGAATAACATGAGAAAGAAAAGTTACTTATTAAATGATTTAAAAACTTGAACTCAACAACGTTATGGGACTTTTAGTATGCATATCGGATAATAAAGGAAAGGAAAATGTATGAAGTTGTGAGGGCTTGGAATGAATGATGGCTGCTGACCAAGACCGACATCCCTAGAGAATTAGTTTATGAATGATGAACACTTATATTTGAAAGTTTTAATTGACTCAAAAATAATAATAGACTTCCGCTGTTTGATTTTAATGTTTATTCAAAGTTTAAGAACTATGTTTATGTCATGTGCACCAACTATGAGAGGTACCCGGTTTGGGTCCTTTCAGTAATATAACACGTTGTCCGGTGTTTGACATATCTGTGTTTCCAATACTTTTTATATTACGTAGGTTCTCACAAGATTCACATCAAAGATTTTTTTGTTGATTCCGTACGTAATAGAGTCTCTCACTTTCAATCATGGCATACACGTTGTCTGGTGTTTGAACATACCTCTGTTATTTCATCCAATTCAGCAACATGCTTGCACCGAGTCTCCTTAAGAAAATCATCATGTAAGGAAAAAACCGTATATGGACGTGTACCACGACTACCTAATGATGTTTCATTGGTGTTTTTAGCAAGCAACTTGTTAACAAACATAATATTGTTTTATAGTACAAAATAGTATATATAAAGTTTATCAAAAGTCATGTCTTTATAAAAAAACAAATTGTTTCTTGAATGAGATGATCTCATCAATATCGACATTGATATAAAGCTTGCTGGCATTGAAGTTGCTTGAGATATAAGGAACATCTATTCATAAAAAAAGATGAAATGTTAACTTATATTAACACAAAGAAGATTTAAGGTTATAAATTAAATTTAAAAATGTTTTAAAGCTACAAAATAAGTATTTTAACATACTATTGTAAGAAGAGTATAATCCAAACTGTAGTATAAAAACTACTTGATCTTCATTTCGTTTTGATTAGAGATAGTTTGACATTTGTTCACTATATGAATCAAACAAAGTAAACTTTATTGTATTGGACATGCAACAAATTAAATAATTAAAGTTGCATAACAAATCCATGAAATATTAAGAGCATATATAAAAAATATAAAGAGAAAGGTTCTCACTCGAGATCTTGAACCGATACTTTCATTTTGCTGGGTTGTTCACCATTGTCTTGAACCGATACTTTCATTTTGCTGGGTTGTTCACCAATCTTGAACCCAGCAAAATGAAAGTATCGGTTCAAGATCTCGAGTGAGAACCTTTGTCTTTATATTTTTTATATGTACTCTTAATATTTCATAGATTTGTTATGCAACTTTAATTAATTAATTTGTTGCAGGTCCAATACAATAAAGTTTACTTTGTTTGATTCATATGGTGAACACATGTCAAACTATCTCTAATCACAACGAAGTGAAGATCATGTAGTTTTTATACTACAGTTTGGATTATACTTTTTTTACAATAGTATGTTAAAATACTTATTTTATAGCTTTAAAAAAATTTTGAATTTAATTTAGAACCTGAAATCTTCTTTGTGTTAATATAAGTTAACATTTCATCTTTTTAGATGAATGGATGTTCCTTATATCTCAAGCAACTTCAATACTAGCAACATTTATATCAATGTCGATATTGATGAGATCATCTCATTCAAGAAACAGTTTGTTTTTTCTATAAAGACATGACTTTTGATGAACTTTATATATACTATTTTGTACTATAAAACAATATTATTTTGTTAATAAGATGGTTGCTAAGAACATCAATGAAACATCATCAGGTAGTCGTGGTACACGTCCTTATAAGGTTTTTTTCTTGCATGATGAAATAACAAAGGTATCTTCAAACACCGGACAACGCTTATACCATGATTGAAAGTGAGAGACTCTATTACGTACACACAGGGTCGGTCCCGATAACCCTCAAAATGTTTTGGGCCAGAGACATGTAAAGAAAAATCGGGCCCTATAATATAAATTAACTCAATAATCATATATAAAAAAAACATAATACAAACTTATATATATAGATTTAAAAAAAAAGTGGGCTTATTTATATTTAGATTTTTTTATTTCTTGATTTTGGGTTCAGATTTATAAACAATTAGGCTTAAAAAAAACACACATACACACACATATATATACATAATATAATTTTTTTTTTAAACTTCGAGCCCTAGGGGAGACCGGGCTCGGGACCGTCGCCCTCCTCGCCCTCCCCCTGGCCCGGTTCTGCCTACGGAATCAACAAAAAAGTCTTCGATGTGAATCTTATGAGAACCTATGTAATATAAAAAGTATTGGAAACACAGATATGTCAAACACCGGACAACGTGTTATATTACCTTCTTCATTTACCGGTTTGTGCTCGATTCATGATGCAAAATTATTTAGAAACCATGTCTCTTTGTAAGTGATTGGGATATCCTGACTTTTTTATAACGATAACATGTAATAAAAAATGGTCGGAAGTTAAGAGATTTCTTAAAGATACCACTATTAATCTTGATGGCAGGCCTGATATCTTATGTTGATTGTTTAAAATCAAGTTTGATTCATTGATTAAATACTTAAAGGAGAATGCAATCTTGGTAGGGTCCAAGATGGTACGTTAAAATATCCTATTATAATTTTGACATTTAACATTTTATATATTTTTTTAATAATGTTATTCATAAAATAATAAAATTATATATTTCGTATATTTTAAGCTTATTTTATATCTACTAACATTCAAATAAAATTATGACGAAGCACATACGTCTCGTTATTCCATTCATCCGGAAACCACGAAAATGTATCAAGACTTGAACAAAGACAACTGATGGCCGGGCATGAAGAATGACGTTGTAAACCGCAGGAAATTCCGGCCTTTATTTTGAACTTTCCAGCACTTGTAATTATTATATGTTTGTATCTATCCATTTCAATAAGTTATCTTATATATCCATTACATTTCATAAGTGCTCATGCATGCTTACATTAAGTACAATTATTGTAAAAACAATAGATATTTATATAAGGAAACTATATAAATATTTGTTATTATCCTTTTAAATAAATATATATTTATATGCTACATTATTTCTAAACCTATATATATAAACTCATATTTGTAAATAAACAATTTACAAAAAAAAGAGTTTAAATCTTAAATTCTTTAAATAGGGTTTATAAGACTTTATTACTTATTTATTATTTTCTTTTAGTAAATGGGTTTAATAGAAAAAAAAATATAAATATAATTATGTGACATTAACATCTATTAAATTTTATAAAAACTTATAAAATTTGATAACCCTCCTACTTTATAAAAGTTCAGGGTCCACTTTGTAAATTCTGAAACTTCACTCTCTTTTAAAACAAAGTTCATACATAAAATAGTAACTATTGAAACCCCGAGGGCTAAACTGCAAATTCCAGAAACTCTTCCCCCTTCCCAGACCAGTCACGGGTTCGACCCCGCCTTCGACCGGTTCTCAACCCGATTATCCGGAAATCGTTCCTGTGATGTATTCGAGCGAAATCAACAACGGTCACACGTTCAATTCGTCCAAACGAACAGTCCCTCGCGTTTAATTGAGTTATTATGATCATTACACTACCTAACTCGAAACCGTTCTTAACCTTGAATGCCATTTAATCAATCGAACCCTTACTGCCCAAATAAACTATAAATAGAGGTCCCAAATCATCGACGACATCCATTGCCAACTCCCCACACTCCTAATCCGATCGAAATTCATCTCCAAGCTCGTGTTACAGCCGACGGAAAACGAATCTGCGCATTGAGCTATTCTCCCTCTCTGCGTAACCATTTCAGGTAAGATTGGGGTCATTGAACTCGTTTTGATTAGTAGATTGAAAGCCCTATGGATTCGGGATCGAATAGATGCTCAATCGGGCAAATTGGGAAGCTAGGGTTTCGGGTTTTATAATGGGGACGAAGGGTTAATGGGTTTGCTTATCAAAAACCAATCGGAGCGGTCACTGGACAAGGCATCATGCCCAGTCCAGCGGTTAGTGTGTGTGTGCAAGGGATGAACCGCCTCTGGCCCGGGTTCGAATCCCATGGAAGCCGAGTGTGCTCCTTTTTCTTTTTAAACCATTTTTAACACATCATTTAACATCTAAAAAATTCCAAATAAATTCCTATATATTATGCCAATACATCCTTTAACATAAATTAGTATTTTAACTACTTTATTTTATTTAAAAACTTGTAACACTCTAAATAAAATATTATAAATATTTTGTTTAGACAAATTAATCATGTTAATTATTTATTAATAATACCTACTTCACAAATTTTAATTAAAAGATCAATTAGACATTTCTAAAGCCTACAAATAATTAGCTAGTAAAGATAATTATTTAAAACATTTTTTTTGCTATTTATAAATACCCAAATGATTATATAAATAAATCCAAACGCAATATTTCAAACTTTTTCTATCCTATAATACGTTTATTAATTATGTATAAATTCAAATGTAATTTAAACCTCCCCATGATTTATTTATTTAATTGTTGTAGAATAATTATATAAATAAGTCCAAACATTTAGCAAGATAAATACATATAATTTTATATGAAACTTTCACAAACCCTATGTCCGGTCCCGAATCCCCATGAAACCCTAAACGTCCCGATATCTCCCAAATACCAATTAGACATATGTTGAAATTAGGTTACCATTACGCGTGTAGGTTTGTTGTGAGAGTTCTTCACGAGGCCTAACAATCTTTACCAGTTCATACGTTCTAGCTTTGATTCAAGTGAGTTTACATAGCCCATTTTTACTGTTTTTACTTTTGGGGTGAAACATGTCATCAACTTTATCTATTTAACCAAATTCAATATCTATGTTCTTGTGCTTGATCTTTATGCTTTATATTTGAACTACTTGGTGACCATTGCATGTGTTTCATGCCAGTACATTCATTAACTTGCAGCCCAAGCCTAAGGTAGTACCTAACATGATCATTTATATGGGAAACTGAACCTATAACTTACCACAAGACCTTGGCGGGTTTTGTTGGGTATCAACTATAACTTGGAGTATCCGCTTGCTCCCTTTTTCAAAATGGCAATTGGTGGGATTGCGTATCTAGTTTTCTATTATCAGGCTTGAATTGTACACTTGGAACCTTGTATGTTCTCACGTATATGCTTTAGACATGCGTTGAACATATTGAATTGTAAACTTATACTTAACTTTTGTTTGGTGTCAAAACCTATGTTACTCATCAACTACTTGTAGTTGACAGTTACTTACATGTTTCAGGTGCACCAGTTTGAGGACACTACATGATCACATAGGACTATGGACCTAGCTTTAATAAAGATTGAATTTAACTTGTGTTATGTGGAAACTCTTTATTTTCCATTTCTACTTGTAACGGATGTTTTAATTATGAGGAAATAATATTATCACATTTAATAGATGATCGTGTGCTTATGAACAACCGTGTCAGCCCCGGCGTTTAATCCGCCGCTGGTCGGGGTGTGACAGATTGGTATCAGAGCCATGGTTATAGGGAATTAGGTTATTAGACACACATGACCTAGACTATAACCTAGGAGTCCCCAAACATGAGTTTAGCTCGTGTCTTTTATTAGGAACTCCACTCTATACTCATTTATACACTTACTTACCCACATCTATCTACTTCTGCCTACATAAACTACAACAATCTAAGGACTACATGAAACTATTTGAAACTACATGGATTACTTGGAACATATTTTTAGTCTATAGCCTATAACCTTAGGGTACCTTGGCGTAATTATTCTACATATTATCTAGTGCATCACATGAATTATCTTATGTACTATATTACTTGATAACCTACATGTTTACAAAAAAAAAAAAAAAAAAAAAAAAAAAAACGCTACTCATGTGATACCTTATTTGCTACACTATTTGAACTATTTGCACAATACCTATTTGATATCACTAAATGCTATCCTAAGTTTTGACATACAATAAAATTTTCAAATCCCGTCAAAGTTTTGGGTTCTGAAAATTAGTAGAGAACATGTGCAATCCGGAAGGATGAATGCCTGTACTTTGGGTCTTCTGTCTAGGAAAGCATTTCATATAAATCCAAATCAACCGAAGGATCCGTATGCTTTCCTGGGAATTCCCGAAGTGAGTGTTCATCTATAGGCTAAAGCATGTCTTCTTGAAAGTATATGAACTTAAATCACTTTGTTTTGTCACAGTATTCATTGGGTTATGCCTCAAATGTATGCAACTCAAACATCATTCGCTTAATTATTATAATATGATACACAAGTCTAAACCTCCTATTTGATCCTTACACTTGATCATATTTAAGTCAACTATACCTCTTCATCCTTATGCCTTAGAAATTTTATCACCCTTATTATCATTTGCAAAGGATTTCAACCCTTAGACCTTACCATCCAAGGAAAGGAAGCTGCTTGAATAGATGAAACAAACCTTTGAGCCACAAGACACAATCCTTAATGATTCTCATCATAACCATGAGTTCAAATAATAATGTTAATGGTACATGATGGCTGGAAGAGTGGGTGTAAGTCCATGAAAGGTTCTGACTAAGGAAAGACTAAGTACTTCAGTGTGTCCTTTGTGACCCACCTCTCTTTCCTGGGAATCCTTTTCGTGGGTACACTACTTATAGGTCAAGTGTTACTCTTAATATATTATTATAAGAACTCGGTGTTATGACTAGTCAAAATTTTAAACTCATGAATACCTTTGTACTTAACAATTTACCATTAAAGTTACGACCTTTTCGTGCTAAGCATGGTCTCTTACCCTCCCTACTCCCCTGAGAGTCAACCCGAAGCAGAGTCAACACAAGAGGAAGACTTTGGGTCCTCATCACTAGACAACCGGTCATCGGTATGACTAGCTGTCAGATCCATGTTTGACTGCAGAACATATTGGCTTAGGAGCAGACTTGAGACTCCGAGCACCTGAATCACCTCCGAGAGACCCTTATTTAGCACCTAACCTATACCATCCAGATCCAGGAGCAGGACAATATACAAGGAACCTACCAGTGCCTTAGGAGTTCCAGCTGATTCCGCTCACCTATACGTAAGGACCGCAGAGTTTCTAAGGCAAGGAATAGAGATCAGGGAATACTTGATGCACATACGGAAATAACTAGGGCTGAAACCCGGTTTGCAATAACGAATGACCACAACATGTCGTCTTAGTGCTCATCTACTTTCTGGTGAAGAAGTATCTGTGACGTTAGTCGGATATTCCATATCGCGTTTCCTTAAAAAAAAAAAAAAACTGAAACCCATATGTCCAGTACCCAAATATGAATGCTATTTTAACTCTCCTTAATGATTGACATTTAAACCTTCTTTGTAAATTAACCATCTTGCTACTTTTCTGACTTGATTAACGTAGTTATTTTGTTCAAATCAAATCTTTTATCAAACACTTGATTTATAAATCTTATCATAAATTACTTACAAACTCCTTATTCTTGTGAATGTACTTAATGCAAATTGATTTATAAAAACATTTATCTCATCATCTTAGTTAATAATTAATTATGAATCGATTAATTATTTCGTTACGACCTCTTAAATTCTTGGCCTGATTACAAAATAATTTGGCCATTATTTTCTTTTGCAACATTGTCTTTATGAAAGCTAAATAAATAAAAAGGTTTTATTTACCCAGTTACCTAGTTATTCAATATGTTACTTTCAATTATTAATTTACAAACAAGGATGAATTTCAATTACTTGTTAATTACAAACAAAAAGCTCAAATCGGTTATTCGCGTGCGTATTATTCTAAATACCTGTAAAACTTTCTCGTCACCTTGCACTTTCGAAAAAGAATGAACTCACTAGCCACATCGAAAAGATAAGTCATGTCGCATAGGCGTTAACTATCCATCAACAAAAGTTGAAAACTTGAAACACAACTACCGACATTATACAACACGCTTGTCCGTAGCACTCGATCACCGACAAGATTTGATAGCTTACGTTACTCCTGAGAGTCGATTACTTACATATAAACGTTCACATTGTACGTGAAAACTAATTTGTTGCATCATACAAGCAACTTAATTAGTCACATTATACACGAAACTTGGTTGTTTGCAATATGCATGATACCCGATTGTTCACATCACACTTGAAACTTACTCGTTTGCAATATACATGATACTAGCTTATTCACGTGATACAGATACTTGGTTGTTTACAATATACATTATAGACGAAACTTGATTACTTGCAACATGCATGACACTAGATTGTTCACACAATACGTGATACTTAGTTAATTACAATATGCATAGTACTATATTATTTACGCTATACATGAAACTTGAGTGCCTACATTACACACGAAACTAGATTGTTTAAATTGTTTGCAATTAATTGCCAACTATATACATGAGGCATGATCGTTCACTTTATCCAAGAAACTTGATAGCTATAAACTTTGGATTACTCGGGGTTTGACGTATTCTTGTTCAAACACGAGAAATCTATAAACTTTGAATTACTCAGGGTTTGACGTATTCTTGTTCAAACACGAGAAATCTATAAACTTTGAATTACTCGGGGTTTGACGTATTCTTGTTCAAACACGAGAAATCTATAAACTTTGAATTACTCGGGGTTTGACGTATTCTTGTTCAAACACGAGAGAGCTATAAACTTTATGGATAATCTAGAGGGTATTCCATCTACTTAGGGCACCCATGTATGGGGTTGTGCCACCTTGTTAGTCTTTACTCCCTGATTGACTTTACCATCTAGACACACAATTACTCATTAGCAACTCATTTATGAAAACAATAATAAGCTAAATGTTTTTGAGTGTTTCCCCCACCTCTGTACCCACACGTAATAGAACGATCTATACAGACCATACGACGATTTGAGTAATTACGGGTGCACACGTAATTATAAAAATCAGCGCATGAAAAATATAGTAAATTTTGTCGTGTGCGATGACATAAAACTTAGGGTGATATACAATAACGAAACTAATGAGATATGATAAAAGCATAATGGATATACCACTGGTATGTCCTATATATATATAGATATGTATATAAATGCTCCTATCATATTGTCGGAAGTAACGTTGTTCGTATCACGTAGGGTTTCCTATTATCTTGACTTTGACCAATCCTTATCCAGTGACAAACTCGAACATCTTAGACTACATCCTAAACAAGTTTAGATCTTAAAATCCCATCATCCTCATTACAAGTGATGCATCCCATCATTTGAATCCAAAATAATTATAGTACAATCTTCTCCGTATTTTTATTTCATACAAAATTCACTGCCACCATCCATACCTAACGCAATGACCTGACATGAACTTTGTCATTAACTATACTCCTCAAACCGACAAACAAAACTAGTTGAGAACCCAAACGCACATCTATATTCCTGAACCCTCCTCCTAATCAATTTCGGGATGAAATTTCCTAAAGTAGAGGAGACTGTAAACCCCAGGAAATTCCGGCCTTTATTTTGAACTTTTCGGCACTTGTAATTATTATATGTTTGTATCTATCCATTTCAATAAGTTATCTTATATAACCATTACATTTCATAAGTGCTCATGCATGCTTACATTAAGTACAATTATTGTAAAAACAATAGATATTTATATAAGGAAACTATATAAATATTTGTTATTATCCTTTTAAATAAATATATATTTATATGCTACATTATTTCTAAACCTATATATATAAACTCATATTTGTAAATAAACAATTTACAAAAAAAAGAGTTTAAATCTTAAATTCTTTAAATAGGGTTTATAAGACTTTATTACTTATTTATTATTTTCTTTTAGTAAATGGGTTTAATAGGAAAAAAAATATAAATATAATTATGTGACATTAACATCTATTAAATTTTATAAAAACTTATAAAATTTGATAACCCTCCTACTTTATAAAAGTTCAGGGTCCACTTTGTAAATTCTGAAACTTCACTCTCTTTTAAAACAAAGTTCATACATAAAATAGTAACTATTGAAACCCCGAGGGCTAAACTGCAAATTCCAGAAACTCTTCCCCCTTCCCAGACCAGTCACGGGTTCGACCCCGCCTTCGACCGGTTCTCAACCCGATTATCCGGAAATCGTTCCTGTGATGTATTCGAGCGAAATCAACAACGGTCACACGTTCAATTCGTCCAAACGAACAGTCCCTCGCGTTTAATTGAGTTATTATGATCATTACACTACCTAACTCGAAACCGTTCTTAACCTTGAATGCCATTTAATCAATCGAACCCTTACTGCCCAAATAAACTATAAATAGAGGTCCCAAATCATCGACGACATCCATTGCCAACTCCCCACACTCCTAATCCGATCGAAATTCATCTCCAAGCTCGTGTTACAGCCGACGGAAAACGAATCTGCGCATTGAGCTATTCTCCCTCTCTGCGTAACCATTTCAGGTAAGATTGGGGTCATTGAACTCGTTTTGATTAGTAGATTGAAAGCCCTATGGATTCGGGATCGAATAGATGCTCAATCGGGCAAATTGGGAAGCTAGGGTTTCGGGTTTTATAATGGGGACGAAGGGTTAATGGGTTTGCTTATCAAAAACCAATCGGAGCGGTCACTGGACAAGGCATCATGCCCAGTCCAGCGGTTAGTGTGTGTGTGCAAGGGATGAACCGCCTCTGGCCCGGGTTCGAATCCCATGGAAGCCGAGTGTGCTCCTTTTTCTTTTTAAACCATTTTTAACACATCATTTAACATCTAAAAAATTCCAAATAAATTCCTATATATTATGCCAATACATCCTTTAACATAAATTAGTATTTTAACTACTTTATTTTATTTAAAAACTTGTAACACTCTAAATAAAATATTATAAATATTTTGTTTAGACAAATTAATCATGTTAATTATTTATTAATAATACCTACTTCACAAATTTTAATTAAAAGATCAATTAGACATTTCTAAAGCCTACAAATAATTAGCTAGTAAAGATAATTATTTAAAACATTTTTTTTGCTATTTATAAATACCCAAATGATTATATAAATAAATCCAAACGCAATATTTCAAACTTTTTCTATCCTATAATACGTTTATTAATTATGTATAAATTCAAATGTAATTTAAACCTCCCCATGATTTATTTATTTAATTGTTGTAGAATAATTATATAAATAAGTCCAAACATTTAGCAAGATAAATACATATAATTTTATATGAAACTTTCACAAACCCTATGTCCGGTCCCGAATCCCCATGAAACCCTAAACGTCCCGATATCTCCCAAATACCAATTAGACATATGTTGAAATTAGGTTACCATTACGCGTGTAGGTTTGTTGTGAGAGTTCTTCACGAGGCCTAACAATCTTTACCAGTTCATACGTTCTAGCTTTGATTCAAGTGAGTTTACATAGCCCATTTTTACTGTTTTTACTTTTGGGGTGAAACATGTCATCAACTTTATCTATTTAACCAAATTCAATATCTATGTTCTTGTGCTTGATCTTTATGCTTTATATTTGAACTACTTGGTGACCATTGCATGTGTTTCATGCCAGTACATTCATTAACTTGCAGCCCAAGCCTAAGGTAGTACCTAACATGATCATTTATATGGGAAACTGAACCTATAACTTACCACAAGACCTTGGCGGGTTTTGTTGGGTATCAACTATAACTTGGAGTATCCGCTTGCTCCCTTTTTCAAAATGGCAATTGGTGGGATTGCGTATCTAGTTTTCTATTATCAGGCTTGAATTGTACGCTTGGAACCTTGTATGTTCTCACGTATATGCTTTAGACATGCGTTGAACATATTGAATTGTAAACTTATACTTAACTTTTGTTTGGTGTCAAAACCTATGTTACTCATCAACTACTTGTAGTTGACAGTTACTTACATGTTTTAGGTGCACCAGTTTGAGGACACTACATGATCACATAGGACTATGGACCTAGCTTTAATAAAGATTGAATTTAACTTGTGTTATGTGGAAACTCTTTATTTTCCATTTCTACTTGTAACGGATGTTTTAATTATGAGGAAATAATATTATCACATTTAATAGATGATCGTGTGCTTATGAACAACCGTGTCAGCCCCGGCGTTTAATCCGCCGCTGGTCGGGGTGTGACAGATGTAACCCTCTATGTAAGTAAGTCCATGCCTTGCTCACAAGTGAAAATCGAGCACCAGAAGCCTTGCGGTGATATCCTACCATTGAAAATACCGGAATGTAAATGGGAACACATCACGATGGACTTAGTAACCAAGCTACCTCATACAACTAAAGGTTTTGACACCATCTGGTTTATTGTTGACGCAATAAAGTGATCCTTGATAGAAACGAAAAGCGTTTACGCAATAAATTGATCCGAATGGTAAAAGTTCAATGAAGATATAGATTGGGGTTGGAGCCTACATCGAAAGTCGAAGATGAAATGAAAGACGTCTTACCCTCAATTATTCGATTTATAACAGGTTTAGAGGACAAAACTTTTTATAATGAGGATAGACTTGTAACATCCCGAAAATAGACGTATTTTATTATGTTAGGGTCGAGAACGAAAGAGGCAAGAGGCGAAGGGGTAAAACGAGCAAAGCCAAAGTTTGGGGGACAATCCCCTTAACCCTGGAAGCCCTAATCAACCACCCTTACTTCACCATATTCATTTGAAACCTAGAGAGAGAGGTGACAACATTCTTGAGATAGAAAGTGCAAGAATCACCATTGAAGCCTTCTAACTTGCTACTAATTCGTCTTGAATCACTTTTGGGAGGAAAAGGAAGAAGCACTCGATTCCAGGTAAGAATTGGCTTCAAATCTTCTATTTTTGGGTTTGAAATGGGGTTTGGGTAAAACTAGGATTTGATTGTTAAAATTCAAGTTTTTACGCATGGAATCACATAAAAAGCATAGATCTAGCTTCATGGAAGCTAGATAAACGTTTTGGACATAAAAAATTAAGAACTTGGATCGAAAATGAGGCTGTATGGGAAGATCTTCATGTGGCGACATTAGTCGCGGCCACTTGAAGAAGACAATCAACATCATGCGACATTGATGTGTGGCGACACTATGATACGACACTAAGTCCACATTGAAAGTGGTGGCGATACTAAGTGTGGCGACATTGTCCCACGACACTATCCATATAACTAGTGTCGGCGACACTAGCCTTATGGTAGATTATGGACAGCGGGCCATACTTGCCATACGCACAACAAGGACAATGCCTTTGTGGCATGTCAATGGTTTTGATGATGTACAACTACCATGGAGTGACGACGGTCACTTAAGGTTAACGTGACCCACATGTTAAATTATGATCCGACGATATATGGACGTAAGAGCCATAGTCGTCGATGTGAATTATTGATCCACACATTTAGTAATGAAGGACAATACATGAAACGAAATGATGCGTATTGTTGGTCCACACATATAGCAGTGAAGGATAATACGTGAAGCGAAACGATGAATATTGTCGGTCTATGTGCCGTGAGCCTTAAGGCAATATACGAATTGATGGAATGAACAATGACACAGATTTAGACACTCAATGTATGACTTTTGTGTACGTTAAAGTATGTTATGTTAAACTATGTTTTGACGAATGTTATGTATGATGATGAATGATGAAACCCTATTTTCTTATGTAATGAATAAACCCTATTTTATGTTGATATGATGAAACCATTTTCCTAATATGAATGAAAAACTAAACTCACGAGTGTTAACTGAGTTTAGTATGCATGTCAGTTAAGTGTAGGTCTACGGATGGCAGATGCATGCTTGGCTTGATTAGAGAAGTTATCCGGCTATTAAGGATCTGGCATCCATCATGCTATGTTGTGGGAGTTTCTATATGTAAAGACTATGTTTTAATTGTTTTAAACGACAATGTAATGATTCATGATTCCACTACAATGAATGAAATTTTTAAGTTTATGAACTATATGTAAAAGAGTAAATCCAATAAGTGAGGCTTTCCGGATTCGAGGTCTTACAACATCCGGAGGATTCAAACTTTAATGGTATATTCATCCTTTATCAAATCAAGTTACTTAAGCATAGTTACTTTTGTTGAATCCATAGAGTGGTTTTTTATAAACAAGTGGGGTGCTCGTGTGATGTGGCGGGGAACACGACACTTAAAAGTTGTTAACGAGCCGAGCCAAGGCTAGCTCGAGCTCGATTTGAACTTCATACCGAACTGGCTCGGCTCGGCTCAAAATTAAAATGGAGCTGGAATCTTAAACTTGAGCTCGGCTCGATTAAAAATTGAGCCGGCTCGCTACACAAAGTTTTGCTCAACTTTACAAATTATTTTATCATAAGGACCAAACATATAACTTATTTTTGCCAAATGGTTAAAAATAAAACTTTACTTAGCCAAAAGACTGAGTATTTAAGTCACACAATTTATTAGTTTTTGCAAAGGCTTACCTTGTCTTTATAGAGGTGGTGGTCCCTCACGCTTTTGTTTCTTCATCAATGTGGGACAAAGGAACAATGAGTAATGTTTGAACTTTAAACAAAAAGATAATTATTGTATGCTTTATAGGACTGTACAATGCGTTTTAACATTTGTAATTACTTAAACTCTTAAATTTTATATAAAATTACTTTTTTGTCCTTCTCATATGTATTATAATATAGTATAGATTAAAAAAATTAAATTTTTTAACCATTAAGAATTATCAAATAAAACATTTCTCATATATTAGTTGACGTTATGGCTAAAAACAATACAATACATTAAATAAATAAACATATTAATTGATATGTAATAACAATTTAAACTAATCTTGATTCAAATGGTTTTGATATTCAAAGTTCATGTTTGATCAAAACAGATTAGAAGTTCATGTTTGATTTAAACAGATTAGTGTACATCAAAATCAGTTTCACAATACAACAATTTTTCACCAAGATTTTTCGGATGAAAGTTAAATGAATATATGTTAAATTGGTGGCATACAAAACAAATTAGTTCTTATTCCCAACACAAAATAAAGGTATTTGACAACATGCAAAATGTATGTGGTTTGGTATAAAGATTAGTTCCATATGCTAAATTTAATAACATAACCAAATCAAATAGCATCCCAGAAACAAAGAAGAAAAGAACCCAACAAATCATATTTTGCAATTCTAACACACCAAGAGAAATTAGATTTGGATAAGACTATCCGTAATACCCGGGTGATGGTAAAGGGTTTTCTGTGCCACGTAGACCAGCGTTTCCCTTACCATCATCCTCACCCAGGTGTGTAATGGTGTGGGGTGAGAGCCTATATAATGAGACCCACAAAAATCAATAATTTTTTGCCTTTCTCCCATTCTTACGCATGTTACCACCAGTCTATCACCTTGCCCTTCTCACCCCCACACTCACCCCCACCCGGCGCGGTGTTTCACGCCCATGGTGGGTGAGGTGGCACCACGCCCCTATGTACTACACATAGTCTGAATGGATACATACCTGGTTAGTTTCTTCGATTCCATTAAGAGCAAGAAACAACGATTTTGCTTATTTGGTTTATCGCAGAAACTAAAATCGTTGGCTACTTTAATATTTGGGTTTAATGAATGGAATAGGTATTATTAATAGTCTTATTGACTAACCCTCATATTTGAATTACTATTTATGGAAGAATGAAGATTGCCATAAGAATCCATAGAAAATTACGTAATTTATGCATTCCAAATTAGTTCCAAATAATTCATGCGAGTTTAAAGATCGTGAATTAGGAATTTAGAAAAACGATATAATTGATTTGATTGAGGATTTTATTTAGAGAATTGGTTAACTACTTATTAAGGAAAGTTTCGATTAAGTATTTACGTAATTATGCATTCTAAATCAGCTCGAAATCATTAACGCGTGTTTGAAGTAGGGTTGTTCATGAACCGAACCGAACCAAGCGGACCTTTGCTCATTCTTGGTTCGTTTACAAACCGAACCGAGCCGATCGGCTCGTTTACAACCGAGCGGAAAATCGAACGAGCATTATCCGAGCATTAATTTTCTGAGCGAGCGGAGAGCGATTCAGACAACCCTACTGTTTAGTGTGCCCTTCGAATTGCAGAGCCGCGAAAGCTGCTCGTCGCTGATTGTCAGCCACAAAGGCTGATCGACTGACTAAGAGGGAGAGACGATTTGAGACTTGAATCGCAGAGCTGCAAATGTTGCTCATGAGGGCGGCGTCCGATTAGGGTTAGGGATTTTAGGCAGAGACGATTTGAGACTTAAATTGACGAGAGGGCTCTAAGGGTGAACTAGTGATGTAACGTAATTCATTATATATATATATATACTAGGTTAGAATCCCGTGTATTACACGGGTTGAATAAATGTAATGTTATATACTTAGTAATAAAAAAATTATGTCTTTAAAAACCCGTGTAAAAAATTTTACGTGACAATTATAAATTCTGTTAAGTTAATTTTTAAAACATTTTTTTAGCTAAGTATTAATTTTTTTATGTAACTGATAAATGTTAATTTATGTTAAAATTTAGAAACCCGATATATTACACAGGTTAAATAAAAACAATGTTATATATACTTAGTAATAGAAAAATTTACATATTACATATTTATAAAAAAGTTTTATAAAATGAATTATAGAAATCATTATTATTTAATAGGAGAGAGAGGCGGGAAACAAAAAATTATAAAACAATTAAAGAAATTTGTATAATTAATAGGAGAGAGAGGCGAGAAAAAAAGTTAAGGATGTATGAGAGAGTGACAAATGTCACATCAAAACCTTTATTTATTATATAGTATATATATATATATATTAAAAATTAATTCGAGCCAAACCGAACGAGCAACGGTCGAACGTACCTTTGCTCGTGCTCGGTTCGTTTACAAACCGAACCGAGCCGAAATCGAACGAGCATATTTCCGAGCATTTTTCGAACGAGTTCGAACGAGTTTTGAGCGTCGGGCATTTTGGACAGCCCTAGTTGGAAAATCCTAAATTAGGAATTAGAAAAATTATATTCCTATGTTTAAGCAAAATATGTGTTAAAAAAAATAAAAGTTCTGAAATTTGATAGTTATTATTTAATGTAATCTTACCCAGAATGGAGCTCTTAAACAATGACTTGATCTTCAAGATACATGGATGCATAATCAAGTAACATGAAGAACCAAAATCACACAAACCTCTGGTCTATTTCCTTCTTGTTGTTGGAAGAAGAGAAAAAGAAACTAAAAATATATAGCAATGGAGGTTAAGGGTTTGTGATTGAAAATTTTTCAATATTTTTTTTTAACGGCAATTTAGATCACTGACGGGCCACATGCTCACCCGATCATATACCACCCTCAGGAGAAAACCCACTATAGGTGAAAAAAACTCATGACCCAACCTGAAACCTTTTTTTGTCACAAGTGAGACTTGAACCCAAGATCTACCAATTTTAGTGAAGTCTTAGGTATCTCACTGTTGGATTTTATGGACCGACCCGATGGACAACGCGGCTGACCGAGCTATGACCCGTAAGAGTTACACCTAGGGCAACGAACATTAAATCCACTTAACCTGCTTAACTGGTAATTACGAACTGTTAGCGACACGATATATTTTATATATATATTCGTTAGACGCGAATTATTATTTATACTAGTTTATAAATAATAATTGTACATTTATTGTTTTAATCCTTTTATTAAAACAATTAAACGGGTTTAGGCTTTTACATCTGGTAATGAACTTTAGGCCCAAAAATAAATAGTAGGGTTTGTAATTATATATAATAGGATTAATCTATTATATAGGGACCCTAATAATCTTAGCCAAAAAAAAAGGAAGAAATCGATTTTCCTTTGGTTTTGGAGATACAAGCCGCCAAAAAAAAACTTGAGAAGAGAAAAACTTTTGTTTTTCTTTCTTGTGTTTTGCCGGCCACCAAACACAAAATCATATTCTCTTTGGCGTTTCCGGCAACCTCTAAACCAGCCTAAGCTGGACCCTGCCCCACTGCTGTCCCGTTTTCGACCAGCCCCGACGCTTCCCGTCTCTAGCGTTGTCAGTTCGTGATCTAGCATTGGTTCATTGTACCTAGGTGTCTCGACTGGTTATTTATTAACTACTAAGGTATAATTAATCTCATCAGTAGATTAATTGTTTTTTTTGTGTTTACGTGTTCATAACCAGATCATGTTTGGTTTGTCAGTGCTGTTAAATAGGTTATGATTTTATTTTCCGCTACGTATTAATTAATTAACTGAATTAATTAATTTCTCTGTCAAAACCCGTTTTTGATAAAAAGTCAAACAAATCACAACTGAATCCCAACAGTGGTATCAGAGCCTGGGTTATAAAACGTAAATCGAAACCGGTCTGGTTTCACCGGTTAGATTAATCACAAACTTTAACTATCTTCAAGTTTCTGATTTGATCTGTTTTTGGGACAATTTTTATTTATTAATTTGGTCGATTTTTTATTTGACCAAATTTATTGCCCGTATGTGATTGTGTTGAATATGTAAATCTGGCCCGACCCATATGATTGAGTTGTTTGTGTTTATTATTCAGTTTTTTGTTTTATGGTTTTGGCTCACTTTTGATGGCTCAAAGTTGTAATAGAATAGGTTTTTTTTTTATTTTATGTAATGTAATAAAAACTCGAAGACAAATCTGAAGACGCAACAGGAATCATGGAGTCAGTGGGAGTCATCCGAGACGACTAGATGCACGGAAGTCCATCCTTGTGGTTGTTTTAATTTTGTGGACCCCGTGACCTGTTTGGTCTTGCTAACTGGCTCTAGCAAGATCAAACAATCTTGGCCCTAAAAGATTTACATATTTATTTGCTTTATGGTTGCTTTTGATTTTTTATAACTTAAATTTATAGTAAACCAACCAAACGCCAAACTTTTTAAAAGGAGTTTTAAAATGTCACAATCTGTCACCACAAGTTCTAATTTTACAACTTGTAGAATTTTATAAAAATAACAACTGGCTTGTTTTTATAAAATAAATAACCGCTAAAGTTTTGCAATTTAAACTAAATTTAATTTCAAAACTTATAACTTAATAGTTTTCAACTATTAACTGGTTATTCAAGTCGCGACAAACTTAGTTTTAATATGTTATTTAAAATTAAGTGTCCTGAGAGATGAAAGGGTTCTTCAAATTTGTCATAACTTTAAATAGTAAAACTGGCTTTTACAACACACGTATGATTTAATCATTCGTTGTGTTTGGCCCTATTTGGTAAACACTAAAATTGGAACCCATATTTAAAACCAATGGTCTATGTCATCCTATTAACTTCCTGTAATCAATGCAGATTCGCCGGTGTAAGGACCAGATCTAATAGGCTATCGCATCAAAGAATCTCAGAGTTGTTCAAGAATGAAAATAGAAGCAAACTGTTGTTTTGAATGAAGAACTTGGAGCATAAAATGAAACATCGGTGTTTGGAGCCACAGCACCGCACTTGATGCATAGTTTATCCTTCCAAGGTGCAAGGGTTTCGTTGACACATCCGGCCCTTCCGCAAGTACCTGTTTTAGGACGACTATTACTTTTCTCTGTTGTTACATGCCTCTGCTGTCAAGAGATTAAAAGTGGGCATAGATGAGGCTAAACGTATCAATTCATAGACATGTCTTGTCTTAGCGGCCTCATACACGAGAGTTGTGCATCTTTCCACAATTGACACTAATTGTCAGTCTAGTTACCCACTTACTAATGTTGTATGCCACAGCTACCATTAGTGACTGATTTAGCTAGATTCTCACTCCTTATTCTAATTTCTGTAACTGGGTCATAAATTAATAAGGATTTTTCACTTTCTTTATACTAATTTATTTTCTTGGCTTATTTTGACAGATGTCTACTGAAAATAATAATACTAATAACTCCTTCGCTCTCAAGTCTATCCTTGAGAATGAAAAGCTGGATAACACCAACTTTCTCTCGTGGCAGTGCAATCTGAGAATAGTTCTTAAGATGGCCAAGAAGCTTTATGTTCTCGATTCACCAGTCCCTGAGGCACCCTATGGTAACACGGCTACCGCTCGTAAGGCCTGGGAAAAACAAAAAAGATGATGCCACTGAGGTGGCCTGCCTTATGCTAGCCTGCATGTCCGGTGAGCTCCAAAAGAGCATGGAGGACCTGGATGCCTTTAACATGATTGAGCAACTTAAGGGCATGTTCCTGAAACAAGCCCGACAAGAACGCTATGAAACCATGTCTTAGCTCATTCGTTGCACGATGCAAGAGGGCACGCCTGTTAGTACTCATGTACTTAAGATGAAAGGGTACATCGACCAGATGAACAAACTTGGATATCCCATGAAGGATGACATGGCTACTGATTTCATCTTAAACTCTCTCCCAAGCTCCTATGCTCAATTCGTAATGAATTTCAACATGAATGGCTTGGAGAAGACAGTGGCCGAGCTACATGGTATGCTCAAAAAGGCCGAGATGAATATCCAAGGAAAGAAAAATCAAGTTCTGATGGTCAGATCTGCTGGTGTTAAAAAGCCTAACCCCAAGAAAAGAGGTTTTAATAGCAAAGGCAAGAAGAAGGTTAATGTTGCTGCCAAGCCTGCCACCAACAATAACAAGAAAGCTTCAAAAGTACCCCCTCCTGAGGAGCGCCAATGCTTTGAATGCAACAAAATGGGGCACTGGAAACGTAACTGTCCTGAATATCTAGCCAAGCTGAAGCTGCAGAGGGCCAGTGGTGAGGGCACCTCTTCAGGCATTCTCATTTATGTTATTGAATTTTTTACTGTTTCTAGCAACACATGGGTATTTGATACCAGATGTGGGTACCACATCATTAATGTCTTGCAGGAGCCTAAAGGTTGGAGGAAGCTGAAACAAGGCGACATGGAGCTCAACGTTGGTGATGGGAAAAGAGTACCAGTTCTTGCAACTGGAACATATCATCTCTCATGTCCTTCTGGCCTTGTGGTTGTTTTGAACAATTGTTTGTTTGCATCTAGTTTAACCAGAAACATTATTTCAGTTTCTTTATTGTTTGAACAAGGATTTAAGTACGTTTTTAATGGTATTACTATTTCTGACTACTTAAATGATATCTTTTATTTTGAGGCTAAACCTCAAAACGGTATTTATGAGATTGACTTTCAAACTGACAATAACATATATAATCTTTCTAAACGTATAAAATCTGGCATTAATGATACTTTTCTATGGCATTGTCGACTTGGCCACATAAGCAAGGCACGCATTAAAAGACTCCAATCCGAGGGAATTCTTGAACCTACCGGACATGACTCATTTGATAATTGCGAGTCTTGTTTAGCTGGCAAACTCACAAAGGACCCCTTCACCCATGTTGGTGAACGAGCCAAGGATCTGCTAGGCCTTATACACACTGATGTGTGTGGCTCATTCAGAACCATGTCTAGAAATCATGAAAGATACTTCGTTTCATTTATTGACGATTATAGTCGATATGCTTATGTCTATCTTATGAACATAAGCATGAAACATTTGAAAAGTTCAAAGAGTTTCAAAACGAAGTAGAGAAACAACTCGATAAATCTGCCAAGACACTTCGATCAGATCGAGGTGGCGAGTATCTTAGCTTAGAATTTCTTAATCATCTGAAGGAGCACAGAATTATTTCTCTGCCCACTCCTCCTGGCACACCCCAACTTAATGGCATGAGCGAGAGGAGAAATCGAACGCTACTTAATATGGTTCGATCGATGATGTGTAGAACTAACTTGCCTCACTCCTTCTGGAGTTATGCTCTTATAACCGCCGCCCGCCTTGTAAATCTGGCACCGACTAAGAAGGTGGACAAAACCCCATATGAGATATGGCACGGGTCTAAACCCAATTTGTCTTACCTTAGAGTATGGGGATGTGATGCATATGTCATTAGCGATTCTGATGATAAGCTCGATCCCAGAGACGAAAAAGTTGTTTTCGTCGGTTACTACAACAAAAACGGATATTATTTCTATCATCCTGATGCAAACATTGTTTCCATCAAAAGGAAAGGACGCTTTCTCGAGGAAGATCTTCTAAATCGAGGAACCGGAAATAATATTATGGATCTTGAAGAAATTCGAGAAACACAAACAACCGTTGAGGAAGTCGGAGCGTCTGATCAACAAGAAGTTGTTGCTGATGAATCAGACATAAACACAAGCGTTCGCAGAAGTAGCAGGTCTCATAAAGAACCTAATAGATACCTATGGAATCTTGAAGCTTCTAAAGTCCTGTTAGTAGCTGAGTCAAATGACGAACCTACAAACTACAAATCTGCTATCTCAGATCCTGAATCCGAGAAATGGCTTGAAGCTATGAACGCCGAGATGCAATCTATGTGTGATAATCAGGTCTGGGACTTGATTGAGCTACCCCCCGGTTCTCGGGCAATAGGGAGCAAATGGATTTTCAAAAGAAAATCCGACATGCATGGTAATATACAAACTATAAAGCACGGCTAGTTGCAAATGGTTTCACTCAAACTCAAGGTATTTACTATGATGAAACTTTCTCACTCGTTGCTATGATCAAATCGATCAGGATACTGCTTGCCATAGCCGCGTACCATGATTACGAGATATGGCAAATGGATGTCAAAACCGCTTTTCTTAATGGACATCTTTCTGAAGATGTCTATATTGTTCAGCCTGATGGTTTTGTTGATCCAAAGTATCCTAGTAGGGTCTGCAAACTGAATAAGTCCATTTATGGACTTAAACAGGCATCTGAAGCTGGAATCTTCATTTTGTTCAGAAAATCAAAGATTTTGTTTTTTCAAAAATGAAGATGAGCCTTGTGGTTACAGAAAGGCTAGTGGGAGCACTATATCATTTCTCATCTTGTATGTGGATGATATACTGATCATTGGAAACAACATCCCTGTGCTTGACAAAGTCAAACAATGGTTAGGATCTTGTTTTGCAATGAAAGATCTTGGAGAAGCTTCTTACATTCTAGGAATCAAGATCTACAGGGATAGATCTAAGCGGCTTCTAGGGCTAAGTCAGAGTACTTACATAGACAAAATGATGACACGCTTTAGGATGGAAAACTCCAAGAAAGGAGGTGTTCCGATGACTAAAGGCACTGTGTTGAACAAATCACAATCTCCTTCCACGGACATTGAAATTAAGGAAATGGAAGCAATTCCATATGCCTCAGCGATTGGTTCTATCATGTATGCTATGTTGTGCACTAGACATGACGTCTCGTATGCTTTAAGCATGACCAGCCGTTTCCAACAAAGTCCTGGCATTGCCCATTGGACTGCAGTCAAGAACATCCTGAGGTACTTGAGAAGGACCAAAGACATGTTCTTAATATTTGGAGGAGTGAAAACTGTACGGTGTTACACTGATGCTAGCTTTCAAACTGACCGAGATGACTCTCTCTCACAGTCAGGTTTCGTATTCACTCTTAAAGGAGGAGCTGTCTCATGGAAAAGCTCCAAGCAGAGTGTAGTGGCGGATTCAACCACAGAATCTGAGTATATAGCCGCATCAGATGCTGCTAAGGAAGCTGCTTGGATGAAGAAATTCATTACTGACCTCGATGTGGTTCCGAGTATTCTCCAACCAATCGAGATACTTTGTGATAACACAGGTGCTATAGCTCAAGCCAAAGATCCTAGATCTCATCACAAAGCCAAGCACATTCAAAGAAAGTTCCACTATATACGGGAAATTGTGGAACGTGGAGACATCGTGATAAGCAAAGTAGACACAGATCAAAACCTAGCGGACCCGTTTACTAAGCCCATGACTCTGGAAAAGCATGATCTTCACAGAGATGCTATTGGTCTTAGATTTGCTAGTGATATGTTTTGATTTAGTATTTTGAATGTGCGAACATTTAAACAGTTGTACTTTTGAATTCTTTTGGTTTACTGATTTAAATGCAATTCTGAATTCTTATAACTGTGCTCGATTTTAATACGTTTAATCCATGAATCTTGTATTCTTAATTATCCGTAGTCGGTCAGACTCATGGGAACGTCTCTGAGTTAAGACTTTTCTGAACTTCGGCTCAAGGAGTTGACTCCGAACTTCACAGGCCTCATTTTGAATGACGTTGGATGTAACTCGCATCAAATCATCTTCATGGATCTTTGTCATAAGATGTTTTGCTATTGGTATACTCATTAGTATCCTCTGACCTGAGATACGTACTAGAACTCCCGTTTACCAAGAACCATTCTTTAATCACTGTCAAACGCTGTCGCGTAACTGCCAGTCATAAAGACTTTGATTAGGAATAGTTCTGAAGTTCAGTGGGAGTTGTATGTAGTCAATAAGGGATTATGTACTCTTACATTATATGTAACAGATAGGCATCGTGGCGCCCTCGTTGATTCAAACTGGTGAAGTGTAAGACCTTACCCAAACTTACTGTGTGTTTGATTGAACCACTTTGATTCTTGATCGAGAACAATAATATTTGAACGCCATATGAGAATGAACTAAATCCATGTCTCATTGATTCAATTGATGCTTTATACGGAAAGGATGAATGACAACTATTGCCATAAGTCTATTGTCTTGCTTTAGTTAGCTGTTACTAACACCGAGATATTTGGTTAATGACTTTAAAGCGTCATACCTTGTTAGGGACAGCCATGTGCTGCTAGAGCGCCGCTGACTGTTTGCGTTGATTTATCGTGGATCGTCCCAGTGGGAGATTGTTGGATTTTATGGACCGACCCGATGGACAACGCGACTGACCGAGCTATGACCCGTAAGAGTTACACCTAGGGCAACGAACATTAAATCCACTTAACTTGCTTAACTGGTAATTACGAACTTCGAACTTTTAACGAGACGATATATTTTATATATATATTCGTTAGACGCGAATTATTATTTATACTAGTTTATAAATAATAATTGTACATTTATTGTTTTAATCCTTTTATTAAAACAATTAAACGGGTTTGAGCTTTTACATCTGGTATTGAACTTTGGGCCCGAAAATAATTAGTAGGGTTTGTAATTATATATAATAGGATTAATCCTATTATATAGGACCCTAATAATCTTAGCCAAAAAAAAGGAAGAAATCGATTTTCCTTTGGTTTTGGAGATACAAGCCGCCAGAAAAAAAAAAACTTGAGAAGAGAAAAAATTTTGTTTTTCTTTCTTGTGTTTTGCCAGCCACCAAACACAAAATCATATTCTCTTTGGCGTTTCCGGCAACCTCCAAACCAGCCTAAGCTGGACCCTGCCCCGCTGCTGTCCCGTTTTCGACCAGCCCCGGCGCTTCCCGTCTCTAGCGTTGTCAGTTCGTGATCTAGTATTGGTTCATTGTACCTAGGTGTCTCGACCTGTTATTTATTAACCACTAAGGTATAATTAATATTATCAGTAGATTAATTTTTTTTTTGTGTTTACGTGTTCATAACCAGATCCTATTTGGTTTGTCAGTACTGTTAAATAGGTTATGATTTTATTTTCCGCTGCGTATTTATTAATTAACTGAATTAATTAATTTCTCAGTCAAAACCCTTTTTTTTATAAAAGTAAAACTGTTGACCACTAAAATCCAACACTCCCTTAACCACGTGGGCTGAAAATTCTTCAATGAATGGTGTTTTTTCCACTGACTCTGGGTTTCCAAAAAAGTGACCGTAATTTTTCTTATGTCAATTATAATAATTATTTTTAGAAATGGAAAGCATATTAAATTATTGAAATTTTGTTTATTTTTGGGAATTATATAAGCTATACAAAATCAAATGAAAATGAACAGTATCTTTATGTCATTGGTCCACGCGACCTCTGCCACGTCTAAATTTTTTTTTTAGTTTTATTTTCAACCTATAAAATATATAATATACGCTTTTAACCAGTTTTATTTTCTATTAATTTCGTTTTCCTATAATAACTTTCGTTCGTTAACCTAAAAAAAACGGAATGCCCGGCTGATTTTAGTTTTTTTATGTCCTGGTATAATTTTTTTTAAACAGAGTTTTATTCGAAATCGAGTATATATATTTTTTATCGTACGTTATTGCGAGCGACACTAACGTTGCGTTCCCGTGACAAACCCTTCCACTTATGAGCGAACAACATTGTTGCCGATGTTTTGGTGTTATCGTAGCTTTTATGGTTTTCGACGAGCCGAACTGATAACGACCAAACTTCTACCGCATAATGCGTTTGAAAAACGACCGCGTTTTCGCCGCAAAACGCGGGTACAAATACTAGTTAGTTGAAATTTTGAATTGAGGACCGTAATTTAGGAAAAGCATAACTTATGGAAACTATAATGGCATTTAAACACTTTAGCAAAAAAATGTTTTCGAAATTTAGTTGAGATAGGTTGACATAAACTAGGTTAGAACCCCATTTATTATACGGATTAAATAAATTCAATATTATATATATTTAGTAATAAATATTTAATATTACATATTTATGACATATTACATAGTTTTTTAATATAAATTTTAGAAACGCTATATAGTTATTTTTTTTAAATGTTTTATAAAAAGAATGAAAAAAATGGTCGATTTATAAAAATGTTTTATGAACAACATTATTTTTAATAGAAAAAGTTTTATAAAAAAACTATAGAAATCATTATTATTTAACAGAAAAGAGGCGAGAAACAAAAAATTATAAAAACAATTAAAAAAAATTATATAATTATTAGGAGAGAGAGACGGGAAAAAAAGTTAAGGATACATAAGAGAGTGACAAGTGTCCCATCAAAACCTTTATTTATTATAGAGTATAGATATAGATATAGATATAGATATTGACTAATTAACTACTTATTAAGTAAAGTTATTGATTTTCCAGTAAAGAAAACAAAATAATAATACTCATACATAGCAAGACAAATATATTAATATTGCTTTTATTTATCCCTATACAAGTAACAAGGTTAAACACCACCAGAGCCAGTTTCAAAACCCATTACGAGATCACTGCTAGCTTGGCTCGACTTTCCGGTGGTTTGCAGATGTCCACGTCATATAAAATCTAACGGTGTTAAGTTTTTTTAACGGGAGGTCCAATGTAAGAAAATAGTTTGAAAGTAGAGACTGGTGGTAAAAATATTCTCAGTTAAAATTATTATTGACCAATTGGTAAAAGGTGAGATTATTAAAATCCAATAATCCTAATTTTAATTGTGATGTATTTGTTCTTTATTATTAGGCATACATATAAGCATAAATTTTTATTTATGATGCTATATCACTTATAAAATACATATAATAGACTTATGCTATAACAAACAAACAGATCACACAAATCATATGCAATCATCCCTAAATATACTGGTAAAAGGATCATAGATTGTTAAATATAAAACCAAATATCCACATAATACATCATATTACTGTTTTGACTAAAAAAACAAAACATGTTATCATGGGTGACATTTATGTGGAACTGTTTTTACTTACCAAACAAACAAACAAAAAAAAAACCATGTAGTAAATATCACTCTGAACTGTTCATTTCAGACATAGGTTGATTTTCAAATTTGACCTTCAAACTTATGTTAACAACAATTCCAGCAGCTCTAACAACATGTACGCGAAAGCGCTACAAATAAAAAGACTTCGCAAGTTAAACATATAAAATATGAAGGCAAACGCTAAAATTTAAAACCAAGTGTTAGTATGCGAAGTAGAAAAATAACAATAAATAAGTTAAATATTATTAGGAGACATACATTAATACCATTTGAGGAGAGTATGGGTTAATGAGGATTTAAAAAAAACATTAGCCATAAGAAACTTTCTGTACACAGGTAAATATTCAGTATTTGATATTCATACATACATAAATTCCTCAATAATGTAAAACTTTAAAATCATATTCAGAAAACTAAAAAAACCATGTACTTACAAAAGTTGAAATAAAACAACCAAATTGCCCAGCTGGCTGTCTAAAACTTGAACAGATTTATGTTATGTGTCAATTTGATAAGTTATGAAACTAAGAGCAAAGAATCAAAAAAATTTTATCTCGATCGATAAACAAAATAATTGAACATATATGAGAATGATTTGATCTATGTCTCACGTTCAATGGAATGTCAGAATAACCAAAAGAATAAAGATTGACAAAGAGTTGTAGATCATTACAATAGTAAGAGTACCTTGACTGGTTGGTAATGATGGATGATTTGTCAACATAATATATAATACTGCTAGTGAAGTTGATCCTAAAGAGTCACACGACGAACAACGACATTTGTTGTTAATGTGTTACACACATTAAACGTGAAAGATTAATAGTGACATTAATTATTTGGGAAATACTTAATATTATTATTATTGTTTTTAAAAAATAATAAAGATATATATACCATATATATCTAAATGGAATATGCCAAGAAATATTTCATTTAGAAAGCTTATGTATATAGGTTTAAATCCTGATATAAAACCTAGAGATTTATTGTTACACTTGAAAACCCTAGCTACCACCACTCTCACCTTTGCGCCTCCACCCTCCTCCACACTTGGAGAATTTCGGCCACCACATTGGTGGTGTTCGGATTCTCCGTTTTACGTGCTAATTGGAGATTCACGTAGGGGATCTCTGTTCGTTGAATCGTTGTGGAAATCTGAAGTGTATTCATCCACCGTTCTCTACAAGATCAAAGGTTGTTAATTACATGTTTTCATCTTCTGTTTCTAAACTTCTTGCAACTGGATTAGTAGTGCGGTTTTCCCCGTGTTGAATTTGATTAAGACTACCGCCGCATTTTTGGCTTTGGTCTATTTTATTGAAAAGCTAAAACTGTACGGGAAATCCCAACACTATTTTCACCACTTGTTGCATCTACTTTTTTTTTTTGAACGACCAACAAATCCAAATTTTATTACCACCGAGGCTAGTCAGCAATTAGCCAGAACACACCAAATAACAAAAAGCAAGAAGCAGAAAATACATAGGAATCACTCCAAATACCGCCCTAGAAACTTTCGGGAAAGACTGATTAACCAAAACAAGAAGCATCAAAGCTCTTCCATTGGTCCCAAGAAATTGACGCCATCCTTGACTGATTGCTCACCCAAAGGAATCCTTGAATCTTTATCTCCTCTATCGTGTTACTTAGAGACACCTCCCCGATTCCAAACCTTAGGGAGTTCCGAAGTTTCCAAATACTCCAAATGGTTATGAGTATGACTGCATGAACCACTTTCTTTCGCCTGTACGAGCCGTTCGTGTATTTCCACAAGCCAAGGAGACCCCTCACATCTGCAGCATAGAAAGGTAGGGTCTTACACCACTCCGAGATAACCTGCCAAACGTTCTGTGCGAAAGTGCACGATAATAGAACGTGGTCTGCAGCCTCCAAGTGGTTCCCACAGAAAGCGCACCAAGGATCCGGGACCCAAATGTTTCTTCTAATTAGCGCCTCCGCAGTTGGAAGCCTATCTTTCTCGGCCCTCCAAGCAACCATTCCAACCTTTTTTGGGATCCAAGAGTTCCAATCAAAAACATAAGAAGGGGTAGAACTGGGAGAACAGGCCAATTTGTTTCTAATACTAGACACCGAAAAGTTACCATTTGACTCAAGCCCCCACCACCACTTATCGGATGACGAAGACCAAGAAGCCGAGGCCAAATCGGACATCAACATTAGCAACTCATCCTCCTCTGAACCCACAGAAGGTGAACGAGTCCAGTCCCAAGTTATCACAACCGTCCCATCTGAACTTCTAATCCGGTCAGCCACACAACATAATTTCTGCCTTTCTAAGGAAAATAAGGATGGATATAAGTCAGAGAAAGGCACCGAATCCACCCAACAGTCCCGCCAAAATAGTATATTCCTGCCACACCCCAACACCCCTCTAATGAGCCGACCAAGGTCCAATCCCGCCAATGACAAACGGGCCGAAATTCCATGAATTTGCTTCCAAGGGCCCCACTGCGATAATTTTATAGGGATAAAATTCTAGGATCTGGAATTATTATGAACCGCCCAAATTACTCTTCGCCAAAGACTGTTATTCTCGGATTTGAATCTCCACCACCATTTTGCCAACAAAGCCGAGTTAGCATCTCTTAACGAACCCAGCCCTAGCCCTCCAAACTTCTCTGGTGCTATCACCTTTTCCCATGCTACCCAGCAAACTTTAGCCTGATCCTCGGATCCACCCCACAAAAAGAGTCTTCGCAACCTGTCCAACTCCCGAATAACCTGTTCCGGGGCTTTATACAGAGAGAAGAAATAAGTAGGCAAAGAATTCATCACCGATTTTATTAACGTAATTCTTCCCCCGAACGACAGAGTTTTTGCTTTCCAATTTGATAATCGACGCCTGAAAGTGTCAATAACCGGTTTCCAATGCTTTGCCAGATTCATGTTTGCCCCCACTTTCAGACCTAAATATGTGAATGGAAAGGATCCAATACTGCAATGCAGAATTCCGACAAGTTGTTCCATCCCCCGGGAATCCGCCCCAACACTGAATAATTGACATTTAGCTAAATTAACCTTTAAGCCGGAGGCAAGGTTAAAGCAACGCAAAATTCTACAAAGATTTTTAGCATTCATGACCGACCAGGAACCCAAGAAAACCACGTCATCTGCATATAAGAAATGGGATAAAAGAGGACCTGTTGGCGTACACTTAATTCCCTGATATACCCCCAAACTTTCCGCCCTTCTCATGAAGCATGAGAGTGCCTCCATGGCAATGATAAACAGGAACGGGGATAAAGGATCCCCCTGCCTTAGTCCGCGGTAGCAAGGAAATTCTGCAGTTGGAGACCCATTAACCAAAACCGACGATCTAGCTGAGGTTACACACGCCATTATCCAACCTCTCCACTTTTCCGGAAAATTCATAAAAGCCATTACCGAATCAAGGAAGCCCTAGTTAAGGGAGTCGAAAGCTTTCTCTATATCCACCTTAAAAATCATCCCAACCGACTTAGATCTTCGTAACCAGGCTACCAATTCGTTAAGAATCAGCGGACCGTCAAGAATGCTCCTCCCGGCTAGGAAACCAGATTGCTCGTTAGAAATTAATTTCCCAATGACCCCTTTTAACCGGTTCACCAGGACCTTCGAAATAGCCTTGTTAATACACCCAATGAGACTCACCGGGCGGAATTCCTGGGCCCCCGTGGGATCCACCACCTTTGCTATAAAAGCAATAAATGAGGAACAGCAACCAAGAGAAAGATGCGGGCTCTCATAGAACTCGAAGAATAGCCTCGTAAAGTCTTGCTCGAAACAGGACAAACATCGTTTAATAAACCGGAAGTTATACCCATCCGGTCCCGGAGCTTTATCACCCCCACAATCCCATATCGCAGCCTTTATCTCAGCGGAAGTAAACCTTTCTACCAAAGTTGCCGCCTCCCATCCGTCTAGCTTAGCAATTCCATGACATACAAACGATGGTCTCACTAGGACAGGTTCCCGGAATTTATTAGCGAAATAGTCCTTAAGCTTATCTTTTAACAAAGCCGGGTCAAAGACCCACACCCCCGTCAAACCCAAGACTGTTTATCCGACTGCAGCTGAGATTAGCATTCACTGTGGAATGAAAATATCTCGAATTCTCGTCCCCCTCTATGGCCCATCTGACCCTTGATTTCTGACGGGAATCCTTTAATTTTTCACAATCAAATTTTTCCACTTCCTGCTTACATTTTATTCTTTCCTCAAATTCGGAAGATGTCAGGTCCCTATCCTCGGCTAATACATCCAACTCAACAATTCTACCCTTATAGGAGTGGTGAGAATTCTCCCTGATCTGCCGAGCGTTCTTAACCCAATATTTTATACGAAATTTCAACCGTCGAAGTTTTGTAGACAAAGCCAGGTCGGCTGGCCCATTGAAGATGAACGACCCAGCCGAGAATTCCACAAAATCCACAAACCCCGGTATATCTATCCAAGAATTGAAGAATCGGAAAGGAATATGCCCAAAATCATGGGGAACCGTGGAGAGTAGAATTGGGCAGTGATCCGAATACTCCCTAGATAACGCAGTAACCGAAGCAGTTGGCCAAAAATTCACAAACGCCCTACAAACCAAAAACCGGTCTAATTTGCTGAGCTTTCGACCATTATCCGACATGTAGGCATATTTGTGGCCTCCCATGTTGTATTCCACCAAATCGGCATCCCCTACGAACCGATTAAATTTGTCCGCGTTAAGAGCAACGAAATCTGAGTTCACCCTCTCCGAGGGATCGCGTACCTCATTAAAATCCCCAAAGAATGCCCAAAAACCTGGAACAGAGTTTCTTAAGACCAATAGTTCCCCCCAGAGATTTCTCCTACTAACTGGGTCGTTTGGAGCATATACATTAACAAAGTGCCCCTCCGTATCCGACCCAGCTAGCCTCCCAGAGATAATTAAGAAATACCTGTTCTTTGTTGTATTTTGGAGCCGGAAAACCCCCGGGTTCCACAAGCATAACAGTCCTCCTGACCTGCCCTCAGCCCCGACCTCTTCCATTTCATACTTCGACCAACCCCATAGTCTACTCGCCTGAAAACTAGTTAGGTTACCCCGTTTTGTCTCCTGAATTGCAAGGAATTGTACTCCATGTGTTGTTTTTAAACCACGGATCCAGTCCGATTTAGCCGGATCTCCCAACCCCCTAATGTTTATGCTTAAACAATTCATTGATTACCTCCTCACCTTCGATTAGAATCCGCAGCTGGTCCGCAAAAGGTTCAATCTGTATACCTATGCAGGTGCCAACCTCAATTGTATCCACCACCTCCTGATCAATTGCCTCCAAGTTACTCCCCAACTGCGATTCTGGAACGATGGTGCCACTAACCCCTTCCTGGCCCTCGATTTGAGTATCAAATCCATGAGGATATGAATCTGTAGGAGACCCAGAACCGACGAAAGCAGGATTATTTAGGTCAAGGAAAGGGGGATTTCCGGCACGTGGGATTGGTCATGAGATGGCCCACCATGGGATTTACTCGAGCATGGGCTTCGGAAGAAACGGGGCCTTTTTCTTGAGCTTACTACCGAAGGCAGGCCCACCTGATTTGACGGCCCAAGATGATCTGGACCCCCAATTATTCCATCCTCTGTCACACGTGATTTCCGAGGAGTGCATAGGAAACCCATCCCAGCATGCAGCTCCTGACTTTCCCCATGCAACATCGGTGCGGCTGCATCCCCTATGTGATGGATCGTTTCAACTTCCCCCTGGAGTTCCTGGTTACCGGTGGCCGGAGTGACACGGAATTCACCTTCCTCCAGTTCCGCCCCTCCTTCCGCGTCAACACCTTTGTCTCCCACCGTCGCTGTTGCTGAAGGTTCTTTCAATGTCGGGGGCCAAGCATGCTCAACCTCTTTTACCCATATCGGATAGGACCTATTATTCCAGATCAAATTTACCTCCTCGTCAATTTTTCTCCCAGAGCTATGCAGTACTAAACAAGCCCCCGAAGAGATGTCGAAACCGTCCCACGAAAACTCGAATGGCTCAATCACCTTTCCGAAGAGTCCCACAATTTCTCGAAATGTTTTTTCCTCCCTTAGCACAATTGGTATGCCATCCATTCGTATTTTTACCACCCGTTCAAACATCATCTCCTGACCCTCCCAGATTGCGGCGGTAACCAGGTGATCCTTCCAAATGTCTTTCTTTGCCACAAAATCCTTGGCCAAGTCCGGCGAGTTTAAGGAGATTAAACATTTCAAACCACCAATATAAGACAACGACACCTCCTTGTACCCCCGGTCCGATAAAAAAATCAACATATTAGCTAAAGCCGTGGCATCCTTGGCTTCCCCTACCACCACCTTCCCTACATAATACCGCGGGAACAACCCTCCTTGCCCCGCGATGTTAATTGACTTCTTCTCTCGGACGGCGTTATTCAGTACATCCTTGTAAGATCTCCCCTCCGGGCGTATCCCCTCCAATGGATGCTGCTGCTTAGGTACCCCACCCTGATGTCTTAGGTTTCCTTGTAAATGAGTTACCCTTCTGTGGTTCTTATCGTATTTTGCCAGCGCTGCAGATACTTTTGCATTCTGTATTGTAACCCCGTTCATTCCCTCCAGAATCCTCTCCAAGTTGGTTACATCCAGCAACCTGACAAAGCCAAAGTAGTTTCCTCAACCATCCTTCTTCTTGGCCACGTATGCATCGGACACCGGACCGAACGGTTGGAAGGCCAATCTTAAAACATGGTTGGAGACTCCCTCTGGTAGATTGGAGATGAAGAAAGTTGTTTCCCTGTGTGATGCCGCCTGTTTACCCTTCTTCCGGTAGGTCACTTTTGACCATGGGCCGCCGCCATCGCCTCTCATGTTTAGGGTTTTTTTAAAAATTTACTTGTTGCATCTACTAAAGGAGGAACTAGCCTTCAAAAGATATTTATAAGTATACTAGGGCTAAGTTGAAACTGAAGGTATATGAAAGCTCTAGACTTAGTCACAATAGCACTTCCTAGTGAGATACATCATAATTTCAACACACATAGCTGATCATGTAATTGAATCTCTAACACTTCAATTCCGTAGGTATGTAAAGCTTGTGTGTGAGCTGAGGTCTGCTGACGTAGAGTTAGATAATGTTCAGGTTTTCAGAAGGTTTATGACTTCCTTCCCTCAAAAGTTGGTCGTAACCGTTTCTATTCTCAGTATATAAGCAATGTATGTATTCCTTTAGTGGAGGGTACGACTCAAGTGTACGAGTGTTTAATTACTATTGCAATATACGACTGAGATTGGAGTGACATCTTGTGTTAATTATTGTGTTGTTAATCATTTATGACTTACTCCATTGTTTATTTTTCCGTTACGACGCATAACTCTAATAGTTTGCTAAGTTAGTAGAACATTAAAATTGCTTAGAGAGTAACATATATGTTATTTTCTTAAAGTTCCTTACATTCTATAAGCTTTACCAAATAGTATAATCAATTTTATATAGATATACTTATAGGCACTTATACATGAGATATACCATAGACAGGGTGATGACTATATAACGACTCAAAGTGAGTCACTCTTATGAAGTTCGCTAACTTCTCACGACCATTGTGTGTCACCACCTCAACTCCCACCACTGCCACTGCCTCCGCCACTGTTGTTGTTGACAGAACTACTAACAGGATAAAAACGGTGATAGTTGAAATGAATAAGCAATTTTCCATCAAATGCTCTAGGTTCAAACCAAACATCAGTGCCCACTTTCAACGCATAGTCATTGACAATTTCACGGAAATGTTTAAAACAATATCCCTTTCTTTTGTTGTAAGCAAGCCATACCTTTTTAAAGCTACTATTTCTCACATTAAACAATGAAACCTCTATTTCCTCTTCTCTTTAAAGAGTGTCTGTTTCATCTCATCACTCAAGTATGGTATTATATGTTTCTCCACGCTTTCTTTTGGTAACCATATTCTTCCTTGATGGTCTACGTCTGTTTTCGTAAGCTTTTTGTAAATATTTTCCCCCGTAGACATCTTTGTGAAATATGTTTATGTGAGAGTGAATATGGTTCCTATTTATATGAATTAGTGACTTCATGTGTGATATATTTGGTATTCATTAATCTTAACTAAAAATATATGAAATGAATTGAATATGGTTTTTGTTATTAGTTACCGTGACATTAAATAATTTAATGACAGATATCCAAAATACATATTTAGTAATAATATGTAATTAAGGCTTGATCAAGTAAACTTTTTCTCAACAAAAACATTTAGTTCTTGAATCAAAACATAACCGCTTACTAGAACTTTCTTCATCATTTTATTATGTTACCTATTCAAATTGGCACACATGTTTATAGTTTTTCAGATTTCTTATTCAAATTGGCACATATGTTTATATATATTTTTTTCACATTCCCTTGTTTATATATTGTTAAATAGACTAAATTATAGCAATGATCATGTGATTAGATTAGTGAAATAATTTATAAAATAAAAAAATTATTTTTTGATATAATAATTATATTTATCTAAAAATCAAATGAATTTGTAAATGTAGTAACTGTGAGAGTTTGAGAGTAGATAGACAAATATTTGTGACGTCATGTTTGGATAAGTATTTATAGGAAAAGGATCAAGTAATAATCATTTTTTATTTAAAAACTAAAAAACCAATTTTGAGTCACTTATTTAATTTCTATGTATTTTAATTTATAGTCATGATTAAATATATATTTTTTGTTATAATTTTTATCAATTTGTGGTCTAAATTTATTAAGGGGTATAAAGATAATTAGACTTTTTTTTTCTTTTTTAAATTAAATATCCTCTCTTTCATTTTAGATTAAAATTTATCTCTCTCTCACAAAATAAAACGTAAATGAAGATGGAGTGTAGGTTTTATCTTTCTCTCTCACAAAATCAAAAGCAGATCGATGGTGGATGACGATGGAGACACAGAAGAAAAACATTGATTCAAACACACCCCTGCATCTTCATCGCCTTCATCTTTATTGCCTTCACATGCATTAAACAACGGATGTATATATTGAAAAGGATATAATACATTAACCCGCGTGTAAAAGCTTTCCGAATCTTTTAGTTTGGGCGTGAAAATGGATGCGAGGAAGAATGTGGTGGTGACACATGTCAATATTTGGAATCAGTTATTAGGTTTAAGATAGATTAAATTATAGTAATGATCATGTGATTAAATTAGTGAACTAGTCTACTAAAAAAATGATATAACTATAATATATATATATATATATATATTATAACTGAAGTTAAAAATTATATTACATCACACATATAATAATAAAAAATAAAATTACAATTACAATTTACATTGATAAATTGCACTTGAGGCAACATTTAAAAATTGAATAAACACTAAAAGTCATGTATCGTTAATTGAATGAATACTACAAGACACAAAATGTTTAATCCGTTTACTAAAAACAATATTTTTTACCCGTTAACTAAAATATTAATTTTGACCCGTTCACTAAAATTGAGGAGTTTGATCCGTTTAATAAAAGTGACGAGTTTGACCCGCTTTTATAACTGAATTTAACAACCAGTTTTTATCGAAACAATATAACTAAAATATCTATTTTCCTGCATTACTAACTATTGTTGAATAGTTTTTTATCTAAAGAATTTGATTATTATTATAACAATAGTGTTTTTGTAATGATAATTCGCATTAGTTAATGTATAATTTTTTTTTTTTAAAATGGAAAAAAAAAGTGTGTGGGTCAACCTATAAATAATAAAAATATCAGTTTCAACCGTTCTGATCCGTGTCAGCCCAAACTCGTTCTGACTTTTACCCAACCCTCCTTAGCGGTCGTCATCTTGCAACATCCAATCATAAAACATAAATCCAATTGAAGAACTGAAAACATAAATGGTAGAATAACCTGTTAGGCAACAACAACAATTGCAAACCTATGAAGCAATCCACCACATAAATCTCCACATAACCTTTCTGATTTTCATGTTTTTTCTATGTATTTTATGCCGTGCAATAAAAGATTTCAACCTTACATTTATTGTTCATATACACTTACAAGCATACACGCGTTCATTATAATACAATATTAACGAAAACAGTCTTACAAACCTCGAGAACCAAACTTGACCAAAACTCAAAACAACATCAATATTACAAAACCACAAGGACTAGTCTTGAAACTTCCAAAAACCAACACAAGCACGGTCGCGCCTAGTCCTAGGCACGGTCGCGCTTGTGCCATGACCACGGTCGTGCTTAACATTAAGCACGGTCGCGCCTCGTTTACAGTTTGACTCCGCAAAGTCAAACCGACTCAAATCTTGTCCAAAAATAGATTGTAAACACGTTTAGAAGGTCGCGAAACTTGCAGAAGAAGATATTCGGCTAATTGAGACTAAAACACGACCAAATACACATGCAATCGTCCCAATACTCGCAAATTCTAAACCGACTCTTTTTTTTTTTTTTAAAACAAATCAAGTAATTGGGGCAAGAATCAAACGAATTAAGTTAAGCCCATACCTACCCGAGACATATATAAACTTCCCTAAACCCTAAATCCATCATTCCATCATCTCTATCTCGTCTGTCGATCAAGAAAAAGCCGCGAAGTCTCCCCGTAGCCGTCTGCACTTGTTGCCCATTCAAAACAGGTTAGTAATAGTTCATTAGGATCATCTCTCCAAGCTAATCGAAAGCCCTAACTTAATTCGTAACCACATTACACGATTTTACAGAATCGAATCTGAGTTTTGATAAAAAAATGGTTTTAAACGATCGACACGTTAAACAGGATATAAACCTAATTAAATGGTGTAATTCGATTCGCAAACATCATATCAATGAAAACCCTAAGTTTCTAATCTGTTTTATTACAAGAATCAGGCGAATTGCTTCTGGAATTGACCAGACACGGTCGCGCCAGCCTATGAGCGCGGTCGTGCCTGACCAAGCACAGTCGTGCCCCGTAAGAGGCCCGGTCGTGTTTACCGATCAAACCATGTCCTGACCTAGTCAAAACCCTAGGCGCGGTCGTGCCGGATACGGACGCGGTCGTGTCTCAGGACCAGACTCTTGTTTTGACTTCTGACCAACCGCGGGCGCGTTACCGACCAAGCGCGGTCGCGTACGTGCCGGGCGCGGTCGTGCCATATACAAGCACGGTCGTGCTCATCCCTTAAAACAGAATCTTTACTTTTATTTTTATTCTGTTAATTTGATAAATAAATAACAGTTTAAATAATTATTTTAAGACAAACCCTACACGTTTAAGAATGACAAATTCACTTCCGTCATTAAATAACGCAAATCAATAACACATATACATTGTTCATTAGGTCAAACCTAGCAATCTACAACACATCGTTGTTTTCCATTTGCTTGTGCAACCTACACGCTACATAACACGTGAGTTACATAGCCCCTCTTTTACTCTATTTTACAAACGTTTTGGGGTGGAACATGCGTTCTATTTACATGTTTTCAATTATACACATATACAGTTCCATCCTATTCATGTTTACAGTTTTGCGCTTTGTGCTTGAGTACATTTTGTAGACCAATTATTATGCTCTTCATGTACAATCATTAACTAACAGCCGACAGTAAACAGTGGTAGATCTATTGAGTCTGACAAACCCACCCAGGTAGGGTGACTGTTACTGACAACACAAATTTTGAGTGCAAGTTACAAAGGTTTGATTGTATAGGTCACACGATGTTTTTCTCTCCATAAATGCCTTAATTGTCATGATTGTATTGAACTGTATGGACACAACACGTATTTTGCTATCACACGATTAAACCTATGTACTCTCACCAACTCTTGTAGTTGACCCTCTCATTTAACCATGTTTCAGGTACCAATGTTTGAAGTGATCAAGATATGCTACACATAGGACTTTGGACCTAGAATTTAATTAAACTAGCTTATTTGATGTAATTTACATTTATGTTTTGTGGATTGATTGTGCTTTGTTGAACTTATCTATTTGCAATGAAAACAATTATTAATTATTCAAACATTAGCAACCCATGAGCAATGAACAGTCTGCACGCTTCACGCCCCGACGTTTCCGCCGTCGGTTGGGGTGTGACAGATTGGTATCAGAGCCTTGGTTATAGGGAATTAGGTTATTAGACACCTTTGACCTAGACTATAACTTTAGGATACCCACTTATGCCATGCTTCATGATTTACATGCTATGTGCTACATGCTATATGATTATGCTACATGATTTATATGTATATATGAATAACAACTTAAATAAACAATATCCCTACCCATATCCTAAACCACATGTCCTTCATGCCTGCTTCCATGTCATCATCAACATAACCTGAATCATATTCTTGGACTTGGGTCTATAAAATTTTCTTTTACACCCGTTAAGGTTTTTAGACTTTGTTTAATTGTTAAAGGACACGTGCAATCTGGAAGAGTGACACCTGTATTCTGGGTTTTCTGTCTAGGAAAGCATTTCGTATAAATCCCAACCAACCGAGGGACCCGTATGCTTTCCTAGGAATTTCCGGGATGAGTGTTTACTTATAGGCTAAAGCACGTCTCCTTGATAATTATCTGAGTTTGAATTAACCTTAATATGTCATAGTACTCGAGTGATTATGTCACTATTTGAGTACAATCCGAACTATGAATTACTTATATCTATTTATTCTTCTATTTAATCCAAGAAAATCTCACAACTCTTATTGTGTCTAAATTTGTAGAATGCCTCCTCGTCGTGTCAACAGCAACAACAGCAATAACACTGACCTGGCTGCTTTACTCACACAGCTGGTGAACCAAATTACCCAAGCCAACAACAACAATAATGGCCATGCCAGTGGAAGTGCTGCTACTGGAGGTGGTGGTGGTGCCAACCCGCCACAATGCACCTTCAAACACTTCAACTCCTGTAATCCCCTCAAATTCTATGGCAGCGAAGGAGCCACGAGACTCCTTCAATGGTTTAAAAGCATTGAGAGCACTTTTCTCAATAGCGACTGTCCCGACAACCTCCGTACTTGTAACATCCCAAATAATGACAAGACAAATAGAAAAGGGAAATAAAGTGGGCTTGGCCAAAATTTCGGCCCATGGGCCGAAAAGAAAAGGGGGAAACCCCATTACAAAACAGCAGCTTCAACCCAAACCCCCTCTCATTTCATCTTCCTGCGCAAGAATACTAGAGAGAGAGAGAGAGAGCGATCGGCTTGTGAAGAAAACCGCAAGGAGAAGACTCAAGGGCTCGGGAATCATCCGACTCCACCATTTCAACGCATAGCAACAGAAATCGGGCCTGTTGAGGTAAGCATCGCCTCTGATTATGAGTCTTTGAATGTCTCGGGTTTAAATCAAATAAAGATACGATTTTTGCATACGAAACTTGAAACAAATCACGTATTTGAACTCAAGAACGATAAAGGAAGGTGTTTAACGTAAAATGCTCAAGGTTTAATCGATTGGAAATAAGTTGGCTGGAGCAAGGTTCTGGTCAGGGAAGATGCAGACCCATGACTCGAAACTATAGTTTCGACACATACAGACCCGTCGAAACTACTCTAGTTTCGATAGTCATGTTTGACTCGAAACTATCTAGTTTCGATAGCAGCCAATGACTCGAAACTACCATAGTTTCGATAGGAACTCAGGACTCGAAACTACCTAGTTTCGAGTGTCACCTTGAACCTAAACTAAGATTTTTCATAAGTTAATGACTCGAAACTACCATAGTTTCGATAGGATCTCATGACTCGAAACTACCTAGTTTCGAGTGTAAGACCATAGCTCGAAACTACCATAGTTTTGATGCGACCCACCTCCCGAACTACTGAGTTCAAGAATAGTAATGTCTAGTGTCATTTAGGAACCCTACCTTATATGAATGACTTTATTATACAGATTGTGGGTGACCTTAGTGACGTTACGAAACCAGCTATTATACTTCAGGGACCCGCTTATCAGGTGAGTTCTATGTGCCCCCTTCTATGTTATGTGCAAATGATTTATAAATGTTTTGGGGCTGAAGTGTATACACTAAATGAATAAATGTTATAAGTGTCAATGTGATCATACGTATATATATATATAATTACTTATATATGTGAAAATGAATTATGAATAAAGAATGAATCGTATGATACAAAGAATGAACGAAAGAAGGACATAACGTAAATGAATGAAATCTTGCTTTATATTATATATATTGCATGTTATGAATGAATGTAAACGTTATGAACCCTTCTATGACAACGGCTACTTCGGTAGACGGACGACCATGTGATTATTTTACAACCGGGACAAGTGCGTTCCTTCATCAGCTAGGACGTACGAATGCCATTAATGGACGGTCGAAGCAATTGGCATATTATAGTAGAACGGTTGTATAAATAATAGTCGCATGGGAAACGGATACCTTCGGGTAGACGGGCGAATATGACGGACTACGACGGTAGTACGGTTAAGACGGACGGCCGAAGGTTTGCCGGACGGTATAGCATAACAGATGGCCGAAGGTTTGCCGGATGTTGTGGAGGACGGACTACGACGGTAGGACGGGCGTATGTCTTCGTGACTTACGCATAAATGAATGTGGGTTGATCACCCTTATATAGTATGACCCATGAAATTAAAGAAAGAAAGAAAAGAAAAGAAAAGGATGAATGCATATATATATATATGAAATCATAAAAATACAGAAAAGAAATATGAAAAGAAAGACAAAAGTTATGAATACGTATTTATATGAATGACTATACAGTAATGCATACTTATAAAGTAAAGAATAGAATGTTTATATCAAATTGCATTAAACTAGAACTCACCAGCGTTAGCTGACTTTTAGTATACATTTCAGGTAAAGGAAGAAAAGGTCGTGCGATGGCGTGAAGGTTACCCGGCACAAGACTGACATCCCACTTTTGTTTGTTAAGACAATGTTGTGTTTTTAATTGTTAAGACTTCCGCTGTTATGTAATGTAATTGAATGATGAATGTTTTAAATTTAAGTTCAGTATTTATGGCTATGTTTATGAGTAAATCCAACAAGTGAGGTCACCGGGAAAGGGGCCTTACAAGTTGGTATCAGAGCGATAGTTTGAGAGATTTAGGCATCCCTAAATGTCTAGACTCAAACTGATTATGGGACCAACGCACGGATGTCAGTATGGGTAACCAACGCCAACGCTAACACGGTAAGTAAGTCGTAAAGTTAATGCTCTTGCATAGGAATAGATACCTTAACTTAGAACAAATAGATGTTAATGCCACGACTGATTTGAAGAGTTTCGAACCCGAAAAGCAATGTAAATTAGTAATCACAAACCGGTCACTGTAATTAAGAATTTACCTTGCTCGTACTGTTCTAAACTATGATCTGAAGGAATGACATTGATGTATACCTTTTTACTCAACAGGAAATCTAGAAAACTATGGCTCGTAAAAGAGGAACTGGACGCCGAGGCGGTCGCACTGGCCGAGTCGGTAGACCACCGTTGAACCAAAGATATGAGGAAGAGGAGAGTGTGCACGTGGAACACAATGAGAGCGTGCATGAAACAAATGTAACCCCACCAGCTGAGGGCAATGAAGGATCTCTACGACTGGAACCCGAAGTTAGAGATGCTATTGCCCGTGAGGTCATACTAACTCTGAAGAAAGTACTGCCTGATCTGTTATCTGAGGCACTAAAGAAGAGCAAAGAGGAGGAGGAAAACAACCATGAGGAGAAAGTTTATGATAGTGATGGGGATGAAGTGACAGTGAGACTGAACACCCATGGGTGTACCTACAAAGGATTTAAGGACGGTGATCCGCCCAAATTTGATGGGAACAAGGATTCGGTGGCTACGTTTGAATGGATCGAGAGGATGAATGGGGTAATCAACATAAGCGAATGCCGACCTGACCAGGCTGTAAAATATGTGGCTCACTCTTTCACCAACGAGGCACTAAGTTGGTGGAGGACTATCCAAAGAACTAAATCGCCAAACGCTCTCAAAAGAATGACTTGGGAAGATCTGAAAAAGTTGATAATCCAGAAGTTCTGCCCACAGAACGAGATTGATCGAGTGGAAAACGAGTTTCTAAATTTCAAGGCTGGCAACAAGACTCATCGCCAGTACACTTCAAGATTTAATGAGCTAGCTCAACTGGTACCCCACCTGGTAGAGACTGAGGAGCGATTGATTAAGTATTATGTCAAAGGCCTACCCCAAAAGGTCCGTATTCATGTGAAAGCTAACCTACCCTCGACTTTCGAGTCGGTAGTGAATCTGTCCGGAATTGTCTATGACGATTATGCCAATGAGGACCCGGTGCCGGAGGCACCAAAGAGGAAGTGGGAGAACTCGTCTAAGGGGACTGGAAGAAGAAATGTTACTGCTGAGGCAAAGAAGCCAAGGAATGATGAGTACGAAATATGCACAAAATGCGGGAAACAGCACCGCGGTGAATGTTTGGCCGGCTCAACCATGTGTTTTAAATGTGGAAGACCGGGGCACTACTCGAAGGATTGTACTAAGGGCATCAAGTGCCAGAACTGCGGTTGGTATGGGCACGCTACTAAGGATTGCAGGAAGACCGGACAATCTGGTTCGGGGAAAGAAAAAGAAAAGGAACAGCCAAAGGCTAGGACTCGGGCCTATGCTTTAACCGAGGAAGAAGCAAGAGGAAACCCTGACGTCGTGTCGGGTACGTTCCTAGTAAATGATGAACATGCTGCTATTCTGTTTGATTCTGGTGCTAGTAAAAGTTTTATATCCACTGCATTTAGCCGCAAATTAGACTGCACAATCACTAGCCTTATAAGGGCCTTTAGCGTACAAACTGCTATTGGTAAAAACTCAGTAGTCATCCAAGTGACTGACGATTGCATGGTAGAAATAGAGGGCAATAAGTTTCCATCTAAATTGTACCTTCTAACCTTAGGAGGATTCGATGTAGTATTGGGCATGGATTGGTTAGCTGCCAACGAAGCTCAAATCATATGTAAACGAAAGATGATACATCTCAAGGCCACTGACGGCAGTCCGATTACGGTTTATGGTGACTGGAATAGCACAATGCCGAACGTCATCTCGATGATCAAGGCCGAAGGTTACATGAGGCGCGGTTGCGAAGCTTATCTGGCGTATGTTATTGACGATAGAATGAAAACGAAAGAGCTAAAAGATGTACCCGTGGTGTGCAATTTTCCAGAAGTGTTCCCAGAGGACCTACCTGGTTTGCCGCTCGACCGGGAAATAGAATTTCAGATTGACTTACTGCCAGGAGCTGAGCCCGTTGCCAAGGCACCATACCGATTGGCTCCGTCAGAAATGAAAGAATTAATGTCCCAACTTGAAGAATTAACAGAGAAAGGATTTATCAGACCGAGCATCTCACCATGGGGCGCTCCGGTATTATTTGTAAAGAAAAAGGACGGCAGCATGCGCATGTGCATCGACTACCGTGAATTGAACAAGAGAACAGTAAAGAACAAATACCCACTGCCTAGAATAGACGACCTCTTTGATCAATTACAAGGCGCGAGTTGGTTCTCAAAGATTGATCTCAGGTCGGGTTACCATCAATTGAAAGTAAGAGAGGAAGATGTACCGAAAACTGCGTTTCGTACACGTTACGGGCATTATGAATTTCTTGTGATGTCCTTCGGACTAACCAACGCACCAGCAGCATTTATGGATTTAATGAACAGAGTATGCCGACCCATGTTGGATCGATCAGTAATAGTTTTTATAGATGACATCCTCATATATTCAAAGAATGAAGGTGATCACCACTGTCACCTAAGAGAAGTATTGGAGGTTCTAAAGCAGGAGAAGTTGTATGCAAAATTCTCCAAATGCGCGTTCTGGCTTAGGGAGGTCCAATTCCTAGGCCATGTCATAAACCCGGACGGCATTATGGTGGATCCTGCTAAGATCGAAGCGGTAAAGGAATGGAACATCCCGAAAACGCCAACTGATATACGAAGTTTTCTGGGGTTGGCAGGCTACTATCGGAGGTTCATTCAGGATTTCTCAAGAATTGCCTCGCCGCTAACCAAACTGACACGGAAGGAAGTAAAGTATGAATGGGGTCCAACCCAAAACAACGCGTTTGAGGAACTTAAGACACGATTAACTCAAGCTCCAGTATTAACACTACCTGAGGGAAATGAAGACTTAGTAGTCTACTCTGACGCTTCAGGGCAAGGTTTAGGGTGCGTACTCATGCAACGAGGAAAGGTAATTGCTTATGCATCGCGGCAACTAAAGGTTCATGAAGTTAACTACCCAACACATGATCTAGAATTAGCAGCAGTAGTTTTCGCGTTGAAAATATGGAGACACTACTTGTATGGAGTTAAATGCACCATCTACTCCGATCACAAAAGCTTGAAATACTTTTTCGAACAAAAGGAACTAAACATGAGGCAAAGAAGATGGTTAGAGCTACTGAAAGACTATGACTGTGAGATATTGTACCATCCAGGTAAGGCAAACGTAGTGGCTGACGCTTTAAGTAGAAAGGAAGAATCGGCACCTATCCGGATCAAAGCGTGTCAGCTAATTATAACGCCAGATTTGATGAATGAAATATCAAAGGCACAAGATGAAGCATTGTTAGAAAGAAATGTGAAACGGGAAAGAATAGTAGGACAACAAGGGAACTTAGATGCGAATGCATACGGAGTACGAACTAGGTTTGGCCGGATGTGGATACCTAAGATTGGTGAGCTTAGAGCCAAAATACTCGATGAGGCCCATAAGTCTCGCTATTCTATCCACCCCGGGACAAACAAAATGTATCAAGACTTGAAGAAAGAATACTGGTGGCCTGGCATGAAGAATGATGTGACAGAATACGTGAGCAAGTGCCTAACGTGTTCTCTAGTTAAGGCCGAGCACCAGAAACCATGCGGTAAAATGCAACCTTTACCAATACCGGAATGGAAGTGGGAAGAGATCACAATGGACTTCATTACCAAGCTACCGCGAACAGCTAAAGGCAATGATACCATTTGGGTGATCGTCGACCGCTTGACAAAGAGTGCTCACTTCTTGCCAATACGAGAAACTTCTTCTTCTGAAAAGCTAGCAGAAGTATTTATCAAGGAAATTGTGAGCAGACATGGTATGCCGCTGTCGATTGTGTCTGACAGGGATACTAGATTCACGTCAAGGTTTTGGAAGAAATTCAATGAAGCAATGGGCACTAGACTGAACATCAGCACCGCTTACCACCCTCAGACCGATGGTCAATCTGAAAGAACCATTCAGACCTTGGAGGACATGCTCCGGGCCTGTATCATTGACTTCGGTGGGAGTTGGGACAGCCATCTACCATTGGCAGAATTTTCATATAACAACAGCTATCACTCGACTATTGGCATGCCGCCATTTGAAATGTTGTATGGGAGGAAATGTAGGACCCCGGTTTGTTGGGGGGAAATTGGACAGAAGGATTTTGCAAGTCTCGAAGTGGTCAAAGCTACTTCTGAGAAATTTGATCAAATCAAGGCTCGTATGAAAGCCGCAAAAGACAGACAGAAATCATACGCGGATAAGAGAAGGAGGGATTTAGAGTTTCAAGAAGGGGACATGGTACTGTTGAAAGTATCACCGTGGAAAGGAATCATTCGGTTCAGAAAGCGTGGCAAACTAAGTCCAAGGTTTGTCGGACCTTTCAAGATTGTAGCAAGAGTGGGTCAAGTTGCTTACAGACTCGACCTACCCGTCGAGCTTAGTGGAATACACCCTACGTTCCACGTGTCGCACTTACGCAAGTGCCTAGCTGACGACACAGCTCACATACCTTACGACGAGATCGAAGTGGATAACAGTCTAAATTATGTAGAGGAACCAATAGCCATTCTTGACCGAGCTGAGAAACGATTACGCAATAAGTCGATTCCTTTAGTCAAAATACAATGGAAACACAGAAAGGGGTCCGAGGCTACTTGGGAGAAAGAAGACGAGATGAAGGAACTGTATCCCCAGCTGTTTAACGTGTAGCAGGTTTCGAGGACGAAACCTCATTAAGGAGGGTAGACTTGTAACATCCCAAATAATGACAAGACAAATAGAAAAGGGAAATAAAGTGGGCTTGGCCAAAATTTCGGCCCATGGGCCGAAAAGAAAAGGGGGAAACCCCATTACAAAACAGCAGCTTCAACCCAAACCCCCTCTCATTTCATCTTCCTGCGCAAGAATACTAGAGAGAGAGAGAGAGAGCGATCGGCTTGTGAAGAAAACCGCAAGGAGAAGACTCAAGGGCTCGGGAATCATCCGACTCCACCATTTCAACGCATAGCAACAGAAATCGGGCCTGTTGAGGTAAGCATCGCCTCTGATTATGAGTCTTTGCATGTCTCGGGTTTAAATCAAATAAAGATACGATTTTTGCATACGAAACTTGAAACAAATCACGTATTTGAACTCAAGAACGATAAAGGAAGGTGTTTAACGTAAAATGCTCAAGGTTTAATCGATTGGAAATAAGTTGGCTGGAGCAAGGTTCTGGTCAGGGAAGATGCAGACCCATGACTCGAAACTATAGTTTCGACACATACAGACCCGTCGAAACTACTCTAGTTTCGATAGTCATGTTTGACTCGAAACTATCTAGTTTCGATAGCAGCCAATGACTCGAAACTACCATAGTTTCGATAGGAACTCAGGACTCGAAACTACCTAGTTTCGAGTGTCACCTTGAACCTAAACTAAGATTTTTCATAAGTTAATGACTCGAAACTACCATAGTTTCGATAGGATCTCATGACTCGAAACTACCTAGTTTCGAGTGTAAGACCATAGCTCGAAACTACCATAGTTTTGATGCGACCCACCTCCCGAACTACTGAGTTCAAGAATAGTAATGTCTAGTGTCATTTAGGAACCCTACCTTATATGAATGACTTTATTATACAGATTGTGGGTGACCTTAGTGACGTTACGAAACCAGCTATTATACTTCAGGGACCCGCTTATCAGGTGAGTTCTATGTGCCCCCTTCTATGTTATGTGCAAATGATTTATAAATGTTTTGGGGCTGAAGTGTATACACTAAATGAATAAATGTTATAAGTGTCAATGTGATCATACGTATATATATATATAATTACTTATATATGTGAAAATGAATTATGAATAAAGAATGAATCGTATGATACAAAGAATGAACGAAAGAAGGACATAACGTAAATGAATGAAATCTTGCTTTATATTATATATATTGCATGTTATGAATGAATGTAAACGTTATGAACCCTTCTATGACAACGGCTACTTCGGTAGACGGACGACCATGTGATTATTTTACAACCGGGACAAGTGCGTTCCTTCATCAGCTAGGACGTACGAATGCCATTAATGGACGGTCGAAGCAATTGGCATATTATAGTAGAACGGTTGTATAAATAATAGTCGCATGGGAAACGGATACCTTCGGGTAGACGGGCGAATATGACGGACTACGACGGTAGTACGGTTAAGACGGACGGCCGAAGGTTTGCCGGACGGTATAGCATAACAGATGGCCGAAGGTTTGCCGGATGTTGTGGAGGACGGACTACGACGGTAGGACGGGCGTATGTCTTCGTGACTTACGCATAAATGAATGTGGGTTGATCACCCTTATATAGTATGACCCATGAAATTAAAGAAAGAAAGAAAAGAAAAGAAAAGGATGAATGCATATATATATATATGAAATCATAAAAATACAGAAAAGAAATATGAAAAGAAAGACAAAAGTTATGAATACGTATTTATATGAATGACTATACAGTAATGCATACTTATAAAGTAAAGAATAGAATGTTTATATCAAATTGCATTAAACTAGAACTCACCAGCGTTAGCTGACTTTTAGTATACATTTCAGGTAAAGGAAGAAAAGGTCGTGCGATGGCGTGAAGGTTACCCGGCACAAGACTGACATCCCACTTTTGTTTGTTAAGACAATGTTGTGTTTTTAATTGTTAAGACTTCCGCTGTTATGTAATGTAATTGAATGATGAATGTTTTAAATTTAAGTTCAGTATTTATGGCTATGTTTATGAGTAAATCCAACAAGTGAGGTCACCGGGAAAGGGGCCTTACAGTACTCGTCATGCTACTAGTGTCTTTCAAAAAAGGGCGCTTACATGGTGGAATGGTGAGAAAAGGACTAGGGGAGTGGATGTAGCAGTGGCACTGCCGTGGGATGAGTTGAAAAGGATCATGACTGAGGAATTCTGTCCTCGAAATGAGATGAAAAAGCTAGAAGCGGAATTTTGGGATCTTGCTCAAGATAGTGGTGAAAGCTTAGCATACACCACCCGTTTTCACGAGCTGAGTCTACTTGTGCCACACATGGTTACACCTCTGTCTAGGTGTATTGAAAAGTACATTGGTGGTCTACCTAGACAAATTCAAGATACTGTGGTAGGAGGAAATCCTGCTACTCTGGAGGATGCTATCCGTTTGTCAGCTACACTTACTGACAATCATGTTAAAGCGGGTACACTTACAAGAAAGGGTGCCAAGAAAGTTTCTGAAACAACAACACCTTCCGCTCATGTCAAAGAAGTCCAAACTGAACCGTACCACAATACTAGGAAGAGAAAGGTCAAGAACTGTGCTGTAATCACTCCGGCTGCTCCAGTGAATCAAGTTACACCCATAGCTCCAAACCCAGCAAAGAAGCCCTATGGGGGCAGCTACCCACTTTGCAACACCTGCAACTACCATCACCCTCCAAACATACCTTGTCGCCTTTGCAACCACTGCGGGAAACATGGCCACACAGCCAATATTTGTCGAGCCAAGGCACTTGCCAACCAAACCAACCCAGCAAATCAAGCCAATCATCAAGCAACTAACCAAGCCATCCCCGCCATTGCAAATGGACGTGCTTGCTTCGAATGTGGTGACCCGAACCACTTCCGTAACCAGTGCCCAAGACTGATCAATGTTAACCAAGGCGGAGCTCGTGGGCGTGCTTTCAACATCAACGCCAATGAGGCTCAGGCCAACACTGATGTGGTTAACGGTACGTTCCTTATGAATAATCATTATGCTTCTATACTATTTGATACCGGAGCCGATAAAAGTTTTGTGTCACTAGACTTCGAACCGTTACTTGCAAAAACCCGGTCTAAACTAGAGAAAACCTTTACCGTTGAGGTAGCCGATGGTAACACCGTTACAATTGACACCATCATTTATGATTGCTCCCTAGAACTAAATAAACACACCTTTCCAATCAACCTCATACCAATGCCATTAGGAAGTTTTGACGTCATCATAGGTATGGATTGGTTGTCGAAGCACCACGCCGAAGTCATGTGCTTTGAAAAATGCATCCGTATACCACTCCCATCCGGCGAAACGTTGAAGGTCCTTGGTGAGAAACCTTGCAAAGGACTCAAACTAATGTCATGCATCACCGTCCAAAAGTATATACGAAAGAAGTGCATGGTTTTCCTAGCCCATGTTATCCAAAAAGAAGACAAGAAGAGGAGTGTACAAGACATCCCCATCGTTCGGGATTTTCCTGAAGTTTTTCCTGATGACTTACCAGGTCTTCCACCTGTTCGGCAAGTGGAATTTCGCATCGATCTTGTACCTGGAGCAAACCCGGTGGCTAAAGCTCCATACCGGCTTGCACCTTCCGAGATGCAAGAACTTGCAAGCCAACTTCAAGAACTCGCCGACAAAGGTTTCATACGGCCGAGTCATTCATCGTGGGGTGCGCCGGTCTTATTTGTTAAAAAGAAGGACGGTTCATTCCGCATGTGTATTGACTATCGAGAACTCAACAAACTTACAATCAAAAACCGCTACCCTTTACCTAGGATTGACGATCTCTTCAATCAACTCCAAGGTTCTACCTACTTCTCGAAGATTGATCTTCGATCTGGTTATCATCAACTCCGTGTGCAAGAGGAGGATATTCCCAAGACTGCCTTCCGAACGAGATATGGTCACTACGAGTTCATGGTTATGCCTTTTGGGCTAACCAATGCACCTGCTGTCTTCATGGACCTCATGAATCGCATGTGCAAACCATACCTTGATAAATTTGTTATCGTGTTCATTGATGACATCTTGATCTATTCAAGAACTAAGGAAGATCATGAACAACACCTTAGGTTGATTTTGGATCTCTTGAAAACCGAACAGCTATACGCCAAGTTCTCCAAATGTGAATTTTGGCTAAAAGAAGTTCAATTTTTGGGTCACGTTGTCAATGAAAAGGGAATTCATGTTGACCCCGCCAAAATTGAAGCTGTTAAGAATTGGAAAGCTCCTAAAACCCCTACCGAAGTTCGTTCATTTCTTGGTTTAGCGGGTTATTACCGAAGGTTCATTTCTAACTTCTCCAAGATCGCTGTTCCCCTCACTGCCTTAACCCAAAAAGGTAAATCTTATGAGTGGGGACCGAAATAAGAAGAAGCCTTTCAAATTCTCAAGCAAAAGTTGTGCAATGCTCCTATCCTCACCCTTCCTGAAGGTGAAGATGATCTAGTTGTTTACTGTGATGCTTCAAACCAAGGTCTTGGTTGCGTTCTCATGCAACGAGGCAAGGTGATCACTTATGCATCAAGACAACTCAAAATCCATGAGAAGAATTATACGACGCATGATCTGGAGTTGGGTGCTGTCATATTTGCGTTGAAGATTTGGAGACATTATCTCTATGGCACGAAATGTGTGGTGTTCACCGACCACAAAAGCCTCCAACATATCTTCAACCAAAAGGAACTCAACATGAGACAACGACGTTGGGTTGAACTCCTCAACGATTACGATTGCGAGATTCGTTATCATCCCGGCAAGGCTAATGTTGTAGCCGATGCACTAAGCCACAAGGAACATGTCATGCTTCAAAATGTCAAGATCCATTCCGACATTCAAGTTCGTATTCTAGAAGCTCAACATGTCTCGGTTACCGAGGGCAATATGTATGAGGAAATGTCTTGTGGTGCTGAATTCCAATTAGAGACTAAGACCAATGGCTTGCTTTATTTTCTAAATCGTATTTGGGTCGCCGATCGTAACGATCTCCGAGCATTCATCATGACCGAAGCACACAAGTCTCGATATTCTATCCATCCTGGTGCGGATAAAATGTACCAAAATCTTCGTCCACAATATTGGTGGCCCGGTATGAAGAAAGACATAGCTTTGTTTGTAGCAAAATGTCTCACATGTTCTAAAGTCAAAGCTGAGCATCAACGTCCTTCTGGGTTACTTGAACAACCGGAAATCCCCGTGTGGAAATGGGAGAATCTAGCTATGGATTTCATCACTAAACTCCCTCGCACTTCGAGCGGTTATGACAGCATCTGGGTGATCATTGACCGTCTCACTAAGTCCGCACACTTCTTGCCTATCCGTGAAGACTATAAGGTTGAGAAATTGGCCCGAATTTACATTGACGAGATCGTGAGTCGTCACGGAGTTCCTTTGAACATAATCTCCGATAGAGATGCTCGTTTCACTTCTCGGTTTTGGCAATCCCTTCAAAAGGCACTTGGTACACGATTGGATTTGAGCACGGCCTACCATCCCCAAACTGATGGTCAGACCGAGCGAACAATCCAAACCCTGGAAGACATGCTGAGAGCCTGTGTCATCGACTTTGGTGGCAATTGGGATTCGCATTTGACACTTATCGAATTCTCCTACAACAATAGTTACCACACCAGCATCGACATGGCTCCGTTTGAAGCTCTCTATGGTCGTAAGTGTCGTTCTCCCATCTGTTGGAACGAGATTGGCGAAGCACAAATCACCGGTCCCGAGTTAATTCAAGAAACCTCCGACAAGATTATCCAAATCCGTGACAACATTCGAGTTGCGAGGAGTCGGCAAAAGAGCTATGCCGACAAACGACGCAAACCCTTAGAATTCCAAGTTGGTGATCTTGTACTTCTAAAGGTGTCTCCTTGGAAGGGGGTGATCCGTTTTGGGAAGAAAGGCAAGCTAGCACCTCGCTATGTGGGTCCATTCAAGATCCTTGAAAGGATTGGGAAAGTGGCTTACAAGCTCGAGTTACCTCCATCACTTGGCAGCGTACATCCTACATTTCATGTATCCAACCTCAAGAAGTGTCTTGCTGATGAGAACCTTCATATACCTCTCGACGATGTGCGCATTGATGAGACGATGCACTTCGTTGAAAAACCAGTCGAGATTATGGATCGTGAGATAAAACAACTCAAGCGCAGCCGTATTCCTATTGTCAAGATTCGTTGGGAATCTAAACGAGGACCCGAGTTTACTTGGGAACGAGAAGACCAAATGAAGCTCAAGTACCCACATCTTTTTGCTGAAGCAGTAGCCTCAACCAGTTGAATTTCGGGACGAAATTCCCTCAACATGGGGATACTGTAACCTTTCTGATTTTCATGTTTTTCCTATGTATTTTATGCCGTGCAATAAAAGATTTCAACCTTACATTTAGTGTTCATATACACTTACAAGCATACACGCGTTCATTATAATACAATATTAACGAAAACAGTCTTACAAACCTCGAGAACCAAACTTGACCAAAACTCAAAACAACATCAATATTACAAAACTACAAGGACTAGTCTTGAAACTTCCAAAAGCCAACACAAGCACGGTCGCGCCTAGTCCTAGGCACGGTCGCGCTTGTGCCATGACCACGGTCGTGCTTAACATTAAGCACGGTCGCGCCTCGTTTACAGTTTGACTCTGCAAAGTCAAACCGACTCAAATCTTGTCCAAAAATAGATTGTAAACACGTTTAGAAGGTCGCGAAACTTGCAGAAGAAGATATTCGGCTAATTGAGACTAAAACACGACCAAATACACATGCAATCGTCCCAATACTCGCAAATTCTAAACCGACTCTTTTTTTTTTTTTTAAAACAAATCAAGTAATTGGGGCAAGAATCAAACGAATTAAGTTAAGCCCATACCTACCCGAGACATATATAAACTTCCCTAAACCCTAAATCCATCATTCCATCATCTCTATCTCGTCTGTCGATCAAGAAAAAGCCGCGAAGTCTCCCCGTAGCCGTCTGCACTTGTTGCCCATTCAAAACAGGTTAGTAATAGTTCATTAGGATCATCTCTCCAAGCTAATCGAAAGCCCTAACTTAATTCGTAACCACATTACACGATTTTACAGAATCGAATCTGAGTTTTGATAAAAAAATGGTTTTAAACGATCGACACGTTAAACAGGATATAAACCTAATTAAATGGTGTAATTCGATTCGCAAACATCATATCAATGAAAACCCTAAGTTTCTAATCTGTTTTATTACAAGAATCAGGCGAATTGCTTCTGGAATTGACCAGACACGGTCGCGCCAGCCTATGAGCGCGGTCGTGCCTGACCAAGCACAGTCGTGCCCCGTAAGAGGCCCGGTCGTGTTTACCGATCAAACCAAGTCCTGACCTAGTCAAAACCCTAGGCGCGGTCGTGCCGGATACGGACGCGGTCGTGTCTCAGGACCAGACTCTTGTTTTGACTTCTGACCAACCGCGGGCGCGTTACCGACCAAGCGCGGTCGCGTACGTGCCGGGCGCGGTCGTGCCATATACAAGCACGGTCGTGCTCATCCCTTAAAACAGAATCTTTACTTTTATTTTTATTCTGTTAATTTGATAAATAAATAAGAGTTTAAATAATTATTTTAAGACAAACCCTACACGTTTAAGAATGACAAATTCACTTCCGTCATTAAATAACGCAAATCAATAACACATATACATTGTTCATTAGGTCAAACCTAGCAATCTACAACACATCGTTGTTTTCCATTTGCTTGTGCAACCTACACGCTACATAACACGTGAGTTACATAGCCCCTCTTTTACTCTATTTTACAAACGTTTTGGGGTGGAACATGCGTTCTATTTACATGTTTTCAATTATACACATATACAGTTCCATCCTATGCATGTTTACAGTTTTGCGCTTTGTGCTTGAGTACATTTTGTAGACCAATTATTATGCTCTTCATGTACAATCATTAACTAACAGCCGACAGTAAACAGTGGTAGATCTATTGAGTCTGACAAACCCACCCAGGTAGGGTGACTGTTACTGACAACACAAATTTTGAGTGCAAGTTACAAAGGTTTGATTGTATAGGTCACACGATGTTTTTCTCTCCATAAATGCCTTAATTGTCATGATTGTATTGAACTGTATGCACACAACACGTATTTTGCTATCACACGATTAAACCTATGTACTCTCACCAACTCTTGTAGTTGACCCTCTCATTTAACCATGTTTCAGGTACCAATGTTTGAAGTGATCAAGATATGCTACACATAGGACTTTGGACCTAGAATTTAATTAAACTAGCTTATTTGATGTAATTTACATTTATGTTTTGTGGATTGATTGTGCTTTGTTGAACTTATCTATTTGCAATGAAAACAATTATTAATTATTCATACATTAGCAACCCATGAGCAATGAACAGTCTGCACGCTTCACGCCCCGACGTTTCCGCCGTCGGTTGGGGTGTGACACCGGCCATTATAACTCTTAGCCGGCGGCTAAGCCACGTGTCGAAATTTCATTGGACCCGATCTCTGTTACGCGCTGAATTTTAGGCCGACTAATTAGCCGGCTTTAACCGTCTGTTCAGAGAGAATGTCTATAAATTCGTAGGCTAAAAGTCAAAGTATATTTTGGGAAAATATAAGACCCCAAACCCGTGAGGACTCACTTGTTGGATTTACTCATAAACGTATAGTTCTTAAACTTAAATATCATATACGCAACGGAATCATTCATTTTCATAGATAATTAAAACTTGTTCAACATTCATAAACTTCAAACATTGTCTCAAACAAAACATAACATAATCAAAAGTCATAACGGGATGCCAGTCTTCATGATCAATCGAGTAACTCCTTTCGCAAGCCAAGCATCACGTTCAATTTTCGTACCTGCCCTTATCTTGAATGTGCATACTAAAAAGTCAGCTATGCTAGTGAGTTCTAGTTTTAACATAAAACATTAACTTCAAATATTTGTCAAAAACATAACATTTAACTTCATTTAATAAAAGCGTACGTAAACATGCAATAACAAACATAACACATAAGGCAAACGAATACATCGAATTTGCGCCTTCTCGTTACCGTCAATTCCAACTTCAAGCACGGTGCTCCGTAGAGCACACGTACCAAACTTCAAGCACGACATCACAAGGATGACACGTACCAAACTTTAAGCACGACATCACAAGGATAACACGTACCAAACTTCAAGCACGATACTCCGTGGAGTAGTCGTACCAAACTTCAAGTACCGTACCCCGTAAGGCACAAATACCAAACTTCAAGGATAACGATAATCCCCTTGGTGACCGTCATCACCCCAGTTGTACAACAGTTGGCCGGCCACAAAGGCCCCTATAAAGGTAAGGCCCATAACATACATCCCATACACATAATCTCGATTCCATAAGGAATCATGGTAGATTAGTTCGTTTGTGACTTTCATAAACATTCACTTCTTTTACTTCAAAACTTTAGTTAAAGCATTCGTACGTTTTATTAAAAATCATTCATTTGTTCATAAACACTTCATAAACTTCTTTTGGTAAAATATTTCATAAACACATCATTCATAATCTTTCCTTCCAAAACATCATTCGTAAACATCGTTTCATAATACGTTACAAACATCATTTATAAACATCGTTTTATAAAACAGTCACATCATCACGTATGCACACCAGCCCGAAAACATTATTTAAAACATTTAAAAAAGGGTTTCTAGAACTCACCAGTCTATCGATACTCAGCTCGAAGTTGATGTCTTATCTATTGCTTAAGCGTACACCGATCTGCACATAAATCAAAGTGCGGATTCCATCAATTGTACAAGAGTCGGCCAGAATTGTTACTAGCGACTCTCAAGAGTCGTCCGAGACAATCGCCTGGCTACACTAGAGTGTCGGCCGGGAGTATCGACAGGTACAAATGTGTGTCGGCCGGGAGAGTCACCAACCACACTCATAAGTGTCGTCCGAACTTGCGTTCAGGACTTTGTTTTGTGCTAGGGAGCCAATTCTCAGCGTGTTCCTCAGAGGGCCGACTCTCAAGATCCGATTCTCGAGAGTCACTAGTAACAATTCTATACTTATAGTTAATTGTAAGTAATTATAAAACTTCTATACTTACTAAGAGAGTGGGATATAGGACCTGTTTTTTTTTTCATTTGGAACCTTGGCCCAATTAGGATAATGTAGGGGAACAACCTTTTCAACCTCCAGGGAGATAGCACGTATAAAATCAGACGCGTTCTCTCCCACGAACTTGTACCCCCCGCTATGAACTTCAACATCAATTGGAAAAGGCTTCCTCCCATTTTGCTCAAATTTCTTGTATAACTTTAGGTTTTTGGCTTTGGAACGCCTTTTCTGGGAGGCACTACCAACATTGACACATGAAATTGAAAAGTTAGGCAATTCTAAAGACATACATTAAACACCAACAAGTAACTTACCACCATATCCACTGCACAACCCGATGCGAAGTTATACGGACCCCCATATCCACCGTCTCCACCATCACCACCGTGTGATTGCGACTTTGTTGCTATTATTCCTTCGACAAAAATAATTAGTAAGCATAAATAATTAATAATCAACAAAGATAAATAGTACATTTTTAACATACATTCAATCAGAATCATCACTACAATAACGTGTGTCAACAACATCATCATCATCGTCATCATTTAGTTCATCATCCTCATCTGAATTGTATGCATCTTCATCGTCTCCATCTTCATCATCATCATTAATAAAATTTTCATCGAGATCAATTGGGGCAATATGACTTGGGTCACCACCCTGATTTAAAGTTGTCTGCATGGGCAAGTAGCCTAAGTCGACAACCAAATTACCAAAAAATGATTGAGTTTCCCGTGTAATAGATTGAGTTTCTTCATGGGGAATAGGAGTTTGGTCACCACCTACGTGACTGGATTCACCAATTCACATCCGGTGTCGACAACCAAATTATAATCATTTGATTGAGTGTCGTGCAATATATCTATCTCATTAACAACACTAAGATGATCCCAAAGCTTCTGACGGTAAACGTCCTCAACAACCCTCCCTTGGCCAGTGGTTCGAGAAGGATCTCGAAGATAGAACACTTGTTTAGCCTGTGTGGCAAATATATATTGGACATCGTCATACCACTCTTTACCAACATACCATTCACGGTCGATGTCAATTATAATAGTATTGTTTTGCTTAATTAATCTTTTACCCCTCGTGTCAAACCATTTACAACGGAATAGTACAACCGAGTAACCATCTATGTAGTTCAACTCTATGATCTCCTCTAGTTGACCATAAAATGGAGTATCGTTTTCTCCTATTATAACCACACCACTATTCCGAGTAGTGCGTCGGGCATCACGATTTTGTACCACAAATCTAACACCATTGACTATGCAAACAATGTAAGAATATGCATTCAAGGGACCATGTGCCAATGCCCTTAATTCTTTGTTATCAGATGTAGAAGATGAAGATGAAGATGAAAATATATTTACTTCATAATTTAACCATGAAGAAAAATCGGTTTGCATATTGCGTTCAAGAAATTTAGATTCAAATTCACTGGTAGATGGACAAAATAAAATTCAAATTAGTTTATCATAATAGCTAAAATGAAAATATAATAATAGATTATCACTGGTAGATGGACAAAAAAACTTACGATTTGTAGACTTTGATTTCATCGCAGTTGTTCAACACAAACCATTGTAATGATTTGTTGGCAAGTTCAAAGAGCGCGATGATTTTCTTTTTCGATATTGGTCAATATTGTGATGAAAACACTTGAAACTGCCTTTTGGGAATGCCAGCATCTGCATTTCTATCTGGTCGGTTAAATTTGGTTTGCATACCGTCCAGATACATAGAGCAGAATGTCAATGCTTCATCTGCAACATAATCCTCTGCAATTGAGCCTTCAGGCTTGGCTTTGTTTCTAACATATGTTTTGAGATTTTTCATGTATCTTTCAAAATGATACATCCATATCATATACACACGGCCACCAAGAATAGCTTATTCGGGTAAATGAAAAATTAGATGAACCATTATGTCAAAAAATGTTGGAGGATATATCATTTCCAAATTGCATAATATCTTAACCACTTCCTCATTTGCTTCATACATGTCTTTCACATCTACTGATCGTGCATAAAATTTTTGAAAGAATGTGCAAACGTCATTGATTGTTGTTGAAACATTTTTGTGCAGACCCGATCGTACCCCTATTGGTAGCAATCGTTGCATGAGGATGTGATAATCATGGGACTTTAACCCAATTATATTTAAATCATTAGGAAGTACCTTATTTTTGAAATTCGATCCAAATCCATCAGGCAGTCTCATTCCTCTAATAAACTGACAAAAGCGTTCTCGATCACTGGGTGTGAAAGAGTATGGAGCTTGTGGTTGGTACAACTTGTTGTTTTTTTGTGTTAGCCATAGGTTATGTCGAATACCCATATTTTTCAAGTCTCTGCGGGCTTTGTGTGTGTCTTTTGATTTATCTTTCATCAACAAAGATCCCAATAAACTCTATCACACATTTTTCTCCACGTGCATAACATCAAGATTGTGTTTTAAAAGCAGAGAAGACCAATAATCCAGCTCAAAGAAGATACTTCGTTTAGTCCAATTCAACTCTGAGGCAACACGCTTTCTTTTTACACCTCCATGCCTTAGATGTTTTCCCGGAACACGATCGGGGAGACTTTTTAGTTGTTCTAATATTTGAGCATTACTCAATCGCCGAGGAGGATCTCTTGTCTCTTTCTTGCCATTAAACGACAGATCGTTCCTCCATTTATGCTTTTTAGGCAAGAATCTTCTGTGGCTAACAAAAGCTATATTATTCGTTATAGAGCACGAATTTGTGTCAACGTTACACATAGGGCATGCTTTATAACCTTAACCATTCCATCAAGACAAGCTACTACGAGCAGGATAATCGTTCATAGTCCATAACAGTGCGTCATGCATCCCAAATACAGTTTTGGTTGATGCATCTCTCACCTGGACTCCTTCAGCCCACAACATTTTCAACTTATCAACCAAAGGTCTTAAGAATACATCAATGTCCTTACTAGGTGATTTAGGTCGGGGAATTAGCAAGGTTAACATGAAAGAAGACTCTTTCATATATAACCACGGTGGTGTATTATATGTTGTTAACAGTACCGGCCACATACTGTAAGTCTGACTCATGTTACCGAACGGATTAAAACCATCGGCAGCTAAACCTAAGCGGACATTCCTTGGTTCTTTAGCAAAATCCGGATATCTCTCATCAAATTCTTGCCATGCCTTCCCATCAACCGGATGTCGCATCATACCATCCATTGAGCGTCCAGTATTATGCCAGATCATTTCGTTTGCCTTTAATCTTGAACTATACCTTCGTCGAAGCCGTGAAGTTATAGGAAAGTAGCGCAACACTTTATGTGCTACTTTCTTCCCCTTTGTGTTTTTATCAACCCATCTGCTCTCATTAGAAACCAGACAGTTTTGCATTGATTCATTCTCCTTCCAAAACAATGCACAATCATTAATGCAAGCATGGATAGACTGATATCCTAACCCAATCTTACTCAGTTTCTTCTTAGCTTCATAGTGTGACACTGGAACGTGATTTTCCTTCGGCATTGCAATTTGTAGAAGCTCTAACAGTTGGTCAAACGAACTATTCATCCATTTGTTGATAAATTTGATATGCATCAATTTGGCTATGAAGTTTAGGGAAGACATTTGACTACAACCGGGGTATAACTCCTTATTTAGCTCCTCAAACAACGCATCAAACTCTGGGTCTAAACCATTTCCATCTTCATCTATATTATCCTCGTTTGTATTTTGCTCTGCCATCACATCATCTATGGCATCAAACATCTCATTATTTGTTGTTGTAGTTATTTAAGGAGTTGGTGTTGTTCTTGGGGCAAAAAGTGATGCTATCTCCTCCACACGAGGATGTTGTTCACCATGATAAATCCAATTCTGATATGATTGTAGAAACCCACGGTCATGTATGTGGCCATATATCGTGTTCAAATCCTGTCGACACGCATTACAACAACGTCTACACGGGCAAAACGCTCTACCTCGACCGTTGACATGGTTCTTGGCCGTCTCTATAAAGTTGCGTAGACCGCTTAAGAAATCCGGAGAATTCCGATTTCCCAGTGTAACCCATCTTTTATCAATTGCCATATCTAGTGTCATATCTATTGTGTTATAAGCATACACATATACGTGCATGTAATAAATGATATAAATGAATGTATGTGATTTGATCGGTACTCTATGGCGGTGAATCCTAACCCACTTTTTGAATAATCTATCTCATATGTATACGTTTTAACGAGTTGACTATTTATGAAAAAATCAGCAGGATTTCCCTTAACTCCCCAAGTATGCAGATAAACCGTAAACTCGAAGGAGTAAGGAGAAATAGCTACCAATTTTTTCTTAAATGTCAACCCGTTAAAATATATACGTATCCTAAACAAGATAGAATATTCAAAAAGCAATCCAAAATTTATCTCTATCAGATAAATTTCGGACGGGTATATTCTAAAGAGTTATCCTAAATAAACATACTAGTGTACACAACATGAGACGTACATAAAGGTATAAAAGTCGGGATGCGTACCTTAAAAAAATTCAATGAAACACAAATAAGATGCTATTCACACCTCTCCAACCGCAATGAGTTCCGAACTTGCAACAAAATTAAATAAAGTTACATATACATACAAAGATATATATATACATTCACAATTACATAAATACATACACAATTATATACATACAGATCATACAATTACATAATCATACATACGAACATACATACACATATACATACATATTATATACAAACACACATCCCAAATTCCAAAATTACATACACAAACACAATTACATACATACACGTATATATATACATAGCCTTTACAAACATACATAAACAAATACCCAAATTCCCAAATTACATACATAAACACAATTCCATACATAAACATAATACAAATACATACAAACACACACACACACACACATATATATACATACATATTATATACAAATGTACATATATAAATGCTTAAATTCCCAAATTACATACATAAACATAATTCTATACATAAACATAATACAAATACTCAAACACACATACACATATATACATACATATTATATACAAACATACATATATAAATGCCCAAATTCCCAAATTTCATCTTAACCTAATTTCACATCTAAACCTAATTTCATCATAAAATTTCATAAATATATATAAAATCATGCATCTAAACCATATATACATACACACAAATAAACACAACAATATACATACAAACATACATCTAAACCTAATTTATAGAAAAATTACTAACCAAGTTTGCAAATAGCTTCGAATAACTTGAAATCCACAAAAAATGGTCAAAGCTTCAAACACCTAACAAAAATAAAAGAAATTAAGCAAAAAACCCAAAAATGTTGATTTTCTTGTCAAGATTGAAACTTATATGTTAACTAACCTCAAAAGCTGAGAGATTAGTGAAGATTGCTCCACAAAACACACCAAAAACGAGAAATTGCCAAAGAGGGAAGATGAGAGAGTTTTAGGGTTTTTTTCGTGGAAATGGGAAGCAGAAAGCTGTTTCCTGGTTTATTCACGCTGAGACATATACCGACGACATGTCGTCGGTATAGGCTCGAATGTCGGCGTAATAGGTCCCCTGTCCCGACGACAAATCGTCGGTATGTATCTTCGTAGGGTTTTGACCGGTCAATAAAGTAAAAAACTCTATACCGACGAGATGTCGTCAGTATAGAGTTATCCCATAATTGTTTTTAATTAAAAAAAAATCCACCGACAAAAATTTATTAAATAAAAGAAAAAAAATCCAAATTAACCTATACCGACGACTGTCGTCGGTATAGGTTTTTCCCAATTTTTCATTGGGCGCCATGTTTTCCCTCCATATGGCTCAACTCTGTGCCGACGACATGTCGTTGGTATAGGGGCTCCCTTCTCAAATTTCCAAATTAGTCTATCCCGACGACATATCGTCGGTATAGGTTAACCTATGCCGACGACAAGTGTCGTCAGTATAGGCGCCGTCGGCACATGGTCATTTTCTTGTAGTGACATAACACGAATCAACGGTTTATAACTTTCAAATATGGCGTAAAGAACAACATTTATTTATTTAAAAGACGCATATATTTATAATGTGACTTATTCTGAGACATGACTATTAATAATCTTTTATGACTCGATTTTTATTCCGAGACATGATTATTGATAATCTTTTATGAGTCGATGAAAGTCCATAAGTACTTCGTTAAAGACGACATTTATTTATTTAATAACGTTTATAAGTTATGGCTTATTCCGAGACATGATTATATATAATCTTTTATGACTCGGTGAAAGCTTACATATAACACAACATTAATATGATAGTATACTCCACACGAAGATCCTACATGATATATACACATTTACATAAACTTATAAATACACGGTTTTGACCCGAAAGTACTAAAATACAAGTTTATATGAATATTTATTATGCACATATGATATTTTATGATGAAAGGAAACTACCACATATTATTTATGGCAAAGGTACTACATGAGACGGACGTTATTTTCAAACATATATTATCTTACGATTGTATATAAATATATTACAAGGGTTTTGACGAAAGTATTATAAACAAGTCGTCATTATTTTTTTTAAACAAATATATTATAAACTAGCTTAAACCACGTGTAATACACACGGGTGAAAAACATCAATACATAAATTTCTTAAATTTTATTTATGTATTTTACAGGTGTAAAAATGTATTACTGTATACTAAGGATGTAAAACAAAATTCAAAATATGTAAAAAATAGTATATAATTGGGTTTCGGAAATACGTCAATTACTATTTAATGTAATTTGACTTTCATTTACTATTTGATTGAAAATAAAAGTTATATAATTAGATTTCAAAGTTTTTTTTATAATAAAGGATAATTTAAAATAAATGTGTTTTATTAATATAGTTAGTAATTTATTAAAAGATATGGGTGCATTTAATAAAAGAGAGAGACGGAAAAATATTGATGAGATTATAAATATATGGACCATGAAGAGTCAACTTCCTTTTGTGTTTGTTTAGATTAAATCCTATCCATTTAAAATACCCATAACTACCCTCAAATTAGATCTCAGCCGCTCTAATTCTCAAATTTGGGCAGTTAACTCATATTTGTCAATCACATGGATCGATCTCCTCATTCACGTGGATCACCCACGTCTTCTTCACCTCAGATTTACCTGCGTAACCTCTCTTCATCAACCGCCGGGCTCTTCATCCCCCATCACACAACCATCCACTGCGTTGGGACATTCTTTCACGCTAATGGCCGGATTCTACTAGCTTCACCGTCGCCATCATCCGACCACCACCCTTCTCCTTTGTCGACGCCGTCACTATTCCCAGGTACGCCACCCTCCATATCCACTGTCGAATTGTCTAATTTGGCTTTTGGTTTATTTAGTTTTTGAGGATGGTAGGATAACCCAATCCACAGGTACACGATTCTGATTTATAATTTCTGATTTCTGGCTTCTAAAGATGAAATTCTTTGTCGAAGGTTGGAGAAATGGTAGGGCTAACGTTCAAATCAAAATGGGGGAAGACATTCTAGGGTTCCATCATTATAATTTTGGGTAAGAAATTCTTGGGTTTTTTGTATCGTGTAGGTTTTGATTTTTGATTTTTTCTTCAATTTTGGTGTTTATGCATTTAGGTTTTGATTCATTTTTGATAATTCTATCCAAACAGAAGGAAAAAAGAATTAAAATTTTAAAAGCAGGTAAATGGTGATGTATTTAGGGGTGTTTTTAGTGATAATAACAATTTTCTTTTGTATATCTGATTGTGATTGTCGTTTGCGCATAGTGTTTTCGATTTTTCGGTTGTTAGTTTGTAAATCACCATGTGCTCATGGAAGAAAGCTCAATCAGAAGACGCCTGCTATGAAAGCTGACACGAAGGTAATGTGAATTTTTTATGCTCTAGAATCATTCTCATCAATCTTCTTAGGCATTATGTGCTAATGTTGTCATATATAATGCTTTTACTCAAATGTAGGTACGATGAAAGTGTGGAGATCATTGAGTGTAGTAGGCATTTCAGCCCTTACAAATCCTAACTTGCGCGAGAAATTAGTCATGACATACAACTTGTACACTAATTATTGCTATATTGGAAATGGGATGAGGTTATTGATATTAGAAACTGATGATGAGTATGATGTTATATTGTTTGCAGGTCTATTGATGTGGAGTCGAATGACGAGCTTACTGATACCGCAGATTCATCTTCATATTGCAAGGGTTCACTACGGAAACTAGGTTCTCCCTGTTTGAATATTTTTTTTGTTTTCAGTAGAACTATGTTTTCTTATGGTGTATATTATAATGCCCTTTAATGACTATGTGTATGCATATGTGTTTTAAAGATGAGTTTTTCTTTCATGTATTGGATTCGACGGTTCTTATAGATATAGAATCACTTATTTTCTTTTTTCTTTTTACTTTTAATTGTGATCAACTGATTATTTTTATCCTTTACACTTTTTAACATAGACAACTGGGATGATGCGGTTAACGGGATGGCATGGATGAGAGGTGAAACAGGGGGAAAAGGGCTTCATTCTCTGAATTTTCAATCTATTAGCATGTTTCCTGCAACAAAGAGTGGACATGTCCTTCCTATAAAGTAGTCCTAATCAGTAATACCAAGCTACATTAGCTGCAAATTTACATAATTTAGGAGGTGGTACTAACAAAAATTATTGCAGTTTCAACTACACCAACAGCAGCCAATTCAATTCTTCCCACAGAATTCAGTTTCAAGAACTTCCAACTCGCTTTTCCAACACACTCAACGACCAATTCAACAGCTAATTTCACAACAATTCATGTTCTTTCCTTGGACTGCAACTTCCAATTTTTTGCTCCTGTTTTGGGTGCCTTTTTTTTCAGATTCATATCTGGGTATGTTTCTCATTATTGGTTTAGGATCTTGCTTTTCACTTCTGGTAATATTTTCAACTTAAAAGAAATATATTTTATTTGAAAAATTGAATTTTGGTGATTTAGTAGGTGAAGTTATACTCAAATTATTTACAATTTGATATTGGTCCTAGAATCAAACAAGCCATCACAATTGCTTTTTGCCATTTTCCTTGTATTTGTATGAATAAAGAAAGGTTTATGGAATGTTATACTCTAATATACAAATTACAAAGGTTTATAGACCTATTTTTCTTTTCTTTTCTGTTAGGTACCTGTTGGTATGGCAACTCTTAGCCATATCATCAATGTTATTGGAGAGCCTATTGAACATAGAGACGAAATCAGTAAGTTTTTTGTTTTCCATTGCGCAACATGTTTTTTTGTTATTTGGGATTCTTATGTGTGATTTTGTAGAGGTGATCTAACCGATTCTAACTAAAAATTTTGGCTACATATGATAGTAGTATGAGCAGAATTTGGTGTTTGAAGATAGGTAGAAGCCCAAAAGGGAGAGTTTTAGATTGCGTTAGGTTAGAGTATACATTGACACTTAACATTTGTACAGTCTACAATTTTAAGAATCATAAATTGTTAAAATATGATAATTTATTTTGAAAATTATTGTTAAAAATGTATACAATTCTCATAATAGTGTTATTTTATTGACAACTTTAGATATAAATGATAACTAATTCATGGAGGTTTATAATCATTATTTTTTTAAGCACTCTCATTACATTACATTGAAATACCCGACCAGCGGACGGGTATAAAATGGAACAATACAAGTTTCAAGAAGTTGGGCCGACTGTTAAGCTATCAAAACCAAAACGTATAAATCTCAAACCGGCCAACTTTGGATTGGACGTTTTGATTCTGCCCACTTGCTTTGTGTGTACATTTTGTACTATTAGTGTTCTTGATTTATTATTTTCTTCATGCAGTTATGGGAATTCAACAGTGGTGGAAAACACATAGAGAGGATGCTAAAAAAACTGAAGCAAGTTGTTGTCTTACATTTATTAATTTCCATTTTATTTTCTAAGCTTTTTGGGTAGATAGTTTGTTTCAGTTTTCATTTTATTACATTGAAATACCCGGACAGACAAAGCGTTAGATGAGTAGATAACATATGTGGTTCACGAAACATTCCACACATCTTGCCCTTTATCTATCATACATGAACTTTAATTGAAAATTTTATTTTACCCGCTTATTAACGTTATTTCTAAGCTGTTTAATAATTATGTGTTATCATTGCTTTCCGGTTGTTTTATTGTAGTCGATCATTTATTGGCTATTTTGGTCTTAAACAAAATTGTTTTTGTTTAGAATGCAATTTAATATAGTGATGATATTATAACATTAAAGTACCCGACCACCGGACGGGTATACAACTAGTTGAATATGGTGGCGACACGTGGCATAAAAAAACCTTTATTTATTATATAGTATAGATATGGTCATACATGAATACAAAAAGGGAAATATATTTTAGACCGTATGAAGCATATTTTCAATAAGTATTATTAAATAAAATATTATTTATGGCTATAAACAAGGAGATTCACTACAAGTGTAATACATACATGGTTGTACAAGAGAATTGAAGATCCTACAAGACAAGGTCTTAGAAGAATATGTGAAAAGAAATATACTTTAAGATCGTACGAGACGTACTTTCAACTGGTATTTTAGATAAAAGTACTAATCACAATTTAAGACAAGGGATTTAAAACCCGTCAAGACACATGAATATTAATCATACAAAATAATTAGTCAAGCTAATTCGAAATATATATATATATATATACATATATATATATATGTATATGTATATATATATATATGTATATGTATATATATATATATATATATACATATACATATATATATATATATATACATATACATATATTATATATATATATATATATAAATAGTATAAAATTGAAAACGTTTTTGAAAATATTTTAAAATAGAGTTTAGATAGGTTAAGGACATAGTAGAATTATAAGATGATGGTTGAATGCTTGGGGACCTTGTAGCCGCTAATGCCGAAGAATGACGCAAATGCTTTTTATGGTCTGACCTTTACTAACCTCATCTTAGAATAATACTCTGTACTTGTAAAAATATCCTATGGTCTAAAATTTTGAAACGTTTTTAAATGTTTTTAATCTTATACAATATTTTGAATTTTAAGTTTAATTTTTATTTTTATTTTAAGTTTATAAATCGATTCTGTAAATTACATATATATATATATATATATATATTTATTTGCATGTGCATTAAGTCAATGTAAAGTACAAGGCAAGGGTAGTCACGATCATGCATAATCATCATTCTCACAAACACTAGAAGTAACTAGTGACACAAGTGGTCGCACGAGTATTCATTAGGAATGGTCCATAGAACTCAAAATAGTGTCTATTTTTCTTGTAGCGTTCAAGTAGGACCGTCTCGAGTTGTTCGATTTAGACATCTCATCAACATTCAAGATCATATCAAGCGAGTTTTCGTGGCCCTTTTTGTTTTACATATTTTGGGGGGAATACATGCTTCAAGATTTGGAAATGCATATACTAGTTTTACATTTATTTTATACATTGCATTTGTTACACGGTGCAAATTTCTTGAGACAAGTTGATACTCTACCTTAAGATTTGGTTTGTAATATTAAACTAGTATTCTCATGAGTACCATGAGTTCGTGATATTCAGTTTCATCCCATCCCCGTGTTTCCACTTTAGCGGTGGTGTGACATATTGGTATCAGAGCCAATAGTTATAGAGAATTAGGTTTTCCCGTAGAGAAACCTAGACTATAACCTTAAGCTAAAACTTAGAAAATCATATCACGTGGTATGCGTGCATATAGAATTAGACGTATCAACTATATGTGCAACATACTTATACACTCTTATGCCTGAAAACACTTATTTAGTCATGTCGTCCGCACACTCGCAAGCTGAAAGTTTTGAAGAAACACGTTCTGAACATCGTAGCACAGAACGTACGCTCTCAGAACGACCCGTCAATGCTAGGGGAGCATCATCCATTCGTACTCCCAGCAGCCCAAGTATGAGGTTGAGAGCTGAGCCGATGGCAGCAACATCAATCCACTTCTCTTAAGTCCAAACTCAGAGGACTACTATAAACATTCGGGGGAGGCCCAATCCACAACAATAGCCACCTACAATTCAAGAAGTCGGAGGACCCTCTACACCACTCGTAGGCATACCAGTGGGAAGAACCGACTCAAGACATGAAGAGTTTGAATATCTCACCGCGGCACATGTCAGATACCTATGAGATCAAGGACTTGAGCACGAAATAAGACTCCACCACCGTCAGACTCTAGTGGAGCAGATGATCAATCAGTTCGCAGCCACACACCATGAGCAACATCGAGCAAGAGACTTGATCAAAGACACTATGTGGGAGATTCAAACCTTGAGGACAAGAATTGCAATTTGGGGATCCATAGCCTTTGCTATGATTGTCATATGTGTATTTATTTGTTTGCTATTTAGCAACTAGTTTTCCTGCTAGTCTCTTTGTACCGGATAATAAGCATTTAAGCTTTTGTCCACTAGTATGGTACCTATTTCTTCGAATTAGGACATATGTACTTTGGTTTGTTAATCGAAGTGTTTTGTGCTATATTGACTCATTATGCACTACATGTCATGCATATAAACATGTACCATATCTCATGCTAACCGTATTATTATTTACGATAGCTATGTCTCAATCTGGATATTACTCAGCAGATCCGTCCGGATAAGTCACAGGGTGAGTATCCCCAAGAGTAGCCCATAGTAGCGAGGAAGAACCCTCTTTCCACACCAGTTACTTGCCTAGTAACGAATGACGATCATCGTACTATGTTCCATGGAAACTCCCTATGAGTGGGCACATCTCAGATAGTCCCAGCGAGTAGTATGATGCTCGTGCCCCTATAAACCTCAACCACCCGGCATAAGTACTTTCGATTGAAACAGACCAAGTTATACTTGCGATTGAAGATCTACTTGCGAATGACCAACTACTTGCCATAGCAGCACTTACAATAACAAAGGACAAACAAACTTCTTGCGATGCCTCCGTGTCAGGGGACACAGTTAGTGGAGCTACTTGCGATACTCAACAGAATGCAGAAACGATCTCCTCTACTTGCGACTCAAAGGCAAACTTCAAATATTCAAACAATCATCAAAGTCCATTAATGGAAGCTCCAAAAAACATAAAAATGAAAGTCTTCAAATAGAAAAATTGATCCAATAAAACTTCAAAATAGTCTAAATAACAGTAATCTATGCTTTGTTTTCTGAAAACATCATGAAACACGTAAATAATGAATGAAACAGCAGCAAAATCAATGAAACAGTACCACACTTTTGATCCAAGCAGACAAAAATAACAGCAAACTACACCTAAAATCGATCCAAACTGTATGAAATCACTCGGAAATCAAGAGCTAAAGCTCTTATGCCAATTGTAGGGTATGACTTTTGAAGCTATTGATCATTGTATTTTTTGTTTAAATGTAATTTCTGTTTTAGTGTAATTTACAGCTTTTAGTCTAAGTGTTTGTAATCGTAAGTACACTTACGATTGAGGTTTGTTCAATCGTAAGTAATACTTACGATAGGCTCTAGTTACGATCGGCTGTTTTGCTCCCTGTACAGCGTACATGTTCCAATCGTAAGTAGTACTTGCGATTGGAGCATACTTGCGATAGCCTATCATTGCCTATAAATAAATCACTTGTGGAAATTCTAGGGTGTGCGTGACGGTTGTAAACCCTAAATTTCCACTTTCATCGTTTCTGAGCTAATACAAGTATTGGAGTTATTTTTCATTGTCGGTTACATTTGCATATCATTTGTGTTGTGCTCGTGAGTGTTAGCCAGTTACTACACCTTATTTTTGTGAGTTTGAGTGATTACACCACCATATACACCAATTTCGCCATGTGTATGCGTGTTCTTCAATCTAATTTAGTGATTTTGGATAAATCAGGGACCTACAAAAACATAGAAGCTTGATGCATAAATCAGACCAGAAGCTTCATGCAAAAAAGTTAGGGTTTTCATGAAAATAAGAACAGAGTACTCGCATGAGTACCCTGAGTGTTGTCACAGGAAAGTGCTTCAACAAACTCCCCCTTGACAACAGCTCGGGATCTTCATCGTCTTCAGTCTTCAATCTTCAGTCTTCACAGCTTCAGTCTTCAGCTTCCATCTTCTTCTTGTAATCAAGGCAGAACTTAATCACCTTGTCATATTTAGAAGCAAGGAGCTTTGTCCATTCGTCCGTGTAGACGCAGTAGTGTTCTGCTAGTACCTCCAGATCATTCACAGAAAAGTTGATGAAGCAGACTTCATCAAATGTTCTGATGTACTCATTGCGAGTACTTGGTATGGTTGGACAATTACTAGGGGTAATCGTAGAGTAACCTAGTGCGAGAACTTGGGTATTCGCAAAAAATACATCTATGTATACTTAGTGTATTTGCAAAGAATAATTCGCATGGATACTCTGGCACGTATACTTACAATATTCCACTATGGTCGACAGTAGCAGTTTTTATAGAGCTTCGTGTGTTGATTCTTATGTTGATAGTATAGTAGCTTAGCCAACCATTTGAGAAATTACTGCAAGTCAGGTGAGTTATAGATCCCATTTCTATGCCTACTTTTGGGGTGGTATGCATATTGTGTAAAGTGCTTATTATAATTGTGTGTTAATAAACAAAAGTGAAGGACATTTTGAAAGAAAGATAAAGCACGCAAATGAATGTTTTATGCAAGTGAAGATGTTTATGAAAGATTAACAAAAGTAAAAGAATGTTTTTAATAAAAGTAAGAAGGTGAAAGTTTTTATAAGTCTATATTTTGTTTATATCTGGGAAAGGGAAAGGTTCATTCAGGAACAGATGTTACTTCATGACAAGAGTCTTGGGAATCCAGCTCAATCCTCGTGACTAGGCATATCCCAAACCTTATGATAGTGTCATGGCCCGAGTTCATGACTGTCATAAGATAACATAGATGGTGCCTTTGTGGCCAATCAATGGACGCGGTTGTACAGTTGTTCTTAATGATAAGGAATGACGACGGTCGTTCATAGGGTAAGCGCAACCCTAAGTATATATGAATTGACTGTTAAGGTAAAGAAACAGATTAGACATAAACAATGTATGACTTGAAAGTGAAGTTTTTGTGTAAGTTATGTCTTTACCGGCTTTTGATGTATGCGTGTTAAGTCTTTCTTCTTTTGTTAAATGTTATATTTTATTAAAGCTAAAACTCATCCAGCGTTAGTTGACTTTTAGTATACATATCAGGTTAAGTGTAGGTTGAGAGATGGCCCTAGGATGCTTGGCTTGCAGTGAAGAGTTATCCAGCTATCGAAGATCTGTCATCCCTCTATGTTATGTTTGAAAGTTTATTATGTAAAGACAATGTTTTAATTGTTTTTGAAAAGGACGTGTTATGTAATAAAGTTTCCGCTATGTTAATGAAGTTTTAAGTTTAAGAACTATGTATTAATGAGTAAATTCAACACGTGAGGTGTCTCAGGATTCAAGGCATTACATAAGGTTTCCATGCAAGTTTGGCGAATGTTCTCAACTTCTGTTAGGTTCTTTTTTTTTCTCCATCCTTCTTCGCTGACGTTGCCGGAAAATAGCCTTTACTTTTCGGCTCCATTTTGTCATCTTAAACGAGTTACATGCTAATAATTAGGATGTATTTGGATAGTTGGATGCATTAATGCATATGCCGACCTAAAATATAGAATTTAAGGGAAAAAAAGATCATGAAGATTATAGCCAACCAAATAAATCCACATAATAATTAATTTATTATTTTTTTATGGACACTGATCATATTAAATAGAAAAGGTTACATGTGTTGGGAATATGCTGGTTTTAATAATAATGTGGCCAAATGCAATCACAAATGGGGGAGGCTATTTGGGGGTAAATTTAGAGGGTGTTTAAAAGTATCCTTATCCGAAACCGAACCCGAAATATTCAAAATTCTGAATCCGAATTATTTGAAAATTCGTATATCCTAATTATCCGTATCCGAAACCGAACCCGAAATATCCAAAATTCCGAATCCAAATTGATATCCGAAATTTCGGATATCCGAATTTTCGGATTCGGATAGCATTTTTTCAAAAATTTCGGATATCCGAATATCCGAAAATAATTTGTTTTTAAGATATCTTTCCTAAAAAGTGTTATGAATACAATATATATATATAAAGTATATGGTTTTTATGTTATGTATTTAGCTCTCTTATTTTTTTTAAAAATAAAACGTATTCGGGTCGTAATTTCAAAAATTATATTTTTTTTAGCCAAATTTATATATTGTTTCCTACAAAAGTGTTATACAATATATATGAAATATAAGACTTTTTATGTTATGTGTTTAGCCTTCTTATTTAAAAAAAAAAACTAAAACGTATTCGTGTCGTAATTTCATGAATTACTCAAAAATTAGTTTTTTTAATTTTTTTTAATTATTTCATAAAAATGATGTTTATTTAGTATATTTTATATATTTTGATTTTAATTTTAAAAATATATTTAAGTTTGAAAAAAAACCGGATATCCGTTTCACTATCCGAATCCGAAATTTCGAATATCCGAAATTTCGGATTCGGATACGGATAGTGAAATCCACTATCCGACATTTTCGGATATCCGAATTTTGAACACCCCTAGATACATTATCATTTATTCCAAAATATTTTATAAGAAAATTTTATATATTTATGATAACAGTTCTACTTGATTCTTGATATTTTTTAAATATGTACTCACATCTTCTATAAACCAACTCCTAAATTTATATTAATGTTTATCATATAACTAGAACCCTTAACAACGTTAGAATAGAAGCCTTTTGATTGATTCTTATTAAATTATAATTAATTGTGTGAACGTGGTCCAATGGTGTAATAAGTAATAAGAGTATACTTTTAATTATTTATTTATTATCGGGGGAAATCCTAAATAAGCTAATAAACATTTAGATATATAATTAGGTTTAAGTCTTTAAATTTAATATTTTAAATGATGTTTTTTTATTTTGATAAATGTTAAAAGAGTAAATTTTTTAGAATAAACTCAATAGATTCACTTTTTGCACGTATAATACCATTAAGTTTTTTTATTCAAAGATTAAACTTTCTAATTTGTTAAAATGAATAACAAAAAGACCGTTTTTTATCTAAAGTTTTAAGCCCTATGTTCATCATCCCTTCCTCCTTTGTCTAGCCCAATGAGAGCATACATTACACACATGACACGAAAACGTGAATTAAACATGTACTTGTGAGTTTGGGTTTAATTTAAAAGGGTTCTAGTAAGTTTCGTGTCAAACTCGTGAACACGTTTACCTAAATGGGTCCGGTTTAAGATGTTGGGATTGTAATTTTTATGACAATAGAAATAGTAGAATATACAACGATTTTAAACACTTTTAAAAGCTCACACCAAAATTCTATTTGCATAGAACTTAAGAAATCGAAAATTAAAACAACCAGGTGTTTATAGAAACAACATTATTTGTTGCGTGCATTGGATGACTTGTAGATGATAAGGAATTGAGTGTTTCCCTCTATACGTATTCAAATCGAGTATTTGACGGTTCAACCAGTGCTAGTTTCATAAATCAAGATGTCAAAACTAAGTATTGAATATAAAGAACTCTTTCTTTCTTTCACTTATATATTTGTAGGTACGATGTGTATAAGAAACTTTGTAACATTTTAAAGAACTTTGTGTTAGGTATCAATCAGAGTCGCTACGCAGCGGAAACACGCGAACACACACGCACAAACGAAAGAAAAATAAACGATAGAAGAATTAACGTGGTTCGGTCAAGATGACCTACATCCATGGGTGCAACTAGGGATCTCTCTTTATTAGGTGCTACAAAGATTACAATTACATCATAGATATTTATAAGATAAATAACTTGGAGAATAAGAAAACTTACTTTAGACAACAAGCCTAAAATAACCCATTAGGGTTAGGGCTGGCTAAAAGCCTCCACAAACCAAACAATCTCCCACTTGGAAGCTTTGCATAGTCCACAAACGCCATCCAAGAAAACCCAGATCCAGTAACTCCAGCAATCTTCATGTCCAAGTCTTCTAAGCCTCAATTCTCATAAATTTAGCTAAGACTTCACAAAATCCAGTCATATCCCTCTAGTTGCAACCACCCCTCTCATCAAACACGTTAAGGGCCACTTGAAGCTCCCCAGAGCTTTAACCTAACAGTCTTTAAAGACCCAGTCGTGGCTGAAACCGCCACAAACCCATCCTCAATCTCAACCGGCTCCGACTGATTTGAAACGCTGGATCCAGAGACCCTTAGAGGACAAACACTCTCCAAATTCAGCAAGTACACATGAGAGATTTTACCATTCGAAATCTCGGTCTTCAAAACCCAACGGTGTTTTGGAATTGTACCCGGAACACGTCTCGTGCTCCCCTATTACCAAACTCCTGCCTAGTTTAGACCACCGAACATGCTCAGCTGACATCCCCGTGGCACCAGAATTCATACTTGCAAAATGAATCCACTTAGCTTTACCTGATTCAGCGAGCCAGACTTTACTACTCGGAAGTCGGTTTGCTTCTTTCGGCGATACATAAACCCATACCTTCCCAAAGTCTTCAATCAACAGATTCTCCAATACTTCACTACAGTGGGTATCATGAAATGAAATACTAGAATCTAGAACCTAAGAGTCTTCACTGCTGTCAACACTGAGTACCAATGTTTCAACCCTAGACACATTCTCAGAAGCAGAATACAAATCCTTTGGACATCGACTCTTCAAATGTCCTACCTCCATGCAACCCCACCAAGTTCTAGAAGAACTTCTTGCCCTACTGTCCCTGTTATTTCCCCAACCCCTGCCAACATTCAACACCCTATAAGATCAATCTCCACTCGTACTTCCTTGGAAAATATCTTTACCTAGCACAATATCCCAGATTCCTTCAAATGTCGTACCACTGATCACCATCGAGCAAGGAATAGCATCAATAGTTCTAGACCAGCTAACAAGCAACGATTGTAACAGCAGTAGAGATTTCAACTCATCATCCAAATTGTTAGGGGTCAATTTTATGATCGAGAATCCGGGATCCTGAATGTAGCGAGATCCGGAATCCAAGATCCTGGTAAGTTCGATATCCTGAATATTAGTACTTCTAACGGCTATTTGTCATCTATATCTTTTATATACGCAGGTAAAACACGTGAAGTCAATTTAATCCCTGAAGAATCGGTCTAGAAGTTGAGATGAACATGTAAGACTTGCGTAGGAAGCTCAATAACGGTCACATTTGAAGACCGAGTAAGGCTTCGGGATCCTTGGAAAGTTAGTTAGGACTATTTTTTTGTATTTAATCAGCGGTTTGATTTATTAGAACACACAACAACACACTTAGCTATACAATACATTCGCAATCAGCTCTGTAACACTTAGTTCTCGATCATATCTGCTCACACTTGTAATCATTTTCATCGATTTATACAATACTAGGAGGCAAGTGACTTTCAGTCACTTCCCAAGGTTTTATGTCGGCTCCCCAGGGATTAAGGGCTTTCCTCGTACATCATCGTGTCAAACATTGTATTTACGTTCGCTACTTCATATTTTTATCAAGCACACTACCTAACTTTCTAAGTTTGGTTAAAAAATTAGTCTAAATAATTTTTACCCAAAACACAAATATATTCCAACAGATTCTAATCTTTGCAAATTAGTCTAAATAATTTTTACCCAGAAGAAAACTAATCAGATGCTGTTCAGAGAGCTTGAAAGGGTCAAAGAATCCAAGAAACTGGTGGAAGTGACGACCCCGTTGAAGTCAAGGATGTTGGATTTTAATTATTCGGGATCCCTAGGAGTCCATATGGGAGATTTTCTTCCTATGCATTTAGGAATCACTACAGCTGGCCCAACTCCGGCTATTAGAGTTACAACAAATCAGGATCTTGGAGTTACTCCGGGATCATCATCCCAACATCCTGAGAACGGTAACACTTTCAATCAATTTTCCAATACTAACGAATTTGCGCAGGATACAGGGATCACTCCGTCTATGGCCAAGGAGTTGAAGAAATTAAGAGAGATGATCTCCAGCGTACCAGGCGTGGTCCAACCGATACCGAAGATGTATTCTACCAGTCACAGGATCTCCAAATTTGCTCCACCAATTTGTGATGCTGAGATCCCCAAGCGCTTCCAGACTCCCAACATGAAACTATATGATGGAACTACAGATCCTGAGGAACATGTGGCGCAATACAGAGAAAGGATGGAAACTAACCCCATCCATTTGGACTTAAAGGAAGTTTTTCTGTGCAAGGGCTTCGGCTCTACCTTAATAGGATTGGCCTTGAAATGGCTACTTAATGTTCCTCCATATTCCATTACTTCATTTGCTCATTTAATTAACATGTTTAACAATCAATTCTCTTGCAGTAGAACTTTCGAAAGGTTAACAAGTGACTTATACAGGATAATTCAGAATCCCAGAGAATCCCTCCGAGACTATGTCAGCAAATTTGGTCGAGAATCCCTCGATATCCCGAGACTTGACATCGCCACTGTTGTCCAAGCATTCAAGATGGGACTAAGGAAGGATTCTCAATTCTATGAAGACCTTGTCATGAATCCTTGCAGGAATCTCGATGAAGTCAGGAACCGGGCACTAAGGTTCATTAGGCTGGAGGACGATAAGAAGATCCAACAAATGGTAGATGCTCCGAACAGCTACACTCAACCAAACCGGAAAGCCGAATCCGCACCTTTTAAATCGTACAGATCCAAACAGTATTCTAAGCCGGACAATCACAGGGTCCACGCTGTAGAAGATGACGATGACGAGGAAGAATATCCTAAGTTGTCTGAATACTGTTTTTCTCTTGATACAACCGGTTTACTATTTGCTATGCAGGATCTTGGAGAAAAAGCCAGGCGGTCTCGCAAATTTGAGAGTAACTCAGGAGGAAAGGACAAATCCAAGTGGTGTGCATTCCATGAAGAATTTGGCCATGTGACTGAGGATTGTATTGCTTTGCGAAAGGAAATAAGCTATCTCCTGAGCAAGGGATATCTGAAAGAATTTCTAGATAAAGGAAAGAACAAGACTAAGGATCTTGACAGGATCCTACAGAGAACAAAATCCCCACCGTTGGATGCCAAGGTAATAGGTTTTATATCTTGTGGATCTGACATTTGTGGTACTTCTTACTCTGCAGCAAAAAGGAATGCCAAAGAAGCAAAAACAACGAATGGGGACAGACCTATCAAAACCTCTAGCTTAACTGAAGAAAATGTGATCTGTTTCGATGATGATGATAGAGATGAAGTACAGGATCCTCATCACGATGGCCTGGTGATTACACTATACATTGCGAACCACTTCATTCGCAGGATACTGATCGACGGACGAAGCTCTGTAAATATTATCCAGCATGAAGTCCTGAAACAAATGGGGATCCCGGATTCCGAGATCATCTCGAAATCCTCAGTATTAGTAGGATTCAGTGGAGAGGTTAAAAACACGGTCCGAGAAGTCAAACTACCAATCTACATCGAGGGGGTAAATTCTACACTTCTTCGATGAAAGCCTCCGTCAAAACCAGGCAAGCATAGCAATTAACAAAGCAGGGCAAGGATGTTCTAGAAGCTAAAGAACAGGATGTTAAAGAGGTATCCCTGGATGCTGAAAATCCAGATGTAAAGATCCTGGTAGGGAGCAATATCCCTGAGGATATTGAAGAAGATATCATGAATTTCCTGAGGGGAAGAAACGCAACCTTCGCTTGGAAGCACGAAGACATGACAGGTATATCCAAAGATATCATAACTCATAAACTTGGAATTGATAAAAGTTTCAGGCCAATACATCAAAAGCGAAGGAAATTTGCTCCTGAGAGAAACGTAATCATCCAAGAAGAGGTGGAAAGGCTTCTCAAGTCTGGAATGATAAGGGAAGTAAAATTCCCAAGGTGGCTAGCCAACGTGGTCATAGTCCAGAAGAAGAACGGGAAGTGAAGAGTTTGTGTAGACTACACGGACCTCAACAAAGCATGTCCTAAAGACCCCTTCCCATTACAACACATAGACTCGATGGTGGACGCTACAGAAGGCCACAAAATCCTGACTTTTATGGATGCCTCTTCAGGATTTCAACAGATCCAAATGGAACCATCGGATTAGGAAGACATGACATTCATGACCCCGACAGGTATTTATTGTTACACAGCTATGCCATTCGGTCTTAAAAATGCAGGTGCCACATATCAAAGACTGGTAAATATGATGTACAAAGACAAGACTAGGGACACTATGGAAGTCTACATAGATGATATGGTGGTAAAATCAAAGAAAGCTGAGGATCACCTCAGGGATCTCAGAGACGCATTTGATATCCTGGACCAATACAATATGAAAATGAACCCCTCGAAATGTCACTTCGGAGTGGGGGCAGGAAAGTTCTTAGGCTATATGGTGACCAAAAGAGGAATAGAAGCCAGCCCAGAACAAATCAAAGCTATCATCAATCTAAAATCCCCAGCAAATACTAAGGATGCCTAGAGATTGACTGGCAGAGTAGCAGCACTCAACAGATTTATATCAAGATCCTCAGAAAAATGCAAGGAATTCTACGACATCCTGAAGAAAAACAAGAAAATTCGAATGGGAAGAGAAGCATGAACAAGCACTCCAATCATTGAAGGAATACTTGTCAACAGCTCTTCTACTGATGAAACCAGAAGACGGTGAACCGTTATCCCTATACTTGGCAGTATCCTGAAGCACCGTAAGCGCTGTATTAGTCAAGGATCATGAGCGACAGCAACATCCGGTATACTATGTAAGTAAAAGTTTGCTACCAGCAGAAACCATATATTCTCATTTAGAAAAGTTAATTTTAGATTTAATAATGACATCAACTAAACTTAGACATTATTTTGAAACTCATGCTATTCATGTTAAAACTAATTATCCTATTAAGTGTGTCTTAAGAAAACCAGATATGTCAGGAAGGATGGCTAAATGGTCAGTCAAGCTCAGCGCCTATGACCTCATATAGGTACCTAGAACAGCAATAAAGTCTCAGGCACTAGCAGACTTTGTGGCTGATTTCAGCAGTGATATCCAACAAGAGGCAGATCTAGAAGTCCAACAACTAGAAGAGTCGAAGGACGAATGGACCTTATTCACTGATGGTGCATCAAATGTAAGAGGAACATGTCTGGGAATCATACTAAAATCGATACAAGGGGACATATGACCTCAATCCATAATCTATGAGTTCCAGGCTACGAATAACGAAGTAGAGTATGAGGCGCTGATAGCAAGATTACAATTGACCAGGGATATCAAGATCAGGTATCTTCAGGTATATGTAGACTCATTGTTAATTTCTAATCATTTCAATGGTTCGTATGCAGTAAAAGGTGAGAATCTAGCCAAATATCTCATAATAGTTAAGCAATTATCCATAGAATTCAAAACTTTTAACATTACACAGGTGCCTAGAGAAGATAACACTGAGGCTGATGCCTTAACAAACCTTGCTTCAGCTCTTAGAGTACCAGAAGGTACCAAAATACCTATCATACACGTTCTGAGCCCGTCAACCGAGAAGGTAAATGAAGTGTCCAACACTGAATAAGAAGACATTCGGGATCTTGAACCTATCCTAGGATCCTGGATTTCACCTATTAATAAATACTTTACAGGATGGAGAAATCCCAAGTGATGAAAAGAACCATAAGGCTTTTCGCATGAGAATGTCTCGTTTTATAATTTTTGAGAATGTTTTGTATAGAAAATCAATTGCAGGTCCATACTTAAGATGCTTGGAGGATCCTAAAGCACGTAAAGTCCTGAAAGATCTACACGAAGGAAATTATGGTAATCACATCGGGGGTAGAGCGTAATTTACAAGGATCCTGAGAAAATGATATTATTGGCCTACCATGAGAAAGGATGTTGTGACTTACTCTAAAAAATGTGACGCTTGCCAGAGACACAGCAACATACTCCATCAACCGGCCGAACCTTTATACCTAATCGTCTCTCCATGGCTGTTTATGATGTGGGGAATGGATATCGTCGGCAAACTTCCCAAAGCACTAGGAGGAAAAGTCTTTATGCTAGCAATGACGGATTACTTCTCTAAATGGATCGAAGCTGAGGCATTCGTCCAAGCCAGAGAGAAATAAGTCATCTCCTTCATCAAGCGCAATATCCTAATGAGATTTGGGATCCCGGCAGAAATAATTTGTGATAATGGATCTCAGTTCATTGGCAAAAGAACGACTGACTTCTGTGCCAGTTGGGGAATCAAAATGAAAACATCTACCCCAGTACATCCTCAAGCCAATGGAAAAGCTGAATCTAGAAACAAGATCATCGTTAACAACCTCAAGAAAAGACTAGGAGCAAAGAAAGGAAGATGGGCTGAAGAGCTACCATTTGTACTTTTGGCAGATAGAACAACCACGAAGAATGCGACGGGACAAACTCCATTCTTCTTGATATTTGGAACAGAAGTCATGGTCCCGACAGAAATGGTTATCCCTACTGCCAAAACCAACTTTCAATCTTCAGAGACCAACAACGAAGCTCTCGCTCAAGATCTCGACACTGTGGATAAGCTCAGGGATCTTGCCAAAGTTCGCATTACAACTTATCAGCAAAGAATATCAAAGTCATACAATAAAAACATAAGGGTTAGAAGATTCCAAGCAGGTGATCTCGTATTAAGGAAGTCATTCCAAAATACTACCAACCCCAATGATGGAAAGCTTGCACCAAAGTGGGAAGGCCCATACTTGATTGATTCAGAAGCAGGCAAGGGAGCTTATTGGTTAGCCACTATGGAAGGAGATATCTTGCCAAGATCCTGGAACGTTATCCATCTCAAAACCTACTTTATGTAAGTTAGAACTTAAATTCTAACTAAAACTGGTATGTATTCTATCCCTAGCTATTTTCATACTAATTACTCTTGATCAAAGTACTGACTTGAGCGTCGGAGGAGTGTTAGCCAGGCTAATACCCGCCTTCACCAAGATTTCCGGTTTTGCAGGAAATACCTCCAGGGATCCCGACAGAAGATAGAGATTGGCCATATCTCCTAAGTTTGGGTATCCTGAATACCTCAAAGGTTTAAACGGCTTTCTCCTTTCTAAGTAGATTGGGTTTCTACACCCCACCAGGAGCGCACGATATCCGATTATAGTTTAAGGTGTTGCGACCAGTCCATGTAACAGTGGCTGATAATTTCATCAATGTTGGCTATATATTGGGTGCTATGAATATAACAAACGTGTTATTTCCCAAGTTTCTCCCGAACATTTAACACTTACGTGTTAAAGCTAAGGTTTTTAGCATTTTCATGCTAACTCAGAATTGGCTTAGCCCATGTTTTCTGGCTTGGCCCACGATTTTAAATATATAACACTTACGTGTTAACTCAAAAACTTAGCATCAATATGCTGACTCAGGATCCTTGAACAAGTTAAAGACTAGTGAGGATCCCGAAGTGTACTTACTAAACCTATGACGTATTCAACGACTAAACACTGGGGACAACTAATAGTTGTTATACTTTGAACTTCATGCTGATTCGGTATGTATATATATCCAACTTCGTACTCAACAAAGCTGTTTTGGGTAAAAATTATGTAAACTAACTTTGTAACCAAATTTCGTAAGTGAGGTAGTGTGCTTGTAAAATCAATGTGAAACAATACAAAAATGTAAAGACAGACACGGTTGTTTACGAGGAAAGACCTTGATCGTTCAAGATCTCCGGCATAAAACCTCGGGAGGTGACAATCGACACCTGCCTCGTTTCTTCAATAAATGATAAAGAATTAAAAGTGTTGAGCAGCAAATGATCGAATACTAAGTGTCACAGAGCTTCTTGCGAGTGTTTAGTAATGTTAAGTGAATTGTGTGTGTTGCTAATCGATCAAGCCGCTTATTAAATACAGAAAATGATCCTAACTAACTTTTTGAGGATCCCGGAGCTTTACTCGGTCTTCAAATATGACCGTTGTTGAGCTTCTCTCGCAAGTTTGATACGTCCTCTTTGAATTCTCGTCCGATTCTTCAAGGACAAAACGAGTCAACACGTTTTACCTGTGTATATAAAAGAAATAGAGGACAAATAGCCATTAGTAGCATTAATATTCAGGATACTGAAGTTACCAGGATCTTGGATTCCGGATCATACGTCATTCAGGATCCTGCTTGAGATTTAACACATAACAATTGTCCCCAAAAAATTGACAGCTGTACACCGAAATTACAGCTGTTAAATTTTTAAAATTCGAATTCTGTAAGATAAACGGCTGCACGATAAGACGTGGCGCGATAATCGGGGGCAGAAACGGCGTCGTTTGAAGTAGTCGTCATTACTCCTCTATAATTACTTTTCTTTTTTATTAATCACAGACTTCATCTTCTACCTCTCTCTCTGGGATTTCAGGTAAAATCAGATCTTCTTTTTCTCATTATCTCTTTCAGTTTTTGTATCAAATGGCTAAGAAAACCACACGATCTTCCACATCTTCAGATGATTTGTACTGTCAACATCTGATAGCTAACCCGGATTCCGAGAAATGCACCTTTACTGATCGAGACATCGAGCTTCTTAAACCTGGGGGATTCTTCCCTAAAAATACCGTCTTTTGACCTTTTGATCCTAAGACGAGAGCGGATTTCACTTCTGACAGTTGGGTCTGCTTTCCGTCTTTCCCCTTTACCATAGGCTTCTCATATCCTTTCCCCGCCTTCACCACTAAATTATTTGAGAAAACCGGTTTGAGTTATGCCCAAACGATGCCCGTGATTTGTTGAACTTTGCATAATTTGGAGATTTTGATCCGCAACCATGCTCTCGACTTCAGCATTTCTGAATTGGCTTATGTTTACAATCTGAGGAGCCATGGTTCTTCCCGTTTCTTATTCCAAATCAAAACCGACATGAACCACTTAATCCTGAAAATAACTCAAAACGATCTTAATTGGAAAAATAATTTTTTCTTTGTAAGAAGAGATTCGATCCCTGGTGGTGATAAGTTGCCGATCAAATGGATTGTAAAGGGTAGGGTTTTATTTTGTAGGATCTTCTTTATTTTGATATCCTGGATACTGACATTTTGATTTTTTGTTCTTGCTTCACAGTGCCGAGGTTGTCTGAGGTAGCTCCACCTTCTGCTTCGACTGCTAAGAGAGTCATATTCTTTTATAGCATCGAACCCATAGAGCGAACCTTTAAGGTCAAGATTTAGTCGATAGTAGAGATCTCTGAAACATATAACTCAGGCTCAGAAATGTCCGTTATATTGAAATAGGCATTCGCAAACCAAGCTCCAAATTTGCTCTTGAGGACATTGACAGCATGCTTTCCAAGGGGAAAAATATCAAGAAAGAGGCAGGCCAGCCATTACTCCCAACCGCCAAACCAGAAATTCCTAAACCTGAGTCTTCCATTGCTCGCCCCAAGTATTCATCCCACAAGAAATGAAAGCTTGTCGATCTTGTTGAGCTAGTCATCATCGAATGCTCAGATTATGCTGACCTTCATAAGCAGCTTCACACACTTGGTCATTTGGTAAGTGCCATTCAGTATCCCGGATCCTGATCTTATTCTTATCCTAACACGCTATTTTTGTGACAGGCTTTGGAGAAAATGACTAAGATCCATGAAGCATTGATAAAAGAGGCCAAAGACAGCAAACATATGGTGATTGACCTGCAAAAGATAGGGGCAGCCAAGAGCAAAAAGTTAGCCGAAGCGACTGATAAGCTTGATAAGGTGAAGGCCGGGCTTCAAGATGTTTATGCCCAACACGCCCAGGATCTTGAAGAATATCATGAACAGGCTAAGATGTCAGCTGTAATTTCAATCTTTCAATCCAGAGTCAAGATAGCTAAGGAGGCTGCTGACAAGGATTTTGATCGGGCTAACTGGGATGTACTGGGTTGGAAGAAGCCGATTGCTAAGCTAGGTGGAAAGCCAATGCCGGAGATGGAAGAGGGCAAATCGACGGCTTAAGATGATGTGGAGGGCTCGGTGAAGGAAGTTGCAGAGGTGATCGGTCAGGGCGATGAGGGTAATAAAGAGAAGGCCAGAGTCCTGTGTTTGGTGTATTCGTGGTTCTTGTTCTTAACTTCAATCCTTGTGTCTTAGTTGAACAATTTACTTTCTTTGCTTTTTGGGGATCCCTGAATGGGATGAACAGTTTGACAACTCGTGTCCTGGGTGGATGGTTCCTTTTTTGGATGAAACCCTGGACACATTTCAATTTCCTGCACTTTATATGATAATTAGTAGCTTTGACTATTTGCCATGATTGTTGTTTGGTTGTGTTTGTAGAAAATCAGGATTTGTTAGGTAATTAAACCTCAGGAAGAATAAGTTTAGGTATATTTTCAAGATACCGGATCCTCAATGACAATTTATAAATAATACCTTAGGTTTCTGAAAAATATAGTCTGACCTCGATAAATGGTATAAAATATCAGTTACAAACATATCATGACTCAGTCCTGTGAATCTCAAATCTTCTATAAATGGAAAATTAACAAATAATACATACCTTTGTTGAGAACTAAGTCAGGTAGACACATATATCAGATTATGATGTTGAGTTCGAAATATAACAACCGTTGGTTGTCCCCTGTGTACAGTTATCAAATATGTCGTAGACTTAGCTATTGTACTTCAGGATCTTCACAAGTATTCAATCCGTTCAAGGATCTTGAGTCAGCATAGTGAGGCTAAGTTCTTGAGTTAACACATGGGTGTTAAATATCTGTGACAATTTAAAATCGTGGGCCAAGCCAGAATAACATGGGTCAAGCCAGAATAATGTGGGGCAAGCCAGAATAACATGGACCAAGCCAGAATAACGTGGGCCAAGCCAAACTTAAGTTAGCATGAAAATGCTAAAAACCTTAGGAGTAACACGTCTGTTACTATCGTAGTATTCAAGATATAGCCAACAGTGATGAAATTATCAGCCACTGTTACATGGACTAGTTGCACCACCTCGAACTATACTTGAATATCGTGCGCTACAGGCAGAGAGTTTAAACTCAATACTTAGAAAGGTGAAAACCTTTAAATATTAGAAGGTATGCAAGATACCTTAACTTGGGAGAGATGGCCAATCTCTTTTTTCTGTCGAGATCCCTGGAGATACTTCCTGCAACACACGAAATCTTGGTGAAGGTGGGTGTTAGCCTGGCTAACACCCCTCCGACGCTCAAGTCAGTACTTCGATCAAGGGTAATAAATATAAGAATAGTCAAGAATAGAAGACGTACCAGTTTCAGTCAGAACATAAGTTTTAAACTTACATAAAGTAGGTTTTGAGATGGATAACATTCCAGCATCTTGGCAGGACATCCCCTTCCATAGTAGCCAACTAATAGGCACCCTTGCCTGCTTCAGAGTCAATCAAGTACGGGCCTTCCCACTTTGGTGCAAGTTTTCCATCACTGGGATTGGTAGTATTTTGAAATGTCTTTCTTAATACGAGATCACCTGCTTGGAATCTTCTAACCCTTATGTTTTTGTTGTAAGATTTTGCTATCCTTTGTTGATAAGCTGCAATGCGAACTTTGGCAAGATCCCTGATCTCATCCACGGTGTCGAGATCCTGGGCAAGAGCTTTGTTGTTGGTCTCTGAAGATTGAAAGTTGGTTCTGGCAGTAGGGATAACCATATATGTCAGGATTATTGCTTCAGTTCCAAATACCAAGAAGAATGGAGTTTGTCCCATCACATTCTTCATGGTTGTTCTATCTGTCCAAAGTACAAACGGTAGCTCTTCAGCCCATCTTCCTTTCTTTGCTCCTAATCTCTTCTTGAGGTTGTTAACGATGATCTTGTTGCTAGATTCTGCTTGCCCATTGGCTTGAGGATGTACTGGGGTAGAAGTTATCATTTTGATTCCCCAACTGGCACAGAAGTCAGTTGTTCTCTTGCCGACGAACTAAGATCCATTATCACAAATTATCTCAGTCGGGATCCCAAATCTCGTTAGGATATTGTGCTTGATGAAGGAAATGACTTCTTTATCTCTGACTTGGACAAATGCTTCAGCTTCGATCCATTTAGAGAAGTAATCTGTCATTGCTAGCATGAAAACCTTTCCTCCTAGTGCTTAGGGAAGTTTGCCAACGATATCCATTCCCCACTTCATAAACGGCCATGTAGAGGCAATTGGGTATAAAGGTTAGGTCGGCTGATGGTGTTTGTTGTTGTGCCTCTGGTAAGCGTCACACTTTTGAGAGTAAGTCACAACATCCTTTCTCATGGTAGGCCAATAATATCTTGTTCTCAGGATCCTTGAAAATAACGCTATGCCCCCAATGTGATTACCACAATCTCCTTCGTGTAGATCTTTCATGACTTCACGTGCTTTAGGATCTTCCAAGCATCTTAAATATGGACCTGCATACAAAATATTTTCAAACATTATAAAATGAGACATCCTCATGCGAAAAGCCTTATGGTTCTTTTCATCACTTGGGATTTCACCATCCTGCAAGTATTTTTTAATAGGTGAAATCCAGGATCCTGGAATAGGTTCAAGATCCCGAATGTCTGTTTCTTCTTCAGTTTTGGATACTTCATTCATCTTCTCGATTACTAGGCTTAGAATGTGTATGATAGGTATTTTGGTACCTTCTGGTACTCTAAGAGCTGAAGCAAGGTTTGCTAAGGCATCAGCCTCAGTGTTATCTTCTCTAGGCACCTGTGTAATGTTAAAATTTTTGAATTTTATGGATAATTGCTTAACTATTTTGAGATATTTGGCTAGCTTCTTACCTTTTACTGCATACGAACCATTGAAATGATTAGAAATTAACAATGAGTCTACATATACATGAAGATACTTGATCTTGATATCCCTGGTCAATTGTAATCTTACTATCAGCGCCTCATACTCTACTTCGTTATTCGTAGCCTGGAACTCACAGCTTATGGATTGAGGTCATATGTCCCCTTGTATCGATTTTAGTATGATTCCCAGACATGTTCCTCTTACATTTGATGCACCATCAGTGAATAAGGTCCATTCGTCCTTCGACTCTTCTAGTTGTTGGACTTCTAGATCTGCCTCTTGTTGGATATCACTGCTGAAATCAGCCACAAAGTCTGCTAGTGCCTGAGACTTTATTGATGTTCTAGGTTCATATATGAAGTCATAGGCGCTGAGCTTGACTGACCATTTAGCCATCCTTCCTGACATCTCTGGTTTTCTTAAGACACACTTAATAGGATAATTAGTTTCAACATGAATAGCATGAGTTTCAAAATAATGTCTAAGTTTAATTGATGTCATTATTAAAGCTAAAATTAACTTTTCTAAATGAGAATACCTGGTTTCTGCTGGTAGCAAACTTTTACTTACATAGTATACTGGATGCTGCTGTCGCTCTTGATCCTTGACTAATACAGCACTTACGGTGCTCAGGATACTGCCAAGTATAGGGATAACGGTTCACCGTCTTCTGGTTTCATCAGTAGAGGAGCTGTTGACAAGTATCCTTCAATTACTGGAGTGCTTGTTCATGCTTCTCTTCCCATTCGAATTTCTTGTTTTTCTTCAGGATGTCGTAGAATTCCTTGCATTTTTCTAAGGATCTTGATATAAATCTGTTGAGTGCTGCTACTCTGCCAGTCAATCTCTAGACATCCTTAGTATTTGCTGGGTATTTTAGATTGATGATAGCTTTGATTTGTTCTGGGCTGGCTTCTATTCCTCTTTTGGTCACCATATAGCCTAAGAACTTTCCTGCCCCCACTCCGAAGTGACATTTCGAGGGGTTCATCTTCATATTGTATTGGTCCAGGATATTAAATGCGTCTCTGATATCCCTGAGGTGATCCTTATCTTTCTTTGATTTTACCACCATATCATCTATGTAGACTTCCATAGTGTCCCCAGTCTTGTCTTTGAACATCATATTTACCAGTCTTTGATATGTGGCACCTACATTTTTAAGACCGAATGGCATAGCTGTGTAACAATAAATACCTGTAGGGGTCATGAATGCCGTGTCTTTCTTATCCGATGGTTCCATTTGGATCTGTTGAAATCCTGAAGAGGCATCCATAAAAGTCAGGATTTCATGGCCTGCTGTAGCGTCCACCATCGAGTCTATGTGTGGTAATGGGAAGGGGTCTTTAGGACATGCTTTGTTGAGGTCCATGTAGTCTACATAAACTCTCCACTTCCCGTTCTTCTTCTGGACTACGACCACGTTGGCTAGCCACCTTGGGAATTTTACTTCCCTTATCATTCCAGACTTGAGAAGCCTTTCCACCTCTTCTTGGATGATTACGTTTCTCTCAGGAGCAAATTTCCTACGATTTTGATGTATTGGCCTGAAACTTTTATCAATTCCAAGTTTATGAGTTATGGTATCTTTGGATATACCTGTCATGCCTTCGTGCTTCCAAGCGAAGGTTGCGTTTCTGCCCCTCAGGAAATTCAGGATATCTTCTTCAAGATCCTCAGGGATATTGCTCCCTACCAGGATCTTTACATCTGGATTTTCAGCATCCAGGGATACCTCTTTAACATCCTGTTCTTTAGCTTCTAGAACATCCCTGGCCTGCTTCGTTAATTGCTATGCTTGCCTGGTTTTGACGGAGGCTTTCATCGAAGAAGTGTAGCAATCCTTAGCCTCTTGCTGATCACTGTTTTCTTCACTACTCCCCAAGGGTTGGCAATTTGATACACTGATGTTATATTGAAGGTACCACCTTCATATCGTGTATCCATGGCTTTCCTAAAATGATATTATAGCAAGACAAAGAATCTATTACACAAAATTTTTGAATAGAATTTACCCCTTCAACGTATATCGGTAGTTTTATTTCTCCGACTGTGCTTTTGACTTCTCCGCTAAATCCTAGCAGCACTGAGGATTTTGAAATAATTTCAGAATCCGGGATCCCTATTCTTTTCAGGACTTCATGCGGAATTATGTTCACCGAGCTTCCTCCGTCAATCAGTATCCTCCAGATGAAGTGGTTTGCATTGTACAGAGTGATTACTATACCATCGTGATGAGGATCCTATACATCGTCCTTGTCGTCTACATCGAAAGAGATAACCTTTTCTTCAGTTAAGCTGGAGGTTCTGATAGCCAGTCCCCTTGTTCTGTCTTCGCTTCCTTGACATTCCTTTTTGCCGCAAAGTAAGAAGTGCCACAAATATCAGATCCACCAAATATAAAACCTATTACCTTGGCATCCGGTGGCGAGGACTTTGCTCTTTGTGGGATCCTGTCGTGATCCTTAGTCTTGTTCTTTCCTTTGCCTAGAAACTCTTTGAGATGCCCTTTACTTAAGAGGTAGCTTATCTCCTTCCGCAAAGCAATACAATTCTCGGTTATATGGCCAAAGTCTTTGTGGAATGCACACCATTTGGACTTGTCCTTTCCTCCTGAGTTTGTCACACCCCCAAATTCCACTAACGGAGTTTTACCGTTTGGAAGGTGACACACCAGGATCTCAGTCATTAGTTACATCAAACGACACTATATGGGACTTAAAAGTCATAACATAAATGCTCAGAGTTAATGCGGAAGCGTAAACGTTAATATAAAATCAAAATTAATTACACGCAACAAGCGTCAATCAATATAAATAAGTAAACTGTTTAAAATGTTTGAAATGAATGATATGACAGTAGGACTCCATGCATGTCCTAAGTGTGCAACCTGTGCCAAAACGACCTGAGAAACATGTAAGAAAAAGTGTCAACACGAGGTTGGTGAGTTCACAGGTTTCAAGTTTACAATAAGAGAGTGTTTGCCAGATTATGTACATTCACTATGCATATCTATAGGTAGCTAGTCTATGTTCATGTCTTACTAAAGCGCTCTCAACCGAAGCTGACTGTTTGTGTTTGTATGCCTCCTGCCAGGTCTATCAACTCTGGCAAATGTGAGTAGGCTAACATTTCACCCGTTCGACCTCCAATCGAGTTAGCGCGACTAATGCGGGTGGGGCTTGTCAAACCCAATAGTACTACTAAACATTACCTCGCTAAGATCCATATTAACGGTTCGATGTATGATGAGGACTTTTTGTGATAGTATGTCACGCTTAGCCTCAAGAGTAATAACTTATGAATTACAATAATCTAAAATAGTTGTGTCATGTTTTCTCCCCCAACGGGAAAAACATGTAACATAATGTTTGTCTACGTACCTGTTTCTCCCCCACGGGGAAAACAAGTAAAAGTATGATAGTTTGTGTACATGTTTGTTTCTCCTTAACAGGAAAACAAGTAAAATATGTTTGTGTGTAAGCATGTTTCTCCCCCAATAGTAAAACAAGTAAAAAAGGGGCTGTGAAACTCACATGCGTTGCGTAGTAGGTAGTATCACACAAGTATGAGATTTAGAACTTCATGTGTTAGCCTGTACGGCTTACGTATGTCCTAGAAATATAAACACATAAGTTAGGGACATATGGGATTTGTGACGACGACACGGAAGATTAGAACGTCTTAAAACATTCTAAGGATCAATGAGTAGACGAACGTATCCACGGGAATGAGGTTTCTTAATATAATCATTAAGATTAATGCGTTACGTGTCGAACGTTAATAACGAATAATATTAAATGAGTGAATAAATTCGTACGCTTACCCTTTAAAATGGTTAGGAAAATAGTATAACTATATTTATTATTTTAAGTCGTATGATTAACAAAATAATCATTTGTGTGGAAAAATAATAAATATATTATTTTTATTCGAGAAATAAACCGAGGGTAAATAATATAATAACTATATTATTTAATAGTTTGAACGTTACACAAAGTTTATAATTGTGGCAAAAATAATATGAAAATATATTATTTTTATCTGAGATCACGGGATTAAAATAATATAAACATATCATTTCATTTGGAGTGTTGGTTCGAAAATAATATAAATATATATTATTTTAAAAGTGAAAAATAATTATAAAATAGGTTATAAAATCAAACCCGAGCCTACGGGTAATATACGTGGCTAAATCATCATAATATATTATTATAATAACATGGGGTAAGTTTTTATATTAAAATAATAGTTTAAAATTGATTTAAAAAGAAAAGGGGGGTGAAGGGATCGAACCCGGGTCTCCTCCCCCACACACCAAAGCTTTAACCACTACGCCCGCTAGGGTCATCGCGTTAGAACTCGGATCAGTTTGGTTTTAACCTCACCATCTCCTGAGTTCTTCTCCTTTTGCCAAAGCCGAATCAAAACCCAACCCCGATTCCACCCAAATCGATCACGATCGATCTAGGATTCATAGGGGTTTTGTTTGCAAATCTATTTCGAGCCTGCGGGTAGATTTAATTGCAAAAACAAGATTTGGGTTGTTAATTCCTGATTGAGCACACCGAAAACCCTAGGTTCCAACCAGAATTCGATTTGTATAAAAATGATAAGGTTAAGGGTCGGGATCATAGGGCTTTCAAAGAATGAAAAATCGTGAACCTGACCATGTAATTTAATTGTATTGAAAACGTGTTTAGGGTGAGGTTCGATTAACTAGTTCCTACGAAGAACCCTAGATTCTTGTTCTTACCCAATTCTATGTTATAGAACTCAATTAGCATAGGGTTTTCAAAGGATACCTGATTGCGAAGCTTTCCACATGATTCGATTGAATTGTAATTGGGTCTAAGATATAACTCGATTAAACCTGAAATTACGAGAACCCTAGAATCAGTACGTGTTAAATTGGATATTGTAAGCCCTGATTATGTTGGGGCTTTCATAGAAGAGATGAAATCGAGTCTAGAGACAAGTTTAGCTACCTGATTCGATGTTGGATTGATGGAGGTCGACTAACATGGGCTCCGGCCTGTGTTAGTTTTGTCTCCGGCTACCACGGCTTCACTTTCGATCAAATTGGATGATGAAACAAGTTCAGAGGGATGCTATTTAGATGCGTAGGTGTTCAATTGAGAGATTAACAACGAATTGGTCGAATTTGATTGATAATAGACAATGTGGTCGACGGTTTTGGTATAACTACTCATGATCGGGTTTAGTTCGAATAAATGGTGTGGTTTAATGTCCCATGATGGTCGTTTATGGCTTGATTGTGCATATCGGTTACAGATTTCCAACATAAATCGATTATGGGACTTGAATTGCATTCAAACCACGAGTTTGACTTTCAAAAGTCAAACAAAATCAAGTAAGAGCTATATATAGGTTTAGTCCCTCTGTTTTCATGCATTGAAGTTTGGAACTTGGCAGAAATGGTCCCTAGGGTTTAGCTTTGGTTAACTAGGTCAAGGGTTTGGGTAGTTTGACTAAAAAAAGTTAAAGGGAAATAATTATAGGTTAATTACAAGTTCGGTCCCTCAAGTTTTGTGTATGTGAGTTTGACAATAGGCAGGCTCAGTCTCTGGAGTTTGAGATTTGTTAAATAAGTTAGGATATTGACAGAATTTGATAACGGAGTTCACCCTAATTAGCCGGATGTCACATCATCCCATAGTTGAAAGAATTTTCGTCCCGAAATTTTTAAAAAAAAATTCTAGGTGTCACAGAGTTCCTCTTAAACTTGCGAGGCCACCTTGCTATTTCTCCAAGATCCTACATAGCAAATAGCAAACCAGTTGTATCAAGAGAAAAGTAGTATTCAGACAACTTAGGATATTCTTCCTCGTCCTCGTCGTCTTCTACAGTATTGACCCTGTGATTGTCCGACTTAGAATATGGCTTAGATCTGTATGACTTGAAAGGCGCAGGTTCAGCTTTCCGGTTAGGTTGAGTGTAGCTTGTCGGAGCATTCACCCTTTGCTGGATCTTTTTATCATCCTCCAGCCTAATAAAGCTCAATGTCCGGTTCCTGACTTCATCAAGGTTCCTGCAAGGATTCATAACAAGGTTTTCGTAAAATTGAGAATCCTTCTATAGTCCCATCTTGAAGGCCTGGACTGCAGTGGCAACGTCAAGGTTCGGGATATCCAGGGATTCCCGGCCGAACTTGCTGACATAATCCCGATGGGATTCTCCGCTGTTCTGAGTTATCATGTATAAGTCACTTTTTAACCTTTCAAAGGTTCTACTGCAAGAGAATTGATTGTTAAACAAATTGATTAAGTGAGCAAATGAAGTAATAGAACAAGGTTTAACGTTAAGTAGCCATTTCAGGGCTGATCTTGTTAAGGTAGAGCCAAAGCCTTTGCATAAGCAGGCTTCCTTTAGGTCCAAAGTAATGGAGTTTATCTCCATCCGTTCCCTGTACTGCGCGACGTGCTCCTCATGATCTGTAGTTCCATCGTACAACTTTATATTAGGAGTCTGGAAGCGCTTGGGGATCTCAGCATCACATAACGGTGGAGCGAATCTGGAGATCTTGTGGCTGGTAGAGGACATATCCGGTATAGGTTGGACCACACCTGGTACACTGGTTGTAGCAGGGTCATCACTTCGACTGGTTTCTTCGATTCCTTAACCTTCTCAATCTCCCGAAACAGCGCTTGGTTAGTCTTCCTCTGTTGTTCCATTTGTTGTTTCATCTCCGAGAACAGATCAAGGATATCATTGTTTGATACGATCACAGGTCCACCGGCAGGTATTTCGGATCCCGAAAAACCCGCAGGAGTAGTTTTCTTCGGCTGGTTAACACTTTTTTGAAATGGAGGAGGAATAGGACCCAGAGCTCGAAGATGGAGCAGAAACAGAAATATTTTGGATTGGGACGACATTTTTGAAAATAGCTTTGAAAGATAGTGATTGAGCACAAACTTTAGTAAGTATTTGAAGATGAAAAGCACCACTTGCCCCACGGTGGGCGCCAAATTGTTTTGGGTAAAAATTATGTAAACTAACTTTGTAACCAAATTTCGTAAGTGAGGTAGTGTGCTTGTAAAATCAATGTGAAACAATACAAGAACGTAAAGACTGACTTGGTTGTTTACGAGGAAAGCCCTAGATCGTTCAAGATCTCCGGCATAAAACCTCGGGAGGTGACAATCGACACCTGCCTTATTTCTTCAATAAATGATAAAGAATTACAAGTGTTGATTAGCAAATGATCAAATACTAAGTGTTACAGAGCTTCTTGCTAGTGTTTAGTAATGCTAAGTGAATTGTGTGTGTTGCTAATCGATCAAGCTGCTGATTAAATACATAAAATGATCCTAACTAACTTTCCGAGGATCCCGGAGCTTTACTCGGTCTTCAAATATGACCGTTGTTAAGCTTCTCTCGCAAGTTTGATACGTCCTCTTTGACTTCTCGTTCGATTCTTCAGGGACAAAATGAGTCAACATGTTTTACCTGCGTATATAAAAGAAATAGAGGACAAATAACCGTTAGTAGCATTAATATTTAGGATACCGAAGTTACCAGGATCTTGGATTCCGGATCATGCGTCATTCAGGATCCTGCTTGAGATTTAACCCATAACAAAAGGTATGTGTTAGTAATTTCCAATTACAAGAAGATTTGAAAGTTGAATGACTAGGTCATGATATGTTTGGTACCCTTATTTAACATCATTTATTAAAACCGAATTGTGTCTTCCTAAGTCTAAATTTGATAAAAACCTGAGAATTTATTATTAAGGATCCGGTATCCTGAAAATATGTTCAAACCTATTTTTCTAAATCTTAATTACCTCCGAATCCTAATTTTGAAAAAGATATCAAGGCAAACATACAACAATCATGGCAAATAGTCACCAACCATCTACTAATATTTAAAGTGCTGAAAGGTGTCCCGGGTTTCATCCAAAAGAGGAACCATCCACCTAGTCCACAAATTGTCTATCCCGTGACAGGGATACCAAAAGCGAGAAAGTTAAATTGTTCAACAAACCAACTAGGTTAAAGTTAAAAACATAGAACCACAGGAATCATAAACACAGGACTCAGGCCTTCTTTATCGCCCTCATTGTCATGTTTAACCGCATCCGCAACCACCTTCACAGAGCCTTCAGCCTCATCCTCAGCTATCAAGCTGCCCATACTCGCTTCTTGAACCGGCTCTCCCCCTAGCTCAACCACAAGCCTTTTCCACTCCTGGACATCCCATTTGGCCTGATTGAAATCCTTGTCATCAGCCTCTTTAGCCATCTTTATCCTGGCTTGGAATATTGAAATTGCAGCTGATGTTTTGGCTTGTTCATTGGATTCCTCGAGGTCTTGGGCATGTTTGGCGTAGACATCCTCAAGCTCCGCCTTCACCCTGCTGAGCTTTTTGGCCTCGTCCGCTAATTTTTTTATTCTTAGCTACGGCTATTTTCTGCAGGTCGCTCACCATCTGCTTTGCTTCTTCAGCTTCTTTCACCACCGACTCGTAGCATCTGGTCATTTGTTCCACGGCCTATCATAAGAAAATATGTTAGGATTTCCTTAATACAGGTTCAGGATCCGGGATACCAAAATTTCTTACCAAATGACCAAAAGCTTGAAGCTTTTTATGGACATCAACATAGATTAGATTCTCAAGTGAGGCTACATCAGTGACATCAGAAGACTTCCTCTTCTTGCTGGCAAGGGACTTGGAACGAGGAGTTGAGGATTACTGTTTAGGAGCATCTGACTTTCGAGCCTCAAGGGATGGCTGGCTCATCCCCTTCTTGATGCTCTTACCTTTGGAGACCATGCTATCAATATCATCAAGAGCGAACCTGGAGCTGGATTTTCATATGCCTATTTCAGGATAACAGGTTAGAATTCCATATATTTAACTAACTGATTTATATATTTGTACACATCTTACCAGACATCTTGGAAGAGCAAGGATAAGTTTCTCAGCTCACTTCAAGAGGAGGTGCCTTGAACTTGAAAGTCCTCTCGATAGGATCAAGACCGTAGAAGAAAACGACTCTCTTAGCAGTATCCGGAGTAGAGGGAGCAAGTTCTGAAAATTTTGGCGCTGCAAAAGAAAGAACCGAGAATCAGTATCTTAGATGTTAAAATATTAAGGATCCTATAGTCAGAATCCTACCCTTCATGACCCATTTAACAGGCAACTTATCCCCACCAGGAATGGAATCCCTCTTCACAAAAAAGAAATGACCCTTCCGGTTAGGATCATTTTGAGTTGTTTTTAAAATCAGGTGACTATGTCCGGATTTTATTTGAAACAGAAAGCGAGAGGAGCCATGGCTTCTCAAGTTGTAAACATGAGCCAATTCGAAGATGCTGAAATCGAGAGCATGGTGACGGATAATGATTTCTAGGGTATGTAGGGTCCTCCAGATCATCGGCATTGTTTGAGCGTAGCTCAAGCCGATTTTTTCAAAAAAAACTCGGTAGTAAAAGCAAGGAAACGGTATGAAAAACCTATGGTGAAAGGAAAGGACAGAAAACATATCCAACTCTTAGAAGTAAAATCAGATCTAGTTTTGGGGTCAAATGCCCTAAAAACGGTATTTTCAGGAAAACAGCCTGGGGATTTCATATTATTGATCTCACGGTCAGAGAAGAAGCACTTCTCGGAATCAGGGTTAGCCAACAAGTTTTGACTAACAAGATCGTCGGAAGATGAAGATGATCGAGTGTTCTGTTTCGCATTTTTTGATGCAAAAATCAGAGACTTAAGAGGAGAAAAAAAGCTTTTTACCTGAGATCCCAGAGAGAAATATGATGAAGATAATATTGGGATTAATAAATGGAAAAGATAAATATAGGATAATTATGAAACCACCTTGAACGACGACGTGTCATAACCTCGTTTATCGCACCACGTCCCATCACGTTTCAGTTTGAAGTTTGAAATTCAAATTTTTAAATCTTCACAGCTGTAACTTCTGTTGACACCTGTCAAAATTTTGGGACAATTGTTAGGGGTCAATTTTATGATCCAGAATCCGAAATCCAACATCCTGGTAAGTTCGGTATCCTGAATATTAATACTTCTAACGGCTATTTGTCCTCTATTTCTTTTATATACACAGGTAAAACACGTGAAGTCTATTTAATCCCTGAAGAATCGGTCTAGACGTTGAGATGAACGTGTAAGACTTGCGTAGGAAGCTCAATAACGGTCACATTTGAAGACCGAGTAAGGCTCCATGATCCTCGGAAAGTTAGTTAGGACTATTTTTTTTTATTTAATCAGCAGTTTGATCGATTAGAACACATAACAACACACTTAGCTATACAATACACTCGCAATCAGCTATGTAACACTTAGTTCTCAATCATATCTGCTCACACTTGTAATCATTTTCATCGATTTATACAATACTAGGAGGCAAGTGACTTTCAGTTACTTTTCGAGGTTTTATGTCGGCAATCCCCAGGGATTAAGGCCTTTACTCGTACATCATCGTGTCAAGCTTTGTATTTACGTTCGGTACTTCATATTTTTATCAAGCACACTACCTCACTTTCTAAGTTTGGTTGCGAAATTATTCTAAATAATTTTTACCCAAAACACAAATATATTCCAACAGATTCTAATCTCTGCAAATTTGAATTGAGTTTATTAACATGACTTGACACCGAGCTCCCTTCTTTCATTCTTGTGGTCAACAACTCCGATCTATCCCTCATTGGTACCACATCCAAGTTCTCTTGACAAACCAACCAACCAATATCTGAACCGTCAAACCTTTCGATCACAACAATCTCATTTTCAGCTATAACAATAGCAAACAAGAAACGGACCGAAACAGTGAAATAGCACAGCAATGGCACGAGCCTGAACTTGATGACTGTTCTACTGAACACTGTCAATAAACCGATCTACTCCTGCAATAATCCGATAATCAGAAACAAACTACAAACAGTTACCTGATGATCTCCTATAGACAAATCTTCTCCAAAATGCTGAATTTTCACATAACCCTGTTCCCCTTTTTATGGTTAATAATAACAGTCAAAACTCGAGCTTGAAACACAAAACCATAACCTTTACCCGGCGAATACAAGAGTTTTTAACCAAACCCTAATTGACAGCTTCAAAGAGTTTCAACTTGGTACCTGGTCTCGATCAAACCTCCTGCCCCAAACAGATGATCACCTTTTTCGGTCAGAAGTATCACGGCTCCAATGTTGTATTGATCGATCAAGACAGCCGACCACAACAAACCTAACCGACTTGCAATTCCGAAAACAAGATCTAGCGATTTCCAAGAGTTTCCCTGCGATTCAGTTGGTTATCGCAGCCAGCGGCACCCAAAACCATAAATCACAAACTTCGATCTTGACGGCGATTTGAGAAAAGAAACAGATGGCGATTCCAAGGGTTGCAAAACCCTAATCACGAACAAGACAGATTTCGTCTTCAGTGCAATCGAACAGTGTTCATGAACCGAACTGATTACAGCGATTATTCAAGGATTTATAACCATGTCGTCAAAACCCTAATCGCAATCTTTAAAAAAAGAACAGTACTTACGAGCCTGAAGTTCTGATACCACTTATTAGGTATCATTCAGAGTCGGTACGCCTCGGAAACACGCAAACACACACGCACAGACGAAAGAAAAATAAATGACACAGGAATTAGCGTGGTTCGGTCAAGGTGACCTACATACACGGTGCAACTAGGGATCTCTTTTTATTAGGTGCAACAAAGATTACAATTATATCATAGTTATTTATAAGATAAATAACTTGGAGAATAAAAAAACATATTTTAAGCAACAAGCCTAAAATAACCTATTAGAATTAGGGCCGGCTAAAAGCCTCCACAAACCCTACACTTTGCTAGACATTTAGTCACAGTTTTGTTCTCTTGGCTTCGCCAAACCGAAAGTTCTTCCAACTATATTGAAAGCTATGACTTTGATGGATCTGAAAAGCAAAAGGAAGATTGAAAATGAGTGAAGGGATATCCATACCATCTTATCTTCTGCAATCTAGACGCACATTATAATAAGCGTACTTTTTCTACTTGTGGTATGATGCAAGTGAATAAACAAAACATGGTCTCCATCTTGTCACATAGAAATAATTAATCAAAAGAAATATAAAGACCTTATTATTGTGTGCATTTATTTAAAACTTTACAAACTATTTATTTAAAAGGATACATATTTAATAAAACCATGTATTTTATATAACGAAACGATTTCATTATGAAACCACTTTCTTAATGGGTCATTAGTGTAAATAGTAAATAATTATAGTTTATGTGTCTTATGTATACGAACGATCATTCATTCGATCCTTGCAATTCTAATAAAAACGTTTTACTTTTGATTCTCAATTGTGTGTTCATTCCCCGGGTAATAATTGGTATCAGAGCACAATGCTCTCTTGATTCAAATCTCTCACAAACAACTCAGAAATCAAAACTTGAAATCATTCGTGAACCATATTCAAGCAGATCCTTAGCCGGAAGTATCAAAGACACAGTCGACAGTGTCTGTTTTTGGACTACCAGATTTCAAAAAACTTTACAGAAGATTTCGTTGATTGCTTGTTTAATCAAAAGGAACCCGAATGACAATCTGAAGTACTCGTTGTTGTTCTTCCAATCGCAATTGCAAACTCGAATCTTGTTCGGTCAATTAAGGAAGGAATAAAGATTGAACTCTTTCTGTTTTCTTGAGTTTATGAACATATCCAAGGAAGTATCTGATTACAAAAGGTCAACGAACATCATAATCCAAGAGTGACAAAACACAAGTTCTAAGTTTCTCTAATTTTTTTTTGAATTTGTTTATCAAAAGGTTTAGATTTAGACTTTTCGTTACTGTTTCTCTTGCATGTTTGTTTCACATTCCTGTTAAGAATTCAAAACCTTTGTTTATAAATCATTATTAACTTCCTGTTAAGAATTGCCTTCTTAACTCACTGCTCAGTTTCGTTTACAATTAAAAGTATTGATTCTTGTCAAGAAACTCATTTGTTTACCAAGAATTAAAATTCCTATTAATCAGAAGAAAAAAAATCTACTTTCTGTTAGGATATAATCGTTTGTTTTCTTCAAACTAAATCATGGGTGATGCCAATAACAGTAATGAAATAATTGTTATGCAAAAGGAATGTGGTTCTTTGAACCAATTTCAGTGTTCCATTTTAAAGTCTAGAAACTACACTATTTGGGCAATCCGTATCAAGACTATACTTGAGGCAGTTGAGGCAAACGGATTATAAGATATGATAGAAGCAAGTGCTGACACACAACTAGATATCAAGAAGAACAAAGCCACTATGACATATTTGTTTGAAGCACTATCAGAAGATGTGGTGTTACAAGTTGCAAGTTATAAAACTGCAAAAGAAGTGTGGGGTGAACTAAAAACAAGACATGTCGGTGTAGAGATGGTGCAAAAGGCATGATTACAAACTCTCAAAACTAGATTTGAGATTTTGCAGATGAAAGATGAAGAATCTATTGATTCATTCACTGCAAAATTAAACAGTATTGTTTCTAGGGCATATAGCTTAGGATCAACATTTGATCAACCTACGTTAGTACGGAAATTACTAAACTCTGTGCCAGAAAGGTTTTGTAGGTCCCTCGGGTGTGGCGGATCGTCACATGCAAGTGGGTCTACTAGTCGGACCGGGTGCGGAATGCCCGTAACTAGGTGGAGAGTCTAGCTAAACAAAGTAAACCGACAAGAGAAAACACTTTAAACTTTCTTTGTATTATAAACACTTGAAGGTTACAGAGAAAAGCACTGAATTTACAATCTGCGTATTTGCTATCTGTGACTGCGTACTTAACGTCTGTCAACGTATCCTACTTATACATGACCTGATGCCTGCGCACTTAGCAAGTGCGCAGGGCAAAATGCTCTTGCGTACTTAACAAGTACGCAAAGGTATTCTTGCGTACTTGCTAAGTACGCAGGAGCTTTCTCCTGCGCACATGTAAGTGCGCAAAACATTTAGAAAGAAATGCAACATTCAATATGTAAAAGTAAATACAACTCGATAAACTAATACATAAAGACTCTTACATACAAAGACAATTACAGACATGAAAATACAAACTAAGACTCTATCCAGAGTGTTGTCACAGGAAAGTGATTCAACAAACTCACCCTTGACAACAGCTCGGGATCTTCATCGTCTTCAGTCTTCAATCTTTAGTCTTCACAGCTGTCCATCCTTAGCTTCCATCTTCTTCTTGTATTCAAGGCAGAACTTGATCACCTTGTCATATTTAGAAGCAAAGAGTTTTGTCCATTCGTCCGTGTGGACACAATACCTATCAGCTAGTACCTCCAGATCTTTCACAGAAAATTTGATGAAGCAGACTTCATCAAATATTCTAATCAGTTCTTTTGGCACTATGTTCCCACTCTCGGAACGTCCCTTTCCCATAATCACAGCCTCGCCCGTCTTTGGATCTACGTACCAGTACCACATGTCACCAAGAATATCCTGAGATAACTTGCTCAGGGGAATCTTAGTTTCACATCGTACTGGCTTGTATACCAATTTCTTTAAGTGCTTCTTAGTCACATGATGCACAGCGTGCTTATCCTTGACTCTCTTGGGCACCTGAGGCTTGAACATTTCAAAGTTCCCAGATCTTGCTTCACGCTGCAGAACCACCCACAAACCATCGCTACTGAATGATTGGAGTAACCCAGCAGCTCTAGGTTTGCAAGGTTCACAAGGTCGTATTTGGGCAAGGAGCTGAACGCTTCACTGGTGGGTTTCAAGTATTGAACCCCCCCAGATCTTTTGATAGCGAACAGCTGCTTGTCCTCCTCGAACCTTACAGCTAAGATCATCCCTGTTGCTCCGTGCTTGTCTATGATAGACGTCTTTTGCCACACAGGAGCTGGACCCTTTGATGAGGTAGAAGGCATGTCTGTATCTTTCGGTGCCTCTGGGTCCACAGGTTCAGGGTCAACTGGGGAGGCTTCAGTCGAGGCTTCTACATTACTGGCCTGCTCGACTGAACCTGTATCGAGCGGAGCGTCGAAGGATGGAACTTCAAAGATCTCTCCATCTTCTAGCTCGTACTCTCCTTCCCCGTCACCCTTGGGAATCTCTATCACCACGTCTTCATCATCATCATTCCAGTCATCACCAGAGTCGATCTCTCCTTCTTCTAGATTGAAGAGAGCATCGATATGTGCTTCTTTTGAATAGTCAGGCTCTAGATATAGGATCTCATCATCAGATAAGTCCTTAAGTACTTCAGCCACTGACTTTCCTTTATCACCACCACCACCAGAGGTATCACCACCCTCTTGCTGAGTAGACTCCCCCTCAGCCATTGGAATAGCAGAGATGGGCACAATTGCCAAGGCTTGGTGCTCACCTCCACTAGGACCGGCTTCAGGATCCATGTCTTTATCGTCATCCTTAGTCAAGTCGACTGGATGACAAGGCTCAGCACCAGTGGATTTTTTTTCTTTCTCTTTCTCTTTCTCTTTCTCTTTCTCTTTCTCTTTCTCTTTCTCTTTCTCCCCCTGAGCATCAAGCTTCTTAGTCAGTTCTGCAACTAATTTGACCATCGCTTCGTGCTCTTTTCTTTGTAAATCCAGCCTTAGCTCAAGTGACGTTCTGTGGCCTAGAATCAATTCACTTATCTTCATTAATAGCTCATTCTGTGCCATTACGTTCTTCAGTCGCTCATTAGTCCCCTTTCTCTTGCTATGTAGAATCCTAACTTCATCGCCCAGTGAATTAATCTATGCTTGTTGAGCATCAGATTCCTCCTTTGACTTCTGAATAGTCTTCAGCAGTCCAGCAACTTGGGTTTCTAGCACATCGATCCTTGCCTCATTTGGATCAGGATGCCTAGACGATGACGCTTCGACATTATGGATAGGGGAGGACAAGAAGGTAAAGTCAAACCCTTGTGAGAAATCTTCATAAGTAAAGGGTTGACTTGGAGGATCAATGGTGGGTGTTGGGATTTGGGATGAGATGATGGGAGTGGGTGTTATGGTAGGGGTGATGGTGACAGACTCCGTGACAATTGGAGTAGTCATCGCCACCTAGACTGGTGTTGTAGGGAGGGTCACCGTCACAGGAACCTCCTCTGTGACTGCCGTGACTACCACGTCAGCTTGAACTTGTGGTCTTCTCCTCCTACGGTATAACCGCTGTGAAGGTGGGGTAGAGGCTGAATCTGGACTGGCAGCTGGAACTTGTACTTGCTGCACAGTCGGGACCTCTACTACCCTGGGGATAGCAACCTCTTGCCTATCTCCTCTGTTCTTATGAATGCTCACCCTTCTTTGTCTTTGTACAGCAGCGTCAGAGTCAGAATTTGGCTCATATTTGCTGCTTGAGCTTTGTCGCTTTCTTTTGGAGGACGACTCAGGTGGGGTTACCTGTGCCGATCTCCTGGGGTGTGCCTGTGATGGTGCGTCATCAGAATCAGAAGAATCTGATTCTGTTGCTTCTGAATCGGATTCCTCAGCACCACCATCACCGCCTTCGTCGTCTCCATCCTCAGACGATCCATCATCACTTTCCATATCCTCCTGTTGTTGTTCCTGTTGCTCATCGGAGTGTTCACTCATTTCAGTCTCCGAGTCGTGGCTGTACCATCTCCAGTCTTCAGGTGCCACATATGCTTCATTTAGAAGGTGGCCAAAGAGTATGTATGCACAGGGGTAGGTTCTACACTGCCTGGCTTCAGAAATTGAGCAAATACTCTTTTGTCCACCCGCTTGACTTGCAGTCTCTCCCCAATAGCAGGAAGGTTTGGCAACGCGTCATTTATCAAAAGTTGCACAAACCGAGGGTATAACAAGAACAGAAACCTCTCCACTGTGTTGATCTGGTCATTGATGGCCTTAAAGATGTAGCGGGAGAAGTTGTAGCCCTTGTTGAGAGAAAGGCCGACCATGGCTGCTGCAAGGTCATGACCCATGGCATCTTTCCCAGCTTTCCTTGACGAGATGCACACGATCATGACGTGGGCGAAATATCGCCATTGGTCTAATACCCACATCTTTTTATAAGAAGCATAGTCCATTGCTCCGACGTATCCCATTCTTGACCTCCAACACCCATCCACAAAGTAGTCTGGATAGGCTGTCGGGTCGGTAGCAAGGTCTCTGAACTACAGGACCCTTCTTATGGTATCTTCAGAAAATGCGATAGCCTGACCAGCAACGGTAGCCCTTATGACATTGGGGGTTACCGTGCAGTCGTGCTCCACCGTCTCCCAGAATTGTTCGAGATAGTGTCTTGACACGATCGGGTCAGCAGAAATGGCGTAGCTGATTCTTGAACGGTTCAAGAAATCTACTATGTCTCTGTACTGCAACGCTGCACCCTTCCATTCTGGTTCAGTGTTAGCTAACAGGTTGAATTCGTTAGTAAACGCCCGAGCCATGATCTGCAAAAACACACAGAAAACATAATCAGAACAACACGTATCATTGGAAATGGATAAACATGACTAAGTATAGCAGTTACTCAATGAAGTGAATTTCAGACTTAGGAATTTTTGCTAAGTGTTGGTCCTGCGTACTTAGCAAGTACGCAGGAGTTTGTTCTTGCGTACTTAACAAGTACGCAGGAATTACTTCTTGCGTACTTGTTAAGTGCGCAAGACTTGCACTTAGCCAAAATTCCAGAAATCTCAACTTTCAATCAGAAGAGAGGCATTGCCGTGGATTATGGTCACCACAAGGTCGAAATACTTGATTAAGACCTATGGGACCACTATCCACCGCAACTAACCGCTAAACCCGTCAAATTTTTGACCTAGATGACGACCCTGTTGAACAATGGGCAATCGAGGGTCAAGGCTAAAATCAAACCATGTTAAGGACAAATTATGAGTTAATAGGTTTCGATTAGTGATTATTAACAAGTTTTAGGTCTTAATTTGCATTTAGAACACCAAAATAGGTCAACAATTTCACACTCAAAACCGTCGATGAATAAGTCAAAAACTTGGGATTTAATGGATGATACGGACCGAGATTCTCACCAAGTAAATGTTAGATGATGATTAAACAACGAGCGGGACGAAAAATCCGGTTGGAACACTCGAAATTTTTGAGGAAAATGGTGGGAGGGAATATCACAAGAGAAAAGGTTTGAAAGTGATAAACTCTAAAAAAATTTCTAAGTCCTGTATTTATACCCAACACATATTGGTCGTGCGTACTTACTAAGTGCGCAGGACTTAACAGTACGCATGACTTAAGTCTTGCGTACTTGTTAAGTACGCAGGGTTTACCTCATGCGCACTTATCAAGTACACAGAGACCCTTATGTGCGCACACTTTCAACTCAAATTATGAAGATTTTAAGTCAAATAACGAACAAGATAAAAATGTTCAATCACGAGGTTTCTAATACAATTCAGGAAGGTTAAACACAAATATTTTTGGCTTTTCTGAATAAAGTTGAACTATGCATAAACTTAAAATATTTTTGATCTTTTCTCATAGAAATATACAAGTATTCACACAAACTATTTTTGATCAAAGACACGAGCAGAGGATCATATCAGGCTATCTTTTAGCAAAAACGATACAAAATAAACATCAAAGAATATGGGATCATGTCATGGATTACTATTTATTCATACGTAATAAGCATATAGACAAGTAATTCAAGTTGACAATATTATAAGATTTGAAACTATAAGCATCTTTGTATCACATTCTTGTGTATTAAGGTATTATTTACAACGTGTACCCCACTGATATGCTATACTAATGTAAATTGCATTATCTCAAGGCATCTAAGATTTTCCCAATGATTTTCTAAATTTTCAGAATGAAGCTGCATCTATTAGCACAGGAAAAATCAAGCAGAATCCATAAGGATTATCAGGAATCATAAGGTTCAGAATCGAGTGATTCAGTTGTCTTGGTTTCATTTGTTTTTCTTCATTGAATATTGGAATGATGATTCAGGATAATATATATGGTGATTGAATAAGGTAAGGTGATCCAACTTTTATCTGGATTTGATTTCAATGAATCAGGAATGATTCAAGGGTGAATACATGCTCAACGGTATGTCTTGATTCAATCTCACCTTGCATACTTGTGAGTATGGGCAGTGAGATGAATCGCATTAATTGTGCTAACGACATAACCCGAAACTGACCTCAAAAGAAAATTATTGCCAAAATCTAACATCCTATATCTGATAATGATCTTTTCTATTCTTTTACGCACACACACTTGCAAACATGGGTTCAAATCACAGTTGTAATTTAGATTTAGTTTCCACACTACTAGTGATTCAAATAACTTGTAAATAAGTTAAACAATTAAGTAAGCATGACGCAATCATTTCCCATATGAGCAGTCTATGACGTTTAGATCGTTTCTGATGTACTATCATTTCCTCTTTTCTCAAGTTAACTTTGAAATTTTCTCCATTTTCTATTTTTGTTTTTGTTTTTGTAAAATATTTTGAAACTTAAAAGAACTATATAGAAAATTTAAAAAGAAATAAAGTTTAACTTCCATGAATTGAATTGAATTAAGAAAAATTAATTTTCACTCAGGATTGAACATTCCTATCAAGTTGGCAAGATGCTCAAAACGGGATCGATCAAATGCCTTTTGTGAAAAGGTCAGCAAGATTGTCATCCGTGTGAACTTTTACAAGTTCAATTAAATGCTTTTCAGCACAATCACAGATGAAGTGATGGCGAATCTCTATATGTTTAGTTTTGGAATGTTTCACCGGGTTATTTGTGATGGACATTGTGGCATTGTTGTCAATGAATAGAGGAGTTCCAGTGAAGTTTAAGCCGTAGTCTCTCAACTGCTGCTGAATCCACAGTATCTGAGAACAACCGCTCGCTGCAGCAATGTATTCTGCTTCACAAGTTGAGACAGAAATCGTTGACTGCTTCTTACACTGCCAGGAGACCAGTCTGTCTCCTAAGAATTGACATCCACCAGAAGTTGACTTTCTGTCAAGGTTACAACCGTCATAATCTGAATCAGTGTAGGCTTTGAAGTCGAATGACTGCTGCTTAGAGTACCAAAGACCTAATCGGGGTTTCCCTTTCAGGTATCTGAAAATTCTCTTCACGGCTATCATATGTGACTCCTTCGGTTGAGACTGAAACCTTGAGCACAAGCACACAGCAAACATTATATCGGGTCTTGAAGCTGTGAGATACATAAGTGATCCGATCATCCCACGTTACAATCTGCTGTCTACATCCTTTCCATCTTTGTCAGGATGCAGACCATGATTGACTGGGATAGGTGTGCCATAAGTACTGCTATCATTCATCTTGTATTTTGACAAGATGTCCTGCACATACTTAGTTTGATGTAGATAAATGTCATCCTCTCTTTGACTGACTTGCAGACCCAGAAAGAACGACAATTCACCCATGTTACTCATTTCAAATTTGGACTTCATCACCTGCTCGAATTCCCTACACATCCCTTCATTGGTAGATCCAAAGGTAATGTTGTCGACGTATACTTGTACAAGAAGAATGTCACCTCCTGCTTTCCTAATGAAGAGAGTCGAGTCAATCTGTCCACGGTGAAACCATTAGACAGTAAATGCTTAGACAATGTCTCATACCATGCCCGCGGTGCTTGATGAAGACCATAAAGTGCTTTGTCGAGCTTGTACACTTTATTGATATTATGCGGATCTTCAAAACCGGGAGGTTGAGTGACATAGACCTCTTCATGAACTTTACCATAAAAGAAAGCACTCTTCACATCAAGTTGATAGACCTTGAAGCAGACATATGTGGCATAAGCCAAGAACAGTCGAATGGCCTCAATTCTAGCAACTGGGGCATATACTTCCGTGTAATCCAAGCCCTCTTGCTGATAAAAACCCTGAACAACCAATCTTGCTTTGTTCTTCACAACAACATGATGATCATCCGTCTTGCATTTGAACACCCATCTGGTTCCAATTGGTTGAAATCCCTTTGGCAAGTCAACCAAATCCCACACGTGCAACTTTTAGAATTGATACAATTCATCTTGCATCGCCTCAATCCAGCAGTTGTCAGTGAGAGCCTCCTTCACATTCTTCGGCTCTAACTGGGACACGAATGCAGCATGCAGACATGTTTCCATGACACCAGTGTCAAATATCTCTGAGTAAAGACTGGTGTTCTCAGTGATGGTTCGATGACGAGTCTAAACTCCCCCATTTCCTGTGTTCCAGAGGAAGAAGATTCAATGTTAATTGGATTAGCTGGAGCTTCATTTCCTACAGTTGTGTTAGGATTAGTTGGAGCGTCATCTCCAACGACAAGAACATCTTCACTGTTATCACTGTCATGAGTTCCAGATGCAGATGCAGCATTGGAATCCGGAGTTATAATTGGTACAGTAGCACGAGTAGAAAAACTGGAGTCATCGCCGCCACCAAATAACTCATAAACATTTGCGGCGTCTTCTGCAGATAAATCAGGAAGATTGAATGACTTGAATAGCGCATCATAATCAAAACCCCAAGCTGGACCTGTTGGTTCGGGTGGAATGCTGTGTTTACTACAATCCACTTCAAACCATTCCTCGACAGTACGAGTTCCTATGTTGTACACTCTCTTGCAAGGCGAGTTGGCAACGTATCCTAAGAAGATGCCTTCCACCGCTTTTGCATGAAACTTAGACTGGCGGTCTTTGTACTGTAGCAACAAGGAACAAGGACTACCAAAAGGAACTAGGTAATCAATAATTGGGAAGTCGATTGTTGATCAACTCGTAACAAGTCTTGTTGTGTCTTTTCACAACCAGAACTATGTTTAAGACGTGACAAGCTGTATTAACGGCTTCTGCCCAGAAAGTGACAGGAAGTGACAGGAAGCTTTGCATCCGACAGCATAGTCCTTGCAGTCTCAATCAGTGTTCTGTTCTTCCGTTCAGCAACTCCATTCTGCTGAGGCGTGTACGGCGCGCTGAATTCGTGACGGATCCCTTTCTTGAGACAGAAAAGCTCCATCAAATTATTCTTGAACTCAGTTCCGTTGTCACTCCTTATCCTTCTAACTTTCAGCTTGCAAAGAGATTCCAAGCTCAGGATCAAGTATTGAAGAATATCAGCAGTCTCGTCTTTAGTACCTAAAAAATGCACCCAAGAAAAACGTGAGTAATCATCAGTTACAACCAGACAGAACGACTTACTTCCAATACTCCTGATACTTGTGGGACCAAACAGATCCATGTGTAATAGCTCCAAAGGGGTATCAATCGAGTTTTGGAGCTTGGGCTTGTGAGACTTCCGTTGCTGTTTGCCCTTTTTACAAGGCATACAGTCATCTGCAACGGTAAACCTCAGCTTAGGAACCCCGGTTACCAAACCGTTTCGGACAAGATGATTCATTTTACGATACGAAATATGTCCGAGTTTCCTATGCCACAAGATGGAGTCAAGCTATGTCGCTTTAGAAAGCAAACAGGTAGGAACTTATGAGGTGGTTGTTGCCACGCTCATATCGATCTGATAGGTGTCGTTTGTTCTTGGCGCTCTCATCAGGATCCAATCTTCCGGAACTTCAAAACCGGGTTTGAGAGTTAGGCATTCTGACTTGTCGAACATCACCGAGTACTCCTTATCACATATTTGGGAGACACTCAACATGTTATGCTTCAGCTGCTCGCAAAAGTTGACATTGTCAAAGCTGACACAACCGTTCGAAACCACGCCTTGATACTGCCGCCTTTTTCTCCGGCAAAGGCCACATAGCCGCCTCTGAATGGTTTAACGTCTTGAAGCAGGGCCATGTTTCCTGTCATGTGCCTGGAACATCCACTATCTGCATACCAGCGGTTAGAGATAGTACCCTTCGGGCGTCCCTACACGAGTCACAAAAGAATTAGTTAGTTTTGGAGACCCAAGCCATTGTGGTCTTGGGTCGTCCATCCTTTTCAAAATAAACTACTTCCTTTAACTCACAGTCATGATGACTGTTCAAAATTGATGAATCTTTAGAAGAAATAGAACTAGGAGATTGAGAAGTTTTGGATTTGGCAGTCCAGGATCTCTTCTGTTTCTTAACCGGAACAAGAGACTTTGGTTCAACTACAGCAGGTGAACTTGTGGAAGCTTCACCTGATTGAACTGAAGTCAGCTGTTCAAGCTTTCTCAACCTCTTGTTCCGTCTCCTCCTCTGTGGCTTAGAGAGTCTTGCCACAGGTTTCTCACCAGTACGTGTACTACCAGAGGTAGATACACGAGGTACAGCAGGTTGCGTTACCTTTCTTGGAACAGATGGTTTAGCTTCAGATATGATCTTAGGCTTTACCATCGGTTTAACTGGTGGTTTCACCACATTTTTCTTTGGATGTTTGGGAGATGGTTTCACTGGTGGCGACCTGGGGATAACAGCTAGTTGTGAAACAACAGGCCGTTTCCCTTGGTTCTTAGAAGGACAGTTCACAAAAATGTGACCAACCAAGCCACAGTGAAAACAGTTCCTCTTGTCTACATAAGTTCTCTTGTAAGGCTCATTAGATCTGGCCTTAGATAACTCAGCATTATGAGAAGGAGGAGTTGGCTTATGAACATTAGTCTGAACCTTACCAGTTTGGTTTTTGGGAGTATAATATTTTTCCAAATTTTCTTTATACCCAAGCCCATAGTGAGCTGAAAAAGACTCTTTCTTTACTTGATTAAGACTTTTATACCCCCCGTAAAGCATTACCTTTAGTTTATCATTTATTTCAATGATGTCGGGTTCAGTTAAAATGCAGTTATCACCATTAGTGATAACGTTTTTCTTTACCTTTTGTTCAGTCGACAACTCCTCAGATACTACTCCTTCAGGGCAAGAGTTAACCGACCCGTCTTCAGAAGCAGTAACAAACTCCTCACTAGATGTAGAGTTAGCCTTACTTGAGGATTCATCCTTTTTAGGGGAATCATCCTTATCAGAGGACTCATCTAGACAAGTGAGATCAATGTCTATTAAGCTATTGACAAACTTCTCGCTCACTGGTGGAGGAATGGTATTAGTACCCAACCCTAACCCATTCAGTTGTCTTACCACAGACTCGTAGTGTTCCACCACAATGCGAGAGTTTTTCAACTTCTCATTAGTGCATTTTAACTGCAAGATCTCATTTTGCAGTTTGTTGATTTCATTATTCCGTTTTTCTAACCCCCTGTATGCAACATCTAAGTGAAGCTGTTGATCACTTATTTTTAAAGAATATGCACATTTTTTCCTTTTTCAACGTTTCAATAGAATCTTTAAAACGTTTTTCATTTTCTTTATAGTTTAGAGCTGCCAAACTTAGGGGTTCGATTTTGTCTTGGAGTCTAGAATTTTCAAGTTTTAGCCCTTGACATTTAGAACATGAAATAACAGAGAAAGGGTTAGAATCTACCTCAGACGATGAACTTGTTGCTTATCCAATGGCCATGAGAGCAACAGCAATGGTCGACTCCTCTTCATCAGCTACAGGAGCTTCCATTTCTTCAGCTTCCTTCACCTCCTCTGTAGCAGCAGTTGTAGATTCTTCTAGGTCAGCCATAGAAGCTTCCCTTTTCTCTGCTTCCATCATCTCCATGATCTCAGCCATGAGACCAACCTGGGTTTGTGAGATGATGGCATCCTCAAGATGAACACCCTAGTCAAAGCCGTCGTCCTGTTGTGCTACCAGTGCATTGGACGTTCCACTTTGGCTTTGATTGTGGTGGTTTGGATTGTTGTGGCCATGGTTGTTTCCTTGGCTGGGTCGGGTAAAACCAGAGGCAGGTGCTCTGTCTTTCTGACACTCACGAGCAAAGTGTCCATAGTTCAGACACTTGTAGCATTTGGCCTTAGATTTGTCAAACCCGACCTTGGCATTAGGATGCCCACCAATAAACTTTCTTCCTGTTCTGTTCAGGAAACGCTTGTCTCTCCTCAATAACATGGCCGTATTCCATTGAATATCCATGTCCTCCATGTCATCAGGATCCACTTGATTAAAGTCTTCTTCAATCGTCTCTGGATCAGTAAGCTTGCCACCTATGAAATTTTCATATGCAAGCATACAAGATGAGAATAGTGCTACATGATCTTCAGCTATTCTGGCTATAACTGAGTTGTTAGCTGAAGACTTAGCAGGAGGATTTCTTGAGGTATTTTGATGATGAGACCCCAACCCTGATCCTGATGCATAGCAAGCATGACCACCACAACCAGTTGAGTGGTCTTCTTCATTAGGGTTTCCAGTGAAGAGGGCAATTCCAGAGCTCGATGACTTGGATGTAGAAGTCGTCCCATGATTCATAGAAGGGTCTTGAATCTGGGGTCTTCCTGAGCTCTCCTTTCTTTTCAAGTTCATTTCATGAGCTTGAATCTTTCCTATTGCTTCCTCTACAGTCAACTCATAGAATTTAGGATTTTCCCTCATCGGGGTTGTGTACATCTCAAATTTGGGTGGTAAAGCATCCAAAAACTTTTCCACCATTTCTTCATCTGGATACATGAGTTCAAAAGCCTTCAACTCAGTCTGTAAATGATAAAATCTAGAGATGAGATCATCTAAAGATTCGTTCTCTAAAAATCTGAAGCACTCATATTGCTTCCTGAGAAGATCCCTCTTACTCTTCTTGATGTCACTATTTCCTTCGAATCTTTTCTGTAAAGCTCTCCAAAGATCCTTGGAATTGTCGTAACCTCGGAAACTGTGGAATAATTCCCTAGTTAATGCCATAGTGATCGAACCAAGTGTCTTCTTTTCATGATCATAAGCTTTCTTTTCTTCATCATCAAGCTTAGAGATGGGTTTAGGCATGGCTTCATCAAGATAGATGTGTGTGGGATGCTTATATCCCTCAAGGATTGGTATCCATAGCGATGAGTCGGTATACGAAATATAATGTTCAAAACGTGCTTTCCAATTAGAATAATCGTTCACGTTCAGCAACTTTGGTGGTTTCTGTGGTGTACCGATCTCATTATCATAATTTAACATGTTTCCCAAATTCTGAAGATTCGACATAGTGAACACTTAGTCAAATTTCAGAAAAGTCAAACACAGTTGCGCACTTGGTTTTGGCCTTGCACACTTGAGAAATGGTCTTGCGTATTTAGATTTCCTCTTGCGTACTTGTAAGTACGCAGGATTAAATGTAAGTACGCATGATATAACTTAAGTTCGCACAAGTTCAGTCTTGCGTACTTGTAAGTACGCAGGAGATAATTCTTGCGTATTTAGTAAGTACGCACAAAACTGTCTTTTTTGCCAGAAATGGTAAGTACGCACAACACCTTTTCAGCAACTTTCACCTAACTATTCCGGTCACCTGAAACTCGCCGGAGATGGTAAAAATTCGTCTGATGATCAATGCAAATGAGTCAAAGGGTCAGAAACTTGTTTCTAACCAACCTTTGATGCTCAAAACACTCAAATACATAACAAAAATCAGTTTTTGAGTGATTTTTGCTTCTAAAATAGTGCTCAAGAGCTACCCCTATTTTATCACAAAAATCAACAAAAATACCTCTTTTTGCTTGTAAAAACTCTCCAAACTCACCCACAACACTCGAAATCAGGAGCAAATGCTCTGATACCACTTGTAGGTCCCTCGGGTGTGGCGGATCGTTACATGCAAGTGGGTCTACTAGTCGGACCGGGTGCGGAATGCCCGTGACTAGGTGGAGAGTCTAGCTAAACAAAGTAAACCGACAAGAGAAAACACTTTAAACTTTCTTTGTATTATAAACACTTGAAGGTTATAGAGAAAAGCACTGAATTTACAATTTGCGTATTTGCTATCTGTGATTGCGTACTTAACTTCTGTCAACCTATCCTACTTATACCTGACCTGATGCCTGCGCACTTAGCAAGTGCGCAAGGCAAAATGCTCTTGCGTACAAAGGTATTCTTGCATACTTGCTAAGTACGCAGGAGCTTTCTCCTGCGCACATGTAAGTGCGCAGAACACTTAGAAAGAAATGCAACATTCAATATGTAAAAGTAAATACAACTCGATAAACTAATACATAAAGACTCTTACATACAAAGACAATTACAGACATGAAAATACAAACTAAGACTCTATCCAGAGTGTTGTCACAGGAAAGTGCTTCAACAGGTTTATCCACATGGTTGCATCTGTGGAACAAAATAATGACTTAGACAAAATCTCACTTGATGAGACCATTAGTAGACTTAAAACCTTTGAATAAAGTATTAAGAGGAAAAAGGGTAGTCATGGTGAAAACAATGACTAAGTCTTGTTCAAACGTCACGACAAGTCTGGTCGTAGACAATGGAATGGAAACCGTGGACAAAAAAAGTTTAATCCATCATGAAGTAAATGGCGTGGCGGTAAACCCGGACAACCTGAAAAAGAGGAAGATTCCTCTTGGAAATCCAATCATAGAAGATAAAGCTATGAGGGATAAAAACAAAGTAACATGTTTGAAGTGCAAGAAACATCAACACTACTCAAGCAATTGCCCTCAAAAGAATCATGCATAAGAACAATTAAATCTACTACAAGAAGATGAAGAGCCAACACTCTTAATGGCGGTTACTAATAATCATCAAGAAAATTTCCTAGATAAAGAGGAAATTGAACCAACCAAGTACACGAAAATTAATGAAAGTCTGTGGTACTTGGATAATTGTGCAAGTAACCATATGACTGGTACACGAATGCATTTCTCTGAAATAGATGAAACATTTATCAGAAATGTCCGTTTTAGAGACGGTTCATATGTTGAAATCAAAGGCAAAGGTTCAATATTGTTGGAATGTAAGAATAGAGGTCAAAAAATTATATCTCAAGTATATTACATTCCAAGTTTGAAAAACAATATCCTAAACCTAGGGCAATTAACAGAAATTAGGTGTGAAGTAGTAATGGAACATAACCTATTGTTTTTGTATGATCAAAATCAAAAACTCCTTATAAAGGTTACGCGTTCAACAAACAGACATTACCATATCAACTTAAATGTTAGTACACCCATTTGCTTGCTGGCAAATTTAGAAGACCAAGCATGGTTATGGCATGCTCGGTTGGGTCACTTAAACTTTGATGCAATCAAAACAATGACGCGGAAGAACTTGGTTCAAGGAGTTCCTCGCATAAATCATGGAAGTCAAATATGTGTTGCATGCTTGATAGGAAAGCATAGTAGAGGTCAATTTCCAAATCTAGTCTTGCGGTGGTCAGCATGTCTTGTCATTCTACCTTTCTAATAAACTAAGTGTTGTGGTAACCCTAGCTGGGAGCTCTTCCATTTTATCACTAAAGAAACATAAATCAGTTAATTAATTACTCTTAGTGAATGACTTTGCGGGGGGTTGCGCATTCCAACTTTCCAATAAGTCGTGTGGCTTGGTAACCAGAACTTGATAATCTTAATCTGAATAATGACTCGAGGATGAGAAAAACATTTGCGGGAGCCTATTAGCATTTCAGACGATCATTAGAACTGTAATATAACCAATGAGATGTTCACCCTTTTTTCTTAAGCCACACCAGTATTTATAATCAGTTATTATAATTAAACAAAACGGATTCAAACCTGAGCGATACCTTCATTAGGCACCTACCTGACCACACAATAGGCAAGAACTGATTTAGAATTATTTTCAGGCTTTATTACGCTATGATATATGTGCTTGTCTATTGTGTTAGCTAGTTAAAGTAATAATCATTTTATAAATTTAAAACCTAATAATCATGTTAAAATAAAACCGTGAAAATAATTCAAAAAAATCAACTATTAACACAAGAAGACATCAATAAACTAAACTATTTGTTATATATTAAAAGATTCCTTTTTTGTTTTCCTAAAGATATTTTGCATATTATGTTCAATCAGATATTTTCAAAACACATACGATTTGTGCATTGTTTATCCTTTGAAGTCTATATGGTCACTAACATGCTTTTTTATCTGAGTACATGACAGTTATACACGTTTTTATTTTTTTGTTAAACGATTTTTTAAAGTTCGTTTTTTGTTTTTCGTGAGATTTATTTTTACAACGAAGTCACCTTTTAGCAATTTCCTAATATACCGTCATAATATGTTTTTTTATCTACGTTTCGATGTTTAGCCGAGCCGTCACAGAGTGGCGGACCCAGGAATCTTTTTCATCGGGGTCGGAGAATTTTTGGGGTCGGTTGTCAATAACTAAATATTAGTTTTTTTCTGCTCGAGTCGAATCGGGTCGGGTCGTGTCACACATTAATTAGGTAAGTCCTAATTTCGTCTTGTTGGTTAGGGTGATAAGATGAAACTGGTGGACGTTCGACTGGATCCCATGGAATATTATCCAAATATATGAAACTGAGAGTCTTAGAAAATGAAGACCCAACTTTTCTTTTAAAAAATCTTTCAATATTCATAATCCTAAAATTGAAAAATTAAACCCATATAAACAAACAAGTTTCATATTTTGACTAATCACTAATCAAATACACACATAACATATAAATTCAATTAACCTATAAATTAAAGTAAAACACGTAAATTAAACTAAAACATAAATAGAGAGTGGAAAGGGGGTTGGGACACTAACCTGCTTGAGTGCTTCCAAGTTAAATTTCTTTCAATAATTTTCAATTGTTGACTTCAATCGTCAACCTGTTACCTCCTGTTTCCAATTTCAATATATTATATTAGACTAAAACACAATTTCAACTTTCATGTTTCAATATAGTAAAGTATTAAACTAAAACACAAATAGATAGAATTAAAGTATTAAACTAAAACACAAAGTATTAAACATGTTTCAATTTTCACTTTGAAATTCTTTCAAACTTCAAATCTTCGACCGTCGATACTCCTGTCGCTTGGTTGCCTTGATATAAATATGTAATGCCGCTATTTTTTTTCAACACTTAATTAGGTTTAAAAAGTTTAAATGGGTATTGGGTTTATTTATGAGTTTATGTGTAATGTGTTATTTGGACCTATTTTGTTTAAAAGTTATTGGGTTAAAGTTAAACTATTAAATGTTTGGTTTAAAAGGTTAATAATTAATGGGATAATTGTTATAACATTAAAGGTTTGGTTTAATTATTTTTTTTAAATCTATTTTCAGAAAAATATTTCTTTCGGTCGATTTCAAAATTTTATGGTGGTCGGCGTCAAAATTTTACGGGGGTCGGTCGAAAATATACCATATATATAACAAAAAAAAATTTAACGTTGTCAGCCGACCCGCCCGGAACTTAATAGGTCCGCCAATGCCGCCACAACGCGGCGCGAATATGACCACTAGTTGAAGTTTAAGTACAAAATAAATTTCATATTAAAAAAATACATAGTACTATGTATCTATCTATATCTATACTATATAATAAATAAAGATTTTTTCATGCCACGTGTCGTATACATATTTCTTCTTATCATTTTTTTCCCTCTCTCTCTTTTATTAAATACATCTCTATCTTTTAATAATAATATATTTTAAAAAAATTACTAATTATACTAATAAAACATATTTATTTGAAATTATCCCTTATTAGTTATAGGAAACTTTAAAATCTAATCATGTAACTTTTATTTTCAACCACATAGTAAATGAAAGTCAAATTATGTTAAATAATAATTAACGTATTTTCAAAACACAATTATATATTAACTTTTTACGTATTTTGAATTTTGTTTTCTATCTTAATATATGTAATGCATTTTTACACGTGTAAAATATATACATAAATATTTAAGAATTTTATATATTAATATTTTTCTACTCGTGTGTATTACACGGGTTCTAAGCTAGTTACTAATAAATAAAATATAATGAAAATGTGTAAGATACCGATTTTCAGGGTAAAAACATTTAAAATTAAAATAATAAATATATCTATTTATATGATTCTCATATTTTTTATAGAGCAAATTATATTTTACGTCTTTACGTATTAACTAAATTTTAGTATACGCCTTTTAACTAAGAATATTATAGTGCGTGTCTTTTATGTTTAAAACTTCTTGCACGTTACATTATTTGGCATAATGACTGTCTAGTTCAGACGTAAGTTTGGTCACGTGAGGGTAAAAATGTCTTTTTACTCCCCTCCCCTTTTCCTCCCTTCTTTTACTCCCCTGACTTGTAATCGACCCATATTTTACTCCCCTGACTTGTAATCGACCCTACTTTTTCCTGTTTTTTACTCCCCCTGACTACAAATGGGTAGATGGAACCCTAATTTTGAGTTGAAGAAGACAATATGGGTCGATTACAAGTTAGGGGAGTAAAAGAAGGGGGAAATGAGGGATAGTACAAAGACATTTTTGCCCTTATGTGGCAAACAGGTGACCAGACTTAACGTCTGAATTAGATGATCATTAGACTAAATGACGTAACGTATAAAAAATTTTAAAAATAAATGGCATTCACTGTAATTTTACTTAGTTAAATAATATTTATTAAAATTTGAGTAATAGTAATTTTACTTAGTTAACTAATGTTTATTAAAATTTGAGAGAATTAAACGAATGCAAAATCAAATTTGCTTTTTTTATATTAAACGGTTATAGAAGCCACTTATTTTCTTGTATACATCACCCTTTGATACATATAGTGAGTAACAACTGTGCATCGTAAATTGTGGTCGATACGTGGCAACCCACAACTGCCCCACCACATCAAGTCGTTCTCAAAACGGCTCCATTCCTTGTCGTTTTCCGTCCACCCTATCCTCTTCGAACCAATGAAATATTGAAAATAAAATAATTTCCAAAAATTAAAATTCAATTTATTTTCCTTTAAATACATGGCTCCAGTTAAGTCAGGTTTGCCAATTTAGAAACCCTGACTCCCTCTTTAAAATTTCTATATCATCTTCTTCCTTTAGAACCACAAATTCTTCACTTTAAATCAATGGCGAATCCGACCAGAAGAGCAACCGTGCCCGAGCTCCGATCTCACTCTCCTGGAAGATTATACAGCTCGCCGTCGTCAAATTCGTTTGCTTCTTCCAGTTCTGCCTTCTCGTCGGCGTCATCTTCGTTTTTTCAAAACCGATCGTACGGATCATCACCTACGCCGTCGCCATCGACGGCTCTGTCATCCGTACGATTCTCTCTCGACAGCCGTTCGATTTCACCTAACCGTTCGATCTCCGTCATTCCGAGTAGGAATAATCAGGCGGCGAAGAAGCTGTTACAGGCTCCGAGAAGGACGTGTATGTGTTCGCCTACTTCGCATCCTGGTTCGTTTAGGTGCAGTTTGCATAAGAACAACAACAGTCGCAATACGGCGTCGTATCCGTCGAACCGACTCAACGCGCGGCGGTCGGCGATGACGAACTCGCTAGTCCGAATCGGTACCGTAGAAGGCGGTGATTTGGTGAAGAGATCTCTCTCGGCGTTGATCCGACCGTCGTCTCACCAGCAGCGACGGAGAACGTCGTTTCAACCGAGACCTAGTCGGTTATCCGTCATGACCAAAGCAGATGAGTTGTGATCTCGTGTTCTAACTACGGTGACGGATATCAGATTCCGGCGGTGAATCTAGATCTACAATTTTCTGTTCTTTATTAGTCGATACCTCTGTATAATTAGTTATAGATCGGAATATGTAAATATGATCTATTGTCCGCCATTAATGGCCAATCAAAGCAGATTCAAGTTTCTAAACAGGATTCAATCACTCGAGATTAAAAAGTAAAAACTAGGTATCATCAGATGATTTCAGTTTATTTGATCTCGGTATCCAAATTCATCATCGTTCAGTTAAATTTGGTTGAATTCTGTTATTTTCTTCCATACCGTGTATGTCTGATTCGAGGTTTTCCGTTAACGGTGTTTGTTTTCTGGTCGTAAGTTCCTACTCTGTATTCAGGTATCCGTCCTGTTAATCTCGCCGTTAATTTTTCCGTTGATGCTAATAATTTCAGTTTGTCTTATTCTACAGGTTTCTGCAACGTAGTCAAGGGATGTGAAGTTGTGCCGTAATATGACTTTCATCTTGAACTGGAAGTGACCGCCATGACATTGAATTTTATGAGGATTTGATGACTATCCGATGCTAACACTTAATTAAAATATTAATATAAAAAATATCTTGATTTATAATATAAAATATTAATAAAAGTTAACAGCTTAGGTAATAGAATTTAGCTGCAGGATCTGTAAATGTATGGAAACGACACCGAGTGAGGGCTAAAGATGCTAGATCAGTGTTTTAATAAACATAAAGATAAACGACCTGTTTTAATAAACATAAAGATATATTATATGAAGTTAATGTGTCTTGCATTTAAAAGAATAAAAGGGTTTTTAAAAGGAAAAGAGAATAAAATAAGAAAAAAGTTTTTAGATTAAGCTATATTTACAAATCCAGTATCTTCTTAGATTACTTGCTTTGAATTTTTTGGAGATTCCTAAACCGATTTGGTTTTAGGGTGTTTTTTAAAGTGTGATGGTTTATGGGTCCTCATCAATTTTATGACATTTCAGCCAAGAAATCATTAACTCAGTGAGAAAAAAAAAGGAGACTCGGATTAGTCCGTTTTCATCACCAGTGGACTTGGTTGAGTCCACTTCCACCATCACCTATTATTAAGGACACTTGTAAACTATTTTCACTCTGAAAAACACTGATAAATCAAATCAGTTTACAAATCTTCATCATTTTACAAAAAAAATTAAAAATTCTCTAGACTTCTATATATGTTTGAAAAGTTACTAAGTTCAAATTTTATAATCTAGAATTTATATTTTATCAAAAGGAACAATTCACTTAAAATCAGTGGTCTACGTCTTAGCCATTGAAACTGTTTAATCGTCACTCGTCAAAAGTGGTCGTAGCCAGTCCAATCAATGCAAGTTCAACTCATGCCAATCAAACCGGTAAGGGTGGTGCAAAGTGACCAATTCGGTTAACTAAAATTGTGTTACATAACTATGAAGTATCGTTTTGAAAATAAATCAAGCCGCAGGTTACTTTTTAACAGGGAGATCATTAAACATAAATTACATATTTTAAACTATTTTATTGTTGATAATTTAAAATTAAAGTAAAAAATTACTTGATTATGTGTATGTCGTAGTTTCGTGGATGGAAACAACTTATATTACAAAAAAAGAAACATAAGTTCAGGTGGTTTTCTCCGAAGAAAACTCGCCCCAACCTAGGTCATGGACCTCTCCCTCCCCCCCCCCCCTAGTAGAAATCGTTCGTCTAGGTCTTTCGCCACTGACATTGACCTTAGAAACCGGCGTAGTATTTCCACCTATCTCTTTCGCCTCAGCATTACCTCTTCCATGTCAGAGTCTGGGAGTGTCAACGGAACACTTCGTGGATGCTCTAAACCAAAGGCATGTAGTATTTTATATGAAAGGGTGGGTAGTCTGACGGATTATTATTATTTTTGTAATTATTATTTACAATCAATGTAGAGGTAAAAGGTACAACAATGGTCATGATCATAGTCCATGATATCGTGTACCTTATCCATAACGTAGGGTATGGCCAAACGACGAGTTAAATAAATGTAAGAGAAAATCACCTGGTCATGTTGAACCAAAAATGGAAAATCATGAAAATGGTACTTTTTAGTCGTGTTTGTTTGAAAATTCAATTGAATATATATGTTTAATTAATTTCAAATTCAAATATGTAAACTATATATAAGATGTATAATTAATAGTTTTTAAGCTTTTTTTCCATTAATAAGAGTTTATAATAAGGTAAGACGTGTTTAAAATTGAGTTCAACTGAATTGAAAAAATTATACGTATGACCGATATCGAACTAAATTTAGGATATTCCTTCATTAGATATACAATTAGGATATTCCTTAGTTAACATTGTCCCGTCTAACCTGTTCTGGTTGGTCCGTTTTTGGCCTCAACTAACAAATTAAAAATCATGGATCTGACAATGCAATAAATACTAAATGTATTATAGTAATCTAATGAATTTCATAGATTATTTATTTATTATTGAATATATGTATTTACCAATAAATAATACAGTTTTTAAATATTCATTGTTTCACTAAAGTCACTTAATTTTCTTTTTCTAACTATAAAACTATTAAGGTTCAATATTGTTCTATTTTTGTGAAACTTTATATAATGTTAAAATTAAGTAAACTGAATGGAACAAATATCAAATTTAGTTAATATTAATAATTATTCTTTTAAATTTAACATGAGCTAGGAGGTAATTGTGGAGAAAAATGTCATTAGCTAATAACCGAGATTCATTATAAAAAAAAATTCAAAATGATAAATTTTGAGTGACTAAAGCATGAGTAAGTCCATTAAGATTTGGTTATTAATGAAATTATCTATAAAACTTAGGAAAATTGGATTTTAATAAACCAAATTATGGCCCATTAGCGGATAATAATCTATACTAACAATTTGGACGATGTCAGTCCTAACTTTCACTTTTGTTATCAAGTGCAGTCCTGTTAACATAATCATCATAGATATATACTCGATTTACTTTTGATAACGCTTATATGTAATATTTGTTATAAATTTTATAGTATGTTAAAAGTATTAATTTTTTATTTTTTTATATATAAAAGACATACAATTTAAAAAAACTAAACAATAGATGAGCCGACTCGAGCTTTTTACGAACCAAGCCCGAGCTCAACATTTCAGATGGTTAAGATAAACGAGTCGAGCCCGAACTCACAGTACCTCAGCTCGGCTTGATTACAGCCTTAGACCCAACCCAAACCGGACCAAAGAAATTAATATTTAATTATAGACAATCGTCCCCAAAAAGCTTCAGAGAAAAGTTTATAAGTTCGTCATCGAACCGGATAAGATTGAAAAAATTAGCATGCACTTTAGGTAAGGATAGTATTCAGTTAGCCGACATATTTTGAACTTTGATTTACATTAAGTGGGCACAAAGGGTTTAGCCACTTGAAGTTATAGATAAGGCTATGTAAGTAAAAAGGTAGGGGGTGTAAGGGTAAGAGAAGACTCCCAAACCGAAAGATAATGGGTTCTAACCTCATTCAAGATATAAAAAAAAAAAGGAAAAAAAGAATACAAATTTTGCGATTCAAAAAAAAAAGTAAAAAGGTTGTAATATGTGGGGACCGGTGGATCGCCATCCTATGTCCCTTTTTTCTATGTTCTGATCAAGTCTTGTTTGATCTTATATCATCTTTTATTTGAGCCTTTAAAAATAATATAATATAGAAAAAGAAAAAACCCCATATTTTTTCTATATATTATTTAACCTGGGGTTAACAAGAAAAAATGCGTCTTTTCGTGGTATCTGGTAACCATCTATGTAGGGGTAGAATCGACAATTTAACAGCAAAAGCAATAAAAAATTCAATATAGAATATGATTTCCAAACCACTCATTTTTATTAAACCCTATAGAATTATAATTATTTATTTTTTTATTGAACAGAAAAGAAAAAAAAGAAACTAATTTATTATTTTTTGTTCCATCGCTGGATATAATGCGAAAGGAAATAAAGGTATGAAAGCAATACTCTAACCGCTAAGTTAAGTAGGTCATTTATCTTCACAAAGAAAACCAAAAAGGACTCCTCCCGTCGATGGATTATAAATATCATATTACTTAGAAGCAATACCGATCAATATGATCTTGGATCATGGAATAGTCATCTTGAGAATATTCATCTTGACAAGAAATTATCTACATAATAAAATATGTATTACAAGCACTAAGGGCTGTAACTCAGTTGGTAGAGCACCTCGTTTACACACGCGCCGATGTTTTTCAGGAGAGTGCATCATGCAATCAAAAAAATTGAACTTATTGAGAAATCGATGTCTAATTAATAGAAAAAATTGCACCGAAAAAACCGACCAAAACTAAAACCGGTTGTTTGGTTTTGTATTTTTTGAAAACGAAAAATTACGGTTCGTTTTCAATTTTATACTTTTTGAAACTCGAAAAAACCGAACCGAACCTAACGCATGCATATAAACTTTTATAATATATTTTGTGTATGCATATATGTTTTACACATATTTGTATTAATAGTCGTTTAAATTTTATATTTGTCATTGAATTTATGAATTATAATGTTTTTTTATATGTTAAGTATTTTTATAAGAAAGTAATAAATTATGTTGCCCACAAATTTTAGGCCCAAAAAGTATGATAATCAAATAATCATTAGTTAACAAAAAAAAAATTTTCCAATAAACTCAAGTCCAATTGGTAAAACCGAACGAAACAACCGAAACCAAACGGTTTTCAAAAAACCGAACTTTCGATTTTGGGTTCTGTTTTACCCCAAAATCGAACCAACCCGACCTATGCACGCCTAGTTGTAGCAAAGAGGGTGGCGTGGAAGGGGGGGTTATGGTTGCGTTTTACATAGTGAGGTGGTATGTGTACACCGATAGTACCGTAATTATGTGAGTGAGCGAGCACGTAAGGTTGCGGCTAGGGATGAGAAAAAAACCGAATTAATCGATCCGAAACCAAATTAATAGAAAAAAATTGCACCAAAAAAACCGACTGTTTGGTTTTGTATTTTTTGAAAACGAAAAATTACGGTTCGTTTTCGATTTTATACTTTTTGAAACCCGAAAAAACCGAACCGAACCTAACACATGCATATAAACTTTTATAATATATTTTGTGTATGCATATATGTGTTACACATATTTGTATTAATAGTCGTTTAAAATTTATATTTGTCATTGAATTTATGGATTATAATGTTTTTTATATGTTAAGTATTCTTATAAGAACGTAATAAATTATGTTGCCCACAAATTTTAGGCCCCAAAAAGTATGATAATCAAATAATCATTAGTTAACAAAAAAAATTCATTCTAATAAACTCAAGTCTAATTGGTAAAACCGAAACAATCAAAACCAAACGGTTTTCAAAAAACCAAAAACAGAACTTTCGGTTTTGGGTTCGGTTTTACCCCAAAATCGAACCAACCCGACCCATGCACGCCTAGTTGTATCAAAGAGGGTGGCGTGGAAGGGCAGTGTTACCGTAACCCTCCATCAGCAAGGTTGCGGCACGGAGGGATGAGCGGTACGACACATTTCCATCTTAGGAGAAGAGGTGTCAATCGTATTAGGTCGACGGGTTGAATTGTTTGATCCGAACACAACCCGTATATTTATTTGTGTTATAGAGATTTGATTCTCACATAAATTTGATTAAAAACTTAATGAATCAACTTTTACATAAGGGCCCCTATACAGGGGATTCTAAATTTGGATGTTCTTCCAAAATTTTGAAATTTTAAGATCATAAATTAAATACTGAAATTGAGACAACAATAGGGATGAACGTTTGGTACCAAGTACCTGTACTGATACCGTACCGTACCCTACAGAACCGATATCGTACAGATAGATTCGGTACCGGTATCGGTACCCACTTTTTCATAAATTCAGTACTGGTACTGTACCGATACCAACTAGAGATGAACATTTTGTAACGAGTATCCGTACCGTACCGATACCGTACTGATGAATTCGATACCAGTACTAGTACCCACTTTTTCATAAATTCGGTACCGGTACAATATTGAACTCATCCCTAGACTACAATTAAACGCGTAAATGATGTTAATAAAAGATTTGCATGTTTGAGGCTAAAAAAGGAAAGGATCGGAGATTGAAAAATTTGGGGAAAATCTTAGTTGACGAATTCGAAGCCCTTATTGAAATTTGGGCACATGATCCGGCTCGTAAAGACCTTTTCGTCTAGGGATGAGATCGGTACCGCACCGGTACCGAGTTTATGAAAAAGTGGGTGCCGGTACCAGTACCGGTACTCGTTACACAATGTTGATCTCTAGATGGTACCGATACCGAAAATACTGGTACCAAATTTATGGAAAAGTGGGTACGAATACCGGTACCGGTATTCGGTAGCAAATGCCCATCTCTATTTTTGTCCGCTGGTTTTGGGCCCCGTAACTCCGCTTTTTGCCCAAGTTATGACTGTTTGAAGTTTGAGCTTTTTTCCAATGTTTTTAAACCCGGACCGGCAGGTCGGACCGGGAACCGTGACCTCCACCGGTCCGGTTACATGCTCTGAGACCGTTTGCTGGTTGAACCGGGCGGTCCAAGCGATTCAGCGGTCAAACCGCGAACCGGTGGTCGAACCGGGTAGTTTAATTTTTTTTTACTATTTTTTTATCTTTTTATCCTATAGTCCTCCTACTTACTTCTATTTACAATTTTAACCCAATTTGGCTCTTTCCTTTTAACTTACACGCTGCCACAAGTCCTCCAAAACCCAAATCAAAATTAAAATTAAAGATTCAAAAGAATTAAAATTTCTACAGACTTACAACCGTCGTCTTTGACTCAAAATTGTTTAAATGGTTGTATATGTAATCTTTGGAATTTTTTTTATTTTTCTATATATTTTTATGAATATTTATATTATTTATTGCGTCATCCGGTTCTTGAATCCGGTCCGACCAGTGAACCTCTAAGACGTCCGGTTCGTTGTCCGGTCCGGTTCTGAAAACATTGGCCTTTTCTGTCATCTTTTCATTTGTCTAATTGGTTCAGGTAGTGGACTGCTAATTCCTAGATCAGCTCTTCATCAATTTTTATCAAAAACATCAAACCCTAACTTGAACATACTTAAAATTGTTTGACCCAAACACGACATGTATAACCCATTTATTTTAATGTGTCAAATAGGTTGATGAGTTTGTAGGTAGTAATTAAGTTGTAAACATGTTAATTGGGTTGGTAGTTAATAGTAAATGGGTTAAACGGATTATAAACGAGTATGTGGATTAACCTGTTTAATTAAGCTGGTTAAACAAGTCAATCCAAACACCACCCAATTAACGGGTTACAAATAACAACCCAAAACTTAATAATTTCCGTATCATGACAACAATTGACATTCCTAATTAGAAGGAACATAATTTATTAAAAAAAATTATTTGTGTAGTTAACTTAGCTTGGTTGGATCTTTATCTAAGCAGGCGATTTGATAAGTTTGATTTACCTCTTATGTGCCTTGAACGTGTGGGGATTGAAAATTTAAGAAATAAACAAATGAATATAAAAAGAAATAAAAAGAAAAGGGGAAAACTACAAGGACTTTAATATTGTATCATTTATTTGAACTTTTTCATTTATATCACTATGGACGGATCACGGACGATTGTACACTTGTGTGGTTGTGTGGTTTAGACTTTAGACAACACAAAGGGGCCCGGTTAATAAGCAGCCCACATGATGGGGAGAGAGAGGACTTAAACCAGATCCCGGGCCCATAAAAGTTCTTTAGGTGCTGAGCTGTGATACAGTCATGGTTTTGGGTTTACCCTTGTAAATCGACTTTTTGACACATTTACCCCTGAAACAAAGTACTTTTAGTAGTTAGTAGGGGCCGTCCTTAGGGGCTTAGTCGTATCTAGATATGGGTCTTAGCTTTATTTTAGGGGCTTAGTTATATCTAGATTTGTGATGGTCGAAGCATGTTGTCGTATTCCTGGCTTTGTGTATCTATATGATGTTATATATGCTATCTTTACTTTCTCACTACTTACACTTTTTCATCTTTTCATATTTTCATCTTTTCTGCTATCGATAGCTTATTAATACTTTTTATTAGAATTTTTGTCGTTTGGTGTGTGGATTCAATGTGATAAACTCTATGGTACTAGTATACTTTTTAGGTCATGAGAATGTTTTTGGAGCTAGGGGTTTCCCTGGAAGCAACCTCTCTATCCTCTTGGATAGGGTATGGTTTGTCTACATCCCACCTTCCCCAGACCATAACGGTAACTTTGTTATTAGTGGGATTTTACTGGGTATGGTTGTTGTTTAGTAGGGCCCGTCCTCACAGAACATCTTAGTGGTTAAGTGATATTCCCTATTGTCACACCCCGCCGAAGGCGGAAACACGGAGGTGAGACGAGAGCGGTGCATCGAACACTTAGGCGCAAGAGAATGCTAATGGGTACACTGCAAATTTCAAAGAACCACTACAAACATACCCAAGAAAGTAAAGTGCCATACAAACCACGAAAACCAAAATACAAATTCAGGTTATCTACATAACCAAACATCCCAAATGCAGAATACAAAACTAACAACCAAGTCATAATCCAAAAGAAAGTCCCCAAAAGCAATTCACCAAACTAGTCATTTGCTTCAATTCTGTTTACCTGAAAAGCATGTTTCGAAAACGGTCAACTATAAAAATAGTTGGTGAGTACGCAGGTTTTACGACTAAATAAAATAAGTAAATGAATTTCAAAATGTAAAGTAACCATCCGCAGATGATAAAGTACATGTGTTAAGATTTTAGTTACCCTGAGCCACAATCAAAACCGTCAGACTAGTTGTTGCCCCTGTATCCAGGTGTTAAATGCGAACACCTACTATGGCTAATTATGCACCCAAATGACCCTACAAGTCTGGTTGGCGCGACCAACCCTAGGCGGGGGGTGTCGACCCAAATAGTACTATTCATAATTCCCATCGGCTATTCAAGCTAATTGATTGCGTTAAAGTGGGGACTTAATGCATCTAAAAGTAAACCCATGTAACCCTAATCCCAAGTAACAACATGTAGTGAAACAGCTTTTCCCCCGTAAAACAGTAAACATTTAAAAGTGGGGCCGCAAAACTCACCTGAGAGTGAAACACGAAAAAGTGAAGTAAAACAGTGAAACAGCCAACGGTGGAATCCTAACCGAGTCCTACTAATAAGTAGACACAAAATGTATTTAGGAAACCTAATATGTGTGGCTAAGTCAACAAAAGTCGAAAGTGGCTATGCAGTCAATTGTATAGCCAAAACTCGTGCACGTGCGTACAAACCGTTAAGAATTGTAAAACCGGCTTTTATATGAATTAATAACCTTAAAACTTTAAGTTTTAGATTTTAATAAATAACATCAGTAGTTAAAAAGTCACATTTGATAAAATCTCATGTCACGGTTTCGTTTGATAAAAAAACACGATTACGCGCGTAAAGTCCGATTTACGGTTTAAAAATCAGATTCGTCCGAAATTAGGGTTTTAGTGTGATATTAGCACCCAATTTAAAAGTCAAATTTTATGTTTTAAATGAGTTTATACTTCTGTTCAAAATTCCCTAGAATTTTTATAAAATCAATTTTATATAAAAATTTTCAAAATTAATAACTTTTTATAAAATTTAAATGGACCATAATTCTAAAGTCATACTTAGACATAAATTTACTGTTTAAAATTTATACCAATTGATCATGTATATAAATGAAAATTTCTGACCAATTTTCATAGTTTTCCAATATTCAGATTATTTAATATTAGTTTAATAATGTTAAAATTTACAAATTCGGAAAAAATAGTTAAACACATAAAAAATTCTCCAAATTTTTTCCATATTAGTTTTAAGTCAATATAAGATCCCATATCAAGTTTCAAGTCCCGATTTTATACAGAAGTATACAAACCCTAAATCATCCGTTTAAACTTTATAAATACTAAATGTATACTTAAACAACTCCAATTTTCATAATATTTGGACAGGAGTCTTAGTTCATTATATAATAATTACTGTCCAATTTCCAGAATTTTTCAATACTCAGAAGTATTTTTCCCAAATTTCCATGTATTAAATTTGTGTAAATTTTAATAAATAATCTATAAAGAATTAGATAACCAAATTTTCCAGATATTTATTTTAAAACATATTCTACTGATTAAAATCACTTTTGGGTGCTAGATCAATAATTTTTAAAAATTCATCAAGAACATGCTTGTTCTTGAACATTTAACAATTAACAAGTTTAATCAAGGATTATACCTTCCAAAATCAACAAATGAAGATGAAATTTGATGCTAAGCTACTGAGTTTTCCTTGATTTATAACCTACAATCACAATGTGGTTCAATTCCAAGATCAAAGACTCAAAAATCAACAAAATGCTCTTTTAATTCAAGAAAATACAAATATGAACACCCAAGTGTTCATACACTTTGATCATCAAATCTTCCAAGCTTTTCACTAGATAACTCATTGTGGATGATTACAACTAGTTTTTGTCCACAAATCCTTGTTAAAACCACAAGATTCAAGCTAAAAACTCTTAAAAACAACAAAACTTGAAAATCAAAGTGAGTGTGTGTGTTCTTGGTGTTCTTGAGAACACATGCAAGATCAAAACAGAAAATATAAAGTGTTAAAACACATGTTTATACCTTCAAATCACTAGAACAAAGCTCATCAACAACTATGATCCAAGGATTCAAGGTTGCAATGGATGATTTGAGCTTGTTCTTGAGTTAGATGATGAAAAATGGGAGTGTTTGGATGAAGAAGGGGGTTTCACAATTTGGGCTAGAAGAAGAAGAGGAAAATGGGGTGGGGGAGAAGGGTATTTATAGGGGGGAGTGGAGTCTTGAAATCTTAAAGAAATTTTTATAAAATATACCCACATTTTATAAAAATTACACCCCTAAACACTAAAAATAAGCATTTTTATCTAAACATAAAATTCTAGTTTCCAAAATAATGAATTCTAGAAATTTTTAAAACATAAAAACTCAAAAATTTTCAAAAAGTTATACCGGGTAAATACCGGGTTTTTAACGGAAGAACCACCTGTGATCGTTAGTTAAATCAAGAATCACAAAAGTTAGCACATATAATGTTATAAAATATCATTCTTAACTAAAATATAAAAATTATTTTTGAGAATTTAATTTTTACCGTTTATTTAACGCGTTCGCAGTATACGCAGTGTATGCACTTAACCGGGTTTTCTAGTTCGGACCTTAGTGTTTGTCTAAGGTAGTATTCCTAGAATTCCTAGAAACACTAAAAATATATAAAATCATAATATTTAAAAATATAACGTATAAAAAGAAAATCGAGAAACGGTAAGGACCTAAAAAACCGCGGTTGTCACATTATCCCCCAGTTGAAAGGAATTTCGTCCCGAAATTCAACTGGTGTTGGTAATGACCGCTTCATTCCCAAAAAGTTGATTATATTTCTGCTTCATTTGGTTCTCTCGTTCCCATGTAAATTCGGGTCCATGCTTCGAGTTCCATCGGACCTTCACGATAGGAATACGGCTACGTTTAAGCGTCTTGATCTCGCGATCCAAAATCTCGACCGGTTCTTCAATAAAGTGAAGCTTTTTGTCGACACGAACTTCCTCATGTGATATTACCAAGGATTCATCAGCTAAACACTTTTTGAGGTTTGATACGTGGAAAGTATCGTGTATACCACCGAGTTCTTTAGGCAATTTCAATTTATAAGCCACGGGACCAATTCTATCAATAATTTCATACGGCCCAATATACCTCGGATTGAGTTTACTCCTCTTTCCGAACCGAATAACGCCCTTCCAAGGTGAAACTTTTAAAAGCACCCTGTCGCCAATTTGAAATTCCAAGGGTTTCCTTCGATTGTCGGCGTAGTTTTTCTGTCTGTCTCGTGCGGCCTTTAGTCTATCCCGAATCTTAAAAATTTTGTCCGTAGTCTCTTGAGTAATCTCGGGGCTAGTTAAACGATTGTCACCAAGTTCGGCCCAACAAAGTGGTGATCGACACTTACGCCCATACAAAGCTTCAAACGGCGCGCACTTGAGGATAGTGTGATAACTGTTATTATAAGAGAATTCGATTAACGGCAAATGGGTATCCCAATTGCCGCCAAAGTCTATCACACATGCCCTTAGCATATCCTCCATGGTCTGAATCGTTCGTTCACTTTGACCGTCAGACTGAGGATGGTAAGCCGTGCTCATATCCAAGCGCGTTCCCAAAGCTCGTTGTAGTGTCTGCCAAAATCGGGATGTAAAACGACTATCCCTATCCGAGATGATGGAAACAGGCACTCCATGCCTAGAAACAATTTCACCGATGTACAAACGGGCTAACTTTTCCATCTTATAATCCTCTCGGATGGGAATAAAATGAGCAGATTTCGTCAACCGGTCAACAATGACCCAAATTGAATCATAACCGCTGGAAGTTCGTGGTAACTTAGTGACGAAATCCATAGCAATTTGTTCCCATTTCCACTGAGGGATGCCGGGTTGCTGCAAAAGTCCCGACGGTTTCTGATATTCTGCCATGACTTTAGAACAAGTCAAGCACTTCCCAACGTAACTTGCAATTTCTTTTTTCATCCCGGGCCACCAATAAAATTCTTTCAAGTCTTTGTACATCTTGTCAGCTCCGGGATGTACGGAATATCTCGAATTGTGAGCTTCATTAAAAATCAATTGTCTCAAGTTATGGGAATCCGGAATCCACAATCGATCTAAATAATAAATTAACTCATCGTTTTTCTGTTCGAATTTCCTCTCAGCACCACATAAAAGTTCGTCTTTCAAATTATTTATCTCTAGTGCTTCTTTCTGTGCCTCAAGAATTTGAGCTTTCAAGCTCGTTTGAATTATCATCCCCAAAGCACGCACTCGATGAGGTTTTATTCTTTCCTTCCTACTCAAAGCATCTGCCACCGCATTTGCTTTCCCAGGGTGATATTGGATCTCACAGTCATAGTCGTTGAGTAGTTCGATCCATCTCCTTTGTCTCATGTTCAACATCTTTTGATCAAATATGTGCTGGAGGATTTTGTGGTCGGTAAAAACAGTGCACTTGGTGCCATAAAGATAATGCCTCCAAATCTTAAGTGTAAAAACGTCACCCAATTCCAAGTCGTGAGTTGTGTAATTATTTTCGTGCACTTTCAATTGTCGGGATGCATACGCGATAACCTTGTCCTTTTGCATCAACACGCAACCAAGACCTTGGTGTGAAGCGTCACATTATACGACAAAACCATCTGTTCCTTCGGGAAGAGTTAGAATCGGAGCGTTACATAACTTCTGTTTCAATAATTGAAATGCCTCTTCCTGTTTGTCACCCCATACAATTTTTCTGTCTTTCTGAGTCAAGAGAGTTAAGGACTGAGCTATCTTCGAGAAATTATCAATGAATCGCCTATAGTAGCCTGCCAAACCAAGAAATTGACGGATCTCGGTTGGGGTCTTAGGCGTCTCCCACTTCTTTATCGCCTCAATCTTGGCCAGATCCACATGTATGCCCTTCTTGTTAATCACATGGCCAAGAAATTGAACTTCTTTTAGCTAAAATTCACACTTTGAGAACTTGGCATAAAGTTTCTCATTCCGAAGCAACTCCAAAATTAATCACAGGTGTTGCTCGTGCTCTTCCTTACTCCGAGAATATATCAAGATGTCATTGATAAATACTATCACAAATTTGTCTAAGTAGGGCTTACATACCCTATTCATCATATCCATAAACATTGCCGGAGCATTGGTTAGCCCGAAAGGCATAACCAAAAATTCATAGTGACCATACCGAGTCCTGAATGCCGTCTTCGGTATGTCATCCTCCTGGACCTTTAATTGATGATAACCGGATCTGAGATCGATCTTAGAGAAATGAGTCGATCCCTGCAATTGGTCAAACAAGTCGTCGATCCTCGGGAGTGGATATCGGTTCTTGATCGTCAATTTATTCAACTCCCGGTAGTCGATACACATCCGAAATGATCCATCCTTCTTTTTCACGAATAAGACCGGAGCTCCCCAAGGTGAGAAACTCAGTCTAATAAATCCTTTCTCTAAAAGTTCCTGCAACTGATTCGACAACTCTTGAAATTCAGACGGTGCCAAACGGTAGGGGGATCTAGCTGTAACATCTATGATTTTCCGGCCCTATATTTTTTTTTATCGCCTCATGCAATAATAACACCACACATAAACCCTATACTTGTCCATATATATATATATATATATATATATATATATTATGCCATATTAACTATTATTTTCTTTATTTACATATATCAATTCGAAATCTTTTAACCTTGTATTACATATTATTTCTTTATTTTATGTATAAAATGTATTGGTATATTTACTTATGTATATCAGTAAACATTTTATTACTATAAATGTACATAAATGCAAACCATGGATTTCAATTCATATAACTTCACTCATATATATATATATATATATATATATAATCATGAATATAGACATACTTATATACTTACAATTATTAACCATATCCTCTTAAAATTAGTTGTTTGGTTTTTAAAACAAAGTCACATATTTGAACATGTTAAAATAAAACCTTATGAATTTGTTTAGATTAAACCTAATAAGTTTAGTTTTTATAAAGTTTATAAAATCTATTTAGTTTTACATCCACAAATAAATTTTAAGCAATTAAAGAGTTTTGAAACCCCCCCCCCCCCCCACATATCAATTTTGAACAGTTACCAAGGAATGAACCCCCACCACCCGTCAGTTGACTTTCAGAGTCAACAATCATCATTTCAGTTTCATAATCAGACCGATTCCTTGATGTTAATGATTGCCAGTCTTGTTGGAACATTTCACGGCTAAATCCATATGCGTTTAACAAACCAATTGGACAGAGAACAATGAAAAAAACCCGACTCCAAACCCCTCATGCGACAGTTGACTTTCCCAAGTCAAACTGCCATCGAATTCAATCCAAACGTTTGAAATTCGAAGCTGTTAATGATCGGAACTCGTGCTAAGACGTTATACAATCAATACTAAATGCCAATGATGAATCAATTGAAACGAATTTAAACCTATTAACCCTTAATCAATCCCGTAACCGACATCCTTAAACCCACTACTAATTGATGCGATTCGAACGAAATTAGACTATGTAACCTGATCATATATACTCACGACACCTTCCTAAATCCTCCTGAGCCCTCAAACACCTCTCTTAATACTCCGGGAACGCGATCGAACTCGAAGATAACCAAACAAGAGGTTCCAGCCGTTCGTCCTCCTCACGCAACCATTACAGGTATTTCTTGTACATTTAGAATCGCCTTGATGTCAGGATCAAAAGCCCCATGGTTATCGTGCCAATCGTTGCTTAGGACGAGCCGATTTGGAGGACTAGGGTTCGGAATTTCGCTTGGGGACGAAGGGTTTAGGCTTGGTGTATTTAGAATATTGTACTGGGTTCTTAACCAAGGCACATGCCCGGGGTTCATTGGTTAAGACACTTCCCATGTCCCCGATGTCGCGGGTTCGAGTCCCGGTGGCCCTTTTTATTTTTTTGGCAATTATTCCCTTTTAAATGTTTTAAATGCTATTATTAATGTTTTAAAATTCTAATTAAATTCTTATAAATTTAATAAATATGTTTTGTGATCTTTATAAAAACATAATACAAAAAATAACATTTTATCTACTTTATTTTATTATAAACCCTTAAACGAACGAAATAAATGAGTTAATTCGACAAATCTAATTATGTGGTTTTAGTTATAAAATAATAATGTTTATTAAACCAACTTTGATTAATTGTTTAAACATTCATATTTTTAAAAACACATAAATAATTATTTTAGCAAGAATAATTATTTAAAAACACTTTACAATTTCTACTTATTCTAGATAAATGGTTATACAAAATTTAATCAATTTCATTTAACTTTTGTATTTAAATTAATATCTCTTTTAATTCATTTAAACTTAAATGGATTATTTAAATAGAGAAATTAATTATTTTATTTACATAAAATAAACTATTTAAACCATTTTTTCATTCCGTAAAATTATTTATTAATTATTTCTAGAATAATTATATAAATAAATCCAAACGTATTATTATATAAACTTTTTACTAAATTGTTTATTTAATTTAGAATAATTACATCCAAACCTATTGTTATTGTAAATGCTATGTAATTAATTAGAGCTTTTAAATAATTCTAATTAGTATTAACTTATCATTATATATATATTTTCCTACAAACTTGTACAAACCCTATATCCGACCCCAAACTCCAAGAATCCCTAGAAACTCAAAATAGACTTAGGATTCTTTACTCTCATTTCCATTAGACGTACGTTGAGTCTAGAATACAAATTAACTGTGTAGGTTGATTGTGAGGAATCCTTACGAGTCAATCTATCATTTACAATTCATACAGCTTGTTAGCTTCATTACAGGTGAGTTTACATAGCCCCTTTTCATTTTTATATTTTTGGGGTGAAACATGTCTACAATTACATTATTTACACAATTCAATACCTTGTGTTCTTATGCCTTGGTCTTTATGCTTTATGTCTTAAACTGCTTGGCGACCAAAACGTGTGTTCATGTTAGTACAATCATTAACTTGCGTGGCAAGCCTAAGGTAGTACCTTTTATGATCATTTATACGGGAATCCGATACATTACTTAACACGAACCTTAGCGGGTTAGTGTTTACATTTAGAACTCCACGCAATCCGGGGGATTGTGCATACATATAACATGGCTTGATTGTACGCTTGGAACCCTGCATGTTTTCACATTTATGCTCTAGACGCGCTTTGAACATATTGAATTGTAAACTTATACTTAACTTTTGTTTGGTGTCAAAACCTATGTTACTCACCAACTACTTGTAGTTGACATTTACTCACATGTTTCAGGTGCACCAGTTTGAGGACACTACTTGATCATTTAGGACTTTGGACCTAGCTTTAGTAAAGATTAAATTCAAATTATGTTATGTTTTGAACGTTTCGTTTTCCATTTCCTATGTAACGGATGATTTTAAGTTGATGAATAAATATTGTCATTTAATAATAGATGATCATGTGCTTATGAACAACCGTGTCAGCCCCGGCGTATAATCCGCTGTCGGCCGGGGTGTGACACTAGCAATAGGTGCGGCGCCGGGTACTAAGTCGATCCTAAACTCAACTTGCCGTGAAGGGGGTAATCCGGGTAAATCCTCGGGAAAGACTTCCGGATAATCACGCACGATTGGGATATCTTGAATTTTTAACTCCTCCGACCTCTTCTCGAAAACGTTAGTAAGAAATGCGTAACTCCCTTTCTTCAAAAATTTCCAAGCCTTCATATATGAAATAATGTTCAAGCTCCTTCCAAGTTTATCACCATGGACATCTAGTACTTCATCGTTTGAGAGCGGAATTCGAACTATCTTTTCTGAACAAATAATATCGGCTCGGTGTTTGGACAACCAATCCATGCCAATTACAACATCGAAGCTACCAAGATCAATCGGGATAAGATCTACACTAAACGGATTATCATTTAAATTCATAGTGCAACCTCGGACAATATCACTAGCCTTAATCAATTTACCGTTTGCTAGTTCTATAGTGTAGGCATCATGCAATTTTTTTGACTCAAGACTAATCAATGATCTAAACTCAGTAGAAATAAAACTTCTATCAGGCCCCGTGTCAAATAGTATAGATGCATGGATATAATTGATGAGAAACGTACCCGTCACCACATTCGGGGCCTGACGAGCGTCTCCAGCCCCAAGTGCGAATGCTCTACCCTTAGTTTGATTCGTATTACCACCATTACGTCCTAGTTTAGGACATCTGTCTCTGAAGTGACTAGTCTCCTTACATTCATAACATGATCTCTGAGGTTCCAAGTTGACCCTGCAGTTCTTGGCAAGATGACCGGTCCTATTACACCTTTCACAAGTAAAAACTGCGCATTGGCCGGTATGGTGAAGGTTGCATCTATTACACTTAGGTAAGTTCCCAATGTACACCTTCTTTCCTTGTGTCACCGCTCCATAATTCTTCACAAACTTGCGCTTCTTACTTGGACCACCAGTAGTTTTCTTCACAGCCTTCTCCTCCGATTTCTTTCCAACTGTTCATTTCTTAACCAAGATTCCATTTCTCACCATTTCATCAGTTAATTCACCCGCCAACTGTATCACACTTTGCATAGTAGTGGGTTTGGCCGAAATAACCATTCCCCGAATTTGAGGCACTAATCACCATATATACCTTTCGATCCTCTTAGGTTCTGGTGTCACTAGATGTGGCACCACACGGGACAACTCTTGAAATCGAGTCGTGTAATCCAAGATCTCTGCTCCATCCATTTCCAGATTCCAAAATTCAACTTCAATTTTCTTCAATTCATTTCGAGGACAGTATTCCTCAATCAACATTTTCTTAAACTCGTCCCAAGTCAGGTTATCAGTAATCTGTTCTCCTAACGCATCAACTTGAGAATTCCACCATGTTAGGGCTTCGCCCTGCAGAGAGTAAGAAGCATACTTAACCTTCTGATTATCCAAGCAGTTACTGATTTTTATGACAGACTCCATCTTTTCTATCCAACGAACAATCCCAACCGCCCCTTCAATTCCATGAAAATCCAGGGGTTTTCCCGCAGAGAAGTCTTTAAAAGTGCATCCGCGGTTGGTGTTACCAGTATTTGTGCCACCACCAGCACCACCACCGGCTCCACCACCTGCTCCACCACTGCTAGAAGCACCACCACTAGTGCCGCCAGCACTCCTGATTAACCCTGCGGTGATCTGTGCCACTATTCTTGGTATAGCCGCATCTATCCCTTGATTTATCAGCTGGGTCAGATCTGGTTGAACATTCTCTGTCTCATTATGCTGAGGTTCTCTCCTCGGCGGCATTGTCTAAAAACAGAAACGGATAGGAATTTGATAAGAGTTTGAGTAAATGATGGTACTTGATTAGAAATCACTCAATAGCAAACAATCTATACATAAAAGACATGTTTTTGAAAAGGATGATAAACATTTGGTTGAACCATGTACATAAGATAACAATTAAGAATGATGACAATACACAAATAATAACAAAATGAAATTTATGACATACAAGAATTCATCCAAAATATAATTCATTTCCATCATCCAAAATTTACAAAAGTGCTTCACCGAACATAGAAAGTAGCTAGGGTTTACAAGAGTTAGTAATATTTTTTTTTACAAAATTAGGCATTAGTTAGAACTATGCCAAAATACCCCAAAAGAAACAAAGTTTTTGTAACCCTTCAAAAGGACCTGAGCACAACCCGCTCAGTGTCTGAAATAGAAACCTAACACAACAGCAACCGGTAAAACAAAGAAAGCCACAAAAATAGCCAATCTGGAGTAGACCCTCTTCTCAAATCGATCCATACGCTGGTTCCTGTTCAGCTCTGACGCCTGAAGAGTAGTAACATACTGATATAGCTCTGGTATCCTCTCTATAACATCCTCCAACACAGTATGATGATGATTCAGCCTCGTCTCATGTCCAGCGTAAACCTCCACTAACTCGTCCATCTGTACCTCCCTATTAGTCCTGGTGTCCTCGGGCTCCTCTTCTTCATCTGATGATAACTGTATAATAACAGGTGCAATCCTAGTAGATGATCCTCCGACCTCGAAGGTCGATCCAGGAAACAGTGACTGTCCAACAGCGGGAGTAGCTGGGTATAGAACAACAGTCACTGGTGCTACCCTGGGAGGGGGTAGGACCGAAGTAGGTGAGGGTAGACGGCTCCCTAAATCCTCTGAGCTGGTCACGTAGCTAGACTCACCGGACACATAGTGCTCCGACGGATCCTCCTCTGACGAATGAATTGGCTCGGGCGCACTCCAATCACTTGATGCAATAGGGACAGGCACAAGAGGGATGCTGTTGAGGCTGTCCCCCTCATCGTCCGAGAAGTACTGCTTAAATGAAGATGCTAAAGACGAAGACATGCTGTGACGGAGAACGTAAAGCTGGTAAGAATAAGAAATGTGAAATGATATGCAATGCACACATAGTTCCTAAGGTTCTTTGCAATGTTTCTTAAGGTCATAGTCTAGGTTTGAGTCTGGGGTAAACCTAATTCTCTATAACCAGTGCTCTGATACCAAGTCTGTCACACCCCGCCGAAGGCGGAAACACGGAGGTGAGACGAGAGCGGTGCATCGAACACTTAGGCGCAAGAGAATGCTAATGGGTACACTGCAAATTTCAAAGAACCACTACAAACATACCCAAGAAAGTAAAGTGCCATACAAACCACGAAAACCAAAATACAAATTCAGGTTATCTACATAACCAAACATCCCAAATGCAGAATACAAAACTAACAACCAAGTCATAATCCAAAAGAAAGTCCCCAAAAGCAATTCACCAAACTAGTCATTTGCTTCAATTCTGTTTACCTGAAAAGCATGTTTCGAAAACGGTCAACTATAAAAATAGTTGGTGAGTACGCAGGTTTTACGACTCAATAAAATAAGTAAATGAATTTCAAAATGTAAAGTAACCATCCGCAGATGATAAAGTACATGTGTTAAGATTTTAGTTACCCTGAGCCACAATCAAAACCGTCAGACTAGTTGTTGCCCCTGTATCCAGGTGTTAAATGCGAACACCTACTATGGCTAATTATGCACCCAAATGACCCTACAAGTCTGGTTGGCGCGACTAACCCTAGGCGGGGGGTGTCGACCCAAATAGTACTATTCATAATTCCCATCGGCTATTCAAGCTAATTGATTGCGTTAAAGTGGGGACTTAATGCATCTAAAAGTAAACCCATGTAACCCTAATCCCAAGTAACAACATGTAGTGAAACAGCTTTTCCCCCGTAAAACAGTAAACATTTAAAAGTGGGGCCGCAAAACTCACCTGAGAGGTAAAACAGTGAAACAGCCAACGGTGGTATCCTAACCGAGTCCTACTAATAAGTAGACACAAAATGTATTTAGGAAACCTAATATGTGTGGCTAAGTCAACAAAAGTCAAAAGTGGCTATGCAGTCAATTGTATAGCCAAAACTCGTGCACGTGCGTACGAACCGTTAAGAATTGTAAAACCGGCTTTTATATGAATTAATAACCTTAAAACTTTAAGTTTTAGATTTTAATAAATAACATCAGTAGTTAAAAAGTCACATTTGATAAAATCTCATGTCACGGTTTCGTTTGATCAAAAACACTATTACGCGCGTAAAGTCCAATTTACGGTTTAAAAATCAGATTCGTCCGAAATTAGGGTTTTAGTGTGATATTAACACCCAATTTAAAAGTCAAATTTTATGTTTTAAATGAGTTTATACTTCTGTTCAAAATTCCCTAGAATTTTTATAAAATCAATTTTATATAAAAATTTCCAAAATTAATAACTTTTTATAAATTTTAATGGACCATAATTCCAAAGTCATACTTAGACATAAAGTTACTGTTTAAAATTTATACCAATTGATCATGTATATAAATGACTAGAACAAAGCTCATCAACAACTATGATCCAAGGATTCAAGGTTGCAATGGATGATTTGAGCTTGTTCTTGAGTTAGATGATGGAAAATGAGAGTGTTTGGATGAAGAAGGGGGTTTCACAATTTGGGCTGGAAGAAGAAGAGGAAAATGGGGTGGGGGAGAAGGGTATTTATAGGGGGAGTGGAGTCTTGAAATCTTAAAGAAATTTTTATAAAATATACCCACTTTTTATAAAAATTACACCCCTAAACACTAAAAATAAGCATTTTTATCTAAACATAAAATTCTAGTATCCAAAATAATGAATTCTAGAAATTTTTAAAACATAAAAACTCAAAAATTTTCAAAAAGTTATACCGGGTAAATATCGGGTTTTTAACGAAAGAACCACCTGTGATCGTTAGTTAAATCAAGAATCACAAAAGTTAGCACATATAATGTTATAAAATATCATTCTTAACTAAAATATAAAAATTATTTTTGAGAATTTAATTTTTACCGTTTATTTAACGCGTTCGCAGTATACGCAGTGTATGCACTTAACCGGGTTTTCTAGTTCGGACCTTAGTGTTTGTCTAAGGTAGTATTCCTAGAATTCCTAGAAACACTAAAACTATATAAAATCATAATATTTAAAAATATAACGTATAAAAAGAAAATCGAGAAACGGTAAGGACCTAAAAAACCGCGGTTGTTACACCTATAACCAAAATGTAGGTATTTAAATCTTACATGATACATGTTATGGTGTATTTATTCTAGAAAATCTAGATGTAATTGTTAAAGGAAAAAAAAAGAAACTTAGTAGGCTCCGATGTTTCCATAGACTGATGACAAAATTGATCACTTATATTAAGTAGAGAAACTTATTTCTCTACTTAATTAACATGGTAATGATGATTTTGTGCTAACGTTTCTTAGGATTAGTCATACCTTGTATATTAAATTAAATTATAGCGCTTCGTATAAAGATGATCGATTAGATGATTGATGTGGTATTGCGTTGTGGAATGTCACGTTTTTGGCATAAAGCGGAGGTCGATAGGTTTTTTTTTGGAAAGGCAAAAGCAAACACCTGGACCACCCCGGGTAACCCGATAGCTAAAAGCAATCCTGCCTCGCGAGCGCAGACGGCATCAAGTGTCCCAAGCCCTAACTACACCATGACCCCGGGGAAAAACCTGCTAACCCGCCCGCCCGAAGGCACGACAGCGAGCTAGTGGTAAAAACCCGTTCGGCTCAGGGATCGAACTTGCGTTGCCACAAGTCTCCCTTCATTGACTTCAATGCCACCCCCAAAGTGTTGCATGTGGGGATTGAACCCAGGTCACATTTGGAGAGCCCAGACTTCGTACCACTACACCACTTTAGAAGTGGCAGGTCGATAGGTTTAAAGTTGCGTGAGATTATGGTGAAACAGTTGATCATTCGTCCTTTTATAATGTTTAAACTATAATCTGTATTAGTTTTGTGTGAGTATTATGATTTTTGGAAAATATAAGAAGTTATGAGAAACATGTAAGTAGATGGTACGATGATATTACTTTTAACTCTTAGTTTATTTTATTTTGACCGGTCTATTTTGTTTGTAATATTAGAGAGCGGGTAGGCTCTTAGACGTTGATCAACTAATCTTGTTAATTATTTACTTGTTTTGTTCGGTAAATCATAATCAGGAAATATAATACGATTGAAAAACTTCTAAATTTACTTTAATGTAGTAAATTTGAACTTGAAACCATCACTAATTCACAATTAAGCTCCCATGGTGAACAACAGATAAACAACAAGCTCTTGCGGCATAAGTAGTTGATGTTTGCGTACATTTAAGTTATATCCTTTTACCTATATTATACATATATAGTATGTTTTAGGTCACATGTTATATATGTATCAAACTTAAACCAATTTGAATATTCATTTATATGTATGATATGAGGGAGGATACCCTAAAAAGAAGATTTTGACTAAGTAGCATAAAAAAGATTTTTAAAAATTAAATATTCGGCTCTAACGAACTCCGAATGAACTCATTCTAGCGGCGTTAGAACCGGCTCGTCGAACCCTAAACACAAATCCCTAAACCCTAAACCTTAACACTAAACCCTAAAGTTAAAACCTAAAACTAAAACCTAAAATCTATAAGCGCTAAAACCTAAACCTAAAAGCTAAAAACGCTAAAACCCTAAAAGCTAAACCCACAAACCTAAACCCTAAAACTAAACCATAAAGCTAAATATTAAAGCTAAAACCTAAAAAAACTAAATCCTAAAGGCTAAACCCTAAAAGCTAAGATAGCAAAGCTCGACGAGCCGATTCCAATGCCGCTCGAATGAGTTTAATCGGAGTTCGTATGAGCCGGATATCAAGTTTTAAAAAATTATTTTAGGCTACTTAGACAAAAACCCACTTTTTATTTGATACTCCCTCTATTTGATATATCTCTGATTTTCTAACATCATATCTTATACAGTAGATCCCAATGTTGTTATTGGTGATGACACCCATGTTACAATCAACAGTAAGGTCCATGCTTAGCACGTTGCTATAAAAGAATGAAACCTTATAGGAGTAATTGTATATTGATACATTTTTTAATATGAAATATAAGGAATTTCAAAAAGAATATTGTAGAGCTTGATTAACATACGAAAACTAATAACAAAACTATCCTATATTGAAGAAGCGAGGGTGTCATCGACCTGTTATGTTTACATTATCAGTGAAGACATCAACATAAAAACGGACAGTCTTGATAGAGAAGAAGCGAGGGTGTCATTGGACTCAAACGACCATGTGCAACCGTGTTTCTTGAGAGCCCACAAACCTTGTAGTGAATGGAACAATAGAGGCATCCAAACAAGTGGGGGAGGTAAGGGAACACGAATTATAACTACAAGGTCAGGAACTACAATTGTGACGAAAGAGGATCTAATACTAAGATGTGTTGTGAAAAGGCTATGATAACAAGAAGAGAACGAAAATATAGATTAAAACTAATAGATGTACAATGCATCCCTAGTGTCGGAAATCAGGCCTAAGAAAACGAACACGAACACAGAATTTTATCTCAACAAAAGATCTACTCTTTCTGTTTATTATAATTATTGACACAATAAAATCAATACAATATAACCCTATTTATAACTAAACAATTCTAATCATACTAGACTTCAACTTCCAATTCTAATCCAACTCGAACTCATTAAATAAATATTTAAAACCAACTAAATAATCTTATCTAATAAAACCGATAAACATGACTCAATAAACCATAACTAATCTTTATCTCAAAGCATCCTTATCCAACCCCTTTCACATAACAAACAAATTAGGGTTAATCTTTCATTCTCCCCCTTAATCCTAATGTGTTATGTCATGATCTCTTAATCTTAAAACTTTTGAATTCTTGTTGCCAAAACTCGATCCATGTTTGGCGTCGCGATGATTTGAACCTCCACGTTTGGCACCCCGATAACACCACTACCACTGGTCACTGTAACATCCTCGTTACCAACCATCTTCATTCGGCCTCTTCTGCTATGAACTACAATCCTACTTGACCACTATCGATCTCTCTCTTCCCAGGTCACCAGAACAACCACGTTCTTGACCACCGATCAAAGAAAAAAACAAGCCCGCTACCCTGCTGCTTCTGCCGTTTTTCTTCTTTACCCGCTAAGCAAGACTAAATTCAGTGTCTCATGCTTTGACGAATCTTTCCCCGTCCGCCAATGAAAGGGGTTGGATAAGGATGCTTTAAGATAAAGATTAATTATGGTTTATTGAGTCATGTTTATCGGTTTTATTAGACATGATTATCTAGTTGATTTTAAATATTTATCTAATTAGTTCGAGTTGGATTAGAATTGGAAGTTGTAGTCTAGTATGATTAGAATTGTTTAGTTGTAAATAGGGTTATACTGTATTGATTTTATTGTGTCAAGAATTATAATAATCAGAAAGAGTCGATCTTTTGTTGAGATAAAATTATGTATTCATGTTCTTAGGCCAGATTTCCAACAATTGGTATCAGAGCTTGATGAAAGAGAAGGCCGTTTTAAGAGTCATTTTTTAGGAAGGGAACGGGGAGCAGCCCCCCTGGCTGCAGGGCTGAAAATGAGAAGGAAAGGGAAGTCAACAACAACATATTTTGAGGAGTCTTTCACCAGAGTGAAGCAGGTGATCTGATCTAGTTGTGATAAAACAACTTCAATACTTGATCAATCGACCCCGTCCTTCCCGCCAAGGATAAAAATGGAGTAACCGGGGTAGATTCTTTTTGACAGAAAATATCCGATCGGATTTGCGGGTAAATTAATAGATGTACAATGAATCCCTAGGTGACAAAAACGAGAAGACGAAAAAAAAACTTTAAACTGTAATCAAATATGTGTAAAATAACAGGGGGAGAAGTTCTACAACAAGCCTTTGTTCGGTGGCAGCTAAGGAGATGAGAGAAAAAATGAAAAAGTAAAACATCATAAATTTTTAATATCATATAGAATAACGAAAACTGTATGTATACATTTATGATATTTATAATAAAATATCATAAATATTTAGAAAAGCGAATGTTGTTTTGCCAAAAAAGCCGAGTCCAGCCCGCTAACATTGTTGTCGTTGTTTTAAAAATATATATATATATATATATATATATATAATAATCATAAAAAGCGAATGTGTCAAAAGTTCTAAGCGGTTTGAAAGTCACACTTTTTATTTTAGTGAACCCTTTTATATGAAAAATCACAATTACTGTTGTGCTAATATTGATTTTTTAATTTGGGAAATGGTAAGCATAAATATTAAATTATTAAGAATAATTAGTGTTTTGTATTAAACGATTACAAAATGTGCATTTTGCAACAAATAATACATACGTTGAAAAAGAAAACATGTCAGAACTTTGCCCCATTTCTAATCCATCCAAAACACAATACAAAATAATTAGGTTACGTGACTCGCAGTGGACGCAGAAAATGTTTTCATGCGTATCAGAAATTTTTACTATTCGGATGTATACTAAAAGGGATTTTTTGTCTTGTCGGGTCAGGTCATTCAAATATTTTTTTCAGGTTGAATCGGGTCAATGAAACTTTTTTACCCTGATTGATTCTGGTCATCGAACTTATTTTTTACCGGATTGAGTTCACCAAAATAGACTAAATTGAGTTGTTAGGTCTTTTGGCACCGGATTTGGGAGAGTGGAGGGGCAGCACTTCGACATGCGACGTGACTCTCGCGGGCTGCAGTGACAAGTGATTGTTTTTGTTTCACTGAATCACGTTCGATGGGGAGGGGGAGGGTTTGACAAGACTAGTTAATTTTTTAGAAGGGAATAGATGAGCTTAAGGTAAAATATTATTTGATTAAATTGTTAGTGGCCTATTTAAGGATTGATGGGTAGGTCAATTTAAATAATTATAATAGATTTATATTTGTTAATTAGTTTGTAACAATTAATAAGTTTATACTTATAAAAATGTTAAGTTTTAAATTAATTTTTTTAGTGTCGTTTTGGTAAAAAAAATTCATGGGGGTCGGCGTAAAAATTTCTTGGGGGTCGGTCAGGATTAGATAGTATATGTAACAAACAAATTTTTTTTCATGAGTGTCAGGCGACTCACTCTTCAAAGAATGGGTACGGCATTGGTGACTCGTTTCATTAAACATATCAACATGAATACTAACCGTTTAATAAATAGGTCAACCGAAACATTACCCGTTTAATAAATAACCTGATTAATGAATCACATGTTAATCTGTTTAAGTGATTTTTAAAACATTCCTATTAATATTTTTAGACGGAGTTATTTAAAAAATGTTAAAAACTACAGTTTAATGTTTATTTTTTATTTATTTTCCCGCTAACTATTAATTTTCAAAAGTGAATTTAATTTTTTGTTTTGAAATCTTTATCATCTCTTAATTTTCAATAACTTTATTCATTAGTTCTTAGTACCCATTCTCCAATCTTTCTCTTCGCTTCCTCTTATCTCGAGCTAATTCTTAATTGAGAATGAGAGATAAGGAAACAAAAACTATTAAAAGGACAACGGTTACAAAAAAAAGTTCATTTGATCCAGAGCAATTGGTTGTTTAAATTATTATCAAGACACTAAGTATTACTCATATTCGTAAATGAATATTAAACGGGCCTACCCGAAACAGAATCTGAAAACGGCACGATTTTAAATGTATCCAACACGACAAAATAAATTCATGGGTTGTGTTCGGGTTGAACCAATGAACCCGCTAACCTGATACCCACCAACACTACATGAATACATGATTGACAGTTTTGACACCCCTTTATATGAATGGTATACACATTTTCTTTCAATTTTTATATTTATTCTAAAATTCGGATCACGAGTCTTCTTGTTGTTTTGCTATAGCAGCCTTGAGTAACTAATTAGCACGTGCGGATTATCAACTAAAGTACCCAGTCAACGTTTTTAAAGTTAAGAAGATTATGTATCGTTCCTATATTCATTGGGTTGCAAGTCTATATTGGTAGGCTTACAGTGGACAAAGGGCCAAAAACGTTTCGTCAAGAAATAAATATCGAGTTCTATAAAAAACAAGATATTGAAGTGTACAAATTGGATGTTATGCGTTGCGATAGGTTTAAAAAGAAGTAAACTGAAATTCTCATTTAGATCGGTTTTGATTTGTTTAAATTTACCTTTTTAGTGACTTGCATGTTTAGAGCACCCGTAATGCAAGGTTATAGATAGCCACGAACGCCACCGTGGCGGCGAAGGACGAGCGAACCAATGGGCCAGTAGCGGACTTAAGTAATTTTTTCATGGGATCGAAAAATTTTAGGACCGGTAGTGGACTTGAGAAAGCCCTTTTGTTTGTCCATGGAGGCCGAAATTGAATCCATATCCTTGAGTCCTGCAACGCTTTCAAGCCATCATCCAATCCTTGGAATCCTGTACCATCAGCCATCGTCGCCAATAGTTTAATAAAAGCAACAATGTAATGGCTTGCATTTAACATAAATTAAAAACAAAATTGGGCAACAAGTAAGTTGGATTTTGATTGAATAACAGAGAATGTTTAAGATGGGAGATAGAAGGAAAACAACAATAGTTAGTAACTTAGTTATAGAATTGATGAGGCACAACAAACCCTTGTCTCTTGAATTGGGCCTTCCTCATTTCGTATGGGCTGCTCAATCATAACATATTCAAACCCAATGGCCAATAACCAAGCTTATTTTTGGTTCTTCACAATTAACTAAACAAAACAAAACCAAACAGTTTAGTAAAGAACTATTATTGGTTCTAGTCTCACTTCAGATATGGAGTGGAAGTGACGTGTCAATGAGAGACCAAGATTTTATAATTCATTGTTGGCGTAGATACTATATACTATACTAAAATTTACCATTATAGCCTTTGACCACCCTCATAAATCGTCGACACGACAATAGAACGTGGCATACCCTTTTGTCCTGATATGAAATCAGAAATTTTACCAGCGTAGTGCTAAATAAAAGAGAAGTATCACCGACGTGACGATAGATGTAGAAAGAATATCGCCTATGTAATGATAGATGTAGACACAATATCGCCTGTGACGATAGATTAATCTTTTTTAATTTTTAAATATTTTTAACAATATAATTTTGTTTGATGTTTTTGATAAAAAAAATTTTAATATTGCGTGCGCGACGATGGATTAAACTTTACTTAAATTTAATGAGTGAGTTTAATCCATCGCGCGACGATGGAGAAAGAGGAGAGAGAGAGAGGGGAGAGAGATTGAATGAGTGGGTTTATAAATATTTTAATTAACATATTTTTTAATTAAATGGGTAAAATTACAAAAGTACCTCATTTGCCTTGCACATGACTATACTTAACTGAGAAATTTAACTGGGTTAGGACCAAAGGACGTAACGTGCAAGATTTGTAAACATAAAGGACGATCTCTGACAATTTTTAAACTAAAGGACAATATCTAAAAAGGCTATAAACATAAAGGACGATTTCTGTAATTTACTCTAAATTTTAAATGCTTTTCATAATCAATTTATTAACAGTGTATTTAGTAATTTAATTTTTGTTTGTTGCAAGGAACTCTTCAAAAATTTTAAAAAGTTTATAAACTTTTTTAAAATTTTTGTCGTAAAAGAATTGTTGGTATAAATAGTATTTACGTTACAAATAAAGTTCATAAATCAATTTTGATTTTTGTTTTATAGTTTAAAATAAAAATTAAATTATAGTTTTAAATTTGCTTTAAATTTAATTTTAATTATTTTAAATTTTTTGTCAATTTTTTAAAAAATTGATAGTATTTTTAGTTTTCTTTAAATTAATTTTAGCTAATTTTTTGGCGATATTGTATGGATTTGTAATTTTGTATCACCAACGTGACGCTAGCTTCTTTAGTTTTTTGATTTTTAAGAGATTTGTTGGTACAAATAATATTTATGTTAAAAAATACATATTTTAAAATAATTTTGATTTTGTTTTTTATTTAAAAAAAATAAAAAATACTAGTTTTAAAATACTTTATTGTTTTAAGTTTTTTTTTTATTTCAAAAAAATTTTGGTAATATTTTTACCTTTTTTTTAATATTTTTTATTGCTTTTTATTTAACTTTTGATTAAATTGTGACGATATAGTTTTTAATTTTAAAAGTACAGTTTTTAAAATAAAGTTTTAAAATTAATTTTGATTTTGTTTTTTATTTTAAATTATAAAAAATATTAGTTTTAATAATTTATTATTTTAATTTTTTTTCAATTCCACAAAGTTTGGAAAATACTTTTACTTTTTTTTAAGAGTAAATTACCGTTTGTGTCCCTGTGGTTTACACGATTTAACACAATGCGTCACTAATATGAATTTTTAATGCTTTGAGTACCTGTGGTATACAGTTTGTAACACTCTGAGTCCCTTGACCTAACTTCATTAAAAAGTTCCGTTTAAATTTAGGTGAACTGTCCGTTGTACCCTTTTAGTGTATAACAGTCTGCGTCCCTGGAAACATGTAATATCCGTTTGTGTCTCTGTCTGATATTCACCCGAAACTTCTAAGTTCAACTGAAACTTGCCGAAACTTCTAAGTTCAACCGAAACTAATAAGTTCACGCAAAAACAACTAAAAATACATACAGGAATAAGTCATATCACACGAAACTATTAATTTCACTATCACAAAAAATAACCCAAAATACATTCGCAAAAGCACAAAAAAATCCAATCATAAACTACTAATTTGAAGTCCCCGAAACTACCTGTCCCCGTCATATTTCACTAGAAAGTTGAAGTCCTAGTTGAAAAGGAACTTCAACACGACCCTTACCCGCACCCGAAGGTTGCACCCTCATTTCGGCTTCAAACACAAAAAAATGACGATTATTAGGTCAAAAATTGTACAATTAGAGAATGTTCGGAGAATGTACTTATAACACATACCACAAAAATGTTCAAGATTTAGTCAAGGTACAAACCCTGAGGACTATAAATATATGAATATCAGAAGTCTAGGGTCAAATTTGAAAAATAAGAAAATTGGGTAGATAGCGGACCGCTATCAAATCCCATAACGGTCCACTATGCGTTAGGGTTGGGTGACGCACCGCCATGACCCTCATAACGGTCTGCTAGCCGTAAAACGAGGTGCGGTCCAATCAGAATGGGACATATAGGGCTAATGTCATGTGTGGGCGGTAGCGGACCGCTACGCCCATACATAACGGTCCGCTATGGACCCAAATTCACCCCTATAAATAGCCCATCGATCTTAGTCAGTTTCTCATCCCAAAACACGAATCTAATTTCCAAATCTTGTTCCAGGAGCTACCTAGACCACTCCCGATGATCCCGGTCTCTAGTTCCCGGATTAAGAAGAAACGCTTGTAGAAGTGCTGGTACGCTAGAGAAATCAAGCTTAGAAGCTAGACTATAAACTTTCGACTCTAGAGGCTCATTCCTATAAACAATGTGAATACTTTATCTCTCTGAAAACTTGTGTTAAACATTTTGTTTACGAAAATGGCCAAATAAAGGTTAAGGGAATAATGCTCAACGTTCACCTACGTGTAAGCATTCGGGCCATAGATATACGTAAAACTTGCAAGGGATACACGGGTCACAGGTGAAAGTCTCCGATCACGGTTGGTACTTCCCTTTTTAACAAATGAGGAGACATGAGTCCCCGTTGTTATAAAGACATACTACCAGTGTATACAGTGGTGCAATAGTCAGGACATGAGGGCCTACTGAATGTGTAGATTGAACAATGAAATTGTGATTATCAAATTAATACTTGTTTGTGTCAAATGCTTTTTAGTGTCAAGATAATTGTATTCACCGGTGTTCGCGCTAACGTTTTATTTTCAAAATGTTTTCAGGAAATCAATAAAATATGATGGAAAAATGAATAAGGGCGGGCACATATGAAATCTGACCCATGAAAAGAAAAGGATGGAATACACGTAGGATTCTCAGGCCTCGTGTAAAGGGAAATCCTAAAAAGATGAAAAGGAGATAGGACCAGGGAATTGATCAACCCTAGGTTGTACTATTTCTAGTGGCTTATATGTATTTGATTTCAAACCATGTTTTGTAATCAAATCAAGGAGGGTATTTAAGACCCTATGTTTATAAAAGTAAATACAAAACTTTTTCTTTCAACTGAGTTTTGATATTTACCAATACAACCCTTGAGGTTGAAAGAATGTTGAAACGATTCCTTTTGAGAAAGACTTCCGCTGTATTTACAAAGACTCTGAAATCAAAGCAGGTGATACCAATCGAGATCGCACACGCCTAGGGGGTGCCTGAGGCGGGGTGTGACAGTACCTGTGACAGCCTGGTTGTCTGATGACATGCACTCGAAGAGGCATTGTCTAGGAAGAGGTCGGGGACGGCTTAGAAGAGGGAGGACGACGAGTTTCGAAGAGAGGACGACGAGTTTCGATAGGGAGGCGTGAGCTAAAATAGGGTTAGGGGTTCAATGTGAGAATTAGGGTTATAAAAAAAAGTAAATTACCATCTTACCCCTATCGAAACTAAACTTAACGGAATTTTTTAACGAAGTTAGGCCCATGGGGCTCAGAGTGTAACAGACTATATACCATAGGTACTCAAAGCGTTAAAAATTCGCGTTAGGGACGCATTGTGTTAAATCTTGTAAACCACAGGGACGCAAATGGTAATTTACTCTATTTTAAATTTAATTTCTTTAACTTATAGTTTAAATTATGGCGACAAAGTGTGGAGTTCTATTGCCGACATGGCGGTACAGTTTAATTTTGTTTAGAGTATATTATAAGTTATGTGCTTTAACTTTATAGAAAATTGTAGGTTATTTCTTTTGACTTTAAAAACTACACTGGATGTCCTTTTTTTTAAACCTTTGCACACGTTGAGTCCTTTCCACTAACCGGTGTTGGATTTTTCTATTAAATTTTTTTAATTTTCTGTTTATTTGTATATCCCCGATATACTATAGAGTTATATAGCCAACATGGTGATACGATGATATAGCATTGGTTTGTATTGCTGAGGTGACAATATTTTTTACATGTGTCCACTGCTAAAGTGGCCGGTTCCTCACAAACGGAATAGCTTTCTCGAGTTGCTGTTGCCGAAGCTGAGCTTGAAGAGCGGAGTTCGGCGAGAATACTCTAAACAAAGGAGTATCACTGATGGAGATTCTGTCGGTAAAGAGGGGTTACCGGCGAAATTCCGACGATAAGCCCTCGTCAGAATAATGGACGTGGGTAATTTAATTTACATCTGATTACCGACGACTTTAAGCTAGAGATTACCGACGAACATTTTAACCGACAATTTATGTTAGGTCTTCAAATGTTAGTGTTACCGATGGATTACTGTCGGAGTAATTACCAAAAGATCAACGAGGAACGTCTATACTGAAAGATTGACGACAATTATGTTATATATTTACCGAAGGTTGTCCGTTGATAACTATCGGTACTTTTAATTAATTTAAAAAATAATTTAAAGTTTTATAAAATTTCCTTATAATTTATAAATTTTGAAAATTAAAATCGACAAGTATATAAATATTTAAAATCTACCCTTAATCAAATAGAATTTTAATTGAAATAAATTTTAATACAATCCTTTGTTTAATAAACGAATAAATTTTAGGACACGTGTCGCTTTGTGGTTAAATATCACATTCATTTTCCCGTCTAAACCGGTACCCATCAAAACTACGTCGTTTTGATTAAATCTCATTAAAATTAATTATCTCTTTCCTTATTCAACTAGCTCCATCATTTTCGAATAATTATTCTTCTACACCATATCCATACCCAATTTAGTTAAAAGGTGACATACATTACGAGAGAAATCAATTTATGAAAATGTAACATTTTTAATTTATTATATGGTGTCTCAAATTTGAGGTGGTTTTTTTTAGATAAATTGTTACTTTCATATACATTTTATTGTTTAAAGTTACTAACTTTATGGTTTATCCAAAATTTCAATACTCTTAATAAAAATACATTTAACTTATAATTAAATATTTATACTAATGAATTTACATAACCAAGTAATTATTGTAGTATTTTCTCATATAAAAACTCATAAAACAAAAAAATAAATTCCGTCACTTTTTTATATATCAAACTATAAAAAAATGTATTCTAAAGAAAAAAGAATGTAAGAGATTTTGGATCGAAAACTATTTCCACAATAAAATCTAGTTCAAATTTTTATATTGCAAATTGTTTTGAACACCAAAAGATTCATTTAGATGGAATTGATGTAGGTAGCAGTAATAAATGAATAAAGATTCCAAAATGACGGAGGTAGATTTAAGTAGGACAAGAAGAGATTTGATCAATTTTAATTAGATTGAATCAAAACGAGTAAACGACGTGTGCCATTATCATTGAATCAAAACGAGTAAACGACGTGTGCCATTATCTAAAGTTAAAAGTAGAGATATACTGAAATTATTAATTTTAAATAAAGATAGTAAAGTTACCAATAGAACATCAAATGTTTTATAAAATAAGTATTTGAAGATTTGTGAATTATAATTGTAACTTTTAATTCTTTATTATTATATTTAATACGTAATTTCAGTCGTAAGAAATATTTTAAGATTTATGAATCATATCGTTTTCATTATTCAAACCCGTGTGTAATACACGAGTTTTTTTTAGTATATTTATATATAACTACTCTATCAAGACTAAGTAACTAATAGACTAAGTAGCCATTTGGATTATCACCATTTGGTGATTTTTCCATGATTAAATCACCATTTGGATTATCAAAGCAACAACACATGAATCTTCTGTCCATGATTGTTGACAACCATTTAATTATCATCCATTTAGATATGGTGGGGTATTCAAATATGTCTAGCAAAATATCACAAACAATATGAATATACACCATACAAGCCTGATTAGATCTCTAACTGTAATTCAATCAAAACCAAACAAAGATAATATATAATTTGAAAACAAAATACAAGAAATGAAGACAAGCACACATTGGTGTTAAAGTTTAACATAGCAGCAGGAGCAATGGTTAAGTAGGCTTGATATTTTGAAACATTAAAGACCAAAGTGAAGACACCGCATCACCTTCACCACCCGTCTGCACCATGCAGTACGGAATCCCAATCCGTGGACTATAGTCCACAACGTCGAGCGGCCCTGAACCACCCGGTCCAAGTCTACTCTCCATCGGGCTACTATACCTAGCCATCAGGTTCTCTTGCACCTTCCTATCCAAAGGCCCGGAAACACTAGAAACCTTTTTCGGGCTCATATAACTCTCGTGCACTCTTCTATCCAACGGTCCGGATTTCATCTTTTTCTTCACCTTTTCTTCGATATTCTCGTCAAACCCCATGTTCTTCCTTAGGTTAATACTAGGCCATTGTGGTCGAAACGGGTTAGGGTCGGGCGTAGGTGTGTGGACCGCGTGTTTGAAAGAAACACATCTTCCAAGTTTCTTGGAAAGTAGGATTCTAGTGTTGGTGATAACTGACATGAGCTTTGAGAAGGGACATGTTCCTATGTTCTTTCTTGCAAGCTTTAGTATCTCTAGCCTGTGTTTCGCAACCGAGACTCCCATGCTTTGAAGAAACTCATGGGTGAAGTAGATTGTGTCACCCCTTTGAAGATCGTTGAGAGTGAATGCTCGTCCATATTCATAAACTAAATAAGGGTCTAGATTGGTTTGGGATAACCAAGAATACCAGTCCATGGCTAACGTATGTGAACTTGATGGCCAAAGAGTGTTACCTATATATATAAAAAATAAAATAATAATAATAAATTTACTTTTTTTAAAGTAACATATGACTAAGTTGAGGAGTCTCTCTATTCATAATTTATTATAACCACTCGTCTTAATATCTCAACCCGGACACTCTAAACAAGTTTTGAATGCTGTCTTAATTGGGTTTTAAGTGGTAGTTGAGGAGAGCACAAAAAGTAAGGGATATCACATTTTCATGTAAAAAGTGTATAGTATGATAGTGAGGGTTTTAGATGCACAAACCCAAAAGTTAGTTATAATTTGATATTTGAGATATATTGTAGTACTTCAGTTTTTTTTAAATACCTCAGTTTGGCCGGAGCCCTAAACTACTTCTAATAATTTACACTAACCCATCATAAATGGGACTCGAACACTTGATCTCAAGGAGAGCTTCACCACTCTAACTACAAATGACTTTGTCACTAAACCCAATCCCCCACCATGTACGACTTTAGTTTGTAGTGATATAATACTACACATAAATTTTCGGATAGTGGATTTCACTATCCGAATCCGAATCCGAATCCGAAAATTCGGATACGGATTCGGATAGTGAAACGGATACCCGAAAATATAAAAAAAATAAAAAATATATAAAAATAATATTTTTAAATTACAAAAACAATTAAAAACCATAAAAAACATTAGAAAATATACATATAAAAATATATAAATATAATATATCGGGTTTTGATTCAAATTTTCTTATTTTTAAACAATAAAAACAATTAAAAAATATATAAATATAATATTTCGGATATTCGGATATCCGAAATATCCGAAAATCACTATCCGAGTCCGAAATTTTGGATACCCGAATTTCGGATATCCGAAATTTCGGATATCCGAAATTTCGGATATCCGAATTTTCGGATAATTCAGGTTCGGTTTTGGATTCGGATGACGTAGAAAGTGTGAGAGATGATCCAAGCTATTCACATATACTTCTAAGATTATAACTTTGTTTTTTTATAACTGGGGGAACTCGCTTACGCGGTAAACCCCTGGGCTCTGATCAATACATTACTAACCAGTAAGAACATGTAAAGCGCGCCCTAAGCCGGGTAGGTGACTTTGTGAAAAGACTAGAAGCCAAGATCTCATGCATGTGGGGGTGGGTGAGGCTTACCACTTGCACCACTCCACATGGTTATAACTATGTGGTAGTGTATAAAAGAGAAGTGGTCTTTAGCTTTGTAGATTTAGGCTTTTGACAATCTTAGATCTTACTCCTCTTATATTTTAGTATAAATAGCAAATTTGTGGGATTCTGACCATTGTAATATAACTAGAAATGTTAACCCGCGCTCTGCAGCGGGAGATGGATCTTACGGTTGAGGCGATAACATTAACGTGGCTAAGTACAAAGAGAAACGTGGCTAAATAAATTTTGCCACTCACTCCGTGACGGGAGACGGATCTTAAACGGTTGAGGCGATGACATTAACGTGGCTAAGCACAAAAAGAAACATGGTTAAATACATAAAAGAAACGTATGAAGTTACTGCGACTCGGTTGTGGATATCGAAACATAGATAAAATACAGTTATATAATGGTACCGATATTTTTCAGTCAGTGTCGGTCTCATCTTCACAGTACCAACACGTTACCGTCGGTCGATATAACCTAAGATGCATAAAAAATATTTTATTTTGTATACAACGTTTTTAATAAAATTTATACCACGACATCAAGAAAAAAATATCAAACTAACTAAAATTATTAAGGAAAAATCAAACTATATGTACTATAAGGAGGTAAACTTAAAACTTTAAAAAACATAGGAGTTGTTAAAGTGACATTTTACAAAATTGAGTGATCATTTTTCTTATTTAATAAAGTTGAGGGGTTAAAGTTACTTTTAGTAAACTATACCGACACTTAGGTTTAAGTTTAATGATAATTGCAATAGTATTTCCTAAATTTTTTTATATATAATCTAACACTTTCTAGCTAATGTATATTTAAAAAGTAATAAAACTGATTTAAGGGTTTAAAAATTATGATGACTTAATGCATGAAAATTAATCTGAATATCTGATTTCTATACCAAATTAAATGTTGTTTTAGAAGAAGAAACGAATAATTTGATGATAGAAGTCAAAAAGCCCTACCATAAATTTTAAATTTAAGAATCCAGAATAGACCAGTTTCAACACGTGTACTCACATTCAAGCAAGAAAAGATAAGGTAGATTGCTAAATTGCTAACGTAATCGATGCATTGATGAGTAGTACGGTAAGCATAAGAGGTTTTGAGTTTGGGAAAAGTAAATGTATAGAAGGCAAGCCACGTGGTCAAAAGTGAATGGTCCACCGAACATGCAATGAAATGTTGTACCTTATGCAATACCTGTGTGCTGTTTGGTAATTGTAAGTAATCAAATGAAGGATAATCAACATAATTAACGGATTCATACACAGGTCGATAGGAATGTGGAAGACGCGTGAAAACATAGAAATAAATTTCAACTTGAGTTTGAAGATGTTTCTTAATTTTCTTTTAACAAACAAATAGCGAGTTGTCAAAAAATTATGTGATGCTAATTAGTTGCCGTATTTAAGCTTTTTTTTTTTGAAAGGAGAACTTCATAAACACAAACTCGAGAGTCCTCAAAGTAAGGACAAAACGAGCAAAAACACCAACATTACATCAATCCAAAGGAAAATTACACCAAGTTTTTCAATCAATAGATTTCCATCTAGACCTATTACGAATCCAAAAGTAGGCCGTAGCTTTGATGTTCTCCACGATTTGAATAGGCTTCCGCTTCTTGTCGTTGAAAACACGTTCATTTCTTTCATTCCAAAGCATCCAAATGGTAGTATAAACAATGCCTCTTAAGATGTACTTCGACTCCTTAGAAAACGATTGAGACTCCGACATTTGAAATGGTTAGAATCTCTTATAAATTAAAAGAAACTTATTCTAACCTAGAAAATTGATTTAATAATATCATATTCTCTATCAAAATATATGTTTACAATTTTCTAAATGTTTTATCCCAAAACTAGTGTTTATTAATCGTTTGCTAAAACGTATCTAGTTTGATGCTTCTGTCTTGCATGATACAAGGCCGTGAAAGGGCGTGGAACACCGCCCCCTAGGCCTTTTTGGGGGGCGTGAATGGGATGGGGGATTCAAGTCACGGGCGTTGAGGGGTGTGATGTGTGTGTTTGTATATTTATATGTGTATAGTGAAACCATTACACAGTTTAATTAGTGATATGGGCATGATTGCCCTTTTACTGACGTGGCGGTGCGTTTTTTCACTTTTTAGTAAAACCATTACACATAGCCTTATAAAGAAGTTATTATGTTCACATAGGATAATCAACATATATGTTTTCGGTCTACTCCTCCCTACACATCTCAGGTTTATCGTTCGGTTTTTTAACTATTTTTTGCGATATCGGTCTTATACATCTGATGAGGTTATTTAAGGTACTTAACAATACTTACAGTACATCAACATTGGCTAACGCGGTTTCTTTACCATGAAATGTAGGGGTCACATAACTTTTGCAAATTGGAGGAGTTGGTTGGACAATCAATATATGAGTTAATTTGATTTTAAAGACTGCATTTCCATTGAAGTAGTGACAACTAGGTTCATAGATGATCACATGTCACTTGAAGTTAAGAACATGGGCGTCTACTTCTAGGATATTAAAGTCACTAGTTAAACATGTATAAGTTAAACATGTATAAGTTAAACATGTCAGATTTGATTCTTTTATACATTTTAAGTTAAAAATGTATAAGTTAAGGGTACTAGGGGCATCATGCGGTTATGGATCGAGTAGTGCGGGTACAACGTTGTATGGCATTCGAGCACCCTTTACGGGCAGTGGATTCATTACGGGTAATGGATTCTGGTATAAGTACCCGTGAGTGTTGCTGATATCCACAACCAACTGAATATAGTTTTGGAATTGAAATTATAAATAAAGTATAACTTTAATATTAATAAATAATTACTACAATAAATAATAACAATACAATAATAAAGGCTATCAAGGATTTATTTTGCTCAAATTTAAAATGTTTTTACTTCTGATTACAAATTCTGGTTTATAAATTCTGTTAAGTTGTGTTTTATTTTCATGTATTTTTTTATTTGTTTTTATGTACTTTTTTTTTTTAATTTTTATTTATTGTTATATATGTAATTATTTTTTGAATTAATGAAATTAGTTTTAAATATATAATTAGTTTTAATTTAACAAATAAAAAAAAAAATTAGGGTACTTTGGGTTGTAACCTATCAATTTGAGTAAAAATAAGGTGTCATTCCCTTATTGGTGGAAACGCATTGGGTGTTTGTCTGGTAGGAGGTAATATAATGAACGAGGAAATGGAATGGACGGATGAATGAAATGGACAATGAAAAGAAATGGATCATTAGTATTACCATTCTATTATCCTGTTTGGTTACCCTATGAGAATGAAATGAATAATTATTTCATGATGTTTGGTAGACAGGAAAATATTTTAGGATAAATAAAATATTTTTAACTAATTACATTATAATATGGGTCGGGTCATGGGATGGGCCATGGGTCAGACCATGGGTCAGACCATGGTACGAGCCATGGTTCGGGTCATGAGACGGGTCATGGTTCGGGTCATGGTTCGAGTCATGGGTCGGGTCACAATTTGGGTTATGGAACGGGTCATGGATCTGGGCATGGGTCGAGGCATCGGTCATCATTCGGGTCATGAGTCGGGGCATGGGTCGGGTCATGGTTCGGGTCATTAATCAAACAAAATCATTCCCTTTCTTGAAGGAATGAAAAGAAAACACCCATCCCCTAAGGAATGAAAATCATTAAAAAAGAAAGAATCAGATTCCTTATATAATGGTCAATTCCATTCTTATGTGATTACCAAACATGTTTTTTTTCATTCCAGCGCAATAAATCATTCCATTCCACCATACATTTATACATACCAAACACTACCTTAGGGTTACGCCCCTTGTACCCTAATAATAATAATAATAATAATAAGAGTAAATTAAAGAAATCGTCCTTTATGTTTATACTATATTTCACTGTATGTCCTTTAGCCCAAAAAATGTCAGAGATCATCTTTTACATTTAAATATGTTGCAGTTAACGTCCTTTAGCCTAACAAAGGTTAACTTTTTCAGTTAACTCCAGTTATGTGCAAAGCACATGAGGGTGTTTTGGTCTTTTTGCCCACAAAAAGATTTTACTAAAATTAAAAAATATATATAAAGTAAACCCTCTCTCCACCAGCCACCACCACCACCGGCCACCAACCACCACCACCACCACCATCCGACCACCACCGTTACCGCCGCCACTAAAGTTTGTTCCGATTCTCGTTCCTCCCCACCATTCCAGACCACCACTGTCGCTATCCCGGTAGCCAGACCACCACCAACGAATCAAACCCTATAATCAAACCATTTTTGTGAAGCTTGTTTATGCAACCCCAAATCAAACCCTAATCTCCCGCAACTGAAAAACGAGTCTGATTTAGGTGGGTTTGTGGTTAACAGTGTGACCAGACAAACACAATCACACCCCCAATCGAACCCTAATCACCCTCAACTGAAGAACGGGTCTTCTAGGTAGTAGCTGAAGAACAAACCAAACCAAAACTCCTTGCATCTTTCCATCAGCTGCACCGGATCTCTGAATCCTTCAATTTCTGATTCCCGTCAACTTCTCCGGCCGCCGGATTCTGATTTCCTCTCCACCGATTTGAAAATTGATTCAAACCTCAAACAGTAACACCGATCAGCGGAGGAGGCCTTTCTTACCTTTTTCCAGATCTGGTCACCAATTTCCCTAAAATTCTGAAATTAGGGTTTCAGTTTCAAGTACTCTATGAGATGCAAGGCGGTTTCCGATTTTCACTATCGAGTACTCTCTGAGTAGGGGGTGGTGCGGTGGTCGACCGGTGGTAGTGCTCAGATCTCATTAAGGACTTTTCCGGCGGTGCCAAACGCATAATCGAAGCACACCTAGCTCGATGGGTGCTATAGCGGCGGTGGCGGTCGGTGGTGGTCATCAGATCAGAGGAGGGGAGTGGTGCGGTGGTCGGCTGGTGGTTGGCGAGGCGATGGTGGTGGTGGTTGACCGGTGCTATGGTGTTAGTGGGTAGAGAGAGAAAGAGTTAGAATGTAATTTACTCTTTTTCTTTATATATATTTGTGAGTAAAAAGACCAAAAGACACTCATGTGCAAAGCACATGAGTGGAGTTAACTGAAAAACTTAAGGCTCGTTAGGCTAAAAGATATAAATCGAAACGAATGAAACGTAAAGGATGATATCTGACAATTTTTGGTCTAAAGGACATACAGTAAAAAATGATATAAACATAAAGGACAATTTATGTAATTTACTATTATAATAATAATAATAATAATAATAGTCGATTGTACACATTGGTTCAAGTCTTTTGAATTTACACTTTTAATTAATTCTAACTATTTACTCACTTATAAAACAATTGATTTTTGGTGTTGATGGACATCAAATTTTAGTAATTTTTTTATGAAAAAGAATATTATTCCTTAAAAAAAAACATAACCCCTTCTTCTCCCCGCACCTGTTTTCCCTAGTTCTATCCGTTGCCCATTAGGCTAAACTACCACCCAGTCACTTGCCCATGCCCCTCCCTCTCCTCGTCATCGTTCGTTCTCTCATCGTCCCTACAGTTGCGTGATGTATTGCTAAATATCTCGTGTATAAGAGTCTAATTAGTATAGTTTTAAGTGTTTAGCTTTGTATATCGAGTCTGTTTTATATGCATTTAGTTTTGTTGAGTCTTACAGGTTTAAGATGCTAATTGAGCGAGAAATACGAGCTTAAATCAAGAGGATAGTAGCATATACGGGCCCTAGAGAAGTCAAAAGAAAAAAAAGTCAAAGTTTCATGGAATGTAGGTTCTTCGCGGTACGCGGAAACCTGGTAGCAGAAGTTCATGGTACGCGAGAGGCTTAAAAGCCCACCCGACTATTTTGGCCTTCGCGCCACGCGAAGGATGGGTCGGTTTGCTTCGTGACACGCGAGGAATTCTAATTTCGGCAAAAATAACCTAAAATCAATTATAAGCCAATGGGGACTCTATTCTCGAATTAACTTGTATCAAGCCATTCAAGAGCTTCTCCTAGGTGATTTCCAGAGATAAAGTTTCAGTCTTTTCCAGTTTTTGATGCTAGATCGAGTTATGCAAATCATTGAAGAATCTACGATGATGTCGATGAGCGGCTAGTTCTTCCGTGGTTGTTTCCAGGTGTAGGATCTGCTTGTAAGTGATATATCTGGTTCATACTTGGTTTGTGTAGGATTCTTGTAATCTTTTGATTGTTTGTATGCTATAGTGTGTTTGGTTTGATTAAAACACTTTGATTTATTAAGTTAATACATGCATCCGTTTTTCGGTTTTAAATCGTGAACCATTGTTTGTCTATGATTGGTATGTTGAAGTGGTAGTTAACTAATGGGTAATTAATTTGAGTCAAGTATTCGGTTTCGCAATCGTTGCTCAGCACAGTCACTATCTTTGTTATCAATTATTTATCAAACTAAATAAACGAGTCATGTCTATGTGATTTCAAATTAGGACAAACCAGTAATCACCAAACTTGCAATCTGAACCCGGAAGCAATCCTTTTTCTCATTATTGTTTTCAAAGTTTTAAAGATCGTTGCTTTTTAATCTGAATTTAAATAGTTTTCGTAATTAAACACTTTCCACCAATTCCCCGTGGATACGACACCTAATTCACTATACTATAGTTTAAGGTAGCTAGGGATTAAGTTTAATATTGTTTTTGATTGACCTTGACATCGCGATCAAAATGGCGTCGTTACCAGGTAATACGTGCACTTAGTGTTTTTGTTTAATTTGTTTAGTTCAGTGCTACTAATCGTGTGTTTACTTGTTCAGTCCACAAGTTTATGCATACTCGAAACTCAGGAAGAAAGTCACCTCTTTTGTTCTATCCGGAAATAGAAAAGGCTGCTAGAGCCAATAGAAAGCTGCAAACTACAGTCCAATCAATCTTAGAAAAAACTTGATAGTCTAAGGATGTCACAAAATAAACCACCAATTCCAGATCCAAATCAAGGTGGAGGACCAATCCCACCTGTTCCACCACTTCTAGACCTCCTCTTCCCAAACCAACCACAAAACCAACATCCACAGCAACCACCAGCACAACATCCTCCTTAAAATCAACCACTTCCATAAAAGCGAGAATTGCCACTACGACCCTTTCAGGATCATCAATACTATCCCTATAACAGTTACCCGAGCTATTCAGATTATGGAGATGCTGAAATATTGTCACCGGGACGGAGTCACAGACCACAGCATGGTTCTTAACATGAGAGCTGGAATGAAGAAGACCCGTGGTATGACATGAATCACCAGGAGGCATTCCCTCCCAGGAATCAAAGAGTTAATGGAGTTAACGGTTGGGTACAACCACCACCAGGGGCAGATTTTGGGTATCAACCGAGAAATCCTGGCAACTTGGATAGAGAGATACAAGCAACCTCAAGGGAATCATTAGAACTACAGGGAGGAACAGCCTGGAAACAGAAACCTACCCAGACATGAACAAGGGGTGGATAGTCACTTCCGCCATACCTTAGCCCTAAATGCTTCTCCAGTGATACCACCAATCTGTCTAGGGAACGCGTTTGAGATCAGACCGGGATGCTTAGGGATCCTCCCACACTTATTTGGGAGAGCCACTAAGGAGCCCTACACACACTTATCAGAGTATGAGGCTACTTGTGGGACTATAGGTGGTCAGGGATTCACTACAGACGAGGTGAAACCGGTGCTCTTCCGATTTTCACTAAAGGACCGGTCAAAACAATTGTTCCTTTCTCTGTCGTCTGCTAGTATTGCCACCTGGGCAGAGTTACAGCAGCATTTCTTGGATGAATACTTCCCACCACATAAGACTAATGAGGCCAGAGCTGCAATCAGGGATTTTATACAACAGTCTGGAGAGCCTTTCTATGAGGCATTCAAGAGGTTCAAGGAGCTACTGAGAAATTGCCCACATCATGGTTTAGAAAAGTGGGAATTGATTCAGGCGTTCTATGATGGTCTGCTGCCTGAAGATGTGAGAGATGTGAACTCCACCAGTAACGGATCGTTCTTTTCGAACCATGTGGATGATGATTGGGATATCCTAGAGAGAATGGCAGTGACATCTAAGAGGCAAACCCATGTTAGTAGGAGGGCAAAGACAAGTGCATCTGCGAAGTCAGTGGACTACGAGACACAGAAGAGGTTGGATGCCATGGAGATCGAGATGGCATGTCTTGGGAGGCCAAGTGGTAAGGATGTGGCAAATATGTCACAAGCATATCCGGTATGTGACGGATGCGAAGAGTTGGGCCATGTGCTAGAAAACTGCCCAAGGGAGCAGGGGAAGGCCGAGGAAGTGAATCAGCTTGGAGGAGAGCGAAGGCAAGCAGATATGAATGCGTCCCACTACCATCCAGGACTCAGAAATCACCCGAACCTCAGGTATGGTAATGCTTCTAATAAATTGAATCCTAACTTTCAGGGTTCTAATGTGCAGGGTGGAGGTCAACCACAACAACAACAATATCAAAACCGCGAACATATAATCAAGGCGGATATCAAAGGAACCAAGGTAATCAGGGTTATCAACATGGGGGTCAGCAAGGATATCAAAGGGGCTATCAACAACATAATCCGTAGAGTGGAACTGCAGGAGGTGAGGAGCTGGGGGAAGGTCAATTTAATGCCTTCATGGATGCTATCAAGGAGCTGAAGAAGGACAATGGAGTCCGAGACAAAACGGTAAGTGCTCTAGCAAAGCAAGTGGGGCAATTGGCAGAAGAGATGTCAAGGCGTGACTTGGGCAAACTACCAAGTAACACTCAGACCAACCCACAACATCAGGGGTTAGGATCAAATAATGCTCACGTAAGCCAGGTAAGTATTTTAAGAAACGGTAATGCTTATGACAACAAGGTTGGTCCTCCACAACCGCTAGTTGAAGGGTTGGTGGAGGACATGGATGATGAGAGTGATGATGAGCCGGTAATTGTGGCATCTAAACCAAAGAAAATGGTCACTTTTGAAAAACCAACTATTGCTAAAGAATCCACTAAGGTTCAAGGGACGGGTGTGGGAAGTTTTTAGACAAGTGAAAATTAATCTCCCTTTAATAGATGCCATCAAACAAGTACCGGTTTATGACAAGTATTTGAAAGATCTGTGTACTCAAAAGAGGAATCATAAGATGCCCAAGAAGCTTGATCTAACTGATAATGTGAGGGCTTTTCTATATGATATTCTTCCACCTAAGCTCCAAGATCCAAGGGCGCCTTTAATCCAAATTCAAATTGGTGATTTCAAAATCGAGAAGGCACTTTTGGATTTGGGAGCTAGTGTCAGTATTTTTCCCGGAAGCTTGTATGACCAATACGATTTTCGTCCTCTACGGAAAGCTGATACCACCGTTTTGTTAGTAGATTTGACTTTTAAGCTTCCCCGCGGGATATTGACAGATGTGATAGTTAATGTGGAAGATTTCTATTACCCGATCGACTTTTTAGTGCTTGACTATGCAGCTCCTATTAAAGGGATCCAACCTAATGTTATCTTGGGAAGGCCATTTTTGAAAACTTCTCAATGTGTTATTAACTGCATGATAGGCACAGTCGACATGGATTTTGGCAATATAAAAATAAGGTTAAATGTTTTTTTCCCGTACATTTAATGCTCCGATCATTGACGAATGCTTTAGTGCAGACATCATTGATGGGTGTATTCTTCATGAAAATGAGGATGAGCCCTAGGAGCCATGTGCTTTGTGTAACAGGGAAGAAGCGAAGTGTGAATGTGAGATGAAAGCTGAAGAAGAACAATTGGAAGTGTGTGCCATCAAAAAAAGAAGACCTACATGGACACTTCAGGTAGAAAGTTTGCCAGACACAATTGACACCCACCTGAAACCGTCACTGGAATCACCGCCTCAGGTTGAATTGAAAGAGCTACCAGAGAATCTGAAGTATGCCTTTGTTGGAGAGAATGAAACTCTCCCGGTCATAATTGCAGCAAACTTGACCGAGGCACAAGAAAAGGCGTTGATGGAGGTTGTAGTTTCTCATAAAGCGGCCATTGGGTGGACAATAGCAGATCTGAAGGGGATTAGTCCTTCAATTGTGATGCATAAGATCATCACCGAACCGGATGCTAAACCGGCCCAAGATGCACAAAGAAGGCTAAACCCGAACATGAGAGAAGTTGTGAAGAAATAGGTCCTAAAATGGTTGGACACCGGGATCATCTATCCCATATATAACAACACTTGGGAGAGCCCAACGCAGACCGTATCAAAGAAAGCAGGCATCCAAATCATAAGGGATGAGCAGGGAGAGGGAGTAGCCACCCGACCCGTAACGGGGTAGAGGGTATGTATTGATTACAGGAAGTTGAACATAGCCAATTCCAAGGATCAATTTCGTTTACCTTTCATTGACCAAATCATAGAAAAGTTATCAGGTCAGAATTTTTATTGCTTTCTAGATGGTTACTCAGGTTACAATCAAATTGCTATTCATCCTGATGATCAACAGATGACTACTTTTACCTGCCCATATGGTACTTTTGCATTTCAGGCGAATGCCATTTGGGTTATGTAATGCCCCAGCCACCTTTCAAAGGTGCATAATGAGTATATTTTCAGATATGATTGGGGACTCACTCGAAATCTTCATGGATAACTTTTCAATCTTTGGCCAGTCATTTGAAACTTGTTTAGAGCAATTAACCAAAGTTTTGAAAAGATGTGTTGAAACAAACCTGGTTTTAAGTTGGGAAAAGAGTCATTTCATGGTACAGGAAGGGATTGTTTTGGGGCACATTGTGTCGAGTCGGGGGATGGAGGTAGATCGTGCAAAAATAAAAGTAATTTCAACGCTACCTCCCTCCACCAATGTCAAAGGGGTAAGATCATTCTTGGGGCATGCGGGATTTTACCGCCGGTTTATTAAAGGTTTTAGCACAATTACTAAACCACTGTGCAATTTACTCTTAAAAGATGTCCCATTTGTTTTTGATGAATAATGTTTAAATGCATTTAATATTTTAAAAGAGAAATTGGTAGACACCCCGATATTGCAAGCACCTAATTGGCCACTGCCGTTTGAAATCATGTGTGATGCAAGTGATTTTTCAATCGGGATAGTCTTGGGGCAAAGGGTAGATAAGAAACCAGTGGCAATTTACTATGCCAGCAAGACCCTGGATGGGGCACAATTGAACTATACTACCACTGAAAAAAAAGTTACTTGCTGTTGTTTATGCTCTTGATAAGTTCAGGTCCTACATCCGGGGAAGTAAAGTGATCGTGTACTCGGATTACAGCGCAATAAAGTACTTGATGGAGAAGAAGGATGCCAAGCCAAGGCTAATCAGATGGGTACTACTGGTGCAGGAATTCAACCTAGAAATCCGAAACAAGAAAGGCACCTAAAATGTGGTGGCAGATCATCTGTCAAGGGTGGTGAATGCTGAAAGTGATTCTACTGAAAGAATCGGGAAGACCTTCCCGGATGAACAGTTACTAAGTGTTTCCACTGACCCATGGTATGCGGACATTGTTAATTATTTGGCTGCAGGTAAAATTCCAGAACATTGGGCAAAGAAAAAGAGGCAACCCTTTATGTCTCAAGTGAAGCAGTATATCTGGGATGAACCAGATTTGTTCAAAGTTGGGGCAGATCAGATGATCCGACGTTGTGTGCCCGAGAGTGAGGTCCAGTACCTATTGGAACATGCCCATTCCTATGCATGTGGATGGTACTTTAGTGGACAGAAAATAGGACATAGGGTCTTGACTTGTTGGTTCTTTTGGCCCACGATCTTCAAAGATGCAGCAGAGTTTGTGAAGAACTGTGTCAGGTGTCAACAATTGGGAAGCATCACCAAGCGTGATGAGATGCCCATGCAACCAATCATGGTCGTCAACATATTTGATGTGTGGGGTATAGACTTCATGGGCCCCTTCCCTAACTCGTTGGGACACTTATACATCTTGGTGGCGGTCGACTATGTTTCCAAATGGGTGGAAGCAATCACCACCAAGACGAATGATCATACGGTGGTGTGTAAGTTTGTGCAGAACAACATCTTCTCTAGGTTTGGTGTCCCCCGTGTGATCATCAGTGATGAGGGTTCACATTTCAAAAACTTTCAATTCGGTAAACTGCTAAAATGGTATAGTGTGAACCATCAGATCGCCACTCCATATTACCCCCAAACAAGTGGGCAAGTGGAGGTGTCGAACAGAAAAATCAAGGAGATTTTACAAAAGATGGTAAGGCCCGATTGTAAGGATTGGTCTATGAAACTTAACGATGCTTTATGGGCCTACCAAACAGCTTACAAAACTTCGATTGGTACCACACCTTATCGGTTAGTCTATGGTAAGGGTTGTCATCTGCCGGTAGAGATAGCTCATCGTGCTTTATGGGCAGTAAAATTTGTTAATTTGGAGTATAATAGGTAAGGAGCGAAAGCTGCAATTGTGTGAATCGGAAGAGCTGAGGGATGAAGTATATGAATGTGCAACTACATACAAGGCCAAAATGAAAGCGGTGCATGATTCAAAGCTGAGAAAGAAGGTGTTTGAAGTAGGGCAGGAGGTGTGACTATACAACTCGAGACTAAAGCTACTCCCTGGAAAGCTGAAGAGTAAATGGATGGATCCATACTTGGTCATCCGAGTTAGACAGTTTGGTGAGGTCGAGATAGAGGATTTTGACGACCACCTCCGGCAGGTAGTGAACGAGCATAGACTGAAGCCCTGTTTAGAGGAAGATGAGATTAATGACACCGGGGAGGAATCTGTCAGTTTTGTGATGCATGAATTTGCATATGAATAACCAAAGTCAGGTACACCGCGTCTGGCTGAAGACGTTAAACTTAGCACTCTTAGGAGGCAACCTAAGGTTACTATTTTACTTTCATGTCTAGTTAAATAAACGTTGTGGGTGTATTCTCTAGAAACCCTCATGAGACAGAACTCGTTCACTCAGGCTACCGAGGGATTTAAAAGGCTTGTTGCATATGCTAAATGAAACCGTCATTTCTACGAAAGTGAGTTAGGTTTTTGTTTTGTTTTTGTGCTTTTATCTTGGAAGAGCCCAAGTGTGGGGACGTTTTGGGAATGCTAAGGCTTGTGCTAATGCAATGGGGACCATGCATCATTCTCTGGGGGTAGGATACCATGTCTAGAGTTTATAGAGTCGTGTGTCTTAGTTTTTAGTGTTTTCGATATGTCGCGTATTTTTAAGTTTTTTTTAGAGATTTGGAGCCATACGATCAAGAAAAATTGTCACAAATGACGTTCCAGGTGCATATGAACATGTCTTGAGTGTCAGAACAAAATTTTGAAAAAGTTGAAAAAATGGGTTTTTGGACCAAAAAATTTCTAATTACAAAATTTGTTTTAACTTTCTGTAAAGGATGGTCTCTCACGGTACGCGAAAACCTAAGGGGAACTCTTCACGACACGTGAAGAAGTTCCAATGAGGCAAATTTGCACTCATCGCGATACGTGAAGAGTGAAGCCTAGAGCTTCGCGACACGCGAGAGCCTGAGCTATTGGTCCTTTTTCCCAACTTTTTTTTATTCTTGATATTTTTGAGTCTAGTCGAGTCCGTAGGGTCTTTTCATTTTTATTTGGTCGTTATATTGAGTCGATATGATGCTTGTGGGTTTGTTTTGAGATTAATTTTGCAGGTTTGGATTAAATTACTCGTACTCAATCTCCATTCGGGTGACGATAGTCCGAGTTTGACGAATCTTGTACAATGCAGCCCACTAGCATATGTGGAACACGATCGCGAATGAAATGTTATACGATCGTCTGTCCAGCTAAGTTTTCTAATTTTTGTATTTTTCTTTTGTTTTAGTGTCGCTCTTCCTACATTGAGGGAAATGTCAAGTTCAAGTGTGGGGAGGGGAGACCTTAGTCCAGGTCTGTATTTGAGTTTATATGTTGATTCATAAAAATATGAAAATCCATAAAAATTTAAAAATTTTAAAAATGTCCCTGAATTAGAATTTGTGTAACTAAATGGAAAATGATAGTAGAATTGGAACTGCTTGTGAATTGAATTGAATATTAAAAATAACAAACGCGTCTAATTTGTAACGTTTTGGTAGGCCTAACCGATTTAAGAGCTTAAATATCTTGATAGTGTATCTAGGTTTAATTGAATAATTAATTCAAGATGTCTTGTGAGTTCTTATCTTAGGGGTGTCGGTAAGGTCGAAACTGTTAATATAAGGTGATAGGTACCACTATAAGCAAGAATTTATAAGTTTTTAAAATTTCTTTGGCACACTGGTTTCCTTTATAAGAATAAAGTCGAAAGTTGGTGGCGCCCGCATTCCATAATCCTCCTTTCAAGAGTTTAATTAATTAAATTGAGAGCTTAAGTTCTGCCTACGTGTTACCCTCTGGGTTACAAGCTTGGTTGAAACGCCCATGGGTAGACTTAAGTAATCAATATTCTGGATGACTAAGTTAGGTTTATGTGTTACCTTCTGGGATGGCAACCTAGTTGAAACACCACTAAACCGAATCTTATATACTTAATTGCCTAAAAAATGAAGCCTATGTGTTACCCTCCGGGATGGTGACTTAGTTGAAACACTATTGGTTAAAGTTGATTCATATATTATTAATAAAAGCTTAATCATTCATCCACCGATCCATCATCCATCTTAATTTTTATACATATAAGTTAGTGTTTATAGTGGTGGGAAAATCTATATGGTTTAACCTGGGCCTAAACATGACTTTGAGATGGGATTAGGTTGATTCGTAGCTTTCTAAGTATGAGACCCATAGATAGACTGACTGCTTGGTAAATATAGGATAGTAGATCACAGAATTGGGGGCTCGAGAGTCGGTGGTTGGGTTTAATCGGACCGAAATACCAATTGTTACAATTAACGTGTGAGTATGTTTAAAGTTGTGAACAAATGAAAGGGTGAAGCAAGTTTGCTGATTATGATTCCAATTCATAATTCTTTTTCGGGACGAAAAAGGTCAAGTGTGGGGATGTGATGTATTGCTAAATACCCCATGTATAAGAGTCTAATTCGTATAGTTTTAAGTGCTTAGCTTTGTATATCGAGTCTGTTTTATGTGCATTTGGTTTTTTTGAGTCTTACAGGTTTAAGATGCTAATTGAGCGGGAAATACGAGCTTAAATCAAGTGGATAGTAGCATATACGGGCCCTAGAGAAGTCAAAAGAACAAAAGTCAAAGTTTCATGGAATGTAGGTTCTTCGCGGTTCGCGAAGACATAGGAGCAGAAGTTCGCGGTACGCGAGAGGCTTAAAAGCCCACTCGACTATTTTGGTCTTCGCGCCACGCAAAGGATGGATTGGTTTGCTTCGCGACACGCGAGGAATTCTAATTTTGGCAAAAATAACCTAAAATCAATTATAAGCCAATGAGGAGTCTATTCTCGAATTAACTTGCATCCAACCGTTCTAGAGCTTTTCCTAGGTGATTTCCAGAGATAAAGTTTAGATCTTTTACAGTTTTTGATGCTAGATCGAGTTATGCAAATCATTGAAGAATCTACGATGATGTCGATGAGCGGCTAGTTCTTTCGTTGTTGTTTCCGGGTGTAGGATCTGCTTGTAAGTGATATATCTGGCTCATACTTGGTTTGGTGTAGAATTATTGTAATCTTTTGATTGTTTGAATGTTGTAGTGTGTTTGGTTTGATTAAAACACTTTGATTTATTAAGTTAATGCATGCATCAGTTTTTCGATTTTAAATCGTGAACCATTGTTTGTCTATGCTTGGTATGTTGAAGTGGTAATTGAGTAATGGGTAATTAATTTGTGTCAAGTATTCGGTTTCGCAATCGTTGCTCAGAACAGTCACTATCTTTGTTATCAATTTTTTATCAAACTAAATAAACGAGTAATGTCTGTGATTTCCAATTAGTACAAACCAGTAATCACCAAACTTGCAATCTGAACCCGGAAGCAATCCCTTTCCCATTATTGTTTTCAAAGTTTTAGAGATCGTTGCTTTTTAATCTGAATTTAAATAGTTTTCATAATTAAACACTTTCCACCAATTCCCTGTGGATACGACACCCTACTTCACTATACTATAGTTTAAGGTAGCTAGGGATTAAGTTTAATATTATTTTTGATTGACTTTGACATCGCGATCATTGCACCTGCCTTCCTGTGAACTCTGATGGAAATGACATGCTAATTCCCTAATCATTATTCATGAAGGAATCAATCACATGTCACACCCTAAAACCCAAGAGAAATGAAAGTAGAAGGACTAGAATGGTATATAGACCAAAATCATAGGGGCTAAATGTGAAAAATCAGTCAGTAGCGGAGCGCTACCAAGCGCGGTCCGCTACGTGATCTGGAAGGGAGGAACCGGAGGATGATGCGTGGCAAAGCTGACTCGCTGAAGCAGGGTCGGTAGCGGACCGCTGCCGACCAGCTTAGCGTTTGACGTGCGCCAAATTATACATGTTTTTCACAACAAATGTCATTCCTTTTATTTTGTTTTCTTAAGTTCTTGTGAATTAGTACCTTAATTGATTAATTTTGAGTTTTCAAGACCTAAAGATCGAGAATTGATCAAAGAAGTGAAAACAGTGCAAAAGTAGCAAGAAATAATCAAGTCTGGCACGAGCGGTGCCTCATCAGGCACGCCCCTGTGCCCAAGGTCAGGAGACAAGAAAACACATGGGACCCACGCCCCCGTGTCCAGGCCAACACGCCCCCATGCCAGAGGTCCAACACGCCCCGTGCGCACTACACTGTCTAAGGCTGTTTCGACCAAGTTAGTGGAGAAGCTCAAACACTCTACTTTTATTTCCTTAATTTTTTCAGAGTTTTGTGTGGAAATCGGTCCTAGTTTTCAAAAACCTTGTCACCATAGTGACAGAGGTATATTTTATTATAATAATATTGTTTTACAAACATGTGATACATAATACATGGTCTAGGGATTCTCCTTGCTACGACCGACCTTGTCCAGGAAGCTTCAAGCATTCTGAGTACCTTTCCATGCAGTGTTTGAAAACGTTTTTACGTTAGCTTACTCTAAGTAAGTACACTGCTTCGTTTACTTTCAAAATCTTTTTATTTATTTTAAGAAACTCTTTTAGTTTCATATTTCGTTTCACCAGTCACACCGGCTTTTGTGGCACTTCAGACGTTACCTATATTACGTCGTTAATTTATTTATTAAGTCCTTCCACCTGTAGGCTGGGCACCTTTACATTCACACATAAGGTCCGTCCGCCCGTAGGCTGGGCACCTTCGTATTTACACCAGGTTCTTCCGTACGTAGGCTGGGCACCTTTATTTTCACCCCGTAGGTCCGTCTGTCCATAGACTAGGCACCTTTTTATTTACCTCAAGGTCCTTTCGCCCATAGGCTAGGCACCATGTTATGAGTTCCTTCCGCCCGTAGGCTAGGCACCCTTTTATTTACACACAGGGTCCTTCCGTTGGTAGACTGGGCACCCTTTCATCTACACACGGGGTCCTTCTATCCGTAGACTGCGCATCCTTGTTTATATTCAATTGGAAATCTAGGGTATCATAGACCCCTAGCCTCCCAATTCATCACACACATACAATTAGCACGTATACACGACATTCTGTCGTGTTTATTTGGCATATATCTTTATCATGCCTTTTGAACCCAGCCCTCCCTAAACCGTTGTAGAGGTTTCTCCCCGAAGTCCAAAAGAGGTTTATATATAGGGTATACCACAGCATGCCTACCACCCCTTTGATACTTCGTGAATACGCCATTACTCGGATTTAGAGTTAGACTTGTTCGCACGACACATATTTATTACCCATACCCCAATACTATGTTAAACACGTAGTCACATAACCAAACAAGACTAGGTACGGGTCCAATGTACTTGCAATAGTCTCGAGTCATTTCCTACGCTCGGTTTCTCGCTTAAAAGTTTCTTGGAACCCGAATGGTACTCTTAGCGTATCGCACTCGCACTTTAACGCGCCGCACCAGCTCGTTGCACGTTCTCAGATGTGTGTGTTTGTGTGTATAATGTGTGTGTTTGTTTATGTATCAAAATGAACAGCCAAATGCCTTAATTTATAGGCTGAATTTGCCAGGCTTAGCGGACCGCTAAACAAGTCGGTAGCAGTCCGCTACCGACCTCACTCACATACCTCAGCAGCCATGCGTCACCCTCTTATCGCCTTGATCCTTTTTACGGCTAGCGGACGTTACGTGCCCCGTAGCGGTCCGCAATAGGGCTAAGTCATCAGACACAAGTCTAACACGTGTCATTCTGCCATCATTTCCTTACTCCGCACATAGCGGACCGTCGGTAGCGGTCCCTACCAGTTCAACTTTCAAATTTTTGCACTTTGGCCCCTGGACTTTGGTTCACTTACTATTTAGTCCTTGTATTTTTATGTTCTTGAAAATTTGGGGTGTTACAGCAGCAAACGGGTACACACGGGGCCGTGACTCATCAGGCACGCCCCGTGCCCAAGTCCTAGAATAACCTATAAATAGGTGATTCTTGCACCATTTTGAAAGGAAGAACTTGTGTAGAGCTTTGGTAGAAACTTGTAGCCATTTTGTAGAAGAATTCTCTGTAGCTTTTAGTAGTTAGTTTTCATTCTCAAGGTTCTAGAAACAATTAACAAATTTAAAATCTTGTAATGATGCCTTTGTGTGTTTATACAAGTTTAATCCTTGTTATTTGCAGAGCCATTCTTGGCTAAACTCTTTGAATCACTTTGCGAAGATGAACATCTAATGAAGTAGTGAGTATCTTTATGGATTCAAGAATGGTGTGTGTGAGTGACTTCAAACTGTGATCTTTTAACATTGAAAGTGGATCTTTACAATCGTTGGAGAGATTCACCAACTTCATGCTTCGTTGATTTGGGCATTCACACTTCTATGTGTATGTAGAGTCGGTGTGTTAGTTACTTGGAAGGGTGCTAGAAATTGTGAATTGTGAACACAGTTCGTAAAAATCCTTGCTTTTAAATATACGGTGACTCGGTATTATAAGGACTAGACTTTATACATTACTACTATCTTTGAGGAGAGGAATCAAATCAAAGGAATCATAGTGACTAGTGTGTAAAGTCCCTTGTTTAAAGACACAATTTTGATACTTTAATTCCGACATTGAGGTGGTTGTTATGGTGGCAATTTTCCAATATTGTTATAGGAGTTAATGTCCCGACCCAGGAGTTGCTCCATCTTTTGCACTTACACACACATTATCGCTGATCTTCAAGTTTATGACTTGGTGTCCCGAACCAGGAACCATTTCTAGCTAAACATAGCGATTTTCATGTTACTTAGACTACTACCCTTGGTGAGACAAAATCAACCCAAGCTATAGGGTCTAGTGACTTAAGTGACGACCGCCATATTTGCGATATAATGATCTTTTGAGAATCCATAAATAAACTCTAACTATAACATTGGAAGGAATCCGAACCAAAGTGATTTACCTTTGTTATTGATTACTTCTACCATTTTTATCTTTTCACTTTTCTTTAAAAATCAAAATCAAACAATCATTTTAATTATGGAAATATTAGACATCAACCAAAGTCCAATACTAAGAGCCTTTGTATCCTTGGATCGATACTCAGTCTTACCAACACACGATGGGTGAACTTGTCCTAAGTGTGTTGTAGTGAGTGGTGGTAATTACCGTTTTACAAATCTAAAGCTTTTGTGTTAAAAGTCATCAATTATTATATACACTCTTAAACACATCAGCGGTCCGCTACGTAGTGCGCAAGGAAGGCGGCTGACCAGGAGGCGGTAGCGGTCTGCTACCCACCTCTTAGCAGTCCGCTACGGGCACCTAATTCAGCTTATAAATAGGAAGCCATGGTTTGTTCATTATTAATCCCAAAATACACACACACAAACACACACGTTTTGTAATTGTGATCCAAGCACCGATACGAGTCCGCAAGTGTTATTAGGCCATTCTTCATCCGTAATAAGAAGTAGATAGTTCGAAGGTGTAACATCCGTGACTTTTACGTATATTAATTTTTCATTTGTCCACTAAAAGTGTTTACGACATGTCATACTATTTCAACCTCATTATAACATAACTTGTTCTTTGTAACGTGCCATATTAAATTTCAAACGTATAATAGCTTGGAGTTTTGAGATTTTAAAACTTTTATTTTATATTATATATATATATATATATATTGTTATATTAAATAAATAAACTTTTAAGTTTTCTAAAAATAAGGATTTATTTTAGTTTATAAAAAAAAGAAAAAAAATAATAATGAAGTAATTATCATATAAGTATTTATTTTAAATGAATTGATAATTATTTAAAATTTTATCTAGAATTTGGAACTTTAACCCCCCTCCCCTCCCAAAAAAAAAACATAAACCCCCGTGAACCCCTCTCTCTAATTGAACCTTGGAAAGCCCAACTTCATCAAGTTTGACTTCAGAAAGTCAAACTCACGAAATCTCTCAATTTTCCCTTAATCCACGCTCAAACTTCCTTGTTTTGAATCCTAAACATTCATAACTTATTTGTGTTCCCGTATGAAGCTCCAATTTGAAAGATTTGGGCCAAAATCAAGGGTTTTGAAAACCAATTAGGAGAGTCACGAAAATTGCCATTTTGTGCTTAAACCCACAAATCAATCCCGAAAATCTCGTCTCTTACCGCTGTTAACGCGTTCGAAATCATCCTATATATACCCCTAACCCATTACACTCGAAATCACCACAAAATTTGCACTCTTCCTCCCTCCCTCTCTCGGTTGAAACGACTCAAGGAAAGGAAAACCAATCAAACCCGAAATCGATCCAAGGCCGTCTTCAGGTAACCTTTACTCCTCGTATACAGTCCTTCCTGTCCTAGTTTCCTTGCAATTTCGATTGGTGTTGAAGGGGAGGGGCTGGGTCGCTGCATCTGTTTTAGGGAGAAGGAAAACAGTCTACTTTCACTTTATGTTGTTTCACTCTGAGTGTTTAAACAAAAGGAAGTGCTTGGTCTGGTGGTAAGACTCATGGCTGCTAAGTGTCAGGTCATGGGTTCTAGACCCGGTACCTGCATTTTTTTTCTGTTTTGATTTTGGGCACACACACCACACACACTTATATATTTTCTTAAATAATCAAATCATGGTTAATAAACAAATTCTTATTATAGATGTGCAATGGTTTTTAATTAATTTACTTTTTAATAAAATGAGTATTCATAATTATGTTTAGTTATTTACTAAAAACATTTTTGAAACATATAACAAATAGATCATGACGCACATTATAATAGTATCATAAAACCTTATTATTTTTATATAAATTTTGAAATTATGAATTGATCGTAAATTGTAACGTCTTTAAGCGGAGGGATTATGTATATATATATTTTACCTAAACCTTTAAATCAAAGCGATCTATAATATATTTTATTAAGTGTTATTAATATCATGAATTTTAATACTTGTTTTAATCATGTTATTACTTTTTATATAGTACTAGTAATATTACAATTCGCTTAAAAAACTTATTTATTTCAAAAATTATAAATTTATGAACATCATTACCTCATGATATTTCAAAATAATGATTATTTTAATACCTTAAACTTTTATTTACTTTTTGACATCGTGTTAAGTATGCAAATATAATATTAAACTGTAATTGATATATTTGATATTTAAACACCAAGTTTTCTTTACTAAATAACATTTATAAAACATTATTTTATTTCTATATTACCACTTTATTTAACTTGTTATCGTCAAAATTTGTATCTTTAATATTACTTCGTTCGTTCGCTCTAATTTCTAAAGTCGAAATCATTCCGTTCCTATTTCTTTTAATCATTTCAATACATTAAAATATGCATAATTATTTATTTAGGGCATCATTGATCCGGTTCACTTGTCCTCACGATCTAGTTCAAGTCACAATATCAAGGTGAGATTCATAGCCCCCTTTTATTTTTTATTTTTGGGGTGAAACATGTATGCATATAACTTGATAACTCAAACCTTTTTTCCAAAACGAATTCTTAAACAAGTGTTTTAATTTTGTGCTTGATATTTGAACACTAATAACATATTGCAATCATTAACTTGTTTTCAAGCCTAAGGAAGTACTAGTATGACCATATAGGGGAAACCAATATAACATTTCAACGGCACAATCTGTGTGATTGTGGATGCAATAACATTTCAACGACACAATCTTTGGGATTGTGGATGCATATAACATTAAGGGTTGATTGCAATGAATTTGGCGCTGATATGCTTGCACACTTGTTTGAACTTGTACTGAATTTGTTTTATATCTTTTATGACAATTTATCTTTATAACTTATAAAACCTATGTTTCTCACAAACTTTATGTTGAACCATTACTTTACATGTTTCAGGAAACAATACCTAAGAGATGAAGGATCATATAGGATTGCTTGTGGCCTTAGTTAAAGAAATCTGAATAATGTCTTTGGGATTGTTTGTTTGTATAGTGTTGACATTAATTTATGAAATTAATAAATTATGTGTTGCCTTAGTAATTGTCTTCATACCTTGTGCTATGAACTATATGTGTGACACCTCGCGTTTCCGCCTTGGCGATGTGTGACAGATTGCTATCAGAGCCTTGGTTATAGAGAATTAGGCTTAGAAAGACCTAGACTATAACCTAAGACTCCCTTACACTTTCCTAGGAACTTTATGTGGATTATGTGCTAACCTTATTTCTTCTTAGCCATGTCATCCTATTGAGCCGACGCGTCCTATAACACACATGTTCACTCGGACTTTTCTCTACCCACATCCATTAGGGAACTCTCATATAGCCCTATCCATTGGGCCTCGTTAATGAAGTCAAGTGAAGGATTCAACATGACTAGGCCCAACAAGAAGACCCACGAAGATGAAGGCCCCGAAACCATCATCCGTTGCCACGAGCAAGTGCAAGGAAGAAGCTAATAAGCCCACTTACCATTCAAGGAAATGAAGCTTACTCAAGAGGATGAAACTCACTCTTGGGCCTCGAAGCCCAATCCATGAATGTTCTCATCATAATCATGGGCTCAAGTGATAGGTGTTAGTAGTATATGATGGCTGGAAGAGTGGGTGTAGGTCCATGAAGGGTTCGGTCTAAGGAAAGACTTGGTACTTAAGTGTATCCTTAGTGACCCACCTCTCTTTCCTGGGAATTCTTTTGTGGCTACACTGCCTATAGGTCAAGTATACCATTAGCATACTATTATGAGAACTCAGTGTTATGACTATTCAATTTTAATTTCATGAAAGCAATTGTACTTAACACCAAGCATTATAGAATCTAGTGTTTATTTTATTTGATTCTACCTTTTGTTTGACACTAATGCAAGTAAATTTCTTATTTTATGAATAGATGTCATTCCTACTATTTATATGTCATTCCCTAACTCGATTCATGATCCTTGTCTTCGTAGAATGCCTCCTCGCCGTGATCCCAACGACTCCACCAACTCCGGAACCAATGATACCGCTTTGACTGCTCTGACTATGGATACCACTGCTATAGCCACACTCCTAACTCAACAACTTGCTGCTGTGTTACCTAACATGGTCACTTGACTCACAAACACTATGAAAGAGACCGGGGGAAGCACCTTCATGTACAAGCATTTCAACTCATGCAACCCTCTAAAGTACAATAGATCCGCGGGTGCCACTGGTTTGCTTCAGTGGTTTGAAAGCATGGAGTCAACCTTAGCCATGAGTGAGTGCCCCGATGACCTAAAAGTAAAGTTCGCTACAAGTGCCTTCCAAAGAAAGGCGCTTACTTGGTGGAACGGCGAGAAGCGAACTCGGGGATTGACCGCGGCTTTGGCCTTGATATAGGATCAACTTAAAGAGCTCATGGTTGAGGAATTCTGCCCAAAGAATGAGATGAAGAAACTTGAAGTGGAACTTTGGGATCTTGTCCAAGATAGCGGTGAAAACGAAACCTACAACAACTGTTTTCATGAATTGAGCATCTTGGTTCCCCACATGGTCACCCCATTGAGCCGCCAAATCGACCGTTACATTGGTGGCCTACCCCACCAAGTTAGGGGTACCGTTATGGGCAACAACCCTGCTACTCTCGAGGCTGCCATTCGTCTAGCTGCCTCCCTCACGGATGATCTTGTTAAAGAAGGCATCCTACACCGTAAAGGTGGAAAGAAAGCTCGGGTAGAAAAGACTAAGGAACCTGAATGCCAGTTCAAGAAGCAAATGGTAGTGGGAAATTTCTCCATGGTAACCCCTGCTGCTCCAATTACCCAAGTGGCACCAACTCGAACCCAAGTCTCCATGAAGAAACCTTATGGCGAGACATCCCCTTTATGTGCTAAATGCCAATATCATCATCATGCTACCTACCCCTGCCGCATATGTACTAAATGTGGTAGAGGGGGTCACCTGGCGGATACTTGCTGTGTGACTGGTGCTACTTCTACCATAACTCCCGCCATTACAAATAGTAGAGCTTGCTATGCGTGCGGTGCCACCGATCACCTCAGAAACCATTGCCCCAAACTGAACCCTACCAACAATCAAGCTTCTTAAAGTTGAGTTTTGTCTTAGGAGCACTTGGAAACCGTTGAGACCCAGTTATCTAGGATAACGCAGACTCCACTAGTTAAGTTTTGGATGAAATTCCCTTAACTAGGGGAGGCTTGTTAACCCTGATTCTTTCATTATGTCTTGTTCACTACTTGGATTTATCCCAATTTTATATTTATCTACCTTATTCTATGAATTGTTATCTCATCTTATTACTTTAGTGTTAATTTCATTTTATGAAATGTTACATGCGAATGCCACTACTCACACACCAATTCAAATTTACAAGCATAAAATACTCCTGTCATGTTATCATCAAGGTTACAAAACTTTCTATTTGTATTTTATAACAACACACTACCTAACGTGGCTACTCGAACAATGACTAAACACATTCGATATCACTAAGCATAGATAACCATTTACCTTCACCAATCCAAAGGACGTTGTAGAAGGATAAGGGAAACTAAGGTGATCATTCAAAGTAAGCAATTATTACAGGTGCACACGTAATAAAAGTTTGCAGTGCATGCAAATCTTAGTAAACCCTATCCTGTAAACAATAGTCATTATCTCTATGAACATTTGATTTCAACCCAAATTTCAGGGACATCAAATCCCAACTGTGGGGTTGAAGGTGATTACTAAATCGATAAACTTTCTTTAAGTTCAAATCTCATTCGTATTCCTCTACAATGAAGATTAAGTACCCTCATCTCTTTTCAGTTTTAGCAACCTCCACCACTTGAATTTCGGGGACGAAATTCTCTCAACTTGGGGATACTGTAACATCCGTGACTTTTGAGTACATTAATTTTTCATTTGTGCAATAAAAGCGTTTACGACATGTCATACTATTTCAACCTCATTATAACATAACTTGTTCTTTGTAACGTGCCATATTAAATTTCAAACGTATAATAGCTTGGAGTTTTGGGATTTTAAAACTTTTATTTTATATTATATATATTGTTATATTAAATAAATAAACTTTTAAGTTTTCTAAAAATAAGGATTTATTTTAGTTTATAAAAAAAAGAAAAAAAAATAATGAAGTAATTATCATATAAGTATTTATTTTAAATGAATTTGATAATTATTTGGAATTTTATCTAGAATTTGGAACTTTAACCCCCCCCCCTCAAAAAAAAATACTTAAACCCCCTTAGTGAACCCCTCTCTCCTTTAATTGAACCCTGGAAAGCCCAACTTCATCAAGTTTGACTTCAGAAAGTCAAACTCACTAAATCTCTCTCTATTTTCCCTTTATCCACGCTCAAACTTCCTTGTTTTGAATCCTAAACATTCATAACTTATTTGTGTTCCCGTATCAAGCTCCAATTTGAAAGATTTGGGCCAAAATCAAGGGTTTTGAAAACCAATTAGGAGAGTCACGAAAATTGCCATTTTGTGCTTAAACCCACAAATCAATCCCGCAAATCTCGTCTCTTACAGCTGTTAACGCGTTCGAAATCATCCTATATATACCCCTAACCCATTACACTCGAAATCACCATGAAATTTGCACTCTTCCTCCCTCTCTCAGTTGAAACGACTCAAGGAAAGGAAAACCAATCAAACCCGAAATGGATCCAAGGCCGTCTTCAGGTAACCTTTACTCCTCGTATACAGTCCTTCCTGTCCTAGTTTCCTTGCAATTTCGATTGGTGTTGAAAGGGACGGGCTGGGTCGCTGCATCTGTTTGAGGAAGAAGAAGGAAAACATTCTACTTTCACTTTATGTTGTTTCACTCTAAATGTTTAAACAAAAGGAAGGGCTTGGTCTGGTGGTAAGACGCATTTACTTTACATGTTTCAGGAAACAATACCTAAGAGATGAAGGATCATATAGGATTGCTTGTGGACTTAGTTAAAGAAATCTGAATAATGTCTTTGGGATTGTTTGTTTGTATATTTTAACAAGTGTTGACATTAATTTATGAAATTAATAAATTACGTGTTGCCTTAGTTAATGTCTTTATACCTTGTGCTATGAACTATATGTGTGACACCTCGCGTTTCCGCCTTGGCAGGGTGTGACAGGAGGTATGGTTTTATCCACTATTTATGAGTAGGTTACTTACCATTAAGATACGTATGTAAACCTAAAGTAATGTTATAGTGGCTTAGGACCCTTAGCCAAGTGTTTGTTCTATTTCTAATCGCAAAGGAAAGATAACATGAGAAAGAGAGAGAGAAAGCTAAAGGTGAGTTCTATGATGGCCACTTTTAAACTGTTTTAAATGTTTTAGGTAGATATACATGATGAAACATTTTATGTCTTGAATCAAGGCTTTGTTTTCAAACAATGCTTTGTTATTCAAAGAGAAAAATTGCAAGAAAAAGATTTAAACCATAATACTTATGAAAAGGATATGTTCACGATTTATCGAATGGGTGGTGGGTACGCCGCTGGTACATTCTATATATAAACTCCTTCGGTACATCGGGAAAAGTCCTAGATAGAGGTTTGGGGTATAGACAGGTTTTAGAAAGAAAGGTTTCGTTAGACTTTAATCTTACAAAAGAGAAAGTTTATGAAAGGAAGATATTTTGAAAGAAATTGTTTTGACACGTAAAGCATTTTGAGGTCTTATCATGGTTTACCATGATAGAGATATAAAGAGGTCTTGGCATATGTTTTATTGACAAAGATTTGAAAAGATGTCTTGGCATGAGTTGCCATGACATAGAAAGAGAAAGAGTTTTGGCATGATTTGCCTTAACTAAGTTAAAGAAATAATTTTTGACCTTGATGGTCTAGAACGAAAGATTTTGTCATGTCTAGCCAAATGACCACATAATGTACTGCATTTTGGCTATGTTTAACAAGGCAGAGACTAGATAGATTAAGTGGTGACGACCGTATAGAGATTAACGTGACCTCATAGACTGTAGTTATTGGTTGTAACATCCCAAAAATAAAACGACAGTTATAATAACGGGTTAAAATGCGAGAACGAACGGAATAAACGAACGAGGCATGACGGGCCGGGCCGGATGGGCCCGCGAACTTGGGTGTCGAACATAGGGGATCTCTTCCCTATAAATAGCCTAAGTCACCACCCTTTCTCTCATTTGCAACATCTAGAGAGAGAAACCGTAGAGAGAGAAAGTTGGCGGATCGACCCGAGATTGAAGAAGTGTGTAACTCCATAGCTCGTGAGCAAAACCTCTGAATCAGAAGCTAGATACAGGTAACGATCTGATCTAGATCTGAGTTTTTGTTCATTTTATGGTTTTCGGGTTTTGGATAAAAAGATGGCATTTTTACGTATGAACCTTGAATGTAAACATAGATCTAGTATCTAGAATGAAAAGAAAACATTTTGAACGTAAAAAGTTCGGATCTTGACGAGGTCGGATCTGCATGCAAAAAGTTAGGGTTTTTGCGGGGAAGAAGGCTGCCCGCAAGCAGGTCCTGCGTACTTATCAAGTACGCAAGAAGCAGGTCCTGCGTACTTATCAAGTATGCAAGAAGCAGGTCCTGCGTATTTATCAAGTACGAAAGAAGCAAAGCATGCGTACTTATCAAGTACGCAAGAACGAAGTCTTCGTACATATTAAGTACGCAAGAACAAGGCCCTTCGCCTTTGCTAAGTGCGCAGGCATCAGGTCTATGGGTATATATAGCTGGTTAGTGAAGTCAGTATGTTACCCTAATTCAGTATGGTTAACCCGTTAGAGTCGGGATTAGGTCTGATGTGTATTTAACTACTCAATCCTGATCGTACGTGACGTTGTTGGGCCTTTGATTAGGACAACTGAGACTAGCTTATCAGGTGAGTTTTAGAAGCCATTCTTTAAATGTTTTAAATAAATGTTTTTGGGCTGGTGTGTATACGTAACGATGTGACTGTTTTATAAAACGATGTTTATGAATGATGTATGTGACGTTTTATGAAACGATGTTTATGAACGATGTTTTAAAAGGAAACGTTATGAAAGAAGTGTTTATGAAATATTTTGCCAAAAGAAGTTTACGAATGAATGAATGATTTTTTAATAAAACGTACGAATGCTTTAACTGAATTTGTAAAGTAAAAGAAGTGAATGTTTACGAAGTCACAAACGAATGAATCTGTCGTTATTCCTTAGGGAATGAAGGTTATGGGCATAGGATGTATGTTATGGGCCTTTACCTTTTAGGGGCCTTTGTGGCTGGTCAACTGGGGTGATGACGGTCACCAAGGGGATTATCGTGATCCTTGAAGTTGGTACGATTTACCTTACGGGGCAGTCGTGCTTGAAGTTTGGTACTTGTGCCTTACGGGGTGCGGTACTTGACGTTTGGTACGTGTCATCCTTGTGGTGCCGTGCTTGAAGTTCGGTGGTAAATGACCTAAGTATCGGGCCCTAGGATTCCCGCCCAAAGGACAGTATGGTGGAAGGGCCTAGTGGTGGTGATTTTGGTCATTCCACTAGTATGCGATGTTTGGAATTGACGGTTACGAGAAGGCGCAAATTCGATATGTTCGTTAACTTATGTTTATGCTGTTATGTTATGTTATTGCATGATTTCGTACGCTTTTATTAATGAAGTTAAATGGTATGTTTTTGGCAAATATTTGAAGTTAATGTTTTATGAAAAGCTAGAACTCACCAGCGTAGCTGACTTTTTTAGTATGCATATTTAGGTTAAGGCAGGTTATGATGATGGAAGGTGATGCTGGGCGGCTTGATGAGTTAACCGGATGATATGAAGACTGGCATCCTGTTATGATTAGCTTATGCTATGTTTATGTATTAGACTATGTTACGCTTTCGCATGTTGAATAATGTTATGATTATGTTTTAATGAAATTTTTCGCTGCGTTATTTTGATATTCAAGTTTAAGAACTGTGTGTGAATGAGTAAATCTAGCAAGTGAGGCCTCCCGGGTTTGGGGCATTACAAGTTGGTATCAGAGCAATAGTTTGAGAGATTCGGACACCCCTAGTATCTGAACTTAAACTGTGAATGAGACCGAAAGCGGATGCCAGTACGGGTAACTCGAGCCACAACATCCGGTATGAAGGTAGTATATATTTACATATATAGTATGCCTTAGAGTGTTAGGATAGGACTTGTGTTCTGATGGAATCACAAAGGTGTTCAAATAGAAATCGAGAGGTAGTGTAATGGTTAATTGCAGATGGCTAGTGTATATTAACATCTTACAGTACTTGTTGAATTCTATTTGTTAACTAGTGTGATGACATTGGATTCCTTGTCTTATAGAACGAAATGGCAAGGAGAGGAAACATAAGGCGTGGTGGGGGCCATACCGGTGGTCGTACCAGTATTCATAACGGTGGGCATGGCAGGACCCCTACGCGCCATGAGTACAGTGAAGAAGGGAGTGTTCACACTGAGCCAGAAGTTAGTATGCACGGGACTGAGCCAACTCATGTCGAAGAACAACAATTCACTTTTAAACCGGAAGTGAGAGCGGCTCTAGCACGCAAGTTCACTGAGTTGATGAAGGCTTCTTTGCTAGGACTGTTGGCAGAAGCGTTAAAGAAGGCTAATGAGACGGATGGGTCTAACACGATGGTTGGTACCCCGAACACTGAGGCAGTTAACGCACCACTTAACTGTGGGTGCGACTTTAAGTCCTTTAAGGCGTGTGACCCGCTGGTCCTGAATGGGTCATAGGACGCGGTGGCTACTTTTGATTGGGTAATCCGAATGGAAGCTGTCATTCGTTTGAGCGAGTGTCGAGCGGATCAAGTTGTGAAATTTGCTGTTAACTTCTTGAGAGAGGAAGCATCCCATTGGTGGGAAGGTGTACGTCAAGCCAAGGGGGACGAGGCTGTGGATGCCATGTTGTGGACTGATTTGAAAACTTTGGTGATCAAGAATTTCTCTCCAAGGAATGAGATCGAAAAGGTAGAAAGGGAATTTCTGGGGATTAAGGCCGGGAGCATGACGCACCGGCAGTACACCACACGGTTCAATGAACTGGCACGTCTGGTGCCACATCTTGTCACTACTGAAGAGAGAAAGATTGCCTGTTACATTCAGGGGTTGCCTGACAAGGTATGTACCTATGTTAAAGCAAACGCCCCTACTACCTACGATTCGGTAGTAGAACTGAGCGGTGTGGTATTTGATGATGTGACGCTGAATGTCGTTGCCATTGAAGAGCCTAAGAAGAAGCTGAGTTTTCTCGCTAAGCGATCAGGTGGGAAGTTTTCTAGGGCTCGGGACAAAAAGGCCAGGGTAGGCGAAACGGCAGTCTGTGGAAAATGTGGGGTAAGACATGCGGGTGAATGTCGGCTAGGGTCAAATCTGTGCTTTAAATGCTGCAAGACCGGACACTACTCCCGTGAATGCCTGCAAGGCTTCAAATGCTACAACTGTGGGGAGAGTGGTCATATGAGCCGAGAATGCACCAAGCCCAGGATGGGTGAAGCCGGGAAGGGGAAAGGCCCGGAGAAGAAAGAAGAGAGGCCCCGAGCAAAGACTCGTGCGTACGCGATGACGCAAGAACAGGCCAGGGTGGACCCCGACGTGGCGTCAAGTACGTTCATCCTTGACAACACTTTTGTTTCAGTGTTATTTGATTCGGGTTCCAGTAAGAGTTTTATATCTGCGACTTTTTGTAAACGAGTGAAGTACACTGTCAGTAAGCTAGAAAGGGCCTTTAGCGTAGAAACCGCTGAGGGTAGGACTGCGAGAGTAACTGATGTAGTTAACAATTCCACGATAAAAATAGAAGGCCATAGATTCCCCGTCAGGTTGTTTGTTTTGGTTTTGGGTGGGTTCGATGTCGTGTTAGGTATGGATTAACTAACTGCCAATGAAGCGCAAATTATATGCAAACGAAAGATAATCCGACTCAAGGCTCCGGATGGTAGCGAAGTCAAGGTTTTTGGAGATCGTGACTCCCCGATGCCTAATGTCATCTCGATGATTAAGGCAGCAGATTAACTGAGGCGCGGATGCGAGGCTTATCCGGTATACATGATTGACAAGTGTAAGGAAGTGAAAGAACTAGACGATGTACCCGTGGTACGCGAGTACCCGGAGGTGTTTCCAGAGGACTTGCCTGGGATACCACCCGACATAGAAATTGAGTTCCGAATTGACTTCGTACCATACTAAGGCTCCATATCGACTAACACTAGTGGAGATGAAAGAGCTAATGGCACAACTAGACGAGTTACTTGAGAAAGTATTTATCCAACCGAGCATCTCGCCGTGGGGTGCTTCGGTGTTGTTTGTGAAGAAGAAAGACGGTTCGATGAAGATGTGTATTGATTATCGCGAGTTGAACAAACGTACGGTGAAGAACAAGTACCATTTACCAAGGATCGACGACTTGTTTGATCAATTACAAGGCGCAAGTTGGTTCTCAAAAATCGACCTTCGATCCGGATACCATCAGTTAAAGGTGAGGGAAGAAGACATACCGAAAACCGCGTTTCGCACGCGTTATGGACATTTCGAGTCCCGCGTAATGTCCTTCGGATTGACGAACGCCCCGGCAACGTTCATGGACTTAATGAATAGGGTATGTCGACCGATGCTGGACCGATCAGTAGTAGTGTTTATCGATGATATCCTCATCTACTCCAAGAACGATGGTGATCACGCATGTCACTTAAAGGAAGTGTTAGAAGCCCTGAAGAAGGAAAAGTTGTATGCTAATTTCTCTAAATGCGCGTTCTGGCTTAGGAAAGTCCATTTCCTAGGTCACGTCATTAACCCAAACGGCATTATGGTTGATCCAGCAAAGATAATGACAGTAAGAGACTGTGGCATTCCTAAGACGCCAACTGAGGTTCGCAGTTTCTTGGGGTTGGAGGGCTACTATTGGAGATTCATCCGGGATTTCTAAAAAATAGCTTCGCCTTTGACAAAGTTAACTCGGAAGGAGGTAAAGTACGAATGGGGTTCGACCAAGGATGAGGCGTTTAAGGAATTGAAGGAGAAGCTAACCCAAGCTCTAGTCTTGGCCCTTCCCGAGGGCAGTGAAGACTTGGTGGTATACTCTGACGCGTCGGGTCAGAGATTGGGGTGCGTGCTGATGCAACGAGCCCAAATTCCACTAACGGAGTTTTACCGTTTTGGAAGGTGACAAACCAGGATCTTAGACATCAGTTACTTCAAACGACACTATATGGGACTTGAAATGTAATAACATAAAAGATCAAAGTTCAGAGTGTATATGCGGAAGCGTTAAACGAAAGTAATTGCGTAAAACAACGCGCCCAAGTCCAATTACAAACAAAACATAAATATTATTCAATAGATAATTATTTCAATTGGAGTCCAAGACACATGCATGACTTAACGTGATGCTGAGTGCCAACCTGAGAAAACATGTAAGAAAAATGATTCAACACTAGGTTGGTGAGTTCACAGGTTTCAATCATTTTAAGTAAAGCGTTTACGGATTATGTACATTCAATATATATATCAATAGGTTGCATGCCTATATTCATGTTTTGCTAAAGCGCTCGCAACCGAAACTGACAGCATGTTTGTTTGTTTGCCTCCAGCCAGGTCTATCAACTCTGACTAATGTGTTAAGGTCAATATAACACCCGTTCGACCTTCAATCGAGTTAGCGCGACTAACGCGGGTGGGGTTTGTCAAACCCAGTAGTACTACCAAAATTACCTCGTTCATACCATATCAACGGTCCGATGTGTGTGAGGACTTTTCATGATAGTGTGTTACGCTTAGCCTCAACAATGATATCATATGAATTACAATAACCCAAAAAGGGTTGTGACATGTTTTCTCCCCCAACTAAAAACAGTAAAAGGGACCGTGAAACTCACCTGCGTTGCGTAGTAGGTAGTATCACACAAGTATGAGATTTGAAATCTCAAGTGTTAGCCTGCACGGCTTACGTATGCCCTATAATTATAACACATAAGTTAGGGACATATGAGATTTGTGACGACGACACGGAAGTTAGAACACCTTAACGCTTTCTAAGGATTTAAGAGTAGACGAACGTGTCTACGGAATTATATAAATTTCTTAATATAATCATTAAGGAAAAAGCGTTACGTGTCGTACGTTAATAACAAATAATAAATAAATAAATACATTCGTACGTTAAAGTCGTTTATAAAAGTTAGGAAAACAATATAATTTAATATATTATTTTTAGGTTCGAAGGATTAACCAAAATAGTCATTTGTGTGGAAAAAATAATAAATATATTATTTTTAATCGAGTATATAAACATGGGTAATAATATAACAATTATATTATTAATTTGGTTTGAAACTTCACACGGGGTATAAAACGATACGAAATAATATAAACTATATATATTTTATAACGCGAATCACGGGTTGAAAATAATATAAATATATTATTTTATACGAAGTTATGGTTTGAAAATAATATAAATATATTATTTTAAAAGTGGATAATTAATATAAAAATGGGTTATAAAATCAAAACCGAGCCTACGGTTGTTTTCCGGGTATAAAACACTTTAATATATTAATATAATAACATGGGGTTGGGTTTTAATATCAAAATAATATTAAAAATTGGTTTTAAAAATAAAACAGTGAGGGGGGGAGGATTCGAACCCAGGTCTCTCCCCTACAAGCACCAAGTCTTAACCATCTCAGCCGCTAGGCCATCGCAACAGGAATTGAAATGGATGGGTTTTAACACTCTGTCAAGATGTTCACCCTCCCCCTATCGAGGCCGAACCTAAACCCAGTCCCGATTCCACCAAATCGGTCGCGATCAGTCGAAAAATCAAGGGGGTTTTGTAAAACAGGTATAAGCGATTCTGTGATAAAGTTTAATTGAAAGATTATCGAGTTTAAGTTTGTTTAATTCCGGATTCAAGAACCGAACCCTAGAACAAGGTCATGAAATCGATTTGAGCAATTATGATGTTAGAATTTATTGAAAACATAGGGCTTTTAGAGAATAAAGGATTTCGGACCTGGTCATGATGTTTAATTAGACTGAGATTAAGTTTATGACCGTAAACCCCAAATCGAACTTATGATGAACCCTAGATTACGGATTTTAATCAATTCGGTATTGTTTGATTCAATTGATGTGAGGCTTTCAAAGAGTAGGTAATTGCGAATCTACCCATGTAATTCAATTGAATTTTAATCAAGTTTAGGATCGAAAGCCCCAAATTGGGTTTCGTATGAACCCTAGATTACGGTCTGGGTTAATTCGATGAAATGAGCCCCAATAAACATAAGGCTTTCATTTAGTGGATAAAAACGAAGATGTAGATGTAAATCTTTACCAGCAATTGATGGTTATTGACCGAACTGGCTCTGTCGTCGCGCGGGTTAGTCCTCGGCAGTACCAACTTCGTTTTAGATGGAATTGGGGTATGATTTTGCTACTGATGAATGCGACTAAGGTGTATGAACATCAAATTCGTAAAATGGAGATTGATATGCACGAATTCGCTTCATCTTGTAATGAGTTCGACGGTTACGGTCATTCCAATCGAAATTGGGATTAATGTTGATATGAATGCAGTTTAATTAGCCTAATGATGATCGATCATAGCTTTAATGTGTATAACCGTTAGAGAATTTCAATAGAAAATGGTTGTGAATTTTGAATTTTTGCAAAAGTCGCGAGTTTGACTTTCCAAAGTCAAACAGAGTCAAGAATTGGTTAATTACCAGATTAGTCCCTCTGGTTTGATGCATATTGAGTTTAAAAATTTTTTAGAATAAGTCCCTGCAGTTAGACTTAACTGATTTAGCTAACGGGGTTAGGTTTTTAACAGAATGTTTAACGGGGATTGTTAACGTCGTTAACATGAAAAGTCCGGATTGTCAAATCATCCCCTAGTTGAAAGAATTTTCGTCCCGAAAATTAAATAAATAAAATAAAAAAAATAAAAAATTTCCGGATGTCACATCATCCCATAGTTGAAAGATCTTTCGTCCCGAAAATTAAAATAGTAACTTAAGAATTTGACGTGGAGTGCTTGAACAGATTGGGATACTTGCGCATCATCTGATCATCGCGCTCCCACGTGAATTCCGTTCCGTTTTTCGAGTTCCAACGAACTCTGACAATAGGGATTTTACTGCATTTCAGCGTTTTGATTTCCCTATCCATGATTTCCACCAGTTCTTCAATGAACCGCAGTTGTTCATCGATGTGTAGTTCCTCAAGAGGAACCGCGAGTGTTTCGTCTGCTAGACATTTCTTCAAGTTCAAGACATGAAAGACATCGCGTACACCACTAAGTCCTTCAGGTAGGTCCAGTTGATACACTACTGGGCCAAGTCTCTTCACTATCTTGATTGTTCCAACATAACGAGAATTCAGTTTGCCTCGTTTCCTGAAGCGAATTACACCCTTCCAAGGTGAGACTTTGAATAGAAACATGTCGCCTACTTGAAACTCTAACGGTTCACGACGCTTATCGGCATAGCCCTTTTGCCGATCACGAACTGCCGCCATACGGTTTCGGATTTGAACGATCTTTTCAGAGGTTTCAAATACAAGTTCGGGACTTGTAAGTTGGCTATCCCCAACTCCAGTCCAACAGATAGGGGATCGGCATTTACGTCCATACAATGCTTCGAATGGTGCCGCCTTGATAATAGTGTGATAACCAATAATGTAGGAGGACTCCACTAGAGGTAAGTGACACTATTATTTGTGCATTCATGAAGGGTATGATGCCCATAATAGCACCACTCCTTTCGCCTTGGACGGAGAGGGTTTCTCCATTAGGAAGAGGAAGGCGAACGATTTTCTCGCGACAGATAATCTCAGCTTGGTTCTTAGATAATTAGTCCATTCCGACAATCACGTCGAAACTACCGAGTGTGACCGGCATCAGATCAAAGTCAAATTTGTGACTAGTCAGTTCGAGTTTACAACCCTTATGATCATGGGTTGCTTCTATTATTTGTCCGTTGGTTATTTCTATGGTGTATCTGTCTTCTAACAGGGTTAGGATTTTTCTTAGTAGGTTTCTAAGTTTATTAGTCATGGAATTCCTATCAGCATCAGTGTCAAATAGTACAGAAGCAAAATAGTTGTTTAGAAGGAACTTACCGGTAACCACGTTGTGGTCATAACGAGCTTTTTCGGATCCTAGCACAAAGGCTCGCCCCTTTGCACCATTCCCTGCATTATTGCCCTGGTTGTTATTATTGCTTTGGTGGTTGTTGTTGTCGATGTCACCCTTCTTTAATTGTGGACAATCCCTCTGGAAGTGTCCCTCTTTTCCACATTCAAAACAACCCTTGGTAAAACCCAGTTGTTGGAAGGGCTGCTTGGCTTGTAATTCCCCTCTGCAGTCTTTGGCAGCATGCCCCACCTTGCCACACCGCTGGCAACGGTTTTTGTCACAAGAACCGAGGTGGTGGTAATTACTTTTGTTACACCTGGGGTGTCTCCCAATATAACCACTCTGATGCTGACTCGAAGAGGTCGACTGGTTGAAGTTCTTCGTAGGTTCAAACCTACGATGTTGTTGTTGCTATGGCTGATTTGGCTGAAATCCCATGTTGTTATTGCTACTGTCAAACTTCCTCTTGTTGTTGTCAGTAGACTTGGATGCTGACTTCCTGGGAGGTAGTGTCCCTTGGGTAACGGCTTGGTCCGTCAGTTTGTGAGCAAGACGGATGGCTTGTTGAATGGTAGTTGGGCTGGATGAAGTAACCATGCTCTGGATTTGTGGTACTAATCCACTGATGAACATTTTGATTCTCTTTTAGGGTGGTGTGACCATGTGACGACACATCCCCGCTAGCTCATGCGAGCGAGTGGTGTAGAGTTCTATTTCAGAACCCTCCATTTTCAGATTCCAGAATTCTCCCTCGAGTTTCTGAATCTCATCCCTGGGACAGTACTCTTCCTTCATCATGTTCTTGAAATCTTCCCATGGTGATGCATTGGCCATGTCCAGACCTAGCATCTGGACCTGTGCATTCCACCATGTGAGGGCAGGACCCTCTAGAGTTCCTGATGCAAATTTGACTCGGTCGGCCACAGGGCAGTTACACATGTAGAAGACAGATTCAATCTTTTCAAACCATCGGAGTAATCCGACAGCTCCCTCAGCTCCACTGAACGTGTGGGGCTTGCAGTCCATAAATGTCTTGAAGGTACAAACATGCTGATTGTTCTGTGGATGGTTCGCTTGCCCTGGATTGGAAAGAGTAGGTTGAGTTTAGGAAAGAGTGGAATAAATGCGTACCATTGGTTGTCTAGAGTTAACGGTTAACAGGTTTACCTGCAATGTGTGCCGCTAAGGCTTCAGCAACACTGCCATTAATTAACGCAGCCAGTTCGGCTGGTGTCAGGTTTATATTTCCACGACCACCATTGCGACCGCCACGTCCACGTCCGGCCATGATTCTTCATATTCACAAACACAAGAAATGAGTAAATACATCGCATATTGACATCACTCAAGTGTAAGCAAACATAAGGAGATGTCTAAAGACATGCAGGTTTATGATTTTAGTACAAGGCTAACTTAAATCATAAGGCCATAGAATAAATAGTTCAACTCAAACAGTTCACTAAGATTTTATTAGAATGGGAACATCCTTACCCATTTAGGTTTTTATTTGAAACATAAAGAAATGACAAAATAAGATAAGATAGAATAGAATGGAATATCAAGCTCCACTGCCGGCGGATGAGATGACTGACTCAGCATCATCCTCCTCTACTTCCTCGGGTTCATCCTCAGGCTCAAAATCGAGTACTTCAGCTGGCTCTAGAGCTGTTGCAAGTTGTATTTCTAACTCTCCAATTCTTTCCTGAGATTCTACTTCAGTCTCCTCGAGTACATTCACTCTAACCTGTAATGCCCTTACTTCGTCCACTAATGCATTATGCAAGCGGTCAGTGCATGCCAGTTCTGCTACTAGTAGATCTATCCTGTGATCCGTTTGTTTCTCTCCTCTTAACAGACATGTGATCGCTCATGCTGCGTCTCTCATATTCCGGATCTCTCGATCCATAGTTTCTACAAATGCTGCAAATGCTTGCTCCAAGTGACAAGGTAGCAATGGTAAACGTGGTCCTGATGATGATGAAGCTCCAAAGTACGGTCGTTCCTGTCTAACCCATTTGCTCAGTAAACCGGGGTACCAATCCCAGTCACTCCCATTCCGGATATGCATGGGCTCTCCATACACTATAGAGTTATCAATGGGCTCAAGCCTACGCCTCTTGGGCTCCGGTGATGCAATGGCAGGAATGTCATGTTCCTGATTGGTAGGTGGTGAATATGGTGGTGTAGACATAATTCCTGAAACATAAGGAGTAAGTGTCTATGCCAAGTAACTAATGTGTGTGGCTATAGTCTAGAATGCAGTCCTAGTTCTCTATAACCAAAGGCTCTGATACCAATCTGTCACACCCCCAAATTCCACTAACGGAGTTTTGCCGTTTTGGAAGGTGACAAACCAGGATCTCAGACATCAGTTACTTCAAATGACACTATATGGGACTTGAAATGTAATAACATAAAAGATCAAAGTTCAGAGTGTATATGCGGAAGCGTTAAACGAAAGTAAATGCGTAAAACAGCGCGCCCAAGTCCAATTACAAACAAAACATAAATATTATTCAATAGATAATTATTTCAATTGGAGTCCAAGACACATGCATGACTTAACGTGATCCTGAGTGCCAACCTGAGAAAACATGTAAGAAAAACGATTCAACACTAAGTTGGTGAGTTCACAGGTTTCAATCATTTTAAGTAAAGCGTTTACGGATTATGTACATTCAATATATATATCAATAGGTTGCATGCCTATATTCATGTTTTGCTAAAGCGCCCGCAACCGAAACTGACAGCGTGTTTGTTTGTTTGCCTCCAGCCAGGTCTATCAACTCTGACTAATGTGTTAAGGTCAATATAACACCCGTTCGACCTCCAATCGAGTTAGCGCGTCTAACGCGGGTGGGGTTTGTCAAACCCAGTAGTACTACCAAAATTACCTCGTTCATACCATATTAACGGTCCGATGTGTGTGAGGACTTTTCATGATAGTATGTTACGCTTAGCCTCAACAATGATATCATATGAATTACAATAACCCAAAAAGGGTTGTGACATGTTTTCTCCCCCAAATAAAAACAGTAAAAGGGGTCGTGAAACTCACATGCGTTGCGTAGTAGGTAGTATCACACAAGTATGAGATTTGAAATCTCAAGTGTTAGCCTGCACGGCTTACGTATGCCCTATAATTATAACACATAAGTTAGGGACATATGAGATTTGTGACGACGACACGGAAGTTAGAACACCTTAACGCTTTCTAAGGATTTAAGAGTAGACGAACGTGTCTACGGAATTATATAAATTTCTTAATATAATCATTAAGGAAAAAGCGTTACGTGTCATACGTTAATAACAAATAATAAATAAATAAATACATTCGTACGTTAAAGTCGTTTACAAAAGTTAGGAAAACAATATAATTTAATATATTATTTTTAGGTTTGAAGGATTAACTAAAATAGTCATTTGTATGGAAAAATAATAAATATATTATTTTTAATCAAGTATATAAACGTGGGTAAATAATATAACAGTTATATTATTAATTTGGTTTGAAACTTCACACGAGGTATAAAACGATACGAAATAATATAAACTATATATTATTTTATAACACGAATCACGGGTTGAAAATAATATAAATATATTATTTTATATGAAGTTATGGTTTGAAAATTATATAAATATATTATTTTAAAAGTGGATAATTAATATAAAAATGGGTTATAAAATCAAAACCGAGCCTACGGTTGTTTTTCGGGAATAAAACACTTTAATATATTAATATAATAACATGGGGTTGGGTTTTAATATCAAAATAATATTAAAAATTGGTTTTAAAAATAAAACAGTGGGGAGGGATTCGAACCCGGGTCTCTCCCCTACAAGCACCAAGTCTTAACCATCTCAGCCGCTAGGCCATCGCAACAGGAATTGAAATGGATGGGTTTTAACACTCTGTCAAGATGTTCACCCTCCCCCTATCGAGGCCGAACCTAAACCCAGTCCCGATTCCACCAAATCGGTCGCGATCAGTCGAAAAATCAAGGGGGTTTTGTAAAACAGGTATAAGCGATTCTGTGATAAAGTTTAATTGAAAGATTATCGAGTTTAAGTTTGTTTAATTCTGGATTCAAGAACCGAACCCTAGAACAAGGTCATGAAATCGATTTGAGCAATTATGATGTTAGAATTTATTGAAAACATAGGGCTTTTAGAGAATAAAGGATTTCGGACCTGGTCATGATGTTTAATTAGACTGAGATTAAGTTTATGACCGTAAACCCCAAATCGAACTTATGATGAACCCTAGATTACGGATTTTAATCAATTCGGTATTGTTTGATTCAATTGATGTGAGGCTTTCAAAGAGTAGGTAATTGCGAATCTACCCATGTAATTCAATTGAATTTTAATCAAGTTTAGGATCGAAAGCCCCAAATTGGGTTTCGTATGAACCCTAGATTACGGTCTGGGTTAATTCGATGAAATGAGCCCCGATAAACATAGGGCTTTCATTTAGTGGATAAAAACGAAGATGTAGATGTAAATCTTTACCAGAATCGAGTTGCAATTGATGGTTATTGACCGAACTGGCTCTGTCGTCGCGCGGGTTAGTCCTCGGCAGTACCAACTTCGTTTTAGATGGAATTGGGGTATGATTTTGCTACTGATGAATGCGACTAAGGTGTATGAACATCAAATTCGTAAAATGGAGATTGATATGCACGAATTCGCTTCATCTTGTAATGAGTTCGACGGTTACGGTTATTCCAATCGAAATTGGGATTAATTTTGATATGAATGCAGTTTAATTAGCCTAATGATGATCGATCATAGCTTTAATGTGTATAACCGTTAGAGAATTTCAATAGAAAATGGTTGTGAACTTTGAATTTTTGCAAAAGTCACGAGTTTGACTTTCCAAAGTCAAACAGAGTCAAGAATTGGTTAATTACCAGATTAGTCCCTCTGGTTTGATGCATATTGAGTTTAAAATTTTTTTAGAATAAGTCCCTGCAGTTAGACTTAACTGATTTAGCTAACGGGGTTAGGTTTTTAACAGAATGTTTAACGGGGATTGTTAACGGCGTTAACATGAAAAGTCCGGATTGTCACATCATCCCCTAGTTGAAAGAATTTTCGTCCCGAAAATTAAATAAATAAAATAAAAAAAATATATTTCCGAATGTCACAATATGCATCACGGCAGTTGAAGGTTCACGAAGTTAGTTATCCGACTCACGATTTGAAACTTGCTGCTGTCGTATTCGCATTGAAAATCTGGAGGCACTACCTTTACGGGGTGAAGTTTACTATTTACTCCGACCACAAAAGTTTGAAGTACTTCTTCGAACATAGAGAGCTTAATATGAGGCAGAGACGATGGTTGGAACTCCTGAAAGATTATGAATGTGAAATCATATACCATCCTGGAAAGGCAAACGTGGTGGTTGACGCTCTAAGCCGAAAGGATGTGCCTGCTCCTATTAGAGTGAAAGCTTGCCAGTTGGTGGTAACATCGGATGTGATGAGGGAAATTGGAAATGCTCAAGATGAGGCACTTAAAGAAGAAAACATAAAGAAGGAAATGATGGTTGGCCAACAGGATAAGTTGGAATATAACACCCTTGGTGTTAGAACACGTTTTGGCCGGATATGGATACCTAGGGGTGGCGAGCTTAGAACCAAGATCTTAGATGAGGCTCATAAGTCTCGTTACTCTATCCATCTTGGTACCAACAAAATGTACCAAGATCTGAGGAAGGAATACTGGTGGCCTGGGATGATGCATGAGGTGACGAAATACGTAAGCAAGTGTCTGACTTGATCGCAAGTAAAGGCTGAACACCAGAAACCTTATGGAAAGATTCAACCTCTTGATATACTGGAATGGAAGTGGGAACACATTACCATGGACTTCATAACCAAGCTACCTCGCACAGCTAAAGGTCATGACACCATTTGGGTAATTGTGGACCGTTTAACAAAGAGTGCTCATTTCCTACCTATTCGCGAGACGTTCTCGTCAGAAAGGTTAGCGGAGGTATTTATTAATGAAGTAGTAGCATGGCATGGGATGCCTTTGACGATTGTATCTGACCGGGACACACGATTCACGTCGAGGTTTTGGAAAAGATTTCACGAGGCGATGGGCACGAGACTCAATGTTAGTACGGCATACCACCCACAAACGGATGGTCAATCCGAAAGGACCACTCAGACATTGGAGGATATGCTTCGTGCTTGTATTATCGATTTTGGCGGCAGTTGGGACAGTCATCTGCCGTTAGCCAAATTCTCCTACAACAACAGTTATCACACGACGATAGGCATGCCACCTTACGAAGTGTTGCATGGGAGAAGATGCAGGACCCCGATTTGTTGGGGTGAGATTGGACAGAAGGAATTAGGAAGTCTTGAAGTAGTACGAGAAACGTCAGAAAGGTTTGATCAAATCAAAGCACGAATGAAGGCCACATAAGATCGTCAGAAATCGTATGCGGATAAACAACGAATGCCTATTGAGTTTGATGTTGGGGACAGAGTAATGTCGAAAGTGTCGCCCTTGAAGGGAATCATACGATTTAGAAAGAGAGGAAAGTTAAGTCCAAGGTTTGTCGGACCATTCCGGATAATGGAACAGGTTGGTGAAGTCGCTTATCGGTTGGAGTTGCCTGATAAGTTAAGTGGGATTCATCCTACCTTCCATGTATCACACTTGCGAAAATGTTTGGCGGATGAATCGGCTCACGTACCACTTACTGACATCGAGGTCGACGATAGCCTTAACTACATCGAAGAACCTATGGCCATCCTAGACAGGAAGGAGAAATGTTTACGTAACAAAGTTATCCAATTGGTTAAAGTCCAATGGAAGCACCGAAAGGGAACGGAGGCTACATGGGAAACGGAGACGGAAATGAGGGAGTCCTACCCTCAACTGTTTGACTTATGATAGGTTTCGGGGATGAAACCTAGTGTAAGGGGGTAGACTTGTAACATCCCAAAAATAAAACGACAGTTATAATAACGGCTTAAAATGCGAGAACGAATGAAATAAACAAACGAGGCATGACTGGCCGGACCGGATGGGCCGGCGAACTTGGGTGGCGAACATAGGGGATCTCTTCCCTATAAATAGCCTAAGTCACCACCCTTTCTCTCATTTGCAACATCTAGAGAGATAAACCGTAGAGAGAGAAAGTTGGCGGATAGACCCGAGATTGAAGAAGTGTGTTACTCCATAGCTCGTGAGCAAAACCTTCGAATCAGAAGCTCGATACAGGTAACGATCTGATCTAGATCTGAGTTTTTGTTCGTTCTGGGGTTTTGGAAAAAAAGATGGCATTTTTACGTATGAAACTTGAATATAAACATAGATCTAGCATCTAGAATGAAAAGCAAACGTTTTGAACGTAAAAAGTTCGGATCTTGACGAGGTTGGATCTGCATGCAAAAAGTTAGGGTTTTTGTGGGGAAGAAGGCTGCCCGCAAGCAGGTCCTGCGTACTTATCAAGTACGCAAAAAGCAGGTCCTGCGTACTTATTAAGTACGCAAGAAGCAGGTCCTGCGTATTTATCAAGTACGAAAGAAGCAAAGCATGCGTACTTATCAAGTACGCAAGAACGAAGTCTTCGTACATATTAAGTACGCAAGAACAAGGCCCTTCGCCTTTGCTAAGTGTGCAGGCGTCAGGTCTATGGGTATATATAGCTGGTTAGTGAAGTCAGTATGTTACCCTAATTCAGTATGGTTAACCCGTTAGAGTCGGGATTAGGTCTGATGTGTATTTAACTACTCAATCCTGATCGTACGTGACGTTGTTGGGCATTCGATTAGGATAACTGAGACTAGCTTATCAGGTGAGTTCTAGAAGCCCTTCTTTAAATGTTTTAAATAAATGTTTTTGGGCTGGTGTGCATACGTAACGATGTGACTGTTTTATAAAACGATGTTTATGAATGATGTATGTGACGTTTTATGAAACGATGTTTATGAACGATGTTTTAAAAGGAAACGTTATGAAAGAAGTGGTTATGAAATATTTTGCCAAAAGAAGTTTACGAATGAATGAATGATTTTTTAATAAAACGTACGAATGCTTTAACTGAATTTGTAAAGTAAAAGAAGTGAATGTTTACGAAAGTCACAAACGAATGAATCTGTCGTTATTCCTTAGGGAATGAAGGTTATGGGCATAGGATGTATGTTATGGGCCTTTACCTTTTAGGGGCCTTTGTGGCTGGCCAACTGTTGTACAACTAGGGTGATGACGGTCACCATAGGGATTATCGTGATCCTTGAAGTTGGTACGATTTACCTTACGGGGTAGTCGTGCTTGAAGTTTGGTACTTGTGCCTTACGGGGTGCGGTACTTGAAGTTTGGTACGTGTCATCCTTTTGGTGCCGTGCTTGAAGTTCGGTGGTAAATGACCTAAGTATCTGGCCCTAGGATTACCGCCCGAAGGACAGTACGGTGGAAGGGCCTAGTGGTGGTGATCTTTAGGTCATTCCACTAGTATGCGATGTTTGGAATTGACTGTTACGAGAAGGCGAATATTCGATATGTTCGTTGACTTATGTTTATGATGTTATGTTATGTTATTGCATGATTTCATACGCTTTTATTAATGAAGTTAAATGATATGTTTTTGGCAAATATTTGAAGTTAATGTTTTATGAAAAGATAGAACTCACCAGCGTAGCTGACTTTTTTAGTATGCACACTCAGGTTAAGGCAGGTTATGATGATGGACGGTGATGCTGGGCGGCTTGATGAGTTACCCGAATGATATGAAGACTGGCATCCCGTTATGATTAGCTTATGTTAGGTTTATGTATTAGACTATGTTACGCTTCCGCATGTTGAACAATGTTATGATTATGTTTTAGTGAAATTTTCTGCTGCGCTATTTTGATATTCAAGTTTAAGAACTGTTTGTGAATGAGTAAATCCAGCAAGTGAGGCCTCCCGGGTTTGGGGCCTTACATTGGTGCTTTGGTAGGAATTGCAATGATAATTATTATGTATGTGCAAGAAGTTAAACTGATGTTTTAAACGTGTCATATAAAACTATTTATTAAAGAGAAAGAGGTCAAGAACATTTTAACTAAAACTTAGAACTCACCAGTGTAAGCTGATACAGTTGAGCATGTATACCAGGAAAGAATATAGCTTCTTGTAACAAGGTCAATGAGCTGGATTAGAGGCATCAAGGAAGGCTATCTGGCATCGATTAGAAGACTGGCATAGATGATAACCTGTAATGTGTACTTTTTTTAGATTGTACAAAGACAAGTTTTGAAATGAAATGAAAGTTTAAAAGTTTTCGTTGCGTACGATCTCTGTATTAGTATATGTGTACGAGTAAATCCAACACGTTACCAACGTCTCGGGCCAAGCCGGGATGTAGGCGTCACAAGTTGGTATCAGAGCAATAGTTTAAGAGATTTAGATAGTTGCCCAAAGTATCCAGACTTAAATTAGACCCAAGGGACATTAGAAATGCCAGTAAAGATAGCTGATACCAAGAGAGAGAGGGATATATGCATATTAGTAGGAAACGTAACCGGAGATAACTAAAACATAGAAAGTGTCATAAATAATTAATTTCGTTGTGGCCACAGTTATTAGCGATTTACAATACACTTGTGTTCTGAGTTATAATCCATCATGCGAATACTAATATACCATATCTTGCTGTAGGTACATAGAAATGCCCGGTTGAGGTAGAGGAGGAAAGATGGGATGAAGATGAACTAATCCGACGACCCCTAGAAGGCAAACGCGGGCTACCACGAATACTGAACCAGAATTAGAGCATATAGAAGAAAATGTGGTAGAGCCACAAGTTCAGAATGCCATACACATTGCAGTTGTTAAGGCATTAGAAAAGCTTTACCTATATTACTGGCTGGTCTTAAAGAAGCTGAAAAGAAAGACGATAGAGTTGATAGAACATAAAGAAATACTGGAAATATCGAAGATGAAAAAGTTTATGAATATGAATCTGACAATTCATATTAAGTTAGGCCTGCAAATAAGAGCAAAGATCCTAATAGGGGTTGTTCCTACAAAGGATTCAAGGACGGCAGTCCTTCGAAGTTTGATGAAACGAAGGATGTTGTAGCCACCTATCAATAGATCAGAGAGATTGAGGCAGTAATTAAAATTAGTGAGTGTAGAGACGACAAAAAAGTGAAATACGTCGCTCATTCTTTCGTGTTCGAAGCTCCAATAAAAAATAAGCACGTCATAAAAAAAATCATATTTTAGAGGTTGTATAAGAAAAAAAAATGTAAAAAAACATCTAGAAGTAGATTCAACGCCTTGAACGTTCATACTTCGATGTCTTGTAATATTTCATGGAAACTCGGTTTCGAATGAAATTTATATCAAAATGTAGATAAAAATAAACACTTCGCAACAGTACATTTAGAACTAAAAAACATCATATTTTTAAAGTTGATTTAAATAATTAAGAAAATTAAATTAAAAAATAATGCTGACCCAAATAGGTTTACTAGAATTAAATAAACCATCAAAACTCAAAACCTTAGTGGGCTAAGTTAATTAGTTTAAAGGGTTGAACTAATTAATAATCTTTAGCTCAAAGAAAAGAAAATTATGATTTTGAAAAATGTTATAAATAGGGGCTTAGGGGTGAGATTAAGGTGTATCAAAAGTTGTAGGTTGTGACTCAATAAAGATTAGTCATAAACCGTAATCACCTCCACTCCATTACCGCCACCACCACCCTCCCTTTCCTCCTCACGACCGCCATCAATGGTCGCCGCCGTTGAATCCAGCCACTTCCACCGCACCTGTGGCCAAGCCAGTTTATTCTTTGCTTCGCCAAGAAATTGGTCGATTTTCTCCGGTCTTATTTGTTCGGTCGCACCACGATTAAGGAACGAGTATGAGGATTGAATGTGATAAAGATCGTGTTTACAGATTCACCTTTTTGGAATAGTATCCAATTACGTTATCATGCTGTTTTAACCTTTTACTACAATCATGGTAATTTTTTCTAAATCCTCTATGGTTACGAATCGAGTTTCTTTCTGTCTTGCAATTGGATCACTCGAACGGGTTTCTCATTATGATAATCATTCTGCTGCATTTTATGTGTAAAACTAAATGAAAGAATGTCACTAAGGGCATGATCTTGTCCTATTTTTATATCATTGAGTTCTACGAGCTTCCACTTCCATGTATTCATACATTCAAGTGTAAGAATCACTCTCGTTAGAGAATTTTGTGATGGTTTTTCCATACAAGAGAGGTAGTTCCACAACTATTTGTTTACATATGGAGTAAGTGTTCTTGTTGGGATTAAATGGGACTAATGTTTCTACCAACCCTACTACTGATGGTAAAGAACACGTAACTACTGAGTAATTTGTTACTATAATAGAGTCAGTTGGTGCTGATGTGAAGAGTTCAAGATGCTTATTTAATATATAACTGTGTGTAATAGTTATTCTGTGTAATTATTTTATTTAACTGTTTATCATTTGTGTGCATGATTGTAGTAGTGTCAAGTAATTAGAAGAGTATTCCTATGTCATATGTTTGCTAGCGCTATAGAGTTAGTGGGTTGTAACCGATTTCATTTTCTATTTGTATTATCGTATTGTAACTCTGATGAGTACATTAGTGGAAGTGTGCAAGTATTACAATTGGAGTTTGGAGTATTTTCACTCTTCTTGTGGTATAATTCCTATAACTACAATTCGATCAAATAGTAACTTAGTTTATTCATATTACTTCCGTTGTATACTCTAACCCAATCAATTAAGTTTCGTCGAACTATCAATTATGCGATAGTGGGATCAGAGCCTTGTTTCCAAATTGATGATGTAACAGTCATGAAATTGTAAACTCAGACAACGGATCCACTAACAAGCCTCCTATACTTGCTAGGGATGAGTTTCCTATGTGGAAGCCAAGAATGAAGAATTTTCTGGCTATCATGACAATGATCGTTGGAGATCTATAAGGGACTAACCTTATGTTCCCATCTTGTAGATGGCAATAGAGTTCATATGCCCTAGGAACCATCCTAGTACTTACAGGAGGACACGTAGATGATGGATATATATATATATATATGGGAGGGTTCCAGAGAAAAACCACATAGTTAGCCGAAAACCGAGAAAACCACTAAAAAAATCAATTTTAACCCATCATATAATATTATTTATTTTTTATTTTGTTTTATTTTTATTTATTTATAAGAATACCAATGTAATATTACACATTTTTACCAAAAAAATCATATAAGAACTGGCTTACGTATACGTAAACAGAAAACAAAAATATTGAGGTTATGTATACGTAAAACACAATACATAAATTAATTTTTTTGGTAAATTTTGTAATATTATATTAATACATTTAGAAATAAATAAAAAAAAAATATAAAATCTATAAATTATTTGATTGGCTTTTAACGGTTTTTTCGGTTTTCACCTAACTTTGTGGTTTTCTCTTGATCCTTCCCCTATATATATATATATGGGAGGGTTATTTTATAAAGTCAAAAAGTGTAAAAAGTCGTTTAAAAACCCCACCACCACCACCACCCAAAAGCCTAAAACCCCCACCCCCACCCCCCCAAAACCTAACTCCCAGCCCACCCCACCATGAAAAACCTAAAACCTTCCACCCCCAAAAAGCTAAATCCTAACAAAAAAAACCTTAAAAAGTCGAAAAAGTCGTCTAAAAACACCACCCCCCCCAAAAGCCTAAACCTCCAACCCAACCCCTCCAAAAACCTAACCCCCACCCCACCCCCAAAAACCTAAAACCCCCACCCTACCCCCCCCCCCCCAAAAGCCTAAATACTAAGGTTAAACCCCTAAGGCTAAACCCTAACGAAAAAACTAAACCCTATTATCTAAACCCTACAAGCTAAGATCATAGAGTTCGACGCGACGGTTTCAATGCCACCGAAATGAGTGAAATCGGAGTTCGTATGAGTTGATTATGAGCGTTTTAAACCACTTTTTACACTTTTTTGACTTTGTAGCGAAACCTCACACACTATATATATATATATATATATATATATATATATATATATATATATATTAGGTTAAAATTCCGTGTATTACACGGTTTACTAAATGTAATATTATATATTGAGTAACAAAAAAATTATTTTTTAAAAACTCGTGTTTTACACGGGTTAGAATAAACCCGTGGAATACAACATAAACTGTTAACACATACACTCATGAGATTTATTAATATAAAGATTAGTATTTTTTTTAAAAATATATTATTATTAAAATATAGAGGTGTATTTAATAAGAGAGAGATGCGAAAAAAAATGATGAGAATGAATATGGAGACGACACGTGGCATGAAAACCTTTATTTATTATATATATATGGTATTTTAGATGCTATCCATGATAACCACATCTCCACCATTGATCTTGTTTGATCAATGGTTTAAATCAATTAATGTCATTTATGTAAATAAATAGTAATTAGTTGACAAAGTTAAAGCCTATAAGGGTATTTTGAGTACCTCACATATTTTAATTTAGAAAAGTATAATTTATATTTATTTCTTTTCTCTCTCCAACATAAACCAAATTAATCATAATTACAAACTAAAATCAAAACAAAATCAAAACCGTTGAAGAAGAATTTTCTTAACAAACAATAAATTTTTAAAAAGTAATAAATAATAAATGATTTTTAAACATTTTACATAAATAATAATATCACCAATAATAATAACATACTAATAGCATATTAAAAAATTAAAGCATAACAACAATATAAAGGTAACAAGTACTATTTAACTACGGAATGTATGTACAATAAAAACCTCAAGCTTCCACTTGTTTAAACAACTTAGTACTTTAGTGATGTTATTAATTAGAAAATAAGGTTTGATACATATATGGTTTAGTACACAATGTGAAAACAAAAAAAATTGTGAAAACAAAACAAAAAACGAAGATGATGGTTTACTACATGATACATATATGTAACACTATAAAAATTACATAAAAAAGGGAGAATGAGTTGTTACATGTGTAACACTCGCAGAAATCGTTTACCTGTGTTACGTATACGTATCAGAACCATAACTTTGATAAGCTACTAAGTTACGTATATGAAACAGTACGAGTTACATATACAACACATAAAAGATAAAGAACATTAATTATAGTAGAACCTTTATAGTTTTACAACGATATAACACATAAAAGTAGAAAAACAAGATGATTAAAAAAACCAAATATATCGTTTACAAATGTAACTTACACAAATTTACGAAACTAAGAACATCTCTTCTTGTTACGCATATGTAACACTTAGTGTTATGTATATGTAAGAAGTGTTAGATACATGTAACACCTGTGTTACATATATCTATCAAATGTGTTACATATACATAACACATGTGTTACGTATACGTACCAAACATGATTAACGAACTTCTCGCTGAAATAGGCATTTGGAGCAAGGATTGCTTCGGCAAGCATGTCACGGTGCAAGCAGAAAACAATCTCGTTGACTCCGTCATTTAGGGCTACAGTAGTAATGACATGTTATCCTTCGTTGAACAATTGCACCATCACTATCACATCCTCAAAGTAGTCCAATGACTTCAATCAAAGAACAACCTTATATTGAATAAATTTAATCAAATTACATGACTTTAATCAAACGAGTAATCAATAAAAAAATTACTTATTAATTAACTCTTGAGGCTGTAACAACGTGAAAGTTACCGTAGGTGCCTTTTTTCGATGAACAGTTTGTGAACACCTACATATACAATTACATCACTTTTAAATCAGATTTTTTTCCATTACAATATTGTTAAAATAAACTTACGATAATTGACGAACATTTATCCAACCTACTTATTTATCTATGGACCAAGAATGTTACTTCATGTCTCTACTCTACCTTAGTTAAATATAGTAAACCCAATTTATAATTTTAAAATTATCATTAAAACTATGATTATTTTATAAAGTTTATTTATTTAATTTTAAAAAAATAAATTTATTTTGTTAGTTTACTGACAACGGAAGTTATCTACTACTTTTCAAAGATATATATTAATTTATCCTATACAAAAAAAAACTTTGTAATTCACTTGCATTACATGTATGCATTCACGTGACTAGATTTGCAAAGGAAAAAAAATCAATTGTGATATGAAATGGAATGCAATTTAGAAATTAATTAGAGGCTAAAATAAAGAAAGGTAGGGGAGATTATTAAGGTAAACAAGGGGTTTAAAATTATTTGTACTAAAATGCCCTTTTAAAAAAATAAAATAAAAAATAATTATAAATTATGTGATTGGTTGAATGGTGGTTAGCGTGGTTATAATCTAAAAAGTTGGTTAGCATTTGAACCCAACTCTCTCTCTCTCTCTTTATATATATATATATATATATATATATATATATATATATATATATATATATATATATATATACTAGTTTAGAACCCCGTGTTTACACACAATGTGAAAGATATCAATACATAAAATTCTTAAATATATATGTATATATTTTACATGTGTAAAAATGTATTACATATACTAAGAATAGAAAATAAAATTTAAAATATGTAAAAATTAATATATAATTGGGTTTCGAAAAAAACGTTAATTACTATTTAATTTAATTTGACTTTCATTTACTATTTGATTGAAAATAAAATGTACATAATTAGATTTCAAAGTTTTATTATAATAAGGGAAAATTTAAAATAAATTTGTTTTACTAGTATAATTATCAATTTCTTTAAAAATAAAATTATTATTAAAAGATAAAGGTGTATTTAATAAGAGAGAGAGGAGGGAAAAAAATGATGAGAATGAATATGGAGTCGACACGTGTTATTGAAAAACCTTTATTTATTATATAGTGTATATATATATATATATATATATATATATATATATATATATATAGGGGACGGTTCCACTAATAAGTGGTTTTTCGCTAATAAATCCTAAGAAGTGGGTCAAACGAACTCCGATTGAGCTCATTCCAGCGGCGTTGGAACCGTCTCATCGAATCTAAACCACCTCCACCCGCACCCTCAAAAATCTAAAACCCCCTCCAACCCTACCCCGAAAAGCCTAAAACCACCACCCCCAACCCCAAAAAACCAAAAACCCCCTCCCCCAACCCCACCCCTCAAAACCTAAACCCACCCCCACCCACCGCCAAAAACCTAAACCCACCCCCAAAAACCTAAACCCACCCCCAAAAACCTAAACCCCCCACCCCCACAAAAAAAAACCTAAACCATAAAATATAAACCCTAAAAGCTTAACCCTAAGGATAAACCATAAGGCTAAAACCCTAAAATTCAAACGTAAAATCTAAATCTTAAAAGTTAAACCCTAAAAGATAAGATGGTAGAGTTCGACGAGAGGTTCTAACGCCGATGAAATTAGATTAATCGGAGTTCGCTTAAATATCGTTTCTTAAGCTTTTTGTCATGTCTTAGATTTATTAGCGAAAAACTACTTCTTATTTGATCCTCCCCCTATATATATATTAAATATACATATATATATATATATATGGGAAGGATCATAAGAAAACTCATTGTTCATGAGAAAACTAAAAAACTATTTATTAAAGGTAAAAAAAATAATAAAAAAATCAAAACTCAAAATATAAATAAAAAACTAATAAACCGCTTCAGAAACCTTGTTCACGTCGTCCTCGTTCAAAAAAAAATCAGCGCAATACTACATATGTGTAATATGGTTAGCTTTTGGGTTTAGTTTAGCTTTTAGGTTAGGTTTTAGGGGGGGTGGGGGTGGGTGGGGGGTTTAGGTTTTTGGGGGGTGGGTGGAGGGGTGGCTGGGGTGGGTTTAGATTTTTGGGTGGGGTGGGGGGTTTAGGTTTTTGGGTGGGGGTTAGGTTTTTGGATGTACTACACATATGCAGTACCTTTAATAAGTAGTTTTTTGATTTTCTCTTGAAAATGAGTTTTATAGTGAACTCACCCCTAATATATATATATGAAAAGGCGTTGGGTTTTTTCCTAATGAAATTTTCCAAGCTACACCATAAGAATGCGAAGGAACTCTGGGAAGGTTTTTCAAACCGATTTGAAGGAACTCCTTAAGTTCTTGCGAACAGAAAATTCTTATATTTGTGTTTGGGTCCATGTTATTCTATATTCATCAACATTAATTCACATCATGCCAATAAGTTATCGTACTTACTCTGCATTGCAATCTGTTTTTGGTTAATTAACAAATATTTTCTAAGGTTTTTTGATTGTGCGGTATATGTTGCAATTTCTCCTCCATAACGCACAAAAATGAGACCTCAAATGAGGTTGGGAATATATGATGGGTATGAATAACCATCTATAGTTAAGTAATTAGAGGTATTAATGAGAGATTTGTCTACGTCTCAATTTATTGATTTTCATATTAATGAATAAACATTCCTAACATTAAGAGGAGATAAAAATAAAATTAAAAGGTGAAATAAGTTGGAATATTATCATATTCTCATATTGATCCTTAAACTAAACCGTGTAAACTAAAAGTTTAAAGAATAATTCATTTACAAATATTAATGAATCAACTACCACATGCATTTACCGACCATAAAAGAGTCGCTAAGTCATTTTCAACAACCCTGTTTATTTTGGTAATTTGTTTATTTCTATCCCAAGGTTATGAATTTCCAACTTCAAAGCATTTTATTCATTAAACCCACAATAACAACACACATAGAAATCTAACGTCAATTTAGTTTTAGTAAATCGAATTACTAGTTTTTTAATAATTCATATAACTTTTTTTTATTATCAAGTTCAAAATTTTGGATGTTACACCTAATGAGACATTAGACACGATGGTTGCAGATGAGCCTCGTGTACTTAAAATAAAGAGATCAGTTTATTATAACATGTCTACGGGTATAGCGAATCGAAACAAACTTTACATTGATAATACTTTTGTATATAATTTAGCACTTGAAATGATAGAACATAAAACTAAGACCAGCTATGAATGAAAAAATAGAAATGATTGCGTTAAATGGAAAGACACAAATGATGCAGAGTTAAATTCTCTAATGAAATGGAATGTTATCGGAATAGTAGTCCAACACCTCAATATGTAAAATATGTTGGAGAGAAATGTGTCTTTTATGCAAAAACATGAATAGAAAAATCAAATTAAGTGATATAAAGAAAAATTGATGGGAAAAGAGAAAATAGTTTTCTCAAAGACCTTTAATTGATTATGAGGAGACACATTCTCCATTTGTGGATGCAATGATTTTTTTCCAACATCTCATTAATCAAGTAAAGAGAAAATTTATATGCGAAAGTTGTGACACACATGATATTGAAACTTACATGAATATTATGAAGGATTCAAATTGTTAAAATCATGTAATTAAGTTCTCGAGAACACTATGATTTTTGTATATATATTCGGATCTAAATACGTTATGTGTGTTGTATACGTTATTGAATTGAATATAGTTGGATCTCCTGATGAGTTTCCTAAAGCGATAGGATGTTTAAAAGAAACATACTAAAGATGTAATCTTTGTGCACCAATAAACATGTAGAGAAAAAATTGAACCTGGTGACCATGATATCTCAATGTATAAGAATGGTGCAATATGAATTGGAAATGAATTGGATTTTTACAATTGATTTGCTAGATGATAAAGTTTGTGTATCAAAACTTCTAAAGAGTGAATGCACATATATAATTGTTTAAGATGGAAAAAAGTCCCTCATGGTATGTAAATGCATGAAGCATTTGTATAAAACCTTAAGAAATATATTTTATAAAGTTAACTAGATGTGTATGGACTAAAATAGTAGAGTCAAGCATGGTATAATCGATTCACTATTTATTTAGGAATAAAAGATATAAATATTTTGTAATGGTCCGTATGTTTTATTAAAAGAACAATATCACGTTTCGCAGTTATTATAATATATGTTGATAATAGTGTTGCATCTCCTGGAGACAAACACATGGAACATTTGTATGAAAATATTTTGTCCATCGATCAAAGTGCATCCAGAAGATGTTGAAATATATTAATGTGGAAAACGCTCATCCCATAAATACATTAACGATGTCTAATTACTTGAGCCTTATCATCTCTTACCAAAGAAGTAGAGATCTTTGGTCCAGAATTATCATAGTTAATTATAATTGATGCATGTATGTTTCTTGCTAGTCATACACTATTAGATATATCATTAATATCGTACCCGATTGGGATACAATGAAATATGGTAAAACAAATATTTTGATACCCTTAAGGTGCAAAAAAATATGGGTTTACATTTTACTAACCTATCGAAACAAATTAAGTTAGTCTTGCAGATGCATGGAATGTAACACAACACAGTCGTGGATCTTGTGGTATTCGCTTATGAGAGGAGGTATGAAAGTATTACATGAAGATCATGCAACATTGCTCATCATAAAAGAATTTCACATCAAATGATCAACCAAAATCCATTTCTACAAACTATTTGAGCAAATCTCACCAAAGATCGACACCTATCACTTAAAGGATATATAAATGTTAGGGGGGCTTTTTTTACCTCAACTAAGTTTTTCCCCGTTTTTCCTTGCAAGGTTTTTAACGAGACATCATCTTCAAGCGTATGAAGTTGATAACCAATAGGAGGTGTAATACATCCCGTCCCTTACATTTCCCCTATGGCTCATACATCCATAAACCGACAATTTCCATCGACGACTACTGACACACCGTCTGTAAAATCGTCGGATCATAATTTAACCCATGGGTCACGTTAACCCTGAGTAACCATCGTAAACCCTGAGTAACCTTCGTTACCCCAGTCCCAGTTGTACAACATCAAAACCATTGACAGACCACCAAGGCACTGCCCCTGTTATGCTTATAGCCCTATGGCTCTTACGTCCGTAAACCGCCATAAGGTTGGTAATAGGATCAGTCACGAGGACTAGACCTCTACCTCCTAGACTTCTTATTCGTCAATTCATTCCCTTAGCTGATTAGATGTGTAGTGACTTCTTTAAAACATTTTCCCTTTCCTTTCCATAAAACATTTCATTCATTTGTAAAAGCCTTTCTTTCATTTATATGCCATTCCTTTGTAAACCTTTCATTTCATAAACGTCTCCTTTCATAAATCGTTCATTTTATAAACATTCATTTCGTTCATTCATCATTTCTTAAACATTTTGGGTGAGTGTGCATATCACCCTAGAAACAAGTAAATAGAGATTTTTGACTCACCAGACCGTCTGCAATTAACCTGAGTTGGACGTCTATTTAGTGCTAATGTGCAAACCGATCTGCACCTAAGTCAACACACGATTTCTATCATTTATGCTAGTGTCATCAAAACAGTGTCGCTGAGATAATATCAGTGTCGCCAGGCTAGTGTTATCGGCACATGATCAGTGTCGCCAAACACGCTTTTCGGTGTCACAGGAACTTTCATTCCGAACTTAGTGTCGTGTAATTCAGTGTCGTCCCATAAAGTGTCGCCCAAGTTAGTGACACCAAATGGATTTGGCGACACTACTAGTGTCTTCAGGGAATAACACGTGTCCCGATCATTGAAAACTTTGGGGACGACACCCCCACGATCGTCTTCCCCGATTAGTGTCACCTGATGAAGATGGCGACGCTATTAGTGTTGCCCCATGAAGATCTACATCAAATCGTCCCAAGTTTCCAACTTTTTACGTCCAAATCGTTTGTTTGACCTCCATAAGCTAGATTGGGCTTTATACCCCATATTACACGTAAAAATCCATGTTTTGAGTTAAAAAACTCTAGTTTTACCCCAAACCCATTTAAACTGAAAATCAGAGGTTTTAGGTTGGATTCTTACCTCAAAACGTAGTTTCTTCCTGGATTTTTCTTCTTGGATGATGGAGAGATAGATTGGAAGCAACTTGAAGCTCAAATGAATGATTCTTGGACTTTCTCTCTCTAGAACACCCACTCTCTATCTCTAGATGAAAATCAAAAGGAATGATGGAATGAGATGATCTTGGGTCTAATTAGGGTTTATCCCTTCCCCTCCCTTACACTCCATTGGGCTCAAGCCCATTAGCCCCCTTTCTTTCCTTTCTTTTCTTTCCTTCGGCCCATTAAAAGCGTCAGATTTTCCGGAAGTTATAACTGTCAATCAAGTTAGCTAGTTTCTTCAAGTTCCGATAGTGTCGCATTATCGGTGTGTGAAGAGGATTCTCAGATATGTTAAACGTACTATGTCATTTGGTCTCAACTTTTCTCGACCAAAAACCACTGCTATTGTAGGTTACTCTGACGCTGATCGGGCTCGATGCATTGAGACACGCCGAACCACATGTGGCTACTCGATCTACCTAGGTGGAAATCTTGTTTCTTGGAGTGCTAAGAAACAAACCACTTTATCGCGCTCCAGCTGTGAATCTGAGTATTGTGCAGCAGAAATTATCCGGATCACTAACTTATTATGTGAACTTCATGCCCTACCTCCTACTAGACCAACTCTTTTATGCGACAATCAAAGTTCCATTTTTCTTACGTAGAATCCGGTATCTCATAAAAGAGCCAAGCATATTGATTTTGACTACCACTTCATTCAGGAACTTATTTTATCCGGGAAACTTCATATTAAGTTTTTTCCGACCAAACTTCAGTGGCTGATATCTCCACAAAGAGTATTCCTCGACATCACTTTGAGTTCTTTCAGGAAGTTCTTCGTATTGGTCCGCCACCGTCTCATTTGAGGGGGATATTAAACTCACTTAAATCATTTATTTGTGTAGTTATATTATTGTTGTATTTCTTTCCTTCTTAAGGGGTTTGTAACTAACCAACTTTCGGGTTTGCCCTATAATATATTAATTATATTGTAGGGGGTGTATTTAAATAAAAAGAAAGTTGGAGGGTGTTATTTAAATGATGGAATTACCTAGCTTTGGAATAAGGGGTTAAATTTGGAAGTTTAGGGCTGATTTGTAACAATTGCTGTCACACCCCCAAATTCCACTAACGGGGTTTTACCACGAGGCGTGTGACAAACCAGGATCTCAGTTATTAGTTACGTCAAACGACACTATATGAGTTTAAACAAAACCATAAATGTTCAAATATTAGAGGACTCCAATGCATGTCCTAGATGTACACCTGTGCTTAATGACCTGAGAAAACATGTAAGAAAAGTGTCAACACTAGGTTGGTGAGTTCATATGTTTCAGTAATAATGTTTGCCAGATCATGTACATTCAATATATATCAATAGGTAGCTAACCTATGTTCATGTTTACTAAAGCGCTCACAACCGAAGCTGGCTGTTTGTAATGTTTGAATGCCTTCCACCATGTCTATCAACAATGGTGATGTGTTTAGGTCAATATTACACCTGTTCGACCTCCAATCGAGTTAGCGCGACTAACGCGGGTGGGGTTTGTCAAACCCAGTAGTACTGCTCAAGATTACCTCGCTAAGTTCATATTAAACGGTTCGATGTGTAAGGACTTTAATGATAGAGTGTTACGCTTAGTCTTAACAAGTAATAATATAAGAATTACAGTAATCATGTGTTTACGTCATGTTTTCTCTCCCTAGTTTAAAACAGTAAAAAAGGGTCGTGAAACTTACCTGAGTTGTGTAAGCGTAGTAATTAGCACCACACAATGATGCAAATAGAAACCACAAATGGATTGCACGCGGACAATCTACGTATGCCCTAGAATTTGATTTATGACAGTTAGGAACACATAGGATTTTGTGACAACGATACGGGAAAAAGGTCGGAAGTCGTAAAACACATTTATAATAACGAGTAGGTAAACTTATCATCAGAATTAAGGAATTTCTCAATTTAATAATTAGAATAGATGTGGTACGTATAAAACGTCACCAAACACGGGATAATAATATCCAACAATAGTTCCTATGAATTAAATATTAGTTTAGGGGAATAATATAAATCATTATATTATTTATAATGTAAATGATTGTTTAAGAAATAAAAATAATAAATATATTATTTATTTTATTAACAATATAGGCTTAGGTTGGAGTAGGAATTAAATCTAAGCATACGAGTTTTTCGGGGTCAAACCATATTAATATATTAATATAATAATATAGGGGTTAGTTTTATTTCAAAAATAATGTTTAAAAAATGATTTAAAACAAAACACGGGTGGAGGGACTCGAACCCGGGTCTCCTCCCCCACAGCCATACACACTAACCATCTCCGCCCGCTAGGGTTTCACACAAATACCCGGATCCAATTGTTTTTAACACTTAAATCCCCTGTGTTCTTCCCCCCCACATGAGCCGATCCGAACATAGTCCCAAATCCAGCCTTTTCGGTCACGATTAGCCAAAATAACAAAGGGGTTTTGTTCATTAGTTTCATACGAATCTGTGGTGAGGTTTAATTGTAAAATCATCATGTTTAGGATTGTTAATTTCTGTTTTGAAGGGCCGAAACCCTAGGTTTTGAACATAGAATCGAATTGAATAATTCTGATAATATAAATGGTTAGATTCATGGGGCTTTTATAGAGTTGATGATGGCGAATCTGACCATGTAACTTAATTGAATTGAAATCGTGTCTAGGGTGGTGTTCGATTAAACCCGAATGGATATGAACCCTAGAATAGGTTTATGGTTAAATCGATGATATAAGCCACAATTTTGATAGGGCTTTTGATAGGGCTTTTGATCTACAAGTGGTATCAGAGCTTTGGCTCACAGATTAAACAAACTCACACTTGTTTAATCATTCTCTGGTTCTATTCTAAACTATCCCTTTGCTAAAGTCACCCATTATCACAAATCAAAAATGGCACAAAACAATGGAGTTGAAGACATTGGAAGCATCAGCACACCACCAAGACTGGTGTCTGGAGAAGACTATGATATGTGGAAGAACAGAATGGAAAGCTTCTTCTGCTATCAAGAATATGGGATGTGGAAATCCATTAAAGATGGACCATACATACCCATGGTGGCCTCCGCTGATTCCGGAGGTACACTGGTTCCCAAAGAATCCTCCAAATACTCTGATGAAGACATCAAGAAAATGGAGGTAGATTTCAAGGCCTTGGGAGCCATCCAGATGTGCTTACCAAATGAAGTTTTTCACAACTTCAGAGGATACAAAACTGCAAAGGAGCTATGGGAGGCTCTTGAGAAGATGTTTGCTGGTTCAGAGGAAGTAAAAGAAAACAGAAGAGACATCCTGAAGCAGCAATATAAAAACTTCGTTCGGAAGGAAGGTGAGTCTCTAACTGTTTTATTAAACATGTATACTTATCTTGTAGGTGAGTTGCAGTGCTCAAAAGTGAAGCTGAAGAATGAAGATATTCTCAAGAAGTTCATCAGGTCTCTACCTAGTTGCTGGACACTCCACACAGTGTCCATCAGAAGAACTGAGAATCTGAAAACTCTACAGATGACTGAGCTTTTCGGTATGCTAAAGACCTATGAATTAGAGATGATTCAGGCCAAGGAAAGAAGCTCAAGGTACCAAACAGCCTCAACATCCACCACCACCTCTTCTGCCCTCCACTCTGACCACTCAGGTCCTAGTTCAAGCAACTATTATCCTCCCATCGTCACTCATCCCCAAACTCCAACCTCTCAATCAAACAACTCACCATTTCTTCTTGAAGCCCCACCTCAAACATCAACCTCTGCTGCTTTTGTCTCTGAAAACTCAAGCAATATGTCCTTTATCAAGGAAGATCTGGAATGTTTTCACCCAGATGATCTAGAAGAAATGGATATACAGCACTCCTATGCCATGCTCTCTCTAAGAGCAAAAAGGTTCTACTCAAGAATAGGAAGACCCGTTCCAAGCAACAACTCTAACACCAGGGTTGGCTTGGACCAAAGCAAATTGAGGTGTTGCAACTGTAACCAACTTGGTCATTTTTCTAGAGAATGCAAGGCACCAAAGGCAAACCCAGCTGATGCTCAAAGCTCACCAAGCTCAGCCAAGACAGCAACAGGGCACTCCTCCTGCACAAACTGCAGCTTGTGCAGCTGTTGGAACTGCTGACTTTGACTGGAGCTTTCAGTATGAGGATATTCCTGCAAACAATCAAGCTCTCATGGCAGACACATCAAAGGTACCACCTCATGTATATGAAAGTCTGTGTACTCAAGCTTGTATTGATAAGGTCCTTGGATACAGGAAACATAACCAGAATCTCATAGATCAAAATGAAGAATTTCACCAAATGAAATCTGAATTTAAAAAGGTTGAAAACAGTTACAAGGAAAAGATTGATTGTTTAAAAAAAGAAATTTCATCACTAAAACATGAACAAACTAACCTTGAAACTCAAATTGATGACCTTCTGGTTAAGTTAAAAGCTACAAGGGCCGAATTAGCAAACCAAAAGGTCCATGTGAAAAAATATGAGTTTGCATCCAATTAGCAAACCAAATTCATGAAAAGGTAACTGCTGGTCTTGGATTCCAAGCTGAGCAACCCTACAATGTTGTTCCTCCACCCGCTGACTATGTAGCCATTCATGAACCAAGTTTCAATCTTTCCAACCTTGACATGGCCAACCGAAATCTTGACCCTGTTGTCCAAGAAACCCATGTGCAAGAATGCACTACTTCATCCGAGTCTGAGTCAACATGCTCAGACTCCACTGAAACCAATAAAGTTTTATCACCACCTACCTGTGAAGTTATTAAAGCCAACAATCCAAGCCCTTTCATCCCTTCAAAAACAGTACCAGTATCTCAACCAACCAAACAAATCAGAATCAGCTATCCTTCAGAAGGAAGAAAGCTAACTGTTGAAAAGGGACAGTCTTCAACCTCCACCAACTCAAATACTCAATCTAAATCAATCCAACAAAGGAAGGTGTTTGACATATGTCATGCACTTGGAGAGAGAGCTCCATATGTTCAAAAGACATTGGAAGAAGCCACCTTTGAGCATAACAAAGCTCACCCCTGGAACTTCAAAGACTTGTTCAAAAGAAAGGACTACGTGTAAGGGACAAACTGGCGAAATCATGCTTTCTGTGTGGGAAATACAATCATACTGCCAGCACCTGCTTTTATTACCTTCAACAACAAAGAAACCTAAAGCAACACGCTTTTGAGAAAACAAACAAGAACAAAAAGGTAAGAAGCTTTGAAGCCAAAGCAACTCAGTTCAGAAACTCTCTATCCCCACCAAGAAAGCATCTGCCAAAACCTCAACAATCTTGCATCATCTGTGGTGAATCAGACCACTTTGCTGCAAATTGTAAGTTTAATCCTCTCAAACAGGTTCTTCATCAAATTCCTCTTCTACAAAAGCCTATCAGTAATATGAAGAAGGGTAGGCATACTTCGAAGATTAAACCATCAGCAGCAAACAAAACTGCTAGTGATCAAGTTAGACTCAAGAAACCAAAAGAAAAGCCTTCATCAGCAACCAAGATTGCTGCTGCCCAAGTTAAACCATCAGCAGCCAACACAAATGTTGCTTATCAATTAAAGCCCAAGCGACCCAAAGACAAGTCTTCAGCAGCAACCAAGATTGCTGCCGCTCAAGTAAAACCATCAGCATCAACAAAAACTGCTGCTGATAAGCCAAAGTCCTCAGTTACAACATCTGCTGCTGACAAAGCAAAGAGAGCTGGAAAACCACCAATTCAGCATTGGAAAGCCAAAATTCCTCCAAGAATCATCATTGGTTCCGTTGAATGCACACATGCTGATACTGATAATCCGAGAACCCTTTTTTACAAGGATGCAAGCTCTTGGAATCCTCCCACTAACTAGATCTCTCTCATGTGCAGGGACAGCCAAGTCACAAGAATAACACCTGGGTGGTAGACAGTGGTTGTTCCAGGCACATGACATGCAACAGATCCATCCTCTCCAACTTCAGACATTTCAATGGAGGATATGTTGCCTTTGGAAGTGACTCAAAAGGAGGATCTATTACTGGACAAGGAACTGTGTCCAATGAAAGAATGAGTATTGAAAAGGTAAACTATGTCAAAGAATTGAACTTCAATCTCATGAGTGTTTCCCAGGTCTATGATCAGAAGCATTGGATGCTCTTCACAGATAAAGAATGCTTTGTACTGTCTCCTGCTTATCCAAACCTCCTCCGGAAAAGATTTTATTAACTGCTCAGATAAAAGAAAATCTTTATGTGCTTGACATGAATGAGGTCACTCCAACTGGCAGTGTATCCTGTTTTCTGTCAAAAGCTTCAGTTGATGAATCAGCTCTCTGGCACAGGAAATTAAACCATGTTAACATCAAAACCATCAACAAAGTGGTGAAGGATAATCTTGTCAGAGGGCTTCCTAACAAAGAATTCCAGCTAGAATATCATTACATTGCTTGTTTGAAGGGGAAGCAACACAAGAGTTCTCACAAGCCCAAGACTTTGAATACAAATGACACTCCACTACAACTGCTGCATATGGATCTCTTTGGTCCTACAAATATTATGTCAATGGGTAAGAAGTCATATTTTCTAGTAATAACTGATGACTACACCAGATTCTCATGGGTATACTTCTTGAGAACTAAAGATGAAACTGCTGAGACTCTCAAATCTTACATTCTTAGGATAGAAAATCAAAGCAATCAGAAGGTGAAGATCATAAGGTGTGATCAGGGCACAGAGTTTAAGAATCACACTTTGAACTGTTTCTGTGAAAGCAAGGGAATAGAAAGACAATACAGTGCTCCAAGAACTCCTTAACAAAATGGAGTTGCTGAAAGAAGAAACAAAACTTTAATTGAGTCAGCAAGATTTATGTTGGCTAACTCAAAACTACCTCTCACATTCTGGGCAGAAGTAGTAAGCACATCCTGCTATGTGCAAAATAGAGTTCTCATAGTCAAGCCTCTCAACAAGACACCTTATGAACTATGGTTCCAAAGAGTTCCCTACATTGGATTTCTAAAACCTTTTGAATGTCCATGCAAAATTCTGATCACACATGGGGCTCTTCCTAAGTTTGGTGCCAAATCTGATGAAGGATATTTTGTGGGCTATTCCTCTCAATCCAAGGCCTACAGAGTATTCAACTCAAGAACAAGAATTGTGGAAGAATCAGCCAATGTGGAATGTAGACACCCATTGCCTGTGAACAGGGAAAATGCCCAAATTGGCTCTTTGACATAGACTCTTTCACCCAAGTATTTGAGCCTCTTATCTTCTCAAATATGGAATCTACCTCTTCACAAGCACCAGCTTCCTCTTTTTCCTCTGACTACAGACTAGATTTTCCTAAATCTTCCATCAGTCTGAAAAGACCATCCATTGATCCTCCATCTGTTATGGAAGCCATTGAAGCAAGTGAAGCCAGAACCAGACTCTCCAATGTCACCAGCAGCAGCCTGTCTAAAAATGAAAATTTGAATGAAGACTCTTCGGTAAATGTTGTAGATGCTGCAAATACTGCTGCTGATAATACTGATGTAGCTGTTGATATTGAAGACTTTTCCACCATGAATGAAAAAATCCCTGATCAAAATCAAAGTAATCTTGAGCAAGGGATACAACTGGAGGTGGTACCAGCACAAAGGATCAACAAGGAACATCTTGGCCAAGTTCACCAAGGAGTTCTAACAAGAAGCAAATCTCATGAGGCCAATATATGTTTGTTTTCATGTTTTCTATCTCAGGTGGAACCCAAGAAGATAGATGAAGCTCTGAAACACAGCAGTTGGATTGAGGCAATGCACGAAGAGTTGCTGCAATTCAAGAGACAGGATGTCTGGAAACATGTTGATCTTCCACCTGGTTAATCTGCCATTGCACAAGATGGGTATTCAGGAAAAAGCAAGATGAGAGAGGCATTGTAGTCAAGAACAAAGCCAGACTTGTAGCTCAAGGCTACACTTTGGAAGAGGGAATTGACTAAGATGAAGTCTTTGCTCCTGTTGCCAGGCTAGAGGCCATCAGAATCTTCCTGGCATATGCTGCATCAAAGAATTTCATGGTCTATCAAATGGATGTCAAGAGTGCCTTTCTGTATGGGAAGATTGATGAAGAAGTATATGTCAAACAGCCTCCAGGCTTTGTAGATCCCGCACATCCTAACCAAGTGTTCAAACTAGACAAAGCTCTGTATGGATTACATCAAGCCCCAAGAGCCTGGTATGAAACTTTTTCTGGATATCTACTAAGCAACAACTTCAAAAGAGGTGCCATTGACCAGACCTTGTTTATCAAAGATGAAGCAGGAGAAATCTTACTGGTACAAATCTACCTTGATGATATCATCTTTGGATCAACAAGGAAGAAGTTTTGTAAAGACTTTGAGATCCTGATGCGTTCAAAGTTTGAAATGAGTTCAATGGGTGAACTAAATTTCTTTCTGGGTCTTCAAGTCAAACAAGTTCCAAATGGAATCTTCATCAGCCAATCCAAATATGTCAAGAGAATTTTGGAAAGATTCAAGATGGCTGACTGCTTTGCTGCAAGAACCCCTATGTAAGTGCACCATCAACTGACTCCAGACAAAGATGGCCAAGACACTGATCAACATCAGTACCGTGCAATGATAGGGTCTCTCATGTATCTCACTGCCTCAAGGCCAGATATCATGTTTGCAGTATGTCTCTGTGCAAGATTCCAAGCAGCTCCAAAGAATTCACATCTTCAAGCTGTCAAGAGAATTTTTAGATACCTGAAGGGAGCCCCAAGACTTGAGCTATGGTACTCTAAAAATGATAATTTCAATCTGTATGCATATACTGACAGTGATTATGGGGGATGCAACATGGACAAAAATTCCACATCAGGGAGATGTCAGTTTCTGGGAGGGAGACTGATTTTATGGCAGTGCAAGAAGCAAACATGTGTCTCAACTTCTACAGCAGAAGCAGAATACATTGCCGCTTCAAGTTGCTGTGCACAAGTCATCTGGATACAAAACCAAATGCTGGATTATGGGATGACTTTCATGGCAACTCCCATTCACATTGACAACATGAGTGCTATATCAATCACAAACAATCCGGTGCAGCAATCCAAGACAAAGCACATCGACACCAGGTATCACTTCATAAGAGATCAAGCTGAGAAAAAGAGAATTATTTTAACCAAAGTTCATACCAATGAGTAATATGCTGATTTGTTTACAAAACCTTTTGATGAAGCTAGATTTAGATATTTAGTTGAATCTATTGGTATGATGAACTTTGATTAAAATCTGTCTCTAAAATTTTGTTTTGTAAATGTGTTTGTCCTTCGTTGAAAATAAAAGTTATAAGTCAGCAGCATCCTTTTTCGCTGCTGACAGGTTTAATCATCAGCAGCAAAGAATTTGCCACTGACTGCTTTAAGTTATCAGGAGGAACAAGTTTCCTGCGGATAACTTTAAGGCTGTCAGCAGCAACATCCTCGTTGTGGATCATTGCATCCATCAGCAGCAATTGAGTTTGCTACTGACAAACTTAACCATCCACAGCAACCAAGATTGCAGCGGATAGGCTTAACCATCCGCAGCAACCAAGTTTGCTGCTGATGGGTAAATCTAAATCCAAATTAACCTTTACCCGTTGTAAATACTTTCAGTCTTTACCATGACTGCTTTAGTGTATTACAACTGTAACAGTAAAAAGTGAACAAGGTTGTACTGTACAAGTATTCTTGCTTTTTCTCTCCTCTGTCGTTATAACACAAATCAAATTTCTTCACCACCTCTTCACATTCAATTTCACCCTAACTCCCATTCAAATCACTTTCTCTCAAGCCTCCAAAACATTCAAAGCTTTCCATCCTTAACCACCCTTCAAAAGCTTCCTCTTTCCCTCCAAACCCAACAAAATGGCAGAGGTAGACATAAACCATCCCGATGATAAGTTCTCTCCATATCACAATCTAACGGCATACTTAATCAAAGGAAATAAGTCCGAGGGATTCAATGACATGATCGACTTTCTCTGTCGATCAAAGATACGCCATGCACTCACTGTAAACCCAACCATTTACATCCCTCACATGGAGGACTTCTGGAACTCTGCCATATACTCTACCGAACAGGGGATACCCCAAATCCAAGCCAAGGTAGATAGCAAAGACATCACCATCACTGAAGCTACTCTACGAAAACATCTAAAGATTCAAGACGAGGGGGCCGCCATTTCATACTCGAAGGAAGAATACATGAGGACCTTTGTATCCATAGGGTACACTGGAAATCAGAACGAGTACACAATCGAAAAGGCGCTGATGGACCCTCCATGGAAGTTTCTGTGCCACACTCTTCTACAATGCATATCACAGAAGAGAAGTGGATGGCATCAAGTGAGCTCTGCACTTGCCTCTGCTGTTCATGGTATGGCTTCTCGCCAGGGTTTCAACTTTGCACATCTCATCTTTGAAGGTTTGAGATATAACCTTCAAGAAGGTGTAAAGTAATCAATTTTATGTACCCGAGATTCTTGCAGGAGGTTTTCAATAACGAATTAAAGATCTTTCAAAATCTACAAAAATCTATCTTATGCTGGGACATAAAAATAACATTTTCCAAAGTATGAGAATTGTTTCTAAAAAGTTCTCAGGGGTCAATGTTCCATTGTTATCTACAATGATGAACATACAAAGCACCTAGGGTGACAGTTCAGCAATCCCAGCTGATACTGATCCCACGCCCTCCTCTTCACATCCTGAACAACAATCTGCTTTCACTGTTCTAACCCCTGTGCATACTACTAAGGATGCACAGGCACAGAAATTACTTACACATGTTTTGGATGTTATCGTTCAACTGGAACAAAGAGCCCCAGTTGCGGCAAAATATACTATAAAAAGGAGCAAGAAGACTCCTTCTCTTCTTGTCTCAAAGGCCCAATCCCAACCTAAAAGCCCTCATTCATAATCCCAAAATTTTGATGAGAATATCAAAAGGGATAGCCACATCATTAGAGAGACTTCCTTGGAAGCTTCTCTATTAGGATCAGGATCACATCCTGGATCCATAGAACAACCCACTGAGTCATTCCATTATTTTTCTTCTCTGAACTTAAGTGCAGAGGCACCTTGTCAAGATGATATACCTTCTCAAACAACCACTATCTCAGAGGTATTGATTGACTTGGCTGCTAGTGCACCTAACCCAAGTTCATCACCCAAGAAGGTTCACTCTGGGAGTACTGATAGAGTGAATGTGGAAAGGGCTGTCACTACTCCTGGTACATCAACTAACCAGGAGGACAAGGATAACATCACTAAGACCCTAACCATGGCAACTCACAGTGAGGATGTTTCCTTTGAAACACTCTTCACTGAGAGGAATCCCAGGTGCCAAGAAAACCAGGGTGATGGGGATGCAGAGGCTAGGCCTAAGACCCCATCCAGCTCTAAGGATTTTACAACTGTGGATGAGGACAGTCTGAAACTCAAAAATATAGAATTGACGGCCAGGGTGGCTAAGCTAGAGGCTGAAGTGTCCAAACTAAGGCACCAAGTCTCTATGCATGAATCCCATCAATGCCCAACTGTGCCTACTCTTTCCCTTGTATAAGTGAGAACTAAAACAGATGCAACCCTTTACACTGATGCAACCAAAAAGGGGGAGATAGTTGCAGTAGAAGATGATGCTGATAGCCTTGAGGACTGGATACAAGAGCAGGCTGCATTTCAAAGTTCCTTATTCAAACCTGTCTTTGTTCAATTTCATGACTTGCCAGACTCAGTAGATGAAGAGGAAGAAATCACTGAGGATTGGAAGTTGGTTGTTCGAGCCTGTGATGAGGTGTTGACAAATAAAAGTCACCATGAAGACACACCTCCATCAGTCAGCATTCTTCCTGAAGCAGCGGCCATAATAAGTCTAACCACTACCCCCAAATTCACACTGACTGCAGACAAGCTAGATTTTGACTCCATGCTAGCTTGGGGGTATGATGGTCAATCTGAGAGATTCTGGATTGGGAAAGAGTTCAGCAGAGTAGAAGAGCTGAACTGGGATGCACTAAATCCTCTTCAAGTGCTTGAACTGTATTTATCAAGCTGCATCAACACCTCTTCAGATCTCTCAGCAAAACTTGCAATCTGCAGGTTCCAAGACTTAATGGAGGAAAATCTGCCCTGGTTTGAAGCATTATTAGAAGAAGCAAACAGGGTGGCATATCCTAAAGACCGCGCAGAATCCTCTACAGCAGCAGCACAAAGACTGGCTCCAAGTAGACTTGACCTGATCAAGAGCATTACATTAACTGATGAAGAAACTGTTTGCTGGAGAAGCTTCATACACAATGAGATGGTCAGGGGACTGGCAGTGCTAGGATGGTCGTGCACTGGGCCCTCTGGCTTCACCTTCTTTCTGAGTGATGGATCATCTTTCTTCTTCAATCACATCAATGAGATCCTACTCCTCAACTCAGACTTCCTATACAACATTTTTGAGCTCAGAACACATATTTGCAATATCAACTCCTTAGAGATCCAAGCAATGATCAAGACTATCAAAGCTCGTCTTGAAAAGGAGGGACGCCTTGTAGAAGATGCCTCCTCTGACTCAGATTTCACTTTTCTCTCCTCACCAACCGCCACTCTGAACACTGCAACAGAATCTAGAAGAACAGAGTTGGAGGATGTAAGGAAAAGTTGGAAGGAAGTAACTGGGTGTAAATGGGAAGAATATGAAGCAAGAAACCTTCCCCCATCCACTCCCCAAACTGCCAATAAAGTTGAAGCAGAGATCCCAACAGTATCTAAAACATCTGTTGTTGTGATCCATGAAGCTGAAGCAGAGGCATCAACAAAAGCCAAGAGGAAGGGAGTAATGACTGAAAAGGTGGAAGAGAGACCAATGAAAGAGCAAAGGGAAAGGGAGGAAAGAAGAAGAGAAGAAGAGGAGATGGTAGAGCTAAGAAAAATTCAAGAAAGAAAAGCTGCCATGCTCTTCAGAGAACAACAAATCCAGCTGTATGCTAAACAGCTGATTGATCTCAAAGCCAGATTTCCTACAGCTTCTCAATTACAAGAAGGTGAAGCCCTAGCTCTTTAGATGTAGGAACAGTTTAATAAAGAAGAAGAAGAAAGGGAGAAGAAGAAAAGGGAATAGGCTAAGTTCAAAATAACTGATTCTGAACTAGCCAAAGAAATGAGAGAAGAATGGATATCGGCTCTGATTTCTCAAGGTGAGGATGCAGACTACCTTGAGAAACTATCAAATAAAGAAATCTATAGAGCCTTCATGGGTCAGCAAGGTCAATTCGCAAATAAGAAAATGGATGAAGAAGAAGAAAAAGCCAAGCAAAAATCCAAGAAGACCATTTTATTCAACATAAAGACCCATGAAGAAAGGAAGGTCATGACTGACTTCCTGAAGACAAGAGGAGAAAGTGAAAAAGGCTAGGCCCCATGAGTTTCATGAACTTACAAGCCTTGTACTCCAAAGTCAAGAAGGAAGAGGAAGAAAGATTGGGGAAGACAGGCTCCAAGAAAAAGGTGATAACTCAAACTGCTGAACACAAATCAAAGAAACCTAAGCCTTCTCCCTTATCCACTACTTCCTCCTCCCACCATACTTCCACTCTCCAGCCTAGACCTCATTCCTCTCTTCCCACAAATTCCAAATCCCTCCACCCAGCTCCTTCTCATCAGCAGCCTTCCAAGAAGAAAACCAAACCTACCATCACACCAGAAGACTCAAGAGAAATAGTTGTCTGGTTCTACAACACTCAAGACAAATGGTTTGAAGTCTTCAGGGGAAAGGAAGAACTGAAAAGATCTATCTATAAATCTGTTAATGAGGTACTGCAACTCCCAGACTCAGATCTAAGAAGAATATTGGAGTTGGGTGAAGCCCATAAGCCAGAGAATGAAGGTGGGAGACATCTTTTGCTAGCAATCAAACATCACTTCAACCCTAGTAAAGATGTAATCATTGATGCCAAACCTCTTCAATCTCATTCTCCATTCACCAGTTGGTCCTTCAAGGCTGATACCAACGAGTTTATCTTGATTGATGTTAAAGGACAGAAGATGATATGTTCAAGCAAGGCCATCTTCAAAATGCCAAGCAAAGACATAAAGACACTATCTGAGCTTCCTCTAAACAATCCCAGCCAGGACCCAAGAGGCTATGAGGTAGAAAGGATAGTCTGCAACATGAAAAATCTTCAGCAGCAAAAGCAGTAAGAGAGTTTTGGTAGCATCAATCTAGGGGGAGTTTGTACAAATAAAGACTGATGGCTACAAAATTCTCTAAGTACAACTACTGTGGACCTCAGAGTTTGCTGCAGATCGACAAACTGCTGCGGATAAGCTTATCTGTAGCGGATACTTGTTCTTCTGCTGAAAAACAAATCTGCTGCGGATAGCCTTATATGTTAAAGACCAAAGTTGCTGCTGATAGGCAAATCATCAGCAGCAGTGGACAGTTGTGTCTTGCTGCTAATCAACAACATTGCTGCTGATAGCCATTCCCTTTAAAGATCAAACGTTGCAGCTGACTGGCTTCGATAAAGCAACCATTACCACTGACAACTTTCTGCTGCAACACTGACACACTCTACGTAGAAAGAATGTTACTGGTGCAAGACAATAAAAGACAACGACGCTCTTCTTCCAAGGACTCAAGCAATGATGCCTAAGAAGACGTTTGAGTAAAGATAACTTTTGTAGTATTTATTGTCGTTACATGTAGAATAGCTTCAATACAAGATCAACGGCTTGTGTTAGATCTGATCCTTATAATCAAGGGTCTGTCTTGATTCTAAGTTACTATATAAGTAGCACTTAGAGTCATTGTATACGCTTGGTTTTCTTAAGAGTTTTCTCTGTAATCTTGTAATCTTTGAAGCTTAATACAAATTGCATTTATGAGCATTCCTCTTGTTTACTTGTTTACATTGCTTAGTTGTGATTGTTTCCGCCAATCTCAACTAGAATAGAACCATCTTGTATTCACCGATCCTACAAATACTTAGTGTTTTACCACAAATGCCGTAAAAAACTAACACACTTTCTGTTTTTTTCTCACAAAAATCACTTAACAATTTTTTGCATATAAAAAACCAATATATTCTTTTTTTTCTCACAAAAGTCTCTTAACGGATTTTTACACATAAAAAACCAACATATTTTTTGGTTTTTCTCAAAAAAATCACTCGACAACAATTTACTATAGCAAATGAATCGGCAGAAGCAAGACAAAGGAAATCGATTGAGAAAAACAAGAAAGTATATTGGTTTTTTATTAGCAAAGATTTGTCGATGGATTTTTGTGAGAAAAAAAATAGGGAGTATGTTGGTTTTTTATGTGAAAAAATTTGTTGAGCGACTTTTGTGAGAAAAAAACAGAAAGTATATTGGTTTTTTATGGCATTTGCCCATTTACCTAATCACTTATATTTATCACTCTATTTAGTTGTGTGAATTATGTAAAATGAAATATTTCTATGTTTTAGGAAGTTCAAGTAAATTAGCCAAAATTGTTGCAGTAACTGTTGGTGTAGTCCTTTTCTTACTTATCCTAGTTGCGTTTTTTTGGTGTCGACTGCGAAAAAGGTCCAAGGAACTAACAGAAGGTGACTGACTACATACATATTATTTTGTAACTCGCTTGAGCTTTCTATGATTAATCAGATATAACTTTTTACAAGTCTACCATTTGGTACTGCGGATGCATCTGAGCTACAAGGGGTGGTAAATTACAGTTACAAAGATATACTAAAAGCAACTTGTAATTTTAGCAAAGACTACAAAATAGGAAAAGGAGGCTTCGCTGAAGTATACAAGGTAATGATAGGATGGTAATTTCTGACAAAACTAGAAACACAACATAAAAATAATCAGGTTTTAGATTGGACAATCATGTTGCCCAAGATCTTCAAGGAACACACAACTTAACACAATGATAAACAAACTAGAAACTTCAATTCTTGATAATAATGATCGTAAACTCTTGTTTGTACAGGCTCTGACTTTAGGTTTATATAATCCTAGAATAGGAACGACGTAACATTTTAGAATCGTCGCACCCTTCCCCTAATTTACGGTTTATAACTTTGACACAATACACTTGGACCCCTTTGACTTCTACATATTACATAACAAACACTAAACATAACTTTAACCTATTTACACAAATGGCCTGTTAACTTTTGACCCACATGGATTAAGCAAATTATAATTCAATATTCCCCCTAATTTCTTAATACATCTTTATTATCCAAGAGAATGAAGTTTTCAACTTCCTTTGGATCTTCTTTACTTGCACTTTGATCATTTTACATGTCCTGCTCACCAACCTTGGCTTAATCAACTTTATCATAAACACGTTGTAGTAAATCCATGTCTTTGAACTTTGGTTTTCTGCCCGTCTCTTGCTTGATTTCTTTAACTTTATCTTCATGAATCGCGGCACGAACTTTATCTTGAACATGGAAAGACTCTATCATGTCTTTACACCCTCCTTGAATACCATCATCTTTAACCTGTACGCCATCTTCTTGAACTTTAAACGGTCAGTCTCTAGATGGGAAGGCACGAACTACTTCTAGTTTCCTCCTTTTGTAACTTGGTTCAACATCTTTAACAATCTTGTTTTCTAGTGGTAATACATCCTTAAATGACATTTCTTCACAAACCTTGCATCTATTTTCTTCTTGAACATACACACCACACTGCTTATCCTTTGGTGCTTCTGATTTGCAAAACAACTTTATGTTTTTCTTTTTCTAAATGTGTCTTTTCTAACGTCAATTCCTCCATTTTACTATCCGCACATCCCTCATGGATTTCACTTTTGCCAACTCTCTTTCTATCTTATATGCAAATTATAACACTTGCCAAAAATCCGATCTCAATTTCTGCCCAGAACTTATAAGAAATAACGGGAGTTAAAGGAAACCAAAGAATCAGATAAATAAATTAGAAAATTCTGAAAAATAGGAGATATCGAACCGACATAAGATTGATATCGGTCCGATATGGGAAGAAGTTGAATGTCGGACTGACTTGGTCTAGAAAATGGTCCGCAATGCAAACCCCTAGGAACCCTCTGCACCAGACACGTGTCAAGACACGTGTAAGGCATGCGTCAGCATGTCGGACGCGTGGATGGATGTCGGAGTGACATGGCAGACCAACTCGGTCCGCTATGGACGCGTGGTGCGTCTGGATTGCATAGCCACCACGTGACATGCATGCGAGAGATAAAGGCGATAGCGGACCGACATCGCCCTGAATAACGGTCCGGTATGGGGCTGTTATCAGCCTATAAATAGAGAGCTCAAGGTTCTCATTTTCTACACCAACACAACACACACCCTCGAATCTCCTTTGCTCCCGAGCCCTCTAGACGTCCCGACTCCCGAGCCGTTCTTCCCGGTTCACCTAGCGTTTAACGAGATCAAGCGTTTAAGAGCCAAAGAAACCCGAGGAACACATAGAAGTTCAATTTAAGGTGCTAGAACCTTAAGAGTCAACTCTAAGAGCTACTTAGCACTAAGATTATTATCCTTCGATCTCCCACTTCAAAAATCAAGGTGAATACTCGTTCACACTGAATAAGAGTCTGTCAAAACAATTTGTAAAGACGTGATTGTGCTATAGGCACCTTCACGCAAAACGATCAAACGATTTACGTTTACGAAAAGAGCAAAACACGATAATTAAATATTTACTCATAATAGTCCCAGAATTAGGGGTTGAGTTCAACCCATGTGGACAAGATAAATCCCATATTTAGGGGTTCTACCCCTTGGGATATGATTACCCAAGAAGTGTATGTAAAGTTTGATCAAATATTTATACTTGCTCAAGATCCAGTCGGGTCGGGCGAGGTTGGCTTGTAAGACGGGTGATTGCGTAAAACACATATGTGCCAGTTCGGCCGTGTAGCCCCCGCGTACTCGTCCAATGTATACAAATGGATAAATCGGAAGAAAGCGAAGTGTTCGCTAGAATCCAAAGATGAAATGTTTAACTGTTTAATTAAATTGTTTTGCCATGATAACGAAAATGATTTGAGGTCATAAAGTTTTCACAAGCATGTAGCTGACATTCATTTACAAATGTTTTCAGGAAAACAATGAAATGACCTCATCATACCGGGACCGACTCCGGCCTAAGTCCCGATAACAGTTTTGTTGCACAGCCGGGTCAGGCCACACACCTAGACCCGGTGCAACCCAAACATATGTTATTACAGGTCGTGCAATGCACAGAAAGACCCTGAAGAATAAACAAGGTTAAGATGACTGAAGGACTACGTTTTCCTTAGGCAGTTTACCTCCTTGTAAACCTACAAACTTTGCGTCAGAGTTTTTGATTTGAAATCAAATGTACAAACGATTTGGTTTTCACACCCATTCATTTAAATAAAGTTAATCTTTTTGTCTACACGATGAGATTTCAATATTTACAAAACCAACCTTTGAGGTTGAGTTGAAATGATCCATTTTCAAATGTTATTCCGCTACACAAAAACAAACTCTGAAATCAAAGCAGGTACCGAAGGTGCCAACTGACGTCGCAGCCCGAGGGTGCCCGGGGCGGGGTGTGACATTGGTTGGTATCAGAGCCTGAGGTTTTAGCAAATCAGCTACTTTGGGATTAGTATCTAAGCTCTAACCAGATTAAGCAAAGACTTGCCTACTAGCACAAGTAGGTAGACACTTGCCTTTAAGCTAATCAGTGTCAAACATGGAGGTAGTATTATGTCAGGAGGACAGGGATACTATAGCTACTATAACCCTTATGTTACTACTAAACAAGAACCAGTAACAAATCCATACGCACTTATGGAAGTAAGAGACTTCTATCATGCTCTACCAAAGGCACCAATGAAGGAGGAATACGAATCAGATCACATAAGCCAAATGGGTGGCTCTGACTTCAGTAACTGGAGATGCACACCGCCTCATTACCCAATACCTCCTCCACCAAACTACTCTCCACCTCAAACTCTCTCACTGCCTGTGTATACTCCTCCCACTAACCAATACGAGGCAGGGTCTAGCAAGAAAGCCACTAAACCTTGAATGAAGGTAAGGGAACCTATCGAAAGGCTTTCCATCACAGGAGCTAGTTTAGAGGAAATCTATAAGAATCTGGAGAACTACGAAAGTTTCGAATCCGAAGGATTCCTTCCTCTACCTCCAGTGGAAGCCTGTTCACCACAAACAGCTAGCTATGAACCGTTTGCTGATTACCTCAACTATCCTATTATATCGGGTCCATACAAAAGCAATAATTCGGACACCGAAGGAAACTATGCCAGCACTAGCTCAATAAACCAAGAATCAAGCTCTGGATCATATATCGACTATATAAATCATCCACAATTCATAGATCCTTACATCCTGGATGATTATGATCCGATGGCTGAGTTCGAAGATACGTATGACGACCCAAATGTGTATCGAGTCGACTACAGCTCACGAGCTACCCTGAAACATAACCCTACTCCCGCCCACGATAATGTCTATAACGACATAGTCTTAGGACTAAGAGACCCTCCACCTAAATTTAGATATCTCTCTTCCACACCGGGATCTCCAATAGAGTGTCTCGATCGATCGCTTCGCGAAACCGATCAAGTCAATAAAGAACTTATCTTGACAAGGGAAGTATTAATAGAAACTGAGAAGGATCTAACAACAGCCAAAAAGAAGTTAGCTCAAAAGGACAAAGAGCATAAATCCTTTGCTAAAAGAATTTGGCTGCAAGGGAAAAACTTGATAAAGGATGCCAAGAACATGGTCAAGAAATAGGCGTCCTACTATCGTTTTCATGTTATTTTTCTGTAATCCGAATAAAATTTTGTAATATTTTTGTCCTAATAATAAATGTCTATTTTCCTTTCGTTTTCCTAGAATGGCAGGGAAGGGAAAAGGATATAGCTTCATTCGTAAGTACGCACCACCTGGAAATAACGAACAAAACACTAACTCAACCGAATCCTATTCTAGAATAAATTACGAATACACTAGTGGAACCTTTCAAAATCTAGGGGAAATAGAAACATCCAAGTATTTCTATGAAACCCCAATGAGTTATTACGCCGCTCCAACACTTGAAAGCTATAATCAAACCTACGTAAACAATTATAGTTACCAAGAGAAACTACCCGAAATCCCACATGAACACCACTACACATTGGAAGGTGATGAAAGGGCTGATTCCAACAGACCCTACGGAACTTACTATTCCACCAATCCTACTCCAATCCATACTCCCCGGATTAACGAAGAAACCCTGGGAGAAGAAACCCTGGGAGAAGAAAGGATTGCAGCTATACAAGCACATATAGCTGAATTAGAAAGGATTGAAGCTGAAAAAGACGCCGAGATCGCCGCTCTACAACAAACATTGACTAGAGCTAGGAGTCGTTAGAATATATCTTATCTATGTTATTCTCAATTACTATGTTGTATTTTGAAGTTCGAAGTAATAAAAATCTTGTATTTTCCTTAACTAAAATATATTCGAATTTTAATAAATATTATGTCTTTTGTCTAGAATGTCGATAAGAACTAGACCATCCACAAATACATGTGGACGAAAGAAACAAGCTGGTGAGGCCTTAGAAAAAGAGGCCCAAGCTGCAGAAATGCAGAAAATGATAAACAAAGGAATTGAGGATGCAATTCCAATAATGCTAGAGGCATTTGAAAAGGTTCAGGCTGCCAAAGCCAAGGACAAAGGAAAAGAGAAGGAGCATACGCTTCATGACTCTGAGCATAACGAATCAAACCATACTATTTCCATAAGAAGGGAACGTTCAAAAACCCATACCCATCAAAGTTCTAAAACCAAGAGAACCCAAAATGAGGAACACTACTCCTCAAGTGACAGCTCTGCGGATAGTTACAAACCGCATCACAAAAAGGGTAAACATATGGGTTGCTCTTACAAGACCTTCCAGGCTTGTAAACCCTATGACTTCCTTGGAAAGGAAGGCGGAGTAGAAACACTTCGATGGATAGAAAAGACAGAATCAGTCTTGGCCATAAGTAAATGTGCCGAAGAGGACAAGGTCCTTTATGCTTCTAACATCTTCAAGAACTTTGCTCTTGAATGGTGGAACGCCCTTGTATCCGCCAAAGGAAGAGACAAGGCCAACATGATGAGTTGGAACTCATTCAAGGACAAAGTCAAGAGAAAATTTTGTCCTATCAACAAAATAGAGCAAATAGAGCAGAAATTCCTGAATTTAAGAATGGTTGGCTCTAACCATCAGGACTACATGACCAAGCTGCTAGAATATGCACGACTAGTGCCACATCTAGCTACGCCTGAATCAAACCTCATCAAGAGATATATCTATGGATTGGTCAGTGAGATCCGCGATATGGTAAAAATTTCAAGACCTAAAACCATTGATAATGCCATGGACCTTGGCGCTCAATTAATTGATGGTATGATCCGAACCATGGAAGAGAATAAAAAGAAGGAAACCTTCAGCCGAGGGAAGGTAGACTTCAAAAAGACCAATCAAGGTTCTAGTACGAGGGAGAGAAAGTCCAGTATTCCCGAATGCAAAACCTGCAAGAAAAGACATTCAGGAAAATGCCGACTCCTTACCACATGCCCTGAATACAAGTGTACGGGCTATCACAACAATCAGTGTCAACACTAGGTTGGTGAGTTCACAGGTTTCAGTTTGTAAGTAGCGTGTGCCAGATTATGTACAGGTAGCTAACCTATGTTCATGTCTTACTAAAGCGCTCGCAACTGAAGCTGACAGTGTGTTTGTTTGTTTGCCTCCAGCCAGGTCTATAAACTCTGACTAATGTGTTAAGGTCAGTATTTCACCCATTCGACCTCCAATCGAGTTAGCGTGACTAACGCGGGTGGGGTTTGTCAAACCCAGTAGTACTACCAAAATTACCTCGCTAATTCCATATTAACGGTCCAATGTGTGTGAGGACTTTCATGATAGTGTGTTACGCTTAGTCTCAACAATGATAACATATGAATTACAATAATCAAAAGAGTTTGCGTCATGTTTTCTCCCCCAACGGGAAAAAAATGTGTCACACCCCCAAATTCCACTAACGGAGTTTTATCGTTTGGTGTGTGACTAACCAGGATCTCAGTCATTAGTTACATCAAACGACACTATATGGGACTCAAATTGAAATATTATAAAAGTTTAGAGTAAATGCGGAAGCGTCAAAACAAGAGAGTAAATGCGCACAACAACGCGCCCAAGTCTAACAATAACGGATACATAATAAATATTCAACAAATTGACACTTATTGAATATATCATGTTGACCCCATGCATGCCCTAATGTGCACCTGTGTCTTAGCTTAGCGTCCTGAGAAAACATGTAAGAAAAGTGTCAACACAAGGTTGGTGAGTTCACAGGTTTTAGTATAGTAATAAAGCGTTTACCAGATTAATGTACAATCAACATATATATACCAATGAGTAGCTAACCCATGTTCATGTTTGCTATTACGCTCGCAACCGTAAACTGACTGTTTGTATTGCCTCCCACCAGGTCTATCAACCATGGTGCACGTTTAGGTCAATATTGCACCCGTTCGATATCCAATCGAGTTAGCGCGACTAACGCGGGTGAGGTTTGTCAAACCCAGTAGTACTACCCAACATACCTCGCTACATTCATATTTAAACGGTTCAATGTGAGGACTTTCATGATAGAGTTTACGCATAGTCATAACAAGTGATATAAAATGAAGTACAAAAATAAAAAAGAGTTTGCATCATGTTTTCTCCCCCAGTTTAATAGCAGTAAAAAGGGGCCGTGAATACTCACCTGATTGCGAAAGTAGTAATCACACAAGTACGAGATTAAAATCTCAAGCGATAGCCTGACACGGCTCACAAATGTCCTAGCATTACAACATAACAGTTAGGGACTCAAATGAAATATGTGACGACGACACAGAAAATAGGGAACATCCTAAAAGAAACGTTCTAATGATTAAGAGTAGATGAACATATTCACGGGAATGAGAATTCTTAATTAGGATAAATACGTTTCACGATGAATGACAAATAATATATAATAAATATATTCGAGCGTTTTGTCATTAAATAGTAGTCTAGAAAAATAATATTATTATATTATTTTTAAACTTGCATAGTTAGTACGATAACTATTTATGTGGCAAAAATAATAATATATTATTTTTACTCTAGTAAATAGACGTGTGTAAATAATATAACATTTTATATTATTAAATAGTTTAAAACGTTACACGAGATAAATAAACGAGGCAAAATAATATAAAATATATATTATTTTATACTAGAAGTCACGGGTTAAAAACAATATAAATATATTATTTTGTTCGAAGTCGCGGTTTGAAAATAATATAAACATATTATTTTAAAAGTGAGAATTTATACTAAAAATGAGTTCTAAAATCTAACCCGAGCCCACGGGTGGTTTCACGGGTTAAAACACTTTAATATGATATTATAATAATATAACAATTGATTTAAATATTAAAATATTATTAAAATAAATATTTAAAAAGAAAACAGGGGAGGAGGGTTCGAACCCGGGTCTCTTCCCCATCAGTCCAACGATCTAACCAACACAGCCCGCTAGGGAATCGCGTTAGAACCCGGTTCCAAAGTCTTTTAACAAACAACTCCGGGGTGTTCTTCCCTTTTACGCGAAACCGGACCCAAACTCCACCCTGAATCCACTGAATTCGATCATGATTTGGTACCGGGGCATAGGGGTTTTGCTTATAGGTAAGTTACGATTTTGAGAATAGGTTTAATTGCAAAAATCATCAAGTTTACTATCGCCTATTGCTCGATTAAATCCCGAAAACGAAATTTTGAAACCACGAATCAAATTGATGAAATCCTATAAGATTATGGGTTGAAACCATGGGGCTTTTACTAAACAGAAGGTTTCGAAACTAATGACATAGTTTAATTGAATTAAGGTTAAGCCTAAGATTAAAACCCCCAAATCCGAATATGAAGAACCCTAATTTCCGGATCTTGTAAAATTGAGTGTTGTTTGATTTAATTAACATAGGGCTTTCATTATACAAGTGATTACGAGTCTAATGGTATAGATTAATTGGATTATAAACATGTCTAGGATCAAAAGCCCCAAATCGAGTTTCATATGAACCCTAGATTAGTGATCTTGCTAAGATCGATGTTGTAAGCCCTAATTGACATAGGGCTTTCCATTAGGAAGTAAAAACGAAAGTGAGGGGAGGTTTAATTACCAGAATCGATTTCGAATTAACCGAGCTCGACTAGAACGGGTTCCGTCTTCGACTTGTTTGGTTTCCGGCGGCTTAGACTTCGACTCCGGTGAAATTTGGATACGCAGGAGGTTCAGAGGGATTCGATTTAGATGTTCAGATGATTGATTTGTGAGAATGGTGTTCGTGATCAAGGAATATGATGCGTAAAAAAGATGGTCGACGGTTACGGGTTTAACACCCAATAATGGGATTAATTGTGCGTAAAAGTGATGTTAATTGATTCAATTATGAACTTTTATGATATCATTGTGCATTTCAGTTACGGATTTGGATCTATAATATCTATAATTCGTGAATTTGGATCGAATGGCTACGGATTTGACTTTTAGAAGTCAACAGAAACTAAATTGGTTGATTTTGAATTTGGGAAGTCAATTGATTGAGTTTTGGGACTTGTCAGATTCCGTCCCTGAAGTTTAAGATTCAAAACTGACAGAATTAGTCCCTGAGGTTAAATTTCACTGGATTTAGTTAACGGGGTTAAGTTTCAGTTAGGATATTTAACAAGGATTGTTAACGGCGTTAACATGAAAAGTCCGGATTGTCACATCATCCCCTAGTTGAAAGAATTTTTGTCACGAAAATTAAACAAAATAAATAAAAAATTTCCGGATGTCACATCATCCTCTAGTTGAAAGAATTTTCGTCCAGAAAATTAGAATAGTACCTTCAGAGTTTGACGTGGAGTGCTTGAACAGATTAGGATATTTACGCATCATCTGATCCTCGCGCTCCCACGTGAATTCCGGTCCGCGTTTCGAGTTCCAACGGACTCTGATAATAGGGATCTTACTGTACTTTAATGTTTTAACTTCCCTATCCATAATTTTCACAGGTTCTTCGACGAAGCGTAACTGTTCATCAACATGTAGTTCCTCCCGAGGAACTGCGAGTGATTCGTCTGCCAGGCATTTCTTTAAATTTGAGACGTGAAAGACGTTGTGCACACCACTAAGTCTTTCAGGTAGGTCCAGTTGGTACGCGACTAGTCCGATTCTCTTCATTATTTTAAATGGTCCAACATAACGAGGATTCAGTTTGCCTCGTTCCCCGAAACAAATAACACCTTTCCAAGGTGAGACTTTGAGTAAGACCATGTCACCTATTTGAAACTCCAAAGGTTTATGACGCTTGTTGGCATAGCTCTTTTGACGATCACGAGCTGCTGCCATATGGTTTCTAATTTGAACGATTTTCTCAAAAGTTTCAAGTACGAGTTCAGGACCTGTAAGTTGACTATCCCCAACTTCGGCCCAACAAATAGTAGAACGACATTTCCGTCCATATAATGCTTCAAATGGAGCTGCCTTGATACTAGTGTGATAACTGTTGTTGTAGGAGAACTCCACCAACGGTAGGTGAGACTCCCAAGTGTTACCGAAATCAATCACACAAGCTCGTAGCATGTCTTCCAGAGTTTGAATAGTACGTTCTGTTTGGCCATCGGTTTGAGGATGGTAAGCCGTGCTCATATCTAGATGCGTGCCTAAGGCCTTATGTAACGACTGCCAGAAACGAGAGGTGAATCGTGCATCAAGATCCGAAATGATAGAGATTGGCACCCCGTGCCTGGAGACTACTTCTTTCAAGTAAATATGTATAAGTTTTTCCATCTTATCAGTTTCCTTGATGGCAAGAAGTGAGCAGATTTTGTTAAACGGTTTATGATCACCCAAATGGTATCACATCCCGTAGGAGTTTGTGGATTTCGTGATGAAATCCATGGATATTTGTTCCCATTTCCACATGGGAATTTCTGGTTGTTGCAGAAGACCGAAAGGTTTTTGATATTCAACTTTGACCTTCGCGCAAGTCAGGCACTTGCTCACATAGGTAGCTATATCGGCCTTCATCTTTGGCCACCAATACAGCACTTTTAGGTCATGGTACATCTTGTCAGAACCTGGATGAATAGAGTATCGAGATTTGTATCCATAACCAGTTCCCTTAAGTTTCCATACGCTGGAATCCAAATTCGCTCTGCGAAGTAGCGAATGCCATCTGATTTAACTTCCATTTGTTGTTCCATTCCTCGTGTACCTTCAGAAGGTAGATTTTCCTCTTTTAAAGCTTCAAGCTGAGCACTGCGGATCTTTTCGGGTAACCTGATGTGTATGGTAAGTTGTAGTGCTCTAACTCGCTTGGGTTTTGCTTCCTTACGGCTCAGGGCATCCGCTACCACATTAGCCTTCCCCGGGTGATATTTGATTGCACAGTCATAATCGTTCAGAAGTTCAACCCAACGTAGTTGTCTCATGTTCAGCTCTTTCTGTTCAAAGATATGCTGAAGAATCTTGTGATCGGTGTAAATTGTGCACTTGGTACCGTACAATAATGTCTCCATATCTTCAGTGCGAATATTACGGCTCCCAACTCTAAGTTATGAGTCGTGTAGTTTTTTGCCACACCCCCAAATTCCACTAACGGAGTATTACCGTTTGGGAAGTGACAAACCAGGATCTCAGACATTAGTTACATTGAACGACTCTACATGGGACTCAAATGAAAATATCCTTTTAAATCAGAGTATCAATGCGGAAGCGTAAAGAAAGTAAATGCGCAAAATACACACGCCCAAAACCAAAGTCCAAAAGTCCAAACGTTCAACCAAACAAAGTACATTAAAATAATTCGATCAAAATAAATAGACACAAAGCAAAACAGTTGAATCCCATGCATGCCCTAGCGTGCACCTGTGTCTTATCTTAGCGTCCTGAGAAAACATGTAAGAAAAAGTGTCAACACGAGGTTGGTGAGTTCACAGGTTTCAATATATAAATAAATGTTTACCAGATTTATTGTACCATCAACATAAATACCAAATGAGTAGCTAACCCATGTTCATTGTTTGCTATTACGCTCGCAACCGTAAACTGACTGTTTGTATTGCCTCCCACCAGGTCTATCAACCACGGTGCACGTTTAGGTCAATATTGCACCCGTTCGATATCTAATCGTGTTAGCGTGACTAACGCGGGTGAGGTTTGTCAAACCTAGTAGTACTACCCAACATACCTCGCTATATTCATATTTAAACGGTTCGATGTGAGGACTTTCATGATAGAGTTTACGCATAGTCATAACAATTGATATAAAATGAAGTACAAAAATCAAAAGAGTTGTATCATGTTTTCTCCCCCAGTTTAAAAGCAGTAAAAAGGGGCCGTGAAAACTCACCTGAGCTTGAGTAAGGATTTGAATCACACAAGGGAAAAGTTGGAACCAAGTGTGTAAGTCTCAAAAGACTTACGAATGCCCTAAAATTACAAACACATAAAATTAGGGATAAAGGAAAATAGGAAATGTGACAATGACACGGATTGAGAAGCGTCCTAAAGAAACGCTCTAATATTCAAGAGTGGACGAATGTGTCCACGGAGCTAGGAATTACTTTACGCGACAAATTACACGACTAATAATAATTATAATCGGGTGTTTTGTCATTCACAAAAATTAAGAAAATAATAATATATGTATACGAGTAAATAGTATAATCAATTATATTATTATTTAGTCTCAATCGACACACGATGTTATAAATTGATTTGAAATAATATAAATATATATTATTTAATAATACGGGTCACGGTTTGAAAATAATATAAATATATTATTTTATATGAATTCACGGTTTAAAAATAATATAAACATATTATTTTCACTTGGGGATAATAACACTAAGTTATTTATAAAAGTGGGTATAATATATAAAAATAAGTTAATAATTCAAACCCGAGCCTACGGGTTGTTTTCCGGGTTAAAACCCATTTATATAATAATATAATATTAAAAGGTTTGATTTTTATTAATTAAATATTAACAGAAAAATGTTTAAAAATAATTGTGGGAGCCCGGACTCGAACCCGGGTCTCTCCCACACACGCACACAGCTCTAACCAGTCCCGGCCGCTAGGCTATCGCAACATGATCCAGATTGAATTGGTTTTATCAAGTAATTCGAATGGGTTTCTCTCCCCTACGTATACCCGGTTCGAAACCCGTCCAATTACCCTCAGATTCGGTCGCGATTCAACAAAGGATCATAGGGGTTTTGATTATCGACTCAAAACGACTCTGTGGTGAAAGCTAATTGCAAAAACAATTGGATTTTGATCGTTAAATTACAGAAACTAGGACCGAAAACCCTAGTTTTGATTTTGGATTGATTTGATTAATTCTTATAATGAAAATGTCTGGATTCATAGGGGTTTTGTAGAGTAGAGGATTGTGAATCTGCATATATGGTTTAATTGTATCAAATTTATGTTTAGGGTCGAAAACCCCAAATTAGAACGCATATGAACCCTAATTACGGGTTCATGATCAATTCGATAGTGGAAGCCCGTTGTTTCATAGGGCTTTCACTCTACAGACGATTGCGAATCTAATGGAGTAGGTTAATTTGATTTAAAAACGATTTAGAATTGAATTCGACAGATAGAGTTCACATGAACCCTAATTACGAGTTACAGAGATTTTTATATTAAAACTTGAAATTGGCAAAGGGCTTTCAGTAGAAAAAGTGTTGCGAATCTTTCTGCATAGGTTAATTTCATTTTCATTGGGTCTAGATTAGGGCTCGACTAAATCAGTCGGATGATGAACCCTAGGATCAAGAACTCGATCGAATTGATAATGTGAGCCCTAATTGGGTTAGGGCTTTCATTTCAAAGATAAAAGCGAAGCTGATGATGTATCTAGTTACCTGAATTGGTGTCGGGACGGTGGAGATCAACTAAAATAGGTCCGACAATGACTAGTTCGATTCTCGGCGGCTCTTGCTATGAATCCGATCAATTTGACGAGTGCAAAGGTTTCAGAGGGACTCGATTTAGGTGTGCAGTGTGTTAGTTTGCAAATTGGTAACTGATTACAGTCGAATTCGATTGAGTAAGACATAGGGTCGACGGTTACTTGTTTAATTCTCATTATTAGTGTTAATTCGATTAAATTGGAGGTGTTTAATGGATCAATTATGATCGTTATGATCATTATCATGCACGAACGGTTCTAATTCCAACGGATTTCGGGATTTATTTTGTGAATTTTGATCAAATTGTCACGGATTTGACTTCTGAAAGTCAACAGGAACCAATTTTGCTGATTTTGACTTTGAGAAGTCAATTTATTTGATTTAGCATAGTAACACAACTAGTCCTTGTAGTTTTGAGTTGAATTTGTGACAGAATCAGTCCCCGGGGTTAGATTTGATTAACGGGGATAAGTTTTTAATAAGAAACTTAACGGAATAGTTAACGGAATTAACTGAAAAGTCCGGATTGTCACATTTTTCTCATGTATTTTCAGCTGACGAGAAGCGTAAGCAATGACCTTCTCGCGTTGCATCAGAACACAACCAATTCCTTGAATTGACACATCACAATATACTATAAAATCATCCGTTCCCTCCGGAAGAGATAGGATAGGCGCACTGCAGAGTTTCTGCTTCAGAAGTTGGAATGCTGATTCCTGAGTATCACCCCAGTTATAAGGTTTACTCTTTTGGTTTAGGGCTGTGAGTGGTTGTGCAATCTTGGAAAATCCCTCAATGAAACGACGGTAATAGCCAGCCAATCCCAGAAATTGTCGCACCACCGTCGGCGTTGTAGGTGCTGCCCAATTCTTGATTGCTTCTACTTTAGCTGGATTGACATGTATTCCCGTCTTGTTGACTACAGGTTCTAAGAATTGTACTTCTCGAATCCAGAGTTCGCACTTGGAAAGTTTGGCATACAATTGTTCTTGTTTTAGCAATTCTGAAATCAAACGCAGGTGTTCCTCATGTTCATCCCTATTCTTGGAGTAGATGAGGATGTCATCGATGAAGACGATAACGAACTGATCTAGGTACGGTTTACACACACGGTTTATGAGGTCCATGAATGCCACGGGTGTATTGGTCAATCCGAAGGGCATGACCATGAATTCGTAGTGACCTTATCTAGTTCTGAATGCCGTCTTTGAGATGCCCTCGTCCCAGACTCTCAGTTGATGATAATCGGATCTAAGATATATCTTGGAATAGAAGCTTGATCCATAGAGTTGATCAAACAAATCATCGATGCGAGGTAAAGGATAACGGTCCTTGTTGGTTACTTTATTAAGTTCACGGTAGTCGATGCACATGCGGAAGGTCCTGTCCTTCTTCTTGACAAATAGGACCTGAGCTCCCGATGGTGATGAGCTAGGTCGGATGAAACCTTTATCTAACAACTCTAGCAGTTGTGTAGATAACTGTTGTAACTCACTAGGTGCAAGTCTGTACAGTGCCCGAGAAATAGGTGTTGCTCCGGGTGCTAGATCAATTTGAAATTTGAATTGACGATGAGGCTGAAGTCCAGGAAGGTCTTCGGGAAATACTTCTGGTTAGTCACGTACAATTGGGATGTCGTCAATCTTCTTCTCCTCAGATGGCTGCTCGGCGACGAGAGCCAAATAGCAGTATGACCTTTTCGAAGACACTTTTGTGCTTTTATTGTATGATATGATGCCAACGACTGCACCACTCCTTTCGCCATAGACAGAATGGTTTTCTCCACTCGGGAGAGGAAGGCGAACGATTTTGTCACGACAAATGATTTCAGCTTGGTACTTAGATAACCAATCTATGTCAGCGATTAAGTCAAAGCTGCCAAGTGTAACTGGCATGGGGTTAATGTCAAGTTTATGACTAACCAATCCTAGTTTACACCTAAGAATGTGAGTTTATTCGATTTTCTAACTGGCTGCTATCTCAATAGTATACTTGGCTTCCAATAGAGTTGAAGTATGACCGCACCAACATGAAGTATGTGAAGTCATGCTGAGACTTCTAATGAGGCTCACGCTTATAAGATAAGCGTCGGTCAATGCAAAGACCAAGGGAAAAGAAGTTTAATGAACTATAGATTCTAGTAACATAAAGGAGGGGATGTCTGTTTAAGTAATCGCGTTCCAGTGATGGTTGGTTAGATTAAATCCACGTTTTCTAATGTCATAGAAATAACTGGGTATGCTGGGGTATAAATCAAATTAGACCAGGGATTAGTCACAGGATGAGGTAACAAGGTCAAATGGAATATATTATTGTAGTGTAAGGAATAACGTGTTAGTTTAGGAAGAATTCCCAATTTCTGCTTACATAGTTGGAGTCGGTGGGTAGGTTCTACTAGAGTTTCAATCTAGATGGTTTGATTGATAAAGTCTGGATGAGAGTCTTAAGTTCAATAAGGCTCTTACATAAGTGATATCAAATGATGGATTCTATGGATGATAGTTCAGGGTGTTCGTAAATACCTTCAACATGATAGTCGCATCTATCAACTGTTAAACATGTTTAACGATACCAACTAGTCGTTGAGTCTGTAATTCACAGATTAGGACCATTTATCCACACACTAGGTTTCACTAGGACTTACATGCACCTCAAATTATTATTACGTGTGCACCCGTAATGATAATTTGTTTTACATGTTCACCCTAGTTCTCCCTATCCTGTGTCATAATGTCCTTTAGTTTGTATTTCCGAATACAGAGTATTGTTAGAGATGATAAGTCATTGGAAGGTGTAGTCATCAACCATAAGTTGATCGACTAGGACTCATATCAGGATGAGTAGTCAGAAATTGTTTGATCCGAGTATTCACTCGAGTTGGAACATAATACAAGAGTCAAATCCAGTGGATTGTAGATGGGAACATGTATGCGAAACAAACATGTACATGAAATACTGCTTCGATGAGCGAAACTAGTTCATGAATGTGTTACTGGAAGAAGGAAAGTAGTTGTTCTTCCCATCGAGTCAGAATATGGTTTGAGTATGCATTGAGCAATGCGTTCTAAAATTTGTGGTTAATCTATTCTCAACAGAATATCGACCAAAGACGCGAGCCCATGGCTCGGGAAAGTGATGACATCTACATGTCAATGGATTTTACAATAATGCGTGCAACGGTCTGCCTTCACTCGGCGTATTGTTGCTAGTGGGTACAGTAGGGAATCGCCTCCGACGATCCCAACTCCCAAAGAGATATGTGCTAGTGCTGAGTGTCGTCCATAACATGGACCTGAGAAAGCCCACCATACCCAACAGGTGATGGTGATGTAAGTGACTCTTCTGAAGGCTCCGTCTCGCTGCCCTCGGACAGGAGTGGATGTTGTTCTGCTGATCCCCCGAGTGTTGCCACTGGGAATGATTATGGAATTCAAATGATGTGTCCCTCGCCAACTGAGGGTGATACGGATGGTGTTACATGCCTGCACTACAATGTATGTATGGGTGCTATGTATATCAGGTATGAGTGTCTGTGCCATGTAACTAATGTGTGAAGTTATAGTCTAGTATGCAATCCTAGTTCTCTATAACCAATGGCTCTGATACCAATCTGTCACACCCCCAAATTCCACTAACGGAGTTTTATCGTTTGGTGTGTGACTAACCAGGATCTCAGTCATTAGTTACATCAAACGACACTATATGGGACTCAAATTGAAATATTATAAAAGTTTAGAGTAAATGCGAAAGCGTCAAAACAAGAGAGTAAATGCGCACAACAACGCGCCCAAGTCTAACAATAACGGATACATAATAAATATTCAACAGATTGACAATTATTGAATATATCATGTTGACCCCATGCATGCCCTAACGTGCACCTGTGCCTTAGCTTAGCGTCCTGAGAAAACATGTAAGAAAAGTGTCAACACAAGGTTGGTGAGTTCACAGGTTTCAGTATGGTAATAAAGCGTTTACCAGATTAATGTACAATCAACATATATATACCAATGAGTAGCTAACCCATGTTCATGTTTGCTATTACGCTCGCAACCGTAAACTGACTGTTTGTATTGCCTCCCACCAGGTCTATCAACCATGGTGCACGTTTAGGTCAATATTGCACCCGTTCGATATCCAATCGAGTTAGCGCGACTAACGCGGGTGAGGTTTGTCAAACCCAGTAGTACTACCCAACATACCTCGCTACATTCATATTTAAACGGTTCGATGTGAGGACTTTCATGATAGAGTTTACGCATAGTCATAACAAGTGATATAAAATGAAGTACAAAAATCAAAAAGAGTTTGCATCATGTTTTCTCCCCCAGTTTAAAAGCAGTAAAAAGGGGCCGTGAATACTCACCTGATTGCGAAAGTAGTAATCACACAAGTACGAGATTAAAATCTCAAGCGATAGCCTGACACGGCTCACAAATGTCCTAGCATTACAACATAACAGTTAGGGACTCAAAGGAAATATGTGACGACGACACAGAAAATAGGGAACATCCTAAAAGAAACGTTCTAATGATTAAGAGTAGATGAACATATTCGCGGGAATGAAAATTCTTAATTAGGATAAATACGTTTCACGATGAATGACAAATAATATATAATAAATATATTCGAGCGTTTTGTCATTAAATAGTAGTCTAGAAAAATAATATTATTATATTATTTTTAAACTTGCATAGTTAGTACGATAACTATTTATGTGGCAAAAATAATAAAATATTATTTTTACTCTAGTAAATAGACGTGTGTAAATAATATAACATTTTATAATATTAAATAGTTTAAAACGTTACACGAGGTAAATAAACGAGGCAAAATAATATAAAATATATATTATTTTATACTAGAAGTCACGGGTTAAAAAAAATATAAATATATTATTTTGTTCGAAGTCGCGGTTTGAAAATAATATAAACATATTATTTTAAAAGTGAGAATTTATACTAAAAATGGGTTATAAAATCTAACCCGAGCCCACGGGTGGTTTCCCGGGCTAAAACACTTTAATATGATATTATAATAATATAACAATTGATTTAAATATTAAAATATCATTAAAATAAATATTTAAAAAGAAAACAGGGGAGGAGTGTTCGAACCCGGGTCTCCTCCCCATCAGTCCAATGATTTAACTAACACAGCCCGCTAGGGAATCGCGTTAGAACCCGGTTCCAAAGGCTTTTAACAAACAACTCCGGGGTGTTCTTCCCTTTTACGCGAAACCGGACCCAAACTCCCCCCTGAATCCACTGAATTCGATCATGATTTGGTACCGGGGCATAGGGGTTTTGCTTATAGGTAAGCTACGATTTTGAGAATAGGTTTAATTGCAAAAATCATCAAGTTTACTATCGCCTATTGCTCGATTAAATCCCGAAAACGAAATTTTGAAACCACGAATCAAATTGATGAAATCCTATAAGATTATGGGTTGAAACCATGGGGCTTTTACTAAACAGAAGGTTTCGAAACTAATGACATAGTTTAATTGAATTAAGGTTAAGCCTAAGATTAAAACCCCCAAATCCGAATATGAAGAACCCTAATTTCCGGATCTTGTAAAATTGAGTGTTGTTTGATTTAATTAACATAGGGCTTTCATTATACAAGTGATTACGAGTCTAATGGTATAGATTAATTGGATTATAAACATGTCTATGATCAAAACCCCAAATCGAGTTTCATATGAACCCTAGATTAGTGATCTTGCTAAGATCGATGTTGTAAGCCCTAATTGACATAGGGCTTTCCATTTGGAAGTAAAAACGAAAGTGAGGGGATGTTTAATTACCAGAATCGATTTCGAATTAACCGAGCTCGACTAGAACGGGTTCCGTCTTCGACTTGTTTGGTTTCCGGCGGCTTAGACTTCGACTCCGGTGAAATTTGGATACGCAGGAGGTTCAGAGGGATTCGATTTAGATGTTCAGATGATTGATTTGTGAGAATGGTGTTCGTGATCAAGGAATATGATGCGTAAAAACGATGGTCGACGGTTACCGGTTTAACACCCAATAAAGGGATTAATTATGCGTAAAAGTAATTTAATTGATTCAATTATGAACGTTTATGATATCTTTGTGCATTTCAGTTGGATTTGGATCTATAATATCTATAATTCGCGAATTTGGATCGAATGTCTACGGATTTGACTTTTAGAAGTCAACAGAAACTAAATTGGTTGATTTTGACTTTGGGAAGTCCATTGATTGAGTTTTGGGACTTGTCAGATTCCGTCCCTGAAGTTTAAGATTCAAAACTGACAGAATTAGTCCCTGAGGTTAAATTTCACTGGATTTAGTTAACGGGGTTAAGTTTCAGTTAAGATATTTAACGAGGATTGTTAACGGCGTTAACATGAAAAGTCCGGATTGTCACAACATGTAAAATAATGTTTGTTTGGGTGCTTGTTTCTCCCCCATGGGAAAAGAAATAAAAGTATGATTGCTTGCGTGCATGTTTCTCCTCCAACGGGAAAACAAGTAAAAGATGTTTGTTTGTGTGCATGTTTCTCCCCCAATGTAAAAACAGTAAAAATGGGCCGTGAAACTCACCTGAGTTATGTACGAGTAGAGGATAGCTCCTCACAAGGATGCAAGTAGAAAACACTAGAGTTTACCTGTGAACGGCTTACCTATACCCTAGACTTATAAGCATAATAGTTAGGGATACAAATGGGGTTTTGTGATGACGACACGGATGATTTGAACATCCTAAAACATACTTAGGATCAACGAGTAGACGGTCTTGTCCACGGTAATAAGGATTTTTTAATATAATAATCCACACAATGGTCATAAGCTTGACATTGACCTCACGCCAACTACACTTGGCAGCTTCGACATAATTGCCGGTATGGATTGATTATCTAAGAACCAAGCCAAGGTTATATGTCTTGAGACGATTGTTGCCTTCCTCTCCTGAGTGGAGAAAATCTCTCTGCCCTAAGGCAAAAGGAGTGGTGCAGCCATATGTATCATATCCTTCATGAGAGCGCAGAAGTGCTGACATAAAGGCCATACTGCTACTTTGGCTCTCATCGCCGAGCAGCCATCCGAGGAGAAAAAGGTTGACTATCCTGATCGTTTGTGAATATCCAGAGGTATTTCCCAAAGACCTGCCTGTTCTTCCACCTCATTGACAAGTCAAATTTCAAATCAATCTAGCACCTGAAGCAGCACCCATTGCTCGGACATCGGATAGACTTACACCCAGTGAGCCACCAAAACTATCCACACGACTGCAAGAGTCGTTGGATAAAGGCTTCATCAGATCTAACCCATCGCCATGGAGAAATCCAATCCTATTCTCCAAGAAGAAGGACGGAACTTTCCGCATGTGCGTCGAATACCGTGAGTTAAACAAAGTGACGATCAAGAACCGATATCCTTTACCTCGCATTGATGACCTGTTCGATCAACTCCAAGGATCAAGTTTCTATTCTAAGTTGAGAGTCCGCAAGGAGGACATCTCAAAGACTGCATTCAGAACTAGTTAACGGCCATTACGAGCTTATGGTCATGCCTTTCGGATTAACCAACGCACCTGCGGTATTCATGGACCTCATGAACCGTGTGTGTAACCATACCTTGATCAGTTTATCATCGTTTTCATCGACGACATCCTCATTTATTCCAAGAACAAGGAATAACATGAGGAACATCTGCGCCTAATTTTGGAATTACTTAAGCAGGAGCAACCGTATGCTAAGTTTTCCAAGTGTGAGTTCTGGATCCGAGAAGTTCAATTTCTATGGCATGTATTTAACGAGAAAGGAATACATGTCGACCCATCAAAGATGGAAGCCATCAAGAATTGGGCAGCACCGTCGATTCCGACTAAGGTGCGACAATTTCTGGGATTGGCTGGTTATTACCATCGATTCATCGAGGGATTTTCAAAAATTACACAACCTCTCACTTCCTTAACTCAAAAGGGTAAAGCCTATAACTGGGGCGATAACCAAGAGTCAGCATTCCAACATCTTAAACAAAAACTTTGCAGTGCACCTTTTCTAGCTCTTCCGGAAAGAACGGATGATTTTGTGGTGTATTGTGACGCGTCTATTCAGGGTCTAGGTTGTGTGTTAATGCAACGAGAAAAGGTGATCGCGTATGCTTCGCGTTAACTAAAGGTTCACGAGAAAAACTACACCACTCATGACTTAGAGTTGGGAGCCGTAGTCTTCGCACTTAAGATATGGAGACATTACTTGTACGGTACCAAATGCACCATCTATACCGATCACAAAGACTGCATTCAGAACTAGTTAACGGCCATTACGAGCTTATGGTCATGCCTTTCGGATTAACCAACGCACCTGCGGTATTCATGGACCTCATGAACCGTGTGTGTAAACCATACCTTGATCAGTTTATCATCGTTTTCATCGACGACATCCTCATTTATTCCAAGAACAAGGAATAACATGAGGAACATCTGCGCCTAATTTTGGAATTACTTAAGCAGGAGCAACCGTATGCTAAGTTTTCCAAGTGTGAGTTCTGGATCCGAGAAGTTCAATTTCTACGGCATGTAGTTAACGAGAAAGGAATACATGTCGACCCATCGAAGATGGAAGCCATCAAGAATTGAGCAGCACCGACGACTCCGACTGAGGTGCGACAATTTCTGGGATTGGCTGGTTATTACCATCGATTCATCGAGGGATTTTCAAAAATTACACAACCTCTCACTTCCTTAACTCAAAAGGGTAAAGCCTATAACTGGGGCGATAACCAAGAGTCAGCATTCCAACATCTTAAACAGAAACTTTGCAGTGCACCTTTTCTAGCTCTTTCGAAAAGAACGGATGATTTTGTGGTGTATTGTGACGCGTCTATTCAGGGTCTAGGTTGTGTGTTAATGCAACGAGAAAAGGTGATCGCGTATGCTTCGCGTCAACTAAAGGTTCATGAGAAAAACTACACCACTCATGACTTAGAGTTGGGAGCCGTAGTCTTCGCACTTAAGATATGGAGACATTACTTGTACGGTACCAAATGCACCATCTATACCAATCACAAGAGTCTTCAGCATATCTTCGACCAGAAAGAGTTGAACATGCGACAACGTCGTTGGGTCGAACTCTTAAATGATTATGACTGTGCGATCCGGTATTATCCGGGTAAAGCTAACGTTGTGGCTGATGCTCTAAGTCGAAAGGAAATGAAACCCAAACAAGTTCGAGCATTACAGCTTACTATTCACCCCGGATTACCTGACAAAATCCGTAGTGCTCAACTCGAAGCCCTAAAAGAGGAAAACCTACCGCTGGAAGGTACACGCGGTATGGAAGCACAACTCGAGGTCAAATCTGACGGTATTCGCTACTTCGTCGAGCGAATATGGGTTCCAGTATTCGGAAACCTAAGGGAACTAGTCATGGATGAGGCTCATAAATCTCGTTACTCTATCCATCTAGGTTCCGACAAGATGTACCATGACCTAAAGGTGCTGTATTGGTGGTCAAAGATGAAGGCCGATATAGTCACCTATGTGAGCAAGTGCCTGACTTGCGTGAAAGTTAAAATTGAATATCAAAAGCCTTTCGGTCTTCTCCAACAACCAGAGATTCCCATGTGGAATGGGAACAGATATCCATGGACATTATCACAAAATTGCCACGAACTCCTACCGGATGTGATACCATTTGGGTAATTGTTGACCGTTTAACAAAGTCCGCTCACTTCTTAGCAATCAAGGAAACCGACAAAATGGATAAGCTTACTCGTACTTACTTGAAAGAAGTAGTCTCTCGGCACGGGGTGCCAACCTCTATCATTTCGAATCGCGATACACGATTCACTTCTCGTTTCTAGCAGTCGTTACATAAAGCTTTCAGCACGCGTCTAGATATGAGCACAGCATACCATCCTCAAACTGATGGCCAGACATAATGTACTATTCAAACTCTGGAGGACATGCTACGCACTTGTGTGATTGATTTCGGTAACACTTGTGAGTCTCACTTACCGTTGGTGGAGTTCTCTTACAACAACAGTTATCACACTAGCATCAAGGCAGCTCCATTTGAAGCACTATATGGACGGAAATGTCGTTCTCCTATTTGTTGGGCCGAGGTTGGGGATAGTCAACTTACAGGTCCTGAACTCGTACTTGAAATTTCTGAGAAAATCGTTCAAATTAGAAACCGTATGGCAGCAGCTCGTGATCGTCAAAAGAGCTATGCTGATAAGCGTCGTAAACCGTTAGAATTTCAAGTAGGGGATATGGCTTGTTAAAAGTGTCACCTTGGAAAGGTGTAATCCGCTTCAGAAAACGAGGCAAACTGAATCCACGTTATGTTGGAGCTTTCAAAATAGTGAAGAGAATTGGCCTAGTAGCGTACCAACTGAACCTACCTGAAGGACTTAGTGGTGTACACGATGTCTTTCATGTCTCAAACTTGAAGAAATGTCTAGCAGACGAGACACTCGCGGTTCCTATTGAGGAACTACAATCTGATGAACAACTGCGCTTTATTGAAGAACCGGAAGAAATCATGGATAGGGAAGTCAAAACGCTTAAGTGTAGTAAAATCACTATTTTCAGAGTTCGTTGAAACTCGAAACGCGGACCGGAATTCACGTGGGAGCGTGAGGACCAGATGAAGTGCAAGTATCCTCATCTATTCAAGCATTCCATATCAAACTCTTAAGGTACTACTTTAAATTTTCGGGACAAAAATTCTTTCAACTAGGGATGATGTGAAACCTCAAAAAAAAATTTATTTATCTTAATTTTTGGGACGAAAATTCTTTCAACAAGGGGATAATGTGACACCCGGCAAATTCCCGTTAACTCAGTTAACTTGGTTAGAAACCTCGGGGGCTAATTCTGTCAGAATTTAAACTCAAACACACATGAAATCGCAAGGACTAATCCTGCTAACATCTAAAACATGAGTTGTTGACTTTCTAAAGTCAAAATCGGCTTGTTTGAGCCAAATTGGAACCGTAACACCTTGGCTCATCAAATTCGCGACCTTTGTACATGATTATGATAATAACGATCATCATTGTGACATTTAACACAAACATTGAATGGAATTAATCTCAATTATCAATATTCAAGTTGAAACCGTCGAATTCGTCTATAGTGATTACCAATTCGCATTAGTTTGTGAATTATCAACCTGCACACCTAAATCGAGTCCCACATAGACTATTACACCATCCAATTAGATCGAGGACAAGGCAGGAGTCGTCAGAGACTAACCTTTCAAATCCAGAAACCCATCTAGTCGATCTCGGTCAATTCGAAAACAATCGAGGTAACAAATCACATCCTTAGTTTCATTTTTATCTCTATATTGAAAACCCTATGCCAATTGGGGCGTATAACATCGAATCGATCAAGAACGAATCCTAGGGTTCATACTCATTCGGGTTTAGTCGAACCCTACTCTATACCCGATTGCGGTGCAATTAAATCACACGGATAGTTTCGCAACCCTCTTCTCATTGAAAGCCCTATGTTAATTGAGGTTCATATCATCGATTCGATCACAAACAGTTATCTAGGGTTCATATGATTGTGATTTGATCGAACCCTAACTTAGACCCAATCTCAATCCGATTAAAGTGCATGGATAGATTCGCATTCCCTAACTCATTGAAAGCCCCATGATTTCAACTGGAAACATTATCGAATTCGATCAAATTAAACCTGTGTTCTTAAAACTAGGGTTCGGATTTTTAAATAAGTAATTAACGACTGTAAATTTGCTGTTTTTGACATTAGCTACACCCCCAGGATCGAAATCCATTAACTAACAAAACCCCTAAACTCTTGATGCAAACCTGTAGCGAAATCGATGGATTTAAGGTCGGGATTAGTTCGATCGCGATTAAGGAGATGAACACGGTGGTGTTCATGATTAAAATCATTCAAATCCGAGTCTTGATGCGATTGCCTTAGCAGGCAGAGTGGTTAGATCAGTGTACTGTTGGGGGAGAGACCCAGGTTCGAGTCTCTCCACCCGTTTTTCTTTTTAAACCATTTTTAAACTATTATTTTTAATATAAAACCTATCCCAATATTATTATTATAGTATATAGTAATATGTTTTAACACCGGGAAAACACCCGTAGGCTCGGGTATGATTTTATAACTCATTCGAATATCATTACCCACTTTTATAATAATATATTTATATTATTTGCAAACCCCGACTCCGTATAAAATAGTATATTTATATTATTTTTAACACGTGACTCCAAATTGAAAATAATATATATTTAGATATTATTTTCATCTCGTTTATAAACTTCGTGTAACGTTTCAAACTGATAAATAATATAATTATTTATGTTATTTACCCACGTTTAATATACTCGAATAAAAATAATAGCTTTATTATTTTTGTCACACATTTTAAATAATAATGTTATTTCTCTAAAAATAATATATTAGTTATATTATTTTCCTAGCCATTTTTTTATGGTACAAACGTACGAATATAATTATACATTAATATTATTCATGATTAGAGACGTTCGACACGTAACATAATTATCTTAATAATTAAATTAAGAAACTTTTATTCCTATGGACGCGTTCGTATACTCTTAATCATTAGAGCGTTTCTTTAGTACGTCTCTCATTCCGTTTCGTTGTCACAATTCCCATTTTATCCCTAATTTATGTGTTTATAAATTTTAGGGCATACGTAAGTTGTTTGAGACTTACACTCGTGGTTTCAACTGATCTCTTGTGTGATACTACCTACAAAGCAACGCAGGTGAGTTTCACGGCCACTTTTTACTTGTTTTACTATTGGGGGAGAAACATGCTTACACATAAACATATTTTACTTGTTTTCCTGTTGAGGAGAAACAAACATGTACACAAACTATCATACTTCTACTTGTTTTCCCCGTGGGAGAGAAACAGGTACGCAGACAAACATTATGTTACATGTTTTTCCCGTTGGGGGAGAAAACATGACACAACTATTTTAGATTATTGTAATTCATATGTTATTACCGTTGAGGCTAAGCGTGACACACTATCACAGAAAGTCCTCATCATACATCGAACCGTTAATATGGATCTTAGCGAGGTAATGTTTAGTAGTACTACAGGGTTTGACAAGCCCCACCCGCGTTAGTCGCACTAACTCGATTGGAGGTCGAACGGGTGAAATGTTAGCCTACTCACAATTGCCAGAGTTGATAGACCTGGCAGGAGGCATACAAACACAAACAGTTAGCTTCGATTGCGAGCTCTTTAGTAAGACATGAACATAGGATAGCTACCTATAGATATGCATATTGAATGTACATAATCTGGAAAACACTTTCTTATTACAAATTTGAAACCTGTGAACTCACCAACCTCGTGTTGACACTTTTTCTTACATGTTTCTCAGGTCGCTTTGGCACAGGTTGCACACTTAGGACATGCATGGAGTCCTAATGTCATATCATTCATTTCAAACATTTTAAACAGTTTACTTATTTATATTGAGTGACGCTTGTTGCGTGTAATTACTTTTGATTTCATATTAACGTTTACGCTTCCGCATTAACTCTGAGCATTTATGTTATGACTTTTAAGTCCCATATAGTGTCGTTTGATGTAACTAATGACTGAGATCCTGGTCTGTCACCTTCTAAACGGTAAAACTCCGTTAATGGAATTTGGGGGTGTGACAAGTTTGAGTTAATTACAGTTTTAGTCCCTCAAATTTCATGCATTAGTTTAGATAAAAAGCAGAATTAGTCCCTAGGGTTTAAATTGCGTTAAGAACATGGATATTTGACTTTCTAAAGTCAACAGGAATTAACTATAGGTTAATTACAAGATTAGTCCTCCCAATTTCAAGTATTTAAGTTTGAATATAGGCAAGATTAGTCCCTGGGGTTTGAGATAAGTAACTAGTTTAGAATTTAACTGGATTTAGTTAACGGAGTTAATATGGAAAGTCTGGATTGTCACAGGTTTCAATCAGTGGAAACCTCCGAGGAGAAAATTTGGAGGAAGCCTATAAATCCAAATACACAATGCACCCTGGTGGTGATAAGATGTACAAAAATCTGAAACCAGAGTACTGGTGGATCGGCATGAAAAAGCACATAGCCGAGTATGTGGCCAAATGTCTAACCTGTTCCAAGGTTAAAGCCGAACACCAAAAGCCATATGGGCTGTTACAACAGCTAGAATTACCGGTACAGAAATGGGAAATGATCACCATGGATTTCATCACTAAACTTGTGACAAACCTAAAATTTTTGTTTCAGACGTTACCGACTTCGTTTAATTTTCGGGACGAAAATTCTTTCAACAAGGGGATGATGTGACATCCGGCAATTTCAGGTTAACTCCGTTAACATTCCTACGTTAGTTCAAACATTATTCAATGCAAACTTAGTTACCTCAGTTAGTCACACGTGCATTGCATTTAATTAAGTTAATTAATTGTGTCAGTTATTGCACAAACACTCACGTAACGGTAATTCGGAGAATTACCGAATCGCACTAGTCGATCCCCGAACGTTGGTGATAATTAAAAAATAATATTTCGAATAATAAATAATTTATAATTAATATAAATTATGTGCTTTTACGTGTTATGTGATTTTATGCGTAAACTGTAGACTTTCGTGAAATCGCGTACGTTTACGCGGAACGTTGTGACGTTTATTGTTTTAGTAATTTTTATAAATAAGTTTTATAAAAATATTTATTAGAAACTATCTTAATTAGTTACATTTAATTAAAATAGTTTTAAACTCATTTAATTAGTCAACGGGCCTCCTAGACTTACAATTTTATCCATTTTTTGGCCCATGGAGTGAGTATATAAGGATTTTATAAAAACACTAACCCCATAACTTCAAAATTTCGAAAATAATCAGCCCCCACTCTCTCCTTTGAGCCGATATCTTCACGCAACCCAAACACACATCGATCGAGCTTCAATCACGAAACCGGAAGTGAATACGTGCTAGTCTATGCATTCCTAACATTCCTATGTAAGTTATTTTATTAAAATCCTTCATTATTTCATTATTATTTTTGAGATCGAAACCCTAGTTCATCCAAACTTGATATTTTCGAAATATATTAATGAATTGGTTAATTGATTTGTAGTATTGTATCGTATTAGTGATTTTATGAAAATATGTGAAACCCTAGTTGTCATACGAGGTGTAAATTGAATTTTGTTGATTATGTGACATATAGGAATCGCATGCTAGATGTGAATTATGATTTATATAGTTATAATTATATTAGTTGAAAGATTTGGGATTGATTAGACGTGTTAATTGCGTAAACAAAGCGTGTAATGGATAACTTACTAAAAGTGGAAACTTTGTTGAAAGGTGATTTTTGAATGTGAAGGTTTCTAGGTGTGTATGATGCTATTATTTGACTCTAGTATGTTAGTATGGTTGTATTAATGATTGCTAAAGGATTATAGAATGCAAATAGCTTAAATAGATCATAGGTTACTAAAAGTGGAAACTTTGTGATTTGAAACTTGATGTCTAAACTTAATGTTGTGTGTTATGGTAATCTATTATGTATTAGCATGTGTAGATAGACATGGAATGATGATACGAACGTGTTATAGATAATGTGATTCATTTGAAAGCAAACATGAGTTTATATTATTTTTAAAAATAATAAATTAATGTAACGTGTATTGTTGACGTAGTTGCCATGCTAAGTTAGTTATGACTTAGGTAGCATGAAACGTGAATTATTTGTGTTCTAAACGTGTTTTATACAAGTCAAACATTTAGTCACTAAACGGGTCACCAACGGGTCGTCGAGTCAAACTTGGTCAAACTTAGTCAAACTTGGTCAAACTTAGTCAAACTTGGTCAAACTTGCAAACCTTTTCTAAACACGTAAACAATAGTATTGTTTGGATACTAAGGGTTCGTATCAACTTGCACAAACACACACTTATAAACCGGTGTTTATAGGTGGCAGTTAGTCGTCAAACATTCTAAGTTCGCTTTCTTTCACACGCACTCTAAGGTGAGTTTCACGGCCCCTTTTCTTATGATTTAAACTTGGGGGAGAAAACATGGGTACGAACATTTAGATTTTACATTTCAATTATATCACTTGTGTACTAAGCGCAAACATATCATGCAAGTCCTTACTTATCGAACCGTTTAATATATGGGATAGCGAGGTAATCTTGAGTAGTACTACTGGGCATTGACAAGCCCCACCCGCGTTAGTCGCGCTAACACGACAGGTAGTCGAACGGGTGTAACATTGACCTAAACATTTACCATTGATCATGATAGTCATGGTAGGAGGCAAGTTCAAACATAAACAGTCAGTTTCGGTGTCGAAACGCTTTAGTAACATGTAATTAGGTTAGCTACCTATGATATAAATTGTAAATGGTTTTATCTAGTATTCTTTACAAACATTGAAACCTGTGAACTCACCAACCTAGTGTTGACACGTTTTAGCATGTTTTCTCAGGTCATTAAGGTACAAGCACAAGCTAAGGCATGCATGCATTCGAAGTCCATCATTTTCAAACTCAAGAACTATTTATTTTATTTATGGTTGAATTATTTATTTTTGGCGCGACTGTTTTGGCGCATGCTTTTCGTTTAACTTTTCGCTTCCGCAGTCTTACATTAAATCAGTGTTTTCATTTCTAGTGTTGCATCGTGACTATGAGCAATACTAGTGGTTTTCTTAAACTCATATAGAGTCGTTCAACGTAACTAATGACTGAGATCCTGGTATGTCACGCTCCTAACGGTAAAACTCCATTAGTGGATTTTGGGGGTGTGACAGATTGGTATAAGAGACAGGTTATAGAGAACTAGGAAATGCATACTAGACTATAACCACGTACTTGCATTAGTTACACAGCACTTACTCCCATACATGGCACTCACTCATCCCGTTACAGGAAATGTCGACCCCGCCTAATTCACTCGCATCCCCAGTTATTCAGGAGCACGATGTTCCTACAGTACCTTTGCCAGAGTCGAGGAGACATCGACTCAACCCGATCAACACCACAGTAGGGCATGATGAGCCTATTCATGTGTGTGTCAGAGGCAACACGCAGGACTGGGATTGGTATCCTGATAGGATCAGGAACTGGATCCGCGAGGAGGAAGTCCCACCTCCACTCACTACTGACATTGCTTCTTCTTCTTCATCATCTTCTGTACGAGCTTTGCCACCATTGAAGTACCCCTATGAGCAGGTGATAGCTGCCTTTGTGGCTAGGATGGACCGGGAGATCTGGAACATGAGGGACGCAGCGGGAGAGATTACTAGCATACTTCAGCGAGAGATGTTGATGAATCAGAGGATCACCAAACTGACTACAGATTTAGCAGCAACTGATACAGCTCATGAGAATTTAGCAAATGGATGTGTGGATATGGATGACCGGCTGAACACTGCAGAGTGGAACCTAGATATACTCCACACCAGGATTGAGCAAGTGGAGGCTCTACTTGCAGCTGCTGAAGCAGCAGGAGTTGCACCAGAGGATGCACCTACAGGAGACCAGGATGAGGATGATGATGCAGCATCCGATGTTACATCAGTTGGCAGTGACATTCGATCATCTATCTTCATTACTTATTTACGTCTTTTCTTTTGAACCTAGATGGGCAGGGTTGTTCCCATCCAACGGATGTTTCTAGAATTTTGATGTTTGGTTGAATTTAGTTGTAATCGTTACAATTTATTTTATCAAGTATTACTATTATTGAAATTTTAGATGTTGTGGTTTGAATTTCTTTATTTACTGGTACTTGTATGATGATAAAATGCGATGTATTTTCGCATTATTGTATGTTGTGAATGTAAAGATAATGTCTGGAAGGGGCTGTTGGCTTACTCCGCTGGATGGAGTAATCTGAATCCGCTTTTGCAATGTGCAATTGCCCGCCGCACAACCAGGTGAAGTATGCATCTGGCACACTTGAGGGTCCAGCCCTTACTTGGTGGAACTCTCAAGTGCAAATGCTAACTCTTGAGATGGCAAATGCATTTCCATGGGATGAATTCAAGACTATGCTGCGGGAGGAGTATTGTCCCCGCGATGAAGTACAGAAACTTGAGAGTGAATTCTGGAATCTCAAGATGGAGGGATCTGAGATCGAAGCCTACACTACTCGTTCGCATGAACTGGCGAACTTGTGTCCACAAATGGTAACACCTCCCTATAAGAGGATTGAGAAGTTCATTGATGGGTTGGCCCCGCAAATTCAGAGCATGGTGACATCTTCTAATCCCACTACAATCCAGTAAGCAATCAGGTTGGCTCACAGGCTAACCGATCAGACAGTCGCTCAGGGCACCCTACCCCCTAGAGGTGCGTTATCAAAGACAACTGACAACAAGCGGAAGTTTGACAGTTCATTCCCCAAAACCTTCCAGTCAAACCCACCTTCTCAGCAACAGCAACAGCAACACCGTAAGTTTAAACCGTCAAAGAACAACAGTTAATCTAACTCTTCTCAGCAGAATCAGGGTTCTTATGTTGGCAAGTACCCGAAGTGCAATAAATGTAACTTTCACCATCATGGAGCATGTGACCGGTACCGTTGCCAACGGTGTGGAAAGATGGGTCACTTGGCTAAAGACTGTAGGGTAGATCTGCAGAACAAACAGACACCACCTGGAGACGCACCCAAAGGCTGTTTTGAGTGTGGTAAAGAAGGGCATTTCAAGAAAAATTGCCCACAGTTGAGGAGAAACGGGAATGGAAATGGCAACAATCATCAGGGCGGTAATGGGAATGGTAATAACCACCAGGATGGAAATGGTAATAACAACGGAAATGGTGCAAAGGGCCGAGCATTTGTGATTGGATAGGGAGAAGCTCGGAATGATCGGAACGTGGTGAACGGTATGTTTCTCTTAAACGATCATTATGCTTCTGTACTTTTTTATACTGGCGCCGATAGAAGTTTTATATCTAGAGAACTTAGTAGTCGATTAGGAATAAACCCAACTTTACTAGAACATAATTATACCGTAGAGATAGCAGACGGTAAAGTAATCGAGGCAACCCACATTCTCGAGGGATGTCAGTTAGAACTTTCTGGTCACAAACTCGACATCGATCTCATGCCAGTTACACTTGGTAGTTTTGACATAATTGTGGGCATGGATTGGTTGTCTAAAAACAAAGCTGAGATCATCTGTAGTGAGAAGATCGTTCGTATACCCCTTCCTAGTGGAGAGATCCTAGCCGTTCACGGCGAAAGAAGTGGTGCAGTTATGGGCATCATATCTTTCATGAAGGCTCAAAAGTGTCTGCGTAAGGGTCATACCGCGATATTAGCCCTTGTCGCTGACAAGTCCACCGAGGAGAAAAAGTTGGAAGATATCCCTATCGTTCGCGAATTCCCGGAAGTATTCCCTGAAGACCTACCTGGTCTTCCACCTCATCGTCAGGTCGAATTTCAGATTGACCTAAAACCTGGAGCAGCGCCTATTGCTCGAGCACCCTATAGACTGGCACTAAGCGAGTTGCAGGAGCTATCCACACAACTGCAAGAGTTGTTGGATTTCATCCGACCGAGCTCATCGCCATGGGGAGCTCCAGTTCTATTTGTCAAAAAGAAAGATGGAACTTTCCGCATGTGCATTGACTACCGAGAGTTAAACAAAGTAACAGTCAAGAACCGCTACCCACTACCCCGCATTGACGATTTATTCGACCAACTTCAAGGGTCAAGTTTCTACTCGAAAATCGATTTAAGGTCTGGATATCATCAGCTGAGAGTTCGAGATGAGGATATATCCAAGACTACATTCAGAACCCGGTATGGCCATTTCGAGTTTTTGGTCATGCCATTTGGATTAACTAACGCACCCGCGGTGTTCATGGACCTCATGAACCGTGTGTGTAAACCTTATCTGGATAAATTCGTCATTGTTTTTATTGACGATATCCTCATATACTCTAAGAGTCGGGAAAGCATGAGGATCATCTGCGTTTGATCCTTGAACTACTAAAACAGGAGCAGCTATACGTGAAGTTTTCCAAATGCGATTTTTGGATTCGCGAGGTTCAATTTTTAGGACATGTGATCAATGAGAAGGGAATACATGTCGATCCAGCCAAAGTGGAAGCTATTAAAAATTAGGCAGCACTACCGTCGTTTTATCGAAGGATTTTCAAAGATTGCCCAACCCCTCACCTCCTTAACCCAAAAAGATAAACCCTATAACTGGAGTGAGACTCAAGAATCAGCATTCCAGCTACTGAAGCAGAAACTATGTAGCGCACCCATCCTGTCTCTACCAGAGGGAACGGATGACTTCGTGGTGTATTGCCATGCCTCCATCCAAGGTCTCGGTTGTGTATTGATGCAACGCGACAAGGTTATCGCATACGCTTCTCGACAGTTAAAAATCCACGAAAAGAACTACACGACTCACGATTTGGAGTTAGGAGCCGTGGTGTTTGCACTCAAGATATGGAGACATTACTTGTACGGTACCAAGTGCACCATCTACACCGATCACAAGAGTCTTCAGCATATTTTTGACCAGAAAGAGTTGAACATGCGTCAACGTCGTTGGATCGAGTTATTAAACGATTATGATTATGCAATCAAGTACCATCCGGGCAAAGCTAATGTGGTAGCCGATGCCCTAAGCAGAAAAGAAACCAAACCCTGACGAGTTAGAGCATTACAACTCACTATTCATACAGGATTACCCGAACAAATCCGCAATGCCCAACTCGAAGCCATAAAAGAGGAGAACTTATCATTGGAATCCACTCGTGGTATGGAGAAACAACTTAAGGTTAAAGAAGATGGTATTCGTTACTTCGCGGAAAGAATATGGATACCAGTATATGGAAACCTAAGAGATCTAGTCATGGATGAAGCTCACAAATCCCGATACTCTATCCATCCGGGATCCGACAAGATGTATCATGATCTCAAAGTTTTGTATTGGTGGCCGAACATGAAAGCTGACATAGCCACCTATGTAAGCAAGTGTCTGACTTGTTCAAAGGTAAAGGTGGAGTACCAAAAGCCATCCGGATTACTTCAACAACCGGAAATACCAATGTGGAAATAGGAGCAGATTTCCATGGATTTCATAACCAAATTACCCCGAACCCCTACTGGATGTGACACAATCTGGGTGATAGTGGATCGCCTAACCAAATCAGCTCATTTCCTTGCTATCAAAGAGACCGACAAAATGGAAAAGTTAACTCGCCTCTATCTTAAAGAAGTAGTATCCCGACATGGAGTGCCAATCTCCATCATTTCCGATAGAGACCCGATTTACCTCACGTTTCTGGCAATCGTTACAGAAAGCTCTAGGCACGCGCCTGGATATGAGCACAGCGTACCATTCAAACCCTAGAAAACATGTTAAGAGCTTGTGTGATCGATTTCGGAAACAGTTGGGAGACTCACTTACCTTTAGTGGAATTCTCTTACAATAACAGCTATCATACTAGCATCAAAGCAGCACCGTTTGAGGCTTTGTACGGGAGAAAGTGTCGATCACCACTTTGTTGGGCTGAAGTTGGAGATAGCCAACTTACGGGTCCTGAACTTGTGCATGAAACCTCAGAGAAAATCGTGCAAATTCGAAACCGTATGACGGCAGCTCGTGACCGTCAAAAGAGTTATGCAGACAAGCACAGAAAACCGCTAGAATTTCAAGTGGGTGACAAGGTGTTATTAAAGGTTTCACCTTGGAAAGGTGTGATTCGTTTCGGGAAAGGAGGAAAGTTAAACCCGTGTTATGCTGGACCCTTCGAGATAGAGAAAAGGATCGGTCCAGTAGCATATCAACTGAACCTACCAGATACACTCAATGGAGTGCACAACATCTTTCATGTTTCAAACCTACAGAAGTGCCTATCAGATGAGACACTTGTAGTTCCACTCGAGGAGTTGGAAATCGATGAACAGCGACGTTTCATTAAGGAACCAGTAAAAATCATGGACCGAGAGGTCAAAAATCTCAAGCGCAGTAAGATACCTATTGTCAGAGTTCGCTGGAACTCGAATCGTGGACCGGAGTTCACGTGGGAACGCGAGGATCAAATGATGAAAAAGTATCATCACCTTTTCAAACAGTCAACGGCAAACACGAAAGGTACTAACTAAATTTCGAGACGAAATTTATTTCAACAAGTGGATGATGTGATAAACCTAAACTTTTTGTTTCAGACGTTACCGACTTCGTTTAATTTTCGGGACGAAAATTCTTTCAACAAGGGGATGATGTGACATCCGGCAATTTCAGGTTAACTCCGTTAACATTCCTACGTTAGTTCAAACATTATTCATTGCAAACTCAGTTACCTCAGTTAGTCACATGTGCATTGCATTTAATTAAGTTAATTAATTGTGTCAGTTATTGCACAAACACTCACATAACGGTAATTCGGAGAATTACCGAATCGCACGAGTCGATCCCCGAACGTTGGTGATAATTAAAAAATAATATTTCGAACAATAAATAATTTATAATTAATATAAATTATGTGCTTTTACGTGTTATGTGATTTTATGCGTAAACTGTAGACTTTCGTGAAATCGCGTACGTTTACGCGGAACGTTGTGACTTTTATTGTTTTAGTAATTTTTATAAATAAGTTTTATAAAAATATTTATTAGAAACTATCTTAATTAGTTACATTTAATTAAAATAGTTTTAAACTCATTTAATTAGTTAACGGGCCTCCTAGACTTACAATTTTATCCATTTTTGGGCCCATGGAGTGAGTATATAAGGATTTTATAAAAACCCTAACCCCATAACTCCAGAATTTTGAAAATAATCAGCCCCCACTCTCTCCTTTGAGCCGAGATCTTCAAGCAACCCAAACACACATCGATCGAGCTTCAATCGCGAAACATGAAGTGAATATGTGCTAGTCTAGGCATTCCTAACATTCCTACGTAAGTTATTTTATTAAAAATCCGTCATTATTTCATTATTATTTTTGAGATCGAAACCCTAGTTCATCCAAACTTGATATTTATGAAATATATTAACGAATTGGTTAATTGATTTGTAGTATTGTATCGTATTAGTGATTTTGTAACATCCCAAAAATAATAAAACAAATAAATATAGCGAGACCGGTGATTTAGTCGGAATATTTAAACAAAACGGAGCGGGCCTGGGTTCGGCTTCAATGGGCCGAGGTATATATATAAGGCAAGGCAGCCCTCTTCCCTGCTCATTCCACACTCACGCAGTTTCTAGAGAGAGAAAGGAGAGCTCGGGTCTAGAGAGAGAAAGTCGACGGATCGTCACGAGATTGGAGGAGCACGTTACAGCTGTGTTCGTGACCGTCTTCTCCGAATCAGAAATCCAATCCAGGTAAGCGTTCAATCATAATCTGAGTTTTTATGACTTTTTAGGATTTTCAGGTTTTGGCTAAAAAGGTAACGATTTTGTGGATGAAACTTGAAAATGAACTTAGGTTTAGCATCTAGAATGAAAACCGAAAGTTTTGATCTAAGAAAAATGAGATATTGACTCGATCAGACGCGCATGCAAAAACTTCGGATTTTTGGGGAAGACGATCTGTGCAGACCTATCGAAACTACATAGTTTCGATATGTGTAGAACCATCGAAACTACATAGTTTCGACATGTACAGACCCATCGAAACTACCCAGTTTCGATATGTGCAGACCCATCGAAACTACCATAGTTTCGATATGAGCCACGATCCGAAGCTAAGATTACACCTAAGTTACGTGTCGAAACTACCAAGTTTCAACAGAAGCATCCTCTCGAAACTACCAAGTTTCGACAGAAGCAACCTATCGAAACTATCAAGTTTCGACAGAAGCAACCTATCGAAACTACCAAGTTTCGACAGAAGCAACCTATCGAAACTACGAAGTTTCGACAGAAGCAACCTATCGAAACTACCAAGTTTCGATAAAGCAAATCCATCGAAACTACTAAGTTCAAGCATAGTAATGTCTAATGTCATCTAGGAGCACTACCTTACGAGTATGACTTTATTATACAGATCGTGAGTGACATTAGTGACGCTCAGTAGCCAGCTTAGTGTATCTCAGAAACTACTCATCAGGTGAGTTCTATGTGCCCCCTTCTATGTTATGTGCAAATCATTTTAAATGTTTTGGGGCTGAAGTGTATACACTAAATGATTAAATGTTATAAATGTCAATGTGATCATACGTATATATATAAATACTTATATATGAAAATGAATTTTGAATAAAGAAAGAAGCGTATGATTTTAAAGAATGAATGAAAGAAGGACATAACGTAAAAGAATGGAATCTTGCTTTATATTACACATATATTGCATGTTATGAATGAATGTAAACGTTATAAACCCTTCTATGACCACGGCTACTTCGGTAGACGGACGACCGCGTGACTATTTTGCAACCGGGACAAAAACGTTCCTTCGCAAGCTAGGACGTATGAAAAGGTATTAATGGACGGTCGAAGCACATGCCTTAACTAATGTAGAACGGTTGCATACATAATGGTCGCGTGGGAAACGGATGCCCTAGGGCAGACGGACAAAATGACGGACTACGACGGTAGGACGGTTAAGAACGGACGGACAAAGGTTTCCGGACGGATTAATGAATGACGGACGGTTTTCTAGAGCCGGACGGTAATGAAATGGGCTACGACGGTAGTTCTGACAGCGATGTCTTCGTGACACTCGCGACAAGTATGACGGGTTGATCTCCCTTAAGATTGTGGCCAATAAGTGTTCTCTCAAAATGAAAGTAGTACATATGTATATACCCTCAATGAATGTTATGTGAGAACAGTAAAGTAAAGAATATTTAAAAGTATGAATATATATATATATATATATACATTATATTCATGATAAGGTAAATATTATGTATGATTGTCTTTAAACTAGAACTCACCAGCGTTAGCTGACTTTTAGTATACATTTCAGGTAAACGAAGAAAAGGTCGTGCGATGGCGTGAAGGTTACCCGACACAAGACTGACATCCCACTTTAATACATGTGTTAAGACTTCCGCTGTCAAGTTATGTTATGTTATGTAATTGAATGACGAATGATATGTAATTGAATGATGAATGTTTTTAATTTAAGTTCAGTATTCATGACTATGTTTATGAGTAAATCCAACAAGTGAGGTTACCCGAAAAGGGGCCTTACAATGGTATCAGAGCAATAGTTTGAGAGATTCAGACATCCCTAAATGTCTGGACTCAAACTGATTATGGGACCAACGCACGGATGTCAGTCATGTGTAACCAACGCCAACGCCAACGCCAGCACAGTAAGTAAGTACTAAGGTTAATACATTTGGATAAGAATAGATACTCAAACCTAGAACCAATAGATGTCAATGTCATGACCAATTTGAAGAGTTTGGGACCCGAAAAGCAATGTAAATTTCTAATCACAAACCGGTCACTGTAAATAAAAATTTACCTTGTTCGTACTGTTTCAAACTATGATATGAAGAAATGAGATTGATGTATTCCCGTTATGACCATCAGGAAAACTAGGAACTATGGCCGGAGGAGGAAGAACTGGACGCCGAGGCGGTCGCACTGGCCGAGTGGGTAGACCTCCATCGAATCGAAGAAGTGAAGAGGAAGAGAGTGTGCACGCAGAACACACTGAGAGTGTGCACGAAACTAATGTGACCCCAACTGGGGACGGCAATCAAGGGCCTATACAGTTGGAACCCGAGGTTAGGGATGCTATTGCCCGCGAGGTTGTACTTACTCTGAAGAACATATTGCCTGACCTATTATCTGAGGCACTAAAGAAGAGCAAAGAAGAGGATGAAGGGAACAATGAAGAGAAAATTTATGACAGTGACGGGGATGAAGTAAAAGTGGCATCAAGCAATCGTGGGTGTACTTACAAAGGTTTCAAGGACGAAGACTCACCTAGGTTTGATGGAACCAAGGATTCGGTGGCTACTTTCGAATGGATTGAGAGGATGAACGCTGTAATCAACATCAGCGAGTGCCGACCGGACCAGGCGGTTAAATATGTTGCTCATTCTTTCACCAATGAAGCACTAGGTTGGTGGAGAAACATTCAAAGAACAAAGTCGCCAAATGCTATTGCCAGAATGACATGGGAAGACCTGAAGAAGCTCGTAATCCAAAATTTCTGCTAACAGAATGAGATTTATCGTGTGGAGAACGAGTTCCTAAACTTTAAGGCTGGCAAGAAGACTCATCGCTAGTATACTTCAAGATTCAACGAGCTGGCCCAACTGGTACCACACTTGGTGGAAACCGAAGAACGTATGATCAAATACTATGTCAAGGGTCTGCCACAAAGGGTCCGTGTCCATGTAAAAGCCAACCTACCCTCGACCTTCGAGTCGGTAGTCAACCTGTCTGGAATCGTCTACGACGATTATGCCAATGAAGACCCGGCACCTGAGACACAAAAGAGAAAGTGGGAGGACCCGTCTAGAGGCACCGGAAAAGGGAAAGAAACAGTTGAAATTAAGAAACCAAGGATGGACGGATATGAAACATGCAAGAGATGTGGAAAGCAACATATGGGCGAGTGTCGGATCGGCACCACCGTGTGTTATAAGTGTGGGAGGTCGGGGCACTACTCCCGAGATTGTTTGAAGGACGTCAAATGTCAAGTATGTGGATTGTTTAGACATCTGACAAAGAACTGCAGGAAGGCCGGCCAATCTGGTTCCGGGAAAAGAGAGGGAAAAGGAACAGCCGCAGGCTAGGACTCGGGCCTTTGCCTTAACTGAGGAAGAAGCAAGGGGAAATCCTGATGTCGTGTCAGGTACGTTTCTAGTTAATGATGAACGTGCTGCTATTTTATTTGATTCTGGTGCTAGTAAAAGCTTCATATCAAATGCATTTAGTCGTAAACTGGATTGCGCTATCAACACCATAGTAAAGGCCTTTAGCGTACAAACTGTCGTTGGTAAAAATTCGGCAGTATTCCAAGTAACAGAGGATTGCGTCATAGAAATAGAGGGACATAAGTTTCCTTCTAGATTGTTCCTTCTCACCTTAGGAGGATTCGATATAGTATTGGGCATGGATTGGCTAGCTGCGTAAGAGGATACACCTCAAAGCTCCTAACGGTAGTCCAATTACGGTTTATGGGGATTGGAATTGCACGATGCCGAACGTCATCTCGATGATGAAGGCCGAAAGTTACATGAGGCGCGATTGCGAAGCTTATCTGGCATATGTTATTGACGATAGAATGAAAACTAAAGAACTCAAGGATGTACCCGTGGTGTGCAGCTTTCCGGAAGTATTCCCTGAGGATCTACCTGGGTTGCCACCCGATCGGGAAATAGAATTTCAGATTGACTTACTGCCAGGAGCTGAGCCCGTTGCCAAAGCCCCCTACCGATTGGCTCCGTCAGAAATGAAAGAATTGATGTCTCAACTACAGGAATTAACAGAAAAAGGATTTATTAGACCGAGCATTTCACCATGGGGCGCTCCGGTACTATTCGTAAAGAAGAAAGACGGCAGCATGCGCATGTGCATTGACTACCGTGAATTGAACAAGAGGACAGTAAAGAACAAATACCCATTGCCTAGAATAGACTATCTCTTTGATCAACTGCAAGGTGTAAGTTGGTTTTCAAAGATCGATCTTAGGTCGGGTTATCACCAGTTGAAGGTGAGAGAAGAAGATGTACCAAAGACCGCGTTTCGTACGCGTTACGGGCATTACGAGTTTTTAGTGATGTCATTCGGGTTGACCAACGCACCAGCAGCTTTTATGGACTTGATGAATAGAGTATGTCGGCCGATGTTGGATCGCTCAGTGATAGTTTTCATTGACGGCATACTAGTTTATTCGAAGAACGAGGGTGATCACCACTGTCACCTAAGAGAGGTCTTGGAAGTGTTAAAGCAGGAAAGGTTGTATGCAAAATTCTCCAAATGCGCGTTCTGGCTTAGGAAGTCCAATTCCTAGGTCATGTGATAAACACAAAAGGCATCATGGTAGATCCTGCAAAGATCGAGACAGTAAAGGAATGGAACGTTCCAAAGACACCAACAGAGATACGAAGCTTTCTGGGATTGGCAGGCTACTATCGAAGATTCATTCAAGATTTTTCAAGAATAGCCTTGCCACTCACTAAGTTGACACGGAAGGAAGGGAAGTATGAATGGGGTCAAACCCAAAACAACGCGTTTGAGGAACTTAAGGCACGATTAACCCAAGCTCCAGTCTTAACTCTACCTGAAGGAAATGAAGACTTGGTAGTCTATTCTGACGCTTCGGGGCAGGGTTTGGGGTGCGTACTTATGCAACGAGGAAAGGTAATTGCTTACGCATCGCGGCAACTAAAGATTCACGAGGTTAATTACCCAACGCACGATTTAGAGTTAGCAGCAGTATTTTTCGCGTTGAAAATATGGAGGCACTACTTGTATGGAGTTAAATGCACCATCTACTCCGATCACAAAAGATTGAAATATTTTTTCGAACAAAAGGAACTAAACATGAGGCAAAGAAGGTGGTTAGAGCTACTGAAAGACTATGACTGTGAAATATTATACCATCCAGGCAAGGCAAACGTAGTGGCTGACGCTTTAAGTAGAAAGGAAGAATCGACACCTATCCGGATCAAAGCGTGTCAGCTGATTATAACACCAGATTTGATGGGTGTAATAGCAAAAGCACAAGATGAAGCACTGTTAGAAAGAAATGTGAAACATGAAAGAATAGTAGGACAACAAGGGAACTTGGATGCAAATGCATACGGTGTACGAACTAGGTTTGGCCGAATGTGGATACCTAAGATTGGCGAGCTTAGAGCCAAAATACTTGATGAGGCCCATAAGTCTCGCTATTCTATCCACCCCGGGACAAAAAAAATGTACCAAGACTTGAAGAAAGAATACTGGTGGCCGGGCATAAAGAATGATGTGACAGAATACGTGAGCAAGTGCCTAACGTGTTCTCTAGTTAAGGCCGAGCACCAGAAACCATGCGGAAAAATGCAACCTTTACCAATACCAGAATGGAAGTGGGAGGAGATCACGATGGACTTCATTACCAAGCTACCGCGAACAGCTAAAGGCAATGATACCATTTGGGTGATCGTCGACCGCTTGACGAAAAGTGCTCACTTCTTGCCAATACGTGAGACTTCTTCATCAGAAAGACTAGCAGAAATTTTTATCAAGGAAATTGTGAGCAGACATGGTATGCCACTGTCAATTGTGTCCGACAGGGATACTAGATTCACTTCAAGGTTTTGGAAGAAATTCAATGAAGCAATGGGCACTAGACTGAACATCAGCATCGCTTACCACCCCCAAACCAATGGACAATCGGAAAGGACCATTCAGACCTTGGAGGACATGCTCCGGGCCTGTATCATTGACTTCGGTGGGAGCTGGGACAGCCATCTACCATTGGCAGAATTTTCATATAACAACAACTATCACACAACTATTGGCATGCCGCCATTTGAAATGTTGTATGGGAGGAAATGTAGGACCCCGGTTTGTTGGGGGGAAATTGGACAGAAGGATTTTGCAAGTCTCGAAGTGGTCAAAGCTACTTCAGAGAAATTTGATCAAATCAAGGCTCGAATGTAAGCCGCAAAAGACAGACAGAAATCATACGCGGATAAGAGAAGAAGGGATTTAGAGTTTCAAGTAGGGGACATGGTACTGTTAAAGGTATCACCATGGAAAGGAATCATCCGATTAAGTCCAAGGTTTGTCGGACCTTTCAAAATACTAGCAAGAGTGGGTCAAGTTGCTTACAGACTCGACCTACCCGTTGAGCTTAGTGGAATACACCCTACGTTCCATGTGTCGCACTTACGCAAGTGCCTAGCTGACGACACGGCTCACATACCTTACGACGAGATCGAAGTGGATAACAGTCTAAATTATATAGAGGAACCGATAGCCGTTCTTGACCGAGCTGAGAAACGACTACGCAATAAGTCGATACCGTTAGTCAAGATACAATGGAAGCACAGAAAATGGTCGGAAGCTACATGGGAAAAAGAAGACGAGATAAGGGGACTATACCCTCAATTGTTTAACGTATGAACAGTTTCGAGGACGAAACCTCTTTAAGGAGGGTAGACTTGTAACATCCCAAAAATAATAAAACGAATAAATATAGCGAGACCGGTGATTTAGTCAGAATATTTAAACAAAAGGGAGCGGGCCTGGGTTCGGCTTCAATGGGCCGAGGTATATATATAAGGCAAGGCAGCCCTCTTCCCTGCTCATTCCACACTCACGCAGTTTCTAGAGAGAGAAAGGAGAGCTCGGGTCTAGAGAGAGAAAGTCGACGGATCATCACGAGATTGGAGGAGCACGTTACAGCTGTGTTCGTGACCGTCTTCTCTGAATCAGAAATCCAATCCAGGTAAGCGTTCGATCATAATCTGAGTTTTTATGACTTTTTAGGATTTTCAAGTTTTGGCTAAAAAGGTAACGATTTTGCGGATGAAACTTGAAAATGAACTTAGGTTTAGCATCTAGAATGAAAACCGAACGTTTTGATCTAAGAAAAATGAGATATTGACTCGATCAGACGCGCATGCAAAAACTTCGGATTTTTGGGGAAGACGATCTGTGCAGACCTATCGAAACTACATAGTTTCGATATGTGCAGAACCATCGAAACTACATAGTTTCGACATGTACAGACCCATCGAAACTACCCAGTTTCGATATGTGCAGACCCATCGAAACTACCATAGTTTCGATATGAGCCACGATCCTAAGCTAAGATTACACCTAAGTTACGTGTCGAAACTACCAAGTTTCAACAGAAGCAACCTCTCGAAACTACCAAGTTTCGACAGAAGCAACCTATCGAAACTATCAAGTTTCGACAGAAGCAACCTATCGAAACTACCAAGTTTCGACAGAAGCAACCTATCGAAACTACCAAGTTTCGACAGAAGCAACCTATCGAAACTACCAAGTTTCGATAAAGCAAATCCATCGAAACTACTAAGTTCAAGCATAGTAATGTCTAATGTCATCTAGGAGCACTACCTTACGAGTATGACTTTATTATACAGATCGTGAGTGACATTAGTGACGCTCAGTAGCCAGCTTAGTGTATCTCAGAAACTACTCATCAGGTGAGTTCTATGTGCCCCCTTCTATGTTATGTGCAAATCATTTTAAATGTTTTGGGGCTGAAGTGTATACACTAAATGATTAAATGTTATAAATGTCAATGTGATCATACGTATATATATAAATACTTATATATGAAAATGAATTTTGAATAAAGAAAGAAGCGTATGATTTTAAAGAATGAATGAAAGAAGGACATAACGTAAAAGAATGGAATCTTGCTTTATATTACACATATATTGCATGTTATGAATGAATGTAAACGTTATAAACCCTTCTATGACCACGGCTACTTCGGTAGACGGACGACCGCGTGACTATTTTGCAACCGGGACAAAAACGTTCCTTCGCAAGCTAGGACGTATGAAAAGGTATTAATGGACGGTCGAAGCACATGCCTTAACTAATGTAGAACGGTTGCATACATAATGGTCGCGTGGGAAACGGATGCCCTAGGGCAGACGAACAAAATGACGGACTACGACGGTAGGACGGTTAAGAACGGACGGACAAAGGTTGCCGGACGGATTAATGAATGACGGACGGTTTTCTAGAGCCGGACGGTAATGAAATGGGCTACGACGGTAGTTCTGACAGCGATGTCTTCGTGACACTTGCGACAAGTATGACGGGTTGATCTCCCTTAAGATTGTGGCCAATAAGTGTTCTCTCAAAATGAAAGTAGTACATATGTATATACCCTCAATGAATGTTATGTGAGAACAGTAAAGTAAAGAATATTTAAAAGTATGAATATATATATATATATACATTATATTCATGATAAGGTAAATATTATGTATGATTGTCTTTAAACTAGAACTCCCCAGCGTTAGCTGGCTTTTAGTATACATTTCAGGTAAACGAAGAAAAGGTCGTGCGATGGCGTGAAGGTTACCCGACACAAGACTGACATCCCACTTTAATACATGTGTTAAGACTTCCGCTGTCAAGTTATGTTATGTTATGTAATTGAATGACGAATGATATGTAATTGAATGATGAATGTTTTTAATTTAAGTTCAGTATTCATGACTATGTTTATGAGTAAATCCAACAAGTGAGGTTACCCGAAAAGGGGCCTTACAAGTTGGTATCAGAGCAATAGTTTGAGAGATTCAGACATCCCTAAATGTCTGGACTCAAACTGATTATGGGACCAACGCACGGATGTCAGTCATGTGTAACCAACGCCAACGCCAACGCCAGTACAGTAAGTAAGTACTAAGGTTAATACATTTGGATAAGAATAGATACTCAAACCTAGAACCAATAGATGTCAATGTCATGACCAATTTGAAGAGTTTGGGACCCGAAAAGCAATGTAAATTTCTAATCACAAACCGGTCACTGTAAATAAAAATTTACCTTGTTCGTACTGTTTCAAACTATGATATGAAGAAATGAGATTGATGTATTCCCGTTATGACCATCAGGAAAACTAGGAACTATGGCCGGAGGAGGAAGAACTAGACGCCGAGGCGGTCGCACTGGCCGAGTGGGTAGACCTCCATCGAATCGAAGAAGTGAAGAGGAAGAGAGTGTGCACGCAGAACACACTGAGAGTGTGCACGAAACTAATGTGACCCCAACTGGGGACGGCAATCAAGGGCCTATACAGTTGGAACCCGAGGTTAGGGATGCTATTGCCCGCGAGGTTGTACTTACTCTGAAGAACATATTGCCTGACCTATTATCTGAGGCACTAAAGAAGAGCAAAGAAGAGGATGAAGGGAACAATGAAGAGAAAATTTATGACAGTGACGGGGATGAAGTAAAAGTGGCATCAAGCAATCGTGGGTGTACTTACAAAGGTTTCAAGGACGGAGACTCACCTAAGTTTGATGGAACCAAGGATTCAGTGGCTACTTTCGAATGGATTGAGAGGATGAACGCTGTAATCAACATCAGCGAGTGCCGACCGGACCATGCGGTTAAATATGTTGCTCATTCTTTCACCAATGAAGCACTAGGTTGGTGGAGAAACATTCAAAGAACAAAGTCGCCAAATGCTATTGCCAGAATGACATGGGAAGACCTGAAGAAGCTCGTAATCCAAAATTTCTGCCAACAGAATGAGATTTATCGTGTGGAGAACGAGTTCCTAAACTTTAAGGCTGGCAACAAGACTCAATGCTAGTATACTTCAAGATTCAACGAGCTGGCCCAACTGGTACCACACTTGGTGGAAACCGAAGAACGTATGATCAAATACTATGTCAAGGGTCTGCCGCAAAGGGTCCGTGTCCATGTAAAAGCCAGCCTACCCTCGACCTTCGAGTCGGTAGTCAACCTGTCTGGAATCGTCTACGACGATTATGCCAATGAAGACCCGGCACCTGAGACACAAAAGAGAAAGTGGGAGGACCCGTCTAGAGGCACCGGAAAAGGGAAAGAAACAGTTGAAATTAAGAAACCAAGGATGGACGGATATGAAACATGCAAGAGATGTGGAAAGCAACATATGGGCGAGTGTCGGATCGGCACCACCGTGTGTTATAAGTGTGGGAGGTTGGGGCACTACTCCCGAGATTGTTTGAAGGACGTCAAATGTCAAGTATGTGAATTGTTTGGACATCTGACAAAGAACTGCAGGAAGGCCGGCCAATCTGGTTCCGGGAAAAGAGAGGGAAAAGGAACAGCCGCAGGCTAGGACTCGGGCCTTTGCCTTAACTGAGGAAGAAGCAAGGGGAAATCCTGATGTCGTGTCAGGTACGTTTCTAGTTAATGATGAACGTGCTGCTATTTTATTTGATTCTGGTGCTAGTAAAAGCTTCATATCAAATGCATTTAGTCGTAAACTGGATTGCGCTATCAACACCATAGTAAAGGCCTTTAGCGTACAAACTGTCGTTGGTAAAAATTCGGCAGTATTCCAAGTAACAGAGGATTGCGTCATAGAAATAGAGGGACATAAGTTTCCTTCTAGATTGTTCCTTCTCACCTTAGGAGGATTCGATATAGTATTGGGCATGGATTGGCTAGCTGCGTAAGAGGATACACCTCAAAGCTCCTAACGGTAGTCCAATTACGGTTTATGGGGATTGGAATTGCACGATGTCGAACGTCATCTCGATGATGAAGGCCGAAAGTTACATGAGGCGTGATTGCGAAGCTTATCTGGCATATGTTATTGACGATAGAATGAAAACGAAAGAACTCAAGGATGTACCCGTGGTGTGCAGCTTTCCGGAAGTATTCCCTGAGGATCTACCTGGGTTGCCACCCGATCGGGAAATAGAATTTCAGATTGACTTACTGCCAGGAGCTGAGCCCGTTGCCAAAGCCCCCTACCGATTGGCTCCGTCAGAAATGAAAGAATTGATGTCTCAACTACAGGAATTAACAGAAAAAAGATTTATTAGACCGAGCATTTCACCATGGGGCGCTCCGGTACTATTCGTAAAGAAGAAAGACGGCAGCATGCGCATGTGCATTGACTACCGTGAATTGAACAAGAGGACAGTAAAGAACAAATACCCATTTCCTAGAATAGACAATCTCTTTGATCAACTGCAAGGTGTAAGTTGGTTTTCAAAGATCGATCTTAGGTCGGGTTATCACCAGTTGAAGGTGAGAGAAGAAGATGTACCAAAGACCGCGTTTCGTACGCGTTACGGGCATTACGAGTTTTTAGTGATGTCATTCGGGTTGACCAACGCACCAGCAGCTTTTATGGACTTGATGAATAGAGTATGTCGGCCGATGTTGGATCGCTCAGTGATAGTTTTCATTGACGACATACTAGTTTATTCGAAGAACGAGGGTGATCACCACTGTCACCTAAGAGAGGTCTTGGAAGTGTTAAAGCAGGAAAGGTTGTATGCGCGTTCTGGCTTAGGAAGTCCAATTCCTAGGTCATGTGATAAACACAAAAGGCATCATGGTAGATCCTGCAAAGATCGAGACAGTAAAGGAATGGAACGTTCCAAAGACACCAACAGAGATACGAAGCTTTCTGGGATTGGCAGGCTACTATCGAAGATTCATTCAAGATTTTTCAAGAATAGCCTTGCCACTCACTGAGTTGACACGGAAGGAAGGGAAGTATGAATGGGGTCAAACCCAAAACAACGCGTTTGAGGAACTTAAGGCACGATTAACCCAAGCTCCAGTCTTAACTCTACCTGAAGGAAATGAAGACTTGGTAGTCTATTCTGACGCTTCGGGGCAGGGTTTGGGGTGCGTACTTATGCAACGAGGAAAGGTAATTGCTTACGCATCGCGGCAACTAAAGATTCACAAGGTTAATTACCCAACGCACGATTTAGAGTTAGCAGCAGTATTTTTCGCGTTGAAAATATGGAGGCACTACTTGTATGGAGTTAAATGCACCATCTACTCCGATCACAAAAGATTGAAATATTTTTTCGAACAAAAGGAACTAAACATGAGGCAAAGAAGGTGGTTAGAGCTACTGAAAGACTATGACTGTGAAATATTATACCATCCAGGCAAGGCAAACGTAGTGGCTGACGCTTTAAGTAGAAAGGAAGAATCGACACCTATCCGGATCAAAGCGTGTCAGCTGATTATAACACCAGATTTGATGGGTGTAATAGCAAAAGCACAAGATGAAGCACTGTTAGAAAGAAATGTGAAACAGGAAAGAATAGTAGGACAACAAGGGAACTTGGATGCAAATGCATACGGTGTACGAACTAGGTTTGGCCGAATGTGGATACCTAAGATTGGCGAGCTTAGAGCCAAAATACTTGATGAGGCCCATAAGTCTCGCTATTCTATCCACCCCGGGACAAAAAAAATGTACCAAGACTTGAAGAAAGAATACTGGTGGCCGGGCATAAAGAATGATGTGACAGAATACGTGAGCAAGTGCCTAACGTGTTCTCTAGTTAAGGCCGAGCACCAGAAACCATGCGGAAAAATGCAACCTTTACCAATACCAGAATGGAAGTGGGAGGAGATCACGATGGACTTCATTACCAAGCTACCGCGAACAGCTAAAGGCAATGATACCATTTGGGTGATCGTCGACCGCTTGACGAAAAGTGCTCACTTCTTGCCAATACGTGAGACTTCTTCATCAGAAAGACTAGCAGAAATTTTTATCAAGGAAATTGTGAGCAGACATGGTATGCCACTGTCAATTGTGTCCGACAGGGATACTAGATTCACTTCAAGGTTTTGGAAGAAATTCAATGAAGCAATGGGCACTAGACTGAACATCAGCATCGCTTACCACCCCCAAACCAATGGACAATCGGAAAGGACCATTCAGACCTTGGAGGACATGCTCCGGGCCTGTATCATTGACTTCGGTGGGAGCTGGGACAGCCATCTACCATTGGCAGAATTTTCATATAACAACAACTATCACACAACTATTGGCATGCCGCCATTTGAAATGTTGTATGGGAGGAAATGTAGGACCCCGGTTTGTTGGGGGGAAATTGGACAGAAGGATTTTGCAAGTCTCGAAGTGGTCAAAGCTACTTCAGAGAAATTTGATCAAATCAAGGCTCGAATGTAAGCCGCAAAAGACAGACAGAAATCATACGCGGATAAGAGAAGAAGGGATTTAGAGTTTCAAGTAGGGGACATGGTACTGTTAAAGGTATCACCATGGAAAGGAATCATCCGATTCAGAAAGCGTGGCAAACTAAGTCCAAGGTTTGTCGGACCTTTCAAAATACTAGCAAGAGTGGGTCAAGTTGCTTACAGACTCGACCTACCCGTTGAGCTTAGTGGAATACACCCTACGTTCCATGTGTCGCACTTACGCAAGTGCCTAGCTGACGACACGGCTCACATACCTTACGACGAGATCGAAGTGGATAACAGTCTAAATTATATAGAGGAACCGATAGCCGTTCTTGACCGAGCTGAGAAACGACTACGCAATAAGTCGATACCGTTAGTCAAGATACAATGGAAGCACAGAAAATGGTCGGAAGCTACATGGGAAAAAGAAGACGAGATGAGGGGACTATACCCTCAATTGTTTAACGTATGAACAGTTTCGAGGACGAAACCTCTTTAAGGAGGGTAGACTTGTAACATCCCAAAAATAATAAAACGAATAAATATAGCGAGACCGGTGATTTAGTCAGAATATTTAAACAAAAGGGAGCGGGCCTGGGTTCGGCTTCAATGGGCCGAGGTATATATATAAGGCAAGGCAGCCCTCTTGCTCATTCCACACTCACGCAGTTTCTAGAGAGAGAATGGAGAGCTCGGGTCTAGAGAGAGAAAGTCGACGGATCGTCACGAGATTGGAGGAGCACGTTACAGCTGTGTTCGTGACCGTCTTCTCCGAATCAGAAATCCAATCCAGGTAAGCGTTCGATCATAATCTGAGTTTTTATGACTTTTTAGGATTTTCAGGTTTTGGCTAAAAAGGTAACGATTTTGCGGATGAAACTTGAAAATGAACTTAGGTTTAGCATCTAGAATGAAAACCGAACGTTTTGATCTAAGAAAAATGAGATATTGACTCGATCAGACGCGCATGCAAAAACTTCGGATTTTTGGGGAAGACGATCTGTGCAGACCTATCGAAACTACATAGTTTCGATATGTGCAGAACCATCGAAACTACATAGTTTCGACATGTACAGACCCATCGAAACTACCCAGTTTCGATATGTGCAGACCCATCGAAACTACCATAGTTTCGATATGAGCCACGATCCTAAGCTAAGATTACACCTAAGTTACGTGTCGAAACTACCAAGTTTCAACAGAAGCAACCTCTCGAAACTACCAAGTTTCGACAGAAGCAACCTATCGAAACTATCAAGTTTCGACAGAAGCAACCTATCGAAACTACCAAGTTTCGACAGAAGCAACCTATCGAAACTACCAAGTTTCGACAGAAGCAACCTATCGAAACTACCAAGTTTCGATAAAGCAAATCCATCGAAACTACTAAGTTCAAGCATAGTAATGTCTAATGTCATCTAGGAGCACTACCTTACGAGTATGACTTTATTATACAGATCGTGAGTGACATTAGTGACGCTCAGTAACCAGCTTAGTGTATCTCAGAAACTACTCATCAGGTGAGTTCTATGTGCCCCCTTCTATGTTATGTGCAAATCATTTTAAATGTTTTGGGGCTGAAGTGTATACACTAAATGATTAAATGTTATAAATGTCAATGTGATCATACGTATATATATAAATACTTATATATGAAAATGAATTTTGAATAAAGAAAGAAGCGTATGATTTTAAAGAATGAATGAAAGAAGGACATAACGTAAAAGAATGGAATCTTGCTTTATATTACACATATATTGCATGTTATGAATGAATGTAAACGTTATAAACCCTTCTATGACCACGGCTACTTCGGTAGACGGACGACCGCGTGACTATTTTGCAACCGGGACAAAAACGTTCCTTCGCAAGCTAGGACGTATGAAAAGGTATTAATGGACGGTCGAAGCACATGCCTTAACTAATGTAGAACGGTTGCATACATAATGGTCGCGTGGGAAACGGATGCCCTAGGGCAGACGGACAAAATGACGGACTACGACGGTAGGACGGTTAAGAACGGACGGACAAAGGTTGCCGGACGGATTAATGAATGACGGACGGTTTTCTAGAGCCGGACGGTAATGAAATGGGCTACGACGGTAGTTCTGACAGCGATGTCTTCGTGACACTCGCGACAAGTATGACGGGTTGATCTCCCTTAAGATTGTGGCCAATAAGTGTTCTCTCAAAATGAAAGTATGTATGTACATATGTATATACCCTCAATGAATGTTATGTGAGAACAGTAAAGTAAAGAATATTTAAAAGTATGAATATATATATATATACATTATATTCATGATAAGGTAAATATTATGTATGATTGTCTTTAAACTAGAACTCACCAGCGTTAGCTGACTTTTAGTATACATTTCAGGTAAACGAAGAAAAGGTCGTGCGATGGCATGAAGGTTACCCGACACAAGACTGACATCCCACTTTAATACATGTGTTAAGACTTCCGCTGTCAAGTTATGTTATGTTATGTAATTGAATGACGAATGATATGTAATTGAATGATGAATGTTTTTAATTTAAGTTCAGTATTCATGACTATGTTTATGAGTAAATCCAACAAGTGAGGTTACCCGGAAAGGGGCCTTACAGATTTTATGAAAATATGCGAAACCCTAGTTGTCATACGAGGTGTAAATTGAATTTTGTTGATTATGTGACATATAGGAATCACATGCTAGACGTGAATTATGATTTATATAGTTATAATTATATTAGTTGAAAGATTTGGGATTGATTAGACGTGTTAATTGCGTAAACAAAGCGTGTAATGGATAACTTACTAAAAGAGGAAACTTTGTTGAAAGGTGATTTTTGAATGTGAAGGTTTCTAGGTGTGTATGATGCTATTATTTGACTCTAGTATGTTAGTATGGTTGTATTAATGATTGCTAAAGGATTATAGAATGCAAATAGCTTAAATAGATCATAGGTTACTAAAAGTGGAAACTTTGTGATTTGAAACTTGATGTCTAAATTAATGTTGTGTGTTATGATAATCTATTATGTATTAGCAAGTGTAGATAGACATGGAATGATGATACGAACGTGTTATAGATAATGTGATTCATTTGAAAGCAAACATGAGTTTATATTATTTTTAAAAATAATAAATTAATGTAACGTGTATTATTGACGTAGTTGCCATGCTAAGTTAGTTATGACTTAGGTAGCATGAAACGTGAATTATTTGTGTGCTAAACGTGTTTTTATACAAGTCAAACATTTAATCACGAAACGGGTCACCAACGGGTCGTCGAGTCAAACTTGGTCAAACTTAGTCAAACTTGGTCAAACTTGCAAACCTTTTCTAAACACGTAAACAATAGTATTGTTTGGATACTAAGGGTTTGTATCAACTTGCACAAACACACACACTTATAAACCGGTGTTTATAGGTGGCAGTTAGTCTTCAAGCATTCTAAGTTCGCTTTCTTTCACACGCACTCTAGGGTGAGTTTCACGGCCCCTTTTCTTATGATTTAAACTTCGGGGAGAAAACATGGGTACGAACATTTATATTTTACATTTCAATTATATCACTTGTGTACTAAGCGCAAACATATCATGCAAGTCCTTACTTATCGAACCGTTTAATATATGGGATAGCGAGGTAATCTTGAGCAGTACTACTGGGCATTAACAAGCCCCACCCGCGTTAGTCGCGCTAACACGACAGGTAGTCGAACGGGTGTAACATTGACCTAAACATTTACCATTGATCATGATAGTCATGGTAGGAGGCAATTTCAAACATAAACAGTCAGCTTCGGTGTCGAAACGCTTTAGTAACATGTAATTAGGTTAGCTAGCTATGATATAAATTGTAAATGGTTTTATCTAGTATTCTTTACAAACATTGAAACATATGAACTCACCAACCTAGTGTTGACACGTTTTAGCATGTTTTCTCAGGTCATTAAGGTACAAGCACAAGCTAAGGCATGCATGCATTCGAAGTCCATCGTTTTCAAACTCAAGAACTATTTATTTTATTTATGGTTGAATTATTTATTTTTGGCGCGACAGTTTTGGCGCATGCTTTTCGTTTAACTTTTCGCTTCCGCAGTCTTACATTAAATCAGTGTTTTCATTTCTAGTGTTGCATCGTGACTATGAGCAATACTAGTGGTTTTCTTAAACTCATATAGAGTCGTTCAACGTAACTAATGACTGAAATCCTGGTATGTCACGCTCCTAACGGTAAAACTCCGTTAGTGGATTTTGGGGGTGTGACAAAACTTCCCCGAACCAGTCAAGGAAATGACACAATATGGGTTATCATTGATCGTTTAACCAAATTCGCACATTTCCTACCGATGAAAGAAACCTCTAGTATGGACAAGTTGGCACAACTATACGTCAACAAGATAGTATCCTTACACGGAGTACCGTTATCCATCGTGTCGGATAGAGACAGTCGATTCACATCTCGATTCTGGTAGAGCTTCCAAAAAGCTCTCGGAACTCGTTTAAACCTTAGCACTGCATACCATCCTCACACGGATGGGCAGAGCGAGAGGACAATCCAAACTTTGGAGGATATGCTCCGAGCATGTGTTATTGACGTAAGAGGAAGTTGGGACGACCACTTACCTCTAATAGAATTCTCTTACAATAACAGCTACCACACAAGTATACAAGTTGCACCGTTTGAAGCCTTGTATGGCAGAAAATGCAGAACTCCTGTGTATTGGGCTGAAATAGGAGAAAATCAGTTACTAGGACCTGAGATAGTCCAGGAGACCATGGATAAGATATTACAAATCAGGAAAAGATTGAAAACGGATCGTGATCGCAAGAAAAGTTATGCGGACAAAAGGCGAAAGCCGTTAGAGTTTAACATTGGAGACCATGTTTTACTTAAAGTATCACCTTGGAAAGGTGTGGTACGATTCGGAAAGAAAGGGAAATTAAGCCCTAGGTTTTTTGGGCCATTTAAAATCCTAGAACGAATCGGACCTGTTGCATATCAGTTAGAATTGCTGATAGAGATGAATGGAATACACGATGTATTCCATGTCTCCAATCTGCGTAAATGCTTAGCAGATGAAACCTTAGCCATACCATTACAAGATGTAATAGTGGATGAAAGGCTTAAGTTTGTTAAACAACCGTTACAAATTGAGGACCGACAGGAAAAGAAATTGAAACGAAAGAAACTCATGTTGGTAAAGGTGAAATGGAATTCTAGATGTGGACCTGAGTACACGTGGCAACTAGAATCCGAAATGAAAAAAAAATACCCACACTTATTTAGAAAATAATCTCGAGTACGAGATTTCAAAAAGTTGGGGATGATATAACACCTGCCAAAAATCCGATCTCAATTTCTGCCCAGAACTTATAAGAAATAACGGGAGTTAAAGGAAACCCAAGAATCAGATAAATAAATTAGAAAATTCTAAAAAATAGGAGATATTGGACCGACATAAAATTGATATCAGTCTGATATAGGAAGAGGTTGAATGTCAGACCGACATGGTCTAGAAAACGGTCCGCAATGCAAACCCGTAGGAACCCTCTACACCAGACACGTGTCAAGACACGTGTAGGGCATGCGTCAGCATGTCGGACGCGAGGATGGATGTCGGACCGACATGGCAAACCAACTCGGTCCGCTATGGATGTGTGGTGCGTCTGGATTACATGGCCACCTCGTGGCATGCATGCGAGAGAGAGAGGCGATAGCGGACCGACATCGCCCTGAATAACGGTCCGCTATAGGGCTGTTATCAGCCTATAAATAGAGAGCTCAAGGTTCTCATTTTCTACACCAACACAACACACACTCTCGAATCTCCTTTGCTCCCGAGCCTTTCCCGAGCCCTCCAGACGTCCCGACTCCCGATCCAACTCTAAGAGCTACTTAGCACTAAGATTATTATCCTCCGATCTCCCACTTCAAAAATCAAGGTGAATACTCGTTCACATTGAACAAGAGTCTGTCAAAACAATTTGTAAAGACGTGATTGTGCTATAGGCACCTTCACGCAAAACGATCAAACGATTTACGTTTACGAAAAGGACAAAACATGATAATTAAATATTTACTCATAATAGTCCCAGAATTAGGGGTTGAGTTCAACCCCTGTGGACAAGACAAATCCCAGAATTAGGGGTTCTACCCCTGGGGATATGATTACCCAAGAAGTGTATGTAAAGTTTGATTAAATATTTATACTCGCTTCGGATCCAGTCGGGTCGGGCGTGGTTGGCTTGTATGTCGGGTGATTGCGTAAAACGCAGATGTGCCAGTTCGGCCGCGTAGCACCCGAGTACTCGTCTAATGTATACAAATGGATAAATCGAAAGAAAGCGAAGTGTTCGCTAGAATCCAAAGATGAAATGTTTAACTGTTTAATTAAACTGTTTTGCCTTGATTACGAAAATGATTTGAGGTCATAAAGTATTCACCAGCATGTAGCTGACGTTCATTTTCAAATATTTTCAAGAAAAGAATGAAATGACCTCATCATACCGGGACCGGCTCCGGCCTAAGTACCGATGGCAGTTTTGTTACACAGTCGGGTCAGGCCACACACCTAGACCCGGTGCAACCCAAACATATGTTATTATAGGTCGTGTAATGCACAGAAAGACCCTGAAGAATAAACAAGGTTAAGGTGACCGAAGGACTACGTTTTCCTTAGGCAGTTTACCTCCTTGTAAACCTACTGACTTTGCGTCAGAGTTTTTGATTTGAAATCAAATGTACAAACGATCGGGTTTTCACACTCAGTCATTTAAATAAAGTTAATATTTTTTTGTACACGAAGAGATTTCAATATTTACAAAACCAACCTTTGAGGTTGAGTTGAAACGATCCATTTTCAAACGTTATTCCGCTGCACAAAAACAAACTCTGAAATCAAAGCAGGTACTGAAGGTGCCAACTGACGTCGCAGCCCGAGAACGCCTCGGGGGTGCCCGGGGCGGGTGTGACACAAATGATTACTCTTCTTCAAACATATGTCGTTTAAATTCTTTTTCTCTATTCTTCACCTAAGTCTTGAGTTCTTATTTCTTTTCTTCAAAGTCATTAAACATATCTATCTTCTAAGACTCCAATTCTCTCTTCATATCACATTATGTTTTTGACCTCATATTTTTCAATCTTTCTTCTTCTAGAACTTGATTCCTTTCAGTGACTACACTTTTCCATTCTGGTTCTTCATGATTGAAGTATCTTAATAATGAGAGTCAGTAACTGCTAGATCCCTTTTCTTCCTCTTCAACCTTATCTAAGGAAGTCTCCTCTTGTTCATCCTTGTCTTTGATAGCCGCCATTAAGATTGTCAGTTCCTCATCCTCTTGTACTAAGTTTGACTCCTCTGGTGCTTGTTTTGCTTTATGGCACTGCGAGGCGTAATGTCCAAACGCATGGTAGTTATAACACTCTACTTCTCTCATATATCTTTTGAAACGATTCTGATCTCTAGAGTATCTCTTTCTCCTATCATGATCATCTTCATCCTTGTTTCTGGAATTATCATACGAGATATTTCCTCCTCTTTTTTCTTTTCTAAATTGTTCATCACGCCACTTGCCTTATGATGATTTAGTTTTTTTCTTATCCACGGTTTCTAAAACATCTTCCATGACTCGATTTGTTATCATGACGTGTGAACAAAAGTACGTCTTGATTTTCCATTGGGTCTTCATTCATTAGATTGGTCCTTTCTTCAAAAGCTTTTAATCTTCCAACTGTTTCATCTAGAGTTATTGTATCTAGATAATCGAATTGTTCAATGGTCACAACGATATGAACGAACCTTTTAGGTACAGAACTTAGAAGTTTCCGTACTAAAATTGATTGATCGAACGTTGATCCAAGAACACTTTCCCTAGTGACAATACTATTTAGCCTTGCGGTGAAAGAAGCAATAGTGTCTTCCTCCTTCATTCTCAACATCTTAAAATCTGTCTTGAGTGTTTGAAGATGTGCCTTCTGTACTCGATCTACACCGACGTGACTTATCTTTAGTGCATCTCAAATCTCCTTTCCACTCTTGCAACTTGCAAACATGTACTGGCATATCCTTCGGTAGTGCTTGAAATAGATACGTAGTTGTAGTCATGTCCTTCTTTTCATCAGGTTGCGTATCAACCTTATGTTCTATTATTTTCCATAGTCCATTTGCCCTAAGTATGGTTTTTATACGGATTGCCCATACAGTATAATTTGTAGATTTTAAGACATGGCATTGGAATTGAGAGAACCAACTATGATCTTTATAAATTACAACTTCTTTATTGTCAATGATGATTTCTTTGACATCGTATCTTAGGTTTTTCTTTTCTAAAAAACCAAAGTATGATTCCAAAATTTCAAACTAACTTTTCTAATGGGGAATCAACAACTTAATTTCTAAACCTAATCTCCTCTAGGTATAGAAATTTAGAAGTAAATTCCATATTAATTAGAACGTGAAACCTTGAATTTGAGAATCCATTCGTATGAACTCTGATCTTGTGATCAACACCTTCGACGCCCTTGATCACCAAACTGCGATCGTAACACCACACGATACCATCCTCTGATTACTCGGGTATTGACTTAAACAAACCGAAACAACCCTGTTGGTCCTCTCGCTTATGTCCTACTCGAATCCGCCAATCCACCAATTTGGGTTAAGCAAATTATAATTCAATAAATCCAACCCGTTTTAGAGAAAACAAGTCGTGATTTGGTTAACCCGTTGAACCCATTTGATAAAAGGGTTGTGTTTGATCAAAATTGAATTGGTCCACGCCAACACCAATTTAATTTTCTTCGGTGTCTTGGACAAAACAGCAACGACTTGGATCAAATCCTGTTATCAACTCTTCCTCCTTTGGTATCGACTTCTTCAACAAAGAGGCTCAGGCTCTGATACCAATTGTAGCCTAGAAAAAACATAATGATTCGTCAATAATATTCTTGATTCAATCAGTTCAAGAAAAATGTTCACTCAATTCAGTTTTCTGTTATGGATTGTTTGAAAGTCCAAAGTGCATCTCAATTTTCTTTTTGGATTTGAGGGATATAACTTATAAAGTCATGTATCACTTAATAGGCAATTGTAGACGTCAATAATGTTATGGCGGTGAAAAAGCTCTATGTGTGCCATGGTAGAGCAAGATTAGAATTCGAGAACGAAGTTAAGTTGATGAGCAATGTTCGACATCATAATCTTATTCGTGTTCTAGGATGGTCTAGTGAAGGACCAGAGCTCCTTCTGGTCTTGGAATACATGCCAAAAGGTAGCCTTGATGGATTCTTATGGGGTAAGCTTATTGGTTAATCAAATGCAATAATAATTACATTCTTGATTGTTTATGTTGTTGTATTTATATTAACTACAATGTATATTCATGATGAACAGGTGAGAAAAAGGGAAGTTTGAAGTGGCAACAACGGTTTGAAATAATATTTGGGATTGCTAGGGGTCTTGCACATCTACACCATGAATTCCATGTCAAAATTGTTCATAGGGATATTAAATCAGCAAATGTTCTCCTTGATGATGATTTCCAACCCAAAATTGCAGATTTTGGACTGGCAAGGTTTCAATCAGAAGATCAATCCCATGTTAGCACTAAGTTTGCTGGGACCTTGTATGTCTAATTCATATTATTCTAGATTGAAATTTCTTATGTTTTCTTGACTAATCTATTTTAAACATACATTCAATATAGGGGCTACAGAGCACCAGAATATGCAACACATGGATACTTATCTGAGAAAGTAGATACTTACAGCTTTGGTGTTGTGGTCCTTGAAATCATTAGTGGTCGAAGATGTAATGATATAAACTCTCAAAGATCCGACATGTTATACCTCCTTGAAGACGTAAGATGAAACCTTCAAAATTTTGTAAAGATCCGACATGTTATACCTCCTAGTTGAAACCATCAAAGATCTAACATGCTTTTAAATTATAATATTGTTAACAGGCATGGAAGTTGTACGAGAACAACATGCATCTGAAGTTGGTTGATAAGACGTTAGATCTCAAAGAAAGTGAAGAGGAACATGTCAAGAAGATCATTGAAATAGGTTTGACATGCACACAGTCACCGGTTGGTTTAAGACCAACCATGTCTGAAGTTGTCTTAATGCTTTCAAATGAAAGATCCTTGGTGCGAAGAACCTAAATATAAAAAGAGTGATGACGGCTAACCCACAAATTCCAGGGTTGATAAAATCTTGAAGGCTAATGGATATGTGTCTGAACGTTGACTAGGCCTCAAATTGGGATAAGATATATCTTTGTGATTTTCGTATTAGTTTAATGTTCATGATGAATATGTGGACGTTTATAACATATCTTCTTAATTATGCTTTTAAAAGATCCATAACATTCTCGAATGATTTAGCTTATGGTTTCTTGAAACAACTGTTTTAGAAACGTGTTTTAAGAAAAATAGATAATCCTGATGCATGGCTTATAAAATTGTTGATGAATGATTTCAAGGTTCGCTTGGTAGTGTTGTTAACAATTCTTAGATGGAAGGAAAGACTTAATGAAATAAAATAAATAAACTTCACAGAATATTTATATGTAAACTGAAAATTAAAGAAAGCACAAAAAAAGGTAAAAACGAAGAGTAGATTTTTCTTTTTTGTATTTTAGGTATACATCATATCGTCCTTAAACTAAAAAAATAACAAAATTTATTCTTTATATTTTAAAAAGTTTATACATTCCATCCTTTGACCTAATACCCGTCTATTTTTAACTTTAAATACAGCCATGTGCCTCACACATGAGGGTAAAATAGTTTTTTCCCATGTTCTCTCCCTCTCCCTCTCTTTCTCTCTCTCTCTCAACTTGGATCTGATCCGGTTGCTCGTTCACGATCTGCCCTAACCTGAAACCAGGCTTCAGTCGGTTTCGCTTTGTGACGATGGATGCTGGAGGTGGCAGAGTGAAACGCCCCAAACTGGGTACATATCATAGTTGACACAAAACATACATTCATAGCTCTTAAACTGGAAATCAAAATCTATTACAGCGGAAGACTTGTTTAAAATATTCAAAATCTATAAAGAATTAAAACTTTAAACATCATTATTCATAAACAAGGGAATATCAGCCTTCATAATAGAGTAGCCCATCAGTCTATGCTATCCAAGCCCTCGCAGCTTCTCTGTTTTTTCATTCTCTAACCTGATGTGCATACTAAAAGCCAGATATACTAAGTGAGTTATATCTTTACTTTCATAATCATAAACTTTACCTATCATTAGTTTTCTTTTATTATACATAATATGTATACATTCAAAAACTCTTTCATTTGCTTTCAAAACTATCACTTACTTACTGTCAAAACTGTCACTTTACTTTCTTTATTAATGTAACTTTATAAAATATAAGGTTTTTTCATTATACAGTCATAACATGCCTGGGCCTTTATCTTTATGACAATGCCCCTTTGTGCTTGCACGAAGCAAGACTCCTTTCAACTATCAGTGCTTGCATTAAGCAAGACTTCTATCGCTTCTTGGACGAATCCAAGACTCATGTCAATGCTTGGACAAGCCAAGACTCTTGTCAATGCTTGGGTGAATCCAAGACTTCTGTCAATGCTTTGACGAATCCAAGACTCTTGTCAATGCTTGGACGAATCCAAGACGCTTGTCAATGCTTGGACAAAATCCACGGCTCATGTCAATGCTTGGACAAAATCCAAGGCTCCTGTCATAACTTTGGTGCAAACCAAGACTCATGTCAGTGCTTGCAAGGCTCCTATCAGAGCTTGGTTAACACAAGACTCCTATCTACATTCTATCACTATCACTATCGGTAACTTTTACCGTTACACTATCAATCATTCATAACATTCAAGTATACACATAAGCAAACAATTCAATTAGCACATATTATCACATAAGTACATAACATGACATCTGTCACTATCATTCAGTATTATACTACTTTCATTATAAGTTTATTCTTTATCTTTCTATCATTATTATCATAAAATATTTTTTATTAAAATATTGTCACTGTCTATCTTTATCTTTCATTTAACAAATGTTTTCTTTCAAAGTATGCACATCAGCCCAAAACTTATAAAACGGGCAATAGAAACTCACTAGTTCTGCTATCACTATCCAACTGTGGAACTGTCAAGCTAGGGGAAGTGCTATATGATCTGTATGAAATTAACACGTGAAATCTATCAACTTTTAGCTAGTGTCGCCAGGACTAGTGTCTCCTGGTACTAGTGTCGCTAGTGACAGTGTCGTTATAACTTGAGTTATGGACTTTGTGTCGTCTTTCGTAGTGTCGCCGCCCATAGTGTGAGCGGTGGTATTAAACCAGCTTCAAAGATATTTTTTGAGACGGTTTTTTTTTTTTGTTTTGAAACTATTTTTTGAGGCGGTTATGGTTAAAACCGCTTCAAAAAGATAAATTCTAGTAATCAATTTCAATCGAAACCTCTAAAAAAAATTGATCTTCAGTTCGTCTTTTTGAATTCTAATATTATAATAGATAATATTAAGTTTCTTAATTAGTGAAGTTGACTGAATTAAAAAAATTGCTCTAGTTATACAATTACTCTTATACCTATAAATTGAGAAGAAAAAATCTGATTAGCTAGATTTTGTTCTTTTTCATAAGTTTTTATTGATTTGCATTAAACATCTTCCTATATGTATAAAACAGATAAATCATATCAAAATTTATATTATATGTAATAATTTAAAATTTTCACTTTTGATCTAATAAACTTTTAGTTTGTTATCATTTAAAACAATATGTTAGCTTCTTTTTTTTTTTAACGACAGTAAATTTTTACTATAACTCTTGTATTTTAATATATTTGATATGTAAAGTATTCATGACGCTTGTTAATTATAAATCAAGATCAAACATAATCAAGAATAGGGGTGTTCATTGGTTTGGGTTATGGTTTTTTCGGTTTATTTGATTCGGGTTTTCGGGGTTTTTTTTCTTTTTTGTTGGAACCACAATCCGAACCGAATCTAATTCGTGGAAACCTAAGCCGGACCTACAACCACATTATAATTCGTTTTGGTTTTCGATTTGAACCTAACAAAATGAATTAGCTAAAAAATACATTTTATTCTTTTCTTTTGAGTAGTCATAACAAGTTCGGTTTAAACAACACAACATTTTAGAAAAGTATAAACAAAAACATACATTTATCAAATAACAAGTTCGGTTCAAACAACACGACTAAACTCACAAGTTCGGTAAATGTTATTAACATATCTTAGTTGGAACACTATCTAATTATAGTACAATCAACAATCATTATTTATTGTAATTTTAGTATATCCAACCAAAATGAGTTATCAACTTGAAGCAATCTAAAGTGATGTTTGGATTTGCTTATGGAATATAATACACTACAAGAAATGTAAGCATTATGGGCGAGGGCAATAGGGGCGATTTTGACCTTTAGGGGCGATACCTACTTTAATCCGCGTGACAAAATTTACCAGTTAAACCATCTGTTGATCTGGATTTGATCTAATGGCCGGGGAATAACAAGTTTTAGGGGCACTAGCATTAGGGCGATAAATCGCCGGTAAAACCCTAAAGCCTAAAGGGCGGGGTATTTCCCTTCAAGAAGCAGATCTGCTCTTTCCATCTGATTCCATCGCTCTCCAAGAAGCACCACCACTTCGCGTTACCACCTGCTACCCCCACCACCACGTCGCACCAGCGCCTGCTACGACTCGCCGGACCACCATCTGCAACCACCACCACTCCGTAGTGTTACCACCTGCAACCCCCACCACCACGTCGCACCACCGCCTGCTACCCCTCGCCGGACCACCACCTGCAACCACCACCACTCCGTAGCTTTACGACCTGCAACCACCACCACGTCGCACCACCGCCTGCAACCTGTTGCTGCTTCTCTATAACAAGTGTTTAGGTCAATTTCTTCTTCTTCATCTCACACATTACCACTTTTATTATCAATTTGAGTTTTTAATTCACATTGCTTAGATTTAGTGTGAGAAGGATTTAGCCCTATTGTATGTATGCATTTGATATGTAATGTGGGGTTTGAGTAGATTAATGATTGAACCAAACTGGTATGTGTTTTGAATCGTTTGCAAGTGTTGAATCAGGTTTTAGGGTTTTAATCAATGTCAATTTTGTCTGAATATGAGATATTTTTTGCATAACCAGTTCCTCCCTATTAATAATTTTTTTTTCAATTTATAAAGGGGTTTAGGCAAAACATATTGGTTTTTCTAGATAAATTTTGAAAGCAATTTGGTTTCTGTGCAATCCACTACCCACGGTAGCAGACTCAACACAAAATATTTTATTTTGCTGGCCTTGAAATAGATTTTAGGGTTTTGAGTCAATTTGAACAGGTTTTAGGGGTTGTTTCCGAACGATAAATTCTTGATTCTAATGATAAAATGGCATACTGAAAGTGGAGTTTTCTTTAGAAAGAGCATAGTGAAATAAGATGAAACAGAGCTCGCATATGCAGCTATATTGTGGAATCTCGTAGTCTAATATGATATCAAAGGATTAAAGTTTTGTCATATGCACTCAGTGTTGATATAGGTTTTAAATGAAAAGATTTGAAGACAACCCACATGGCAGGTTATAGGAAACATGTCAACAGATTTTAGTTTTGGAAGAATTTTCATTAACACGTGACATGTTATGTGAATTGTCAGTGGCTAACCAAAGTTACTCAAATCAGTTGAAATAAGCAAATAAGCACTTTTTATAAGCAATCAGTATGAGAATCTCAAATGAGATGTTTTCTTAACTGTAAAATCTGAGATTGTCATATTCAACAAAAGCCAGCAAAGTTAATACACTTTCATGAGCAAAGTTTACTGGCTATTATAGTTGCATTACACTACAAGAATTGTAAGCAATAGGGGCGAGACTTTTAGGGGCGATAGTAACCTTTAGGGGCGATTCCAACTTTAATCCGTGTGACAAAAAATCCACCGGTTAATCCATCCGTTGATCTAGAATTGATCTAATGGCTAGGGAATAACAAGCTTTAGGGGCGATAATACCCTTAAAAAACTTGGCGGGGTATTTCCCTCCCTCACAAGACCTGATTTTGCCTTCACTTTTGTATTGCTACAGATTCTGATTCTGACACACAGGGGTCTGAGAGATATACTGAAGTTTCTGAGGGGGAGTCTAATTAAAAGAAGAGTTGTAATTTCTATTTGTAACTTTTCAGGATATGTTGTCACTTTGGATTGTGCTAGTCTATCTGATGGCCGATGTCATGGGTCTTGGCCATGGCGGCGATGGTGCCGGGGATCCACCACCTCCCTTTGGTGACGGGCGAGGTGTACATGAGATGGACCGTAAGTCTTATTATAATTTATTTATTTACTATATTTATTCGTTTATTATAAATATCGTGACTAATAATTTTTATTTATATTTGCAGTTGTGCCAAAAAAAAACAAGAGGGAAGGCCAAAAACCTGCAACACGCAAAGTAGGTGGCGAAAGAGGGGGGGCCTGTGACTATTACATTTGATACACATGCTACGTTTACCCCAGCTGGTGTGGAAAATGATTTTTACACTCGTGAAGTGGGTATTTTTATTTGGCATGAAATCGCACTCGATAAAATGTCTTGGAGATATGTTTCCCCGGCCGAAAAGAATGCATTGAATGTGCATCTCAAGGTAAATGATTTATTTTATATGTTCTCTGTTGATTCGTTTTTTAAATGACTAACTTATTTTGTTTAATTCGTAGCAAAAATTTAATTTGGATGCGATTCGGCGACACGCCCTACAAACTAAGTTGCGGGGTGGCCTTGATGCGGTGATACGAAAGCGATACAAAGACCGCAAAAACGATGCAAAAGAATGGTTTCTCAAGGTGGGAGGGTACGATGATTTAGAGAGAGCAAGGGCCAACCCCCCCATATAAATCGGTCAACAGTTAACAAAGCAGTTCTCCAAAAACAAAAGTACACAAATCGCGGGGGGACAACACATATAGTAGTGCTTGTTACAAACAAGTAATGTTATATATATATATATATATATATATATATATATGTATTTATATAAGTGTTTAATTAATATATAATATAATATTTATATAAGTGTTTGTTTAATGTTAAACAGAATAAGCCCAGGCTCGAAGCGTTCCACGATGCTCATACTCTTAAAGATGGGACATTTGACAATGAGCTAGCCGAGCAACAATATGTAAGTATTTATTTTAAGTATATAATTTAAATATATATATATAAATATATATATAAGTTAACGAAGAGGGTAGTTCGCCACAAAGGATGATGTCGCAATTTTTGAAAAGGTGTTGGGTGGTCGGCCCGGACATACAAGAGGGATTGGGCGTAAACCTCCTTCATCTGCATCGCCGAGTTTCTTTGATGAGGAGGGGCAGACAAATCCATCATCATTGACACAGGTAAAACTAGTTTTTTTTTATTTTAAAGTCTTATATCAGAATAAATATATGAATGCATGTTATTTTGGGATTTGATATTGAGAATTAAAACTAGCAACTAGTCGGTGAAATAGATCATATGATCGCTCTCACCCTTGTATTAAGTGTATAGATATTGTTATTGTTGATTAGATTTGATATTGTGATTAAAACAGGACGTGTCGTTTGGGACAACTCCAATTTACTGCTGTTTTAATGCCGAAATTTCGTAAAATTATAAAGCTTAACTTTTGATGTCTTTAGGGAAATCTGACACGAAACAAATATATTTTTAAAGTCTTATATAATATGTAGTTTTGTTTTAACTTATAATGTATACCTTTTTTGTAGGCTCAAATTGCGAGTTTGTTTCAAGAGCCTAATTTTAGAGCTGAACTCCTAAAATTTATAGCTTCGAATAAGGCACCGAATATGGCACAAGACGGCGGCGACGAAGATGATATGGACGAGGGGGATGGGAATGACGATACGCAATAGCTAGTTTTATGTGTTTATAACTTGGTATATTTTTATGTGTTTTTGGACTAGCAGATAATTTTAGAGAGAGCAAGGGTGACATTTGGGAATGTTATGTAGATTTTTATGTTTATATCAATGGTCGTAAATCTGAGATTGATCTATTTGTATGTTTAAATTTACTGTTTTATGGAAGAAAAAAAAACTGGATATATTAAAAATTAAAAAAACTGTAAAAAGCAGGGAAGACCATTAGGGGCGATTTTTAGGCTTTTAGGGGAGATATTATTGCCACTAAAAGTCAAAGGAAAAAAGGCGGCAACGAGTACTAATGGCGATGACTTTGGATTTTAGGAGCGAAAATATCGCCCCTAAAGTTTCTAGCAATAGGGGCGATTTTGGAGAGCAATAGGGGCGATAATTAAGTATCAGCGACGTAGTAACAGGGGTGATCCTTTAGCGGCGATAGCAATAGGAGCGATTTTGGAGGGTTTTAGGGGTGATAATTATCGCCCCTATTGCTTCGTCTCCTTGTAGTGATAATGCAATAACATTTTTTCATGTTGTATAAACCGTATTCTATTTTCAATAATTGAAGGCTCAAAAGAATAAATTTAGGATAATCAACTTAATAAAAAAATATCTAAGGTAAAATTAATGATTTATAATCCATATATGGGTTGGTTATTGTATCATTGAATTGGGTAAACACTATAAAATACTGATTAAATAGTGGTATAACCCAATTCGGTTTTTTCGGTTCAAAATCTTGAAACCTAAACCAAACCAAATCAAAACCAAATTACATATTTAGTTTTTTGTTTGAACAAAACCGAGAACCAAATATGTAATTCGGTTTGGTTTTAAACGGTTTCGATTTTGATTCGATTATCGATTTAATCGGTTTAAAACCTTATTAATATTAATGATAACTAGGTTAGAATCCCGTGTATTACACAGTTTGAATAAATGCAATGTTATATACTTAATAATAAAAAAATTATGTCTTCAAAAAACACGTGTATTACACGAGTTGAATAAATATTACGTGACGGTTATAAATTTTGTTAAGTTAATTTTTAAAATATTTTTTAACTGAGTATTAATTGTTTTTATATAAATGTTAATTCATATTAAATTTTAGAAACCCGATATATTACACGGGTTGAATAAATGCATGTTATATATACTTAGTAATAAAGATTTACATATTACATATTTATGAAAACCGTTTTATAAAAAAATTATAGAAATCATTATTATTTAATATGAGAGAGAGGCGGGAAACAAAAAATTATAAAAATAATTAAATAAATTTGTATAATTAATAGCAGAGATAGTCGAAAAAAAAAAGTTAAGAATGAATGAAAGAGTGACTCTATACTTTCTTGTCACACAATTTAACAATTAAAAATAGGTATAAATATAATATTCTCGCCATGAAAATTCATAACGTCAAAAAAAATAAAACATTCACCGTGCCCCATTTACATAACAAACAAATACAATTAACTACCACATTGACCCAATCTCAGTCAACGAATGAACCACCGTCTTTCCCGCTCAAATTTATCCGACCACCACCCATCACTCCCATTCACCCATATAAATACCATTAATTCTTTCATTCTCCCATCTGCTGATCCCAAACCGATCACAAATTCACGTTACTATGCATTATTCCTCTGCTTTATTCAGAAAAAGACCGTCGTTTTCCGCCACCCGTCGAACAATCGACAACCAATGCCACCGCCACGACCACCACCGTCATTTAATATCCACAAAACCTAACAACCAATCGTCTTCACCGTCGAGGTTAAACGTCGGACGGAAGTCTAGTTACGAACGTCACAAAAAAGTTGAATCGCTTCTGGAATCGCTGACGTCTGGTGCGGTTGTTGTTGGAATGAGCCTAGGGATTTGTTACTTCGCCTCGGTACCTCAATCGAACTCGCATTTTGCGTTTGCATACTCGGATTCTCTCCAACAGTCATCGGAATCCAAATCCGAATCCGAGAAGAAATCGAAGTATATAGTTGCGGATTCCTACCGGAAGAAAGTTTTCTTCAAGTACGAAAAGCGAATTAGAACGCAAAGTCCACCGGAAAAGGTATTTACTACTAAACAAAACAAATGAGTATCACCGGGCTACGATTTTCTCATAAATTTTTCGGTAACAAATGGTTACCAACAAGATTTCGTCGGTAAAAGTATGTCGAATATATCGTCGTCAGTGATCAGTTTACCTATGGAATAATTAAGGACGTAACAACCGACTAATTATCAAAAAGAAATAAAAAAAACTACATTTTTACCGATGGATTTTTAAAATAATTAAAAAACTATATTTTTTTTATCTGTTTACCACTTGAATAATTCAATTAATTACTAATTACAAAATGAAAACACTTATTGCATAAGGTACAAGCTACTTAATGCATGTTATTCTTTTGTCTTTTTCTCTTCTCTCAAAATAAAAACACTTATTACGTTAGGCATAAGCTCCTTAATACATGTTATTTTTTTTGTCTTTTTCTCTCTTCTCTCAGTAAAAAATCTGTCTCACTCTCTTTCTAATTTTTCATACTAAATTTTCAATTAAAGTAATATAAAATATTTTATTTTCCTCATTTATTTTCATATGATTTCAAGCCTTTTTTTCATTTTATAAAAGTAACAGAATTTATGTTATTAGTGTTAAAATAAAAATATTTAATTTCTTTTTGCCAACAAGAAAATAGACATGTGTCAAGCTTATAGGTTTTTTCTTTTTTTGTTTTTTGCTTTTATAACTTATAAATAAAAATATTTTAAAAAATTCCGAACATACCGTTGCGACGTACTTATTTTAATCTATGTTTCGATGCAAGTTTCATTTAAAATGTAGTCGCACATTATAGTGTACAAGTTGTCTAAACATTTACGTATATCGTCGTTAAGAATTTTTGTAACTTTTACTTTTTTTTTAAACGGTTTTGTTTTCGTTTTCTAACATTTTTTTATGGTTAATTAACTTTTTAACAGCTTTGTTACAGTTTTGTTTTTTATTTAAAGTTTTTGGAATGTTACTGATTATTTCGCTGTAACGCGTGGGTTTGCATAAATGTTTTCTTTTCTTTATATGAAGTTCTGAATACGTTTATTTACTTCGTACCCAATAACTTTTTTAACGGTTTCGTTTTCTTATATAATATGTTTAATAATATCGACACTTTATTAAATGTTTTGTTTTTTATGTATTGCGTGTTTTAGCGTGCGAGTTAACGTGCCGCAACGCGAGTGGCTCTTGAAAGACATTGATTTATTTAACGTTTTAGTTTTTTTTAATTTCGAAACGGTTTGTAGTTCGTGTTTTTTTTTTTTGCTTTTTTTTTTAAACTTTGATTTATTCAACGGTTTAACTTTACCTCTTTTTTATAAAGTTCAAAGCCGTTTAGTGACCGTTCTTTAACGTGTCGTGGCGCACGACGACCGCAACGCGTCGGGTAAATTGCTAGTTAGTTTGTAAATACCGACATATGTTTAAAAAGAAATTAAAAAATAATTTTTTTACCGACGGAATTTAAAAAAGTAGTGAATTTTTTTTATCTGTTTACCGACGGAACAAAATAGTGAATTTTTTATATGTTTACCGTCGAACTTTCAAAAAAAAATTAAAAAATTAAAAAAGTTTACGGACAGATTTTAAAAAATAATTAAAAATTTATCGTTTCAAGAAAATAAATAAATGTTTTACCGACCGAGTTTAAGATCTGTCGGTAAATACCGACCGATTTTTCCGTCGGTGCTACTCAAATTTTCTACTAATTACGCACACGCTAATTCTCTGTATAAATGTCTACATATTTTCTAGGTGTTCGAGTATTTTGCATCCTACCGATCTCCTTCCGGCGAGCCGTTCATGACGCCGGCGGACTTGATGAGGGCGGTGGTAGCGGTGTTTCCCCCTTCAGAAGCTTCTAGAATTCGTGAGGGAAGTTTGAAGGGGGAGTGGGTACCAACTGAGTTACATTGCCCTCCTTCAAAGTTCTTCATGCTTTTTGATACTAATAACGATGGACTTATCTCCTTTGCTGAGTAAGTATCAGATCTCCAATTTAACAATTTAAACTGAAATTCAATGAATATAACAGATTTGAGGCCGCTAAATTCGGTTAAATTTTATGTAACAGATACATATTTTTCGTTACGTTGTTAAGCATTCCTGAATCAAGCTTTTCGATAGCGTTTAAGATGTTTGATCTTGATAACAGCGGGTAAATTTCTGCAGTTTTGATGGATTTTGTACTTGTGGTTTGTCAATTATGTTTGATTTTGACTCGTGCAATTTGAATAGTGAAATTGACAAGGAGGAGTTCAAGAAAGTAATGGCGATGATGCGGGCTCAACGTAGACAAGGGTCTCGACAAAGGGGCGGGTTGCGTAACGGGCTTAAGATTTCGACTCCGGTTGAAAATGGTGGCCTTCTTGAGCATTTCTTTGGGAAAGAGGGGAAATCGTGTCTTGCTCTTGAGAAATTTGTTCAGTTCTTGAAAGACTTAAATAATGAGGTCTACAATTGCTCTTCTTGGGTTAAACGGGTTGGGTAACGGGTCAAAACGAATAATTGAGGTTCGGTTTGGTTGGGTGAATGAAATACGCCCCCCTCTCCCCCCCAAAAAAAAAATCGCTTTTCTATGAATATCTAGTACAAAATATGATTTGTACATCTTTCAACCTTGTGTGACGCGTTTTTTTAAAATTAATTTTATTTCAATCTGTTTGGCCCGTTTGAAGTGAAACCTCACTAGAATCGACACATTCATAATTAAATGGGTCGAATTCGCTATCTGTACTAAAACATGAAAACTTGTGATTTTGTACTAAGAGAATGAAACATTTGTTTGATCTTCGTTTTCTTAGATTTTGGTACTTGAGTTTGCTCATTACGACTATAAATCAAGAGGAACAATATCCGCTAAGGACTTTGCATTGTCAATGGTGGCATCCGCCGATATGAAACACATCAACAAGTTTCTTGATCATGTTGACCAACTAAAAGATGAACCGGATCTCAACAACATTCAGATCACATTCAATGAATTCAAGAAGTTTGCGGAGTTAAGAACACAATTGAGACCATTATCTCTCGCCATTTTTAGTTACGGAAAAGTGAACGGGCTCCTTACAAAGAAGGATTTCCAAAGAGCAGCTAAACAGGTAAAATCAATACATTTATACATATATTTAGAATGGGACCATATATAAATGGCCCTGTGAATTAATTTCACGTATAACCCTAACATGGGGAAATACATGAAATTCTACTTGTTTGATTTGTAGGGACTACTGAGATAACCGACTTATTTTCATGGTGATAGGTTTGTGGGATTGCTTTGAGTGATAATGTGATTGATATTATATACTACTTATTTGATGCAAACCGGGATGGAAGGTTAAGCTCAGACGAGTTTCTACGAGTCTTGCAAAGGCGAGAGGAGGACAAGTTAGAACCGAGGGAGTTGGGGCTCATAGGTTTATTCTCGTGTTGGTTGCAATGCTCAAGAAACAATTGTTCCACAACGAGGATTCTTTTCTAGGTTTCATGTCTAACAAAAATGTACATATGAGTTGAGTTAAGATGTACCTAAAACGTGATATGTTGATGAAGTTTTACAATCACGTTCACTCATTTCTCATATCGTTTATGTTCTTTCGTTCCGGATTGATTGGAACAAGATTAGTGTAATATGTTTATTTGAAATTTTGCTTAGTAATTAGTTGTTTTTGAATAAGACTATGCAAAGATGTTTCAAATATTTGACAGATAATTAACTCAATTATCGAACATAACATGGCATTTGACTAAATAGTTAACTTTGAGCGTGTCATAGAGCTACCAATGGGTCATATGGTTGAAACAAACTAAATTTGACTCGTATAACCAATCGATCACTAAAAATGGGTGAAATCATGCCAACTTGTCATATTAAGTTACAGGGCCGGTCCTGAGGATTTAAGTGCCTCGGCCGAGCCGAAAAAAAAGCCCATAAAAACAAAATATATAAACTAAATTTTTTTAAACGACGATTAACGTTATAACAATAAACATAGAAAAAATATAGTATGTAATAAACAAAAACAAAAAAAAATCTATTATAAGTTTAAATAGGGTCCAACCAATAAACATAGAATTATTTTTTTAAATGACTCAATGGTCATGGAATAAACAAAAGGGCTCAACTATTATAAAAGAGGGTCCAACAATTATAAATATTAAAAGGGCCCAACCAGTATAAAAAGGGCCCAATAATTTTTTAAGTATATAAAAAAGACCCAATATATAAAACCGGTATTTAAAATTTTATAAAAAAACATATATATATATATATATATATATATATATACAGGACCCGTAAAAATTTTAGGCCCCGGAAAAAACGGGCCCTGGCCGACGGCCCGGCTCGGCCTACCCCAGGGCCGGCCCTGTTGAGTTATTGACCAAACTAATATATTAAAATAGTCTTTTTTTTTTACAAAGAAATTTCAATTTCATAAAACTGAAAAAACCAATAACAAAAAAAAAATACGTTCACCCAAAAACGTCGGCGCCCTAAAAAGATGCTCTAAGGGATTATTCGATTTTGTATTTTTTTGACACTCCCCCATTTGCAATTTTGGTATTAATTTGCACTTTCTACTTTCCGTGATTTGCAATTTTGGTATAATCTTGCCCTTTTTATTTTTTGTGATTTGCAATTTTGGTATGATTTTGCCCTTTTGAGAGCATTCATAATAAGTTTTGTAAATAATGTATTATCCTTATATTTTAAGATAAATTTAAAAAATTTTCTAAATTACTCACTTCATCCCATTCTTTATATTTTTCCTTATACAAAAAAATAAAATTTTAAAACAAAAAATTAAAAAAATATTGAAATTCGGAAGTCACTCAACTAGAATGGTTCCATAGGTCCGACCCGCTGATCTTGTTCCGAAAACATTGCACAAACCTCGTTCTTATTTACGGTGTCAGTTAACACTGCTTGGAGTGTAAAATGACGCCTCTTCCCTTAAGGTCAAGGGTTCGAGCCTCGTAGTGGACAATGGTGTAGATAAGAGTAGACCTGAGGGTTCTACCCAGAACCGATTCCTACCCGGTAAAGGGTCTACCCGGTTAGTACCTGCTTATACCCGGAGGTTCCTACCATGTTCCTCAGTGGAACCGGTTCTAGGCGTACCCGGTCTAGTAGGAACCCAGTTTCACGCGTACCCGGCCCATTACTCGATTTGTGCACCACTAGATAGGAGTATATTAAATTGCCATTTAAAAAAGGGAAAAACACCACAGAATAGTAACCAAGTTTCAAAAGTTTTCTAATTAGATCACTCACCATAGTATACCCGAAGATGTATACCGTGTAAAATGCGTATTGAGTGACCTAATTGAAACACTTTTAAAACTTGGTTACTATGCTAAAATGTTACCCCAAAAAAAAGGTTAACACCACTTAAATTAGATTCATTTATTTCTTATTTTCCATTCATTATTGTTCCAACCATTGCAAACCCCATTCTTGAAAGAAACCTCTACAATCCAGGGATGAATATTTTTATGCTTAAAACGACACCGTTTTGCATTATTTTATACTTTTAAAAAGGTAGATATTTATATCAGGTTGAACATTTGGGCGACCGAATTTCTACAGTTCCGTTCAGTTTTCAGTTTCACCAAAAACTTTTTTAGAACCACCACATTAATCCAATACAAACCCGATGAACAACCTTAATCCGGTCCCAAAAGAAGAAGAGCCGCAAAACCCAACGGGCCATAAATTGAGCCCGTCCCAAATACTTTCGTATGGGCTAAACAAACTCGGGTTTGTCTCAAATATATCCCCAAAATTAAGGCTTCTATCAAGTAGAGTTCAAGAAAACATATGTAAACAACTACCTACATAAAACATGGAAAAGAAAACACCAAATTGCATACTTTATAGTTTATAACACAATTTCGACATCTATCCGCTTTTTGTGCAAATAAAATGTGTGATGGCATTGAACTACAATCACACCACATAAGTTGTGTAACTTCCACAGGTTCACTATATCATTGGAAAATGTCGTACCTCAAACTGTTGATACACATTTCTTTTACTTAATTTGATGTGAAGATACGCGATGTGCACATATCTTTATGTTGCATATACTTCTAAAACAGATTTTGGTGATGATGATGATGGCTTGTTGGTTACCATAGCAATATCGTGTACATGTGTAATGTCGTCGTCTTTCATTTTCGGTTGTTTGTAGTCTTTTGGAAGCGGGTTACAGTTGATTGTATACCAAACTGGTCCTTCTTCTTGGAACAATCTGAAAAGACAAAAATGCCCAATGTTTTTCTTTATTAATCTTGGGTTGGGTAACGGGTCAAAATGGCTTATTTACCCTAAAATAAGTGATAACCGGGTTGGGTGAGTTGGGTAATGGGCCAAATCAAGATCACATTAAAAGAAGTCAATTTTAGTACGGGTCGTGCTGAGTTGGGTTGACCCACATTTTTCTTTATTCATTAAAAATATTTATAAATAATTAATGTGTTAATTATGCTCACAAAAATAATCTAAATCTTCGAATAAAACTGTTTTGGAGGTTGTATGCAATAAAAGTAGGTCGTGGGCGACTTTCAACCTGTCCCTTTTTAGCAATTTATTATTTAACCCGTTTGAGATAAAACACACCACAAACCAAGCCATTCATCAGTAAACGGGTCACAATTGAAAATATATATATATATAAAAATAAAAATTGACTGTCATAGAAGCTTACGGGTGCTTGCAAAGTGTAGGGCATTGGATTGTGAGAGCATATTTGCATGTTGATAATTCAGTTATAGAACTAATCATAGCTCTAGGTTCTGAACAAACAAATCTTACCTGCAAATCACAAACAAAAAAAAATATTAAAATAAGGTGAAACTTATATGAGACCGAGAACAAAAATTGGGAGCCCATCAAACCTCAGTTTCTCGAGGCTCGTTTGTAAGATCACAAGTGGTTCCATTTGTGTATTTATGAGCATGATACCTGCATTAATCATATACAAAAATATATTCACAATAATTCCTGCTTGGGTATATAAATGTATTAGAAGCCGCGATTTAAAACATTTATGTCAAACCTATCAATTTGGGTAATATTTTATCAATAATAGGTTATGTGAGTAAGAATAAAAACAACTTAGCTAAAAAGGAGACGGGTCAAATAGTTTAAAAGCAGCCCAAGGTATAGGCAAGTGTTTACAAATCAACCCAACCCAGGTAAAATTTTAAGAAAATCTTAGCTAAAACTAACACAGGTCAAATGGGTCAAACGAGTCGAAATTCTCCTAAAGTGTACTTAGAAACTGATCACCATTTCAATAGTACAGATTTTGCAATGATATTTTATACATTAATTATTTATGAAACTAAAAAAAAGGATTGACAAAAAGGTTATTACAAATCAACCTAACCCAGCCTCTTATGACCCGCTAACTGCCTCACACATTTTGTCATAAATCAATGAAACATGATCCAATTTGACATGCAATTACCTTTATGATGAATCTTTAGAGCGGGGATCTTTCAAAGTTGAAATGCCAGATAGGTAACGTTTGTAGGCAGATGTAGCTTCAGCATCATATTCACCAAATACAAACTCTTGAACGACCTCCTGAAAACAGGCCCAGAAAACCTTTAAGAAGATATATGACAGGTGGCAATTTTGACCCATTTACTTATGAATGGGTGGATTTGGGTTATGTTTTATCTCTAATGGGTCAACCCGCAAAATCAGAAAAAGTGAGCTAAACTGCTAAAGTGGAAACGGATCAAAAGACACCCTGAGTGTATTTTTAATGCATAAACAAACAAAATCATTTCATTCAAAAAATTATATTATTATTGAAATAATATAGATTTTGTAATCATATTTAACAAACTAGTTATCTACAAAAAAATCTAAACTTTTTTGGACAAAACCAATACCAAAAGTTACATGTTTTAATCCATACTCGTTTTGGCCCGTTACCCAACCTGCCTGAAAAGCAATATTTCAACCTCTAAAATGTATACATCTTGATTCGTACCTTGTCATCCTCCAAATGAATTTGACGTAGCCTCTTGTTATAACAAAATTCATAAAACCACCAGCCCTCTTGCTGCAAAAAACATATACAAAAACTGGCGTCTTGGACGCCGGGTTCAGTCAAATTGGGCGAAATTTTAGGAAACTGTCAAATCTTGTGAGTTATTATGGGGGTTTAATCCCCAATTAGAAAAATCATCTTTTTGACGATTTTTGGAGATCTTGGAGTGTTTTCTAATCATCTACAATCAAGGAGTCATTGTAATTAACATTGGTGAAGATCAAACACCAACCATGAGTGGCTAATTTCTCAAGATCATCCCCGGGTGAAAGGTTTGTAAGTTTCCTAGGGTTTTTATTGAACATTCGGTTTGAATCATTGAAACACTATAATCTTTTAATTGGAGTTGTAGACAATTGGTTGTTAGTATTGTTACGAACTCACGATTGTTGAGATTTTCTTGCATTATTGACATGATGAGATGATAATTACTATTAATCATGATTGTTAGTCGTTCTTGATTCATAAAGCATACAATTTTCCATGTCGTGAAGGTTTTCTTGCACCAATTACAAGTGTGATGATTGTTGATGCCTCCATTTAGGAATTCATATTAACAAATTCAAGAGATCATTTGTGTCTATTCAAAACCAAACCATTTGTGTGATTTTGCCCTAGTTGCTTGTAAAACCGGAAACCCGGGTTTGGTCCTTTCTCATAGTATTGCTCACAATCTCAATTACATGCTTCTTACTAATCGTTGTCCTTTCTCATAATACCTTGCCACACAACACTCGCTACGTAACATGAAGTTAACAGGTGTTCCATCGTTTCATCATTTCTGTGCCATTCCGAGATAACACACATCGGCTCGAATAACATTTCATGTGGTATTTAGAATTAAAAATTGTTGTTAACAATATATATTTTACAAACTAAAGTCATATTATATTGAGCAAATTACAAATTACGTCCTTTAAGTATTACCTAAATTCCAGTATACATCCTTTAACTAAGTAAATTACAGAAAACGTCCTTTATATTTAAAAAACTTTGCACGTTACGTCTTTTAGCCTAACGACCGTTAAATTTTACCATTAAGTCAGGTCATGTACAAGGCACATGAGGGTATTTTGGTCTTTTTTTATAGTAAAAAGGACTATTTCTGTAACCATTATTCATATAAACAAATTACAAGAATAATCCTTTTATGTGTAAAAGCCTCAAAATATTCTCACATGCATGGCACGTGACTAGACTTAAATGTAAAATTTTACGATCGTTAGGTCAAAGGACATAATGTGCAAGGTTTTTTAAACATAAAGGACGTTTGTTATAATTTCATTAGTTAAAAGATTATACTGAAATCTATATCTATACTATATAATAAATAAAGGTTTTGGTGGACACCTGTTATTTCAATGTTCATCCTTAACATTTTTTTCCTGCCTCTCTCTTCTATTAATTATACAAATTTCTTTAAATTTCTTTTATAATTTTTTATTCTCGCCTCTCTTTCTTATTAAATAATAATGATTTTCTATAATTATTTTTATAAAACGTTTTTTGTTTAAAAAAATAGTTTTGTTCATAAAACATTTTTATAATTTGAACATTTCTTACATTCTTTTTACAAAACATTTTAAAAAAATAACTATATAACGTTTCTAAATTTTGTATTAAAAAACTACGTAATATGTCATAAATATGTAATATGTAAATCTTTATTACTAAGTATATATAACACTGCATTTATTCAACCTGTGTAATATACTGAGTTTCTAATCTATATTATAATAAATGAATAACTATATTTGCTACGTGTCGACTTCTGCTGAAGTTTAGATTTTTGTTTTCCGCCTCTCTCTCCTATTAAATAATGATCATGTTAAATAATTAAATATCTAAAATTTATTCTAATATTTTATTAAAAATTACTAAATCATAAGAAAATTTTAATTATATCTTATTTTAAACAACAATTTTTTAATTCTTAAATATTCATTATTTGTTATTTATAATTCTTTATTATTTCTTATTTCACCGATAACTGATAAAATCCAACATAATCTTCATAAAAAATGTTATTTTATAACAAGTTATATTTTTTTAACCTATATAAAATATGGGTTTTAACCTGCTTTAGGTAATATTTAAAAATATTTTTAGAACTTATTCAATAGAGTATATGCCATTCTTTCGTTGAAAAGTTTCAAACATTAAATGTCAAAATAAATGTTTTAGAAATTTACCCCCTTATTTCCATTAAGTTGCAATTCACCCCCCCCCCCCCCCCCCCCACACACACACAAAACCCTAGCCCCCTTCAAACAAAATCCCCCCTTTGTCCCGACAATACCCCTAAATCCACATCCGAACCCTAACACCCAATACGCTTACGCCCTCACTCTCCCTCTCTACTTTCCTAATCTAGTTCTTTTTACTACCGTTTATTTCTTTTTCTTTTTAACCAACAGCGTTCCAATTTCAGTAAAATTTCCCCAAATTGAAGTGGATTTTACGACACAATGGAGTTAGCGAAATCTTTCACCTCTGATTTGAGTTTTTTGCAGAGAAAGATGGCGTCTTTGATTACTGAGGCTGTGGTTTCTGAAACCCTTGTGTTCTTTCTCATGATGGTATGTCTAATCAAGAACCCTTTTTTGTTTGTAAACAAGTAGACCTAATTTGCTTTTAGTGACTGTTTTGGTTATGAAATTGGGGTTTTGGTTTTGGAGTTTGATGTATTGCGCCTATTTTTGGTCTTAAATTCATGTGAATTGGTTTGATGTGTGTATATGCCCACCAGGTGTTTGATGTTTGGATCCGTTTTATATGTTTTGCTTCTTATGAACATCCAAATGCTTTGTTTCTGGTAAATCTGTCCGCAGCCTATTTTATAAATACGCAACAATTTGGGATAAGAGAAATTTTTTTATCTGGTGAGGTTATCCACTCGCTAGAGGTGCGTTTGGTTCGCGGAATATTTTGGAATTGGAATTTAAGTGATTCTTTTTGATAATCGGTAATGTGTTTGGTTGATACACATTTGTAAATGGAATTTGAATGTAAAAGTATCTGAAAAGACAAAATTACCCTTAAAATTAACAACATTCAAAATAAAGATCCAAACTTAAATAACTTTTAAATAGAGATGGAGATGGAACGAAAAATGGGTAGTTACGTAAATTATATTGAGGTTTCTTTTGAAATCTTGAGAAAGGATTTGGTTGGAAATTAAGTTTCTGCAATAATTTCTTCTTCCTTGGGTTCTATCTCTTTAAATTTTAGGTTAATGGTTCAAAGATAGTAACTATTTTTGCAAATTTTTGAGATTTTACTTTCCATAGTTCAAAAAGATGTTAAATTTTATAGTTTTTGTTTCTTTCAAGTGTTTTAATTAGTATAGACTTTGTTCCTTTGGCTTCTAGTGTTCTTTTGGTGGTATCATTGTTGTAAAAATCGCCTAGGCGCCGAATAGTCGCTAGGCGGCTGGTCGAGGAGTAATTTTGGCCAAATCACTTCATTAATCGCTAGGCGGTCCTAGGCGGCCAGATTCCGGCGAACATTCCGGCGAAAACCTGAAATTTCCGGCCAAATTCCGGCGAAAACCTTTGGTGTGGTTTAAAAATGAACATTTTTATAAAAATTACATATAAAAATGTGTGTATATATAAAAAACTGAAAATTACATATAAAAATTCCAATCCGATTAATCCCGCCTAGGCCCCGATTAATCCTGCCTAGGCCTAGGCCCCACCCCACCGCCCGACTAGCGCCTAGCGATTTTTACAACCATGGGTGGTATAGATATAAAAGTACATCTATTTGGCCTTTTCTATTTGTTTATTTGACTAACCTTTCGGGTTGGTGGGATTGGTAAACAAACTCAGCTATAACGTCTTTCGAAAGATTTGTTGCTAGGATATTTCATAGTGATAGAAATTTTGACCCATTTACAAATGGGTCGATTTGGGTTTTAGGTTTTATCTCTCCCGAGTCAAATGGGTTAAGCTGCAATATTTAACCGAAAAGGAAACTGGTGTCAAACAGGTTGAGTCATTAAAAATGTTGAAAATCTTCAATTTGCTTTATTAAAAAGGTTAGATTTTTTGTTATTTAATTTTACTGTTCCAAACATATTTACGGTTTTTATTTTAATAAAATTATAAAAAAAGAACACAAGTATTTGCCCCAATTCAACCTGACCCGTAATAAAAAAGTACCCGAACCCATTTGATATGATACTCATTCCGCCTGACCTGCCCAGGTTTTAAGCCCTAGTATCTGAGATCTGTCTTTGTTTATGCAGATTGGAACATTGAATGAAACTAATCAGAGGTACTATTTTTTATTTTATTTTTATTTTTTTCAGGTTTTTTTCTTTGAATTTTTGTGGTAAAACATTTTTATCATTTAATCAATACATATATATAACCGGAGAAATGCAGGTTTCTTTTATCCGTGCTTCACAGAAAGAACAAAACCGAAACTGAAGCCAAAGACGGAAGCGACAGAGACACAGAGGACGACGACGATGATGTTGATGAAAATGATGATGCTGCAGGGGAGCCAGATGCTGATGATGCTGGAGATGAAGATTTTTCAGGAGAAGAAGGTGAAGAAGATGATGAGGATGGAGACCCTAATGAGAATCCTGAGGCTAATGGTAACCAAGATGATGATGACGACGACGACGACGACGATGATAATGGTGGTGATGATGACGATGATGAAGAAGAAGAAGAGGAAGATGATGATGATGACGATGAGGATGAAGAACCACCGACTAAGAAAAGTAAAAAATGACGGGGTTCAAGCAGCTTTGGGTGAGTGTGTAGTAGGGAGGATAAGCGTTTTAAGCTTCGTTATGTAGGATTTTAACCGTTTTAAATCGTTTGTTAGAATGATTATCATTTCATGTTTTTTCTTGTTATGGATAGATTGGTATGCATATATATGATTACTTGGTATGAATAATCCTGGGATTTGTGTGTTTTAGCTTTATCATACAAATATTTCTTGGTTCTTTCATGTGTCTTGTGTTGTGGTGGTATGCTTGATTGCGCAAAAGCGATGGCTAAATTCAGTTGTAAAATAACTCCGGTCGCAAATCTCTTGCAAAATGCAATTACGCAGTATATTCTGTCGCAAATCAGTTGCAAGAGGCTATATGAGACTGAAAATACGGTCGCAAATACCTACTTTTCTGTTAGTATGGATGTGATTTCAACGTCTTGTTTGTTTTTTGGCTTCGGTTATTCTCTTAACATAATATCAGGTTGCTTCCAGATGATCATAAGTTTGGTTAATTCGGTTTGGTTCTTCGATTAATTTGTTATAGTTTGGTTAATTCGATTTTCTTCTCACCCCTAGGATGCTTGATCCAACAATAGCCACCTCTAGTTATGCTCATTGACAAACATATGAGTTTTTGACATTTTTGTTTGTAAATGCAAAATCATGGGTTATGTTATAAGTTAAGCAAGTTAACAGAAGCACATAAATTGAAAATAGTTTATTTATTTCACCATAACGGTTCACTTTAACTTTTAATCAACAGAGAATAATCAACCTTGTAATACTTACTGAAGGGAATCCAACTAAGCCTTGCAAGTGATAATCTTGACCCAAAGGTATACATGAGTTAATTTGGAGTTGCGGGTTATCTAATATTTTTCATAAGTCAAAATGGGCAGATCTAAAAGTAAGAAGAATAATTGACGGGTCAAAATGGGTTGAAACAGATAAAAAGAAACGAGTTGCTTTGTTTTTCTATGTATACCAGCTCGTCCATCTCCCCACCTCTTATTCTTTCTGATCAAAAGGGGGGGGGGGGATCATTTCCCCACCTCTTGTTCTTTATCCCCCCAATGTCAATGTACTCGCATTGTGGTGGAACAGACGACCACGCTTAGTGTCGCATTGTTTCAAGGTTTCGCGCAGAAGATTTCAGACGACATCTTGGCGACAATCATGGTATAGATTTGGCTCGACTGATACATATTTGATATTTGATACATATATACATCTTATTTATTTGTTTATTTTTTCTCAAAACCTTTTCTTGTCAAATGTTAATCATTTAATTCAAAACCCTATTTCTTTATAAATCAGTTAATTCCTTTTTCCTATTTTTTACAGATTTAACCACAATAATTTACTTAATTCATATTCTTAATACATGTGATTTCAAAGTTAAAATGCATAATTAAAACAGAACAATTGAAATTGAACATATATGATGTAAGGCCTTAACCCGGGAAACCTCACTTGTTGGATTTACTAATAAACATAGTCATCAAAATACTGAACTTAAATTAAAAACATACAATCGTAGCGGAAGCATACATCATTCAGTTACATAACAACGGAAGTCTAAACATTAAAAGGAATATTGTCTTTACATTAAATCAAATAAAACGGGATGTCAATCTCGTGCCAGGTAGCCATCACACATTTGCACGCCCCTTCTTCTTGTTACCTGAAGTACACTCTAAAAGTCAGCTAATGCTGGTGAGTTCTAGTTTAAAGCAAATAGGCATCAACATTATCCTTATCATATTCTTATGAGTGTAAGTATATATATGTATAGTTATACACTTTTACATTTCTTTCTTTCATATATCTTTCGTATGTGAGTACGTATATAAATACATACACCTTTGCATTCTTCTGAACATTCATTGGTCTTACACATAAGGGTGATCAACCCGTCATTGATTACGTAAGTCACAAAGACAAACGTTTCGGTCCACCGTCGTAGTCTGATATTCATAAACCGTCCGTCAACTAGTAACCGTCTGTCATATCATAAACCGTCCTACCGTAGTAGTCCGTCATATCGTAAACCGTCCTACCGAAGTAGTCTGTCATATCGTAAACCGTCCTACCGTCATAGTCCGTCAGATTCGCCCGTTTGCCCTAAGGCATCTGTTTCCCATACGAACTATATATGCAACCGTGCATCGATTTATGGCCTCCGTCTACCGTAGTAGTCCGTATTTAGTCTACCTTTCTAGACTTTTCATTCTGGCTGCATAATAGTCGTATGGTCGTCCGTCTACCGAAGTAGCCGTTATCTTCGTACCGTCCATAACGTTTTGTTCATACATAGCATGCAATATATTCAAATATAAAGCAAGATTTCATTCATATACGTTCTGCCATACTTTCATTTCATTACTAGTAAACATACTTTTTATTCTTCGTTCATCATGTATTGTTATATAACACATATGGTTATGTATAGTATTCATATCAATCATTCATATGCATGTATACATTTCAACCCCAAAATATTTGAAAACGTTTGCACATAACACATAGGGGCACATAGAACTCACCTGGTGAGTGGGTTCGTGAAGTATACTAGCTGGTTAGTGAGCGTCACTAAGGTCACACACAATCTGTATAATCAAGTCATACAAGATAAGATAATGATCCTAAACGACACTAAACGTTTCTATATTTAGGGTTGGGCGAATTTAGGTAAGTTCGCCATATTTGACCTAAGCGAACATGATAATTTCGCTACTTAAATACTAGGCGAATGTATGGTAAGTTCGCCATTTTTGATGCTAGGCGAACATGATAAGTTCGCCACCTTGATGTTTAAGCGAGCACGGTAAGTTCACTAGGTTTAGATCTAAGCGAATATGATAGGTTCGACACCTTGGCTTGGGCTAACCCGCTTAAGCGAAGATGTTATGTTCGCCTAAAACAGTCACCTGCGCGATCATCTTCTTGAACCAAAAACCCTAAATCTGGCCAACTTCTTCTGATCGATCAAGCTTCGAACTTTTTACATCTGAAACGTTTCCCTTCAACCCATGAACCTAGATCTATATTTATTTCCTTATTTCATACGTAAAAAATCGTCCTTTAATCGTTCTTACCCCAAAAGTTGTAAAAACTCAGATTTAGGCTAAATGATTACCTGTTGACGGCTGATTCTTGCTGTTATGCGTTGCTGAGGTGATGACTAACAAAACTCGAGCTTTTGAGCCGATTCCCGAGCTTTCTCTCTCTAACCCGATCACACACTCTCTCTAGCTTCTTGTGAAAATGGTGAGAATGGGGGAAGGTTTTTGAGGCTGCTGAGATTAATTGGTTTCTCCCCCTTGTTTTCTGGCCCATGGCCAAGCCCTTAGCCTCCCATTCAACTTATGTTATAATCCCCGATCCTCATTTCGTTTATTCATGTCTACATATTTAGGGATGTTACAGATGATTTGAACATGTTTTGAGTCATAAATCCCCAAAACTTTCACTTTGTAATGTGTATGATTTGAGCGTTCTTGATGCTCTCCACCGAATAATGAATCAAGCTGACAAATCGACGTTGGAATCATAAAGGTTTAAACTATGTGGACCATCTTGACTTTACATCATTGTTGTAAAAATCGGATTGGAATTTTTATATTTAATTTTCAAATTTATATATATACATACACATTTTTATATGTAGATTTTAAAATTATATACAATTTCTCAAAAATTACCGGAATTTACAAAAACTTGACGGAACACCATTTTTTTGCAAGATTTTGGTCAACTAGGACTAGCTTGGACTGACTACCGATTAATTGCCCGACTTCCTCAAATTTCCAAGGTGATTAATCGTGATTTTTACAACACCGCTTTACCGTTTGAAATGATTTCTTAGGTGCACATGAAAATTCATTCTAAGATATGATCTTGACTTTACAGTTTACAAATCTATTTTGGTAATTTTGACCACTTAAAACTTTTTCATGGAATGACCTGTTTTCACCCAAGCCTATTTTGCTCATAACTAGTTAGAACTTTATTTTAATCAGCCAGTTTTGACCCGCCCACCCCACTTGTTTTGCCATGCTTAAATCCAACAATACTTGAAAATAAAGTATATACACAAAATTTGTTCAAGACCTCAAGTTACCTCTAAATGAACCCGATAAACACACAATTTGAAAACTCAAACAAAAGTAGTAATCACAGAAAGATGATCTGAAACAAGTGGAAAAGACCAATTAGCAATGAAAACACATGATTCCAAACAGTATAATGGCTCATATTGGTCTGTTATCCCATTAAAAATCAACAATGGAGCAACTTAATCTGTTGCTTACAAAGGAAATACTATGGTCTGGAGTAATTCATACAAAGCATGAAGAAACCTGTTTTATTGAAGGTGTTTAAGGTTGCTTGTATTGTTATTTGTGAGTGAAATAAATCGTTTTGAATAAGCAGTTTGAAGTTGCTTATTTCAAATACAAGACTCAAACTCTTTCATACGAGTCTCCCAAACGCCCCCTTAATAATCAATAATCAAAAGTGGAGCCAGTTTATCCAAACATTAAAAACTAAAAGTGTGCCTAAAGGGTTCCTAGGCGCGAGGCGCCAAAAGGTGAGAATCGTTGCCTAATGTAAGGCTAGGTGCAAGTTGGACGCGATATGCGCACTTTTTAGCAGTTTTGTTGAGCCGCGCTTTCTAGCAGTTTCAATGTAAATGCTTACACTGAATTACAGACTTGTTTCCTTGGTTATACCACTTGTGGTATGTTCCGTTATATACGTTAGTGTTTTAGTTGTTAAACTTATATTAAGTGCAAGGGGTATGGTTTGTGAGGGGACCCGTGAGTATACCCAGTGTTGCAAACATCGGGATTAATCGGTAATCGGTGAGTTACGGATTAATTTCATGTAATCGGACAATAAATCGCTAGTCGGCTAAAAATCGGTGTCAGCTCAGTTTCCGGCCAGTTTCAAGGCATTTTCCAGCCAAATTCCGGCGATTAATCCCTATTACATATAAAAATGTATATATAGTTTTGAAAATTACATATAAAAATTCTAATCCGATTAATCGCTGATCGCTACCCTATCGCCCGACTAGCGCCTAGCAATTTTTATAACCATAAGTATACAACTCGCCCTAATGTCTATTGTGTATGAAACACGGCTTATAAACAATTTCGAAGTGCTTTTTGCAAAACAAGTGCGCCTCGCATACGTGATGTGCGCGTAAGCGTTTTTGCCCCTCACCTAGGCTCCGGGCACCCTATCACCTTTTTTAAAACACAGATGACACGTCACAGATAGGGTTAGCTTCAAACGAGAAGTCTAAATCAGATAGGTAGATTATAGATAGATAAATTAGTCAGTCATAACACCAAAATACTATAAACCAAAGTTTCATAAATAATTTAGAACAAGAGATGTATAATCATATGAAACAAGATCTATGATTTTAACTTACTACGGCACCTTCCTGGATCAAAAAATTGCAAACGTTGAAGCAACTGGATATGAATAAGAAACCCTAGCTTCCATGGAGATTAGTGTTTGGATCTGGATCGAGTTTAAGATTGGAGGCCTATGCGTTGAGCTTTGGACGTGGCGGCGGAGGAGGATGAGTTGTTGAAGTGGTGGAGGAGAGAGGCGGCGCCGGTGAGATTGACGGTGGTGGTTGTTGTGGTGGCGGCGGCGCGTTTGCGAGCTTGTTCGAGTTCTTCCATGTCTTCGATTTTGACTTCGATTTTGCTTGGTTTCCTCCGCAGCATCTTGGTTTCCCTCGAGATTTGAGATTTGAGATTTGGGGACCCTGACCTGATTATCACGACGGTGTTTGAGATTACTTATATTTTTTTTGGAAACGGTATATTTGAGCAAAAAATTTAGGTTAAATGGGAAGTCAAAAAAAAAAAAGGTTTATGGTGTATCCGCTATTACCAATAGCGGATTAGGAGGAAGAAAACTTGAAAAATCTGACACAACTGCGAATGTTGCAGGAGTTAACATAAGCCGCTATTCACAATAGCGGATTAGGAAGAAATGGTTTAACCCCGGTTAACCCAGTAACCACACTCCATCCGATAACCCAACTTCCATTTAACAAAGTTAACTCCCGTTAACTTTTTAACAAACAAACCAACCCCCACCTACCTCCATTATCACAACCAAACAAATAAAACCCTGCTTTTTAAACCTAGCTTCTGCCCCTCTGCAACATCACATGCAAACCTGCAAGACCCATTAAAACCTAGCTTTTACTTTTGTAGTGATAAGGCTTGGGTTGGCAGTGATAAGGATTGGGTTGTTGACTATGAAGCTTGTGATAGTTAATTGAAGGTTTGGCAGTGACTGTTTAGTGATCAGTTGGGGTGCTGTTTTTTTGACAGTGGCTTGAGATTAGGGTTTCTTGAGGAAGACGATGACCAGGGACGGAAAAAAAAAAACATAACTCCTAATCCGCTATTGGGAATGACGGATCACATTAAAATATCTCCTAATCCGCCATTGGGAAACTCGGATTACATAAAGTAATATATTTAATAAAACCCTAATCCGGTTAGTTAATATATTTTTTATTTTAATATATTTTTAAGCAAACCCTTCCTTATCATCCGGATTGGTTGTACATATAGTTTTAATGCCTATGCAGATAGCGGATCAGACAGCTACCGGTGCCACAACCAACTGGTTTTGGATGTCTCGGTGGTTGTACGCGTCTTGTTGCTGGATCTTCGGGTTCATTATCATTTGGTGGACTGAAGCCTTAGGGTTGACTAAGCTGTAGGTCCAAGCTCATTTGAACAGGACTTAAATGTTGGTACCGCGGCTGTTGTACACTAAGACCAGTATAATCGTAATTCTGAAAGAGCCCCGGCTGGTCTGAGTACATCGCAGGAATCATATTACCAGAGGGAGTGTTGTCAAACAATGAGGATACCCAGTTGTTTTGTTCGTCGTTGTTAAAATTCGACTGGGTACCTAATTGAATGTTTGATGATCCCTCTCTAACATTTCCAAATGAAGGATGATAACCGGCTTGCCAATCTAGTGTTGGCCCTCTAACATGTGAGGTACCCTCCCCATAGTTGGGTGTTGCCCCTGTAAAATTTGAGGGGCCCGCCCCATAGTTGGGTGTTGTCCCTGTAAAATTTGAGGGACCGTCCCCATAGTTGGGTGGGGGCCCTCCAAAATGTTGGGTACCCTCCCCCTCATCATCATCATTGGGTACGAGGTTTACCCGTGTTCTTTGTCGACCACGGCGCCCCCGACCACGCGGAGCACGTTGGGGGAGTGTGTTATCCGGTCCCAGATCCGGTTCATTAGTCTGTATGTACGAAGGCTGATCAATTTGATTAAGCGATCCAATCAGTTGAGAAGCCATGCCTTGGACCCCTCCAAAATTTTCGTAGTAATGATCAGGGCCCATGTTTCGCATTCTGATTGCTTCTTGACCAATGAAGCCTAATCCATCCACCTGCAAAACCAAAATAATTAAATTCTATACGCATTACTTATTTATTAAATTTAATTCTACATTAGTAATTATACTTACCAAGTATCTTGCAGCTCCACCGTGATCATCAAATCCAGCATGGACAACACCGGGGACGTGCCTCGGGTCCTTTATATACAAAACAGTATGCCGATGAAACCAATCATTGTAAGTATGGTGTGTCGTAGGCATGTTGGTGGGCACACCTTCCACAACATTTTCGTGTCTATGGTTCCAATTGTCGACATACGCTGCGTGATGAACAGACCAGTCTGTTTCTAACCTCCCTTTCCTTATTGTTTTACGGAGATTGCTAAGCACTTGACGTGAAACGGGGAATGGGGCAGGGACATCCTGAAGAAATCCAAACTGCCTCATCACCCTTTCCACCGGATGATATTCAACAATGTTCCAATAAAGTAAAAAACATTGTGACTTCCAACTGCTTATGCCTGTTTTGCACATTTCAGGGAGTCTTCGCATCACGTTCCGATAAGGCATCCAATCAAACTGTTAAAATAAAAATATGTTAATATTTATTATTTAACATTGATTTATAAAATCATTATGTTAAAGAAAAAATACATCGGCCTCTCGGAGATTTTGTAATGTTGTACGGTGGGCCTTTATCACGTGCGAAGGAGTCTCTGTGTTACTAATGACATGCTCCGCCCACCTTCACGAAGACAATAACGAGTATTAGAATAATAATATATATTTAAGTATTACAATAGTATGTATTTACCTTGCACCATATGGTTTTTTCCAATCTATTTGCTGATTGACAATTGCGGGTGCTAAAGGGCGAATCCGGGTCCATGCCCATATTTGTAGCAGTGACATTGGGCCGCCCAATGCCTTTGTTTTTGGCCTGGTTGCCTTATAGAGTTCTCTATACAGAGACGCTAGGGCAGCAGCACCCCAACTGATTTGCCCACTAACAGTAATGTCAGTCAAATGACTTAATAAATGTAATGATGCGTACCCATTATTCGTATCTGCTAATACATTGTTAGTAATCATTATTAGGCAAATACAACGTGCACGCTGCATACATTCTTGATATGTTGATTCATCAGTTATTGGGTAATCTAACATAAACGTTAACAAGTTACTGAGTTTTAGCATATGATTTTTAAAATCAGTTGGTTTTGGATCAAAACCTAAGTAAGTTATGCACATATGCCTGCGTTCGTCCTCGGTGTACGAACCCTCGGCTCCAACTAATGCCATGCCCTCGATGGGTAACCCCCATAGAACGTTAACATCCTCCAAGGTTACAGTGGCCTCACCAAAAGGCAGGTGAAATGTGTTCGTTTCGGGCCGCCACCTTTCAACCAGTGCTTCTATCAACGCCCGATCAACTCTCCTATAGGCACATCGTACAACACCGCCAAAACCAAATAAACGGATGTACTTTAAAACTTTACCCGTTAGAGTAATGTGTTCGTCATAAATCAGCTCCCAAAATGAACCGCCTCCAAGCTTAAAATCAAGTGTACAGTTCTCCCCCTCTTGTGGATTCAGGAACAACTTTCTGGCCCGGTGTTCGGCTCCCAGGTACAGTAGACTTTCATCCCTTGGGCCCGGGTTGAGATGCATGTTCATATTCATTTAGAGATGAGTTTGAAGTGGGTTGAGATGAGTTTGAAGTAGGTGTTTGAAGTGGTTTGAGATGAGTTTGAAGTGGGTGTTTGAAGTATGGGATGATTGTAAGGAGGGTATGGATATTTATATAGAAAATAGAGATGATTATGATGATGAAGTGGGTATTTGAACTTTGTTCAAACCCCGTTAACTTTTATTGAACCAAACTAACCCACACCTACCCACCGTTAACTTTGAATTCTCCTTCACCTCCATTATCACAACCTATCAGATAGGTTCTGGCCTAGTCAGTAAATACAACCATGCTTTTGCAACATCACATGAATTCCTTCAGTGTTTCAATCACGTGTTTCTCTTTTTGAGTAGACTTAGTGGTATTTACATATTAATTATTGTTTTAAATTTTAATAAGTAACATAAATATATACTAAATAATTACTAAGTTAACATTAAAAAAAAGTAAACATTAAAGTGAGGGTTAAATTTTAGTTTTAAAAAAATTTATTAGTTTTAAATTTTACTAAGTAAAAAATTTTATAGTAACATTAAAAAAAGTAAACATTAAAAAAATTTTATTAAGTTACTAGAAGCCCAGTAGTATATATTAAGAAAAAGAGCTGTAATATTAATGGGTTAGACACTCAGCTCAAGTGGCTGGGTGCACACATGAATACAGATAGGGCGTGGGTTCGAGACTTGGCAGGGCCGGCTCACCAATAGCAGAAACTTGAAAAATCTGACACAACTGCGAATGTTGCAGGATTTAACATAAGCCGCTATTCACAATAGCGGATTAGGAAGAAATGGTTTAACCCCGGTTAACCCAGTAACCACACTCCATCCGATAACCCAACTTCCATTTAACAAAGTTAACTCCCGTTAACTTTTGTTAACTTTGGATTCCTTATTCCCCACCTACCCAGCATCAAAACCCTATCCACAACCAAACAAACTTCTGCCCCTCTGCAACATCACATGCAGCCTGCAACACCCATTAAAACCTCTTTAACTTTTGCATACTAGAGTGATAAGGATAGTGTTGACTGCTTTTGGCAGTGATAAGGACTGCAACATCACATGTGTTGTGTTGGGTGGGTTTTGAACTTTGCAGTGGGTGGGTAGGGTTTTATGAGGAAGAAGACGATGCAGGCTGTTTAATTAAAAATTTTAAAAATTTACTCCTAATCCGCTATTGTGAATGGCGGATTACATAAAAAAAATCATGGGTGAGCCGGCCCTGCCAAGTCTCGAACCCACGCCCTATCTGTATTCATGTGTGCACCCAGCCACTTGAGCTGAGTGTCTAACCCATTAATATTACAGCTCTTTTTCTTAATATATACTACTGGGCTTCTAGTAACTTAATAAAATTTTTTTAATGTTTACTTTTTTTAATGTTACTATAAAATTTTTTACTTAGTAAAATTTAAAACTAATAAATTTTTTTAAAACTAAAATTTAACCCTCACTTTAATGTTTACTTTTTTTTAATGTTAACTTAGTAATTATTTAGTATATATTTATGTTACTTATTAAAATTTAAAACAATAATTAATATGTAAATACCACTAAGTCTACTCAAAAAGAGAAACACGTGATTGAAACACTGAAGGAATTCATGTGATGTTGCAAAAGCATGGTTGTATTTACTGACTAGGCCAGAACCTATCTGATAGGTTGTGATAATGGAGGTGAAGGAGAATTCAAAGTTAACGGTGGGTAGGTGTGGGTTAGTTTGGTTCAATAAAAGTTAACGGGGTTTGAACAAAGTTCAAATACCCACTTCATCATCGGTTCATCATCATCATCATCTCTATTTTCTATATAAATATCCATACCCTCCTTACAATCATCCCATACTTCAAACACCCACTTCAAACTCATCTCAAACCACTTCAAACTCATCTCAAACCACTTCAAACACCCACTTCAAACTCATCTCAAAATGAATATGAACATGCATCTCAACCCGGGCCCAAGGGATGAAAGTCTACTGTACCTGGGAGCCGAACACCGGGCCAGAAAGTTGTTCCTGAATCCACAAGAGGGGGAGAACTGTACACTTGATTTTAAGCGTGGAGACGGTTCATTTTGGGAGCTGATTTATGACGAACACATTACTCTAACGGGTAAAGTTTTAAAGTACATCCGTTTATTTGGTTTTGACGGTGTTGTACGATGTGCCTATAGGAGAGTTGATCGGGCGTTGATAGAAGCACTGGTTGAAAGGTGGCGGCTCGAAACGAACACATTTCACCTGCCTTTTGGTGAGGCCACTGTAACCTTGGAGGATGTTAACGTTCTATGGGGGTTACCCATCGAGGGCGTGGCATTAGTTGGAGCCGAGGGTTCGTACACCGAGGACGAACGCAGGCACATGTGCATAACTTACTTAGGATTTGATCCAAAACCAACTGATTTTAAAAATCATATGCTAAAACTCAGTAACTTGTTAACGTTTATGTTAGATTACCCAATAACTGATGAATCAACAGATCAAGAATGTATGCAGCGTGCACGTTGTATTTGCCTAATAATGATTACTAACAATGTATTAGCAGATACGAATAATGGGTACGCATCATTACATTTATTAAGTCATTTGACTGACATTACTGTTAGTGGGCAAATCAGTTGGGGTGCTGCTGCCCTAGCGTCTCTGTATAGAGAACTCTATAAGGCAACCAGGCCAAAAACAAAGGCAGTGGGCGGCCCAATGTCACTGCTACAAATATGGGCATGGACCCGGATTCGCCCTTTAGCACCCGCAATTGTCAATCAGCAAATAGATTGGAAAAAACCATATGGTGCAAGGTAAATACATACTATTGTAATACTTAAATATATATTATTATTCTAATACTCGTTATTGTCTTCGTGAAGGTGGGCGGAGCATGTCATTAGTAACACAGAGACTCCTTCGCACGTGATAAAGGCCCACCGTACAACATTACAAAATCTCCGAGAGGCCGATGTATTTTTTCTTTAACATAATGATTTTATAAACCAATGTTAAATAATAAATATTAACAGATTTTTATTTTAACAGTTTGATTGGATGCCTTATCGGAACGTGATGCGAAGACTCCCTGAAATGTGCAAAACAGGCATAAGCAGTTGGAAGTCACAATGTTTTTTACTTTATTGGAACATTGTTGAATATCATCCGGTGGAAAGGGTGATGAGGCAGTTTGGATTTCTTCAGGATGTCCCTGCCCCATTCCCCGTTTCACGTCAAGTGCTTAGCAATCTCCGTAAAACAATAAGGAAAGGGAGGTTAGAAACAGACTGGTCTGTTCATCACGCAGCGTATGTCGACAATTGGAACCATAGACACGAAAATGTTGTGGAAGGTGTGCCCACCAACATGCCTACGGCACACCATACTTACAATGATTGGTTTCATCGGCATACTGTTTTGTATATAAAGGACCCGAGGCACGTCCCCGGTGTTGTCCATGCTGGATTTGATGATCACGGTGGAGCTGCAAGATACTTGGTAAGTATAATTACTAATGTAGAATTAAATTTAATAAATAAGTAATGCGTATAGCATTTAATTATTTTGGTTTTGCAGGTGGATGGATTAGGCTTCATTGGTCAAGAAGCAATCAGAATGCGAAACATGGGCCCTGATCATTACTACGAAAAATTTGGAGGGGTCCAAGGCATGGCTTCTCAACTGATTGGATCGCTTAATCAAATTGATCAGCCTTCGTACATACAGACTAATGAACCGGATCTGGGACCGGATAACACACTCCCCCAACGTGCTCCGCGTGGTCGGGGGCGCCGTGGTCGACAAAGAACACGGGTAAACCTCGTACCCAATGATGATGATGAGGGGGAGGGTACCCAACATTCTGGAGGGCCCCCACCCAACTATGGGGACGGTCCCTCAAATTTTACAGGGACAACACCCAACTATGGGGCGGGCCCCTCAAATTTTACAGGGGCAACACCCAACTATGGGGAGGGTACCTCACATGTTGGAGGGCCAACACTAGATTGGCAAGCCGGTTATCATCCTTCATTTGGAAATGCTGGAGAGGGATCATCAAACATTCAATTAGGTACCCAGTCGAATTTTAACAACGACGAACAAAACAACTGGGTATCCTCATTGTTTGACAACACTCCCTTTGGTAATATGATTCCTGCGATGTACTCAGACCAGCCGGGGCTCTTTCAGAATTACGATTATACTGGTCTTAGTGTACAACAGCCGCGGTACCAACATTTAAGTCCGGTTCAAATGAGCTTGGACCTACAACTTAGTCAACACGAAGGCTTCAGTCCACCAAATGATAATGAACCCGAAGATCCAGCAACAAGACGCGTACAACCACCGAGACATCCAAAACCAGTTGGTTGTGGCACCGGTAGCTGTCTGATCCGCTATCCGCATAGGCATTAAAACTATATGTACAACCAATCCGGATGATAAGTAAGGGTTTGCTTAAAAATATATTAAAATAAAAAATATATTAACTAACCGGATTAGGGTTTTATTAAATATATTACTTTATGTAATCCGAGTTTCCCAATGGCGGATTAGGAGATATTTTAATGTGATCCGTCATTCCCAATAGCGGATTAGGAGTTATGTTTTTTTTTCCGTCCCTGGTCATCGTCTTCCTCAAGAAACCCTAATCTCAAGCCACTATAAAAAAAACAGCACCCTAACTGATCACTAAACAGTCACTGCCAAACCTTCAATTAACTATCACAAGCTTCATAGTCAACAACCCAATCCTTATCACTGCCAACCCAAGCCTTATCACTACAAAAGTAAAAGCTGGGTTTTAATGGGTCTTGCAGGTTTGCATGTGATGTTGCAGAGGGGCAGAAGCTAGGTTTTAAAAGCAGGGTTTTATTTGTTTGGTTGTGATAATGGAGGTAGGTGGGGGTTGGTTTGTTTGTTAAAAAGTTAACGGGACTTAACTTTGTTAAATGGAAGTTGGGTTATCGGATGGAGTGTGGTTACTGGGTTAACCGGGGTTAAACCATTTCTTCCTAATCCGCTATTGTGAATAGCGACTTATGTTAACTCCTGCAACATTCGCAGTTGTGTCATATTTTTCAAGTTTCTTCCTCCTAATCCGCTATTGGTAATAGCGGATACACCATAAACCTTTTTTTTTTGACTTCCCTTTTAACCTAAATTTTTTGCTGAAATATACCGTTCCCAAAAAAAATTCTACTTATTTAACCCCAAAAGCCCTTTTTAACAAAATAACTTATTGACTTATTATTTTTTAAAAATAAGTTTTTAAAAAAGTGTTTGAATTAACTTATATGGTGGGAGAAGTCAATAAGTTGTTTATTAAAAAGTGTTTGACTTAACTTATTCATGTAAGGGTTGGTCATATCAATAAAATTACCTTGAAAAGTCAAAAGGAGAAATGAAAAGTAAAGAATTTTTACTTCTCAAAAACAAATTTTCACCCCTTTTTTAAAAGTCATTTTGAAAACTCCTTTCCTGTATTCAAACAAACTTATAAATTATTGACTTATTACAAAAGTTAATAAGTCAATAAGTAGATTTAAAAAGTAATCCCAAACACCCCCTTAGTTTAAACTTTAAACATGAAAGGTATATTTGAAACTTAAATAAACATAATATTTGAAAAACTAAGCCCAAAATTGTTGTAAAGATTTAAAAAGAATTTCATACGTGTCTTTACAAACTCCTTAATCTATACTATATAATAAATAAAAGTTTTTCAATGTCACGTGTTACCTTTATATTTATTCTTATCATTTTTTCTCGGCTTTTTCTTTTATTAAATACACCTCTATATTTTACTAGATTAAAATCTCATGTATTACACGGATTAACTAAATAAAATGTTATATAGTTATTAATAAAAAAATGTATTTTTTAAAAACCCGTGTAATACACGGGTTGAATAAACCAGTGTATTACATCGATTAATAAAATATAATGTAATTTGTTAACACACACTCTCGTTAAAATATGTTTTAAAAAAATGTAATTTGTCGTGACAGTTATAAGCTCTGTTAAATTAGTTTCTAAAATACTTTTTTAACTGAGTATTAATTTTTTTATTTAATTGATAAATGTTAATTTATATTAAAATCACTTATTGATTATATAATAACTATTTATAATTAAATAATAAGTATTCGTAATTAGATTTATATTAAAAATCTAAAATTAAATTCTTTAATATCATTGTTCAATAGGAGAGAGAGGCGAAAAAAAATGAACCAGAAAGTGACACGTGTTCATATGATTTTTATTTATTAATATAAAGATTATAATTTAATATTAATTATTTAATAGAAGAGAAAAACGAAAAAATTAATATTTAATAGGAGAGGGTGGCAGGAAAATAAGAGTGAGGAGAAACCAGAGAGTGACACGTGTCACCAAAGATCTTTATTTATTAGTATAGATTAAATACATCTCTCTTTTATTAAATACACCTCTCTTTTATTAAATACACCTCTATATTTTATTAATAATATTTTTATATTTTATTAATAATATATTTTTTTAAAATACAAATCTTTGTATTAATAAATCTCCGGACATATTTTGACGAGTGTATGTGTTAACAGATTATATTGTATTTTCACGGGTTTATTCAACCCGTATAAAACACGAGTTTTTAAAAAAATAAATTTTTTAATACTTAATATATAATATTATAATTATATTTATTAAACCCGTGTAAAACACGAGATTTTAACCTAGTTAGATGTATAACAAACCTAAAATCAAAATTTCATATTTCTCCGTACAAACTTTCATAATTACATATATAACCAACCCAAGTCAAAATTACATATATTACACTCATTAATCTTAAAAATATTGAATTTTCCTATTTAAATTAACATAGAGTTAATTGCATAAATGACTCATATGGTTTGATCAAATTGCATGTTTGTCCGTCAGATTTTAAAAATTGCAAACTTAGTCAAAACTTTTGAGATTTGATTGCGCCTTTAGGCCTTCATGTTAACACCAGTTAGTTTTTAACAGAAAATTATCTCATGTGTCATTCATATGACTTTCGATTACAAACTTAACCATTGCGCCTTTAAATGCTTTAACTCATTTTTAGGTTAAGTTTTTAATCGTAAGTCACGTGGATGGCACATGAGTTTGCTTTTCGTTAAAACTAACTCATGTTAACATCAGGGGCTAAATGCGCAACCAAATCTCAAAAGTTTGGTATAAGTTTGTAATTTTTAAAACCTTGGGCCGAACATGCAATTTGATCAAACCATAGGGTCCTTTTATACAATTAACTCTTTATTATATTAAGAGTAATATACATAATATCTATTTTACTCTTATTTTTACTAAAACTTTAAAATTTCATAATTATGCATTTTTTAAACTTTGTTGTTTTTTGCCCTTTTACTTTTTTTTCGGTTTTAACATAAATTTTAATAAAGATTGTTTGATGGTAAAAATTGGTTGAGATTTGGGTACTCAAGCAAGACGTTTTAAGTCTTAGCTGGACCTTGTGTTTTGTATGGATAAATCTTCTAGTCCCTTGTCTTGGCTCGTAGAGGACTATTAGTCGAAGCCATGGGGTTTAAGGCTTGAGGTGGAACAAGTATTTATTTAAAGTATGTTGTAATCAAAATTTCTTTATTCCAGTCTTACAGTGACTAGATTGAGAAAGCTTTACAATGGATTGAGGGTCGTGGTAACCCTAACTGGGAGCCCCTTCATTTAATGAATAAAAACACATAAATAAGTTAATCTTTCGGTCTTCATGAGTGGCTTCGGGATAGATGTTTATGCATCCAAGTGTCCAAAGAGCCACACGGCTTGGTAACCCTAGTTGAGAGCCAAGTCAACCGGATAATATTAGTCCGAATGACGACTTGAGAAAAAAATTGCAATATGATTGCAACAAGTTAATTTAAAAAGAATATGTACATGTACTTGAAGTGACCAAAACTGAAAAAATTTGCAACTTCATTGATGCAATGAGTTGCAGGAAATTCATGAGGCCCCCGCTGCTGCATCTGAATGCACAAGATCTCAGCTTGAGCCACTGCAAGCTGCATTTGTAGCTGAGAGACTTGGTTTTGTAAGTAGGAAATTGGACGCACACACCCGTAAACATGGTCTCTCATTCTTGCGTTTACTTCATACACTAGGCTGCTAACTGCATCCGCTCTTTGGTGAATGGGGAGCTCCTATAATCATGACAAAAACATATATTAAGTTAGTCAACACTTATACTTTGGTTCTTGAAACTTTGATAAATAAAAACACTCATACACACACACACATAGGGAAGGGTTCAAATACTAACCAGTTTTTTATATGATAACCACTATCAAATAATCACATAATTTATTTTTTCTTTTAGTTGTTAAATACTTTTTGAACATATATCTTGAATATAAATACGAAATGAGCAGTTTTACATATACGTATCACATAATGTTATATATATGTGACATTTAGTGTTACATATATAATACTGACAAAAATGATAATTGTTACATATACGTAACACTATGTTTTAGAGTGGTTATCATGGTTATCACATAAATATTGGTTAACATTTGTACCTCACCATATATATATATATATATATATATATATATATATATATATATATATATATATATATATATATATATATATATATATAGCGTTGAGTTCATGAGAAAACTCCTATTCGTGAGAAAACTCGCGAAAACCGACCCAAATGAACTTCGATTGAACTCATTCCAACGGCGTTAGAGCCGGCTCGTCAAACTCGATCTAAAGCCTAAAGCTCAACCCCAAAGTTAAACCATAAAATCTAAACCCTAAAAGCTAAACCCCAACCCCAAGAACCTAAAACTCCCACCCCCCAAAAACCTAAACCACCCCCTACCCCCCAAAAACCTAAACCCCCCCCCCCCACCCACCCCCATAAACCTAAAAGCCGAGCCGGTTCCAACGCCACCAAAATGAGTTCATTCGGAGTTCGTTTGGGTCGGTTTTCTCACGAACAAAAAGTTTTCTCATGATCCTTCCCCTATACACACACACACACATATAAATATATATATATATATATATATATATATATATATATATATGTGTGTGTGTGTGTGTGTGTGTGTGTGTAGGGAGAGAGAGAAAGAGAGAGAGTAAATACCTGCGACATCTTGCTGACATTGCTAGCAACAAAGACCTTATGAACAATGGCAAACTTATGAGGATCATAAGGAGGGAAATAGGGAGCAAAGATGCAGTCTTTGGCACACCGACGCCTCAACAATTTGCAGGAGGCACATGGGTGAGCTTCCTGATCCCATTTGTTTTAAGAAAACGAACCAATATAACTCTGAAACAAAGGCTGCAAGATGAAGAAGAAGACCAGAAGTAGAATAAATTATAACTTAGGTGTAAGAAACATTGAATAAGTAGTCATTATTGCTTCTACATTATTCTTCTTATTGTATGCTAATCTTTAAAAGGAAACTCAGTATTTGTGCTAAGATGTTAGTGAAGCTCCATTTTGTAACCAGTGTTAAGATTTGTATAGTTGTCTTAAAACTGTGAACGCTTGTCATAACAATCTAGCAGCCTTTCCCAGAATGAAAAAAAAAAATTTAATTTGTTGTTCAATACACACACACACACAATAGAGACCAGTTTTGAGATAAAATTAGGCAGATCGCAATTGCTCCATAGTGATGATCAGATGTGTGGTAATCGAAATATCAAATACGATATGGAACAATTTTCAATAATACAGTTCTTATTTGAACTAAATAATCACGATATCGACAATAAGAAGTAAATCAAACTACAAAGCGCATCTATACCTTTGATTTCGTTATCATCAGTGTCTCAACCCTTGCACGAAACCCTAATTCTTCTGTTAACCCTAAATCTTGAACTACAAAACCATCATCGGAAGGCTGAACCTGACCAGCAACTGGCTCTCTCGTCATCGGAAGGTTGAACTTGACCGGCGACTGGGTTCTCTTGTCGACGACCTCACCGGATGCGGCTGCTCTTTTGAATTTTGAGAGCGAGAGAGACAGAACGAATGAACGCAAAATTATGTGCGTTTGAAATGGGATTTGGGTTTCCTGTTGTTTGAAAGGGGAGTTAAAGCTTCTTGAGTTGTACCATGTGCATAAACAGTTGTACAAGTCTTAAAATTAAGACTTTTTGTTAAAAAGACGATTTTGCCCTTATATTATATATAGTGTGTATATATATATATATAGGGGGAGGTTCAAATAAAAAGTGTAATTTGGCTAAGAAGCCTAAGAAGCAATATCATCCATTCAATTGGATAATCAAGGGTAAAAATTTAAGTGTAGGAAAAATAAGGGATGGAAGGATATTTAAGTAATAGTCACTTTTATTCACTTTTTTCAACTTCCTCCACTTTTTTTAAACATTCATAACTTTTTCATATGACATTATTTTTTTTAAATTACACCTTAAAATCGAGCATTTTTTTTCTTTAATTTGAGTATAGTATTGCTATATTTTTTTTGTAAAAACAAAATTGACACTTAATTAAATTGGGCTACTTTACGTAAATGTGTTGATTTATAGTAAAACAACACAATTTAGCGAATTAAAATTTTGCTGGTTTATAGTAAAACAGCACAATTTACGTAAATGTGCTGATTTCTTTAATATGTGCTACTTTTAGTTAATTATTATGAGCCTAATTCGGTAGATGTATGATCGATGTTTTACAAGATGGTTCTGTTTAGTTGAGATTAGCGGAAACAATAACAACTATACTAAGTAACAAGAAACAATGAGAATACTGATAAATGCAAATGTATTACTCTTCAAAGTTTACAAGTTACAGAGAAAACTCTAAGCATGAATTCTTACAACAAAAGAGAAATAATACATATAAAGTAACTTAGAATCAAGACAGACCCTTGATTACAAGGATCAGATAAAACACAAGCCGTTGATCTTGAACTGATGAGAAGCTACACTACTATTGGTTTACAACATAAAGACAAGTAGCAAAAAGACAACTACAGTGAAAAGACTTCTGCAATGAAAAGACAACAGCAAAAAAAAGGTCTTCTCAGTAATCATTGCAGGACAGAGCAGAATAGGAGCATTGTCTTTTGTCATTTGCACCTATAACATTCCTTCTGCTGATAGGTGTGTCAGTGTTGCAAAAGAGATGTCAGTAGTAAAGTCAAGGCTGCGGATGATTTGCCTATCAGCAGCATCAATGTTTGATGCTGCTGAGAAGCCTATCAGTAACAACCTTTGAACTTCTGCAGATAAGGCCTATCCGCAGCATAGTTATTGATCAGCAGCAAAGAGTAACTATCCGCAGCATAAACACTTATCCGCAGCAACTTCATCAGTGCCAAAATTGTGGAGTCCGCAGCATTTACACTTAGAGAATTTTGTAGTCATCAGTCTTTATCTCTACAAATTCCCCCTAGACTGATGCTACCAAAACTCTTTAATGCGTTTGTTCCTGAAGCGTATGCATGTTTAGGACAATCCTTGCAGTCTCATAGCCTCTTGGATCCTTGCTAGGATTGTCAAAGGGAATTTCAGAAAAAGACTTAATGTCCCTGCTTGGCATGTTGAAGATAGCCTTGCTGGAACACCTCATCTTGTATCCTTTGATATATTCAGGTGTGTATTCATCTTTGGCAGCATTGTAGGACCATTTGACAAGAGGAAAGTGGGATTGGAGAGGTTTTGCATCAATGGAAACATCTTTGGTATGATTGAAATAATGTTTGATTATTAGCAAAAGATGCCTCCCACTTTCATTGTCAGGCTTATGAGCTTCACCCAAATCCAAAATTTTATTCAGATCATAATTTGGAAGTTGCATCGCCTCATCAACAGATTTGTAGATTGATCTCTTCTTCTCTACCTCTCCTCTAAACACTTCAAACCATTGATCTTGATCACTATAGAACCACTGTACAATCTCTCTAGACTCTTCAGAGATGGTAGAAGGTTTGGTTGTCTTTTTAGGAGGTTGTTGATGAGAGGGAGCTGGGTGAGAGGATTTAGACTCTTTGGTAGCGGAGGAGGGAACTCTAGGAGGGTGAGAGGGAACTTGTTGGACAGAAGGAGGAGGGACTAAGGGATTAATTTTAGGCTTCTTTGTTTTTCTTTCTTCAGTAGTGGTATCGGTCCTCTTCAATAGATTGGTCTTCTTCAGTCTTTCCTCTTCTTCCTTTCTCACCTGTCTGTAGAGGGCTTGAAGTTTTATGAATTTCATGGGACCTAGCCTCTTTTCACTCTCACCTCTTGCCTTTAGAAAGTCTATCATAACCTTTCTTTCTTCATGAGTTCTCTTATTGAAGGCAATGGCTCTCCTAGATTTTTGTCTTGCCTTTTCTTCTTCTTCTTCTTCTTCTTCTTCTGCTCTTTTCTTATTGGAAAGCTCTCCTTGTTGACCCATAAAGGCCCTGTAGATTTCTTTATTTGATAGTTTCTCAAGGTAATCTGCATCCTCACCTTGAGAAATAAGAACTGCTATCCACTCCTCCCTCATTTACCTTGCTAGCTGAGAGTTAGTTATTATGAATTTGGCTTCTTCAGCCTTCTGTTTCTCCTTCTCTTCATCTTCTCTATTTAGTTGTTCATGTAGCTGGAGAGCCAGAGCTTCATCTTCTTCTATTTGTGAAGCTATAGTAACTTGAACTTTTGTTGCATCTAGAGATTTTGCAGCTAGTAGAATATGTTGTTCTCTGAATAGCATGAGAGTTTTTCTCTCTTGATCCCTTTTGAGCTGTGCCATCTCTTCTTCTTCTCTCTCCTTTCTTATTCTTTCTACTTCTCTCTTTTCTTCTTCAATCCACTTCTCTTCTTCTTCTGTCATGATTCCCTTCCCCTTGTCTTTGTTGGATGCCTCTGCTTCTGCTTCATAGACCATAATAGCGGACGAGGAGGTTGCTATTGGAGTCTCAGCATAAGCTTCATTAGAAATTTGTGGAGTAGACATGGGAGGAGCATTTTCTTCTACTTCTTCTTCTTCTTCTTCATCAACACTCATAGACTTCCATTCCTTCATGATATTCAGTTCAGCGGTCTTTGCAGATAATGTTTCAGTATTAAGCACAACCTTTGGAGAGGAAAAAGGTGACCCAGATGATTCAGATGGTGACTCCACGACAATCCATCCACCATTATTAAGGAAGGACTCAACAAGTTCTATCATTTTTGACTTCTGGATGAATCAAAAGCAAAAACCTGTGATCTTAGCTCCCAAACTTTATAAAGGAAGTCATGATTTAGCATTAGTATCTCTTGGATGTTGTTGATCTCAAAGGATGATCCATTACACAAGAAGAATTTGATTCATGAGGGATCAGTGTTAGACTATCCATAGACTTCAAGACCTCTGACTACCTCATTGTACATATATCTCCTTAGGCATAGAACTTGGACTTCAAGACCTCTGACTACCTCTCTTGGATTTCTCTTTATTGTGCTGCACTTGAGAACTCTGCTTCATCATCGTCAAGGCAGGGATAAGCAACCCTTTTGGCTTCTTCAAGGTACCACTCAAACCGAGGCATATTGTCTTCCATTAGGTCATGGAAACGATCAATTGCAAGCTTGGGAGAGAGATCTTTTAAAGTGTTAATGCATTCTTCAGTGTGTAGAGCCAAGATATCAAGGGCACTTAGGTTGTCCCAATCCAGTTCAACTACTCCAGCGAACTCTCATCCAATCTAAAACCTCTCAGAGAGACCGTCATACCCCCAAGATAGAATTGTGTCAAACTCCAGATTTTTTACTGTTAGGGGGAACTCGGGGGCTATGACTCTCCTGGAGATGTTATCAGCAGCATCAAGTATTTGGACTTCTAGGAATGCTTCTTCTACTTCCCTTTCTATCTCCCTATTCTCAGGAAATACTTCCTCTACTTTCCTGGTAACTAATCTCCATTCCTCTGAGACTTCTTCCTCTTCATCTCTAGAGTCTTCCCATTCAATCTATTGAATTTGAATAAAAGAAGGCTTGAAGATTGTTCGTTGAAATTCCTCTTGTTCTTTGAGCCATTCTTCCAAGCTATCATCATCATCCTAAAAACTTTCCTCCCCTTTTTTGGTTGCATCAGTGAGCAAAGTTGAATCCGTTTGAGTGCCCACTGATACAAGGGAAGGAGAATCCGAGCTGGTACATTTGTGGGACTCATGCACATAAGCCTAGTGCCTTAATTGAGATACTTCAGCTTCCAGCATGGCAACCCTTACCGTCAATTCCAAATTTATTTGTTTCAGTCTGTCCTTATCCACAGATGTGGAATCCTTGGAACTAGATGGGGCCTTAGGCCTAGCCTCTGCCTTCCCATCACCCTGGTTTTCTTGGAACCTGGGATTCCTCTCAGTAAAGAATGTTTCAAAGGAATCATTCTCACCATGAGTTTCCATGGTTGGGGACTTAGTTATGTTGTCACTATCCTCCTGGCTTATTGATGTATCAGGAGTAGTGACAGCCCCTTCCATATCCACTATATTAGAACTTCTAGAGTGGACCTTCTCAGGTGTTGAACTTGGGCTAGGTAAAGAGGTAGCCAAGCCAATCAGTACCTCCTTTATAGTGGTGTTTGGAGAAGGTACATCATCTTAACTAGAAGCCTCTGTACTTAAGTTCACAGAAGAAGAAAAGTGTATGGGCTCAGTTGGAATCACTATAGACCCGAGATGTGGTCTTGATCCTTATAGGGAACCTTCCAATGAAGTTTCTCTAGTGATGTGGATATCGCTTTTGATATTCTCACCAGAGTGTTATGACTCTGAATGAGGGCTTTCAGGATGGGATTGGGCCATTGAGTCAAGAATAGAAGGATTCTTCTTGCTCTTCTTTTTCTTTCTAGTATAGCTTACCTCAACTGGGGTCCTTTGTTCCAGTTGGGCTTGAAGAACGGGGTGAGTATTTGTTGTACCTATGCATCCTGGGTAGGTTGCACAAGGTTTCGCTCAAGGGAAGCAGTTGTTGTAAGTTCAGGCTGTGAAGTGGAGGGTGTGGGATCAGTATCAGCTGGGACTGCTGAACTGTCACCCTGGGTACTTTGTATGTTCATCATTGTAGATAACAATGGAACATTGACCCCTGAAAACTTTTCTGAAACTATTCTCATGCTTTTAAAAATGTTGTTTTTATGTCCCCCTATCATATAGATTCTTGCAGTTTTTGAAAGATCTTTTAGTTCATTGTTGAAAACTTCCTGCAAGAACTTGGGGTACATATAAAATGATTGTTTTCCCCTTCCTGAAGATTGTATCTCAAACCTTCAAAAATTAAGTGAGAGAAGTTAAAGCCTTGGGCAGTTACCATACCATGAACTGCAGATGCCAGTCCAGAGTTGAGTTGGTGCCATCCACTCCTCTTTTGAGATATACATTGGAGGAGAGTGTGGCACAGGTACTTCCAGGGAGGACCCAACAAAGCTTTCTCAATGGTGTACTCCTGTTGATTTTCAGTGTACCCTATGGATACAAAGGTCCTCATATATTCATCTTTGGTGTAGGAGTTGGGAGCACCTTCATCTTGAAGCTTGAGATGTTTTCTAAGTGTTGCTTCAGTTACAGTGATGTTTTTGCCATTCACTTTGGCCTTGATTTGAGGAATCCCCTGTTCAATGGAATAAGATGCGAAGTTTCAGAAATCTTCCATATCGGAGATGTAGATTTTTGGGTTGACGGTTAGGGAGAAGTGTATCTTTGATCGACACAGGAAGTCAATCATGTCATCAAACCCCTCAAATTTCTTCCCCTTTACTAGATATGTTGTAAGGTTATGGTATGCTGAGAATTTATCATCAGGGTTGTGTATGCCAAGGTTTGCCATGGTGATGATCAGAGGAGGGAAAATGGAAGCTTTTGAAAGTTGGTTATGGGTGCAGGGAGCTTTGAATGCGGGAGTGAAAAGATGGAGAGTTAGGTTAGAATTGAATGTGAAGTGGTGAAGGAGGGAATTTGATTTTGTTAAAACGACAAAGGTTTAGGGGTTTGGGCAACAGTCACTTGTACCGTACAACAAGAAGAAGCGTAGGTATGGCATCTACAGTAACACTTTACTTTTTACTGTTTTACAGCTGTAACACACAGTAGCAGTTATGGTAAAGACTGACGGTGACTTTTTACAGCGGGTAAAAGTTAATTTGAACCATTTTTACCCATCCTCAGCAAACAAGGTTGCTGCTGATGGTTTTACTGGTTCGTAGCAATGTGTGTTGCTGCTGATTGCCTTAAAGCTATCCGCATCAGAAATGTTCCTATGGATGGCCTAAAGTAATCAGTAGCAAAAACTTTTGCTGCTGATAACTAAACCTATCAGCAGCAAAGTTGTTTGCTGCTGACATATGAAGTTATTAAAAACGACTCAACATATTTTTGAATTTTCAAAAGAATTTTATTAACAGCAAAAGAAAGACAAGCACATATTAAAAAAATTTTACAGAAGGATTTTAATCAAAATTCATCATTCCTATGGACTCAACTAGATATCTAAAAATAGCTTCATCAAAAGCTTTAGTAAACAAGTCAGCATATTACTCATTGGTATGAACTTTGGTTAAAATGATTCTACTTTTTTCAGCTTGATATCTAATGAAATGATACCTGATGTCAATGTGTTTTTTCTTAGAGTGCTGCACAGGATTGTTGGTGATTGAGATAGCACTCTTGTTGTCAATATGAATGGGAATTGCCATGAATGTCAGTCCATAGTCTAGCATCTAATTTTGAATCTAAATTACTTGAGCACAGCAACTTGAAGATGCAATGTATTCTGCTTCTGCTGTTGATGTTGACACACATGTCTGCTTCTTGCATTGCCAAGAGATAAGTCTTTCTCCTAGAAATTGACACCCTCCTGATGTGGATTTCTTGTCTAAGTTGCAGCCTCCATAATCACTGTCAGTGTATGCATACAAATTGAAATTTTTATTTTTGGGATACCATAGCCCCAACTTTGGAGCTCCTTTCAGGTATCTAAAAATTTTCTTGACAGGTTGGAGATAAGAGGTCTTTGGAGATGCTTGAAATCTTGCACATAGACATACTGCAAACATGATATCTAGTCTGGAAGAAGTCAGATACATGAGTGTTCAAATCATTGCTCTATACTGATGTTGATCAGTGTTTTGACCCTTTTTGTCTGGGGATAGTTGATGATTGACTTGGATTGGTGTCCTTGTAGCAGTGCAATCAGTTAGCTTGAATCTTTCCAAAATGCTTTTGACACATTTGGATTGGCTGATGAAGATTCCATTTGGAACTTGTTTGACTTGTATACCTAAAAAGAAATTTAGTTCACCCATTGAACTCATTTAAAACTTTGATTGCATTAGGGTCTCAAAGTCTTTGCATAGTTTCTTCTTTATTGATCCAAAGATGATGTCATCTACATAGATTTGCACCGGTAGAATTTCTTCCCCTTCATATTTGATAAACAAGGTTTGATCAATAGCACCTCTTCTTAAGTTGTTGCTGAGTAGATATCCTAACAAGGTTTCATACCAGGCTCTTGGGGCTTGATGTAACCCATATAAAGCTTTGTCTAATTTAAACACTTTGTCAGGATGTGAAGGATCTACAAAGCCAGGAGGTTGTCTAACATAGAATTCCTCACCAATCTTCCCATATAGAAAAGCACTTTTAACATCCACCAGATAGACAGTAAAGCTCTTGGATGCAGCATATGCTAGGAAGATTATGACTGCCTCCAGCCTGGCAACAGGTGCAAATACCTCATCATAATCAATTCCCTCTTCCTGAGTGTATGCCACACCTCCAAATTCCACTAACGTAGTTTTACCGTTTGGAAGGTGACACACCAGGATCTCAGTTATTAGTTACATCAAACGACACTATATGAGACTTAAAAAGTCATAACATAAATGCTTAGAGTTAAATGCAGAATGAAATCAAAAGTAATTACACGTAACAAGCGTCAATTAATGTAAATAAGTAAAACCGTTTAAAATGTTTGAAATGAATGATATGACAGTAGGACTCCATGCATGTCCTAAGTGTGCAACCTGTGCCAAAGCGACCTGAGAAAACATGTAAGAAAAGGTGTCAACACGAGGTTGGTTTAGGAAAAGCCTTCCGCCATTGCTAACATCAAAAAATGGAAAGTGTTTAGGAAAATCTACACCCGTTCGACCTCCAATCGTGCTAGCGCAACTAGCCCGGGAGGGGTTTGCCAAACCCAGTAGTACTACTCAAATTTCCTCGCTATACTTCATATATTAACGATCCGAGTGTGTAAGGACTTTGCATGTTATGTTTGCACTTAGGTACATAAGTGGTAATGAAATACTATGTGATCCATGTCCGTGTGTATGTCTCTCCCTGGCTGTGAGACAAGTAACGGATGCCTGTTCGTACGCATGTTTCTCCCTAACGGGAAAACAAGTAACAATGATGTTTGTATGCATGTTTCTCCCCCAACAGGAAAACAAGTAAAATGATGTTTGTATGCATGTTTCTCTCCAACGGGAAAACAAGTAAAATGATGTTTGTATACATGTTTCTCCCCCAATAGGAAAACAAGTAAAAAGGGGTAGTGAAAATTCACCTGCGTTGCGTAGTAGGTAGTATCACACAAGTAAGAGATTTGGTACTCAAGTGTCAGCCTGCAACGGCTTACGTATGCCCTAGAATTATAAACATAATGATTAGGGACACATTGGGGTTTGTGACGACGACACGAAAGATTAGAACGTCTTAAAACATTCTAAGGATCAATAAGTGGACGAACGTGTCCACGGTAATAAAGACTCTTTAATTTAATAATTAAGATAAATATGCTTTGTGTCGAACGTTTCTAATTACGAATAATATTAATTAATAAATATATTCGTACGTTTTTGCCTTTTAAAATGATTAGGAAAATAATATAATTATATATATTATTTTTAAGTTCGTAGGATTAATGAAATAATCATTTGTGTGTCAAAAAAAATAATAAATATATTATTTTTATTCGAGTGTATAACCGAGGGTAAATAATATAAATAATTATATTATCTATAGGTTTGAAATATTACATAATATTCATAAACGCGGTGAAAATAACATAAATATATATTATTTTTAATTGAGGTTACGCGGTCGAAAATAATATAAATATATTATTTTATTTGGAGTGGTGGTTTGAAAATAATATAACTATATTATTTTTAAAAGTGGGAATAATAATAATTATAAGTTATAAAACCAAACCCGAGCCTACAGGTTGTTTCCGGAGCTAAAACACATTAATGTATTATTATAATAATATAAGGTTTGATTTTTAATAATTAAATACAATTAAAAAGTCCCAAAAAAAGAAATGCAGGAGACCGGTTTCGAACCCGGGTCTCCTGCGCACAAGCCCAACGATTTAGCCACTACGCCCGCTAGGGTCATCGCAACATATCCCGGTTCCAAGTGGTTAAACATACTAAAAACTCGGTGTTCTTCCCCCTTGCGTGAACCGAAGCCAAAACCACCCCAAACCATCGGATTTCAAGCGTGATTAGCCAAAATCTCATAGGGATTTGTTTATTAGTGTATTGCGAATACGTAGGTGCGTTTAATTGTAGAAACACTGAGTTTAGGATTGTTAAATCTCTGATCGAATATGTCGAAACCCTAGATTTTATTTGGAATCAAATTGATCGATTCCGATAATGAAAAAGGTTGGATCCACAGGGCTTTTGTCGATCAAGATATTGTGAATTAATCCTTGTGGTTTAATTGGATTGAAATTGAGTGTAGATTAGGGTTCGGCTACACCGAGATCGCGATGAACCCTAGAATTCAACTGTGTTCAATTCGGTGTTATAAGTCTCGACTAGGATAGGGATTTTGATCTAGGAATTGAAACGAGTCAGATGAAGTGTTTGGTTACCTGTTTGGATATCAAATTGAAGGTGATCGACTAAAAGGACTTCCGACTTCGATGGGCTTTGTCTCCGGCGGCTCTGGTTCCCTCTCCGTTGGAATTGAATGGTGTTACGAGTTTAGTGCGGTGCAAATGAGGTTTGTAGAGAGTTAGACTTCACAATGGAAGTCGAATTTAGTCGAAATCGATGATGTTTGTCCATGGTGTCGATGGTTACGGGGATTAATGCCCATAATGGGATTAATTCGACTCATTAACGATGATTAAAGTCTTGATGATGGACGTTTAATGTCGTGAACGTGTGAAGTCAGTTACAAATCCGAACAAAATCGATCGCTGAGCTTGAATCGGATCAAGAGTGGTTACGGGTTTGACTCTAAAAGTCAACATCACCTAAAAGCACTAGACTTTGACTTTCAAGGTCAAACAAAATTGGGTTGAGTTAATTACAGGTTTAGTCCCTCTAGTTTCATGCTTTAGAGTTTGGAACTTGGCAGAAAAGACCCTTGTGGTCTGAATTGAGTTATACCATGGTTAGTTGACTTATATAGTCAACATAAACTTGAATTTTGGATTTTGACTATACAAAGTCAATTAGGATTGAGTTTGGGCTAATTACATAATTAGTCCTTGTAGTTTGAGTTTGGATATTGATAGAATTAGTCCCTGATGTTTGCATTAGGTTAACTAGGTTAATATTTAACTTTATTTGGTTAACAGAGTTAACTTAAAAAGTCCGGGCTGTCACGTCATCCCCTAGTTGAAAGAATTTTCGTCCCGAAAATTAAAATAAATAAAAAAAATTTCTGAGGTGTCACATCATTCCTAGTTGAAAGAATTTTCGTACCGAAAATTTGAATAGTACCTTAAGAGTTTGACGTGGATTGTTTGAACAGATGAGGATACTTGTGCATCATCTGATCCTCGCGCTCCCATGTGAATTCCGGTCCGCGTTTCAAGTCCCAACGAACTCTGACGATAGGGGTTTTACTTTGTTTAAGCATTTTGATTTACCTATCCATGATTTCTACCGGTTCTTTGACAAAACGCAATTGTTCATCGATGTGTAGTTCCTCAAGAGGAACCGTGAGTGTCTCGTCTACTAGACATTTCTTCAAGTTTGAGACATGAAAGACGTCGTGTACACCACTAAGTCCTTCCGGTATGTCCAGTTGATACGTTACTGGGCCAATTCTCTTCACTATTTTGAACGGTCCAACATAACGAGGATTCAGTTTACCTCGTTTCCCGAAGCGAATTACACCTTTCCAAGGTGAGACTATCAGAAGAACCATGTCACCTACTTGAAATTCTAACGGTTTACGACGCTTGTCGGGCATAGCTCTTTTGACGATCACGAGCTGCCGCCATACGGTTTCTAATTTGAACGATCTTTTCGGAAGATTCAAATACAAGTTCGGGACCTGTAAGTTGGTTGTCCCCAACTTCATCCTAACAGATAGGATATCAACATTTATGTCAGTACAATGCCTCGAATGGTGCTGCCTTGATACTAGTGTGATAACTGTTATTTTAGGAGAACTCCACCAGAGGCAGGTGAGACTCCCAAGTGTTACCGAAATCAATCACACAAGCTCGTAGCATGTCCTCTAAGGTTTGAATGGTACTTTCCGTTTGACCATCAGTTTGAGGATGGTACGCCATAGTCATATCTAGGCGTGTACCTAAATATTTTTGTAGAGATTGCTAGAAACATGATGTAAATCGAGCGTCACGATCCGAAATGATAGAGATTGGCACTCCGTGCCGAGAGACCACTTCCTTAAAGTAAACACGAGTAAGTTTTTCTATTTTGTACGTCTCTCTTTTTGCTAAGAAGTGAGCGGATTTAGTTAGACGATCGACGATCACCCAGATGGTGTCGCATTCACTAGGAGTTCGAGGTAATTTGGTTATAAAGTCCATATAGATTTGTTCCCATTTCTACATTGGGATCTTTGGCTACTGTAGTAAGCAAGAAGGCTTTTTGTATTCCACTTTGACCTTTGCGCAAGTCAGGCACTTGTTCACATAGGTGGCTATATCCGCCTTCATCTTCGGCCACCAATATAGCACCTTTAGGCCGTGGTACATCTTGTAAGAACCTGGATGAATAGGGTATCGAGATCTGGAAGCTTCATCCATAACCCGTCCTCTTAATTTCCCATACATTGGAACCAATATTCACCCTACAAGGTAGCGAATGCCATCTGATTTGACCTACAGTTGTCCTTCCATACCGCGTGTAGCTTCTAATGGTAGATTTTCCTCTTTAAGAGCTTCGAGCTGAGCACTTCGTATTTTGGTCAGGTAATCCAGGGTGAATAGTAAGTTGTAATGCTCGAACTCGTTTAGGTTTGGTGTCCTTACGACTTAGGGCATCGTCTACCACATTAGCCTTCCCTGGTTGGTATCTAATTGCACAACCATAGTCGTTTAAGAGTTCGACCCAACGACGCTGTCGCATGTTCAACTCTTTCTGTTCAAAGATATGCTGAAGACTCTTGTGATCGGTGTAGGTAGTGCATTTGGTACCGTACAAGTAATGTCTCCATATCTTTAGTGCAAATACCACGGATCTCAACACTAAGTCATGAGTCGTATAGTTTTTCTCGTGGATTTTCAGTTGACGAGAAGCGTATGCGATCACTTTCTCGCGTTGCATCAGTACACAACCAAGACCTTGAATGGATGCATTGCAGTACACTACAAAGTCATCCGTTCCCTCCGGGAGAGATAAGATAGGTGCACTGCAGAGTTTATGTTGAAGAGCTGACTCTTGGGTGTCACCCCAGTTATTTGGTTTACCCTTTTGAGTTAGTGCTGTGAGGGGTTGAGCAATCTTGGAGGATCCTTCAATGAAACGACGGTAATAGCCAGCCAATCCCAGAAGTTGTCGCACCTCAGTTGGCGTTGTCGGTGCCGCCCAATTCTTGATTGCTTCTATTTTAGATGGGCCGACATGTATTCCGCTCTCGTTAACTACATGTCTTAAGAATTGCGCTTCACGAATCCAGAATTCGCACTTGGAAGATTTTGCATACAATTGCTCTTGTTTCAACAATTCCAGAATCTATCGTAGGTGTTCCTCATGTTCATCCCTATTCTTGGAATAGATAAGGATATCATCAATGAAAAGGATGACGAACTGGTCGAGGTATGGTTTACACACACGGTTCATGAGGTCCATGAACACCGCGGGTGCGTTGGTCAATCCTAATTGCATAACCATGAATTCGTAGTGACCATACCTAGTCCTGAATGCCGTCCTTGAGATGTCCTCCTCTCGGACTCTCAGTTGATGATAGCCGGATCTAAGATCTATCTTGGAATAGAAGCTTGATCCTTGTAGTTGATCAAATAGATCGTTGATGCGGGGTAGAGGATAATGGTTCTTGATTGTCACTTTGTTTAGCTCACGATAGTCGATGCACATGCGAAAAGTTCCGTCCTTATTCTTGACAAACAGAACTGGAGCTCTCCATGGCGATGAGCTAGGTCTGATAAATCTCTAACAACTCTTGCAGTCGTGTAGATAACTGTTGTAAATTGCTAGGTGCAAGTCTGTACGGTAGTCGAGCAATAGCCGCTGCTCCAAGTGCTAGGTTAATTTGAAATTTAACTTGACGATGCGGTGGAAGACCAGGCAGGTCTTCGGTATGGTGTACTTAGCTTAGAATGTTTCTACGGTCAATGTCTAGTTCATGACCAGCCAATCCACGTTTACAGCCCTTAAGAATGTGAGTTGCTTTAATTATCTGTCCATCATCTGTTTCTATGGTATACTTAGCTTCTAGTAGGGTTGGAGTACGACCGCACCAACATGAAGTATGTGAAGTTATGCTGAGGCTTCTAAAGAGACTCGCGCTTATAAGATAAGCTTCGGTCAATGCAAAGACCAAGGGAAAAGAAGTTTAATGAGCTATAGATCCTAGTAACATAAATGATGGGATGTCTGTTTAAGTAATCGCGTTCCAGTGATGGTTGGTTAGATTAAATCCCTGTTTTCTAAGAACAACTGGATTATTTTGTGAAAAAAGAAGTACATTTACGGAGTTGGATATCCTAGGGTATAAATCAAATTAGGCGGATGATTAGTTACAGGATAAGGTAATAGGGTCAAATGAAATTTATTCTTGAGATGTAAGAAACAACGTGTTAGCTTAGAATGAACTCCTCAAATTCCACTTACATAGTTGGAGTCGATAAGTTTGCCACGAGATTCTATTAGAGTTTCAATCAAGATGGTTTCTGTGATCACGTTTAGATGAGAGTCTTAATTTCACTAAGACTCTTACATGAGTGAAAATAACACGATGGGTAGATCACAGATTAGGACCATTTATCCACACCCTAGGTTTCACCAGGACTTACATGCACCTCAAATTACTATTACGTATGCACCCGTAATGATAATTTGCTTTGCATGTTCACCCTAGTTTCTCCCTGTCCCGTGTCATAATGTCCCTGAAATTTCTATTGTCGAGTACAGAGTGTTGTCAGATATGATAAGTCATCGAGAAGCTTAGTCATCAACCATAAGTTGATCAACTGGAACTCATATCAGGATGAGTAGTCGGGAATCGTTGATTCGAGTATTCACTCGAGCTGGAACATAATACGAGAGTCCAATCCAGTGGAGTGTAGATGGTAACATGGACATGAAGCAAACATGCACATGAAATGCGACTTCGAGAAGTGAAACTAGTGCATGGATATGTGTTACTAGAAGAAGCAAAGTAACTGTTCTTCCCACTGAGTCATAATAGGGTTTGAGTATGCAATGAGCAATGCGTACTCAACTTTGTGGTCAATCTATTCTCAACAGAATATCGACCAAAGACACGAACCCATGGCTCGGGAAAGTGACGACATTTGCGTGTCAATGGATTCTGCAATAATGCGTGCAACGGTCTGCCTTCACTCGGCGTATTGTTGCTAGTGGGTACAGTAGGGACTCGCTTCCGACGAACCCAACTCCCAAAAAGACATGTGATACTGTTGAGTTCCATCCATAACATGGACTTGAGAAGGTCCACCATTCCCTGATTGTGTCCTCGGTAGGCTCAAGCTGGTGTCCTCTTCGACTCTGATGGTGTAACAAAGGTGCAGATGATGGTGGTGTGAATGACTCCTCCGAAGGCTTCGTCTCACTGACCACGGACGGGAGTGGATGTTGTTCTGATGACTCCCCAAGTGTCACCACCGGGAATGATGATATAGTGAGAATGACGTGTTCCTCGTCAGAATAGGGTGATATGGATGTTGTCATCATGCCTGCAATGCAATGTATGTATGGATACCATGTGTATCATGTATGAGTGTTTGTGTCGTGTAACTAATACATGTGTGCGGTTATATTCTAGAATGCAATCCTAGTTCTCTATAACCAATTGCTTTGATACCAATCTGTCACACCCCCAAATTCCACTAACGGAGTTTTACCGTTAGGAAGGTGACACATCAGGATCTCAGTCATTAGTTACATCAAACGACACTATATGAGACTTAAAAAGTCATAACATAAATGTTTAGAGTTAAATGCGGAAGCGTAAACGTTAGAATGAAATCAAAAGTAATTACACGTAACAAGCGTCAATTAATGTAAATAAGTAAAACTGTTTAAAATGTTTGAAATGAATGATATGACAGTAGGACTCCATGCATGTCCTAAGTGTGCAACCTGTGCCAAAGCGACCTGAGAACACATGTAAGAAAAGGTATCAACACGAGGTTGGTGAGTTCACATGTTTGTATGTAAATAAACTGTTTGAGTGTTGCTGGATCCACATACGTAAGTCACACCTATTGCTAGCTAGGCAATGTACAAGTTACTCTAAGCGTTCGTAACCGAAGCTGATTGTTTGTGTTTGGGTGCCTTCCGCCATTGCTAACATCAAAAAATGGAAAGTGTTTAGGAAAATCTACACCCGTTCGACCTGTAATCGTGCTAGCCCGACTAGCCCGGGTGGGGTTTGTCAAACCCAGTAGTACTACTCAAATTTCCTCGCTATACTTCATATATTAACGATCCGAGTGTGTAAGGACTTTGCATGTTATGTTTGCACTTAGGTACACAAGTGGTAATGAAATACTATGTGAGCCATGTCCGTGTGTATGTCTCTCCCTGGCTGGGAGACAAGTAACGGATGTCTGTTCGTACGCATGTTTCTCCCTAACGGGAAAACAAGTAACAATGATGTTTGTATGCATGTTTCTCCCCTAACGGGAAAAAAAGTAAAATGATGTTTGTATGCATGTTTCTCCCCAACGGGAAAACAAGTAAAATGATGTTTGTATACATGTTTCTCCCCCAATAGGAAAACAAGTAAAAAGGGGCCGTGAAAACTCACCTGCGTTGCGTAGTAGGTAGTATCACACAAGTAAGAGATTTGGTACTCAAGTGTCAGCCTGCAACGGCTTACGTATGCCCTAGAATTATAAACATAATGATTAGGGACACATTGGGGTTTGTAATGACGACACGGAATATTAGAACGTCTTAAAACATTTTAAGGATCAATGAGTGGACGAACGTGTCCACGGTAATAAAGACTCTTTAATTTAATAATTAAGATAAATATGCTTTGTGTCGAACGTTTGTAATTACGAATAATATTAATTAATAAATATATTCGTACGTTTGTGTCTTTTAAAATGACAAGGAAAATAATATAATTATATATATTATTTTTAAGTTCGTATGATTAATGAAATAATCATTTGTGTGTCAAAAAAAATAATAAATATATTATTTTTATTCGAGGGTATAACCGAGGGTAAATAATATAAATAGTTATATTATCTATAGGTTTGAAATATTACATTATATTCATAAACGCGGTGAAAATAACATAAATATATATATTATTTTTAACTGAGGTTACGCGATCGAAAATAATATAAATATATTATTTTATTTGGAGTGGTGGTTTAAAAATAATATAACTATATTATTTTTAAAAGTAGAATAATAATAATTATAAGTTATAAAACTAAACCCGAGCTTACAGATTGTTTTCGGAGCTAAAACACATTAATGTATTTTTATAATAAAATAAGGTTTGATTTTTAATAATTAAATACAATTAAAAAGTCCCAAAAAAAGAAATGCAGGAGACCGGTTTCGAACCCGGGTCTCCTGCGCACAACCCCAACGATTTAGCCACTACGCTCGCTAGGGTCATCGCAACATATCCCGGTTCCAAGTGGTTTCAACATACCAAAAACTCGGTGTTCTTCCCCCTTGCGTGAACTGCAGCCAAAACCACCCCAAACCATCGGATTTCGATCGTGATTAGCCAAAATATCATAGGGTTTTGTTTATTAATGTATTGCGAATTCGTAAGTGCGTTTAATTGTAGAAACACTGATTTTAGGTTTGTTAAATCTCTGATCGTATATGTCGAAACCCTAGATTGAACTTGGAATCAAATTGATCGATTCCGATAATGAAAAAGGTTGGATCCACATGGCTTTTGTCGAGCAAGACACTGTGAATTAATCCCTGTGGTTTAATTGGATTGAAATTGAGTGTAGATTAGGGTTCGGCTACACCGAGATCGCGATGAACCCTAGAATTCAACTGTGTCTAATTCTGTGTTATAAGTCTCGACTAGGATAGGGATTTTGATCTAGGCATTGAAACGAGTCAGATGAAGTGTTTGGTTACCTGTTTGGATATCAAATTGAAGGTGATCGACTAAAAGGACTTCCGACTTTGATGGGCTTTGTCTCCGGCGGCTTTGGTTCCCTCTCCGTTGGAATTGAATGGTGTTACGAGTTTAGTGCGGTGCAAATGAGGTTTGTAGAGAGTTAGACTTCACAATGGAAGTCGAATTTAGTCGAAATCGATGATGTTTGTCCATGGTGTCGATGGTTACGGGTTTAATGCCCATAATGGGATTAATTCGAATCATTAACGATGATTAAAGTCTTGATGATGGACGTTTAATGTTTTGAACGTGTGAAGTCAGTTACAAATCCGAACAAAATCGATCGTTGAGCTTGAATCGGATCAAGAGTGGTTACGGGTTTGACTCTAAAAGTCAACATCACCCAAAAGCACTAGACTTTGACTTTCAAGGTCAAACAAAATTGGGTTGAGTTAATTATAGGTTTAGTCCCTCTAGTTTCATGCTTTAGAGTTTGGAACTTGGCAGAAAAGACCCTTGTGGTTTGAATTGAGTTATACCATGGTTAGTTGACTTATATAGTCAACATAAACTTAAATTTTGGATTTTGACTATACAAAGTCAATTAGGATTGAGTTTGGGCTAATTACACAATTAGTCCTTGTAGTTTGAGTTTGGAAATTGATAGAATTAGTCCCTGAGGTTTGCATTAGGTTAACTAGGTTAATATTTAACTGGATTTGGTTAACAGAGTTAACTTAAAAAGTCCAGGCTGTCACAGTGTAGCCCTGAGCTACAAGTCTGGCTTTGTTCTTGATTATAATCCCTCTCTTATCTTGTTTGTTCCTAAAGACCCACCTTGTGCCTATAGCAGTTTATCCAGGTGGCAGATCAACTAGTGTCCACACTTCTTGTCTCTTTTATTGCAGAAGCTCTTCCTGCATTGCTTCAATCCAGCTGCTGTGCTGGAGTGCTTCATCTATCTTCTTTGGTTCAACTTGAGACAGAAAGCAGGAGTACAGACAGATATTGGCTTCATGTGACTTTATTCTTGTCTGAACTCCTTGTTGAACTGAACCAATGACATTCTCTAGAGGATGTGTTCTATTAATTCTTTGGGCTAGAACCACATCCATCCGGATTTCTTGGTCAAGATTGCTTTGGTTTTGATCAGGAACATTTTCAAGAGGGTTGTTTGTAGAATTGTCTTCAACAGCAACAATATCTTCAAGTGAGTTGTCAGCAGCATCAGATGCAATACCCTCATCTGCAGTAGGTGCCTCTATGTCAGCTACAGAGTGATTAATGTTCTCATATTGATCTTCATTTTTAGAGAAACTGTTGCTGGTGAAATTTGAGTTGCTTATTCTGGCTTCAATAGCTTCAATAGCATCAACAACAGATGGAGGATCAATGGATGGTCTTTTGATTCTTATAGATGGATCATTGAAGCCTAATATGTAGTCATCAATTGATGAAGCGGCTAGGTCGTGTGAGAATGAAGACTCCATATTTGAGAAGATGAGAGGCTCAAATATTTGAGAGAAGGAATCTATATCAAACATCCAGTTTGGCCCTTTTCCCTTTTCACATGGAATGTGTTCCCTACATTCCACATTTGCTAATTCTTCAACTATTCTTGTTCTAGAGTTGAATACTTTGTAGGCTTTGGATTGAGAGGAATATCCCACAAAGTATCCTTCATCAGATTTGGCACCAAATTTTTGAAGAACACCATTGGTGATAAGAATAGTACATGGGCATCCAAAGGGTTTTAGGAAGCCAATATAGGGAACTCTATTGAACCACAATTCATAAGGTGTTTTGTTGAGAGGCTTGAAAATAAGAACTCTATTTTGTGCATAACAAGCTGTACTAACTGCCTCAGCCCAGCTTTGAGCCAGCCTTGAGTCAGCCAACATGGATCTGGCAGACTCAATTAGAGTTCTGTTTCTTCTTTCAGCAACCCCATTTTGTTGAGGGGTTCTTGTAGCACTGTATTGTCTTTGAATGCCTTTGTTCTCATAAAAACAATTCAAGGTTTGATTTTTGAACTATGTCCCTTGATCACACCTTATTGTCTTGACTTTCAGATTACTTTGATTCTCAACCCTAAGAATGAAGGATTTGAGAATCTCAGCAGTTTCATCTTTTGTTCTCAAGAAGTATACCCATGAGAATCTGGTATAGTCATCAGTTATCACCAGAAAGTATGACTTCTTGCCCATAGACATAACATTTGTAGGACCAAAAAGATCCATATGCAACAGCTGTAGTGGAGTGTCATTTGAGTTTAGTGTCTTAGAGAGCTCTTGTGTTGCTTCCCCTTCAAGCATGCTATGCAATGATCTTTAAGTTGAAATTCTTTACCAGGTAGTACTCTGACTAGATTTCCTTTAACCAACTTGTTGATGGTTTTGACATTGACATGACTCAATCTCCTATGCCATAGAGCAGATTCATCAACTGATGCCTCGGATAGAAAGCAAGATACATTGCAAGATAGTGTAACCTTGTTCATATCAAGCACATATAGATTGTCCTTTCTTTGAGAAGTTAACAAGATCTTCTCAAGAAGAGGTTTGCTAAGTCCAGAGGATAACACAAAACATTCTTCATCTGTGAACAACATCCAATGCTTTTGATCACAGATTTATGATACACTCATGAGGTTAAACTTCAATTCCTTCACATAATTCACCCTTTCAATGCTCATCCTTTCATTAGACACAGTTCCTTGTCCGGTGATAGAGCCTCCCTTTGAATTACCCCCAAAGGCAACATATCCTCCATAAAAGTTTCTAAAGTCTAAGAGGATGGACCTATTGCCTGCCATGTGTCTGGAACAACCACTTTCTACAACCCAGGTGTTATCTTTGTTACCTGGTTGTTCCTACACATGAGAGAGTTCTAGTTAGAAAGGGGGACCCAAGAGCTTGTAGACTTGGGTGGGACTTTTAACTTAAGATTAAAATCATCAGTAGGCTAGCATTCAATTGATCCATTGATGATACTCTGAGATGATGAGGATTTGGATTTTGCTTGCCATTGTTGAATCACCTTTGCATTTCTTTTAACATTATCAGCAGCAGATGTAGCTTTAGCTGCTGATAGTTCTGTTTGATTTTTGATATTCCTAGGCTTAGACTGATTAGCAGCAAACTTGGTTGCTGCTGATGGTTTTAACTGATCAGCAGTAGATTTGGTTACTGCTGAAGGCTTTAACTGATCAGCGGCAAATTTGGTTGATGTTGAGTGCTTGGAATTGTTCTTCATCTTCTTTGGCTTCACATGATCAGTAGTATTCCTGGTTGCTGCTGATGGTTTAGCTGGTTCAACAATCATTGACTTCTCCTTCTTTACTTTCCTAATAAAAATAGGTTTTTCTGTGGGGGTTCTTCTATAGACAGGTTTTTGTCTATCAGGGATGATTTTGATTGTTGATGCTGAGGATGATGATTGAGAGAACTGGTTGAAAGTATTAAACCTACAATTTGCAGCAAAGCGGCCTGATTCACCACAAATGATGCAAAATTGTTTAGCTTTTAGTGTTTTAACGGTTGCAGTCTGTCTTGGTGGAGAAATAAACTTTCTGAACTGAGTTGATCTTGCTTCATAGCTTCTTACCTTCTTGTTTTTTTTTGTTTTCTCAAAAGCTTGTTTGTTGAGATTTCTTTGCTGCTGAAGGTAGTAGAAACATGTGCTTCCTGTATGGTTGTATTTGCCACAAACAAAACATGATTTTGCAGTCTTTTCCCTCTGAAGTACACATAGTCCTTTCTTTTGAATAGATCTTTGAAGTTCTAGGTATGATTTTTGTTGAGTTCAAAGGTGGCTTCTTCCAGTGTCTTCTGAACATAAGGCATTCTTTCTCTAGGTGAATGATAGATGTCAAACACTTTCTTTACAGGGATGGAGGCTGAGGATGTTGAGGATTGGCCCTTTTCAATGATCAGTTTTGTTCCTTGAGGAGGATAACTGATTTTGATTTGTTTGGTGGGTTGTGTGACTGGTATGGATGGAATGAAAGGACTTGGAAAGTTTGTTTGAATCATTTTCCCAGATTTGGTGGTTTTCATAATTACTTCATTTGTGGGAAGTAAAGGGGCATCACAGTTTTTAGAGGAGTCTGAGCATCTGGAATCAGACTCAGTGGAGGTACTGCATTCTTGCACAACAATGTCTTCCTTGGAAGGATCAAGGTTTCGGTTTGCATGATCAAGATTGGTTAGGTTGAAGTTGGGTTCATGAATGATTACATAATCAGTGGGTGGAGGTACAGATTTGTACTTTTCAGTTTGGTACCCAAGACCAGCAGTTACTTTTTCATGGATTTGAGCATCCAATAATCTTTGCAGCTTTTTGGATGCAAACTTATATTTTTCAACATGAACCTTTTAATCTGGCAGGTCAGCTTTTGTAGCTTTTAACTTAACCAATAGATCATCAATCTAAGTTTCAAGATTTGTTTGTTCATGTTTTAATGATGAAATTTCTTTCTTTAGATAGTTAATCTTTTCTTTATAACTGTTTTCAACGTTTTTGAACTCAGATTTCATTTGATGAAACTCTTCATTTTGATCTATTAGATTTTGGTTATGCTTTCTATATCCCAAAACTTTATCAATGCAAGCTTGAGAGCAAAGATGTTCATATACCTGAGGTGGGATCTATGTGGTGTCTACCATGAGTGCTTGGTTGTTGACAGATATTTCTTCACACTTAAATCTCCAGTCAAAGTCAGCTGTTCCAACTTATTGAGTTGCACAAGCAGCAGTTTGAGCAGGTTGAGTGTTTTGACCTGTTTGACCTTGATGAGTCTATCTTGGTTGTGCAGCAGCTGGGTTTGCCTTTGGTGCTTTACATTCTCTAGCAAAATGACCAAGTTGATTACAGTTGTACCATCTTAACTTGCTCTTGTCCAAGCCAACTCTGGTGTTTGGACTGTTCCTTAGGATAGGTCTTCCAGTTCTGGAGTAGAACCGTTTTGCTATGAGAGACAACATAGCGTAAGAATGTTGTATGTCCATTTCTTCTAAGTCATCTGGATGAAAATACTCCAGATCTTCTTTGATAAAAGACATGTTACTTGGGGTATCAGAAACAAAGGCAGCAAGGTTTTGATTTTGAGGAGGAGCTTCAAGAAGGAATGAAGAGTTGTTTGCTTGTGAGGTGGCTGTTTGAGGATGTGTGACAATGGGATGATAATAGTTGCTTGAGCTTGGTAGTGTATGGTTAGAGTATAATGCAGAGGCTGTGGTGGATGATGAGGGTGTAGAATAACATGATTTTCTCTCTCTGGCTTGAATCATTTCCAGCTCATATGTCTTTAACATACCAAATAGCTCAGTCATTGTGAGAGCCTTCAAGTTTTCAGTTCTTCTAATTGACACTGTATAGAGTGTCCAGCAACTTGAAATGGATCTGATTAACTTTTTGAGAATATCTTCATTCTCTAGCTTGACCTTAGAGCACTGCAGCTCACCCACAAGATAAGTGTACATGTTGTACAGGGTTGTAAGAGACTCATCATCCTTGTATACGAAATTTTCATATTGTTGCTTCAGAATGTCTCTCATTTTTTCCTTAACCTCTTTAGATCCAACAAACATCTTCTCAAGAGCTTCCCATAGCTCTTTAGCAGTTTTGTGTTCTCTGAAGTTGTGAAACATTTCATTTGGCAAGCACATCTGTATAGCTCCTAGAACTTTAAAGTCTACTTCCATCTTTTTAATATCTTCCTCTGAATATTTTGAAGCTTCTTTGGGAACAGATGGACCTCCGGAATCAGCAGAGGCCACCATAGACACATAAGGACTATCAATTATGGATTTCCACATTCCATATTCTTGATAACAGAAGAAGCTTTCCATTATGTTCTTCCACATGTCATAATCTTCCCCAGACACCAGCCTTGGTGGTCTATGAAGGCTTCCAATATCATTAAATCCAGTATTTTGTGCCATACTTTGGATGGATGATGTGCAGCAAAGAGATAATAGTAACAGAACCAGAGAGTGATTAAACAAATGGGAGTTTGCTTAATCTGAGAGCCAAGCTCTGATACCACTTGTAGGATCGATGTTTTACGAGATGGTTCTGTTTAGTTGAGATTGACGGAAACAATAACAACTATGCTAAGTAACAAGAAACAATGAGAATACTAATAAATGCAAATGTATTACTCTTCAAAGTTTACAAGTTACAGTGAAAACTCTAAGCAAGCATTATTACAACAAAAGAGAAATAATACATATAAAGGAACTTAGAATCAAGACAGACCCTTGATTCTAAGGATCAGATCAAACATAAGCCGTTGATCTTGAACTGATGAGAAGCTACACTACTATTGGCTTACAACATAAAGACAAGTAGCAAAAAGAGAACAGCAATGAAAAGACTTCTGTAATGAAAAGACAACAACAAAACAAAGGTCTTCTCAGTAATCATTGCAGGACAGAGCAGAATAGGAGCATTGTCTTTTGTCATCTGCACCAATAACATTCCTTCTGCTGATAGGTGTGTCATTGTTGCAGAAGAGATGCTAGTAGTAAAGTCAAGGCTGCGGATGATTTGCCTATCAGCAGCATCAATGTTTGATGCTGCTGAGAAGCCTATCAGCAGCAACCTTTGAACTTTTGCAGATAAGGCCTATCCGCAGCATAGTTGTTGATCAGCAGCAAATAGTAACTATTCGTAGCATAAACACTTATCCGCAGCAACTTCATCAGTGCCAAAATTGTGAAGTCCGCAGCATTTACACTTAGAGAATTATGTAGTCATCAGTATTTATCTCTACAGTAACATTCTTTAAAAATAAAAATTTAAAGCATCTATACAACAACAAAACGGTTCAGTGGTAGGCAACAAAAAACTTATGCATCAAAATGTTGTTTATTTTGGTTTGTTTTGTGTTGTTTTGATATACTAGTTTTGTTGTGCTGGTTTTGTTTGTGCTTGGTTAGCTAAGAAAAGCAAGTTACACAATTAACCGTGTTGTTTTATAGTAAAACAGCACAATTAATTGTTATGTTTGATGTTGTTTTATGATAAAGCAACACAGTTAATTGTGCTGTTTTACAATGCAACACAGTTAATTGTGTTGTTCTAGCAGAAACCAACACATCACAATTTCATTAAGTGTCGGTTTTGTTTTTATAAAAAAATATAGCAATACTATACTCGAATTAAAGGTAAAAAAACGCTCTATTGTGTAATTTTTTTTTAAAATAAGGTCACATGAAAAAGTTTTGTACGTTTAAAAAAAGTGAAGGAATTTGAAAAAAGTCAACAATTGTGAGTTTTCCAATAATGCCTCTCAACCTCTTATTTTTCCTACACTTAAATCTTTACAATTGATTATTTAATTGAATGGATGAGATTGCTTATTAGGCTTTTTAGCCAAATTACACTATCCCTTATATATGTATATATTATGTGTAAACTAAATTTTATGTGTAAACCATGATAATCACATCTCCACCATTGATCTTGTTTGCTCAATGCTTGACATGATTTAATGACAAATTTGTAATTATCTAAATTTAATTTGATTTAAATTAATTACAAAAGGGTATAACAAGAATTATTTTGCAAATCAATTAATTAGTTTCCAAATATTTCTCAAACTCTCTCTGCTCTCTTTCTCTCACCAAAATCAATTTAAATTAAAAGTTAAAGTTTAGGTGTATGTTTTATATATTTATTTCTGTTTTTATCAATATATATTTATTTATGTTTTTATCTCGTTATGTGATCATTGTTTGCCTAAAACAAATTGTAGGAATGCACAAACAGATAACAAAATTTATGACTCAACATAAATTGTATTATCACCACTACGAATTGTGTCCATAATTTTTTTAATTCATTATTATATTTTTATTGATGTAAACTGTTGCTACAAAACTTATCACCTAGGGGTGGAAGTCTTGAAGCAGTGCTGGATGGACAAGTTAAGACGGGACTTCTGGGCTTGGGCTTGGAAGAACGAACGGGACCTCCAGGTCTTGAAAGGATGATCTGCAAAACAGGAAACACCGTGAGCCTCGCCACGAGCAGAAGGGGTTTTCTCCTCGTGACCACCCTCCGGCGTGAGAATAAGTATGTGTATAGTGTGAGATAAAAGGTGAGAAAGAAGGGATAAGTAAATTATGATATTGTGAATCTGTGAGTTAAAACATGAATCTTACCTTTGAAATCGGCCCGACTATTTATAAGGCATCCATGGTCAAGACGTTTGGACTGGGCATCCATTGTAGGTTGTATGCAGTCAAACATCTCTCCCTACTTCTGCTAATATGACTGTTATTTCCTCATTCGTGCTTAGGGAGTTCAGGGTGTATTTAATTATCTTTGTCTGTATAGTTGACCCGTGTTCCCTGTGTGCAGGTTCTGCCCCTGACATATCTTGTCTTGTTAGCTGACTTCCCTTTTTGTGTTACTGGTTCTTTCCTGACCTCTTTCTATCATGGGTTCAGGTTTCCCCACTGGTGTTGTCTTTATAGTTGACTCTTATGCCCAATGAGACGTTATCTCAGCTATTTAGTATTATTTCCTGGTACGAGATTATTTCCTTCATAACTTCTTTGGTATTTTCTAAGTGTTGAGTGGGAAATGTCGTCCGTCATCGAATCAATCTTTTCGGCCGTTTCACCCCTGAGCCGCGGCACGGCCTCAGCCGCGGCACGGCCTCAGCCGAGGCTGGGGTTGGGTAGTTTGGTTTCGTCCTTGTTCTTCCTCTTGCGTTCATCTTTAGAACTTCGATTCTCCTGAGGAGGATTCTCAACTGTGGACATGTTCGATATGGTGGTCCCTTATTAATTATAAAGGTTATGCCGTGACACACCCTCAGCCGCGGCAGGCTCTCAGCCGCGGCAGGGGTTTCCTCTCCTAGTGATGTTTCTATAATGCCTCCCTTCCATACCCTTGAGCCGCGGCACGGCCTCAGCCGCGGCAGGGTTCTTGTTTTGGGGCTCGTTCATTCTTTGAGCCGCGGCACGTCCTAAGCCGCGGCTGAGTTCGCCTTCGGCCCTTTGATTGAGATTGCCGGCTTAATCCCCTTCAAGTCCCCCCAGTCCATTATCATGAGATGCGAATTCATGATGATGGATTATGTTCTCGTGAGTCGATGCGTCGTCCTATCTGTTGCTATAGTCCGATCTGTCCCATCATAGGTTGAGTGATCAAATCACATGTCCCTTCCTACCAGCCTACTTTCCCTCCCGTTTTTTGAATTGCCTTTCTAATTTGAAATTCAAACTTCTTGTTTTCCCCTCCATTATTTGCTATATATAGATGGTTCTTTGCCTTCATTATTTTTCATACTCCACAAAAAAAAACTTCTTGATTCGGTGCCGGCTGCAGCACCGGGTTGATCGAGCTTGGTTTGTTTTGCTGGTTCGTTGTTCTTGTTTCTCTGTCGGCTTTTGCCTAGCACAACTTGGCGGGTTAGTTCTTTCTTCTTTGTGTTCCTTTTATTATGGAGTGTCGTAGTGATATGGATGTTCAAACGTCCGTCATTACTACTAAGTTTTTAGATGCTTTTGTCGAAAAATATTGCATTGACCCGTCGTTAGATCCTGTCGTTCCTCCGTCGGGAGCGACCGTTCGTGATGCCCCTCCGGGGATGATATCCTTATATACCGCCTTCTTTTCATTTTCCAACTTTCGCATACCCGTTAGCGTATTTCTTGAGTCGGTGTTGAGTTATTACGAGATTCATTTATCCCAAGTCGTTCCCTTAGGACTGATCAGAGTATATCACTTTGACATTTCTTGTCGTGCCCTTAGGATCGAGTCGGACATTCATTTGTTTAGGGCTTTTTATAAACCAACTCGGGTGGGTGATTGGGTTACTTTTGAGAAACGAAAAGCTCCTTATCCTAGTCACACCCTTCGTCCTCCCACTAGCTTGAAAAAATGGAAAGATCATTTCTTCTTCATCTCCGCTCGTGCGATCCCGTTTGAGATGCATTGGTCCCCGCCGAAGGAGTCGCTTAGAGATCCCATTCCCAAGTCTCGTGAATATCTTAAGGTTGATTATGATAAGTTACTAGCCGTCCCGACGGCTCTGCGTCCCTTTTCCGAGCATTTCCTTGTAATGGTTGGGATTAGCCGTAACTGGGATGATCCATCCGTTCGACCCGTACTCCGTTATAATGGGGAACGTGAGTAATTTTCTTTTAAATTTACTTTCATGGTTTTTGCCTCTTACTAATGTTAAGTTATGTGTTTGTAGGAATGGGTTTATTTGACCGTATGAAGTTGTCTACGACCGAACCGATTGAAGAGGACGTGGTGCCCATTAAGCCGGGCCACAAGACCATTTTGGAAAGAACTAAAGATTTCATTATTCCACCTCTGGAGTCGGGTTCTAGACGTCCTAGCAAGAGGAAGGTTAATGTGGGTGATACATCCGGTAAGGAAGTCGCGGCAGGAGATGAGTCGCCGATCGCTCCTGGTGGTAACTCCACCTTCCAGGCTGATCATGATTATAGTTCCGAGGACGGGTCGAACCCGTCAATTGATTTGAACTATGCTAAGAACTTTTCTGGTTCTAATGTTGATATGAGTGCCCCTTTTGTTCCTAACTGGAGCTTTCACAATGGTACCTTGGTCGAGTCATCTAAGCAATGCCGCGAGTTTATGTATTCTGCACGTACTCCTGCCGATCGCGCTCGTTATAAGAATATGTCGACCCAGGAGGTGACTGATGTTGGTTTCTCTTCGGCGGTTTGCCTCCTTAACTCTTATGCTAGTACTAACGAGCGTTTGCTGGATAGTGTTCGAGCCAATCGTGATTTAAAAATAGACTTGTCTCGCGCTCAGGAGAAACGTTTGGAGTTGGAGGCTGAAAATCAGTCACTAAGGGGTGCCTTTGATAGCGAGCGAACTGTTTTTACTTCCCAAATTGCTACTCTTCGCGGTGAGATTTCGCGATTGGAGAATGAGAGGTCTTGGCTTATTTCTACTGGCATGCGTCAGGCTTTTGAGAAAGTTCGTAATAGTGATGAGTTTTTGGACATGCTAGGAGAGCTTAATTCGTTGGCTGATAAGGTTGGGTACAATGGTGGTTTGAAAGAAGGTGTGGGTCTAGGCAGGAAAGGAAAAAGGGCTCAAGACTCCAGTCAGTTTCACGCGGACGCTCTTGATCGGCTTCGTGAACTTTCTGACAAGTTTGATAATTGCCAATTTCCGATGTCTGCGTCCATAGCTAGCATGGTTGGTTCTACAATTGCTGATATCCAAGCTTTTCTTGCTTCCAAGTGATGTTTGTCTTTGTGTACTGCTTATGTATGGACGTTTGTTTTTTATTTTATGTTGTCCCTGCGTGGACGTTTATCTTATGTTGTCCCTGCGTGGACATTTATCTTATGTTGTCCCCGCGTGCACATTTATCTTTAGTTTCTGTCGCCCTTGCGTGGGCTTCTATCCTTGTAACTCTTTAAGTGGACTTTTCTGTTTATGCAATGTAGTCTTGTTTGTTTATAAGATCTCTTTACCTCCGTCTGACTTTGATCAGCTTATTCGTCTTTCCAGTCGCGGCTGGAAGACAGATTATTTTTCAACCTGAACTTGGCCAGGTGACTCGTCTGTCCAGTCGCGGCTGGAAGACTTAGATTATTTTTTAACCTGAACTTGGCCAGGTGACTCGTCTTTCCAGTCGCGGCTGGAAGACTTAGATTATTTTTCAACCTGAACTTGGCCGGGTGACTTGTCTTTCCAGTCGGCTGGAAGACAGAGTATTTTTCAACCTGAACTTGGTCAGGTGACTCGTCTTTCCAGTCGCGGCTGGAAGACTTGGATTATTTTTCAATCTGAACTTGTCAGGTGACTCGTCTGTCCAGTCGCGGCTGGAAGACTTAGATTATTTTTCAACCTGAACTTGGCCAGGTGACTCGTCTTTCCAGTCGCGGCTGGAAGACAGATTATTTTTCAACCTGAACTTGGCCAGGTGACTCGTCTTTCCAGTCGCGGCTGGAAGACTTAGATTATTTTTCAACCTGAACTTGGCCAGGTGACTCGTCTTTCCAGTCGTGGCTGGAAGACTTAGAGTATTTTTCAACCTGAACTTGGTCAGGTGACTCGTCTTTCCAGTCGCGGCTGGAAGACTTGGATTATTTTTCGACCTGAACTTGTCAGGTGACTCGTCTGTCCAGTCGCGGCTGGAAGACTTAGATTATTTTTCAACCTGAACTTGGCCAGGTGACTCGTCTTTCCAGTCGCGGCTGGAAGACTTAGATTATTTTTCGACCTGAACTTGTCAGGTGACTCGTCTGTCCAGTCGCGGCTGGAAGACTTAGATTATTTTTCAACCTGAACTTGGCCAGGTGACTCGTCTTTCCAGTCGCGGCTGGAAGACTTAGATTATTTTTCAACCTGAACTTGGCCAGGTGACTCGTCTTTCCAGTCGCGGCTGGAAGACTTAGATTATTTTTCGACCTGAACTTGTCAGGTGACTCGTCTTTTTAGTATCATTCCTTAAAGACAAATATAATGGTTTTTGAATGTAATCCCTGGTGTCCGCATACACCTTGTTTCAAAATTGATTACAATGATTGCTTAAATGTTTCTTACATATAACATTTCCGGAGCTGGGCTCCATTCCACGTTCGTGGTATGTCGCTTCCATCTAAACGAGCCAACTTGTAGGAACCGTTTCTTCCTGTTTCCTTGATTTGGTAGGGGCCTTCCCAGCGTGGGCCCAACTTCCCTTGATCTTCCATCCTGCTGGCTTCATTGCTTCGGAGCACGTATTCTCCTTCTTTGAACGATCTTTTTTGCACTCTTGAGTTGTAGTATCTTTCAACTTCTCTCTTATACTTTTCCTCGCGGATTGCTGCTATCATCCTTCGTTCTTCCAAGAGGTTCAGGTTCAACCGTAGCTCCGAATCATTATCCATTTCGTTAGCCTGGAGAATACGCTGTGTTGGCATGATTATTTCTGCTGGTATTACCGCCTCGGTGCCATATGTTAAGCTGAATGGGCTTTCTCCATTGCTTGTCTTTGGCATCGTCCTGTGTGCCCATAGCACGTGTGGTAGTTCTTCCAGCCAATTTCTTCCTTCGTTTCCTAAACGTGTCTTTATGCCCTCCACGATGCTCCGGTTAGCTCGCTCCACCTGACCATTTCCCTGGGGATGTGCCACTGAAGTAAAGATTTGTTGTATCTTCATATCCACGCACCATTGTTTAAATGGGTTGTCCGCGAATTGTTTTCCGTTGTCTGTCACAATAAACAACGGAAGACCAAACCGACAAATGATGCATTCCCAAACAAATTTCTTCACCTGTATGCCCGTGATGGATGCGAGAGCTTTTGCTTCCACCCACTTGGTGAAGTAATCAATTGCCACTATCAAGAATTTTATCTTCCCTTGAGCTATTGGGAATGGCCCGACTATATCCATTGCCCATTTTTGAAAGGGCCATGCCGCCGTGACGGGGACCATCTCATTTGGTGGTCGGTGGCACATTGGGGCGTGCCTTTGGCAACTCTCACATTTCTGAATTTCTTCAATGGCGCTTTTGTGCATACTCGGCCAGTAGTATCCTGCTCCCATTGCCTTCGCGACAACCATCCTTGGGCCTGCATGTATTCCACATATGCCGAAGTGGATTTCCCGAATTACATAGTTGGCTTCTTCTTGATTGAGGCACCTCAGTAGAGGTCCTAGGTAGGACCTTCGGTATAGACATCCCCGTTCCATTTCGTATTGCAACGCCTTTGTTCTTATCTTTCTTGCCTCAGCTCTATCGTCTGGTAGCGTACCTTTTGTGAGAAACTGGATGATAGGAGTCATCCAGGTTGGGTTCTCCGCTTCCGTGATTGTGTTGATCTCCGTGTCTGCGATAGACGGGGATTCTAGCACTTCTACTCTGACCTCCTTTGCTAAATGTGTGAAAGTGACTGAGGCCAACTTGCTGAGAGCATCGGCTTTTTTGTTTTTGCTTCTTGGGATGTGTATGACCGTACATTCATCGAATAACTTGATCATGGCCTGTGCCTTCTCCAGGTATCGCTTCATTGACTCTTCCTTAGCATCGTACGAGCCGTTGATTTGGTTTGCTACGAGCATTGAGTCTACATGAGCGTGTAATTTTCGTACCCCCATCTTGTGAGCCAATCTTAAGCCTGCGAGTAACGCTTCATACTCTGCCTCATTGTTAGAACTTTTGAAATCCAACCTTAGCGCGTAGGTCAGCTCGACCTGGTCTGGCCCCACTAGTATCAAACCAGCCCCCGAGCCTTCGTTGTTTGAGGCCCCGTCCGTGTGGAGATTCCAGGTGCTATCAGCTTTAATTTCTTGGTTACTTTTCGCCACCTGTGTTTGCATTTTTCCTTCGGTTGGTATCTCCACCAAGAAATCGGCCACTACCTGACCCTTCATTGCGGACCTTGGTTTGTACTTAAGCTCGAACGCCCCCAGCTCGATCGCCCATTTTGCTAATCTTCCCGAGATCTCCGGTCTTCTCAGGATTTGTTGTATTGGGTGCTCCGTCTGTACTTCAATGTTGTGAGCTTGGAAGTACCTCCGGAGCCTTCTTGAGGCGTGCACTAAGGATAACACTAGCTTCTCCATTGGTGAGTATCTTGTTTCTGGATCTTTTAGCGCTCTGCTGATAAAGTATATAGGGGTTTGAACATTACCCCGCTCTGTCATCAAGACTGCACTCACGGCCGCGGTTCCGGCGGATAGGTACATTGTCAGGTTTTCTTGTGGGACTGGAGCCGTGAGCGTTGGCAATTGACTCAAGTAACTCTTCATTTCTTCGAATGCCTTTTCTGCTTCTTGTGACCATACGAAATTCTTTTTACCTAGGCAATTTCTTAGAGTTACCATGAATGGTAAAGTTCTCTCAGCATGTTTTGACAAAAATCTGTTTAAGGCGACAAGACGCCCGTTGAGCGTTTGCACATCCTTAACAGATCTTGGTGAGGGCATTTGCAGCACCGCCTTCACTTTTTCTGGGTTTGCTTGGAACCCGTCCTTGGTGACAACTACACCCAAAAATTTGCCCTGTTCTACCCCAAACGAACATTTCTTTGGGTTCAGCTTCATGTTGACGCTTCTTAGAGTTTTGAATGTTTCGCCTAGGTCACCCAATAACCCTTCTTCGTTCTTACTTTTCACCACTAGATCGTCCACATACACTTCCAGGTTTTTACCGATTTGTTCGCTAAAAGCCGTGTCCATCAATCGTTGGTAGGTAGCTCCAGCGTTCTTCAAACCGAAAGGCATTTTTGTGAAACAAAATATCCCAGTACTAGTGTAGAACGCTGTTTTGTCTTCGTCTTCTTTGGCCATCTGTACCTGCCAGTAACCTTTATAAGCATCCAAGAAACATTTTAGTGGAAAACCTGCCAGAGCGTCTACTTTGGAATCAATTTCTGGAAGCGGGTAACAATCTTTAGGGCACGCGGCGTTAAGATCCTTGAAATCTATGCACATCCGCCACGTCCCGTCTCCTTTTTTGACCATGACTGGGTTTGCCACCCAGGTTTGGTATTTCACTTCTCGTACTATGCCGGCACACAAAAGTTTTTCAACCTCTGCCAATACTGCTTGGTTTCTTTCTGGCCCCAAATGTCGTCTTTTTTGCGCCACCGGTTCCTTTGATCTGTAGGTGTTTAAACGGTGTTCTGCCGTTTCTCTCGGAACCCCCTCCATGTCTGAAGGTTGCCAGGCGAAGACATCTAGATTGTTGAGTAAAAACTGCTTCAGCGTTTTCTTCGTTTCCTCTCCCAGTTGGCGTCCCACGGTTATTTTCTGCTCCGGGAACCCTGGGTGGAGTGCCCATTCTTCCTGTGCCACACCTTCTTGCTTGTTTATGACTTTCGGGGCCATCGTTGTAACTTTTACACTTTTGCATTCCTTAGTTGAGTATAAAGTTACTATACCGGTTGGTGTTGGGAATTTGATGGCTCCGTGGATGGTGGAGATGACAGCCCCGAGTGCACATAAACCCGGTCTTCCCAGAATCACATTGTGGCTTGATTGAGAGCGTACTATGAGGAAAGTCATTGGGACTGTTCGTCTCCCCGTTTCGTCTCCCATTGTTACCTGAAGTTGTATTTTCCCTAGTGGTTGCACCACTTCCCCCGAAAAGCCAGTCAACTGATGGACTTGTGTGACGAGTCCCTTCCGAACTTCTTCATCTAGTTGCATGAAGCAATGTTCGTACATGATTTCGGATGCACTCCCAGTATCTACATAAACTCTTCGTACCTGGTGACCTGCAATGTCAGCTGATACATGTAGTGCACCTCTTGCAAAATCACCGCTTCTAATTGGGGGGAAACTAATTTCCTGCTCCATCCATGACTCCATGTGGTCGTTGCTTCTTTTCATGCCTGCGTTTCCTGATGGTTGACTTACCATTAGGATCTCTTTCCTCTTTCCACTTGACTGGGGTGTAGCCTTCAGCTCTTTCAGCAGGTGTGCCAACTTGCCTGTTTTGATTGCTGACTCGATTTGCCTCCTTAGGGAGAAGCATTCGTCGGTGGTGTGGCCGTTGTCTTTGTGGAATTCACAATACTTTTCCGTGGCCTTTCTAGGGCCTGGCCTCATGGGAGCTGGTTTCACGAAATTAACCTTTTCTGTTGCTAAGATCTCGCTTGGTGTTTTGGATAGTGGTGGAAGACTAACAGTAGGCCCGACGTTGGGTCGTGATGACGGTGAATATCGAGGCTGGAATGGCACGTTCCGCTGTTGGAAGCGTGGTTGAAAATGCCCTTTGTCCCACGTTTTCTGTGGCGTCTGCCTTCTAGGGACATCCCATGTAGTTTTTTTCTGTGTACGATCCTTCAACTGATCGCTTGCTTTTCTTCCCCGTACGAACGCTTTAGCTCTTTCTAACATTTCTTCGACTGTACTAGGGCGGTTTTCATGGAATCGCTCAACCAGCTGCTCGCTTCGAACGCCGTGGATAAAGGCCGAGATGCGTATGTCTTCACCAGCTCCTTTTACTTGCATGCTCTCCCTTACGAACCTCGGGATGAAGTCTCCTACTGATTCGTTGTCGGCTCTTTTTATGTTGTGCAGTTCCGTCGGGTCCTTGATGGATCTTCGCTGCTGGCTGAAATTTTTCAAGAAACTATCTTCCAACTGTTCGAAGCTTCCTATCTCTCCCACCGGAAGGCTATCGAACCATACCCTCGCTGCCCCAGTCAGTGTTTGCATGAACATATGACACCATACAGGGATAGACCATTGTTCTACCTCGGCTGCACCTATGAAAATGGCGAGATGATCGTCTGGGTCACCCAGACCATCATATTTCCCCACATTAGATGGCATTTTTAGTTTTGGGGGAAACGTGAACTCTGCAATTTTGTTGATAAACTTTGATCTTGATCTCGCCGTGGATGGTCTGTATGGCTTGCTGTAGTCATCTTCAAAATCTAGCTTCCTCTTGGTTGTCTCTTGACGTACAGCCTCGGTGTTGTGTAGCTTATCCTTCTCTTCTTCATCTTTCCTTGGTGAGTCGTCATTTTCGTCGTCTCCGAACTCTAGACGGGTTCGGATTTCTTTCAATTGGCGATCTTTTTCTTCCTCCTGTAACATAGCGAGGATCTGCTGACGGTTCTGTCGTAAGAACTCTGGTGTAACGATTACCTTGTCAGTCCTTTGTTTTTCAGAATCGTTAAGTCGACTCTTCGGGTTCTTGCTTCCCTCCCCCCCGGTAACATTGCTACCATCTGGGTACAGGACATCAGAACTTCTGGTTTCATTGTGAGGAGTTTCCTCGCCCTCGCCCATCGTTTTTTTTTTTTTTTTTTTTTTTTTTTTTTTTTTTTTTTTAGAGCACGGGATGGCGCCAAATGTTGCTACAAAACTTATCACCTAGGGGTGGAAGTCTTGAAGCAGTGCTGGATGGACAAGTTAAGACGGGACTTCTGGGCTTGGGCTTGGAAGAACGAACGGGACCTCCAGGTCTTGAAAGGATGATCTGCAAAACAGGAAACACCGTGAGCCTCGCCACGAGCAGAAGGGGTTTTCTCCTCGTGACCACCCTCCGGCGTGAGAATAAGTATGTGTATAGTGTGAGATAAAAGGTGAGAAAGAAGGGATAAGTAAATTATGATATTGTGAATCTGTGAGTTAAAACATGAATCTTACCTTTGAAATCGGCCCGACTATTTATAAGGCATCCATGGTCAAGACGTTTGGACTGGGCATCCATTGTAGGTTGTATGCAGTCAAACATCTCTCCCTACTTCTGCTAATATGACTGTTATTTCCTCATTCGTGCTTAGGGAGTTCAGGGTGTATTTAATTATCTTTGTCTGTATAGTTGACCCGTGTTCCCTGTGTGCAGGTTCTGCCCCTGACATATCTTGTCTTGTTAGCTGACTTCCCTTTTTGTGTTACTGGTTCTTTCCTGACCTCTTTCTATCATGGGTTCAGGTTTCCCCACTGGTGTTGTCTTTATAGTTGACTCTTATGCCCAATGAGACGTTATCTCAGCTATTTAGTATTATTTCCTGGTACGAGATTATTTCCTTCATAACTTCTTTGGTATTTTCTAAGTGTTGAGTGGGAAATGTCGTCCGTCATCGAATCAATCTTTTCGGCCGTTTCACCCCTGAGCCGCGGCACGGCCTCAGCCGCGGCACGGCCTCAGCCGAGGCTGGGGTTGGGTAGTTTGGTTTCGTCCTTGTTCTTCCTCTTGCGTTCATCTTTAGAACTTCGATTCTCCTGAGGAGGATTCTCAACTGTGGACATGTTCGATATGGTGGTCCCTTATTAATTATAAAGGTTATGCCGTGACACACCCTCAGCCGCGGCAGGCTCTCAGCCGCGGCAGGGGTTTCCTCTCCTAGTGATGTTTCTATAATGCCTCCCTTCCATACCCTTGAGCCGCGGCACGGCCTCAGCCGCGGCAGGGTTCTTGTTTTGGGGCTCGTTCATTCTTTGAGCCGCGGCACGTCCTAAGCCGCGGCTGAGTTCGCCTTCGGCCCTTTGATTGAGATTGCCGGCTTAATCCCCTTCATAAACAATATGTAGCTATTAGCCACAATGATCCAACTATATTGTTAATTGATGTAAACAACGATCTTCATTTTTTAATTAAGAGTTAAAATTCCTTGATACATATATGTAAGAACACAAAAAAATTTATTTAAAATTCCTTAATACATATATGTAAGATCACAAAAAAATGATTTTGTTCACTGCATTGTACCAAATAAGCATATATAAAAACTATTAATACGTATGTGTACTATTTGATCCCAACCCTGACTGGACCTGTGTTACATATACGTGACACTTGTGTAACGTATACGTACCGACCTGTATCTCATACACAGCCTTATCAAGAAGTTTAAATAAAGTCGGTGCATCTTCAACAAATTCAGTGGCATCAACTGAAGAAACAAAGTGTAGACCCCGAGGACAGGAAACCAAAATGTTGATCAATGTTCTGTTGTGTGCATCTTTCCAAGTATATAGAACACCCAGTGACCGCCCAAGAGGCTTTATATTCAGCTAGGTATGTTTTAATGGTAAGAATTTCGTCCTCAAGAAAACGAGTGGGTAGCATTAGGCTGGAGGGAGGTGGTGGTCCATATTGAGACGCCACCTCCAGCATCTTATGGAAGTAGGGTGAGTTTGCTGCATGTGCGGGGACATGAGCTCTTCCTGATGTTTTATTACTATTAGCCACCAACATCTGAGCATTAGATTTTAGTTTTTTCGACAACGCTTCTACTCTTCTGAAAAACCTCTTCTTTTTATCTCCACTAGTAGATGTGCCATATCATCCATTCCTCCGATGGGGCTTCTAGCTCCACCATTGACCAATTGTGTGGATTCTCCATCTTCACCACCACTGGCGTCCCCCTGTGGGTGTCTTTCCGCCACCAATTGAATGACGGCGCCGCCATGGGCTGCGGATTTGATCAAATTGTTAAAAACAATTGGGGGAATTAAAGATCATAGATAAAAGATTTTAAAGATTAAAGATTGATTGCAGCATTGTGGTTTCAAGATTCATGTTTGTGTGATATGGGGTTTTAGAGAGAGAATGTAATGGCTAATAGCTACAGATTGATTTCCATATTTGTGCCATTGCCTCAATTGAAAGCTTCAGATTGATTTCAATGTTAAATCTTGTCAAACATGAAAATCAATGGTAGCTTGTTTCTTTGCTCCCTGTTTTCTTGCACGATGTCAAGCGATCGGAAGATAATAAGAATGTGGAGTTAATTAGGGTTTGGGGTTAAGGGGGTGCTTATGGCGTAAAAGAATGAGAATGTGTAGTTGTCGTTTAAAAAAATGAGAAAGTGAAGTTAATTAGGTAGATTTAATAAAAATGAATAAATTCCTAAAATAGTGGGTGTGATATTTACTTAATTACCCTTCAAATAAAATAAATAAAAAAGAATTAGAAAATTATGTGATTGGTTGGATGGTGGTTATAATGGTTATTACATAAACTAGTGGTTAGCATGTACCATATATACATATATATATATATAGGGGAGGGTTATACTAAAATAAATTTTTTTTTCTAAGAAGCCTAAAAAGAAGATTTTAGACATTGTGTTCTTTCATTTTAGGTATGGTATTTTTTATTTATTTATGTGAACATATTTAAAAGTTGAAGAACATCATGCCTAAAATTTAAAGCAACATGCCCTTTTTAGGCTTTTTAGGTAAAAAGTCATTTTTAGTATTACTCAACTATATATATATATATATATATATAAATATATAGGGAGAGGTTTATTACAAAACAATAAAAAGTTGCGAGAACAAAAAGAATAAAATCCAACCAATCAGAATTTTTCCTTTCAATTTTTATTTAATTTTATTATAAGGGTATACTAGAAATTATAAAACTAGATTTATTACTCACCTCCACTAATTTTGGAAGTTATATAATCCGTTTTGGAATGTCATCAATGAAGTCTTTTAATTTGATTAATTACATGACATGTTTTTTCTCCATCTAATATTTTTTTCTCAAACAAATGCTTCATTCGAAACTTACATGTATCTGCTTACCAAACATTTTTTTATTTATTGAATCCCACAGAGATTTTTCATTCATTTTGTTGAAGCCGAAAACTTAAATATATTTTAGTTGGTTGAATCCGATTCTTTTATATAAGTGCAAAATTTTCACTCTACTAATTTAGCGATTTGATTTACTTCATTTGGTTCTCCTTTTTTTCATGAATTTATATATATGCCTCTTACTTTTTTTTTATTTGCACTAATTGTTCAAGTTATATATTTTTTTTCAAATTTCTATACATATGTACAAAGCCAATAAGTTTGAAGATGAGCTAGATGGAATAACGTTACATCATATTACAAGATTTTATATTCAAATTACAAAAAACATACGCCAAAAAAAACCTATACTGTAAATCCACACCAGATTGATAAAGGTTAATCCGGTGAATAGATTACACAAGCTCCGATGGGTGTTATCTCTTCTAACTCCGGTCGTATCCTGCACAGAATAACAGCGCGTTAGGGCGTTACAGAGAGGGGATAATCCCTGTATCGGCCCTCCGGCGTGAGAGTAAGTAACTCTAGGATAAAATGTATATGTGTGAGAGTAAGGTGAGTGTTGTCTGCATACCTGAGTAATGGTGTGCTATTTATAGTGAATAGGAATACCCTGGTGTCACTTTCCTAAGGCTGACCTGGCGCGAGTGCTATTGGTGGAGAGGTCTCTATCGAGAATATCCTCTCTGTCCCCTAACTGATGACCGTTAGTTGGGACTTTGTCTTATATGACGGGACCGTTAGTTGGGACTTTGTCTTATATGACGGGACCACTGGAGTGCATGGTGGTGTCTTCTTCTGCGGGACATCTTCTGACTCTTCTGTGGGGTATTGCGCGCAGATGTTCCTGTCTTTTTCTGAAGTATTGTCAGGTACGTTCCTTCTGCGGCAAGCTATGCTGCGCGGGGTGAATATCCTTCTGTGAGGGACCTTACGTCTTCAAGTCCCCCCAGTCCGAAGTTATGCGCAAACATTTGCGCATGGATTTGGACACGTAGAATGTTTGATCAATTTTTATGCGTGAATTTTTGTGTGTGAAAATTTTTGAATATTCGCGCGCCCGCTACCTGTAATGCATTTGGTGGCTGATGGGATGTTTGACTTTATCGGGTGAAGCAAATTTATCTGGTACCATCATTACTTTCTTTTTGCAGGCGTGTGGGTCCCTCCGCGTACTTTTTATTCATCGTTTATTATTCTTTGCCTGACGTGTCCTCCCGTAACCGCTTCTGGGCCCCCTCATTCCACGCCTTTTCACATTCTTCTGTCGCCGCATTAAAAGCGAAGCCTATATAAGGTTCTAGGGTTTCCTTCTTTCTTCCTTACCGTCTTCATTTCTCCCATCTTTCTTTCCGTATTCTCTGCACTTTCATTCCTTCTTTCTTCAAATCCATGGCATCCGGTGTTCACCGGGGTAAAAGTAAAGACAAGGGTTCCGATATGTCTTTAATCGAGAATAACCCCATAAAATGTAATCGTGAGGAGTTTGAGAAGGTATGTGAGACCTATTGTTTTGATCGTGATTGGGAGCCGGAGTTCTCGGCACGTCTGCTACCAATGTACCGAATGGGAAAATTGCCCTTTACGTGGCCTTCTTCATTCATTGCAACTTCCGTCTCCCCACTACGAAGTTTATTGGGAAACTTCTGAACTTCTATTGGGTGCACATATCCCAGATGCATCCGATGGGTCTTTGCCGTGCAACCCACTTCAAATTCAGCTGTCGGAGCCAAGGTATTGAGCCGACCTGTGGCAGATTCAATGTTTTCCACAAGATGGTGCAGCGCGACAGTTGGTTTTCCTTCATAGGGCGTGGTGGGAAGGTGAAGAGTCACATCACTCGTGTTCCCTCTAGTTTCCATGATTAGCGTCAACGTTTCTTTTTTATCAAGAGTGATGTGATCCCTTTGGTTATGAACGTTCATTCTGCCTCTGATTCTCTTGTGGATCCCGAGATTGAAGATTTTGAGGGAAAAAGTTGGTACGCAACTCTTATTTCCAACCCTGCGGAGATCCAGTCCCTTCGTGAGAGTGCTTAGGTGGCTGCAGGCATGAGCCGGATTTGGAAGCGTGCCAATAAAGTTCCCTACTATTCTATCGGCGGAGAAAGTACAATACAAATGGTCCTTTGTTTTTACTTCGACTTTTCTTACTAGGCCTTTTTTTGCAGCTGTCGACAATGTTTACGACACCCTTTTTGATGACCCTCAGGGGAAAATGGTCTGGCAGGACCTTGTGCCGGGGGAACCTTCAATTTTGGATCGGTGGGCGGACAACTTTTTGTTTCCTCGTGCTATTGATAGCGACACCAGCCGCCAAGAGACTTCATGTGTGACTTCCATCCTTAACCCTAGGCCTCTTATCTCCGTTATTTCCGCCGGAGAGGCGTTTGTGATTTTGTCTAGCGATGAACATTCAGGTTCATCTAGTGGAGACCCACCATTGATTCGTCGTAAGCGACGCGCAGGTCCTGATTCCCTGAAAGAAGCAGCTGACAGCCCCACGGTCGGGGGTTCTAGGGAGGGCCCTTCCCTTAAACTGAAGAAGGTGAAGAGGAAGTCTCCTTCTTCCGCCGAGAAGTTACTTCATTCCCCGCGGGGTAAAAAACAGAAGCTTTCTGCCACCCTCACGATGACGGAAGAGAATTCCCTTGGTATGTTTTCTCTCATTTATCATCCTCTTTGAGTTTGATGGTAGTCTTATAATAAATTTTTTTATTTTTTCAGCGAGTTTGGCGCAAAGGTCATCGGTTATTCCGTCTGGTGGTCCTCTTCAAGATGAGCAACCCGAGTCTTCTCCCCGTCAGGTTGCGGGGGTAGCACCTGGTGACCCTGTTATTGTGGATATAGAGGACCCGGCGTCCGCCAAGCCTGACCCTCCTCAACCACCCAAAGGTACTGCCAGCGCTGTTCTCCCTGTCACCCCTGCTACGGCGGCCCCCAAGATTTCTACCACAGAAGGTTCTTCAGCAGACCCTATTCACGTGCCCAACTGGCGGCTTACTCAGGGTACCCGGCTAGTGGATCCCATTGTTTGCAACAATTTTATCCAGTTATCCGTTCCTCCCGCCGAGTGTCTCTTCCAAAGGAATCGTACCCGCGGTCAATTGAAGAACCAGGTATCCCAGGATGTTGCGGGGATCCTGTCTTCTGTGTCTGAGTTGTTGAGGGACTGGGAGACTCTTCACGCTGAGCGCGCCCATTATGAAGATTTAAAGCGTGAGGTGGAAGGGAGCCTTCAGAATGTGGAGAAGGTTAAGATGTTGGAGTGGGAGTTGTCCGTTGCCAAGGAAGAGGTGGTGCGTGACCGAGAATTACATCTTAAAGCGGCCACGGATTGGAAAACCGCCTGTGACGCTTCTAACTTAAAACTTTTTCAGGCCGTCGAGTCCGGGCATCAAGCCATGGCCCGCGTTGGTGCCCTGGAGACGACGAATCAGGAACTCCTTGATATGTTAGCCCTCAAAGATACGGAAGTTATTTCCTGTGATGCGGAGATAGCCGACCTTCGTGCTCAACTTAAAAATGCTCTTGATGGTCAGGATAATGAGGTCGCCCATCGGGTGGTGATGGAGTAGGATATTAGGGGACTCCGCGCAGATCGCCGCTGGCTGCTTACTGAATGTCTGCCTTTAAGTGTTGAAATGATAAAAGGTAGTCATGGTCAAGAGGAAGAGGAGGATGAGGAGGTTGCGGGTGATGGCGGCAGTAGGGATGTGGAAGGAAGTGGTGTTGCTTGACTTTCTGGATTCCGGCCTGCGTGTCATGTACGACCTTCGGGTCTTGTTTATTTGATGTTTTTCCATCCTGCATGCTACGCGACTTAGGCCATCGTGACTCTAACTTTGAAATGTTTTGCCTGTTATGACTTTGGCCTTCGTGCCCGCTATATCTTACCTTCCGCGTGTTTGTGCGTTTCTTCGTGTCTGTTTATGTTTCTAGCAATGTCTAGCTTTAATGTTCTCATGCGCGCAGCTGTATCTCAGGTGGCGGGTAATGCCGTGGACTTTGCCGTTAGAGGCAAAGGCTTTAGGTATTATGTGCGCGCATGTGTCTTAGGCGGCGTGTAATGCCGTGGACTTTGCCGTTAGGGGCAAAGGCTTTAGGACTTATGTGCGTGCCTGTGTCTCAGGCGGCATGTAATGCCGTGGACTTTTCCGTTAGGGGCAAAGGCTTTAGGTCTTAAGCGCGCCTGTGTCTCAGGCGGCATGTAATGCTGTGGACTTTGCCGTTAGGGGTAAAGGCTTTAGGTCTTAAGCGAGCGCCTGTGTCTCAGGCGGCGTGTAATGCCGTGGATTTTGCCATTAGGGGCAAAGGCTTTAGGTCTTAAGTGCGCGCCTGTGTCTCAGGCGGCATGTAATGCTGTAGAATTTGTCGTTTGGGGCAAAGGCTTTAGGTCTTATGCGCGCTTCTGTGTCTCAGGCGGCGTGTAATGCCGTGGACTTTGCCGTTAGGGGCAAAGGCTTTAGGTCTTATGCGCGCGCATGTGTCTCAAGCGGCGTGTAATGACGTGGACTTTGCCGTTAGGGGCAAAGGCTTTAGGTCTTATGCGCGCGCCTGTGTCTCAGGCGGCGTGTAATGCCGTGGACTTTGCGAAGGCTTTAGGTCTTATGCGCGTGCCTGTGTCTCAGGCGGCGTGTAATGCCGTGGAATTTGCCTTTAGTGGCAAAGGCTTTAGGTCTTATGCGCGCGCATGTGTCTCGGGAGGCGTGTAATGCCATGGAATTTGCCGTTAGAGGCAAAGGCTTTAGGTCTTAAGCGCACGCATGTGTCTCAGGCGGCGTGTAATGCCGTGGACTTTGCCGTTAGGGGCAAAGGCTTTAGGTCTTAAGCGCGCGCCTGTGTCTCAGGCGGCGTGTAATGTCGTGGACTTTGCCCTTAGGGGAAAAGGCTTTAGGTCTTATGCGCGCACGATTATTTCAGGCGGCATGTATAAATGTGTCATGACAAAAGTAACTCAAAAGTACGATTTTCCTTCATTAGAAACACAAGTCGCTGTTCTTACAATGAGGCGTCGTGTGACCCCCCTTGTTTACATGTAACATTTCCGTAATTGGACGGCGTTCCAAGTTCTGGGCACTTCCTTCCCATCCAACCGTTGCAGCGCATATGCACCTTTTCCTAACACCTCGCGGATCATATACGGTCCTTCCCATGTTGGGCCCAGTTTCCCTGTATTTTCTGCGCGGCTTGCTTGGTTACTCCTCAGTACGTATTCTCCTTCTATGTTTGTACCTTTCCTCATTGATAGCTACCGTTTCCCGGCGCATTTCTAGGATATCCAGATTTGATCTTAAGTCAGCCTCATTCTCTTCCGCTCATGCGTTCAATCTTCGTGTTGTAGGTATGCCAACCTCCGCTGGAATCATGGCCTCTGTACCATATGTCAAGCTGAAAGGAGTTTCCCCATTGTTACTTTTTGGCATTATACTGTGCGCCCATAGGACGTGTGGGAGTTGTTCCAAACATGACGTTCCTTCTTCTTCCAAACGTGTTTTTATTCCTTCCGCCACGCTTCTATTGACTCTTTCAACTTGCCCGTTTCCTTGCGGATGTGCTACGGAAGTGAATACCTATACTATTTGCAGCTCTGCAAACCATTCCTGTATAGTCCTATCCGTGAATTGTTTCTCGTTGTCACTGACGATGTAGAGTGGGAGGCTAAAGCGGCAAATTATGCGCTCCCCGATGAATTTCTTGATGTTGGTTGCGGTGATGGTTGCCAGGGGTTTTGCCTTAACCCACTTGGTGAAAAAGTCTATTGCTACTACTAAGAATTTTACACGTCCGGGTGCTTCTGGGAATGGTCCTACCGAGTCGATGCCCCATTTCTGGAAAGGCTATGCTGCCGATACCGGAAAGAGGTTATTTTGCGGCTTATGCACCATTGGAACATGTTTTTTTGGCAACTTTGGCAGTTACGCAGTTCCTCTGTAGCATTTATATGCATTCCTTGTCAGTAGTAACCGACGTTCATTAGATTAGCCACTACCGCCCGCGTACTTGCATGGATTCCGCAAATTCCGAAGTGGATTTCCCTGATTAAGTAATTGGCTTCCGAACTATCCACGTAACGCAAAAATGGGCCTAGGAATGATCGCGGGTATAGTATCCCATCTTGGAGTTGATATTGCGCGGCTTTAGCCTGTAACTTATACGCTTTGGATCTTTCAAGTGGTAAGGTTCCCGCGCCCAGGTACTCACGGATTGGAGTCATCCAAGACTCTTCTTGCCGTGTAGGATTGACTTCCGCTAGACGGTCTCTTAATTATCTCCAGGTAAATAGCTTTCATTGGGTCACTGAAGTTGGTGGCTATTTTGCTCATCATATCTGCTTTCTTGTTCTGGCTTCGTGGTATGTGGATTACTTCCCATGAGGTGAAGTATCTGAGTAAGTTCCTGCAGATTCTGAGGTACCCGATCATTATCGGACCCTTAGCTTCATAAATCTCGTTTATCTGGTTTGCCACCAGTAGTGAGTCTACATCTGCACGTACGTGCCTTGCTTCTTTCTCCATTGCCCAACGAAGACCCGCTAAGAGTCCTTCGTACTCTGGTTCGTTGTTAGATGTTTGAAATGACAATTTTAGAGTGCGTGTAAATACCCCTGATCCTTCGATGCACGCTGCTCTGTCCGTAAATAAATCCCAGGGAGTTTCCGTTCCTACGGCCTGCACTACTACCTTATCTTGCGCTTCTTCTTTCATAGTTCCCATGGGAACTTCCGTAAGAAAATATGCTATGACTTGGCCTTTTATGGCGGATCGTGGCTTCAATGCTAGTTCGAACACCCCTAACTCAATTGCCCATCTAGTCATCTGCCCAGAAAGTTCCGGACGACGCAAGATCTGTTGTAAGGGGAAATTTGTCAGGACGCCCACATTGTGTCCTTGAAAGTATCTGCGCAATCGCCTAAAGGCATGTACTAGAGCCAGGACCAGTTTCTTTGTCATGGAGTAATTGACTTCCGATGCCGCCAGAACTCTACTAATATAGTAGATCGGGGTCTGTGTGCCTGCGCGTTCAACCATAAGAACTGCGCTGACAGACTGATATGACGCGGAGAGATAGACTTTCAATCTCTCGCCTTTTGCTAGCACAGCCATGGTGGGAAAGGTTGTCAAGTAATTCTTCAAATCTTGGAATGCCTTTTCCGCTTCGGCGGACCACTTGAAATCGGACTTTGTTATGCAATTTTTCAAAGTGCGATAAAAGGAAGAGACTTCTTCGCGTATTTGGCCAAGAACCTATTCATGGCTACTAGCCGCCCATTTAAAGTTTGAACCTCATTCAACGATCTGGGGGACGTCATACGCGTGATTGCAGTGACCTTCTCTGGGTTTACCCTTATGCCTTCTTTAGTGACGATTACGCCTAAGAATTTTCCTTCCTCCATTCCGAACGAGCATTTCACCGGATTTAATTTAATACCGGATTTTTTCAGGCAAATGAACGTTTCTGATATATCCGCCAGCTTGACCTTCTCATTCTTACTTTTGATTATTAGATCATCGACATACACCTCCAGGTTTTTCCCAATTTGATCCTTGAACACCTTATCCATCAAGCACTGGTACGTGGCGCCGACATTTTTCAACCCAAATGGCATCTTTGTGTAGCAAAAGATGTCGATGTCCGTATGGAAAGCGGGTTTGTCCTCATCTTCTGGGCCATTTGCACTTGATGATACCCCTTGTAGGCATCGAGGAAGCATTTATATGGGAAAGAAGCCAAATACTCAACTTTTGATTCAATTTCTGGGAGCGGGTATGAGTCTTTTGGGAATGCCTTGTTCAAGTCCTTAAAATCCACGCACATTCTCCACAACCCGTCTGATTTTTTTACCATGACGGGATTAGCAATCCATGTCTGGTATCTTACTTCCCTCAGGATCCCCGCTGCCACCACTTTACGCACTTCCTTCACCACTGTTTCGCGCCGCTCTAGCGCCATACTCCTTTTTTGAGCTACTGGTTCAACTGATCTGTACGTGCGCAGGGCGTGTTCTGCTGTATCTCATGGAACTCCTAGCATATCTGCTGGTTGGAAAGCGAACACGTCTAGGTTCGCGCGCAGTATGTTTTTCAAGTGTTGCCGGACACATGCAGATATGGTATGTCCAATAGTGATGGTCTGTTCCGGGAAGGCGGGATTGATCACCCATTTTTCTGGTTCTATGAGTGGAGGCAATGGTGGTGCTACAGTAGGCTCTATTACTGCACATTCCTTATCTGCCCAAACCTTGGCCACGCCTTTAGGGGTTGAGAACATGATTAAACCCATCGATGTAGATACCGCCGTGACCAAAATTCCCAGAGATGTCCTCCTCAAAATTACGTTGTTTTGGGAATGCGCTGGTACTACAAGAAATTGAAGCAGAACCGTGCACACCTTGTCCCTATCCCCGACTGTTACCGGGAAGGTTATCTGACCCAACGGTTTGATCGTTCCCCCGAAAAATCCGATGATGGGCGCGTGCACTTCCTCTAGTCTTTCTTGATCTTCCCTATCCATTTGTCTAACATCCCAAAACTCCTAAATATAAAATGGGACATGTGTCAGTTAAGAAACGTGGCCTAAGAACCCAACCAAGTACGAAACGGTAAGACTATTCGCCCGGAAATAGCCCAAAACTTCGCATAAGCATATCTCGAGCTAGAAAAAGAGGTACGGGAGCCATAATGTATGAAAATGGGGTGTTTCGACGAGGAGAATATGAAAATAAGGTATGTCGGACCGATATCCTAAGCATAACGGTCCGACATGTGTTGATGAAGCATTTCGGAAGCTTTGACAAGTGTTTTGATGACTCAGCACCCATGTCAGACAGATATCCTTTACACGTCGGTCCGACATGGAGACGTCGGACTAATATGATTTACACGTCGGTCCGATATGGAGACGTCGGACCGATATGGATTACACGTTAGTCCGATATGTGTTGCAGAAGCAAAAAAAAGAGGTTTAGACGTGTGTCACCAACTTAAGACGAAGTCAGACCGACTTGGGATGACATGTCGGTCCGACATGGGTCCCATTTCAGCCTATAAATAGATGTCATGAGCCGTAAGTCTTGAAACATCACACGCACAAACACCACAACACACACAAACACTATGGGAAGGATTAGAAGACCCGGCGCGACGCGTATAAGTGCGAGAGCGGTACGCTACGAGTGCGGTTCGGATCTGGAGAGACGTTTAAGCGAGGAACGAGCGTAGGAAACGACCCGAGACTATAGTAAGTACATTGGACCCGTACCTTAGATAAATTTTTATGTGAATTATGTGATTATATGTTATGTGCTATATGTGGAACTAAGGTACGGGGAAATAAAGAAAGGTAATGGCGGATTAGTCTAAACACTAAACGGAAATAATGGAGTAGCCACGACGTATTCAAGGGGTGGTGGATACGCCACTGTTACTTCCTATATATAAATCTCTTGGTAATTCGTGGTGAAACCATTATGAATATTTAGGGGTATAGACTAAAAGACAGTAATGAAAATATAGTAAATGTACGGGAGAACTTCCAACCGGTATGTAGTTATCTGACAAACAGAATGTTCTGTCTAACGAAAGAGTGGTGCATAAATCTCTCTTAGACCCGTCACTCTTTCCTGGGAACATCTCTGTTGGAGGTACTGCTCTGTAAGAATAATCACCCCAGTTTACAATATATGATAAATAAGAATAAGGGAAGGCTTAATACCAAATAAAAGAATATCTGTGATTTATTATACGGGTGGTGGGTGCGCCGCCGGTACACCCTATATATAAACCTCTTTAATACATCATAGAGACGCCTTTACGAGGAATTAGGACAAGAATGTGATAAAAGCGTGAGGGATTCATGCTATTAAATAAATGATAAGAAACGCTTAATCTTAAGAAAAGGAGTACTCATGAGATGTTAAAGGGGTGGTGGATACGCCGCTGGTACTTCCTATATATAAACCTCTTTAATATAACATGACGAAACCTTTGTAAGGGATTAGAGCAAGAGTTAAGATAAAAGCATAAAGAGATCATGCTACTAAATGAGAATTAGATGAGAATGCTTAATTCTAAGTAAAGGAGTATTCATGGAACGTTAAAGGGGTGGTGGATACGTCGCTGGTACTTCCTATATATAAACATCTTTAACGTAACATGGAGAAACCTTTATAAGGAATTAGAGCAGGGATAAATATGAAAGTATGACAAGAGATCATGTTATATGTGCAAATATGCAATGTGTGTTAAACGTGAATATGTGAATGCATGATAGATGATCATGCCATATGTGTAAATATAAATGCATGATGGAAACGAGTCTAAGTCTTAAAATGGAATAACGGAGTACTCACAAAATGTTAAAGGGGTGGTGGATACGCCGCTAGTACTTCCGATATATAAGCCTCTTTAATGCGTCATGGGGAAAATGTTATGAAGTTTTAAGGTGAGGACTGGTTGGGAATAAATTGGGAGGCTGTGATCTATGATACTCAAGATCTTAATGAAAAGAGATGTCCAGCATACGGGGCGGATCTCTAGAATGAATGGAAGAGGGTGCCGAGTCTACGTGACGGAAGGGCCTTAAATATGAGAATGGAAAGGTGCCCAGGTAGAGGTGCCTAGTCTATAAGGCGGAAGGACCTAAAATGAATGATAATAAAATATACGAAAGATGTGACTGGAGGTACGTCCGGAGATGGTCATGGGGGCGCCGAGAGCCCTGGAAACTTGAACAATAATAAGAACCTAAAGGGTTCATAATAAAATAAACGATGCAGTGTACTTACTTAGTGTAAGCTAATCCAAAAACGTTTTCCAAACACTACAGATTAAGAACATGTGGAATGAGGCTTCCTGAGTACGTGGCTAATCGGAGTTGAAGAATCCCTATGTTACATGATGTAATATTTTATGTAAAAACAATATTATAATAAAATATACCTTTGTCATTATAGTGACAAGGTTTTGAAAAATCTGAGATCGTTTTCCGCTGTAAACTCTGATAAATTAGTATAGTAAAAGTAGGGTGTTTCAAGTTGGTATCAGAGCACGGTTTGAGGGATTTGAGTATCGGAAGGATGCTTAAACTCAAACCATAAGTGCTCATGATATAAATAGGGATTCCATCTGAGGCCGTCCGAGGGAGCAGGTTTGTTTAAAATTCTAGTGCTTAAACATAAATGTGTGAGTATACGTGTGCTGAACTTTGTATGAGATAAGCTCCATATGAGAGTTGGGAGTATCATGATGCGTAACATACATTGCCTTATACCTGGCTAGTATTAGAGCTAATGTATGGGACCCCGTGATATCGCAAACATCGTATGATAACTTATTTCAGTAGATAGTAAGCCGAGAATGTGTTTATACATGATTGAAATGTATAGATGAATGTGAGCATGTGTAATGTATGAAGGGGGCCTTGCGTAAAACCCTAGAATGCTTAGAGTTAGAATAGTATGAGGCCTGTAAATATGAAACCCTAGACTATAATTAGGGTGAACGAGCGAGTGATTAAACGAAATTTGTGTATCAGCAACAATGGCTGAACGTCATAACAATAAAGTACGTGATGAAGGGAACCATGGGAGAGCTGTGTCTCCACTTCACTATGAGAACGAAGTAGAATAGGTCCCGGAAAATATCCGGAGACAAATTGCGTTAGAAGTAGGGAAGGCGTTCGATGCAAACCTCCCAATTATGCAAGCAGAACTGCAAAGTTCACTAGAAAGCTGGTTTGAGAATCATAAGGAGGTAGAAAAATCCCAGAATAGAGAAGATAGAAATTTTAAATCGACTCGATACACTTATAAGGACTTTGTGACCTGCAAACCACTAGAGTTTAAGGGAGCTATTAATCTCTTAGAAAGTCAAAGGTGGATAACTACAATGGAAACAACCTTCGATACTTGTCACTGCAGCAAAGAGGACGAGGTAACCTTCACCACCAACCAATTGAAAGAGATAGCCGACGATTGGTGGGGCGTAGTAAAGAGATAAAAAGGTCGAGATAAGATCAAAGAGATAAAGTGGGAAGAATTCAAGGAAATCTTTCTGAAGCATTATTGCCCACGAGCGGTAATAGACGGAATCGCTAAGGAGTTCCTTCAACTCTGTCAAACAAATGAATCTGTGGACAAGATTACTGGCATTTTCTTTGATAAAGCCCTATTCTGTCCCACATTGTTAATAACTCCTGAGATGTGGATGACACGATACCATCTCATTCTGAAAACATAAATTAGAGAGTTCATTCATCCGTCCAAGTGCGCGAACTTGGATGAAATGATTGACTGGGCACGAGGACGAGAAACGGAGCTTAAGAGACAGGAAGAGAAAAGGAGAGGATTATCCATCTCCTGTGCCACTTAGGAGAATTAAATTTAGGAGAACTGATAGCGATTCCTTTAAAAAGAAAGAAATAAGTGACTGTGAAATCTGTGGAAGGAAACATCCTAGAGAGTGCCAACTCAGGCCACTCAATTGTATGAAGTGTGGGAAGACTGGACATATGACACATCAGTGTACAAGTCCAGTTAGATTATGCTACACTTGTTACAAGCCAGGACATTTCAGCAGAGAATGTCCCGAGCTACGGTCTCACACTGAAGAGACCAGTGAAGGGTCAAAATTGGCAGATAATGAAATCAAAAGGATCGAGGCTCGAAAACCAAGAGGTAGGACTTACCAAATTGCGACAAAGGAAGTAAGAGATCCCTAACATCGTATCAGGTACCTTCCTCTTAAAATCCCTACCTACTTGTGTTTACTTCAATACGGAGGCTAGTCGATTAATTAATTCATTAAGATTCAAGAAACTTGAATGAAGTTGGCTAGAACATTAGAGGTTAAAATCGTGAGTGATAGAGACCATGTAGTAACCAACATATGTTAAGATTGCTAACTACTAATAGAAGGAGAAGAGTATCTCGTCAAGAATTCGATATAGTGGACTAATTATCTTCGCATACTATGACGATTATATACGATTAGAAGATTATACGATTCACGACGTCTGTAGAAAAGGAAGTTAATATCATTTGCAAACGACGAAACCAGATCATGTTATATACGACGACTTAGATAAATGGCTACGTGAGACAAGGTCACCAAGCCTTCGTAGCTTATATGGTCGATGTAAAAGTAAAAGGAAAGAACTGAACCAAGTTCTAAATAAATTCGCAGAAGTTTTTCCAAACGATCTCCCAGGTTTACCACCTGAGAGAGAGATTAAATTCAAAATAAATTTAATTCTGGAAACTAAACAAGTGGCTAAGACTCCTTACCAATCAACATTTACTGGAATAAAGGAATTAGTGTCACTACGAGAACTGTTAGGCAAGAGATACAGACCAATAGAATTCCAAAAAGGAGATTATGTTTTATGTCTCATTGGAAAGGTCAAATCCGACGTAAGAAACGTGGAAAGATAAGTCCGCGATTCATTGGTCCTTTTAAGGATCATTAAACTAGTATGAAGAGCGACTTGTCAACTAAAGCTACCCGATGAACCGAAACACAGTCCATACCTACAGAAGTGTATAGCAGACAAGACTGCTCAAGAACTTTTGAAAAAGATATAAGTTGACAAAAATAACTGACTTATGTCAAAGAACCTGTGAAGATTCTAAACACTAAGCAGATAGTGCAATAGGAAGCACACGAACGAGTCAGAGATGACCTGGGAAAGCAAGTAAGGAATGGGAAAGACTTATCCTAAGGAATAACAGGTTTCGAGGACGAAACCTAAATTAAAGGGGGAGAGTTGTAACATCCCAAAACTCCTAAATATAAAATGGAAACGTGGCCTAAGAACCCAACCGAGTATGAAACGGGAAGACTATTCGCCCGGAAATAGCCCAAAACTTCGCATAAGCATATCTCAAGCTAGAAAAATAGTTACGGGAGCCATAATATATGAAAATGGGGTGTTTCGACGAGAAGAATATGAAAATAAGGTATGTCGGACCAATATCCTAAGCATAACGGTTCGACATGTGTTGCTGAAGTATTTCGGGAAGCTTTGCCAGGTGTTTTGATGATTCAGCACCCACGTCGGACCGATATGCTTTACACGTCGGTCTGACATGGAGACGTCGGATCGATATGATTTATACGTCTGTCCGATATGGAGACGTCGGACCGATATGGATTACACGTCGTCCCGATATGTGCTGCAGAAGAAAAAAAAGGAGGTTTAGACGCGTGTCACCAACTTAAGCCGAAGTTGGACCGACTTGGGATGATATGTCGGTCCGACATGGGTCCCATTTCAGCCTATAAATAGATGTCATGAGCCGTAAGTCTTGAAACATCACACACACAAACACTCTAAGAAGGATTAGAAGACCCGGTGTGACGCGTTTAAGTGCGAGAGCGGTACGCTACGAGTGCGGTTCGGATCCGGAGAGACGTTTAAGCGAGGAACAAGCGTAGGAAACGACCCGAGACTATAGTAAGTACACTGGACTCGTACCTTAGATAAATGTTTATGTGAATTATGTGATTATATGTTATGTGCTATATGTGGAACTAAGGTACGGAGAAATAAAGAAAGGTAATGACGAATTAGTCTAAACACTAAACGGAAATAATGGAGTAGCCACGACGTATTCAAGGGGTGGTGGATACGCCGCTGGTACTTCCTATATATAAATCTCTTGGTATTTCGTGGTGAAACCATTATAAATATTTAGGGGTATAGACTAAAAGACAGTAATGAAAATATAGTAAATGTACGGGAGAACTTCCAACCAGTATGTAGTTATCTGACAAACTGGATGTTCTGTCTAAGGAAAGAGTGGTGCATAAATCTCTCATACACTCATCACTCTTTCTTGGGAACATCTCTGTTGGAATTACTACTTTGGAAGGATAATCACCCTAGTTTACAATATATGATAAATATGAATAAGGGAAGGCTTAATTCCAAATAAAGGAGTATCTGTGATGTATTATAGTGGTGGTGGGTACGCCGCCGGTACACTCTATATATAAACCTCTTTAATACATCATAGAGACGCCTTTACGAGGAACTAAGACAAGAATGGGATAAAAGCATGAGGGAGTCATGGTATTAAATAAATGATAAGAAACGCTTAATCTTAAGCAAAGGAGTACTCATGAGATGTTAAAGGGGTGGTGGATACGCCGCTGATACTTCCTATATATAAACCTCTTTAACATAAAATGACGAAACCTTTGTAAGGGATTAGAGCAAGAGTTAAGATAAAAGTATAAAAAGATCATACTACTAAATGAGAATTAGACGAGAATGCTTAATTCTAAGTAAAGGAGTATTCATGGAACATTAAAGGGGTGGTGGATACGTCGCTGGTACTTCCTATATATAAACCTCTTTAACGTAACATGGAGAAACCTTTATAAGGAATTAGAGCAGGGATAAATATGAAAGTATGACAAGAGATCATGCTATATGTGCAAATATGCAATGTGTGTTAAACGTGAATATGTGAATGCATGATAGATGATCATGCCATATGTGTAAATATAAATGTATGATGGAAACGAGTCTAAGTCTTAAAATGGAAGCGGGTACGATATGCGCGTGGGATACGAGTCCCTTGGTCTCTCTACCCTTGGGTAAGTGCTAGGTGTCGAGAACCTTGGCCCGTACCGTGAACTTTGCATGCGTAGCTTGGAAGGGAATTCCGTCATACTTACCCACCACGGATGGCATTCATAGCTTGGAAGGAAATTCCGCCTGTGCGATTCATGCCGTGAACTTAGAATGCGCCACTAAAGCTGCGGGTCGATATGGCTTTGAGAAGTCATCTGCCGCAATTATAATGGTGTTCACGTTTTAGGGTTGCGCTACCGGTTCAGCGGATGTGGCTGGGGTGGAAGCACTTAGGACTTGGTAAAACATGGGGTTACTTGCCCCTGGCAGCTCTTCCCCGCCGAACAGGCGCGCGCGTATACTTTCCAGTTGGGATTCGCGCACCCATTGTTCGTATTGCTGCATCTGCCTTTGTTGTTCTATCCACCACGCCTGGGGCAGAAGGAGCATAGTGTTGTTTGTGAAGTTGGGTGGAAGTAATGGGTGAGAGGTTACAGTGGTTGAGCTTGGTAGGCTGGTATTAATTAGGTGTTGCGGTGTGGGGGTAAAGGGTATGTATGGGATCTTTGGAGTGAGTAGCGGGAAACCAAACTGTGCTTGTGGGGTTGGCAAGGGTGTTGAATTTGGTATTGTATCTGCTGCCGTCATGGCCGGATTGACTGGACTTAGAATTTCTTCTTCCTCCCCCGCGTCAAAGATAGGTGGTAGGTTTAATCGCCCCGAGGACGAAGATGGGAGCGTCACTGGTTCTGGTCTTGAGCCCGACGGTGTACTAACAAGAACGGGTCTGGTTGCAAGTGTGGAGGTTGAAGAAGCCATGGGCTAAACAAAGGAGTGAACAGAAGATGAAATTTGTTTGCAATACGGATGGCGCCAATGTAAATCCACACCAGATTGATAAAGGTTAATCTGGTGAATAGATTACACAAGCTTCGATGGGTTTCCTGATGGGTGTTATCTCTTCTAACTCCGATCGTATCCTACACAGAATAACAGCGCGTTTTGGCGTTACAGAGAGGGGATAATCCTTGTATCGGGCCTCCGGCGTGAGAGTAAGTACCTCTAGGATAAAACGTATATGTGTGAGAGTAAGGTGAGTGTTGCCTGCATACCTGAGTAATGGTGTGCTATTTATAATGAATGAGAATACCCTGGTGTCACTTTCCTAGGGCTGACCTGGCGCGAGTGTTATTGGTGGAGAGGTAGGTCTCTATCGAGAATATCCTCTCTGTCCCCTAACTGATGACCGTTAGTGGGGACTTTGTCTTATATGACGGGACCACTAAAGTGCATGGTGGTGTCTTCTTCTTCGCGACATCTTCTGACTCTTCTGTGGGGTATCCTTTCTTGCGCGCAGATGTTCTTATCCTTTTTCTGAAGTACCTGTCAGGTACGTTCCTTCCACGGCAAGCTATGCTGCGCGGGGTGAATATCCTCCCGTGAGGGACCTTACGTCTTCACATACACGTAGTATTGCAAATTCCTACACTTTATGCACAAACTCAATATGCTTTGACAATACAAGCAAACCTTACATTTAAATGATTGTTGAATACTAAAAAAAAAAGAGGACCTACACAAAATAATAGTACATCATATTACAAGATTTTATATTCAAATTATAAAAACAATCACCCCTACACTATATCAAGAACACCAACAAAGGAAGAAAAAAGCGCTACACATAGTATCAAGAACACCTACACTAGAAAAAAAAATCAACCAGATAGTATAACAAATAACTACACATGGTATTACGAGTTCCTACATAACATAAACATACTCATTCAAAAATACCTACACAGAAAAAAAAAAAAAAAACCATTTCCCTAGAGAACCAATTGTACCTTACCTAATCTCAAAGCAACCTACACATAGTAATGATCATATATGACCTACACAAATTTCACACAAAAATAGTTCTTTAACATACATAAGTAGTTGACACATACTACAAATCATAAACATTAACATAGAATATCAAAGATAAAATAACATAAATGACAATGATTCAAAAGTTAGAGCACATTATTAAAAAAAAATGTTACCCTAGTCCTTCAATTTATCTATAAATCCTAGAACTAATTTCACAAATAAATGGTACGTGAACCTTGGATTTCTGAAAAAAAAAATGTTGTAATTTTTATTTCTTGTGAAAGAAAAGCATTTTAGTATTTAATTAATTTAGGAGGTATGATTTTACAAGATATAAACTGTCCGTTGTGTGGCGATTACACGGAATCATCGGCCCATTTATTTACTGCTTGCATTTTTGCATTGGAGGTGTGGGATAGGGTTGCGAGCTGGTGTAGGTTGCCTCCTCTCTATGCGTTTGAGGTTAGGGATTTACTTTCTTTAGCAAAAGGATTGAAGCTAATGAAACATGAGACGAGGACGGTTCACGGGATTGTGTTAACGACTTTATGGTGTATTTGGATTGCCAGAAATGAGATGTTTTTTCAAAGGAAGAACGCTAAAGTGGTGGATGTTATCGCGAAGATTAAAGCTAGTTCGTTTTTTTGGATTAGAAATAGATCTAAAATCAAATGTATAGAATGGAAGGATTGGTACGATTCCCCTCTTATATTGATGTAATTTCTGGTTTTCCTTGCGGTCCTTGTTTTGAGGACCTGCATGTGGTTTGTTTTTGGTGAATGAAGTTTTTCTTTCAAAAAAAAAAATTAATTTAGGAGAATAATGAAGAAAATCTTGCAGTTTTGATTCTCTTTTGGTAACTACATCAATTCAATTAAATATGATTCACAACAAAATGTCCATTATATCATTTGACTTATTAAAATTAAATGAAACTAATTAATATATTTACATAAGTGGCACTATTAATTAATACCGTTGATTATATCTAATGTAGGGTTGAGATTGATTCTCCGTGTTCTCGCAATAAATTGTGTTCTGCCTAGAACCTCCCATATATATATAGGGTTCGGTTCAAATGAAAACTAATAAATACTTGAGAACTCACGAGATCTCGTCAAAAAACCAATTAAAATCATTTTTTTTTTGTTTTCACTATCTTTATTATTAAAATATAACATAAAAATGATTTATTTCTTCAATTAATTCATCCTTTCTCTCTAAATTATCCTTAAAAAAATTTATATACATGTGTAAATGATAAACACTTACAAATGTGTAAGTGGTAAACTTACACAAGTGTATATTTTTTTTAATTTATGAAGACATGTAAATTTACATATATAAATTCATTTTTTTATGTTGTATTCTAACAATAAAAATAGTAAAAACAAAAAAAAATGGTTTTGATTGGATTTTTGAGGAGTTCTCGCGAGTTCTCAAAATATTTAGGAGTTCTTAAACGATCCATTCCCTATATATATATATATATACATATATATTATGGGACATGTTCAATTATGAACCATAATTTTGACGAGAACCAAAAGAACCATGCATTTCTACACAAATGCATAGGATGCATGTAACCATAATTTTGGCGAGAAGCAAAAGAACCATGCATTCTACACAAATACATACATAAATCCTATGCATTTGTGTAGGAATGCATAGTTCTTTTGGTTCTCGCCAAAATTATGTTTCTTAATTGAACATGTCCCTATATATTATAATTTGTTAATTGTCGAAGACTTTGTGTAATTTCCTATTGGATCTTAAAAGTAATCATCTACACTTGTTAATATTTATTGGATCTTAAACGTAATCATCTGTAGGGGGAGGGGTAGCCCCCGCTACCCCTCAACTTTTTACGCGCAGTGCAATTTTTTTTGCGATTTTATATATCCGGTTACCCATGAGCAAAAATTACATTACCCCTGAGCAAAAATTACGTTACCTCTCAAATTTTGTTAAAAGCTCAATACTTAATAAAAAGTCCAAAATTTTATTAAAAAACCTAATATTTTATAAAAAATGTACCACATTTTAAAACTTAAAACATTTGGGCTTTTGAGGTATTGTTAAAACTTAAAACACTTGGGCTTAAAACCAATCTCAACTCTCAAGCTCAATTCTCAATTAGCATTGTTAAAACTTAAAACAAATCTCAAGCCCAATTCTCAATTTTTGAGCCTGATAAAAGAACGACCAACAAGAGCAGTGCTCACTGCTCGACCTGAGGGCTGAGAAGAGAGCAACCAGGCACCAGCCAACCACCGCCTCCCCTCCGCCCCTCGGCCACCGTCGGCTCCGCCATTCCGCCAGTCGTCAGACCCAGCCACTGTCACAGGCCTCAGCCTCTCACCTGTGTCCGCCATTCCGCCAAGAAGAAAGGTAATTTCAATTTTCAAATTACTAATTAATTTGTAAATTGTAATTGTTAAAATGTTAGTCTAGGTTACTTGAATAATTAATGCTTCATACTTGTAATTGTTAGTTGGTTCTTGGAAATTAGGGGATTTGTTTTTTTTTATTTGTTATAAAATTAGGGGTTTGAAAATTGAAACTTGGTTCTTGGAATCTTGGAAGATAAAAAATTAGGGGATTTGATTTTGTTTTCTTTGTTATAAAATTAGGGGTTTGAAACTTTGTTCTTGGAAGATGAAAAAACAAGCTTTTCTTGGCAAATTTTTTTAAAGAAAATTTCAAAAGGATGATAACAATGACATTGATTGAACTCAATCAACTCATGGAAGTTCTAATATTGATAAGGATGATAACAATGACATTGATGAAACACAATCAACTCATGAAATTGATGATATTGGTCCAAGTATTCATTCGGCTTCAATTCCTTCAATCCCAAATATAATTGATTTGAATGATCTTCCTTCGGATCACTTTGATTGCTAGTTATCACTCTAATCAAATAGATAACATAAGAAGACATTATCTTGTCAAAAATGCCTTTCAACCACGAAGTCATAAATTTTCATTCAAATTACTATTTTGGTGGGAAGAGACGTTTTAATGTAAAATTGTTTGATACATATTCTTGGTTAGAGTATAGTACTAAAGTTGACAAAGCATATTGCTTATGTTGTTACTTGTTTAAAGAAACCATTGGTAATCAAGGTGGAAGAGATACATTTTCAAGTTCAACTGAAGGCTTTTGTAATTGAAGTAAACCGGGTGCTTTAAAAGAGCATATTAGGTCAGCTTAAGGTGTCTTTTGAGTGAATGAAAGTGGGTGTCTTTTGGGCGAGCATAAGGTCTTTGATCACTGCATAAAGGAAGATGATAGATTTGCAAAATTGGATGAAATATGTGACATTTCTCGTCTAACGGTGGAAACCGAAAAAGATCTTTATTTTTCTTTGGTTTATCGAGTATTGAAGCTAGCGTTGGTTTTACCGGTTGCAACCGCAACCACTGAAAGATGTTTTTCTAAATTGAAGCTTATCAAGACGGATTTACGCAATAGAATGGGAGACGATTATTTGAACAATGCTGTAGTTTGTGCGATTGAAAGAGAAATATTTGACAAAGTAACGGATGACGATGTAATGATTCGATTTCAAGCTTTCAAAAAACGAAGAGGAGAGATCTAAGATCATCTATTAGGTATTCGTTTTACTTCATTTATTATCGTGTTTTTTTTTGTTTCATTTACATGAAAGTACGGTTTAAAAAAAATTCGTTACCTCTAAACTTTTGTTCTAGATCCGTCACTGATCATCTGATCCACTTGTTAATTGTTGGATCTTTAAGTAATCATCTCCCCTTGTTAATTGTTGGATCTTATTATATATAATTTGTTCATTGTCGGAGACTTTGTGTAGTTTCCTATTATTTTCAGTCCGTACGCGGAGATATTTACTTTATTATTCTTGAAAAATAAGAGATTCCTTGCGAACATTAATATGCAAATAAACTGTTATGTTATTTGTGAATTTATATAACAAGACCGCCCTAAACCAAAATAAAGGGAGACGAGGGTTATTGAAGCAATCTAGACAAGATCAATGTATGAAAAGAAGTTTGTTGTTCCAAAATTGACAAGGATACATTTTTAGTAGAAAGATGAGGAGGCGAAGTAGACACATGATGTTCTATCTCATATATTGTGACACCTCAGAAAATTTTTTTATTTTAATTTTTGGGACGAAAATTCTTTCAACTAGGGGATGATGTAACATCCGGCTATTTAGGGTTAATTCTGTTATCAAATTCAGTTAAATCCTAACCTATCTAACCCAACCTCAACTCCAGGGACTACTTATGTCATTTCTCAAACCCTACTTCACACTAATTACATGGATTAGTTGTGTAATTAGCCTAAACTCGATTCTATTTGACTTTGTAAAGTCAAAATCCAAGACTTAAGTCCTATTGACTTTTGATAGCCAAACTAACCGTGTAGATAACCACATTCAAACTATAAGGATCAATTCTGCCTCTTTTCAAACTCAAATGCATGAAACCAGAAGGACTAAACTTGTAATTAGCTTAATCTTGATTTTTGTTGACTTTCTAAAGTCAACCCGTATGATCTTGAGTCTAATTTGCATACCACAATCGATTTCAGTTGGAGTTGTAACCGAAATTACTCGAATATGGTCATTAACGACCATTATTAATCAATAAACACGGTATTGATTCGTAATTAACACCACTTATGAGTAGTTAAGTCCTAAACGTCGACCCTCGCGTCTAAGACCAACAATTCGATCAATCGGTTTGTTATTTCCCACTATCAGGCATCTGCGCACCTCTATCACACCCCTCAGAAGCAATCCCCCACACCAACTCGATCATAATCAAAGCCAGAAACGTCGGAGACCAAACCGTGCGGAGCCGGAACCCCAATTTGTCGTTCCCTAACAATCCGATATCATTTCAGGTAATCAAATACACCCTTAGTTTCGTTTTCTGGTCTACAACTAAAGCCCTAACCAAATTTGGACACACAACATCGAATTAAGCATAAACCCGTACCTAGGGTTCATCTGATTTCGGTTTAGTTGAACTCTAATCCGGACATCACCTCAATATAATTAAACTACATGTTTAGATTCTCAATCCGTCGTAGATTGAAAGCCCTAACCATTTGAGAGCTTATAACATCGAATTAAACGTAACCTGAATCTAGGGTTCTTCGCGAACCCAGTTTAATCGAGCTTCACCCTAAACTCAGTTTAAATCCAATTAAACCATATGGATAGATTCGTAACCCATCACTCATCAAAAGCCCTATCATTTCAATAGTTAATTTCATAAGATTTAATCAATTTGAATTCGTGTTCTTAAATTAGGGTTTCGGTTCTTAAACGAGTAATTAAACAATCCTAGACTTGATGATTTTGCAATCAAACTCATGCTTAAACTCGCAATACACCAGTTATCAAAACCCCTATACTTTTATGATCAATCTTGGTCGAAATCAGAGGGAATTGGAGCGGGTTTGACAGGAATCGCGATTGGGGGGGGGGAACGTAGTGTTTGAATGTTAAAACCAATTCGATCGAAGCTTTGTTGCGATTGCCATAGCAGGCGGGTTGGTTAAGTCTTGGGGCTATTGGGGAGGAGACCCGGGTTCGAGTCCCACAACCCCATTTGTTTTTCTGAGCAGGTTTTATTGTTATTTTGAATTATAAAATCACTCCCTATATATTATATTAGTATATTAACAGGTTTTGAAACCGGAAGTCACCCGTAGGCTCGGGTTTGGTTTTATAACTCATTTTTAATATTATTTCATACTTTTAAAATAATATATCTATATTATTTTCAAACCGTGACTCCGGATAAAATAATATTTGAATTATTTTCGTCCCTATTACTCCTATTAAAAATAATATATTATTTATTATTTTCACCTCGTTTATAAACTTCGTAAAACTTTTCAACTAAAAATAATTTATGTATTTATATTATTATTCACGTGATTATGATCCGGATAAAAATGATAGTTTTATTAATTGTGTCACACATTTTAAATAATCATGTTATTCCTCTAAAAATAATATATTAGTTATATTATTTTCATAACCATTAGTTTAATGGTGCAAACGCACGAATATATATTTATTACATATTATTATTGTAATTAGAATCATTCGACACGAAACGTGTTTATCTCAATAAGTATATTAAGGAACCTTTATTCCCGTGGACACGTTCGTCTACTACTTGATCATTAGAGCGTTTCTTTTTAGGACGTTCAATCTTCTGTGTCGTTGTCACAAATCCCATTGTATCCCTAATTGTTATGTGTATAATTCTAGGGCACACGTAAGCCGTTGCAGGCTAACACTTGTGGTTTCAATCTCATTCTTGTGTGAATCTTCCTACGCAACTCAGGTGAGTTTCACGGCCCCTTTTTACTTGTTTTACTATTGGGGGAGAAACATGCTTACACACAAACATATTTTACTTGTTTTCCTGTTGAGGAGAAACATGCATATACACAAACATCATTTTACTTGTTTTCCTGATGAGGAGAAACATGCATATACACAAACATCATTTTACTTGTTTTCCTGTTGAGGAGAAACATGCATATACACAAACATCATTTTATTTGTTTTCCCGTTGGGGAGAAACATGCATACGAACAGGCATCCGTTACTTGTCTCCCAGCCAGGGAAAGACATACACACGGACATGGATCACATAGTATTTCATTACCACTTGTGTACCTAAGTGCAAACATAACATGCAAAGTCCTTACACACTAGGACCGTTAATATATGGAGTATAGCGAGGAAATTTGAGTAGTACTACTGGGTTTGACAAACCCCACCCGGGTTAGTCACGCTAACTTGATTGGAGGTCTAACGGGTGTAAATTGTCCTAAACACTTGCCATTGTTGATGTTAGCAATGGCGGAAGGCACCCGAACACAAACAGTCAGCTTCGGTTGCGAACGCTTAGAGTAACTTGTACGTTGTCTAGCTAGCAATAGGTGTGACTTATGTATGTGGATCCAGCAATACTCAAACAGTTTATTTACATACAAACATGTGAACTCACCAACCTTGTGTTGACACTTTTTCTTACATGTTTCTCAGGTCGCTTTGGCACAGGTTGCACACTTAGGACATGCATGGAGTCCTACTGTCATATCATTCATTTCAAACATTTTAAACAGTGTTACTTATTTACATTAATTGACGTTTGTTGCGTGTAATTACTTGTGACTTCATTCTAACGTTTACGCTTCCGCATTTTATGCCAATTTCTCTAAGTGTGAATTTTGGATCCGAGAGGTTCATTTTCTTGGACATGTTATCAATAAGAAGGGTATCCACGTGGATCTATCCAAGATTGAAGCTATCAAAAACTGGGAAGCACCAAGAACTCCGACTAAGGTGCGTCAATTTCTGGGTTTGGCAGGCTATTACAGGCGATTCATTGAGAATTTTTCAAAAATAGCCTTGCCTTTGACCACGTTAACCAAGAAGGATAAAAAGTTTGATTGGACTGATAAGCAAGAATCAGCTTTTCAATTGCTGAAGCAGAAGCTTTGCAGTGCACCAATCCTATCCCTCCCCGAGGGAACCGACAATTTCGTCATGTACTGCGACGCATCACACCAAGGTCTGGGATGTGTACTGATGTAGAGAGAAAAAGTCATAGCATATGCATCCAGACAACTGAAAGTCCATGAGAAAAATTATACGACTCACGACTTGGAATTGGGTGATGTTGTGTTTGCACTCAAGATCTGGAGACATTATTTATATGGTACAAAATGTACTATCTTTACATATCATAAGAGTCTCCAGCACATCTTTAATCAGAAAGAACTCAACATGAGACAACGTCGTTGGGTAGAACTACTAAATGATTGTGACTGCGATATCAAGTACCACCCTGTTAAGGAGAATGTCGTAGCAGACGCCTTGAGTCGTAAGGAACGAGTTAAAACTCTTCTTGTTCGTGCCCTAGGATTGGCAATTCATACGAGTCTCATGACTCAAATCCGGGTGGCACAACAAGAGGCAATCAAAGAAGAGAACATTCAGAATGAAGCTTTACGAGGAATGATCAGACAGTTAGAGCCAAAATCAGATGATACTTTATACTTCATGAATAGAATTTGGGAGCCATGTTTTGGTAACTTACGGGAGTTGGTTATGGATGAAGCCCACAAGTCCAGGTACTCCATTCGCCCAGGTTCGGATAAAATGTATAAGGATCTGAAAGAACTCTATTGGTGGCCGAACATGAAAGGAGAGATTGCTATTTATGTCGGTAAGTGCCTGATATGTTCAAAGGTAAAGGCAGAACATCAGAAACCGTCTTGCTTATTACAACAACCTGAGATACCTCAATGGAAATGGGAACAAATTTCCATGGATTTCATTACAAATTTACCCAAGACGTCAAGCGGGTATGACACCATATAGGTAATCGTCGATTGTTTGACGAAATCAGCTCATTTTCTGCCCATCAAAGAGACAGATAAAACCAAGAAACTTGCAAGGCTTTATATCAAGGAAATTGTGGCTAGGCATGAAGTGCCAATTTCTAATATCTCTGATAGAGACAACAGATTCATGTCTAGAATCTGGCAATCATTACAAGAAGCCATGGGCACACATCTTTACATGAGCACGGCATATCACCCACAAACAGATGGTTAAAATGAACGGACCATTCAAACCTTAGAGGATATGCTCCATGCGTGTGCAATTGATTTCGGAGGAAATTGGGATACTCATTTGCCGTTGGCTGAGTGTTCATACAATAACAGTTACCACTCCAGCATCAAAGCCGCTCCGTTTGAGGCTTTGTATGGTCGAAAGTGTCGTTCACCGCTATGTTGGGCGGAGGTTGGCGACAAGCATTTAACTGGTCCTGAGGTTATTCAGGAGACCACTGACAAGATTTTCAAAATGCGACAAGCAATTAAAGAGTTACGCGGATAACAGATGAAGACCATTAGAATTTCAAGTTGGGGACCGGGTCATGTTGAAGGTCTCACCTTGGAAGGGAGTTGCAAGATTTGGCAACAGTGGCAAGCTTAACCCTAGGTACATTGGACCATTTGAAATATTGACTAGGGTTGGCCCTGTAGCATACAAGCTCAAGTTGCCACAAGAACTAAACAATGTACATGATACGTTTCATGTGTCCAATCTCAAGAAGTGCTTATTATACGAGACATTAATTATACCGCCTGATGAGATTCCTATAGATGACAAGCTGCACTTCATTGAGGAACCTGTTGAAGTCACAGATTGGAAAGTTCAGAAAACAAGGCATAGCCGTATTAAATTGGTTAAGGTACGTTGGAATTCAAAGCGTGGCCCCGAGTATACGTGGGAACGAGAAGATCAAATGAAAGCCAAGTACCCATCCTTGTTCATGAACACTCCTAGTCAAGATAACACCCAGGATTTTAGGTCAATATCCATATCGCATAATTTCACGTTCATGATTTATATTTCTTGGTTTATTATTTTGACATAGTTTTGTCAAGAGGCTAGCAAAGGAACACACAGTATATTTTGTAATTTTTGAGAATTACTAGGAAATAAGTAATTTCAACCCGCAAGTTGCGTTTGTTGGTGATTAACAAGATTTTTGTTACAAGTAAGGTCTAGTAATACGTCTTAATATAAAAACATAAATATTAGTGACAAAACTATTAAAATTGGACACAAAAATGTTTATTTCATGGTGACAAGTTGTTTTTGTATGCATACATATATATTATAGTTAAAGTATTAACTATTTCGGGTTAAATTAGTAAGACTATTAAAAATAGTCAAGATACAAAAATATAGGGTTTTTGACATTTAAAAGTTCGTACACCGAGTGTTAAATCACGGGATCACATACCGGGTATATACTACCTAAAAACTTATCAACTAAATGTTAGATTTAAACTACAAGTTGGAACAAGACCCAAACCCCTCCCCTCTAACCCCCTTCTTGGCCGAGACCCACCATGTGGGGCCACCCATTCACCAAACCAACTACCCATTTCAAATCATGTCATAAGACCTTACTTCATTTAAGTGTAATCACAAGTAAGGGTCAAATCCATCTAGTCTTCTATACCTTGTGATGATGATAGTGTGATCAACACTCAACCAACCTCTTCTTCCCCTACATATATTGATACATATGCGCGCACACACACACACACTTTCACTCTTTCAAAATCCAAAGAACACAAGTCTAGAAAGTTAGTTAGAAGATTGGAGATTCAAGGAACATTGGAGCTAAAAGTCGGTTTTGCTAGAGTTCCAAGCATCCATCATCATCTACTTGTGAAATCTTCACCTAGCTTGACTAGTGGTGAGAACCCGACTCAAATCCTTTCATTTCATCTTTATATTCTCGGTTAAAACATGCTGTTCACCATAAAAATCAAGGAGATCTAAAGAGTCAATAAGTTTTTATAAAAGATTAACATTATTAAGTTTAAAAATTAGGGTTTTTGTATAAATACATATATATATGGGCCGAAAATAATGAAGCTATATGTATAATTTGTTGTTTGATCATTTTAATGATAAGTTGTTGTTGATTCGTGTGATGTCAAGTTTTAAAGCAAAGAGAAACTAGAATATACATATTTATATATATATATATATATATATATATATATGTTTGATTTGGTAAATGATTTGAAAATAACCAAATAGATAGATACATGAATAAGAATGTTAATTTAATATATATATATATATATATATGGATGTATTCTTGATGTTTGGATGATTTTGTTAATAAGTTATAGATTAGAAAAAGTCTAAATTAATACTTGATGAAAAAGTAAAATATATGTGCATATATATATATATGTGTTCAAATTTGGTAACTTCGAATATTGTTAAGTATACAATAATATGTTCATATAAGGAGGTTAAATGCATATGTTGTATGGCCATAAGTTGTAGAACTTGAAAAATGGGGAATAATGTGTATGTAAATATATATATATATATATATATATATATATAAGTCATGATATATGAATGATGAAAAATTGTTAACTCGCAATGAGTTATGAAATGACTAAATAATGGAAATCATCTATATATGTTTTTATAACTTGTTTATATTTGATAACATGGAACGTTGGAATGGGTAAATAAAGTATAAAAATAAATAAATAAATGATTGCATGTTATCATGAAACATAGTTAAGCGTATGTTGAAATATGGTTATACTTGTGTGCACATATTGATAGAAACAAATGCATGTTGAAAAAAAAAACAAATTAAGAAATGTCGTTAGGAACAAGTAGTTGCATGTGGACGTGTTAAATTGGTTTATGTGCACGTAGGATAATGGAATATGCGTAGAACGTACTTGAACGATATTTGTTATATTATATAATTATTGGTAAGAAATAATTATATGGTTATACGTGGACTATAATATGAATATATTATAAGATGATGCAAAAATAATATTTACTTTTGATAAACGTAACAAGTCACCAATATGAAAATATAATATTTTCTCGGAAAATAAGTAAGCGTCTAGACTGGAATAATAAACACCAACGAGTCGTCACGATAAAACAGTTTTATTAATTAAAGACGTACTTAACAGGATTCGTTAAGTCGGGTGAACAACTTGCGTCTAAGACGGTTAGTCTTAACACGTAAGGTATCCTTGTGTATTTAGGGTACGTATAAGCGGGGTTTACGGTTATTCAAGTTTTTGCTAGCATTCTGTCGAGGTGAGCTTCACGGCCCCCTTTAACTCTTTACTGTTTTGTAAACATTAGGGGAGAAACATAATTAACTAATTATGTTTTGGAAAAACATGGATGCTCTGGCTTAACTCCTTGTGAGTTGCAATGTCCCATTTTTCTAAGTGTTGAAAAGGTTTTGGGGAGGAAATATACTTGTAAACTATTTTCACATAAATGAATGAACAAAGACCAGATCGTTATGTGTGCATTGAGAGAACAATCATAGAGCTCATAAAGTCCCCTAGAACAAACATATTTAGTAATCATTAGCTATGGTCTTAGCCTGGGATTATGTGGATAATACTATTGGGAGTGACGCCCCCGGTCATGGTTAATCGCGCTAACTAGGGGTCCATATAGCCAAATGATCGCATATCGTCTTATTCTCGTGGTATAGTGAGGGAGGGGAATTCATTGTCATGGTTTGGTTACGGTCTCGTGCATTTACATATTATTTGTATTCCTTGCAAGCTTACAAATGGGGTCAATTGGTCAGGAAATGTTCAATTCATTGGTTATATATATGTACTATTTGATCGAAAAACTTTTTCATTTAAACGTTTGTAAACGTTGGAACTATAAGAATATTTGATCAAAACCTGTGAACTCATCAACCTCGTGTTGACACTTTTTAAGTATGTTTTTCAGGAAATTGAACGAGGTCGCTATGGTTAGAAATGTAGGATTACATGCATGCATGAACGGATACTGCTTTTTGGGAGATTTCCCTTGTATTACTCATCGTTATGGGTCATATTTGTGAAATCTTAATTTTTTGTAAACTAAAATAGATATTTTGGGATGTAAAACTTTAAACTCGTTTATGTATCCAATCATTATGTATTTGTTTGCGGTAATCATATGTTTTGGAAACCAGTGAACGTGACACCTTATTTGTACTCTGTCTTCATCTTCTTCCTTGGTCCGGAGCTTGTAGTCTATCCGAACTAAGTCTCCCCTCCAAAGTACTTGTCTCCCCGGAGTAGACTTACTCATTTGGATTAGAACTTGGACATTTTCTTCACATAGTTTCTCCAGAGTACTTACGTCAAGAATAAACTCTTCTTCCGGAGTAAAACTTGGACTCCAGAGCATAAGTTACGATTTATAAACATTAGCCTTTTGTGTTTGACTTTACAATCTCCCCCTAAGCTAATGCTCATCAAATGCACTTAATCTTCTTCTTTAGGTAAGCCTCTTCTTATATTTTCCATACGTTTGATCATTTTGTAGCATTCTTGGACATCAAATTCATTTTGCTGAATATGCTTTATCCTCACGCCTTTAGTTACAAAAATGTCTTATGAGGTTAACCACTTTAATTCATTGACATCATAAACTCTGATTTGTTCTTGATCACCTCTTTCTATCACAAGTTCTATAGTAGGAAAGTCAAAATACATCCTTGTGAAAGGTTGTAAAGAGACTGTATTCCTTTGAAACACTTTAATATATAGAGGAAGAACAACAATTGGAGCATCTGCCTCTGTTCTCTGTCTTGAACTTGAAGCATTATGAGAATAGGAAAATCTGCTTAGCTTCCTCTTGGTAATAGAAGGATTCTTTAATGACTTGAAATTGTCTCTTGCTTGTCTTATCAGATAATTTTCAAAGTCATATCCTTTTGGTAATGTTGTGATCATCTTCAGATTTGAAAAAGTCTTGATCATCCTTTATGGATGTGAGTACTTAATTTTCAGTCACTAAAATTTTAATCTTGTGAGTGTTTTAAACAATACATGTTGTGTGAATATTCATTTAAAGTTGTACGTCTTTATACAAGTCTTTGGTACTACAGGGTCCGGTTGGTAAAGATCTAAACTTTTGTTGGTTGAGATTTGGGTATTCAAGCAAGACGTTTTAAGTCTTAGCTGGACCTTGTGTTTTGTGTGGATACATCTTCTTTTCCCTTGTCTTGGCTCGTAGAGGACTATTGGTCGGAGCCATGGGGTTTAAGGCTTGAGGTGGAAGAAGTATTTATTTAAATTATGTTGTAATCAAAATGTCTTTATTCCGATCTTACAGTGGCTAGGGTGAGAAAGCATTCCAATGGATTGAGGGTCGTGGTAACCTTAACCAGGAGTCCCTCCATTTTATTACTAAAAACACATAAATCAGTTAGTCTTTCGGTCTTCATGAGTGGCTTCGAGGTAGATTTTTGTGCATCCGACTGTCCAAAGAGCCACACGGCTTAGTAACCTTAGCTGGGAGCCAAGTTAACCGGATAATATTAGTCCGGATGATGACTTGAGGAAGCGTTAGCATTTGTGGGAGCCAGATAGCCTTCTAGACGGGCATTAAAACAGTAACCCGACCAGGAGATGTTCACCCCTTTTATTAACCACACAATCGATCTATTTCTAAAATATAAATTTACACCAATCGGATTCGAACCTAAGTGATATTTCTTGTTTGATTAAGTGATATCTTGTTTAATTGATAGTTTTCCGATCTGCTATTTATCTTTTATTTTTTTTATTTTTATTTTATGTTGTTTTACCACCATCTATCCATATTTTATTTTAGTTAGACAATAGCAATGATTAATTATTGGGAGCCACTGTGTCTATTAACTCGATACTTGGTTATTGCATAAACTATATTACGCTGCGATATGGTTACTTGCCTATTATGTGTAGTTAATTAAAGTAATAATCACTCTGTAACTTTAAAGCTTACTTTGTATTAAAAACCCTATAAAAATGTATACTAACAACACAACATCAACGCTGAACCAACCTTCAAAGACATAAAGGTGGTTCATTTTGGATACACTTTAGCTCATTACAATGTTCTCATCATGGAGAACCCAAACCATTAACTCATGTATAAATGTAATTAAATGTGTCTAAAGTTAGTAATATATCATTTTTCAACTACTTTTTTTCATTATAACTCCCTTTTATGTAATACATGTAAACTATGAGGTAGGCAAGTGTAACTAGTTACCATATATTATCATCTCTTGTAATAATCATTCAGCAAATGAGATACAACCATGAGTCTTTAGATTGCTTTGACTTTTGATGTTGTGCTTGGTTTTACTAACGATAAATTCATGCTTGTATTCCTTTTAGTTTTGATGATAATGACAAACATACTTGTCGGGTTGTGCCAATTGTGGTCATAATGTGTTTGCACGATGTCGACACATGCAAAGTTATTGGGAAAATAATGAAATTATAACCAATTTTTAATATTGTTTCACTAAAATCATGCAAGATAAAAATAAAAAACCGTTTTCAATAGTGTGAAATAGTTTATGTAAAATTTTCTGAAGTAGTTAAATTTAATGACTTAAAAAATTAAATAATTATAAAACTTAATTTGTATAAGCCACATTTCATTTTCATAATTCTGTTACTTCATTTAAACTTGAAAAAAGTAATATTAAATAGTGACGGATTTAAATAGGGGAATTAAAACTTCATAACAATGACAAAATATTAAAGGGAAAATTCCCAAAGTAAACATTTTATAAACTTTTTTCTCAATACTAAAAACTAAGTTTTCAATTTTACATAAACTGTACACGACGAATTCGCCGGAACCGGAACACTATTCTGTGCGGGTGAAATTGCCGGGACACGTGAGAGTCATAGGACACTTAAAAATTTAGATTTCGGCTAAAACTTACCTCAGCGAAAGATTTATGAATGATTGAATCCGGCGAAACGCGATTTACTAACATTTTGTTGGCGATATTGACGTTTTATTACAGAGGGAGCACCATGTGTCCTAGCGATTTCATCCAACCAGAATAGTCTTCCGACGAATTTGTCGTGTTCAGTTTGAGGAAAATGAAAAGTTAACGTTTAGTAAAACAATCAATGAACTTAATTGGTTACTGGAACAGTTATAACCTGTTAGCTGTCATTTGCAAGTGGCCCCAAGAAAAAGGAGCACCACTCATGATATTTATTGCATTTTAAAGTAATCATCTGGACTTGTTAATTGTCGGAGACTTTGTGTAGTTTCCTATTATTTTCAGTCCGTATGTGGAGATATTTACTTTATTATTCTTGAAAATAAGAGATTCCTTGCGAACATTAATATGCAAATAAACTGTTATGTTATTTGTGAATTTATATCCATGCCGCCTTTATTGATTCGAAGGACTAATCATCTACTTTGACCCTGAGGTATTGTGGATTATAAACTCAAAGATGCTTTTGTTGATTTTACTTTGATTCAAAGTAATTTTGGTTCCTCTTCATCATACGCTATAATCTTTCAACAAAAATGTCAGAAAACCCAATGACCAATCAAAACTTTGATGAAGAGAAATTGTATTCATTAGCTACAGAACGTGCATTTAATCGATTTTCTCTTGCTGAGATTCAGTTAGCTACTCAAAACTTTGATGATGATTTGGTCGTTGGAAAGGGGGGTTTTGGGAGGGTATACAAAGGTTATATCTATGGTGCTAGAGATACGGCCGCACGTCTTGTTGGTTGGATTCATTTTCTAGGCAAGGGGCATCTGAGTTCATGACCGAAATTGAGATGCTTTCCAAGTTGCGCCACTGTCATCTTGTGTCTTTAATTGGTTACTGTTCCGATAACAATGAGATGATACTTGTATATGAGTTCATGCCCAATGGTACTATTGAGCATCATTTGCACAAAGCTGATAGTTCTTTATCTTGGAAGGATCGGCTCAAGATAAGCATAGGTGCTGCACGAGGATTAGATTACCTTCACACTGGTGTGGGTACCCAAAATGGAATCATACATCGAGATGTGAAAAGCTCGAATATTGTACTTGATGAGAATTGGGCAGCAAAGATTTCAGATTTTGGGTTGTCAAAAATTGTAGATGAACCATTTTCTGGTGTGAGTACGGTCCTTAAAGGCACATTTGGGTATCTAGATCCAGAGTACTCTATGACCGGGCACTTGACTAGGAAATCTGATGTTTATTCATTTGGGGTTGTTTTATTTGAGTTGCTATCTGGGAGGCGTGCAGTCGATACAAGGTTTAGAGAGGAGGAGTGGAATTTGGCAAAATGAGCTAAAAAGTGTGTCAATGAACGACGGTTAGAACAGGTTATTAGTTCTCATATTCTAACACAAATTTCACCCAAATGTTTGAAGGAGTTTGCCCAGATTGCAGAAAGATGTTTAAATAGCTCCAGAAAGAAGCGCCCCACAATGGCTGATGTCGGCGTTGCTTTTCAACACTCAATGACATTTCAGGAGCAATTTGACAGTTCTGATCAGGCTGCCGGTCCAATGGGTTTCACCCGAATGCAGTTTCTACTTTTCGGGTCTAGACATAACTCTGGTATAGCCAAATTCCTTCATAAGTGCTCTGTGATATATGTGATATACACATTTATCTTATCCAATTCCTTCACATTTTTATAGTTGTTTACATCTTGAACATGATTTGTTTTCTTGTTATTTCTATGTTATTAAGGTGACCCTGACAGGCTGTCATCTACGTATAATGGGCTTACGGAGTATTCTTTTAGAATATTTTCACATAGAGATATGAAACTTGCCACTAGGAATTTCAGCAGTCGCATGTTGTTGGGCCGCGGACATTATGGAGAGGTATTTAGAGGTTGGCTGCATAAGAAGACATATTCCCCTTCAGTGTCTGATAGTGGATTGACCATTGCTGTTAAGAGACTCTATACACACAAGTTTAAGCCTCATATGGTAAAGGAGGTAAACCATTACTCCCTCAATACCAAAATTAGAGTTTCTGGAAATTAAAACTAATGCTTTGGTTTTTGATATATTGGAATGCATATTTTAACAGATTCATGCATAATATGGTTATCAATTTTCTTTTATATACAATTATGCCACTTTTGAGAGAAGATTTGGTCAAACAATCCATGATTTTCATAGTCATGAGCAGTTTTTACTGGTTATTTGGACAGTATTCTCAATACTACTTCATCATTTGTAGATACAGCTGAAGACGAAAAATTTTGAAGAATTTAATGATCCCACTTTTGAGAGAAGATTCGGTACTCATTGTCTATGAGTTCATGCATCAAGGAACTCTAAAAAATTATATGTTCAGTGTTAAGTAAGTGCAATTTAAGTATTAGGATGTAGCAAAAATATAGTTGTACACGAGTACGTGAATGAAGCTAGTTAAGTGAGATAAAAGAAGTTGTCTTGCAGTTGAAAGAACAGAGCGACAACTATTTATTTCAAGGGTTAAGATTGCAATAGGAGTTGCTCGAGGTCTTGTTTTCTTGCGTACACAGCCTCAACTTGCTGATTGCTCATTGCAGATGCACAATGTATTGTTGGATGAGGTACTTATGCTTTGAAACAGTAAAAGTCTAATGAAGTTCCTGCAATATGCCTTTTAAGCCAAACTAGTCCGGATAGGCATGTTGAAGGAACTTCATTCGACTTTTAACCCAAACTAGTCCTTGACTCTGTCTAGGCTAACTACCAAATTAGAATAAAATGTTAAATGGTGCGAAAAGAAAATATACCTTATCGAATGGTGTTTTACACTACTCATCCAAATCTCTTAAAAACATAATTGTTTGCTGAATATATGGATGTGCACGTACCATTAAGTTTAACATTTTTTCAAACCAATCTAGCCGAGTGACCGACTCACCATTCCAAATTGACCATAATCAGTTTGGTGTGGTGAGTTTGGCGGTTTGAGCCAAATTTATTTTAATTTGCTTTTGATATAAAAATAAGTAATCATGTGTTAAATAATAAACATCTTTCTATTGATGATTTTTTTTTCAACATGGTGGACTAGAGATATGAATTTGGTTTGTGGGTCGATTCCGGAACAAATTTGGTTTGTGGGTCAATTCCGGAGTAGTCATTTTATCTTTGCTAGAGTCCGTTTGTCACGTGCAGTCGAGTCTGCTAGTTAGAGGAGCAGACTCTGCATAAACCAAATTTGTTCAGAATTATCTCTATTTACACCATTTTGACAAAAAAGTTAGTGCTATTAATGTTAGAAAAGAAAATATATTATTCTATTTGACCTAAACCATTAGTTTGGACCTTCAAACAACATACCGAACCACGGTTTAGAAATATCCCAAACCATTTGGCCAACTTATGGAGGGCCAAATGCACATCCCTATCTGGATATTGAAACCGAATCAATAACAAGAATAACAACCATTAACCTTTCTTCTTCTTCTTTTGACATGCCAGTGACAATTGTTTTTATTTCCCTTAACAACTATTCCAGGAACTTAACGCAAAACTCTCTGATTTTGACGTGGCAATGTTGGTACCAAGTAGTGATGCAACCTTGCATCTCCATCCAAGTTCATCGTGTAAGTTAACTTGATTCGCTTCATTCTGTTTTCATTTTACATGATTTTTGGATCTTGATCCGATAGTATATAAGTATTTCAGACTACTTGAAGGTGAAGAGTGATGCCTTTGGTTTCGGAGTGCTATTGATGGAGCTACTAACTGGGAAACCAATTGCTAGTGCAAGTGATCTGACCGCAACGAGACATTGTTTACCAGGAGAACACGGGTTTGTCTCATTGCCGAGCATTTATGGGGCATTAGACTGCCGAATAAGATTAAACTTCGTGCAAACAAAACCAGCAGTCCAATTAGCATTACTTAATTAAGTGATTGCTTAATTAAGTTAAATCTTGGTAATAGTGATAACTAGAGAAGTGATTGCTTAATTAGGCATGAATATTCATTGTAGAACTACTTTTTAAACATATTTGTTTGTATTTTATAGCATGGATATTCTTTGGTAGTTACATATGTTGCTAGCTTCTGTGTTGTTTGTATTTTTAACATACTTTGATATTTTTAACATGTATGGAAACTGACAAATCCCTTCTCAAGATGCTCAGTTTAATCATGTTGGTGGAATTTAGTCATCCTAAATATGTAAGCTCATATTTAACAACTGATAATAACACACTTGAAATACTTGAATTTCTTTTTATTGGATTGTCTGAAATTGATTGATTACAAATGTGCCCGGAAAGGGGTCTTTATACCCGCCAGATAAGTCACAGGGAAACGACACGACGGTTCTGACATAAACGAATCATTCCGTTTTTAAGTTTACTTATTTACAACTTTGACACAAACTATCTAATAATTACATACCGGACCCAAACTAGACTTTGGTTCTATGAATGTGATTATATTCACCTTTTTGTGGTTGCATCTTGTAGCACTTTTGTGATGGATTCAGTGGTTGAATCCCTTGGATCGATTCTTGTTCCTGTTGGTTTAGATATTCAAGGCAGAGAGAAAAAGAGAGAGACCCACGAGAGTTTTACAAACAAAATAACCAACAATTCAAGGTTTTACAAGTATTTGTACCATACACTTAACGGTAACACCCACTAGGGTTAAAGGAGCGTTAGTAACAGTCTAAAGGTATTAAATAAAAAATTACACAAATATACAAATCTAAATTATTCATCATTCAAACCCATTTTCATTTGTTCCTCTGAGATCTTTGATTCCAGGCAAGCTCCTCATTTATCCAAACTTCACTCTTGATAGAGCCTATGTAAATATATTTGCTTTCTGAAGCTCTTCACTAACGTGTTCAACCTGTATTTTGTTCGTTCTCAATGCATTAATTGAAGGACCTTATTCTACTCTCGTAATTGTCTCCCCACCTTTGACACATATCCCCCTCCTAATTTAGCTACATGTAATCTGGAGTAATATTCTCCTTTCTTTTTTTCTTTTTCTTTTTCTTTTTTATTTGATTCCCTCTGTATATATTTTTTATTGAATAGGGTCTGCTGTAAGGTATCTCATTTTCCAATTCTCTGAATATCAAATCAAAGTTTTCAATTTGAAATGGTATCAGAGCAGGATTGAAAATTAAAACCCTATTATCAAAAACCTTAACCCACGCCGCTAAAGACTATGGCTGGCGATAAAACCGACCCAAACAAAAGCGACGGAAACATCACCGATCACAAGTCACCTCTGAAAGCCGCTTGTATTGACATTGATTCAAGTCCCATATATATCGGGATTGACTGGTGACCAATATCAACAGTTTCTTAATCTTTTTGCAGGTGGATCGAAAGGTGACATACCTCCAAACGCAAACATGGCACACTCACCCATGGCAAACACAGCAGTTAAATCGAATCACAGTGACAATTGGGTTGTGGATTCAGGTGCTACTGAACATATAACCCTCAAGGACTTTATCCTTGAAAACAAAATTAAAACCGAGCATGACCTCCCGGTGACTATTCCAAATGCATAGGATGTGGCGGTGGAGGGAAGAGGCGATCACACCTTACCAAACAGAACCAAAATTAAAGGGGTCTTGCATGTGCCTAAATTCAATTACAATTTATTGTCGGTTAGCAAATTGTCTAGAGACCTACAATGTGTAGTAACATTTATTTCCGATTTTTTTGTCATGCAGGGCATGCGTTCGAGGACATTGATAGGAGCAGGTAAGTGCAAAGAGGGTCTCTACCATATGGGGATGATAGGAAACAAGAGGAAAGCCATGATGACAAGCATTGATATATGGCACAAACGGTTAGGTCACGCTTCTGATGCTAAACTATCTCGTGTTGATTTTCTCAATAATATATCGTTAAAGATTAAGAATAAGTTTTGTGATTCTTGTGTTAAAGCAAAACACACGAGATCACCTTTCCCGCTAAGTTCTATAAAAACTCATGGTTGTTTTGACTTATTGCACTGTGATATTTGAGTCAATATCACGCACCCTCACTCTCAAGGGCAAAATATTTTTTTGACCATAGTCGATGATTTTAGTAGGGGCGTTTGGGTTTTTCTCATCAAACACAAACATAAGGCAAGCAATTGCTTAATGTACTTTCATAAATGGGTAAAGACACAATTGGACAAAAACATCAAAAGAATTAGATGTGAAAATGGAGGGAAGTTCACATCAAACCGGATGGTTGATTTTTATGCCGAGCAAGGAATTGTTCTTGAGACGACTTGTCCACACACCCCCTAACGGGGTGGTGGAACACAAACATAGACATTTGCTTGAAATGGCACGGGCCCTCAAGTTCGAAGCAAACTTACCAAATAAATTTGGGGGAATGCGTATTGGCGGCCACTTATATAATCAACCGATTGCCCTCCGAAGTCATTGGGAATAAAACACCCTATGAATTGCTATTCGGTGAAAAACCCAATTACGAGCATATTAGAGTTTTTGGTTGTCTGACATATTATAGAAACATAGAAACAAAAGGAGACAAGTTCAAGGTGAAGGGAAGGCCGAGCCTTTTCTTGGGATACCCAAAGGGGACAAAGGGATATAAAATTTTTGATGTAAAGCGAAGAAAACTTATTATTTCAAGGGACATAAAATTTGTTGAACACATTTTTCCATATTTTACCATTGATCCTTATGAAGAGGGAAGAAAATTTTACATTCCCCACTAGTTGGGATGAATGGCCTTTGGACGAAGAAGACTGCCCCAGAATCAAACCAAATGGTGGTTTGAATTTGAATCCAAGCCGAGAAGACTCAGCACCAGCCCAAGATATTTTGGGTAATTTGGGCCCAAACCAAGAAGACCCAACGACGGCCCAAGAAAGCTTAGCTGATGGTCCGATGGCTCAGAATGAGGAAGAAAGCCCAACCATAGAAACAAATGAACAAAATGATGAAATTGTGAATCAAGATGAAATTGAAAATGAGGATATAAAACCAATTAGGGAAAGAAGAAACATAACTCAACTGAAACGTCTAAACGATTACGTCGCCAAGCTTCTCTCATCTATGGACCATGCACAAACTGCTTCCAATCAAGAGTCCTCAACGGTACACCATTTGGCTAATTTTATTTCTTATGATAAATTCTCTCACTCACATAAAGCTTTCTTAACGGCCATCAATTCAAACAATGAGCCAAAGAATTTTGCTCAAGCTGTACAGGACCCTAAATGGAGAGAAGCCATGAGAAAAGAAATACAAGCACTCGAAGAAAACGGTACGTGGATCTTAGAAGAATTGCGGAATGGAAAGAGAGCCATAGATTCCTAGTGGGTTTACAAGATAAAATACAAACCAAATGGTGAATTCGAGGGGTACAAAGTGAGACTAGTTACAAAAGGCTTTACGCAAATGGAGGGGGATGACTTCATGAGACATTTGTACCAGTTGCAAAACTGGTCACCGTACGGAATTTACTTACAGTTGTGGTAAAAAAGGGTTGGATCATCCATCAGTTAGACGTGAACAATGTGTTTCTACATGGAGACTTAGACGAAGAGGTTTACATGAAGACCCTTCAAGATTTTGGAAAAGGCGAAAACACAAAAGTTTGCAACATAACGAAGTCGCTCTACGGCTTAAAGCAGGCTTCACGGAATTGGTATCAAAAGTTCACAGAGGCCTTAATCGGAATCGTCTTCAAACAAATGAAGGTTGACCATTCTCTTTTCATTTACAAAAATAGGGATGTTTATGTGGCTGCTCTTATTTATGTAGATGATGTGATAATTGTCAGGAACAATCTTGACAAAATCCAACAAACTAAGAACTATCTTGATGAGAAATTTAGCATCAAGGATCTTGAAACTTTAAAATATTTTTTTGGGATAGAGGTGGCCCGCACACGAGATGACCTTGTTTTGAGCCAAAAGAAAATACACATTAGACATTTTTGAGGATAATGGGCTGCAAGGGTGCTGTCCAAGCACATTTCCTATGGAGAAAAATCTGAAGTTGGATAAGAATAATGATGATGCTCCAGCCGATGCCAATCAATACCGTTGACTCGTTGGACGATTACTCTACTTACAAGCCACAAGACCGGATATCACTTACTCAGTCAATGTGTTAAGCCAATTCGTATCCGACCCACGACATAGTCAGATGGAGGCAGCAACACGAATCTTATGGTATTTGAAAGCGACCTCAGGGCAAGGAATTCTACTTCCCAAGGAAGGAGGGACAAATCTTGTCACATATTGTGACTCGGATTGGTTGGGGTGTCCCTTTTCTAGAAAATCATGAACAAGATACTTGTTACTTCTAGGAGCCCCGGTCTCGTGGAAGTCAAAGAAGCAATCGGTGGTGTCTTGCTCCTCCGCTGAAGCAGAATACAGAGCCAAGGTAGAACGGTTAGTGAGATCTTATGGATGAGGAGGTTGTTAAAGGAGCTTGAAGTTGAGCAAAGTGGACCGACAATTCTATTCTGAGAAAAACAAGTTGTGCGACACGTAGAAAATAACCCTGTGTTTCATGGAAGAACAAAACGCGTGGAAATGGATTGCTATTTTGTTAAGGAGAGGGTTGAGTCTCAAGAGATTCAGCCTTTGCATGTAGATACAAAGTCTCAAATTGCAAATATGTTTACCAAAGCTTTGGGAGCTCAACAATTATGTTCGCTACTTGACAAGTTGGGAATTTCTAAATCTCCATGCTCCAACTTAAGGGGGGAGTAAAGGACCTTATTGTACTCTCGTAATTGTCTCCCCACCTTTGACCCATATCCCCTCCTAATTTTGCTACATGTAATCAGGAGTAATATTCTCCTCTCTTTTTTTGCTTTGATTCCCTCTATATATTTACTCGAATAGGGCCTGCCGTAAGATATCTCATTTTTCCAATGCTCTGAATATCAAATCAAAGTTTTCAATTTGAAATTAATGAATAAACTGATACCATGTATTAAAATTACTTGATCTTCCATGAAAGACTGTATTTTTCATATGTATTATTGTTGATTTGTTATCTACTCGTAGTATTGTAGTCCTTGCCAACCAGTCAGTTAATGATGAGGGGTGGGGGTGTCCATCGAATCGAATAAATCGAATTTCGAGTTATTCGAATCGGGTTATTCGAATTTGAAGTTTTGAAAACTGTATTCTAATTCGCCTGATAAGCTTATTCGAATTCGAGTCGAATTCAGGTTTATTAGACTTATTCGAGTAAGAAAAAAAATAAATATTACAAAAAAATAAATCAGCATTTTACTAAACTTTTAACAATCTAACACATACATAATTGCACAATCAACATAAAGAGTCTTACAACTGTCGAGTTCCAGGTTAAGACGTATGAATGTTGGATTTTGAATGAGTTTAATACTTAAATCGATCGATAGATGATGAATGATAAGGAATTAGGTATTATGTTTTTCTTTTTTTGATTTGGCCCTAGTAAGACAAGCCAAAAGTAATTAAATAAGTTACAAACCAAATGATTATATAAATAATATATATGTGTGTGTGTGTTATTCGGGTTATTCGAACAAGTTTGAATAACAGATATTCAAATTTGAATTCGATTCGAATTCGACTTATTTATTCGAATTGAATAAATATTCGATTCGAATAACCCGGAATTCGAATTCGAAATTTTTATTCGAATTTGATTCAAGTGCGATTCAAATAATGAACACCCCTAATCAGGGGGTGATTATTTGTGTTTATATGTGTTTAATATAGCATTTTTAGTTGATTATTTGTGTTGAATGCAATTACTTTGTATGTATGTGTAATCGCATGTGTATGGAGCTTAAGTGCATGATTTGGATTATGTTAGAGAAGTTCAATTCATGATTGAAATTTGGGAAAAGCATACAAGATCAGGGCATGGAAGACGGAGTTAAACATGCATAAGAAGACCCACATTGGGTTTGGGCGTTCCATACGCTGCTCCCAGCCTACGTACGAATCGATTGTTTTAAGTAGCGTTTATCGAAAGTCGACACCGTTTAGAATTTGGAGCAACGTTCCATACGCTGGGCAGATTTAGGCCGATTTTTGAGGGATTTTTACCCTAGTTAAGCCCAAACACTAGGGTTTCGGAGATACACTATTTTCAGCCGTTTTTGGGAGCTTTGGGGGAGATTTTTGAAGGTTTCACACATCCTAGATCATTCCGAGTTGATGTTATGAAGATCTAAATCAAGAATTGAAGATCAGATGATGAAGATGCAATGCTAAACCACTCGTGATCATTCATGGGTGGATGGTTAGTACTAGTAGTTGTGTTCAATTAGGTTTTTGATATTGATTGGTTACAAAATGTGTTGGATATTTCATTAACATTGTTTTGTGAGTTTTAGGCCTATAAGTGAACTGAACGTTCATAAACTGTTTGGCGGGAAGTTTGTTTATGTTCATTCATTTAAACAAATAAACAAGCATGAACAAAAAATTTTGTTCATTTAATTAAACGAATGAACATGAACACATGTCTTGTTCCTTCATCTATGTTCGTGAACGTTCGTTTATGTTCGTTTATGTTCATTTGTTTATGTTCGTTTATTTTTGTTCAAGCGTTTAAATATTAAAACAAAATTTCACACACACACACATATATATATATTATGTCCGTTCGTTTTTAAACCCATTTATATTTTTTTACTTTTCTAAAATAATTAAATATGTACGAACCTTGTATTATCATAAATGGGCTAAAAAGAATCTTTTTTTATTTTATTTATTCTTAAGAACCAGTTTAAATGTACACAAAAAAACGTTTCGGATTGCTTTCCATACCATAAAACATTGGCTTTCAATAATCTCTTAATTAAACTATCTAGAGAAACCATCAAACTTCCTAATTTACATGTGTTTTTTGATGAACTGTGATGTATTAGACTTGTTCGTTTGTGTTCGTTAATATTCATTTATGCTTATTTGTGTTCGTTTATGTTTGTTCAATTATATTCGTTTGTGTTCGTTTACGTTCATTCACTATCCGTTTAGCTTTTTAACGAACAAACATGAACGAACATGAACATTTCCATTTTCTTAATGAACGAACATGAACACAAATATTTGTTCGGTTATGTGTTCGTGTTCGTGTTCGTGTTTGTTCATGTTCGGTTAAAGTTAAATAAACAAACACGAACACACTGATGTTCGTGTTTGTTCGGTTCGTTTACAGGCCTAGTGAGTTTGATTCGTTTGGTTAAACAACCCGGTTTTACTTTATTTAATTGAGAAACCCGCAGTCATTGGTTTATTATCATTAACAATTAGTAATCATTGGATTTTGTGTTATTGGGTTGGTAATTGTTTATATTATACTTTGATTGTGTCATTATTCGGTCTCGTATCGTTAATCAACACATCTTGGTTCCTTGGTCCGGCAATTATATATCTTTTGAATTATCTAAGCGGTCCGTGTCTATGTGGATTCCAGTTAGACACTATCTAGTTGCACGATTTGCTTCATAAACCTGAAACCCGGAAACGGTTCCTTCTCTCTAATTGTTGTAAAATCAATTTTACTTTTGTTTGCTTTTGTAGTCAATTTCACACTCAGCAACTTTCAAAACATCAAGTTTACTTTTAATATTCTAGGTTACATAGTTTTTCATAATTGACACTCTCCACGAATTCCCGATGGATTCAACAACCCTACTCTCCACGAATTCCCGATGGATTCAACAACCCTACTCTCTTTACTACAGTCTAAGGTAGATAAGAACAGACTTTTAAACATATTTTTAATTGACTTTCGACACGCGATCAAAATGGCGCCGTTGTCGGGGAATATGTGCGCAAAGTGCTAAGTTGATTAATATTTTTGTTCACTACTACTGGATGTGTGTTCACTTTTGCAGGAAACATGTCTATGCATACACCATTAGTTTGTGATGCTGGTGCTCCATTTGGTTGGCAAACCTAAGTTCTTGTGTTGGAATTGCCCGGTATAGAAATGTATCGAACAAAAACCTTATTATAGCAATAAAATGAGCTTTCAGATGAAACATCATTAACTCCAGCAATATTTAATTGTTCTATTTTATGTGCAGCATCTTTTGTAGCATCTTGAAACCATTTCGACCTTGAAAGCCTCTTAGACGGGCTCTTTCTATTTTCTATGAAGCATCTTTTGTAGCATCTTAAAATCATTTCAACCTTATTGGCCTCTCGGGCGTCAGAGCTCTCATAAACAACAGAAAACATAAAAGAAAAAAAAAGATAAAAAACAACTCCCTCAGGTTTTAAATTTTGATAGAAATATGGCTTTACCAAATAAATACTATTTCTGTCTTTTTTGTATGTTGCTTGAAATATCCTAAAATAAGGTGCATATTAACATGTTAGATGGTCAAATTTTTTACAGCAATATCAAATTTTATAAGAAACATAATAAAATGGAGAGTTTTTTATGCACAAAAGTTTCAAAATCAAATTTGATGAATGATATTTCCTGTGTATACAATGAATGATGACCGGATCTTTTTGTTAAAGCTTACAAACTAATGATAAGGTCAATAATATCCTAATATCATACTAAAGAGTAAAGATAGAATAATGACTAACAAACAAACTTAAAGATAAATGATAAAACAAATAATAGTAATAATAAATATAATTATAACAGATAATAAATCCGACTAACAGAAAGAAAGGTAAAGAATGGTTTACCATGAGGATGCGAAGAAGACTGCTTTGGAGAAACATTACTACTGCTACTACAAGGAGAGTCACTTTGAGTTCTAAGTAGTTTAATGTCATGAAAAGCACCAGAAGAATACAATCGGCTCCTTCTTATAAACGGGCCGGTTTGATCTTGAATTTGATCTTCGTTTGCAACCTTTTGAATCAGGAAGTGCGCCTCCCTTGACGTCCATCTTCTAAAGAATTCTCTGATTGCACTTGTTTTTCTTTCGATCGAGATGTGGTTGATTGTTTGGTCCATTTGTAGATATTGATGACTTGAAAAAGAAGATTTTCTTCATCTTTATGCCCATTGTAAACTCTCAATTAAAAAAACTAATAACAGAGTTATCTAAAATTACTGAGAAATTGATTAGTATGATAGTTAAATTATAATGACAAATGTTTCAAATTTAGCTGTTTTAAATTGATTGACTGTTTCAAACTTGAAAAACTAATAACATAGTTACCTGTTCCAGACGAAGCACCAAGCAGAACAATCCAGAGGGGTCACAAGTCCAAGTCCATCTATCGTTGTTGATGGAAAAATTAATCGGGCTGAGAAGTTGAGTGCATAAGTGCAGCTGCACTCTGCTCCATGACTTCACCACCCAAGAAGTTATACCATCTTCTTGAAAGAAATGATCGGCCACCCTGCAATTGTTTGAAACTTCCAAGGCATATAGGTCAGGGAAGAGGTGATCTCTCAGTGGCTCTTGGGTGATCCAAGGATCCACCCAAAATCTGATCATGCTTCTGTTCTCGAGGACACCTCGTGAATATTAGCAAGGGACAAGCAGTGTTCGATCTTTGAAATGTTGAGCCAAACCCCCGGTAAACTCCACTACTAAAAAAATAAAAAAATTGCGACAATAGTTTCGTCGAAAATTTGTCGGAATTGGCCGTTAGCGACAAGTTTCCGACAAAAGTGTTCGTAGGATAAAAAACAAATGTATTTTCCGACAAAGTCCCGACTAATTTTCCGACGAATTCGCTACAAAAGTCTTTCGTTTCCGGAAATCGACTTTGGTTGAAGGGAGATCCGGGTAGTTGGGTCGCCGGAGTTGTGTTGCCGGAAAAAAAAAACTTCTCGGAACTATGTTGAAGAAGATGGGGGACCGTTCATTCGTTTGGTGTTGGTTCTTCACATATTCTTTTTTATTGTAACTATTTTGTTTAAATTGTTAATAAAAAGTAAGCCCATAGAATTTTAATTTGTATTTTAGTTTTTTAACACAAGGGTATATTAGTCAATTTGTAAGAAAGTTAACAGCAGAAATGGATGGGGTTAATGAGCTGGACTGTAATTGAAACAAAACTGAAACTATTGGACTAAAAAAGTCAAATTTAAACTTTTGGATTGAAATGGTTATTTTTGTCAAACCACAAGGACTAAAACCGTATTTAACTCTTTTTGTTTTGTATGAAAGTTGTCACAAACTTGTAAGAAATTTCTTTTGTCGGTAACTTGTCGGAAACTTTTGTAGAAAATATACATGTTTTCTAGTAGTGCTCCGTTTAAATGGGATGGAAGAGACTTGTATGGGCGATAGGTCGATAGCATCGACAATTTATCTCCAAATGCAATTTTCCTCCGCCTTGTATCTCCACCACCATTTTACGAGTAATCATGTGTTTATGTCTTTAAGTTTGCCAAGTCCCAAGCCGTCGGCCGTTTTAGGGGCTGTGACCTTATCCCAAGCCACCCAATTAATTTTCGTATTATTATGAGCACCACCCCAAAAGAACTTCCTCCGGATTGCTTCCAATGTTTCCAATACTTTCCCCCGGGGTTTTATAAATGGATAAATTATATGTCGGAAGGCTGTAATCCAATAATTAAAAATGAATAAAGTGACTTTCTATCTCAATAATTCTGGTGTGACATTTGGCTTCTCACTGATTAGTTTTTTCATTTATTGTGTTTTGACTTCTTCACAAGATAAGGCTTTGCACCTACCATGGTTGAAATGTCTATACTTTTTAACACGTAACTGAAAGATACAAGTAACTAGTTTGGTCTTTAAATATTGGGAACTAGTATTTTGTGTTTGATCTAAGCTCCTATTACATTACTTCTCAAAACCTTGTGTACAGGTCTCAATAACTAACCAAGAACGTGTACTCTGCAGCACGCGAGTGTGACAAGCTGTCAACACATCCGTGTCGCGTTTTTTCTCTAACAGAAATACAATCTGCAACAAAAGACTTTGATGATGAACTTGTCATTGGACTGGGAGGATTTGGAAAGGTTTACAAAGGTCAAATTTCTAGTGAAGGAGACGGTCATGTCGTGGCCATCAAACGGTTGGATTCTATGTCCAGCCAGGGGGAACTTGAGTTTAGGGCCGAAATTGAGACGCTTTCTATGATGCGTCACTGTCACTTGGTGTCTCTGATTGGTTACTGTGATGATAACAAGGAAATGATCCTTGTTTATGATTATATGGCTAATGGAACCGTCTACCATCATCTACACAAAGCAGAGACTCCTTTAAATTGGGTTCAAAGAATCAAGATTGCAATAGGTGCTGGGAGTGGATTAGACTACCTTCACACAGTTGTTAGCACCCAACATGGAATTATATATCGTGATGTCAAAAGCTCCAACATCCTTTTGGATGAGAACCGGGAAGCTCTGATTTCGGATTTTGGGTTGTCCAAAATAGGCCCAACTAATCAATCATCGTCATACGTTGATGCTAGTGTGAAGGGTACGTTCGGCTATTTGGATCCAGAGTATTTCTACACCAGAAGATTGACAAGGAAAACATATGTTTTTGCTTTTGGTGTTGTACTGTTTGAATTGTTATCCGGGAGGCTTCCGGTCGACATACGACATGGTGAGGAGAATTGTAGTTTGGTAAGGTGGGCTAAAAAATGTGTGAAAGAACGAAAGTTAGATCAAATGGTTGATTACAATATCAGGGGAACAATTTCTCCAAAATGTTTAAGACGGTTTGCCCAAATTGCATATCATTGTTTGCTTAGTGTTCCAAAAGAGCGCCCTACAGCGGAAACATGACAATTTATGACGGTGGTTGTGGCCTCACTTCAAGCTATACTGGAACTACAGCGGAAACATGACAATTTTGCGGATTCACTAAGCCCACGGGGTTCACTTGGAAGATTCATAAGTATCTTGCTTCCATGACCAAGCAAAACTCTGGTATGAAAAGTTTTCGTGGGTGTTGCGTTTGCATATTTGTGTTTGTAGTCTTAATACTAGACACTGTTTATGACACTTAACGTCGAACTACTTACATGATAGATTGCCCACACTAAACTTTTAAATGCTGTGTACTTAGCCCGTTTGCATAAGCAGCTAATTTTGTTCAACTTTTTTTGGTTTATCGCTTTCTCATAAACAAACAATGATTTGTAGACATGAAAACCTGTTTTTAGTTATCTTTTAAACTCTGTTTTTTTCTTTCTATGGCCAAAGAACAGGTTATTCAACCAACAAGGATGGTGGTGATCATAATGATATATCTCATCAGAATGCAAAATTAGTGGCTAGAGATCTGAAAATATTCACATATGCTGAACTGAAATGTGCTTCAAGGAACTTTGGAAATGACACACTTTTGGGTAAGGGGGTTCATGGAGCGGTTTACAAAGGTTGGATTGATAAGATGACATATTCGCCTTGTATGCATGATACCGGATTACCCATTGCAATTAAGAAACATGATGGTTTAGGTAATTATAAAGATTTTGTTTTTTATGTTAAAGTATAGGTTCTTATCTTTCTTTGTTTCGGATATACTCTGCTAGTGTGCAAACTTGTAAGTGTTCTAAAAGACAAAGTAAAGTATCTTCTTGTTTACCCTCTCTATTTTTCGCTTACTGGAACACAACACTATTGAAAGCAGTTTGATCCGGATATGCTGAAAGAGTTTTGTCATCCCAATCTAGTTAAACTCATTGGATACTGTTTGGAAGGTGAACAACTGTTTCTTGTGTTTGAATTCATGAGAAATGAAAACTTAAACGATCTCTTGTGGAGCGGTTAGTTGCATAAATCAAAATCCCACAGAGAAATCAAATTTCAAAAGAACTGCAAGTCTTAATAGAGTATCGTTTAATTTTTGTGTTTTGTAGGAACTATAGCACAACTTCCATTGGTTATAAAGGTTAAAATAGTAGTCGGAGTGGCACGAGCGATTGTTTTCTTGTACAAGACACAAGATGAGGTCAGTGGAGATCCTTATCACAGAGGAACGGTTGTTGAGTATCGGCTTCACAGACGTAAGATATTGCATGATGAGGTATAATCTGAGTTGTTTTATTATGTGTATTTTTAAAACTACTAATGATTTATTTACTTATTACTGTATGCATGAAATATAAATTAATTTGCAGGATTTTACCCCAACGCTTTTAGATGATGATGTTACAAAGTTAGTACATGGCCACTATCCTAACAACAAGGATCTTCTTTCTCATGGCTATCATCCTGGTTTCAGTAAGTTACTTCATCCTGTTTCCCATACCCCCCCGCAATAAGGAAAAGAAAAAAGAAGAATAATTATCTTAGATTGTCTTGTGTTTATGCAATTGCATGCATCTGATAATGATCATTCTGTCAGAGCCCCTTCCAATGCAGGCCAATCTCTATGGTTTTACAGTGGTACTAGCTGAGGTGCTAACAGGAAGACTAATCTTCTATGAAAATGAAGTCCAAAAGATCGATGATTTCTTGCTTCAACGTGGAAGGATGTCCTTGAGTCATATTGCAAAAGTATGTTTTGAGATGTATGATGATGTGGATTCAGAATCAAAGGTGCTAACAATGTTGGAGGAGTATGAGAAGTATATCCCAGCAATTCATAATGAGGCATTTACAACAACAAATCAGAGTTATATATCGTAAGCATACGCATAATTTAACGCTTCACTTGCCCCATTATTGCATTATTATAATAAAGAATCTTTAAAATTACAACTTCTTATGAACAGTAATTTCTTTTTATTGGACCACGCTTTTTACCTTGAGAGGTGGCAGATTCCTCAGCCACGCGTTGAGCTACGTTTCCCTTCCCTCCCACGCTGCAGATTCTTCCACCGCCTCCTCCTTCTCTTATCTTCCCTCTTTTGTTTTTCATTATCTTTCTCTCTTTTTTTTTGCCACCGCCTGAAGCCTTTCTTTTCCTTCCTCCATGGTGATAGATACAATCAAGTATTTAAGAACAAAGAATCTTAGCTTGATTTAGGCTTCCGATTTGTTTCCTCTAATGCACCAGATCTCCACCTTCTCGAAGGAAGATTCATCTTTTTACCAAAACCTCTAATATGGGTCAAAGCTCGGTAAACACTTCATTTTTCGGTTCTTTTGGTCATGTTTGGATTCTTATGGGTCAAAAGGGGTTTAATTAAGAATTCATGCTAAACTCTAACAGGTCAATGTAATGGGCTTTATTTTTAGGGAAGAACACACGAATAAACATTTTGACCCATTTTTTTTGGTAGAATTAGATATATCCTTTAATTTTCAACCCTAATTACATATATACCTAACCCAAAACTTAAATTACATATATCCTCTCTTTTATAAAACTAATCTTTTAACCTTAAAAGAAATATGATTATTTTTATTTTATCGATCTCAATCCTAACCTTTTAATTTCCGCTTCTGATCGATTCCAACATACAGCGTCGCTTCTGATGGATTCCATCATCCAGTTGGGTATATATGTAATTAATGAAGGGCATATACGTAAATAAAATTTTGAGCTGGGTATATATGTAATTAATGAAGTTTTTAGGGGGATATATGTAATTGCCCATTTTTGTTTTTTTACCAAAATGTACATTAGCCTGCTTCAAAATAAACATATATAAAAGAAACCGATTAGAAAACGCCACATAAGTTTAGTCGGCTAGATTTAAGCCTGTACTAAAAACTTCGAAAAATACAACATGATCGACCAAAAAACCAATCAAAACAGACCATGTGTAGAAAGATGTCGGCTGAAATCTAGTCGATATAGAAAGATGTCAGTTAAAATATGGTGGGGGATAAAGATGTCGGCTGAAATCTAGTCTATAGGCTGAAATCTAGCCGCCGGGTGAAATCTAGCTTGCAGGCTACACGGGGTTTTTTTTATTGGTTTTGATTTGGTTTATTGGACCCCATTGTACTTTTCCATGTTACTTGTGCGACTGAAATCTTGCCTCCAGGTTGTAATCTAGCAGGCTAAGCATATGTGACGTTATTTAATTGGTTGTGTAGGATATGTTTATTTTTTAAAAGGATAAAAGTGAATGTAAATTTTACAAAAAAAGTTGAGTCTAACTTGTACAATTTGAGTTTGTGATTGCAAAATAATGATTCAACCCCAAAATAATGATTTGAGTAGTTTGAGTTTGTGATTGCAAAGCTCTACACTTCAAATTTAAATGAAATTAGGTGGGATTGTCTTTTGGGGGTTGAAGTCTTTTTGCAATCACAAAAAAAAAAAAAAATCAAACTCGATCCTAAAAGTTTTCATTTAGGTAATCTTGTCCATCAACCGGCCTGTTAGCACCATATCAGTTTTACATTAGAAAGAAAGTCAACATAGTCAGACTTGTCAATACTTTAGCTGCCACATAATCATAATGTTGACAGGGTAACTGACTAGATTCTGCTAATAGAAATATTTGAATGTTTGAGCTACTTTGTCCGTGAAAAAATATATGTTCCTTTAAATATACCTTTTTTATAAAAATATCCACATATATATTGGGGTCGGGCGGATGTATATTAATATGAGTATACGGATACATACATATGCCAATATGTTTTAAGAGCAAAATGTAGCATATAGGAACTACTTTCACATTTCTATAAGCAATGCATTTTTTACCAACCATGTATAGCAGTTAGCAACCTACTCAAGTCACTCAAAGTGTATAAAACCTCGTAATGTACAGAATTCGGGAGATGCTTACTATGAAGGGCCACATTGATTGGGTGGTGAAGCTCAAGGGGATCGATATGGATATAGACCAACTACATTATTCGGTGTAAGAGAGCACGCGGAAAAAGGTCATTTTTTTTTTTTACTTTTACGAGACTAATAGAAGGCGTTAAGCCTTGTTAGTTGGTCTAAAAACATGGGGAATGGCATTTTCTGTTCAGAGATACCCCTGAAATTGTTGCTTAGTTTTCCAGTGCATTTCGAGGAACCTTAAATTAATCATCAAACTCTTGTTTTTAATGTTGTAGATGAATTATAATGTATCTTGAGTTGTTATTTTGTCTCACAAATTTCTACAACAGAAGCAAAATGACTTCTTGATGTCAATGGGGAAAGGCATTTTCTGTCCAGAGATACTCCTTGCCAAAAGAGACGTCAGCTCCATGACTTTTCAAATGAGTGGTCATGGGTTCGAGTCTCGCTTATGACAAAATCTTCCGGGTTGAGTCAAGGGGTTTTCCCAGTTGTGGGTTTCCTCTTGGGTGGTGTGGGCCGGGTCACCACGCTTTTGTTCTTCAGGCAGGAAGGTGGTCCGTTTGCCCGGGTGATCCTGTTAGTTTTGGATCAGGCTGACTATGAATTAATCAAGAAAAAACAGAGGAACAAGTAGTCGAATGTAATCTTATTTCATCAATCGGATGATTACAGAAGCAAACCAAATGATTACAATGAATTTCGACTAATTGGAATAATAAAATAAGGAATATACTGACTGCATTTAAATAACAAATGAAAACAACTAATTCTCCTGTAAAACAGGTCTTCCTTTATTCCAGGTCAAACAGCTCCTAACGTTCACATACTGCAACGTTTATTTCCTGTAGAGTCGGTCACCAGTTGTGACTTTTGGTCAACACTGAACTAACACTCTCCCCCTTAGTGTTGACATCTTTGTGCAGATCCACCATACCGACAAGATTCCTCATCTCAGCAAACTTGACCCGGGGCAACGACTTTGTTAGTATATCTGCTTTCTGCAGATCACCGCTCACATGTTCGACACAAACCTGTTCCCGTTCCACGCATTCTCAAATAAAAAATGATGTTTTGTGTCAATGTGTTTACTCCTCCCGTGAAAAACGGGGTTTTTCATCAACGCTAGAGCAGACTCATTATCAACAAGGAGTTTTACAACCCGTGCTTCTTCTCCCATTAAATCACTGATCAAGTTTCTTAACCACAACACTTGGCACGCCGCCGACGTTTCTGCCATAAAATCAGCTTCACAGGAACTCAGAGCCACCGTCTTTTGTTTCTGTGAAGTCCATGTGATTAAATTGTTTGAGTAATAAAATGCCATACCCGTCGTGCCGCGTCGGTCTTCAACATCAGTACCGTAGCTACTGTCACAGTACCCAATCAGTTTGCCATCTCCACCTTTATTGTACTTCAGCCCGTAACCTGTTGTACCTCGAACATATCTCAGAATTTGTTTGACCGTTGCATAATGACTCTGCTTTGGGGACTGCATAAACCTGCTCACAGCTCCAACTGAGTAACTAAGATCTAGCTGGGTATGAATCAAATACCGAAGGCTCCCAATTATCTTTCTTTATTTAGTCGCATCAGCATCGTCTCCATCTTCATCCTTTGTCAACTGCAGTTTTGGAATCATGGGAAACGCTGTAGCATTACACGTGGACATTCCCGCCATCTCTAGAATTTTCTTCGCATAGGCCTCCTGTGTCATCAAAATTCCTGTCTCGGTTTGTTCCACCTCAATACCGAGGTAGTATGACAATTTACCCATGTCACTCATATCAAAGATCTTCTTCATGCTTTCTTTAAATTCTAGAATCTTTCCTTCGTTTGAACCGGTTACGATCAAATCATCTACATACACTCCTACAATAAGGATAAAACCTGATTCGTGTACCTTGTAGACTGCCTGTTCATGCACGCACTTGCTAAAACCAAGATCCTTGAGAACTTTATCCAACCGAGCATTCCAGGCTCTTGGGCCTATCTCAAACCGTAGAGAGCTTTATGCAGCCGATACACCATTTTCTCCTTTCCCTTGATCTCGAACCCACTCGGCTGTGTTACGTACACTTCTTCTTTGAGTTCTCCATTGAGGAACTTGACATCCAGGTGATGCACAGTCCAGCTCTCTTTTGCTGCTATTGCCAGAAGGAGTCGAATTGTTTCTAATCGAGCAACAGGTGCAAAAGCATCTTCAAAGTCAACACCCTTTTGTTGTACGTAACCTTTAGCTACGACCAGCGCCTTGTGTTTTACAACATTCCCATTTGTATCTCTCTTGAGCTTAAACACCCACTTTAACCCTATTGCCCTGTGTCCAGGTGGCAATTGAGTTAAAGTCCAACTGTTATTTCTTTCAATTGAATCAAGTTCGACCTTCATAGCTCTTACCTAGTCTTCGTCGTTTGCAGCTTCATCATATGACGATGGTTCATAGCCAATCAACATCAGTTCTTGGTTTCTTACATACAGCTCTCGTACCTCCTCATCACTCATAGCCTCTGTGTTTCTGTAAACTCCATCAACAGAAAGAAACCCTTGAAGAGGCGTATGATCAAATGCTACCTGTTTGCTCGATGGAGTAGATGATTCAGCTCTCGTGTTGCTCCCCTGTGTTCCTCCATTCTGATTATCAGACACAAACGACAGAGGTGACTCGAAATCACCATGAGTTGGCAAACTAGGGCTTTCAAAATCGTCCCCAAATTTCAATTGAGATTGACCAGGTGTTACTGGACCATTAACTGGTCTATCCCAACCACCCATGGGCCTTTCAACTTCAGGCTCACTCCATGCCCACTTCTTATTCTCGATGAAATTAACTGATCGTGTAACCACAATTTTATTTTCTTTTGGATCTAACATTCTGAACCCTTTTGTTCCATCTTCCATTCCTAAATACACCGGTGCTTAGGGCTGAGCATTCGGTTCCAACCGGGCCGAACCGGACCGGAACCGCGAACCGTTCGGATGGAAATATGTTAACCGAGGACCGGACCGTATATAAACGGTTCGGACCGGACCGGAACAGTATTAAACGGGTCGGAACCGTTTAATTGCTTGACCGAACCGATTAAGCTAAAGTTTCACTTTCATTATACCAAATTATGTTTCCTACAAAATAAAGTTCCAATCTAACTCCACCAAAAAAAAAACCCAAAATACTCCACAAACGGTTCTAACGGGTCCGAACCGGAACCGTCGGTTATTAACCGAACCGAACTGTGAACCGTTTAATGACCATATGAAGAACCGAGGACCGGACTGCTCACCCCTACCGAACTGTGAACCGTTTAATGACCACAAACGGTTCTTCCGGTTCTAATTGGTCCGGTTCTACGATTCTAACGGTTCCGAACCGCGAACTGCTCACCCCTACCGGTGCTTGTTGCTAAGATGGTTGTTCATTCGTTTTGCATACCCGACACAACCAAACACCCTCAGGTGAGTAAGATTTGGTTTATGCCCCTTCCAGAGTTGGTACGGAGTTGTGCGCCTCACTGCCTTCGTTGCAACTCTGTTGAGGACGTATACTGAGTGTCGTACAGCCTCTCCCCATAACAGTTCTGGTACATTCATGGACTTCAATAGTGACCTGGTCATTTCCACAATTGTGCGGTTCTCCACTACCCCATTCTGTTGAGGGGTATATGGATCCGTCAATTGTCTCCTTATACCTTCATTCCTGCAAAACTCGTTAAAAGAACGTGAGGTGAATTCACCTCCTCGATCAGTTCGCAACACCTTGATCTTATACTTGCTTTCTTTCTCCACTTGTACCTTAAAACACTTGAACTGCTGAAACGCTTGATCTTTGGTTTCAATTAGATATACCCACATATATCTAGTGTAATCATCAACAATTAACAAAAAATATCGATTACCTCCAGTTGTTTGCGGTGTAATCGGACCACACAGGTCAGCATGAATTAAGCCCAATGGCTCATTAGCCCTCCACTGTGCTTCTTTAGGAACCGGCTTCGCCACTTGTTTTGCTACTATAAGCAACCTTCACACACCTGTTTTGACATTCGAGGCAATCCAACTACAAGATCATTTCTAGCCATTTTTTCTAGTATGGGAAAATTGACGTGACCCATGCGTGCATGCCACAACCACGTCTCATCGTCCATGTGAGCTGCCAAGCAAAGTGGTTTTGCAACTTTCAGTTTAATTTTATATAACTATTCACTGACCTTTGAATCCTCATGATAAGTCTTTCATGATCATCGTACAGCTTCAATACATTCCCATGCATGTGCACGTCATAGCCCTCTTCCGTAAGCTGCCCCAAACTCAAAATGTTGCTTTTAAGAGCCGGGATGTAGTACACATCCGATATGAGTACGTGTTCGCCCGTTTTGCTTTCGAACACCAATGGCCCCTTTCCGAACTCGACATGTTATGTTGCAATCCAATTCAGCAAACGATCCTCTTAAACCCGTCATGTGATTGCTAGCACCGTTGTCGGCATACCAAACATCCTTGTTGTCTTCAACTGTTGGGGATACACGATCTTCATTTAACAGCACCATAGAGGGTGAATCTTCACCATGTATACACAAGTGGAGGACCGGCTCTTCTTCCGTGGCTTGTGTTAAATCAGCTTCATCCCTTTTCTCCTTGACTTCTTTACACTCCAATTCGTAATGGCCAAATTCAGGGCAATTAAAGCACTCGATATGTCTCTTATCTTTGTTCGCTTTACGCCCCAAAATATGTTGAGTCGCCCCTGCTTATGCTTGATCTATTCCTAACCAGTCCTCATATTAAAACTTTATAACTGTTTCTCCACGATTTATTAAGAGGTATATATAGGGTGTACCCATCACATATATAGAGGGTCTACCATTTAACAATTCGTGAATACTCCGTTGCTATATTTTATGATTTAGACTCGTTCCCATCACATATTCATACTTAGCACGTATTGCATGATTTATTATCATGCATTCACATATTTTCATCCGAACCGCACTTGTAACACACCGGCTTCTTGCTCGTTTCCCGAGGTGTTTGTGTGTGTAATGTTTGTGTCTGTTGTGTTGAAATGAACGACACAATGCATCTATATATAGGCTGATTTTGGCATCGGTGGCGGACCGCGAAACAGGATTACTCATACGAGTCACCTGCCACGCGTCAGCTCCTTGTTGCCCGGAGCTTTTTTGCGGCTAGCGGACCGTTACGCTCCCTCGTAGCGGTCCGCTATAGGGCTGAGTTAGCAGCCACACGTCTGACACACGTCATTCCCTCATAATTGCCTTCCTCATTACGTAGCGGACCATCAGAGAACCCGGTAGCTATCCGATACCGTCCCAACTTTCACATTTTTTCACTTTTAGTCCGTGAACTTTGGACTAATTGCACTCTAGCCCCCTGTACTTTATATTTTCTTGAAAATTGGGGTGTTACAACTCTCCGCCCCTTAAGTTAGGTTTCGTCCTCAAAACCTGTTAACCATGAGGATAATTTTTTCTCATCTCATTCTCACCTTCTCAAGTCATTTCCGACCCCTTGTTTAATTGTTTTGTTTAGATAACCCAACTTCATTCATTTTTTATTTTGTTATCTAAAAGACTATTGGTGAAAAACTTATTTATCTAACTGGTTGATTTTAAAAATATTTATCAAAATATGTGTTTTTTGTAAACTTCCTTTTCTCACTTCCAAAAGTTTTTTAGAATGTTTTATAAATGTTTTCTTGAACTTTTCTAAAACGTTTTTTTTAGAATAGTAACATTTTTGGTATTTCATATATATTATTTTTATTTCAGTTAAGATTATTTTTATAGACGTTTTTGTTTTTTTTTAAATAGTGCTTTATATATATGAAAAAAAACATTTGTAATTAATTTAAAAAGTGTAATAAGAAGAAAAACAATTTTTATAGGAAATGCAAATGCATTTTTAAAAACGTTTTATAAAATATCACGATGAAACAAAATATTAAAACTTAAATAATTTCTAAAGTTGCGAAAAAAACTTTGATAAAATAATCAATAAACTTAATTAATTAGGCCAAGCGTAGTGGCAATGTGAAACCAGGCAGATCCTACGTGGATGGGGAGTGGGGCGCAGAACACCGCACCCTAGGGCGTGAATGGGGTGCGGGGCGTGAGGTGTGAGGGGTTTCACGGGCAAAGGGGCGCATGGGGGTGTGTGTTATATATATTTGTGTGTGGATAGTGAAACAACTATTCATCTTAGTGATTGCCTCATGTTGATGTGGCAGGGACGTGATGAGCTTGGATGTGAAACCACCACAGATAACCTTAATGTTACACTTATGACCTGTTAGCTGTCTTTTGCTTGTGGCCCCAAGAAAAGGAAGCACCACTTGTTAATTATTGGAGACTTTGTGTCGTTTCCTATTATTTTCAATGCATGTGTGGAGATATTTACTTCATTGTTCTTGAACATTATGGAGATTCCTTGAGAACTTTAATTTGCAAATAAAGTGTGATGTTATTTGTGAATTTATAAAATTAGGATATTTAAATCCAAGCCGCCTTTATTGATTCGGAGAGGACCAATCATCTACTTTGACACTAGATTTTTTTTAGCGACAATTTGGATCACTGACGGGTCACTGGCTCACCCGATCATCTCCATCATCTTCAGGAGGAAACCCACCATAAATGATAAAACCCACTGACCCAACCTAGAACCCCCTTTTTTACCACAGATGGGACTTCTCATTTGAGTGAAGTCTTGATCTTTGACCCCCCCTTGGGTATACACATTGACCCTGAGGTATTGTGGATTATAAACTCAAACTTTGTTTCAAAGTTTTTTGGTTCCTGATCTTCAGCATATGCTATAGTCTTTCAACAAAATGTCAAAAAACCCAATATCCAATAAAAACTTTGATGAGGAGAAATTGTCTTCATTAGCTAGAAAACGTGCATTAGATCGTTTTTCTATTATCGAGATTCAGTTAGCTACTCAAAACTTTGATGATAATTTGGTCATTGGAAAGGGGGGTTTTGGGAATGTATACAAAGGTCGTATCGGTGGTACTGGAGATACTATCGGACGTCTTGTTGCCATTAAGCGGTTGGATTCATTTTCTAGGCAAGGGGCATCTGAGTTCATTACAGAAATTGAGATGCTTTCGAAGTTACGTCACTGTCATCTTGTGTCTTTAATTGGTTATTGTTTGGATATGAACGAGCATATACTTGTTTATGAGTATATGTCCAACGGGACAATAGAACATCATTTGCACAAAGCTGATACTCCTTTATCTTGGATAAATCGGCTCAAGATAAGCATAGATGCTGCGCAAGGATTAGATTACCTTCACACCGGTGTGGATACCCAAAATGGAATCATACATCGAGATGTGAAAAGCTCGAATATTCTACTTGACGAGAATTGGGCAGCAAAGATTTCAGATTTTGGGTTGTCAAAAATTATAGATGAACGATTTTCTGGTGTGAGTACCGGCCTTAAAGGCACATTTGGGTATCTAGATCCAGAGTACTCTATGACCGGGCACTTGACTAGGAAATCAGATGTTTATTCATTTGGCGTTGTTTTGTTTGAGTTGCTATCTGGGAGGCGTGCAGTCGATACGATGTTAAGAGAGGAGGAGTGGAATTTGGCAAATTGGGCTAAAAGGTGTGTCAAAGAACGACGATTAAATCAGGTAGTTAGTTCTCATATTAAAACACAAATTTCATCCAAATGTTTGAAGGAGTTTGTTCAGATTGCAAGACGATGTCTAAAAAGCTCCAGAAAAAAGCGCCCTACAATGGCTGATGTTGTGGTTGCTCTTCAGCAATCATTGGCATTACAGGAGCATTTTAACAGTGCTGCTCAGGCTGCAGGTTCAACGGGTTTCACTCATAAAATGCAGAATCTACTTTTCGGGTCTAGACATAACTCTGGTATAGCCAAATTCCTTCATAACGGCTGTGTGATATATTTGGTTGTGTTTATTTCCATAGTAAAGTAAAGGTATATGATAGTCCATTTTAAAGAAGATGTCATGGAGTGATAAGCACATTTATCTAACAAAATAACCTTTTCTAAACGTATATTAATGACAAATTATCATCTACTAAATGTTGCAGTTTGCACTAGTTGTCAAATTATTTTAATATTACAATCATTAGGATTGAGAGGTCCCCTAATAAATGTTGCAGTTTGCACTGGTTGTAACATTCATCTGCAAGAACGTACATCTAATATTAGAGTCAACTCAAGATGTTAGAGTATTCTAGTCTTACATTTTTTGGTAGTTTACATCTTGAATATGATTTATTTTCTTGTTTATTTTTTTTCTCTTACTAAGGTGACCCTGAAACACCGTCGTCTACCCATGATGGGCTCTCCGAATATTCTCTTAGAGTATTTTCATATAGAGATATGAAACTTGCCACTAGGAATTTCAGCAGTCGCATGTTGTTGGGCCACGGACATTATGGAGAGGTATTTAGAGGTTGGCTGCATAAGAAGACATATTGCCCTTCAATGTCAGATAGTGGATTGCCCGTTGCTATTAAGAGGCTCTATACACACAAGTTTAAACCTGATATGGTAAAGGAGGTAAACCATTACTCCCTCAATCCCAAAATTAGAGTTTCTCAAAATTAAGAAGTAATGCTTTTGAATTCAAAACTGACATATGCTTTGGTTTTTGATCAATTGGAATGCATATTTTGATAGTTTCTTGCATAAGATGGTTATCCCTTTTCTTTTTGTCACACCCCACTCAGGATGGGGCAACGTCACCTATAGATACAGAGTTAACAACAAAACCTTAAACTTTTATTCACTAGATCATGGTTACATTTACATAGATGTCCTAATTTATCCATAATCACCCTTAATTTAATCCTCAATACCAATCTTAATCCTTAAACTCTTAAGAAAACTTAAAAAGAAAAACTTGTTGGCTGATATGGACTAATTCCTGTCTCCAGGCCCATGGAGTAGGTTATGGGCTGGTATCTCGAGCCTGTGGGATACAGGTTTAAACAAATCAATTAGAGATTATTTGAGAAGAGTTATTTTTGGTTTGTGATTCCTAGTTGAATAATTATGGGAATTATATTGTTTAATTAGGAATTAGTATATATCTCTAACTTTAAAGTTTCTTGTTGATCAGGTTGGATCTTCTCTATATAACCAACCGAGTTATGGTTTTGTGGTTATGAGAGTTAATCTAGTTTTGAGTTATTTTCTGGATTAATAAAACTTGGAGAGCTAATTCCAAATTGTGTGTTCTAATTTTGTTTGGATCGATTGGGACTTGAATTGGTAACAGAGCCAAGGTTCAATCGTCGATTCAAACAACCAAGGAGGTTCCAAATCTGTTTGATCAGCAGGTGGTCGATCAGAAACAGCCCCTCCCAACCAGCAGGTGGTATTTACTGTTCTAAACGAATTCACAGGTTAAGTAGGTAACATGAAGAGCAAGTTTGGTACCTTCCAATATTGCAGTTGACCCAAAGTGCCGGATCAAGGTGATAAAACACCTTTGACCTACAGTCAGCGCAAGAAGAGACCGGAGTCAATGGCTGGTGAAGACGAAGAACGACTAAGCGTGGTCAACGTTAAAGACCACAGATCCACGAATTTGCAGTGCCCGATACTTACTGCAACGAACTAAAATATCTGGGCAATAAGAATTAAAGTTGTGTTCAAAGTTCATGGGATCGTACAAGCGCTCGAACCTAGAATTTAGCAGGTCGACGAAAAAAAACGATATGGTGGTAGCTTTATTGCTTCAGGCCATACGAGAAGAGCCGGAGTTTCTAGTGGCTCAGTTCGAGACGGCAAGAGAGATCTGGGAAGCCCTAAAAACAAGGTACGTAGGGGTGGAACGGGCACGGGTGGAACAGTTGGAAGTTGAGTTCGAATCACTCAGAATGAAAGAATTAGACTCGATTGATTCGTTTGCTGCCAAAATCAGTCAATTGGTGACCAAGGCATCTAGTCTTGGTACCTAATATGAAGAACTAGAAAGCTGTTGGGTGTGTACCAGCGAGATTCATCCCAATTATAGCGTCTATCGAGAAGTTTGCAGACCTAAAGTCAATGACTTTTCAGGAGGCAATCGAAAGACTAAAAATGTTTGAAGACAGAATCAAGGGGGTTGAGGCTTCAACCGAAAATCAAAGTAAGCTAATTTTAGCTCTTGGAGAACCTTCCTCGAACCACAAGCCCTATGATAACAATGGAGGGCGTAGACGAGGCGGTTCATCGTACTGAGGCAGGGGACGTGGCCGAGGTTCAAGTCAAGGACGAGACGCTCATTAAAGTCAAGGTCGTAAGCCCAAGAACCAGGGTCAAAAGAGTAACAGCAACCGGAAGAAGGAGAAAAGAGATGTATATGAAATACCATGCTTTAGGTGTGACAAGGTTGGGCACCATGCCTCCACCTGCCCTGACCGTAAAAATGATCAAGACCCGAAACCGAAGGCACATCTTGTCGAGGCGGAAGAGCTAGATCCGTACTTGTTCATAATAATTTGCAAGAACGATACGATTTATCTGAATGAAGAAAAGGTGATCCCAAGAAAATTCGAATCCGAGAATATGGAAGAGAATTTGTGGTATTTAGATAACGGAGCATCTAATCACATGACAGGAAGAAAGTCATACTTTTCTGACTTAACGGACGGGTAAGAGGTATGGTTCGTTTTGGTGATGACTCATGTGTTGATATTGCAGGAAAAGGCTCGATACTCTTCACAAGCAAAACATGTGAACATAGACTCTTGACAGACGTCTATTATATCCCGAGCCTTCGAAGCAATATAATCAGTTTAGGGCAACTAACTAAAACTGGATGCAATATCATTATGGACGATGATGTGCTTTTAATCTATGATAAGGTGAGAAGGCTTATGATGAGGGTCTATCGTAAAAAGATGTCCAAGTTCCAACTCTCCATCGGGACCCCGGTTTGCCTACTATCAAAGATTAATGACTCGACTTGGCTTTGGCACGCCCGCTTTGGGCATCTTAACTTCGAGTCGATGAAGAAACTAAGCACCAAAGGAATGGTACGTGGCTTGCCTCATATTTCTCATCCTACTAATCTTTGTGACCCATGTTTGATGGGGAAACAAACTCAAAAACCATACCCGGAACAAGCATCCTATCGGGCTACAAGACAATCGAGCTGCTACATGGTGATCTTTGTGGCCCGATCATACCTCCTACTCCAGCGGGAAACCGGTACATGTTCTTGGTAGTTGAAGGCCTCTCACGCTACTTGTGGTGTTTTTTACACAAGTAAAAAAGATCAAGCATTCGAGGTGTTCAAAAGGTTCAAAGGGATGGTTGAAAGGGACACGAGGTTAAAGATTGGCATGTTTAGAACCGACCGAGGAGGAAAGTTCACATCGATCGGGTTCAATGATAGGTGTGAATTGCAAGCAATAAAGAGGCATTTAAGGGCTCCCTATTCACCTCAACAAAACGGGGTGGTGGAGAGACAAAACCGGATGGCGATCGGTATGGTAAGGTGCATGTTAAAGCATATGGAAATGCCTCAACAATTCTGGGGTGAAGGTGCCATTCATGTCGTTTATGTTCTAAATCAGAGTCCAACTAAAGCGGTTATCTCAAAAATACCATATGAGGTTTTACTAAACCGAAAGCCAAATGTCAAGCACCTTAAAGTATTCGGCGGGTTTTGCAGCTGAACCCAAAGTAAATGAACACAAGCTAGACGATAGAGGAATGCCAATGGTTTATTTTGGGTCTCAACCGGGCTCAAAGGCGTTTCTAATGTACGATCCGGTTTCGAGAAAACTTTGTGTTACACGAAGTGTTGAATGTATTGAAAAACAGGGCTGGCCATGGGACAAAAAAGAGGAAGAAGGTGGAAACTTTACTGTTCAGGTGCGGAATGAAGCTGTATCGGAATCAAAACCGCCTTATATGGGTTCGGGCTCCACTCCGGAAGGTCAGGGAGAGGCTGAATTTGAACCCGACTCAACCCGACAGTCCCCTATGGCTGCATCAGGTACAACGTCACAAGCAAGTGCTGATTCTGACCACACGACAGCACCCTGCTCGTCCACGGAAGGGGGTGGAAATCTAGAAACGGTGACTGAGCCCACACCATTACACCGTTCATTGAGGCCAAAAGTAATTCCAAGAAGATTAAATGATTTCATGATTTAAGACGGGGTAAACCGAGCTGAATTCGAAGAGTTGTTACTAGTTACTTATGACGAACCAACATGTTATTCACAAGAGAAGGGTAGCAAATTATGGGATAGAACAATGCAAGTTGAGATAGAATCCATAGAGAAAAATAAAACATGGACTCTAACAAAACTTCCGACGAATCACAAACCCATTTGTCGTAAATGGGTATACAAATTAAAGCGAGATGCAACCGGAAAAATTGTGAAGTGGAAAGCAAGAATAGTCGCCAAAGGTTATGTTCAACAACAAGGTATTGACTTTGACGAAGTATTTATTCCGGTGGCATGAATGGAGACGGTTCGTCTCTTATTCGCTATTGCGGCTCGAGAGAGGTGGCTGCAAGTACACCATTTGGACGTAAAGTCCACGTTTTTACATGGTGATTTGAAGGAGGAGGTATATGTTAGTCAACCAGAGGGATTTTTTAAGAAAGGGCATGAAGACAAAGTGTATCAGTTGTCTAAAGCATTGCATGGGCTTCGTCAAGCTCCCTGAGCTTGGAATCTCAAGCTTGATGGTACGTTGAAGTCTCTTAGTTATACATGTTTCCTTCAAGAGTAAGCTATTTATATGAAGGACGTGGAAGATGATGTGATTATCACGGGTGTTTATGTGGATGACATCATTGTTACAAGTTCAAGTATTAAGAAGATCAAAGATTTTAAAGGGCAAATGGAGATGCAATTTGAAATGAGTGATCTGGGCATATTATCTTATTACCTTGGAATAGAGGTTATTCAGATGATTCAGGTATTTCTATAAAGCAGGGAGCTTATGCCAAGAAGATTTTGACCGAAGCGGGTACATTAGGATGTAACCGGACAAAGTGTCCTCTAGAGCCGGGGATAAAATTATCTAAAGTTGAAGATGATACACCGGTGGATGCTACAGGTTATAGAAGATTAGTAGGGTGTCTTCGGTATTTGTTGCACACGAGACCCGACCTATCTTATTCCGTTGGAATTGCAAGCCGATACATCCAATCTCCAAAGGAATCTCATGGGATGGCAACAAAACAGATTCTGAGATACATAGCCAGAATAATTAACTTCGGGTTAAAGTATAAAAGAGCGGGCAACTGGGAGATAATCGGTTACAGTGATAGCAGTTACAATACGGATAGAGATGATTGAAGAAACACGACGGGGCATGTGTTTTATTTTGGAGATACACCGATTGCATGGTGTTCTCAAAAACAAAACATGGTGGCATTATCATCTTGTCAAGCTGAATTTATGGCTGCCACATCTGCAGCGTGTCAGGCAATTTGGCTGAGAGGTCTCTACAGTGAAATAACGGGAAGAGAAGTGCAACCGGTGATGATTCGAGTTGATAATAAATCCGCTATAGCTCTTATGAAAAATCCGGTGTTTTATGGTCGAAGCAAACACATCGACAAAAGATATCATTACATTAGAGAATGTGTTGAAAAGGGGCAAGTTTTGATTAAGTACATTAGTGGAGATAAGCAACAAGCTGATACATTGACCAAGCCACTTTCAAGGGTCAATTAAGTTTGCCGAGATGCGAGAGCTACTTAGAGTTGAAGACATCCTTATTCTGAGTTGGGAATTAAGGGGTGATTGTTGGCCGATATGGGCTAATTCCCGTCTCCGAGCCCATGGAGCGGGTTATGGGCCGGTATCTCGAGCATGTGGGGTACATGTCTAAACAAATCAATTAGAGATTATTCCAGAAGAGTTATTTTTTGTTTGTGATTCCTAGTTGAATAATTATGGGAATTATAGTGTTTAATTATGAATTAGTATATATCTCTAACTTTAAATTTTCTTATTGATCAAGTTGGATCTTCTCTACATAACCAACCGAGTTATGGTTTTGTGGTTATGAGATCGTTAATCTAGTTCTGAGTTATTTTCTGGATTAATAAAACTTGGAGAGCCTATTCCAAATTGTGTGTTCTTATTTTGTTTGGATCGATTGGGACTTGAATACTTACTTAGGATTAATGGCTTGAGGAGAGCTTGAGGGGAAATTCTGGTGAAGAGCAACGAGGAGAACAAAGGATGGGTAGACTGAGTTGTGGAGTGTTCAAATGGCATGAAACACGTGTCAAATGCATTATTATCATTTTGAGCGCTATAGAGCCCGTATTGTCAAACACATACGATTTGTATCGTTTTAAGCATAATGAATATGCAAAGGAACGCGATTAAATGCCTTATACTTTTAAGCATAATGAATAATATTGAATATGTCCGGTTAATCTTTTCGTTATTTTTTATTGTTGCTAGCTAAATGTCGTTACTGATCTGTAGCTTGAAGGATATTGTTAGAGCATATTAATAGTTGAGGATAGTGTAGTAATTTGGTAATTAGGGTTTCTACATTTCTAGTCTTTATATACAAGATGCTTGTATTATTACGCAAAAGAATACAATTACAATTTCCCTCTTAAAACCCTAAAACAAACACTAAATATGTACATGTCCACGTTATTCTCAGTTAACCTTTAGCTAATTTTTACCTTTTTGTGTTCCAACTAAAATACAATAGCTTTTAACAAGATTTAACCGTAAGAAAATCATGTAGGAAGATTTTGATGCTCAAAGAAGTGAATTTAGACGTGAAGTTGAACTTCTTGCCAAAATTGGTCACCGGAATATAGTGAAGCTTCTTGGCTATGTTGATAAAGAAAACGAGCTCCTAATCATTACAGAATACGTTACTAATGGTACACTTAGAGAGCATTTGGATGGTAAGTCCTCTCAACTTTGTTTAACACCATGATATTAGATATACCCACCACTTTAGCAAAAATAGTAATTTAGTCGTTTTCGTTTCAGGTGTTCATGGAAGTTACTTGGATTTTGTTCAACGACTTGAAATATGCATTGATATTGCTCATGGTTTAACATATCTCCATTTATACGCGGGTAATGATTAACCTCGATCATAATATACTCGTGTACTTTATATTCAAGATTTTACTTGCTATATTATTGTTATTTGGACGAAGTAGAGTGTCCGGACTACAACTACGGACCAAACTTGCTACCTGCACTTATATTTCGGACCAAGACTTGCTATCCGAACTTGAACTATGGAGGAGTACTAACTTGAACTACAAATGATTTTGTTTTTATATTTCATGTTAGTTAAGTTAGTTAGATTTGGGGTTTTCCAAGATTGTGTATATATAGCTTCTTTCAATTGTATTCTTTGGTTAGTTTAGATAATCAAAATCAAAATTTTCCCAATTCTTGTCTCGATTCATATGATATAAGAGCATGTATCGTTGCTCGTTTGATATCATCTCGATTTTATCTTCATCATCAAATCAATCTTTAATTCTAGTTTGAATCTATAGAATCAAATCACTTTGATTTGATTTCTCTTTCTCGATTGCTTCAACTATATTTCTTAAATCGAATTAAAAATTCGGTTCAATTTCTCTGTTCGATTTCTCATTCAACTCCATCTTCTCATCGATTCACTATTTGAATCGATTTTCATTTCTTCCTCTATCAAATCATGTCTACATCAACTCTCAGCAAATTCAACTTCAACTATGCATGATTCATCGAATCCTCTATATCTTCATTCATCGAATCATCATGGAATGATCCTTGTTTCTAAACTATTTGACGGTTCAAGTTTTGGTGCTTGAAAATGGTCAATTACTATCGCACTCTGAGCAAAGAACAGGCTCGGTTTTGTCAATGAGCTTACTCGACCGGTTGATTCTTCACATATTTTCTTTTGCAACACTGTAATGATATGGTGATTTCATGAATTCTAAACACTTTGTCAAGAAAAATCAGTAAGAGTGTCCTTTATGCTGAAACAACACATCATCTTTGGGATGAATTGTCGGGTCGATATAGTCAATCAAATGGAGCAAAGTTTTATCAGTTGTAGAAAACTTTGTGTAAAATATCTTAAAATAATGATAATATTGCAACCTATTTCATCAAAATCAATTCAATATGTGATGAACTGAATGCACATGATCCAGTTCCACTATGTACTTGTGGAAATGCTCGTATTATGGCTAAACCTAATGTTGATCAAAGATTGAAGCAATTCCTTATGGGCTTGAATCCTTGTTATGATAGTATAACAGAAAATATTATCATGAGGCAACCTCTTCCCTCATTAAACCAATCCTATGCACCACTGATTTAGGAATAAAAGCAGAGAGAACTTCAATATACCGCTCACTTTAATTCTCAAAATGCTTCTATGAATCTCAACACTCGGATTCCAAGGAAATTTGATGAAATAGATGATAATAGAAACAACATTATTTGTAATCATTGCAAGAAGGCGGGATACCGCTAGCAAGTGTTACCGGCTGGTCGGATGTCCAAAAGACTCCAAGTTTACCAAAAGCAAGTGGTTAGCTACTAATGCAGCTAGGGATGATAATGATGCTCTTGCAGTTTCTGTTCCCAATGCTGGTTTGATTGCAGAACAATATGATGCTTTGGTAACATTTTATAGAAAAGTGGTGTTGATAACTCGGAAAGCAATAGCGGTATCCTAGTTGTGCAACCTCTTAATTTTGCTAACTCTGCGGGTATGATAGCTTGTAGTTCCACTCAGGTTAAAACAAATTGGATTATTAATACTAGGGAAATTAATCACATGTGTTTTTGACCTAAACTTACTCTCTAACATTCAATTCTTGTTCATTCGGCATATGTGTTACTTCCTAATAGTCATGTCTTAACTGTTACAAAAATTGGAACAGTTAATCTCACATCATATTTCTCCATTTCAAACATCTTCTCTTCTCCTCTCCTCAGTTTAAACACAATTTATCGTCTATTCCTAAGCTTTGTAGATATTCAAAAAGTCTTACTTAGTTTTCTTAAACTTTTTTTAGGCCCTTTCACTGTAGAGGCCTCTAGTTCTTGGTGTTCTGATCAATGGACTTTACCTTTTAGATCCAAGTAAATTGTTTTCTATTTCTATTGATTCATTTTCTGTCCCAATATCTCATTGCCTATTGAAGTTGGAATAATAGATTTGGGCATCTGCCATTGTATAAACTCGAGCAATTCTTCTCTCGATCACTACTTATTGTCCACAAGCTAGACCACACAAACTACCCTTTCCTACTAGTAACAGGGTTAGTACTCAACTATTTGAGATTGTTCATGTTAATACTTGGGGTCCTTATAGGACTAACACTTATGGTGGTTACAAGTACTTTCTCACAATAGTTAATGATTACAACAGAACCACTTAGACACGCTTATTAACCACCAAGAGTAATACTTTTTTTGTCCTTAAGGGATTCATTGACATGGTTGAAACTCAGTTCAATAAAAAGTGAAACACATACGATCAGATAATACTTATGAACTGGATTCTCGGATTCATCCCAAGAGTATTTTCAACAAAAAGATATCATTCATCAAACTACTTGTCCTGAGGTACCATAACACAATGGTGTAGTTGAAAGAAAACATAAACATCTTTTTGCTATTGTTAGGACACTTATGTTTCAGTATAAGTTACCTATTAGTTTTTGGGAAGATTGTGTTCTTACAACTACATATTTGATTAACATCTTCCCTAAAAAATCCTTTACGATAATACTCCTTATGAGGTCCTTTTTGGAAAACATCCATCTTATAATCATCTAAGGACTTTTGGTTGTTAATGTTTTGTTTCGACTTCTATACAAGGTCGAGACAAATTTCAACCAAGAGAACAAAGTTGTATGTTTGTTGGTTATCCTTTTGGCAAAATGGGATATAAGCTCTATAATATTCATAGTCGTAAAATTGTTCTTTCCAGAGATGTCATTTTCCATGAACATATTTTTCCTTCCTTGTCAACTTTTGATCATTCTTTTATTTTTCCTACTCTCAATGGCATCTTTCAAACATTCGATTCTCCAAATCTTCTTGATTCTTATTCTTCTCCTAAATCTTCTGTTCATTAATCTAATTCCCCTTCTCAAACCTAATTTGTTCCAGTTAGAAGATCTACTCGAGCTTATGTTCGTCCTCCTAATCTGCAGGATTATATTTGTAATTCTGCATCTACATCTTCCTCTTGTTTTCATTCTATCACTAATGTGTGCAATGGTTCTTTTTCTGTCAATCTTGCTGATTTATCCATCTCAACATCTTTTGCTTAATCTAGAGAATATCAAAGAACCCAATACTTATCAAGAAGCTGCTGCACATCCTGCTTGGCAACAGGCAATGAATAAAGAATTTACAACCTTGCAAAATAATCAAACGTGGGAAATTATGAATTTTCCAACCAGAAAAAGCGCATCAAGTCATATATAAAGTCAAATATAACGCCGACGTTACTATTGGACGTTGTAAAGCCATGTTAGTCGTTTGTGTGGATACTCAAAAAGGTTGGTATTGATTGTAATGAGATTTTTTCTTCCGCTGTCAAAATGACAACTATTCAAACTCTTGGTGTTGTTGCTAGGAAGAAACATCAATTGGATGTGAATAATGTATTCTTGCATGGTAATCTTGATGAAGATATATATATATATATATATATATATATATATATATATATATATATATAATGGAGGGTTCAATTCAGAACACTAAATATTACGAGAATACGCAGAACAAAACAAATCATTCACTTTTTCAATTTTAAAAAGTTTTAAAGTGTAAGAAAATGATATAAATGTAATGTTTATTCGTTTTTCATTAAATTTAAATAAAAAAATATGAACAAATTTCGTTTAAATACATACCTACACGTGTATAATTCATGTGTAGGTTTTTTACCTATACATAACCTACACTTGTGTAGGAAACTTTTAAATATATAAAAACATATGAAAAAATTAGTTAATTAGTTTTTAATGTACATAACATATATATTTGTATGTAAGAAGTATAATTTTTTTTAAAAACTATCATTGATAAAAAAAATTAAACGATTTATGTTTGTTCTCTATGTTCTCGCAATATTTAGTTGTTCTGCAATGAACTTTCCCATATATATATACATACACACACATGAGTCCACCTCCATGTATGACTTTATCATCACAGAATGACATGTGAAACTTTCTGATGCAATTATAACAAAGGGTTATATTCGCTCTTCAAATGACTATTCCTTATTTTCAAAGTCTCTGTGTGATTATGTTGTTTATGTGGTTGATATCCTACATACTGGAAATGATGACAAATAAATGACCAGTTTGAAGCATTTCTTGCATTCTACGTGTCCGATGAAGGATCTTGGTTATCTTAACCATTTTTTATGAATTGAGGTTTTAAAAACTGCTTCTAGGGTTACTTTGACTCAAAAGGAAGTTTCTTAATAATCTTTTGACTGAATTTCATGCTAAGGATCTTATCCCAATGTCTTCTCCTCTACCTTTACATATTCAACTGAAAGCAATGAAGGATAAGTTTTTGACGAGCCTTTGGATTATAGAAGTCTCGTTAGGAAATTGAATTACTTAATTTATACTAGACCTGATTTAGCTTTTGTTGTTCAGGTTTTCAGTCAATTCATGAGTGATCCACGTATGCCATATTATGATGTTGCTAGGCATATTCTCTAATATGTCAATGGTATTTGTTCACAAGGTTTGTTCTTTAATAATAAACCAGATTTTACTTTGGCAGCTAATTATGATTATGATTAGGCTTCATGTCCTAGTACCTCGACGTTCTGCTGGGGTATTTAATTTCTTTGGGAGGTATTCCTATTTCTTGGAAGTCCAAGAAAGATCCTACTGTATTCTCCAAGTTATGTGGAAGCTGAATATCGTTACATTCACAAAGTTATAGTCGGGTTAGCTTTAATGACTCGGTTGTTGTGTGAGTTTCATGTGCTTAGTCTTACTCCTGTTCCTCTAAAATGTGACAGTCAAGTTGGGATACATATTGCTAAAAATCCAGTTTTCATGAGCACACAAAACATGTTGAGTTGGAATGCCATTTTGTCCGTGAACTTCATGATGGTTTGATTTTATTGACTTACACTCACACTACAGATCAACTTGCTGATTTATTTACTAACAGTCTTGCTGGTCATCAACACGATGATCTGATTTGTCAAACAAGAATGTCAGTTTTGGTCATTTTATGTATTCACTTATTAAATAATCAAGATTTGTCAAACAAGCAGACAACTGCTTATCTCATTGTTACAAATTGAAATCGCATCTTTATTTTCAAAACGCACATCTAAATACTTTATACCTTTTTCATTCCGAACAGGAAAACAAATTATCCACCGTGACATCAAGTCGTCCAATATTCTTCTAACTGAGAGATTGAAAGCTATAGTGGCTGATTTTGGGTTTGCAACACTTGGAGAGACTGATAAAACCCATGTTGTGACAAAAGTAAGGGGCACAGTTGGGTATCTTGACCCGGAATATATGAGAACCTATGAACTCACCTCGAAAAGTGATGTTTACTCGTTTGGAATTCTACTTATAGAAATCCTAACGGGTCGTAGTCCCATTGAGTACAAGAGGCCTCCTGAGGAGAAGGTGACAGTAACATGGGTAAGTTTCTTGTTTTTTCATCCTTTGTGCACGTGCATCATCAAGTTGTACCAAGTCCAAAAGCATATTTGTACATTATTAAACCAGATAGGAAGTATGAGCCAATGGGTTCCTCAGCTCCTTATCGCATTTTCCACTCATGCATTATCAAATTGTTAAGAACAGAATTGGTAATCAAACACAAACACACACACACAATTTCAATGAACTCTCGTGTTATTATATCTAAGAAGCTGACTCAAAACATAGATACAATAAGTTATCATACATTAACCCTAATCATGGTTATGTATTTTTAAGGGTAACCCGACCTGGCTAATAAGAAATATAATAAACTCTAATATACTCCTTAAGCTCATTAACTCTCTTAATGATGCTACACGGGTCGACTCTGTTGGATCAGACTAGATTTCACACACTAAAAACACATACTCTTCATTCATACGTAACATTACATTTAAATAGACTCACGCATAGGGAAAAAACCTACCCACTAAGACCCATGATCTTGACGAATTTTTTTTTTTTTTAAATGGGTAGTATGAAAGTTTGTAATGGTTTTTGGTACCGGCATGGAAGGAAAATGGATTCAGGGTGTTATGGGAAACACATTCACGTAAGCATCCTATGTGACATAAAGCTTGTACAAATCCGGTTTTGGCATTCCCAGATCTACGGGTTACGTGAATGGGAATAACGTAAGCAAGTGTTTACGTGAATGGGGTTCACGGTTTTTACTCATCACCCCTGTGATCGTGGACTTGCAGATGAGGCGGAAGTCAGACGTCGATGTATATATTAACTATTAACTCTCCGGTGTCTCTGTTTAGGGTGCACGACGTCTGTTGGAAGCAGGTTAATCGCCGGAAAATGTATTCTTCCAGCAATTCAGTCAGCGTTTTATAACTACAGTTTGGCTGGGATGAGGTACTTTTTCGGCTGCAGATTAATCGCCGGGAAAATGGGGAGCAGATTAATCGTCTGTTGAAACAGCTTGTACAATTCAGTGGCTTGTATTTAATCTGCTTTTATTTTCGGAACTATACAAGCCACATAGGATGCTTTCAACCAAAATTGGAAGCAGATTAATCGCCGGGAAAATGTATCAGAACTAAACAGAGACACCGGTTGGCAGATTTCTCCTTTGCCATCCCATTCACGTAAGTTTATGATCCGTGAACCAGATCCACGTAACCATAACAACCGTGAACCCAGTACACGTAACAAGTTGCTTACGGGATTGCCATTCACGTAAGTGTTAAATCCGAGAATGACATTGCCGAAACTATACAAGCTTTGTGCCACATAGAATGGTTCCGTGAATGGGAATCACAGAACACCCTAAAACCATTTTCCTTCCATGTCAGAACTAAAACCATCAAAATACTCCATACTGCCCATTTCAAAAAAAAAAATTGATCTTGACCCACTACATGCATAAATAAACCTAATAACTACCTCGCTACTATGACTCTTTCAAACTAAAACTTGCTGCATAATTTAAACAAAACACATGTGACTAAAATAAACATTCTAATGACCCATACAAACAAAACCCGGTTTGGCTCCATGACCCGTAACCGCTTGGCCCGGATTTGACCCGTACCCATCAAGATTAACCTACAGGCTCCCCTCACCTACTTGTGAAGGGCCTGTCACAAACGGAAATTACCAACAAGTTGTACCTTCTGCATTGGTAGGTGTACCGTGTTTAAAAGCATTTTTTGCAAGATTAGTTGGTAATGTTGATTGTTTTTCACCCTCTTATCGCTCTTTCCAACAATGCATTGTCCAGTTGTACCTTGTGCGGTTAAGTGTTTTATCTTGTGACAGCTAAAGAAAAATACAATGGGTTGGGTTCAAATCTTCTACTTAACTATATTGCTGGTTTCCATTTACCAAGTTGAACACGTTTTATCACTTATCAGGTTGGCTTGAGTTATGTTTTATTTCTATTGGGTGAAAGGGGTAAAATAAATAGTATTAGTTAGAAAGAAAATGTGTCTAAACTGGATATTTAACATTGAAAACCTCCTAAAACATTATATTGAAAAAATTGACCCAAATCTTTTTGAGTAACTTCATAATTTGGGCACTAACGTTTCAGTTCAACAAAACCCGACTCCCAACTGTTTCGGCCTGTGCAAAAACTGTCATGTTTTGACCAGTTCCTCAACCCCGCCTGCTAATTTGCCACCTGACTATATTGATGGCTGTTTTCATTTCAGGCATCTGGGAAGTACAAAGAAGGTGACATTACGGATTTGGTTGACCCTCAAATGAAAGAATCTCTTGAAACTGAAATATTTGTAAACATGCTTAAATTAGCTTTTCAATGTGTCGCTCCTACACGAGCGGACCGCCCAGATATAAATGTGGTGGCAGAGAAGCTGTGGGCTATCAGAATTGACTCTCTCAGAAATGGAAGAAAGTGAACCTCAGTTAACAAGAAAAAGTTTGAAGCTTTCATGTGGGTGTATGGTTGGTATATGATGTAGAAGCATCCAATGCGTGTTGAAGATGGTTGGATTAGGATTTCATTCGTTGGATTAGATTGAAGTTTGTTTTGTTTATTATTGTGCCATGTGTATATAAAATGATGTATTCTCGATTTACTTTCTACTATTGGTTATCACATGGGGTTGAATAACTACATGATAACGTTGAAAATATAGTTTTTGTTGTATTTAAGGAATATTTGGGTGTACATAATGAAAATGATTATCATATGTATGATAATTTAAAGATAGTGTTGGATGCGTTTTAATTCCCATCTTGTAAGGTCTCATTTGATATGAGATGAAATCAATGTGATTTTGAGTTTTATTTATGGAAACGAAAAACTTTTTCTCGGATTTCTTGAGGAAGACTAGGCTTAGCAAAACGAAGACACAAAAAGTAAATTGAACAGAAGATGCATTCCAGCTATTTTAGGTCTAACCGGTAAAAGATCAAGTTTTTTTTTAACATACACACAACTACAAACTCGGAATGGATAGAAAAAACTAGTCAATGTCAGTTAGACCAAAGCCAGGTTTTAACAAAAAAGGTGAAAAGGTTAATTTTGGCTAAGTGGGTTTAAGATGTGGGTAACAAATGGAAAATAGAGAAGGCTCAACACGGCTAACTAAGGGGTAAGGTGTCGGTGGAGAAAAAGGTGTAAATAAAAGGGGGTTTTATCCTAGATGAATCAATCATTTTCACACTAACATTTAGAATGATCTTGAAATGTATAAGTCACACAAGTTCTAATACGCACATAATAGTTGACATTTACACACAACTTCCAACTGAATGAGCATGCGAAAATACACTATATGAACCACTCAAAAAGGCCCAAATTACTCACCAGAAACGGATGAAGTGGGTAAAGTATGAAATTTTTCATATTTTTTTTTCTTTCTATTTGCTACTCCTTAAATATCTCATTTGTTATTAAAAATAGACTCAAAGATTTTCTCAATCATGTGACTCGAGAATACACTATGACAAAAGATACTAAAACTATATGCTTAAGTATTTTATTTAAAATAAAAAAATACATATATTATTATTAATATTTTTGAAATTTTTTGAATGTTTTTTATACTTTTATAATTTTTATGCCAAAAAAGGGTTAAATTATAAGTTGTGATAACACATGAGGCAAGCAAAGTGTAAATAATTTACATCCCCATACTTAAGTGTTACATTGCCCTCAATGTACTAATACAATATTAAATAAGGGAAAGAGAGACAGATACTCCCCTGGTTGAAATTTTTGAAAGTGGTTTATGCTCACGATCAAGGCTTTTGCAACTGTAGAGAGACTTGGTTGTAGTAGATACATAATTAGTAAAATAAAACATAATATTCTAATATGAGGAGAAATACTTGTGATAGAAACAATGATCAAGGTTGGGTGACCAATTCTGATTTGCTATATGTCATATACATCAACTCCCCAATTATTTACTAATCGGATTGCCTACATGAAGTGCCATTATTTCTTTACGGGTCCCTGACAAGACCCGTTCTTCCTGGTCAGGCTTTCTTGGAGCGAGGAATGAAGAAATCCTTGAAGTCTCTATTACATTCCTTAAAAGTTCTTTCGTTAGTGAGTTTTGGCTTAAGATCCCAATATGCACTAATCAGATCGACAACTTCAAGAGGCCAGTGAGGTAATTTTTCTTTTGTTCATTATTTCTGACAAGCTTATGTCTTTGGGTGGATAATCTCATATGTCAAAAGATGAATTTTCATTTATTTCGATAGGAAACTCCATTGGCATTTTTTCCTTTTGCTCGTTTGATTTGGTAATTCGGTCCATCGGATGATCTTATCTTATCACCATGGATTATAATCTGATTGTCGTCAGGAGTCTGCATCTGAACTGCTTTCTGGTTGTAAATGATCTGGGCATCGTTTGCTTCAACAACTCCATTCCCAAGACTACATTAAATCCCTCTAGGATCATAGGATATAGTCTAACAGGGAATCTGTGCCCTTCAAGATCGATAAAACAATCTTAAATGAATTCTGCCACTTTCATCGTCTTTCCAATAGTTGTTTCGACTTCAAAGATTTCACTTAATCTTACAGTAGGCTAGCTAAGGAAGGATATAAATCTAAGGATACGAAACTTCTACTAGCTCCTAAGTCGAATAACACAGTAGCATGTACGTTATTAACGAGAAATGTACCTGATACTACGCCAGGCAATGCTTTTGCTTCCTCTGCTGTCAAAGTGTAAGCCCTACTCTTGGCCTTTGGGGCTTCCTTCTCCTTTACATCCTTAATCACTACTGGTGTTGAAATCTTCAAGGTTGGGCATTCTATGATTCGGTGTCCAAGTTCTCCACACTTGTAACACCTCAGTCCTGACTTACTTGGGCAATTGGTGGCTATATGCCCCAGCTTACCACAACTGTAGCAAGTTTTAGTTCCATGTATGCATTCTCTAGTATGTAGTCTACCACATTTGGTGCATTTAGAACCACTTTGTTCCTACTTCTTTCCTCCTCCATTCTTCTTGTTCTAATTTTTAGAAATGTCTAGCCATTTTCTCTTTGATTCCACAGGGCGGAAACCGAAGACTTCATCGTACATTATCGAAGCAAGCTGTACGACAGACCGATAGGTTTTCAGTTCTGAAGTCTTCACTAATCTCCGTATCTCTGATGGTAAACCATTCACGTATCGCTTGATGCGTACAGATTCAGGGGTTATCAGATGTTCTTGGTCATCTACAGCCATCAGGGAATCGATAGATACCAATGAAATACGTTCCAACTCTTTAAAATGGCAGAATTAGGTCGGTCTGCCCGACAGAACACATATCGGACCGACATGGTGTGGAAGTCGGTCCGACTAGGGCTGATGCAACCTTAATGATTACGGGACAATGACTCTTTAATGATTATGTTTTAAGGACACGCGTCGGACCGGTATGGGTGCAGATGTCAGTCCGAATTCTGATGAATTCCATAATTTTTTGATATTTTTCTTGTTCAACTTCCGCGCTTTTTTCCCACGTCATTTTCTTGCATATTTGGCTTGTTTTCTCTATGTCACCTTCAAGATTGACATTTAAACAAATTAGTAACTTATTCAACCCATTTAGAGCCAAATTTGGGCAATTATGAGGCAGATTAAGCATATAAAACATGTGTATTTTGCAACACATCAATCCCTTCTTTCCTTTCTTACGAGGTCTCACCTCGTATGAATCATCATATTCATAATTGTAATCAAAATCATCTTCATCCTCATCATCTGCATTATTAATTTCTTCTGCCGATTGAGTCTCATCTTGTTTCTTTCTATTCTCTTCTAAGCTCGTCAATAAGATTGGCAAAGTCGTGTCTAACGCCTTGGTAACAACCATGTCCACAAGATTTTTAAGCTGTGGATCTATCACAGATTCCTCTACTCGTTCCTCTATTTCTACATGTTCTATCTCGGGTTCGGCATTGGCGGTAGACCGCGTCTGCCTTCTAGTTGTAGTGGGATTAATTCTCCATCCTTTTCTTCCTCTACCTCTACCGGCCATTTCTCTACAAAAGATATGGAGTGTTTATTATTCGCACGATGGATTGATAGCTAGAACACAAGTGTATTGTAAACATTAATAAATGTGGCCACGACGAAATTAATCATTTACGCCACTTTTGGTGCTCTAGTTATCCTTCTATCATGTTCCTACTAAATATCCCTACATTTTACTTTTTCTATCTTTAGCATCAGGTTATCTTGACCGGCATTCTCACCGTCCCTTAATCTTAGTTTAAGTCTATATACTTGGGCAAGTATCTAAATCTCTTAAACTATAGCTCTGATACCAACTTGTGACACCCACATCCCGGATTACCTGAGGTGTCAGCCACTGGTCGGATTTACTCATGAACATATAGTAAACAGAGATCATACATAGCGAAAGACTTTAAAATACTATTTTATATCATAACTTTGTTTAATGTACATTCGAAAGGAAGTATAACACGTCTATTCAGCTTATCAGAGTATGCTAGACAGCCCCCAGATGCTTCTATTCTAGTCCCTTGTCTTCACTACAGGAAGCTACATCTTTACCTGATACACATGATTAAACATATGTTAGATTACGCTGGTGAGTTCTAAGTTTTAATCAAAATATCTTTGACCTCTGTCTCATTCATAAATGGATTTATGTGACATGTATTAAAACATCACATTAACTTTTGCCCATACATGTTACTTTATACTTGCACACTTGTCTGTCTGAGATCACGTCAACCTCCAAGCGGTCATCACCACTTATACATACCCTTGCACAAGGTGTCTATACTACATCCCACAAAGGAATGTAGTACATCTCTACATCTATCTAAGTTGCAAGATATTATGTGGCATTTGGCCACACGTGGCAAAATCTTTTCTTTCTTTACACACCAATATGGTCAAAACGTTTGACATGGCAAAACATGCCAAAAACTCTATCGTTTTCTCTCTACTCTTTGTCAAGACAATAATTGTCAAGACCTCTGCTAGTCAAGGTAAATCCTGAATTCTCTGCCATTACTTATCTGGGCATACCATGATAAGTATTAAAATGTTTTACATGTCAAAACCATTGTCTTTCTTAAAATCTTTATTTTATGAAATCATGCCAAAAGGCAAGTATTCATTTCTTTCTTTTTTACTCTCTTTTCAAAATTGGACTTTGTCCTAAATCCTCGTAAAGGTTTACCCAATCTAATCATAGAGCAAACCATAATAAATAGAGAAGCATCCTTACTTGAGAAAATTGAACCATGTTTTTCATGCCCTTTTTGGCTACGTTGGGTAAACAATGAATATTTTTAGTGCAAAATTTTGGATACTTAACCGAGTTTCAAAGCTTGCTTGAAAAAAGCTCGGCTTGAAATCATTTCGTTCGTAAACTTGCTGACTTGGATCGGCTTAGTTTGTAAACAAACTGAGCCCAAGCTAGGCTTGGCTCGGCTGGTGAGCTTGTGAGCTAGGTTTGAAGCTTATAATAATAATAATAATAATAATAATAATAATAATAATACCCAAATATAATCAGTTTATAAGGCAGGTCGGGTTATATTGCGCTCTAAAAAAAAGTCTCGGAGACATCCGCCGCTTTGCGCGGACCAACCCACTAGGTTTTACGTTCTTGCGTATGAGTTCCAAATTAAAGTTTTGAAATTGGAATCTAGATTTTGAGATTCCTTTAATCAAATCTAGGTGTAAAACATTTTTTTTCTCACGTTATAGAATATATAATACAAATTCATGAAAAATTAATAAATAAACTATTTCGTATAATTTTTATAGAGACAAACACAAAAATTTCTCTGGAAATCCATATGGTCTTTCATGTCCTATGGTGGTTACGGCTAAAGCAAGTGGTGATAGCATTCCAAAAGATGCGTTAATGAGATACACGGATAATGATCGAATTGAAACTGAAAGATGTGTCAAGATACACCGATGATAGTGTCGCTATAGTGTCGTTATGGCGACACTGACTAATGTCATCACTAGTGTCGCCACTATTGTCGACATGGAGACACTAATTAGTGTCGCCAACTGAACTTTCGTTCAAGATTCCACTATCGCCTAAATCCGTTATCTAGTGTCCCTCTAGCGAGTGAATGATGAAGATATGATAAAAAGAAGTCGAAATCAGCAACCGAAGCTCCGATACCGGTTGATATTCCCCTCATTTCATACCTATCAACGAGAGTTATTTGATGGAAAAGCTAGCCAAAATCTACACTAATGAGATAGTGAGCCGGCATAATGTGCCACTTTCAATAATCTCGGACAGGGACTACCGGTTCACATCAAGGTTCCGGACTAGTTTCCAAAAGGAGTTAGGCATGCGTATTAACCGGAGTACATCATATCATGCTCTGACTAGCAGACAAAGGGAACGAATGATTCAAACTCTTGAGGATATGCTGAGAGTGTGTGTGAATGATTTCAGAGGTAACTAGTTAACCCGGATAGTCACCTGCCATTAGTCGAATTCTCCGACAATAATAGGTACCACTGCAGTATAAAAGCAACACCATTTGAAGCACTATATGGTAGAGGTGTAGAACACATGTTTATTGGATTGAGATAGAACAGAGTCAGCTATCTAGGCCTGAGACAAGAAATAATATATAAGATATTCCAGATTAAACAGAGAATGAATTTTCCCACCCTCGGCATAAATTTTATGTTGACCAACGAATATGGAATTCCAAGTTGGTGATTATACTATGTTAAAGGTCTCGCCTTGGAAAGGCATTACAAAATTTGGTAATCGATGTAAGTTAGGTCCAAGATGCATCATGTTGTATAAGATCATCGTCAGAGTTAGAGCTGCAAGTGTCTAACGCGCTGAAAGGGATTTGTGATACCTTTCACGTGTCTAACTTACATAAGTGTCTAGTGGATCTGACTCGAGCTGTTACAATGGAAAATGTGTAAGTTAATGAAAAGCTCTACTTCACTCAACAACCAATTAGGATTCTAGATACGCAAGAACACAAGCGCAATTGGGAGTGTACTGAGGAAATGAAAACCAATGGTGTTGGTTCAATGCCAGGCTTGGAAAGGACCCGAGCGCAATTGGGAGTGTACTGAGGAAATGAAAACAATGAACCCCCACTTGTTAGGGGACACTTCAATTTCGAGGACAAAATTTTCTATTAGGTAGGGATAATTGTAATATGCCAAGTTAAACACGACCGTGCTGATTGCAAGGGCTACTCGTTACCAAGAAACAAATCATTAACATTGGTAGTGGGCATGACCATGCGTGCCCAGAGCACGGTTGTGCTTCGTATCAAACCAGATAGGGACACACGGCTATGTAGTCACCAAAACTCCACTTATTCGGCCTAATCCATATGTTTGCCACTAAGTGAGATCCCAGGGGGTGTAAACCACTTTAAGACTTCCATTTTTACATTTCCTAACAATTGATTCTCCTCTTCAAATTCTCTCAAGCCCCAACTCTCTAAACTCTTTCACGTTTTCAATTTCATGACTTTTGTTGGAAATATAATGGTGAAATCAAATTCAATACGATAGTAACTTTTTTTTCATTAGTGAATCATCGTTTGATTTCATAGTAAGCGATGTTAGACCCCTAACTCCTTGGTATTTAGATTGTAAGTGTTCTAATAAGATCATGATGTAGATAGATGCTAACCCAGACGATTGAAGCTTAGAGAATCGACCCACACCACTCTAAATTATGTTGGTAAGCTCATGGTGTTTGACTTTAAGCTTTGATCATCAATCAAATCCATTTAAGTAAGTGCTCTCGTGTGAAATTGAGTTTTAATCGTGATTTCCTAACATGCATGGTGATCAAAGTCATTTTTATGCTTAAAATGGGTTAATATTGTTAGACAATAAGTTTTTAAGTGTGGAAGTGGTAGAAATCTGTGTATGATGGATTTGGATTTTAAACAGAATTTTTTTATCTAAAGGTCGAGAGGCACCATCGTGCTTCAAAAGGCTCTGCCGTGCGAGCCATTGTTCTTTTGGTCTACTATCTGTTATCGAGATCACAAAGCTAGGCCGACATATCAAGGTCAGAACAGGCGTGCCTACCATGGCACGGCCATGCCTGATGAACAGAAGCCCTAAAATTAAAGGTTTTGGACTTTTAATGTTTTTAGACTCATTTTTTCATCACTAGGACCGGTTAGACTGAGATTGTGATAAGGCTTGTTGTGGTAACCTAATTAGGATAATTTGCTTATCTTAGGTTTGTTGTGATTGTGAGCTAGTGTCAGTTGCATGTACGTGCATTACTAAGGCTTTGCTCAAAAGGGGAGTTCCTCTAAGCATTTCAAAACTGGATGTGTACTTAACTGGTAATGTTTTTCATTAAATGATGATTTCTTGATTACTTAGAAATCCCTAGTTGAGAAGTACATGTGCATGTGACTTACCCTTTTATTGTTTTATAAATTTTGGGTTATATCGGTCTCTAATGTTATGTGATAAGTTCTGAGATAACTTGTGCCCTTTATGTTGCGTGATAAGTTATGGGCTTGGGATTTGTTTGCTAGTATGCGTGTTATCTACCAAAGTATGATAGTGGTATTCAAAATGATGTTTAATTTGTTTTGAAACTGTGTCTGTTTATGAACTCACCAACATTAAGTTAACTCAATTTTATTTTGAGCAGACATCTCACGGTCAATAAGAAGTGTAATACATGACTTGTGGCTTACGGCATTTCAAAGAAGTTAGACTGTGATGGAATGACTTGTTTGATGTTTTGAAGGCGTGTGAAGAACTTCAAGTCATGTTGTTTTGAGTCATTTACAGAATTGTATAGTTTGGTAACTTTAAGACTTCAACCCTCGTTGTACTTTGGGCATACAAAATGAAGGTCTTTTGTTCAAGTTTCAGCTGCTATTTCTCTGTATCAATCAGTGACGGTAAGCTGGCCTGGACCGGGTGTGCAGGGCCGGCCCATTAGTGTTAGCACTTAATCCATTTTAGTTTTCGGCTTTTATTTTCTGTTTAAATATCTCTACTAGTTAATGGGTCAAGATATTTATGTATTTTATGGACTGCAGACTTGTATTAAAGCCCAGTCCAGGTCCAGGTTATGTTTTAATTAAGTCCAGGTCGTATAGGTTAAGAATGAAACGGCGTTAAACATACAGTCATAAAACTGAATGTTCGAACCGGTGTTTGAAGTCGATTGCGTCGTTTCATCTTATATATAATCAAGTCAGTCTGCAAAACAATTAGTCTGGTGTGGTCTTGTATTTCTCCAAATTATCCAAGTAATACAAGTTCCTGTTTGTACTTTATTCATTCACAAAATTGTTGTTCCTATTCGATTTCACTGCACATTATCTCTACTGTGTTTCGGTTCAAACATGAAGAAGAAACCAAGTGAAAGAATGATCCTTGGGAACCCGCTGTGCTACACATAATACAAATAAATTATATCTTGCATGTAGGAAGTAGTTTTTGAAATCTTGAATAAAGTCGTAATTCAAATGACTAGTTGGGGATTTTTGCAAAATGTTATGTTAGTTGAAGCTCTGCAAATGTTAGTTGAAGCTATGCAAAATTCAGTGTTTTATTACCTTTATTGTCCGCCCATTTTAGGACGGTTTTTAGCGTGAGTTTTGGAAAAAGAAAAAAAAAGGCCTTAATTTTTTAGTTCGCTTGGGGCCACCAAATAACGTTGACCCTCCCTTAGGGGTGTGACATTATTCTTCCTAATGTTCTCCAAGAATCTTAGCATACATTCACCACACGACACATTCCAAGACATTTTTCAGCGGTATCTTCCAAAAGCCATTTTTTGTGCCATTTTATGTACCATTTTATGCTGATCCTCTGGAATTCCATAAAATTATTGATAGGTCTTCCTGTTAGCACCTCTGCAAACACGATTCTAAAACCAGAACTATCACACAGTAGTGGAAAGGGATCTGCGAGAGTAGTAACTATTCAGTTTTTGCAATTAAATTGACATAAAAAAATTTCAACAGAGATATAGAAGTGTGATTCTCGTTTTCTTTCTCCTTCCTTTACTTCTTTTTTAAGAAGGGAATGAGCGACTTATGGGAGAGATGTTGAAATAACTTACCGGCACCAGGGTAATAGTAGCAACAATTAAGAAGACGGTCATCATAACGAAAATCAATTGCAACTGGTGAGATGTAATAATCTGAAAACTTTGGCGTAAAGTTCTGCAAATTTTTATTCCATGCATACAAATAAAAGCAATGTCAAAATATTATTGCAAAATACTGTTCAATCTTAGAAAAGGATATGGGCTTTTAGGTTTATATATTTTGGTCTTGTATACTTAAGATGTTTTAATGGAAATTAAATTAACTAGGAAAAACATGGAAAATAGGAACCATAAGACCTTTACATGTCTTGAATTGCCTTAGTTTGGACTGTATTCCTTTCCAATATCTTCAACCCTTGCATCTCGTCGTCACATGCAGTGATTCAACTAAATATCTTCGTCATATGTTGCTCATCACCTAACATCTCTGTAGGACGTGGAGGCTCTTTAAGGGGTAGCCGGCCCTAATGGACCCTACACGTGTTTGGGCCTAACTTGGGGATTAAGTGAGAAACTCTAATAGTCTGTCTATTTATACTCTACTTATGTAATTGTAATATTTGAGCACCTTCCCAACTTCTTCAATATACTCCTTCCAATTCCATGAATCCTTTTCAATGAACTTTACATCTCTACTTACACAAATTCGTTTTGTTTCTGAATCAAATAATCTACACGCCTTTGATCCTTCCTCAAATCCTAGGTATACCATTGGGATACTTTGATCATCCAATTTCTTAAGATGTTGTGATGGTACCTTAGAATATGCTACGCAACCAAATATTCTCAAATACTCTAAATTTGGTTTCCTACCCTTCAAAGCTTCATATGGCGTACTGTCCTTTAAAGCTTTAGTAGGTACTATGTTCAATACATAGATAGCGTGTCTTACTGCCTCTCCCCAAAAATTCTGAGGCATCTTCATTGCTTTTAACATGCTTCGTGTTGTGGACAGCATTGTCCTATTCCTTCTTTCAACGACTCCATTCTGCTATGGCGAATATGGTGCTATCAATTGTCTTGCTATCTCGTTGTCTTTACAGTACTGTGAGAACTCATTAGAAGTAAACTCTCCTCCCCTATCCGGTCTCAACATCTTTAACTTGGTTCCTACTTCGTTCTCTACCCTTTGCTTGAATTCCTTAAAGGTCTCAAAAGCTTGATCCTTTGATTCCAGAAAGTACAACCACATGTAGCGTGTACAATCATCTATAAGTAAAAATATGTACTTCTTTCATGAATGTGTTGGTGGCGATATAGGGCCACATAGATCTCCATAGACTAAGTCTAATGCTTCTGATGACTTAAACTTAGCACAAATTTGACTAGCATGGTTTATCTTGGGAATCCCGTGAACCAAATTTTTCTGGGTCATTTGTCTAATTGAATCAAAGTTCAAATGACCTAACCTTGCATGTCATAACCATGCTTGATCTTCTAGGCTTCCCAACAGACAAATAGGTACACCAATCATCAAGTTGGTGTTGTAAAGTCTATTCATTGAACGTGTGACTCTCATCAGAAGCTTCCGTTCTTGATCATGCAGAAGCAGTAAGTCACGTTCCATAGTCACTTTACATCTCTGTTAACTGTCCAACGCTCAGTATGTTACTTTTCAAACTTGGAATGTAATAAACTTGGGATATCACCCTTTGTTCCTTGTTTTTACATTCAAGTACTATTGAGACTTTGCCTCTTATCTCTACATACAACCCATCTCCAAACCGAACATTTCTACTAATAATTTCATTCAATTCTTGAAAATGCTCTTGTACACCGGTCATATGGTTACTTGCTCCGTTGTCTAAGTACCATAGAGTTTCATCTGCTGTCGTATACTTGTTAGGTTCTATTTTCTCGTTTAAGAAAATCTCTTCTATTTTCTCATTTTCACTAACTGCCATCAAGAGCGTTGGTTCAACATCCTCTTGCACTAAATTAGATTGTTCTTGTGCATGCTCTTTCTGCGGGCAGTTTCTCTTGACGTGTCCAGACTTGTTACACTCATAACATTGTACTTTGCTTAAGTCCCCCGCTGGCTTTCTCCACTTCTTGAAGTTCTTATACTTGGACTTTTGAGAAGAGCTTTCTCCCTTCTCATATTGCTTGGACTTTAAATCACACCCGCTCCCTTGTGATATGTTGAACTTATTAAACCTTCCTTGTCCACGGTTTTCAAAACGATTCCCACGACTCGAGTTGTTGTCGTGTCTTGTGAACAATAGTTTATCCTAATTGTCAACTAGCCCTCCTTTCTTTAGTCTAAGTCTCTCTTCATAGGTTTTTAATTTTCCAATTATCTCTTCAGGAGTTATTTAATCTAGACCAGTAAATTATTCGATTGATGCGACAATTTGGGTAAACCTATCTGGTACGGCATTTAGGAGTTTCCGTATTAGTACTGATTGACCAAATGTTTATCCTAAACCGCTCGCCTTTGTGACAATACAATTCATCTTTGCTGTAAATGAATCTATCGTTTCGTCTTCCTTCATTTGCAATAACTCAAACTCCGCTGTGAGTGTTTGCAATCGTACCTTCTGCACTCGGTCTACACCGACATGTCTGGTTTTTAATGCATCCCAGACTTCCTTTGCTGTCTTGCAACTTGCGATTTGTAAAATCACATCCTCCGGTAGTGCTTGATAAAATAACTTCATGGATTAAAATAACTTCTTTTCTAAATACAACAATAACCTAATTACATAACTGGTCCTTATACTACGAGTGAACGGGATTAACCTCACAACTCTAAGCAAAAATTCTATCTGTTCAGGTATGGATTGTTAGGTGTTCCATTAAACTAATAATAGGTAAATAAACCATAGGGAAGCATGGTAGTTATTAATGCACATAGCAAAATAGCTCAGATTATACCTCATCCAGCAATATTTTATGTCTGTGAAGCTGAGACAGACCAACTCTGGCTTCATTCTCCTCCATGAAAAGTAACGCTTGGGCAATTCCTGCTATTATTTTCACCTTTGTAACTAATGGAAGGTTTTTTATAGCTCCTATAACACATGCAAATTAAAAAGTAGTTTAGTCAAATTTGCATTTTTTTTCAGTTTTGATTCCTAAGTGGAATTATTTATGCAGCTTACCACTACACAAGAGATCTTTTAAGTTTCCCTTGCTCATGAATTCATGCACAAGAAAGAGTTGTTCCCCTTCTATGAGTTGAACAATGTTGGGATGACAAAACTCTTTCAGCATATCCAGATGTGACTGCATTCAGTAGTGTTATGACAATAAGCTAAAATTAGAAATGGTAAACTATAAAATACTTTACTTTGCCTTTTAATAGACTTACACGGTGGTAGCTAACAAGTCTCTTAATTGCAATGGGCAATCCAGTATAATGCAAACAGGGTAAATATGTCATTTTATCGACCCAACCTTTGTACACCACTCCATCAGGCCACTTATCCAAGCGTGCCTTCCAAATATCCCTTGAAGCACATTCCAATTCATTGTAAGTGAATATTTTCAGATCTCTAGCCACTAATTCCCCGTGCTGATCGCCACCATCCTGATGTGGCATTTCACCCTGATCGCCATCATGAATTTTGGTTGAAGAACTTGTACTTTGGTCTTAAAAAGAAAAACAAAGTTAAAAAATAATCAAAGACAGCAAGTTGCATTCTTTTCTACAAAGCAAATACATGTCTCCATATACATGGTTTTCATGGCTACAAATCAATGTCTGACTTATGAGAAAGCGATAAACCAAAAGAAATGATGAAAATTACACCGAATTTAAATAACTTGATCGAATAAAGTCTAAATAACTTGAATAAAGTCTAGGCATTCTATCATGTAATTAGTTTGGCTGTAAATGTGATAAATAGTGTCTAATATGAACACAAATATGCACACAAATATGCACACAAAACACTTAGTGAAAAGTTTGTGTATACCAGAGTTTTGCTTGGTCTTTAAAGGAAAATATTTATTAATCATCCAAGTGAACCCCCATTGTGCCTGGTGAATTAGCAGAATTGTCATGTTTCTGCTGCAGTTCCAGTAAAGCCTGAAGTGAGGCCACAACCTCTGTCATGGTAGGGCGTTCCTTTGGAACACTAAGCAAACAATCATACGCAATTTTAACAAACCATCTTAAACATTTTGGAAAAATTGCTTCCCTGATATTGGAATCAACCATTTGATCTAATTTCCGTTCTTTCACGCATTTTTGAGCCCACCTTACCAGACTACATTGCTCCTCACCATGTCGTATATCCACTGGAAGCCTCCCGGATAGCAATTCAAACAACACGACCCCAAAAGCAAACACGTCTGTTTTCCTTGTCAATATTCTGGTATAATAATACTCTGGATCCAGGTAGCCGAAAGTACCCTTTACACTAGCATCAACGTATGACGTAGATTGATTAGTTGGGCCTATTTTCGACAGCCCAAATTCTGAAATCAGAGCTTCCCAGTTCTCATCCAAAAGAATGTTGGAGCTTTTCACATCACGATGTATGATTCCATGTCGGGTACCAACACTTGTGTGGAGGTAGTCCAATCCACGTCCAGCACCTATTGCAATCTTGATTCTTTGAACCCAGTTTAAAGGAGTCTCAGCTTTGTGTAGATGATGGTAGAGTGTTCCATTCGGCATATATTCATAAACAAGGATCATCTCCTTGTTATCATCACAGTAACCAATCAGAGACACCAAGTGACAGTGACGGAGTTTAGAAAGTGTCTCGATTTCGGCCCTAAACTCAAGTTCTCCTTGGCTTGACATACAATCCAACCGTTTGATGGCCACATCACTAGAAATTTGACCTTTGTAGACCTTTCCGAAACCTCCCTGTCCAATGACCAGTTCATCATCAAAGTCTTTTGTTGAAGATTGTATTTCTGCTAGAGAAAAATGGCGACACGGATGTGTTGACAGCTTGTCACTCTCGCCTGCTGCAGAGGACATGATATTGGTTAGTTATTTAGATCTGTACACACGGTTTTGAGAAACAATGTAATAGGAGCTTTAGATCAGATACAAAGTGCTAGTTCCCAGCTCATCATTAAAGTCTTTGGTTGCATATTATATTCAGTGGCGAATCCAGAAATTTTTGTCAGCGGGTGCAAAAAACCGGTGGGGTCAAAATGGGCCAGGTAAAAAAAATTCATACGTATTTAATTAACAATATTTTAAAAATTATTCATATATATAATTAATATGGTTATATCTTTCGATCAAATTCAAATGTGTTTAAATAATAAATGTGAAAATTTTATTTATAAAATTCAATGTAAATCCATCCTCCATACCTAAAGAAAACCGTCTAATCTTGGTTGAACTTTTAAAATTTTACAGAAAAAACATTTATAAATCAATTGAATAATCTAACAAAAAACCACATTATTTATCTACTCGATTTAATTAGTTATGGTTAATACTTAATATGAAATGTTAAAGTAGAGGATTGTTTAAAATTCAAATCAAACTAAAAGGTATATTTTGTAATTTCACTTAAATGAAAGAGTGTTAATATGAAATATACATTTAACTTATTTCAATTACCCGGTCCATCATCGTCAACATATTCCCAAAAAAACCTCTGAACTTCCATGGCCACTAAACTTCCATAACTCATATCCTCTCTCTCTTTTTCTATCTCTCTCTCTCTTCAAGGTTTATTGATAATCTATGTCATAAAAGGTGTCTCCCAAACATTTAAGAAGGTGTCTTGAAGGAATATTAAAAAAAAATTTACACTCTTGAGATTGATCTCAGCGGGTGCCTCACTACCCCCTGAGCAAGGCTTGAATCCGCCCCTGATTATATTAGAAAGTGAAGCTTCAACCCTAGAAGGTGTCGAAACAAAATAAATTAAAAAAACTTTGGTTGCATCGTATATTAGAAAGTGAAGTTTCAACCCTAGAAGGTGACGAAACAATTTAAATTAAAAAAACTAAAAAACACAAGCCAAGTCAAGGTTAACAAAATTATTGACATAGGCACATGTCGGCTTGTAGATTATTAAATCTTTAATGAGTAAACTGTAATTTGCGCCCATATGATTTACTTCAATCTACACTGTTCGTCCCTAAGTTTGAAATTTCGAGTTAAATGTCCACTTTACCCTGAGGCTAACGGGCGTCACATATCTGTTAGAAGACAAGTTAAATGTCCACTTTACCCTTAGGGATGCATTGTGATATAGCATTATTGCCCTTTTCTTATCTTATAATCAAAGGTCTGTTTGAACGAACCCTAATTTACATCCTCCTCATCTTCGAACCATTACAATGTCTCAATCATCATCGTCATCTTAGATATCCTTTACAAAATGTTACAAGAAATCGAACTTAGTATGCTCATGTGGTGGGGGTACTTGCATTCGCACGTCTTGGATGGATGCAAACCCAGGTCGAAGTTTCATTTGATATGTAAGTTATCCACATTCACCACCTTGTTTATTTTTTAATTCTTCTCTCAAATTCCAACTTGTTGAAGCTATGAATTTGATCAACAGATGGCCAAATGAGGATGGATAAGATGGGTTGATCCTCCCATGTGTCCTAGATGTGAAAAGTTAATCCCTAATTTGTTAATATCGTTGAACCAAAAAGAGGAATTGGCAAGGACCAGAGCTTTGGAAGTCAGGAAATTGAAGATTGTTTTAGGAATAAGTTGGTTGCTCTTTGTGATTTATGTGTGTACACATTTAATGTAAATGTAATGTTTTGTTCTATTGAAATCCCCGGTTTAGTCTTTGATGACATCCATAACGGCTCTATCTGTTCTTTGATGTTATGAATAACGGTTTTATCTTTACTACCGCACAACTACTAGTTTATTTCTATTATAACGACTCTATTTCTACAACTATAAATTTTGTTGAGATGTTTGACTCTAATCTAACAGTCATTCAGTTCACAAATGGATCAAAGACTACCATTTAACAATCATCTGGTTGATGAGGTTGTTGAACCTGTTAACACAACTGTTGAAGGTGAAGCAGCAATAGTTGTGCATCAAGAAGAAGAAGAAGAAGAAGCAGTTGTGCAACAACAAGAAGAATTCGTAGTTGTGCAACAAGAAGAAGCAGTAGTTATGCAACAAGCAGAAGAAACAGTAGTTGTGCAACAAGAAGAAGTATTTGAGGAAGAAGACCAAACAGGAAAACCAAGAGTAAGAACAATATGAAGAGGAGTTGGATTATGACCCAGATATATTGAAAAAGGCTTGGGATTATTACAGTCCCAAGAACGAGGTGGATTACCATAATCCATACAAAGACGAGGAAGATTCAGACGAGGATGTATAGAAAAAGGATTGGGTATTGAATTCTTTCCACTAGCAGAAGACCCACCTAATCCCCTTTTGACATTACCATTTTGTCCATGTGAACTTTCATCGGTATTCAAACTCAGATTTTTACCTAAGCAAACTACCCTAAGACGTAAATTATCATTTTTCAAAATATAAACTTGTCTTCTAGACTCGAGTGCATAAAATTTAACCATTTCATTCAACTTCTGATTATCCCCATACTTCATTCGTCAATTCATTCACTTAGCAGATTAAAAATGTAATGACTTTTTAAAACATTTTCCCTTTTCTTTTCGTAAAACATATCATTTGTTTGTAAGCCCCTTTTTGGTCATTTATAAGCCATTCCTTTGTAAACCTTTCATTTCATAAACATACTTGTTTCAAAAAATCATTTATTTCATAAACCGTCCGTCTCTTAAACATTTCATTTCATAAACATTCCAATTCAATTACATTGTCTTTTGTAATCGTTTCTTTCTATAAATCGTCATTTCCTAATCATTTCGTGTGAGTATGCATATAACCCTAAAACAAGTAAATAGGGATTGTCGACTCACTTGATTGACTATACGTAAGCATGAACCGGACGTCTATTAACGATAGCGCGCTAAAATATATGCATATATGTCAATACGCGAAATCTATCAATTTTAGGCTAGCGTCGCCTACCCTAGTGTCGCCATTAGTATCGCCGAAACTAATGTTGTGACAGTGGCATGGACAATGTCACCTTAACTCTCGCTATGCACTTAGTGTCGCCAATTATAGTGTCGCCACACCTCAGTGTCATCCCTTGAGAGGGTCATCTTCTCCGAGTGACCCACGACTAGTGTGGCCACATGAGCTAGTCTCGCCAACTAGTGTCGCCACTTGAAGATCCTCTCATACAGGCCCATTTTCGATCCAAGTTCGGAAGTTTTTACGTCCAAAAAGTTTATGTAGCTTCCATGAAGCTAGATTTGGACTTTATTTGTCCATTAACACGTAAAAACCCATACTTTTGAGATCAAAACCATATTTTACCCCAAAACCCATTAAAACTGGAATTAGAGGTTTTAGGTTGGATCTTTAATTCAAATACAACAGTTCTTCATGTATTCCTCTTCTAGAATGATGGAGAAGCAGATTGGGAGCAATTTTGGAGCAAAAAAAGTTGATGCTTAACTTTCTTTCTCTAGAATGCTCTCTCTCTCTCTCTAAATGGGTTTGGAGTGTTTGATGGAATGGTGACTGGAATTAGGGGTGTTCAAATGAATCGAATCGGATTATTCGGTTTATTCGAATCGAATTATTCGAATTTGAAAAAAAAATTCTGGATTCGAATTCGAATAAAAATCACTTAAACCGATTCGAATAAGCTTATTCGAATCGAATTCGAATCCATTCGAATAAACCGAATTATTATTATTATTATTTTGAAAGAAAAATTACAAATATTCAGTTATGTCAACCATACCATAATTCAAGAGGGTTCAAAACAACCCTAACAACATTACACAACTAAAAAACGTAGCCTTAAACAACATAAAAAAAGACCCAAATGTCCAAACGAAATAAAGGTCGCCTTTGAGAAATCAATGACTAGGTAAAGATTTTGTGGATTTGTACTTTGAAGCCCATAAAAAATTTTTAAAAAAAAGCTCACAAGTAATTTGAATTTAGAAGCTCAAACTAAACCTATTTTTATAAGAGAATATTATATATTTAAAAAACTATAAATTATATAATATATATATTCGGGTTATTCGAATCGAATCGAATTGGGGATTTTAGAATTCGAATTCGACTTATTTATTCGAATAAAATAATTATTCGATTCGAATAAGCAAAAATTCAAAATCGAAATTTTTATTCGAATTCGGTTCGAATCGAATTTCGGTTTATTCGAATGAGATTCGAATAATGAACACCCCTAACCGGAATAGATGGTGGTTGGAGTTTATCCCTTCCTCTCCCTTGCAACTTTTTGGCCCAAGCCCACCAAATGTTAGTCCACCACCTCGTGTTCATTCTTTTAGGCCCAAAACACACACGTCAGGATTTTACGGATGTTACATTTTAAGTTTCTCACTTCTGTTTGCAAGTTAGTCTGGCCATCGAGTTGCTTCCCGCCATTTCAGTTGTTTAGTCATTATGTTATATTCTCGATGTTTTTTAGGGATGTAAACGATTCAAGCTCGCTCGAAAGTTACTATGGCTCGTTTGATAAACGAGCTCTAGCCCAAGCTTTACATATCGAGCTCGAGCCGGCTTGCGAGCCTAAACAAGCTTTTTATTTATATATATTCTTTTATTTATTATATATATACTATATAAAGATAAAATAATCAAATAATATATATTATGTTATATATTAAAATTAATTACAAAATATATAAATAAAATAATTAAATAATAAACGAAAAATTTTCCCACGAGCCAAGCTCAGGCTCGGCTCGTTTACACCCGGGTTTTTCGGTTCAAACCGAATTCAAAATCTTGAAACCTAAACTAAACCAAAAACCAAATTACATATTCGGTTTTCGGTTTGAACCAAACCGAAAACCAAATATGGAATTTGGTTTGGTTTTAAACGGTTTTGATTTCGATTCGGTTATCAGTTTAATCGGTTTGAAAACAAATATTAAACATCCCTAGATTAAACCCTTACTTATTTAGTTATTGAAAAAAGCAAATTCAAATCATCAAAGTCAAGAAAGTCAATGACTTGAGAAAAAATTTCTATTACTTGGAATCACATGAATGGTTAACGCATAATCAACTTAATAAAATCAACGCACAAAAAACAGGTTGGAAACTTAACCTGATTTCGAAACTGGTTTAGAACCCGAACCGAAACTTAGGGTTGACATCGGTTTGAACCGGTCATACTCGAACCGAACAGATGGTATAAACCAGTCAAACTTTTGTAGCATAATGTCATCAAAGGCCCCACTCAACAACATGTCATTAAGGTTAATTTTGTTTTGGAAAATTTTGTAGCATAATGTCACGGAGTTACTTCTTTGACTCGTGTGCAGCTCTTAGGTACCAACTAAGATCAGCCTTTGACCAGTCTATGTAGTGATTCGAAAGCGATAAAATATGAACAAGCAAGATCGTAATCAAAGAACACTTTATTAATTACAAGGGAAAAGTTACAAGAGCTTTACAATAAAATGAATGCTGAATTTTGAAGATGTTTATATAAATGGCAAGCTACTCTATTTATACTGGTTGCTTATCAAACTAGTTTATTCTAGATAGTTCCTTATCTTACATTTCTATACATAAAGAATTATAGTTTCTAGATCCTTCTAATATGCCATCTAGACCATTCTTTCTAGAGTGATCTTCCTTGATATTTTGAATTTTGAATGAATTAGACCAGATTTGTGGTGTTTATTCCAGCCCTGTATGGACTCTTGATGTTGGTAGAACAACCCGGAATTCTCCAGAACACATCAGCCCTCGAACATTCCAGAAACCCGCAAATATGACCTGATTTTAGGGCTGAATTCGGAGTGTTTTGGGCGAGTCGTGACGATAAGCCCTTTAAAGACCCTTACTTTCTAAATCCAATCCAAAATCCTAGCAGACTACTTCTCTTGGTTGAACTCCCAATCCAAAATCCAATTCCAAAATCGCACTCGCCTATCACAATTCCAAAATCACTGTAGGTTTTCAGTCTTGTTCAAACGTTCGATTGTTCCCACGGTTGAAAATTTAAATTTGAAATTGGAATGGAGAAGCACCAAGCGGTATTTGAGTCATATTTTATTTGTGTAGCTACCAGAATATGTCGCAATATTCGTCGTGGTTCATTTTTGTTGTTAAAGTCGCCTCAAACAGCGTTATGTCACGAAAGTGATTGGCTATATAATTCATCCATTACCACAACCACATTTCCATTAGAATCTCATGGTTTCCTTTCTTCTTATTCTCCATCCCCCAGCCCCTGCCCAATTTAATATGAAAATAAGCAGCTGATTTGGACCCCATATTTAACAACCAATTTCTTATAGGTTTTTGGTTAGGCTTGTTGAAGCTGCAGATAAAATTGAGAAAGAAATTCCAAGACTTTTGAAATCAAAACCCCCAACCGAACAGTCAAATCTTTTTTTTTTTCTTTTCTAATAAATTTAACATATAATTTTGATTTTCTTATAATAACTTATTAATATTTAATTTTCTAAAAAAATTGGTCAAACCCCTCTCAAGAACCGGTTTAAACAAAAACTAGTTTTGACTTATGTTAACTAAAACCAAACCTCTCTGGTTTAAAAAATCGATTTGTGCACCTCTAGTACTGACTCGTCTTTTCAAACCCACATGCAAGTCTGATACTTTTAAAAAGAGACCCCAAGGTATGCAGATTCAAAAAACACTATAGGACTATATAAAAGAATCTCATTATTGATATCCAAAGGTTTCTGAACAAGCACATGATTGAAAGAAATGGATCAAGTTACACTGCCTGCAATCGCAGTCTCTTCTAATCTAACAAACTCTCACAACAACTCAAAAAACAAATACAAAAATTACAGCTTCATACAAAAGAGGAAATATGCAGATGCCTGAGATTATCCCCTTCCTGATTCGTGTCGTAAGCCATAGAACATATCGCACAGCACAGCCGCTCTATACCTTCAGAAAACATGACATAATACTAGCGTTAGTAAATATAGGTTACTAACAATAACAATATATGAAACCATACTTCTTCATTTGCATATGCACAAGATCAATGTAGTCTACATTAGAAATACATTAACTAATCATCCGTTGTACAATGTAGTCTATATTAGAAATACATTAACTAATCATCCGTTGTCCAATAAAAACGGCACATTTCCTTTCTTAAAGAACTTCAAGATAAATTTACATACTTAACAATTAACTTAGGAGTCTAAATCGTGTCGAGTTGGCGGGTTGAATCGTTGAACCCGAACATAGACCCATATCTTAATTTGTGTCAAACACATCAACCCAGACCCGTTTGTTAACCCAAATATATAAGTGGCAATCAAGACCCACTCTTCGATGAATGGGTTGACTTGGGTTACCTCAAATTAGTCAACAGATCAATTTGGGTTACTCAAATTAGTTAATGGGTCAAAACGGGCAACTATTATAAACACATGTTAAGTTAAAAGGGTCCAAATGGTTAGCACCACCCATGACCATTGTTTGTCTCCACCACCTACTCATTGTCTCCTACACCCCCACCGATGTCACCTCCACAGACGCCGCCACCGCCACCAATGCGCCTGTCACCGTTTCCACCACCGACACCCCACAACCACCGCCAGTCCGCCACAACACCACCACTACCAAAGTCGCCACCACTCTACCTCCACCACCACCACCACTCTACCTCCATCACCATCACCACCACCACCACCACCTCCTCCACCACCACTACCGTCTCCATCGCCTCCACCACTGCTGACACCACCATCTAGTAGTTGTCCCCACCACCTCCAATGTTGCTACTAGTCACCATAAATATTATAGCGAGTGAACCTATTTTGGAACTTTTTTATAAAATGATTCATTTTAACCCAACTCAATTTTGGCCACAGCTTTTGACCCGAACAATATTGATACTTTTTTAAAAAGGCCCATTCTGACCCAAACTCATTTGCTCAGAACCGTTTTGACCAGAACTCGCCCTGACCCAACCCCATTTTGACCCGAACCCAAACCCGCCTGACCCGCCTAGTATGCCTGGCTTGCCCAAACATGATTTGTTTAACCCATTATCCAAACGAGTCAAACGATTTGGCAGGATGTAAACAGGTTGTAAATGGGATGTAATCAAGTTGTAAACATGTTAACGGGTTGGTAGGTTGTAAAAAATGGATTAAACAATTCGTAAACAGGTTGGCACGTCGACCTGTTTAATTAAACGGGTTAAACAGGTCAACCCAAACACGAACCACTTAATTAAAACAGTTAAACACATCAACCCGAATACAACACGTTTATTACATGAGTTAGATACAACAAACCCAAAATATGATATTTTCATGTCTTTGGGTCGTTTCAAGAACTGCCACCCTTATCACTTAATCACATACCATGGTTAAAAGAAATTTGTTTTCTTCATAGCAAAGGGTATTAGTAGATATTTGACAACTCATCAAATATTGGAACTTTTTTGGGCCGGATAGAGACACAATGAACTTAAAATTTTACTGTTCACTGTCTTGGTTTTAAAAAGCGTGAGGCGCTCCGAGGCGCTTGGGCCCTAAAAGCCGAGGCGTGAAGCGCTATGCGCGAAGCGAGAGCTTCACGTATGCAAGAGAATCACTGTTTCTTATGCAATATTCATAGTTTTCAAACAGCCATATTGCTAAAAAATACTAAAGAAAACAAAATTCGGTTCATTAACATGCCTATTGAGTTACAAAAAAAGACCAATGATTGCATGTTAAACAACAATTGGATTATCAAGAACAACAAAGCGAGATAAACATACCATTAACTGGTACCTGAATCAGATTGTGATTCTGACTGTAGCGGTGGCAATGCCAATCCATTCCCATTAGGAGGCAACTTCGACAAAGCTGGCGGCTGCTGCAAAACCCCCAAAGCCCGTCCTCGAGTCCCAAACAACTGCTTCCTCAAAACATCATGCAAATGACCAAACAACTCTTTCTTCAACGACTCAAACGCCAAATCCAACCTCTCCAACTGCTCCATCGCATTCTTATTATACATAAACAACCCATAATACAACTCAAAACTATCACTCGACGTATTCTCCACCAAATCCAACAACCGTTCATACCCTTTTGTATTAATCGGCGTACTATCCAAATTCAACTTCTCCAAAACCCTCCCAACCGTATGCGTAATAAACTGAGACTCCGCCGCGTGCTGATCATGCTCAGCACACGTCATCTCCTTCATCACACACCCTTCCCTCGCAAAAGCGTCCAGAAACTTCTCAACACGCGAAACCCTAGATTCATCACTTCCAACTCTAACTTTATCATACACAAATGGAAGATCTTTCCAGCTATGTTTACCACTTTCGGGCCCGAACATCGGGTGTGTACACAAAATATCAAAATCTAATGGCAATATTTGTAAAAACAGATCTTTAGCAAACTCTTTAACGGATAACACATCCACGAATAAAGTGCTACGTTTTAATCGTTGTAAAGGTAATGAGCGGAGGACTTTATCAGTTGAGAGGATTGATGTGCAGAGGAGGATTACCTCGGGGTGTTCTTCGCAGAGGTCGTCGGCGTTGGAGTAGAATGAGACGCCTAGGGCGGCGGCGGCGGCGGCGTAGTCGGTGCGTGAGTGTGCAAGGACGGTGTGGCCTTGACGGACGAGTGTTTTCGCTAGGAATTGGCCGAAGTTGCCGAACCCTACGATGGCGATTTTTAGGGTTTTGGATTTGGCGATGCGGTCGCAGAGTTTGGATTCGTAGTCGAAAGGCTGAGCGGCGTCGATTGCGGAGATTTGGAAATTGCGACGGAAGCGTAGGGTTTTGGGGGCTCGTGGATGAGACGGTGGCGGCGGCCGCGGCGGACGGTGGGAGATAAATTGGCGGTTGTAGTGGTGGCGGTGGAGATTCTGGCGGTCGGTAGGGTTGGAGATTCTGGATATGGCCGGAGAAATGGAAAGCATTTTCCGACAGACGGGTTTGACTTCTCCGGCGAGGTTGACTGGTCTTATTTTGGAAAGAGCCGGAAAGGGACCTTGTTATGTGTTAATTTTTAAATGGAACGAAATTGCAGTCTGGGTTGCCAGGTAATATTTTATTATAAGTTGCTATACATTAAAAAAAATAATAATAAAATAAAAAAAATTAGTTATACACTTATACACCACCATAGTACCCGTATGTTTTTTAAATAGTCAAATCAAGCAATGTTAGAGATAGTATCTTATAATATGGTTATATCTTTTAATTTTTTATTTATCATGAACTCAATAAACTAGATAGATAGATACATGCAAAAATTACAAATTAGCAAACTGATTGAGATAAAGTGTATGTGTGTGAAGTGTATCAGATTCTCTGAGAGGTTATTCTACCTAATCAAATAAATTTGGATATTGTATTTCACATATAAATTGGTGGAACATCATGTTTCCTTGATATGTGAACACAATAAAGTCAAACTCTTGCACTTCATTATCTATCATAAACTTCCTCTAACCGTCACCAAAAGATGAGTCACTGTAAAAGTTGAGAATGAAAAGGAATGAATTATTGGAGAGTCATTGTACCTTCTTTACCTTTACGGATCTTCTGCGTAGTTTTGATTCAAGCTTCATGGGTATGTGACGTTTGGTATTTCGATCGCAAATGGCAGCAGCCTCATTCTTTTTCAGACGAGATTTACTGTTCGTGTTCGTTCATTAAGGAAATGAACTTGTTCGTGTTCGTTTGTCTTCGTCCGACAATTCTATGTAACGAACAAAAATGAACGCAAACGAATGTTCATGAACACAAACGAACACATATTCATTTGAGAATAAAATCAACATTTTCATCTTAAATTAACATTACACAAAATCCATCAAAATTAAATATGAAGTACTTGACAATTGACATAATAATCTCCACATACTTAACTTAATTATCATAAACACAATTAACAAATAATTTTAATTGATAAAATATAAAATATAAAAATCTTTAAAGACTAAACGAAAATGAAAGAACACAAATGAACATAAATGCACACATTAACGAACGTTCACGAACACAAATGAACAAATGTGACATATGTTCATGTTCGTTCATTTATTAAACGAACTTTCAGCCGAACGGTTCACGATGAACGTTCGGTTTGTTTGCAGCCCTAATCATAACTATAATTCTAAAATCACATTCTCATAAAAAACTTGATAGGTTTCAATGTTTTTTGGTGATGTTATTGTTATCAAGCCATTTTATTTTAGTTGGATTTACTTCATAGCAAGGGAAATCTGAATAAACAATGACACGAGTTAGAAGGTGTGAAGTATATGCTCGTTCAAGGCTATTCTGATTTCAAGCACCAACAAGCCCGGGGTTCAAAGGGAAGTGACCCATGCAAGGGTCCAAGGTGTTGAGCAGAGCCTCTCGCTTCCTAGTCAACGAGTGGCGCTGATGGTGGAAAAGTTTTTTACTATCTTGTTAAAAACCCACCGGAAGTTGATCTATGATTGATAGAAAATTTGATGGGAACTAATCGTTGGTGGCAACAGATCATCAGTAAGCAGCAACTGCGAGTTTAGGATGAGTATTTGTAATTTTATCCCCATACCCAATTGTAAAACTGTATCCCTACCCATCGGGTATTTATCGGGCAATTTAATTACCATTGGGATTTCCAAATTCATTTCTTACTGTTTTAATTTTATTTTTTATATTACTCATAGAAATTAAAAATATAAAAATTAAAATTTAGTAGATTAGTTGATTACTCTATTATCCAAGGACAACGAAAATCAAAATAAAATATTTACAAGTATGGTTTGGGTAAAAGGGTATGTATATTTCGGGTAATCGGGTTAGGTATCACCTACTACCATACCCGTCTAATACATGCGAAAGATTTTAAAATATTCTCATACCCTGATATCCGTCCCAAGTGTTTCGGGTTTCACCTTTTTCCGTCGGGTTCGGATTTGTTTGCTGTCCCTACTTGGACAATCAATAAGAGTTACTACTGACAGAGTTTTATGAGGTAACTGAATAACTAACAACCATTTTAACCGCGATCTGACTTAGTGTTTTCACGAAGAATTGTGTCGTTTCAACAAAACCTGTGTTTGGTCCCTAACTATAAAAACTCAAGTCTTGGTCATTTTCTGGTACATGTTTTCATAATAGAAAGTTGTATAGTCATTCTTGTTTCTCTTTGAATTATCTGATTAAATTTTGAGAGTATCATTGAAATATTTTAATATGAGAGTGATACATACAAGATTCAGAGACATATCCAAGGCTATTCAAAACTGTAAAACTTACAAATGACACCATAAAACAAAACTGATATGATCCCATAAGTATGTTGGTGTTGATTATCAATGGAGTTTGGACCCAAAAGTAGGCAAACAAAGCCATACCTTTGTAGCTTCAGTCACCCAACTCTTGAGTCTGTTTTGCATCAAATTGTCATACTCCTCCAATATTCCTAGAAATCTTTCAACTCTAGACCCACCTCATCACATGTTTCTAAACATAGTTTTCCAATATGATGGAAGGAGTAAGGTCTTTTCCAACATTGGAGCAACTGATCATTATCATCTGGAATTCCCTCCTATTAGAGACTTGTTTCCTGATTAAAACCACTTTCATTCCACTGCATAACCCAACCAAACAGATTCAATTCTCCGGCCTATTGCTCAGGATGATTCTGTGTATCACATCCATCTCCTTCCTTTTAATATCCATTCCCTGCTGTGATTATATTCTGCACGACTTCCCCCTACTGTATACACATAACACACCCAAGAAAGATGATGTTTTCTTATTTCACAGCTCGGTAAACTAGCTAGTTTGATTATATGTATGTATGCGTTTGTCTATACACATACACAGATAAATTCATTTGAAAACCACAAGTCTTAGATCAAAATGTAAGATTAAGTAATCACATGTTAATAAAAGTGTGAATAAGGGTTTGCCCATATGCATTGGTATGTTCACATGTAAATACTTAAATCTTGGTCTTTCATTTTTTTAAATCTAAGGATCTAGATTGGTTCTTTTGATCTAAAGTTTTTTATGGTTCTCAAATGAGTTTGGATTGGATCATGAATCATGATAGGTTAACATTTCTTTATTCATATTCGTTTAAATGTCATAAATATATAAATACAAACGGTAGCATCATGTGGAAATTCTTTTATTTTCTCGGATTGACCCGTTATAAATCTTGGTTTGGGCGGGAGAAGGGTGTAGACTAATAAGAAAGCCCCCACTCATACGGTTTGACCAATACAACTATAGAATGAGATCTTTATTTAAACCATCTTGAACATAAAGGAATTTAAAGATGACCCAAGAAATGAAATCTTTTACCCAACTTGACCTATTGTTAGATATTTGTGAGAAAAGAATATGGGATGCTTACATTAAACAGCTCTCGGCTGCTGCTGTTGCGAATGCCTCACAGATATGCGTCTCATACTCCTCCAACAATGTGAATATCTTTGATTCTGAATCCACCTCATTGCAGATTTCAAAACATAATTTTGCAATACGATGTATGGACATGTTTCCATGTTGGACCAACAAATCATCCATCTTTTTAACTTCATCATCATAAGAGATTTGTTTCCCTGTTAGCACCTCCATGAGTACAAGTGTAAAACCATCAAGATTGCTCTGCAGTTGAAAGGGTTCTGCAGAATGATCCTTAATTATTCAAATGTATGTGATTGCATAAACACAAGGCAAAACTACAACAGTGATATGTTCTTTTTTTTCTTGAGGGGGGGGGGGTTGTATGATAGAGATCAAGAGAAGATGGAGCAACTTACTAAACCATGGATAATAGTCGCCATAAACAAGACCATTATCATCCTGAATATAGTAACCGCGTGTCAACTTAGTAACCTCGCAATCTGAAAGTTTTGCTGTAAAATCCTGCAAATTTATATTTCATGCATATAGGCAAAAGGGATGTTAGAAATGTGATGCAAAATGGAAACACAAAATATAAAAGCACACTCTTTATTTTTAAGACAAATTTGATAAATTTTTTAATGAATTAACTACTATATCATGCCTCTTTTGTAGGTAAAATCTGAATTTGCTAGGCATGACCAAATCTTGGGAAATTGAAATTGACAATGTAGAGCTAAAACTAGATTACTAATTAAATACGTAAATTAATAACAACCATGATTCATCCGTTTTACAAAACAAACAATTTCTCGCCGTCGCCGTTTCATGTCCATATTTTGTGGGGCCATAACTCCAGAAGAATAAAAGTTATGCTCGTTTTAAGTTAAACCCTTTTCTAGCCACTTGTTTTTTATCCAATTATCTAACTCCTGGATTAGCTCCGTATCAAAATGTAATTGGAAAAATAGAAGAGGACTAGTATACTTTTTGGTGAAAGGGAGTAACTCACTGGTTTGGTTTGCTCAAGTGGTTGAGACTTGCTTACAATCACTATAAAATCACTAGGTTACAATCCATCTAGTTTTTTCATGAATGTAGCAAAAGATTTCAACTTATACCTCATCCAGCAATATCTTACGTCTGTCAAGCCGAAACATACTACTGGTTCCTTCCCAATGTAAATATGTGGTGACATAATCCCGTGCGTTGTGCAAGAAAACAATCCCTCGAGCAATTCCTACTGCTATTTTCACCTTTGTAACCAACGGAAGTCGTGCTATAGATCCTACAACCCATAAAAATATAAAAACTTTCAAACTTATATAAAAGATTTGTTTGGTTTATCTCAGATTTTATTTATTTTGCATACCACTAAAAAGGTTATCCTCAAAGTTTCCATTAGACATGAATTCATTCACAAGGAACAGTTGTTTGTCTGACAAGCAATATCCAAGGAGCTTAACAAGGTTGGGATGACTGAACTCTTTCAAAATTTCCAATTCCAACTGCATTTGAAAGCAATCAAACTTCACAACCATGTCGGTTTTCATGAACAAGATTGTAATATCCGTACTTTCCACATCATCGTTTATTTACATTTTGTACCCTTGTACTTTCATTTTTGAATCCATTGTAACCCGAGACTTATGATCAATGAATTTATTGGATTTATTCAATTACATGTTTACAACATACATTACATTTATACATATGCAAGACAACATCATACGTGCAATATTACAAAATTATATATTACAAACACGCGTTTCACTTTTTTTACATTTATATTCTCGTTTCACGTCCATACACGCTCGGTTTATTATTATTATTATTAGTAGTAGTATTATTATCATTATTATCATTAGTACTATTATTATTATTATTTCATTTTTTTATTTTAAAAAAAAAGAATCACCTCCCTTTCAACCACCAACTCCCAACTAACTCATTTAATACCTCAAACCTTAATCCACACTTATAAATACCCACTCCCTTTCACTCCTCCACCCTTACACCCTCCAAATTCTCTCATAAATCTCTCCAAGTGCTCCATTTCTTCCAAGATTTTTGGCAGAATTTTATAAGGTAAAAACCTTATTTTTCTTCAAGTTTCTTCCTTTTTTTCTTAACAATTCTTCCTTCACCCTCTTGGATAAACCTCTAGGATCTTATCATTTGTTTACCTTGGTAAACATCTAAGATAAGTCACCATTTGAGGTTCAAGTTGTGGTCTTTCAACTAACATTTCTTCTTCTTCATGTTCTTGTTTGGATATTTTACATCTAGTTGTGGTAAAACCAAACCAAACCTCCATCAAAATTCTATGATGGAAGCCTTGTGCTAAGGTATTTGGATGAAGTAGATGAACATAGGTTCATCTACCATAAGACATCCAATAGCCACAAGGTGTTCAAATCTTATACATAAATATTATAAATAAATCTAACAAGGTTTGTGGATTTTCCAACCTTTCTCTTGGCCACTTCAAGTGGTATATTACTAACTATACTAACTTTTGACCATCCGAATTCCTAACTAAGTTAGGGGTTTGTGTTTCGGTCCGCCGTCGGCGATGCATAACCAACTTGATACTATTATACATATATATTATTTATTATTTCTTCTCCACCGAACTTATGCCTACGTTACCTTTTAGGTTAACCGGCATTCCCGACTCTTCATCTTCTCGTTCATCCTTTCGTTACCACGCCAAACCGTGAGTTTCATACTTGCCCCTTTTACATTTTTGCACTTTGGGACTTGAAAACATGTACATATTCAAAACACATACACTACAAGATTCATACTTTATTCAAACACAATTCATTAACATGCTCATGTGACAACAAACTTGACTACATGCTTAAATACAACTTGTTAATACAATAGTTCATTAATTCTTGCAAAACCGCACTTAACAAGTGTAGCGCTATAGGATTGACACCCGTCGGCTTTTCGTTACCTTTATGGAGCCCCCGATCTTGTTATGTTATTTATTCGACTAATATTCTTTGGATGCTAGGTATGCTATGTCAACAATATGTTTGAACTATATCATTACAAATTTTATGAACATTAGTAAAGTATGTCTATGCATGTGAATTGTTGCTTTAAACATGATTATTATATGTATGAAACTTGTATGAACTCACCAACTTTATTGTTGATCAAATATTATTTTACATGTTTTCAGGAGATGTTTGATGCTACCATGGAAATGGAATCTAGGGACTTTGCCATAGATATCAAATTTAAATATTTTTGTCTTTTGTTTATCAATGTATTTCCTTTAATTGAAACAATTGTATTTGGAATTCTTAGTTTAATGAAATCGGTTAAATTTATATTTCAACAATAGTGCCACGATGTCTTTGAACAATCCTACACGTCACGTTCGGTGATTCCGCCGCCGAATGGGTTGTGACAAAGATATAGTAAGCTACAAATAGAAAGGGTGAAATACATGATATTTTACCTTTGCCTTTTCAAGTTTGACAGTTTTGTTCCAAATAAGTGACTTAATTACAATAGGCATTCCCTTATTATTCTTAGATAGAAAATATGTTGTTTTATCAACCCAGCCTTTGTAAACATCCCCATAACTCCATGTTCCCAAGTATGCGTCTTCTGCAAAGCCCCTCGTTGCACGTCTTAATTCGTCAACAGTGAACACTTTCAAATCTCTATCAACCATTTCCTTGTTGGTCAAAGAGGTCTGATCTATATTGTTTTCAGGGTTTATTGGTGAACACAAGCGTCTTTGGTCTAGGAAAATGAACAAAAGGGATAAATACTCGCAGTTATAAAAAATAAAATAAAAAAAAACTACTTAAAACGATGGCTAGTGAAAGTGCTGTAAAGTCAAAAGAGTGAAAGAATATGCATACAAGACAATATTAGGAAGTTTGTCCATACCTTGGTTGTCTTTAGTCGAGGAACGTAACTTAGGAATCAACCAAGTGAATACCGTTGTGATTGATGTTTTCGCAGAACTGTCCCATTTCTTCTGTACTTGTAGTAGATCTTCAAGTGAGGTTACAACCTCGGCCATGGGAGGCCGTTCTTTCGGATCACTAAGCAAACAACGATTTGCAGTTTTAGCAAACCGTCCTAAAAATTTTAAAGAAATTGTCCCCCTCATATTAGCATCAACCATCTGATCTAGTTTTCGTTCTTTAATACATTTTTGAGCCCACCTTACCAAACTCGACTCCTCACCTCTGCTTACATCTACAGCAAGCCTCCCGGATAACAATTCAAACAATACGACTCCAAACGCGTACACATCTGTTCCCCATTTCAGTTTTCCAGTGCATAAATACTCTGGATCCATATACCCAAATGAGCCTTTAGCATTCGTATAAATTGACCGGTCAGTTGGTACTATTTTGGACAACCCAAAATCCGAAACCACAGCTGCCCAGTTCTCATCTAAAAGAATGTTGAAACTCTTCACATCTCGATGTATAACTCCTTGTTTCATGTCATCACCTTTGTGAAGGTAGTCCAATCCACGTGCAGCATCTATGGCTATCTTTAGTCGCACCACCCAATTTAAATGAGTATCAGCTTCGTGTAGATGATGGTAGAGGGTTCCATGGGGCATATACTCGTAAACAAGGATCATCTCCTTGTTATCATCACAAAAACCAATCAAGGACACCAAGTTATCGTGGCGTAACTTGGAAATCACCTCGATTTCAGCCCTGAACTCCACTTCTCCCTGCTTAGATATAGAATCCAACCTTTTGATGGCCACAACATGACTAGTTTCTTCTATACGAATACGACCTTTGTATACCTTCCCAAATCCTCCCTCACCAAGTACATGTTCATCATCAAAGTTTTCGGTTGCAGCCTGAATCTCTTCAAGAGAAAACCGGTACATATTTTGGTATGTACTGAATGCTTTTCGGATAATGTGTTCGGATCTCGAGTCGGTTATAACTAACTAGTTCTCAAATTTAGAGGAAGTTACTTGGCAACAAGCATGGTTGACATTTTGAATAAGATTTTTGCAAAGTCAATCTTCAAAATGGTAGGCAAAGCATCAATGGGTAATTCCAGAACATCTAGACAAAATGAAATTGGTCTTTGAAGGAAAATGTCCAAATCATTAGTGTCTTGCTAAAGCTAAACATTTCACTATCATTTATTTAAATCACCATTGAATCAAAATTCCATTGGCGTTATCCCCAGTCCAGTCCCCACCACCCCCAAGGCCAGGCCCATGTAAACAATCACTACCAATTATTTTATTTTATTTACCTTCAAAACGCGAATGTCGTCGCTTTCTTGTAGTATGGCCCGTCACATTGTTGACGATAGATTAGTTGAAACGAATGTAAAAAATTCTAATCTTACCCTATTAACCGCCGTAATTAATATACATAATTTTTGTAGAATCGTAGGAGATCATTATTCAACCATTCAATCAAGAATCAAACTAACAAAAACAAGATGGGATAACCCTAGAACACTTGAATTAATCGATTGATCACACCACCGATTGTTTACATGCGATCTGTTTATGTACCGATTACTCGGGAATAATGCGTCAATTCTAAATCAACACAAGCCTAAAAACAAAGTAAATCAGTTTCTAAATTACAAGTGTTACATATTTGGCCATCTAACTAATAACAAATACATTCTTGACACTAAACTACTACTACTTATGGATGATGAAGAAAAATCTGACCTGTAACTTTGTATCAAACTTAATCACACAATTAAGATCAAGAATTTTTAAGCTACTAAATGCGACCTTAACAAAGGTTATGTTATTTTCTTTAATTGTATTTTTTTTTTGCCACACCATCGTTTTCTTCTTCCATATGATTTCCTTCTAGATTAAAAAAAATTATAAATAGACTAGAATAATTAAGATTAAGATTGGAATTAAAGGTTAAAAGAATAGAAACTTGACTTTGGGGTCAATAGAAACTTGACTTTGGGGTCAATCCTCCTTCAGACAAGAATAACCAAGTATATAGTTTTGTTTAATTTTTTTTTGTCTATATGCGGTATAATTTTTTTTGAAAACATTTTCAATTTAAAAATAAATTATTTTTTGATCTCGTAAATATAAAAAATACTATATTTTAAATACAATTCAGTTTTCAATAAAACTTATATCCGAATATAAACAAAGAGAAAATAAACACAACTATGTTTATAGATTTTTCTAATAAATTAAATGTTACAAGTTATTGGAGAAAAATCAAATTACTTGTCAAATGATATACTAAACCGGACCGGTCCTGAGGATTTAAGTGCTCCGGCCGAGCCAGAAAAAAAAGGCCCATACGAACAAAATATATAAACTAAATATTTTTTAAACGGCGATTAGGGCTCAACCATTATAAAGATTAAAGAGCACTCAACCATTAAAAAATTGTGGGACACTTTTTTTAATTCATCATTTTTTTAAGATTAGGGCTCAACCATTATAAAGATTAATTAAAGAGGGTCCAACCATTACATTATAAAGATTAAAAAGGGAACAACCATTATAAAAATGGCCCAATATGTTTTTAAGTTTTTATAAAAATTTCCCAATATATAAAACCGGTATATAAAATTTTATAAAAAAACATATATATATATATAATATAAATTTTTAGGCCCCCTAAAAAAATGGACCCTTGCCGGCGGCCCGGCTCGGCCTACCCCAGGGCCAGCCCTGATACTAAAAAGTAAAAAAATAAATAAATAAAGTAAAATTAATTTATTAAATTCACTACAAGGGAGCGACTTTGCTTAAATTCGCTGGCCCATGCGACTTACCTAGTTCTACCATTAGACTATGAGGCGCGTACCAAGGGCGCCCACTATCACTTTAGTGTCATATCACTCTCCACTCTCACCACCACTATCAGGCGCGCCTAGGGGCGTCACTGCCACATTATCACCACTTTTTTTTAAATATAAATAATAAGATTATATTTTTTCAAGTTTTAAAAATAATAATTAAAAATTCTTAAGTAAAAAACAATGATAATACATAATAAATGAAAAATATTCTTACAAATTAAAAGTACAATAATAAATTAATCTAGTGTTGTCGGGTGCGAGGAAGTGTAACGAAATGATTTAAGATTGTTGTATGTATATACACTACAACAATTTCACCCTATACCGACGACTTTTTTTGACCCTGTAGCGACGACTTGTCGTCGGCATAAGCTATCCCGACGACTTGTCGTCGGGATAGGTGTCGTCGGGATTGCTTCGTCCCAATAGCCCAAGATTGTCGTCGGTATAGGTGTCGTCGGTAAAGGTCAGCTTATACCGACGACATGGGTCTAATTAAATAATTCAAAAAGAAATTCTATACCGACGACATGTCGTCGGTATAGGTTCTAATTAAATAATTCAAAAAGAAATTCTATACCGACGACATGTCGTCGGTATAGGGTTTTTTTCATTTTTTTTAATAAATTTTAAAAAGACCTATACCGACGACATGTCGTCGGTATAGGTTTTTTTCATTTTTTTTAATAATTTTTAAAAAAGACCTATCCCGACGACATGTCGTCGGTATAGGTCTTTCTGTTTTTTTTTTATTTTTTTAATTTTTAATATTTTTCCATAAATATTAAATTTCTAAAAACAAAAACCTGCAAATAATTATATATAAACCATTCAAACATTCAAATCCAATAAAAACTAATATCCGAAACGTAAAACAAGCATACAAATTGTTCGACCCACAAACTTGTCCGACAAATCAAACATTCAAAACACAAAAATATGCAAATTGTTCAAGACAACACCACACCAACTACAAAGGCTCAACAACTCCAAGCTAGTTATCATCACTACTAGTTCGGCGCTCCCACATTTGACGCATTTGATCCATTTGTCGTTGCATTTCAAGCATTTGTTGATTATGCACACGACGTTCTTCCTCTAGTTGTTGATTTTGCAATCGTTGTTCTTCCTCTCGTTGGGCTTCGCGTTGTTGCTGTTCTTGGAATTGTTGTTGAAGACTAGCCACACGTTGATCAACGTCTTGCCAATATGGTTGTGGAGGGGGAGTACCGAACACATCCGGTGTGGGATTACTCACCACACGACCAACACCCCGGATATGGCCACGCCGATGACCTAAGGCACGCTCTATGCATGCAAACTCATCAATAGTGGATGTGTCACCACCAGACTCAGCAGATGATATTGTATACTCCTCTTGTATTCGGTCCTGCATTAAACAATGTAATAAACAATCAGTTGACTATTTTACTAAAATTCGACAGTATAACTGCTGTAAAATGGATAACCAACCTTTTAAACTATAAGTAATAGACAACCCAAATTCACAAATTCCAATCAACCAACACTAATAACAACAAATACTAATAATACTAGCAAACATATTCAACAATTGGCCTCGAGTTAGATGTACTAAGTCTATTAAAGTGTGTTTGGGTCATTTTGACCCGTTTAAAGTTACAGTTGGATGTTCCAAGTATATTAAAGTGTGTTTGGGTCATTTTGACCCGTTTAAGTTAAAGTATTTTGTTTTAAGTCTATTAAATTGTGTTTGGGTCATTTTGACCCGTTAAAGTCAAACTTGGATGTTTTAACAAAAAAATAATTTCACTTACATAATCTGTTGATGCAAAATCATTGGCCCAGCCCGTCCCTTCTTTATAATGGGTCGATCTGAACACGTCAATAGGGCCGGTCCCCTGTGAAAAACAAAAATAATATCACTAAGAATTAATAAGCATGTTTGTATAATAATAACAACTGTATTTCATACCTCCATGTGTCGGCGTTGGGCGTATGATTTGCTGCCATGGAAACTTGGGTAGCGTTGTTTTGCTCGGTTTTGTTTGTTCTTCTCCGAGCGGTTTTTATAGCCCGCACTTAAAAACAGCTGATTAATCAAAATATCCCAAGTTTCTTGATCAACATCTTGTGGTGGATTACTCCTCGCCGCCTCCACATCATCGTATCCCCCATTCTCGTCGAAATGAACTTTCATCTCTCCCTTGCGGTCTTTATAAGCCCTTTGACACTCGGCGGTGATTCCGAGTTGAACGCCTTGCCATTTTTCAGTGTTTCTCCAGGCGTCCAGATTAAAATATTCCTACAAGTGAAAAGTAATTAGAAAAAATCTAATAGTTATGAAATTGTAAGTAATTATAAAACATCTATACTTACTAATAGAGTGGGATATACTGCCTGTTTCTTCTCATTTGGAACCTTGGCCCAGTTAGGATAATATGGCGGGACAACCTTCTCAACCTCCAAAGAGATAGCACGTATAAAATCAGTTGCATTAGGACCCACGAACTTGTAGCCACCGCCATGAAGTTCAACATCAATGTCAAGAGGCTTCCTCCCATTTTCCTCAAATTTCTTATATAATTTGAGGTTTTTTCCTTTAGAACGCCTCTTTTGTGAGGCACTACCTATATTGACACATGAAAGTTAGGCAATTATAAAGACATCTATTAAACACTAACAAGTAACTTACCACTCGCACAACCCGATTATAAGTTGTACGGACCCCCATATCCATCGTCTCCACCATCACCACCGTGTGATTGCGCCATCGTTGCCATAATTTCTACACCAAAAATAATTAGTGAGCATAAATAATTAATAATTAACATAGAAAAATATAAAGACATCTATTAAACACTAATACTACATTTTTAACATAGACAAATATAAAGACATCTATTAACATACATTCAATCAGAATCATCACTATAATAACGTGTGTCAACATCATCTTCTTCTTCTTCATCATTTATTTCATCTTCCTCATCTGAATTGTATGCATCTTCTTCATCTTCTACATCATCGTTAATAAAACTTTCATCAAGATCAATCGGGACAACATGACTTGATTCACCACCCTCATTTAAAGTTGTACGCATTGGCAAGTAGCCTAAGTCGACAACCAAGTTACCAAAAAATGATTGAGTTTCCCGTGTAATAGTTTGACTATCTGCATGGGGAATCGGGGCAACAGGACTTGATTCACCACCTTCGCATCCGGTGTCGACAACCAAAGTATAATCATTTGATTGAGTGTTGTGCAATATATCTATATCATTAACAACACTAGGATAATCCCAAAGCTTCCGATGGTGAACGTCCTCAACAACCCTCCATTGACCGGTGGTTCGAGAAGGGTCTCGAAGATAGAACACTTGTTTAGCCTGTGTGGCTAATATATATTGGACATCATCATACCATTCTTTGCCAACATACCATTCACGGCCGATGTCAATTATGATAGTATTGTTTTGCTTAATTAATCTTTTACCTCTCGTGTCGAACCATTTACAACGGAATAGTACAACCGAGTAACCATCAATGTAGTTCAACTCTATGATCTCCTCTAGTTGACCATAAAATGGAGTATCGTCTTCTCCTATTGTAACCACACCACTGTTCTGAGTAGTGCGTCTGGAATCACGATTTTGTACCACAAATCTAACACCATTTACTATGCAAGCAGTGTAAGAATATGCGTACAAGGGACCATGTGCCAATGCCCTTAATTCTTTATTATTGGGTGTAGAAGATGAAGATGAAAATACATTTGCTTCATATTTTAACCATGAAGAAAAATCGGTTTGCATATTGCGTTCAGGAAATTTAGATACAAATTCACTGGTAGATGGACAAAATAAAAATCAAATTAGTGGAATTAAATTAAAATATAATAATAGTTTCACTTGTAGATGGACAAAAAAACTTACGATTTGTAGTCTTTGATTTCATCGCAGTTGTTCAACACAAACCATTGTAATGATTTGTTGGCATGTTCAGAGAGCGTCTTGATTTTCTTTTTCGATATTGGTCGACATTGTGAAGAAAACACTTGAAACTGCCTTTTAGGGATGCCAGCATCTGCATTTCTATCTGGTCGGTTAAATTTGGTTTGCATACCGTCCAGATACATAGAGCAGAATGTCAAGGCTTCATCTGCAACATAACCCTCTGCAATTGAGCCTTCAGGTTTGGCTTTGTTTCTAACATATGCTTTAAGCTTTTTCATGTATCTTTCAAAAGGATACATCCATCTCATATACACAGGGCCACCAAGAATAGCTTCTTCAGGTAAATGAAGAATGAGATGAACCATTATGTCAAAAAATGCTGGAGGATATATCATTTCCAAATTGCATAATATCTTAACCACTTCCTCATTTGCTTCATACATGTCTTTCACATCTACTGATCGTGCACAAATTTTTTGAAAGAATGTGCAAACGTCATTGATTGTTGATGACACATTTTTGTTCAGACCCGATCGTACCCTTATTGGCAGCAATCTTTGCATGAGGATGTGATAATCATGGGACTTTAACCCAATTATATTTGAATCATTGTGAAGTACCTTATTTTTGAAATTTGATCCAAATCCATCAGGCAGTCTCACTCCTCGAATAAACTGACAAAAGCGTTCTCGATCACTAGGTGTGAAAGAGTAAGGAGCTTGTGGTTGGTACAACTTGTTGTTTTTTTGTGTTAGCCATAGGTTATGTCGAATACCCATATTTTCCAAGTCTTTGCGGGCTTTGTGTGTGTCTTTTGATTTATCGTTCATCAACAAAGTACCCAATAAACTCTCACACACATTTTTCTCCACGTGCATAACATCAAGATTGTGTTTTAAAAGCAGAGAAGACCAATAATCCAGCTCAAAGAAGATACTTCGTTTAGTCCAATTCAACTCTGATGTAAGGCGCTTTCTTTTAATCCCTCCATGCATTGGATGTTTCCCCGGGACACGATCTGGGAGATTTTTTAGTTGTTCTAATATTTGAGCATTAGTCAATCGTCGAGGAGGATGTTTTGTCTCTTTCTTGCCATCAAACGACAGATCGTTCCTCCATTTATGCTTTCTAGGCAAGAATCTTCTGTGTCCAACAAAAGCTATCTTATTCGTTATAGCGCACGAAGGTGTGTCAATGTTACACGTAGGGCATGCTTTATAACCTTGACCACTCCATCCAGACAAGCTACTACGAGCAGGATAATCGTTGATAGTCCATAACAGTGCCGCATGCATCCTAAATACAATTTTGGTTGATGCATCTCTCACCTGTACTCCTTCAGCCCACAACATTTTCAACTCATCAACCAAATGCCTTAAAAATATATCAATGTCCTTACTAGGTGATTTAGGCCCGGGAATTAGCAAGGTTAACATGAAAGAAGACTCTTTCATACATAACCATGGTGGTGTATTATATGTTGTTAACACTACCGGCCACATACTGTAAGTCTGACTCATGTTACCGAACAGATTAAAACCATCAGCAGCCAAACCTAAGCGGACATTCCTTGGTTCTTTAGCAAAATCCGGATATCTTTCATCAAATTCTTGCCATTCCTTCCCATCAACCGGATGTCGCATCATACCATCCGTTGAGCGTCCAGTATTATGCCATATCATATCTTTTGCCGTTAATCTTGAACTATACCTTCGTCGAAGCCGTGAAGTTAAAGGAAAGTAGCGCAACACTTTCTGTGGTACTTTCTTCCCCTTTGTGTTTTTGTCAACCCATCTGCTCTCATTACAAACCGGACAGTTTTGCATTGATTCATTCTCCTTCCAAAACAGTGCACAATCATTAATGCAAGCATGGATAGACTGATATCCTAACCCAATCTTACTCAGTTTCTTCTTAGCTTCATAGTGTGATGCTGGAACGTGATTTTTGTTTGGCAATGCAGTTTGTAGAAGCTCTAACAGTTGGTCAAACGAACAATTCGTCCATTTGTTGATAACTTTGATATGCATCAATTTGGCTATGAAGTTTAGGGAAGACATTTGACTACAACCGGGGTATAACTCCTTATTTAGCTCCTCAAACAACGCATCAAACTCTGGGTCTAAACCAGTTCCATCTTCATCTATATTATCTTCGTTTGTATTTTTCTCTGGCATCACATCATCTATGGCATCAAACATCTCATTATTTGTTGTTATAGTTATTGGAGGAGTTGGTGTTGTTCTTGGGGCAAAAAATGATGATATCTCCGCCATACGAGGATGTTGTTCACCATGATAAATCCAATTCTGATATGATTGTAGAAACCCACGGTCATGTATGTGGCCATATATCGTCTTCAAATCCTGTCGACACGCATTACAACAACGTCTACACGGGCAAAACGCTCTACCTCGACCGTCGACATGGTTCTTAGCCGTCTCTATAAAGTTGTGAAGACCGCTTAAGAAAGCCGGAGAATTTTGATTTCCCAGTGTAACCCAACTTTTATCAATTGCCATATCTAGTGTCATATCTATTGTGTTATAAGCATACACATATACATGCATGTAATAAATTATATAATTTAATGTATATGATTTGATCGGTACTCTAAGGCGGTGGATCATAACCCACTTTTTGAATATTCTATCTTATATGTATACATTTTAACGAGTTGACTATTTAAGAACAAATCAGCAGCATTTCCCCTTAACTCCCCAAGTATGCAGATAAACCGCAACCTCGAAGGAGTAAAGAGAAATAGCTACCAATTTTTTTCTTAAATGTCAACCCTTAAAATGTATACATATCCTAAATAAGATAGAATATTCGAAAAGCAGTCCCAAAGGGGACAATCCAAAATTTATCTCTATCAGATAAATTTCGGACGGGTATATTCTAAATAGTTATCCTAAATAAACATACTAGTGTACACAACATGATACGTACATAAAGGTAAAAAAGTCGGGATGCGTACCTTAAAAAAATTCAATGAAACACAAATAAGATATTATTCACACCTCTCCAACCGCAATGAGTTCCGAACTTGCAACAAAATTAAATAAAGTTACATATACATACAAAGATATATACATACACTCATAATTACATAATGCCCAAATTTCGGACGGGTATATTCTAAATAGTTATCCTAAATAATGCCCAAATTCTAAAATTATATACACAAACACAATTACATACATAGCCTTTACAAACATACATAAAAAATGGCCAAATAAATATTTATAAACATAATATACATACATATCCTTTACAAACATACATAAACAATTGTCAAATTCTCAAATTACATATATAAACACAATTCCATACATAAATGCCCAAATTTCCCAAATTACATATATAAACACAATTCCATACAATTCCATACAAATTTCCCAAATTTTCATCTAAACCTAATTTAATCATAAAATTTTATAAATATTTATAAAATCATACATCTAAATCATATATACATACATACAAATAAACACAACAATATACATACAAACATACATCCAAATACCCAAATTTCATCTAAACCTAATTCACATCTAAACCTAATTTCATAATAAAATTTCATAAATATTTATAAAATCATACATCCAAATCATATATACATACATACAAAATAAACATAACAATATACATACAAACATAATCTAAACATAATTTATAAAAAAATTACTAACCAAGTTTGCAAATATCTTCAAATAGTTTGAAATCCTCAAACACTTGTCAAAATCTTCAAACACCTAACCAAAAACAAAGAAATTAACCAAAATACCCAAAAATTTTGATTTTATTGTCAAAATTGAAACATATATGTTAACTAACCTTAAAAACCGAGAGATTAGTGAAAATTGCACCACAAAACACTTCAAAAACGCGAAATCGCCAAAGAGAGAGATGAGAGAGTTTTGTTTCGTTTTTGGGTGAAAATGGGAAGCAGAAACCTGGCTGCTGGGTTAGGGGACGCTGAGACCTATACCGACGACATGTCGTCGGTATAGCCTAGATAATCGGCGCCATAGGATCCTGTGCCGACGACATGTCGTCGGTATAGGTCTTCTTAGAGTTTTGACCGGTCAATAAAGTAAATGCCCTATACCGACGACATGTCGTCGGTATAGGGTTTTCCCAAAATTGTTTTAAATTTAAAAAAAAACCCACCGACGAAAACGTTTTAATAAAAGAAAAAACAAAAAAAATAGAATTTAACCCATGTCGTCGGTATAGGGTTTTCCCCAATTTTTCACCGGGCGCCAATTTTCCCTCCATACGGCTCAACCCTGTGCCGACGACATGTCGTCGGTATAGGGTCTCACTTCTCAAAATTTGTGATTAACCTATACCGACGACATGTCGTCGGCACAGGGTGACCTATGCCAACGACAAATGTCGTCGGCATAGGGTCTTTTTCTTGTAGTGATATTAGTTGGTGTAAAAAAATATTAATTATTTTTGTATTGTAAGAGTTTTGATAATTGATTATTTATATATATTGTTAGGTTTGAAGAAATATTTTTTTTTAAATGACCGTTAAGAGGGAGGGGGGGCATGGGTGTGTGTGGTCATGCCGTATTAGCCTCATAATTATTTGACCAAGTTTGAGAGTTAATGGTCAAGTTTGTAAATAGTCAACAGTCCATAATTTAGAGTCTATTGGGTAAATTGTAATTAGTGGAGGGTTAAATATGTAAACCCTAAACATTAGAAACTGTTGTTGAAGGGATACGACGTCAAATCGTTGTGTCGTTTCATCCTTGTAGTCTAGGTATAAATAATCGAGTATGTATTCAAGCAACGATACGTTCCTTGCAACAATTATACAAAATTATATTGATTCAAATTGTTTCAATTGTGTGTTCATAAGTGATCTTGGGCAACATAAAATTCAAGCGTTAGTTGAAGTTTACAAGAATTACAGACTAACCCTTATGAATTACAACTTTACAACTTTGACCGTAAACATTTTCTATCTGCAACACTACACTCCCCCTATAAGGAAATCTTAGACCTCAGGAATCTAGAAAATGTGGGAAACAAAGTTTAAGGTCATGCAAGAACTCCGGGTGACTTCAAATCACAGGCAAGTTATGCCAATGAACCAAGACTTTAACTACAGCCTTGTCACCTTTTTTAACCATCTGCCGATCAATTGAAAGATACAATATACTCACTAAAAAACCAAGATAATTATTGTATGAAATGGAACTCAAACAAAATTAGTTGAGACCAAGTGTAGTGGGCGTGAAAACATGCCATGAATGGGCCAACTCAGCCCTTGTAGGCGTGAATGGGGCGTTTTTTTTTGGGGGGGTGGGGGGGGGGAGATTCAAATCACGGGGTTAGGGGTGCTTGTGTGTGTATGTATATGTATATATACATATGGATAGTAAACCATTACACATCTTAGTGATTCGGTTTTGCGATACCCTACTACTAACGTGGCGTCACTTTTTAGTGAAACCATTACACATAGCATATGCGTTTCTCTAGCCAATTCTTGTGACCCAACAATCCTCAACTTCAATTATGAATAGCTGATTATGTTTGCACCTATGATTTGGTGTGAAATTTTTGGTACACAAAAAAAGCAGTCTAGACTGATCAAGAAGCAATGGAGCAGCAATGACACGAAGAAATCGAGTCAGATCCAAAGAAGGGCTCAGTCTGGTTTCAGTTTTTCAGATCAACTGCATACATTAAGGTAATACCCACATTCAAGCAATTATTTCATCCCTTATGAACCAATTCGCCTAGTCTATTTTGTTTTAATTTAGTAACCTTAACATAACTGTTTTCATTTATTAAATGTAACGTAATTAATTATAGTTTTTAAAGTATAAATTCTTTTTTATGAAATTTATTTAATTTAAGTATAATAAGTGTTAAATTTGATAAATGATCACTTTAGTGAAAATCTTTTTATTAAGTTTGATACTTATTAAAATTTAAGTAACTTAATCATTTTGAGGTTTGTGGTCTATAAAAGTTCTTAATTTAAAAAATTATTTAATTTAAATAAATTTAGTTGTAATTTCTTAAATGATGTAATTAGTTTGGTTATAGTCTGATAAGAAAATGCAAAGATTTCAGAAAAAAAAATTAATTTGAATTAGTTATGTAATTCTCAATATTAAATATAGTTGTCCTTTGTTTTTAAACTAGAAATGTACCAATGCGCGTTGCGTCGCGTTAAACTGTGAAAGAAATTAACATCTACGAAAGCTTATAAAATTAAGCCAAAACCTCACGCGTTGCGGCGTGTTAAAAGACGAAAAAATTCATTAAACATCAAAATAAATTAACGTCTTTGAAACTTTATATAAAAAATATAAAACCTTTATGCAAACCTACGTGTTGCACCGAAAGCGTTAGTAATATTCAAAACCTTATGTAAAAAAATCGAAATGGAAAAAATGTTAACCGTAGCAAACCCGTTAAAAAAAGGTAAACCGTAAAATATTTCACTTTAATTTGAAGAAGAAGAAGAAAGTTAAAGTATTAAAACCCACGCATTATGCGTTTAAGCGAAAGCGTTATTAATATTCAAAACCTTATATTAGAAACGAAACAGAAAGAAGGTTAACGTCTAAAACATTTAACTTTTATATAAGAAAAATAAAACGGTAGCAAGCCGCTAAAAAAGTAAACCGTTAAAAAGTTAAAAAAACAAAACCGTTAAGAAAGTAAACCGTTACAAACTAAGAAAAAAAAAAAGCAAAAACTAAAACGAAAAATAGTTGAAAAAATGTGAAGCTCACGGGCTTCAAACTCAAGTTATGGGGATCAACCAACATGTTCCTCACCACCAAACTACATGCAGTTTTTATTAACATCCCTAAAATAATAGAATATAATGCATAGAAAGATGGAAAGAAAAAAAAATCAAGTAAAATAAGAAGGTTGCATAGCAAGTTGTATACTTGTATCATATGCATAAACTATTTGCTACATGCCTTTTATAAGTATAGTAATTTGATGTTTTGTTTTGCCATGCATGTACTAGTTCTACAAGTTTTTTTTTAAATCACATGCTCCTTGTTATATTTGGAATATGAATTATGTGTTCATCTAATTCGATAATTATTATGATATCTTCATGAGTCGTTTATTGTAATATAGCGTTTTGAATATCATACAACTATCGAGAGCATCCAATTTCAATTTTTCATGGAATAATTGGGTCCCAAATTAAAGAAGGTTGGAATTTTGGACGTAGAGCATAAATGGAACGGATCCCCTCCATAGAAGCGTTATCAAGAAGGAATGTCCGGGTACAATCCGACTTATGCACATTTTGTGGAGACTACAACGAATCGGCAGAACATCTTTTAGTTTCATGTCATCTCGCCAATCAAATATGGTATCACATTGGTCATTGGTGTAAGATCCCTTCTATCTTTGCTTTTTGCATTCGAGACCTTCTTACCTTACATAAATCTTTGGATGCTAGCAAAGTAAAAAAGATGGCGGTTCATGCTAGCAATCTTTGGTCCCATTATCAGCTTGAGTCCAGACATTTAGGGATGTCTGAATCTCTCAAACTATTGCTCTGATACCAACTTGTGAAGCCCCTTTCCTGGGAGACCTCACTTGTTGGATTTACTCATAAACATAATCATCCATACTGAACTTTTTAAGTAAAATCATTCAACATAGAGAAAGCGTACAATAAGTCAAATACATAACGTAGCAGCGGAAGTCTTAACATTTAAACATAAACATGGTCTTAACATAAACTCAAGTAATTGGGATGTCAGTTGTGCCGAGTAGCCGTTACGCCTTAGCACGTCCCTTCTTCTTTCTACCTGAAGTGCATACTAAAAGTCAGCTAACGCTGGTGAGTTCTAGTTTAAAAACAATCAGATATTAACATTATTTTATAAGAATAAACATATATACTTATATGTATATACTTATTTGTACATTCTTTACTTTACTACTTTCATATAACATTCATAGTTGGTACGTATATAAATACATACATGTTTATTTCTTGGTGCACATTCATTGGTCATACAAATATGGGTGATCAACCCGTCATTTTGCTTACGAAAGTCACAAAGACAAACGTTCACGAACTACCGTCGTAGCCCATTTACATAACCGTCCGGCACTAGAAACAGTCCGTCATATCTTAAATCATCCGGCAAACCTTCGGTTGTCCGTCTTTACCGTCCTACCGTCGTAGTCCGTCATATTCGCCCGTCTGCCCTAAGGCATCCGTTTCCCATGCGACTATTATTATGCAACCGTTCTACTTATCATAATAAGGCAATTGCTTCGACCGTCCATTAATGCATTTCATACGTCCTAGCTGATGAAGGAACGAATATGCCACGGTTGCAAAATAGTCACGTGGTCGTCCGTCTACCGAAGTAGCCGTTATCATCGAAGCGTCCATAACGTTTACTTATACTTGGCAAGCAATATATACATGGATATAAAGCAAGATTTCATTCTTACACGTTATGTTATTCTTTTCATACTTAGCAAACAATATATACATAGATATAAAGCAAGATTTCATTCTTACACATTATGTCATTCTTTTCATACTTGGCAAGCAATATACATAGATATAAAGCAAGATTTCATTCTTACACATTGTGTCATTCTTTTCATACTTATATTCAGCATGCATTTTCATGTAGCACACAACATAACATTCATTCATATCATGTATACACTCCAGCCCCAAAACATTTAAAATCATTTGCACGTAACACATAGGGGGCACATAGAACTCACCTGATGAGTGGTTTCTGTAAAACACTAAGCTGGTTACTGAGCGTAAGGTCACTCCCAATCTGTATAATAAAGTCATACACATGAGGTGGTGCTCCTAGATGACACTAGACATTACTATGCTTGAACCCAGTAGTTTCGGGTCATGGGTTTATAACTAAACTATGGTAGTTTCGATAAGTAACTTATTTAAAATCTTAGTAGTTTCAGGTCATGGGTTTATATCGAAACTATGATAGTTTCGATAAGTAACTTATGTAAAATCTTAGTAGTTTCGGGTCATGGGTTTATATCGAAACAATGGTAGTTTAGATAAGTAGCTTATGTAAAATCTTAGTAGTTTCGGTGGGTCTGCATGTATCGAAACTAGGTAGTTTCGATGGATTTACCTATATCGAAACTAGTAGTTTCGATGCATCAGTCTTCTTCCCCGACCAGAACCCTAGATCTGGCAATTTATTTCTAGTTGATCAAGCCTTGAAATTTTTACATTCAAAACGTTCCTTTTTCATTCATGAGCACAAATATGTGATTTGTTTCAAGTTTTATACGTAAAAATCATGTCTTTATGCGATTTAAACATGAATCCTCAAGATGTGCAAAAAAACTCAGATTTATAAGTGATGCTTACCTCTTGAAGTTCGGTTCCTGTTGCTATACGTTGCTGTGATGAAGACGAACGATTCTTGAGCCTTTGAGCTCCTTTCCCCGCTTTCTCTCTCTAGAGTCGGTCTCTCTCTCTCTCACTTTAGAACTTACGCAGGAAGGAAATGAGGGGGAAGGGTTGGTGGCTGCTGATTAGAAGGGTTTCCCTTCATATTTCGAGCCCATGAACCGAACCTTGGCCAAGCCCACCTTGCTTTTTTTTTCTTTTATTTGTTTTCTATTTATTCGGGACGTTACAAGTCTACCCTCCTTATAGAGGTTTCGTCCTCGAAACCTGCTACAAGTTAAACAACTTTGGCAACAGTCCTTTCATATCGCCTTCCTTCTCCCAAGTAGCTTCGGACCCTTTCATGTGCTTCCATTGTATTTTGACTAAAGCAATCGACTTATTGCGTAGTCGTTTCTCGGCTCGGTCAAGAATAACTATTGGTTCTTCTACATAGTTCAAACTGTTATCCACTTTGATTTCATCATAGGGTATCTGAGCAGTATCGTCAGCAAGGCACTTACGTAAGTGCGATACGTGGAATGTAGGGTGAATTCCACTAAGCTCGTCGAGTAAGTCAAGTATGTAAGCAACCTGGCCAACTCTTGCTACGATTTTGAAAGGTCTGACAAACCTTGGACTTAATTTTCCACGTCTTCTGAATCAGATGATTCCTTTCCAGGGTGACACTTTCAATAGTACCGTGTCCCATACTTGAAACTTTAAATCCCTTCTTCTCTTGTCCGCGTATGATTTTTGTCTGTCTTTAGCGGCTTTCATTCGAGCTTTTATCTGGTCAAACTTCTCTGAAGTAGCTTTCACCACTTCGATACTGGCAAAGTCTTTTTGTCCGATTTCTCCCCAACAAACCGGGGTTCTACATCTTCTCCCATACAGCATCTCAAATGGCGGCATGCCTATGGTTGAGTGATAGCTGTTGTTATATGAAAACTATGCCAATGGTAAATGGTTGTCCCAGCTCCCACCGAAATCAATGATACAGGCCCGGAGCATGTCCTCCAAGGTCTGGATGTTCCTTTCCTATTGACCATCGGTTTGAGGGTGGTAAGCGGTGCTGATGTTCAGTCTAGTGCCCATCGATTCGTTGAATTTCTTCCAAAACTTTGATGTGAATCAAGTGTCCCTGGTTGACACGATCGATAATGGCATACCGTGTCTGCTTATGATTTCGTTGATGAAGCTAACTTCTCTGACGAGGAAGCCTCACGTATTGGTAAAAAGTGAGCGCTTTTCATCAGGCGGTAAACGATCACCCAAATGGTAACATTGCCCATAGCTGTTCGCGGTAGCTTCGTAATGAAGTTCATTGTGATCTCCTCCCACTTCCATTCTTGTATCGGCAAGGGTTGTTGCATTTTACCGCATGGTTTCTAGTGCTCGGCCTTGACTAGTGAACAAGTTAGGCACTTGCTCACATATTCGGTTACATCGTTCTTCATGTCAGGCCACCAATATCCTTTTTTCAAGTCTTGATACATTTTGTTCACCTCGGGGTGACTTATGGGCCTCATCAAGGATTTTGGCCCTAAGTTCACCAATCTTAGGTATCCACATCCGGCCAAAGCGAGTTTGTACATCATACGCATTGGTCTCCAAATTACTCTATTATCCAACTATTCTTTCCCGTTTCACATTCCTTTCCAACAATGCTTCCTCCTGTGCTTTCGCTATTTCATTCATTATATCCGGTGTTATAATCAATTGACATGCTTTGATTCGGATAAGTGTTGATTCTTCTTTCCTGCTTAAAGCGTCAGCCACTACGTTTGCCTTGCTTGGATGGTACAATATTTCACAGTCATAATCTTTTAGCAGTTCCAACCACCTTCTTTGTCTCATGTTTAATTCCTTTTACTCGAAGAAGTATTTCAAGCACTTATGATCGAAGTAGATAGTGCATTTAACTCCGTACAAATAGTGTCTCCATATCTTCAACGTGAAAACTACTGCCGCCAACTCCAGATCATGAGTCGGGTAGTTAACTTCATGAATTTTTAACTGTCGCGAGGCATAAGCAATTACTTTTCCACTTTACATTAGTACACAACCCAATTCCTTGACCCGAAGCGTCAGAGTAAACTACCAAGTATTCGTTTCCCTCAGGTAAGGTCAAGATTGGAGCTTGGGTTAATCGTGTCTTCAATTCTTCGAACGCGTTGTTTTGGGTTGGACCAAATTCGTACTTTATTTCCTTACGTGTCAGCTTTGTCAGTGGCGAGGCTAATCTCGAGAAATCCTGAATGAATCTTCGATAGTAGCCTTCCAATCCCAGAAAACTTTGTATCCCCGTTGGTGTTTTCGGGATGTTCCATTCCTTAACTGTTACGATCTTTTCAGGATCTACCATAATGCCGTTTGGGTTTATGACATGGCCTAGGAATTGGACTTCCCTAAGCCAGAATGCGCACTTGGAGAATTTTGCGTATAACTTCTCCTGCTTCAGAATCTCTAGAACATCCCTTAGGTGACAGTGATGATCACCTTCGTTCTTTGAATAGATGAGAATGTCATCTATGAAAACTATTACTGACCGATCCAACATTGGTCGGCATACCCTATTCATTAAATCCATAAATGTTGCAGGTGCGTTCCGAAGGACATCACGAGGAAATCATAATGCCCATAACGCGTGCGAAACGCGGTCTTTGGCTTTGGTACATCCTCATCCCTTACTTTCAATTGATGGTAACCCGACCTAAGATCGATCTTTGAGAACCAACTCGCGCCTTGCAGTTGATCAAAAAGATCGTCTATTCTAGGTAGTGGGTACTTGTTCTTTACTGTTTGTTTGTTCACTTCACGATAGTCTATGCGCATGCTTTTGTCTTTCTTCTTTACAAATAATACCGGAGCGCCTCATGGTGAGATGCTCGGTCTTATAAATACTTTCTCTGCCAGTTCTTCAAGTTTAGACATTAATTCTTTCATTTCTGACGGATCCAATCGGTAGGGTGCTTTGGCAACGGGCTGAGCCCCTGGCAGTAAGTCAATCTGAAATTCTATTTCCCGATCGGGCGGCAAACCAGGTAGGTCATCTGGGAACACTTCTGGAAAGTTGCACACCACGGGTACGTCTTTTAGCTCTTTCGTTCTCATTCTATTGTCAATAACATACTCCAGATACGCTTCGCAACAGCGCCTCATGTAACTTTCGACCTTGATCATCGAGATGACGTTCGACATCGTGCAATTCCAATCACCATAAACCGTAATCGGACTGCCGTCAATGGCTTTGAGATGTATCGTCTTTCGTTTACATATGATTTGAGCTTCGTTGGCAGCTAACCAATCCATGCCCAATACTATATCGAATCCTCCTAGGGTCAGAAGGAATAATCTAGAAGGAAACCTATGGCCCTCTATTTCTATCATGCAATCTTCAGTTACTTGAAATACTGCTGAGTTTCTACCAACGTCGGTTTCTACGCTAAAAGCCTTCACTATAGTATCAATTGAGCAGTCTAGTTTGGGACAGAAGTTGTTCAATATAAAGCTTTTACTAGCACCAGAATCAAATAAAATAGCCGCATGCTCATCATTAACTAGGAACGTACCTGACATGACATCAGGGTTTCCTCTTGCCTCCTCCTCACTTAGGGCATAAGCCCGAGTCCTAGCCTTTGGATGTTCTCTTTCCTTCTCTTTTCCCGAACCAGATTGTCTGGTCTTCCTACAATCCTTCGTCAGGTGGCCAAACAACCCACATCCTTGGCACTTGACGTCCCTCAGACAGTCTTTGGAGTAGTGGCCTGCCCTCCCGCACTTATAGCACATTGTGGAGCCAGCTTTGCACTCACCGTAGTGTTGCCTTCCGCACTTCGTGCATGTTTCATACTCATCTGTCCTTAGACTCTTAGCTTCAGTTGCAAATGTTCCCCTTCCATTTTCCTTAGACGGATTTTCCCATTTCCGCTTTGGTGCCTCCGGCACCGAGTCCTCATTAGCATAATTTTCATAGACGATTCCACTCAAATTCACTACCGACTCGAAGGTCGAGGGTAGGTTGGCTTTAACATGTACACGGACTCTTTGAGGCAAGCCCTTGACATAGTACTTGATCAATCACTCTTCAGTCTCTACCAAATGAGGTACCAGTTGAGCCAGCTCATTGAATCTGGAAGTGTACTGACGATGAGTCTTGTTGCCAGCCTTGAAGTTAAGAAATTCATTCTCCACCCGATCTATCTCGTTATGGGGACAGAACTTTTGTATTATCAGCTTTTTCAGATCTTCCCAAGTCATCCTTTTGATAGCGTTTGGCGACTTAGTCCTTTGAATGTTCCTCCACCAACTCAGTGCCTCGTTGGTGAAAGAGTGAGCCACATACTTAACCGCCTGGTCAGGTCGACACTCGCTTATGTTGATTACACCGTTCATCCTCTCAATCCATTCAAACGTAACCACCGAATCCTTGTTCCCGTCAAACTTAGATGGGTCACCGTCCTTGAATCCTTTGTAGGTACACCCACGGGTGTTCAGTCCCACAGTCACCTCATGCCCATCGCTATTATACACTTTCTCCTCATGGTTCTTTTCCTCCTCTTCATTGCTCTTCTTTAGTGCCTCAGATAACAGATCAGGCAGTACGTCCTTCAGAGTTAGCACAACCTCATGGGCAATAGCATCCCTAACTTCGGGTTCCAGTCGTAGAGATCCTTCATTGCCTTAACCCAGTAGAGTCACATTAGTTTCGTGCACACTCTCAGTACGTTCTTCATGCATGCTTTCCTCCCATTCCACATGCACGCTTTCCTCATCATTACGTCTTCTGTTCCATGGTGGTCTACCGACTCGGCCAGTGCGACCGCCTCGGCGTCCAGTTCCTCCTCTACGAGCCATAGTTTTCTAGATTTCCTGATAAGTAAAAGGGTATACATCAATGTCATTTATTCAGATCATAGTTTACGAGCAAGGTAAATTCTTAATTACAGTGACCGGTTTGTGATTAATAATTTGTTTTGCTTTTTGGGTTCAAAACTCTTCACATCAGTACTGACATCGACATCTAAGCATTCTAAGTTAAGGCATTTATCCCTAACTACATGCATTAACTTTATTACTTACTTGTTGTGTTGGCGTTGGCTACCCAGACTGACATCCGTGCGTTGGCCCCATTATTAGCTTCAGTCCAGACATTTAGGGATGTCTGAATCTCTCAAACTATTGCCTGATACCAACGTGTGAAGCCCCTTTCCGGGGAGACCTCACTTGTTGTATTTACTCATAAACATAGTCATCCATACTGAACTTTTTAAGTAAAATCATTCAACATAGAGAAAGCGTACAATAAGTCAAATACATAACGTAGCAGCGGAAGTCGTAACATTTAAACATAAACATTGTCTTAACATAAACTCAAGTAATTGGGATGTCAGTTGTGCCGAGTAGCCGTTACGCCTTAGCACGTCCCTTCTTCTTTCTACCTGAAGTGCATACTAAAAGTCAGCTAACGCTGGTGAGTTCTAGTTTAAAAACAATCATATATTAACATTATTTTATAAGAATAAACATATATACTTATATGTATATACTTATTTGTACATTCTTTACTTTACTACTTTCATATAACATTCATAGTTGGTACGTATATAAATACATACATGTTTATTTCTTGGTGCACATTCATTGGTCATACAAATATGGGTGATCAACCCGTCATTTTGCTTACGAAAGTCACAAAGACAAACGTTCACGAACTACCGTCGTAGCCCATTTACATAACCGTCTGGCACTAGAAACCGTCCGTCATATCTTAAATCATCCGGCAAACCTTCGGTTGTCCGTCTTTACCGTCCTACCGTCGTAGTCCGTCATATTCGCCTGTCTGCCCTAAGGTATCCGTTTCCCATGCGACTATTATTTATGCAACTGTTCTACTTATCATAATAAGGCAATTGTTTCGACCGTCCATTAATGCCTTTCATACGTCTTACCTGATAAAGTAACAAATATGTCCCGGTTGGAAAATAGTCACGTGGTCGTCCGTCTACCGAAGTAGCCGTTATCATCGAAGCGTCCATAACGTTTACTTATACTTGGCAAGCAATATATACATGGATATAAAGCAAGATTTCATTCTTACACGTTATGTTATTCTTTTCATACTTGGCACGCAATATATACATAGATATAAAGCAAGATTTCATTCTTACACATTGTGTCATTCTTATCATACTTGGCAAGCAATATACATAGATATAAAGCAAGATTTCATTCTTACACATTGTGTCATTCTTTTCATACTTATATTCAGCATGCATTTTCATGTAGCACACAACATAGCATTCATTCATATCATGTATACACTCTAGCCCTAAAACATTTAAAATCATTTGCACGTAACACATAGGGGGCACATAGAACTCACTTGATGAGTGGTTTCTATAATACACTTAGCTGGTTACTGAGCGTCACTAAAGTCACTCACAATCTGTATAATAAATTCATACACATAAGGTGGTGCTCCTAGATGACACTAGACATTACTATGCTTGAACCCAGTAGTTTCGGGTCATGGGTTTATTTCAAAACTATGGTAGTTTCGATAAGTAACTTATGTAAAATCTTAGTAGTTTTGGGTCATGGGTTTATATCGAAACTATGGTAGTTTCGATAAGTAACTTATGTAAAATCTTAGTAGTTTCGGGTCATGGGTTTATATCGAAACTAAAGTAGTTTCGATAAGTAGCTTATGTAAAATCTTAGTAGTTTCAGTGGGTCTGCATATATCGAAACTAGGTAGTTTCGATGGATTTACCTATATCGAAACTAGTAGTTTTGATGCATCAGTCTTCTTCCTCGACCAGAACCCTATATCTGGCAATTTATTTCTAGTTGATCAAGCCTTGAACTTTTTACGTTCAAAACGTTCCTTTTTCATTCATGAGCACAAATATGTGATTTGTTTCAAGTTTTATACGTAAAAATCATGTCTTTATGCAACTTAAACCCGAATCCTCAAGATGTGTAAAAAAACTCAGATTTAGAGGTGATGCTTACCTCTTGAAGTTCGGTTCCCGTTGCTATACGTTGCTGTGATGAAGACGAACGATTCTTGAGCCTTTGACCTCTTTTCTCTGCTTTCTCTCTCTAGAGTCGGTCTCTCTCTCTCACTCTAGAAACTTACGCAGGAAGGAAATAAGGGGGAAGGGTTGGTGGTTGTTGATTACAAAGGTTTTCCTTCATATTTCGGGCCCATGGGCCGAACCTTGGCCAAGCCCACCTTGCTTATTTTTTCTTTGATTTGTTTTCTATTTATTCGGGATGTTACAAACCCCCACCCCCACCCCCAAAAACCAAAAAAACCTTAAAAAGCCGAAAAAAGTTATTTAGAAAAACCACCACCACCCCCCAAAAGCCTAAACCCCCAAACCCCCCACCCCCCAAAGCCTAAATACTAAAAGCTAAACCCTAAGTCTAAACCCTTAAGGCTAAATCTTAAGGCAAAAACTAAACCTACAAGCTAAGATCGTAGAGTTCGTATGAGACGGTTCCAACGCCGTCGAAATGAGTAAAATCGGAGTTCGTATGAGCCAGTTATGAACGTTTTAAACGACTTTTTACACATTTTTGACTTTTTAGCGAAACCTCACTATAAATATATATATATATATATATATATATATATATATGGTGAGGTTCAAATGCTAACCAATATTTATATGATAACCATGATAACCACTCTCAAACATAGTGTTACGTATATTTAACAATTATCATTATGTTAATGTTACATATATGTAAACACTATGTGTCACGTATATGTAACATTATTTGGTACGTATACATAACACTCATCATTTCCGTATTTACGTTCAAAATATTTATTCAAGATACTTAAATACTATTTTAACAATTAAAATAAAAAATAATTTATAAATTATGTGATTGTTTTATAGTGGTTAGCACGGTTATCACATAAAATTTTGGTTAGTATTTGAACCCTTCCTTATATATATATATATATATATATATATATATATATATATATATATATATATAAGTTTGCTTCGACTTCTATATTTTTTTTTTGAACAACAAGCAATCAAATAAAACTGAAGAAACCTGTAGTAAGATACTAGAGCAAGAGTACAAAGAACAATTAGAAGAAGAAATTAAAATTACACCAATCCTTCTGATCTAGTTCGATTTTATCTGCTTAACCACTCTATCTTGGCTCCATTTGACATTGTTAAAGAGCGAGTCGTTTTTTTCCTTCCAAATGAACCACATTGTGGATAAAATAATTACTTGACAAGTGTCTTTGTTAAAATTGTTACCTTTAGCTCACTTGCAAAACCCCACATTTCCTTGATGTTGTTCCTTCTCACCTTTGAAATCCTGCACCATGTCCGCATTTTAACCCAAACCTATAGTAGATGATCAACCGTTTCATCCTCTTTCCCACACAACACACGTAATACTTGGCAAGATAACGTTTCTTTTACACAGACTTTTATATGACACCTGAGATCTATTGACCTACCTATGGGGTACCATCCTGTGTTATTACGTCATTAAGTGCATAACACTATCTATGTTATTTGACCACCCGTAGTGGTTTCACGCCCCCTCTTTAACGCCCCACCACGGCAGCGCCACATCAACACAGGGGCAATCACTGCCCAGAATCACTAAGGTCCGTAGTGGTTTCACGCTCCGTATTTAATTTTTAATCATTAACTAATCATTTGACTAAAATACAAATATTTATTTAAAATAAAGATAACATAATACAATAAGTATAACAAAACCATTATTTAAAAACAAGCATATTAAAATACAAAAAATCAATCGTCACTTGGACGATTACTCCAAATATGCTCTGTCAAATCACCGCGTAGGCTTAGATGTGTTTCCCTGTCGCGTATGGCGTTACGAATTGCGTGTTTCTCTTCAGAACTTAGTTCTGCAGGCGGCGTCTGCGGGTTATCATCATAGTTTTAGCAAATGGTTTGGCCCTTGGCTTAAATGTGTTTCCATGTCGCGTATTGTGCTACGAATTGCGTGTTTCTTTTCGGAGCTTAGTTGTGCAGGTCGGATGTGGATGGTCCCCTCGTTGGTGTTGACCTCGCCAAGCAGTCGGACAATTTGCCCATTTCCAATGTGTGCAGTCGATGCTACCAAGCATCTCGGGAAATCCATGTACGGCTTCATGCACCTCATATATTTGTTGAATGTCACTAAAAGTCGGTCTTCTTAAATATCTCTTCCCTATCGTTACTAGTTAAAAGGATGAGATATATATAGATTAAAATTAAATTATTAAAAAAAATATTTCTAACGGCTATAAAAACGAATAGTTTGACCAAGTCCACTCCCCCTCCACCGTGATTGCCCCCACCCCCCCCCCCCCCCCTCTCTCACACCCCATTCACGCCAAGAGGTGCGGTGTTTCTAGACATGAATGGCTTATGTGAATCACGCCCCATCGTTCACGCCATCGAATACGTATGGCCTTATGATCAATCTACTATGCTTGTCTTTATGTGAGTGCTCTCAGAGCACAAAAGTCAAACTTCAACTATGGTGGGTGCAAGGAAAAGTCACAAGGAATCAAAACACAATGGAATAAATAAAAACTTAATCAAGTAAAATGTTGACTTGAAATCAACGGTACTGGGAATTGGGAAAGAAAGGCTTATTTGTGCTTAAATCAATTTGAATGGTTGGGTTTTGATTAGAGGTGTGTGAATCGGTTTTTGAGGTTAAAGTGGTTCGGTTTCGATCAAAGAAAGGCAAAATCGGTTTTGGCCCAAATTGATTCTGTTTGAAACAACTTTTTGAGGGGGAAATCCGAACCTATACAAACCGATTCGGATAGATTTGGGGAACGGTTCGGCGGTTTTAAATTTTAATTTTTTTTCAAAATTACAAAAATAAAAATTACAATTCATTCTTAAGCTTAAAAACATAAAGCAAAGAATTTTTAATTGAAAATAGGTGTCGTCGTTGTGTGGAGTTTAGACCTCGTCACTGTTGTTTGGAGTTTAGTCCATGTCACCTTTGTTTTGTAGTTCTTCTTTGTAAGCGTGTTCTTGAACCGTAGTGGGATCACCATTCCACTTTCTATTTCTTTCTCATGTATTTCTTGTTCGACCATCCTAAGTTCACTTTCAAGGGATGAAGTATCTTTTACCCGTTTCACTTCATTCAAGTAGTCTTTCAAATAAATGCACACTTCCTCCAATATTCGGATGAGCATTGTTTTTTTTTAAGATATTACCCTGCCACTAACAGAAAAAACGGATTCCGAATAGTAGATCACGGCTATAACAGCTAGAATCGAAAATTGGGATTCATTTTTTTTTCACAAAGCTAAAATATCAAAAATTTCAAACTCTTGTACAGTAAAATGTGCTAAAAATCTGTTCTAATATACTTTCTGAGCTTGCTACTTGGGATGTTAGACCGAGCGTGTTTATGAGCCTTGTTTCTTAAAGTGTTATATAGTCTAATTGTTTCGTTATTACCGTGAGTACCGGATCCATATTCTTTCGCATTTCTCATTGAGTCATGTATATTTGTTGAACCATATCTATTAAGATAAGTTTCAAACATATATGAATTTTTTTTTAAATTTAGATATTTCATTCATTCCAAAATTCATGTATTCATCAAGTAAACCCAAATCGTAAGGAATGTTGGAAATTAAAGTTTCAATTCTGATAGCATTTATTGTTGGGTTCAATGCGGCTATACAAGCAATAATGGGAAACCTTTCCCTAAAATATTTAAAATTTTTGCTTTATCGATTGTACCGTTTTGTAAAACATATGGTTTTTCGTTTCAAAATCATGTTAAGAATGTGATAATAAACTTTCAATAAGTAAGTAGTTGCAGTTTTGAAAACTCCGAGCACATCGGTTAATTTTTCAATAAGCAACCAACTCGACTCCGGATATGATCTAGCCCTATTACACTCGTCAAGGTTATCATGAAACATTTTTAAAGTTGGTTTTTATCGTAGCGCTTTCAGGCATATTAAAAATCGAATTTCATCTAGTAGGTACATACCAATTCGGATCTAACCAAAGAGCATTTGCATCATCACAAAATTTCATATACTTATGGTATTGAGCGTTACTAGAACTATAAATATCACATAACATTTACTTAAAGGTTTCTTTTATATCCTCAATATATTTAAGTTCGTCTTGCACAACCAATGATGTATACAACACATCGACTACGGAAAAAATATCATCGTAAATCAGTTGATATTTTAGAGTGGTATTATTCGAGACATTATCAAACGATATATTACAAACTTTCACTTGTAATTTATGAGTTTTTATTACGTGATCTAAAATTTATATAAATTATCTTTAATATGCGAATACCGAAACAATTTCAACACAAGCGCACACTTCATCATTTGCCAAGTATTAGGGTTTACCCGATAAGCGGTAACACAAAGGTACGAATCCAGTGAACCGTGTGGAGCTTTTCAAACATCGTAACTTAAACTTACTCGGATTTGTAAATTTTCAGATCCTAAAACCATTTCTTTTTTGGCATGTTTGCACATTTTAATGCAATCACGTTTAAGGGATGTTCGACTTACATGGACATAGCTTGGTTAAAAAGTTTCTTGGATGAGGTTCGTCAAACGTGCGTTGTCGAAGTGATCGAAAGGTTCGTCAAAGTTTCTTGGATGAGGTTCGTCAAACGTGGTTCAACATGTACGTATTTTTTAAATCCAACAACATGTACGTATTATTTTTTCCTTACTAGGGCACATAAATCCAACAACATTTTAATATATTGTTCTTTCTTGAGTCACGCACTTTATCATCCTATCCCAAACCGCATTTAGATCGAAATTCCAAATGTTGTCATCATTCGACATTGTTGCATGACCCCGAGTGGACCATGTTTCACCACCTTGTCATACGTATTTATATGGCTTTTTAAAAGTCGGGTTTCCATCCTCCCTAAAAAAATCCACCACATTTTGGCATCGAGCTTTTTTGGACCATTCGACATTCACGTAAATCAAAATGCTACCAAATTTTCGGGTTTCTATCTGTAACTGTATATTTGCTTGTCGAAGATCCAATACCAACGGAAGATTGTGATTGACCACATTCATATGCCATTTGAGAGTGTTTTTGAGATCTTAATCAGCATTTTGAGTTTTGATATATCAAAGAGTATTTTTTTTGTTTTTAGTGTTGTGATTAAACTAATACATCTAATGCCTATTTTATATTAACAAACTAGTACTGGCTTAGAACCCGTGTACTACATACGGGGTGAAAAATATCAATACATAAAATTTGTAAATCTTTATGTATAGATTTTATAGGTGTAAAAATATATTACATATATACTAAGGATAAAAAACAAAATTCAAAATATATAAAAGTTAATATATAACTGTGTTTCGAAAATACATTAATGACTATTTAATATAATTTGACTTTCATTTACTATTTGATCGAAGATAAAAGTTAAATCATTAGATTTCAAAGTTTTTATAATAAAGGATAATTTAAAATAAATATGTTTTATTAGTATATATAATTAGTTTTTTTTAATATATTATTATTAAAAGATAGAGGTATATTTAATAAAAGAGTCGGAAAAAATGATGAGAAAGAATATGAAGACGACACATGGCATTAAAAAGCTTTATTTATTAGATAGTATAGATAAAGCGTAAAAATGGCTAGTTCTTTTCTAACTGACTGGTTTCCAAATCCGTTTCACCGGAGATATTTACAGACCGATTACAAACTTGCGGTTCGGTTGGGTTTTAAATCGGTTTCTCCCAAACCTTTCTGTATCAGATCAATTTCAGTTTAGGAACCAACCGAGTCCTAGTTTTGATGCTGATTCAACTGGATCAAATATATCCAACCCCAATTGTGCTAATCTGGGTTGGGTTGGGTTGGGTTGGGAATTTGATCAAGCTTGAGCTCTGTTTTCGAGGACCAACTTCAGCCTCAATTAGGAATCAAATGGTAATTGATCACGAAATTATATATTTATACTTTTGACCCTGTTTTACATTTTAAGACATTTTAATCTGATTTCTAAAATAATAAAATTAAAATTACACTAACATGATATAAATGAAAATTTTATATATATAATATCGATAAATTGTTCCCATTACAACATATTATAAATTAGACAGTTACACCATAGCATCTCGATAGCATGGAGTTGCTGATCGGAACCCTTTAGCCTGCTTCTGTCTCTGATCAAATCCACGCAAACAAAAATATGCACGGAACAACGTGCGACATTGTACATCCCCATGTATGAACATATCTCTTGCATCTTCACCTTTGGTCAACACATCTGCTACTTGTAAACCAGTGTCTATGTGATCAGATCTTTAACACCTTCTCTCGGATGAATTGATAATGGACTTTGATGTTTTTGGTACGTGCATGAAAAGTTAGGTTTTCAGCTAGTTGGATAGCTCACAGAACAACTTCACTTTATAATCAACTTTCTGATTTAAGTCTTCCATCAACCGAACCAACCAAACTAACTAGTGTGCCTCCATTGTTGAGGATCTGTATTTTGCCTCGGTCGTTGAGAGAGACACCGTTGGTTGTCCTTTGTTGCACCACAAAACTGCACCGTTACCTATCAAGAACACGTAACCAGTGGTTGACCTCTGAGTGCCCGAGTCACCTGCATAATCTGCATCACAATACCCTTTCATCTCGATTCCTTGCTCCCTCTTGAACTCAACTCCATATCCGATGGTACTTTTAATATACCACAAAATTCTGTGAACAACAAACAAATGAGGTCTTCGAGGGTTTTGCATGTATCGACTCAACAATCAAACACTAAAGGCTATAATCGGGCGAGTCAACGTTAAATAAATTAAACTCCCCACGATTTGCATGTACTTAGTCGGATCTTCTAACTCTTTTCCCTTACCATGGTAAATTTTCAAAACCAACTAGATACAAGTAAACATGATCAAGGCAGTAATTATCAAGTATTAACAGCATTCATAACCATTCATATGAATTAAAGAACAAGATTCAAAGATTATCACAATTAATCATACGATTAAAACCGGAAAAAGTGTCAAAACAAGAAAGTAATCATCAAACCTAAGTAGCTATAACGAGTTTAGCCTTAACGGAACCCATAAAGTCTATATTATCGTTCATCGTAAACAAAAAATAATTATTCACCTGTCTGCTACTTCAATTAATTTTTACCTGCTCGTGTGTGAGCTTTGATTTCTTTACGTGATTTCCAATTCAATCTTTGTTTCTTCTATGGAATTCCCCAATTTTTCTCGGCTTCTATTTTCCTTTTCTGTTCGATCCTAGCCGTGAACTACTTCTGATCGTATGCTAATTGTTGGGTTAATCGAGTTAGTTCACGGGTCACGGGTCAGCGAATCACACGGGTCATGGGTCAGCATGATTAACGGGTCATGGATTTTGGATATGGGTCATATTTGACTCAGTTGCAACAGGATAGACTTGACCGAGTTTATTGGCTTTTGAACGTTGAAAGTTGTTGCTGAAATGGAGGAATACGTGGTTAACATTTTGCATGTGTTTTTGTTATTTTCAATTATAAATAGGCAACAGTAGCATTAGTAATTATTCCGATATCTTGTAATTTGCTTTGAAGTTTAATACACAGAAATAGTTTCAAACGTGAGTGTGTATTGTGTGTGATTTCGTTGGGCCTGAACCAACACTAATTGCCGTCCTTCCTTCAAAACCCTTGACCTACTTCCTTTATTTATTCTTTGCTTTTTTCAAATCCACTCATAATTTGAGCCAATTAGTAAGTTTTATTCCAACCCATTAATATTAAAATGTCTTCAAGTCATTAGCATAAGTGTACCAACCCGAAATATACAACAAATACATAAGACGGGTTACGAGATAAAGAAAATAAAAGAACGAAAAAAGGATAGCGGGCTCGAGAAGGATCGGGCCTTGGGCCGGACAACGGAAGCGCAAGTGAGGGGAGTATGGTAAAACCCAAGTCACCTTGTCCACCTTCCTCATGCTTCACCATCATCTTCAAAGTTTAGAGAGATAACTTAGAGAGATAAAGCTCAAAGATCATCCATTTTGCCAAGATCGTTGCTAGTCAGTTGTGGAAGATTAAAGAAGAATAATCACGCGATTACATGTTAGAATCGTCCTCAGATCTGAGTTTCTGTTTCAAAAAGTGAGTTTTAGGGTTTTCATGGGTTTTAACATAAACATCGAATTTTTACGTGTTAAAAGATATAAAGCATAGAACTAGCTTCATGGAAGCTAGATAAAGGTTTTTGACGTAAAAGATATAATTTTCGGATCGAAAACGGGCCTGTATGGAAGTTTTATTCTTGAGCTGACACTCGAGTGTCGACCACCTGCAAAATGGCGACACTCGACAAGGACGATGACACTAAGAGTGTTGACCCCCACAAAATCCTGAACGCAAGTTCAGGCGACACTCTAGTGTGCGTGGTGACACTATAAGGCGACACTCTAGTGTGCCTGGTGACACTATCAGGCGACACTCTAGTGTGTCTCGTGACACTCTCAGGTGACACTATCAGCCGACACTCGCAAAAAATAATAGAATTCATGTCTTGACTTATGTGTAGATGGGTCTACGCGTTAGCAATAGATAAGACGTCAACTTCAAGCTGTATACCAATAGTCAAGTGAGTTCTTATTGCCCTTTTTTCTTAACGGTTTTGGGCTGGCATGCATACTGGTATAAAGTTTTGAAAGGAAAAGTATAGTTTTTATAAAAATGTAATTTGTATAAAGTCAAAGTGAAAGTTATAGTTTTTTATAAAAATGTTATTTTTATAAAAGGAAAAGTAAAAGGAGTTAAAGATCATAGTACTATCTTTGAAATATATTTTTAAAAAAAGTAAAAAGTTAAAACAAAGAAAGTAAAGGAGTTGCACTTCGGTGTAGCTTGACAGTGACAGTGACAGATACCATATTATATGCTTATGTGTTGATATGTGTTATTTATCTATGTGTTATGTGTTTCAATGGCATTATATTATATGACATAGTATAGTTGCATAGTAGTCACAAAGTAAAATTTCCTGCAGGAAAGCAAAGTAGAAGTCTCACCCCGAGGTGTGAGCAAGCAAAGTAGAAGTCTCACCCCAAGGTGTGAGCAAACAAAGTAAAAAGTATCACCCTGAAGTATGAGCAGGCCAAGGAGTCTTACACTTTGGTGTAAGCGAGAAAGTCCTACCCTGAGGTGTGGGCACAGCAAAGTAAAAGTCTTACCCTAAGGTGTAAGCAAGAAAAGAGATCTTGTCCTCAGACATTAATCCATATGTGATAGTTAAAGTATGTTATACTCACTTGTCATGTACGAGTGAAAAGCAAAGTTCAAAGAAATTAAAAAAGGACACCTTAACTAGTTTCCTTAAAAGTAAAGTTTTAAATGAAAAATAGAAACGGAACGATTTGGTAAATTGTAACGTTGTAAAGTTTTTAAAGTAAAGGCAAAGGAAAAGTTGTTTTAAAGTAAAGAAAGAAAGCTTATTTTATTTTCTTCACCTTCCTCATTCTTCACCATCATCTTCAAAGTTTAGAGAGAGAACTTAGAGAGATAAAGCTCAAAGATCATCCATTTTGCCTTCATCTTGCTCCAAGATCGTTGCTAGTCAGTTGTGGAAGATTAAAGAAGAAGAATCACGCGATTACATGTTAGAATCGTCCTCAGATCTGAGTTTCTGTTTCAAAAAGTGGGTTTTAGGGTTTTCATGGGTTTTAACATAAAGATCGGATTTTTCCTTATTAAAAGATATAAAGCATAGATCTAGCGTCATGGAAGCTAGATAAAGGTTTTTGACGTAAAAGATATAATTTTTGGATCGAAAACGGGCCTGTATGGAAATTTTGTTCTTGAGTCGACACTCGAGTGTCGACCACCTGCAAAATGGCTACACTCGACGAGGACGATGACACTAAGAGTGTTGACCCCCACAAAATCTTGAACGCAAGTTCAGGCGACACTCTAGTGTGCCCGGTGACACTATCAGGAGACACTCTAGTGTGCCTGGTGACACTATCAGGCGACACTCTAGTGTGTCTCGTGACACTCTCAGGTGACACTATCATCCGACACTCGCACAAAATAATAGAATTCATGTCTTGACTTATGTGTAGATGGGTCTACGCGTTAGCAATAGATAAGACGTCAACTTCAAGCTGTATACCAATAGTTAAGTGAGTTCTTATTGCCCTTTTTCCTTAACGGTTTTGGGCTGGCATGCATACTGGTATAAAGATTTGAAAGGAAAAGTATAGTTTTTATAAAAATGTAATTTGTATAAAGTCAAAGTGAAAGTTATAGTTTTTTATAAAAATATTATTTTTATAAAAAGAAAAGTAAAAGGAGTTAAAGAGCATAGTATTATCTTTGAAATATATTTTTAAAGAAAGTAAAAAGTTAAAACAAAGAAAGTAAAGGAGTTGCACTTCGGTGTAGCTTGACAGTGACAGTGACAGATACCATATTATATGCTTATGTGTTGATATGTGTTATTTATCTATGTGTTATGTGTTTCAATGGCATTATATTATGTGACATAGTATAGTTGCATAGTAGTCACAAAGTAAAATTTCCTGCAGGCAAGCAAAGTAGAAGTCTCACCCCGATGTGTGAGCAAGCAAAGTAGAAGTCTCACCCCAAGGTGTGAGCAAGCAAAGTAGAAAGTCTCACACTGAAATATGAGCAGGCCAAGGAGTCTTACACTTTGGTGTAAGCGAGAAAGTCCTACCCTGAGGTGTGGGCACAGCAAAGTAAAAGTCTTACCCTAAGGTGTAAGCAAGAAAAGGGATCTTGTCCTCAGACATTAATCCATATGTGATAGTTAAAGTATGTTATACTCACTTGTCATGTACGAGTGAAAAGAAAAGTTCAAAGAAATTAAAAAAAGGACACCTTAACTAGTTTGCTTAAAAGTAAAGTTTTAAATGAAAAATAGAAACGGAACGATTTGATAAATTGTAACGTTGTAAAGTTTTAAAGTAAAAGCAAAAGAAAAGTTGTTTTAAAGTAAAGAAAGAAAACTTATTTTATTTTCATAAAACTAGCTATTTAAAGAAAGTTTACAGTTTAAATTAAAGATAGAACTCACCAGCGTTAGCTGACTTTTAGTATGCATGACATGTAGTAAAGGTAATGCAAAAGTAAAGTAAAAGAGCCGTGAGGGCTAGATAGCATGGACTATCGGGCTGCATATCTGAAGACTGACATTTCCTTATCCGACAGTTTATGTTGAAAAATGTTTAGTTATTGTTTATGAATTTTAATGTTTGAGACAAGACTTCCTCTGTAATAAATTCTGATTAACAGTTTAAGAGCTATGTAATTATGTTTTGTGCCAACTATGAGATGTACTCTGTTTGGGGCGTTTTACTAAGGAACTAGTTTAGCTTCTTCTGTTTTCATTTCCTTTGTAGCCCATAATTAATTATTTATCCAAATTTGTTGTAGTCCCTCTAATTCTCCAATGTCCAAAGCGTTATACTACATCTCCAAATTCTTCGTATATATAAACTAATTACGTATCGGTTCCCGTGAATTTATTAATAAAATGACTAAAAACAGATGTCAAAATTGCATGAAATATATATATATATATATATATATATATATATATATATATATATATATATTTATATATATATATATATATAATAGCACGTATCAACCCTTCTCGCAACTTGTAGTTAGGGTTTAGGTTAGGATTATATATATAGACTTGGGGAACCTTAATCCCCAAGTTAGGGTTTAGGTTAGGATTATATACAAATTTAGTCGTTATGATTATCTCACAATCACTAATAACCAACAACTTTGGTTAATTACATAAAATCCATCATAAATACATTTTAATTAATTTTTATAATTAATTATATATATACATATCATATATATATATATATATACATGTAGCTTAATTATTCTATAATTCCAAATCATAGAATTAGTTAATTTAGTTACATGTAATTCCAAATTACAATAACTGTCATGCCCGCAATTGACCTAGATAATTTAGATAACTATTTCTCAAATAATTATCTTGCATTTAATTCGTGTAAGGTCGTTTAACTCCTTAGACAACATTTTAATATACTATTCTTCTCATTATAACTCTTTTGATCTTACCTTAGTGGTCACGTTATCAACTGTCCTTACTAGGGCACATTAATCGAACAACATGTACGTATTTGTTTATGTATGTACATATTTATGCATGCATGTATGTATATTCAAACGAGTTTGGATTGAAGGATCACGTTTGGAAAAGTATGACGAATTTATGCTATCATATTTAGGGGCAAACGTAGGTTGGAAATACAAGTGTGAAGACAGATCTTCGAAGTTGAGGATTGTGTTTGGTGCAAATGCCATGCTTGTCAAACGTTACAGATGGATGTGATTATGTGAAGGCATTTGGCTGACACCCTAGTAAACTTAACATGAATGATGAGTGGTTTGATAGCTGACCGCTGATGGTTGGTGGTCAGTGGTGGTCGGTGGTTGATGGCAGGGCGGTCGATTGTCGGTGGTGGCGACGTTCGGTTGTCGGTGACGAGGGCTACAGTCGGTTGCCGGTGGCGAGGGCGGTTGTAAGGGAATCCTTTCGAAAATTATGATGAACATCAAGAACATCTTCGAAAAAATAACGATTAATATCAACCTTTCTAGAATCGAAATCTTTAAACGGTTATAATTACAGATTTCAAAAAAACATAGATTTCAATTAAGGAGATCAAAACAGTTTATTTTGACATGATTTTGAAACTGTTTTAAAACAGAAAACTATGAAAGTTAAAACGATTTTTCATCAGGTTTAAACAAGAACTTGTTTTTTGATTTTAATTCAAGTATAAGGGAAATGAAAAAGAATTGATTAATCAACATCTGCTCTGATACCACATGTTGATCAATTCTTTAATATCAAATGGAAAACAAGAATAATAAATCATGTGTACTTGATAAGCCTGTAACCGCAGTGAGGGAAGACGCCATGTTTTTTTAGGATGACCAAGTTCCCGTTTACGGTGTACGGTTAAGATGGTTAAGGTGGAATGATAAGCCATGAATTTAGAGAGAGAAAGAGACGGACGAATTCGTTTAAGGTGATTAGAGGTGTGTTCTCTCTTCTAATAATCTATACATATATACAGCCAAAGGAAAACCTTATTTTATCTAGTAAGGGTAATTACGTCCATCGAATAATTATCAATTAATTGATATAGGGGTATTAAGGTCAATAATCATTTATTAGATAAATAATAATAAAGGCCATTTAATATATATATATATATATATAATATTCTTACAGGTTGGTGGCGGGGGCGGTTGATGATCGATGGTGGTGGGGTGGTCGGCGATGGCCGATCGTGGTGTCGGGGGCGTCGTCAATGTCGGTGGGTGGTGGCGACGGTGATAGTAAATCTCAATTCCTTTATGATTGTCACTCAAATGGATTAGAAAATTAAATTCCTTTCAGAGCATTCACATCAGCTCCCACATCTTATTCCCTACAATTTAACTAAAAATTATCATTTACTAAATTTATATCTCACTTTTCAAAAAAAAACTTCCACATAAACTCCCCATATCTATCTCTTATTTTAATTAAATAATACTTCTTTATTTATTATTATTATTCTATTTTTTCTACTCACACATACTTACAAAAAGTATAAAATAATGAATAAGGGTTGAATGATGAACCCCTAAATATAAAATGTGGTTATAGTTTTTTCTAAAAATATAGAGGATGTGAGCGTAAAATTACATGATTTTTCATGTTTTCTTTATAATTTAGAGATGGGGGTAGAGATGAGAGAGCTGATGTGAATGCTCTCATAAATTCAATTCCTTTAAATTCCAAATATTTTGGACATATTACAATTTCAAATTCTTTTACGAATTCCAATTCCTTTAAAAACATTAGGTGAACTAAACGCACCCCAGATGTTTTTCTAAAAGGATAAAAATAGTAAATTGAAGATTTAGAAACTATGTTACAATTTAAATATTTAAGAGTTAAACAATTCATTTAATAGAAAAGTATGTGGACTAGATCCAATATCACTTCTATAGAATTTATATCACGTCGTTGTTTCGTACATCACCAAAAATATTAGTTTTTGCTTTATTTTAAGGATCTCATCTTGACTAAATCAAATAGTCGTCGTCCCCCTAATACTACTTATTCCTTCTTAATTTTCTCTCTTTGTATCAACTACGAAACAGCAACCGATGCTCGCCTCAATCCTTTGCCGGGATTTCTTTTCCGATCATGTTGTTTCCGTTCTCTTTTTCAGTATAACTACTGCTATTTAAAAATAAAAAAATAAAAAAAAAGACTATGGTAGATATATGTTACATGCCACTATCAATAAAAAATTTGGGTGGGTTGTGCCCAGAGTCATGTGGGTCGAAAGTCATCTAAATTATATCACTATTACAATCTTATTTAAAAGGCAACCAGCGTCATTGGTTAGTATTTTCCTTTCTTTTTTTTTCTGAAAAAGTGCTTCTTTGAAAAAGGGCATTTTGGTATATATATATATATATATATATATATATATAATCTTATATCGTGAAATTACTAAAATACATTTAATTTTAACTGAAATATTTAATGAAGTAAGTGTCACGAAGCAAAATGGCAACAAAATGTTAACCACAAGGAGTGTTTTGACCATTTTCAAACTATTGAAGCAAAAGGGTTAAAATGATCAAACCATAAGGAGCAAAAACGAAGTTTACTCTTTTTTTTATATGCTACTCAACCAAACAGAAACAACAGGTAGCAGCAGTGCAGCACGCCAGCACCATCAGAGGGCTTCACCAGTCACCCCTGCCACCAAACACCAATCTGTCGCTCTTCCTCCACCCCCGCCGCGGGTCCGCTACCGGTCTGCCGCCGCCGTCCGCTGCCGGTCTGCCACCACTCACCAGGTTAGTTGTTTGACATGTTTCTTGACTCTTGCTTGCTGTTTGTAAAAAGAACTTCTAGGGTTTTGTTGTTGTTTGACATAGACAAGATTTTTTAGACTTTTGGCAATTTAGATGTTAGAAACTTGAATTAGATCATCTTATGTAACCTGTTGCTTTTGCCTCCATCGCTACTTCACTGAATGTTTGTGTATCAACAAAATTATTGAATATATAACTCAACGTTTCCCACTGCAAAGGCACATAAGTCATGTTATGAAAACAAATTTGTTCATTTCATCAACCTCAAAATTTATACTGTTGGAAGGAGCTAGAGAAACCTCGTTGTAATAAAAAAAAATACAACTTGTGATTAACATATAAAGTAACCAATCAAGTTATAATAAACTTAACCAGGATAGAAAAGGAATATCTTAAAAGAACATGGTAAGTTACATGCACATTTATAAACCAAAACATTAGATTAAACAAAAAATAAGTGTATCATATTTGAACCTTCCAAAATTCTTGAAGGAGAAAACCATAAAAGTTTAGGTCAAAAACCCAAAACGGAATTCGTATGTGACGGGGAAAAAGAGTGCGAGAAACAACTGGCATGTTATGAAACATCCTACTTAATCTCTTATTTTATCAAAGTATTTTATTGCTGAAAACGGTCCCAATTTGATCAAAACCTTGACATAAATGGCTAAGGTAACTTTTCCATTTATAATAATATTGTTTTACAAAGGATAATATAATTACATTATCTTATATAGGGATTTTTCAACTCCGATAGCTCTGTCCACAGGAAGCTCTATTCCATGTGCTTCTTTCCTGTAGTGTTTGGAAAACATTTTTGAATTAGTTTAAGCTAAGTAAGTACACTGCATCGTTCATTTCATTATGAACCCTTTATGTTCTTATTATTGTTCACGTTCTCTCGGGATCTCGGTGCCCCCGTGACCATCTTCGGACGTACCTCCGATCACGGTATTTGTATATTTTATGGGTGTGCTAACCCCCTCGCAACTATCTTAGGCCGTACCTCCGGTCCGAGTATTGGCAAGGTTCTTATACTCGTCAGTATATACCCCTCACATTTGTCACGAATACTCATTCATTCCTCAGCCCCGTAGTCTTGAAATCTTTTACTCTTTCAGCCCCGTAGGCCTAGAGTTTTCTTTTCCTCAGCCTCGTAGGCTTGGGATCTTGTTAGTTCTCTTCTTTATTATTTATAGAGATCCACCTTATAGGTCGGGTATCTCATTTCATTTGAGACCTTGAGTATCTTAGACTCACAGCCTCCCAAATGTATCAAACATTTGTTTTCATTTCAAGTATATACTTGATTTATTTCCTAACCAGTCCTCACCTTAAAACTTTGTAACGGTTTCTCCACGATGCATTAAAAGGATTTATATATAAGAAGTACCAGCGGCGTATCCACCACCCCTTTAACACTTCGTGAGTACTCCGTTATTCCATTTTAGGGTTTAGACTCGTTCCATCATACTTATTCCTGTTTACACGTATCACCGTGCATTCACGTATTCATCATGCATTTCACATATTCATGCTCATCATGTACTTCATATATTCATCATGCATGATATACTTTCACCATATATTTACATTCGTCATATATTGTAAACTGGGATGATTATCCTTCCAGAGCAGTACCTCCAACAAAGATATTTCCAGGAAAGAGTGACGGGTCTAGGAGAGATTTATACACCACTCTTTCCTTAGACAGAGCATTCCGTTTGTCAGATAACTACATACCGGTTGGAAGTTCTCCCGTACGTTTACTATAGTTTCATTACTATCTTTTAGTCTATACTCCTAAACATTCATAATGGTTTCACCACGAAGTATCAAAGAGATTTATATATAGGAAGTACCAGCGGTGTATCCACCACCCCCAGATACGTCGTGACTACTCAATTATTCTCATTTAGTGTTTAGACTAATTCGTCATTACCCCGTACCCTCGTCATATCACATATCACATAACACATATTATTTAAACACGTATTTCACATAATCGAGTCTAGGGTACGGGTCCAATGTACTTACTTTATCCTTGGGTAGTTCCTAAGTGTGTTCCTCACTTTAAACGCTTCTCCGAACTCGAACCGCACTCGTAGCGCACCGCACTCGCACTTAAACGCACCGCACCGGGTTTTCTAACCTTTCATAGAAAGTGTGTGTGTGAAATGGTGTTGGTGTTGATGTTATTGTGTTTCAACTTTAAACGGCAATTGCTTTCTATTTATAGGCTGAAATTGCGCCGAAGTCGAACCGACGTCTTAAACGAACGTCTAAAACCATATCGGTCCAACGTCGAGCTGAATCACCAAACACGCGTCACAACCTCCTGATTTGCTTCAGCAATACACGTCGGACCGTTATGCCTGGGATATCGGTCCGACATACCTTATTTTTATATTCTCCTCGTCGAAACACCCTATTTTCATATATTATGGCTTCCGTAACTCATTTTCTAGCTCGAGATATGCTTATGTGAAGTTTTGAGCTATTTCAGGGCGAATAGTCTTTCAGTTTCGAACCCGGTTGGGTTCTTTGGCCACGTTTCTCAACCGACACGTGTCCCATCTTATATTTAGGAGTTTTGGGATGTTACATGTTAGAACTCTAAAATCTCGAAATTAACAATTGAAAGTTGAAACTTTGAATTTGATTTGTAGGTATTATGAATATTAAAAGATATTTTTATAGGGAACAACTTTAGGTTTTTTTTAATTCATAAAGACTATTTTATTTATATTATGTGTTTTTTAATTTTCAAATGACGATGTTTTTTTTTTGTTATGTGATGAACCTTATCCGACCCGAACCATCGAAACGACCCGAAAATTTTTATTTCCGGCCTTATAAAATTGGAGCATCTAAAAACAGTAAACCCCTTGAAAAAAATTCCTGGATTCACCACTGCAGGGTCAGTTGTCTTTTGACCCTGGGTGTTCTATTTTGGTGACTGTCAGACCTCTTGTTATCTAGTTCATGCCTCGTTCTTGCTAAAATTCTCCTTTAAATATGAAATATGTTGACATAGGGTTGCTATAGGTTTCTGGCCTAATCTCCCTCTTGATAGGTGTTAACTTGTCCTTTCGTTTGAACGCAAAAATGGGAAAACACTGTTAACTTCTGAGGGTCTGACCCTTTTCTCTTTTGTTGATGTCTTGGTGTGTAGTCTCTCTCATGGGAAGACTGTTGCTTTCTTGGGATAGTGTGTGTATTGCCAACCCTTAGATATCTTGGCGGGGCCTTTTGGTTTTGTTAGACTAAATCCTTCTTGGGTTTGACCTTTATCTTAGGCTTATATCTTTGACCTGGAACCCAACTACATCATCAACATTTCCTGTCCGACTGACCGGTCCGGTTCCATCGTGAGAATATTGGTTTTGGCATCTACAACATGAAATAATTAAACACATAGAATTATATGTTTCGTTGATACTATAATTTAAATTAAAAAATAAAAGATTATGAAAGATTTGAGATACAGTGAATCAAATTAATCAAATATACCATGTCTAAATGAAAAAAATCAATATGTATGAAAAGTATATGTTGCCTTTCAAAAAAAAATGAAAAGTATATGTTGCCTTTCAAAAAAAATGAAAAGTATATATAACATCCCAACTAGAGGTGCACAAAAAAATCGGTTTGGTTTTTCTAACCGGTTTAAACCAGCAAACCGGTTCACTTCTAACCTGTTTAAGATAAACCGGTTTGGGTTGCCTATAAACTGCCGGTTTATAACCGGTTTAAGGCATTAAGGGAAACATCGGGTTGAAGACCGGTTTAATCAAACCGGTTTAAACCGGTTTTTTCGCTGAAAGTGACCTAGCCGTTGGGGCTAAATCTAGCCGTTTTTTGTCAATTTTTCACCCATAAATCAATATAAATAGGTGGGGGTGTTTAGGGTTGATCACACCTCTCTCTAAACTCTCTAATCTCTAAAACCGCTCTTTAAACGCTCTCTAAACTCGCTCGAAATTCAAGCCGAAGAAACTATACACAACAACGATGTTGATCTTGGAATATCCGAACCAGTCACCGATGAAGAACTAGCCGAAAATGCAAGGCTATGAAGCTGCGGTTCCGAAGATAACGTACAAGAATAGTCCAAAAAATAAAAAATATATATTGTCATTTGTAATGTTTTCCAATTTTATAATTTTATCTTGTAATGTTTTTTAATTTTCCGAACTTTCCAAATATTAATAAACGTTGAACTTTATGTTTTATATTTGTTATATATATATATTTTTTTTATTAAATATATTGAATTTATTTGATTTTTAATTAAAAAACCGGTTTAACCCTCAAACCGGTTTGATAGGGTTGGGTTTTTATGTGTTGGGAATCGGTTTGAACTGAACCGGTTTAGGGCCAAACCGGGTTTGACCATTTGTTGACCAAACCGGTTCGGGTCGGTTGAACAACCGATTCGGATTGAAAAACCGTTTTATGCACCTCTTTCCCAACCACTCATTACATCAACCAACGAGTTATCACATCGACACCTAAATCAGTAAATTGAGTGTTTTGAATGGCCAATTGAGTGTACATTGGGCCCTCGCTTTTTAGAAAATATTTTTTGGCTAAAAAACAAAACTTTTTTTGTGTTCAAATATAATATATATTTTTGTCTAAAATGTTTAAAAATATAACTATTTCATTTCCTTAAGGGTGTAAGTTAGTTGAATTGAGCTCAGCACATAGCCTTCTGGTCTGGTTGCCGTTCTAAAAAAAAGATGATATTTAGAATAAAAAATTTGTTAAAAAAAGTTGAATTGAGCTCAAGTCTACCTTGTTAGTGTAGGACTATGTTCTCCTCGATTCTATAATCAAGGGTACTTGATCTAGCTAGGCTCAAATTTAGTTTAAAATAATTCGAGTGCCACTAATTTTTAAACTATTTATTAAAATTATGTGTGATAAAGTTATAAGCATCTAGAAAAATTTACTTACTCATGTTTACGGAGGACGTTTAATACATAATCAATTTTATATAGAGAAGTATGATAATCGTATAAACATTCTATATTATACTTTAATTTTGATACATAAAATTGTTATGTACTTACCCCACTTTCTTTCTAACTCCAATTATATCTACAAATATATTACGTGGATTTTAAATTTCTATCAACGGTCCCTATGTTCATATGCAATGGAGGACCCAGAAATTTTTTTCATGGGGGTCGGTTGACTAGCGATACATAACGCGTATATAACATTAAAATTCTTTTATGAGGGCGATCGGGGGCTATTACAAAATTTTATGAGGGGGTCGAGATTTTAACGTATATAACACAAAAAAAATTCATGGAGGACGGCTGTCCCCCATATGCTATATGTAGGTCCGCCTATGTTCATATGAATCATACACGTTTAAACGTGGACATCAAAAACCTAGTTGAGTCTTTATAAGCTTGCGTTCTTATTACATGTTTTAAGCTCATATATTCGACCTTAATAAGGCTAAACTCGATATAACTTGAATTATTTGAAAAATATTATGCTTGCATATAATCTTTGTTTTGATAAATTCGTAATTTAAAATTATTTATAATTTGTAAATTTAATGTTTATATATATTTTTTTATTAACACTAGAAGTATTTAGTTAGATATTTAGTAATAAATAGTTTTACTATAAGCCATGCATGGTGGTTGTTACACAAGTCATTTTCTTGGGCTTTTGTGAGAGAGATATCCAACTATTCTATACGGCTATTCTCACTCCAAGGGCCAAGGGAAAGATTGTCAATTTGCAAGGCCAATAATGAAATTGGATACAACTTATGGCGTATAGTTTGATAAAAAAAAAATTATTATAATTAAAATATTTTTATGACAATAAAAATATATTAATATCCTAATCAAATTAAAACTTGTTTAGAATCATGTGACGATGACTAAAATGTTCTTGGTAGCATGAGAAGTTGTAAATAGGGTGTAAACGAAGTCACTCGTGAACTGTTTTCGAACGGCTCACTAAATGTTTGAATTGAGTCGAGCTTAAACGAGCCCGACCTCGAGCCTAAAAATAATTAGCTTCACTTATCGAGCTCAAGCTGGCTCGCGAGCCTAAGCAAGCCTATTATTTATATAATTTTTATTTAACATACTAAATATAGATTTATATAATAATTGTTATATATAAAATTATGATAAATAAAACTAAATAATGTATATTATGTTATATATTAAAATTATAATCAAGATATATATTTATATATATATATATATATAATAGTTACAAATGTAAATAAATATATTAATAAATAATAAAACAAATCAAGCTCGAGCTTGAAAAACTATTCATGAGTAGAGCTCGAGTTTTAGATATGGATATTAAAAAGAGTCGAACACGAGCTTAGTTGTGTTCGCGCTCGGCTCAGCTCGGTTCATTTATACCTCTAGATGTAAACGTGGCACGGAGGTACAAAGGACCACAGTATTATCCTTCAACCGCGATCACCACAATATCGATTTAGTGGAGCCATATCCATATCTATTTAGTTTCAATCCATTCATTCATCTACAAATATATTTATATCCATTTCACTGAATGAAACAGATAGACGAATATTCATTCGATATTAAATAAAACTTCTTTGATAAAATTACCAACTTCCAAATGAAATTAAGACAAAGTTGGTAACAAATACTATACAACATTTAATTATAATAAACGGTACTCGGTTTCATAATTTAGGTTCAATGTTACAATACATGCGGGTCGGGGCGTGTAACGGGTCAAGACGTGTTTAGATCAGGATGGGTTCGGATCAGAATGAATTTTGACAAAATGGGATACCGGTTAACTTAGAAAAGTATCAAATAACTAAAGTTATCAAAAATGTTCGTTCATTTGGTTAATCGAACGGAATTCCTCGTTAAAGTTCGCTCATTTATTAAACGGATGAACATAAACAAACTTCCCGCGCGAATGGGTTACGAACTGTTCATTGAACATTCGGTTCGTTTACAGCCCTAGGCATGGGGATTGTCTATGATGTTGGTGGCAGTCTCCATTGGTCTTTAGATAGGGGACGGACCATCTGGTGGCTGACGGTACCATGAGAGCCTGTAGGGCAACAGCAGCAGCAGGACGCACAACCCCCACCACCACCACAGCCTCGGACTCTTGTCAGACCAGTCTCGGCGTCGGCTGACTTAATTCGGGAGTCACTTCATCTGGCCTGAAAGACGCATGCTATGATGAGGTTGACGATCCAGGACCTTCAGGATTGGGTCATGACCTAGGGATTCCGTTCCCGAATATGCTCCCCATATGGCCATACGACGCTGCAAATGAGCCATCGCTAGACCAGCATCGCCGCCATAGTTCTATTTTACTTATCTTTTGTCATACAAACTGAACATTTTGATGTATATATCTATCTTTTATCGTTGTGATGTTTGATGATTGATTGTTTATTGTATATAGTCATAATCAACGATCAGTAAAATCCATTATTATTAAAGCAGAGAAAAAAGGTTTTCGTCAAACAAGAAAGCTTTACTTTAAGATCTAGAGAAAATTCATAAAAAATATGGTTTGGTTTGATTTTATGTGCTAACTTTTGCAATTTAGATGATCAAAAAAGTGAAACCATGTTGTATTCTTGTCAATTTAATGTGTATTTCATCAAACCATAATCAACGATCAGTAAAATCCACTGTTATTAAAGCAGCGAATATAAAGTTTTCTTCAAACACAAAAGTTTTACTTCAAGATGTAGAGAAAAAGTCATAAAAGATGGAAAGAAAATAACGCATGATGACATCAGAAAAAGGTAGACCACACCATTAGAAAACAAAAAGGATTGATTTATGTGGTAACTTTTGTAATATAGATGGTCAAACAATTAAATTAAAATCATGTTTATTCTCATCAATTTTATGTGTATTTTATTAAACATAAAAGTTTATTATAAGTTTACAATATGATGAAAAGTTTACACAAATTAGTACAAAAATCACTACACTGTACGCATAACATATAATTAATCGGACATAAAACGTATGTATCTCAGACAAACATCTTGTAGATTTACTTCTTGTCACACCAATGACCCGTTTTGAACAAGCCTAAGCAATAGCATACAAATTACCACCCCTGAATTTCAACCAATATGACCACCATTATGAGGTCACACACTTTCCCCGAAAACTAGTAGTTCAAGTAGCTCTTGTTAACCAAAGTGTTGTCATATATGTTGTAGAAAACATATAAAGTAAGACTCAACTTGCACAACAATTGGGTAAACATCACGATGAATGCATGATTAATCATTGCAAGTATTTGTACGACGTTCATACGGAAAAAATATATATATGAATTTGTAGTGTCTGCATACAAATCTAGAAAAAATACAAGTTTTCATCGTCATCTGACATTAGTAAATATACTTGAAAAAACCGAAAAATAATTATTTTTTGGTTTAAAAGATAAATTAAAAATAACACAAGTTATAGAGAATACGGGTTGTAAAGACCCTTACCACCCGTATGTACCCATCCCGTATCACTCTATATTATCCGTTATAAAGCAGGATGTGACTGATTTAATTTCATTCAAACAGATACGAGGCGTATCATTTAATACCATCCGTATGCAACGGAATCATTTGTGTCTCCAAATAAGCTCGCCTTCCCTGTATATTGATATGATATGAATTTAATAAGTATTTAAATACATTAATTATGAAAGATATTTTGCAGTCTAATTATGTATGAATAATCTTAACCACTTGACTTTTAGCAAGCCCTAGTGGGCATGTTGCCACTTGTTCTGTCATCATTTAGTAAAACCTGGGACCCACTTTAACAGTTGGCATCCAACCTTGAAAGTATTTTGCTCTTCTGCCCCTCTACATTTTTCATACTTTAAATTCGGTCCTTATTATTTACAATTCACGTCAATAAGGAAATAAATATAGAAGTTCTCGTTTGAACTTAACCAGTGTTATCATCTTTATTATACGTCTGATATTATTTTAAAATAAATAAAGTTACTAATTTACACATATTCATTTGAAAGTACATATTTAAGAAAAAAAAATACAAATTTAGCTTCTTTTATAAATCCTACTCGTGAAAATCGTGAAAAAGTTTAACGATTTACTTATTTTGTTCATAACATGTATTTTCGAGATCGATATCAAGATCGTGAAAGTACAATATTTGACCTATTTTTTTAAAAAATAATTAGGGAAAAGGTAAACTATAGATTTTTTAAAGTTTTTATTTTTATGGTTTTAGAGGTATATTCGTGGTTTTTATGATCATAGGTATTCTATGTTTTTTAAAAATAATTAAATTATAAACTTTTATATATTGAATCGGCTAAAACATAGCACATCATGATTGATTACAATAAAAGGTTAGTGGTGATTATGTTTTATGCACATGTGTTAATTTATAAAAGCATGTGTCATCATTTTCAATAAATTATGGCATCGTAAACTAACTTTAAGTACGTTGTACCATTGCCACTTTCTGAAAAATAATAAAATAATAATGCAAACACCGAAACATTTTACTTTTACATTACTTATTAAACATTCTTATGTGATATTGGTTAAAAAGAATACATCAATTTTCATAGCTTGGTGTGTTATATCGAATTCTAGAACGAGGCGATCTTTCAAGCTAGTGACCTGAAGAATGAGCTAAATTTGTATTCGCTAGTTCATTTTTCATTCCTTTGGATCGCAAATAAGAATAGAAAAGCGAATATTACTTGGATTGTGTGGTTAAAAAATCCTTTGATCTTGTAACTTGTTTTTATGATGTTGGTTAACCATCATCGGTTTATATAAATTCAATTGAAATTCAAAACAAAAAAAGAATACACCGATGATTTACTAAACCATTTCCATCTTAATTTTAACTGATATTTTGAAAATTGAACTGATAACAGAATCGTCAAAACTCTGCCAGTTTTGGCGGTTTACTTTTGGTCAAGGAAGGAAGAAGGCCAACATCAGTTGTTTTCGTTTTTTTTCTAGCTTTTATTGTTCCCTTTTTTACTAGTTTATCTGTATCCGTTCCATTAGCTCATAACCAAATTGACGCATCTACAGTGAACCGGTTAGGAAGTGTATCTTCAAAACACTGAGTTTAACTACATATGTTAAATATCTAAAGTACTTTTAATGCATCGTTAACAGTAATGGTCTAAAACTCAATGTTTTCAGAATCGGATTGAACCGGTCGGTCGGACGGACCGGGAACCGAACATAGAACCGGTCCGGTTATGTGTAATTGAACCAGTTGGACCGGTGAACCGGATTTCAAATATTTATATATATATTTTTTTTGAATATTTTTCTTCAAAATCACATTTTCTGATTAATTTAGTATTCGAAGTTATATATTTTTATTTATTTAAGTCTTTTATGATATTAAAACTGCAAATTCACATAAAAACAAAAAATGTTTTTATATTTGTATCTATATATAATTTTAATTTTTATATTATTTATGACGTCATCGAGTTCTTAAATCATGTCCAACCGGTTCGACCAGTCAGACCAGTGAACCAGACGACCGGTTTGTTGTCCGGTTGAAAACATTGCTAAAACTTTATCAAATTATCTTAACTTATTGTACACACATCATATTATAAAAATAAAAATAAAATTCATGAAGTTAGTTGAGTAAAAATGACAAATATTGAATACCCAAATTTTTTTAATTATAAGTAGAAATTGTGATAACCGTATAAACATTTATATTTATACGTAGTACTGATGAAATATAATGATAGAGAGAAAGAGAGTAAATTATTCGTTTATATCGTATTATGTATCAGTTAAATCAATAAGTACATATTTTATATGATTTTATCGATTGTTTATTTAAATTGATCATATAATGGTAATCATTAACTACTTATATCTATAATATGTAAATTTCACTTTCTATAAACTTTTACGCGTTAGTTATATGATCTATTCAAAGTCGATATAAAATTTCAACCACTAGTGTATATCGATCGTCACATACTCCTATTTTGTAAAAGAATAAAAAGGAAACGTAATCAAACAAAGTTGATATAAAACTTCAACCACTAGTGTATATCGATCGTAACATACTCCTATTTTGTAAAAGAATAAAAAAGAAACGTAATCAATACATTTTATAAAGACGACATCACCATATTGACATGACTATTGTGTAAAGAAAATAATTTCTTTGACAAAACTTCAAATACACCAAAATTTGAAGGGCATGATAGCTAAATTTGTCTAAGGTTAAATTAATGATCACATAGTTTGTGTCACACACACCATGATTCATATTCTTTACAAAAGATTCGATCCCATTATTAAACAATTTAAAAACTCAATTATTAAATAATTGGAAATGGAAGAAAGAAAAAACAAGTAAATTTAAAAAGATCCGAATCTAAACTATGGAACATTCGAAACCAAAACCTTACGGCAATCTTTTTTTTTTTGGTCATTCCAGCATAAAGTTCGTTGTCTCCCATCTATTTTTAACAGAAAAAAATAACCCAATTTCTCTGTATGTTTGTCTTGGTCCTATAACTTCTTTCTCAGTTCTCACCGCCGGCCACCGCCGTCTTTTGCCGGAAAAAAACCATTTTTTTTCCGGTGGGTTAAGTTCCTTAGAAGTTTCTGACAAGTGGGTTAGTGATATTTTTAGAATTAGAACACAGTATTCAAACATGTCCCTGTTGCGTCTTTCTTGAAATTACTCTTATATTTCAAGAAACCCAATTTGTTAAATAATTTAAATAAAATAAAAAGTTATAATCTTATTCATGTTTTCCTTTCTGGGTTTGTCTTAAAATCTAAAACCTTTGAAGGGTTTTTGAGCTTTTGTCAAAAAGATACATACAGATAGTTGTATGTATATATAGGTGGTGGTGGTGGTGGTGGTGGATGACGGTGGTTACGGTGGCGTCACAGAAGAGTTCTTTAAAGACAGTGTTTGAAAGGGTGGGAGTGTTTGGTGGTGGTGGGAGTAGCAACCGGCAGAAAAGAATAAGATATGAGATTCATGATGAAGGTGACACCATGGAAATGGTCCAGCTTGGGGCTGATAGAACCAAGAATGTGCTTATTTTGATGAGTGATACCGGCGGCGGCCACCGCGCCTCCGCCGAGGCGATCCGGGATGCATTCAAGATGGAGTTTGGTGATGAATATAGGGTACATGATCTTTCCTTCACTTCATATGCACATATCTATTTTTTTTTTTTTTTGATGTTTATCTCATAATTGGTGATCTTCCAACAAGTTAAAGAGATTGAAATCTTAATTAGTTTTTGAATGGATATTTAAAGTTTAGTGTTGAAATTTTGCATAATGATCATGTGATGCTCATAAATTACCAGATTTATTTTCATGTTCTTTGTTTCATGGAAAATTCTTTCTTGAAATCATTTTCAGGATTGAAAAAGGCAAAATCTTCTTATATTTTGACAATATTATTGAAATACAAATCTCTTTTATAAGGGAAATTCTAAATTTGGAAAATATTATCAAATCTTTGAAAATTAAAATTGACATTCTAGGAATGAAATTAACTACCTAAATCAACGCCCAAATTAGTAAAGTTTAAGATTCACGCGTGAATTAAATCAAGATCGCTAAAATTAAGGAAAACTGATGAATTCCAAGAAATTGAGACCCAAGTTCATCTTGTATGGTCCCATAACTCCAAATAGAGCGAAAGTTATGTTAATTTTAAGTGGGGCCCTTGGTCCAAATACGAGTGTGACAACTCTTGGATCAACTATGTATCATATCATATTTTTTAGTAGTGAATGGTTTTTGGACCAAATTAATAGGCATTTTTTTTGGTCATTTGGCCTCAAATCTTACAAGTATGGCTAGACTGAATCCTATTATTTTTTGACCGGCGAATACACACTCTCTACTCTCCTCCTAAAATCACCACACCTGGACGCCGCGGGATTTGAACCCCTTGGGGACATACCGACTCCTATGAAGTTTCCTTGGATTGATAATTAAACAATGCAAATTACTGATTGTGAATCTTGATTTTGCAATTTTAACAGTAACAGATTGCTAATAGTCACACTCACTTGTATATTTGATCGGTTTTTGTAGATATTTGTTAAAGATGTTTGGAAGGAGTACACGGGTTGGCCATTAAACGATATGGAAAATCAATACAAGTTCATGGTTAAACATGTGCAGCTATGGAGTGTCGCGTTTCATGGCACTTCTCCAAGATGGATACATGGTGTTTATCTTGCTGCCATTGCCGCCTTCTATGCCAAGTACACAAATTTAGCCACATCCTATTATTCTTTCCTTGGATTTAACAATGTTTTAGTAATCTTAAACATCATTAACACATTCGTTGCCATCATCGATGAACACACAAAAATGATTTTTTTGCCACTTTGTCGTTTTAATCATGCTTCAAGATGTGTAAATGACCATTGAATGTGATTTCTTGTGTGTTAGCGTAGGATATCAAACAAACAGAGGAAGAAACTTCAACCCATTTTCTCATAAATGGGTTGATTTTAGTTGTGTTTATCTCAAACAGGTGAATTGGGTCAAACGGGTCGAAAGTAATCTAAAGTGTATTTATGCATAATTGTTATAATAATATAGTATTTGTAATCATATTAGCACATTAATTTTTATAAAATTAAACAAAAGCTGATTAAAAAGTTTTTTGTGTCTGCCCAATCTGACCCGACCCATTTTGACACGCACTAGAAATGACCCGTTTTGACCCAAACCATTTCGACTCATTGATTGAAATATCCAATATGTTGTAAATTTTGAGTGATTGCTTTGATCATCTTAACTATCATCTCATGTGGCAAAATCTTGAATTGAAGGGAGGTTGAGGCGGGTTTAATGGAGTACAAGCCGGACATTATCATCAGTGTTCATCCTCTTATGCAACACATTCCATTATGGGTACTTAAATGGCAAGGGTTACAGAAGAAAGTCATCTTTGTGACTGTTATTACAGATCTTAATACATGCCACCGGACATGGTAAAAGTCATAATTGCCCTTACCTATAGGACTAATTACAGTATTAGATCCGCCTTAAAATATTTTAAATTTCTTTTATGTAACCAGGTTTCACCCAGGTGTCAAAAGATGTTATTGCCCTTCAGAAGAGGTATCAAAGAGGGCTTTACTAGACCGCCTTGAACCAAACCAAGTACGCGTTTTTGGATTGCCCATTCGACCCTCTTTTGCCCGTGCTGTCCTCAACAAGGTTACCGCTTTCTCCTTAATTTTTAGGGTATATTTTCTATGTCAAGTAACCATATTTTTTTAGACCACATGAAACCAATAAAGTTTCTAAATTTTCAATATAAGGTAGTTAACCGGTTTCCAGTCGCCACGTAAGGCAAAAGTCAACATGGTCAAAGTTACCGACATATCATCATTTTTGACCCGGTAACCCGTATTGGTTATCTTAAATTGAAATTTATTTAACTTTGATGGTTTTTTCCTCTGGACTAAAGAAAGTTGGTTACCTAAAAATAATATATGTATCCCCTATTATATATCCCTTATTCTTAACCTTCAATGGGGTGGCATATTAGTAAGTGGCTCATTCATTTTAGCAAACAGGTTCAAATCATTTTAGCAAACAGTTTAATCCCTCGAAGGCAGCGCTGGCTGAGTTTTAACTAGTCTCATTCACTCATTGGTTAGCAGAGTATCGGTGGGGTTTCTGGTGATGGGTTCTCACAATTATAAAAAAATATAATAAAATAAAATAATATTTGACAAAATCAGGTTACCTATTTATGCAACCATTGAACAAGCCCCTTTTTTCTATATCATGGTAGTTCTCATATTCTTGGGGCTAATTTGGGGTTCTTACAGGATGACTTACGAGTTGAGCTAGAACTGGATCCGGTATTGCCTGCGGTCTTGTTGATGGGAGGTGGTGAAGGAATGGGCCCGGTGAAGAAAACTGCAAAGGCTCTTGCAGAATCTTTATTCGATAAAGAAAACGGGAAGCCCTTGGGACAAATGGTTGTAATATGTGGTCGAAACAAAGCTTTAGCTTCTTCCCTTGAATCTTTGGAGTGGAAAATTCCTGTTAAGGTAAATAAATTTTATATTTTGCTAGAGGTGGCAATTTTGACCAATTTACATTCGAATGGGTCGATTCAGGTTAAATCTGTCTGTAATAGTTCAAACAGATAAAATCAAAAAAATTAGCTAAAAGTAAATTTTATAAACACACTGATTGTTTATAAGAAATACAAAAATTTTGGACCAAAAGTGTTTCACTCAACCCAAGCCAACCCATTTCGATCCATACAAAAAGGACCAATTTTGACCTGTTATCTGACCAGTTTATAAATTTATTTTAAAACAAAAAACATAAGTACAATTTGTGGTTTTTGATCATAGGTTAGAGGATTTGAGACACAGATGCAGAAATGGATGGGTGCTTGTGACTGCATTATAACCAAGGTATGATCTTTAAACATATCTTTCTCATCAAACTGAGCTGCTTACTCAAGTCCTGCATTCGGGTTCATTAGGTTATGAATCCCAGCTTTAAAAAATATTTTTTTGATTATTAATTATGCAAAAGGGCTCTCTAATGATTTGCATCTTTTCAAGTTTATCTTTATTGGATTTTAATCTCAAAAGATTTCCGGGTATTGATTATTTTCAATGGATTTTGTAGGCGGGCCCTGGTACGATTGCTGAGGCATTGATCAGAGGGCTTCCGATCATCCTCAATGACTATATTCCAGGACAAGTATGCAAATTCTACTTCTACACGTTTGAATTACTTTCTAACCTGATTTTATGCACATTGGGTGACTTTTGGTCCGTTTGACTCATTTGACCCTTTCAACCCGTTTCCATTTTAAGTCTTAACCAATATTAAAAAAAAATCTTGACCCGTTCAACCCGTTTCCATTTTAACCAATATTAAAACTTTTACCCGACCCGTTACAGAAAAAGTATAACCTAAATTGACATGCTTCATTTTGGGCCAACAGGAAAAAGGAAATGTCCCATACGTGGTGGACAATGGAGCAGGTGTGTTCACCCGAAGCCCGAAAGAAACAGCCCGGATAGTGGCCGGATGGTTCAGCACCAACTCAGAGGAGCTCAAGAAAATGTCCCAAAACAGCCTCAAGTTGGCTCAACCAGAGGCTGTGTTTGACATTGTGAGGGACATTCATGACTTGGCAGGCCAACGTGGGCCCCTCGCTGAGTTGTCCTATGATTTAACGCCATCGTTTACAAACTTAATTTAGTAATATGTAGATGTCATTTGTAGAATATGATATGTAAAAAATGTAAAAAGAATCTTGTTTAATCTATGATCATGGATTGATTTATCAAGAAAATTGAAATTTTCTTTTCATTTCATTATTTACTAGTTTATTTGTATTAATACTAGGGCGTACCCAGTGCTTAACTTAGCTATCGCATTTGCGCAGGGTCCGGGGAGGGGCTCGATCGCTTCGGCGATCAACACTTTGTGCAGAAGGATGTTTCCACGCCTCTAACCTGTGACCTCAAGATCACAAAGCAAAAACTTTATCAGTTGCTCTAAAGCCCGCCCTCATTTGTATTAATACTAGATTGTCTATATCAATATTTACAAACACTAAGCAATATTATAGTTCATTGTACAAGTTTGCATTTCTATACTTTAAACATTATAGGTCTAGTACGTATTCAACTTTAATCTATGACAATAAGATATCAAACAATTTAAAATACTTTCAGATAATATTTTCAACGTGTATATTTTAAGTATTTAAGGTTACACAAAGTTTAAGTAAAATTAGCCTGATTTTGTGACGATTCGTTTGTCTCACTGGTCGATAATAACCTATACTAACAATTTAATTAATAGCAATGCTAACTTTTACCTTAATCGTCAAAGACAATCCAACTTGCATAATCATCATATATTTACATTAGATTTACACTTGATTTCACTTACAATGAAGATATACTTCCCCATTTCGCTGATAATCATACTTACGAGCGAAATCGAGTGAAAATAAGTGTGAATTTATATGATTATGTTAGTTAAATTATCCTTGACAACAAAACTAAAAGTTATAAGTGTCATAGGTGTAAAAGTTATCAGTGTCATAGGTCAAATTACCGACATTGATTATTATTAGCCAAGTTTGGATTATTAAAATCCTATTTGGCTTGATTAATAACTGAAGGGCTACTGTTTAAATGTGTGATCTGTTTTAGTGATTAGTATTTTTGGATCTAACTATTGTTAAAAGTGTTTTAAGTAACTAAAAAACTATAAAGATTTATATCGTACAAAAACCTATAAAAAAATAGTTATGATCTTCAATCTGAAGTTGTTTTGGAATTGGTGGAATAGTAGAGATTGAAGAAGATGAAACTTTCTTCCATTGCTGAGTGAGGATTCAAGTCTTAAATGGAAATAAAACAAAAAAAACTACACGAGATACAAAGGAAGACCAAAATCCTACAACTGAACAAGTGTATGCCCTTATTATACCTTACAAATCTAAATCAATAATCTTAGTTTTTTACAACAATTTTCACAGAGATTATGTACACCGCGTGTACCCGACAACCATTCAGATGATGGTGTTGACTGCTAAGAATCGCGGTAAATTGGTTGAGGCATCCACTTGAGGCTCAAATAGAGTTTCCCGGATTTAGCACCATCAAGTGGAAGACAGTCTTTGTATTCACCTTCCAATATCACCCTTGTTAGTGTCAAAATGCATCTTCCCATGTAATCCTGCACATAAACAGTATTCAAATTGTTCAAAATTCGCATCTAATATTTTTTTTGTTTGGGTAAATATGATATTATACAAGTTTTCAATGGTATATTATATATGAAATTGCCCCAAAGGAAATAAAGTTCGTCAAATATAGAATTTTTGCCCCATTATGAGACAATTTCATATATACCCTGGAAACTTGCATATATCATATATACCCAACAAAAAAGAAACATATCAAAATATACTCATTCAAAATACTTAAAATTTTCATAGTTACCTATTCCATTAAATATAATTTTAATATGACCTTTATACCCTTCCTTTCTCCTTACACTAATGGGTATATGTGATACTATGATTTTTTGTTGGGTATATATGATATTATACTAAGTTTTGAGAGGGATATATGAAATTTTCCCTATTTCTTTTGACATTTTTTTAAACTTCGAATTAAATGCTAACAATAACTTCCATGAATAAAAACCAAAAATAATTCTAATAATGGTAAAAGAACTACTGGCACGTAGCCAAGTACCTCTCAAGGAACACAGGGAAGAGCGAAAACAATCGCTATAGAGTATAGAGATGGCATTTCAACCGGTTTACCTATTAGTCGATTTGAGTTGTGTTTTATGTCAAATGGAATATTCCTAGGTACGTTTGTTTGTTTGTTTGCTTTTATCTCAAATGGGTAAAAACCAAAGGAAAAGGAAATGGGTCATCCGTCGTTGCTTAATATGTATTTTTAATACATAAAACCTCCTAGATCATTTTATTCAAAAATTCAAACCATTATTGAAAAAATATATCTTGTAATCATATTAGACACTTTTTGGTTAAATGAAAATAAAAGTTTTGGTCAAAAAGTGTTTCATATCAACCGACCCATAACAAAATTACCCGTTTCCCAGCTCACTGAATCATCCATTTTGCCACCTTTAGATGAATACAAATAAAATTATTTTTGACAGAAGCAAATATATTTAGAAACATATCGTTACCTTCCCGAATGTATCATGGTCATATACTTCCACAACAAGCATATCATGCAACCCATCCTCCACAACAAAGTCAAAAGTCTGATTCCAAACCGGGTTCAAATTCTCGTTCACAACCTATGAACAAATAATAAAATCATTTAAAACAAATATAATAATACTCATAAATAAAATCATTAAAGGAGTAAAAGTACCCTAGTACTGTTTTTCATCCCGGTTTTTTTCATAGTGAGTACAACAAAAGGATCTGCTTTTCCCAGAAGATCAGTAGGCGGTAAGTCTTCAGCGGATATCACAGTGACAGACAGCACTCCTCTTATAATTACTGTTCTTTTTTTACTTGCTAAATCGCCATTTTCTGTATCACCACTTTTAAGAACCTTTTCTAGGGATGTCATTGTGAAGTTAGAAGTAAACGGGTTCGTGAACCCGTTTTCCATGCCGCATGGGCAATATAGTAGCTCCAAGTGCACCTACAAGAAATAAGGAATCAAAATAAGAAAATTAATGTAAATAAATAAGGCAGTATTCTTGTCTAAAGGTTGACAGAAGTATGTCGATGAATTCACGGTCATATGGTAAAATGGGTCGATCGGGCAGATTGGTTATGGGGTGCGGGTCGTTTAGCATATATGGGCTCACACTGGATTGACTAAAACGATATTGTTAAAATAATAATATTTTTTAGTAACATGATATAGGAAATTGTAAGCATTAGGGTAGATTTTCAGAAACTTTCAACCCGTTTCACTTTTAGCTACATTTTTAGAAACTATACTACCCATTTAGACCCCTTTTTAGCTACATTTTCAAAGGAAACAAGTCGAACGGGTCAGGTCGAAAGTTGCTGAAAGCATATTCTTAATGCATACAACCTCCTAATCATTTTATCCTAAAATTAGATCATTATTATAATAATACAACTTTTGTATTATTATATTTGATTATATTTGACACACTAGAACATCATAATCATCTTTTGTATTATTATATTTGATTATATTTGATCAAGTAACACTCACCTTACTATCATTTTTAAAAGGATCAAAAACTTTAGCTCATTTAAGAAAACATCAAAATGATTTTTGAAAAAGAAGATCAAACATGTGAGACTAGTGTAAATTTTGCTCAATTAATAGAGCATCAAACTGATTTTTGATGGTAAATTAATTTATTCTCTTTTTTTTCTTGAACTAGCATTGGCGGCAAATTTTACGCCTTTTGCACATCCTCAAGGACTTCTTGTTGTTGATTGTTAGAGATGAAGACAATGGTTACAACTTACAAAAATGAGGTCAAGGACAAAAAAGATTGCAGAGTACTCCAATTTGATGCTTCATAAAAACGAGCAAAAATCAAAATTACTTGGTGCCTTCTGTTTCAAAAATCCTTTTAATGTTTCCAAAGTCAACCCAACCCCACCCGTTTGAAATGTTACCCCACCCGACCGATCTTTATCATCTCACTATTAAGGACAAGAATCAATAGTTACTTACCTTCCCCCTATCTTTATTATCTCTCTGAAGATCCAAATCTTTTACCAATTTTATCCAAACATCCTTCACTTTTCCAGGCTCAAGTTGACTCAACTGGACTTGAGCACATCCAAGAAGTTCAGCAGCTTGAAGCCCTTCATCATCATATATTTTCACTGTCAAGTGTTGTGTGGAAATATCTTCAACTACAAACTCAAAATGTTCGTTCCAAATTGGATTCAAGTCATTGTTCTGAAGAAAAAGTAACGGACGGAAGTTTAATTATCTTAAAATATCAGAAAAACGACTAGAGAATTCAAGAAAAGAGATGACTTACAATAACTTTACTAGTTTTCATTCTATTACGTAAGGGGCGTATATATAACTCTGCAAAAGGATCAGATTTCCCAATAATGTCTTTATTTGTTAAACCCTGAGCTTGAACAAGTTTCACCTCCAATGTTCCCACAGGCTTTAGTTCAAGGTCACTGATGATAAAGAAAAACATCATTAGATCAGATAAACTCAAAATGTACTTGTCTTATTCTTCTACTAACAAACTATTTCATTAAGTTTGCATATAGGGGTTGTGTCAGTTGTCGTAAACATATATAGCGTGCCAAATATGATTAGAAAAAGCATACTATTTCAATAATAAGATAACTTCTTGAATGAAATGATTAAAGGTTTTATGCACTGAAATACACTCTGGGGGACTTTCGGCCCATTTGACCTATTCGAACCATTTGCTTTCAACCCGTTCAAGGGGAAACATAACCCACGCGGGCCCATTCATAAGTAAATAGGTCAAAATTGCCACATGTAAGGTTGCAGATGTACCTGTAATCTCCAGGCAAAATGGGAATAACTTTTCGAACTGGCCAGGTGATTGAATCCTCAACAGCATCACGAATAGTACTCTGCATAAAGAAGAGAACTTTTAAGAAACGCATATACATGTTGTTTTAGAGTTGCAACATATGGATTTTAGGCTTGTTAATTATATTTGTTTCATGGGGTCCCACCCTACATAGCATGACTAGAAATAAGATTTTGGAACCAAAAGGATGGAGAGAACCGATAAAAATGAATGGAACCCTAACATGTAAGATAGTGAAGATAGCAAGATGGGCCAGTTTAGCAATGGGTCCAAAAAAGTTCGGGTTGAAACATGTCAATTTGGTATGGCTCGGGTCAGATTGACCCACGCACATTTTGCCCATTTCAAAACTTTGTAGATAACTAACGTGTGTATACTACAATAACAATCTAAATATTTGGATGAAACGATCTAGGATGTTGTACGCATTGAAATAGACTTTGGGCAACTTTCAACCTGTTTTCCCCATTCCTCTTTTACAAGTAAATGGGTCAAAGCAACACACAATGAATAGAGAAAATATATAGAAAATATTTCAACACCTCAAGAGCATCAGCAACACCAGGAATAGCTGAAATGTCACCACCAACTACTTTCAGTGTAAAATCCATCTTTTTCTGAAAAAAAAAGGAAAAAAAAAGAATGTTTTACCCTAGTCAATGAATGTATAACTAAATTAACAGATTAAGGGAGAAAAAGATATACCTTGTGTCTCAAAGAAAACGATACCGCTCCAAAACAAGGGAACTCAGGAACTAAGGGTTTAAAAATCAACCTAAAAACCCCAGTAAATGCAATATTCTTCACCTATAAAAAAGAATTAAATTGTCATATTTGTATGTACGTTACCGATTAAATTGTCATATTTGTATGTCAGATTCCCCAAAGCTAGGGGGCGTTTGGATACGCGCTTTCAGTATGAATATTTTGAGCTTAAAAATTATTTGATTAAAGTAAGGGTTGTTATGAGGTAAATTTTACATTTGTTTAGTTTGGGATTTTAAAATCAAGAAATCATTATTAATCTTGCCAAACAATGTAAATCAGTAAATCTGATTATTACATCTTCAAATTGCAACAATCACTTTTACTAGGCATATCCAGAAGCCCTTTAAAATGTCTTGCTAGGGAAAAGGATATTTATGGATAAGATCAAATATGTATTTTGTTAACGGCAACAAAGTTAAATCGAATTATTACTTGCTCAATATTCAAAAATAACAAAAAGACGGCTACCCAAACAGTACCTGCACAGGCAATCCAACTCCAAGTCTGGTCTTGATATCAAGTATTATACTCGGGTTCCCGTCCCAATTCATCTGTAATTCCATAGTTATTCCTTCACCTCCACCTTCAATTATAGAAACTCCTAAAAAAACATAATAAATTAGAATTCAAGAATACGTGAAATCATCTTAATAACAAATCATGCTACCTAACGACTATAACCAGTGAATTGAAATAAAAGAATTTGAAAACCATGAAAACAAATGAAAGAGTAAAGGCAACTGGTGAAAACATCATTTAGCCTAACCTGTAAATTGTGGCGCGACTGTGCCAAGGGTAAACTTGGAAAATGACAGAGAAGACAATACCATTGGTCTATATTGCTCAAGAATTGGCTCCACATTAGCCTTTATAAGTTCAGATGCTGCCTAAGGACAATCCAAATCATATAATAAGCAGCATGCCAAATAATCCGTTTTAAAAAAATAATAAAAAAGTAAAAAAAAAATCATACTCGAGCAGCAAATTTAATTATCAGAAGGGTAGAGTAAAATTACTTATATACTCTAATAACCACAATTTCCCAAATACTCAACGCCATCAAATGTGATTCCTACACGAAAGGCCTTAATGTGATTACCACAATTTGCAAACTTTAAGCAACACAAGTAGAATCCAGACACTAACTAGCACGATGTTTTATTACAGTTAATTGTCGATTCTGAATATTCAGCATTGCTTTCAAAATGTACATCCAAATTAGACAGCCACTACACAACAATAAACTGCTGCTTATGAATTATGATTATTTGATTGTTTAGGGGTCAAATAATCAGTTTGGATAATTAGTAACTATTGGATGCAACGAAATTGATTATCAACGGGTAGAGTAAAATTACTTATATACCCTGATTTTATCCTTAGTTTATAACTTACATCCTTAAACAATCAAAATTTGCCAAAACTTAACCTATCACTAAATGTGATTTATCACTCAAGCAGCGGAACAACATCCAAACTAAGGGCAGCAGTTCCCAACATGATACGAAAACATGACACAAACACAACACGAAATAAACTGGTTAGGGATGAGGCTAAATAGGTTTGGGTTGGAAAGGGGGTGACCGGGTCAACCCATTCAAAATTATGATCGAATAATTAAATATTATAAAATTATGAATTCAATCACTTTTCCAAGACAGGGGAGATTTTGATTTTGATTCTGACTCTGCACGAGTTAAACTGACCAAAAATAGGGCCGACTTTGATCTTGTCGTTTTATTAGTTGCTGATTTTGATCTTATATAAGTTTTCTTTGTCTTTTTGTAGTTGAGTTATAAATATCGATGACACTAGTCAATAGGCACACATATGGGTCATACACAGGTCGACACGGTTAACCCGTTTAATAAGGTATCTGTGGATTAACTAACTGAATCGGGTTGGGCTATAAGAACCCACCAACCCCATAAAACTGAGTACAGACACAAATTGCTAGCCTAATCCAAAAAATATATTTTTTCCCTTGTCATATCACAGCAGATTATTTAAATTAGAGAGACACTATTACACTACACAATAAAAACATAAATTGGCCACTGAATTCAACCAACTGACCTCGTCAACATAGGGCCAGATCTTTGTAAGATGAGCATTAAGCCAGGTCAACTGAAAAATTAAACAGCACAATCAGTCCCCAGAAATTGAAACAGCATGAACAAAAAACAAATTAGAAGGAAAAACAATTAAAACTCAACTTCTGTCTCTGTGAGAAAACAACCCAAGACGGATAGTATGCCGGGGCGAGCAACTTTTTTGAATCTTCAACCGTCATTCTTGCAAATGCCACAATAGTTTCCGCCTTCATTGCATAATTTAACCCCAAATTTAATTCCATCCAGTATCCAAAATATACAGATACACATATGAAGTGTGTTTTTATAACATGTAAATATGTAATAGCTCCAAATCATGTTTTAGGGTACAAATTCAGTAATATGCACATTGTTTGTGTGTGTTTCTTAGCATAACTTAGCATACCTACATCTAACTTTCAAGGTTACTCATACAATCATACATTCATACAACTACTTTAATGTAAAATAAGAGATTTCAACGGTTCAACACTTGATAAACCCAAACTGAATCCTCTGAAACCAAGATAAACATATGTTCCATCATGACAAAGGTTAGTTTTACCCTACCGATGCCAGTGTTGCAATAGTAATTCAATCTAGTACAAGAGGAATCATTGATTCACACAATTGGTCATCGAGCTTGGTTGAAAAGACAATGGCACGAAGCTACTGTGCTAGATTATGACTAACCGTCTCTAAGTCAGAATCCGGGCTAGAACCGACACGTGTGCCCATCACCTGTTTGCCGGCAGGACGTGTCGTTGGCTAACCTCGAGCGACAAACGAGTCATGCGGGCCGTCTTGAAGTACAATTATATTGTGTGAAATTGAAGTAAAATTATATTGCGTGAAAGCTACACCTAAGATACGAAAATTAACCTCTTAATTCAGAGCTAGGTTAATCTACAAACTTACAAATGCAATTCTAATGATACAAATTTGTTGGTTTAGTGTTAATATCAAGTCACGCATCAATTTACCTGTACAGATCACCAAAAAGTAAAACTAAAAACACAGAAACTCATTGAACTTACAAGCGCAGAGCGACGCACAGATCGAGCATTCTCCGACCTAACGAGTACAACTATCAATCCTATCCCAACCGCAACTCCGATCACCAATCCGGCAAAGAACGACATTCTAAAGTAAAATTGAAAGATGCAAACAAAAACGAATTGCTGAATAGCGTCAAATTAAAGCCACAAAACACCAAATTCCAAACAGTAGTTTACGTACAGCAACATCTAAAAGATAATTTCGCTTGATTATTTAGTAGGTGTGTTTGGTGTTTGTGTGTGAGAGATAAAGCTGTAACAGTTTAGAGAGAGAGAGTGGAAGTAAAGTGTAAATTAAGCGAGGATTCAGAAAGTGTGTTGTTTTAATATGTGATTAAAAGTTAATCACGTCATTAATTGGTGATTACGTGCTAATTGAAACTAGTAAAGGTGTTACATGTGTCGTAACTGGCGGACACGATTGGGTTTGCCGACAGAGACGTATTTTTGACTTTATTTGGGTGTGGCACGTGATACGTCATGATAATTTGGCTTTTCTTGATACCAAAGAAATGTTTTTCCATTTTAATAATAGCATGTTTGAAACTATATTGTTTATAAAATATAAATAAGAAAATAAGCCATAATTTTTTTTTACTGGTTACCTAATTGTTTTAGTTTGATTTTACTCAATATAAAATTATAAATGTGTTTGCAGCAAATATGGATTTCTAATTTTAATCCTAGTTTATAACTAGTGGGTTATTTCAGTGCGTTTTTAGCGAATTGGTTTTAAATAAAATATATATCGAAACGTAAATAAATATAAGCACGTCGCAACGTTATATTCGAAAATTTATAATACATTGTATTTGAAAAAAAAAACAAAATCATTACATCGATCAAAAACCATAAAAACGAATACGGATACTGGTACCGACGCTGTTCGGTCGGTATCGGTTCGGTTCGTTTTGTTACCGGTAAGATATCGGTAATCGGTATAATTTAAGACAGATCCCAACTTGATTCATTACGGTACTAATACTCAGTATAGTTTAGATACAGAAAAATTTATTTACAATGATTAATTACACATAAGTTAATGTAACCCAATCCCAAAAAAAATAAACATAGCTACGTATGCAGTTAGAAAAAAACTAGCAAATACAAGTTATCATAGAAAAATTAAATTGGTAAAAAATTAAATAGGTTAAAATGTATATTATATATATAGTATAAAAATGAAAATAAAACTTAAAAAAAAAGTATAATTTACGAAAGAAAAATTTGCTATGCTTTTGTACTATTGTTGTTTTCTTCTATATGGTTTTTAAAATTACTAGGAATTCAAGATGCATTTCAACATTTATCATTCTTGGCATGTAACCCCTTTCATTGTAAACAATTCAAACAAATATCAAACTCAATCTTTGAATTGTATAACCTATGGTAATTATTAAATATAGAGATAGAGTGTTCTTAGCCTAACAATATTAAATGTTATCCTAATTATCTTCGTGACATGTATTTAAATACATGTATTATGTACCACCGTATCCAGTCGAAACCCTGAAGAGAGATGATATGGGGGAACAGTGACGGATCTAGGAAAAAAAAGTCCAGAGGTATCTAAAATTTCGTTCAGGGGTATCTGGATACATAAAACGGTAAAAAAAATAAATTCCCGCTGTGCGTCGAAAATTCCCACTATGCGTCGAAAATTCCCACTACGCGTCGAAAGTTGAGGGGTACCGACAGGTACCCCTGCCCTCCACATACATCCGCCCCTGCGGGGGAACCAACAACTAGGGTTCCGCCATGTATGGTTTTGTAGAACTTGTATATAGGTTTTTGAAAAGAAAAAAAAGAGCAAAGCTGACCTTCGATTGTGTTAAACTAAAAACACTCTCAAAACAATCGTATATTGTCTTACCGAGTTCTGGTGTACAAATGAGTCGTGTCTCTGTCCATTTAACCTTTTTCATCTCACTCTCCAAAGAAAAATAGGGCTCCTAATGTACGTATTGATTTAATAAACTATCAATTTGATTTTTATATATGTAAAGTGTATAATCTAACATTATATATACATATAATTTACAATGACGGTGGCTCTCAGCGGAGCCACTATTCATTTGTTATAGCTGGTATGCGCAAGGTACTAGCAACTGTAACAAGTGAACAGTGACTCCGCTGAGAGCCACCTGTCATTGCAAATTATACGTGTATATATATTATACTAGGTTAAAACCTCATGTATAACACGGATTGAATAAATATAATATTATATATTAAGTAATAAAAATTTTATTTTTTAAAAACTCGTTTTTTACACGGTTAAATAAACCAGTGAAATACAATATAATCTGTTAACACATACACTCGTCAAAATATGTCATGTAATATCCAGTATTTTCGCGACCCATTTCTTAGATATTCATTTAATCAAAATATAACATTTATACTCGAGAAGCTATATAAGTAAATATATATATATAAATGAGACTCATTGAAGTATGTATATATATATATATATATATATATATATATATATAAGATACTTTTAAAACTTTATGAGTTTAACTTATTTTTATAAAAAAAATAATATAACTAGTAAATACATGAAGTCTCGAAACTACGAAAATTATTTTAACAATTTAAAACAATAAAACTTATAAGACTTTAAAGGGATTTTATAAATAAAAACATAAATATTTGTTTTATAAAAGCCCAGGGACTAAAACTGTCAAACCTGAAACTTGTTTAAAACTTAAATTAACATTTTAGCTTAAAATGATACAAAGCTCAGACTTCAGGGACCGATCCTGTAATTACCCCAAACATCCGAAACTCAGAACCAGTCACAGGTTCGACTCCTGCTAGGCCCGTTTTTGAAACCGATTTATCCAAAACGCGAAATTGTCCAGATTCGGATGAACCTCGAACTCGCCTAAGGCGTGCAACCAACATCTAAGGCCATTCAATGCTCGTACGCCGTCCCAGACCCGCGTGTTCGACTTTGAAATCACTCCCGTCAACCACCACCTCCCTAACCGAATGCACGCATTTAATGATCGAATTAGGTTATAAAAAGTACCGTACTACCTTAACGAAATCACACTACAACTCTCTACACTCTCCATTCGATCTAAACGAACCTGCATTTGGCGATCTGAACCGAGGACCGCGACCTCGACCTTCAGGCTCGTTCTCAATCGTTACTCCACCATTTCAGGTAATTCTTGCGTCTAACAGGGTCGTTATACTCTAAGGATCTAAAGCCCTCTGTTTAATTGCATTAACAGAGGGCGAATCAACATGTATTTGACAGGAATCGAAACTAGGGTTCTTGGGAATTTGGGGGCGTTTGGAAATGATATTCATCAAATTTTTGTTCCGTGTTTAAACACAACGATCCCGTAGGCGGGATGGTAGAGCGTGTGTTTGTGTGAGTGAACCGGGCAGAGACCCGAGTTCGAACCCGATAACCAGAGTTTTACCCTTTTATTTTTTTAAAGCCTTTTTCAAACTGTTTTATACTTCCAATAATTTTTATAAATCCTGTTGTACTTTTATAAACTTGGAATCGATCTGTACTTACACTTTTACATTCTGAAACGTTTTTAAGTAAATAAAACTTAATCAAACTTATTCTTAAAAATAGTTTTAAAGACTTGTAACCCTTTATAAAACTTGTATAAACTCATAAACTTTAGGTTGTATTTATTTTCTGAAATAATACGACTTACATGGTTTTAAAAACCTTGAGTAATTATTAAACTTTCCTGTTAAAATCAAAACAAATTTATAAAACTACATAATAATCAGAAAATAGAAAACCTACAAAAAATTGCATTTTATAAAAGTTGTATTTAAATCATTTAAAGTTTGACTATTTATTTATTTAATTATTTATTTCAAAACATAGGAAATAAACATACTTTATTTATTTTTTTTAGAATGTTCTATAAAGTTAGAAGAAACTTATAATTTTAAACAAAAACTTTATCCAAAATACTTATAAACTTATAATCTAATGCTTATAAAACTTATAGTTTCTTTTAAACTTTAAATATTTAGACACTTTTAATTAAGATGTAAACTTTATAAGAAATTCTATTTTACTTTTTATAAACTTATGACTACATTTAAACATACAACTACATTCTAAATATTATTTAAAGTTACACTTAGATACTTTAATAAATCGTAATGAGCTATATTGATTAAAAGAAAAGGGTATTTATCCTTATGAGTAATTATTTTACCTTAATAATTATCCATCTTTCCAATTATTATAAATCCTTGCTCACTACTTATTTGTTAAATAATTGTATTTATCTGTACACTTTAATCTAAGATTATTCTTTAAATAATTCTTATAAATCTTAAATAATTATTTAGTCTTACACTAAATTTATTTAATGATAAATACTTAGAAAACTTTAATGGATTATTATTACCTATTTTGTGTAAAGACGTTTTAAATAATTGTTGTAATTAATAATTATTCTAAACTAATAAACTTATTACATTTTGATATGAAAGTCTTTATGTCATTCAATCAAATTTATATTTGAAACTTTAATCTAAAATTTATAAACACAATCATTTTCGTCTCCCAATTGGAACCCTAGTCAAATCTTGAATCTTAGATCCTCGTCATAGCCTTATAGATCATACTTAAAACTTTAGACTTATATTCTTAGGCTTATTGTGAGGATATTCTCCCTCTCCAAGTCTTGCAAATACTTATCCGTATCGGATACTCTTCATCCATCCAAGTGAGTATACTTAGCCCCTTTTTCCTTTCTATGCTTTTGGGGTGAAACATGTTCAAAATTCTTAAACTTATACAATTCTTGTACAACTATGACTACGTGTTTATTCTTATGTTAAACTTGAGACTTGTATGCTTAGATTAAACTTAAAACTAGCATATTCATTAACTTTGATCAAGCCTATAGTAACAATGATAGATCTATTGTATTTCACCAATCCACCTTGATTGATTGACCCTTTCGGGGGGGAGCCCTTGGTGATTGTTACTGAATTAAACTTTAAACTTGAGACTTATAAGGATAACCTGCGGGTTATGCCTAAACTTGGTTGGAGGGTTGAAGTGCACAATGTTTAAGATACTTGTTCTCATACTTACATTATAGAATGCATATATCATAGTGAATTGTAACTTCTTCTCAAATACTTGTTAAACTGTGTCAAAACCTTTGTATCTCACCAACTATTTTGTAGTTGACAGAGTCTTTCACATGTTTCAGGTTTTACATCATGAGAATTATTCGTGATCACATAGGATGCTTTGGACCTAGACTACTTAAATTAAATGTTGTATTCGTATCATTCACCCTTGTATTGAATCTTAAATTATTCATTTATGAAATATCGAAACTTTAATAGTTAACCTTGTGCTATTGAACAACCGCGTCCGCCCCGACGTATAATCCGCCGTCGGTTGGGGTGTGACAGATTGGTATCAGAGCCTTGGTTATAGGGAATTAGGTTATTAGACACATGACCTAGACTATAACTTAGAAGACCCAAACATGAGTTATCTCATGTCCTTTACTAGGAACTTTCTCCTCATTCTATTCTCAATTCTTATACGTGAACGTTTGGAAATTCTATGCTTCTACTTATCTACGTGCTACAAGAGTCTACTACATCGAGGATACGTTCTTAGGCTTTAAGTCTAAGCCACCAATAAATTCTCGTCAAGAGTATTTAAGTTTTAGACAATGTATGAGGACTTGTGCGGACCGGAAGGGTGGATACCTGTATGCTAGGAAATTCTGTCAAGGAAAGCATTTCGTATAAATCCAAATCAACCGTTGGACCCGTATGCTTTCCTGGGAATTCTTGGGATGAGTATCCACTTATAGGAATGCACGACTTCTCTAAACATTAGTGAGCTTAGATCTCTCTTGATATGTCAAAGTACTTACTTAGAGATATGCACTAAATAAGTACCATCTCAAATACTATACACTTCATAAATTCATGATTCAAAAACTTTCCTCTATAACCTTTATTCTATAATTCTTAAGTCTCGTCTTGTCACATGACAGCATGCTTACTCGTCATAACCTGAAGGAGTTACATTCAAGGAGAAATTCTTACGAGATTATACTTAAAAAACTACATACATAAACTTATATTTATAGATACTACCCAATAAACTTCGTGATCGTTGTAATACAACCCTTAAAACTATGTATTACTCTACAAATTCTCCTATAAACTTCATTATTTTATGAACATAACACTTAAGGGGAAACCCTTGTGTTTTCATCTTATTTTCATCACTCAACCAAACTACTCTAGATAACTCACTCAAACTTTTGCTACACTTTTATACATCTCAAAGTGTTCATACATCCTTAAACTTCATGATCCTTGTAATACCAACACATTTAAAACTATGTATTATCCTACAAGTCCTTTTTACAAACTTCATTATTTTATAAACTTGGCACATAAGGGGAAACCCTTGTGTCTCATTTCATTTTTCGTCACTCAAGCAAACTTCATTTTATGACAAACTCAAAACTTTGTTACACTTTTAATCTCAAAACCTTCATACGTCCTTAAATCTTACATATCACCGTTCCTTGTAAACAAAACTTAACGTCTTTTAAACCTAAAGTACATTAACAAAGGGATTAGTAACCTGATCGTTTTCCCGCAAGGGAAGGAGACTACTATAGAATAAACAAGCTCCACGTTTAAGACTCTAAACCCATAATGAACCTCGACATAGTACCATAAACCCAAACATCAGTGACAACAACTGAGAGAAGTTGTAGGCCCATGAGGGTGTTCTGGCTAGGGAAATAGGGTACATAAATGAGTCCTTGCGACCCACCCCTTCTTCCGGGAATTCTCTTCGTTAGCCCACCAACTTCAAGCCAAAACCCATTTTTTTATATATTACTGTGATGATTCCGTATTATGAGTAAAAACCTTTTGAACATATTAAATCAACTTACTTACACACTGTAATTTTCCGTTTAAATTGTATTATGTAAGGGCTAGAAGTCCCAATTTTGAAACATTCAATGAAAGTTATTTTGAAATTTATCTTGTTATCACTTACCAGCTTGACTTTCCTTCTAGCACTACAAACTTAACACTTCTTACCCAAACACTTCCGTCAAGAGTAGCTCACGTTAGTACTAGAGACAATTAACAACGTGGCATTAAACTATAAAAACCCTAAGTGACACGTATACTTGAAGAATAAAAAACTTGAATAAACCTTCTGATTCGTAAGCACCCTTTTAAAACAACACGACTTACGAACCACTGTCGTAATCAACTATGATCCTTACCCTTATATAGACTTCACACTTCTAAACTTGACCAACTTTTCGTTTGACAATCATACAAACCTTTTCATAAGTCTTACTTATACTATTTATCAATGTCCAACTCGTCATTTTAAACATCCTAAGTACACTCTATATAAAAGAAAACTATACCTGCTGTTGTGAAACAAGATAAATCATTTGTAAACACACTATCATAAACCTTATCAAAACTTTTCCCGTTACCCTATGCTAGGAAACTTTCCTCATTCAACCATTGTCACGTAAAAGATTTGCTATGAATCACAACGGAGACTAAAAGATTAAATGCACATTATTAAAAACATTAAACTTCGTATACACAACTATGAGGTCATAAACTTTTGAATCATGCAAAAACTTATACAAATACTCAACCCCGTATTCTTAAAACTAAACATGATCAATAAAGGATCATGTAAAGCTTAATATTGAAACTTGTTATCAACTGACTTATCCTACTTTCAAATTCATACTTGGATTCCTAGTCTTGAAAACTTTTTGTGTTCGTCCTAACTAAGCCTTGTAAGACTTGATAAAACGTTCATTTTCATATACGCGAGAAAACTTCACTCTTGATACTAGACACTAGCAGGAAGGAGGACATTACTCTCTTTAGCAGAGTACATCTCCTGACTCCTATCTAAACCAAACATCGGGATCCACTAATCTTCTAGACAACTCGAATCTTCTGTGAGAAAGCGTATAACGGTTAATCCTGTTCCAAACGCTGTCCCATACCTCTCTTAAATACTAGGGTATTTAGATAACCGCTTTATACTCGAAACGTAATCGTATACTTCTATACAGTGAAGCTAAACTAAGAGACTTTAAGCTATTCTAGGTTTGACGTATTCTTGTTCAAACACAATTTAAACTATTCTATGTTTGACGTATTATTGTTCAAACACAATTTAAACTATTCTATGTTTGATGTATTCTTGTTCAAACACAATTTAAACTATTCTATGTTTGACGTATTCTTGTTCAAACATAATTTAAACTATTCTATGTTTGACATATTCTTGATCAAACACAATTTAAACTATTCTATGTTTGACGTATTCTTGTTCAAACACAATTAAACTATTCTATGTTTGACATATTCTTGATCAAACACAATTTAAACTATTCTATGTTTGACGTATTCTTGTTCAAACACAATTAAACTATTCTATGTTTAACGTATTCTTGTTCAAACACAATTTAAACTATTCTATGTTTGACGTATTCTTGTTCAAACACAATTTAAACTGTTCTATGTTTGATATATTCTTGATCAAACACAATTTAAACTATTCTATGTTTGATATATTCTTGATCAAACACAATTTAAACTATTCTATGTTTGAAGTATTCTTGTTCAAACACAATTTAAACTATTCTGTGTTTGACGTATTCATGTTCAAACATAATTTAAACTATTATATGTTTGACGTATTCTTGTTCAAACACAATTTAAACTATTCTATGTTTGATATATTCTTGATCAAACACAATTTAAACTATTCTATGTTTGACGTATTCTTGATTCAAACACAATTCGAGGTACCCCATGTTTGACGTATTCTTGTTTAAACATGATGAACGTATGAGACTTTAAACTACTCCATGTTTGACGTATTCTTGATCAAACATGATGAACGTATGAGACTTTAAACTACTCCATGTTTGACGTATTCTTGATCAAACATGATAAACGTATGAGACTTTAAACTACTCCATGTTTGACGTATTCTTGTTCAAACATGATGAACGTATAAGACTTTAAGCTACTCCATGTTTGACGTATGCTTGTTCAAACACGATGGACGTATAAGACTTTAAACTATTCCATGTTTGACGTATGCTTATTCAAACATGATGAACGTATAAGACTTTTAAACTACTCAAGGTTTGATGTATTCTTGATCAAAACCGAGGAAAGTGTAAAGACTTTAAACTACTCAATGATTGAAGTATTCTTAATCAATCACGAGGAAACTTTGAAACTCTAAATCTTGTCACATTCTTTTCTTTACTCATTGAATGACACTTCTCTCTGAGGGACTCGTTAATCAATGATCACTCTTATGTGGAAACTCTAGTCGTATTCTTGTACTCCTTCTTGATCCGCACACAAACGGAAGGACCTATGCAGACTATACGACGATTTAAATGCTTGCGGGTGCACACGTAAGTATGAAAATCAACGTATGGGAAGGCATAGTAAAACTCTGTCGTGTGCTATGATCTAAGACTTATCGTAAAAGATAGCCACAGAACTTAGGTACCGAAGCAATCCTTAGACGTATTAGTCTACAAACTCAAATTCTTGAACTATCATCAAATCCATCCTGAGTGATACATCTCACTTTAAATCTTGAATGGAAGTTCATCAGTTATTCTCTCAAATGCATTTCTGAAAACAAATCTTCATCCATTTCAATAAGACTATATGCTTCGTAAGGAAACTTTTGACAACCATATGCTTTGAAAACTTAGAAACTCAAGCGAAATCTTATTCCTATAGATATTTTCCCTTTAGAAATCTAAACGTGACCCAGGGTTTACTTGGAAACGTAAGATACCTTTTCTCATCATCATTGTGCGTACTATAGACTTAGGTCCTAAACTAGACCATTCTACTCTAATTTCGGGACGAAATTCCCTAAAGTAGGGGAGACTGTAATATCCAGTATTTTCCCGACCCATTTCTTAGATATTCATTTAATCAAAATATAACATTTATACTCAAGAAGCTAAATAAGTAAATATATATATATATATATATATATATATATATATATATATATATATATAAATGAGACTCATTGAAGTATGTATATATATATATAAGATACTTTTAAAACTTTATGAGTTTAACTTATTTTTATAAAAAAAAAATAATATAACTAGTAAATACATGAAGTCTCGAAACTACGAAAATTATTTTAACAATTTAAAACAATAAAACTTATAAGACTTTAAAGGGATTTTATAAATAAAAACATAAATATTTATTTTATAAAAGCCAATGGACTAAAACTGTCAAACCTGAAACTTGTTTAAACTTAAATTAACATTTTAGCTTAAAATGATACAAAGCTCAGACTTCAGGGACCGATCCTATAATTACCCCAAACATCCGAAACTCAGAACCAGTCACAGGTTCGACTCCTGCTAGGCCCGTTTTTGAAACCGATTTATCCAAAACGCGAAATTGTCCAGATTCGGATGAACCTCGAACTCGCCTAAGGCGTGCGACCAACATCCAAGGCCATTCAACGCTCGTACGCCGTCCCAGACCCGCGTGTTCGACTTTGAAATCACTCCCGTCAACCACCACCTCCCTAACCGAATGCACGCATTTAATGATCGAATTGGGTTATAAAAAGTACCGTACTACCTTAACGAAATCACACTACAATTCTCTACACTCTCCATTCGATCTAAACGAACCTGCATTTGGCGATTTGAACCGAGGACCGCGACCTCGACCTTCAGGCTCGTTCTCAATCGTTACTCCACCATTTCAGGTAATTCTTGCGTCTAACAGGGTCGTTATACTCTAAGGATCTAAAGCCCTCTGTTTAATTGCATTAACAGAGGGCGAATCAACATGTATTTGACGGGAATCGAAACTAGGGTTCTTGGGAATTTGGGGGCGTTTGGAAATGATATTCATCAAATTTTTGTTCCGTGTTTAAACACAACGATCCCGTAGGCGGGATGGTAGAGCGTGTGTTTGTGTGAGTGAACCGGGCAGAGACCCGAGTTCGAACCCTATAACCAGAGTTTTACCCTTTTATTTTTTTAAAGCCTTTTTCAAACTGTTTTATACTTCCAATAATTTTTATAAATCCTGTTGTACTTTTATAAACTTGGAATCGATCTGTACTTACACTTTTACATTCTGAAACGTTTTTAAGTAAATAAAACTTAATCAAACTTATTCTTAAAAATAGTTTTAAAGACTTGTAACCCTTTATAAAACTTGTATAAACTCATAAACTTTAGGTTGTATTTATTTTCTGAAATAATACGACTTACATGGTTTTAAAAACCTTGAGTAATTATTAATCTTTCCTGTTAAAATCAAAACAAATTTATAAAACTACATAATAATCAGAAAATAGAAAACCTACAAAAAATGTGCATTTTATAAAAGTTGTATTTAAATCATTTAAAGTTTGACTATTTATTTATTTAATTATTTATTTCAAAACATAGGAAATAAACACACTTTATTTATTTTTTTTAGAATGTTCTATAAAGTTAGAAGAAACTTATAATTTTAAACAAAAACTTTATCCAAAATACTTATAAACTTATAATCTAATGCTTATTAAACTTATAGTTTCTTTTAAACTTTAAATATTTAGACACTTTTAATTAAGATGTAAACTTTATAAGAAATTCTATTTTACTTTTTATAAACTTATGACTACATTTAAACATACAACTACATTCTAAATATTATTTAAAGTTACACTTAGATACTTTAATAAATCGTAATGAGCTATATTGATTAAAAGAAAAGGGTATTTATCCTTATGAGTAATTATTTTACCTTAATAATTATCCATCTTTCCAATTATTATAAATCCTTGCTCACTACTTATTTGTTAAATAATTGTATTTATCTGTACACTTTAATCTAAGATTATTCTTTAAATAATTCTTATAAATCTTAAATAATTATTTAGTCTTACACTAAATTTATTTAATGATAAATACTTAGAAAACTTTAATGGATTATTATTACCTATTTTGTGTAAAGACGTTTTAAATAATTGTTGTAATTAATAATTATTCTAAACTAATAAACTTATTACATTTTGATATGAAAGTCTTATGTCATTCAATCAAATTCATATTTGAAACTTTAATCTAAAATTTATAAACACATTCATTTTCGTCTCCCAATTGGAACCTTAGTCAAATCTTGAATCTTAGATCCTCGTCATAGCCTTATAGATCATACTTAAAACTTTAGACTTATATTCTTAGGCTTATTGTGAGGATATTCTCCCTCTCCAAGTCTTGCAAATACTTATCCGTATCGGATACTCTTCATCCATCCAAGTGAGTATACTTAGCCCCTTTTTCCTTTCTATGCTTTTGGGGTGAAACATGTTCAAAATTCTTAAACTTATACAATTCTTGTACAACTATGACTACGTGTTTATTCTTATGTTAAACTTGAGACTTGTATGTTTAGATTAAACTTAAAACTATCATATTCATTAACTTTGATCAAGCCTATAGTAACAATGATAGATCTATTGTATTTGACCAATCCACCTTGATTGATTGACCCCTTCGGGGGGGAGCCCTTGGTGATTGTTACTGAATTAAACTTTAAACTTGAGACTTATAAGGATAACCTGCGGGTTATGCCTAAACTTGGTTGGAGGGTTGAAGTGCATAATGTTTAAGATACTTGTTCTCATACTTACATTATAGAATGCATATATCATAGTGAATTGTAACTTCTTCTCAAATACTTGTTAAACTGTGTCAAAACCTTTGTATCTCACCAACTATTTTGTAGTTGACAGATTCTTTCACATGTTTCAGTATCTACATCATGAGAATTATTCGTGATCACATAGGATGCTTTGGACCTAGACTACTTAAATTAAATGTTGTATTCGTATCATTCTCCCTTGTATTGAATCTTAAATTATTCATTTATGAAATATCGAAACTTTAATAGTTAACCTTGTGCTATTGAACAATCGCGTCCGCCCCGACGTATAATCCGCCGTCGGTTGCGGTGTGACATGTCAGGAGATTTATCAATATAAAGATTAGTATTTTCTTTAAAAATATATTATTATTATTATTATTATTAAAAGATATAGGTATATTTAATAAAAGAGAGAGACGAGAATAAAATAATAAGATTAAATATGGAGGCGACACGTCATATGAAAAACCTTTATTTATTATATAGTATAGATATAGATTAATTCTCAAGTTATATTTTAGTTTCACGATGCATTTTTTAATATATCATAAGAGATTTTTTAATATTTAAAACTTATGTTAATGGATTTATTTCAGAGGAATGAAAAGGTATGCTCGGTTTTTATATATAGAATTGCCTCTCATGCAATTTAAAATACAACATTCTTCATGTAATTACATATTTGGCATTTTCAAACAATATGTTAAAACTTTAATACTCGTTTGGCTTAATTGTCAATGTCAATCGCAAAAGCCTTCCTCAGATGTAACTGAAATTTAAACGTCTATAAAACACAAATATCATGATTCATGAGACATTCATTCACAAAAATGGGTTACCTCGCAAGGAAATCGGTTATCTTCTTCGTACTAAATAATATTCTTATTTGTTTTTCCTCTGCGAATAATTTTCTTTGGGATCGGTATGCTTCGTTTCTTAGTGTTTGTTAAAAACTAAAAGGTTTATTCATATTCGTATATCGTATGATAAACTTAAACAGGACATGCATATCTATACATGGGGCTTGCTGTTCTACACATAACATAACTAGATAATTTTATGTTTTATTAACAATTGTGTATGAATATACAGGAAAGAGGCTCGTGAGCTACTTCCTTTAGGTCAAGTCGTGGGTTTGTTGCCTAAAGCCGGAAAAGTTATTTATACGATAGAGGAGAATATAGCTGAACATTATGCCAAGAAATTTGGAGAATCCGTTGCAGGGAAGTTGTTTGGATCAGGCGGTCAACAGGGTTTTGGTATCGGTTGGAAAGCTAGAAAACTATATTATTCAGTCGCTGATAAGTGTGAAAATCGTACAATCGATTTGCAGTGTGAGACTGCTTCTTCCCCTTGCAACAATACTTGTGGAGACAGCGAGTCGCTAACTTGTGTTATGTATTGTGTTGTTGAAGTTTTAGAAATCACGGGTTTAATCGATAGATGTTTTGAAAACTGTGGCGTGCCAATAGAAACGCCTTGCTCATATATATTCAATGAAACTAGTACTTGTCAACCACAAACCTCTTGTACAATGGCGGATCTAGAAAAATAGTTCAGGGGTAGCGGGAATTTTTTTTTACCGTACATTCATGTTAATAAACACAAATAAAAACACGATAATAAATGAAGTAAAACGAGTACCTAATAGATGATTAGATCTCTCATCTTCGGTTTTTGAAAGCTTGAAATCGAATCATTACATCGTCATCCGTTACTTTGTCAAATATTTCTCTTTCAATCGCACAAACTAGAGCATTGTTCAAATACTCGTCTCCCATTCTATTGCGTAAATCTGTCTTGATAAGCTTCAATTTAGAAAAAACATCTTTCAACGGTTGCGGTTGCCACCGGTAGAACCAACGCTAGCTTCAATACCCGATAAACCAAAGAATAATAACGATCTTTTCCGGTTTCCACCATTAGACGAGCAAGGTCACATATTTCATCCAATTTTGCAAATCTATCACCTTCCTTTATGCAGTGATAAAAGACCTTAAGCTCACAAAAAAGACACTCTCTATCATTCACATTAAAATCATCTGGATACATCTCAGAAAACGCCACAATCTTAGATATGTCAAACTTAGAAAACCAATCACAAGGATTTAAACCCGGCATATTTTCTATCAATGTAGTTGATACCTCATTGAAACGATTTCCCAATTCTTGAATTTGCATATCCAAAACCGTATTAAAAACCTCAACTTCAAAATGATGTCGATTAGTAATGACATTCTTTCTATTTCTTGGGTTACCATAACTTTCCGTCGTATCCAACACCTTAATATTGTTCTTTTCACAAAAAGAAGTCACTGTTTTCAACATATCATCAAACCCATTTTGTCTTAAATCATTCAATGCTCGTTTTGTTCCATTTATCATTTTAGTCGCTTCTAATAAGTCTTGACTTTTTTTTTTGAAGATGCTTAGAGAGTGTATTTGTGATGCCTAAAACATCTCTCATCAAGTGTGCATAAAAAACAAACTCAAGTTTTTTAAAATAGGATAGAATACCTTTTTACAATAGTTCGTTGTTGAGTGCCATCTCCTTCTTCTTTAACATAACGAAGCACCTCAACAACTTCGGGAAATAACTTAATCACACTTATGATTGTTCCATGATGAGAACCCCATCGTGTATCCCCGGCTCGTACAAGGGAAACCTCTTGGTTTAATCCTTTTCCGGTCTTAATTTCACCTTCAAGAAGTCCTTCTTCCACTCTCTTTCTTTTTGCCTCCCGTGTCATATCTTTTCTTTTACAAGAAGCAGAAACGGTATTAACAACCATGGAAAGGTATTCATAAAACGTGTTAACACCGGGATGCTTTTTTGCAACCGCCACAATCACTAACTGTAGTTGATGAGCAAAGCAATGTATGTAATGGGCTGATGGATTATCTCTCAAAATCAAAGCTTTTAAGCCATTAAACTCTCCTCGCATGTTGCTTGCACCATCATAACCTTGACCCCTTACCTGTTTTAACAAAAATAAACTATAAGATAAATCAAATAATCTCTATTAAAGTTAATGTAATGATGCTATGAAACTTATTACTCACTTGTTTTATGCTCAACTGGTTATTTGTTAATAAAGAAACAATGGCTTGTTTAAGAGTTGAAGAAGATGTATCTTTCACATGAGCAATTCCAATAAAACTCTCTTTAACAACTCCGGGTTTATCAACATATCTCACAACTACAGCCATTTGTTCCCTTAAAGATATATCACTAGACTCATCCACTAACAACCCAAACACATCATCTTTAATTTCTTCGCAAATCATATTGGTTACTTCTTTAGCAAAGCATTCAATAATCTTTTTTTGTATTGATGGAGCCGTCAATTTATTATTTTTCTTTGCATTCCCTAATGTGTGTTTACCAATATCCGGGTTGTTATCACTAATCAACCTCAAAACTGAAAGAAAAAGACTCTTCGAATGAGATTTCTCCGATTCATCATGACCACGAAAGGGTAAAGAATTTTCTAGCAAGAATCTAGCACTACGAACAGAACCACTTAATCTTAACCGATTTGCAACCTTTTCTTCTTCACTTACCGTTTTTAATTTCATTTCAATGGATCTCTTTTGTTTCAAGAGATCGTCACATTTTTGCATCGCCTTATTATGATGACTGTTAACTAACCCAATAGCTCTTTTAAGGCACCCGGTTTACTCCAATTACAAAAGCCTTCGGTTGAACTTGAAAAGGTATCTCTTCCACCTTGATTACCAACGGTTTCTTTAAACAAGTAACAACATAAGCAATATGCTTTGTCTACTTTAGTGCTATACTCTAACCACGGATATGTATCAAACCATTTTAAATTAAAACGTCTCTTTCCACCAGAATAGTCTTTGAATAGAAATTTATGACTTCGTGGTTGAAAGGCATTTTTTACAAGATAATGTCTTCTTATGTCATCCATTTGATTTGGGTGATAACTAGCTATAGGTGGTCTGTCAAAGGGATCCGAAGGAAGATCATTCAAATCAATTATATTTGGGATTGTAGGAATTGAAGCCGAATGAATACTTGGACCAATATCATCAATTTCATGACTTGATTGAGTTCCATCAATGTCACTGTTAACATCCTTATCAATATTAGAACTTCCATGAGTTGATTGAGTTGCATCAATGCCATTGTTATCATCCTCTTAAAATTTTCTTTTAAAAATTTTTCCAAGTAGAGATTGTTTTTTCATCTTCCAAAACAAAACAAAACATCATCAAACCCCTAATTTTATAACAACAAAATCAAATCCTCTAATTTTCATTATAACAAATCCCTGATTTTATAACAAACAAAACAAAATCAAATCCCCTAATTTTATAACAATCAAATCCCCTAATTTTATAACAAACAAATCCCTAACAATTACTAAAATGTTCCAAGAAATTTACCTTTGCAATTTCTGAGATCGGAGCCGAGAGAGGGGAGGGGGCAGCAGTGGCCGAGAGATTGGAGCCGAGAGGGGAGGGGGGCAGTAGCGGCCGGCCGGTGGCGGCGCGGTCCGCGGAGGCAATGGGCGAACGAAGGGAGGGGAGGGGATGCTCTGCTGCTGCTATGCTCACTGGATGTTCGATGTCTTCTGTTATTAGGGGATTAATTGACCTAGAATTAAAAGCCCACTCCCACACACAATTAAAGCCCAAAATTTTTAAGCAGTTGGTTTTTTTAATAAGTTTGAGGGGTAATGTAATTTTTATTAAGTTTTAAACTTTTAAAAAAGTTTGAGGGGTAACATATTTTTTGCTCAGGTGAAACATAATTTTTGCTCAGGGGTAACGGGATACATAAAACCGTAAAAAAAAATTTCCACTGCGCGTAAAAAGTTGAGGGGTAGCGGAGGCTACCCCTCCCCTAGCCTTAGGTCCGCCCCTGCTCTTGTAGTAATCTCCCCAATGGTACTATTACTTGTCCCTCTAACTAAATAACGATTGTAAAAGTAAATGTATGTTCTTATTATTGTATTTTGATAGGTGTGTTGTTATTGGTGGATTTTACTGAATATACATGGTATTGATTGATTGATATGTGTTTTGTTATATGATTATAGTTCTTAAAACCTTCTGAATTTTGAGTATGCCCAAACAATAGTTAAGTTAATCGGCATCGAATCTCAATGTATGTGATTTGTGAATAAATACATGCTATTTATGGATGGAAACGTTGTGACGGGTTAAAGGCGGGTTTCCCAACTCTCCCAAATACCATGTTTAAAGCTCCGGTTTTTATAAATTTTCTGTTTTTTTTATGTTCCTTCTTTATGATGAAATATGCTAAATCATAAATTACATTATTTTAGTTGTTTAATTTCATTTATATTATGTAAATTTTAAATTTCAAGATTCCAGTGATACCTACTAAAATTCACCACAAGGGTATGACCTTTTCCCGACGACAAATTATGATCCTATCCTAACGACAAGTCATCGGTATAGGGTGATTTGACTTATCCCGACGACTTGTCGTGTGTATAAGTTTCGTCAGCATAGGTTCGTACCAATAGGTCAAAGAAGTCGTCGGTACAGGTGTTTTCGGTATAGGGGTGGCTATCCCGACGACTTGTCGTCGGTAAACATGTAATATTAAAAAAATTCAAAAATAAATTTTATAGGGACGACATGTCGTCGGTATAGGCATGAAACCTATCCACACGACATGTCGGCGGCATAGGGTCAACTTATACCGACAACATGTCGTCCGGATAGAATTTAATTAAAAAAAATACAAATGACCTATACCAACGACATGTCGTCGGTATAGACCTTTTTGTTTTTGTTTTTATTTTTTATTTCTTGGTAGAATTTAATTAAAAAAATAAAAGGGACCTATACTGACGACATGTCGTCGGTATAGGCTTTTTTTATGTTTTTTTAATATTTTTTATTTTTGTAATATTTTTCAGAAATATTAAATATATTAAAATTTTATCCTCGAAATACAAGTATCTAAATTATCCAAAACATGCAAATATCAACCAAATAGTCCAAAACATGAAAATTAACATCAAAATCCTACAAATTGTTCACAATCATCCAAATTGTTTAATTCAATGCCAAACATCCAAATTGTTCGCAACATCTAGACGACAGCTCCCGGCTAATTATCATCACTACTAGTTCGTCGATCCTATAGACGACACATTTCTTTCATTTGATGTTACATTTCTAGCATTTGTTGCGGCTGGACCAAAAGTTGTTGTGAGTGATATTCTTGTTGTTGATATTGTTGTTCTTGTTGTTGCTGATGTTGTTGTTGTTCTTGCAGTTGTTGTTGGAGTTGTTGCAATCGTTCATCCACTTCTTGTCAATGTTGTTGTGGAAGGAGGTGAGTACTAAACACATCGGGGGTGGGATGTCTCACCACACGACCAACGCCCCGTATATTAGATCTACCTCTTAATGGGTTATCTTACAAGTTAAAAGTCAATAATATAAAATCAATGAACCCAATGTATAGCAATGGAATCCATTCTTACAAAAGTCTCATACTATGATAGGATGATAGGAAGCTCTACTTAGGGGTGAACGGTGTCGTAGCAAAAAGGGAGGTGGGGTGACGCGATACCAGCAGGAACACCGCCCCGCCCCTTGTGGTCCCGATGGAAAGTAATGGAACCCTGGATAGTCGTGTCGAGCCAATGCCGAAGATCAACGATAATATTACCGTTTTCCAACGGCTCCAAACCCACCCAATGATTAGTTTTAATAAAAAAAATTAATTTAAAATTTGAACTATATAAATACCAACTAAAATCCTTATTTATATTTACACGAATCTCAACTCATTCTCTCTCAAATCTTAATGGATTCAACCCTTAGTAACACAGAAAACCGATTCAAGCCGAAACAAAGCCAAAGATCTAACCCAATCCTCGTAAAATCAATCACAATCCAACCCAAAACCCTTTCCACAATTTCAACATTACGCCCAAAATCATTCTCAATTCACCCAATTTTCTCACAGTTTCAACCATTTACCACTCAACATCCGTACAACGTATTTCGTCTCTCGCAAGAACAACCTAACTTTGACCCATTATATTACCACAACCCAAACCTACCTTATTATCAACAATACGAAAAGTCAAGTTATGAGACCCAACCCGCCACACACTGTGAGTATATGTTGCTTTATTTAAACAAACCCACACCAATCGACATGAGACATTGCTAAAAATCACTCAAAATGGATTCATGTTCCTCTCATGAGTGTCTAGTTTGAAAGCCAATCATAAAAAAGAACGAAGACCTCTGAATTACAAACGTACACAAGGTCTTCACAAACCGAGATTCCCTTCGACCTTAACGAAGAGGACGAGAATTTTCCTCCCAATGAAGAGCCAAGTTTATCATAACACCCCTCACAGACCTGAAGAAGTCGACGAGGCAGAGAACTACTATCGACAATCGACCAGTCTCTAAGAAGAACTCGACCTAGAAGAATTTGACGAGATTACTAGAAGAAGCCGATCAAAACCAATCGATAAAATCATATAAGGTATTTATTTGACTTGACCGACTCGAACCGAACCGAACCGAAAATTTTAAAATCTAGCTATGTACAATCGAGCACCATAATTTCCGACACTCATGGAATTTTTTTCCTCGGTCTGCAACAGGCTGTTTCCATAAATAGAACTCAAAAATCACATTCATTTCATCTCACATTATTAGACCAAGTGATATAGTATATAGACTAGACTAGTAATATGGTGTTCTATATAAACACCACCTTATGTAACTCTAAAAATATACAATCACAAATCTAATACATACAATTTACAAGTTTAACTTGGTATCAGAGCTTGGTAGCTCTCGACTGAAAACTCATTGGAGGGGCGGTTGGCCGCCGCCGCCATACCCACGACCACACATCACGCTGATGTTCTCTGTTGTCTTCTCCTTCCTCTTCTACCTCTGCTGCTAACAACTTCAACATCCATCTTCACCACCACACCAACACCCACAACCTCACTACAACACCACCACCACAACATCCATTGTCACTATCGTCCTACTCCACAACCCTCCATCGCAACTGCCACTTCTAAACCCTACATCTAGCCGTCGTCACCATAAAACCCTAGATCTTCCGACTGCCTACCCGCCGCTGCCACAACATGCAGTCGTCGTAGTCCCTCCCTGCGTCTAGGGTTAGTAGAAACAACCTGCTCTTGTGACCCTAAACGCCATCACCGCCGTTATACAACAGTGGCCTCTCTCCGACGACGAACCTCTGCACCTCGCGAAAGCTACAGGGCTTTCGGTCCTTTTTGTGAGTGTTGCAAGAAAATGACAAGGATGTCACATGGGGGAGAAGAAGGAACAAGAGAACAAAACCTTGAGGACTTGCAGGCGAAAGATACGAGTTTTGGTTCGTCTCACAGTGAGCGAAAGTGTGAGGCAATGGGCGAAAGTTTTTGTGACATGATGTTTCGGCTAAGCCATCATCTGTCTTTTAAGCTTTATGTTTTTACATTTTAACCTAAATCGCTCCCGCTCTTAGTTTGCGAAGGAATACTAGACCAAGTGATACAGTATAAGAACTAGACTTGTAATATGATGTTCCATATAAACACCACCTTATGTAACCCTAAAATATACAATCACAAATCTAATACATACAATTTACAGGTTTAACTCGCATCAAATGAGACCTTACAAGTAGGGAATAAAAACACATCCAACTATGTCTTAAATTATCGTACATATGATAATCATTTCCATTAATGTTCACCCAAATGTTCCTTCAATACAAGGATAAGATAACTTCCAATACAAGGATAAGATAACTTTTCAACATTATCTTGTAGTCATTTAACGCTGTGTGATTATAACCATTAACAAAAAGCAAATCCAGAATACATCATTTATATACACATGGTACAAGTCTTTAATGCACAAAACAACCATCAAATTTATCCAACCAATGAAATCCCAATCCAACCATCTGCAACAAAAAGTTGTACCACACGCCTTAGATGCTTGTACATTATATACCAATCATGCATTGGCATATACCCACATGTTACAAGTCATCTAAGCATGATAATTTGATTGAATACAAATGAAAGCTTCAAGCTTTTACTTGTTAACTGAAGTTCACCCTCTTCCATTTCTGAGATAGTCCATTCTGATGGCCCACAGCTGCTCTCCCACCACCTTCATATCTGGGCGGTCCGCGCGTGTCGGGGCGGCACATTGAAATGCTAATTCAAGCATCTTTGCAAAGATTTCAGTGTCCAGGGCTTCTTTCATTTGAGGGTCAACCAAATCCATAATGTCACCTTCATTGTACTTCCCAAATGCCTGAAATCAATCATCAATATAGTCAGGTGGCAAGATTAGGAGGCAGGGTTGAGGAACGGGTCAAAACATGTCGTGTTGTGTTGCCTGAAACATTTTAGCACAAAATTTTGAAGCTTTTTCAAAGGGCTTGTGTTGAATTTTTGAATAAAATGTTTTAGGAGGTTTTAAGCGTTAAATATTCACTTTAGGGAACTTTCAACCCGTTTTCTTTTTAACTAATTCTATTTGTTTTAACGTTTTGACCCAATAGAGATAGAACATAACCTGAATAGACCCATTTACTCATTAGTAAGTAAATGGGTCGAAATTTACACTTTTAATAGTCATGACCCGACCCGATAGGACGGGTTAGATCCGGTCAATGGAAACAACAATATGGTTAAGTAGAAGACTTGAACCCAACCAGTTGTACTTATTACAAGATGAAACATATAGAACCTATTTCTTGGTTGTAGACCGACACATAGTCCTATCTAGTTCAAGCAAATTAATAACATGCTTTGGGCACGGTACAAGTGTACAACTACCAATGCACAAGGTACTACTTGATAATGCATTAATGGAAAATGTGATAAAGGGCTGAGGAACCCATTGGCTCATACTTTCTATTCAGTTCAATGCACAAGGTACAACTTGATGATGCACGTGCAGAAAGGATAAAACAACAAGAAACTCACCCATCTTATTGTCACCTTCTCTTCAGGAGATCTTTTGGACTCAATGGGCCTACGACCCGTTAGAATTTCTATAAGTAGAACTCCAAACGAGTAAACATCGCTTTTCGGGGTGAGCTGATAGGTTCTCATATACTCCGGGTCAAGATACCCGACTGTGCCCCGTACTTTGGTCACAACATGTGTTTTATCAGTCTCTGCATCTCCTAGTCTCGCAAACCCAAAATCGGCCACTTTCGCTCTCAATCTCTCGGTTAGAAGAATATTGGATGACTTAACGTCCCGGTGGATAATTTGCTTTTCTGTTCAAAATGAAAAAGATATTAATCAAGTGTTTGGATGTGTGTTTTGAAAGTGAAGATGTGACTTTGAGTAATTAAAATAAAATAAAACGGTCATTCAAGATGTTTAAAGTTGTAATAATCAGATACTTAGTTGTCTGCGTGTTTGGCAAATTCTGATTATTTAATAAGGAATACATAAAATGACCAAAAAGGACATTCTTATGAAAAAAGAAGACATGTCTTGTTACATGGAGAAGAAGCAATGTTTTTAAAACCGAACCGGACCAGACGGTCGGACAGAGAACCAGGTGCCTAACTGGACCAGTTAGCCTACTTAAACCGTTTTTCATTTGAACCAGCCGGCTGAACCAGATTTTAATTTTTTTTATTATTTTCTTTCAAAATCTCGTTTACTGAACAGGCTCCATATTTTATTTATTTAAGTCTTAAATTTGAAAACTATACCAAAACATAAGGTATTTTCATATTTTGTTTTAAATTATATATATATATATATATATATATATATATATATATATATAATTTTTTATAATATTTATGATGTCATCCGTTTTTATATCCAGTCCGACCAGTGGACCGGTAAAGCGACCGGTTCCAGCTCTGAAAACATCGAGTAAAAGCCTCTCGAATGAGGTTATATGAAGGGTAATTAGCTAATTTTATTGCCCTTTGATAATTAGTTTTATTGAAGCTACTATGAGGTAATAGCCTCAAAACATGAATCCAAACATCCCATATAAATGATAACTAAAAGAACCCGAAAAAATATAGCAAGTAAAATCTTGAATATAAAGTACACGAGTACATTATGATCGGGGTTAAGCATTACCAGCGTATAGGTGGAGATATGTTAAACCATGAGCGATATCGATGCAAATTTCAAGTCGTTGACTAAAGTCCAAAGAACTTCCATGAACACCTGAAACAGGAAATGACTAAATTACTTTATTTTCTAAAGTGATGTGTATATTAATAATATTATGGTGTCAAACAAATATGAAAAGTCTTACCATCCAAATGTTCTCTAAGGGTGCCGTTAGGAACGTATTCTGTGATGATTAGGCGCTCGTTTCCTTTATCAACATAGCCAAGAAGCTTTACTAGATTCCGATGATCAATTTTTGCAAGAAGTTCAACTTCACTTCTAAATTCACTTCTTAGAGCCTCAAAATGTTCCTACGCGTTTTTTACGGTTAAAACGGGTAAAAAGAACTGTCGTAATTTTAGATGAAACACAAAAAGGTAACAATAAGTTAATGATTAGTTTAGTTACTACTTTTTTCCTCCATTCTTCATAGTGTGGGTCCAATCCTCGTTTCTAGTGGCGGACCCAGGAACTTTACTTTTTTTTACTCGTGTCACCTTTTGAAAATATTCAGTGAATCGGTGCCACTCGATAGTGAAATGTATAAATAACACAGAAAAGACGAGCATCGGATACTGTATAACATATAAACTTTTTTACTGGTAACACATAGGTCTGCCAATGCTCGTTTCTATAAACACGTCTCACAATGACATGTCCATTCTTTTCTCACATCAAATCAGACCAATAAAATAAAATATAGAACGATAAAAACGATTAGGACAAGTTAATAAGTTCAAAATTTGACTACCCTAAGTTGTGGAAAGAAAGGACCATGATTTGACTTTTGAGGTCAAACGGATCGACTTCAACTTTTTATACCGCAAGGTTAGCAACCGTTCTAAGCTTCAATGTAGTTATCAACTTTTTCTAGAAGAAGAAAAGTCAAAGATCATATGTATCAATTCTGAGATTGACAATTAGTCTGTTTGACCTAAAAAGTCAACAGTTTTGTTTCTTTTATGGAATATATGAAGTGATTGCATAAGTAGATGTCTCTATTCTAAGGTCAACAGAACTCACAATCACATAAATATTTAATGTCATATTAAATTAAACCCAGAAAGTATAAATACTAAATGACAAGAAACTACCCAAGAATAAAGTTGACATGTACATATTTTGGCTAACGTAAATGATACTACTTTGACTTTTGAGGTCCAAAATATTGCTTTCAACTTCTTATACGCCTTTTATTATAAAACATGAAAATTATAATATCCACAAAATGTTAGTCATTGCTATAAACCTTAATGTAGTTATTAATTTTTTTCTAGAAAAAGAGAAGTCAAAGATCAAATATATCAACAATGAAGTTCACACTATTGTCTGTTTGACCTAAAAAGTCAAAGTTGTGCTCTAGTTGAACCAATAGGTTGTAATTGATTTGATTGATTAAAGAGACTTACAAAGAGGCTCATTATAAAGAGCAAATAATTACATAATAAACCCTCTAACATTAACTATACTATTAAATGCATGGTTTAACATTCCCCCGCAAGTTGAGGGCGGGGAACGACCTGCAACTTGGATCGTAGAGATAGAAACCGTTGAGATGGTAAAGGCTTTGTAAGGACATCCGCGAGCTGATCATTTGTAGAGATGAATTGAACATTTAGTTGACCTCGAGCTACCTTCTCACGAACAAAGTGGAAATCTACTTCGACATGTTTTGTACGAGCATGAAACACAGGATTGGCTGAGAGATAGGTGGCTCCTAGATTGTCACACCAAAGAGTAGGAGATGCTTTGACTGAAACACCTAGTTCATGTAGAAGAGACTTTAACCAAATTAACTCAGCCACGGTATCAGCAAGTGCCTTGTATTCAGATTCAGTTGAGGACCTCGAGACAGTTCGTTGTTTGCGGGCAGACCAAGAGACAAGGTTGGATCCCAAATAGATAGCAAATCCTCCCGTGGATCGACGGTCGACTGGACAACCCGCCCAATCAGAATCAGAATAGGCCTGAATAGGAGAAGCAGGTGTATGCTGCCAATGAACATTTGTGAAGGCTTGTAAGGAGGATCCCGAAGTGTGACGAATAAGAAGGCCTAGGTCCATTGTTCCCTGCAAGTAGCGGAGGATACGCTTAACAGCGGACCAATGGTTTTCTGTAGGAGCATGCATAAATTGGCATACACGATTGACAGCAAAAGCAATATCCGGTCGAGAAAGGGTGGCATATTGTAAGGCTCCAACAGATTGGCGATACTTTACCGGATCCGACAGAAGTGGACTATCATCAATGGTCAATACTTGGGTGGTACTCATAGGAGAACTAACTGGTTTGCAATGCGAGAGGCCAGATCGATGAAGAATATCATAAATGTACTTCCGTTGGGAGAGGATAATATCCTTTTGATGATGAACCACCTCAATGCCCAAAAAGTAGTGAAGTCGGCCAAGATCTTTAAGAGGAAAGATGGAGCTGAGACAATTAATAATACCATTAATAGCTGAGTTGTTGTTGCCGGTGATGATGATGTCGTCTACATAGACGAGAATATAAACAAGAGTGCCACCTGAGTTAAGGATGAACAGTGAAGGGTCAGTTTTGGATCCACAAAAACCAAGCTGAGAGAGCACTGTCGACAAGCGAGTAAACCAGGCCCGAGGAGCTTGCTTGAGCCCATAAAGAGATTTGTGGAGAAGACACACATGATTTGGTTTACTCGGATCAACAAAACCAAGCGGTTGTTTCATGCAAACAGTTTCTTTTAAGTCACCATGTAAAAAGGCATTGTGCACGTCCAATTGACGAAGGGACCAGTTGCTGGTCACAGCAAGAGATAAGAGAACCCGAACAGTGGTGGCTTTGATCACCGGACTAAACATGTCATGATAGTCAATGCCGGGTTGTTGAGTAAATCCTTTTGCAACAAGACGGGCTTTATAACGAGTGACTTTTCCCTGTGGATCTTTCTTCAACCTGTACACCCACTTACAATCAATAATATTAGTGTTGTTGACACAAGGGACTAAAGACCATGTTCCATTCTTATGAAGTGCCTGAAACTCGTCAGCCATGGCATGACGCCACTCAGGAGATTCGTTGGCAACGGTAAAGGAGGTAGGTTCGAGGGGAGAGGAAGAGCGGGTAGTGGTAAAGGCAGAGGGGTGATAGGGAGTGGTTTGTTTGGGATTTTGACGAAGATGGGAAGGCCGAGGTGGAGGAGGTGGGGGAGGTGGTGGAGGTGGTGGAGATTGTGGTGAGGTACGAGATGGTGGTGATTGTGGTGTGGTAGGAGAAGGTGGTGATTGTGGTGAGGTAGGAGAGGTAGTGTGGGTAGGACTTGGTGGTTCTGTTGGAATGGGTTCACTAGATGGAATCGGTGTGGGGTAAATGGAGATATATGGGGAGGACAAAGGAGGTTTCGGAGAAGCATCAGCTTGGAAAGGGAAGACATTTTCATTAAAGCGAACATGCCGAACAATATATATCCGTTCGGTGAGAGGATCAAAACAACGATAACCATGGTGATGTGACTATAACCAAGAAACACACAAGGTGTAGAACGAAAGTCCATTTTATGACGGTTGTATGGTCGAAGGTAGGGGAAGCATTGACACCCGAAGACACGAAGGAACGAGTAATCAGGTTTGCGACTAAAGAGATGTTGAAAGGGAGATTTATGTGAGGATATTCTGGACGGTAGTCGATTGATGAGGTAGACAGCGGTTTCAAAAGAAAAATGCCAGAACCGATGCGGAAGGTGAGCTTGGGCTAGAAGGGCAAGCCCTGTTTCCACAACATGACGATTACAACGCTCAACAATTCCATTTTGTGCACTAGTATAGGGACATGAACGCCGATGAATGATGCCAAGTTTTGTGAAGAAGGGAGATAGGTTACGAAACTCCCCACCCCAATCTGTTTGGACAGTTTTTAATTTTTTGGTAAATTGTCTTTCCATCATTGTTACAAATTGTGTGAAGGTGGTGTAGGCATCAGATTTACGTACAAGTGGGTAATACCACATAAACCGAGAATGATGATCAACACATAATAAAAAAACCGTTGTCCATCAATAGAAACATTAGGAGAGGGTCCCCAAATATCACAGTATATCAAATCCAAAATATTATTGCTTTGAAATTTAGAGTTATCCATAGAAAGCTTGGAAGATTTTCCCAACTGACAAGGAGTACATAAAGAAGAACATAATTTAGTGGAAACAGGTAAAGAACAACTGGAGACAATAGATTGAAACACACGTTCATGCGGGTGTCCAAGGCGTTGATGCCAAATTATTGAAGGAGCTTTAGTAGCTGTGAAGACTTGCTTGGAAATGGTTGTAAGTTGAGGTAGATGGATGGAGTAGAGGCCATTATCACTTGGACCCATGAGGAGGGTAGTGTGTGAACACTCGTCCTTCACAACAAAGAAAGAGGAATGAAATTCAAAATAAACGTTATTATCAAGACAAAATTGTTTAACAGATAAAAGATTTTTCTGAATAGATGGTACGTGAAGAATATCAGAGAGGTTAAACGTTTTATTTGGTGGAGATTTTAGAAGAACCAATATGAAGAATGGATAAAGGCTTACCGTCACCAACGTGGAGTGAATCATTACCTTGGTAAACTTCAGAGTTGTCAAGATTCGATAAGTCAGGAGTGGCATGGCTGTTAGCACCTGTGTCAGGGAACCAAGTAGCGCTCGAGGTGGAACCAGCATCCGAGAAACTAGCAAAATTGGCCTGTGGTCCGGAATGATTGGTGGTAGGAGGCTGATTCGGGCATTGAGACAGGAGATGCCCTATACCACAGCGGTTACAGTGGCCATACACCATATTCTGAGTTGAGGCCCAAGCTAACTGCCGATGAGGAGCAGGCTGTGCACGACCCCTACTGTTACTGTTTGAATTGTTTCGATAGTGGCCTCGGGAATTTCCCCGACGAGTGCCACGATTCTGAGAAGGTCTAGCAGCATAAAACACCTGTGGTTGAGAAAGTGGAGTAATCAGGTTCAATTGAAAACCCAGGTTGGAGGCTAACTGCTGCAAACTGGTAATTTAGGGCTGGGCAGTGGGGTTTCCTGCTGTAACAGCAGTAAAAGCCTGTTGTAGGGGGGCTGAAATTATGGGATTGGGTTTATTAATCATGTAATCATGATCAGATAGTAGGCCATGCAATTCATTGAAGGTTATTGGTGGGTGACGAGCCAAAAGGTTGGACTTTAATCCGTTGTATTCATCCCTTAACCCAGAGATGGTAAGCATGACTAAATCTTTGTCCTTCATAGGTTCGCCAATATTGGCCAAGGCGGATGCATATTCCATTGCTCGGGTTAAATAAGTAATGGGGGTTTCATCCCCTTTCATCAGAATTCTGAGCAACTGAGTTTTTAAAGTATACTCACGGGAAGCAGTGTTGGGTGCATATGCACGTTCTAAAGAAAGCCAAAGATCACGAGAGGACGTACCTTGAACATGTTGGAAGGAAGCCTCGGATATGGTGGATTGGATGATCATCCGGACATGAGCATCATTGGATATCCACCGAGAGTAGCTTGGGTTATCAGTAATGGAAGAGGACTCACCTTCTTTGGAAGCAGCAACAGTAACAGTTGGTTCTGGGCAGGGGATAGTGTCATCCATATAATCAAATAGGTGATTAGTAATGAGAAATGGTTCAATCATAGCTTTCCAATACCCGTAGTTGGTAGGGGAAAGGGTGAAAGCGAATTTGTGAGTGTTATGAGCGGTTTTCTCAGCAGGGGAGAAGGCAACGATAGCAGCCATGTCACTGATCAGAAGAAAAAATAGCCGGAAAAAAAAGGTTTGGCCGGAGATGGCAGCTGATCGGAGAGATGGTTGGGTGCCCCTGGCTCTTGATACCAAGTTGAACCGATAGGTTGTAATTGATTTGATTGATTAAAGAGACTTACAAAGAGGCTCATTATAAAGAGCAAATAATTACATAATAAACCCTCTAACATTAACTATACTATTAAATGCATGGTTTAACAGCTCATTTTATGTATTATAGTCATATGCAACTTATACGTTAGACCCTAGCTAATACACATAAGCAAGTCCTAATTACCAAAAATCATGTTATGTTCCAATTACGGTCCCATGTGGCATATGACAAAAACAATAGTATTTAAGAGGGGAATTTTTTACTTCAAATTATAAAAGAAGTAATATTGCAGAAAGAGAATAATTCTACGGTACGAGCATTTAAACTATTCATATTACCCTTTTTGCTCGTTTTATGGCAACAAATTGACCGTCTGGTAGTTGAGCTTTGTACACGGTTCCAAAACCACCTTCACCTAGCTTTAATGATGGTGAAAAATTTTGGGTGGCTCTTGCCACCTGGTTCATGGTCAAATGAACCGACCCAATCCTATCAAGTTTTGGAGACATCGAGAATCTATGAGGACTAGGTGGCACACGTAGTGGACTAGCTGGAACCTTTTCAGATACATTCATTTCTATAGATGAAGCTGAATCCACTGCAAAACAGATGGTAATCCAGTTTAATCAACCAAAATGCCAAAAATATGTGGTTGTTTATTGAAAGTTATGGTAAAAAATTATTAGCAAATAGCAATGAGCATGGTTTCTGTTGGGACTAGAGTAAGAAATTTCGACCGATTTACATATGGATGGATCAATTCGGTTTGTTTTTTTTTTCATCTCAAATTGTTACAAAAATACAGCTAAAATGAAACAAGTCGAATGTGGTGACATTCAACGTTGTTAATCTTAGCCGATGAATGTTCCAGAAGAATATTAGGCATTATTTTAGGAATAGATTGTGATCTCTTATTAATTGTGCATATTTTGTGTATATCGTTTCCTGATTATTCGATTGTATTATCCCTATATAATGGGCATTGTAAATCAAGAGAAGGCATGGAGATTCATAAACCATAAACTACTTTTATGGTATCAGAGCTACGGCTCAAAAATTCCTAAACCCTAAAATCCAAAATCCCTCTCTTCTTCCATTTTCTTTTTTTTTTTCTTTTTCCGGTCAAACATGACCAAACCAGATGATGCAGCCGACCCCTCCACCCCGAAACCTCTTGCTCTTCACCCAGCCTACTCGGTTACTAACATCAATGCCAAAATCCGTACCCTAGATGGTACGAATGTAACCTATTCTAACTGGGTTAAGCTGTTTAACCTCCATGTGACCGCCTACAAAGTTGCAAACCATATCGATGGCAGCCCACCTCCTGAAAAGACAGCTCCAGAATACGAGTTATGGAAGGAAATTGATGCTCTTGTAATGCAGTGGATCTTTAGTACCGTATCGGATGATATCCTCAAACGCATCATTAATACTAATGCTTCGGCACGTGATACTTGGGTCAAGTTGGAGAAGATATACCTTAGCAATAAGAAGGCACGGGCTACTGCACTCGAGACAAAATTCTGCAATATGACTCTTGGTGCTTGTGCTTCTTTAGAGGCTTATTGTCAAGAACTTCAATGTCTTGCCACCCAACTCATAGATGTCGATGAACCCGTCTCCGACTCTCGGTTGGTGCTACAGCTGGTTCGTGGCCTTCCTCCCGAGTACAACACAACCGCTTCGTTTATTAACAACAAAGAGGCTGATTGGGACCTCGCCATCTCTCTCCTAAAAGATGATGCCATTCGTATTGAGGCACAAAAAGGGGCAGCCACTTCAGTCTTGGTAGCACCGACCACCACTACACCATCTACTCCACCGCCGGCTCTCACAACCACCTCCTCTGACCACCCATCTGAACACAACAGCAACAACCAGACCCGGGGACGCGGACGCGGCCGCAGCAGAAACGGATACAGGGGCGGCAATCGCTACAATAACAGGGGTGGTTCATCAGGCGGCCGATCTTTCTGGACTGCTGGTAACCCTTCGGCCTACAACTCTCCATACCCAAATTGGGCCTGGTGGACCACACCTCCATGCCCTTACCCAACACAAAATAACTGGCGGCCCAATGCGTCCCATTCCCAGACCGCACCACAGCAATCCCAGGCCAACTTTGCTGGTTCGGGCCATTACTCATCTCCCCAGTTCGGGCCTAACCAATATGGGTACGATGCGTTGTGCCCCTCTGATTTGAGTGCAGCCTTTAATAATATGCAGATGAACCCGAACGTCTCGTGGAATAATGACATTATGGATACTGGGGCAGGCTCGCATTCGGCACGCGATCCAGGTAAAATTGTTATTCCCAACTCTTCTCCTGTACAGTTCAATTATGGTCGGTAATGGCACTTGTATCCCAATTAAAAGCACAGGCACTGGCTTCCACACCCTACCCAACCGAACCTATATTTTGCTCAATGTTCTTTATAGTCCACACATAATTAGAAATCTTATTTCTGTATGACGTTTTACTCGTGATAATAATGTGTCTATCGAATTTGACCCATTTGGTTTTTCTTTGAAGGATCTCTTCACTAAACGGACTCTTTCAAGACACAACAGTACCGGGGACCTCTACCCTTTCACTCCGCCTGCATTACCTCCACAAGCCTGCTTCATCACCACCCCATCGCTTCCTTGGCACGAGCGTCTCGGCCACCCCGGAAATCAAGTTTTAGATTTATTACGTCGTCAATTTAATTTTTTATGTAATAAAGACACTTTGTCTCATGTTTGCAACTCTTGTCAACTTTCCAATAGTAAACGTTTACCTTTTTCTACATCGAATTCTTTTACTTTTGCCCCGTTTGATATTGTGCATTGTGATCTTTGGACCTCACCCGTCACAAGCAAAACAGGTTACAAATATTACATGGTGCTTGTTGACAATTTTTCCCACTTTATTTGGGTTTACCCACTTAAATTTAAATCCGAGGCCTTTCCCACCTTTACTAAATTTCATACACTCATTGCCACTCAATTTCAACGAAAAATCAAAACTTTTCAATGCGATCTTGGGGGTGAATTTGACAATCATGCGTTCAAAAGCTTTGCCAATCACCATGGCTTACTATTTCGTTTCTCGTGCCCTCAAACATCCTCACAGAATGGAAGGGCCGAGCGTATGATTCGTCGTCTAAATGACATCATACGCGCCCTCCTTATTCATGCACATCTACCCCCTGTGTTTTGGGTCGAAGCTCTTCACACCGCCTCATACTTACACAACATTTTACCTACTAAACGCCTAAACTTCTACACACCCACTTTTGCCCTATACCTTAGGCACCCCGACTACGATCATTTACGCGTCTTCGGGTGTGCTTGCTACCCCAACACCTCCGCCACTTCACCACACAAGCTTCACCCTCATGCTATTCGCTGCATTTTTCTCGGTTATCCTCCGGATTTCCGGGGCTACCGGTGCTTTGACCCAACCACCGGTAAAGTTCACATCTCACGCCATGTCACCTTCGACGAATCGACCTTTCCTTACACCATGCCACACACCCCCACCATCTATAATTTTTTAGACGACTCACCTCCACCCGGCTTCTCCTTTATTCCACCAACACCTACCCGACCAACCGCACCTACTCACCCTTCCCCAATCACTCCATTTCCTATCACCTATAGCCGACGCCCGAGACCACCACCTTCAACCGTACCACCTTCACCACCTCCGGCCCAACACCCTTCGGCCCCACCTGCAACCAATCATCACCCTATGACTACCCGTTCGAAATTCCGTTCTTCTACCACGACCACTAACTTTACTCCCACCTCACTCTCACCTACTCCCAAGACCTATGCCAAGGCCTTTGCTGACACTAATTGGTTAAGTGCTATGAAAACCGAATTTTCTGCCCTACAGGATAATGATACATGGGAGTTAGTTCCACGGCCCACGGACCGCCCCGTCATACGCTGCATGTGGCTCTTCCGCCATAAGTTCCGGTCCGACGGGTCTCTGGAACGCTATAAAGCCCGTTTGGTGGTCAACGGGAACTCACAGACAGTGGGCATTGATTGTGAAGACACGTTCAGTCCAGTTGTTAAACCGGCTACTATCAGAACCGTTTTATCCTTGGCGGTCACCATGTCATGGCCAATACATCAACTTGATGTTAAAAATGCTTTTTTACACGGGCATCTTAATGAGACGGTTTACATGCATCAACCTCCGGGTTTTGTTGGCAAACGGTGCCCTCAGTTTGTGTGTCGTCTTAAAAAGTCGTTATATGGTCTTAAACAAGCTCCGCGGGCTTGGTATACCCGCTTTGCCACATTCATCAAATCCCAGGGGTTTATCAGCAGTGTGTGTGATCACTCTTTGTTCGTTTTTCATAGGGATCCAGCTAATGTTGCTTATTTACTACTTTATGTGGATGACATTGTGTTGACAGCTTCTAATGACACATTACTGCAAGATATCATCTGTGCGCTTTCTCGCGAATTTGCAATGACCGATTTAGGACGGCTTCATCACTTTCTTGGCATTAAAGTTGATCAGTTTTCACATGGCCTTTTCCTATCGCAGCAACAGTACGCCAAAGAGATTCTTGCTCGTGCTAACATGTCAGCTTGTAAACCCTGTAACACACCTGTGGATCTCTCGTCCAAACTTAGCGCGTCTGATGGACCACCTGTTTCAGATCCCACACTATATCGCAGCCTTGCGGGAGCATTACAGTACCTAACCGTTACTCGTCCGGATATCTCATATGCAGTCCAGCAAGTTTGTTTGTTTATGCACGATCCGCGCGAGTCGCATTTTGCCTTCATGAAGCGGATCATACGGTATATACAGAGTACTCTTGACTACGGGATTCGCCTTGTTCGGTCTCGGTCTCATGACTTGGTTGCCTACTCAGATGCCGATTGGGGGGTTGTCCGGATTCTAGACGTTCTACGAGCGGTTATTGTGTTTTTTTGGGGGATAATTTACTGTCGTGGTCCTCAAAGCGGCAACCCACTGTTTCACGTTCTAGTGCTGAAGCTGAGTATCGCGGCGTTGCAAATGCGGTTGCCGAAGCCACTTGGTTACGTAACTTATTACTTGAGCTACATACTCCTTTGCGCCGGGCCTCTATCGTGTATTGTGACAATGTTTCCACTGTGTATCTCTCTGATAATCCAGTGCAACATCAGCGCACCAAACATGTAGAGATTGATATTCACTTTGTCCGAGAAAAGGTTCGCATCGGTCACATTCGCGTTCTACATGTTCCATCTGCTTTGCAATATGCTGATATCTTCACAAAGGGACTCTCCAAGCAGTTATTCCAGTCGTTTCGTTCCAGTTTGAGCGTTGGTCCTTCCCACGTTCAAACTGCGGGGGAGTCTTAGCCGATGAATGTTCCAGAAGAATATTAGGCATTATTTTAGGAATAGATTGTGATCTCTTATTAATTGTGCATATTTTGTGTATATCGTTTCCTGATTATTAGATTGTATTATCCCTATATAATGGGCATTGTAAATCAAGAGAAGGCATGGAGATTCATAAACCATAAACTACTTTTAGTTAATAGTCTGTTTTTATTACAAACAAGCTTCTACATCATGTCATCATCTTATTCAAATATTCTGATTATGTCATGTCAATAATAATATTAGTTCAATAAAATTCTAAGCTGTTAAAAAAAATGCTGGTCCACCCGACCCGTCCACTTTTGACCGGTACTAAATTTGACAACTTACCCACCCTGCCCGACCTGCCCATCTTGCCACCTCGAGTTGGGACCAATGTGTAGTGACCGCACATTAGGAGAAATAAAATCTAGTTGACAAATATATGGTTTTGGGCTACTCTACTTGTTACCAATTGGTTTAAGTTGGAATCGTCTTATATGCCTATATGGTATGAAAAATGAACACCAAATGCTTGATTTGAAACATAGTTTAGTTTAATAAAATGTTGCACTACAATGACCAAAAATTCTTTTAGACCCGAATCAATTTAATCAAAATCTTCTTAGGATTAATGGGCAAAGAGGGAATTCTGGATTATAACTTTTATAATGGGAATATGTTGCATTTTTTTGTAATCGGAGAGATTATTATTATTATTTTTTTTTTTTGAGGTTTATTTTGGAATAGAGAAGTCCAAAAAAAGGTTTTTACTAGAAATGTAAAGATTTCTTGGCATGTAACATAATTGAGAGTATTCATAATTTATCTTACTTGAACTCGGCTCCTTGGCAAGAACAGTGTGTGCCATATCTTTCTTTTTGGAACGGAAGCAAGGGCAAAGAAAAGCGCAACACAGAACCAAAAAACCGGATGCACCCATCACTAAATATTTTGTTTTAATATTGAAATCTTTATCATCTTTAGTTTTCTTTGACTCTTTTTCCTCTCTTTCTAAACTTCCATCTTTAACTAAATTCTGCAAAATTCTCCTTCCACCTGTCCAAAAATACAAAAATGTTTAAAATCCACAAGTTTAAAAAATGCATAACATGAAACATAAAGAAAACTGCAAAAGGTCCTATAATGGATTAATGGAAAGACTCAAAGATAAATTACACATTTGAAGCTATTGACTTGTGGCACAAGATTCCTTTAGATGTGGTAATGGTATTTTAGCCATTTGAGATAAACAAGAATACAAGAATGTTTAAATCTACAAGTTTAAAATTTTCATTTTATAAAACATGTTACTCTCTCAACCCGAAGAAAATTGCAAGACTCACCTTTCGGGGATGTCTAATGAAAACTACTAATTTTCCTTAAAGAAAAAGACTCAAAGATTAAATTACAAATTTGCCCAGTATAATCGTTAAAAGACGGTGTTGTTGACTTGGGTCACACGATTCCTCTGTGTGTAACAAAGGGGTTAGATGATTGACAAATGGTCAAACTGTTGCAATTTTCATGGATGGGTCCTAGATAGTAAACAAAATTCTTTTTTCAGGACTTCTAAAACAAAATTACAAATTTTCCTTCAATGGAAAGACTTTGAGATAAAATTACGTTCTTGCCCTATGTTTGTCATTAGAACCGATGATGTTGACTCAGGTCACAAGATTCATTTATGTGTAACAAAGGGTATTTTACAATTTGATAAATGGCCAAAATGTTGCAATTTTCATAGGACAGATCTGAGAGGGAGTACATAAATTTCTTTTTTCAGAATGTTCAATGAATTTTTTTATAAATTTCCTTTAGTGGGAAGATTCGAAGATAAAATTATGTGTTTGCCCATTGTCATCGATGTCACTGACTTGGACCACAAGACACCTTTATTATGTGTAACAAAGGGTATTTCAGTTATTAGACAAATCATCAGAATACTGCAGTTTTCCTTTGAAAAAGGGACAAAAGCTAACCTGAAGAACGATCCACCTCGTAGCAATGGCTCCCGACATTCCTATTGATGAAACAACGATTCGCATGGTACAACTTGATGGACTTGCAAAATAAATCTTTGCTTACTAATTCCCCGTTTAAATAAAATAATTTGCTATTAGAATCACTCGAATAATCGATATGATAAGTCCCACAAGCCTTCAAATGCAAAAATCCCGAGGAAAATATGGTTGATGATTGGATCAACAATAGAAAACTCAACAAGTTCACACCCATTTTCATTACTGAACATAATTATATATCATCTTATCAATAAAGACGGTTTCACTGTTCATTCAAGAATTATGAAGTGCTCCAATACACAATTCCCAAATATTCTGAATCACCTTTTGAAGTCAACTTTTAATCCTCCAAACCTATTCAAAAAATCGACAAGGATCATATATACACTTATTTTACCTTTAATTCCTTGTAGTTATAACTTGTTAAACGCTCAACACAATCAAATTACCAGAAGTTATTATTACAATGGTAAGCGACAGAATCACATTAACACTTACAACTAACTGAATCTAATTATTTAATATCATATAATCACTTTTATAGCATACATTCAAACAACCCCTTAGAAGGCAGAAGCACAAACCAACTAAATATTATTGAAACACAATTCCCAGAAGTCAAAATCCCTATAATTATAAATTCCCAAAAAACCTAAAATTTGTCAAACTTTATCCAAATTGTTCAATGTCACAAGATTTGCAGAGAATGATAAAACATCAAAGAAACAAAACCCTAATTTAAAACATCCTATGATTGAACCAAATCAGTATATAGTTCAAGATTCATGATCCCCTTTCAAGATTTGCACATCAAAAAACTCAATTTCCCATGAATTTCTTCACAATTGAGACAACCCCATGTGAAATAAACAAAACCCATCATTGGAAACTCCTTCAATTGCCACTAAATTATATAAAAAAAAATTTCAGGCAAGTACTATCAAAAAACAGTGACCAATATTGTAAAAAATCATTTTTTAACCAATTTCTTCAAAATTGAGACAACCCCAGATGATAAATCAAGAAACTAAACCCAACCGTTCATCCAAACCTCCTTAAACTGCCATAAAAATCATAAATTTACAGTAAAAAAATCAAGAATTGTGAACCAACTCAGCAAGATATTAGATACCAACTCAAGATTCAAGTCAACAAAAGGATAAAGTTCAAACCTTTATGAAGCCTGGTGAGTACAAAGAAGATAAACACTAAGATTAGGTAAGCATAGAGATTAAATTGTTTAGAATGTGTTGTTTCTTGGAAGACTTTGATGAAGGCGTTGGGACGACCGGCGAAGGCATGAGATGGAGTTTGATGAGAATAGAATATGATTGTTCTGTTTTTAAAATAGTAAAATTGGTTCATAATTTTGACCAAAGATTGGAAAATTATTGAAGTTGATGTCACACCCATGTAAGCAAAGTGAGCTGGTTTTTGAAGTCCATGTAATTCACAATAGGGTCCTTATTCTTATCCCTATCTTCATAATTACACTAAAATCACTACCTTTTTTTTCTTTTCAATTAAATAATACATTTTTATAGTTTTATCATTACCTTTTTTCTTTCCTTCACTCACAACCACTTTCAAAAAATATTAAAAATTTATACAGGTGAACAGTGTTTTCCCCAAATATACAGAAAATTTATACCTTTTCTCTCTTCTCCACTCACAACCACTTTAAATTATCCCTTAAAATATAAGGAACTCACTCATATAAATATAGGAAACCTGTTGTGAATATCGGTGCACAAAAGAACCGGAACCGATCCGATGGATTATCCGAAACCGGATCCGGCGAGAACCGGTTTTTTTAGAACCGGTCCGGATATTATTAGAACCGCCGGTTCCGGGACCGGTTCTGGGTTTTTTGACGGACCGGTTAAAAATCGGATTTTTTGGAACCGGTTTTTTTCGGACATTTTGGAACCGGTTCTAGCCGTTGGGGTTAAAAAAAACGGCTATATAGCCGTTTTATGGCCGTTTTTTTGTTTTTTTTTGTTTCTAAGGATTGAAATTTAGTATAAATAGGTATTGGGTGTATGTGTTAGTTCACCATAACATTCTAGCTTTCAAAACTCAAAAACGCTCTCAAAACGCAAAAAAACGCTCACTTTAAGCAAAAAAAAAACGCTCTCATGGCTTCCGCTTCCGCAAGCACTCAAAATTCGGTTGGTGGTTCTACTAGCGATGTTACGGTTGTGTCAATACTTCCTTGCTCCCGAAACCAAGAAATATGGGCTTATTTCGATTTATGCGAAATGTCGAACGACTCGCAAAAGGCTCGTTGCAAACGTTGTGGTAAACTTTTGGCTGCGGCGGGAAATAGCAGTTTGAGGAAACATATTGCTAGTCACGCAAGACACACTCAAGAAGGTGAAAATCAAACTCAAATTGGTAGGGATGGAGGAGTTTGGCAATACAATGTCGAAAGTGTTCGTGAGAGAATGGCACATTTCGTCATTCAAGAAGGCTTGCCTTTTGATCATTTTGATAATCCGCGCTTGACGAGGATGATACAAGAGACGCTTCAACCGAATTACACAAATGTAAGTCGTTCTACTTTGAGAAGAGATTGTTTAAAAATGTGGAAAAGAGCCAAAAAAGAATTAATTTTAGGTTTTGAAAAATTAAATACCGGCATTAACTTAACAACGGACGTTTGGTCCGCTCCACATGGTTTACCCGAATCGTACCTTTGCGTTACCGCACATTGGGTTCAACCGGAGTCGTGGCAAATGATGAAGCGTACGATTGCGTTTGATTATTTTGGATATCCACATACCGGTGAAAACTTATTTTATATTTTAGACTCGGTAATTCAAACTTATAAAATTCAACCGAAAATATTTTCAATATCTTTTGATAACGCTTCAAATAACACAAACGCGGTCGAAAAATTAAAAATAAAATATGAACCGCCTTGTAACGGTGTTTTTTTTCATAGTCGATGTGTTGCACACATCATTAACTTGGTTGTGCAAGACGGTCTAAACGTCCAAGAAATAAGAGACGTAAAAGAAAATTTTAAAGTGATGTTACGTGAAGTTTTTAGCACAAGCAAAAAAAGATATATAAACTATAGAAACTTGTGCCAACAAACGGATTCCATCTTTTTAGGTCCGAATTGGGACGTACCTACTAGATGGAACTCGACTTGGAAAATGTTTGAATCGGCCTTAAGGCAAAGAATTACTTTAAAATATTTCCATGATGAACTTGTACAAAAGAAACGTTGTTTACAAAAATTTGATAATATAAGTTGGGATATGATCGAGAAACTAACTAATTTGCTTGAGGTTTTAAAAAATGCAACTACATGTTTATCGGGAGTTTATTATCCCACGTCTTCGCTAATACTTCAACAATTATACTTAATATGTAATAAATTAAAAGAGTTTGAATATCACGGCACTATTTTTGAAAAAATGGTAAAACCTATGAAAGCTAAATTTAAAAAATATTTTTCAGAAATGCTGGCCGTTGTTGCATGTTCGGCCGCCTTAAACCCAACGATTAATGTAACCGGTGTTGAAACATTAATTGGATCAATATCGGATGATTTAAATATGTTCGAGGAAGACCCAAATTTTGAATCAAATGCAATAAGGGATTTCAATTCGGCTTTTAATAATATGTTTGATTATTATTTACGCAAATATGGTGGAAGTGGTGATCCATCAAACATACGTGAATCAATGAGTTCGGGTTCAACTTCTAGTAGTTCAAGGAACCCGATGCTAAATTTATTTAACACTTTAAGAAACGAAAATACTAAACGAGCTCGTGGAACCACACCAAGTAGCGAGCTTGGGAGATATCAAGCAACCGACTTTATTTCTACTCTAAGATCCGAAGAGTTTGAAAACTTTGATATCTTGAGTTGGTGGCAAGGAAGGGAATCCCAATATCCCGTTCTAGCCGCAATGGCCCGTGACCTACTAACCGTCCAAGCTTCCACGGTAGCTTCGGAATCCGCTTTTTCTCTTAGTGGCAGGGTTTTATCTATTCGAAGAACGAGGCTTACACCGGAATCTATGGAGATGTGTATTTGCTTGAAGGACCATTTGGATGCCGCCGAACGTGTACAACATGTTGCAAAACTAGAAGGCGAGCTTGACGTTGAACAAGAAATACATGAATTCGAAGTAGAACATGGGGCGGCGACTCCACTTTCGGACGAAGAACAAGCTTACGATGAAGCCCAACGTATCTCAAGCGAAGAAGAATGAAAACCGATGTTACAAAGACTACGACGAAGAATATTGAAAACATAATAAATAATTAATGCTTTGTGATTCAATTATGTTTTTTGTATTTTTTTTGTACGAACTATTGTTAAATAGCTTAAAAAAATCTACAAAATAAATAAAACATGTATTTTATAGTGTATCTTTGTTAATTTTTAATTTTTTTTTTCCGGAACCGGTGGAACCGGTTTTTTTTATCCGGTCCGGTTCTAAATATCCGAACCGGTCCCAATAGGTTCCAAGTCTCCACACCCGGAACCGGATCCGAACCGGAACCAGTTCTAATGGATCCGGTTATTGACCAACGTTGACGGAACCGGTCCGGATCCAAACCGGATCCGGTTCCAAAAAAAACCGATTTGTGCACCTCTAGTTGTGAATGCTCTTAGATGCCATCTTGCAACTCTATCAGGATGACCGGATAAGGTATGCTTTACCCATGGGGGTGGAGGTTATTATTATTTTAATGGATTTATTTATCAAAACTATTATTAGGAATTTGAAAAAATTTTAATTGGATTATTGAGTAATTAACGGACAAAGTACCATTAGATGTTTATGTTAGTAATTTAAGTTTGATTGTTTTCAACTTTTCATCATAACCTAAAATTTAAAACAAATTTTATCAAGTACTAAAACAAACACTAAACCACCCCATTAGAACGTGAGGACCTAAATCCATGGTTAATCAATTAAGTTGTATTAATGATGATTTTAGAAATATTTATACCTTGACATTACACATGATTTTAGAGGTTTGAGGAGTACTTTTAAAAAAGTACATATCAATAACTGTCCCTAAGGGTGTTGGGGGCGGGATACCCGCATGAAATCGAGTAGGGGAATGTTCAATCGAGTAAAGGGGAACAACGCCCCCATTAAATCAAGTAGGGGCGGGTAGGGGAGTCCGAGTAGGTTGGACTGGTATATTTACTCGGAGGTGGTTGTGAGAGTCGTTGGGGCTACTAGTCGTTGGTGGGTGGGGGTGGGTGGGTTGGGTGCTTTAAAAAAAATACTAATTTTTTACCAATATATACCCACATTCCACACACATACATTTTTATCTATCATCTATATATCTTTCATCTCATCTATATAATTTTACACTCTACAAAAAAAATGGAAGGTTCATCCAAAAAATCAACAAATTCTAGAAAATTTAGGCCAAAAGTTCAATCTCAATCGCGACCCGAACGAACCCAAGCCGCTCCCCAACGAACCCAACCACCTCCTCGACGAATCGCACGATTATCTCGTAGAACCGTACTTGTCGATTGTATTGCAACGTAAACGTGAAATTGCCGCAAATTATGGATGGAAATGCACATTTTAGATTTTAAAATTTTATTATCTAGCTTTTATTTATTTTGTAGGTTTTTTTATTTTTAATTGTATTATGTTAATTTTTATTTAATGTAATTGTCTTTTTTTTAAATTAAATGTTTATTTTTTTTACAAAAAAAAGTTGATGAGTAAATGAGTAGGGTGTTTCCAATGAATCTGAGTAAATGAGTAAATGAATAGTTTTGAGGTGGTAGAATTCTATTGGGCAGTTTTGGTGAGTAATGGGGTAAATAGCCCCAACACCCTAAGAGGACATTATGATGATAAAGTTATGTACTCTCAATCAAAATGATTATGGGTTCAAATCCTGAAGAGTACAACTGTGATAATTTTAAAAGTAGAGTATGTGTAGAGTAGAGAGTGTGTGTTCGTCAATCAAAAAAAGACATCAATAACTATTGAATCTACATAATCTTTGATCGACGCATCCTTAACTAAAAATAATATGCATGTTTAATGATGACGATAAAATGTTACTGTATTGTAATTAAATCTTTCATGTACTCAAATCAGCAAAACTAAAAAAAATGAAATAATGGGCATAGCCCTCGTCGAACGTTCTACTGCATTACAAAGTGTTCCACAAAAGGGAGACTACCAAACCATGTATCAAAAGTCATAGAGAACTCAAAAGGACGGGGCTCGTGAACCTAGGGCCGATGCTATGATTCGGGACCATCCACCCAGTAGACATATTTTTCTCAACAAACGGATCGACCTTATTATGTAAAGTCAATGTTAATCATCAACAAATACAGGTTCAAGAAATTGAAATATCAAACGACAAAGTGTAAGATCTGTTAATGTCATAGGGAATATGATGAAAGATTACTTGACAAAGTCATACCAAAATTTAAACAAAGTCTTATGAAATTTTATGAAGCTTTGTGAAACTAAAAGTTTGTTGTATGTTTAAGACATTGACTTTTTATAAAACCAAAATGTTTACAAAACAAATTTAAGACTTTTAACATTTTTATAAAACAAGTGTATTTTTTTCATAAAAGTTGTTGAAACTATAAGGGATGTGAATAGGTTAATTAAAAAAAAATATTATTTTACAAAGTGTGCATAAAACATTGTTAAATTCAAGAAAAAGCAAATAAGAAAGAATTTAAGTATTAGAAAGACAAAATCGATCTTTAGATGTTCAAGTGGATGTAAACCAATCCACTCTACGTCATCTCTCTGATTCTCCAATTGAGAGTTGTTCCCCTAAACGTTTCTCTAGAACGGTAGAGATCACCGGTACACCAAGAACGTCTCACTAATCCAAAGGTGGTGATCACATTGTATAAACATCTCACTAATCAAATGTAGTGATCACATTCTTCATTTCACTAACCAAGGTAATTATCACCTTCTACGTTTCACTAATTCTAAGGTAGTGATACCCTCACAAGTAGGGGTGTTCAAAAAAATCCGAAACCGAACCCGAATTATCCGAAAATCCGAATCCGAATTATCCGAAAATTCGGATATCCGAAATTTCGGATATCCGAAATTCGGATATCCGAATTTTCGGATTCGGATTCGGATAGTGATTTTCGGATATTTCGGATAGTTCGGATATCCGAATATCCGAAATATTATATTTATATATTTTTTTAATTGTTTTTATTATTTAAAAATAAAAAAATTTGAATCAAAACCCGATATATTATATTTATATATTTTTATATGTATATTTTCTAATGTTTTTTAAGGTTTTTAATTGTTTTTGTAATTTTAAAATATTTTTTTTATATATTTTTTTATTTTTTTTATATTTTCGGATATCCGTTTCACTATCCGAACGGATATCCGAAATTTCGGATATCCGAATCCGAAATTTCGGATACGGATTCGGATAGTGAAATTCACTATCCGAAATTTTCGGATATCCGAAATTTTCGGATATCCGAAATTTCGGATATCCGGTTTTGAACACCCCTACTCACAAGACTTCTCACTAACTAAACAAGAATAAGAATGATGGAAGTTGTACCACAGCTCCTCTATTTTGCTATCTGATCTTCACTTGATCTTGGATCTTGAATCTTTCTCGTAATAATGTTAGAATATGATGGGAATTGAAGAGAGATCTATGCGTATATGAAAGTGTTTAGAGCAAAAGGGGTGGTGTGAAAATTAGACAAGACTCATATTTATAGGCACAAGGCAAAACATAAAGATAGCCAAGCAGTGGTGGTTGACCGGTGACTGGGTGCCAACTTTGATCAATTTTTTAAACGTTGTGAATTGTCCAATTTCACACTCTGAAATCATTTTCACTTATAAAACACTTATTTTAACTTTACCAAAAGCATGTTTTGACTATATACTTATTTGACAAGATCTAACACAAGAAACGAAAGATTTCCTTTTCTAATTTGTAAAGTTCTAAAGAAGCATTCCACTCTGGTTTTGGCTTTAATCCACTTTAAACAATTTTGTGTCTTCGATGTGGAGATATATTGTGATACTTCAACATACCACCAACTCATTTTGAAATTTATAATTTAAAACTCAAATCACGATGATTCTTTGACATTTATTTTTTTAAAGTTTTGAGTTATATAAAATTTGAGCTTTTATAATTCTTGTTATAATTTTATAATATGTTTAAGATCTATTTAGTTCCACCACATATTCTTGTTGATCATATATATACTTGTGATTCATTGATTGTTTAGTGATATGAATGTGACATATGATCATCTTTAATAAGTAAATAATAACATAAGTTGTTTAATTTCTATCATTATCAAAATTAAGATTTCATTATGTTCAAACTGAAACATTCAATAAGAAAAATATCACTTAGTGCTCTTTAACTATGTTACCAACCATTTATATCTAGATGCATTACACCCGTAACAAATAGTTTTCCTTGTAATGCCTAACTCCAAAACTTCAAGTTTTACAAGATTATACATAATGAACTATATTATATCTAGTCACTATATATGTCACTCAATTTACAAAAAAAACTTGGAATAACGTTGATTAATAAGTTCGCTACAAATCCAAAACATAAACTAATTTAATTATACTCTTTATTTGAAATCCCATTACAACTTCTTAGTATTAAAAAAATCATTTTACACGACAATAAAAATTATTTATTTTTCAAAGTCACATAAAATCAAGAGTAAACAACGGTTTTAGTCCTTGAGGCTTGGTTTAATTCTCGCTTTTAATTAATTAGTTCTAATTTCACTTTTTTGATCACTATGATTTTATTTTTATTTTAATTAAAGTGAGATACTTAACACCGTTAAAAAGTTTTTACGTGAACAAACAAAAATACCCCTGTTTGAATATAAGAACCATTTATGAAATTATCCAATTTAAATTGTGGCCCACAATGACCGTCTTTCTTCTTCATGAAACCCTGTAATCCACAATAACCTCCATTAGCATCCCCACCTCCAGCTACATTGCCACCACCACCCACAAAAACCGGGCCACCCTCCACCACCCTAAATATGCGGCTACCCTCCACAACCCTAAATATGCATCCACCCTCTACAACCCGAAACAACCACACTGTTTTTTCCGACTGAAAACCCACCACTTGGATCTGAAAGCCCTCCGCCAACAGCCCACAACCACCTATGTTTTTCCGAGTACGCCACCCGCGGTGGTCAGGTTGCCAGCGGTGGTAGGTAGGTCACCACCACAACCCAAAACAGCCACCTGATCACCGCGTTTTTCCGGCTAGGTCACCACCACACCTCCTCTATTTTTCCGACTACGCCACCCGCCTCTGTCAAAATTTATGTTAGTTTTAGTTCAAGCCAGATGGCAAATCAAACCCACCATCAAACCCGCCTCCCTTCTTTTCTGATTCACCATCACCATCGCCTGAAGTCGTGGACCATCGCCTGAAGCATATGAATCCATGGAAAGGGGTTTTTGTTTATGGTTTTTTGCCACAGTCCAGCGACACATCTACCCCCAAACCCGCCACCCCTCCCTAAAAAAACGAGTTTAAGGTAGAGAGAGAGAGAGAGAGAGAGAGAGCGTGCGAGCTCGGGCGGTGATGGTGATTTAGGTTTGGCCGGATAATGAGGTTTTAGAGTGAGATTAGCTAAGTAGATCGGTAGTCAAAGAAGGGCGGTGGAGGTCGTGGCCGGAGGGTTGCCGTCGGTTCTTGGTAGAGAGAGGGTAGAGATGAAGAGAGTGTGTGTGTTTGAAGAGAGAGAGAGAGAGTGTGTGTGAGGTGGGTACGAAAATTTTTTTTTTTAACTTTATGTCTTTTTATTATATATATATCTTTTTTTCACAAAGATATTCACTTCGTATTAATTAGCAACTCACAAAAACCTACTATTCATAAATGTACAAGCATAACAGTATATAGTACAAGTAAGTAATGCATATTTTTTTTCCTTTCAATTTCAACCCTTATACTATATATAATATACGCTTTTAGTCCGTTTCATTTTCTATTAATTTCGTTTTCCTTTAATAACTTTCGTTCGTTAATTTTTTTTCAAAATACAGAGTGCACGACTGTTTTTTTTTGTCAATGTTCCGATATAATTTTTTTTTAAAACGGAGTTGTATTCAAAATGGAGTTTTTTCGTATCGTTGTATATAGCGAGTGCCGTTACCGTTGTGGTACCGTGCCGATTCAAACATATTATGAGCGAACAACAACTTTGTTGGTATTGATATTATCAGAACCCATATCGGTATTCGATTTTATGGTTTTCGACGATCCGAACCGGTAAATTTTTATTTTTTTTTTTCCTTTTTATTATTTAGTTTTATGTTTCTTTTTTTTTACCATTATTTTTATCATTACGTCTACGTCTTTATTTAAATGTTTTTTTTTTCAATTTCAACCCTTATACTATATATAATGTACGCTTTTAGTCCGTTTCATTTTCTATTAATTTCGTTTTCCTTTAATAACTTTCGTTCGTTAATTTTTTTTCAGAATACAGAGTGCGCGGCTGTTTTTATTTTTTTTTGTCAATGTTCCGATATAATTTTTTTTAAAAACGGAGTTGTATTCGAAATAGAGTTTTTTCGTATCGTTGTGTATAGCGAGTGACGTTACCGTTGTGGTACCGTGCCGATTCGAACATATTATGAGCGAATAACATCATTGTTGGTATTGATATTATCGGAACCCATATCGGTATTCGATTTTATGGTTTTCGACGATCCGAACCGGTAAATTTTTATTTTGTTTTATTTCCTTTTTATTATTTAGTTTTATGTTTCTTTTTTATTACCATTATTTTTATCATTACGTCTACGTCTTTATTTAAATTTTAGTAACAATGAACACGACACCCGCCGCGAAGCGCGGGTATAACCATCTAATTATTAACCATTTAAAAGCATTAGGGGGAATAGTACCCCCATCAATAAGGGTGGCAATTAATTATACGTTTTTAACCCATTTAATTTTCTAATAATTTTGCTTTTCTGTAATAACTTTCGTTCATTAAAAAAAACAGAATGTGCGGCTTTCTTTAGTTTTTTTTGTCAACGTTCCGGTATAAACTTTATTGAAAACAGAGTTGTATTCAAAATTAAGTATTTTTTTGTATCGTTTCCTATAACGAGTATGCGTTTTGACATAAGTTTATACCCCGCAAACCAACCGAAACGATAACGATCAGACTCCCGCCGCGTAGCGCGGGTGAAAAAAACTAGTTATGGTCAATTAAAAAAAAGTTAGCAGACTAAGATAAACGGCGTTAGACGGTTGGGTTTAATTGAAACGGAAAAGAAACCACAATAAATAAAAAAGTGAAATTAAAACTAATGCATTAAAATCGATATTTGGATTAAACCGCCGGGGTTAAAACCGTAGTTTACTATAAAATCAATAACAATTAAATATATTAGATTAAAAGATTATGTTACCTCGTTGACATAACAATAAATCTCAACCTAATTACAAATTTTGAGAGCTAAACCAATGTTGTTGTTGGATAGAATTGAGCTAAACAAAAGATTATGTTACCTCGTTGACATAACAATACCTCTTCATTACTCAGCCTATCATTGTCAAATGTCAACCATCTTGTTGCCACCAAAATTCACAACCATTACCATTGCTAAATTCACAAGTCACAACCCACGAAAAAATCACTGTTTATTCTTTACTAGATTTCAAGCTTGATGTATAAATCTTTTGTACGTGCGCTGCCCTTTTCTTTTGTGTTACATTTCGATGTAAATTTTATTTATAAAATATTAATTTTTTTCAAGATTTAACGTGTCCTAACGCACGGGTTTTGATACTCGTTTAGCTATATATTCAATATCGTGGGATTTAGTTCAAAGTTCAAACTAGCCATTTTTTATTTGGGCCTGCTACCCGTGGGCCAGTCTTTGCTAAATATAAATAGATTGCACAACTAACAAACAAGTGAACGCTGGATATTGGGCTTGCCTTTCAATTTAATAATATATAGTATACTAGCTTAGTACCCCGTGTTTACACACGGGATGAAAAATATCAATACATAAAATTCTTAATTTTTTATGTGTATATTTTACATGTGTAAAAATATATCACATATACGAATGATAGAAAACAAAATTCAAAATATGTAAAAATTATCATATAATTGGGTTTCTAAAATACGTTAATTACTATTTAATGCAATTTGACTTTCATTACTATTTGATTCAAAATAAAAGTTACATAATTATATTTCAAAGTTTCTTATAATAAGGGATAATTTAAAAAAAAATGTTTTTTATTAGTATAATTAGTATTTTCTTTAAAATATATTATTATTAAAATATAGAGGTGTGTTTAAAAAGAGAGAGAGTCGGGAAAAAAATGATGAGAATGAATATGGTGGCGACACGTGGCATGTAAAACCTTTATTTATTATACAATATAGATTATAGCATTAAAACGATCAATTCTATCATAACCGGAAATTAGAGGTCTGAGTCTGAGCTAGAGGTGCAAAAAAAATAAACGGTTTAGGATCTAAAATCGGTTCTCAACCTGACCCAAAACGACTGTTACCGGTTTAAGTGAAACTGGTTCAAACCGCTGGTTTGAAACCGGTTTAGTCCGAACCCCTCAAAAACTGGTTTTAAACCGATTTGAAACTGGTACAACCGGTCAAACCTCCCTTTCAAACCGGTTTTGACTTTTGTTGACCAAACCGGTTTCTGTTTGGTTTGAAAAACCGATTTATGCACCTCTAGTCTGAGCTAGCAGCAGCTCGTGAGTTAGTCGAATTTGTATTAAATCTAAATTAAACGGGTTTGAGTTGTCTTTGAGCTTAAGATAAAACTCCTTTAATAAACAAGATCTAAATTTGAACATAAATTTTTTTTATAATATATAATGCATAAAAATATATAATACATAAAAAATAATTAACACAAACACAAATCTTTTTATATAGTAATAAATACGAAAAATGGAGTTATATGAGTTTATGAGAGGTGAGAAATAAGGTTTTGTTGTTTAAAATTGGTGGGTTCGAACTTTGAATCCCTCTCTCAACTTTATTATTATACATCGGCTTTTCAAAAATAAAAATAAAATTAAAGATGCACATATGATAAACGAGCTCGGGGTTTATCGAACTCGAGGCTCGACTCGATCAGGCACCTAGTTAAGTTCTAAAACTTGTTTACGACGTCGGTGAAAATCAACAAGTTTTAGGAATTCAATGTATTTAACGGTTCCCCTTTAGTGTGGTTTCTCATTTGCATGAATGCTCAACAACAAAGTCTAGAATATATATGTTAAACGGGTCATATTTTACTCGACACGTTTAACACGACTTGTAAGAAATAATAAGATTCATGTTTGACTCAATACGTTTAACACGACTTATAAGCATATCAATAACACAAATGACACGGCACACTTAACACGATTCACCGAACATTGTTAAGGAATAATAACACACAATTAACATGATAAAATAAAAGTTACAAAAATTACTATCTATATTAATTTAAAATGTATTTAACTATTTATAAAACCATAAAATTATGTCATCTCGATAAACAAGTTATAAATGTGTTGTGTCGCTCTATCACTTTATTTAACATGATAAGTTAAATGTGTTATGTGTGTCGTAAATAAGTTAAGCAGGTTAAACCCGTCTAGACACGAACCCGTTTATCTAAAACACTATCCCGTCTAAATTCGGGAAGAATCATGTTATGATAATGGGTCAAATCATAAATTTATGGCCCATAACTCAAATTATTATTGTTTGCATACAAATAAACGGTTTTTTTTCTAACTAAAACTACTTTATAAAATAAGAGTGGTTGGGCTATAATTTTTATTAGTGAAATATCAAAAATATTGTTAATTGGAATTCTTGGTGTGTTGTAAAACTCACGGTTGATAAATGGGTCATTTTTTTTGGCCGAGGCGAAGGTTAGAAGGGGAAAGGGGTGTCCTTCGTTTTTTTCATTAGTAGTGTAAATTTTCGCCATTTTTGTCTGAAACTTTTTATACGTATTGAGCCCTCCCCCCTGATTTTTAACCTAAAAAATTCTTGGCCCCCACTGATTTTTTATGCCTAAAAATTTCAGTTCTTCCGATCTTAGTTTGTGAGGGAATATTAGATCAATATGTAATAGGGTATTAGTGTAGGGACTATATTGTAATATGGCAGGTTATATATACCACCTTATATTGTAACCCTAATTATTGATTACAATATACAACCCATTACAAGATTTAAGTTGGTATCAGAGCTAGTCACCGGAGACATCGCCGGAGGGGCGGTCGGCCGCTGCCACCGCCCTACCCACCACCACCAAACAACCGCGCTCAGTCTTCTCTATCCACTCCTACTGCCGCCTCTACCTATGACGGAATCCTAGCTGCCGCCACCACACCTTCACCACCCAAAACCCTTCTGCCGCCAGACAACCAACAACCACCACTACACAACCAGTGGCTCCTCAACGCCACAAGCCCGCTGCCACCACCACAAAATCCGTCGCCGCCTCTTTGCTGCCACTGCCACTGCCACCACAGGTACGTCACGGCAGCACCTCCCCGCGTCTAGGGTTAGCAAATACAACTTGCTTTCTTGGCCCTAGACGCCGTCGCCGCCACCATACAATGGTGGCCGTTTTTCCGGCGACGTGCGTCTCGCGAAAGCAACAACGCTTTCAGTTCCGATTATTCGAGGGTTGCAAAAAAAAATACAGATCTACAACCGGGGATAAGAAAATGGGAACAAACTCCTAGTTGTTGAAGAACTCCGGCGACCGGCAAAGTGGTGACGGTCGGAAGAAGATTAGGGTTTTCCTCTAGTTTTGATTGGGCCTTTGAGCCTGGGCCTCACAAGCCCATTTACGATTGCTGTCAAAAAGAAAAAAAAACGTGTAACGGGTGGAAGCATGGCGACGGGCGAAAGCATGATGGAGAAAGAGAAGACCAACTATCTTTTTAGTTTTATGTTTTTATATTTTCAACCTAAATCTCTCCCGAGCTTAGTTTACGGGGGAATATTAGACCAATATGTAATAGGGTATTAGTGTAGGGACTATATTGTAATATGGTAGGTTATATATACCACCTTATATTGTAACCCTAATTATTGATTCCGATATACAACCCATTACAAGGTTTAAGTCCGAAAAATAGCGATATGAAATTTTTTTTTGAGTCTCGTGACTTTCGGCCCCCTGCTCATTTTTTCAAGCTCCGCCACTGTTTGTGGGTTAAACCCAACACAAAACCCAAAATTTAACACAACATAAACATGATACGAACCCGAAAATTAGGACAGACACAAACTCATAAGCAACACGAGTTTTCGCGAGTTGACACGAACACGACCCGTTTAACCTGAAAATTTTGTTTTATTTGATTTTTTTTCATATTAACTCTAAAATTACATATTTACAACCAAAAAGATTAATGTGTTTAAATATTACGTCTAAATTGTAAAACACGAGGCTTATTTCTCTTTCACTTTTTAAAATTTGACATAAACTACTAATGGGTTTAAATTGTGACATAAAACATTTATTTTAAATTATAAAAATAAATGGTTTTAACAGCTCAAGCCGTGAACTCGTCAGATCAACCTAAATAAAACCTACTTAGCTAAACATATTTACAGGTTTAACTAAAAAACTAGCATGAACACATTTTAAGACTAAATACAAATTCATGAATTTCATGTTTAGTTTTTGTCATATCACAAATTTACATCTCTAAAGTACGTTGAGACCGTTGGCTATTTGGTGCAATGGTAGCTCCAAGACTTCCCATAGCGGAGGTCTTGGGTTCGAATCCTTGCCGCAGCAAAAAAGGGGTCTGTGGCCAGGTTAGGGGGTTTTACCTAGTTGGGGGGTTCCTTCTGTGGTGGGCTGCCCCGGGTATTCTAGGTGTTGCCCCAGAGAAACCCAATTATCCTAAAATATCTAGGTGTTGCCGTTCAAAAAAAGTACGTTGAGACGTCATTTATGCAATTGTGCTATCATTCATAAACTCTAATTTCACATACGTTTTGAGCAGGGATGTCTCCGATATTTCGGGTGACCCAGACGAGTACTAAAAAATGGGTCCTTAAATATAATTTTTTTTCCAAAGATCGATGATAATTATAATAACAATAAACAAAAAACATTGTTGTAGCGATAAACAAATACAAAACAAAGTTAAACAATAAACAAAACAAAGTTAAATGAATCGAGAGACTCTCCTAGTATTTTTCGAAGCAAACTTGTTGATCAATTCTTCACAATTGATACTATCTAATATGTCGTTCTCGATAGATATCATTGACAATCCATTAAGTCTTTCTTAAGACATTTTCGATCGTAAGTACGACTTCAACAAATTTTGAGAAACTTTTTTCTGCAGATGGCACTGCTACTGGAATAGTCAACAAGATTCGATATGCAATTAATGCATTAGGAAAAAATGGACTTGCTTCAAGTATTTTAAAACATCAGTAGGTTTGAGAATATTATTAGGTAATATAGTGTCAAATGACTTTAACTGCATATAAAGCTTAACACCATTAATATTTGATTCTCCTTCATACTTCAGTGCATCCCCAAGAAGAATACAACACGACTTAAGCTCTTTGTCTTCAACATACTTCAAGTTATCAGGAAACAAAAAACCAAATAGTTTTTCATAGTTTTTGTATTGTTCAAATTTTGTTTCAGGTGAAGCAGACGCTTAATCAACAATATATAAAAAGTAGTAAACTTTAAAATCATCATCAGCTGAAAATAAAACTTCTTGGTTACTTGAATTCTCATCAAATTGTTTTTTTCTATGAAGCAGACGCCTATGAGGGAATACCGGGTCAATACCCATTTTAATGACAATTTTCTTAGCTTGATCTATTGAATCAAAGAACTCGGTTTCTCTAAATTTCTTGAAGAATTTAATCAAATTGTTCACTTCTTTAATAGCATCATAAAGAAGCATATCACCCGGTTGTAACTTTTTGCTCACTATATTCACCATGTCTAGTATTCGATACCAAATGGCAATTGATACCAAATATTCAAAATCACAAATTTCATACTTGACTAGTGCTTTAGCTTCACTTTGAATTTTGGGTTTCCAAAGAGTCGAGGATTGTAAAGAACGATTGCCAAAATAATGTGCTTAATTATTTCACATGATTATTTAATTATTCTTTTTTAATTAAAAATCTACATTAGCATTTAAAAGAAAAAGAGTATTGTTTATGTGTCTCTCAACAAATTTTAGTTATTGGTTTAAATGAGTATGGTAATAGTTAAATAGTTGATAATAGGTTTATATTTAAATATTTTTTAAAGTTTTTATTTATGGGCCTTTCAAAAAAAAATTTCGTCTACTTATTTTGGTTCTAATTTAAAAAAAAATTATATATACACACATAATATTTTTTTTTTAAATTTGGGCCCCCCGCGAAAACGGGCCTCAAGCGACCACCGATGCCAGCTTGGGCTCCGAGACACCCCTGGTTTTGAGAGTTAAATGTTATAAAATGGTCAGGCGTTCCTAAGAGAACATCTTGGTGATTAAGTGGTGCGTTTCATAACCAAAGGGTTATATGTTCAAATCATGCATGATACAAGTTGTAGTGTATTTATCCTAAAAAAATCTAGACGTTGAGGTTAAAAAAATAATAATAAAATCGTCAGGCATGTCGTGGATAATTTTTCTTATACAACAGTTAAACACTATTTTCAGTTTAAAAATATTATTGGCTTTTATAATTGGCCCAAACTATTGATGAATATTTTTAAGCAAATAATATTATATTTATTTAATTTAAAATAGAAAAAAAAGTAGAATATTCCTCGGAGCATAATTGAAATTCTGAAAGAAGTCCGATAAGACCTTTTGTTTGTAAGGTGAGCTCACTCTCATATATTACACGAGTTATATAAATTTAATATCACATACTTACTAATAAAAAGTTTATATTTTAAAACCCGTATGTTATGTGGATTTAATAAAATATTACATGATAATTATAAATTCTGTTAAGTTAATTTTTAAAATATTTTTTTAGCTGAGTATTAATTTTTGTATGTAACTGATAAGTTTTTAATTAATATTAAACTTTAGAAACCCGATGTATTACACGGGTTGAATAAATGTAATGTTATATATACTTAGTAATAAAGAATTATATATTACATATTTATGAAAAACGTTTTATAAAAATAATTATAGAAATCATTATTATTTAATAGGAGAGAGAGGCGGGGAACAAAAAATTATAAAAAAAATTAAAGAAATTTGTATAATTAATAGGAGAGAGAGGTGAAAAAAAAAAGTTAAGGATGTATGGAGATTGACAAGTGTTCAATCAAAACCTTTATTTATTATATAATATAGATTTAAATATATCAAAATAAATAAAAATCACTAGCGAAATAAAAATAATAAAAAAGTTACAAGTAAAACAGTTATGTTAAATCCTAAATATTTGATATTCAAAATTAAACTATAACAGCCAATAGAAAATTTGCTTTTTGACCCAGCATTTAGAGGGTTTTATACGTGTTATTTGAAGTGTTTATGTGAATTTTAACAATGTGTTTATAATTTTAGATATTTGTTAAGGAATTAATTGAAGTTGCTCGAGCGACAGGGTATTTTATAATAAAAAATACTTTATTTTGAATACAACACATTTGAGAAAAAAAAAAAAACATCGTTGGAGTTGGCCTGCGCAATAAAATTTATATCGGAGTTAGTAAGTTGTATCACGCGATGCGGTGAGAATTTTATAGCAAAAAATTTATTTTGAATACAACTCATTTTTCAATAAAACTTATATCGGAATGTTGAGAAAATAGAATATCATTGGAGTTGGCCAAGCATAATTAAATATATGTTAGAGTTGACCTGTAACGAATCAACTTTCGGGTTTATAATATAATATGTTAAATATATTATAAGGGTATAAATAAACAAAATGGAAAGTTAGAGGTTTGTTGCAAATATGAAGTTTTTACAAGTTTTGATGAAAGGAGTCAATTATGGAAGTTCAGGGGCTGTTGTGTAACTTCCCCCAAACTAAGATTTTATGGCTAGGGGCTTCACACAAAGTGTGTTTGGATCGTGAAAGAGCAAGGAGAAAGAGGGAGAGAAGAACCATGGCTAAATCTGATGTTGTATGCTTGAAATTGAAGAATTTAGTGAGCATATCTTCTTTAAATCATCAAGTAAGTAGCCTTCTCATCTCTTGATTCACCATGGATTGTGTTCTTGGTGGGTTTTTATAAAAATCAAGCTAGGGGCTAATTTGGTGGTTGACTATGGTTAATAACTTGTTTAAAGTTAAAACCTAGCTTGATTAGTGCTAAAGAGTAGTTAATAACATCATGTTAACATCCGATTTAGAGATTCAAGAATTAGGGGTCTTGAGGGGAATTTGGGGGTTTTATATTTGAGGATGTTTAAATGATGGATTGAGGGTTGGTAAGTGTCTATGGTGGTAATAGACACTTTAATTGATAAGAAACCTTAATCAATTTGATGATTTGAAAATTAGGGTTCTTGAGAACCTAATTTAGGGGTTTTATAATTGGAGGTGTTTAAATATTGAATTGAGTATGAATAAGTGTTTATGGTGTAATATAAACACATTTTCAAGTATAAAACTCAATTGAATTAATGAATTATGAATTGATGAAATTATGGAAATTTGGTGAAATCCTTAACGGGTCAAAATGGGTGGAATTGACTTAAATGGATAAAAGCTTGTGTGAAGCTTAATAAATTAAGATTATATGTTAGTGAAGATCATAAGATCTTGGGTGCGTGTTAAACTCCAATTAATGTGGAATGTTTAGGTGATCAAGGTGTTAAAGGTGATAGCTTTGAAGAACGGTTGAAATCTAAATTAGCCAAGGTAAGTGCTTTGCACTTACTTAGTAGTAGATAAGTAGTAGTTACATGTAAATAGATGTGTTGTTAATTCTATTTACGTGTTGTATATCGATTTTGACTTATGTGGTAAATAATCAAAGTAAAGTATGAATGTGGTAGGATTGTTGTAGTTGACATAATGAGGAAATTAGTCAAACTAATGAATGACACTTAGTAAAATTGGTGTAGTTGAACTATGTGGAATATAGTCAAACTAATTGTGATGATTTGTTGTAAATTGACTTAGTGTGGTATAAGTCAAACCATTGTGGATAATGGTGAAATTGATATAAATTAACTTAATGTGGTATAAGTCAAAACATTGTGGATAATAGTAAAATTGGTGTAATTTGACTTTAGATGTATAAGGTCAAACTATTATATTGAAATTGGTGTAATTATACTACGTGGTTAATAGTCAAACTTGATTGTGCAAATGTGGTAAATATGTGTAATTTGACTTATGTGGTAAATAGTCAAACTAATATATAAATGTGGTGAATTTGGTGTAATTTGACTTGTGTGGTAAAAGTCAAATTTGTATGCATAATGTGGTTTGAATTTGGTGTAATGACTTATGTGGTAAAAGTCAAGGTAATACGCACATTGTGGTTTGAATTTGGTGTAATGATTTATGTGGTAAAAGTCAAGGTAGTATGCACATTGTGTTTTAAAATTTTGGTGTAAAGACTTATGTGGTAAAGTCAAACTTGTATGCATAATGTGATTTAAATTGATGTAGTTGACTATGTGGTGTAAAGTCAACAAAATGTGATAATTTGGTGAAATGGTGTATAAGAAGTGTAGAATACTTCAAAGGATGGATTTGGAGTCAAATACTCTAAGTATGGGTAAGACGAGTCGTGGTACTCGCACTGAGGGGTTGTAAACAAAATAAGAAGTGTGGAATACTTCAAAGGGTGGACTTGGAGTTAAATACACCAAGTATGGGTAAGACGAGTTGTGGTTCTCGCACCGAGGCGTTGTAAGCCAACTAAAAGGTGAAAAATGGGTGGGAGTAAACATGTGTGTGTTATTATACATGTTATATTGGTGTCGTATTGCACAAAGATGCAAACGGGTTGGAATGGGTCGGGAACGAAAAACGAGTAGTGGTGCTCGTATTGGGGGTGGATAAACTAACAAATTAATGTGGTAGTTATTGTGTGGTCAAAAAACAAGTAAATACACGTTAGATCCTTGTTATATACAAAAAATTGTAAAAATGGTGAGAATGGAAGGTGCTGTCAAGGAACATGGTTGTGTTCATCTGAACACAACCATGTCAGCAACCTTGCTTTTTCTAGAGCTGAAGGGGAACACGGTTGTGTTCAGACCTGAGAGAACATGGTTGTGTTAACTATGACAGAAATTTTTATTTTTAAAAAATGACTTTTCTTGGGTTTTACCCATGAGGGGACTTGTGGAGAGGTCCTGTCACACCCCGGCCGGCGGCGGATTATACGCTGGGGCTGACGCGGTTGTTAATAAGCACATGATCATATATTATTAAATGACAATATTTATTCATTAATTTAAAAGCATCCGTTACAAAAGGAAATAGAAAATGAAAAGTTCAAGACAAGACATGAATTTAATTCAAACTACGTCCAAGTCCTAGGTGAGCAAGTAGTGTCCTCAAACAGGTGCACCTGAAACATGTGAGTAAATGTCAACTACAAGTAGTTGGTGAGATACATAGGTTTTGATACCAAACAAAGTTAAGTGTAGTTTACAATTCAATATGTTCAAAGCATGTCTAAAGCATATATGTGAAAACATACAAGGTTCCAAGCGTACAATTCAATCCTAGTAATGAAAAACTAGATACGCAATCCCACTGATTGCCATTTTGAAAAAGGGGCAAGTGGATACACAAGTTGTAAGTTGATACCCAACAAAACCCGCCAAGGTTTTGTGGTAAGTTATAGTTTCGAATTCCCGTATAAATGAACATAAAAGGTACTACCTTAGGCTTGGGCTGCAAGTTAATGAATGTTCTGACATGAACACATGTAATGGTCACCAGGTAGTTCAAGACATAAAGCATAAAGATCAAAGCATAAGAACATAGGTATTGAATTGTGTAAGTAAAGCGTTTGTAAACATGTTTCACCCAAAATGTAAAAATAGTAAAAATGGGCTTTGTAAACTCACCTTACAATATGAATCTTTGTATGTCACACAAATATGTTGGTCGTTGTACAGAAGTTCAAGCAATTCACCAGGTCACCTAAGTCTGATGGTATAAGTGTATTAATGATTTAAACCAAATGAATTAAGGAATCCTAACGTGCGAGGGGATTGATGAGAGTTTTGTACAAGTTTTCAGGGTTATATATGTTTATCATGAGTATTTGAAGTAACGATAAAGTAGTTTATATATCAAATTAGAATTTCTAATTAGTTATATATGTATAGAATTTATAATGGTAATAATACGTTTGAATTCATTTAGGTATTTATTCTAAATAAATTACGAAAAGGAAAAGGTTTAGGTGAATGTTCTATAAAATAATTATTTAAATTATCTATAAATATCTAAATGTTTTAAATAATTATTCTTGTCCAAATAATTATTTATATGTTTGAAGTTTAATCAATAAATCATAATTTGTTTAACAAACATTGCTATTTTGTAAGTAAAACAACATAATTAGATTTTGTTTAATTAAATCATTTATATTGTTTATTTATAATGTTTTATAATACTAGTTGTTTTATAAAGAATATATATATTCACATATATATAAAGGCGAAACTATTTAATTAAGAGTTTGTATAAAACCTTTCGAGGAATTAATAAAAGTAACATCATTATAATAATAATATTTTGTAATTTGGAATAAATAAAATAATTAATTATGTGACTTTACTATTTATGAAAATTCCAATTAATATGAGAAATCATCATCTCAAATATTATAAAATAATATTTGTTTAAGGATATATAATTTACAATAAGTGAATTGTAATAACAAATTATATTGCCTGTGCAAATGTTGATAATAAGATATATCAATAAAAACACTTAATAAAACTTATAATATGAAATCGTATTACTATTATAGATCGAGTCGTTTCAATGGTTTAAGCTCAATGAATTCTTTTCATAAAACTTATGATATTAAAACATAAGGCCAATCTAGCATTTTCTTTTTCTTTTGAAAACAATTAGACATGTGTATGTAATTACCCCATTTTTTATAAATTAATAACCGTGAATCTATACGAGGATTTATTTAGTAACCAAAATTTAACTATAAAAGTTTGTAAATATGTAGGGGTGTGTGAGGGTAAAAAGGAGTAGAAATAAGTGAGATAGGACAACAATCTAAAAAGTAATAAAAACTGAGCAGGTCTGGGTTCGAACCCATGACCTGTGCGGAGTAGGTTTCAACCGCTAGACAAGGGCATAAACCTTGACAAAGTAAAGAAATGTTTTAGTTTTAACATAAGGGTCTCAAGAACCCTTCTTCCCAACTCGTCCCAACCCAACCCTAACCCCTAAATCCAAACGAATTGATCACAAATAAACCGAAGTGTGATGGGGCTTTTGTTCAGAAACTGAAATCGAGCAAAAGGGGAAGGATTTTTATCTGAATTTGGCCCTTCATTTGAGAAACACATCAGTGTTCCTGTTCCCGTAGCTGTTCGCGAACGAGAAGGAGGAGAGGAGAGGGACGGGTTTATGATGATTTAGAGTGGAATTTGATTGCTATACAGTTTAGGGACCTTTATGTATGATTACTACATGCGTTACAAGTTTCAATCGATCGCATTTAAGGGATTTGGTTTAATAATCGTGGTTTGCATTCCCTAACCGAAAAAGGGACTTAAATTAAGTTTAAAGGCTTGATTACGATTAAATTGGGTCGTTATAATCATTTGAAGTTGGTTGACTAACGTTTACACATGATCTTCAGGCATTAACAACCTTGAATTCAAGGAATTGCAATAGATTTTTGGCCATGGTTGACTTTGAGAAGTCAAAATTGGGCATTAACATCTTCCAGGGTCCAAATTAAATGAAAAGGGGTTCAAAGCAAGCATAAGGGGTTCAAAAGGGTTTAAGGGGAACACATAGGGTTCAAGTTCAATCTAAATAAATTAAAGTCTTTTCTATTTGTTTTAGAACCATTTTAATAATTTATAAAACTTGAACTTTATACATTTACTTATAAATGTTTTATATAGGTATGAATTCCATTTTTTTTAAAATTATGATTTGTATAGGTGGTTTATTTAGTGTAATCAAACACATATATTTACCAGTACATATGATCAAAATCTACATATTTCATATATATCTATTATGACGAAGTGTTTACTCATATATGTGTCATAGAGAAATAGTATGAAATGCAAGGTTGCAAAAATCGAGTTGATATATGTTTAAAACAACAATTAATGTCACTTATTGCGTCAAACCAGTACGAGATTGAAATAGTTTGTTTATTATTTCGTAAGATTAAAATAAAAGAAGTAAAAAGTAAGGCCGGAAAAATCATGGATATTACAGGTCCCTAGGGCTACTTATCTATACTAACCATATACAAATTGATGTTTTGTATGTAGGAAAGCTCCGGAGTGATTCTAAGGTATTCTCATGGACGTGTTTTGTAAATGATTTTGTTAACCTTCTCGTGAGGAATCTTTACAAACTATTTGGGGTCGTAACAAGTTGTGGTTAACTTGTTTTATTAACCTTTGATTAAACTATTTTTGTGGGAAATATTGTAGTTTAATTCATGTTTGTAAAACTAAAACATGTGGATACGTTAAGTGTTGTATTTGGGACCGTTTTCGCGTCATATTTAAAAAGTTTAAATTGATTCGAATTTTTGGGTTTACAACTTGGTATCAGAGCCAGGTTTGAGGGATTTGGTGTGCGAGACACCAAACTCAAACCTATAATGCTCTTGATATTGTCGGAGAAATGAGAATCCAATGATGGCGTGACCGAGACACGGAGCTTAAGGGCAAGGTTAGTATTGATTATGATGTTGTATGTTTTAATTGGTGCCCAATGTGAACTAATTGTGCCAAAAGTTGTTAAGGGATTCGTGATATGGAGATAGTGAATGTAATTAGGCATATTACATTATCAATCATGCCTGGCCAGTTTGATTCTTAATGTAACATGTGTGAATACCTTCATGATAACCATATGATGATGAACACCGACAATGAGTAAGTGAAGGTGGTTATATGTGTATATTATGTGTTTGTGCATAGATGATTATGCAGGGGTAATTAATATACACATTGAAAGAAGTAGAGCCTTATAGAGTAAGAATAGAGGACTATAAGTAGGTAGAACACCTACAAACTTATTACTTCACGGTCAAGGATGACTGAGGGGAATCATAACTGAGTGGGCGAAATTTGTAGATAGAAGTTGATTTACAGACTCATAATTGAAGGAGTCTAGGTGGGTATCACCTCGAGGATGGGGATGAACTTTGATTAGTTGGGAGAAATGGAAAGCACCATTCTCGTGGAGGATGGATAAAGCTTTCTGTGATGTCATGTCAATTTTCCTTCAAGGAAGATAGGAGCTCATTGAGGCGGTACTTTGAAGAACCGCGTGAAGCCTTAAGAGCGGGATGATCAAACGTAGTCGAATACGTGGAGGAAGGAGACTTTTTCTTCACAATGGGTTCTTGGTGAGCGAGCCAAAGAAGTAAATTGGTGGGAGTTTAATTCGTTGATTAATCAACAATACATCACTATAATGGTATTAGTTTTGAAGCAATCCATTGTGATGGGCGGATGGAGTACTACTCGTGGAGATTCGTCTCCGGAAAATGGTGTCTATTACACTGGGAATTCTCAATTTGGAGAAAGGCTTAAAGGCGTGAAGATAGCGTAACGCGGTGAATACAAGAGACTTTCTTGAACTAGCTTTGTCCACAAGCCATTATGGATCTTGCAACTGGGAGTTTCTTCACATGCGTTAGACTAGGTGAGATAATCAAAGGATTATGGGCATGTCGTATAACTATGTGTGGTCTTGCCCAAACCTTGGAATATCGGAAAGAGTGAAGATAGATCGACTTTCTCGATGCTATCAGTTGACTTCTAGAGTGGTTTCTCCTTCATGGTGTACAACTCGGATGGAGTTGATTTTATGTAATGCAAGGAGATCAAACTCGGGAAGCTAGTAGGGTGTGAAGAGGAATTTGTGGTGGCTTCAAGAAAGCCAAATATTCTAGCCGAGCTAGAAATCCCTTTGGGGAGGCAATACTTGTTGTTACCATATGTGTGGAAGTTACACAAATGGAATGATGGGACACACTAAGCCGTAATGTCCTAGTCCTAATAATGGGTGCTGCAGTGGTTACAAATCGGGACTCATTTGTGGTGAATGTTCCAAGTTTAAAGCACACAATGGAAAGGGGGAAGAAAATAGAAATTTTAAGGCTGTTGAGCCGAATTTTTCTAACTACCAAAGACGTGACTGAAGTCTTTTGGTATATTTATTGGATGAGATTATATGTGAATCGGTGGATTCGGAGGTGATCAACATTACTGATTTCATAATGTTGACAATATATGAGTTAATAATCGAAAGATGCGGGTGAAATAATCACTTAGATTGGAGTCCTTCGATTGTAGTGGAAATTGTGTGGTTACTTAGTAACCGTATCAATATCATTTATGACTAAAGGGTTATGTGTCGACCCGTTCTCGCTTAGAGACGATGAAACACGTGGCACATGAATTGGTGTATGCGTGGCTTATGCCATTGACACCAACCGGGGCAATGGAATACTTGATGTTCCAGTTATAAAGAAGTTCATAAGGGTTCTATACCCGAATGTCACTTCTTAGGATGTAACCGTTCTCTTGAGGATAAGAAGAATGGAATAATGTATACGTACAATTGTCGGGTTTGAACAAGTGTCTAAGTCCTAGTTCAAAAATAAAGGTAGAGGTGGACGTTATCCCATGAATGGTATCATTTTCGTTATAAACGCTATGAGATTGCGGATGTAACTTTCTAACATATTAGAAGTTGCGCGGTTTTGTGGATCAATGTGAAAGGTGTGTAGACCCATGTATGCTAATACGGTGGTCGTTTATTCGATGATAGTCGTTTATATCTTCGAAGCAAAGTCGTTCAAGCTCATTATCTTCGTGAGTTTCCTGAAATTACCTGAAAGGAGAGGCCTTTCTTCGAAATGATTTGGTGAGCCATTTTGGCTTTTGTAGAAATCCATTATTGGATGAGGCATTGAATTCTGAAGATGTATATATGTTGACCCGAAAATGATTGAAATAATCAAGGGTATATGGTGTTGGAGTCCTAGAACTTCATGGTGGCGTTTGAAGTCTTAAAACTTCACAACCGGTGATTGAAAATGAAGTCTTCGAACTTCAAAGGGGATAATTTGGAAGGGGAATTGATGAATCTATACGTGGGCGAGCGTTAGAAGGTTGAATTGAAGTCCTCAAACTTCATCGGTGTTCTTTATGTCCGTATACCTCATGGGTGATGACTGAGACTTAAAAGTCTCATGGGATTATTGTATGGTTGTTTTGGAGCTTAACTTTTGGTGGCTGGGGATGAAAAGAGGTTATAAGTGTCTCACTTGCCTACGGGTTAAGACCGAATACCAAAAAGGAACCTACTCTTCCGTGTTGTCAGAGAACTTTGGTTCAAGAAGTATGCGATACGACATGGTACATCTGTACCTGTTGGGTCGGATTGAGGTGTTAGTGTCATATTTTGATTTGGATGAAAATGGGTGATTAATTACCATTGGTTGAAGGATGGTGTCATCTGATTTACCATTTGAGTATTCATATTCCGATAATTGAAATTACTAAATGGTGAACGGTGTTGAATACCGTTTGGTTGGGTGGTATTGAATGTCGTGAAACTAATAATCATGGTATGATTCAAGACTTAGCGTGTAAGATCTTGTTTGTTTATTGAGTGTTGGTTCAGCGGGATCTTTGTATAAGGGGCGGAAACTACTCGAGAATCTCAGGATATATACTCGAGTGTTACTCTAATCTTATGATGGATCGGGTTTCGGGGACGAAACCCAAAATTAGGGGGTGTGATTTGTAACGAACCAACTTTCAGGTTTATAATATAAAATATTAAATATATTATAAGGGTGTAAATAAACAAAATGGAAAGTTAGAGGTTTGTTGCAAATATGGAGTTTTTACAAGTTTGGGTGAAAGGAGTCAATTATGAAAGTTAAGGGGTTGTTGTGTAACTTCCCCCTAAACTCAGATTTTATGGTTGGGGGCTTCACACAAACACACACGTGTGTGTGTTTGGATCATGAAAGAGCAAGGAGTAAGAGGGAGAGAAGAACCATGGCTAAATATGATGTTGTATACTTGAAATTGAAGAATTTAGTGAGCATATCTTCTTCAAATCATCAAGTAAGTAGCCTTCTCATCTCTTGATTCACCATGGATTGTGTTCTAAGTGGGTTTTTATAAAAATCAATTTAGAGGCTGATTTGGGGGTTGATTATGGTTAATAACTTGTTTAAAGTTAAAACCTAGCTTGATTAGTGCTAAAGAGTAGTTAATAACATCATGTTAACATCCGATTTGGAGATTCAAGAATTAGGGCTATTGAGGAGAATTTGGGGGTTTTATATTTGAGGATGTTTAAATGATGGATTGAGGGTTGGTAAGTGTCTATGGTGGTAATAGACACTTTAATTGATAAGAAACCTCAATCAATTTGATGATTTGGAAATTAGGGTTCTTAAGAACCTAATTTAGGGGTTTTATAATCAGAGGTGTTTAAATATTGAATTGGGTATGGATAAGCGTTTATGGTGTAATATAAACACATTTTCAAGTAGAAAACTCAATTGAATTAGTGAATTGACGAAATTATGGAAATTTGGTGAAATCCTTAACGGGTCAAAATGGGTGGAATTGACTTAAATGGATAAAAGCTTGTGTGAAGCGTAATAAACTAAGATTATATGATAGTGAAGATCATAAGATCATGGGTGCGTGTTAAACTCCAATTAATGTGTGTATTGGGGTAAATTAGATTACTAAAACATGTGGAATGTTTAGGTGATCAAGGCGTTAAAGGTGATAGCTTTGAAGAACGGTTGGAATCTAAATTAGCCAAGGTAAGTGCTTTGCACTTACTTAGTAGTAGATAAGTAGTAGTTACATGTAAATAGATGTGTTGTTAATTCTATTTATGTGTTGTATGTCGATTTTGACTTATGTGGTAAATGGTCAAAGTAAAGTATGAATGTGGTAGGATTGTTGTAGTTGACATAATGAGGAAATTAGTCAAACTAAATAATGCCACTTAGTAAAAGTGGTGTAGTTGAACTATGTGGAATATAGTCAAACTAATTGTGGTGATTTGTTGTAAATTGACTTGTTGTGGTATAAGTCAAACCATTGTGGATAATGGTGAAATTGATATAAATTGACTTAATGTGGTATAAGTCAAACCATTGTGGATAATAGTAAAATTGGTGTAATTTTACTTTAGATGTATAAGGTCAAACTATTATGTTAAAATTGGTGTAATTAGACTATGTGGTTAATAGTCAAACTTGATTGTGCAAATGTGGTAAATAGGTGTAATTTGACTTATGTGGTAAATAGTCAAACTAATATATAAATGTGGTGAATTTGGTGTAATTTGACTTGTATGGTAAAAGTCAAATTTATATGCATAATGTGGTTTGAATTTGGTGTAATGGCTTATGTGGTAAAAGTCAAGGTAGTACGCACATTGTGGTTTGAATTTGGTGTAATGACTTATGTGGTAAAAGTCACGGTAGTATGCACATTGTGTTTTAAAATTTTGGTGTAAAGAGTTATGTGGTAAAGTCAAACTTTTATGCATAATGTGATTTAAATTTATGTAGTTGACTATGTGGTGTAAAGTCAACAAAATGTGATAATTTGGTGAAATGGTGTATAAGAAGTGTGGAATACTTTAAAGGATGGATTTGGAGTTAAATACTCCAAGTTTGGGTAAGACGAGCCGTGATACTCGCACTGAGGGGTTGTAAACCCAATAAGAAGTGTGGAATACTTCAAAGGGTGGACTTGGAGTTAAATACACCAAGTACGGGTAAGACGAGTTGTGGTTCTCGCACCGAGGCGTTGTAAGCCAACTAAAAGGTGAAAATGGGTAGGAGTAAACATGTGTGTGTGTTATTATACATGTTATATTGGTGTCGTATTGCACAAATATGCAAACGGGTTGGAATGGGTCGGATCGGAAAATGAGTAGTGGTGCTCGTATTGGGGGGTGGATAAACTAACAAATTAATGTTAGTTAATGTGGTAGTTATTGTGTGGTCGAAAAACAAGTAAATACACGTTAGATACTTGTTATATACAAAAAATTATAAAAATGGTGAGAATGGAAGGTGCTGTCAAGGAACATGGTTGTGTTCATCTGAACACAACCATGTCAGCAACCTTGCTTTTTCTAGAGCTGAAGGGGAACACGGTTGTGATCATCTGAACACAGTTGTTTTCAGACCTTAGGGAACATGGTTGTGTTCATTCTGAACACAACTATGACAGAAATTTTTATTTTTAAAAAATAACTTTTTCTTGGGTTTTACCCATGAGGGGACTTGTGGAGAGGTCCCTAGGGCTACTTATCTATACTAACCATATACAAATTGATGTTTTGTATGTAGGAAAGCTTCGGAGTGATTCTCGGGTCTCGCATCATGTGGGTTGGATTCTCGTGGACGTGTTTTGTAAATGATTTTGTTAACCTTCTCGTGGGGAGTCTTTACAAACTATTTGGGGTCGTAACAAGTTGTGGTTAACTTGTTTTATTAACCTTTGATTAAACTACTTTTGTGGGAAATATTGTAGTTTAATTCATGTTTGTAAAACTAAAACATGTGGATACGTTAAGTGTTGTATTTGGGACCGTTTCCGCGTCATATTTAAAAAGTTTAAATTGATTCGAATTTTTGGGTTTACAACTTGGTATCAGAGCCAGGTTTGAGGGATTTGGTGTGCGAGACACCAAACTCAAACCTATAATGCTCTTGATATTGTCGGAGAAATGAGAATCCAATGATGGCGTGACCGATACATGGAGCTTAAGGGGCAAGGTTAGTATTGATTATGATGTTGTATGTTTTAATTGGTGCCCAATGTGAACTAATTGTGCCGAAAGTTGTTAAGGGATTCGTGATATGGAGATAGTGAATGTAATTAGGCATATTACATTATCAATCATGCCTGACCAGTTTGATTCTTAATGTAACATGTGTGAATACCTTCATGATAACCATATGATGATGAACACCGACAATGAGTAAGTGAAGGTGGTTATATGTGTATATGTATATATTTTGTGTTTGTGCATAGATGATTATGTAGGGGTAATTAATATACACATAGAAAGAAGTAGAGCCTTATAGAGTAAGAATAGAGGACTATAAGTAGGTAGAACACCTACAAACTTATTACTTCACGGTCAGGGATGACTGAGGGGAATCATAACTGAGTGGGCGAAATTTGTAGATAGAAGTTGATTTACAGACTCATAATTTAAGGAGTCTAGGTGGGTATCACCTCGAGGATGGGGATGAACTTTGATTAGTCGGGAGAAATGGAAAGCACCATTCTCGTGGAGGATGGATAAAGCTTTCTGTGATGTCATGTCAATTTTCCTTCAAGGAAGATAGGAGCTCATTGAGGCGGTACTTTGAAGAACCGCGTGAAGCCTTAAGAGCGGGATGATCAAACGTAGTCGAATACGTGGAGGAAGGAGACTTTTTCTTCGCAATGGGTTCGTTGAGAGAAAAAAAATTATACATAGCCATGCATGTAGAATTTTTAAAAAGTAACGAAGAAGATAAGTTAATAGAGAAAAATAAAATTATATGGGTTAAATATGCATAGTAGTTATAGTATAAGGGATGAAATTAAAACTTTGAAAAAACTATATGCCAAAAAATAAATGGTTGGTGTACTATTTATGAAAACCAAATTGTAATATACACATGCATCAGTATCATAACATTGTATACTGTACAATTACAAACGTCGATGGTTTTCATCCGATTAGTTTTTGACACGTGCAGTACGCTTTATATATCTTACTCCCTCATAGAGGAGGTCATGGATTCAATACCCGCATGAGGCCGATTCTTGTTCCTTTTGTTATCTGAAAGTTTTTTTTATTATTATAATTTTTAGAGTGAATTTCGGTTTTAGTCCATGTGGTTTGCTCAAAATAACGCTTTGAGTCAAATAGTTTCAATTTCACTTTTTGAGTCTTTGTGGTTTGTAAATTATCTCAATCAACTACCCCTCTCTAACGTCATCCATTTTTTCTGCTAAGTTTTTGGTAAAAAGACAAAAATGCCCCTATTATTAATAAGTTAAATTAAAAATATATATAAAAGCCACCCTCTTTCAGAAGCAATTCCACCCAATTTTTCAAACCAACCTCTTTTCTTTACCCAACCTCCATCTTTCTACCCAAACCCTATTTTTCACAATCGTAAGCTTCCAGAGAGAGAGCCATCGCAAGAGAGAGGAAAGATGTGAGAAACCTACAACCAATAAAAGAGAGAGAGAGAGAGAGAGAGAGAGAGAGAGAGAGAAAGGGAACCCTAGCCGCCTTCATCATCTCCCTCCTGAGTTGCAACAGTCGCCGTTCTTCATATGGGTTTCCGTTTCACCTGCCATCTCGTCATCGTCGTTGATACCTACTCCACCACCGTCGCTCCGTGAAGCTACCGTGTGAGTCACCGGAAAAGTGACCCATCGCCCTTTGTTGTCGATCTGGCCACCAACCGCCAAAACCACGACGCGTTAGTCATCTCAAGCCTCTTGCGAAGCTCGTGAAGGTTTCGACTTCCTTGAACAAGCATATAAAGATGGATATGTCACACCCCAGTCCCAGACACTTGTTAGTCGTGTTGAATGGTACATAAACACACAACGGAAGCTAAAACCATAAGTCCTCTTTATTGATAAAATAACTGTTTACAGACTCTTGAAAAAGACTATTACATCAAACAACTAGTTTCTCAAAATAACCAGACGAACAAGCCTTCTTGCTCCAAATGTTTGACCTGAAATGCCAAACCTACAAGCAATCGGTGAATAACCTGCACTTACCGAGTACTTAAGATGTGTGCCTAAAATAAGACGGGTCAACTTAATGTTGGTGAGTTCATTAACATACATACTTTCAAATCCAGTATTAGCCATCTTGAATATCGTATCAAAGCTAGATAACAATCATATCATGCAATATTCCAATCATCTGCCCTATAATTAAACCTATAACTGAAACAATAGTCTCATGCCGAAACTAAATAGTAGACAACCCCCACATTGGAGGCTTGGTCATCTAGAAGAATTACAATCATGATAAACCCCACAACAGGAATTACAAAAGTTACAATTTTATCTGACGCATTGACAATAATTAAAGATGCTTTCAAGTGCATAATCAATTATCGGTTAGACCGGCACACATCCCGTTTTATAAGTGTTAAGAGGAACTCAACTCGGCTTAGTATTGCTTGCAATAAATACCTCGTAGGATATCCTAAATTATACCGACATTTCTTAATTAAATGTTCATAGCTTAATGGTAAATAACCAAATCTTAAATGGTCGGATAAAACTTACCTTGGACTATCTACTTCGGCTGGTGTCGATTTCTCACTTGCGAAAACAAACTGGGCTTGAAATATAAATCCAGAGAGTGTGTGTGAAATGGAAGGTGTGGTGATGTGTGTTTTGTGTAAAATGGTTGAGCAAGTGCTCCAAATTTATAGGCTGAAATGGGTGCGTAGCGGACCGCTACCACCCTGTTTTGGGATAAGATTCTTGGTCAACACGTAGCGGACTGTTAAGGCTTAGAGCGGACCGCTAAGGGACTTTGCAGCTTGGCGGACCGTTATGGACCAGGATGGCGGTCAGCGATAGTATTACACATGTCAGTTTTCACCCGCTAGTCACCCGACATATGGCAGGTCATGATTATCTCCTTCCTCCCCACGTAGCTGTAACATCCCAAAAATAAAGGAACGACTTATAATAATGGGTTAAACGCGAGACGAAAGGAATAAATGGACGAGGCATGACGGGCCGGGCCGGATAGGCAGGCGGACTTAAGGGTGGCGTGCATAGGGGAAGTCTCCCCCTATAAATAGCCTAAGCCACCACCCTTTCTCTTATTTGGCCATTCTAGAGAGAGAAATCATAGAGAGAGAGAGTTGACGGATCAACACGAGAAGCTAGCATCTTGTTCCTCTACTACACGTGAGCGGAAACTCCAATTCAAAAGCTCGAAAGAGGTAACAACTAGATCTAAATCTGATTTTTTAGTTTATGATTGGGTTTTCGGGTTTTAGATAGAAAGATGACATTTTTACGTATGAAACTTGGAAATAAACATAGATCTAGCATCTAGAGTGGAAAACAAACGTTTTGAATGTAAAAATTTCCAAATTTGATGGACCAATCGATCCAGATCTGAATCCATGCAAAAAACATGATATTTTAATGAAGTTCACGGTTTTGGGAAGTTCACGGCTTGGAAAGTTCACGGTTTGTGAAGTTCACGGTTTGTGACCTTCACGGTTGAGTGAAGTTCACGGCTGGTGAAGTTCACGGCTGATGAAGTTTACGATTGGGTGAAGTTCACGGTTGGGTGAAGTTCACAGTTGGGTGAAGTTCACAGTTGGGTGAAGTTCACGGTTTGGGTGAAGTTCACGGTTGGGTGAAGTTCACGGTTGGGTGAAGTTTGCGGTTTGGGTAAAGTTTGTGGTTGGGCGAAGTTTGCGGTTGGGAATGAAATGTAATGAGTTGTATGAGAAGCTAAAACCAGGTTGCGTACATACAGGTTAGAAGATCCTTTACAGACCTTTGACCCTGTTTATCTCAGGTGAGTTCTAGAAGCCCTCTTTTAAATGTTTTAAATAATGTTTTGGGCTGGTGTGCCTACATACGAAATGATGTTTACGAAATGACGATTATGGAACGATGTTTACGAGATGATGTTTATGAGACGAAGTTTACGAGATGATTTTTATGAAATGTTTTGCCAAAAGAAGTTTACGAAAGGTTTACGAATGAAATGATGTTTTGTTTAATAAAACATACGAATGCTTTAACTAAAATGAGGTAAAGGTTTTATGAAAGTCACGAATGAACGAATCTGCCACGAGTTCCTATGGGAGCTAGGGTATGTATGTATGTATTGGCCTTACCCTTTCGGGGGGCCTTTGTGGCTGGCTAATGGTTATAGAACTGGTTGATGATGGGGTGACGACGGTCACCCATGGGATTTCCGGGATCCCCGATGGAAGGTACTATTCCTTGTGGGGAAATAGTGCCTATGTTATGTTCTGTCTTCCTAGAGGTAACGAGCCTTAGGAGACATATGTTTGGTCCACTTAGAGGTAACGAACCTTAGGAGACCTGGTGACGGATGACTTAGAGGTAACGAGCCTTAAGTTCATCCGCTAGTATGTGATGTATGGGATTGACGGTTACGAGAAGGCGCAGATTCGGTTCATGTTGACTTATGTTATGATGCTATGTTACGATGTTGTGGTGAGGTTAAGTTATTGCATGTTTTACGTACGCTTTTGTTAAATAAATGTATGTTATGTTTTTGGCAAAATGTTTATGTTAATGTTTTATGTAAAGCTAGAACTTTGACTTTTTAGTATGCACATTCAGGTTAAGGCAGGTTATGATGATGGACGGTGATGCTGGGCGGCTTGATGAGTTACCCGGATGATATGAAGACTGGCATTCCGTTATGAAGTTGGTTATGTTATGTTTTTGTAATAGACAATTTTACGCTTCCGCATGTTGAACAATGTTATGTTATGTTTTAAATGAAATTTTCCGCTGCGTTATTCGATATTCAAGTTTAAGAACTGTTTGTGAATAAGTAAATCCAACAAGTGAGGCCTCCCGGGTTTGGGGCCTTACAAGTTGGTATCAGAGCAATAGTTTGAGAGATTCGGACACTCCTAGTGTCTGAACTTTAACTGTGAATGGGACCGAAAGCGGATGCCAGTACGGGTAACTCGAGCCACATCATTAGGTATGAAGGTAATATATATTTACATATATAGTATGCCTTAGAAGGTGTTAGGTAAGGACTTGTGTTCTAATGAAATCACAAAGGTGGTCAAATAGAAATCAAAAGGTAGTGTAATGGTTAATTGCAGATGGCCAGTGTATATTAACATCTTACAGTACTTGTTGAATTCTATTTGTTAACTAGCGTGATGACATTGGATTCCTTATCTTATAGAATGAAATGGCTGGACGAAAGAGCGGAAGGCGTGGTGGGGGCCATACCGGTGGTCGTAATAGGACTCCTGCTCGTCATGAGTACAGTGAAGAGAGAAGTGTCCACACGGAGTCGGAAGTCAACGTGCATGGAACTGAACGGACTCTCGTGGAAGAACAACACTTCACTTTCGAACCGGAAGTGAAGGCGGCCCTGGCACGCGAGTTTACTGAGCTGATGAAGGCTACCTTGCTAGATCTACTGGCAGAAGCATTGAAGAAGGCTAATGAGGCAGGCGGGTATAACATGGCAACTGATGCCCCGATCATTGAGGCAGTTAACGCACCGCCTGCTCGCAGTTGCGACTATAAGTCCTTCAAGGCATGTGATCCGCCGGTTCTCACTGGAAAGAAAGACGCGGTGGCTACGTTTGATTGGGTGATTCGTATGGAGGCTGCCATTCGTCTGAGCGAATGCCGAGCTAGCCAAGTTGTGAAGTTTGCTGCTAACTCCTTGAGAGAGGAAGCATCCCACTAGTGGGAAGGTGTACGTCAGGCTAAGGGGGATGAGGTTGTTGACTCGATGATGTGGAATGACTTGAAAACTCTGGTGATCAAGAACTTCTGTCCGAGGAACGAGATTGAGAAGGTAGAGAGGGAATTTCTGGGTTTGAAGGCCGGGAGCATGACGCACTGGCAGTACACTACCCGAATCAATGAACTGGCACGTCTGGTGCCACATCTTGTCACGACTGAGGAAAGAAAGATTGCCTGCTACATTCAGGGACTGCCGAACAAGGTCCGCACATACGTTAAGGAAAACGCTCCTATTACCTACTATTTGGTCGTAGAACTGAGTGGCGTGGTATTTGATGATTTGGCACTGAATGTTGTCACTACTGATGAGCCGAAGAAGAAACCAAGTTTTCAGGCCAAACGATCTGGCGGAAGACTGTTTGGAGCTCGAGAGAAATAGGCTAGAGTGGGTGAGGCTGCGGTATGTGGGAAGTGTGGAAGTATGCAACTAGGTGAATGCAGGCTAGGGATAAATTTATACTACAAATGTCGCAAGACTGGGCACTACTCACGTGAATGCATGCAAGGTATTAAATGTAATAATTGTGGCGAAGACGGCCACATGAGCCAGGAATGCACTAAACAGAGAATGGGTGAAACTGGAAAAGGGAAAGGCCCTGAAAAGAAAGAAGAAAGGCCCCGAGCAAAGACTCGTGCGTATGCACTGACGCAAGAACAGGCCAGGGTGGACCCCGACGTGGCGTCAGGTACGTTCATTCTCGACAACACTTTTGTATCTGTGTTATTTGATTCGGGTGCCAGTAAGAGTTTCATATCTGCCACTTTCTGTAAGTGGGTAAAATACCCGGTCAGTAAACTAGAAAGGGCCTTTAGTGTAGAAACCGCTGAGGGTAGAACCGCAAGGGTAACCGAAGTAGTTGACAATTCCACGATAAAAATAGAAGGCCATAGATTCCCTGTCAGGTTGTTTGTTATGGTTTTGGGAGGGTTTGATGTTGTATTGGGTATGGATTGGCTAACTGCCAACGAGGCTCAGATCACATGCAGACGAAGGATAATCCGACTCAAGGCTCCGGATGGTAGCGAAGTCAAAGTATTCGGGGATCGCGACGCCCCGATGCCTAACGTCATCTCGATGATTAAGGCAACAAATTACCTAAGGCACGGATGTGAGGCTTATCTGGTGTACGTGATCGAAAAGTGTAAGGGAGTAAAGGAACTAGACGATGTACTCGTGGTACGAGAGTACCCGGAGGTGTTTCTAGAGGATTTGCCTGGGATACCACCCGATAGAGAGATTGAGTTCCAAATCGACTTAGTACCAGATGCCCAGCCCGTGGCTAAGGATCCATATCGACTAGCACCAGTGGAGATGAAAGAGCTAATGGCACAACTAGAAGAGTTACTTGAGAAAGGATTTATCCAACCAAGCATCTCGCCTTGGGGTGCTCCGGTGTTGTTTGTGAAGAAGAAAGACGGTTCGATGAGAATGTGTATTGATTATCGCGAGTTGAACAAACGGACGGTGAAGAACAAGTACCCTTTACCAAGAATCGACGACCTGTTCGATAAAATACAGGGCGCAAGTTGGTTCTCAAAAATCGACCTTCGATCCGGGTACCATCAGTTGAAGGTGAGGGAAGAAGACATACCAAAAACCGCGTTTCGCACGCGCTATGGAAATTTCGAGTTCCGCATAATGTCCTTCGGATTGACGAACGCCCCCGCAGCATTCATGGATTTAATGAATAGGGTGTGTCAACCGATGCTGGATCGATCGGTAATAGTGTTCATCGATGACATCCTCATCTACTCCAAGAATGAGGGTGATCACGCATGTCACTTGAATGAAGTGTTGGAAGCCTTGAAGAAGGAGAAGTTATATGCTAAGTTCTCCAAATACGCGTTCTGGCTTAGGGAAGTCCAATTCCTAGGTCACGTCATTAACCCGAACGACATCATGGTTGACCTAGCAAAAATAACGACAGTAAGAGATTGGGATATTCCTAAGAAGCCAACTGAAATCCGAAGTTTCTTGTGATTGGCAGGCTACTATCGGAGATTCATCCAGGATTTCTCGAAAATAGCTTCGCCGTTGACAAAATTAACATGGAAAGAGGTAAACTACGAATGGGGTTCGACCCAGGAAGAGGCGTTCAAGGAATTGAAAGAGAAGTTAACCCAAGCTCCAGTCTTCGCCCTTCCCGAGGGTAATGAAAACTTGGTGGTATACTCCGACGCTTCGGGTAAGGGATTGGGGTGCGTGCTGATGCAACGCGGGAGAGTGATCGCGTATGCATCATGACAGTTGAAGGTTCACGAAGTCAATTATCCGACTCACGATTTGGAACTTGCTGCTGTCGTATTCGCATTGAAAATCTGGAGGCACTACCTTTACGGGGTGAAGTTTACTATTTACTTCGACCACAAAAAGTTTGAAGTACTTTTTGGAACAAAGGGAGCTTAATATGAGGCAGAGACGATGGCTGGAACTTTTGAAAGACTATGACTGTGAAATCATGTACCATCCTGGAAAGGCAAACATGGTGGCTGACACTCTAAGCCGAAAGGATGTGCCTACTCCTTTTAGAGTGAAAGCTTGCTAGTTGGTGGTAACATCGGATGTGATGAGGGAAATTGAAGGGCTTAAGATGAAGCACTTAAAGAGGGAAACATAAAGAAGGAAAGGATGGTTGGCCAACAGGATAAGTTGGAATATAACACCCTTGGTGTTAGGACATGTTTTGGCCTGATATGGATACCTATGGGTGGCGGACTTAGAACCAAAATCTTCGATGAGGCTCATAAGTCTCGTTACTCTATCCATCCCGGTACCAACAAAATGTACCAAGATCTAAGGAAAGAATACTGGTGGCCTGGGATGAAATATGAGGTGACAAAATACGTAAGCAAGTGTCTGACTTGCTCGCAAGTAAAGGCCGAACACCAGAAACCGTATGGAAAGATTCAACCTCTTGATATACCGGAATGGAAATGGGAACACATTACAATAGACTTCATAACCAAGCTACCTCGCACAGCTATAGGTCATGACACCATCTGGGTAATTGTGGACCGTTTAACGAAGAGTGCTCATTTCCTACCTATTCGCGAGACCATTCTTGTCGGAAAGGTTAGCGGAAGTATTTAATAATGAAGTAGTATCATGAAATGGGATGCCTTTGACGATTGTATCTGACCAGGACACACGAATCACATCGAGGTTCTGGAAAAGATTTCATGAGGCGATGGGCACGAGGCTTAAAATCAGCACGACATACCACCCGTAAACGGATGGTCAGTCTGAAAGGACCATTCAAACATTGGAGGATATGCTTCGTGCGTGTATTATCGACTTCGGTGGCAGTTGGGACAATCATCCGCCGTTAGCCGAATTCTCCTACAACAACAGCCATCACACGACGATAGGCATGCCGCCTTACGAAATGTTGTATGGGAGAAGATGCAGGACCCCGGTTTGTTGGGGTGAAATTGAACAGAAGGAATTAGGAAGCCTTGAAGTCGTACGAGAAACGTCGGAAAGGTTTGATCAAATCAAGGCACGAATGAAGGCCGCACAAGATCGTCAAAAATCCTACGCGGATAAATGATGAAGGCCTATTGAGTTTGATGTTGGGGATAGAGTATTATTGAAAGTGTCGCCTTGGAAGGGAATCATACGATTCGGAAAGATAGGAAAGTTAAGTCCGAGGTTTGTCGGACCATTCAGGATAATGGCATGGGTTGGTGAAGTCGCTTATCGGTTAGAGTTGCCTGACGAGTTGATTGGGATTCATCCTACCTTCCATGTATCACACTTGCGAAATGCTTGGCGGATGAATCGGCTCACGTACCACTTACTGACATCGAGGTCGACAACAGCCTTAACTATATTGAGGAACCCGTGGCCATCTTAGACAGGAAGGAGAAGCGTTTACGTAATATGGTTATTCAATTGGTTAAAGTCCAATGGAAGCACCGGAAGTGATCATAATCTACTTGGGAAACGGAGATGGAAATGAGGGAGTCGTACCCTCAACTATTTGACTTATGATAGGTTTCGGGGACGAAACCTAATGTAAGGGAGGTAGACTTGTAACATCCCAAAAATAAAGGAACGACTTATAATAATGGGTTAAACACGAGACGAAAGGAATAAATGGACGAGGCATGACGGGCCGGGCCGAATAGGCCGGCGGACTTAAGGGTGGCGTGCATAGGGGAAGTCTCCCCTATAAATAGCCTAAGCCACCACCCTTTCTCTCATTTGACCATTCTAGAGAGAGAAATCATAGAGAGAGAAAGTTGACGGATCGACACGAGAAGCTAGCATCTTGTTCCTCTACTACTCGTGAGCGGAACCTCCAATTCAGAAGCTCGAAAGAGGTAACAACTCGATCTAAATCTGAGGTTTTAGTTTACGATTGGGTTTTCGGGTTTTGTGTTAGGACATAGAATGTATGACAAAAGCTTTGTAAGAGTTTAGGTCTTATTGTCTTTATGTTTTTATGTAATTGTATAGATTTTTTTTCTAAGTGATAGAACAAGTTCTGCTAGAGGCGAACTTGATAAGTCGCCTAGCCTATTAGAGGCGAACTTGTTAAGTTCGCCTAGCCTATTATAGGCGAACTTGTTAAGTTCGCCTAAGCATCTTTGAGGCGAACAAATAGGAGTTTACAGATTCAGTAAGAAGAGCAGAGAAGAATCGAGAGAATCGACCAAGTGTATTCTGTAAACTCTGTGTTTGGTGGAATACAAAGAGAAAGTTTATTTACCTGTTGTTTCTATTGTCAACTCGTATACATATGTTAACACGAAGGATTCCGCACTCCGTGTTATCGAGACGTCCTGTCACGAGATCGATCTGAGATGAGTCATGTGGACCTACAAGTGGTATCAGAGCTTTTGCTCGTGATTTGTGTTTGATTCTTGGTGATTAGAGACGTTTGTGTGTACAATTTGACAAGAAATTAATCATTTTTAGAAGTTTTTGCATCCATAGAGTTTTCAAGTTCTTGAAGCTGATTTTACTGCTGAATTAGTGAATTTGAGGTGGATTTTGGTGAAATTAATCCGATAGAAGTGTTCTAATTCATAAAATACTAAATCCTACGGTCCAATTTCTTCCAATTCCTTCAAATCTGTGAGAAATGATGATTTTCGGCGCTTTGGGTTTGTGTTTGGGTTGCTGAGTTTGTTACAACTGAAGCAAGCGAACTTGCTGATATTTGTTGTAGCGAACTTAGCAAGTTCGCTTCTCTCAGTTTAAGCGAACTTAGTAGGAGAACTTAATCAGTAGGCGAACTTACCGAACTTATTAAATTTGCATGTTTGGCTTTGAAGCGAACTTATTATCTTCGCCTAAAGGGAGTACTTGTTCAACACTTGGAAATTTTTCTGAAAATGGCAAATATGGTGCAAGTGACTAATATGTTAAATTACGATAACAAGATTGGTACATCTCAGAAACCACCTAAATTGTTATGTCTTGTAGATTATTTTAACTGGAAAGATCGGTTTGATCAGTTCGTGTCTTTTACTGATACAACTTTATGGATTCCAATCTTGGAAGGTTATACACATCTGACATATACTTGGATGGGAAAGGATGATGTTCCTAAATCGGTATCTGCGTTAACCACAGAAGAAAAATTATTGTTTGATAGGGAAACAAAGGTAATGGCTAGTATTTCAATGTTTCTTCCTAAAGAAAATTATCATAGCTTTAAACAATTCAGGACTTCTCAACAATTGTGGGAATCATTACAAAAGTGGTGTGAAGGTAGTTTGGATGTTAAGAAAAGCAGAAAAGAATTACGGAAGAAACAGTTCTTAGTATTCAACCACTTTAAAAATGAATCTTTAGATGATCTTGAAACGAGATTCTATCATTTGCTGAGTGAGTTGTCAAGTGCTTTAGTGGTTTATGAGACTGAAGAGATAAATGATAAGTTTTTAGAGGCATTACCATCTAAATTTGATGTGTATACAGTTTTGATAAAAGAGAATGTCAACTATAAAACTATGTCTCTTGATGTAACATCCCAAAAATAAAACGACAGTTATAATAACGGAATAAACGAACGAGGCATGTCGGGTCGGACCGGATGGACCGGCGGGCTGGAAGGGGAGCCTCCCCTATAAATAGCCAAGTTCACCACCCATTTCTCTCATTTGCAACATCTAGAGAAAGAAACCATAGAGAGAGAAAGTTGGCGGATCGACCCAAGATTTGAGAAGTGTGTTGCTCCAGAGCTCGTGAGAAGAACCTCCGGATCAGAAACTCGATTCAGGTAATGATCTGGCCTAAATATGAGTTTTTGTTCGTTTTTTGGGTTTTTCGGGTTTTGGATGAAAATGTAACGTTTTTACAGATGAAATTGGAAGGAAAACATATATGTCCTTAATGAAAAGCAAACGTTTTTGAATGTAAACAAGCTCGGGATATTGACGTGATCAGACCCGAATGCGAAAGTTAGGGTTTTTGCGAGGAAGCAGATCCTGCGTACTTATCAAGTATGCAGGAGGAGGGTCCTGCGTACTTATCAAGTACGCGTGAAGTAAAGTTTGCGCACTTATTAAGTACGCAAGAGCAAGGCCCTGCGCACTTGCTAAGTGCGCAGGCATCAGGCTGGTTAAGTAAAGTCAGTATGTTTAGAATGGTTTAACCGTTAGAGTCGGGATTGGGTCTGATGTGTATTTAACTAATCAATTCAGATCGGAAGTGACGTTGTTGGGCCTTTGTTTAGGACAACCGAGACTAGCTTATAAGGTGAGTTCTAGAAGCCTTTCTTTAAATGTTTTAATTAAATATTTTTGGGCTGGTGTACATACATACGAAATGATGTTTTGAAATGAGTTTTACGAAAGGATGTTTACGAAATGATGTTTACGATATGATGTTTACGAAATGATGTTTACGATATGATGTTTATGAAATGATGTTTACGAGATGATGTTTATGAAATGTTTTGCCAAATGAAGTTTACGAAAGGTTTACAAAAGAGATGATGTTTTGTTTAATAAAACGTACGGATGCTTTAACTAAAATGAGGTAAAGGTTTTATGAAAGTCACGAATGAACGAATCTGCCACGAGTTCCTACGGGAGCTAAGGTATGTGTGTATGTATGTATTAGCCTCACCCTTACGGGGGGCCTTTGTGGCTGGCTAACGGTTGTACAACTGGTTGATGATGGGGTGGCGACGGTCACCCATGGGATTACCGGGATCCCGATGGAAGGTACTGTTCCTTGCGGGGAAATAGTGCCTAAGTTATGTTTGGTCTACCTAGAGGTAACGAGTCTTAGGAGACGTATGTTTGGTCTACCTAGAGGTAACGAGCCTTAGGAGACATATGTTTGGTCTACCTAGAGGTAACGAGCCTTAGGAGACATATGTTTGGTCCACCTAGAGGTAACGAGCCTTAAGGGACCTGTGTGACGGATGACTTAGAGGTAACGAGCCTTAAGTTCATCCGCTGGTATGCGATGTATGGAATTGACGGTTATGAGAAGGCGCAGATTCGGTTCATGTTGACTTATGTTATGATGTTGTGTTACGATGTTATGATGATGTTAAATTATTACATGTTTTTACGTACACTTTTGTTAAACAAATGTATGTTATGTTTTTGGCAAAAATGTTATGTTAAGGTTTTATGTAAAACTAGAACTCACCAGCGTAGCTGACTTTTTAGTATGCACATTCAGGTTAAGGCATGTATGGATGATGGACGGTGATGTTTGGCAAGCGAGAAGGGTTACCTGGTTGATCATGAAGACTGGAATCCCGTTATGATTAGCTTATGTTATGTTTATGTAATAGACTATGTTACGCTTCCGCATGTTGAACAATGTAATGGTTACGTTTAATGAAGTATTTTCCGCTGCGTTATTTGTTATTCAAGTTTAAGAACTGTTTGTGAATGAGTAAATCCAACAAGTGAGGCCTCTCGGGTTTGGGGCCTTACAAGTTGGTATCAGAGCAATAGTTTGAGAGATTCGGACACTCCCAGTGTCTGAACTTAGACTGTGAACGGGACCGAAAGCGGATGCCAGTACTGGTAACTCGAGCCACAGCATCAGGTATGAAGGTAGTATATATTTACATATACAGTATGCCTTAGAAAGGGTTAGGTAAGGACTTGTGTTCTGATGGAATCACAAAGGTGGTCAAATAGAAATCGAAAGGTAGTGTAATGGTTAATTGCAGATGGCCAGTGTATATTAACATCCTACAGTGCTTGTTGAATTTTATTTGTTAACTAGCGTGATGACATTGGATTCCTTGTCTTATAGAACAAAATGGCGGGACGAAAGAGCGGAAGGCGTGGTGGGGGCCGTACCGACGGTCGTACCAGTGGACGTAACGGTGGGCGCGGCAGGACCCCTGTGCGCTAAGAGTATAGTGAAGAAGGAAGTGTTCACACTGAACCGGCGGTTAGTGTGCATGGAGCTGAGCAGACACTGGTTGGCGAACAACCTTTCACTTTTGAAACAGAAGTGAGAGCAGCTATAGCTCGAGAGTTCATAGAGTTGATGAAGACTTCTCTGCCAGGTCTGTTGGTAGAAGCATTGAAGAAGGTTAATGGGGATGGTGGGTCTAGTGCGGCAATTGGTTCCCAGAACAACGGGACTGACAACGCGCCGCCTGCACGCGGAAGCGACTACAAGTCATTTAAAGCATGTGACCCACCGGTCCTTACTGGAAAGAAAGACGCGTTGGCTACGTTTGATTGGGTGATCCGTATGGAAGCTGCCATTCGTCTGAGCGAATGTCGAACGGATCAAGTTGTAAAATTTTCTGCTAACTCCTTGAGAGAGGAAGCATCCCATTGGTGGGAAGGTGTACGTCAAGCAAAAGGGAGCGAGGTTGTGGATGCGATGATGTGGGCTTGATTTGAAAACTTTGGTGATCAAGAATTTCTGCCCAAGGAACGAGATTGAGAAGGTAGAGAGGGAATTTCTGGGTTTGAAGGCCGGGAGCATGACGCACCGGCAGTACACCACACGGTTCAATGAACTGGCACGTCTGGTGCCACATCTTGTCACGACTGAGGAAAGAAAGATTGCATGCTACATTCAAGGGCTGCCGGACCAGGTCCGCACCTATGTTAAAGCAAATGCCCCTACTACCTACGATTCGATAGTAGAACTGAGCATAGTGGTATTTGATGATCTGGCGCTGAATGTCGTTGCCATTGAAGAGCCCAAGAAGAAGCTGAGTTTTCCCGCTAAGCGATCGGGTGGGAAGTTGTTTGGGGCTCGGGACAAGCAGGCCAGGGTAGGCGAGACGACAGTCTGTGGAAAATGTGGGGTAAGACATACGGGTGAATGTCGGCTAGGGACAAATCTGTGCTACAAATGTAGCAAGACTAGGCACTACTCCCGTGAATGCAAGCAAGGCATTAAATGTTATAATTGTGGTGAAAGCGGTCATATGAGTCGGGAATGCACCAAGCCTAGGATGGGTGAAGCTGGGAAAGGGAAAGGCCAAGAGAAGAAAGAAGAGAGGCCCCGAGCAAAGACTCGTGCGTACGCACTGACGCAAGAACAAGCCAGGGCAGACCCCGATGTGGCGTCAGGTACGTTCATCCTCGACAACACTTTTTTTTTCTGTGTTATTTGATTCGGGTGCCAGTAAGAGTTTTATATCTGCGACTTTTTGTAAACGAGTGAAGTACACTGTGAGTAAGCTAGAAAGGGCCTTTAGCGTAGAAACCGCTGAGGGTAGAACTGCGAGAGTGACTGATGTAGTTGACAACTCCACGATAAAAATAGAAGGTCATAGGTTCCCTATCAGATTGTTTGTCATGGTTTTGGGCGGGTTCGATGTCGTGTTAGGAATGGATTGGCTAACTGCCAATGAAGCACAAATTATATGTAAACGAAATATAATCCTACTTAAGGCTCCGGATGGTAGCAGAGTCGAGGTTTTTTGAGATTGTGACGCCCCGATGCCTAACGTCATCTCAATGATCAAGGCAACAGATTACCTGAGGGGTGGATGTGAGGCTTATCTGGTATACGTGATTGACAAGTGTAAGGAAGTGAAGGAACTAGACGACGTGCCCGTAGTACGCGAGTACCCGGAGGTATTTCCAGAGGACTTGCCTGGGATACCACCCGACAGAGAGATTGAATTTCGAATCGACTTAGTACCAGATGCCCAGCCCGTGGCTAAGGCTCCATATCGACCAGCACCAGTGGAGATGAAAGAGTTAATGGCACAACTAGACGAGTTACTTGAGAAAGGATTTATCCAACCGAGCATCTCGCCGTGGGGGTGCTCCGGTGTTGTTTGTGAAGAAGAAAGACGGTTCGATGAGAATGTGTATTGATTATCGCGAGTTGAATAAACGTACGGTGAAGAACAAATACCCTTTACCAAGGATCGACGACTTGTTCGATCAATTGCAAGGCGCAAGTTGGTTCTCAAAATTCGACCTTGGATCCGGGTACCATCAGTTGAAGGTGAGGGGAGAAGATATACCGAAAACCGCATTTCGCACGCGTTATGGACATTTCGAGTTCCGCGTAATGTCTTTTGGATTGACGAACGCCCCCTCAGCATTCATGGATTTGATGAATAGGGTGTGTCGACCGATGCTGGACCGATCGGTAATCGTGTTCATCGATGATATCCTCATCTACTCCAAGAATGAGGGTGATCACGCATGTCACTTAAAGGAGGTGTTGGAGGCTCTGAAAAAGGAAAAGTTGTATGCTAAGTTCTCCAAATGCACGTTCTGGCTTAGGGAAGTCCAATTCCTAGGTCACGTCATTAACCCGAATGACATTATGGTTGACCCAGCAAAGATAGTGACGGTAAGGGAATGGAATATTCTTAAGACGCCAACTGAAATCCGCAGTTTCTTGGGATTGGCGGGCTACTATCGGAGATTCATCCAGGATTTCTTGAAAATAGCTTCGCCGTTGACAAAGTTGACTCGGAAAGAGGTAAAGTACGAATGGGGTTCGACCCAGGATGAGGCATTTAAGGAATTGAAGGAGAAACTAACCCAAGCTCCATTATTGGCCCTTCCAGAGGGCAATGAAGACTTGGTGGTATACTCTGACGCTTCGGGTCAGGGATTGGGATGCGTATTGATGCAACGTGGGAGAGTGATCGCGTATGCGTCACGACAGTTGAAGATTCACGAAGGTAATTATCCGACTCACGACTTGGAACTTGCTGCTGTCGTATTCACATTGAAAATCTGGAGGCACTACCTTTAAGGGGTGAAGTTTACTATTTACTCCAACCACAAAAGTTTGAAGTATTTCTTCGAATAAAAGGAACTTAATATGAGCCAGAGGCGATGGTTGGAACTATTGAAAGACTATGACTGTGAAATAATATACCATCCTGGAAAAGCAAACGTGGTGGCTGACGCTCTAAGCCGAAAGGATGTGCCTACTCCTATTAGAGTGAAAGCTTGCCAGTTGGTGGTAACATCAGATGTGATGAGAGAAATTGAAAAGGCTCAAGATGAGGCACTTAAAGAAGAAAACATAAAGAAGGAAAGGATGGTTGGCCAACAGGACAAGTTGGAATATAATACCTTTGGTGTTAGGACACGTTTTGGATGGGTATGGATACCTATGGGTGGCGAGCTTAGAACCAAAATCTTGGATGAGGCTCATAAGTCTCGGTACTCTATCCATCCTGGTACCAATAAAATGTACCAAGATCTGAGGAAGGAATGGTTTAACCGTTAGAGTTAGGATTGGGTCTGATGTGTATTTAACTAATCAATTCAGATCAGAAGTGACGTTGTTGGGCCTTTGTTTAGGACAACCGAGACTAGCTTATAAAGTGAGTTCTAGAAGCCCTTCTTTAAATGTTTTAATTAAATTTTTTTGGGCTGGTGTGCATACATACGGAATGATGTTTTGAAATGAGGTTTACGAAAGGATGTTTACGAAATGATGTTTACGATATGATGTTTACGATATGATGTTTACGAAATGATGTTTACGATATGATGTTTACGAAATGATGTTTATGAGATGATGTTTATGAAATGTTTTGCCAAATGAATTTTACGAAAGGTTTACGAAAGAGATGATGTTTTGTTTAATAAAACGTACGAATGCTTTAACTAAAATGAGGTAGGTTTTATGAAAGTCACGAATGAACGAATCTGCCACGAGTTCCTACGGGAGCTAAGGTATGTGTGTATGTATGTATTGGCCTCACCCTTACGGGGGGCCTTTGTGGCTGGCTAACGATTGTACAACTGGTTGATGATGGGGTGACGATGGTCACCCATGGGATTACCGGGATCCCGATGGAAAGTACTATTCCTTGCGGGGAAATAGTGCCTAAGTTATGTTTGGTCTAACTAGAGGTAACGAGCCTTAGGAGACGTATGTTTGGTCTACCTAGAGGTAACGAGCCTTAGGAGACATATGTTTGGTCTACCTAGAGGTAACGAGCCTTAGGAGACATATGTTTGGTCCACCTAGAGGTAATGATCCTTAAGGGACCTGTGTGACGGATGACTTAGAGGTAACGAGCCTTAAGTTCATCCGCTGGTATGCGATGTATAGAATTGACGGTTACGAGAAGGCGCAGATTCGGTTCATGTTGACTTATGTTATGATGTTGTGTTACGAGTTATTGCATGTTTTTAGGTACGCTTTTGTTAAACAAATGTATGTTATGTTTTTGGCAAAAATGTTATGTTAAGGTTTTATGTAATACTAGAACTCACCAGCGTAGCTGACTTTTTAGTATGCACATTCAGGTTAAGGCAGGTATGGATGATGGACGGTGATGCTTGGCAAGCGAGAAGGGTTACCTGGTTAATCATGAAGACTGGCATCCCGTTATGATTAGCTTATGTTATGTTTATGTAATAGACTATGTTACGCTTCCGCATGTTGAACAATGTAATGGTTACGTTTAATGAAGTATTTTCCGTTGCGTTATTTGATATTCAAGTTTAAGAACTGTTTGTGAATGAGTAAATCCAACAAGTGAGGCCTCCCGGGTTTGGGGCCTTACATTTGAAGAGGTTCTTGGCAAGATTCAATCACATGATTTGAATATAAAGAAGAAGGAAACCAATATGGAGCATATTCAAGATCCTTCAATGTATTTTGCTAAGTCTTCTAGCAAAACTGGTGCAGGGGTTGCGTTCTTTTCTGGTGATACTCAAGATGTTTCTAATGATCATTGTTCTGGGGATCCAAGTCATTCTGGTTTCTCTGCAAATACAGGTTCTTCATCATCTTGAACACATAATATGAATCATAGAGTTGCTGATGATTATTTAGCGATGTTTTCTTCCTCTATGGCTTCATATGAAAATTTTATTGGAGGAAAGATTCATGATCCATATGTTATTGGAGATGATTTCAGACAAATTGATCCTGTTGATCTGGAAGAGATGAACATTCAATGGAATATGGCTATGCTGATGAGACAAGCAAAGGATTTTTTGAAGAAGACTGGAAGAAAGTATATCGGTTCTAACAGTCGTTCACGTATGGGATTCGATAAAACCAAAGTTCGTTGCTATAATTTTCAGGAGTATGGTCATTTTGCCAAAGAATGTGTGAAACCAAAAGTTGAATTTGATTCTCAGAAGAAGCCTAATAACTTTCAGAACAATCGTAATCAGTCACATGGCTCCTCTGGCTGTGGAAATTCTAATCATGCATCTGCATCATCTGCTTTGGTTGCTCAGAATGATGAAAATTATGACTGGGGTATTCATCTTGAAGATTTGGTTGGTACTGTAAGTCAAGTGTTTGTAGCTGAGATTCATTCTACAAAATCAGAAGAGTCAACTGATGATGATAGCTCAAGTGATGGTGAGAGTTTGCCAAGTGCTGATGAAGAGCATGATCAAGTACATAATGTTGAGTCTGATATTGCATCTGGTGTATCTGAAGATGATATTGTATTAACTCAAAATTCTTCTGATGGTGATGCTTCTGAAAATATTCCGATTACAAAAGTCTTCATGACAGATATGTCAGATCCTTCAAAGGTAAAAGATTCTGTCTGCCACATTTATTGCTCTAATTGCATCAGTATAAAAGATAAAATGCAAAAAGTAATGGATGATAACACAAATTTAATTTGTGATATGAAATCGATGCATTCAGTTAATCAAAAATTGAAAGATAATGATAAATTATGTATAGATAGAACTGAGTCTTTGAAAAGAGATTTGAACTCTTTGGGATTGAAATATAAGGAACAAGCATATCATCTAGATATGGCTTATGCTGAGATTGAGAAGCGAAATGAAATTGTCGCTTAGAAGAACAAAGAAATTTCTGATAAAGAATCTGAAGTGATCAAATCACATAGAAAGCTGGAAAATTTTGAAAATTCATCTGTGGTATTGGATTACTTTAATGCTAATGCTGATCCTACTAAGAGGGTTACTGGAATTGGATTTGTTCCTCCACCATTCAATGCAAATTATGTGGTTGAACCAGAAATTATTCATGAAGAGGAAATTGATCCAAAGACGGTGTTGAAAGTAAATCCAGTAACTGGTGAAGATATGATCTATGATTCTGATTCTGAGGATGAAATTTTTGATGATAAAAAGGTTGAAGGCATTCCTAAGGAAGTGCAACTTGATGAACCAAAGGTAGTAAAAAATGTTACCCGTGATAGATGCATTTTAACAGAGCCTGATGAGGTGAAAGTTGATAAACCTAAACTTTCCAGAATGTTACAATCAAGTGGTTTTGTTGCTGCTGGTTATCAAAAGAAGAATTTATCAACGGTGACTAAACAAGTTTTTGTTCAAAAGAAGCCAGTCAACTGTTTAGTAAAATCTTCGGAAGATTGTTCATCGGATGGGTCATCAAATTCAAGAAAAACTCCTTATATCAGAAATCAACAAGATAGAAGAGTTTGCTTTCACTGTAATGAGACTGGTCATATTCTGATTCACTGTCCTTATAAGAATCAAGGCAAATTAAAGAGTGACCCCTCACAAAAACGAGTGGTGACGATTCTGAAAAGACAAAATGGGGGAAAAGCCTACGTCTAGTGTTGAAAAGAATGTGCCTTGTCAATCATTTGCTAAATCTTCGGGATTTAAGCAATATGATAAGCATATTTCTAAACCAGTTGTTTTTCAAAATAGGTTTAAGATTCCACATGTTGGAATTCCAAAAGATTCTCAACTTGAGGTCAAACTTTCTAGACCACAACGATGAAGACGTAACAGAAAATTAAAGAAATTTTTGGAAATATCTGAATCTGATAATCATAAATCTAATAATGTTTTTCCAATTAATCATACTGTGTCTTCATTGAAAAGGTCTAATTGTGAATCTTATGTTCCAAAGGTTGATGACAATGTTGATTGTGAATTGCTTGAAGTTGTTTATTTTGATCCATCTGGACGACCCAAGACAACAATGGCTTGGGTTCCTATTTCTAACTGATTTTCTTTGTTTATGTAGGGGCAGCCAATGAGGACTATCAACAATACGTGGTATGTGGATAGTGGTTGTTCTCGACATATGACAGGGAATATCCGTTTGTTGGAAGATGTTATTAATATTGATGGTGGTTATGTCGCTTTTGCTGGAAATAAAGGCGGGTACATAACTGGTCAGGGTACTTTGAAGAACGATAAAGTCAAATTTGAGAAAGTGAACTATGTGGAGCAACTTGAACAAAATCTTTTGAGTGTATCTCAAGTGTGTGACAAGAAGTTTTCATTTCATTTCAATGATTCTGAGTGTTATATCTTGAAACATGGCTTTGTTATTCCTAACGAATGGATTCTAATGAAGTCTCCGAGGAGAAATGACACCTATGTCCTAGACATGAGTGTTGCTACTACAAAGGATTCAATTCCTACATGTCTACTCTCCAAGGCGTCTGAGTCGGATTCTTTTTTGTGGCACAAGAAACTTACTCACATCAATTATCGGAAAATGAATTATCTCGTTAAGAATGATCTGGTTATTGGTGTTCCGAAAATGAAATTTTCAGTTCCTGATGATTGTATTCCTTGCAAGAAGGGGAAACAACACAAGAAGTCTCATAAATCTAAGTCAAAGAATTCAATTGTGACTCCTTTGGAGCTACTGCATATGGATTTGTTCGGACCGATTAGTATCAGGAGCATTGGCGGTAAATCTTACTGTCTAGTAGTAACAGATGATTTCTCTAGATTTTCATGGGTTAAGGTCCTTGCTTCTAAAGCCGAAACCACAGAGTTGGTACAATTCTTAATCCTGGGTTTAGAGAATTGGTTCAAACAAAAAGTCAGAAGAATTAGGAGTGACAATGGCAGTGAGTTTAAAAATAGCAAGATGGGTTTATTTTGTCTTCAAAAGGGAATTCATCATGAATTCAGTGCGCCATATGTACCTCAACAAAATGGTGTTGCTGAACGAAAGAACAGGACTTTGGTTGAAATGGCACGTACAATGCTTGCAGATTCTAAGGTTCCAGTAACTTTTTGGGCTGAGGCTGTGAATATTGCATGTCATGTTTTGAACTGAGTTTTGACCGTTAAGCGACACAACAAGACATGCTATGAGTTGCTTAATAATCGGAAGCCAAATCTGGAATATTTACTACCTTTTGGTAATCCATGCACTCTGTTGAAAGTGAGAGATGTCCCAACTAAGTTTAGTGCTAAGGCTATTGAAGGGATCTTTCTGGGTTATGTTGCAAATTCTACTACCAAGAGGGTTTATAACAAAGAGACTCATCAGGTTGAAGAATGGTTTCATATTGACTGTTCTAATCGGTCTTTACCTCAAATGGTGATTGGACCAGACTGGGCTTTTGATTATGACAATTTATTCAAGTCTTTTCATTTACCTTATGATATTTCTCCTGAGGAAGCTGCTATTTTATATGATTCATGTCAGGATGCAGAGAATAGTGGTTTTCTACCGACTGCGGTTATACAATCATCTGTTCTTTCTACATCTGCTTCAGATCCTAATGTTGCTTCGTGTTCGGGAACACAAGAGTTTGATAGTGAGAATGAAAATGTTATTTTCCAAGATTCTTCTGCTGATTCTTTGTTAGTTGATGAACCTTCTAATTTGACACAGGCTCAGGGGAAGATTCCTACAAATCTGGACTCGGAGATTCCAGTTACTCAAGATCTGTCTTATCAATCTGATACAACTCAAGTTGATGTGTTGCCGATTCCTGAGGTTGCATCAATCAAGGAACTCAAAGCTCATCCGATTACAAATATCATTGGGAATTTGTGAGATGGAGTGCAAACGCGTTCTATTATTGACAACACTTGCTTGTATACAGGTTTTAGAGATACTGGTGTTTTTGATGTATGCTCACATTCCTGTTTTATTTCTCAGGTCGAACCAAAGAATGTCTAAATGGCGTTACGTGATAACAATTGGATAGAGGCCATGCAGGAAGAACTTGCTCAGTTTGACAAACTCAAAGTTTGGAATCTTGTAGATCTTCCAAAGGGTGTGTATCCAATTGGTACAAAGTGGGTGTTTAAATGCAAGAAAGACGATCGAGGTGTTGTGGTGAGAAATAAGGCAAGATTAGTTGTACAAGGTTTCAATCAACAAGAGGGAATTGATTACACCGAGGTTTATGCTCCTGTTGCTAGGCTTGAAGTTATACGGCTGTTTCTTGCTTTTGCTTCATACAAAGGGTTTAAGGTGTTTCAATTAGATGTAAAAAGTGCTTTCTTATATGGTAAAGTCAAGGAGGAGGTTTATGTGTGTTAGCTGCCAGGGTTTGAAGATCCAATTAATCCGTCTAAAGTTTTCAAGCTTGATAAAGCATTCTATGGTCTTCATCAAGCTCCTCGCGCGTGGTATGAAACGTTGTCTACACATCTTATGGAAAATGATTTTGTTCGTGGACATATTGACTCGACTTTATTCATTAAGAAAGCAGGGGAGAATATCTACTGGTACAGATATATGTAGATGATATTATTTTTGGCTCTACAAATGAAGGGTTGTGCAAAGAGTTTGAGATGTCAGCTATGGGAGAGTTATCATTTTTCCTAGGTCTTCAAGTTAATCTGAAGGAAGATGGTTTCTTTATTCATCAGTCCAAGTATGTAAAGGACATCTTGAGCCGGTTCAAGATGGAGGACTGTACCCCATACGATACTCCGATTCCGGTCAATCATAAATTGAATTCTGACCCGGATGGAAAAGAAGTTGATTGCCGACTCTACCGTGCAATGATTGGATCTCTCATGTACTTAACCGCTTCAAGGCCAGACATAATGTTTGTTGTGTGTATTTGTTCCAGGTTCCAAGCAAAACCAAAAGAATCTCATTTGATTGCAGTAAAGAGAATCTTTCGTTATCTGAAAGAAAAACAAAGATTGGGACTATGGTTTCCACATGAGAACTTTGAATTCAATGCATACACTGATTCTGATTTTGGTGGTTGTTGTTTGGATAGGAAATCTACTACAGGTGGTTGCCAGTTCTTGGGTAATCGTCTAGTTTCCTGGCAATGCGAAAGGCAAACTACGGTCTCCATTTCAACATGTGAAGCATAATACATTGCTGCTGCAAGTTGTTGTTCACAGATCTTGTGGATCCAACAGCAATTAAGAGACTACAGTTTGAATTTTACAGGAACCCCCATGTTTATTGATAATAATGCTATAATGTCTATCACAAATAATCCTGTTAAGCACAGTAAAACAAAGCATATTGAAATTAGATATCATTTTATTCTCGATTGTGCAGATAAGAAGTTGATTGAGCTGGTAAAGGTACATACAGATGATAATTTTGCTGATCTTTTTACCAAGGCATTTGATCGTACCAGGTTTGAATTTCTGATCAAAATGATAGGTATGATCAATCCCGAATAAAAGTTTTTCAAAAACAAATTTTTATGGGAGATTTTGTTTTAAATTTCTTTTATTGCTTTATTACATTTCTGCATTTTAAATTTCAGTCAAAATTTGTTATTTATAAAAATTCAAAACAAAATGAAAATATAAAATTGACATCATTTGAAGTTAGAGAAGAAATGATAGTACATCAGTGAATAGTTCATTACACATGACCATAGTAGACCTTTGATATATGATAGTTTAAAGTAAATTGATTTGATCTAAATTTCAAAGTCTGCATAAATGAGAAATGATAGTGTTTTGAATGCTCTAATCTTGATAATATGTTTTAATTTGAATATGAGTTTGAAACTTGAATTATCAATAGACTAGAAGCGTTTTTGAACCAATAGTAGTGTGAAAATTAAATATGATATGATTACATATGTGATTTGAATCCATTATATGCCTGGGTGTGTGTGTAAACGATCATTATCAGATAAAGAATATACGGTTTTAAGAATTTCATGAGACCAATATCAAATTATGTCTTTAGCACAATCTCTTTCAGTTCACTTCACTGCCCATGCCTCGAAAAACATGCAATGTGTTGCTGAACTAAGATATGTTTCTGACATCATCTGTTGGAACATATATTCACCCTTGGATCAGTTAGATACATCATCTATTCTGATTTCATTGAAAGTTATCCAGATAATAGTTGGATCCTCCTACCTGAATCTATTGATTCGCATTAAAAAGCCAATTCATTAGAATCTTTTGATTCTGAATCATTCTGATTCTTATATCCTTTGGGATCTGCTATTCTATACTTGTGCTAATAGAGATAATTTCATCTTGGAGATTGATCTAATCTTGCAATAAACTGTGTATGTCTTGAAGATAGTGCAAATTTAAATTTATGTTGGCATATATGTGGGGTACACGATGTTTTTCAACTAAATGGTACTAACTCACATGAATTTGGAAGAATAATGCTTATAGTTTCAAATTATATAATATTGACAATTTAAAAATTCATGCTTTGTATTGCAAATTCGGAATGAAAAATTGAGCACTTCATAACCTGATCTTGTTTACTTTGAAATTTATCGAGTATCATTTTAAGTATTATTCAAATTGATTGCAAAAGTTACATAAAATTGAAAAAGATTAGAGTTACATAAGAATGAGTTTGATAGTTTCATATCATTTTTTTTGGGCATATCATAGGTTACCCATAGTTGATAATAGAGTGTGTGATGAATTGCTCATATACTGATATGATCTTCTTGCTCTTGATGTTCATCCAAAAATATGTATTTTAGTTTGCCCATATAAAATCCAATTGCTCAGATAAAAACCAAAAATATATGATTCCGTTTGTATAGATAAAATCCAAAAATATTTAGTTTCTATCTTCCATGAAAATTTTATTTTTTATTAAGATGATTCGGGATTGGATCGGATACATGCTACAGATGGAAGTTCACAAGAATGTGACGTGTTAAAAGTGAAGAAATTGTTCAAGGCAAAATGTTTGGAGCGAACTTAATATGTTCGCCGGTTTCGGATTAAGCGAACTTAATATGTTCGCCTGGGGCTTGTTAAGCGAACTTAACAAGTTCGCCTAATAAAGCGAACTTAATTGTGATTAAATACTTTATTCAGGCGAACTTATTCTTTTTATCTTGTTTCACTATGGGAGCGAACTTATCGAGCGAACTTACGGGTTTATTAGCGAACTTGTGATTTTCTGATCTAGGGTTTTCGATTTGAAATTTTTGTGTTTGTTTCTGGATCGGTTTTGGATTGCGAATCTTTCTAAGGTAATTTCGAAGATTTTTATCCGTTAAATTGATGGGAATCTGTTCTTTTTAACCTGTGTTCATCGGCTTTTGAATTTTTTACGGTTTTCTAAGAAAATCAAGGTTTTCTGGACTTAAATCTTGAAATTGAAGCTTAATATTGTTTAGTTGTTGTTAATAGATGTCTATGATATGTTTAATTTGAACAAAATTGACGATTTGGACTTTTTGAGAATCTGCTGAAGAATTTGTATCGACAAACTGGTTCAGGCGAACTTGTTCAAGCAAACTTGTTTAGGCGAACTTATTATGTTCGCCTCTTGCAACACTAAGCGAACTTATTAAGTTCGCCTAAGGGATCAGTAGTGTTTGGACTTGTGATTTTTTTAAAGATTTTTTTTGTGTGTGAAATTTTTTTTATGATTTTGTTATATGACTAATATGTGTTTGTTTGTCCAATACATTTACAGATGGCTCGTCGTGTTGAGTACAAACATAATCAAGTGGCGTTATTAGATCCAAATATGTCTGAAGCTGTAAATTTTCAAGGAATTATCAACTTTCTGAATCGTTCACGTTTGCATGTGGCCTTATCTGCTAATCCGTACATCAGTTTACCGTATATTCAACAATTCTGGGATACCGTACATCAAGATACAGATGTTGAACCTCACGTACTTCGTGCTACGGTGAATAATACGGAGGTAGCTATTTCAATAGAAACTATTCGTGCTGCTTTGGCATTGGGAGGTGCTATTGACGATCCTATGTCTTATCCTGGAACACTGATTATGGGGTGTTTTCAGAGGATGGGTTACAGAGGAAGACCAAATGATACTCAAGCACGAAAAGGAGGTTTAGTTGGAGAATGGAGGTATTTTATGCACGTCATCATACAATGTTTGTCTCCAAGAAAGGCTGGTACTGATGGTTTGAAGAGTGTATTACAAGCTGCAATGGTTGCATTGACCCTAAATAAACGGTTTAACTTTGATTTATATATCTACCGTGAGTTGATCATGCAAATTAATCCTCTAGAAGGTCAAGGGTTTCTTATGTACCCTAGGTTCGTGCAAATGCTTCTGAACCATTTAATTTCATATTTACCTCAGCATCCAATCCGTTTGACCTTGACTCCTATGTCAAAAAGAATCTTTACTGATTGTACTAAGGTTAAACAACAAAATGTTGCTTTAATTCCTTTTCCAACTCCTTTGTTTGGTCACTTAATCAATCCTGATTATGTTGAGCCACCTAATGATAATTGGTTTCATCATGAGGAGTTAGTTCAAGGCCAAGTCTAGAATCAAGTACAACAACTGCAACAAGTTCAAGCTCATGTACAACAACAACAAGTTCCTATTCAACAACAACAACAACAAGTTCCTATTCAACAACAACAACAAGTTCCTATTCAACAACAACAACAACAAGTTCCCATTCCACAAGAGCAGGTTCACATTCCTGTTAATGAACCAGTTCAAGAAGATATTTCTCAAAATAATGAACAATATTTGGGTATGAATATAGAATATTTTGATAATGACGCTATGAACTCACCAATTCATGAAGCTAAAGGAAATGTGGTGGATACGAGTTTCGGTGATACTATTTTACCTGATTCTGAGGCTACTGAATCTGATTCGTCTAGAGATTTTAGCTCAGATCATTATGAGAGATTGGCTACATTACCATTGGCTAATGCGGGGAAACGCATTAAATCTAAAGCCAGAAAACCGAGGCGTAAGTATGTTCGGAATCCTCCTTCTGGATCAGTACTGGGCAAGAGAACTTTAATTGATGAGAGTTCTGAATCGGATAGTGATGTTATTCCAGTTCCAAAAGCTCAGAAGCTAATGTCTGCTTCTATTGCTGCTGCTCATTCATCTCAAGGTGTTGATGATGCTACTTTTGTTGCATCTTTACTGGTTACACCTCCTACTTCTAAACATCCATCTCCGATGATTTCTCCAAATGTTCCACATTCATCTAACGCTGGTCCTTCAAAGCCTTCTGATTTTGAAAGGATTACCTTCCTTGAATCACAGGTGCTTGCTTTGCAGACTTAGGTATTTACTCTTGTGTCTACTGATACTCAGAAACAGTTGGTTCTTCAAGCTCAAGCTACACAGATTGCTGACATGCAGTTATTGGTGTCCAAACTTGTTGAGCGTCTTGACGCTCAGGGGGAGTTAAGGATACATGATACTTGTCATGTTGAATCAATTCAGCGAAAGGATAATGATGACAATGATCCTAGTGGTAATATTGAGGGTGATCGTCAATACGCTGACGTGAATCCAATATCAAGAGCTCAGGGGGAGTTAACATCACATACTTGGAAATAAACATAGATCTAGCATCTAGAGTGGAAAACAAACGTTTTGAACGTAAAAAGTTCCAAACTTGACAGATCAATCGATCCAGATCTGAATCCATAAAAAAACACGGTTTTTGATGAAGTTCACGATTTGGAAAGTTCACGGTTTGTGATGTTCACGGTTGAGTGAAGTTCTCGGTTGGTGAAGTTCACGGCTGATGAAGTTTGCGGTTAGGTAAAGTTTACGGTAGGGTGAAGTTCACGGTTGGGTGAAGTTCACGGTTTGGGTGAGGTTTGCGGTTTGGGTAAAGTTTGCGGTTGGGCGAAGTTTGCGGTTAGGAATGAAATGTAATGAGTTGTATGAGAAGCTAAAACTAGCTTGCGTACGTACAGGTTGAAGATCCTTTACAGACCTTTGACCCTGTTTATCTCAGGTGAGTTCTAGAAGCCCTCTTTTAAATATTTTAAATAATGTTTTGGGCTGGTGTGCATACATACGAAACGATGTTTACAAAATGACGATTATGGAACGATGTTTACGAGATGATATTTATGAGACGAAGTTTACGAGATGATGTTTATGAAATGTTTTGCCAAAAGAAGTTTACGAATGAAATGATGTTTTGTTTAATAAAACGTAAGAATGATTTAACTAAAATGAGGTAAAGGTTTTATGAAAGTCACGAATGAACGAATCTGCCACGAGTTCCTACGGGAGCTAGGGTATGTATGTATGTATTGGCCTTACCCTTACGAGGGGCCTTTGTGGCTGGCTAACGGTTGTACAACTGGTTGATGATGGGGTGACGACGGTCACCCATGGGATTTTCGGGATCCCCGATGGAAGGTACTATTCCTTGCGGGGAAATAGTGCCTGTGTTATGTTCTGTCTTCCTAGAGGTAACGAGCCTTAGGAGACATATGTTTGGTCCACCTAGAGGTAACGAGCCTTAGGAGACCCGGTGACGGATGACTTAGAGGTAACGAGCCTTAAGTTCATCCGCTGGTATGCGATGTATGGGATTGACGGTTACGAGAAGGCGTAGATTCGGTTCATGTTGACTTATGTTATGATACTATGTTATGATGTTGTGATAAGGTTAATTTATTGCATGTTTTATGTACGCTTTTGTTAAATAAATGTATGTTATGTTTTTGGCAAAATGTTTATGTTAAGGTTTTATGTATAGCTAAAACTCACCAGCGTAGCTGACTTTTTAGTATGCACATTCAGGTTAAGGCAGGTTATGATGATGGACGGTGATGCTGGGCGGCTTGATGAGTTACCCAGATGATATGAAGACTGGCATCCCGTTATGAAGTTGGTTATGTTATGTTTATGTAATAGACAATGTTATGCTTCCGCATGTTGAACGATGTTATGTTATGTTTGAAATGAAATTTTCCGCTGCGTTATTCGATATTCAAGTTTAAGAACTGTTTGTGAATGAGTAAATCCAACAAGTGAGGCATCCCAGGTTTGGGGCCTTACAGTAGCGGACCGCCAAGACCCTGGGTAGAGATCCGCTACCGGTCAACTTTTCAGATTTTTCATTTTCAGTGCCTGGAGTTTAGGACTGTTGACGGTTCTAGTTTTATACTTTTATTTCCTTGAAATTTTCGGGTTGTTACAAGATCTCTAGTTAAATCCTAGAATATGGATTTCTCAATTGATGGATCTTTGGTTAAATCACATCTCAATATCTTCTTTTAAACAACAGTTACCAAAATCAAACTCCATGATTCCTAGCACTAAAGTAACCCCTAAAATCGGTAGAGAAGACGTGCATTATGCTTTAGAGCTTGTACGTTGTGGTATAACCGGTAACTTATGTTCTTGAACTTGGTTTATAATGTTGTGATAAACCCATATGATAAACCCATCTAATAAACCCATACGTGGTGTGTGTGTTTTTATTTTTTAAATCTGTATGAACAAGTGGTGATGGTCGAATTCCAGCCGGGGTGGCATTCGGAGGTGGCGGTGGCGCTTGGTGGTTTGAGAGAGAGATCGTGTGTGTGTGTGGGTGGTGGAATGTGGATGGGTTTAGTTTATATATTTTTAATAACAAGGGTATTTTAGTCAATTTACAATAAGTTAACAGAATCATCCTAAAGGTATTAGAGGTCTGACTTTAATTGAAACGAAAATAAAATCACAAAGACTCAAAAAGTAAAATTGAAACTATGGGACTCAAAGCGATATTTTAAGCAAACCACATGAAAATTTACTCTAATTTTTAATTCGAATAACATCACAAAAAACAGACCAGCCAAGCTGGTTGGAATCCCACGCCTCCGTAGAGAAGGTCGTGGGTTCAATACCCACCATATGCAATTTTTATGTTTTTTTATTTATTTTGGATTTACTATTATTATTTTTATTAATTCTATTATTATTATATCATATCCATTATTATTATTATTAAGTTTTATATTTCTTTTTAAATTTACTATCATCATCATCATCATCATTTCTCATTATGAAAGCTAGTATTTTCTTCCGGTGACTAATGTAATGATAGATTTAAAAGTCTTTTTTCTATAATAAGGCTATGTGTAATACTCCACACTTCAGGCGTGGAGGAAGCCCATGTGACAAGCAAAGAGCCACTGTCTTGTTTTGTGGGGAGGCAACGCTGTGATCACACTCACATTCAGGGGCAACAACCTCACTCACGCCCAAAGGGGGCGTTGTTCCCCGCCCTACGCCCTTCCCTCACGATGGCCACTACACATAGCATAATATGCATAGCTATCATCAATGTAAAACACGACGTGATATCTTTTTGGATATGACATAGCATAATATGCGTAGCTACCATCAATATAAATCACGGCGCAATATCTTTTTGAACATGTTACAACTTTATAATATTGTTCAAAATAAATTTTCTATAACATACAAGTTTTCGATAAATCACGCTAGAGAAATACCTAATTTTTTTTATTTATGTTTATGCTATTTTTAATTTGAATATGATCCTATATGTGTGTTTTATTGAATTTCTTTTCAAAACATAAAAAGAATATCCTTTTGGTAACATGAGAATAATATATTAAATTATAGAATAACATAGACTTCTTTTAGGACACGTAAACATGAATGGGAATAATAAAATATAAAAAGAAAAATACACAATTATTATATAGTATAAATAGATTCCTAACTCGACCAATACTAAATGTTATTACTTTAAGTTGTGTCTTAACTTTATTCGTACATATAATCATGCATTTAATATGACCCCGTCTGCTTTAATCATGTGAAGCTTTACTTGTTTTTTTCTTCTAAAATAAAACTGAATTAAATTAAAAAATAAACATTGATTGATTGCATCAGATGTTACTATTTACTATGTTACCATCCATACCGTAAAAAACGTTCTGCTTTCTCGAACACTCTTGTTCTCAATACTTTCTATTTCGATACTTATTCTTACGTCGAATTCAGCTAACAATCTATATCTATACTATATAATAAATAAAAATCTCTTACGCCACGTGTCGCCTCCATATCTCTTTTCACCATTTTTTCTGCGTCACTCTCTCTTATTAAATACACCTCTTTTTTTAATAATGATTTATTTTTAAAGAAAGTATTAATTATACTAATAAAACACATTTATTTTAAATTATCACTTATTTTAAGAAACTTTAAAATTTAATTATGTAACTTTTTTTTAACCAAATAGTTAATGTAAGTCAAATTATATTAAATAGAAATTAAGTATTTTTGAAACACAATCATATATTAATTTTAACATATTTTTGAACTTTTATAAAAAATCATTAGTATATATAATATATTTTTTCACTTATAAGATATACATAAAGATTTAAGAATTTTATTCAATTTTTAAATATATAATTTTTTTATTATTAAACATATAATATTATATTTTATCAAACCGTATAATACACGAGATTCTAACCTAGTTATATATATATATATATATATAAGAATGAAGCTCAATGTTTTGAATGTGCTGAGGATTACCCCTTCACATATACATATTTGTATATATACATAATAATAATAATAATATAAGTTTACAATTAAGAATCATAACAACTACGTTAAAATAGTTTCAAACATAATGTGGTGGATTTAATGTAATAATATATTATCTCAATTATGTTCTTGCTCCACTCAAAGCTCAATAATTCGAAAAAAAACATGTACCAAACACTTTGTTTGTATGGGAAGTGCAAAACTTAAAAAAAAAAAACAATTCAAACAGATAATAAATACTAGACAGTGAATCCATCAACCATGCCCAATAAAATCCATCAATAATAAAGTTATTAATAATGTCTAGAGAAAGTGGGATGTAAACAAACCATACCCTTATTTAAGAGGATAGACACGCTGTTTCCAGGGAGACCCCTAGCTAAATAATATGTTCTTTTTGTACTATTTTATTACATTAGTAGATTAAGGCCAATGATCTTTAGCCCAAGTGGTTGAAGTGAGGTACCAAAGTCTTTATTAAAATGGGGAGGTGTTGGTTTCAAGTCTCACTTGTGACAAAAAATGGATTCCAGGTTGGGCCAGGGGGTTTTCTCACATATAGTGGGTTTCCTCCTGAGGGTGGTGGAGATAATCGGGTGGGCTAGTGGCCTGTCAATGATCCAAATTGCTGTTAAAAAAAGTAGGTTAAGAGGAAAAAAATATTGTTAAATCATAGCTATCAGTTATTAGATTATAATAATTCTGTAAATTAAAACATTAAAAGTTAGTTATATAATAAACTATGTTAAAACTCATGTATTACATAGGATGAATAAATACAACTTGTTATAAAACATCAGTTTCTATAAAGATTTGTATGTTGGATGTTATCAGTCATTGGTGAAATAAAAAATAATGAAGATTGAATAATTATGAATAACAAGTAATGAAGAGTTAATAGTTTTAAAATTGTATTTTAAGATAAGATACAATTAAACGTTTCTTATGATTTAGTAATTTTTATAACGTATTAGAAATTTTTTTGGATAATTAATTATTTAACATCATTATTATCTGATAGGAGAGAGAGACGGGAAACAAAAATCTCGACTTCTAAAAATCTAGACTTCACCAGAAGTCGACACGTAGTAAATATAGTTATTTATTTATTTATGATAATATAGGTTAGAAACATGTTATATTACACAGCTTGAATAAATACAATGTTATATATACTTAGTAATAAAGATTTACATATTACATATTTAAAACATATTACATAGTTTTTTAATACAAAATGTAGAAACGATATATAGTTATTTTTTAAAAAATATTTTATAAAAAGAATAAAAGAAATGTTCAAATTATAAAAATATTTTATAAACAAACCTATTTTTTTAAAATAAAAAACGTTTTATAAAAGTAATTGTAGAAATAATTATTATTTAATAGAAGATATAGGCGGGAAAAAAATTATAAAAAAATAAAGAAAGTTGTATAATTGGTACGATAGAGAGGCGATAAAAAATATTGAGGATGCACATGAGTGTGATAAATGTCTCACCAAAACTTTTATTTATTATATAGTATAGATTAGGGTTTAATTCATATACATAAATTAGAAATTTTACCAGCCGCGCGTTGCGTCTGCGCCGAAATGTATACTGACTCGAATTTATACTGTCGAATGAAAACGTATTATAGACCCGACTCGAACAAAATTTACGTTGAAACGCATACCAAATGGAAACGTAACCCAACTCATTTCCGAACAAAATTTACATCGAAACGTGACTAATTGGAAACGTACATAAAAATAAGCAAAGAAACATATGAGGTTATGGCGACTCATTTAACCCAGAAAAAATTGAATAAAAAAAAGAAAAAAAAAAGTTTTGGCGTTGATACTAACGTACGCAAGTACACAAAAGTAACGTACAAATTTGAAGCGGATCGGTTTTGGAGATCGAACCATTGCGCCTAATAATTAAAAAAATTAATCAAAACAAAGAAAAATTGAACAAAGAAAAAAAACAAAAAAAAAATTGTTTACCACAGGTTTCTAATCCGCGACATGCACCTTAGGGGCTGTTTGATAGCCCATTAATGATTTCATTAAGAGGTAAGGAGTGTTTGTTTCAGCTTTTGTCAGCCTCTTAATAGTTCATTCAACCTCTTAATGGTCCAGCACAGAAACAATGTTGAACCATTCAAAACTCTTAATGGTTCAGCTTTTAATAAACCAAAAAATCCCTTAGCCTAACTAGTTGTGGTACATGGTCTAGCCATTACACCAACCCAGTTGGATGAGTATTATTTGACAAAATCAAATAGAAAAGATAAAGCAAAGATGTCTTGGTGACCTCCTCTCATTGGTCACCGACACTTCAAAATAAGGGTAAGTAAGTAAATAAATAAATGCACGTAAAAGGTTATAAAATAATAAAAGGTTATAAAATAATAGACGTAATAAATTACAAGTAAATTAATAATGTTAAAAAACTAACATTTTATTTGCATTTATTTTAGATATAGTTGATTGAGAAATATGATAATAAGATACGTTTAGTGCATAATAAATTTAAAGTAAAATAAATCATAGAAATAAAAATCAGTGAAAAAAGTTATAAAGAAAAAGATAAATAAAAAAATAAAATTAAACTACGACAAGTGTTTTACATCGATCGAAAACAATAAAAACAAATAGCAACGTGGATTGCAATAATACCGATAACGGTACCGATGTTGTCTGTTAGAAATCGGTTCGGTTCGTGAATGCACCGGGACTCCGTATAATTTACGATAGAAAATTTTTTTTATTTGCAATGGTTTCGTCACAAAATGTTGTACGATGTAACCCAAAAAAATAAAGTCGTGCGTTATATGTAAGACCCCAAATCTGGTATCCTACAGTTGGGTCTTATCACTGGTTATTCTATAAAAATACTTATTTTATTATAAAACAACCAGCGGAAGTATTAATTAAAATAATTGTATCTTTTTAACTCATTATCGATCTTAATCTTACCTTACGAATGCATGCACACCAATCCGAGTAGCACCGCTCCCAAGCCAATATACCTCGTCCGTAAACCCACTTGCAAAATAATCTAACGTACATACAAAGTCAGCTACGCTGACTGAGTTCTAACAATTTATATTAACAAGAAATGTTTTCAACACAAATGTAATTTAATTGAACTCATGACATTTAAGTCCTTTATAAAACGGTTTGTCATTTATTAACCTATCGGTAACCCCTATTACCCATTGACTTCCATAAGGGTTCAACAATGTCACACCCCGTCCGGCGGCGGATTAAACGTCGGGGCTGACGCGGTTGTTCATAAGCACATGATCATCTATTATGAAATGACAATATTTATTCATCAACTTAAAATCATTCGTTACATAGGGAATGGAAAACGAAACGTTCAAAACATAACATAATTTAAATTAAACTAGGTCCAAGTCCTAGATGAGCAGGTAGGGTCCTCAAATGGTTGCACCTGAAACATGTGAGTAAATGTCAACTATAAGTAGTTGGTGAGTAACATAGGTTTTGACACTAACAAAAGTTAAGTAAAAAGTGTTTGTAATTCAATACCGTTCAAAGCGTAACTATGGCATAACTGTGAAAACATACAAAGTTTCAAGCGTACAATTCAATCCGTAGTAAATGGAAAAACTGGTAAGTACAATCTCACTGATTGTGTTTTGGAAAAATAGTAATATGTTACACACAAAACCCGCCAAGGTTCGTGTTAACTGGAATCAGATTCTCCTATAAATGATCATGTTAGGTACTACCTTAGGCCTGGGTAGCAGGTTAGTGAATGTACTAGCATGAACACATGTAATGGTCACCAAGCAGTTTAAAACATAAATCACATAGTAATTTGCATGAGAACAATGGTATTAAATATAGTAAGCATGGTAAGTAAATATGTTCCACCCCGAGTATTTGTAAAACAATAGTAAAGAAAAAGGGGGCTATGAACTCACTTGAGTGGTGTGTGAGTAATACCACACAAGGGTGTGATAGATAACACGATAGTTTGCCCGTGAACAGTCTACGTATGTCCTAAAATTATAAGTATAATAATTAGAGACACATGAGGGATTGTGACAATGACACAGAAGAGTGAACATCTTAAGACGCACTAACGATTAAGGAGTAGACGAACTTGTCCACGGGAATAAGGTTTCTTAATATAATAGTTAGGATAAATGCGATGCGTGTCGAACGTCTCTACTACAAATATTAAATAAATAAATAAATTTGTGCGTTAGAGTCGTTTACAAAAGTTAGGAGGAGAATATAATTTAATATATTATTTTTAAGTTCGTATGATTAATAATTAATCATTGTGACAAAAATAATAAGTATATTATTTTTATTTCGAGATAATAAACGCTAGTAAATAATATAAACAATTATATTATTATTTAGTTCCAAACGTTACACGAGGTTATTAAGCGATATGAAATAATATAAAAATATATATTATTTAGTAACATGAGTCACGGGCTAAAAATACTATATACATATTATTTTATACGAAGTTACGGTTTGAAAGTTATATAAATATATTTTTTTAAAAGTGTGAATAATAATAAAAATAGGTTATGAAGCCAAAACCGAGCCTACGGGTTGTTTTCCGGGTTAAAACACTTTAATATAATAATATAATAATATGGGGTTTGATTTTTATATTAAAATAGTAATTAAAAATGGTTTTAAAAAGAAATGCGTGTGGAGAGATTCGAACCCGGGTCTCTCCCACACAAGCACACTGACTTAACCACACCCGCCCGCTAGGGTATCGCATACAAGCATGGATCCAATAGGTTTTAACATGCAAACCCAGTGGTTCCTCCTCCCTTCGAAGCTGAAGACAAATCCAGCCCCGAATCCAACCAAAACGATCGCGATTTGGTTCAAATGAATAGGGGTTTTGTAAATCGAGCATGTGCGAATCTGTATAAAAGTTTAATTGTAAAACTAACAAGTTAAATATCGTTTTATTACTGGAATAGAAAACGAAACCCTAGTAATGAACATAGAATTGATTCGATCGAATTTGATGTTAGAGACTGATGAAATCATGAGGTTTTCACTAATTAAAACATTGCGATTCTGTGGGTGTGGTTTAATTTCATTAATGATGTGTTCAAGATCAAAAGCCCCAAAACACATTACGAACAAACCCTAATTTCACGATCAATATCAATTCGATGATAAAATGTTAAATTGGCATAGGGCTTTTGTTAAGCAGATGTTTACGAATCTAATGGTGCAGTTTAATTGAATTTAAACAAGGTCTAAGATAGAGTTCGATCACATTGGTTTCGTATGAACCCTAATTTCTGGATTTTGATCGAATTGATGTTGTAAGCCTCAACTGTCATAGGGCTTTTGTTCTGAGAATAGAAACGAAACTAATAGTGCATTTAGTTACTGGAATTAATGACGAATTGCTTGGGATCGACTAGAACTGCAGCTGATGGTGACCGGCTTGGTTCTCAGTGAGCTTATCCGTTTCTCCGATTGAATTAACGTGTGTAAGGACTTCAGAGAGGTTCGTATGTGATGTGCAGATGTTCGATTGTGATGTTATTACCTGATTTCGTCGATTTTGATTAACAAGTCATGAATGTATCGATGGTTTTAGTTTAATGGTCATGATTGTGATTAATTCATTGTATAAACTATGATTAAAGCATTAACTAGGCTCGTTAATAGCTTAATTATGCAAATCGGTTACCAATTCAACAGAAATCGTTTATGAGTGTTGAATTTGAATTAAAATCGCAAGTTTGACTTTTGAGAGTCAAACATGATTAAATTTGAGTATATTACAGGACTGGTCCTCTAGTTTCATGTGTTAGGGTTTGGGAATTGGCAGAAATGATCCTTAGGGTTTGAGTTGAGTTAACTTGGTTAAGGACTTGATAGTTTGACTTATTAAAAGTCAACAGGAACAAACTTCATCAATTTTGACTTTTTGTAAAATATATATATATATATATATATATATGTGTGTGTGTGTGTGTGTGTATTTATTTACGTCCTAAGATACTAATAATTATGTAACCTTTACGTAATATTTATTTCTCTTGAATTTGAAATAATTATACTCAATATATGTTTGCATGAGTTATATTGAATAATAGTATACTTTCATACATACAAAATCATAAAATGATGAAATTGCATATGCCGAAAAAGTTAAAATAAAATCGGGAATTTCCTGGGGATTGCAGTCTCCCCTACTTTAGGAGATTTCGTCCCGAAATTGGTTAGGAAGAGGGTCCTGGAAATAGGTGTGGGTATTTGGCTTTCATTTGATCCTCACGCTCCCAACTAAACTCAGGGCCACGCTTGGATTCCCATCGAACCTTAACGATTGGAATTCGGCTTCGCTTGAGTTGCTTAACTTCTCGGTCCATGATCTCCACGGGCTTCTCCACGAAGTGCATTGTTTCATCAATGTGAACCTCGTCAAGTGGTATGTGGAGATTCTCGTCAGCTAAGCATTTCCTTAGGTTCAAGACATGAAATGTCGGATGAACGTTACTGAGTCCTTCAGGTAGATCCAACTTGTAAGCTACCTTCCCAATCCGTTCAAGAATTTTAAAGGGACCCACGAATCTTGGCGCAAGTTTCCCTTTCTTTCCAAAACGAACTACGCCTTTCCAAGGGGATACCTTGAGAAGAACTACATCGCCAACTTGAAATTCTAAAGGTTTTCGACGTTTGTCGGCATAGCTCTTTTGCCGACTTCTTGCTACCAGAAGGTTGTCTCGGATTAACATTATCTTGTCGGAAGTCTCTTGAATAAGTTCAGGACCAGTGATTTGTGATTCATCGATTTCAGTCCAGTAGATAGGAGAACGACACTTCCGACCATAAAGTGCTTCAAAAGGAGCCATGTTAATGCTTGTGTGATAACTATTGTTGTATGAGAACTCGACTAGGGGTAGATGTAAATCCCAATTTCCCTTGAAGTCAATGACATAGGCTCTAAGCATATCTTCGAGAGTTTGAATCGTTCGCTCAGATTGACCATCAGTTTGCGAGTGATAAGCAGTACTAAGATTTAGTTGAGTACCTAGGGCTGATTGCAGGGATTGCCAGAAGCGAGAGGTGAATCGTCCATCATGATCAGAAATAATGTTGAGAGGTACACCGTGACGACTAACGATCTCATCAATATAGATTCGAGCTAGTTTCTCAACTCGATAGTCCTCACGTATGGGTATGAAATGAGCAGATTTTGTCAAGCAGTCGATGATTACCCAAATGCTATCATGACCACGAGACGTTTGTGGGAGTTTGGTTATAAAGTCCATGGCAATACACTCCCATTTCCTCACAGGAATCTCGGGTTGTTCAAGTAAACCGGATGGACGCTGGTGCTCGGCTTTAACCTTTAAACATGTAAGGCATTTGGACACGTATACGGAAATGTCCTTTTTCATACCAGGCCACCAGTATTGGGTACGAAGATCCATGTACATTTTGTCTGCACCAGGATGCACAGAATAACGAGTCTTGTGAGTCTCGTTCATGATAAAGGTACGAAGGTTGTCACGGTCCGGAATCCAGATACGATTTAGAAAGTAAAGTAACCCATTGGGTTTGGTTTCAAGTTGGAGTTCAGCATGACATTTTGTTGTACATGTTTCCTTCAGTGACGAAAAGATTTTGTGCTTCAAGGATGCGAGTTTGAATATCATTTTGGATTCGAATGCTGTGGATCTTGATAGGTTCCTTACGGCTAAGAGCATCGGCCACGACATTCGCCTTACCAGGATGATAACGAATATTGCAGTCGTAGTCGTTTAGGAGTTCAACCCAATGCCTTTGTCTCATGTTGAGTTCTTTTGATTGAAAATGTGTTGGAGGCTCTTATGATCGGTGTAAACCTCACATTTGGTACCATATAGGTAATGTCTCCAAATTTTTAGAGCAAACACGACCGCACCCAACTCAAGATCGTGCGTCATATAATTCTTCTTATGGATTTTGAGTTGTCGGGACGCATAAGCAATCACTTTGCCCCGCTGCATTAGTACACAACCAAGGCCTAAGTGGGAAGCGTCACAGTAAACGACAAAGTCTTTGGTTCCATCGGGGAGGGTAAGGATAGGAGCCTCACATAGTTTCTGTTTTAGGGTTTGAAAAGCTTCCTCCTGTTTTGGTCCCCACTCGTAGGGCTTACCTTTGTGAGTTAAGGCTGTGAGTGGTACCGCGATCTTTGAAAAGTTCGCTATGAAACGACGATAATAGCCTGCTAAACCTAGAAATGAGCGGACTTCGGTAGGGGTCTTTGGGGCTTGCCAGTTCTTTACTGCCTCAATCTTAGCGGGATCCACGTGAATACCCTTTTCGTTGACTATGTGTCCCAAGAATTGGACTTCCTTTAGCCAAAATTCACACTTGGAGAACTTAGCATATAGTTTCTCTTTCTTTAAGAGATCCAAAACCAAACGCAAGTGTTCTTCGTGTTCCACTTTGGATTTTGAATATATGAGGATGTCGTCAATGAAGACGATCACGAACTTGTCCAAGTACAGCTTACACACACAGTTCATAAGATCCATGAATACCGGGGGTGCATTGGATAGTCCGAAGGGCATAACCATGAACTCGTAATGGCCATATCTTGTACGAAAGGCGGTCTTGGGGATATCGGATTCGAGGACTCGTAACTGGTGATAACCAGAACGAAGATCGATCTTAGAGAAATAAGTCGAGCCTTGAAGTTGATCAAATAAATCGTCAATCCTCGGGAGTGGGTATCGGTTCTTCACGGTAAATTTGTTGAGTTCCCGATAGTCGATGCACATCCGAAAAGAACCATCCTTCTTTTTGACAAATAAGACAGGTGCTCCCCAAGGGGAAACACTAGGACGAATAAACCCCCTATAAGAAAGTTGGAGTTGACTTGAAAGTTCTTGCATCTCTGATGGTGCAAGACGGTAAGGTGATTTAGCCACGGGGTTTGCTCCTGGCACTAGGTCAATACGGAATTCGACTTGACGTATGGGAGGAAGACCGGGTAAATCTTCGGGAAAAACTTCAGGGAAGTCTTTGATTACAGGAATGTCTTGGAGGTTCTTATCCTTGACTTTTCATTCCACAATATGGGCCAAGAATGACACACATTTCTTCCGTAAATACTTCTGTGCGGTAGTGCAAGACATAAGCTTGAGTCCTTTTGACGGCTTCTCACCATAGACGTTCAAAATTTCCCCCGAGTCAAGAGGGATACGGATATACTTGTCAAAACAAACGACTTCAGCATGGTGCTTGGTCAGCCAGTCCATGCATACTATGATGTCGAAACCTCCGAGAGCCATAGGAATAAGATTGATTGAAAAGTCATGATCGTCCAAGGTTAAGGTACAATCTGTGACACCCGACAATTCAGGTCAATACCCGTACATGTTATAAACAAGTTTACATTATAATTGTTTTGTGATTTACTTAATTTCACAAACAAGGACATTAAGGTCTAACAAAAACCGTACAGGGTCTCATTTAAAATTTTTGGTAATTCTGGGAGTTACCGGTTTACATACCGGTATAAACCGAATTTAATTACCATTTGAAACTCTAAATAATATATACCTAAAACTAATTGTTTGATAAATCAAACAATCCAACCCACTTGCTTGACTTTCTCGGCTGAAAGTCAGGGGAGCCATTCTCCCACTTGCTAATACACTCAAATTCAGACAAAACCATACTCCTTTCAATCAAAACTCTCACGAATCCCTTTATCTCTCATTTTCATACGGTAAACTTCTTCATTTCTCTTCAAAATCGAAGCCAAGTTTTAAGGCAAAACTTACCACAATTCGGTATTTTAAGAAGATTTCAAGTGTTCTAAAGAAAGTTTAACAGAAGATTCAAGACTCTTCTCTGTTTTCTTTCATCATCTTCATCTCGGTTTTAAGGTAAAAATTCGATATTATCCACTTTATTTTCTTTAAAACCGTATCTAAGCATGCAAAATGTTCAATCGCAAGTAAGATAACAAGAAAAGTGTGTCAAATTCAAGATTTGAACATAAATATATACAGGACGAATTCTGTCAATCAAAGTGCAGTAATCGAAACTAAGAGTTTCGATACCTGTTCAATCGAAACTAGGAGTTTCGATACCTGTTATTCAATAGAAACTAGGAGTTTCGATACCTATTCAATCGAAACTAGGAGTTTCGATACAAGTTTACTCAATCGAAACTAGGAGTTTCGATACTAGTTGTTCAAACAAAACTAGGTAGTTTCGATACCCAGTTTGTTCAATCGAAACTATGTAGTTTCGATACCTATTACTCAATCGAAACTAGGTAGTTTCGATACCTATTACTTAATCGAAACTAGGTAGTTTCGATACCTGTTTTGCTCAATCGAAACTAGGAAGTTTCGATATCTATTCTGTTCAATCGAAACTAAGAAAGTTTAGATACCTGTTCATCAGTCCCATGGGGCAGTAACTTAGAACTATTTTATAACGAAACAAGTGTTGAAAATCTAAAAAGATATTTAAACAAAAGCAATCAGATTTGCTAAGTCGGTGAACAATTTGCATATGAGACATTCGGTCATAACACGAATTACTTTTTTTTTTTTGTAATTAGGGTACGAATAGTCAAGTTTGACTAGAACAATTATCATTGCAAGCATACACAAACTCAAGGTGAGTTCACGGCCCCCTTTTAACTCTTTACTGTTTTGTAAACATCGGGGGAGAAACATACTTACTTGTTATGTTTTGAAAACATGAATTACATTGTTTATACGTTTGACAATATGAACATTTTGGTTTAACTTCTTGTGAGTCTCCCAGCCCCACTTTTACTACTGGTTTTTAAATTGTTTTAAACAAACGGGGAGAAAACTTGCTCAACTAAACAACTGGACACAAGTACACACAACGATTGTTCGGATGAACAACACACAACGATTGTTCGGATGAACAACACACAACGATTGTTCGGATGAACAACACACAACGATTGTTCGGATGAACAACACTCAACGATTTGGGGGAAGAACATACTTACAACTATTTTATGGGATAACAAGAGAATAAGGCACGACTTTTATGTTTACATGAGATGAGAACAACGAGTTGAGGCCGCTAAAGTCCCCTGGAACAATGTAGTAACCATTAACTGTAGCCTAGGGTCCTATGAATAGTACTATGGAGAGTGACGTCTCCCGGTCATGGTTAGTCGCGCTAACCACAATCTGGAGGATTTATGGCCGCATAGAACCGGATAACGAAATTAGGGGCGTGTACAATTGTCATGGTTTGGTTACGCCTCATGTATGAACATATTATTTGTATTCCTAGCTAGTTTACAAATGGGTCAACAATTCTTATTCTGATTATCACATGCAACTGGAACTATTTACAAACAATTGAATTTGAAACAAAGTGTTCTGATCAGGTTAAAATGATCAGGTTTATACAAATGAATACTACTTATCTTATGACGGTAAAGTCATATACATGTTCTCGGGAAAAACTATAAGCACTAATACAACTAACTTTGTGAACTCACCAACCTTTGTGTTGACACTTTCAAGTATGTTTCTCAGGTAACCTTTAGCCATGGCGCGGTTGGAATAGGCTAGCTATGTTGGATCAATTCCTAGAAGCTGGAAGGACGTAGAATATCAAGTCTCAAGTCTATCATTGACCTAGAAGAACTTAGTTCATAGTATTACTTAGTTTTAGTAATTGTATATGTAATCAAGTCTTAGAAATCACTATTACAGCTTCCGCTATCGTGTAATGAACCAATCGTTGCAACCTGTATTTATTTAATAAGTAAATAAATCTGGGGGTGTGACAGATTGGTATCAGAGCAATGGTTTTAGCGAATTAGGTGTCCTTAGTGATACCTAGGCTCTAACCGGACTCATTTAGGGACCAAGAATTCTAAGACTTGCATCACACTAAAAACACCCAAGACTTGAGCATAGGAATTCCAACCGTTGTCGAACAATTTGTGTAGACTATTAGTGTATGGAGTTACACTAGGGTACCGTTAGCTACACTAATACAATTACATGGCACATGTAATGAACACTTAAACACATACAATAATGTGGAAATAATAAACACTTATAACATGTTACTGTTCGGATTACGAGTCAAGAATAACGGGTACTCAGCATACTGCAACCATAGAAGATCGAGTTACGAGCTAAGCTTGAACGACGACGGCGGCGATCGTCAGTTACCGATCTTGGTATCACAACAGGTTGAACTCGTACCAGGATCTGTACCTATACCTGCACCACAACTACTCCAGCCATGGAGGCAACTATCTTTCTAACGTATTTGCGGTATAAATACTCTCCTTCATAAGTTGTCGGATCGGATGCCTAGACTCTCGCCATGATATATGGCAGGCATGATTGCCCAGACAAAAGGGAATTCAAGGTGAGTAAGCAGGACTAAATGGGAGAGAACTCCAAGGGTCAGGAGACCCGGACATACATCAGGATCATGTGGATCCATGCATATATACAGACTTGGAGCATGAGTTGCTCGACACTCGTTTGAGGATCTCTGCCCAACATATAGTGCCTGAATTTCACCATGCACATTTTTTTTAAGAGACACTGGTGGTGCCTCTCTACCCTTAGCCTCATCCGACAACTGCCATATTCGGCAGATTCATGAGTATTGGTACACGTAATTAACAGTAATCCGATAAAACAATACACACTCTTGTACAAATGAGCAAACGCAATCTAATGATCGTTTCAAATCACTTTTGATTAAAAGCTAGGGGTAGAAGAAACACTATAGGGACCAGGCAAGGCAAATCATCATTACGGGTGCACACGTAATCATAATTTGCAGTGCATGGGAACTTTAGTGAGTCTTGCTGTCTAAGCTGATGATCAACTCATGTTCTCAATCACTTGATTAAGGATTAGATCTTAACAAATCAAACTTCTCAATTAGGTGCTCACAAAACAATCTCCTAGTTTTGGAGGAACGAGAGAAATTCAAATTGAATTCAACCAATCCTTAGTAAATCCTGAACGACGAAGAAATTCGCACATTCACTCTTTGAGATTCTACTTGTCAGGAATGCTTCAAATTGAGCGTTACCACAACTAACACTTACAGTAATTGCACAACTATTGTGGGAGATTATAGCATAATCTCAGGATCCATCATACAGTTCAATCTCACAATTGATTGAAAGTTACGCCAAGAGTGTTATGCACTAACTTCAGTAATAGGGCAGAATATTATTCCGACCCGCATACACATGGCACCTATGGATATTGTGGAAGCTCGACATGAGACAAGTAGGAAATCGGACATTTCAGAATGTCGGTCAAACAGGATTGCTCTCGCAGCCATTGACATTCAATATACCTTTAAGTCTGACTATTCTCTCTGCAATGGATAAGCCGGGGGTTGATGCTCAAGCGAATGCCAAAGAAACCTAAGTGTGGACTAACAACTATTGTCGCACTAACCAAAACGACATGCAAAACTCTTAAAGGAGTCCCAAATGTGGAATTTCATGCTAATCTCATTAGTTCATGATATGCATAAAGGACGTAAGCTCGAGCTATTCACAACAGGCCACTGTCCACAAAGAATTGAGAAGAATAATTTATTACTCTTTTGTACTCGCACTTCCCCAAAGTTCATCTTGTTGGATGGATCTCAGATTTAGCCTAGAAGAGAGGTGTGACTACATCTTTCACTACTAGTTTTCTATAATTGGAAAGCTCTAGAGCAACTATTGTTAAGAAATGATCTCTTGGAGTAGACTCAATTAGAATACAAAAGTCTCGACGTTCAATACTCATTACCTCAAATTTATCCTTGTGCTAAGGATTTTGAGGCTATAACCTGAATGAGTGGAATACGTAATGGTAAGTCACCAAAGTACCATTCAAACACTCAGGGAGTGCATACACACGGTATGACTAATAGTTGGCTATCAACCCTTTCTGCCAACTTAATGGGTTGACAAACCCATAGCCCATTTTGGGGAAAACATTAATTCGATGAGACCATTCTCACAGTATTACTATTCATTCCTTCAGCTAGACGGAATGTGAATATCCCAAACAAACATCGAACTTCATATGACTTACATACTTTGAAGGTATGGTAGTCGAGACATGAGTTTACATATCAAGACGCTACAACCTAAAGGCTAGTCTGCCTCGAAAAGGTAGTGCAAGCAAAGGGGTAAAGTGGTGATTAGACTCGAAGTTCACAAATAAGAGCTCCCAAGGAACATCAATTCCTAGCTCCATGAAGGCACATGGAGAGGAAAATCTTAGAAAACATGAAACCTGAAATAAGAGAAAAGTCTTAGTCCCGGAAAATGCTTTCGAAAAGCATAAGAGGGACAAACATAAAGTTTCATTTTCATACTTTTTCATTTCTACCCAATATACAACAAAAACTTGGACACCTCGTCGAGTAATTCTTTCATAAGACCGAGTTTCTCACCATGGGGATTTCCGGTCCTGTTTGTAAAGAAAAAGGATGGAACCTTTAGAAGGTGCATCAATTATCGGGAGTTGAACAAGCTGACAATCAGAAACCGGTATCCTCTTCCTCGAGTAGACGATTTGTTTGATCAACTTCAAGGGTCCAGTTTCTATTCTAAAATTGATCTACGATCAGGGTATCCTCAACTGAAAATTCAGGAAGAAGGTATACCAAAAAAAAAACGACTTTTTGGACTCGTTACGGTCACTATGAGTTCCTAGTTATGCCATTTGGCTTGACTAATGTACCGGCCGTTTTCATGGATCTAATGAACCGCGTGTGCAAGCCATACTTGGATAAATTCGTGATTGTATTTATCGATGAAATATTAATATATTCACAAACCAAGGAGGAACATGAACACCATTTGAAATCAATCTTGGAACTACTCCGGAATGAGAAGCGTTATGCCAAATTCTCTAAGTGTAAGTTTCGGATTCGAGAGGTTCACTTTCTCGGACACGTCATCAATAAGAAGGGTATTCACGTAGTCCCAACCAAGATTGAAGCTATCAAAAAAAAAACTGGGAAGCACCAAGAACTCTGACTGAGGTGCGTAAACTTCTGGGTTTGGCAGGATATTACAGGCGATTTATCGAGAATCTTTCAAAGATAGCCATGCCTTTGACCACGTTAACTCAGAAGGACAAAAAGTTTTATTGGACTGATAAACAAGAATCAGCGTTTCAATTGTTGAAGCAGAAGCTTTGCAGTGCACCAATCCTATCCCTTCCCGAAGGAACTGACAATTTCATCGTGTACTGCGACGCATCATACCAAGGTCCGGGATGTGTATTGATGCAGGAAGAAAAAGTCATAGCGTATGCATCCAGACAGCTAAGAGTACATGAGAAAAATTATACGACTCACGATCTGAAATTGGGTGCTGTCGTGTTTGCACTCAAGATTTGGAGACATTTCTTATATGGTACGAAATGTACTATCTTTACAAACCACAAGAGTCTCCAGCACATCTTTAATCAGAAAGAACTCAACATGAGTCAACTTTATTGGGTAGAACTACTGAATGATTACGACTGTGATATCAAGTATCACCCTGGTAAGGCAAATGTCGTAGCAGATGCCTTGAGTCATAAGGAACGGGTTAAAACTCTCCGTGTTCGTGCCCTAGGATTGACAATTCATGCGAGTCTCACGACTCAAATCCGGATGGCACAACAGGAGGCAATCAAAGAAGAAAACATTCAGAGTGAAGCTATACGAGGAATGATCAGACAATTAGAGCCAAAATCAGATGATACTTTATACTTTGCAAATAGAATTTGGGTGCCATGTTTTGGTAACTTACGGGAGTTGGTTATGGACGAAGCCCACAAGTCCAGGTACTCCATTCACCCAGGATCGGATAAAATGTATAAGGATCTGAAAGAACTCTACTGGTGGCCGAACATGAAAGGAGAAATTGCTATTTACGTCGGTAAATGCCTGACATGTTCAAAGGAAAAGGCAGAACATCAGAAACCGTCGGGATTGTTATAACAACCCGAGATACCTCAGTGGAAATGGGAACAAATTTCAATGGATTTCATTACAAAGTTACCCAGAACACCTAGCAACTATGATACTATATGATAATCGTCAGTCGTTTGACGAAATCCGCGCATTCCCTACCAATAAAGGAGACAGATAAAAGTAAGAAGCGTACAAGGCTAAATATTAAAGGAATTAAGGCTAGGCATGGTATGCCAGTTTCCATTTTCACAAAAAGGGACCGTCGATTCATGTCAAGAACCTGGCAGTCTGTACAATAAGCCTTGGGCACACGCCTTTACATGACCACTGCATATCATCCCCAGATGAACGGTCAAAGTAAAAGGACCATTCAAACTTTAAAAGGTGTGCTCCGTGTGTGTGTAATCGATTTCAGAAGAAATAGGGATACTCACCGCCGTTGGCTGAGTTTTCATATAATACCAACTACCATACCAGCATTAAAGCCGCTCCGTTGAGGCTTGGTATGGTTGTAAGTGTCACTCATCGCTATGTTGGGCGGTGATTGGCGAAAAGCTTTTGACTGGCCCTGATATTGACTGGGGAACCATTGACAAAATCATCGAAATAAAAGATCGTCTGAAAGTCACTCAAGACAGACGAAAGAGAGTTGAGATAGCAACAGACGAAAACCATTAGAATTCCAAGTGGGAGAAAAAGTCACATTGAAGGTCTCACCTTGGAAAGGAGTTGCAAGATTTGGCAACCGTGGCAAGCTTAACCGTAAGTGCATTGAACCATTTGAACGAGAGGATCAAATGAAAAAAAAAATACCCATCCTTGTTTAAGGATACAACAGTTTAAGAGGACACAAATTGAATTTCGGGACGAAATTCTTTTAACATGGGGAGAATGTGACACCCGACAATTCAGGTCAATACCCGTACATGTTATAAACAAGTTTACATTATAATTGTTTTGTGATTTACTTAATTTCACAAACAAGGACATTAAGGTCTAACAAAAACCGTACAGGGTCTCATTTAAAATTTTTGGTAATTCTGGGAGTTACCGGTTTACATACCGGTATAAACCGAATTTAATTACCATTTGAAACTCTAAATAATATATACCTAAAACTAATTGTTTGATAAATCAAACAATCCAACCCACTTGCTTGACTTTCTCGGCTGAAAGTCAGGGGAGCCATTCTCCCACTTGCTAATACACTCAAATTCAGACAAAACCATACTCCTTTCAATCAAAACTCTCACGAATCCCTTTATCTCTCATTTTCATACGGTAAACTTCTTCATTTCTCTTCAAAATCGAAGCCAAGTTTTAAGGCAAAACTTACCACAATTCGGTATTTTAAGAAGATTTCAAGTGTTCTAAAGAAAGTTTAACAGAAGATTCAAGACTCTTCTCTGTTTTCTTTCATCATCTTCATCTCGGTTTTAAGGTAAAAATTCGATATTATCCACTTTATTTTCTTTAAAACCGTATCTAAGCATGCAAAATGTTCAATCGCAAGTAAGATAACAAGAAAAGTGTGTCAAATTCAAGATTTGAACATAAAAATATACAGGACGAATTCTGTCAATCAAAGTGCAGTAATCGAAACTAAGAGTTTCGATACCTGTTCAATCGAAACTAGGAGTTTCGATACCTGTTATTCAATAGAAACTAGGAGTTTCGATACCTATTCAATCGAAACTAGGAGTTTCGATACAAGTTTACTCAATCGAAACTAGGAGTTTCGATACTAGTTGTTCAAACAAAACTAGGTAGTTTCGATACCCAGTTTGTTCAATCGAAACTATGTAGTTTCGATACCTATTACTCAATCGAAACTAGGTAGTTTCGATACCTATTACTTAATCGAAACTAGGTAGTTTCGATACCTGTTTTGCTCAATCGAAACTAGGAAGTTTCGATATCTATTCTGTTCAATCGAAACTAAGAAAGTTTAGATACCTGTTCATCAGTCCCATGGGGCAGTAACTTAGAACTATTTTATAACGAAACAAGTGTTGAAAAACTAAAAAGATATTTAAACAAAAGCAATCAGATTTGCTAAGTCGGTGAACAATTTGCATATGAGACATTCGGTCATAACACGAATTACTTTTTTTTTGTAATTAGGGTACGAATAGTCAAGTTTGACTAGAACAATTATCATTGCAAGCATACACAAACTCAAGGTGAGTTCACGGCCCCCTTTTAACTCTTTACTGTTTTGTAAACATCGGAGGAGAAACATACTTACTTGTTATGTTTTGAAAACATGAATTACATTGTTTATACGTTTGACAATATGAACATTTTGGTTTAACTTCTTGTGAGTCTCCCAGCCCCACTTTTACTACTGGTTTTTAAATTGTTTTAAACAAACGGGGAGAAAACTTGCTCAACTAAACAACTGGACACAAGTACACACAACGATTGTTCGGATGAACAACACACAACGATTGTTCGGATGAACAACATACAACGATTGTTCGGATGAACAACACACAACGATTGTTCGGATGAACAACACTCAACGATTTGGGGGAAGAACATACTTACAACTATTTTATGGGATAACAAGAGAATAAGGCACGACTTTTATGTTTACATGAGATGAGAACAACGAGTTGAGGCCGCTAAAGTCCCCTGGAACAATGTAGTAACCATTAACTGTAGCCTAAGGTCCTATGAATAGTACTATGGAGAGTGACGTCTCCCGGTCATGGTTAGTCGCGCTAACCACAATCTGGAGGATTTATGGCCGCATAGAACCGGATAACGAAATTAGGGGCGTGTACAATTGTCATGGTTTGGTTACGCCTCATGTATGAACATATTATTTGTATTCCTAGCTAGTTTACAAATGGGTCAACAATTCTTATTCTGATTATCACATGCAACTGGAACTATTTACAAACAATTGAATTTGAAACAAAGTGTTCTGATCAGGTTAAAATGATCAGGTTTATACAAATGAATACTACTTATCTTATGACGGTAAAGTCATATACATGTTCTCGGGAAAAACTATAAGCACTAATACAACTAACTCTGTGAACTCACCAACCTTTGTGTTGACACTTTCAAGTATGTTTCTCAGGTAACCTTTAGCCATGGCGCGGTTGGAATAGGCTAGCTATGTTGGATCAATTCCTAGAAGCTGGAAGGACGTAGAATATCAAGTCTCAAGTCTATCATTGACCTAGAAGAACTTAGTTCATAGTATTACTTAGTTTTAGTAATTGTATATGTAATCAAGTCTTAGAAATCACTATTACAGCTTCCGCTATCGTGTAATGAACCAATCGTTGCAACCTGTATTTATTTAATAAGTAAATAAATCTGGGGGTGTGACACAATCTCTAATAATGGTGTCACATGAAATAGGATAACCATCCGCTACTAAAATATCAAAGGGTTTGTCTAGCTTAGCTCGACTCATAGCGAGTTGTGGTTCAAATTCAAAGGACACGAAACTCCTATCGGAACCAGTATCAAATAGGATAGAAGCATATTGGTGATTAATTGGGTACGTACCGTTCACCACATCGTTGTTGGCTTGTGCCTCATTGGCATTGATGTTGAAGGCACGTCCTCGAGCTATGGGGTTTGCATTCCCCTGATTCATATTTCCCCGATTCATATTCCCCTGGTTCCTATTTCCCTGAATCATGTTACCTTGGTTCCCGTTCCCCTGTATCATGTTGCCTTGATTCATGTTGGCTTGGTTCACAATGACCAACCTAGGGCAACAGTTCCTGAAATGATTTGGGTCTCCACACTCGTAACAAGCACGACCATGAGCGAAAGCAGCAGGAACAGGAACATCAGTTTGATTAGCTTGGTAGGCTCGGGGAGCAGTACGGCAGATGTTAGCTTTATGCCCAGAGCGTCCACAATTGGTACATAGACGGCATGGCATGTAGGTAGTATGATGGAGCTGGCAGGTGTTGCATAGAGGTAGAGTCCCCACATAAGGCTTCTTGTTAGGGTTGAAGGCAGTAGGGGCTACTTAGGCTAAGGGAGTAGCAGGTGCGAGAATGGTAAAATTCTTGCCTTTTCTCTTTTTGCCATTGAAAGAGGACTCAGCCTTGGTCTCTTTAGTGGGTTAAGTGGTGAATTTTTCAATATTTCTCTTAGCACCTTTCTTGGACAAGGTTCATGCCTTAACGTGGTTGTCTGATAGAGTGGCAGCTAGACGGATAGCTTCCTCAAGAGTGGCTGGATTACTACCCAACACGGTATCCTGAATCTGCATGGGCAAACCATTGATGTACTTCTCAATGGCTCGGGAGAGAGGAGTGACCATATGGGACACCAGTAGGCTAAGCTCATGAAAGCGGGTGGTGTAGGCAAGGCTTTCACCACTGTCTTGTTTGAGATTCCAGAATTCAGCTTCTAGTTTCCTGACCTCATTACGGGGGCAAAACTCATCTGTCATGAGTGTCTTTACATCAGCCCAAGGCAAGGCTAGTGCAACCTCTATCCCACGGTTACGTTTTTCTCCATTCCACCATGTGAGTGCCCTTTTTTGGAAGACACTAGTAGCATAACGAACCTTTAGGTTCTCAGGACAGTCAACATTGATGAAAGTTCCCTCAATGCTTTCAAACCATTGGAGAAGTCCAGTAGCTCCTTCGTTCCCGTAGAACTTGGTGGGGTTGCAGGAGTTGAAGTGTTTTAATGTACACGTAGGATTCCTTGGTGCAACATTCTGGTTCAGTTGGTTGACCATAGTTGGTAGGATCGTAGCCATTTGCTGGATGATCCTATCGGTGAGGTTGTTCCTACGCTCATGACAGGGAGGCATTCTACAAACGGTTGAATAGAAAGTTCATAAGATATGAATCATGAATAAGAGTTTGTAATTTAATCATGAGATGTTAGATGAAGCATACATGGTACCCTAATGGGCACATTGACTTATCAAAGTACTTTAAGTCTTTCTAATGTTTGAGAAGTCATGCTTTAGCCTATAAGTGGACACTCGTCCCAATAATTCCCAGGAAAGCATAACTGGTCCATCGGTTGATTTGGATTTATACGAGATGCTTTCCTAGACAGAACTCCCAGAATACAGGCATCCACCCTTCCGGATTGCACAAGTTCTCATTCATTAGTTAGAACTTACATACCTTTGACGAGAGTTTCCTTCGGATTAGACTATTAAGTCTAAGTGTAAGTTTCATGTAGTTCAAGTAGTTCCAAATAGTTTCAAGTAGACTCTTGAATGTTGAAGTTCATGTAGTTGTATCAAGTATTCAAAAATAGATAGGTGTAGGTAAGTATGCATGGTAGGAATAAAGTGGAGTTCCTAATAAAAGACACGAGTTGGACTCATGTTTGGGGACTCCTAGGTTATAGTCTAGGTCATGTGTCTAATAACCTAATTCCCTATAACCATGGCTCTGATACCAATCTGTCACACCCCGGCCGGCGGCAGATCAAACGTCGGGGCTAACGCGGTTGTTCATAAGCACATGATCATCTATTATGAAATGACAATATTTATTCATCAACTTAAAATCATTCGTTACATAGGGAATGGAAAACGAAACGTTCAAAACATAACATAATTTAAATTAAACAAGGTCTAAGTCCTAGATGAGCAGGTAGGGTCCTCAAATGGTTGCACCTGAAACATGTGAGTAAATGTCAACTACAAGTAGTTGGTGAGTAACATAGGTTTTGACACTAACAAAAGTTAAGTAAAAAGTATTTGTAATTCAATACCGTTCAAAGCGTAACTATGGCATAAATGTGAAAACATACAAAGTTTCAAGCGTACAATTCAATCCGTAGTAAATGGAAAAACTGGTAAGTACAATCTCACTGATTGTGTTTTGGAAAAATAATAATATGTTACACACAAAACCCGCCAAGGTTCGTGTTAACTGGAATCGGATTCCCCTATAAATGATCATGTTAGGTACTACCTTAGGCCTGGGTAGCAGGTTAATGAATGTACTAGCATGAACACATGTAATGGTCACCAAGCAGTTTAAGACATAAAGCACATAGTAACTTGCATGAGAACAATGGTATTAAATATAGTAAGCATGGTAAGTAAACATGTTCCACCCCGAGTATTTGTAAAACAATAGTAAAGAGAAAGGGGGCTATAAACTCACCAGAGTGGTGTGTGAGTAGTACCACACAAGGGTGTGATAGATAACACGAGAGTTTGCCCGTGAACCGTCTACGTATGTCCTAAAATCATAAGTATAATAATTAGAGACACATGAGGGATTGTGACAATGACACAGAAGAGTGAACATCTTAAGACGCACTAACGATTAAGGAGTAGACGAACTTGTCCACGAGAATAAGGTTTCTTAATATAATAGTTAGGATAAATGCGATGCGTGTCGAACGTCTCTACTACAAATATTAAATAAATAAATAAATTTGTGCGTTAGAGTCGTTTACAAAAGTTAGGAGGAGAATATAATTTAATATATTATTTTTAAGTTCGTATGATTAATAATTAATCATTGTGACAAAAATAATACGTATATTATTTTTATTTCGAGATAATAAATGCTAGTAAATAATATAAACAGTTATATTATTATTTAGTTCCAAACGTTACACGAGGTTATTAAGCGATACGAAATAATATAAAATATATATTATTTAGTAACATGAGTCACGGGTTAAAAATACTATAAACATATTATTTTATACGAAGTTACGGTTTGAAAGTTATATAAATATATTATTTTTAAAAGTGTGAATAATAATAAAAATAGGTTATGAAGCCAAAACCGAGCCTACGGGTTGTTTTCCGGGTTAAAACACTTTAGTATAATAATATAATAATATGGGGTTTGATTTTTATATTAAAATAGTAATTAAAAATGGTTTTAAAAAGAAATGCATGTGGATAGATTCGAACCCGGGTCTCTCCCACACAAGCACACTGACTTAATCACACCCGCCCGCTAGGGTATCGCATACAAGCATGGATCCAATAGGTTTTAACATGCAAACCCAGTGGTTCCTCCTCCCTTCGAAGCTGAAGACAAATCCAGCCCTGAATCCAACCAAACGATCGCGATTTGGTTCAAATGAATAGGGGTTTTGTAAATCGAGCATGTGCGAATCTGTATAAAAGTTTAATTGTAAAACTAACAAGTTAAAGATCGTTTAATTACTGGAATAGAAAACGAAACCCTAGTTATGAACATAGAATTGATTCGATCGAATTTGATGTTAGAGACTGATGAAATCATGAGGTTTTCACTAATTAAAACATTACGATTCTGTGGGTGTGGTTTAATTTTTTTAATGATGTGTTCAAGATCAAAAGCCCCAAAACACATTACGAACAAACCCTAATTTCACGATCAATATCAATTCGATGATAAAATGTTAAATTGGCATAGGGCTTTTGTTAAGCAGATGTTTACGAATCTAATGGTGCAGTTTAATTGAATTTAAACAAGGTCTAAGATAGAGTTCGATCACATTGGTTTCGTATGAACCCTAATTTTCGAATTTTGATCGAATTGATGTTGTAAGCCTCAATTGTCATAGGGCTTTTGTTCTGAGAATAGAAACGAAACTAATAGTGCATTTACTTACCGGAATTGATGACGAATTGCTTGGGATCGACTAGAACTGCAGCCGACGGTGACCGGATTGGTTCTCAGTGAGCTTATCCGTTTCTCCGATTGAATTAACGCGTGTAAGGACTTCAGACAGGTTCGTATGTGATGTGTAGATGTTCGATTGTGATGTTATTACCTGATTTCGTCGATTTTGATTAACAAGTCATGAATGTGTCAACGGTTTTAGTTTAATGGTCATGATTGTGATTAATTCGTTGTATAAACTATGATTAAAGCATTAACTAGGCTCGTTAATAGCTTAATTATGCAAATCGGTTACCAATTCAAAAGAAATCGTTTATGAGTGTTGAATTTGAATTAAAATCGCAAGTTTGACTTTTGAGAGTCAAACAGGATTAAATTTGAGTATATTACAGGACTGGTCCCTCTAGTTTCATGTGTTAGGGTTTGGGAATTGGCAGAAATGATCCTTAGGGTTTGAGTTGAGTTAACTTGGTTAAGGACTTGATAGTTTGACTTATTAAAAGTCAACAGGAACAAACTTCATCAATTTTGACTTTTTGTAAAATATATATATATATATATATATATATATATGTGTGTGTGTGTGTGTGTGTATTTATTTACGTCCTAAGATACTAATAATTATGTAACCTTTACGTAATATTTATTTCTCTTGAATTTGAAATAATTATACTCAATATATGTTTGCATGAGTTATATTGAATAATAGTATACTTTCATACATACAAAATCATAAAATGATGAAATTGCATATGTTGGAAAAGTTAAAATAAAATCGGGAATTTCCTGGGGATTACAAATAACCCGAGACTCAACCCACAAACATGACCCAGTAAGTCTTACTGACTTGGATCGAGCTTAACTTGTATTCTACCACAAGCATCAACACGAAATCCGGTTAACTTAACCGACTCCTACACGTAGACTTGACAGCCCTAACCAAGACTCCTACAAAGTATATTACCACAACAGTCGTAAACACGACATCATCCCGACACAACGGTCAAAACTAATACTCAACAACAAAACAATAACATCACAACACAATGAATATCAATTAACACATTCATGCAATTAAATCAACATAATGCATACAAGAATTACCTTCGAAGGATCTTGCCGGTTTTGTCACAGCTACTGTAGATGCATAATATGTCCCTAATCCCTTGTAATATGTATTTCATCTATGTTTAATGTAATTATTTGATGTATTAATGAAATTACATGTTTATCCTTAATGTTTACTCATATATAATGACTGTGTATTAAACGATCTGATAAATAGCGATAACGTTGATCAATCGTGCTAATGAAAGGCCCATTCGCACGAATGGATCATGAAAATGATCCATTCGTGCGAATAGCTCATGAGAATGATTCATTCGCCAGAATAAGTCATGAGAATGATTCATTCGTACGAATGAACCATTCTGATGATTCATTCTTAAGAATGAACCATTCTGCTGATTCATTCGCACGAATGAGTCCATTCACATGGCTCATTCGTACGAATGGCCTCTGCACTATATATATATAACTTTCACTTCATGAGCACATATACAACACATATACACATAGAGAGACTGACCAGAGCAGAACCAACAGAACACAAACTCTTTTCACCTGTATTGTCGAATCTCTGTCCGTTGAGAGTTTCCAGGTCTTGTATCCAACTTCTCTACACCAAAGGGTCGATAGAAACCTTCGTTTCGACATCTAATCCGCTCGTTTCTTAAGACCCGATCCGTGTCATAGATTGGATTGCCAATCAAATCGGATTCCGCACGATTTGGTTCGGTTAATGTGTTGAATCATTGGATCAAGGTAGATCCCGATCCAACAAAGTGGTATCAGAGCCTGATTGTGCTCTAGATTCAACATAGAAAATATAATCTTGCTTTTAATCTTGCTTTTTCTAGCTTCTTGAATGTTATAAAGATCACTTAATCGTTGTTTAGCCACGTTCAAAACTTGTGATTATTGCTTCTGAGTGATCTGATCGTCTCAGTTTTCAGATCTGATAAAAGGATCAATCATTGGTGCTTTTTGGTGCAAAAAAGTCAAACAGCTCTCTGTCGTACGAATGGCTACTATGATGAACTTCATTCGCACGAATGGCTCCTACCATTCGCACGAATAGATCAAGTCTCCCGCTCATTTGTTCAAACTTTCAATCGCACGAATAGAACATTCCATTCGCACGAATAGAAAATTCCATTTGCACGAATAGAAAATTCCATTCGCACGAATAGAAAATTCCATTCGCACGAATAGAAAATTCCATTTGCACGAATAAAACATTCCATTCGCACGAATAGACCCATTCACATAAATCTCTTCTAAATTTTTTTTGTGTCGAAAAACTTCGTTTTTTACCATGTCGGACTTAGCTTTTGTTGCCAGTCAGAACAGTAAAATCCAAAACTTGTTATTAATCGATAATGAAGCTGGAAATGCTAACAAGGCTCCAAAACTCATGACAATGGACGAATATCATCACTGGAAAAACAGGTTTGAGATACACATTAATGGAGTTGATACAAACTTATGGATGATGATAGAGAATTGATATCAAAAAGTGTTGAGTGAGGATGGAACTCCTGTTTTGGCTTCCCTTTTAAGTGAACAACAAAGAAAAGATTATGACTTAGAAAAGAAGGCATATGCTATCTTATCTCAGGCCATATCAAGAGAAATATTTCATCAATTCAGGCAGTTTACATCTTCAAAATCTCTGTGGGTTGCCTTAGAACAACGTCACGAAGGAAATGCTTCGTTGAAAACTATCAATGCTAAGGCCATTAAGAAGGAATTTGATAATTTCATGTATATTGGGAATGAGTCCTTAGATGATCTATTTGAGAGATTCTATCACTTGATGAGTGAATTGCATGCCCATGAGATCAAAACAACGAAAGAAGAAAAGGTTCAATGCATGGCAGATGCTCTACCACCAAAATGGGATTCATTCTTGATGGTTCTCAAACAGAACAAGACTCTTGAAACCATTGATATCAATGAATTTCTTCAGAAATTGAGAGAACAAGAGGTGATGAATAAGTGGAAGTTAAAGAGAGGTGTACAAGCTCAGGATCCTTCATTGTACTATTCCACATCAACTCAACAAAATGCTCCTTTGCAGACTGCGTTTGTATCAAACATGTCAAATGTTTCAGCCAGCCAGTCTTCAACAGCTCATGCTTCAGTTTCATCAAGCTCGGTTCCACAGCAGGGAAATACTGCTAGTACTCCTACACCAAGCCCCATTAAATTGCAAACAGACAACTTCGACAAGGTTACTATCGAAGTGGCCAAGGAACACATGGCACTGTTGTCTACCGTTGTCAATTCATATGACAGTCTTGTTGCTGGACAGGTTGGAAACAGTCATCTGACAGCAGAAGACTATGCTCAGATTGATAAGGATGAAGTGGATCGAATTGATATAATGTGGGCTCTTGCAAGTGCAGTCAGAAGAGCGAGAGATTATGTAAAAAGGACAGGAAAAACTCTCGAAGGGAACAAAGACACTACTTATGGTTTTGATCTGTCTGCTGTTGTTTGTTTTAACTGTGGTGAGAAAGGGCATTTTGCTAGGCAATGTGAAAAGCCTAAACAGACTGGAAACCGCAACCCTTTCAACAACCGTCAAAGCCAACCGAAGCCACAAAATCAAAATACAGAAACAAACCTTGTTCCAGTTACTCTTGCACAAGATAAGGACACTTCAAGTGGAACAAAAGCTATGGTTGTTCAAACAGATGAGACTGTTGATTGGTCTTTTAAATTTGGAGCTGATGGTAGTTCAGGGGATAGAGCTTACATGGCAAAGGCTGTAGAAGTCAATGAAGAATCAGATTCTGATGCTGAGAGAGAGATTGCTTCAGAAAGTTCATCAGCTGCAGACGACACATCTTCAAACAGTTCTGGATTCACAGCTGAGAATGAAGATAAATCATCTGTTGTCTCTTCAAGTCAATCGACAGCTGATGTGGATGATAACAATTCCTCTTCTGAATCTACCTGTAGCTGTGCTTTTATGGTAAAAACATCCACATGCATTCAGGTAAATTCTGACAGTTTTGAAAGTGAGTCTGAATCTCAGCCGTGTTTAATTTGTGATGAACTTGAGAAGAAAGTTGAGACACTTAAAAGTCACAACACAGACTTAATTGCTGATTTAACTAATTGTCTTGAAGCAAACCGTGTTTTAAAGGGAAACGAACTTGCCTTCAAAAACAAAATTGATCTTTTAAACAGGCAAGTTCATGAATTAGAAATCTGTGTTATCAACAAACAAAATGCCATCACTTTTTTTAAACACGATTGATGAAACAAAGAAAAAGCTGGCGCTTGTCGAGTGTGATTATGAAACTTTAAATCAAAAGATGAAAAGTTATTTAAATTCTGCTTACATTCTTGATTACATGATTTCACGGCGTCCAGGAAAGAAAAATGCTGGGATGGGATATAACAATTGTCCTCCACCGGTGTTGAATACTATGGTAAACACACCGGATGATAACCCAATCATTGACTTTAAGGTCAAAACGCCACTTGTCGTTGATCCAACCGAAAACAAAATTCCTCAACCAAAGGTTAACGATAATGGTGCTTCGACCTTGAAGTCCCAGTGTGTTGATGGAATGGTAGAAGAGTGGGATGAAGACGACGATGAGTGTCCTACTCGTGGTTTGGGACACAAAAGCTCGTCTGCTCCACAGAATGACAGCATTGGTATTTCAAAATCTGCTTCTAAAGATGTTTTTAAAATTAAACAAACCAATTGCCGTCCATCTTATCCCACTACTTCTGATCAGAAGAGTCAAGTAACCAAAGCCTCAATCAAAAAGGTTAATTTTGTTAAAGCTGGAGAGTCTGTTCAATCAAACAAGTCACTCTCTTCAGCTGAACAAAAAGAAGCTAAGGCTGGTGGTTCAAAAACTCACTAAAGTGAAAATCAATACAGATCTCCGAGGTTGGTTGAGCGGAGATACTGTTTTGAGTGCGGTACACAAGGACACGTTGTTGTCAGCTGTCCTTATCTTCAGAAGCCAAGTAAAAGAGTTAATCATTTTCCAGAAAATAAACAAAAGTTTTTAAAGTCAAAATCTAACTCTTTTACCCAACAACAAGTGCATCAAAAGAAAGTTAAACAAAAGATGCATGACTTGTTGGTCTCTGATTCGAGTTCCACACCTGTACAAATTGTTAAGCAATCCACTGTTTACCACAAACAGTCGTTGCACAAACAACATGTGTGGAAAGCAAAATCAGATGATGCTTCTGACGACTGTACTTCAAAGTCAAATGGTTGTTCCAAAAGTCCACAAGGACAGTGGATGGATTGTACTGTTGTAGATGAGACTGGGAAACCCAAGACCGTAAAGGCTTGGGTTCCTAACTTAAACTAATTATTTTCCTTATTGTGCAGGTTGTCCTTTATAATCCTATTAGCAATAATTGGATTATTGATAGTGGGGCATCCAGGCACATGACTGGGAACTTAGCTCTCCTTTTCGACATCAGAAATATCAAAGGGGGCTATGTTTCATTTGCAGGCGATAAAGGTGGTTTTATCTCAGCTCAGGGAACACTGTCTAATGGAGCTGTCAGCTTTGAGAAGGTCAACTTTGTCAAACAGTTGGATAACAACTTACTTTCTGTTTCTCAAATCTATGATAAGGAGTTCAAGGTTCTTTTTGATGACAAGCATTGTTAGATCTTGAAAAAGGAGTTTATGATTCCAGAAGACATGGTGGTTATGTCTACTCCAAGAATGAATGATCTTTATATTCTTGACATGTCACAAGCATCATCCTCAGTGTCCACAGCATCATGTTTTGTTTCAAAAGCCACTGAGAAGGATTCTATTTTATGGCACAAAAGAATGGGACAACTCAGTCTCAGAAAAATGAATCATTTGGTGCACAAAAATCTTGTTGAAGGGGTCACTGTGAAAAGTTTTCATCTTCCTGATGTGTGTGTTTCTTGCAAGAAAGGCAAACAAACCAAGAAATCTCATAAACCCAAATCTCAACATTCCATCACTATACCACTAGAGCTCTTACACATGGACTTGTTTGGTCCTATCAACCGGAAGAGTATTGCTGGAGACTTATATTGTTTGGTTGTGACGGATGAGTATTCAAGATATTCTTGGGTGATGTTCTTAAAAGAAAAATCTGAAACTTTTGAATATGTGGAGATTCTGATTACCAAATTGAAGTCTTTGTATAAGTTAAAGGTTAGGAGGATCCGTTCGGACAATGGTACTGAATTTAAAAATCATCTTATGGAAACTTTCTGTCAAAAACTTGGTATTCACCATGAATTCAGTGCGCCATATGTTCCACAAATGAACGGTGTTGCTGAGAGGAAGAATCGGACCTTAATAGAAGCGGCAAGGACTATGCTCGCTGACTCAAACTTACCCGTGCAGTTCTGGAATGAAGCTATTGCTAATGCGTGTTACACGCTCAACCGGGTTCTAGTTATCAAGCGTCACGATAAAACTTGCTTTGAATTGTTGCATCGACGGAAACCGAACTTACAGTATCTTGAACCGTTTGGCGCTCCATGTACCATGTTGAAAAAGGATGCTCATGGCAAGTTTAACGAGAAAGTAGAGGAAAGTTACTTCTTAGGGTACAACACTCCCAATAAAAGAGTTTACAACAAAGCCTCTGGGAATGTAGAAGAATGGTACCATGTTGATGTTCAAAAGTATACCTCTCCTGCTGCTAGAAAAGGTCTTCCTTGGATGTTTGATTATGAAGAACTTTTTGCCTCGTTTAATCTTCCTCCAGAATGTTCAGATGAGGAGGTTGCTGTTCAAATGATGTATGATGCTCAAAACGCACCTGATGAACATGTGCAACCTACTCCCTCATCATCTGACATTCCTGAGTCCTCCAATAACACACAAGTCACACAGGATGATGACTCTTCTTCTTCTTCTTCAGAGTATGAGGGTTCTCGACAAGAAATAGACCAGGTGATTGAAGATCCTTCCCATGATGTTGTACAATTGAGTGATGATGTTTCACATTCTGTGGCAATTGAACAGAGTATTACAAACCTTGATCAAACTGTTGAGGTTCCTGCTCATCCTGTGGGTAGGATTGATAGAATTCATCCTCAACAGAACATTATTGGTGATCCCACATCTGCTGTTAAAACTAGGGGTCAGATCAATTCTGGAGTCTACTCAGAAATCATGGAATCTGGTGTGGTCAACGATTGTGCGCATTCATGTTTCGTCTCGCAAATCAAACCACGGTCTATAACAGATGCTTTAAAAGAAGAATCTTGGGTAAATGCAATGCAGGAAGAACTACTCCAATTTCAGAAGCTTGGAGTTTGGAAGTTAGTTGATTTACTAAAAGGAGCTAAGAAGATTGGTACTCGATGGGTTCTTCGTTGCAAAAGGGATGATCAAGGAATAGTCATAAGAAATAAGGCTCGTTTGGTCGTTCAGGGATTTAGGCAAATTGAAGGTATAGATTACAATGAAGTGTTTGCACCGGTTGCTCGTCTGGAAGCAATTCGAATTTTTCTTGCTTATGCATCCTACAAAAGGTTCAAAGTCTGTCAAATGGATGTAAAGAGTGCTTTCCTTCATGGAGAAATCAGTGAAGTCGTATACGTCATTCAACCTCCCGGGTTTGAAGATCCTATGCATCGTGACCGTGTCTACAAATTGGACAAGGCACTGTACGGATTGCACCAAGCTCCGCGAGCGTGGTACGAGACACTTTCCACTCATCTTCTGAAAAATGGTTTTAGAAGAGGTGTCATCGACTGCACGTTGTTTATTCGGGAAAAGGGTGGAGAACTTTTAATGGCACAGGTATACGTGGATGACATTATTTTCGGATCAACGAATGATGTTCTGTGCAAAGAATTTGAAAGAGTTATGCAGGACAAGTTCGAGATGAGTTCCATGGGAGAGATGAAGTTCTTTCTAGGGCTACAAGTAGATCAATCTGAGACAGGGATTTTCCTTCATCAAACAAATTATGTTGGTGACATACTGAGCCGATTCAGTATGACTGATGCCAAACCTGCTGGTACTCCATTGGCGATCAATCACGGGATTTCGCCTGATGACAAGGGGGAGTATATTGATGCTACTCTCTATCGAGCCATGATCGGATCTCTCATGTATCTCACGGCATCTCGACCTGACATCATGTTCGCCACGTGTCTCTGTGCCCGATATCAGTCAAAACCAAAAGTCTCCCACTTAATTGCTGTCAAAAGGATTTTTCGTTATCTGAAGGGTACTCCTGATCTTGGATTATGGTACTCTAATGATGATAACTTTGAGCTTACTGTATATAGTGATTCTGATTATGGTGGTTGCAAAACAGACTTCAAGTCTACATCTGCAGGGTGTCAGTTCTTTGGAAACCGTCTTGTGACATGGAAATGCAAAAAGCAGACTTCAGTGGCTACATCTACATGTGAAGCTGAATACATCGCTGCTGCCAGTTGCTGTTCACAGATTATCTGGATTCAACAGCAACTTCGGGACTACGGTTTGCAATTCTCTAACACTCCTATTTATGTAGATAATTCTACTGTCATGGCTATCACTAAGAATCCGGTTCAGCATTCAAAAACCAAACACATCGGCATAAAATATCACTTCATTCTTGATTGTTTTGAAAAGAAACTGATTGATGTGGTTCAAATTAACACTGATTTCCAAAAGGCCGACCTCTATAGAAAAACCTTTGACAAACCAAGATTTTTATTCTTGTTAGAGGTAAACGGCATGAAAAAGAAGGATGACGTTGTTCCGGACCAAGAGTCGAGTCAATAATCATTTTTATCAATTACGTTCCTGTATATATATTTTCTTTCTTGCGTTTATTAAAAATCTCAAAAACTCAAAAAGATTTTTCATTTTAAGATTTTAGGGGGAGAAAATGTCAGTAAGAAAATGATCTCTCGCTGAGAAAAATGATAATACAGACGCTAGTTATCTGAGACTCCAAAAAGATTTCTATATTGTGTACAGTTATTTGTGTACAGTTATTTGTGTACAGTTTGTTATTAAAAAAAAAAGATTTTCCATTTTTGTACAGTCTAAAACCCAAAAACATCTGAAAAACTCAAAAATGAGAAATCGTATCCAACCTTTGGGAAGTGATGGCACACTAACCATATGTATGAAGCACATTGCATTTAATGTGATAGTGAGTCGACATGTGATGCATTGATAGACTTATCTGACTGAATCTCGACCATTGATGATCAATCTATACCATATTAGATATTGTCTTGTGAGTCACATAATGGTGAAAGGATTGACGAAAATCAACAATAGAAACTGAAGGTGTTTCTCATTCTGTGCACACCAGTTATCATCGGTTTAATGAGATATCAGAAAGTAGTTATAAAATTAAAAATTAGATTCCGAAGTCGTATACGTGCCATATTGCCTTGTAAATACCTGGCTGAAGCCGTCCATGCGATTAAGAATAAAATAAAAGTATGAATCCGAATTCGTATATGTGCCATATTACCGGGTTGCAGCCTGGTTGAAGCCATCCATGGGATAGGATGAACACAAACACCGTTAGCTGCATACGTGCCATATTGCCTTGTAAATACATGGCTGAAGCCGTCCATGAGCTGATGGCTGTCACTGTGAATACTAAAAAAAAAAAAAAGATTGGTGTAGTAAAGAAGTAACAGGGAATAACTGAGATCTCATGAACTTATGATGACTGGTTAAGTAAGTTGTGCTGATTTGAAACATTAACATGTTTTGAAAAGTAATTCAAGTCAATTCTTAACTAGTGTGGGACACACAGATAATTGACTTAATCCTTCAAGATCATCTTGTAAGTGTTGAGAAAAGGTCTGCATAAGTTTAAGATGGACAAACATATCAATGATCGCATTTTGACTAAGTGTACTTAAAGCTCAGATAATTTGCAATGTTGCTGATTGCTATGAGTTTAGTACTGATCCTATGTTCGGATCTTTCTCACAAAAATATGTGTAAATACCATTGTATAGTTGTATCTACAAAATTCAAAATGTCTCAGATCATTAGTCACTAAGTCTGTATGATTTCTCATAAGGATCATTCTTACTAAGACATGCGTGTAAATATCTTGTTGATATTATTTTCAGCATTACATATTCAAAAATCCAAAAAGATTTTACTTTTCCTGAATTTTAGATTATCTGATAAGACTCGAACGACTGTCTGAAAATCAAAATTTGAAAATCGCTTGACTTCCTGATTGATCAAATCGTTCCTTTACTTCATAAACTATTCCAAAACTTCATAATTGATCCCTCACTTCATAATTAAATGTATATTACTTCATAATCAAATTGTTGTCAAGACCGATGTGGTCGGATACCCCATTTAACTTGAAAAGTTTAATTTGCATAAGGGGATTGTCCCATTCGTACGAATGGATGAGCAAAATGGCTCACTCGTATGAATGGATGAGGAGAATAGCTCATTCACACGAATGGACTGACCAGAATGGTCCACTCGTACGAATGAGTGACAGAATGAATCAAGTCTAGCTCATTCGCACGAATGGACTGACCAGAATGGTCCATTCGTACGAATGAACCAGGCCATCCTATAAAAAGGCCATTCATTCGCATTCTCAGTCTCATTCGCACAAAACAGAAATCGCATTCGCACGTCTGTTTCATCCAATTCTGATTTTGAACAAAACTCCGTCAAATCACTGATCTAATCTTTCGATTTCATTTTACAGGTATAACCCCACAAGTATTCAACAAGTGTATACCGATTCGTGGACGTTCGACTAGATTTAGGGCTCAAAACCAAAAACAAAACCTAAAAAAAACGTAAAAAGTGACTTAATAAACCGATTAAAATGCTAAATACTGGTTGAAAACCATAATCGAGTGTTTTGGTGTCTTTTTCGGCAAATCTTTTCGTGTCTTGGTTGATTTTTGGACAATTTGGATCGCGACCCGTCTGTCGTACGAATGGACACACTCTTCATGTTCATTCGTACGAATGAAAACTCATTCACACGAATGAAACTCATTCGCACGAATGAAACTCATTCGCACGAATGAATACTCATTCATATGAATGAAACTCATTCGCACGAATGAATAGGCAAAATGATCCATTCGCACAAAGGGAAAATGGTCCAAAAGTTCATATTTCCAAAATCTTGCATGTACTGATCTGATGTGCTTCATGTTTTTATGTTTGCAGACTGATCGTTATGGCGAACAGAGCTCCAGTTGTTCTTAAGGCTTCCATTAAAAGAAACATATGTGCGTACATGATTCCTACATCAAAGAATGCACGACCGTTTGTCGGCATGATCGAATTTCTGTCTAGATCAAGGATTGCTCATGCTATATCCTATCACTGCACTCCATATACGTCGCACCAAAGGGAGTTCTGGGCCTCTGCCGAGATTGACTGCGAGGTATCTCCACCGGTCATTCGCGGGAAGATCGCAGGTCAAGATGTGGTTGTATCAGCAGCTCACATTCGCTGATTGTGTCAATTCGGTGATCATCCTGAAGATCCAGTGACACTAGATAAATATCTGGTCTGCGGATGCTTCATGAGAATAAAGTACGACGAGAATGTTGCCGAAGGAGTTTTAAATAAAGCGAACCTCTGTCCGCAGTACAAGATCTAGGACATGTTCTTCTACATTGCCTCGGTTCCCGTCGTGGCGGATTTGATGATATGCGCGAAACAATTCAGAGCGCATTCGTTGCATTGGTGTTGAACATTCCGTTCAACTTTTTCGAGATGGTGTTCACACATCTTAAGGAAAACATCTATCTAAAAGGGGACAATGCGTATCTTATGTACCCCAGATTCTTACAGATGATAATAGATGACCAACTTCCTCTTCTGCCAAGGTCAGACATCGACATGATCAAGCTAGAACACATGACGGATGTCACTCTCAACAGGGTACAGACCTACAGGGGAAGACCAACAAAGCCACCTCACAAAAGACTTATTGGACATCTGGAAAATCCAGATTATGTGGCACCAACAAACAGAAAATGGCGTCATGATAACAGTGATTCTGACAGGGAGGATATTGTTGTACCTCCAGCTGACGACCAAGATGATGACGACCAAGATGGTCAGGGAGATGGTGGCAATGCTCCTAATGTTCCATCTACCGCTGCCACCACCCACACTGTTGCTGCTATAGATTCTTCCCTTCCAACTAACCCAGAAGATGTTAACCTGGACACCGTCCTGTTTACTGATTCTGAGGACATTGAAGACGAATTTGTAATCAGTCAACAAGGGGCAAGATTGGTCGCAACAAAACGAAAAAGGGGAGCATATCAAGGAAGCTCAAGGGTTGATGATGACGTCAGGGATGCTGACTTTGTCCCTGACTGTCCACAAATATCTGCTGCTCCTTCTTCCCAATCTACCCCAGTCAAGAAAGGAAGAGTAAAGAGAATGGCCAAACGCCAAAAGTTTAAACTTGTTAGAAGGACGGAGAGCACCTCTGCTACTACAGCAACTGCCACCAGGTCTGAGGCTCCAATGTCAACATCTATGCCTCAGACACAAACTGTGCCTCCTTCCATCTAAACGACTGCTCCTACATCACAGCCATCAACTATTCGAGCTGAATCTTCAATGTCACTGCCGACTGTCTCTCTACACGACCAGATCAGTACTTTAAACAGTTTGGTACTTCGTTTACTGGCTCAGAATGAAGAGCAATCAAAACGTATTGACCAACAGGGCTCGCAGATCAGTCAGTTGACTCTGCAAAATACTGAACAAGCCCAAGCCATCACAAGTCTTTCCACTAGATGCAATGATCAACAAGCCCTCCTTCTCACTGCTACAAACCAGAATCAACAGTTGTCTACAACTGTTAATACACATGCTCAGAGGATACAAAGGCTTGAGGAGGAAAATAAGAGACTGTTGGAAGACTTAGAAAGCAGAAGAGACCCGACTCCCAGAATTGAGGGTGCTCGCAAAGATGGTGATGATGGTGATGATGGTGACGATGATGATGATGATGATGATGATGATGATGATGATGATGACGACGAGGATGATGATGGTGACGATGATGATGATAATAATGACAAAGATAAGGATGATGGTGCCAATGCTGGTGCTGCATCAAGTGCTTCAAAGACAGCAGAAGCAGAGGCACGCACAAAGCAAAAATCAGACAAATCAGAAGGCCCATCATCAGATACACAAAAGGGCACGGAAGGTTGATAATTTTTGTTTTAAGTGTTTTAAGTTGTCTTATTGTAAATATTAGATTATTATGTAAATAATTTCAGTTTTATTTTGATTAAATCAATGAAACTTCAAATTCTCACATGTTTATTCTTTGTTTGTTTATGAAAATAGTTTTGGATGTGATGCCTCTCAAGCAACAACCTTCAAAGTTAACTTATGTGCTTGACATGCAAGGGATCATCCAACATTCAGTTATTTATGACAAAGAGGAAGGGGAAATCGTACATTGCTTGTCAAAAGAACAGATTGCCGAGCTATTTCAAATGAATCCCGACGAAGTCATTACTGAAGAGGCATCTGTTCCAACAACTGATTATCCCTCTTCTGACGAACTAGAAGACGTTGTTGAGGTTGAAGTCGAAGACATCACTGATCAAGAATATCCAAAGTACACACAGTAGATGGTGATGATCTTCCCTCCTTCGTGGACTTATTCACTCAGCAGTCCGATGAGGAGGTCAACCGCATTATCGACAACAAACAGGATGAAGCCGGTCCCTCCACTATTGACATTGACGAGCTGAATGAACGTAAAAGTCAGTGGATGGAATACATGGCCGAATTAAAGAAGAACTCAAAGCCCTCTCCTCCAACCAAGTACACTAAAGTTTATCGACTCAAAGGACACAAGTCTGATGGTCGTATAATCAGTTGGGCATACTTCAACGACTTAAGCTGCTATGCTATAAAAAGAGAGAAGGGCATACAATATTTCAGGTACCCTCATGATTTCAAGACGCTGCGATTGGCGCGTCTAAAGCTTCTATACAGCGAATCTTCCGGTCTATCCGAATGGTTTGAACGTCAATTACAATACGAATACCGGAAGAAGTGGGTGAAATTCAAGCCACAAATGCCTACACGTTACATTCATAAGGAAAAGGTTCATCCAGTCACCAAGAAGCCCCTAATTGTCTTAAAGTGGAAGCCTCCAATGATCATGAAGAAGATTCCTTTAAGGAAAATGATCCTGAACTTCTCAGATCAGTTCAAATGGTGGTACTATGATGGGCGTACTGGTGAAGCTATTATAGTGCTTTGTAAAGAAGGGTCATGGGAGACCATCAGGGTCTTTGATCCCTTGTGGCTGACCAACTTGTCTGAACAAGATGTTACAACTCTATACAAGTGTCAACCGTTTTTTGAAGTTGCAGATATAGACCAGGCGTTGCAGTATGTGAAAGTAATACGTATATGCTTTGCTTTTGACATACACGCTGGAGTTAACTGGAAAACTCGTACAAAAGAGATGTTGAAGACCAACTAATGTTAGTTAGGTCATTTTGAAGGGATCTAGGTCCAAGGGGGAGTATGTAGATGCATAATATGTCCCTAATCCCTTGTAATATGTATTTCATCTATGTTTAATGTAATTATTTGATGTATTAATGAAATTACATGTTTATCCTTAATGTTTACTCATATATAATGACTGTGTATTAAATGATCTGATAAATAGCGATAACGTTGATCAATCGTGCTAATGAAAGGCCCATTCGCACGAATGGATCATGAGAATGATCCATTCGCGCGAATAGCTCATGAGAATGATTCATTCGCCAGAATAAGTCATGAGAATGATTCATTCGTACGAATGAACCATTCTGATGATTCATTCTTAAGAATGAACCATTCTGCTGATTCATTCGCACGAATGAGTCCATTCACATGGCTCATTCGTACGAATGGCCTCTGCACTATATATATAACTTTCACTTCATGAGCACATATACAACACATATACACATAGAGAGACTGACCAGAGCAGAACCAACAGAACACAAACTCTTTTCACCTGTATTGTCGAATCTCTGTCCGTTGAGAGTTTCCAGGTCTTGTATCCAACTTCTCTACACCAAAGGGTCGATAGAAACCTTCGTTTCGACATCTAATCCGCTCATTTCTTAAGACCCAATCCGTGTCATAGATTGGATTGCCAATCAAATCGGATTCCGCACGATTTGGTTCGGTTAATGTGTTGAATCATTGGATCAAGGTAGATCCTGATCCAACAGCTACCCTCGTCAGGGTTATCCTAGTCGGGAAATTCATAATACTCCGAGCTCCGCACTGCCCTCAAGGAGCATTGTCACCCCCTGTGACCACCCGAAGGACCCCGTCCTTCATATCGTCATTTTCCGTGTCACATGGACAACTTAGTCATATTTGTATCAGCGTAGGTATCCATTTCAAGGAACTTATGTGCAATCCCCGCACTTGTCCCTCCTACCCGACCATGAAGTTCGTCTTAGCATAAGCCTCGGCTGTCCATCGCCTTTCCTTGAAAGAATGTCACCACACCTCTATCAACATACGTCGACCAATCCTTTTATATGAACTGCATCCATGTAGTCCATCTCATCACGTCGTTACTCTAAGCTGAAATCTCCAGCATTGTCATCCTCCTGTAACCATGCTTGTTGTGCAAGTCCAGCGTACATAATAATAATAATACATATTTTCGACTCGAATGCATTTCCATACGCTTTTCACTTATAACAAAGGAAATAAAACTTTCACGAGTGTTTACGTTTATTTAGTATGTGTGTTTATAATTTATAAAATGATGGTGTTGTAAGTATGACAAATCTATAATAAAATAGTAATTAACAACTAACATAATGTCATATGTCATAACATGTGGGTGGAGGGAGTGGAGTCGGGAAGGTTAGGGGTGGGATGCCATAAGGGTGAGGTGGAAGGTGAGAGATGGTGGTGAATAAGGAGAAAAGCACTAAACGAGAGAAGAAACAAGGAAGAAGAAAAGCAATGGGGAAAGTGGGGTGGGGGCTGATGTGGTAGGGCGGAAGAAACGTGAACACTGGCCCACCCTCTTCGGTGTCGCAACGAGAAGTCACACCAGAAGGGAGGCTCGGTATGACTTCGTTCACCTTAATAGGTTAAGGAGTTATCACACATATAGTTGTATTCCCGAAACATATGCAAGATAGTTGATGAAGGGACCTAAGAAGGTGCAACACGTAAACATACTCGAACATATTACTAAGGGTTATCTCGAAGTATCGAATTATGAAGTAGAAAATGACAAAGGAGTTGCATCAATGATGGAGGATAAATTAGGTTGAACCATTGTTTGTGTTATTGATCTATGGTTTAGGCGTGCAACGAGCTTCGATAATAAATTGAGGAGTCTATGAAAGTTGAATGGTGGAGTAATGTAACAGGCCAAGCAAACCCTGCTAAGATATTGTCCACTTTACACCCGATGGGTTGCCCATCAAGAAACTCACAATTTTGTTTTCACCCGACGAGTTGCTTGTCCAGGAAAAACGCGTCTCAGTAGAGAAAGTATCCACCCGCTTATAAAAAAAAACACGTCTCAATAGAAAAGGTATCCACCCACTTATAAAAAAGGCTTAGTTCTCCCGTCAACCTACTTGACAACACATAATGGTTTGTTGTGAATTTTTCGAGTTATATTGTCAACTTATTTTATTGCTTTATTAAGCAGTATGCAAATTGTATTGAATTTTGAGACTGGGGTCCTATTATAGTAGAGCAAGTAGTCAATAATTTTAATTATTATAAGATTTAAGCATATGTGGTTGAAATGGTGTTCAAAAGTCAAAATGAACCAAATTTAACCCGGTTGGACATCTAATGGAAATAGTGAGGCTATGCCATAACTAGAACTAGGTATTAAGGATTTTTTTGGTATGAAGTAATGGAATGGACGAGGTAAAGGAATGAAGCATTACTATTTCATTGTTATGTTTGGTTACCCTATGAGAATGAAATGAATCATTAGTTAATGTTGTTTGTTAGGAGGGAAAAGACGAAGGAATGGAATACAATTCATGAAAAGATAAATAAATACCCTAGGATAATAAGGTCATGGGTCAAGGCATGGGATATGTCATGGTTCGGGTCATGGGTCAGGGAAAGGGACGTGTCATGGGTCGGATTATGGGTCGAGTAATGTTGGCTCGTGGGTCGTGTCATGGGACGAGACATGAGTCGGGTCATGAAATAAAACACGGGAGGGGCCATGGGTCATGGAATGGGTCGGTTCATGGGTGGGTCATGGATCGGGTCATGGGTCTGATCATGGGTCGGGTCATGGGTCGGATCATGGTTTGTGTCATGGACCGGGTATGGGATGGGGCATGGGTTGGGTCATGAGACATAGCATGGGACGATCCATGGGTCGCTTCATGGGCGGTCATGGGTCGGATCATGGTTTGCGTCAAGGGCCAGGTATGGGACGGGGCATGGGTCGAGTCATGGTTCATGTCATGGTTCATGTCATGGGTCGGGTCATGGATCGGATCATGGGTTAGTGTTTGGGTCAGGCCATGGTTCGGGTAATTAATTAAACAAATTCATTCCATTTCTTGAAAGAATGAAAAAAAAAACACCCATCTCCCAAGAAATGAAAATCATTAAAAGTGAAGGAATCACATTCCTTATATAATTGTACATTCCGTTCCTATGTGTTTACCAAACATGTTTTTTTTCATTCCATCGTAATGACTCTTCCATTCCATCGTCCATTCATGCATACCAAACACTACCTAAGGGATTCAAAGTCTAAATCGAATTTGAAATTAGGGTTTTTTAGTTTTTGATATTAAGAAAATAGGATTTTTTTTACTTTCTTGTGCAACGCCTTTATTAAAAACTAGGTTAGAATATCGTGTATTACACGGGTTGTATATTGAAAACGATATAATTCATAAATATGTATATACGTTTTTTTTTTCGAATTTAATTCATAAACCTTAATACAACTTCCATTTTACAAATTGGAGAATAAGAACATGAGCATCATTAGAATTATTTATAATATATTCAGACATTTCTTAAATGTAGTTTGATATAACATATTCTAATTTAAATATAAGATGAAATAATAAAAAAAAATCAGTAATTTAAATAAAATCTTCCCTTATTTGAAAGTATAGGTAAGAGAATTGACCAAATTTAAACAAATTTTCAGCAAATGTAATTGGTTTACTAAAAATATGTAAAATATAAATTTTAATAAAGAAACAAATTTAAAAAACTTTAAAAATTTAATTATTTTAAATGATATTTATAATTATAGTTGTGATTGGTAATTGATCTTTATGATTAATGTTATTATTCAAATTTCCTCTTTAATTTCTTTATCTGATTCATGTTTCATATGGAAAATCTTGAAAAGAGAGTGTCGTAGTTAATAAGAGAGATGCATATTTAATAAGAGTAAGAGATGGGAGAATAAATGTGAGTTTGTATCACATAATGACACGTGTCCAGTTTTATTTTTATTTATTATAATAGATAGATTATAACTATAACTAATTTCTTATAATGTATCTTTTTAATTAATGATATATCCATTTTAGTTATATTACATTGTTAATCTTAAAATTCTTTGATAACGTTATGTAAAAAACAGTTTTTTTCCTATTAAAACAATAATGGGAAACTAGCTTTAAGTCATGTGCTTAAATATAATGAACTCTTTAATTTATGTTTTTTAATGTTTAATTATAAATATATCTTTTTTCGAACAACAATGGGATTTTATAACTCACCAAAGTGTAGTAAGAAGCTAGAAAAAAAAAACACCAACTCCAATTACAATCAAATAATGAAACTAAAATTACATCAATTATATAGTAGATATCTTCCTGCGCTTAGTAATCAATAGGAATTCCAAAGCATTTATTTCATCCACGATTTTATGTTGAGAAATAGGTTTGCTATTAAATACAAAATCGTTTTTCAATTGTCAAAAACACCAACATGTGATGAGGTGAAGAGCATGAAGCAGATGGTGTTTTGAACTTTGGAAATGAAAGGATATATGTTTAAGACTTTAAATTTTATAGGGGTGACTTTAAACCGCTATTAGAATTGAAGTATAAGGAAAGACGGTAAGAGCTAACATAGGAATGTAACGATGACAACATAACTCTAGAGTTTTATTAATATACTAAGTTAGAAACTCGTGCAGTATACGGATTGAACAATAAAAACAACAAAATTCATAAAAATTGTAAGTGTTTTCCAAGACTGAAATTACGTATAAGTAACGACTTTAAGTAATAAAATAATAATAATGAAAATGAAAAAAGATAATTATAATTCATAAATTTTCATAATTTGAAAGTTAAAGATTCGAATTAATGTTTCCGTAATATTGAAAATTTCTTAATTGTATTCAACAAAAGTTCAAAATCGAGTACTTTTTTTTGAAAACAGTGCTGTCAACTGTATTCAAAATCGAGTACTTTTTTTTGTATCGTATGTTATACCGAGTATGCGTTTTGACGTAAGTTTTCCCCACAAACCAACCGAACCGGTAACAATCAGACTCCCGCCGCGTATAGCGCGGATGAAAAAAACTAGTACTTCCTCATTGACCCGATTAATATTTTAGAAATCTTAGATTATTATTAACTAATTATTCTCAATGCCAAGGAATAGTGCCAGGCATCTACCTGACACTTCCTGATTGACCCGATTAATATTTTTTTCTATATTTTCATTTTTAACTCTCATAATATATATAATATACGCTTTTAACCCGTTTCATTTTCTATTAATTTCATTTTCCTTTAATAACTTTCATTCGTTAACATTTTTCATAACTCCTTGATTCAGAAACCGGGCGAGCCACCTTTACAACCTAAAAGAAGATGAAACAAATTGAAGTTAGATTCACCGGGGACCATTGACTTAGATTTAAATTTCAAAGAATTACCCTACTATTTATTTACCATGGGGATGAATAGTAGGGTTTTTTATTTTTTTATTTTTTATTTTTCTTATAAATTTTTTTTTATAAACTGTTTTATAAACTGGCCACTAAAATTCAAAATAAGCTTTAATTTCTTTTTTGTTTTACTCAAAACTCTGTTTTTTTATAGATTTGCCACATAAGTTCAATAAACTTTCGTTCGTTAACTTTTTTCAAAATACAGGTGCACCGTTGTTTTTTTTCAACGTTTCGATATAAATTTGTTTTAAAACGGAGTTGTATTCAAAATCGACTTTTTTTTTATCGTTGCCTGTATCGAGTGCCGTTATCGTTGTGGTACCACGACAAACCGAACCTATTATGGGCGAACAACATCATTGTCGATATTGGTATTATCGATCCGCCTTATGGTTTTCGACGATCCAAACCGGTAATTTTTTTAATTTGTTTTCCCTTTTTTTATTATTTAGTTTTATGTTTCCTTTCTATCAACATTATTTTTACCGTTGTGCCTATGTTTTCGTTTAAATTTTATTAACGATGGGCCCGACAACGTTATCTATGATAACTTTCGTTCGTTATGTTTTTTTAAATAACGGAATGCGCCGTTTTCTTAATAATTTCTTTTGTCAACGTTCTGGTTTAAATTTTATTGAAGACAAAGTTGTATTCAACTTCGAGTGTTTTTGGGTATTTTTTATTTTTCTTATAAATTTTTTTTATAAACTGTTTTATAAACTGGCCACTAAAGTTCAAAATAAGCTTTAATTTCCTTTTTTTTTACTCAAAACTCTGTTTTTTTATAGATTTGTCACATAAGTTCAATAAACTTTCGTTCGTTAACTTTTTTCAAAATACAGGTGCACCGTTGTTTTTTTGTCAACGTTTCGATATAAATTTGTTTTAAAACGGAGTTGTATTCAAAATCGACTTTTTTTTTATCGTTGCCTGTATCGAGTGCCGTTATCGTTGTGGTACCACGACAAACCGAACCTATTATGGGCGAACAACATCATTGTCGATATTGGTATTATCGATCCGCCTTATGGTTTTCGACGAACCGAACCGGTAATTTTTTTAATTTGTTTTCCCTTTTTTTATTATTTAGTTTTATGTTTCCTTTCTATCAACATTATTTTTACCGTTGTGCCTATGTTTTCGTTTAAATTTTATTAACGATGGGCCCGACAACGTTATCTATGATAACTTTCGTTCGTTATGTTTTTTTAAATAACGGAATGCGTCATTTTCTTAATAATTTCTTTTGTCAACGTTCTGGTTTAAATTTTATTGAAGACAAAGTTGTATTCAACTTCGAGTGTTTTTGGGTATCGTACGTTATAACGAGTCTGCGATTCCACGCAAACGAGCCAAACCAATAACGGCCAGACTCCCGCCGCGAAGCGCGGGAGGTAAAAACTAGTTGAAATGTAAATGTAAACAAATCTTGAAACCAACACACTGTGTGAAAAAAACAACTTTAGACATGCTTTCAATCATAAATCCAATAGTATTTTGGGGGTAACACGAACCTTATCATTTTAACCCAAATTTAAAAAAATTGGTCCGAAAGTGTTTTGATTGTCTATTGTATACAATGGACACATATTCACACAAATTATAACTTAAATGAAATATATAATGGCCCAAATGAATATCTACAATTAAATTTCTGCATTTTCATAAACCCCTGAGAATTTAAAATCCAACCTATTCTAAGCAAACCAAGTAGTTACATATAAATAATAACTAAATACGTAAAAATAGATATTACATTCCAAATCATTTATTGTCATGATACTTGAAGTTAAAATAATTGTATAAAATATTTTCATAAAACCTTACTAACTTCATAAAACCTTATCAATTACTAACAGTATCCTAAAATATTAAAAAAATAAAAAAAATAAATAATATTTTCGTATTCCTTGATTATAAGTTAGAGTTAATTACACAAATGGCCATATGGATTGATCAAACTGCAAATTTAACCTCTAGGATTAAAAACTTACAAACTTAACTCAAACATCTGATATTAGGTTGCACATTTGCAGTGACGAAGCTTGAAGAAAAACGTAGTACGCATTCTTTCCCAATCTGGTTAAAGCGTAGATACTAAACCAAGTATCTAACTAAAATCTGGGTATCATCAAGGTTAGAGCCTAGATACTATCTCAAGTATCTAATTAGCTAAAACCTCAGGCTCTGATACCAACCAATGTCACACCCCGCCCCGGGCACCCCCGGGACGTTACCGGGCTGCGACATCCGTTGACACCTTCGATACTTGCTTTGATTTTCAGAGTTTGTTTTTGTGTAGCAGAATAACGCTTTAAAATAGATCGTTTCATCTCAACCTCAAAGGGTGGTTTTGTAAATAAAAACTTACAAAGTTAACACAAATACCATTTATACAATCAACTTACATTTATTTAATTTAATATTAATATTTTAATAATCAGCGGTTATTTTCACTTTTCCAGTTTCCCCTATATTCTAGTTCCATCTGTACCCGTGTGTATCTGATTCTCTCTCTCCTCGTCGCAAATTTTTCACTCATTGTTTCCAATATCATCACAAATCCGCCATAAATCTCTCTCCACACACACACACACACAACTCCATCACCATCCCCAACACCAACAATAACAATCTCGCACTCCAATGGCGGGAAACGATTGGATCAACAGTTACTTGGAGGCTATTCTCGATGTAGGTCCTGGACTTGACGATGCAAAATCATCGTTACTCCTCCGTGAACGAGGCCGTTTTAGTCCTACTCGATACTTCGTCGATAACGTCATTGGCTTCGATGAGACTGATCTGCATCGGTCCTGGGTTAAAGTATGTTCGATTCGTTAATTGTTGATTAATATGTGTTGAATTGGATGTTATGATTTGAATTTTGATTGAATGAATTGAATCGAGTGGAGTTTGATTGAATTGTGTGTTTTTGTTTATATTTGTTGTTGAAATTGGAAGTTGAAGTAAGTTTGATTCATCAATTTTCGATTAATCTGTGTGTATACGTCTGTTTGTGTATTGAATTGGATCTTATGATTTGAATTTTGATTGAATGAATCGAATCGATTGGAGTTCAATTGAATCGTGTGTTTTGCTCTGTTTTTGTTTATATTTTTTGTGAAATTAGAAGTTAATAATCATCGTATGTGTATGAAGGCCCAAGCGACGAGAAGTCCGCAAGAGAGGAACACCAGGCTTGAGAATATGTGCTGGAGGATTTGGAATCTGGCTCGTCAGAAAAAGCAGGTATTTGTATATTTTTTATTTTTTAATTTGTTTGATTGTTAATTTTTTTTTCGATTTTGTTTTATATGCAATTAGGTTTCAGTGAATTTTATCTGAGCATATTGAAAAAGAAGTTTAATTTTGAAAGCAGTTTTAATTTCTGAACCTTTTTTGTTTTATTATATTGAGAGAATACATGTAGACTTGTAGTTTATGTTGTTTGATTGATTTTCTACAAAAAAGAACTTTAGTGAGAAGATTAAATTGAGGTAATTGAACCATAGGAGTCAAAGGCATGGGGCTTTTTTAAGCAAGGCACACGGTATAAATATACCATTTTTAGTGGTTTTAGAAATGTTTTAGGCTGGTTCCAAGCACTTTTAGATTTTCAGATCAGTTTTAGCTGATTTAGACATGTTCAGACCGATTTTTTTGCATAATTTGGCTAGACTTTGCGCCTGTATGCCTTGACGGACGCAATGCGTTATTGCTGCGGTGGAATGGAAGGGTTAAGTAATCACTTTATCAATGTGCTAAGCTAAACAGTAAAAATAGAAAAAAGGAATAAGCAAAATAATCTTGAATGGCTGCATAGGGGCATGGGGCATGATATGCTGTATGTATGGTAAATTGACTGTTATAACCTTTATTAATGTTTCAATTTGTTTATCAGCTAGAGAATGAGGAAGCTAATAGAGCAGCCAAACGTCGTATTGAGCGTGAAAAAGGTCGAAGAGAAGCAGTTGCTGACATGTCAGAAGATCTATCTGAAGGGGAAAAAGGAGAGACAGTTAGTGAGGTGTCTGCTCATGGTGATAGCTATAGAGGTCGGTTGCCTAGAATGAGCTCACTTGATGCCATGGAAGCATGGGCTAATCAACAAAAGGGGAAAAAGTTGTATATTGTATTAATAAGGTAAAGACTCTTAGCCAATTGTATTTTTTGAGTAATTTATTAGAAGTAAAATGATACATAGTGATACATAATATGGTTATTGGGTACAGCCTTCACGGTTTAATACGTGGTGAAAATATGGAGCTTGGTCGCGATTCTGATACAGGCGGTCAGGTATTGTTCAACAATTCCAGTCTAGCCTTAGTTCCTTTTCTTGCTTATTTGAAGTAATTTAATTTTTCTTTGTTGATTATAAAGAAGATAATTTAGATTATGAATGGGTTGATTTGGGTTGTCTTCCATCTCAAACAGGTCCGGTATAAAAAATTAGTTGAATTGGCAAAGGGTCAAATGGGTCGAACAGGTCAAATGTGTGACTTTCAGCCCTTTTTATTCAAAGATTTAGATTATCATTGTGATAATACTATTTTTTAACCATAATTAACTCAGTTGTCTAATTTTTTTTAATATATGGGAAAAAATGTGTGCTGGTCAACCCATACTAGAAATAACCCAATTCAACCTGTACTAGAAATAACCTGATCTTTAGTTGGTTTTGATGATTTTCTTCATTTCCAGGTTAAGTATGTTGTAGAACTTGCAAGAGCTTTAGCTTCAATGCCTGGTGTCTATCGAGTTGATTTACTTACAAGACAAGTAGCCTGCCCTGAAGTAGACTGGAGTTATGGTGAACCAACAGAAATGTTATCTCCACATAATTCTGATGCTATGACAGATGAAATTGGAGAAAGTAGTGGCGCGTACATAATCCGTATTCCATTCGGGCCAAAAGACAAATATATCCCTAAAGAGCTTCTTTGGCCACACGTCCCTGAATTTGTTGATGGTGCACTTAGCTACATAATACAAATGTCCAAAGTTTTAGGTGAGCAACTTGGTGGTGGGCACCCGGTCTGGCCTGTTGCCATCCATGGTCATTATGCAGATGCTGGTGACTCAGCGGCCCGGTTATCTGGTGCATTAAATGTACCCATGCTTTTCACGGGCCACTCACTTGGACGAGATAAGTTGGAACAACTTCTGAGACAAGGAAGATTAACTAAAGATGAAATTAATGCTACATATAAAATCATGCGTAGGATAGAGGCTGAAGAAATGAGTCTTGATTCTTCTGAGGTGGTTATAACTAGCACCCGACAGGAAATTGATGAACAGTGGCGGTTGTATGACGGGTTCGACCCGGTTTTAGAGAAGAAACTGCGCGCTAGGATCAGGCGTAATGTGAGCTGTTATGGCAGGTTCATGCCTCGCATGGTTGTAAGTTCCAAAAATGCTCCTATGTTTTGTTTCTGCTCTTCAAGTCTTCACGAATTTTGTGTTTTCTTTCTAGAGGTGGCAAATTTGGGCGGGTTGGACCGGTTTGGTAATGGGTCAAAGCGGATAGACCTTTGTATGGGTCAAAATGGGTTGGGTCAGGTTGACCTGAACCCCCTTTTGTCCACATTTTATAATAAGTAATTAGTGTGTCAAATACAATTGAAAAGGTAGTATTATTTCAGTAATAATCTTTTTTTTTAATAAAATGTTTTGCAAGGTTTTATGCATTATAAATACAATTTGGATGTCTCCTTCCCAGCTAGCTTTCTTGATTATACCCGTTTAACCTTTTAGATATAAAGCATAACCTGAATCAATCCATTAATCTTTTAGTTACATAATTAATAACTTTATTTACTGGCAGGTAATTCCTCCCGGAATGGAGTTCAATCATATTGTCCCACATGATGGTGATATGGATGGTGAATCTGAAGGGGGAGAAGATCACCAGCCTTCTCCTGACCCACCTATCTGGGCAGAGGTTATACATATATATATATTTTTTAAGTTTATTTTAAGCTTAAGATTTATCCATTGCGGTTTTCTAAATTTATTTTATGCAGATAATGCGATTCTTTACCAACCCGCGAAAGCCCATGATACTTGCCCTTGCTAGGCCCGATCCTAAAAAGAACCTTACAACTTTGGTTAAAGCATTCGGGGAGTGTCGTCCATTAAGGGAGCTTGCTAATCTTGTATATTCAGATTACTCTCTTTGTGCACTCATGATTAAATTATTATGTGTTCTTAAGGCATATTTTCACTAAATTTTGCAGACATTAATAATGGGTAACCGAGATAACATTGATGAGATGTCAAGCACAAGTGCCTCAATGCTTCTTTCAATTATTAAAATGATTGATAAATATGATCTCTACGGTCAAGTAGCATATCCTAAACATCATAAGCAGAGTGAAGTCCCTGACATCTATCGGCTAGCTGCCAAGACCAAGGTAATTCTTGAATAATTTCATATTGTGTTTGGCATCGATAGCTGAAAATTAATAATAACGGTCGGCTCACTAGTAGAGGTGGAAAAATGGGCCATGTAATGGGTCTAAACGGGTAATTTGCTAGCACATGTTGAAACGCGTCGGGGTTGACCCACACTTTTTTGTCCCCTTTTTGAAAAGGTTACAAAGTTTGAATACAATTATAAAAACTGTATTATTATGACCAGTCTAAGGTTTGTTATGCATTAAAAATACACTTTGGAGTTTCGACGACCTTTGTGTTGGATATCAAGAACGATCATATGCAGGGAATTGGGAATAAGATCAAAATAGAAACGAATTTATTGAATAATAATCGTGGAATATGGATACAACCAAAAAGTACAGAATTATGTTCACATATGTATGTATATATAGGGCCTGTCTAACTCTACACCGACATTGATGACGGTTATGTATACCGGTTGACCCATCTCCTAATTTTGACCTATTACTAATTTATCTAATACATAAGCTAATAATAATACATAAAATAATAAACTTAAATAACTAAGTCTAGATTACTAATATGTTTAACACTTTTATTACCTTTTTAGCTATGGTTTTAATTTTACTTATTTGACCGTTTAGAGATAAAACTAACTCAAGTAGTGTAATAACTTCTTGTGTTTTATATTTAAATGAAGCAGTCTTAAATAGAAAAGGAGGAAATATAACTTAGCTTAACTTGTTTTGGCAGGGTGTTTTCATTAATCCGGCTTTCATAGAGCCATTTGGACTCACCTTGATTGAGGTGATTTTTTTTTCTTTTTGTACTTTTAGATTTTATTAAATAGGGTGCACAGCTCGATATATTACCATTATCCCAACTAATTAGATCTTATGAAACAGGCTGCTGCTCATGGGTTACCAATGGTTGCCACAAAAAATGGAGGCCCTGTGGATATACATCGAGTTAGTTGTATTTGTTTTATTTAATTTTTTTCTCATTTTGTTTACGACTATATGTCTGAAGATGGACGGGTTAGGCGGGGTGGATAGGTCAAAAAGGGTTGTCTTCCGTACAGGTTGATATGAGCTGGGCCGGGTTAGCTCGCAATCACTTATTTGTTTACATTAAAAAAGATTATAAGTAATTAATTTGTTAATTATGTTTACAAAAACATTATTGTTCCAAATAATAATATGCACTTTTGTATAAAACGATCTATAAGGTTGTATGCAAAATAATATACTTTGGGTGACTTTCAACCTTTTGACCTGTTGATCAGCTCCCCATTTAGCAAAACTTTTTGATTTGATTCGTTTGAGATAAATCAGTCAAAATTGATGATGTCATCATTGCAGGTACTTGACAACGGTTTGCTTATCGATCCCCACGATCAACAATCAATTGCAGATGCATTGTTAAAACTTGTTGCAGACAAGCAACTTTGGGCCAAATGCAGGGCAAACGGGCCGAGAAACATTCATCTATTCTCATGGACAGAACATTGCAAGACTTATCTTTCAAGAATTGCCAGCTGTAAACCAAGGCATCCCGGGTGGCTAAAAAGCGAAAACGATGATGATGAAAATTCTGAATCTGACTCACCAAGTGATTCCTTAAGAGATATGCAAGATATATCTCTAAATTTAAAATTTTCAATCGATTCTGAAGACCGAAATAATAAATTAGAAAATGCCGTTTTGTCATATACAAAAAGTGTGGGGAAAAGTACACAAAGAACAGTTTCTGGAGATAAAAATGAGCAACCTAAATTCCCGGCAATAAGGAGGAGAACACATGTTTTTGTAATTGCTATTGATGCTGACAATACCGGGTCACTTTTTGAATATATTCAAAATATATTCGAGGCAGTAGAAAATGAAAAAAGTGACGGGTCGATTGGATTTATATTGGCAACATCTTTACAAATGGCTCAAGTTCATTCATTTTTGGTGTCAAAATCTGTGAATCCTTCGGTTTTTGATGCATTTATATGTAACAGTGGGGCTGATCTTTATTATTCATCTTCACATTCTGAAGATAACCCGTTTGTATTTGATTTATATTATCATTCGCATATTGAGTACCGTTGGGGTGGTGAAGGACTTAGGAAGACTTTGGTGAAATGGGCTTCTTCTATCATTGACAAAAAGGCTGAAAATAAAAATGAACAACATGTTGTTACTGAAGATGAAGAGGTTTCAACCAATTATTGTTATGCTTTCAATGTTCACAAGCCCGGATTGGTTAGTCTCGTTTATGATCAATTTTTTAATTTATTTTATTCTATATACTCTTGTTTGAAATATAGGTAGTAATTTGAATAGAGGTGTAAAAATGGGCAAAATTTTCAATTTTTTTTATTATTTATAGCTGGTGTGTCAAATATGATTACAAAAGTTATATTGCTTTTCACGAATTTTGACTCGTTTAAATGTGTTTGAGGTTGGTTTTCTAATGTAATGTATTATATTTCTTATTTTAGTGGTTTATTTTGTAGGTTCCTCCTGTTAAGGAACTTAGGAAGTTAATGAGGATTCAAGCTCTTCGTTGTCATGTTATTTATTGCCAAAATGGAAAAAAGATAAATGTGATTCCAGTGTCGGCATCTCGCTCTCAAGCCCTCAGGTACTTGAAATTTTCTTGTTATACATTTTCTCGTCTTTGTATTTTTTTTAAATAGGATTAAATTTAGGTGCCAAATATGCAGTTTCTCATATTCCTCTGTCTATGGTTTAAAAATAGATAGGATTAAATTATGGTTACAAGGATCTCAAACGGGTCAAATAAATTTTTTTATTTAAAAAGGATATTTTTCAAACGGGTCCAACCGTCCAAGGGGTTGAAAGGGCATTGTTTATGCATAAAACTTAATATTGTAATAATATAGCTTTTGTAGTCAAAGAAGAAATAGACCAAAAAAAAAATGTGTTTGCTGGTCAACCTAACCGGACAAGCCAAAAAGTTACCCGTTTCAACGCGAACTGTGATCATATTTATAGCATACGTTATTTAATAGAAGTTTATAGTAAATGGACAAAAAAGTGTTTAAAAACTACCCTTTTCGGCCCAAACCCATTTAAAATGTTGCCTAACCCGTCCATCTTGCCACTACCAACCATCATCATACTTGTTAACAAAAAGTTAACCGTCAAACTGGTGTTTTGTAACGGTCTTTTTTTTATTTTTATTTTATGATGTAATCACATTTAACCTTTTTCTTTCAGATACTTGTATCTCCGGTGGGGTATGGACTTATCGAAGGTGGTGGTTTTTGTCGGTGAAAGCGGGGACACAGATTATGAAGGATTTCTGGGCGGCGTTCACAAATCAGTTGTACTAAAGGGTATAGGTGGCGGTACCACCAATCCGCTTCATGCTAACAGAATCTACCCACTTTCCGATGTTACACCTACTGAAAGCACCACTATTATTCACACACCAGACGCATTCAGTGCTGCTGATATTCGTGCTTCATTGGGAAAACTCGGGGTCCTCAAAGCATAAAGAAATTACATTACATTATTGTCCTCTCGTTTGACACTTGGGCTCGGGATAATCTTTCATCCCGTGGTTTCTTTTTTTTTTTCCCTCTTTTTTCGCTTATTCAATCTGCATTTACAAGAATAACTAGTTGTTGAAACTAGTATGGAAAGTACGATATTCTGTACAGAAGTTATATAAATGAGGGTATTGTGTTTTTCTCTTGTGAACCCAAGTCTAGAGGTGGCCAAATGAGTCGGTCTAGCGGGTCGGGTAACGTGTCAAGCCGGGTAGGTTTGGGTGGGTTGTATTGACTTGAAACATTTTTTGTGTAATTTTTTTATGAAGAATGTGTTAAATACGCATATGTAAAATCCTGTTACTGTGACATTTTTTATAAAATATTTATTATTATGACAATCTTTTTTTATAAAATCTTTATTATTGTGACATTTTTTTTTTGTAAAAGAGTTTATGAGATTGTATGTACCGTTTATATTTGTAGCTAGTTTTGATATTTTGATATTTGTAATTTAAATTAATATTTGAGTTCAATATTTAATTTTCTAATTCAATTTTAATAATCGTATTTAAGTTTATCAGTAGTGATTAAATGATATGTTTAGACTTGAGATTAAGTTATTAATTAAATTATGTTTAATTCAAGTATTAATGATGTTATGATCAAATACAACTGAGACACTATATTAGCCACAAAAAAATTATATATATTTCAATTTCTTCCAATCAAACTAGAGGATTTCAAATCACAATTTAAAATTCTCCAATATTTTAAATCCTCCAAAATTTTAAATTAAATTTATGAACCAAGCTTTTTATGACTTATATTTTAATGAGTATACTACTATTATGAGACACAAATACTTGGCTTTTGATTATTTATGATGGTTACGCGTATTTTAAAGTTAAATAGGAAGAATTAAGTATATATATGAAATTCTTCCATTTATTTATTCTCTAATTCATTCTTTTTTGTAGTTGCTTGTTGGTTCTATTAATCACCCGTAATTTTTAAAAAAGTTATACGCTATAATATCATATAATATAATATATATATTTTTATCTATTTTAAATTTATAAAAGTATGAGGAATAGATAAAAATAAAATAACTAATATTGTTTGAGAAATATATAGCCAAAACCTGCATATGCATTATAAAAAGATTTTAATTATCTTTTCTTGTGGGTGAACACATGCTTAAAAAAAATCGCTACCGTCATGGTTTAAAACCATAACGTGCATCGACAACCACTGGGGCAAGCTGCCCATGTAGTTAAAGATTCTTTGTTAACTTGTACTATATGTTAATAAAAATTTAATAAATTACTGTTTATTCAGTTGATGAATGTTATATATTAGTAAAGGTTAAGAAAACAATGATTTGTAATTTATAAACTTGTTAACGATTTCATGGTTGTTTTGAGTTGTAAACATGAAGCATATTGCTATCTAGGTTCACATGTTAAGTCTAGGAGTAGATTATTAAACCGAAGGAAACGATTATTAATTAGCATAATGTGGTGACAAGAGTCTCATGCGTTATGATGAGGGAATAAAGATGATGCTTTGTGAGGCATAACGTGTCACATGTTACTCTCATTAGTCATTACACCATACAGAGGTGGCTCGGTGACATGTGCGGCATGTGCCGCCGCGCGGGGCATGTAATTTTGATGTTTTTCGAGTGGCATAAAATTTTTTAAATTTATATATATATATATATATAATTATATTTTTTTAAAACTATAAAGTTTAAACCTATTAAAATTCAAATTTATTTTGACCTAAATTTAATTTAATCACAATGGTTTTTTAACCCAATTCAATTTTTTTTAAATATAAGTTCATATTCTATGAGTCTTTTTCTATAGCCGCGCTGGGCATTTGAAATCTCGGAGACGCCTCTAACACCACACATTATGTTTGGCCAACAATAGCGTGTTATGATAATTTAGAGGTTGAAATGACTTATGTTAGGCAGGATGCATAGATCTTGCATCTTTAGCTCAAGCTATAAACGAGCTGAGTTGAGTTGAGTCGAGTCGAGTCAGGATGGGCTCAAGCTCGGTTCGTGAACAGTTCAAGCCAGTTTGATAATTTTAACAAGCTGGAAAGTTGAGCTTGAGCTTGGCTCGTGAAAAGCTCAAGCCAACTCGATAATTTTTAAAAAAAATTTTGTTGTGTATTTTTTGGACATTTTGAAATATTATTAGAACCAATAAAATAGTATTAAGGTTGTAAACATAAAAAAATTTATTTTTTCTAAAGATCGAGAGACACTAGGTAGATTCAAAATATTATATGTATTTTTTTTTGTTTTTTTTCAACTCGTTTATATGTTATTTTTTATTATGATTATTATTAATAATCTTATTTTAAATGAGCTAAACGAGCGAGCCACCGAGACAGTTATCGAGCGAACCACGAGCCGAGCTTCGAGCGAGCCACGAGCCGAGCTTCGAGCGAGCCACGCGCTGAGCTTCGAGCGAGCCGCGAGCTTTTTGAACAATCCTACTCATGGTTTTGGGTGTTTTAATCTAATATATTCTTAGGGTATCCGGTATGGATGCGTGAAACATGCGTGAGTGGGCGTGAGGGTGGTGAAACACAGCCTCCTCTTGCCGTGAAAGGGGCGTGAGGGAGGGGACGTGGGAATTTTCACGCGTGAAGGGGAGGGAAGGAATGGATGTTACCGGTTTTTTTTACCGTTCAACGGCTACAAAATTATTTTTTTTTCAAAACCAAACTCTATAGATATCACATTTTACTTATATTTTTACACACAACATTTATAAACTATCCTTTCTCTCTTATATTTTTATAATTCATACTCAAATAAAAATGAATCCCAACGATCCCAACAACGTTTTGAATTGGCTTCTTTTCGCTCACCAACAAAACGCGTTTAACCAAGTTCTTCAACAACAAAACGCGTTTAACCAAGTTCTTCAACAACAAAACGAGTTCAACCAAGCTCCACAACAACCAAATCCGTTTATTCAACAAAACACGTATGTCCAACCAGGATAAACACCATTTATGGACCCAATCTTATTTCCTCAGTTCCGACCAAACAACCCCGACCTTGAATTTGTTCCGAAAACACAAGATTTGCCCGAATCCGTTGAGGAGGCCCAAGAAACACCAAAAATAAAACACAAGAAAACGGGTGGTTCATCCGGACGGACAATAAAGAAGTAGGTGTCAAACGAGGAGTTGAACTTGGCAAAGACGTTTGTCGATGTGTCGGAAGATCCCGTGATTGTATTTTTTTATATTTAATTTATATATTTTTTAATTTAATTTATGTATTTCGTTTTTGTCTTAATTTAATTTATGTATTTTGTTTAATATAATATTAATATTCAATTAAAATTATATAAATAAAATAAACAAATAATTAATTTTTACATCACTTTCACTTACATGGTTATACCCTTACCATGTAAAAATCTCTCATAGTGAGATAACACCCACGTGATGTGCATTTTATTTTCGCAAGGGACTTACTCATGTGATTAATACCCATGCCCTTAGCTTGAATTATTTTGGGAGATCTTTTATTAGCTTTTTATGTCAACCAATTGTTATGCACTTCCAATATATCGTGTGAACCGGATAATTGAACAGCAGCTTCAAGCTGGAGTTGGAAGCTAGATCTTTTATATTTGTATAGGCATCATGCATGATTTTGGATGTGACACAAAAACCATCTACTTAACCTACTGGTTTTAACCCTTTGAACGCCACCTAGCACTGCTAGCAGGGCCTTGAGTTTATAGGTAACAGGTTCTCACAGTTATTAAAAAAGATCGTCTACTTAACACAAATAACCATATTGCATCCATATCTTGTGCAAAATCACTTGAAAGAAGAGAGTTTCTAGCAACCATAACCATTTGAAAACGGAAACGAAAATAAATGTGCGCCAAAATGGACCAACAATTTAAAGCCAAAAACTTAAATCAGATTAGATCTCACACAACTGAGTATTATCTGGGCAAATTGTATCAAATTCTCTCTGTTCCAAGAGATACAACAGAGGAACAAACCCCATATTTTGTTCTACACTAAAATTTACCTGGAAAACCAAACATGAGACAGACAGATCTCATTGGACAAGCAGCTTTGAGTCACATGCCACTATCTTAACCCGACCAACATTTTCCTGGCATTCATCGTACTTGAAGAGAGCATCTTGAAGGATGAATGTCCACACATTGTCACAGAATCTGTACGTGTGCAAATGCCCCTGTTTATGTTTATAAGAAAATATCAGCATTCACACAGTGAAGACAATATCTTATGTTCACAAGCCAACAAGGGTATATTTGTCATTCACAAAAGGTTATTAGAAAAAGTGACAAAACAGGTCTGATGGGTCAAAGCAGGTCATCTTCAAGTTCGAGCCAAAACAGGTTGACGTATCGAATATAATTACAATAATTGTATTGTTAATAATATTTATTGTATGCATAGCTGTCGAAGGCGCAAGGAGCAAAGGGTGAGCCACTAAGCCTTGGGCCTAGGCGCAAGGAGCAAAGGGTGAGCCACTGAGCCTTGGGCCTAGGCGCAAGACGCTTAAAAAGCGAGGGCCCGAGATAGCTAGGCGCATAGCATAAACATACCATTTTTAGGGGTTCTAGACATGTTTTAGACTTGTTTAGGGCTAGTTTAGGCTGTTTTGGACTTTTCAGATCAGATTGGCCAGAATTTGCAGGATTTGACCGGAATCTAGCCGGAGAGCCTGGACTGCCATGAGGCGTTTTTCCCGCGCGGCGCCTCGCCTGAGCGCCTAGGACAACACTGATTGTATATAAAAAGATTTAGAAGGTTTAAGCATTTGAGTGCAAACTGCAAACACTTCATACAGCTCCTGACCTGATTGACCCATTTTACCCTTGATAGCTATTTTTTTTCTACTTTATCCATTTGGCAGGGTATCGAAAAAATATAACTCAATCAAAACCCTTTCTCATATGAATGAGTTAAAATTGTCACCTATCTGGCTATCTGCTTCTACTTACCGGTTAAAGTTCGGGTTGGGTCAAAATGGTTAGGTCAGGCCAAGAGAGGGTACCTTGCATGCTACACTGGTGGTGGAAGAGTTGCGGTTCAGATATACATATTTTCTATACTCATGTACCCACACGTATTATTGAAACCTAAAATTGTGTTGGACATTTTACTATGAGATTAAGCTTTCACTCTAAGGAGGTGCCTGGGATTGCTTATTCAAACACCTTATTTGACACAAACTGTAAACTTTTAATTTATAATTCTCCAAGAATAATCCGTTTGCAATAAGCAACATCAAACTGCTAACCAGAAACAACTTATTTCACCCTAAAATAAGCAGATAAGCACATGCACTTTTCTTTATCCAATCCAAACAATCAAAAGCATTTATCTGCTTTTAAGATATGTAATAAGCAGATAAACTGTTTAAATAAGCAATTTCTTAAATCAACAATCACCAATCTCAGTACTACTTTCTAGTAAGTCATATAGATAGAATTATTTACCTTAATGGTCACCTTGGTCTTAACCTGAGTGTCCAGTGCTTCAGCCATTGACTACAACCAACAAAATATATCATTCACATATTAATCAACACATTTCATAGTACAAAAAACATGGAACTAACACCTAATTTAATTAAAGAAGCTCAAAAGAGACCTTGTCAAACTGAACGAGCACTTGGATAGCAAGCTCAGGACCAAGAATCCCACTTGATACCATCTCATCCAATGTTTCAGTCAAACACATTCCAATTGTCGACCTACGGTACAACTCGAATGTTGCCATGAAAGACCTGTTGTATACAACATTAACGGTCTGTAATAAGCTACAAACCAACCATATTCTCAATCCTAAACCGAATCAAACTTAACATGATGTGCAAAATAAGAAAAACTGGAAACAAAATTTTCTCACTAATCAAAGGAAACCATACATGGATATGCTCTATGTATTTTTACATAATCATACATGAGTGGCTTATACATTTCTAAACAAGAATTAGAAATTCAAACATGCACACTAAGTTGCTCCCAGCGTAATTTGATTTGGGATCTGGCACATATTAAACTTCAAAGAGAGAATTAAAATCTAAAGTTACCCTGATTATTCATATAATTAGTCACACGAGATATCCAAACTTATATAAAACGAAATAGAACTCAATATCTGAAACAAACAACAGGTGCAGCATGATTTTCCACGAGAATCTTCAATATACAGACAAATTCAAGCTTCATATGCATCCGTTATCGTGATTTACACAAGAATCTTCAATATACGCATAAATTTGAACACACGTTCAAGGTCCATTAGGAGACACAAATAATCAATTATCATGATTTTGCACGAGAATCTTCAATACACACACAAAATTAAGCACAAATTCAAGGTTCGTATACAGTAAACCGAAGGAAATCATCTCTAATCATGATTTTACACAAAAATATTCAATAAACACATAATTTAAAAACAAATTCAAGGTCATATGCAGTAAACAGGCACAAATCATCGATAATCATAAATTTGCACAAGAATCTCCAATATATAGAGAAATTTAAGCACAAATTCAAGGTTCATATGCAGTAAACCTATGAAACTCATCCACTATCGTGATCTTACACAAGAATCTTCAATACACATAAATTTAAGCACAAATTCACGGTCCATATGCAGTAAGCAGACACAAATGATCGATTATCATGATTTTCCATTAGAATCTTCAATATACAGACAAATTTAAGCACAAATTCAAAGTTCATATGCAGTAAACCTAATGAAATCATCTTAATCGTGATTTTACCCAATAATCTTCAGTATACACATAAACTAAACAAAAATTCAAGGTCATATGCAGTAAACAGACATAACTAATCGATCATCACGATTTTCCATGAGAATCTTCAATATACAGACAAATTTAAGCCCAAATTCAAGATTCATATGCAGTAAACCTAAGGATATCATCTCTTATCGTGATTTTACACAAGAATATTCAATATGCACATAAATTTAAACACGAATTCAAGGTCATATGCAGTAAACAGACACAAATAATCAATCATCATGATTTTCCATGAGAATCTTCAATATACAGACAAATTTAAGCACAAATTCAAGGTTCATATGCAGTAAACCTAAGCATATAATCTCTTCTCGTGATTTTACACAAGAACATTCAATACACATATAAATTTAAACACAAATTCAAGATTCATATGCACTAACAAATTGTCGATTATGATGATTTTGCACGAGAATCTTCAATATACAGACAAATTCAAGCTTCATATGCAGTAAACCTATGGAACTCATCTACTAAGTGACTTTACACAAGAATATTCAAAATACACATAAATTTAAGGCACAAATTCAAGGTACATATACAGTAAACAGACACAAATAATCGATTATCACGATTTTGCACGAGAATACAAAATGAAGCACAAATTAAAGGTTCGCAACAGTAAACACACATAGATCATCGATTATCAAATCAATCGAGTTTCCTTTGATGATTTACGAAGAATTAGACTCACTTTTTTCCGCTTGTTGAGGTCCGGAGATTTGGCAGAGGGAGAATGAGATCTGCTTTTTATACCCTAGTTTTTGTAGCTCTCGCCTTATATAGACGAGATGGTAAAGCATCGAGTTGGGAATATACGAAATTACCCCTGTTTTGTTGACAATTGAACGGGTGTGGGAAGATAGTTCTAGGGTAATCTCGTCCATACACTCTAACCTTCTAGATGTTAGCGAATTGCCCGCACCAGACTATATGTTTACTAAAGCCCGGCCCAATAATAACCAGCTATTGTTTTTTATTTTAACAAATCTCATTTAAAACAAGATAATTATTATTATTTAAAGCAATCACATTGTTGAGGCTATGCAACGTGGACGACCGCAAATCGCCCACATTTTAGATGGTGATCGCACAGACCACTTGTAATTGAACGCAATGTTTTGAAACCAGGACCGGACCGGACCGGCCGGTTGGACCGAGAACCGGTGGTCTGGCCGGTCTGGTTACATATGCTGAAACGGTCCTGCGTTAAACCGGCGGTTGGACCGGACGAACCGGGTGGTCGGACCGGATGAACCGTTTGACAAAATTATTTTTTTTTATCCTTTTTAAGTCTATTGGCCTCGTATTTCGTAGTTAATTATTAGTTTAAAATGATTGGAATTGACTTGTTGTTGGTTTTTGAAAAGATTAATGGTTGTTTGGATTAATATATTTTTATAATATTTATGACGTCGTCCGGTTTTTAAATCCGGTCCGACCAGTGGACCAATAAGGAGACCGGTTCGACGTCCGGTCCGGTTCTGAAAACATTGATTGAATGTAATACTGTTATGGTGTTATAAATAAACTTTCTACTTTGATGATATACGTTGATGTAAATAAACTATATTATGTAATATACGTTTTTCCTTACTGCATCAGGCGAATAGATACTAGCTAGTTGTAACTATTTTACAATATATTTTTCTAATGCATTGAGCTAATTTGTCATTTGTTGGATATCATTTTTCTTAACTTTTTATATGCGTTTATCTACATCGAGAAATTATCATCTATCGTCTATCATTTATCATCTATCATCTATACTAATAAATAAAGGTTTAAGGTGGACACTTGTCACTTTTTCATGCCTCTTTATATTGATTTTCCCGCCTCTTTCTCCTAATAAATGCGCATCTATCTTATTAAATAATAATGATATTATAAATATATTATTAAAGAAGAATACTAATTATATTAAATAAGAATATATAATATGAAATCAAAATATAACTAATTGAAGAAAAATACTAATTTGTTATATACACACAAATTTCCACCTGATATATCTCGAGACGATCATAATAGTCTGACAAATTATTACGTATTTACAAATTTATAAGTTTTATATTTTTTAATATACAATCTCGTGTAATACACGGGATTCTAACCTAGTACTTAATAAAGGAGTAAAATTTAAGGATAGTTTTCAACTCAAGTTTTTTTCCCCCTCAAATCACAAACTATCCGTTTAATAAAAATAACGCGGATCTAAAGCGGACATCTTGGATACTACTTATATCTTTTAACACGACCCTTCATCGCTTCAGTTTCGTCCGTTCCTGAAAGTCTGAAACCCTAATAATCACCTCCTCTCTTCATCCTCAGGCACCGTCGCTGATGCCGAAGCCTCTGCCGCGTCATCGGAAAAATGTAGAAGGCGAAGGACAGGTAAAACTGAAACGATCAAGTCAAATCTATCCTAGGTATTGCATTCGTGAACTTTGATCTGTATATTACTTAGTCGGTGCTTAATTTATGTTTAGGTTTTTTCAATTAAGTCCAGCATTATTGTTAATTTTATGAGCATTGAGTCCAATTGGTGTTCGATAGACAAATTGGGGATTTTGTGTGATTTTACTTGAACTTGGTTTTAATTTGACTCTTAAATTGCTTTCAGTGGTTAAATCGCTTGAAATGATGTTCTGATGGATTTTTGAGTTGTCGATGTATAATATGTTGAAGGTTATACGAATTTACATAAATATGTGCCAAATATGGTTGATAACTGCAGGGAAGATAACTTAGGGCATTGGAGGAATGGGATCTTGAGCTTATCTGCTGAAGCCCCTGGTCCACTTAGATCATCCGGTGCAATTGTGTTGGCAGGGTCCAAGACAAATAGGCCGATGTTTTTAACTGGTTCTATATCATGGTGGGTGTGACATTACTGATAAGCATTATTGGGTAGTAAGCTGATACGAACCCAACTTGATTTATATTCCCGCTTTGAATTCCCGCCCAAATTGAAAATGCTAGAATTTGCAGGAGACAATTAAGGGGAAGTTTATTTGGTAACTGTTTAATTAGGATTAGTATTTATAGTAGGTTTCTTATTTTATTTGGAGTGGATGTTTATTATAAAAATTAGGGTTCTAAACCTTGTATTTGGAGATCACCCATTCTCGAAATTGGGCACTATCTGTACTAGTTTTTCTGTTTAATCCAATCATCCGATTTCAGTTCTTATCATAAGCTTTCTTTGTTCAATCTAGATGATCCATGCTTTTTCAGTTTATTATAGCTTCACATTTATCTACCTAATCATCATGATGGAATGTTTTGAGTTTAAAAAATTAGATACTCACAAACAGTGATTAAAAAATGGTGACTGCTAACTTCAAATTGCAATAATCAGTTCCAATACATGTCTAAACACCCCCTTTGTTTAAATTAAGTCTATTACCGGAGCAGATCATGTTAAGGGCGTAAAAGAGTCGTGTCGAGTATTATGATTTTGCAATGTGTAGCGCAATCTGCATTTTAGTACTATCCATTCCACACTAAGTATTTATTATTTTATTTTATTTTTATTATTGTGGATATTAACCTTCATGATGACATATGAGTTGGTTTTTTTCTTTTGTTTATGTAGATAAGACATATCATGGGACTAACAATGAGTTAAGGGAGTTACCTGCAGTAGAGTTACCAACACTTCCTAAAATACTTGAGGTTCGTAGTTAAATGCAAGTGTACTTTTTTTTGCCATCGGGATTTCAAAACCGTGTACTTATATATTTGAATTTGTTTAGTGAAGTTGGCCCACCTGTTTTTTGCCTTCGGGCTCGGCCCATGCGCCTTAACAACTGTGTTATTCTTATAATTTAATCAGTATAGAAGTTATTGTAACTATCATATATTCAAACACTTTCATTAAATTTTATGCAACTTCATGTAGGAAATATATAGTAGTTACATGTTTTAAAGAATGGTCTGTTTTATTGCAGAAACTGAGCAAGGAGTTGCACAGGCAATTATTCGATCTGTTATAGATTTCAAAAGGGATCTTTGGCTCATAGTATATGATAGTGCAAAGGATCTTGTTAAGAAGATGCTCAATCCTGACCGAAGTTACATCTTACTGTTCAAGAAGTTCTTGGTAATGTCAAAATCTTTATTTTTTGTACATGTGGTAACAAACCCGATTTTGGGTAACAGGTGGGCCCATTTGAGTAACAGGTCGAGACGGTTCGAGTCAAAAGGGGTTGGGTATGGGACGGGTTGGGTTGATGCTAAACACATTTTTTCACCAAAATTTCAAATTTTTAATAAAATCTGATGTGCCAAGTATGATTACAGAAGTGCTATTATTTCAATAACAGTAAAGTTGATTTAGGAGGTTTATGTTCAAGAAGTTATTGGTAGTGTCAAATTCCTTTCTTTTTGGCAGAGGTAGCAAAATGACCTGATCCGGTAACATATCAAAATGGGTTCAGGTCCAAACAGGTTGGGTACATAATGAAACAAGAAGAATTGGTATGATATAATGGTCCCATTCATTAAAAAATTGGATTATCATTCAAGGCTCCTGGGTATCTACATAAGGAGTCCATTATTCGTAAGTTTAATCAAGTCTACCAAGGTGGCCATCTGTACAAAAGCTTGTATTTCAAGTCCTTATATCTATTAGAGAAACTCATCATGCAAGGTGCAGTACTTATTAAATTTGGTGGATAAGAGCGCTTTTACCCAACCCGTGAGGGTGTTAAGAGTTTTGTGTTTGGAAATTGTGCTTCATTATTTCATATGTAATCAATAATTTTTCAGTGTTACAGTTTTGTCTTTGGAAATTGTGCTTCATTATTTCATATGCAATCTGTAATTTTTCCAGCTGGTTTATTTAATGAACTTTTCGCCGTTAAAAAAAAACATTAAAATTTCAAATATTTTTGCATGGAGCTGTTGACAAAGACGGATACTTGAATTATGGAGAATTTGTTGCAATTTCAATTCAGTTAAGAAAAATGGGCAATGATGATCATCTAAAAGATGCTTTTTGCATTTTTTGATCAAAATAAAAGTGGATATAGTGAGAATGAAGAACTAAGAAAAGCTTTATTCAAACTATTAAATATTTTCTTTTTCTATTATTTTTTTCGCTTAATACTAGCTATTTAATATTTCATTTATTTAATCGTATAATACACGAGTAATATTTTTTTGCACCTTTATTCCAAAAATTAATTTGACATCTTTAGACAAATGAATTCCTTTCAAACTACAAAGAAAACATTCCACTACCTGTTTGTTTTTGCAATGACAATAAATAAAAATCATGGTTAGTTCTTGAAACAATCGGTTTTCACACAGAGCAACTATGTGACAATTTCCAGAGTTAAAAGTAGAGACGAGTTAAAACTTTTAATCATAGATAGGTATGAAAAAATTACAAATAAAACATCAAACGTTATAAAAAAATATTTACAGAATTTGTTAATTATATTCAACATATTTTTTTATTTCATATTGTATCGTTTATTAAGCCTTGTGTAATACACGGGTTCTAATACTAGTCATATATATAGATATAATATATTTAGCCTTGTGTAATGCACCTTCAATCAATTTTATTCTTATCCAATTGGATAGATCAGAGTATTTTAAGCGAAAAACTTTTGGATCGACATTTCATAATTTCCCAACCCGAGGGTTGATATTAAATAATTCCAGTTTCTTGGAATAAAATAATATTTTATTAAACAAGGATTTAAATATCCTAATGTTTACAAAACATGGTTCGAAACCATTACATAATCCGCCCGCGACCCGCATGAATATATATAGAGCCACAAAGTAGGTATATATGCCTTAGGGACTATCATTTCGACACCTATCCTTGTAAAGAAACTGCAGAGCTATCTCTTGTGCCAAGGGAGTCGACTTTCCTTCGACAAATAACCCTGTCAAAAACATATATTATATTTGTACAGAATATTGTCCCTCAGGACAAGTCTTTAAAGACAATTCATTGCTCACCTGAAAACATTTTGAAAATAAGACGTTAGCACGAACGCTGATGATCACATTTATCAAGACACGAAAATATTTCGGCATGAACAGTATTAAAGCCTTTAATAATGATATACACATAGGAAATACTACACACCAGCATGTAGTTAGACCCTAACTAATCTGAGAGTACAGCCACGGTATACACTGGCAAACTACTGCTAGGACCGGAACACAGCCCTTAGACTGACTTACTGCGGGGGAGACCCTCCCTTCGTCTTACATCACATACAGATTTGGTGACAGCCCCCTTATGGGAATTTCACCCATAAAGCGTGTATCCCTTGATCAAGTTTTACGTATACTTATGACCTGGTGTAGTTCAAATAGTATGCCTTTCACTCATTAAAGTTTTTAATGCATGCTTTGCATTTTCAGAAAAAATAAATGGTTTCAAAGTTTTGAAAGTGGATAAATATAATCACCTAAATAGAGAGAGTAACGGATAGGTTGATGGCTTTCTAAGACGTGGTGCTACATCTCTAGCTTCCTAGGTCAGTTCCTAAGCGTTCGTCAGGTCTTCACAGCTTCACATTCAAGGTGCGACAAAAGTCGTGTATTTTGGTGAAAAGTGGGCAGGGAAATCGAGATAATCACGAGCTCCGGAGTTGTTGGAAGTTTGTTTGTTGTTTGTGTGCTCAAAATGGGAAGCCGGAGGCTTCAATTTATAGTTGTTGCCTCAAACCCGTAGCTGACCGTTAAACAAGGTGGTAGCGGTCCGCTACCTCCCAGGGCGCGTCAGCCCTACGCGTCAAATCTTGATTGGACCTTTCTTGTCCGCCAAGTTGACACACGTTAGAATCTCTGGCTGAGTCACCGGCCACATCTCATCTCCATAAATTGCAGCTGGAAAGCGGCTAGCGGACCGTTAAGGAGAACGGTGGCGGTTCGCTACCCAACTAATTTCAGCTATAGCGGACCTCCTGGAACATGTGTCCCTAGCGGACCGTTATGTATGTGAGTAACGGTCCGCCATGCTTGACATGTCAAACCCTTTGGCCATTACTCAGCATACACGTGCCATTTGCTGATTAATTCCTTACCCACCAAGTAGTGGACCGTTAAGGTCCTTGGTAGCGGTCCGTTACCGTGGACCGTTAAGGTCCTTGGTAGTGGTCCGTTACCAAGCTGAAGTTTCAATTTTTCACTTTTTCACCCTCTAACTTTGGTGTAGGATCGATGTTTTACAAGATGGTTATGTTTAGTTGAGATTGGCGGAAACAATCACAACTATGCAATATAAGAAGAAATAATGAAAATACTGATAAATGCAAATTGTATTGATCTTCAATGTTTACAAGTTACAGAGAGAAATTCGAAGGAAGCATACATGTACAATGAAGAGAAACAATATATATAAAGGAACTTAGAATCAAGACAGACCCTTGATTCTAAGGATCAAATCAAACACAAACCGTTGATCTTGAAATGATGAGAAGCTACACTACTATTGGTTTACAGCATAGAGACAAGTAGAAAAAAGACAATTGCAGTGAAAAGAATTTCTGTAGGGAAAAGACAACAACAAAACAAAGGTCTTCTCAGTGATCATTGCAGGGCAGAGCAGAATAGGAGCATTGTCTTTTGTCAACTGCACCAATAACATTCCTTCTGCTGATAGGTGTGTCAGTGTTGCAGAAGAGATGTCAGTGTTGCAGAAGAGATGTCAGTAGTAAAGATAATGCTGCGGATGATTTACCTATCAGCAGCATCAATGTTTAATGCTGCTGAGAAGCCTATCAACAGCAACCTTTGAACTTCCACAACATAGTTGTTGATCAGCTGCATTGAGTAATTATCCGCAACATAAACACTTATCCGCAGCAACTTCATCAGTGCCAAAATTGTGGAGTCCGCAACATTTATTACTTGAGAGAATTTTGTAGTCATCAGTCTTTATCTCTTCAAACTCCCCCTAGACTGATGCTACCAAAACTCTCTTACTGCCTTTGTTCCTGAAGCTTTTGCATGTTCCGGACAATCCTTGCAGTCTCATAGCCTCTTGGATCCTTGGAGGGATTGTCAAAGGGGATTTCAGACAGAGATTTGATGTCCTTGCTTGGCATACTAAAGATGGCCTTGCTGGAGCATCTCATCTTGTTTCATTGGACATCAACCAGTGTATATTCATCATTGACGGCATTGTAGGACCAATTGACGATAGGAAAGTGGGATTGGAGTGGTTTTGCATCAATGACAACATCTTTGCTAGGATTGAAGTAGTGTTTGATGATTAGCAACAGATGCCTCCCACTTTCATTATCAGGCTCATGAGCTTCACCCAGCTCCAGAATTTTCTTCAAGTCATAATCTGGTAGTTGCATCAACTCATTAACAGATTTATAGACCGAACTCTTCTTTTCTACCTTTCCTCTAAACACTTCAAACCATTAATCTGGATCACTGTAAAACCATTGCACAATCATACTTGAATCTTCAGATATGGTAGGAGGTTTGATTTTCTTTTTAGGAGGCTGTGGATGAGAGGGAGCTGGGTGTGAGGATTTGGACTCTTTGTGGGTGGAGGAGGGAAATCTAGGAGAGTGAGAGGGAACTTGTTGGACAGAAGGAGGAGAGCCTAAGGGATTAGTTTTGGGCTTCTTTGATTTTCTTTCTTCTGTAGAGATATCTGCCCTTTTCAAAGGATTAGTCTTATTCAATCTCTCCTCTTTTTCCTTTTTTACTTGTCTGTAGAGAGCTTGCAGGTTCATGAAGTTCATAGGACCTAGCCTCTTTCCATTCTCACCTCTTGCCTTTAGGAAATCAATCATGGTCTTTCTTTCTTCATGGTTTCTTATATTAAAGGCAATGGATTTCCTAGACTTTTGTCTTGCCTTTTCTTCTTCCTCAGCTCTTTTCTTATTAGCCAGTTCTCCTTTTTGACCCATAAAGGCCCTGTAGGTTTCTTTATTGGAGAGTTTCTCAAGGTAGTCTGCATCCTCACCTTGAGAAATGAGAATTGCTATCCACTCCTCCCTTATTTCTCTAGCAAGTTGAGAGTCAGTTATTCTGAATTTGGCTTCTTCAGTCTTTTGCTTCTCTCTCTCTCTTCATCTTCTCTATTTAGTTGTTTATGTAGCTGGAGAGCTAGAGCTTCATCTTCTTCTACTTGTGAAGTTACAGGAACTTGAACTTTTGTTGCATCCAGAGATTTTGCAGCTAGTTGAATTTGTTGTTCTCTAAAGAGCATGGCAGCCTTTCTATCTTGATCCTTTTTAAACTGTGCCATCTCTTTTTCTTCTTCTCTCTCCTTTCTTCTTCTTTCTATTTCTCTCTTTTCTTCTTCAATCCTTTTCTCTTCCTCCTCTGTCATGATGCTCTTCCCCTTGTTTTTGTTGGATGTCTCTGCTTTTGCTTCATAAACCACAATAGCAAATGAGGAGGTTGCTATTGGAGTCTCAGCATAAGCTTTATTGGCAATTTGTGGAGTAGATAAGGGAGAGGCATTTTCTTCTTCATCTTCACTCACTATAGATTTCCACTCTGTCATAACCTTCTGTCTTTCCCTTCTTGCAGATAGTTCTTCTGTATTTAGTACAACTTTTGGAGAGGAGGGTAGTGACAGATCTGAGTCAGAGTCATTTAAAGCTATCCACCCACCATCTTGTAAGAATTTTTTGACAATGATCATCATCTCTTGACTTATTGGTGTGTTGACATTGGAGATGTTTGATCTCAGTTCAAAGACTTTGATGAGGAAGTCTGGGTTTAGTAGCAGGATTTCTTGAATATTGTTGATTATGAAGGATGATCCATCACACAAGAAAAATTTAAACCCTGAAGGCTCAGTGCTTGATCATCCATAAACTTCTAAACCTCTGACTACCTCATTGTATAGATATCTTCTTAAGCACAAAACTTAATCATCAGTTAGGACCCTGCTTCTTATCAACCTAGTCTTTGGCTTTCTCTTTCTTGAGCTGCTCTTGAGGACTCTGCTTCTTCATCCTCAAGGCTGGGATAGATAATGTTCTTGGTTTCTTTAAGGAGTCTAAAAAACCGAGGCATGTTAGCTTCCATTATATCATGGAAACGGTTAATAAAAAAGCCTAGCAGAGAGATCCTTAGATGTATTGATACATTCAGTCATATGCAAGGCCAAGATGTCTAATTCATGTAGGTTGTCCCAGTATAGTTCTTCTACCCTAGATAACTCCCATCCAATCTAGAATATTTCTGATAGGCCATCATGTCCCCATGCTAGGATAGAATCACACTCCAGATTGTTTGCTGATAAGGGGTATTGAGGAGATATGACTTGCCTGGAGATACTTACAGCAGCTTGAAGTATTTGGATGGTAGATAGTGTCTCTTCCTCTTCTTTCTCAATCTCCATCTCCTCAGAGAATGCTTCATCTACATCCCTAGCAACCAATCTCCATTCCTCAGAGACCTCTTCTTCTTCATCTCTGGAAACCATCAGATAATGGACTTGGACAAAGGTAGGTTGGAAGAGTGTTCTTTCAAATTCCTCCTGCTCTTTGAACCAAGTGTCTAGGATTTCATCCTTATCCTTTTCTTCAGATATTTTCTCCCCCTTTTTGGTTGCATCAATGCATATGGATGAATCTGTTTGAGTGCCAACTGATACAAGGGAAGGAGGAGTCAATGTTGGGCATTGGTGGGACTCATGCACAGAAACTTGGTGTCTTAGTTTAGACACTTCAGCCTCCAGCAGAGCAACCCTAGCCGTCAATTCCAAGTTTTGCATTTTTAGACTATCCTCATCCACAGATGTGGAATCTTTGGAACTAGATGGGGCCTTAGGCCTAGCCTCTACATCCCCATCACCCTGGTTTTCTTGGCACCCGGGATTCCTCTTAGTGAAAAATGTTTCAAAGGAAACATTTTCACTATGAGTTGCCATGGTTGGGGTCTTAATTATGTTGTCACTGTCCTCCTGGTCAATTGATGTACCAGGAGTAGTGACAGACCCTTTCATATCCACTCTATCATAACTCCCAGAGTGGACCTTCTCAGGTGATGAACTTGGGATGGGTACATTGGCAGCCAAGTCAATCAGTACCTCCGAGATAGTGGCAGTTGGAGAAGGTACATCATCTTGACTAGGTTCCTCTGCACTTAAGTTCAAATAAGAAGCAAATTGTGTGGGCTCAGTAGGGTGTGCTATGGACCCGGGATGTGGTCCTGATCCTAATAGGGATCCTTCCAAGGAAGTTTCCCTAGTGATGTGGATATCCCTTTTGATATTCTCACCAGAGTGTTGTGACTCTAGATGAGGGCTTTTAGATTGGGATTGGGCCTCTGAGCCAAGAATTGAAGGATTCTTCTTGCTCTTCTTTCTTTTCCTGGTATAACTTGCCACAATTAGGGCCCTTTGTTCCAGTTGGGCTTGAAGAGTGGGGGTGAATATTTGTTGTACCTGTGCACCCTCAGGAGGTTGCACAGGGGATCGATCAAGGGAAGCAATTGTTGTTGTTAGTTCAGGCTGTGAAGTGGAGGGTGTGGGATCCGTATCAGCTGGGACTACTGAACTGTCACCCTGGGTACTTTGTATGTTCATCATTGTAGATAACAATGGAACATTGACCCCTGAAAATTTTTCGGAAACTTTATTCATGCTTTTAAAAATGTCATTTTTGTGTGACCTGATCATATAGATTCTTGCAGTTTTTGAAAGATCTTTTAGTTCATTATTGAAAATTTACTGCAAGAACCTGGGGTACATGTAAAAATCTTGTTTAGCCCCCTCTTGAAGGTTATATCTCAAACCTTCAAAGATTAAGTGAGAAAAATTAAAGGGCAAGCTTTTTACCAGACCATGAACTGCAGATGCCAGTCCAGAATTGAGTTGATGCCATCCACTCCTCTTTTTAGATATGCATTGAAGAAGAGTGTGGCAAAGGTACTTCCATGGAGGGCCTAGTAGAGCTTTCTCTATTGTGTACTCCTCTTGATTTCCAATGTACCCGATGGATACAAAGGTCCTCATGTATTCATCTTTGGTGTAGGAGTTGGGAGCACCTTCATCTTGAAGCTTGAGATGTTTTATGAGAGTTGCTTCAGTGACGATAATATCTTTGCCATCTACCTTGGATTTGATTTGGGGAATCCCCTGTTCAGTGGAGTAGGAGGCAGAGTTCAAGAAATCTTCCATGTGTGAGATGTAGATTGTTGGGTTGACGGTTAGAGCAAACTGTAGTTTTGATCGACACAGAAAGTCGATCATGTCATCAAATCCTTCAGACTTCTTCCCCTTTACCAGATATGCTATAAGGTTGTGGTGTGTTGAAAATTTATCATCAGGGTTATGTATGTCAAGATTTGCCATGGTGATGATGAGAGGAGGGAAAGTGGAAGTTTTTGAAAGTTGGTTAAGGGTGTAGGGAGCTTTGAATGCTTGAATGCTGGGGAGAAAGGATGGAGAGTTAGGTCAGAATTGAATGTGAAGAGGTGAAGGAGAGAATTTGATTTTGTTATAACGTTAAAGGTTGAGAGGTTTGAGCAACGGTCACTTGTACCGTACAAAAAGAAGAAGCGTAGGTGTGTCATCTACAGTAACGCTTTACTTTTTTACTGTCTTACAACTGTAACACACTGTAGCAGTCATGGTAAAGACTGACAGTTGCTTTTTTTACAGCGGGTAAAAGTTAATTTGACTTATTTTTACCCATCCGCAACAAACTTGGTTGCTGCTGATGGTTATCAGCAGCAAACTTGGTTGCTGCTGATTGCCTTAAAAATATCTGCATCAAACTTGTTTCTACTGATGACTTAAAGTAATCAGCAGCAAAATCTTTTGCTGCTGATGACTAAACCTATCAGCAGCAAAATTGTTTGCTACTGATAGATGAAGTCATCAAAGTTAACTAAAATGTTTTTGCAATTTTCAGGAGGTTTTTATTCACAACAAAGGAAAGACAAACACATTTATTATTAAAACTTTTGGAGAAATATTTTAATCAAATTCATCATCCCAATGGATTCAACCAGATATTTAAATCTAGCTTTATCAAAGGCTTTTGTGAATAAGTTAGCATATTGCTATTGGTATGAACTTTGGTTAAGATAATTCTCCTTTTTCTCAGCTTGATCTCTAACAAAATGATACCCGATGTCAATGTGTTTTGTCTTGGAGTGCTGCACAGGATTGTTGGTAATTGATATGACACTCTTGTTGTCAATGTGAATGGGAGTTGCCATGAATGTCACCCCATAGTCCATCATTTGATTTTGTATCCAGATTAGTTGAGCACAGCAACTGGAAGCTTCAATGTATTCTACTTCTGCTGTGGATGTTGACACACATGTTTGCTTTTTTGCATTGCAAGGAAATCAGTCTTCCTCCTAGAAATTGGCATCCTCCTGAAGTGGACATTTTGTCCAAGTTGCATCCACCATAGTCACTGTCAGTGTATGCATACATATTGAATTTATCATTCTTAGAGCACTATAGCCCTAGTCTTGGAGCTCCCTTCAGGTATCTAAAAATTCTCTTAACAGCTTGAAGATGTGAAGTCTTTGGAGCTGCTTGAAATCTTGCACACAGGCATACTACAAAAATGATATCTGGTCTTGAAGCAGTTAGATACATGAGTGATCCAATCATTGCCCTGTACTGATGTTGATAAGTGTTTTGCCCATTTTTGTCTAGGGACAGTTGATGGTGCACTCGGATTGGAGTTCTTGCAGCAGAGTAATCAGCCAGTTTGAATCTGTCCAAAATGCTTTTGACATATTTGGATTGGCTGATAAAGATTCCATTTGGAACTTGTTTAACTTGGAGATCTAAAAAGAAGTTTAGTTCACCCATTGAACTTATTTCAAACTTTGAGTGCATTAGGATCTCAAAGTCTTTGCATAACTTTTTCTTTGATGATCCAAAGATGATGTCATCAACATAGATTTGTACCAGTAGAATTTCTCCCCTTCATCTTTGATAAACAAAGTCTGATCAATGGCACCTCTTCTGAAGTTGTTGTTGAGTAGATATCCGGACAAGGTTTCATACCAGGCTCTTGGGGCTTGATGTAACCCATACAGAGCTTTATCTAATTTAAACACTTTGTTAGGATGTGAGGGATCTACAAAGCCAGGAGGCTGTCTAAAATAGACCTCCTCACCAATTGTGACACCCAGAATTTCAGGTCAATATCCACATGGCATACACGCACATTCATAATTATTATTTCCTAATACTTATTTTGACTAAGTAAAGTCAAGAAGTCTAGCAAAGGAGTTTATTTCCAAGTCTAGTAAATCTTAAAGAATTACTAGAAAAAGTAAGCAGAATAACCCGACTAAATACGAACGTAAATGGTTAAATAAAATAACCAGAAAAATATATATATATATATATGTTACACAAAATTTACGTGAACTATAATTTATGGTTAAGACTAAATCATATAACATACGAAAAAGTAAAATAATGAACTTTTCGAATACGTTACTATGTAACGCCACTTTTAGGTACTCATACCTACAAATAATCACCTCAACGAATTATACAAATCAAGGTTTCAATATTTTCTTCAACGAGCCATAAACTGGTAAAAATCATAATACCGTGAAGAATCGAAACTGAATTAAATTACCCCTTTAAAACTCTAATTGATACTAATATCATTAATAAATTAATGATTAAAATTGTTATCATTAACCCCAAACCCACTTCTAGACTTTCTTGACCGAGAGTCAGGCCAGCCATGCTCCCACTTGCCTGATTCACTTTGATTCAAATGAAAACCATACCCTTCAGTCGAAACTTCACCATTCCTTTCAAACCTCCTCTTTTTCTTACGGCAAATTCCCAATTCTCCTTCAAATCGAAGTCCAGTTCAAGGCAAAAATTCACCAGATTTCGGTGCTATAAGAAGAGTTCCCAGTGTGTTCTCAAGAATCGAGCTAAGGAGCTCAAGATCATTCTCTGTTTCTCTAGAAATCACCATTCTCTGTTTGAGGTAAAAACTCAATATTATCCATTTCATTATCGTTAAAATCGTAACTAATCATACAAATCATTCAAACGAAAGTAAGATAACAAGAAAAATGTGTCAAATTCAAGATTTGAACATAAAAATATACAGGACAAATTCTGTCAATTAAAGTGCAGTAATCGAAACTGGGAGTTTCGCGACCTGCTGATCGAAACTAGGAGTTTCGATGCCGATTATTCAATCGAAACTAGGAGTTTCGATACCTGTTATTCAATCGAAACTAAGAGTTTCGATACCAGTTGTTCAATCGAAACTAGGAGTTTCGATACTTATTTACTCAATCGAAACTAGGAGTTTCGATACCTATTTACAATCGAAACTAAGTAGTTTCGATACTGATTGCCCAATCGAAACTAGGCAGTTTCGATACTACTCTTGCCAATCGAAACTAAGAAAGTTTCGATACCTGTTCATCAGCCCCATTGGGCAGTAACTCAGAACTATTTTCATAACGAACCAAGTGTTGGGAAAAACTAAAAAGATAATTAAAACAAAAGCAATCAGAACTGCTAAGTCGGGTGAACAAATTGCGCTTAAGACGAGTAGTCTTAACGTGTATATTATCCTTGTGTAAATAGGATACGGATAGACGAATCTGCCGTCGTTCAAATATTTGCTAGCATTCATATTGTCGAGGTGAGTTTCACTAATCCCCCTTTTTCTAAAGTTTTGAAATGATTTGGGGTGGAAACATACTTGTAAAAGACTTTTGTGTATAAATGAATGGAACTAATGATCTGACCGTATGTATGTATTGAGGGAACAATAAAGCGCTTAAAGTCCTCGTAATAAATTAGTAACCATTAGCTATGGATTTAGCCCGGGATTATATGAATAGTACTATTGGGGGTGACGCTCCCGGTCATGGTTAGTCGCGCTAACCAGGGGTCAAAATGGCCGAATGACCGCATATTGTCTTACTCGCAGAAAGGCGAGGGGAGGCACAGAAAGTTGGGGTTTGGTTACGGTCTCGTACATTACATACTATTTTGTATTCCTTGCAAGCTTACAAATGGGGTCAATATATCGGATTAGTATTCATATTCATTGGTAATACATACAAAAGAGTTCTGATCCGGGTAAAGTGATCAGGTTTATCAAAAGAGTTCTGATCCGGGTAAAGTGATCAGGTTTTAAACAAAAGAGTTCTGATCAGGGTAAAGTGATCAGATTTATCAAAAGAGTTCTGATCCGGGTAAAGTGATCAGGTTTATCAAAAGAGTTCTGATCAGGGTAAAGTGATCAGGTTTATCAAAAGAGTTCTGATCGGGGTAAAGTGATCAGGTTTTAAAGTAAAGAGTTCTGATCAGGGTAAAGTGATCAGGTTTAACAAAAAGAGTTCTGATCAGGTTAAAGTGATCAGGTTTAAACAAAAGAGTAATGATCAGGTTAAAATGATCAGGTTTAACAAAGAGTTTTGATCGGCAAAAAGATCAGATTTAAACATTGAGTTTATGATAACTCTTTATAATAACTTGTGAACTCATCAACCTCGTGTTGACAATTTTAAGTATGTTTTCAGGAAATTGAACGTGGTCATCAGGTTAGCAATGTAGGATACATGCATGCACGTGGATACGGCTTTTGGGAGGATTTCTCTTGTATAACTCATGGTCTTGAGTCATATTTGTGAAATCTTAACCTTTTGTAAACTCAAGTTGATATTTTGTAATGTAAATATTTTAAACTCTATTATGTATCCAATTACATGTATGTGTTTGCGGTAATCATATGCTTTGGAAACCAGTGAACGTCGCGCCTCGCGTTTCCCCCTTGGCGGGGTGTGACAGAACTTGGTATCAGAGCCATTGATTATAGCGAACTAGGTGTCTAAAAATGGAACCTAGTCTATAATTTGAATGACTCACTAAAATGTTTTCATTGCATAAGCATTGCATAACCAGTCATCATGTCATGTGGATATTGTAGTCACAAGTATGTCGTCACATTCACACTTTGACCCCGTCTCTAACTCTGAATCCAACGAGGAACTTTCCGCCTCACGCCCTAAAATCGAGTACAAGTTCGCAGCTCGACACCACCCAATGTCGCCCTGGGAGAACCGCCTATATTCTACCAAAAGAAAAGCGGAGGACCAATTAAAGTGCAAAGTGCTAGGAAGAAGGTTCGACTTCCGCGCAAGAGAACTCTAGCAGCCCGTGACCCGAAAGACTTGGAGACCGATGAGGAACCATCTAGAAAACGACCCTGTTGCCATCCTACTGTGGGAACTATCCGTTGGATGCCTCGTACTCTGGCACGATGGAGGGAGATGGAGAGCATCCCATCTACCTTTGAGCTCGGAGAGTCTTCCAACTCTCCAACACCTTTACCCCACACTGGGGAAGCCATGGAGCTCACAGTGCCTACATTAGTAGCACGTGTTCATACACACGAAGAGCGTCTTGATGATCTCCTAGATGATATTCGGGCACAGGGGGATGCAGCCATGCGCTTACGTCAAGGGCTCGGATCTCAAGTACAGACTCTGGAGGATAGCACTCGAGACATACAGAGTGCCACTGACTACCTCGAGTTGAGAGCTGATATGGACTGGCAGTTCACTCTCACGGTCCGAGACATGGTGGAGGCGCTGGAGGAGAGGACTTTGGCTGCAGAATTTGTGGCAAGAGCTAGCTTTGTCATGGCAGGACTTGCCATGATGATTGGGTTGTACTCCCACTTCTTCTTTTAAACCTATTATGGGCGGGTTGTGCCCATAGTACATGATGTAGTTTAAAACTTTAGTACTGATGAGGTCATGTGAACCCATCTCTTTTGTATCCTTATCTTTTGGGAACAATGTACTATGTATGTTTTGACTATGTATGTAATGGTTTATGTTGTAATGATAGTTGTTCATGTTTGATGTTGTGGTATCCTTATGTCATGATCTATCATTATTGATATATGATGTTGTTTCTTTTTAATTGACATGTTAGAAAGAACGTCATGGCACCTAAGCGTGGGACACCCCGTAACACTACTGGTGACAACAACGAGAAAATTTCCCCAAACATGGAACAACTAATAGCACAACGAGTAGCTGCCGCCATAGAGCAGTATGAAGCAAACCGAAATAGCGGAGGAGGTGCAGGAGGTAGCGGTACCGCAGGGGGTAGCGGTACAGCAGGAGGTTCCGGAGGTAATGAAAATAATTAAGCTATAACACCTAGTCATGATCCGAATTAATGACGTTATGACTTGTGATCCTGCAGATGCTCCAAATAGGAAGTGTACCTATAAGGCCTTCCTATCCTGCAAACCCCGCAGTTTTAATGGCACCGAGGGTGCAGTAGGACTAATGAGATGGATAGAACATATGGAGTCGGTGATTGATATAAGTGAATGCACCGCTGATTGCATAGTGAAGTATTCTACCTGCACGCTCACTGATAAAGCTTTAACTTGGTGGAATACTCAAATGAAGACTTTGGGGAGAGAGACAGCGTATCAATTGTCTTGGGAAGATTTGAAAAACATGATGATTGAGGAATACTGTCCTCGGAACGAATTGCAAAAGATTGAAACTGAGATGTGGAACCTACAGATGATAGGGGATGATGTAGCGGGATACACCGACCATTTCAATGAATTGGCGCTTCTAGTACCGCATATGGTCACACCAGAACATAAGCGTGTTGAAAGGTATCTGTGGGGCCTTGCGCCTCAAATTCGAAGCATGGTAACATCATCTAATCCAATAGATGCCAAGAGTGCTATAACTTTAGCATTCAAACTAAAGGATGATGCAGTACGTAATGAATTGTTTGTAAGGAAGGAGAACGAGGAAGGTAAATCTGGGGAGAAAAGGAAATGGATGGGAAATTCAAGTAACAAATCTGGAAAACAAGAGTTTAAGAAACAAGGAACTATGAAGGCTTTTGCAGCCAACACAGTGGAAAGAAAGGAGTATGATAGGGGCCTACCGAGATGTAAGAGGTGTGGAAATCATCATGCCGGTGTTTGCATCAAGTGTGGAAAATGCGACAAGTTTGGTCACACCACTCAAGCTTGTCGAACTAACAACCGATTGGGGAAAATCAAACCGGGATGTTTTGTATGTGGTGATCTAAAACACTTCAAGAAGGATTGTCCCAAGTGGAAGAATCAGAACAACGCTCAGGCACCAGGGAGGGCATTTGTGATGGGTGCAAGGGACGCACGCCAGGACCCGAACATCGTCACTGGTACGTTCCCGATAAATAATCACTATGCCTCTGTACTTTTTGATTCGGGTGCGGATATGAGCTTTGTGTCGAATGATTTTAAATCCTTACTCGGTATTAAGGCCAGCAAACTAGATCAACGTTATACAATTGAATTAGCAAATGGGAAATTAATAGAAACCGGAGAGATCATTAGGAGTTGTACTTTATGTTTAGAAAACCGTACATTCAGTATAGACCTTCTACCCGTCGAATTAGGGAGTTTTGATATTGTTATTGGCATGGATTGGTTATCAAAGAATCGTGCCGAAATCTTATGCTTCGAGAAGATTGTACGTATTCCCCTACCAAGCGGAGAAATTCTTTCAATTCAAGGCGAAAGGTGTAGAACGATGTTAAAAACGATAAACTGTATGAAAGCTTATAAGTATCTACGCAAGAGTTATTGTGCATTCCTGGCTCACATTGTCGAGAAGAAACCCGAAGAACGTCGACTTGAGGATATACCAATCGTCAGAGATTACTCGGAGGTATTTCCCGAAGACTTACCAGGAATACCACCATCAAGACAAGTCGAGTTTCGGATCGACCTAGTACCAGGAGCCGCACCAGTTGCACGATCTCCGTATCGTCTAGCCCCTTCTGAGATGCAGGAACTGTCGAGCCAACTACAAGAGTTACTTGACAAAGGTTTCATAAGACCGAGTTTCTCACCATGGGGAGCTCCGGTCCTATTTGTAAAGAAAAAGGATGGAACCTTTAGAATGTGCATTGATTATCGAGAGTTGAACAAACTGACAATCAAAAATCGGTATCCTCTTCCTCGAATAGACGATTTGTTTGATCAACTTCAAGGTTCCAGTTTCTATTCTAAAATTGATCTACGATTAGGGTATCATCAACTGAAAATTCAGGAAGAAGATATACCAAAAATGGCTTTTAGGACTCGTTACGGTCACTACGAATTCCTAGTTATGCCATTTGGCTTGACTAATGCACCAGCTGTTTTCATGGATCTCATGAACCGCGTGTGCAAGCCGTACTTGGATAAATTCGTGATTGTGTTTATCGATGACATATTGATATATTCACGAACCAAGGATGAACATGAACATCATTTGAAATTAATCTTAGAACTACTCAGGAATGAGAAGCTTTATGCTAAATTCTCTAAGTGTGAGTTTTGGATCCGAGAGGTTCACTTTCTCGGACACGTTATCAATAAGAATGGTATTCACGTAGACCCATCCAAGATTGAAGCTATCAAAAACTGGGAAGCACCAAGAACTCCGACTGAGGTGCGTCAATTTCTGGGTTTGGCAGGATATTACAGGCGATTTATCGAGAATTTTTCAAAGATAGCCTTACCTATGACCACGTTAACTCAGAAGGACAAAAAGTTTGATTGGACGGATAAACAAGAATCAGCTTTTCAATTGCTGAAACAAAAACTTTGCAGTGCACCAATCCTATCCCTTCCCGAAGGGACTGACAATTTCATTGTGTACTGTGACGCATCACACCAAGGTTTGGGATGTGTATTGATGCAGAGAGAAAAAGTCATAGCGTATGCATCCAGACAGCTAAAAGAACATGAGAAAAATTATACGACTCATGATCTAGAATTGGGTGCTGTTGTGTTTGCACTCAAGATTTAGAGACATTACTTATACGGTACAAAATGTACTATATTTACAGACCACAAGAGTCTCCAGCACATCTTTAATCAGAAAGAACTTAACATGAGGCAACTTCGTTGGGTAGAACTACTGAATGATTACGACTGTGATATCAAGTATCACCCTGGCAAAGCAAACGTCGTAGCAGATGCCTTAAGTCGTAAAGAACGAGTTAAAACACTCCGTGTTCGTGCCCTAGATTTGACAATTCATACGAGTCTCACGACTCAAATTCGGATGGCACAACAAGAAGCAATCAAAGAAGAAAACAGTCAGAATGAAGCTTTACGAGGAATGATAAAGCAGTTGGAACCAAAGTCAGATGACACTTTATACTTCATGAATAGAATTTGGGTGCCATGTTTTGGTAACATACGGGAGTTGGTTATGGACGAAGCCCACAAGTCCAGGTACTCCATTCACCCAGGTTCGGATAAAATGTATAAGGATCTGAAAGAATTCTACTGGTGGCCGAACATGAAAGGAGAAATTGCTATTTATGTCGGTAAATGCCTGACATGTTCAAAAGTAAAAGCAGAACATCAGAAACCGTCGGGATTGTTACAACAACCCGAGATACCTCAATGGAAATGGGAACAGATTTCCATGGATTTCATTACAAAGTTACCCAAGACGTTGAGCGGGTATGACACTATATGGGTAATTGTCGATCATTTGACGAAATCAGCTCATTTTCTACCCATCAAAGAAACGGATAAAACCGAGAAACTTGCAAGACTTTATATTAAGGAAATTGTGGCTAGGCATGGAGTACCAATTTCTATTATCTCTGATAGAGACAGCAGATTCGTGTCTAGAATCTGGAAATCGTTACAAGAAGCCATGGGCACACGTCTTGACATGAGCACGGCCTATCACCCACAAACAGATGGTCAAAGTGAAAGAACCATTCAAACCTTAGAGGATATGCTCCGTGCGTGTGCAATTGACTTCGGTGGAAATTGGGATACTCATTTGCCACTAGCTGAGTTTTCATACAATAATAGTTATCACACCAGCATCAAAGCCGCTCCGTTTGAGGCTTTGTATGGTCGAAAATGTCGTTCACCGCTATGTTGGGCGGAGGTTGGCGACAAACATTTAACCGGTCCTGAAGTTATTCAAGAGACCACGGACAAAATTTTCAAAATCAAGGATCGTCTGAAGGCCGCCCGTGACAGACAAAAAAGTTACGCAGATAACAGACGAAGACCTTTAGAATTCCAAGTGGGAGACAAAGTCATGTTAAAGGTCTCACCTTGGAAAGGAGTTGCAAGATTTGGCAACCGTGGCAAGCTTAACCCTAGGTACGTTGGACCATTTGAAATATTGATTAGGGTTGGCCCTGTAGCTTACAAGCTCAAGTTGCCACAAGAACTAAGCAATATACATGATACGTTTCATGTGTCAAATCTCAAGAAGTGCTTATCAGACGACACATTAATTATACCGCCTGATGAGATTCACATAGACGACAAGTTGCACTTCATTGAGGAACCTATGGAAGTCACAGATTGGAAGGTTCAGAGAACAAGGCGCAGCCGTGTTAAGTTGGTCAAGGTAAGTTGGAATTCAAAGCGCGGCCCCGAGTATACGTGGGAGCGGGAAGATAAAATGAAATCCAAGTACCCGTCCTTGTTTACAAATACTCCAAGTCAGAATGACAAGAACTGAATTTCGGGACGAAATTCTCTGTAACATGGGGAGAATGTGACACCCAGCATTTCAGGTCAATATCCACATGACATACACGCACATTCATAATTATTATTTCCTAATACTTATTTTGACTAAGTAAAGTCAAGAAGTCTAGCAAAGGAGTTTATTTCCAAGTCTAGTAAATCTTAAAGAATTACTAGAAAAAGTAAGCAGAATAACCCGACTAAATACGAACGTAAATGGTTAAATAAAATAACCAGAAAAATATATATATATATATATATGTTACACAAAATTTACGTGAACTATAATTTATGGTTAAGACTAAATCATATAACATACGAAAAAGTAAAATAATGAACTTTTCGAATACGTTACTATGTAACGCCACTTTTAGGTACTCATACCTACAAATAATCACCTCAACGAATTATACAAATCAAGGTTTCAATATTTTCTTCAACGAGCCATAAACTGGTAAAAATCATAATACCGTGAAGAATCGAAACTGAATTAAATTACCCCTTTAAAACTCTAATTGATACTAATATCATTAATAAATTAATGATTAAAATTGTTATCATTAACCCCAAACCCACTTCTTGACTTTCTTGACCGAGAGTCAGGCCAGCCATGCTCCCACTTGCCTGATTCACTTTGATTCAAATGAAAACCATACCCTTCAGTCGAAACTTCACCATTCCTTTCAAACCTCCTCTTTTTCTTACGGCAAATTCCCAATTCTCCTTCAAATCGAAGTCCAGTTAAAGGCAAAAATTCACCAGATTTCGGTGCTATAAGAAGAGTTCCCAGTGTGTTCTTAAGAATCGAGCTAAGGAGCTCAAGATCATTCTCTGTTTCTCTAGAAATCACCATTCTCTGTTTGAGGTAAAAACTCAATATTATCCATTTCATTATCGTTAAAATCGTAACTAATCATACAAATCATTCAAACGAAAGTAAGATAACAAGAAAAATGTGTCAAATTCAAGATTTGAACATAAAAATATACAGGACAAATTCTGTCAATTAAAGTGCAGTAATCGAAACTGGGAGTTTCGCGACCTGCTGATCGAAACTAGGAGTTTCGATGCCGATTATTCAATCGAAACTAGGAGTTTCGATACCTGTTATTCAATCGAAACTAAGAGTTTCGATACCAGTTGTTCAATCGAAACTAGGAGTTTCGATACTTATTTACTCAATCGAAACTAGGAGTTTCGATACCTATTTACAATCGAAACTAAGTAGTTTCGATACTGATTGCCCAATCGAAACTAGGCAGTTTCGATACTACTCTTGCCAATCGAAACTAAGAAAGTTTCGATACCTGTTCATCAGCCCCATTGGGCAGTAACTCAGAACTATTTTCATAACGAACCAAGTGTTGGGAAAAACTAAAAAGATAATTAAAACAAAAGCAATCAGAACTGCTAAGTCGGGTGAACAAATTGCGCTTAAGACGAGTAGTCTTAACGTGTATATTATCCTTGTGTAAATAGGATACGGATAGGCGAATCTGCCGTCGTTCAAATATTTGCTAGCTTTCATATTGTCGAGGTGAGTTTCACTAATCCCCCTTTTTCTAAAGTTTTGAAATGATTTGGGGTGGAAACATACTTGTAAAAGACTTTTGTGTATAAATGAATGGAACTAATGATCTGACCGTATGTATGTATTTAGGGAACAATAAAGCGCTTAAAGTCCTCGAAATAAATTAGTAACCATTAGCTGTGGATTTAGCCCGGGATTATATGAATAGTACTATTGGGGGTGACGCTCCCGGTCATGGTTAGTCGCGCTAACCAGGGGTCAAAATGGCCGAATGACCGCATATTGTCTTACTCGCAGAAAGGCGAGGGGAGGCACAGAAAGTTGGGGTTTGGTTACGGTCTCGTACAATACATACTATTTTGTATTCCTTGCAAGCTTACAAATGGGGTCAATAGATCGGATTAGTATTCATATTCATTGGTAATACATACAAAAGAGTTCTGATCCGGGTAAAGTGATCAGGTTTATCAAAAGAGTTCTGATCCGGGTAAAGTGATCAGGTTTTAAACAAAAGAGTTCTGATCAGGGTAAAGTGATCAGGTTTATCAAAAGAGTTCTGATCCGGGTAAAGTGATCAGGTTTATCAAAAGAGTTCTGATCAGGGTAAAGTGATCAGGTTTATCAAAAGAGTTCTGATCCGGGTAAAGTGATCAGGTTTTAAAGTAAAGAGTTCTGATCAGGGTAAAGTGATCAGGTTTAACAAAAAGAGTTCTGATCAGGTTAAAGTGATCAGGTTTAAACAAAAGAGTACTGATCAGGTTAAAATGATCAGGTTTAACAAAGAGTTTTGATCGGCAAAAAGATCAGATTTAAACATTGAGTTTATGATAACTCTTTATAATAACTTGTGAACTCACCAACCTCGTGTTGACAATTTTAAGTATGTTTTCAGGAAATTGAACGTGGTCATCAGGTTAGCAATGTAGGATACATGCATGCACGTGGATACGACTTTTGGGAGGATTTCTCTTGTATAACTCATGGTCTTGAGTCATATTTGTGAAATCTTAACCTTTTGTAAACTCAAGTTGATATTTTGTAATGTAAATATTTTAAACTCGATTATGTATCCAATTACATGTATGTGTTTGCGGTAATCATATGCTTTGGAAACCAGTGAACGTCGCTCCTCGCGTTTCCGCCTTGGCGGGGTGTGACACCAATCTTCCCATATAGAAAAGCACTCTTAACATCCATCTGATAGACAGTAAAGCTCTTGGATGCAACATATGCTAGAAAGATTCTGATTGCCTCTAGCCTGGCAACAGGTGCAAATACCTCATCGTAATCAATTCCCTCTTCTTGAGTGTAGCCCTGAGCTACAAGTCTGGCTTTGTTCTTGATTACAATCCCTCTCCTATCTTGTTTATTTCTAAAGACCCACCTTGTGCCCATAGAAGTTTGTTCGGGTGGCAAATCAACTAGAGTCCACACTTCTTGTCTCTTGAATTGCAGCAGCTCTTCCTGCATTGCTTCAATCCAGCTGTTGTGCTGCAGCGCTTCATCTCTCTTCTTTGGTTCAACTTGAGATAGAAAGCAAGAGTACAGACATATATTAGCTTCATGTGACTTTCTTCTTGTCTGAACTCCTTGTTGAATTGTACCAATGACATTTTTTAGAGGATGTTCTTTGTTGATTCTTTGGGCTGGAACAACATCCAACTGGATTCCTTGGTCAAGATTGCTTTGATTTTGATCAGGAAGATCTTCAAGAGAATTGATTATAGAAGAGTCTTCAACAGCAGCAACATCTTCAAGTGATTTGTTAGCAGCATCAGATGCAATACCTTCATCTTGATCTTCATTGTCAGAAAGACTGTTGCTGGTGACATTTGAGTTGCTTGTTCTGGCTTCACTGGCGTCAATAGCATCAACAACTGATGGAGGATCAATGGATGGTCTTTTGATTCTTATGGATGGACCATTGAAGCCTAATCTGTAGTCATCAATTGATGAAGTGGTGGGTTGGGTGTGAATGAAGATTCCATATTTGAGAAGATGAGAGGCTCAAATATTTTAGAGAAAGAATCTATATCAAACAGCCAACCTGGTCCTTTTCCCTTTTCACATGGAATGTGTTCCCTACATTCCACATTTGCTGATTCTTCAACTAATCTTGTTCTAGAATTGAATACTCTATAGGCTTTGGATTAAGAGGAATATTCCACGAAGTATCCATCATCATATTTGACACCAAATTTTGGAAGAACACCATTGGTGATAAGAATAGTACATGTGCATCCAAAGGGTTTTAGGAAGCCAATATAGGGAACTCTATTGAACCACAATTCATAAGATGTTTTGTTGAGAGGCTTGACAATAAGAACTCTATTTTTGTACATAACAAGCTGTACTAACTACCTCAGCCCAGAATGTGAGAGGCAGCTTTGAGTCGGCCAACATGGATCTGGGAGACTCAATTAGAGTTATGTTCTTCTTTCAGCAACCCCATTTTGTTGAGGGGTTTTTGGAGCACTGTATTGTCTCTGAATGCCTTTGTTCTCACAAAAACAGTTCAAGGTTTGATTTTTGAATTCTGTCCCTTGATCACACCTTATTGTCTTAACTTTCTGATTGCTTTGATTCTCAACCCTAAGAATGAATGATTTGAGAATCTCAACAGTTTCATCTTTTGTTCTCAAGAAGTATACCCATGAGAATCTGGTATAGTCATCAGTTATTACCAGAAAGTATGACTTCTTACCCATGGACATGACATTGGTAGGACCAAAAAGATCCATGTGCAGTAGCTGTAGTGGAGTGTCATTAGAATTCAATGTCTTGGGCTTGTGAGAACTCTTGTGTTGCTTCCCCTTCAAACAAGCTATGCAGTGATCTTCAAGTTGGAATTCTTTATCAGGTAATCCTCTGACCAGATTTCCTTTAACCAATTTGTTGATGGTTTTAACATTAACATGGCTCAATCTCCTATGCCATAGAGCAGATTCATCAACTGATGCCTTTGATAGAAAACAAGATACACTACCAGATGGTGTGACTTTGTTCATGTCAAGCACATATAGATTATATTTTCTTTGAGAAGTTAACAAGATCTTTTCTGGAGGAGGTTTGCTCAGCCCAGGGGAGAGCACAAAAAATTCTTCATCTCTGAAGAGCATCCAATGCTTTTGATCACAGATTTGGGATACACTCATGAGATTAAACTTTAATTCCTTCACAAAGTTCACTCTTTCAATGCTCATTCTTTAATTGGATACAGGTCCTTGTCCAGTGATAGAGCCTCCTTTTGAATTACTCCCAAAGGCAACATATCCTCCATAAAAGTTTCTGAAGTCTGAGAGGATGGACCTGTTGCCTGTCATGTGCCTGGAACAACCACTGTCTACAACCCAGGTGTTATCCTTGTTACCTGGTTGTTCCTGCACATGAGAGAGTTATAGTTATAAAGAGGAACCCAAGAGCTTGCAGACTTGGGTGATGTGTATGATTTAAGACCAAAATGATCAGCATGCTGACATTTAATTGATCCAATGATGATACTATGAGTGAATGAAGATGTTGACTTTGCTTTCCATCTTTGAGTTAATTTTCCAGTTCTTTTTACACTATCAACAGCAGATGGGGCTTTGGCAGCTGATAGTTCTTCCTGATTCTTGAGATTGATGTGCTTAGACTAATCAGCAGCAAACTTGGTTGCTGCTGATGGTTGTAACTGGTCAGCAACAGATTTGGTTGTTGCTGAGGGCTTGGATTTGTTCTTCATTCTTTTAGGCTTAAAATGATCAGTAGCATTATTGGTTGCTGCTGATGGTTCAACAATTTCTTGTTTTCCCTTCTTTACATTCCTGTTGAAAGTGGGTTTTTCTGTAGTTCTTCTATAGACAGGTTTCTGTCTATCAGGGAGGATCTTGACTGTTGTTGCTGATGACTGAGAGAGCTGGTTGAATGGATTGAATTTACAATTTATAGCAAAGTGGTCTGATTCACCACAGATGATGCAAGATTGTTGAAATTTTGGGGTTTTTACAGTAGCAATCTGTCTTGGTGGAGAAATGGATTTACTGAACTGGGTTGATCTTGCTTCATAGCTTCTTACCTTCTTGTTTTTGTGTTTTCTCAAAAGCATGTTGCTTGAGATTTCTTTGCTGCTGAAGGTAATAGACGCGGGTGCTTGCTGTATGGTTGTATTTTCCACAAACAAAACATGATTTTGCAATCTTGTCCCTCTGAAAGTACACATAGTCCTTTCTTTTGAATAAATCTTTGAAGTTCCACGGATGATTTTTGTTGTGTTCAAAGGTGGCTTCTTCCAATGTTTTATGAACATATGGCATTCTCTCTCCAGGCGAATGACAGATGTCAACCACTTTCTTTGCAGGATTGGCTTTGTGGTTTGAAGATGTTGAGGGTTGTCCCTTTTCAATAATCAGATTTCTTTCCGGAGGAGGATATATGATCTTGATCTGTTTGGTGGGTTGTGTTACTGGTATAGATGGAATGAAAGGACTTGGAAAGTTGGTTTGAATCACTTTCCCAGATTTGGTTGTTTTTAGAACTACTTCATTTGTGGGAAGTAAAGGAGCTTCACAGTTTTCAGAGGAGTCTGAGCATGTGGATTCAGACTCAGTGGAGGTATTGCATTCTTGCACAACAATGTCTTCCTTGGAAGGATCAAGGTTTCGGTTTGCATGGTCAAGATTGGTTAGGTTAAAGTTGGGTTTATGTATGGCTACATAATCAGTGGGTGGTGGTATAGATTTATACTGTTCAACTTGGTACCCAAGACCAGCAGTCACCTTTTCATGAATTTGAGCATCCAACAATCTTTGTAGCTTTTTGGATGCAAGCTCATACTTATCCACATGGACCTTTTGATCTGCCAACTCAGTTCTTGTAGCTTTTAACTTAACTAATAGATCATCAATTTGAGTTTCAAGATTTGTCTGTTCATGTTTTAATGATGAAATCTCTTTATTTAGGCATTTAATATTTTCTTTATAACTATTCTCAACCTTTTTAAACTCTGATTTCATTTGATGAAATTCTTCATTTTGATCTATTAGATTTTGATTATGCTTTCTATATCCCAACACTTTATCAAAACAAGCTTGAGAGAAAAGATGTTCATATACTTGAGGGGTATCTCTGTGTTGTCTGCCATGAGAGCTTGGTTGTTGGCAGATATATCTTCATACTGAAAGCTCCAGTCAAAGTCAACTGGTCCAACTTGTTGAGCTGCACAGGCTGCAGTTTGAGCAGGTGGAGTGTTCTGACCTGCTTGACCTTGATGTGTTTGTTTTGATTGTGCAGCAACTGGGTTTGCCTTTGGTGCTTTACATTCTCTGGAAAAATGACCGAGTTGATTACAGTTGTTGCATCTTAACTTTCTTTTTTCCAGACCAACTCTGGTGTTTGAACTATTGCTTGGAACCGGTCTTCCAGTTCTGGAATAAAATCTTTTTGCTCTGAGAGACAACATAGCATAAGAATGTTGTATGTCCATTTCTTGTAGGTCATCTGGATGAAAGTACTCCAGATCTTCTTTGATAAATGGCATATTGCTTGGGGTATCGGAGACAAAGGCAGCAGAGTTAAGATTTTGAGGAGGAGCTTCAAGAAGGAATGGTGAGTTGCTTACTTGTGAGGTGGGTGTTTGAGGATGTGTGACAATAGGAGGATAGTAGTTACTAGAACTTGGAACTGAATGGTCAGAGTGTAGTGCAGAGGAGGTGGTGGATGATGGGGATGAATAACCTGATTTTCTTTCTCTAGCTTGAATCATTTCCAGCTCATATGTCTTCAGCATACCAAACAGCTCAGTCATTGTGAGAGTTTTCAAGTTTTCAGTTCTTCTAATTGACACTGTGTAAAGTGTCCAGCAACTTGGAAGAGATCTAATAAACTTCTTGAGAATATCTTCATTCTCTAACTTGACTTTAGAACACTGCAGCTCACCCACAAGATAGGTGTACCTGTTGTACTGAGTTGTTAGAGACTCACCATCTTTGCATACAAAATTTTCATATTGTTGCTTCAGAATGTCTCTTTTGTTCTCCTTAACCTCTTCAGAACCAGCAAACATCTTCTCAAGAGCTTCCCATAGCTCTTTAGCAGTCTTGTATTCTCTGAAGTTGTGAAACACTTCATTTGGCAGGCACATTTGTATGGCTCCTAGAGCTTTAAAGTCTACCTCCATCTTCTTAATATCTTCCTCAGAATATTTTTGAAGCTTCTTTGGGAACAGATGGACCTCCGGAATCATCAGAGGCCACCATTGGCACATAAGGACCATCAAGTATGGATTTCCACATTCCATATTCTTGATAACAGAAAAAGCTTTCCATTATGCTTTTCCACATGTCATAATCTTCCCCAGGTACCAGTCTCGGTGGTCTGTGAAGGCTTCCAATATCATCAAATCCAGAATTTTGTGCCATACTTTGGATAGATGGTGTGGAAAGAGATAATAGTAACAGAACCAGGGAGTGATTAAACAAAGGAAAGTTTGCTTAATCGGTGAGCCAAGGCTCTGATCCCACTTGTAGGATAGATGTTTTACAAGATGGTTCTGTTCAGTTGAGATTGGCAGAAACAATCACAACTATGCAATGCAACAAGAAACAATGAAAATACTGATAAATGCAAACTGTATTGATCTTCAATGTTTACAAGTTATAGAGAGAAATTCTAAGGAAGCATACATGTACAATGAAGAGAAACAATACATATAAAGGAACTTAGAATCAAGACAGACCCTTGATTCTAAGGATCAGATCAAACACAAACCGTTGATCTTGAAATGATGAGAAGCTACACTACTATTGGTTTGCAGCATAGAGACAAATAGCAAAAACACAACTGTAGTGAAGAGACTTTCTGCAGTGAAAAGACAACAGCAAAACAAAGGTCTTCTCAGTGATCATTGCAGGGCAGAGCAGAATAGGAGCATTGTCTTTCGTCAACTGCACCAATAACATTCCTTCTGCTGATAGGTGTGTCAGTGTTGCAGAAGAGATGTCAGTAGTAAAGTCAAGGCTGCGGATGATTTGCCTATCAGCAGCATCAATGTTTAATGCTGCTGAGAAGCCTATCAGCAGCATCAATGTTTAATGATGTTGAGAAGCCTATCAGCAACAACCTTTGAACTTCTGTAGATAAGGTCTATCCGTAGCATAGTTGCTGATCAGCTGCATTGAGTAACTATCCGCAGCATAAACACTTATCCGCATCAACTTCATCAGTGCCAAAATTGTGGAGTCCGCAACATTTATACTTGAGAGAATTTTTTAGTCATCAGTCTTTCTCTGTACATTTAGGATTTGATAAATTCAGCCCTTAAGGTTTCAAAGTTAGCAATTGAGGACCCTGGAATTTGATCTGGTGTTACAGTTAGTTGGAAAACTTAACTATCTGACAGTTACACGTCCAGATATCTCCTCTGCTATTAGTGTTCTGAGTCAGTTCATGGCCAAACCATACACTGGACACCGAGATGCCGCTCTTCGTGTATTAAGATATCTAAAGACCACACCAGGTTTAGGAATCTTGTATTCTGACCAAGGCCATTGTCGCGTGGGTGCCTTTACAAAGAAAGGAGATGGATGAATATTAGGTTTCTCATATGCTGACCGGGAAGGTTTCCCTATTTCATGACGGTCTACAACTGGATATTGTGTATTTGTTAGAGGAAATCTGGTGTCTTGGAAAAGCAAGAAGCAACACACGATATCTAGATCAAGTCCTGAATTAGCGTATAGAGTTATGGCAGAAGTTACTTCAGAGATGATTTGGATCCGTCGTCTTCTCAAGGAACTCGGGGTTGTTTCTGATAACTTTATGAGGTTATATTGTGATAGTCAATGTTGGAGCACGTTTTTGTGACAGACACTCCGGATGTTGTCTTAGATTTTGTACTTGTCTTTATGTATTTGTATTTAAGTATCTGTATGTATTGATTATCGAGTTGTAATTACATATGTATGTACTTAGTCTTGTCTATTTCTGTTAAGTGGTGTGCGCACTTAGTAAGTGCGAAGGACGTATATCCTACGTACTTAGCAAGTACGCAAGAACAAGTCTACGTACTTGCTAAGTACGCAGGAACAATAGTCCTGCGCACTTGCTAAGTACGCATGGAACATGTCTAGTATAAATAGCAGGTCTTGACAGAATGTAAGTACGCATTCATTTGTAAGAATTTTGTAACCGGGTAAGTTTATAATAGACGAAGTTTGAAAGTGCTTTTGTTGTCGGTTTACTTTGTGTTGTTTGATTCTCCATCTAGTTACGGGCATTCCGCACCCGGTTAGACTAGCCACACGCTCGCACGTTACGATCAGAGACACACGGGGATCTACAAGTGGTATCAGAGCATTTGCTCCTGATTTCGAGTATTGTGAGTGTGTTAGGAGCATTTTCTACACAATCTACAGACTTTTTTACAAGCAAAAGTGACTATTTTGGTGATTTTTGTGATAAAATAGGGGTAGCTCTTAAGCACTATTTTAGAAGCAAAAATCAGTCAAAATCCGACCTTTTGTTGGTTGTTTGAGTGTTTTGAACATCAAGGGTTTGTTAGAAACAAGTTTCTAACCTTTGGCTTGATTGATTTAGTCTTATCTTCAATTTTTGAAGATCTGGTGTTTTCCAGTGGCCGGAAAAAGTTGGTGAGAGTAGGTGAAAAATTGAGATGCGTACTTACTATCTTTGGCAACAAGTACAGTCTTGCTGCGTACTTGCTAAGTACGTAAGACCATTCTTGCTGCATACTTGACTTCATTCCTGCGCACTTATACTTTAGTCCTGCGTACTTGATAAGTACACAAAAGCAAATAGTAAGTGTGCAAGACCAATTTCTTAAGTGCGCAAGGCCATTCTTAAGTGCATAAGTTGTGTTGACTTTCTGAGTTTTTGACTAAGTTTTACACTATGGCAAATCTTCAAAACCATCGTAACCTGCTTAACTATGATAACGAGATAAATACTCCACAAAAACCGCCAAAGCTGCTTAATGTTATTGATTATTCGAATTGAAAAGCACGATTTGAGCATTATATCTCATACACTGATTCCTCTTTGTGGATATCTACACTTGAGGGTTATAAGCATCTGACTTATACATATCTTGTTGAGATTGTTCCCAAGCCTATATCTAAGCTAGATGAAGAAGAAAAGAAAGTTTATGACAGAGAAAAGAAGGCACATGGATCTATCACAATGGCCCTGACTAGAGAGCTTTTTCACAGATTCAGAGGATATGATAATTCGAAAGATCTCTGGAAGGCATTACAGAAAAGATTTGAGGGGAACAATGACATCAAGAAGAGCAAAAGAGATCTCCTGAGAAAACAGTATGAGTGCATCAGATACCTGGAGAATGAATCTACAGATGAACTTATATCTAGATTCTATCATCTGCAAACTGAGTTAAAATCTTATGAGCTAACGTATCCTGTTGAGGAATTAGTTGAAAAGTTTCTGGATGCGTTACCACCAAAGTTTGAGATGTATACCACTCTGCTGAGAGAGAACCCCAAGTTCTATGAGATGACGATTGAAGAAGAAATTGGAAAGGTTCAAGCACACGATATGAACCTGAAAAGAAAAGAAAGCTCAGGGAGACCTCAAATCCAAGACCCTTCTATGTATTATGGGACGTCTTCCACAGCTAAGTCATCGGGTTCAGGAATCGCCTTATTCTCAGGGAATCCTCATGAAGAAGATAACTCGAATGGTTGTGGTGGTCATACATGCTTTACAGCATCTGGATCTGGTTCTCACCACCAACATTCCTCAAGAAATCCTACCTCCACATCTTCAGCTAACCAGGCTGCTATAGCCAAGATAGCTGAAGATCATGTAGCATTGTTTTCATTGTGTATGCTTGCCTATGAGAACTTCATTGGTGGCAAGCTTACGGATCCTGAAACCATTGAAGAAGATTTTAATCAGGTGGATCCAGATGACTTGGAGGACATGGGTATTCAATGGAATATGGCCATGATCTTGAGAAGGGCCAAGCGTTTCTTGAATAGAACTGGCAGGAAGTTCATTGGTGGGCATTCAAATGCCAAGGTGGGTTTTGATAAATCCAAAGCCAAGTGCTACAAGTGTCAGAACTTTGGACACTTTGCTCGTGAATGTCAGAAGGATAAAGCACCCGCTTCAGGTTTCACCAGACCAAGCAAGGGAAACAACCAAGGAAATGGTCAAGGGTACAACAATTCTAACAACCGCAATCAAAGTCAAGGTGGAACGTCCAATGCTTTGGTAGCTCAACAGGACGAAAGCTTTGATTAGGGTGTTCATTTGGCGGATGCCCTTATTGCTCAAACACAAGTTGGTCTCATGGCTGAGATCGTTGAGATGATGGAAGCAGAAGAAAGGGAAGCTTTTGTAGCTGACCAAAGGGAGTCTACAACTGCATTTTCCCTCATGGCTATTGGGGAGGCATCAAGTTCGTCAACTGAGGTAGACTCTAATTCTTTTGCTGTTATTTCTTGTTCCAAATGTCTTGGCTTGAAAGAATAAAATTCTAAGCTTCAGGACAAGGTCAAACCCCTTCGTATTCCAGCTTTAAGCTACAAAGAAAATGAAAAACGTTACAATGATTCAATTGAAACTTTAAAGAAAGAAAGACGTGATTTTTCACTTAAAATCAGTGAACAACAGTTTCATTTGGATGTTGCGTACAAGGGGTTGGAAAAGAGAAATAATGAAATTACAAAGCTGCAGAATGAGGTCTTGCAGTTGAATGGTAGAATTGAGAAGTTGAAAAATTCTCGTTTTGTGGCGGAACACTACGAATCAGTAGTGAGACAAGTGAATGGCTTAGGGTTGGGTACTAATGTCATTCCTCCACCAGTAAGCGGGAAATTTGTCAACGGCTTAATTGATATTGACTTGTCATGCCTTGATGAATCCTCAAGTCAAGATGATTCCTCTAACAAGGTTGATTCCTCAAGTAAGGCTGACTCTGCTTCTGATCAGAAGTTCTTCACTGATGAAGGCTCTGAGAACAGCATCCTTGATGGTGCTGTCTCAGAGGAGTTGATTGGTGAACACAAAGTTGTGAAAAACATTGTCACTGATCGTGGTAATTGCATTTTGACTGAGCCTGATACCATTGAAACAAATGAAAAACTAAAAGTAATGCTTTATGGGGGTTATAAGAATATTAACCAAGTAAAGAAAGAAGCCTATGCAAATCATTATGGGCTTGGTTATAAAGCTAATTTGGAAAAATATTACATCCCCAAAAATGAATCAACATCAGGTCCATCAAAAACCACTACTAATGTTCATCAAACAACTCCTCCTGCTCATCATGTTGAGTCATCAAATGCTAGATCTAACGAGCCCTACAGGAGGATTCATAAGGGAAAGCGTGATTGCTTTCACTGTGGTATGGTTGGTCACATCCTTGTGAACTGCCCTACTAAGAACCAAGGGAAACGGCCAATTGTTTCACAACCGGCTGTTATCTCTAAGTCACCACCAGTGAAGCAACCCAAGAATCCCAAACCAAATGTGGTGAAACCACTAGTGAAACCTATGGTGAAGCCAAAGACCACAACTGAGGATAAGCCATATGTTCCAAAAAGGGAAAAGCAACCTGCTAAACCCTGTGTGTCTACCTCTGGTAGTGCACCAACTGGTGAGAAGCCTGTGGTTAAACTCTCTAAACCACAGAGGAGAAGAAGGAACAAGAGATTGAGAAAGCTGGAATAGCTGGCTGGAATTCAATCAGGTGAAGCTTCTAATAGTTCACCTGGTGCTTCTGAATGCAAGCCGATTGTTCCAGTAAAACAAAAGAAAAGGCACTGGAACAAGAAATCTAAAAGTTCTCAATCTTCTGATCCTAAATCTTCTAAATATTCACCCATTTTTGACAGTCATGATTGTGAATTGATTGAGGTAGTTTATTTTTAGAAAGACGGACGACCCAAGACCACTATGGATTGGGTCTCCAAAACTAACTGATCTGTTTGTGACTCGTGCAGGGACATCCGAAGGGAACTATCTCTATCGTTGGTATGTAGATAGTGGATGCTCCCGGCACATGACAGGCAACATGGCCCTTCTTCAAGATGTTAAATCATTCATAGGCGGCTATGTGGCCTTTGTAGGAGAGAAAGGTGGCAGTATTACTTGTCAAGGCGTGGTTTCAAATGGATTAGTAAGCTTCGACAACGTCAACTACTGCGAACAGCTAAAGCATAACCTGTTGAGTGTTTCTCAGATGTGTGACAAGGAGTACTCGGTTATGTTTGACAAGTCTGAATGTATGATTCTCAAACCTGGGTTTGAGGTTGCTGAAGACTGGATTTTGATGCGTGCGCCAAGAACGAATGATACCTATCGGATCGACATAAGCGTGGCGAAAACCACATCTTCAGTTGCTACTTGTTTGCTTACCAAAACGACAGAGCTTGACTCAATCTTGTGGCATATGAAAACTCGGACATATTTCTTACAGAAAAATGAATCATCTTGTCCGAAACGGTTTAGTTACGGGGGTTCCTAAGATGAGATTCTCCGTTGCAGATGACTGTATGCCGTGTAAAAAGGGCAAACAGCAACGGAAGTCTCACAAGCCCAAGCTCCAAAACTCCATCGATACCCCTTTGGAGCTCTTACATATGGATCTGTTTGGGCCTATAAGTATCAGGAGTATTGGAGGGAAGTCATACTGTCTAGTTGTAACTGATGATTTCTCACGTTTTTCTTGGGTGCATTTTTAGGTACAAAGGATGAGACTGCTGAGATTCTTCAATACCTGATCTTGAGTTTGGAATCTATATGCAAGTTGAAGGTTAGAAGAATAAGGAGTGACAATGGCACGGAGTTCAAGAATAACATGATGGAGCTTTTCTGTCTCAAGAATGGTATTCGTCATGAATTTAGTGCGACGTATACACCACAGCAAAATGGAGTTGGAGAAAGGAAGAACATGACTCTTATTGAAACTGCACGGACAATGCTGTCAGATGCTAAGCTTCCTGTAACTTTCTGGACAGAAGCGGTCAATACAGCTTGTCATGTTTTAAACATAGTTCTGGTGGTTAAAAGGCATAACAAAACTTGTTATGAGCTGATCAACAATTGAACTCCCAATCTTGACTACCTAGTCCCATTTGGTAGTCCCTGTTCCTTATTGTTATAGTACAAGGATCGTCAATCCAAATTTCATGCAAAAGCGGTGGAAGGCATCTTCTTAGGATATGTTGCTAACTCACCATGCAAGAGAGTGTACAATATAGGAACTCGTTCAATCGAAGAATGGTTCGAAGTGGATTGCAGCAAACACAACATTTCACCAGAACCAACAGGTCCAGCTTGGGGTTTTGATTATGATGCTCTATTCAAGTTTTTCAACCTTCCTGATCTATCTGCAGATGATGTCGCCAATGTGTACGAGTTCTTTTATGGCGGTGATGACTCCAATTTCTCAACACGTGCAACTGTACAGCAACTCCCGATTCAAATGTTGCTTCTTCATCTAGAACTCATGATAGTGATGACATTGAAGTTGTTCATGTTGATGGAAATGACGCTCAAGCTGATCCTAACACTCGCGTAGGAAATTTAGCTCCATCTGATCCAATCAACATTGAATCTTCTTCTTCTGGAACACAGGATATGGGGGAGTTGAGCATGAATCTAGATTCAAACATCCAGGAACCACATGTACCAGAGACGAGAGTGCATAAGAATCATCCAATTGACAACATTATTGGTGATCCTAATGCCGACATTCTAACTCGTCACAGAACCATTGCCGAGAACACCAGTCTATATGTAGAGATACTTGACACTAGTATCATGGAAACATATCTGCATGCTGCCTTTGTATCCCAATTGGAGCCAAAGAATGTGAAAGAGGATCTCGCTGACAACTGCTGGATAGAGGCGATGCAAGATGAATTGTCTCAATTCCAAAAGTTGCACGTGTGGGGTTTGGTTGACCTTCCGAAGGGTATGCATCCAATTGGAACCAGATGGGTGTTCAAATGCAAGACGGGTGATCGACATGTTGTAGTGAAGAATAAAGCAAGGTTGGTTATTCAGGGTTTTTATCAGCAAGAGGGCCTGGATTACACAGAGGTGTATGCCCCAGTTGCTAAACTTTAGGCCATTCGACTGTTTCTGGCTTATGCCTCCTTTGTCGGCTTCAAGGTCTATCAACTTGATGTGAAGAGTGCTTTCCTATATGGCTAAGTTCATGAAGAGGTCTATGTCACTCAACCACTCGACTTTGAAGATCCACATAATATCAATAAAGTGTATAAACTCGACAAAGCACTTTATGGTCTTCATTAAGCACCTCAGGCATGGTATGAGACTTTATCAAAGCATTTATTGTCCAATGGTTTCGATCGTGGACAAATTGACTCGATCCTCTTCATAAGGAAAGTAGGAGGTGACATTCTTCTTGTACAAGTCTGTGTCGACGACATTATATTTGGGTCTACAAATGAAGGGATGTGTAGGGAATTCGAACAGGTGATGAAGTCCAAGTTTGAAATGAGCAACATGGGTGAATTGTCGTTCTTCCTGGGTCTGCAAGTCAGTCAAAGAGAGGATGACATTTATCTACATCAAACTAAGTATGTGCAGGACATCTTGACAAAATACAAGATGAATGATAGCAGTACTTATGGCACACCTATTCCAGTCAATCATGGTCTGCATCCAGACAAAGATGGAAAGGATGTGGATTGCAAATTATGCCGTGGGATGATCGGATCTCTTATGTATCTCACAGCTTCAAGGCCCGACATAATGTTTGCTGTATGCTTGTGCTCAAGGTTTCAGTCACAACCAAAGGAGTCTCACCTGATAGCTGTTAAGAGGATCTTCAGATACTTGAAGGGGAAACCCCGATTGGGTCTTTGGTACTCGAAGCAGCATTCATTCGACTTTAAAGCCTATACCGATTCTGATTATGGCGGTTGTAACCTTGATAGAAAATCAACATCGGGTGGATGTCAATTATTGGGAGACAGGCTGGTCTCCTGGCAGTGCAAGAAGCAGTCAACGGTTTCTGTCTCAACATGTGAAGCAGAGTACATTGCTGCAGCGAGATGCTATTCTCAAATATTGTGGATTCAGCAACAATTGAGAGACTACGGCTTAAACTTCACTGTAACCCCGCTGTTCATTGATAACAATGCCACCATGTCCATCACAAATAACCCGGTGAAACATTCCAAAACTAAACATATTTAAATTCGCCATCATTTCATCCGTGACTATGCTGAAAAGCATCTCATTGAACCTGTGAAAGTTCACACGTATGACAACTTTGCTGACCTTTTCACTAAGGCGTTTGATCGAACACGTTTGAACATTTTGTCAACATGATAGGAGTGTTCAATCCTGAGTGAAAAATTCTGTTTTCTAAATCAATTCAATTCATGGAAGTTAAATTTTATTTCTTTTAAATGATTTCTTTATAGTTCTTTTTAATTTTCAAATATTTTGCAAAAACCCAAACAAAATAGAAAACTAGAAAATTTCAAAGTCATTTGAAGAAAAGAGGAAATGATAGTACATCAGAAATGATCTAAACGTCTTAGTTTGCACATATGGGAAATGATTGCGTCATGCTTACTTGAGTGTCTTAGTTGTTTCAATTATTAATTTGAATATACGCAAGTAATTTGAATTATCAGTAGGCAATAAACATTTTTGAATCATTAGTAGTGTGGAAACTAAATCAATACTACAACTATGATTTGAACCCATGTTTGCATATGTGTGTGTGTAAAAGAATGCAAAAAGATCATTATCAGATAAAGGATGTAAGATTTTGGCAAATATTTTCTTATGAGACCAGTTTCGGGTTATGTCTTTAGCACAATTTTTTGGTTCACTTCACTGCCCATACTCACAAGTATGCAATAGGAAGTTGGGCTAAGATATGTCTTGACATCAACCGTTAAGCATATATTCAACCTTGAATCATATCTGATTCATTGAAATCAAATTCAGATAAAAGTTGGATCCCCTTAACTAAATCCTCAAACACCATATTTATTAACCTGAATCATCATATGATATTCACAGAAGAAAAACCTATCAAACCAAGACAAATGAATCACTCGATTATGAATCTTATGATTCTTGATCATCCTTATGGATTCTGCTTGATTTTTTCTACGCTAAACGATGTAACTTCATTCTGAAAATCTTAGATGCCTTGAGATAGTGCAATTTAAATTTCTGTAGCAGAACTGTGGGGTACACATTGTATACTTATAATTAATATCTTAATACATAAGAACGTGATACAAAGATACTTATAGTTTCAAATCTTATAATATTGCCAACTTGAATTACTTTTTTATATTGCATATTACGTATGAATAAGTAGTAATTCATGACATGATCCCATATTCTTTGATGTTTATTGTGTATCATTTTTGCTTATAATAGCCTGATATGATCCTCTGCTCATGACCTTGACCAAAAATAGACTGTGTGTATACTCTTGTATATCCGTATCTGAATCTTGTGCATTTTATCTTCATTCAGAAAAGCGCAAAAAGATTTTAAGTTTGTGTACAGTTCTATCATTATCAAAAAAAAAAAAAAGATTTTCCATACAGTTTATCTAAACTTAGGAAAAATAAAAAATATTTGTGTTTAACTTCCCTGCATTGATTCTGAAACCTCTTGATTGAATGTTTTTATCAGGTTCGTTATTTGAATTGACAATCTTCATAATTTGAGTTGAAATTGGATTTCACAAGGGTTTCTGCGTACTTGTCAAGTGCGCAGGAATTAAACCTTGCATACTTGTAAGTACGCAAGACTTAAGTCATGCGTACTTGCCAAGTACGCAAGAGTTAAGTCTTGCGCACTTGTTAAGTACGCAAGACCCGAATGTGTGGGTATATATAGTGGAATTAGAAAATTTTTTAGACTTTATCTCATTTCAAACGAACCCACTATGCTATTCCCTCTAATCCGTATTTCCTCAAAAAATTGTGTGATTCCAAACGACTGTTTCGTCCCGTTCATTGTTTCACCTTCACTTAACAACCATTCAGTGAGAATCTTAGCCGTTTTCATCCACAAAATCGTCTGTTATTGGACCGATTGCATGTTTTTCGAGTTTTGGGTTTTGGTTCTTGATTTTTGACAAATTTGAGTGTTGCTTGACCTATATTAACACCTAAAATATGTTTAAAATCTATAATCAAACCTCTATAACCTTTAATTCGTCCTATAACTTGCTCGATTTGGGATTTGACCTTGGTTTGACCGTCTTTTGAGGTCAGGTCAAGTTTAGATCATAATTGACCTGGTTTAGCCCGATTTTGGTGTTGGACTTGGTCCCATGAGTTCTAAATGCGTTTTTCAACGTTGTGGTGACCGTGAACAACATCAAATTCGACCATTCTTTGATTTGGAAAAGTCTACTTTTTGCTCAAGTGTTAGACCTTGCGCACTTAGTAAGTACGCAAGATATAACTCTTGCGTACTTACTAAGTACGCAAGGTATAAACCCTGCGTACTTGCTAAGTACGCAGGAAGGCAAATTGTAAATTTTTTCTAAGTCTGGAAACTTCTTCCTTGTGATTGTGCTATACCGTGTCATGTTTGTTCAATTCCAATGATTATTCTTGTTCTTATTATGTTCATTGTATGTTTTTGCAGTGATGGCTCGTGCTTTTACCAGTGAATTCAATCTTCTGGGTCTAACACATCCTGAATGGAAGGGTACTGCACTTGAATACAGGGAGATAGGTGATTTCCTGAACCACTCGAAGATCAATTATGCTATCTCTGCAGATCCTATCGTCTCAAGACCGTACATGGATCAATTCTTGGCAACAACATATCATGACTGTTGTCACACCCCTAATTTCAACTAACGGAGTATTACCGTTTGGGAAGTGACAAACCAGGATCTCAGACACTAGTTACATTGAACGACTCTACATGGGACTCAAAATGAAAATATCTTTTAAATCAGAGTATCAATGCGGAAGCGTAAAGAAAGTAAATGCGCAAAATACACGCGCCCAAAACCAAAGTCCAAAAGTCCAACCAAACAAAGTACATTAAAATAGTTCAATCAACATAAATAGACACAAAGCAAAGCAGTTGAATCCCATGCATGCCCTAACGTGCACCTGTGTCTTAGCTTAGCGTCCTAAGAAAACATGTAAGAAAAAGTGTCAACACGAGGTTGGTGAGTTCACAGGTTTCAATATATAAATAAACGTTTACTAGATTTATTGTACAATCAACATATATACCTAATGAGTAGCTAACCCATGTTCATGTTTGCTATTACGCTCGCAACCGTAAACTGACTGTTTGTATTGCCTCCCACCAGGTCTATCAACCACGGTGCACGTTTAGGTCAATATTGCACCCGTTCGATATCCAATCGTGTTAGCGCGACTAACGCGGGTGAGGTTTGTCAAACCCAGTAGTACTACCCAACATACCTCGCTATATTCATATTTAAACGGTTCGATGTGAGGACTTTTATGATAGAGTTTACGCATAGTCATAACAATTGATATAAAATGAAGTACAAAAATCAAAAGAGTTTGTATCATGTTTTCTCCCCCAGTTTAAAAGCAGTAAAAGGGGCCGTGAAAACTCACCTGAGCTTGAGTAGGGATTTGGATCACACAAGGAAAAATTTGGAACCATGAGTGTAAGTCTCAGACAACTTACGTATGCCCTAAAATTATAAACACATAAATTAGGGATAAAGCATGGGAATTGTGACAACGACACAGAAAGAGGAACGTCCTAAGAAACGTTCTAATATTCAAGAGTAAACGAACGGGTCCACGGGGATATAAATTCCTTAATTTATTATTATGATATATATATATACGTTACGCGACGAATGACAAAAATAATAATAAATAAAATCGAGTGTTTTGTCATTCGCAAAAATTAGGAAAATAATATAATTTAATATATTATTTTTAGATTCGAAAGAACATCCTAATTACTCGTTTGGGGTACAAAATAATAAATATATTATTTTTATGAACGTAACAATGTGAGTAAATAATATAACTAATTATATTATTATTTAGTTTCAGATGTTACACGAGGTTGTAAAACGATACGAAGTAATATATGTATATACATTATTAAATAACACGAGTCACGGTTTGAAACTAAACGTATTATTTTATACAAATTTGTGGCATAAAATAATATAACATATTATTTTTACTTGGGGATAATAACAATAAATTATTTATAAAAGTGGGTATAATATATAAAAATATGTTAATAATTCAAACCCGAGCCTACGGGTTGTTTTTCGGGTAAAAACACAATTGTATAATATTATAATATTATAGGGTTTGATTTTTATTAATTAAATATTAACAGAAAAATGTTTAAAAATGATTGTGGGAGCCCGAACTCGAACCCGGGTCTCTCCCACACACACACATCGCTCTAACCAGTCCGCCAGCTAGGGTCATCGCGAATATATCCGGTTCCAATTTCTTTTAACAATCAAGCCCAAAGAGATTTCCTTCCCCAAACATACCCAGATCGAATCCCGTCCCAATTACTGAATTTTGATCGCGAATAAGGTCAGAATTCGTGGGAGTTTTGATGCTTAGATGATTGCGAGACTGATGATGTAACCAATTATAAAAATGGTTACGATTTCGGTTGTTAATTTCATTCAAACAGAGTCGAAACTCCGGTTTAAAACACAGATTTGATTCGACTAAATCCTGTATTAAAACTTGATGAATTTATGGGGTTTTTAACAAAGATTGAACTGCGAATCTAACTATATAATTTAAAATTCCAGAATCTGATTTTGTAAAATTTGATGTTGTTTGATTCAATTGACAGGGGGTTTTCATTATACTGAGCATTCCGAAACTACTGGTATGATTTAATTGCGATGAGAATGAGCCTTAAATCAAAAGCCCCAAATCCGATTTCTTAAGAACCCTAGAATCGGATTTTGATTAAATCGATAATGTAAGCCCTGATTAGGATAGGGCTTTCATTCTATAGCATGAAACGAATCTAAAGAATGTTTCAATTACCTGGTTGAATATCGGATTGACAGAGCACGAGTAAGGCAGGGTTCGACGGCTGCGGGTTGATCCTCGTCGTCTCTGGTTGCTCCTCCGGCGCGGCTGGTGTGTGGGAAATCTTCTGATAGTCTCGTAAGAGGTTTGCAGGCGATTGATTTGAGAGTAGAATACGAGGATTAATCGAATTTGGTGATCGATTACAACGAGGCCGATGGTTATGAACATGATCATCATTATTTGCGTTTAATTCTATTAATGAGTATGATTAAGGCTTAATGATGATCGGTTAAAGCATTTAGGTGTTCATCAATTACAGAATTTGATTCAATTCCGTTATAACTCGCGAATTTGGAAATCAAAGAGTCTAATTTTGACTTTAAGAAGTCAACAGGATACAAATTTGACTTTGGGGAGTCAAATTATTCAGTTTGGTTTAATTACCCGATTAGTCCTTGCAGTTTTGAGTTAAATTTGTGACCGAGTTAGTCCTTGGGGTTAGATTTGACTAACGGAGTTAAGTTTTTAATAAGAAACTTAACGGAATAGTTAACGGGGTTAACTTAAAAAGTCGGATTGTCACATCATTCCCTAGTTGAAAGAATTTTCGTCCCGAAAATTAAAATAACTAAAAAAAATTCTGGGGTTTCACATCATTCCCTAGTTGAACTAATTTTCGTCCCGAAAATTAGATAGTACCTTAGGGATTTGACGCGGAATGCTTGAACAGATTAGGATATTTGCGCATCATCTGATCCTCGCGCTCCCAAGTAAATTCTGGTCCGCGTTTCGTGTTCCAACGGACTCGAACAATAGGGATTTTACTGTGCTTTAATGATTTGACTTCCCTATCCATAATTTCCACAGGTTCTTCGACGAAACGTAACTGTTCATCAACATGTAGTTCCTCCAGCGGAACTGCGAGTGATTCATCTGCTAGGCATTTCTTTAAATTTGAGACGTGAAAGACGTTGTGCACACCACTAAGTCTTTCAGGTAGGTCCAGCTGGTACGCGACTGGTCCGATTCTCTTTAATATTTTGAAAGGTCCAACATAACGAGGATTCAGTTTTCCTCGTTTCCCAAAACGAATGACACCTTTCCAAGGTGAGACTTTGAGTAAAACCATGTCACCTATTTGAAATTCCAAAGGTTTACGACGCTTGTCGGCATAGCTCTTTTGACGATCACGAGCTGCAGCCATACGGTTTCTAATTTGAACGATCTTTTCGGAAGTTTCAAATACAAGTTCAGGAACTGTGAGTTGGCTATCCCCAACCTCGGTCCAACAAATGGGAGAACGGCATTTCCGCCCATAAAGTGCTTCAAATGGAGCTGCCTTGATGCTAGTGTGATAGCTGTTGTTGTAGGAGAACTCCACCAACGGTAGGTGAGATTCCCAAGTGTTACCGAAATCGATCACACAAGCTCGTAGCATGTCCTCCAGAGTTTGGATAGTACGTTCTGTTTGACCATCGGTTTGAGGATGGTAAGCTGTGCTCATATCTAGACGCGTGCCTAATGCTTTATGCAATGATTGCCAGAAACGGGAAGTGAATCGTGCATCACGATCCAAAATAATAGAGATTGACACTCTGTGCCGAAAGACTACTTCTTTCAAGTATATTCGAGTGAGCTTATCCATTTTGTCGGTTTCTTTGATTGCTAGAAAGTGAGCAGATTTTGTTAGGCGATCCACAATTACCCATATAGTATCACATCCGGTAGGGGTTCGGGGTAATTTGGTAATGAAGTCCATGGATATTTGTTCCCATTTCCACATGGGAATTTCAGGTTGTTGCAGGAGACCGGACGGTTTTTGATATTCAACTTTGACCTTCGCGCAGGTCAGACACTTACTAACATAAGTGGCTATATCGGCCTTCATCTTCGGCCACCAATATAGTACTTTTAGATCATGGTACATTTTATCGGAACCCGGATGAATGGAGTAACGAGATTTATGAGCTTCATCCATGATTAGTTCCCTTAAATTTCTGAACACTGGAACCCATATTCGTTCGACAAAGTAACGAATTCCGTCAGATTTTACTTCAAGTTGTGCTTCCATGCCGCAAGTACCTTCTAACGGTAGGTTATCTTCTTTCAAGGCTTCAAGTTGAGCACTACGGATTCTGTCAGGTAATCCAGGGTGAATAGTAAGTTGTAATGCTCGAACTCGTTTGGGTTTTGTTTCCTTTCGGCTTAGTGCATCAGCCACAACGTTAGCTTTACCCGGATGATACCGGATCGCACAGTCGTAGTCATTTAAAAGTTCAACCCAACGACGTTGTCGCATGTTCAACTCCTTCTGCTCGAAGATATGCTGGAGGCTCTTGTGATCGGTATAGATGGTGCATTTGGTACCGTACAAGTAATGTCTCCATATCTTAAGTGCAAAAACTACTGCTCCCAACTCTAGGTCATGAGTGGTGTAGTTTTTCTCGTGAACCTTTAACTGACGTGAAGCGTATGCGATTACCTTTTCGCGCTGCATTAAGACACAACCCAAGCCTTGGATGGATGCATCACAATACACCACAAAATCATCAGTTCCTTTCGGAAGAGCTAAAATAGGTGCACTGCAAAGTTTCTGTTTGAGGTGTTGGAAAGCTGACTCTTGGTTATCGCCCCAATTATAGGCTTTTCCTTTTTGAGTTAGGGCGGTGAGAGGTTGCGCAATCTTTGAAAATCCCTCGATAAAACGACGGTAATATCCAGCCAATCCCAGAAATTGTCGCACCTCAGTCGGAGTCGTCGGTGCTGCCCAATTCTTGATGGCTTCTATTTTGGACGGGTCGACATGTATCCCTTTTTCATTTACCACATGCCCTAGAAATTGAACCTCTCGAATCCAAAATTCACATTTGTAAAACTTAGCATAAAGTTGCTCTTGCTTAAGTAGTTCCAAAATTAGACGCAGATGTTCTTCATGTTCTTCCTTGTTCTTGGAATAAATAAGGATGTCATCGATGAAAACGATAACAAACTGGTCAAGGTAAGGCTTACACACACGGTTCATGAGATCCATGAATACCGCAGGTGCGTTGGTTAAACCGAAAGGCATGACCATAAATTTGTAATGGCCGTACCTTGTCCTGAAAGCAGTCTTAGAGATATCCTCATCTCGGACTCTCAGCTGATGATAACCAGATCTAAGGTCTATTTTGGAATAGAAACTTGATCCTTGGAGTTGATCAAAAAGGTCATCAATACGAGGTAAAGGGTAGCGGTTCTTGATTGTAACTTTATTCAGCTCCCGGTAATCAATACACATACGGAACGTACCGTCCTTCTTCTTGACAAATAATATCGGAGCTCCCCACGGTGATGAACTAGGTCGGATGAAACCTTTATCCAATAAGTCTTGTAACTGAGTGGACAGTTCCTGCAATTCACTAGGTGCTAATCGATAAGGTGCCCGAGCAATCGGTGCTGCTCCGGGTGCTAGGTCAATTTGGAATTCAACCTGACGGTGTGGTGGCAGACCGGGCAGATCCTCGGGAAATACTTCCAAAAATTCACGCACAACGGGAATATCTTCGATCTTCTTCTCTTCTGACGGCTGTTCAGCAACAAGGGCCAAAATGGCCGTATGGCCCTTTCGAAGACATTTTTGTGCTTTCATGAAGGATATGATACCCATGACAGTACCAACCCTTTCGCCCTAAACTGAAAGAATTTCTCCACTCGGGAGGGGTTTGCGAACGATTTTCTCATGACAAATGATTTCCGCTTGGTTTTTAGACAACCAATCCATGCCGACGATTACATCAAAACTACCAAGTGTGACTGGCATAAGGTCGATATCAAGAATATGGCTAGCTAGATTAAGCTTACAACCCTTAAGAATGTGAGTTGCTTCGATTATTTGGCCGTCAGCTATCTCTATTACATACTTAGCTTCTAACAGAGTTGGGGTTCCTTTTATCATAACACTAAGTTTCTTAGATATAAAACTCCTATCAGCACCAGTGTCAAAAAGGACAGAAGCAAAGTAATTACTTAAGAGAAATTTACCGGTGACCACGTTATGATCGTAGCGAGCCTCTCCGGATCCCAGTACAAAAGCTCTTCCTTTCGCCCCATTTCCTCCATTACCACCGTTATTACCGTTATTCCCATCATTGTTATTTTGATTGGGGTTGTTACCATTGTTGCCCTGGTTATTACCGTTACCACTACCACTGCCATTACCATTTCCACCCTTTTTCAACTGAGGACAATTCCTTTGAATGTGCCCCTCTTTACCGCACTGAAAACATCCCCTCGTGAATCCCTGTGATTGAAATGGTTGTTTGTTCGGGAGTGCAACCCTACAGTCCTTCGCAGCGTGGCCCATTTTACCACACCGCTGGCAACGTTGTCGGTCACAAGTGCCCGTGTGGTGATAGCCGCATTTGTTGCACTTGGGGTACCTCCCAGCATATTCCCCTTGATTCGGACCTGATGAGGTCGTTTGATTAAAGTTTCTAGCAGGCTCAAACTTTCGCTGCTGTTGGTGCTGAGGTTGATTGGGTTGGGATCCTTTAGAATTAGAGTGGGAGTGTGAGTGGGAGTGATGGTCGAACTTGCGCTTATTGTTGTCGGTGGGTTTAGAAACCGAACCTCTTGGAGGTAAAGTTCCCTGTGTCACTGCCTGATCGGTCAATTTGTGAGCAAGTATGATGTTCTGTTGGATGGTGGTAGGGTTGGATGAGGTCACCATGCTTTGAATCTGAGGTACCAAACCTCCAATGTATAGTTCAATCCGTTTGTAATCCGGAGTCACCATGTGTGGGCACATGGTAGAAAGTTCGTGCGAACGGGTGGTGTAGAGTTCAATTTCTGAACCCTCCATCTTAAGGTTCCAGAACTCTCCCTCTAGCTTTTGAATTTCATCTCGTGGGCAGTATTCTTCTTTCATCATTGTTTTAAATTCCTCCCACGGGAGTCCATTTGCCATTGCTAGTCCTAACATTTGAACTTGGGCATTCCACCATGTTAGGGCCGGGCCTTCCAAAGTTCCAGCAGCAAATTTCACTTGGTTAGCCACGGGGCAGTTGCACATGGCTATTACTGATTCAACCTTCTCAAACCAGCGAAGTAATCCAACTGCTCCTTCAGCTCCACTAAAGGTGTGGGGCTTGCAGTCCATGAATGCCTTGAAAGTGCAGGCTGGCTGTTGATTTTGCTGGTTTTGCTGTCCTGGATTTAGAAATACAAATTGAATTGGAATCATAGAGTTTAGAAAGATGTTCTTAGGAGAAGGAATTGACACTACTAGTCAATAGTTAAAGCATTTACCTGCAGCATTCTGTGCTGCTAGGGCCTCTGCCACACTATTGTTTATCAAAGCTGCTAGTTCTGCTACCGTCATGTTGATGGTACCACAACCACCGGCATGGCCTCCTCGTCCTCTCCCAGATATGTTTCTTCACAATTACAAGTGAAAACAATGAGAAATATATCGCATATTAAACATTATTCAGGTACTAGTACGGAATTACAACATCTAATATTTTGAAAATTAAATAAATTGTAAGGCTACAAAATAAATAACTCAGATATTAAACTTCTCATGCTTTTATTGGATGGGAACAACCTTACCCATCTAGGTTTGAAAAGGGAAATAACATAAGCAAAAACAAACATGAAAAGAAAGATAGATTAGGAAGATCCTCAAACATCCTCGTCATCAGAAGAGACATATGACTGTGCATCATCAATCTCCACTGGCTCTTCCTCAGCTGGTTCCCCCTCTAAGGGTTCCTCCTCGAAGGGCTCCTCCTCAAAGAGCTCTTCCTCAAAGGGTTCCTCCTCATCGTCAGATACTGCAATGTCTTCCGGGTGTAGGGCCGCTTGTAGTTAGGCTTCCAAATGAGTCACCCTCTCTTGAAGGCCTTCAGCAGTGTGGTTAGCCACATGTAGCTGAGCTTCCATAGCAGCTAATCTCTCCAGAACTCCTTGCATATCATCATCCATAGTGTCAGCCCTCGTCTCTAGGTGTGCCACACGATCCACTAAAAGGTTGTGGACATGGTCCGTTGCAGCTAGTTCGGTAGTCAAATTTTCTATTCCTACCCTATTCTTCTCCAATTGAGGTCCATTCTCTAGGAGTTTAGGTATCTCCTCGGTGGCATCTTGTACAAAACTTAATTCCTTTAACATATAGGACACGAATGCTGCGAAGGCTTGTTCCATGGTGCATGGTAAGCTAGGCAAGGTAGACGATGAAGACGTGGATCCAAAGTACGGTGATGGAATATCTCCCATTTCGATCCACCTTTGGATCATATGTGGGTACATATCCCAATTGAGAGCATAATCCAACGCTCGTGCGTTGCTCGGTTCGCCTTGCTCAATTGAGGTAGTCCGGCGCCTTTTGGGATCCGGGGAAGAGGGTACAGGTGCCTTATGCCCTGATGCGTTAGGTGATGGAGGTAGTGTTGACGACATGATCCTGCAACAATTTGTATAAGTGCCAAACATCCAAATGACATGTAACTAATGTGTGAGGCTATAGTCTAGTATGCAATCCTAGTTCTCTATAACCAATGGCTCTGATACCAATCTGTCACACCCCCAATTTCAACGAACGGAGTATTACCGTTTGGGAAGTGACAAACCAGGATCTCAGACACTAGTTACATTGAACGACTCTACATGGGACTCAAAATGAAAATATCTTTTCAATCAGAGTATCAATGCGAAAGCGTAAAGAAAGTAAATGCGCAAAATACACGCGCCCAAAACCAAAGTCCAAAAGTCCAAACGTCCAACCAAACAAAGTACATTAAAATAGTTCAATCAACATAAATAGACACAAAGCAAAGCAGTTGAATCCCATGCATGCCCTAACGTGCACCAGTGTCTTAGCTTAGCGTCCTAAGAAAACATGTAAGAAAAAGTGTCAACACGAGGTTGGTGAGTTCACAGGTTTCAATATATAAATAAACGTTTACTAGATTTATTGTACAATCAACATATATACCAAATGAGTAGCTAACCCATGTTCATGTTTGCTATTACGCTCGCAACCATAAACTGACTGTTTGTATTGCCTCCCACCAGGTCTATCAACCACGGTGCACGTTTAGGTCAATATTGCACCCGTTCGATATCCAATCGTGTTAGCACGACTAACGCGGGTGAGGTTTGTCAAACCCAGTAGTACTACCCAACATACCTCGCTATATTCATATTTAAACGGTTCGATGTGAGGACTTTTATGATAGAGTTTACGCATAGTCATAACAATTGATATAAAATGAAGTACAAAAATCAAAAGAGTTTGTATCATGTTTTCTCCCCCAGTTTAAAAGCAGTAAAAGGGGCCGTGAAAACTCACCTGACCTTGAGTAGGGATTTGGATCACACAAGGAAAAAGTTGGAACCATGAGTGTAAGTCTCAGACAACTTACGTATGCCCTAAAATTATAAACACATAAATTAGGGATAAAGCTTGGGAATTGTGACAGCGACACGGAAAGAGGAACGTCTTAAGAAACGTTCTAATATTCAAGAGTAAACGAACGGGTCCACGGGGATATAAATTCCTTAATTTATTATTATGATATATATATATATACGTTACGCGACGAATGGCAAAAATAATAATAAATAAAATCGAGTGTTTTGTCATTCGCAAAAATTAGGAAAATAATATAATTTAATATATTATTTTTAGATTCGAAAGAACATCCTAATTACTCGTTTGGGGTACAAAATAATAAATATATTATTTTTATGAACGTAGCAATGCGAGTAAATAATATAACTAATTATATTATTATTTAGTTTCAGATGTTACACGAGGTTGTAAAACGATACGAAGTAATATATGTATATACATTATTAAATAACACGAGTCTCGGTTTGAAACTAAACGTATTATTTTATACAAATTTGTGGCTTAAAATAATATAACATATTATTTTTACTTGGGGATAATAACAATAAATTATTTATAAAAGTGGGTATAATATATAAAAATATGTTAATAATTCAAACCCGAGCCTACGGGTTGTTTTCCGGGTAAAAACACAATTGTATAATATTATAATATTATAGGGTTTGATTTTTATTAATTAAATATTAACAGAAAAATGTTTAAAAATGATTGTGGGAGCCCGGACTCGAACCCGGGTCTCTCCCACACACACACATCGCTCTAACCAGTCCGCCCGCTAGGGTCATTGCGAATATATCCAGTTCCAATTTCTTTTAACAATCAATCCAAACGAGATTTCCTTCCCCAAACATACCTAGATCGAATCCCGTCCCAATTACTGAATTTTGATCACGAATAAGGTCAGAATTCGTGGAAGTTTTGATGCTAAGATGATTGCGAGACTGATGATGTAACCAATTATAAAAATGGTTACGATTTCGGTTGTTAATTTCATTCAAACAGAGTTGAAACTCCGGTTTAAAACACAGATTTAATTCGACTAAATCCTGTATTAAAACTTGATGAATTTATGGGGTTTTTAACAAAGATTGAACTGCGAATCTAACTATATAATTTAATTTGATTGAGGTTAAGTCTAGATTAGGGTTCGATTAAACTCAATACGTGATGAACCCTAGAATCGGTTCATCACAGATTCGATGTTACATACGTGAATTAACATAGGGCTTTCATAGGGTTGATTAAGGCGATTCTAACCATACTGTGTAATTGGATTAACATTGAGTCTTGGTTATAGTTTGACTAAAACGTTTTCAAATAAAATTCCAGAATCTGATTTTGTAAAATTTGATGTTGTTTGATTCAATTGACAGGGGGTTTTCATTATACTGAGCATTCCGAAACTACTGGTATGATTTAATTGCGATGAGAATGAGCCTTAAATCAAAAGCCCCAAATCCGATTTCTTAAGAACCCTAGAATCGGATTTTGATTAAATCGATAATGTAAGCCCTGATTAGGATAGGGCTTTCATTCTATAGCATGAAACGAATCTAAAGAATGTTTCAATTACCTGGTTGAATATCGGATTGACAGAGCACGAGTAAGGCAGGGTTCGACGGCTGCGGGTTGATCCTCGTCGTCTCTGGTTGCTCCTCCGGCGCGGCTGGTGTGTGGGAAATCTTCTGATAGTCTCGTAAGAGGTTTGCAGGCGATTGATTTGAGAGTAGAATACGAGGATTAATCGAATTTGGTGATCGATTACAACGAGGCCGACGGTTATGAACATGATCATCATTATTTGCGTTTAATTCTATTAATGAGTATGATTAAGGCTTAATGATGATCGGTTAAAGCATTTAGGTGTTCATCAATTACAAAATTTGATTCAATTCCGTTATAACTCGCGAATTTGGAAATCAAAGAGTCTAATTTTGACTTTAAGAAGTCAACAGGATACAAATTTGTCAAATTTGACTTTGGGGAGTCAAATTATTCAGTTTGGTTTAATTACCCAATTAGTCCTTGCAGTTTTGAGTTAAATTTGTGACCGAGTTAGTCCTTGGGGTTAGATTTGACTAACGGGGTTAAGTTTTTAATAAGAAACTTAACGGAATAGTTAACGGGGTTAACTTAAAAAGTCGGATTGTCACAACTGTACAGTAACCCCGAACGTCATTAGGGCTACTGTAGCATGTCAACATATAGCCATATCCGAAGACACCATCAGGAGAGTGTTACAGTTCCGGGATCTTGCAATTGACCAAATTACCTATCCTGTTTACTTTGTCGATGGTTGTTTGAGGCAGAGAATGTGATACGTCGGTGCAACGGACTATGCTTCATACAAGAAGACGTGGATACTCGGTCAATGGCGCTACTTTGCCCATATCATGATCATGTGCATCTCTTCAAGTAAAGCAGGCAAGGATGCCATGGGTCATCACTTAGCGGCTGCAATGGTAGGTTTATCTCTCAACAAAGGATACAACTTCTCTAAGTACATATCCAAGATTTATCCAGCTGCTAATCAATGATGCGTTGCCGAATCTACCGACAATAGGGGAGAGATTACAAGTGAAGAGAGTGGACAAGAGAGTATTTGCTCAATTCTTAAAGCCAGGCAGTGTAGAACCTACCCCTTTGCATACTCCTCTCTTCGGACACTTAATCAACGAAGCATATGTGGCCCCAGGTGATTTCAGATGGTATAGTCCCGAGTCGGAGCCTGAACTCAGTGAACAATCTAACGAGCAAGAAGAGGAGGAAGTTGAAGGTGGTGATGTCACACCCCTAATTTCCACTAACGGAGTTTTATCGTTTGGAAGGTGACACATCAGGATCTCAGTCATTAGTTACATCAAACGACACTATATGAGACTTAAAGAGTCATAACATAAATGTTCAGAGTTAAATGCGAAAGCGTAAACATTAGAATAAAATAAAAAGTAATTACACGCAACAAGCGTCAATTAATGTAAATAAGTAAAACTATTTAAAATGTTTAAAATGAATGATATGACAGTAGGACTCCATGCATGTCCTAAGTGTGCAACCTGTGCCAAAACGACCTGAGAAACATGTAAGAAAAAGTGTCAAAACGAGGTTGGTGAGTTCACAGGTTTCAAGTTTGCAATAAGAGCGTTTGCCAGATTATGTACATTCAATATGCATATCTATAGTTAGCTAGCCTATGTTCATGTCTTACTAAAACACTTGCAACCGAAGCTGACAGTGTTTGTTTGTTTGTTTGCCTCCAGCCAGGTCTATCAACTCTGACTAATGTGTTAAGGTCAATATTTCACCCATTCGACCTCCAATCGAGTTAGCGCGACTAACACGGGTGGGGTTTGTCAAACCCAGTAGTACTACCAAAATTACCTCGCTAATTCCATATTAACGGTCCAAAGTGTGTGAGGACTTTCATGATAGTGTGTTACGCTTAGCCTCAACAGTGATATCATATGAAGTACCATAATCAAAATAGTTTGCGTCATGTTTTCTCCCCCAACGGGAAAAACATGTAAAATGATGTTTGTTTGCGTACCTGTTTCTCCCCCACGGGAAAACAAGTAAAAGTATGATGTTTTGTGTACATGTTTCTCTCCCAACAGGAAAACAAGTAAAAAGGGGTCGTGAAACTCACCTGCGTTGCGTAGTAGGTAGTATCATACAAGTATGAGATTTAGAACCTCAAGTGTTAGCCTGCACGGCTTACGTATGCCCTAGAATTCTAAACACATAAGTTAGGGACATATGAGATTTTGTGACGACGACACGGAAGATTTGAATGTCCTAAAATATACTTAGGACCAACTAGTATACGAACGTGTCCACAGGACTAAGGGTTTCTAAATATTATGAAAGTGTTTTGTGTCGAACGTCTCTAATTGCAAATAATATTAATTAATAAATATATCTGTACGTTTGTGCCATTTAAAATGCTTAGGGAAATAATATAGCTTAATATATTATTTTTAAGTTCGAATGATTAATAAATAATCATTTATGTGGCAAAATAATAAATATATTATTTTTATTCGAGAATAAAACCGAAGGTAAATAATATAATATAATTATATTATTTATTAGTTTGAAACGTCTCAAAATGTTTATAAACGTGGAAAAATAATATTTAAATATATATTATTTTTAATTGGGGTCACGGATTGAAAATAATATAAATATATTATATGGTTCGAAGTCGTGGTTTGAAAATAATATAAATATATTATTTTAAAAGTGGGCATTTTTAATGAATATGGTTTACAAACCAAACCCGAGCATATGGGTGGTTTACGGGCTTAAAACATATTAATATAATAAAATATTAATATTGGGATAATTTTTATATTGAAAATAATAATTAAAATGTGGTTTAAAAAGAATTGGGGGTGGAGGGATTCGAACCCGGGTCCCCTCCCCACCAACACACCGTACTAACCAACCCACCCGCTAGGGTAATCGCGTTAGAACCCGGACATGAATGGTTTTAACATGAATACTCTCGGTGTTCTTCCCTCTTTGCGATCCGAATCAAGAACCAGTCTCAATCCCAACGAATTAGACCACGATCGTCCCAAATGGCATAGGGGTTTTAATAAGTGGGGCTTTGCGAATCAGTGTGTGCGTTTAATTGCAATAAGATTAGTTATAGGATCGTTAATTTCACAAATGAAAAGCCGAAAACCCTAGACAAGAACATGAATTCGATTTAAACGATTCTGATATTAAAAGTTGTAGGAATCATGGGGCTTTCAAAGGATAGGTGATTACGAGTCTGGCCATGTATTTTAATTGAATTTAAATTGCGTTTAGAGTGGAGTTCGACCAAACCGAATTCGTATGAACCCTAGGTACCTGTTCGTGTTTAATTCAGTATTGTATGTCTAAATTAGATTAGGGCTTCCAATACAGAGGTGAAAACGAATCTAGGGGTGTGTTCAATTACCTAAATCGATGCCTGGTTGATGGAGTTCGACTAAACCACAGGTGCGGCTCCAAAAGTTTGACCTCCGGCGTCTCCGGCTACTTCTCCGGCCGAAATAAGTTGTGCCCAAGCTTCAGTGGGGTTCGTTTATCATGTGTAAAGGGTTTGATTGCGAAATGATTCACGATTTGATTGAGTTCGATAGGTATAATGGGTTTTCGACAGTTACGGCTTTGATTAGGCATAAAGAGGATTAATTTGAGATCAACGCCGGTGTTAGTTGGTTCAATAATGGTCGACCTCATCATTACTACGCAAATCAGTTACAATGTCAAACAAATTTCTTTTATGGATTGCGAATTGGGTCAAGAACCATGGGGTTTGACTTTACAAAAATCAACAGAGCACAAATGTGTATGATTTTGACTTTAAAAGTCAACAGATCTGGTTTAGGGTAATTACAACTTTGGTCCTTGTAATTTTAGGTGTGTTAGAGTTTGGATATCGACAGAAATAGTCCTTGAGGTTTGTAATTGAGTTAACTGGACTAACTGAGTTTGAGAGAGATAACAGAGTTTGTTAACGGAGTTAACTCCAAATAGCCGGATGTCATAGGTGATGAATCTGAAGATGAAGGAGACGAAGAAGAAGGAAGTGCTGGTGCTGAAGAATCTGACTCCGAAGCAACAAAATCTGATTCATCTGATTCCGATGATGCACCAGACAAATCACACCCGAGAAGAACGACAACGGTGACCCTTCCCAAGTCGTCTTCTAAGAGAAAGAGATAAGAAAGTACAAGCAATGAGTATGAACCCGACTCTGATTCAGATGCTGCTATACAAAGACAAAGACGAGAAAGTACTAACAAGCGTCGGGGGGATATACCGTTCCAGGCTATCCTTAGTGAAATAGAGGTCAGTGCTCAGAGGCAACCATCAACTGAGCCTGCGAGTACTGCTTCCACTTCTACTTCACCTTCACAACAGCTTTACCGGCGACAATGGAGGAGGCCACGTGTAACTACTGAAATGGCTGCAACTTCTATCACAGAGGAGGTTCCTGTGATAGTGACCCTCCCACTACAACCTGTCCAGGTGACGGTAACGACTCCAATCCTCACTGAGTCTGTCACCATCACCCCAACCACCATTGCCACAACCACCATCCCAACCTCCATCCCCACAACCACCCTTCAACCCATCAGTGAACCATTCCCTGAAGTTGACTTCACTCAAGGATTTGATTTTGGTGAAATATTCACTTTCCACACTCATACAGCTGAAGTCTCTTCTTCTAAGGATCCTGATCCATGGGATGCCAGGATCACTACCTTGGAGACGCAGGTATCTGGTCTTCTTAAGACGGTACGGAAGTCAAAGGAGGAGTCTGACAAGCAACAAGGCCAGATTAACTCTTTGATTGATAAAGTAGCCGTGTTGAGGAAACAGCGGGCGGCTGATGAGAAGCAGCGTCAAGCGCACGACATAATGGTAAAACTGGTATGTGATATGGCCAAGACGCTTGCTGCTCAGGGGGAGATATTAAAAGAGTTGTTAGAGAAGCAGCCCCCGAAGCCTAGCAGTGACGAGGCTTGTCACCTAGTTGATCTAACTAAAGGTGACGACCAGGACAAGGATCCTGAAGTCAGTCCCAGTGGAAGTGAGCAGCAATCGTTAGCATGGGTGATTGTTCCTTATTCTGCCGTGCCTATGGCTGAAGGGGAGTCTACTCGGAGCGAAGGTGGAGGTGATACTTTGGGTCGAGACAAAGGAAAGTCTCCGGCTGGTGTACTTAAAGATCTATCTGACGATGTGATCCTATTGCTAGAGTCAGACTATTCTAAGGAAGCACAGATCCATGCTCTCAGCAATCTAGAAGAGGGAGAGATCGAATCTGGTGAAGACTGGGATGAAGAAGATGAGGATGTGGTGGTTGAGTTCCCAAAGGGTGACGGTGAAGGAGAATACGAGCTTGAGGATGGAGAGATATTCGAAGCTCCAGCCTTTGAAGCTAATCTTAACACAGGTTCAGTCGAGAGCGAAAGTACTGCTGAGGCGTCGACTGAAGCCTCTCCCACCGTTCCTAAACCTGTTGATCCAGAGGCGTGGAAAAGCAAATATTCGCCTGGATGGTTTCCAAAGGATCAAGCTCTTGTCTGGCAAAAGACATCTATCATAGACAAACACGGAGCTACAGGTATGATCTTAGTTGTAAGGTTTGACGACGACAAGAAGCTATTCTCTATAAAGCGAGCTGGGGGGGGTTCAATACTTGAAACCAACCATCGAAGCTTTCAGCTCCTTGCCGAAGTACGACCTAGTGAATCTTGCAAACCGAGAACTGCTAAGTGACTCAAGTCACGCGGTGGCGTTGGGTTTGTGGCAGACACTGCAGCGTGAGGGAAGATCAGGGAAGTTTGAAGTATTTAAGCCTCAAGTGCCCAAGAGAGTCAGGGATAAGAATGTCAGACATCCCGTGACAAATAGAAGCTTAAAGAAACTGGTATACAAGCCATTGTTGTGTGAAACCAGGATTCCCCTGAGCAAGTTATCTCAGGATATCCTCGGTAACATTTGGTACTGGTACATAGATCCAAAAACGGGCGAGGCTGTGGTGATTGGAAAGGTGAGGTCCGACTATGGAAGCTTATTTCCAAGAGAACTGATCAGAGTCTTTGATGAAATCAACTTCATCAACTTCTCTGTGAAAGATCTGGAGGTGCTAGTGGACAAATACTGTACGTACACGGACGAGTGGATAAAGCCTCTGGCATCAAAGTATGACAAGGTGGTCAAGTTCTGTCTTGACTACAAACAGAAGATGTAAGCTAAAGCTGGGAAGACGTGAAGACCGAAGACAATCCAGAGCTGTTGTCAAGGGGGAGTTTGTTGGTGCACGTTTTTTTGACAGACACTCTGGATGTTGTTTTAGCTTTTGTACTTGTCTTTATGTATTTGTATTTGTATTTAAGTATCTGTATGTATTGATTATCGAGTTGTAATCACATATGTATGTATTTAGTCTTGTCTGTTTCTGTGAAGTGGTGTGCGCACGATGTATATCATGCGTACTTAGCAAGTACGCAATAACAAGTCTGCATACTTGCTAAGTATGCAGGAACAATAGTCATGCGCACTTGTTAAGTACGTATGGAACAGGTTTAGTATAAATAGCAGGTCTTGACAGAATGTAAGTACGCATTCAATTGTAAGAATTCTGTAACCGGCTAAGTTTATAATAGACGAAGTTTGAAAGTGCTTTTGTTGTCGGCTTACTTTGTGTTGTTTGATTCTCCACCTAGTCACGGGCATTCCGAACTCGGTTAGACTAGCCACACGCTCACACGTAACGATCCGAGACACCCGGGGACCTACAGTCAATCGACTATACATATAGCCAAGAATCAAATATTTCATGAGAGGACGAAACATATAAAATTCGATTGTCACCTTATCAGGGATCGTGTGGTGGGCACTCAGGCAGGTCCTCCATCCATCTAGCGGGTTCATGTCAAGACAAACTTTCAACTAGCAGATATTTTCACAAACCTCTTCGAAAGGCACATATAGACTTTATATGTATCAAGTTGGAATGATTAACATTTATGCTCCAACTTGAGAAGAACTGTTAATTGTAAATATTATAGTTCTGTAGCCCATGTTCTATAGTACACTAAGACAAACCCATAGGCCTTAGATATGAGTGTTTAGGGTTTGTCTCCTCTATATAGAGGTGCACAAAAAAATCGAAACCGGAACCGAACCCGCCCAAATACCTGGAACCGGTTCCTCCCAAAAACCGGTTCTTCCGGACCCGAACCGGAACCTACCCTACCCGTAGGGTCTGGATAGACTCCAATATTTCTAGTCAAAAATCGGTTTTGGAAATACCTGGCCCTGGTTCGAAAAATACCCGGTTCTGCAAGAACCGGTAAGAACATTTTTAAGTTTTTAATGTTGTTGGACTTTTTAAGTTATTTATTTATATGTTTAATTTATGTATTTATATGTTTAACTAAGTTTTTCGAATACCCGAAAATATGTTCTTGAAATACCCGACTTGAATACCCGGAACCGGTAAGAACCGGAACCGGGTACATAGGGTATGGTTTTTCAACCAAGAACCGGACCCAAAACCAAACCGTTAAAAACTTAAACAGAACCAATCCGAACCGTTCTAACGATTTGGCTCCGGTTTGGTTTTACGATTTAAGTATTGAGCCTCTCTAAACAAGCAATTGGAAGATTGAAGTTGGGATACTTATATAGTTGCTTAAAAAATCAAATAGTCGAGTAAAGAAAGGCAACTTTATTATGCGTGGAAAGTATAACAAATTAGAATAAATAAAAAATGTAAATAAGCTAGAAAAATTATATCCAGGTAAATGTGAAGAATCAATAATATTTAAATAACAAAAAAAAAAAAACCATACATATACCTGACGTGAGATAAATCATATTAAAGAATTGAGTTAAGCCCTAATAGAGTTGATAAGTTCAGCACTTCAGCTAAAGCTCAATCTTAAGGAAGTTTAGTAAGCCGAATATTAATATACCCGGTTTAAAACAAGGTCTAATATTATGGTCCGGTCTAGTTCTATACGACCGGTTTTCAATATAAACCGTAAACCAAACCATTTTAAAAATTTTGTAACAGCCGACCAAAAATTAATTAAAAAGATCAACCGTAAAACCAAACCAATGACTGGCTTGAATGGTTTTATGGTTACAAACTGAACCGTTACCACACGGCTCATGAGAAGAATTGCAAACCATTTTCATTTTAATATTCGAATCTTACAATTGGCTATTCCGAGTCTTCCGCTAACCGGTTTCCAAGAAAGTTAAAAAACTACTATTTTTTCCAAATTTTTTTGACTCTTCATAAATTTTATATACAAATTTTGACTTTCCAGAAATTTGATCAACAAATGTTGACCTCCTAACTTCATTTCACAACCAACTTGTAATTTCAATGGCTTCTACTTCATCTGCTCCAATCCACTACAACTATGATCTTTTTCTAAGTTTCAATGGTGAAGACACTCGGTACTCTTCATCTTTATGAGGCGTTACGTCAAGCCGGAATTACAACTTTCATGGATGACGATGGAATCCACGAAGGTCAAGAACTGAAGCCAATCAAGAACTCGATAAGAAAATCCAAGGCTTCTGTGATTGTAATTTTCAACAACTTTGCTAAGTCAAGTTGGTGAGCTTTGGTTGATCCTCAAGCATAGGAGGAAGGCCAGTCATTTTGTTTTACAGGTGTTTTATGGCGTTGATGCTTCAGATGTCAGGAACCAGCGAGGGAGTTTCAAGATCAAAGCAGAAGAGAGAGTTGAAGGTACAAAATGGACAGAGGATAATGTGAACCGGTGGAAGGAAGCTCTAACCAAGGTTGCTAATTTGAAGCGCTTATGAAATTGTTTTTTTTTTTAAAGGAAATTGATTTTTGGATGTTCCAAACTAAAAAGTTAAAAGCATATATTTCGTGAAGAAAAATGAAAGTGTAGCAATATCTCATTTAAACAATGTTGGAGTCTTCCATTCTGCTGTTATAAATCTATTACGGCTGGTAAAATGGGTAGGCAGGGTCGGGTTGGGTGAGGGTGGGTTCACCTACTATATTTATTTTTATCGTTAACGATTGAATAAGTCACAAAATAAATAATGCATGTTGTATTGATAACATAATCTCATGATAAATCAAAAGATAAATAAAGCTATATGAGAAGATGTCATACTTTTGGACAGTACCACAACAAACCATATATGATATGGTGGCGGTTCGTAAGCTTGGTCCAGCGGCAGCATCGGTGGTGATGGTGGATGCGGCAGCCAGGGGCGGATCTTATAAGGGGCGGGAGGGGGTCCGGGCCCCCCTTGATTTTAGGTTTAGAAGTTCTAACTTTAGCCTATTACGTGTAGATAATTTTGGTAGATTGTGATTGTGCCCCTCGTATCCAATAGCCCAATTTCAATCTAATTTTTCTAACCCAAAAACAAATCTCACAACCCCAAAGACCTTAAAGGTCGTCGGCTGAGTTGTAATTCTTCCCTATTTGTCGTTTATGTGTAAGAACTGGTTATTTTTTTTGGATTTATGGTCTTTATTTGATGAGAAAAAAAATTGATTTTTTATGTGTAATATTTTCAGCCCCCGCTTTAATTGTCCAAGTTCCGTCACTGACGGTAGCAGTATGTTGTGGGAAATAGTGGTGGTTATGCCCATTTAGGTTTGTTCTAAATTTTCTAAAAAGATATGCACTCTGCCAGGGGGGTGGGGGAGGTTTACTTTTGGACATGTTTTACTTGGTCGTCTTCTTTCAGACATATCTTGCATGCTGGTTGGACGTTTTTTCTAAGTTAAATAGTAAACAATGCAATTTTAATGTGAAACATACTTATGAACTGAGCAACCACATCGGAGTTACTAGGGGTGAGCATGGTTCGGTTTCTCATTAATTCTATTTTTAATCAAATTGCATGTACATTTTTATGTATATTTAGGTGGATCGTTATAGTGGTTTGATAATAGTTATTGGAAGAATATCACATTTGCTAAAGTTTTTTTTTATTCCATAGTGTTAAGAATACCAATCATCAACGTATTATAATGATTCTTATGTAGTTTAATTACTTACCATGTAGTGGGTAATGCCAAGGGGTATGTAGTGATCACACACACACACATATATGTATGGTCTTGTAATGTTTTTCTATAGAAAGAAGAACACAATTACCTTCTATTTTATCATTATGTATGGTCTTGTAAGTTTTTAAAAGCAGTTTAATAGTTGTTGAGGAGAAGGTTAAATGAAAAAAAAAACAATTTTTTAAATACAGTTTAAATCTAAAAGAGAGTTATTTCTTCATGTTTAACCATATTTGGGTTGGGGTGTCTGGATTTGCATGATATAAAGTCAAAATAGTCATTTTTATGTAAGTTTAATTGATTCTGCATATGATTAATCATGTTTGGATAGTCATTTACAGTAAAACTCATTTTGTATAGTTTATATATAAATTTCCTAAATAACCAAAATTTGCCAAACACCCCTATAAGTTCTTAAGGCCTAGTGTTGAGATTTGGGTGTATGAGGGGGTGTCTAGATTTGCATGATATAAAGTCAAAATAGTCATTTTTTTAATGCATAGTTAAAAAGGAAACGGGTGGAGTGCATTTTCATCCATTTTGTCTCATACAAATAAAAAGAAGAGTGTGATTAATCCGTGTTAAAAAAAGAGGGGGGGGGGGGGGTAGCATTAGTTAAAAGGCGTTAGTACTTCTATCATCCAAATTAAAAAAAAAAAGAACAATCCAACCTTGGTAGATTCAAAGTGAAACGACTAACAGAGGGCGACGAGGCCACGGGGGTGATGAAAACTTGGCTTGCGGTTGTTTCTGCAAGAGTTGCCACTCTTCTTAGAGGAAAGGGTCAATGTGTTGACTTAGTTTTGGGAAACAAACCACTTAAATGGTAAGTGGCATTTGTAATTTCTGGTCATTTGGTGCATAAAGTTTAATATATTTGTATAATCTTTCTCCATCTAATGTGTCTCAAGGTGTTCAAGTGTCCGAAACGAATAAATGCACAAAGATTAATAATCGTAGGAACTGTACTTATGTATTTATCGAATCGTAGGAATGTTGTTTGTATAAAAGTTTTTTATGAAGAGATGATACCGTTTAGTTATTGTACGTGATGTTTTATTTAAAAATGTTGTTTGGAATATGAAGGTAGTACAGAAAACGAAAGAAATATAGTTTTAACAGTTTTTGTATAATTACATTGTCACATTGTGCTACCCGGACTGGGACGGATATTCTACTAGTTGTAAATAGTTCAGATTAGTTTAGCATTATCATTTCTTTACACACACTATAACAAAAAGCATTTACTTTGATAAGAGGTTCTAACGTCTTGTTCTAAATCTGACCGTTTTCCTTCTTTTGTTCCAGGTATTAAACCGCCTTTATTGCAAATATTGTTCACAAAATTTACTATGAACTAGGTTTGAAACACCTCAGTACTCCGACGGATCTAACTAGAATAGAGAATCGAGCTAAATGTATTAATTCCTGGTTGAAATATGAGCAGCCTTGTTCTCCGGTTCTAGCAATTTGCGGTATGGGAGGAAGTGGCAAAACCACGCTCGCCAAATACATTTATAACTCAAACAAACAAAGCTTTGAAAGCAGCAGTTTTCTTGAAGAGATTGAGAAGCAAACTGATGGTTTGCTTGGTATACAGAAACAACTTCTTAGAGAAATTTCTGGAAATAATAATATGATTATTTCAGGAAATAATATAATGATATATAATGTTTCTGAAGGAACACGTCAGATTGAGAAGGCCATACAAAGGAAAAGAGTGCTTATCGTTGTTGATGACATTGATGACCCAGACAAACTAAGCACTTTATTTGGAACAAACGTGTTTCCCACACAAAGCAAGATCATGATAACAACAAGGCTTCTAAATATAGATACATGGTTTGGGTCCATATCTTGGAGGTGCCATGTCCATAAAGTTGAATTGTTGAATTGTCATGAATCATTGGAGCTTCTAAGTTGTCATACCTTTGGGTCCAAAACTCCTATGAAAGGTTTCAAGGAATTAGCACGATATTGTGAAGGAAATCCGCTAGCTCTTAAAGTTTTGGGTTCCTCACTATGTGTAAGGGCTGAAGACCTGTGGACTAGAAATAGCATGGAAGAAATTTGGAGAAGCAGAATGAATTCACTGTATTCTTTGAAAGGAGTTATTGACTATAAAATCCAAGGTGTACTACAAAGGAGCTTTGAATCCTTGCCATGTGACAGTCACAAAGAGTTGTTTCTCCATATTGCTTGTTTGTTTGTTGGTGAATATGCATCTCGTGTGGAGAAGATATTGGAGAATGACTGTTACACAAAAACTGGAATCAAGACCCTCGTTAATCGATGCCTTCTTACCAAATCAAGAGATAATGGCAGACTGGGGATGCATAAACTCCTTCAAGATATGGCAAGAAAGATAGTTCGTGAAGAGTCCAAAGATCCTGCAAAACGTAGTACAGTATGCCATCATGAGGAATCTTATCGTTTGTTGAGGAAAGGAGATGTAAGATGCTTCTTGTGTGTATCTTTTAGCTCACTTTCCATTAACCTATTATTTCAAATAATCAATCTCTAATTTCATGTCTTTCTCCATTAGGGTTCAGAGACGATTGAAGGTTTAGCACTCGACATGCTAAAGTTTGAGGAAGGGATGAGATCAGAGATAAGCCAAAGAACTAAATTAATGTGTAGCATTTGGCAGAATTACGATGATTTTCTCAATATCAAAATATTCATATATTAATATGGACAGAAAAATTTTGTGGGTCGTGATGTCTTGACCAATTTTGAGCAGTTGTTTTAGTGAAAATGGGCAATGTGGGTAGAAGTAAATTAATATTCTTCACCAGGATTATTGATTACGAAGCTTCAGACTCACCAAAATAATTTCTGCACCTGTGTTGAGCCATAATCACCATGGTGATTTGTTTACTTGGTGCTCTAACATGCCCTTGTTTGCAACTCTATAGATGAAACAATCAGATGGAGCTAGAATGATGCAACTTTGGCCTTTTAATAAAGTAATTGATTCCAACCTGTTAAGAACTGAAAATCGGATGACTTCAATTCAATAGAAACAATACGATAATAGTCCCTATTCGAGAGGGGTTACTCTCCGATTACAATGGAAATAGAAATAATTCAAGACAAAGAAAAAGATATGACTCTAGGCCTATTTATTATGTGAAAAGCTAAATAAGTGATGGAAACTTCCCATTATTTTAGCCTTTGAAATAGTTGCTTAAATTAGATACGGAGGCAATTGTGCATTTGATTTAGTGGATCAATTTGGAATCCCATTAGAAATTGTAACTGCTTCATTGATCCTTCCAATTCCATCGGCTTTTGATTTTTCTTCCTTCTCGTATAAACTTTTATTGGGTTGTTATCACAACCCCATCAAATTGAAAGAATATTGCAATTTTGGGTCATTGGTTGGGGTTTCTAAAGTATTGTGTTTTTGGAAAGTATTGAAACCTCAATTTGATGAGTAGTTTCCAAGTTAGGGAACCGCTCAGTGGTAGCTATAGAACTATGATGGTTGAGGCATGCTATTTAAATGACTTCATGCTAAATTTGCAGGCATTTAAAACAAGTTCTCTTGTAAAGATGAATAACCTAAAATTTCTCCTTTTTTTTATGTGAAACTCACCGGGTCGCATGAGAATTTTCCAGAGTTAAGATGGTTGAGGTGGCGTGGATGTAATCTGAAAACAATACCCCCGGGCCTATTGATGAGTTGCTTGGTAGCTATAGATATGAGTTGCGGAGACTTGGAAAAGTTTGAACCACCAATGGTATAAGGAATTCAAATCTTGTGTTGTGTTTATCACTTGACCTTTTAGCTTCTCAGTTTTAGACAATCTTCATTTGAATGTATATTGATAAATTCAAATTGTTATTCTTTGAATAGGTTCTTAATTGGCTCAAGATTCTAAATCTGGCTTGGTCATACAAACTTGTCAGCATCTGCAATCTCTACCTACTCCCTAAACTTGAGTCTTTGGACCTCTGGAACTGTGTCAGTTTGACTCATGTTTGCAAAAGCATAGGAGAGCTTGAGAATCTATATTTCTTGGAATTGACAGGGTACACTAAACTATGGAAGACTTCATCAAATCAGAAGTTTGTAAATCAACTGGAAAGGCTAAAAGCTTTAGTTATTTCTGGAGGAATTCCAGAACAGCCTTTGTTTTCCTTACCCCGGACGTTAAGATATTTGATGCTTAGTGACTGCGACCTTGAGAATAACAATGATGTTCGGTTGTTATTCCGTGCGCGATCATTATTTAACTTGATTTTAATTTCCAATCCTTTTGACATCTTGCCCAATTACATTGACCTTAAATTTCTTTGGTCACTTGACTTGAGTAGTTGTCGAAGCCTCAAGTCTCTCCCATGTCTCCCAAGTACGCTAAAGAGGTTGCGTGTAGATTGGTGCTCATCACTGGAGAATATAACATTCCAATCAGCTCGTTTCACACTGCAGGTGTTTACTTATGAAGGTTGTTAAACTGTATGAGATTCAAGGCCTTAGTGTCTATAGCAAAACTTGATGAAACAGATCTGGAACATATGCAATGGATTAAAGCGTATCAAGATCATAAGGTGGACCTCGTTGGTGATGTCATTACTAGAGGCAGAACTTTTAATGCCCAGGTTCTCTCTCTCTCTCTCTCTCAAAAAACAAAATACAGAATCACATGAAAACACATCTAAGCAAATTGTTTAGTATACAACAAAGTAACTGAATTGTGTTTGTAATATAGATGCTATATGAATATGGTATAAGGAGCACCTATCTACAAGGCATAAAGGATCAAAGCATGATGACACATGAGTATATGTCATCGTCCCATATCTTATCCTTACGTGTGCCTTTGCATCCAGAGAAGCATAAGATCCAAGGATTAAATGTAACCGTCTTATACAGATCATCAGGTGAGGATAGAAATATGTGGCCTCCGTTTGCTAAAGTTAGTAACAGAACCAAGGGTGTTACATGGGTATACAACCCTGTGGTGTTTTGCAAACCCATAGTTGATAACGATGTTGTGTGGTTAAGCTATTGGCCAATCGGAGACATATTAGGCGCTGGTGATAAAGTTCATGTGCACATCTTTCTGGATATTCGAGTGATGATAGTAACAGAGTGTGGTGTGAGCCTTGTGTATATGGATGATGATGAAGTAGAGAAAGAAGAAAAGTGTGAAAGGATTAAAGGGGAATTGGAAGTGATTGGAGGAGATCTGTCTTTATTCAAGGTCACCGTAGGAGGCTACTATCTATGCCGCTATGATTTCTTCAAGTCAATGATCCCTGATTTCTTGTTTGGTGACAACATTCAGATTACTGGTAACTTCCTAGCTAGTTTGGATGTTTTATAGTTGATATTAAGCTGCAAATAATGATAAGCACTCATATAATATAATACATTGTGATAGATTCACGAAGATGGAGAATGTCTCGTGAGTCACCATCATCCTATCAGAACATTAATAATTTTCGAAACCCAAATCATAGAGTACGAACCTTCATCTTTCTGATACAATTTAATGTTTTCATTTGTTATTAACATTGTTGTTTGGTCCTATTTTTGTGTGTACCTTTCAGAGGATTGAAGTTGAGATGGGAGTGAGCTTTAATAGTGAAAGTGAAACGGACAAGATAGAGGAGGCGGTATCTAGTCTTGTGGGTGTTGAATCTGTTTCAGCTCACAAAGAAGTAGGAAGACTATTTGATCCTCGGGCAGTCGAAAGATGTGTTAGGGAGTTTGAGAACATTGTGCGGATCTTAGGTTATAAGACAGTTGCTTTAGGTTATAAGACAGTTGCTTTATAAGATCGTTTAAACCAATGTTTTCAGAACCGGACCGGACGTCGAACCGGTCTCCTTACTGGTCCACTGGTCGGACCGGATTTAAGAACCGGACGACGTCATAAATATTATAAAAATATATCAGTCTAAATAGCTTTTAATTCTTTCAAAAACCACCAACAAGTCAATTCCAATAATTTTAAACTAACAATTACCTACGAAATAAGAAGCCAAGAGACTTAAAAAAGATTAAAAAAAAAATAATAAAATAAAATAGTCAAGCGGTTCAACCGGTCCGACCACCCGGTTTCCGGTCCGACCGCCGGTTCAACCGGTCCGACCACCGGTTCGCTGCAGAAACGGTTCAACACATGTAACCGGACCGGTCAGACCACCGGTTCCTGGTCCGACCGGCCGGTCCGGTCCGGGTTTCAAAACATTGGTTTAAACATTTGTATGTATAATGACTTCAATGCTTTTGGTTACAATTATTAACTAGTTTTATACCCGTCCGGTGGTCAGGTGCCTTTAACGTAGTAACATGTAAAAAATTGTCTTTCTTTGAAATGTAAACAAAAGCAGATAAAGTGTGTTATAAAAGCACTATTCTATTACTTAACAAAAAAAAACTTTAATACAAACAGTAAAACAACCAAAAACCGACGCAAAGGGAAAGGGTAGACAAAACGCATGCATGGTAGACACCGACGAACACGTGTTAAATGTTTCTTAAAAGTCAAACGTGCTCTACTCCTTGAATCGTTTAGGCTTTATACGCCATGTTAAGAATTATTGTAAGAAGAAAAAAAAATATAAAATGAAAATATTTACAATTGTTTGTGCTAATAAATAAGATTTTTTTAAAAAAACAAATTCAGGAAACAATAAAAATAACTTTTTTTTTATTTTTCTTATACGTATTTCCATTATTTAAAAATGTTTTGCTATTAGTTAAAAAATTGATTCTTTAAATTTTTAATATAAAAGTATGCAATGATAATTGAGAAATATTAGTTTAATCGGGTATAAAAAAAATTAATCTTTTTTTAGTATAAGAAAATTAATCTGAAATCATGTTTTATATATCAATAGTGGGCCAAACTAAATGATTCAAAAAGTTTCGAAATTTCAAAAATAAATGAAAAATACAAAAGTTTCAGAATTTCAAGAATACATGTAGAGTAAAAAATTAATGTTTTCATAATCGGACCGGATAGTGAACCGGACACCTTAGAGGTTCACCGGTCGGACCGGATTTAAGAACCGGATAACATAATAAATATATAAATATTCAAAAGTATATATAGAAAAATTATAAAACTATAAACATAATCATCTAAACGATACCCAATCAAAATCTTAATACATCACTTAGTTACGAATATATTTACAAGAAATACAAAAATAAAGAAAAACATAATAAACAATTTAAAAAAAATTATTAACAATGGCACTCTTGGAAAGAGGAAATTAATGATGGCATTCTATTTCAGCTGTCTAGGTCTAGGAATTAAGTATGCAGAAAGTAAATAGCCTGCAAAACCACTATGCAAACCATTGAACACAAAACCACTCAAAAACCCCAAAATGGATAACAAAAGCCCTGGAAGCACAAAACCTACTGTTTCACATTCCCTCTTCATCTCTCTTCTCGTTCTCGTTTTTCCAGCTCCCTCCGCCTCCGACCGCCACCACTGTCGCCGCCGCATTCATCCTTCTTCAATAGAAGGCGCACCGTCAACCTCCATCAAGCTTGTAACGCTACATTCACCCCGTCAACCTCTGTCAACTATGCGAATCTTCATTCACCCCTGTCAACCTTCGTCGAGCCGATGTAGTGCTTTCCGGCGTTAGAGGGTTTTTATGCAACCATTCCGACCACCGGGTTTCCGGTCCGACCGCCGGGTTTCCGACGTTTTTTTGTCAAAAACACACACGTGTGTGAGAGAGGGGTTGAAACTTGAAAGCATCCGGCGAGTCTTACGGTTGTTCTTTATACGGATGAGATTTGTTTAATGAGCAGTTATCTTCAGTTATTGGGCTGCAATCTGCTGTAAATCACTGCTTTATAACTGTTTAGTATTAAACGGTTAGGATTCATCATTCTGGTGATCTAAAGGCTCACATGATCAGCGGGGGAACCGCTAAAAAGCGGTTAGAATTAAGACGGACAGGATTAATCCTGCATTGATTGAATGGACGGGAGTCATTGGAGCAGTTTTTCATCTAGCGGGGGAATATTAACATAAGAAATTTTGAGGCTACTACTTGATCTAGAAATGCAAAAATTAAGCTTATTTATATTTTTTTAAGTTGGGTGCAATACATATACAAAACTGCATATACTACTTAAATTGTTTAATCTAACTCATAATCAATATTTATAAAGATTTTACAATATCAAGAAATATAATCGGGTGGACATGATAGGGGTTTAAGTTAGGCCAGGGGGTTTTCTCAACTATGACGGGTTTCCTCCTATGAGAGTGGATATGATCGGGTGGACCAGTGATCCGAATTTCCGTTCAAAAAAAAATATAGATATTTATATCTCATGATTTAAATGTGCATTTACCAAAAATTACAAAAATGCCTTTAATTTTAATTGAAATATTTAACGGAGTTAGTGTCAGGGAGCAAAATAACAACAAAATGGTAACATCAAGGAGTGTTTTTAGCCATTTTCAAACTATTAGAGCAAAAAGGTTAAAATGGTTAAACCATAGGGAGCAAAAACGAAGTTTACTCTATATTATTATCAATGAGAATGTGAAGCACGATTTGAGCCAATCTTTTATGGTATTAGAGTTATCTCTGATTTACCTCTCTTTTCGAAAAACCTAGCCGGCCCTAACCGTGATTCTTGGTCCTCTGTTCATCGATCCTTCTTCTTTCTTTCTTCTACAGTTTGAAACACTAAACCATCATGTAAAAGATTCATCCGACTATCATAGTTACCATTATTCATAACTTCATTGATAGAGACCCAGGATGAGACATGGGCCGGACCTGGGATGGGCCTGAAATAGGCGCCAAAACAGATCTGAAAGGGGCGCCAAAACAGTTTCTGCCCAGTTCCTTTTGTGCGCCAGTTTTAATTAGTGAAGGGGGTATCTCTAGCTTTTTAGTAGTTGTCTTTATGAGTCTAGAAATAGGAGTCTGTGTTTTCACTTTCGGTTTTGTCTAGTATTTTTAAATCTGGTTTGTCTTTGTATTTTGAAGATTTACCCATCTCGAACTGGGTTGTTTATCCTTTGTTTCTGGTTGAATCAAAACAGCCGACTTCAGATTCTATCATTGGTTCCATTGCCGGGAAAGTTTCGAAGCAACTATGGTGAATACCCGGAATTCTGAACACGGGGTTCTACCTCTGACCCCATCGCTGCCAAGTTAGCTGGTAAGTTAGAGACCATGGAGACCCTACAGAAAGAGGTGGCAGCTCTAAAAGCAAATTCCAAGAACAAATCGGTTGGGGGCTCGGGACGACAGGAAGAAGGTGAGTTTTCATGGAATGGCAACAGGCATTTTCGTCCCTATAGTAAGATGGATTTTCCTGCTTTCAATGGGGGTGATCCACTAGGATGGATACTCAAGGCGGAGAAGTACTTTCGTTACTATGACTTCCCCGATGAAGAGAAAGTGGACGTGGCCTCAATGCACTTGGAAGGAGACACTCTCGACTTGTATTCATGGCTATCTGCAGAGCATTCTCTCGCAGACTGGGAGGATTTCACCCTGGTTCTACACAAAAATTTTGGACCAGCAGAGTTCCAAAACCCAAACGAGCACCTGTGTAGCATCAAACAAACATGTACCGTGCAGGAATATCGTTAGGAGTTTGCAAAAAGGTCAGCATGGGTATCTAACTGGCCTGATCATTGTTTGTTGGGGGTATTTTTGAACTGGTTAAAGGATGAGTTGAAAGTCGATGCTCGCATTCACAAGCCCCGAACCGTCTACAAAGCAATGAGCTTGACGATTGAATTTGAATCTAAGCTCGCCCCTGCCCAGGGTGAAAAGGGGCTGACTTTGACGTCCCAAGCCAAGTCCACTTCCGGACCCGTCCCAACCACTATTAACCCGCAGAAAAGTTTTTCCCCTAGCATATCTGATACGGAGAAACAAGCTCGTTTTCAGTGGGGTGAATGCTTTAAGTGTGGTGGTAAAATTTGGACCAGGTCACAGGTGCATAACGGGCACCTTCAAACTGCTCGAATATGCTGAGGAGGGAGAGACCCAAACTAGAACTGGAATCACAGAACAAGACCAGACCTCTGAGCTAGCTGAAATTAGCCTCCATGCTCTCTTTGGTCAGCCAAACACAACCACTATGAAGCTGGGTTGTTTGTTAGGCACTATGGAAGCTCTCACCTTGGTGGACAGTGGTTCAACACACAACTTTATTTCGGATAGGTTGGTCCGCGAGCTGCAGCTAATTACCCAATTTATAAATCCATTTGGGGTCCAAATCCGAAATGGTGACATAATCCGATGCAATCAGGTTTGTAGGGACGTCTCACTGTAACTTTCTGATCTTCAAGTGACCCAGGATTTTTACCCATTTGCTTTAGGAGGAGCTGACTTGGTACTCGGCATCAAATGGCTGGCAACTCTTAACACGGTTCAGGCTAATTGGAAAACCATGTCACTTCAGTTCAACATCAACGGAGGGACTGCAAGCTGCAAGGGCTGCCACTTGAGGACATGCAGCAGTAGCCTGCTACATTTCGCCACCTTACCATTGAGCCCTTTGAGGAGCACACTACACAACCAGCAGCTCAGTCTTCCCATTCCCGACTTGAGGACAAGTCGTTTGTTCGGGTGGGAAGTATTGATAGAGACCCATGATGAGACATGGGTCGGACCTGGGATGGGCTTGAAATGGGCGCCAAAACAGATCTGAAAGGGGCGCCAAAACAGTTTCTGCCCTTGTGCGCCAGTTTTAATTAGTGGAGGGGGTTATCTTCAGCTTTTCCTCCATCTTTTTAGTAGTTGTCTTTATGAGTCTACAAATAGGGGTCTGTATTTTCACTTTCGGTTTTGTCTAGTATTTTTAAATCTGGTTTGTCTTTGTATTTTGGATATTTACCCATCTCGAACTGGTTTGTTTATCCTTGTTTCCAGTTGAATCAAAACAACCGACTTCAGGCTCTATCATTCATCCCAGTTAAACTGGAGATTAAAAACAACCAATACTCGTCTTGGGCGGAATTGTTCAAGATTCACTATTGAGCTTTTGAAGTGCTCGACCATACCATCCCTGCAACCAATTCATCTTCGTCCAAAGCCGCCACCGATGGCAAGGAGAAACCCACAACTAAAAAGGAAAAAAATCAAAGCCGCTAAATACATTTGGTTTCGCATCGATGCGAAGCTCTCATGACTCTTTTTGATCATCTCACCAACATTGGTTCTCCAACTCATTGCCGGTTTAAACAAGCAACGTGACGTTGTCACGATGCTATTGCAACAATCGGCCCCACTACCATATTTCTTTGCAGCCCATTCCAAGTTGATCCTCGAGGAAACCAATAAGGCAAATCAAGCCTCTAATGTCGCGACTGCTGCATACACCGCCCTTCGCATCGCCACTCCAACTCCTACACATTCTGGACTGAACCGTGGAAATTTCACTTTTGAGGTCAAACATGTGAATTTTCAATTTCAAAATCTAATAACAATGTGTGTTGGAAATTTCAACACATGGTAATGAAAAGAACCTTTGATGGCTAGCTCTTTGGTCATATAATAACCTCTCGACAATTTCTTGAGTGAATCAACTTGCAGTTCTTTTCCCTGTACCGCAAGCACAAACTGAATTAGCACCTCAAGTTAACATCAAATGAGTTTGTGTGTATAAGTGCATTCATAGTAGGTTCTGTATATGTTTGTAAGTGGTTTGTTTATCCTTGTTTCCAGTTGAATCAAAACAGCCAAATTCAGGCTCTATCATTCATCCCAGTTAAACTGGAGATTAAAAAAACCAATACTCGTCTTGGGCGTTTTTGTTCAAGATTCACTGTCGAGCTTTTGAAGTGCTCGACCATACCATCCCTGCAACCAATACATCTTCGTCCAAAGTCGCCACCGATGGCAAGGAGAAACCCACAACTAAAAAGGAAAAAAAAATCAAAGCGGCTAAATACATTTGGTTTCGCATCGATGCGAAGCTCTCATGACTCTTTTTGATTATCTCACCAACATTGGTTCTCCAATCACCAACGAACGGTTAGTTCTCTAACTCATTGCCGGTTTAAACAAGCAACGTGCTATTACAACAATCGGCCACACTACCATATTTCTTTGCAGCCCGTTCCAAGTTGATCCTCGAGGAAACCAATAAGGCAAATCAAGCCTCTAATGCCGCGACTGCTGCATACACCGCCCTTCACATCGCCACTCCAACTCCTACACATTCTAGATCGAACCGTGGAAATTTCACTTTTGAGGTCAAACATGTGACTTTTCAAATTCAAAATCTAATAACAATGTGTGTTGGAAATTTCAACACGTGGTAATGAAATCAGAGGCTAAAGTGTCTAAACTAAGGCACCAAGTCTCTATGCATGAAGCCCATCAATGCCCATCTGTGCCTACTCCTTCCCTTGTATCAGTGGGAACTCAAACAGATGCAACCCTTTACACTGATGCAACCAAAAAGGGGGAGATAGTCACAGTAGAAGATGATGCTGACAGCCTTGAGGACTGGATACAAGAGCATGCTGCATTTCAAAGTTCCTTATTCAAACATGCATTTGTTCAAGTTCATGACTTGCCAGACTCAGTAGATGAAGAGGAAGAAATCACTGAGGATTGGAAGTTGGTTGTTCGAGCCTGTGATGAGGTGTTGACAAATACAAGTCACCATGAAGACACACCTCCATCAGTCAGCATTCTTCCTGAAGCAGCGGCCATAATAAGTCTAACCACTGCCCCCAAATTCACACTGACTACAGACAAGCTAGATTTTGACCCCATACTAGCTTGGGGGTATGATGGTCAATCTGAGAGATTCTAGATTGCGAAAGAGTTCAGCGGAGTAGAAGAGCTGAACTGGGATGCACTAAATCCTCTTCAAGTGCTTGAACTGTATTTATCCAGCTGCATCAACACCTCTTCAGATCTCTTAGCAAAACTTGCAATATGTAGGTTCCAAGACTTAACGGAGAAAAATATGCCCTGGTTTGAAGCACTATTAGAAGAAGAAAACAAGATGGCATATCCTAAAGACCGCGCAGAATCTTTTACAGCAGCAGCAAAAAGACTGGGTCTAAGTAGAATTGACCTGATCAGGAGCAGTACTTTAACTGACGAAGAAACTGTTTGTTGGAGAAGCTTCATACACAATGAGATGGTCAGGGGACTGGCAGTGCTAGGATGGTCGTGCACTGGGCCCTCTGGCTTCATCTTCTTTCTGAGTGATGGATCATCTGTCTTCTTCAACCACATCAGTGAGATCCTACTCCTCAACTCAGACTTCCTATACAACATTTTTGAGCTCATAACACATATTTGCAATGTCAACTCCTTAGAGAGCCAAGCAATGATCAAGACTATCAAAGCTCGTCTTGAAAAGGAGGTACGCCTTGCAAAAGATGCCTCCTCTGACTCAGATTTCTCTTTTCTCTCCTCACCAACCGCCACTCTGAACACTGCAACAGAATCTAGAAGAACAGAGTTAGAGGATGTAAGGAAAAGTTGGAAGGAAGTAAATGGGTGTGAATGGGAAGAAGATGAAGCAAGAAACCTTCCCCCATCCACTCCCCAAACTGCCAATGAAGCTGAAGCATAGATCCCAACAGTATCTAAAACATCTGCTGTTGTGATCCATGAAGCTGAAGCAGAGGCATCAACCAAAGCCAAGGGGAAGGGAGAAATGACTTAAAAGGTGGAAGAGAGACTGATGAAAGAGCAAAGGGAAATGGAGGAAAGAAGAAGAAGAAGAAGAAGAAGAAGAAGAAAAGAAGAGGAGATGGCAGAGCTAAGAAAAATTCAAGAAAGAAAAGTTGTCATGCTCTTCAGAGAACAACAAATCCAGCTGTATGCTAAATAGCTGGATGATCTCAAAGCCAGATTTCCTGCAGCTTCTAAATTACAAGAAGATGAAGCCCTAGCTCTTCAGCTGCAGGAACAGTTTAATAAAGAAGAAGAAAGGGAGAAGAAGAAAAGAAAAGAGGTTAAGTTCAGAATAACTGATTTTGAACTAGCCAAAGAAATGAGAGAAGAATGGATAGCGGCTCTGATTTCTCAAGGTGAGGATGCAGAATACCTTGAGAAACTATCAAATAAAGAACGGTTAGTTGTGGAATCCTTGGAGCTGGATGAGTTCTTAGGCCTAGCCTCTGCATCCCCATCACCCTGGTTTTCTTGGCACCTGGGATTCCTCTCAGTGAAGAGTGTTTCAAAGGAAACATCCTCACTGTGAGTTGTCGTGGTTAGGGTCTTAGTGATGTTATCACTGTCCTCCTGGTTAGTTGATGTACCAGGAGTAGTGACAACCCTTTCCACATTCACTCTATCAGTACTCCCAGAGTGAACTTTCTTGGGTGATGAACTTGGGTTAGGTGCACTAGCAGCCAAGTCAATCAATACCTCCGAGATAGTGGTTGTTTGAGAAGGTATATCATCTTGACAAGGTGCCTCTGCACTTAAGTTCAGAGAAGAAAAATAATGGAATGGCTCAGTGGGTTGTTCTATGGATACGAGATGTGATCCTGATCCTAATAGAAAAGCTTCCAAGGAAGTATCTCTAATGATGTGGCTATCCCTTTTGACATTCTCATCAGAATTTTGGGATTCTGAATGAGGGCTTTTAGGTTGGGATTGGGCTTTTGAGACAAGAAGAGAAGGAGTCTTCTTGCTCCTTTTTATAGTATATTTTGCCGCAATTGGGGCCCTTTGTTCCAGTTGAACGATAACATCCAAAACAGGTGTAAGTAATTTATGTGCCTGTGCATCCTTAGTAGTATGCACAGGGGTTCGAACAGTGGAAGCAGATTGTTGTTCAGGATGTGAAGATGAGGGTATGGGATCAGTATCAGCTGGGATTGCTGAACAGTCACCCTGGGTACTTTGTATGTTCATCATTGTAGATAACAATGGAACATTGACCCCTGAGAACTTTTTGGAAACAGTTCTCATACTTTGAAAAATGTTATTTTTATGTCCCAACATAAGATAGATTTTTGCAGATTTTGAAAGATTTTTTAATTCGTTATTGAAAACCTCCTGCAAGAATCTTGGGTACATAAAAAATAATTGCTTTGCACCTTTTGAAGGTTATATCTCAAACCTTCAAAGATGAGTTGTGCAAAGTTGAAACCCTGGCCAGAAACCATACCATGAACAGCAGAGGCAAGTGCAGAGCTCACTTGATGTCATCCACTTCTCTTCTGGGATATGCATTGTAGAAGTGTGTGGCATAGAAACTTCCATGGAGGGCCCATCAGCGCCTTTTCGATTGTGTACTCGTTCTGATTTCCAGTGTACCCTATGGATACAAAGGTCCTCATGTATTCTTCCTTCGAGTATGAAATGGCGGCCCCCTCGTCTTGAAGCTTGAGATGTTTTTGTAAAGTAGCTTCAGTGATGATGATGTCTTTGCCATCTACCTTGGCTTGGATTTGGGGTATCCCCTATTCGGTAGAGTAGACGGCAGAGTTCTAGAAGTCCTCCATGTGAGGGATGTAAATGGTTGGGTTTACAGTGAGTGCATGGTGTATCTTTGATCGACAGAGAAAGTCGATCATGTCATTGAATCCCTCATACTTCTTTCCTTTGATTAAGTATGCCGTGAGATTGTGATATGGAGAGAACTTATCATCGGAATGGTTTATGTCTACCTCTGCCATTTTATTGGGTTTGGTGGGAAATAGGAAGGCTTTTGAAGGGTGGTTAAGGATGGAAAACTTTGAATGTTGTGGAGGCTTGAGAGAAAGTGATGGGAGTTAGGGTGAAATTGAATGTGAAGAGGTGGTGAAGAAATTTGATTTATGATATAACGGCAGAGGAGAGAAAAAGCAAAAATACTTGTAAAGTACAACCTTGTTCACTTTTTACTGTTACAGTTGTAATACACTAAAGCAGTCATCGTAAAGACTGAAAGTAAATTTTTTTTACAGCGGGTAAAGGTTAATTTGGACTTAGATTTACCCATCAGCAGCAAACTTGGTTGCTGCTGATGGTTAAGCCTATCCGCTGCAAGCTTGGTTGCTGTGGTTGGTTAAGTCTGTCAGCAGCAAACTCAATTGCTGGTGATGGATGAAATAATCCACAGCAAGGATGTTGCCTGTCATGTGCCTGGAACAACCACTGTCTACCACCCATGTGTTATTCTTGTGACCTGGCTATCCTTACACATGAGAGAGATCTAGTTAGTGGAAGGAATCCAAGAGCTTGCATCCTTGTAAAAAGGGTTCTCGGATTATCAGTATCAGCATGTGTGCATTCAACGGAACCAATGATGATTCTTGGAGGAATTTTGGCTTTCCAATGCTGAATTGGTGGTTTTCCAGCTCTCTTTGCTTTGTTAGCAGTATATGTTTCAACTGAGGACTTTGGCTTATCATCTGCAGATTTTGTTGATGCTGATGGTTTTACTTGAGCAGCAGCAATCTTGGTTGCTGCTAAAGACTTGTCTTTGGGTCGCTTGGGCTTTAATTGATCAGCAACATTTTTGTTGGCTGCTGATGGTTTAACTTGGGCAGCAGCAATCTTGGTTGCTGATGAAGGCTTTTCCTTTGGTTGCTTGAGTCTTACTTGATCAGCAGTAGTTTTGTTTGCTGCTGATGGTTTAATCTCCGAAGTATGCCTACTCTTCTTCATGTTACTGATAGGCTTTTGTTGAAGAGGAATTTGATGAAGAACCTGGTTGAGAGGATTAAACTTACAATTTGCAGCAAAGTGGTCTGATTCATCACAGATGATGCAGAATTGTTAAGGTTTTGGCAGATGCTTTCTTGGTGGGGATAGAGAGTTTATGAACTAAGTTGCTTTGGATTCAAAGCTTCTTACCTTTTTGTTCTTGTTTGTTTTCTCAAAAGCATGTTGCTTTAGGTTTCTTTGTTGTTGAAGGTAATAGAAGCAGGTGCTGGCAGTATGATTGTATTTCCTACACAGAAAGCATGTTTTAGCCAGTTTGTCCCTTTGAAAGTACACATAGTCCTTTCTTTTGAACAAGTCTTTGAAGTTCCAGGGGTGAGCTTTGTTGTGCTTAAAGGTGGCTTCTTCCAATGTCTTTTGAACACATGGAGCTCTCTCTCCAGGCGCATGACATATGTAAACATCTTCCTTTGTTGGATTAATTTGGATTAAGGCTTTGAGTTGGTGGAGGTTGAAGACTGTCCCTTTTCAACAGTTAGCTTGCTTCCTTCTAGAGCATAGCTGATTCTGATTTGTTTGGTTGGTTGAGATACTGGTACTGTTTTTTAAGGGATGAAAGGGCTTGGATTGTTGGCTTTAATAACTTCACAGGTAGGTGGTGATAAAACTTTATTGGTTTCAGTGGAGTCTGAGCATGTTGACTCAGACTCGGATGAAGTAGTGCATTCTTGCACAGGGGTTTCCTGGACAACAGGGTCAAGGTTTTGGTTGGCTATGTCAAGGTTTGAAATATTGAAACTTGGTTCATGAATGGCTACATAGTCAGCGGGTGGAGGAACAACATTGTAGGGTTGTTCAGCTTGGAATCCAAGACCAGCAGTACCTTTTCATGAATTTGAGCATCCAAAAGTCTTTGCAGCTTTTTGGATGCAAACTCATATTTTTGCACATGAACCTTTTGGTCTGCTAATTCGGCCCTTATAGCTTTTAACTTAACCAGAAGATCATCAATTTTAGTTTCAAGGTTTGTTTGTTTTTGTTTTAATGATGAAATTTCTTTCTTTAAACAATCAATCTTTTCCTTGTAACTGTTTTCAACCTTTTTAAATTCAGATTTCATTTGGTGAAATTCTTCATTTTGATCTATGAGATTCTGGTTATGTTTCCTGTATCCAAGGACCTTATCAATACAAGCTTAAGTACAAAGATTTTCATATACCTGAGGTGGCACCTTTGATGTGTCTGCCATGAGAGCTTGATTGTTGGCAGGAATATCCTCATATTGGAAGCTCCAGTCAAAGTTAGCAGTTCCAACAGCTGCATAAGCTGCAGTTTGTGCAGGAGGAGTGGCTTGTTGCTGTTGTTGCTGTCTTGGCTGAGCTTGGTGAGTTTGTCTGGTATGAGCAGCTGGGTTTGCCTTTGGTTCCTTGCATTCTCTAACAAAATAACCAAGTTGGTTACAGTTGTAACACCTCAATTTGCTTTTGTCCAAGCCAACCCTGGTGTTAGAGTTGTTGCTTGGAACATGTCTTCCTGTTCTTGAGTAGAACCTTTTTGCTCTTAGAGAAAGCATGTCATAGGAGTGTTGTATATCCATTTCTTCTAGATCATATGGATGAAAACATTCCAGATCTTCCTTGATAAAGGACATATTGCTTGAGTTTTCAGAGACAAAAGCAGCAGAGGTTGATGTTTGAGGTGGGGCTTCAAGAAGAAATGGTGAGTTGTTTGATTGAGAGGTTGGAGTTTGGGGATGAGTGACGATGGGAGGATAATAGTTGCTTGAACTAGGACCTGAGTGGTTAGAGTGGAGGGCAGAAGAGGTGGTGGTGGATGTTGAGGCTGTTTGGTAGCTTGAGCGAGCTTCTTTCCTTGGCCTGAATCATCTCTAATTCATAGGTCTTTAGCATACTGAAAAGCTCAGTCATCTGTAGAGTCTTCAGATTCTCAGTTCTTCTGATGGACACTATGTAGAGTGTCCAGCAACTGGGTAGAGACCTGATGAACTTCTTTAGAATATCTTCATTCTCCAGCTTCACTTTTGAGCACTGTAGCTCACCTACAAGATAAGTATATCTGTTATATAAAATAGTTAGAGACTCACCTTCCTTCCAGATGAAGTTTTCATATTGCTGCTTCAGGATGTCTCTTCTGTTTTCTTTTACTTCCTCTAGCAAACATCTTCTCAAGAGCCTCCCATAGCTCCTTTGTAGTTTTGTATCATCTGAAGTTGTGAAAAACTTCATTTGGTAAGCACATCTGGATGGCCCCCAAGGCCTTGAAATCTACCTCCATTTTCTTGATGTCTTCATCAGAGTATTTGGAGGATTCTTTGGGAACCAGTGTACCTCCGGAATCAGCGGAGGCCACCATGGGTATGTATGGTCCATCTTTAATGGATTTCCACATCCCATATTCTTGATAGCAGAAGAAGCTTTCCATTCTGTTCTTCCACATATCATAGTCTTCTCCAGACACCAGTCTTGGTGGTCTACTGATGCTTCTAATGTCTTCAACTCCATTATTTTGTGCCATTTTTGATTTGTGATAATGAGTGACTTTAGCAAAGGGATAGTTTTGAATAGAACCGGAGAATGATTAAACAAGTGTGAGTTTGTTTAATCTGTGAGCCAAAGCTCTGATACCACTTGTAGGATCGGTGAATACAGGATGGTTCTATTCTAGTTGAGATTGGCGGAAACAATCACAACTTAAGCAATGTAAACAAGTAAACAAGAAGAATACTGATAAATGCAATTTGTATTAAGCTTCAAAGATTACAAGATTACAGAGAAAACTCTTAAGTAAAAGCATACTTATACAATGACTCTAAGTACTACTTATATAGTAACTTAGAATCAAGACAGACCATTGATTCTAAGGATCAAATCTAACATAAGTCATTGATCTTGTATTGAAGCTATTCTACATGTAACGACAATAAATACTACAAAAGTTATCTTTACTCAAACGTCTTCTTAGGCATCATTGCTTGAGTCCTTGGAAGAAGAGCGTCGTTGTCTTTTATTGTCTTGCACCAGTAACATTCTTTCTGCATGGAGTGTGTCAGTGTTGCAGCAGAAAGTTGTCAGTGGTAATGGTTGCTTTATCGAAGCCAGTCAGCTGCAACGTTTGATCGTCAGAGGGAATGGCTATCAGCAGCAATGTTGTTGATCAGCAGCAAGGCATAACTGTCCACAGCTTCTGATGATTTGCCTATTATCAGCAACTTTGGTCTTCAACAGATAAGGCTATCCGCAGTAGTTTGTCGATCTGCAGCAAACTCTGAGGTCCACAGCAGTTGTACTTAGAGAATTTTGTAGCCATCAGTCTTTATTTCTACACAAACTTCTCTTGAAACTTTTACGTCTTTATAAAGCGGATTTTGATAAGCCAACACTTAGTTGATCTTGATAAAAATCTTCCGTCTTTATACGAACTTTGTCGTGAAACCAAGAGTTGGTGAACTCATGCTGGGAACCGTACGTCTTTATACATGGTCCTATTGTTTCACCGCATCCGGGTAAACAAAGTTTAATCACTCTTTTAATAAAAATAAAGGTATTTAAGTTTGATGTCTTAAACCAACTTGGAGGTGGATCTTAAGCATACGAATGTACGAATCTATTAAATAGTTGAGGGTAATGGTGTCCCTAACCGGGAGTCTTACTATTTTATTATTAAAGAACATAATCCGTGAACCAAATGTTGTGAGAATGAGTCTCTAGCGGTGTACCATTCAAACTTTTGTATTAGTCATACCATCGGACTAGTTAACATAACATTTTCATACTCCAAGCAGATTCGAAGCCTAAAACAATACTCGTTGTGATGTGATTGTTCTCGAGCTATTTACCTTTCTGCTATTTACTTTTCTGTTATTTACATTTATGTTACACACTTCACGCACATTTTACACTCTCTGTTATTTACTTTACTGTTATTTACATTTTGTCATTTACTTGCTTGTCATTTACTTTTCCGCTTCAAAAGCACACAACACCCGATCATTAATTAAATCGGCTAAACGATAACAAACGTTGCGTATTGGAACTCGGCCGTGTCCATTGGTTCGATACTTGGTTCTTATCTGAACTATGTTACGCTACAATAGGTGCACTTGCCTATTGTGTGCTTTTAAGTTTAAGAATTTATCATTTTATAAATTTTAAACCTGATCTCGTGAAAACTTTTTCAATAGATAATAAAATATATATTATATTTTATTAACTACTATAAAAATACAGCATCAGTACCTCCGATCAGACAATGGTGGAGAGTACACAAGTCAAGAGTTTAATATGTTTCTCAAAGAATGTAAAATTGGGAGACAACTGACTTGTGTGCTAATATGGCACAGCAAAACACGTATCCGAGTGCAAAAATCGACATCTACAAAAGGTGTCAGGAAGCCTTAGTCATAGCAAAAACATTCCTGATATATTCCGGGCGAAATCTATAAATATTGCAATGTATGTCATTAACCGAACCCCACAACAAGGACTCGGGTATATCTCCCTTATTAAAAAACTACACAACAAAGACCAAACGTTTCGTACCTTAAGGTATTTGGTTGTGTCTGTTACGTTTTCATACCAAACCATCAAAGACAGAAAATAGATAAAAAGGTGGTCCGATGTATCTTTATTAGGTATGATGAAGAACTAAAGGGCTGGAAATGTTGTAACCCCATTACCGGAAAGTGCTTCAATTCGTATCTAGACATGTTGTCTTTGACGAGAATTCGTCTTGGTGGTCCTCAAGCAACGAAAAGCTACATGATTTAGAATTGCTGATAGAAAATCTAAAATCACCGTCCATAAGCCTAATGCTTGACAGTGAGCTAGAAGTGGAGACCCAAGAAGAGCAACCTAGTTCAAACTTAGACCATCAAGCCGAAGCCCAATCAGACAGCCTAGAAACTGAACTTCAGTGGTCTAACAGAGAACGCGAACCTAATGTATCGTATGCAAATCTGGCCACGGTGGAAAAAGTGGATATTGAACCAGATTCCTACTATGATGCGTGTGATTCATACGAGTGGGTCAAGGCAATGAAGAATGAAATCGATACATTGACAAAGAGCCAGATGTGGGAACTCGTTCCAAAACCAGAAGATGCAAAACCAATTTCATGCGATGATGTTTAAGATCAGAAGGAGTTCCGATGGTTCGATAGAGAGACATAAAGCCATGTTAGTGGCTCGTGGTTTCTCACAAGAGTACGGGCTTGACTATGATGAAACATTCAGCCCAGTTGCAAAAGTTAACAACCGTCCGAGTATTACTAGCCATAGCTACAAGTAAAGATTGGGATCTTTGGCAAATGGACGTTAACAATGCTTTCTTGTACGGTGATTTAGACCAAGCTATCTACATGGATCAACCAACTAGATTTGAATGTAAGATGCATCCAGGATATGTGTGTAAGCTCAAGAAAGCTCTCTACGAGCTAAAACAATCCCCGAGGGTGTGGTACGGGAAGATAGCAGAGTTTCTCAAGCATAATGGCTTCACTAGTACATCAACCGATGCTAGTATGTTTGTGTAGGTAATCGGCAACAAAACTGCGGTAGTCCTCGTCTACGTAGACGATTTGGTTATTACCGAAGACCTTATAGAATAAATTGACCAGTTGAAAGAAAATTTGAATACTCGTTTCATGATGGACTTGGGACGACTAAGACATTTTCTGGGTTTAGAAGTTGAGTATGGAAATGGCATTCTGTTACACCAAAGAAAGTATTCAAATGTCATGTTGGTAAAGTTCGGATTGACAGAATCCAAAAGTGCAGTCATACCTATGGACAACAATATGAAAATCCGAGCAGATGAGGGTGGTGAGCTAGACAATCCAACTGAATATTGTAAAATAGTCCAACTGAATACCGTAAAATAGTCGGTACCCGATATATCGTTTGCTGTTGGAGTACTCAACGGATATATGCAAAATCCACGAAGGCCACACATATTTGCTGTACGAAGGGTCCTATGGTACATCAAAAGAACTGTTGGCTATGGAATTAGGTTCATTAGGGAGTCGGGAAAAGAACTCGTTAGATTCTGTGACTTAGACTTTGCTGGAGATTCAGATCAACGAAGGTCAACAACAGGTTACGTATTTAAAATTGGAAGTGGAGCAGTCTCGTGGTGTAGTAAACGACAACCTACAGTCTTGTTGTCAACAACCGAAGCCGAGTATAGAGCTTCAGCTGTAGCTACTCAAGAGTTGGTGTGGCTAGTGAGTCATTTAGAGAACATGAATCAACGAGTGGAGTACAAAGTAAAGCTCTACTGTGATAATATGTCGGTATCCAATTAGCAGAAAATCCAACAGTTCATGCATGCACCAAACATGTTGATATACATTATCATTTCGTTCGAGAAAAGGTGCTTAAGGGTGAAGTTGATTTTAATGTACATTGAGACGAAAGAGCAGTTAGCGGATGTGTTAACAAAAGGGCTATCAAAAGCAAGGTTGAAGAAACTGTGCTCAAACATGGGGATGGCTGAAATTGAAATTGAGAGGGAGTGTGAAACAAGCAATTCCAATCAAGATTAGTGTTTGAGTCGGTTCATTAAAGAGCGGTACGACAATCTCTATCGGGGCGGTTTGATGAGATCGATTACTAAAGATTTAGTAGTTGTTTATTTTTAGTTTAATATTTGAATTGTGGTAGGATAGGTTTAACGTAAGTATTAAACCTGTTGAGTAGTAGAGTAAAACAAGGAAGTTGGCCATCAAGGATTCCTCTAGTATAAATAGGTAGGGTTCTATTCGAGTTATTGTATTCGTCTTTCATTCATAATAAAATGAGTCGATTAGTCCGGTCATATCTTTTGTGTTTCTTATCAAACAACCTTCAAGGGTTTTATCATCCAAGGCTCTCCGAGTTTATCAATAAAAACCTAAATACCATCAGAAAAAGGAACACCTCAGCCTATGCAAATAAAAAATAATTAAGCAGCGAATTGAAGCGCACGACTGTTTCATAGATTAAACTATTTAAAAATGAAATGTTTCAAGTTGAAGAGAATACCTGTATACTCTTCAATATTCTCAGTGCGAAAGTATGACTTTTCCGTCTTTGTTGACGGTAGAATCATCCCACTTGTTGATAATTGTCCTTATCAACAAGAAAATGTGAAGCAACTACCTTATCTAATTGCATAATTGTCCTTGGATATTTTTCAGAAGACTTTTTGCTGGCTTTGTATTCTTCAATCCCTTCACTTCATTTCACTTCGATGGCTTCTACTTCGTCATCTTCTTCATCCGTGTCAACCCATTACGAGTACGATGTTTTTCTAAGCTTTAGAGGTGAAGACACTCGTAATTCGTTTACAGATCATCTTTATAAGGCATTACGTCAAGCGGGGATTAGGACTTTCAGGGATGATGATGAAATCCATGAAGGTCAAGAACTGAAGCCAAAAATCAAAAGATCAATAAGAAAATCCAGGGCTTCTGTAATTGTATTTTCAGAGAACTTTACAAATTCAAGATGGTGCCTTGATGAGCTTTGGTCGATCCTCAGGCAAAAGAGGAAGGGCTGTCATTTCGTTTTACCGGTGTTTTATGGCGTTGATCCTTCAGATGTCAGGAACCAGCGCGGAAGTTTCACTGTTGAAACAAAAGAGGGAGCTGAAGGTTCGAAATGGACAGAGGATAATGTGAAACGATGGAAAGCATCCCTATCAGAGGTTGCTAATTTGAAGGGGATGGTTGTTTCAGGGTATGCTTCGTTATACTTGTTTATATCTCTCATATTTAATATGAAACAATTAGTGAGCAGTAATAGGTTGAATTTCTTGATCTCAATGTGCATATTTTCCTTCTTTTGGTCCAGGTATGAAACCGCCTTTATTCGAAAAGTTGTTGAAAAACTATACTGTGAACTAGGATTAGAACTCTACAATACTCCGACCGGTCTAACTGGAATAGAGACTCGAGCTAAACATATTAATTCCTGGTTGAGATATGAGCAGCCTGGATTTTCGGTTCTATCAATTTGTGGTATGGGAGGAAGTGGCAAGACAACACTTGCCAAACACATTTATTACTCAAACAAGCAAAATTTTTACGGTAGCTGTTTACTTGAAGATATTGAGAAGCAACGTGATGGTTTGCTTGGTGTACAGAAGCAACTTCTCAGAGAAATTTCTGGAAATAATAATATGATTATATCGAATGCTTTTGAGGGAGCACTTCAGCTTGAAAAGGCCATACATTAGAATAGGGTGCTTATTGTTGTTGATGATATTGATGATAAAGACAAACTAAGCACTTTATTTGGAACAAAGGTGTTCATACACGAAGCAAGATCATCATAACGACAAGGGTTCTAAACATAGATACATGGTTTGAGTCCATATCTTGGAGGTGTCATGTCTGTAACATTGAATTGTTGAATTCTCTTGAATCATTGGAGCTTTTCAGTTGTCATGCCTTTGGATCCAAAATTCCTAAGGAAGGTTTCAAGGAGCTCGCAATAAAGTTAGCACAATATTGTGAAGGAAATCCACTAGCTCTTAGAGTATTGGGTTCTTCTCTATTTGAAACTGCTCAAGACCAGTTGACAAGAAATGACACGATAGATGTTTGGAGAAGTAGGTTGAATTCACTAAATTCATTGGAAGGAGATCTTGATCGTAAAATTCAAGATGTACTACAAAAGAGTTTTGAATCCTTGCCATGTGACAGTCACAAAGAGTTGTTTCTCCATATTGCTTGTTTGTTTGTTGGTGAATATGCATCTCATGTTGAAATAATATTGGAAAATGATTATCCTGCAAAATTTGGGATAGTGACCCTCATTAACAGATGCCTTCTTACCCATTCAAGAAATGGTCTCAGACTGACGATGCATAAACTCCTTCAAGATATGGCAAGAAAGATAGTCCGTAACGAGTCCAAACATCCTGCAAAACATAGTAGAGTCTGGCGCCATGATGAATCTTATCGTTTGTTGAGGGAAGGAGATGTAAGATGCTTTTTGTGTGTATCTTTAAGCTCACTTCCCGTTTCATAACCTTTTATTTCAAATAAGAATAATTTTATTTCATGTCTTTCTCCAATAGGGTTCAGAGAAAATTGAAGGTCTTACACTCAACATGCTAAAGTTAAAGGAAGAGAAGAGATTAGAGGTAAGTCAAATAAGTAAATTGATGTTTGGTACTTGGTAAGAATTACAAGAATTTCTCGATATGATAATTGCGGTATATTAATATCGGCAGAAATTTGTTATAATTGTCTTCTTCATCAATTTTAAGCAATTGCTTAATTAAATTGGCCAATAAGTAAATTAATTTTCTTTACAAGTTTTTTAATGAAATTAGCCCATGATCATTGATTGAGGAGCTCCAGAACCACCAACACAAGGAATTAGTTATTAGAATTTCTTCACCATATAATGGTTGATTGGCTAAGTCCTAATTGCTGGTGCATTGCCCGGCCCTTATTTGCAACTAAAATTGATATCAGATTGAGCTAGGATGTTGCATGCCAAATGGTATATATCTGATTTTGTTCTTTCTTTCCTATTTATTAAAAACGATTGTTCCAAAGTCCAAACCCATCAAATCCAAATAGTTTGTCACTGAAAGAAAAAATGATTTTATTTGTTTTGTTCTCTATTTCCTATTTTGCTTTTTTTAATATGACATTCTAGTGGTTAGGGACAATAGATTTCAATTAGGGAAGCATTAATTATTGAATTATCATTTGGTTAATTCATGTGGAAGTTAAGGGTGTATTATGTAATCAGCCTAAAGTCTAGTTTGGGTCCGGTGTGTAACTATTAGATAGTTTGTGTCAAAATTGTAACTTAGTAAACTTGAAAACTGAACGACACGTTTACAACAGAACCGTCACGTCATTTCCTGGTGACTCCGGCGGGTATAAAAACTCCTCCGGACAACATTAATTTGTAAATCATCAATTCAATTTATACAATTCAATAAAAGCAAGTTAAAGCAAATCAAGTGTGTCATTGTCAATTATTTATTTACGACCAACAATTGGTATCAGAGCATCACGCTCTTCGGGATTCATAGATTTGTATCTAATTCGAAATCAAGAAACCACAATCGGTGGTCAAGGTTCTATCGCAATCACAAAACGGTGTGATTCAATTCCAATCAAGGCATCAAATATGGTTTTGGTGTGGAAAGGATTAGCAATTTTCATAAGGACAGAAGGTAGAAGATTGATTTTTGAATTAGGAACTCATTCACGTCTGTTATACGCGAGGAAGAATCAAAGGTGTTGGGGGATGAAAATCGATCAAGGAGACAAAAAGAGCAACAAAATGAAATCAATATCTTGTACTGTAACACCCCAAAGTATAAAAGGAAGATAAACCCGGAAAGTGAGTACGGTAAATAAATCAAAGTCCAAGGACTAAAAGTGAAATTTTTAAAAAGTTGGCCATAATGGACTGTAACCAAATGGTAATGGTCCGTGTTGATCATGGCGGACCGTCAGCAGGTGGTAACGGTCTATGCCGCAATACTAGTGACGGACCGTCACGAGCGTAACGAGGCGTAACGGTTTGTTACGTGGCCAGTGGCCAGGAAGTGATTGGCCACCAAGGAAATTGGTGATGGACCGTCACCGGTGGTAACGGTCCGTGACGACCTCACAATTCATCCAATAAATAGATGGCTTCAACCATTTGTTTGTCACAACATCCAAAAACCACCACCCGTAATTCTGAGATCAATCAAGTAAACGTTAGACGCGTTGCTAATACGAGTCAGATCAGGTGAGAGGTTTAAGCGAGGGAACGATCATAGCAAAGGCCCGAGATTATCGTAAGTACACTGCAACCATAATTAGCCTTGTTTATCTACGTGACTATATGTTTAGGGCATGTTAATGTAGGGATAAAAACCCTACGTGATAAGAACGTGGGTATGTGATATGAAAGCATAACGAATACACGTGTTAAACAAACATGATTAGATGTTGTGATGCATACACGTATGGTGTAAACATGCTTGGTAAATTAGGAGGGCTATGAGTCTATGATACCTAAGATCCCAATCAAATATAAACAAGGGTCTGAACCTACGAGCGGAAGGACCTTGTGAATATAAAACAAGGAGTTGAGCCTATGGGCGAAAGGATCTTATGAATGTAAATCAAGGGGTTGAGCCTACAGGCAGAAGGACCTTGTAAATGTGAAACAAGGGGCTGAGCGTACAGGCGGAAGGACCTTATGAATGTGAAACAAGGAGCTGAGCCTACAGGCGAAAGGACCTTGTATATGTGAAACAAGGGGCTGAGCCTACCGGCGGAAGGAGCTTGTGAATGTGAAACTAGGACCGAGCCTACGAGAAAAGGACCTTGTGAAATTAAATGATGTGACGTAGGTAAGCCCGAAATGTTGTGGGGCCTGTGGTGCATGGAAAACGAATTGAGGGACCCAAGAGATCCCATAATAAAAAGAAATGGTTTTAAACAGACAAAGAAAATGTACTTATTTAGCGAAAACTAATGTAAAACCGTTTTGAAACATTTCAGGAAAGAACACTCGGAATGAATGGATCTTCCAAGGACATGGCCGATCGGAGACATGAATCCCTAGATCTTGTAATTTGTCTCTCAACCAATGTTTGTAAAACAATATTTATATAATATAAATCACCTTTGTCACCATGGTGGCAAGGTTTTTGACATCTGGGACCTGAGCTCCGCTAAACTCTAATATGTTAAAAAGAATAAATAAATGAGGACGTTTCAGGTTGGATCCCTAAATTCGCGATATCAAAGCAACTTACCTGGGAATCTCGAAGCTCGTCAATTTGCAAAACTCGAAGCCAGGGTCGCAGCTTAACACCATCGAAGCCTAACGGCTGTGTGCGTGGAACCAAGAAGAAGGCAAAGGAGAAACCGTGGTGTGGCTAGGTTTTTCCCGTTGAGTTCACGGGAACGGAAACGAAAGGGATCTTTTCTTGGGCTGCCATCGAAGATTAACGCTATGTTCTCGAGTTAACTTAAGGAAAGAAAAGAAGGGAATCCCTCCCTTTCTTTTCTCTTCTCTTCCTTTCATTTCCCTTCTCTTCGTTTCTTTCCAATTTGAAAGGATGGATTTTAGCCTCAAAACCTCTCCCCTTCTCTTCTCTTCCTTTCTATCCATAAAAAAACTCTGGAACACCAATTTTCCCTACTTTCTTCCGAATTCTTTCTCTTCTCTCCTTAAATGAAACACGGGAACACAACGTAAGAAAGAAAAAAAAAAGTAAAAGAGGACTTTTAAACCCTTATAAAAGGAATAGTCAAATTTTTTATTTTCTTTATAAGAGTTTTTTATTTAAATAAAATTGGAAACATTCACATTAATTAAAAAAAGGAGGGTTTAAAGATAACAAAAAAAACAAACAGGTTTTTGTTCTCAGGTATAAAAGGAAATCAAGATAGAAACATAAACTAGAGATGTTTCAATCAGAAAGGAACCAAAGTAACTAGAAGTGTTTCAATTTAAAATTCGGAACAGGTTCTTGTGTGATCGAATTCTCAAGAGACGGGGATTTTTTTTAAACAACCCGGAGGAGTGTTTGTTTGGCTATTACGATTTAAGAACAAGGAATTAAATTCATCACAGGTTTAGAAATAAAATTTTGATTCCTATTATAAAACACGATGTCAGGAAAATCATCATCGGATAACAAGGAGATTATAATCCATAAGGAAAGTAGTTCGTTCTCTCATTTTCAGTGCCCTGTCTTAAAATCTAAAAATTACACTGTATGGGAAATTCATGTAAAAACCATGATAGCACATAAGGCTGAAACGTAAGTCAATAAGAAAAAGAATATGGCAACAACTGCATATTTATTTCAAGCGCTACTGGAAGAAATGAAACTACATGTAGCTAGTTGTAAGAGTGCAAAAGAGATATGGGATGCATTAAAAACAAGGCATGTCGGTGTGGACAGAGTACAAAAGGCATGCCTTCAAACACTTAGGACAAAATTTGAAATGTTGAGAATGAATGAGGAAGATACAATCGACTTATTCACCGCAAGGCTTAATGGTATTGTCACCCAGGCAAGTGGTCTTGGATCAACATTAGATCAACCAACTTTAGTACGGAAACTCCTAAGTTCTATGCCTAAACGGTTTGTTCAAATTGTTGCGACCATTGGAGAATTCGCTAATCTAGATACAACAATTCTAGATGAGATAATTGGAAGATTGAAAACCTTGGAAGAAAGGACCAATCTAATGAACGAAGGCCAAGTGGACAATCAAGGCAAACTTTTGTTCACACATCATGGCAACAAGTGGAATCGTGAAAGACGTTTTGAATACCGTGGACAAGGAAAATCTAATTCATCACAAGGCAATTGACGTGATGAAAAATTTACACAAGAAAAAAAAGGAGGAATTATCACATATGATAATTCCAGAAAAAGGAGGAAGATGATCATGATAGGAGGAAGAGATACCCTAGAGATCAGAACTATTTCAAAAGAGATATGAGAAAAGTGGAGTGTTACAACTGCCATAAGTTTGGGCATTATCTAAGCAGTTAATACGGTAAAATATCGGATATCGGTCAAGGACCGATATTTGAGATATCGGTTATCGCGGTGAGATATCGGTGGGATATCGGTAACCATAAATTTATATAAAAATTATATAATAATCATCAGATTCAATAGTCATACACTAGAAACATAAAATTTATGTATAAATTTTTAAATTTATAAATATAACATTACTTTTATGCTTTTTATGTATAAATTTATAAGTTTGAGGACCAGATATAAACTAGTAAAAATGTAGAGGGGTTAAAAGTTAAAAATCCAAACTTAATAAACCCTAAATCCATCCACCGGTTCATTATACGCCGTTCCCCTGCTCCACCGTTCCTCTCTGCCTCCACGCTCACTAGCTCCAAAATCAGATCGAATGGGTTCGAAATCGTGGATTGCTGGGTTGATTTCCCACAATTGAGACACTGGTTGTTCGATTATGCTTCGAACTAAGGTAAGAATTCGATCTACTTGCTCGATTTGGTCCAAACCGAGAATATCGGTGATATAACCGATATTTAAAACTCCAAATTTCGGCGATATATCGGTTATCTCGGCCGATATTCTCGGGAACGATATTCTAACCGATATTATAAACAATTATACCGGCCTATGTCCGATAACCGATATATCGGTGATATATCACCGATATATCAGCCGAGTTAACTGCATAGGGCATTATACAAAAGAATGTCGTCAAAATGAACAAGAACACGAAGAGTCAAACTTGCTACAAGACTCTTGATGGCAGTTACCGGAGATAAGCATGAGGAGATTTACTTAGAAATAGAGGAAAAGGATTCTAGTGGTTACTGGTTTTCATTATGTAAATATTTCAATCATGAAGAACCAGAGTGGACGAGATCCATTACTGAAAAGAATCAAGCCAAAATTCCACAACTCAAGGAAGAGACAGAAAAATAAGAATTGAGATGTCTTAGAGTGGAAACATAGAATTATGTAGAAAAAGAAATGGAGTCCTTGAAGTTAGCGAAGAAAATGTTTGCTGTAGACATGGAACACAAGAAGTCTACACTGTTAGAGATGATCAAAAGAGAAGAATCTAAAATATTTCATAACCTAGAAGTAAAGAAACAAGAACTCGAGACTCAGATGAAGAATACGGAAATAGAGTTTGAAAGCCAAATGCAAGAATGTGAGAAATCACTTACAAAAAAGATAGAAAGAGAAATGGCAAGTATGGAATACTTGAGATATATTGCAAAAAAAACCCTGGAAGAATTGATGTCAGAAAATGAACAGTTAGAAAAAGAAAAACATGATTTTTTTGCAAATCAGAAGTACCAAGAAAATAAACAGAATGAGGTAGATGTTCAAGAAGAAAAGGAATACAAAGGATATGGAAAGATGTCATCCAAGGTTATATTTTCATTAGAGAGCAACTATGTTGAACCAAGTTGCAAGAAGAGAAGACTAGAAACAGATCGTAATTTACCATCCAGAGACAGACCCATGAAAACTCAAAAGAATGAAATTGCACAAGTGGAAGAAGGTAGTGAACAAGCTGGTGATATTCAAGGAAAGTGTTAAAACATGAAAAGGCTTGTTTATATTCAAGATAAAGATCGTGCTACAATTCATGAAGGAAGAGATTTAGGAATCAAGAAGTCGAAGTTTATGAATCTTCTACAACATGCACCTGGTAAAGTGGAATGAAGATGTCAAAGTGTTAAAGGCATGCGTTAAGAAATTAAAGAGGAATATTGAATTATAATTTGCTCAACCCATGTGGGTCAAGTTAAGGGTGTATTATGTAATTAGCCTAAAGTCTAGTTTGCGTCCGATATGTAATTATCAGATAGTTTGTGTCAAAATTGTAACTTAGTAAACTTGAAAACTGAACCACACGTTTACAACGGAAACATCGCGTCGTTTCCTCGTGACTCTCCGGCGGGTATAAAAACCCCTCTCCGACAATATTTGTAATTCATCAATTCAATTCATACAATTCAATAAAAGCAAGTTCAAGCAAAAGTGTGTTATTGTCGATTGTTCATTTGGGACCCTACATTAATGTCTCCTCTAAGGGGTTAAGAATAAACGTCTTCCATGGAGGTGGATTTTTTTTTCTCTTGTATACCTTGTCCTTCCTCCTATGAATGTAGCAAAATATTTGTTATCTATTTGCAGACATTTAAAACAAGTTCTCTTGTAAAGATGAAGAACCTAAAATTTCTCCATCTCAAAGGTGTGAAACTCACTGGGTCCTATGAGAATTTTCCAGAGTTAAGATGGTTGAGGTGGCGTGGATGTAATCTGAACATAATACCTGGAGGCCTATTGATGAGTAGCTTGGTAGCTATAGATATGAGTTATGGAGACTTAGAAAAGTTTGAACTGCCCATGGTATTAAGGAATTTAATCTTGTGTTTTATCACTTGACCTTTTAGCTTCTCAGTTCTAGACAATCTTTATTTGAATGTGCAATGATAAATTCAACTTATTATTCTTGGAACAGGTTCTTAATTCACTCAAGATTCTAGATCTTTCTTGCTCATACAGACTTGTCAGCATCCACAATCTCCACCAACTCCCTAAACTTGTGGATTTGGTCCTCTTTGATTGTACCAGTTTGACTCATATTTCTAAAAGCATAGAAGACCTTGAGAATCTTTCATTTTTGAACTTTGCAAGGTGCCCTAAACTGTTAAAAGCTTTATTTATGTGTAGAGGAATTCCAGAACAACCTTTGTTTTCGGTACCACAATCATTATCTAGATGGAGTTTAGCTAGCTATCCATTTAAGATCCTGCCCAATTACATTGACCTAAAAATGATTCAGTACCTTAATTTGAATGGTTGTCCAAACCTCAAGTCTCTCCCTTGTCTCCCAAGCATGCTACAGGAGTTGAATGTAGATTGGTGTACATCACTCGAGAGAATAAGATACCAGTCAGGTCGGTTCACACTGGATAAGTTCAGTTATGAAGGTTGTTTCAAATTGTGTGAGATTGAAGGCCTTTTTAAGTTAGTGTCCATAACAAAACTTGATGAAACGGATCTAGAACACATGCAGTGGATTAAAGCGTATCAAGATCATAAGGTGGACCTGGTTGGTGATCTGATTACTGAAGGCAGAACATTTAATATCCAGGTTATCTGTCTCTCTCTCAGTCTCTCTCAATTTCTCTCAAATATACAGCAAATTGTTTAATACATGACGAAGTAATTGAATTTTATGTGTGCTACAATTGCAAGCAGAAGCACACAATGCACATCTATATCCTGACAGAAAATTGTTTAATTTATGATCAAGTAACTAAATTTTTTGTGTGCAATATAGATGTTGTTTGAATATGGTATAAAGAGCACCTATCTGCAAGGCATAAAGGATCAAAGCATGACGAGACATGAGTATACGTCATCATCCAGATTCTTATTCTTCTCTGTGCCTTTACATCCAACAAAGCATCGGATCCAAGGATTAAATGTAACGTTTTTATACATATCACCAGGTGATGAGGATAGAGATATGTTGCCTCCTTTTGCCAAAATCAGTAACAGAACCAAGGGAGTTATTTGGGTATACAACCCTGTGGCGTTTTGCCAGCCCATAATTGATGAAGATGTTGTGTGGTTAAGCTATTGGCCAATCGGAGACATATTAGATGCTGGTGATGAAGTTCATGTCAGTATATTTCTGGATAAAAAAGTGTTGATAGTAAGAGAGTGCGGTGCAAGCCTTGTGTATATAGATGATGGTGAAGTAGAGAAGGAAGAAAAGTGTGAAAGGATGAAAGGGGAATAAGTGATTGGAGGAGATCTGTCTTTATTCCAGGTCACCAAAGGAGGCTACTATCTTTGCCGCGTTGATTTTTTCGATTCAAGGACCCCTGATGTGTTGAAAAGGTTGTTTGGTGATAACATTCATCATATAGGTAACTTCCTATAGCTAGTTGAAGTGATTGTGGATGTTTATAGTACATATTAACCTGCAAATAATGATAAACACTCGTTGTCATAGATTCACGAAGATGGAGACCAACTTCTCAACCAGTATCACAGTCTATCAGGAGGTGAATGCTTTTCGGAACCCCAAGCGCTATGTATGTATATACCATTATATTTCTTTTTGTCATGAATCACCATTATTTGTCTGTGACACATATAATGTTTTTATGTCAAATCCCTTGGTCATTTTTTTGTATCAGAGTTTTTATTTCCTATTCTTTTTATCTCTTTTTGTATCATCATTTATATAAGGCTATGTATTGACCTGAAAAAATGTGTCATAAATTCACAAATTATGATCTGATGTCATCTGATTATGACAAAAAGATGAATTTTATTTACAGGTATTAAGAGAGTTTAGGTTTTGATTTAATGGGTTAATGTTACTCTAGTTCTCAGGGAGTTAAAAGACACACTATTCTTCAATAGGTTATTGATTGTTAATTTTGTTGTTTGATACTATTTTTCTGTGTAAATTTCAGAAAATTGAAGTTGAATTGGGAGTGAATTTTAATAGTGAAAGTGAAACTGACAAGATAGGGAAGGCGGTATCAAGTCTTGTGGGTGTTGAATCTGTTTCCACTCGCAAAGAAATAGGAAGACTATTTGTTGTCTGTATTAATCCTCAAGTAGTAGCTACCTGTATTAGGGAGTTTGAGAAGATGGTTCAGGTCTTAGCTTATACCTATTATGGGAATGGTTAAATATCGTGTGCCATGGCTAAATCAAACGGGCCGATTAAAGTGGAAGTCCACTCTAGTCACAAAGTCAAACAGTCATGGAAGTAAAATGCAAGCAAGTTGTATAATGGGCAACATTTCATGATAATGAGTATAGATCCTTATATTCGGATGATGCATGAAAGAGATGAAGAAAGTCAACTGCTAATAAGTGGTCAACATCGGGTTGCTTTAATCATTCATTGGTTTGGAGGTCATCCGGAAGTGTGGGTTTATGGCCAATCTAATGAACTTAAAAGTGTGTTTCTTTACCAGCATATTATTGGTCATACGGAGTAGTCGGTTATGGAAAGGCTATATACATTGCAACAAATATGTCGGATGGAAACTTGCTGAATGTCAACAATTCTCTTGACTGAGACACTCAAAGTCAAGATGCAAGGAATGGGCGTATGGAGACTTTGTTTCAAGGATGTTGTAACGCCATCATGTCCAGGCTATCTTGTATTGTCTTTTATAATAAGTGGGCTTGTATAGCTTTATCATGTGTTCAGGCCATGTTTGGGCCCAATATTAGATATAGGTTGTTTTGGCATTTTGTTTTGCACCATTATAGGTCTTAAAGTTGTATAGGGATGCATGGGTCGGGCTTGAATGCTCACAAGTATTGGGCCCAAGTTAGACACTATTGGGCCCGGTTTAATTACCCATTTGTTAGCACAATAGGTAGGGTTCCTTTTTAGAGAGTCTTGTCTGGGGTTGAGTAATCCGGGAAAAGACTAGTTTCCTAAAGTTTTCTATTATTTGATTCATTACAATAAAATTTTATGAGTCTCATCCAATGTTTTAAAAACCGGTTTTTAAACCGTACCGGGTTGGGCTTAGAAATGGTTTAACCGGTTGTGTCGGGTTGTATAGGACGGTTCAACCGAGTTGACTAGTTAACTCTATAATTTCATGAAAATACAACTTCAACTCATCCCCTTACCATAAAAAATGGTTAAAAAAATAAAATAGCGTGTCCCATCTTTGATAGTGTTGGTACTCAACCTTATTTAACTTCTACCACCCAATAATATCAAATTCTTGAACCATAGGTATAAGAAATTCATCATTCAAGCACCGAATTTGACTGCTAACTTGTAGTTAGGGGTATGCAGAAAACCGAATTAACCGACATGTAATTGAATTAACAGACATAACCCAACCGAAGCAATAATCGACGGTGCGGTTTATTTTTTATTTTTGAAAACCTACTTTTTCGGTTCGGTTTCGGTTAAACTACCATCCATAACCGAACAATTAACCGATTAACCGAAAACCGAGCAGTTAAGAAAAATCCATAACCGAAGATCTCGGTTAATTCGGTGGAGGGTGAAAACCGCACTGACCCGACCCATGCTCACTCCTACTTGTAGTCTCCACGATATACGCATCAAGTCAGCTGTCTAAGTGTTCCATGTAAGCATGGGTGAGCGGAGATGGAAGTGCCACATATTCAAGGAAAAGCTGATGGAGCCCTCATATATTAATAAAGCTATTCCCTCATCGACTATCTTTGTGAAACTGAACTTGACTAGCTTCATCTTGAATTGTGGATACATTACGACCGCAATTGCTAAAACAAAGCAACAAACTTTCCGGTACTTATCGAAGTTTCTTGCATCGGTTTCTTGATACCGCTGATAATCAAATCCTCACTTTCGGCTACACGTGTTAGTTTGATTTAAATCTTCCATGTTTCATGGAAAAACATTTTTGTGGTCAGTGTATTCGTAGGTCGTATTCCACTAAGTTTGATCAACGAATAATAATGTTTTTGTACTAGGTACCTGATGTTGTTGCTTGAGATTTATAAATTCTTCTTCTAAACAACTAGACGTTTTGAAAGACTAATATTTCAGATAACAGAAGTTGTTACTATAATTGCATTTAGGGTTATGATTTTGATTATTTGCATACAGTAGGATTGATTGTTACATTGACAACATTTAGCTGGACATCAGGTGAGTTCATAGCCCCACTTTTTTTACTTATTTTAATCTTTTAGGGAAAAGCATACATACACACATTTTGTGAACATGATACAAACATGTTACACACAAACATTTTGAGAACATGATACAAACATGTTACATGATACATATAAATATTTTTAGTACATGATAGAAACATGTTACATGACGCATACAAACATTTTGAGAACATGATTGAAACATTCTACATGATTCATACAAACATTTTGAGAATACAAGACAATTTCATTTTATATGAAACGATCAAACAGTTTTATGCGCATGAGAAATGTTTTCAATAATCACATAAACGTTTTTGACACATACAAAGACATTTGGAACATATTCATTTATATGAATACTCAAACATACATTTTGGAACATATTCATTTTTATACATGAACCTAAACATGAATCACACCACGTATATGAATATAAGTAAGACAGTATGTATACATTTTCCCACTTGTTGTTACATAGCCATTAACTCTAGAGTGAGCCAAGGGGTAATTGGGTAGTACGGCAAGGGTGATTCTCACGCACAGTTGTGAAGCCCCACTGAATTTATGAGTTCTCGAGTGACTTGTAGATTACGTGTCATATTACACTGCATAGACATTACATTCAATGTGTGTGCACAGTTAACAAGTGTGGCCAATTCATCATTGCCCAATATCCAATCCAAGTGCAGGGGTGGGTTTAGGCACAAGGTTTGGTTATGGACTTACTTATTATACAAAATGGTTGCCACATTATGTTATGGACATTACTTTGGTCAATATATAGGACCATACATTATGGGTATAATTGGTTTATTAGTATAAACCACAAAAACAAACATTTTTATAGTTTTCTCAAACTCAAACCTATGAACTTATCAATATTATTGTTGACCTGTTTTTCTTGTATGCTTTTGTTTCAGTTAAATCATGTTGATCTATGTGCATATCAGTTTTACTTGTTTGATGATTACTACCTGCATGAAGTGAATGTTAATGTGCTACTTGGATGAAACGTGTTGATGTCATCTTCATGTATAAATATTAGGCTTCTATGAGGGAAACGTTTTTGTTAAAACACTACGCTTCAAATTCCGGTGCATAATCAATGTGCCTCGATCCTGACGGTTGTCCAGACTCCCTCGAAACATTGGGGTGGAGTTTAATTGTTGTTAGGTAGGATGAGGTTTTAGATTGGATGGTGGGGATTAGTAGAAAGAAACATAAGAATCCCAGAATAATTTCACCTTCTTTTTTCATTATGCATAAGTGCAAGCTTATTATTTTGCTAGGATATACTATGATTTTTTATCCGACATGTTTTGCCCTCACTCATTTTGACTCAATTTTAGCCCCCGCTGGTGAAAAATCCTTGATCCGTCACTGTTTTCAGTAAATATCGAAATGCATATGATTTGTGAAAGCCATATGAACATGATGTAAATTAACGAAATCTTAAATTCAACGACATCAAAGATATCATAATTCTTGAGGATTCTACCAACATCTAGAGACAATGTCGTAATTGTCGAGACGTTGTTATCCAAGTGGATATGTTGCCAAGTTCATTTCTCTTGTTTAGATTACAATAAAAAGGAGAAGATAAGTTGGTTATCGGCTTTGTTGCACTACCACTTATCGAATCATCACATTCTAGTCATCGTTGCTAGCCTCTTGCTTAATTGCTTGTTCAACGTTTAAATTATAACAACGATTAGTTTCAATGAAAAAAAGTCATTAAGTGGAATGTAATTTACATATGTTTCGTTGAATATTGGAGATGGATGTCACGAGTTTTGAACGTTACAAACCCTCATAATTCTACAACGGTGAATGTGAGCTTGGATAGCACACAAATATTCCTATAAAACTATAAGAGTAAACTTTAGTTTTGTCCCTGAGTTTTGAACAAAACATCAAGTTTTGTCCACCTGTAACACATTTGATCCCCGACGTTTGATGTTTTAACACTTTGCGTCCCTAGTTCTTAACTCCGTTAACTTTTGTGTTAGTTTTTGTGTGAAATTACTAATATACCTTTAACTCCATCTTCTTCATCGCCACCACTACCAGCCATCACCTGACCCCACCACCACCTCCTACCTCACCTTGACCGAAATGAAGATGGTAATCGGAGGACCATTATACTAGCGTGATTATAGTTGAAGGACTATTGTAATTTCCGTCCAAGTTTTTTCCAAACGGATATGGAGTTTCGGAGAGCCATGAAACCATGATCAAACCATATCACTCAAAATTCTTCACCTATCGATCCCCAATTCTCAATCAAATCACTTAATCCAATCCTTACTCAATTTCCCACACAAGCCCCAATCCAATTTTGCACAAATCACCCATCTTTCCTCCGATTTCTCAAAACCCTAACTTTCCAACAATGGAATTCAACACAATCAGAATCAATTCAACGTTCACTTCACCATTGGAGAGCTCCCTCAGGGTAGACGACGAGAACTTCCTGTTTAGAAAACCACTCAGTTTATGGCCAGGTGTGTATTATTCTCCCATCACTGCTGCTGTGTAGGAAGCTAGGTCAAAAATCCAGAAAGACTTCTGGATCCATCGAAAGATGCACCCCCACAAAGCGAATTGCTTACGAAAACCCAGTCTCAAAGTAGGACAACCATTCTTTACAATTTTGCAACTAATTATATATTGAGGGAACAGTAAAGGGATCCTTGGAATGAGGTCAGAATTGGGAAATTGCTTGAAGATCTTGATGCCTTAGCTAGCACCATTTCGATCAAGGTGTGGTAGGAGGTGGTGGGGTCAGGTGCTGGTGGTGGTGGTGGTGGGTGGTCTGATGAAGAAGAAGATGATGGGTTAAAGGTATATCAGTAATTTTACACTAAAACTAACAGAAAAGTTAATGGAGTTAAGGACTAGGGACGCAAAGTGTTAAAACATCAAACGACGAGGATCAAATGCGTTACAGGTGGACGAAACCTGATGTTTGTTCAAACGTCAGGGACGAAAACTGCAGTTTACTCAAAATATAAAGATTTCAAATGTCCATGTCCTTAGATCCTAATATCGACATTACTAGATTTAAAATACGGAAATGAACACACAACGTTGCATCATGATTGTCTCAAATAAAGCAGGAGTTTATATAGAAGTTAAGTTAAACCGTCACAATTATGTAGTCTTAATTTAGATGCGTGAAATTTGAGATCTAACAAACGGATCAAGAGGGTGGTCAATATCTTTTATAGATTTGATAGTAAAGTAAAAAATCATTAGCTCTAAATTTGAAATATGTATTTTGCTTGTAACCATATTATCAGTACCCGAATGTTATTTAGAAAACAAATCATTAAATTACAGGGTCAATCACATATATCCATTTGAAAACTTCATTATTTGCATATTTATCCAATCCAAAATCAAAATTGCATATATCCCATTGTAAACTAAATTTAATTGCATATTTACCCATCCAAAAACCAAAATTCCATATATCCCTTTACTTAATGAAAAAGCATCAAATTTACCCATTTTAATTTATTTTATAAAAAAAAATTATAGAATAACTATTTTACCCTTACTTTTACTAAAACTTTAAAATTATGTGTTTTTTCATTATTTTCTTTCGTCTATTTTACTCTAATATTCTTCGTCACGAGTTTTTGAAGTAACAGTCATAAAAAATGCGAGTGACAATCATAAAAATGAAAAACAAAAGACAAAGTTTTAATCCATTATGCTAAAAAAATCATGTAACAATCTCGAAAATAAAAAAACCAAAAGCCAAAGAATTGACCCATTACGATACCAAAAAATCAATAGCTCGACTTCGTTTAGTTATTTTCATGAACTTTTGTAATTTTCCCTCTCCCTTTTATTTGTTGATGATTGATATTCTTGAGGTGCCGAATTAGAACCTTCAAAGAAAGTGATTAGCGAAATATATAAAAAAAACAAAAAAAATTGTAAAAGAGAATAAAAAAACAAGTTAAAAATGGGTAAATATGAAAATTTGAAAAATTTAAAATTTTAGTAAAAATATGGGTAGAGTAGTTATTCTATATTTTATTTTAAATAAAATAAATTAAAATGGGTAAATTTGATAGTAAATATGCAATTAAATTTAATTTACAAGGGGATATATGTAATTTTTGTTTTGGATTGGGTAAATATATAGTAAATGAAGTTTATAAACTATACTAGTTTAAATCCCGTGTCTACACACGAGTTGAAAAATATCAATATATAAAATTTTTAAATCTTTATGTACATATCTTACAGATGTAAAAATATATTACATATAATAAGGATAGAAACAAACTCAAAGTATGAAAAAATTAATATATAACTAGGTTTAGAAAATACGTCAATATTTAATGTAATTTGACTTTAACTTACTATTTGATTGAAATAAATGTTACACAATTAATTTTCAAAGTTTTTTATAATAAGAGGTAATTTAAATTAATGTGTTTTATTGGTATAATTACTATTTTCTTTAACTATATATTATTATTAAAAGATAGAAGTGCATTAAATATGAGAGAGAGTCGGGAAAAAAATTTGAAAAATCAATATGGAGGCGACACGTATCACTAAAAACCTTTATTTATTATATAGTATAGATATAGATTTGAAGAGTTAGGCTTGACAAAAAAAGTGTATTTTTAGGGGTCTATTTTGAAAATATATTAGGTTAGAGTAAGGATACGGAGCACGTCAACGTTAAATAGGGTTGGGGGCTGAGATGCCCTTCCTACAAGAAGTTCAATTTCAAACGATGTCGGCTGTAATGTGTGACATTGTTTTCCCTACCATGTAAGCAAAGCTTCTGTTACTTCATTCCAATTCTATATCGATTTCCCAAACGATGTATGATCATAATCATCATCTTTTTTCAAAATTTAGTTTGTAATCAACCAGTTTTCCTCACTATATACACAGATCTTTCGCCAGTCTATCGGGATCGGATCATAACATGTTGATAGTTCATAGCATCCGAATGTAAAGGTTCGAGCCAGCCATAGGTAAAAAAAAAAAACTCAAGCCTTGGATATATATTTAGTTAGTTCTTTGTTTATGTGAATATGGCATACTGTTCTTTGTAATTGTATAATTAATGAAGTTTTGGTGACAGTAACAACTATGAAGATCTTGCTATGGAGTTCTCTCCTATAATTTTCTGCTACCTGGAGAAATATTTACGGGAAATATTCGTGGATGCTCCTCGAGACAGGAAGTACATGCAAGCTTATTTCTACACTCATATGTATAGATCAGAGGGATTATGATTCAAATCCATTCAATCAAGAAAGAATAAGATGATGAACAAGAATTTTGTATTACAAACTAGGTTAGAAACCCGGTGTATTACACGGGTTGAATAAATGTAATGTTATATATAGTTAGTAATAAAGATTTACATTTACATATTTATAACATATTACACAGTTTTTTAATACAAATTCTAGTACTGTTATATAGTTATTTTTTAAAAATGTTTTATAAAAAGAATGAAATAAATGTTCAATTTATAAAATGTTTATGAACAAACCTATTTTTTTTAAATAAAAACGTTTTATAAAATAGATTATATGAATCATTATTATTTAATAGGAGAAAGATGCGGGAAATAAAAAATTTTAAAAACAATTAAAGAAATTTGTATAATTAATAAGAGAGAGTGACAAGAAAAAAAAGTTAAGGATGCATAGGAGAATGACAAGTGTCACACCAAAACCTTTTCTTTGACCCATGAATTTACATACTAGACCCCTACTTCTAATAAATACATAAACTGACACAAACTTAACGTTCTAGGAATACATATCCGACTCGTTACTTTTATCCAAACTTGATCAATACGCGGTAGTTTATGAATGCTTTGTTTTTGCATTGTTTTGCTTAATTCGAATTTTGGTAAATTTATTTCAAATATGTCTCTTGCAACTACTCATGATCAACATAGAGAAGACAGCTGTAACACGAGAAGAGATCGTACAAGCAGTAGTGCATGCTACTGCTGCTGCAGTCAACCACTGCCATAATGTATGAAAGTCTATCAGGATCGGTTCGTAACATGTTAATTGTTCTTAGCGTTGCAAAGTGCGCCTTGTTACTGCCGATGTAGGTAACAACATCTCAAGCCTATCATATCTTTTTATATACTTTATTTAGATTTTAGTTTTCTGGTTCATGTTCGTTTATGTAAATTTGACATACAATCCATGTGTCTTGAGTAATGAATTGCTTATGAAGTTGTGTATAAAACAAATGGTGAATTGCTTTTAAAATTAATTAAAGACTTTTTGACAGTACTTTCCTTGATAAATCACTTAATATGATGTATTTTTATGTGAAACTGTATGTTGTTTGATTATTATTACAAACAAATATATGTTTAAGTTGTACTTTTCTTTCCTTCACTTAAGCAGGCATGACAACTGAAGATGGAACAAAACTGGTGAAGGCCTAACAAGTAGACTGTATCTTAGTATGCTTAAGCTTTTTTTATTATGTATTTGCTTGCACTCTAGCGCCTCTGCCATTGAAGGAATTGATATTACGCGCAGTATGACTAGAAACAAGGTGGCTTCTCCAAAGCACTCAATTACATAATAATGGGATAGTTTTGTATCTTTTATTGTGAAGGCACTGAACTTTCTACTTCTATATTTATTCTGTTACCTATTTAGAAGAAGTGGCATAATTAATAATTGGAACTTTTGGTTCATGTATAAAAGCATGAAGTTTTTATCAAATAAAATTAGCCCTTATATATGAACTTTATTGCTGGGAAGAGTGAATTTGATACTACTCCACCACACTATACGGGTCGGGTCAACCCATCTGCCGGTTGTTGTGCGGTTATTCAGCTGACCAAGTCATTTAGAGCAGTTTATGAGTAGTGGTTGAAATAGAGGAGTGGGTAGCTCCTTCTTAATCTTTAGGGGTAGTAGTATTAATAGGTTTGTTCATTTTACTTTGGTCTTTTAGTCAAATATTTTTATTAATTTATTTCTTTGCTTGTAATATGGAGACTAGCCCCTCTCGAGTCGGGCCGAATATCGTTCTAATTTCAATATGCAGTTTTCAGTTCCTATCATTTGGTTCCATAGCCGGAAAATTGAGGAGAAGGTGATCCGGAATACTTGGAGTTCCTCTCTTTTGAGTCACGGTGAAGGTCAACCACCATCACCTTATCCGACTGATGCGCTGCTCAATTAGCAGCCATTGCAGCTCGATTAGAATCCCTAGTAGCCTTGAAGGATGATGTGGCAACGATCAAGGCATAGATGGTTGACAAGGAACCTGAGGATGAACCTCAAGGTTCATTGACAGTTCAGGTTGAGGACATCGCAACGACATCTTCAGAACTGATGGTTCTTTCCAGTAAGACGAGCGTTGAACAAAAGGTAGGCGACAAAGTAAAGATCGGGTGCTACCCGGAAACGCCTTTCATACCTGTTGATTCGGATAACGGTGATGACCAAAGTTTGTCCAATGATGCAGTTGTAGATCAGGGACATCACAAGCTAGTAGTCGACAATGAAAACGTGATTCCCTTAGCTAGTATACTTGGACTTCCTTCTCTTTTAGCCGATACTAACCTTGATGTTAATGATAATACAAATAGTGATGGTAACATTGGTTTCGGGTCTTCATTGGTTGGTGAGTTCAGGAAGAACAAATCCAAGTCTTTTTTAGTTATATGGAGCTATGGTACAAATTATGTACATGTTTGTTACAGAATCTAGTGCTACTTTACTCGAATTGGAGGACTTAAGACCCTATTACAGCAACAAAGACAATATCCATAATATGGGGTCAAATTTTCTTCACGTTAGGAACAAAGATGTACAAGCAGATTTGAAATGCACGGAATTAGCCGTCAATTTCCTTCCTTTCGACTTGAGGACAAGTCGTTTTACTGGGTGGAAAGTAATGTTACGACCGGTAAAGGTTTACACCAGGAAGCATAAATGGGTCGACCTATTTGGATCAGCGGAGTAGGGCTGGCATAACATGTCAGACACGGCACGATAAGGTACAACACAATAAGACACGATGTGTTCAACATGAACACGACACGATAACTAATCGTGTCATTTTTTCCAAATACGAACACGACCTGTTTATTAACAGGTCACCTGTTAAGGGTCCCGTTTAGAAATCTGATTAAAGAGAGAACAAATATAACATGTGTAATAAAAGAAAAAAAATGCCAAAACTTAATAAATTTTTAAAAAGTCCAATCATAACATCCATTAACATAATAAATCCAAAACCTTTTCAAAACAAAAACTCATAAAAGCGAAATTAATTAATGGAATCGGCCTAGAATCTAGATGCAAATAGGATGTTAAGTGTTAACATGTCCATAACGGGTCTTAACAGGTTAACATGTCTTTAACCTGTTAAGACACGAATTTAACATGTCCCTAACGTGTCGACCTGTTTAAGACACGAAACATGTTAAGGTCAAACACGGGATATGTTAATTACGTGTTCTGTCATGTTAACAGGTTCGTGTCAAAAATTGCCAGCCTTACAGCGGAGCTTCAGCTGTTGTTCCGTTACTTATTTGACTCATTCAATCAAGCAGTATTTTATTAGTGGTTGAGAGTGGGAGCAATTACATAACCGATAGGAGTAGTATTAATAGTTTGTTCTGTTCATTATTTTTTTGGTGAAGTTTTATTGTCAGTATTTCCTTGTAATAGGAGATTAGCCTCTGTCAATTCGGGCCAAGAAACCCCAACTAATGTCATCCCTTTTTTATTTATCCCAGTCCAACTCAAAATTTTAACGAACATTCGAAAATAAAGTAATGTCTGACCAACACTCTTTCCAATTGCCCTTCATTCTTATAGACGTCACATCCTTAAGTCCAAAACATATACCCTTTCTCAAAAGTGACCCTTTCCAAAACCCAATAATGCTAATAGTGTTCCTCCTATTGTTCCAATCCTAACACCATATCTAGCAAAGTTCTGAAGAAGTAAGAAATAGCTGATGATTCTAAGTTTTACCTTCCTATTCTTTCAGAACTTCCATATAGAGCATGGCATTAGTAGAGTGAAAACAATTAGAATTCCTACTAAAATCCTTATGTTCTAAATTCAGAATTCCAGAATTCATACTAACAGCAGAAAAGATAACATGAGAGTCATACCTAGATAGCTGACTTAGGTATACAAATCCATTGAGAAAATTGAATATAGTTATACCAAGCCTATACCACCATCTGGAAAGATGACAAGTTTTATATTCTGTTTTACAGATATAACCATATAACCAGGAACACCACTACATCTCTAACCAAGTCCGTAAATCAACACTAATACTTTGAAATCTGATTTCACATGTGAACTGGTTTGTTCTCCAACTATAACAGCCTACCCAAAAATGATATAAACTATGAAAGACAATTATTATGATCCATTCAGTATATGTCTTGATCACATCCCATATCCTCCACCATATTCCATCCCAAAGCAGATCCAGGCCCAAAAAGCTCCAAGTCAAGCTGACTCGAAAGACTCAAAAATAAAAAGGCTAGACTCAGTGGGCTTTCTTGACATGGAAGGGGCAGAAAAAATTCAAAAACTTTAGGGGTGGGAAATAGCAACAAGAATTCTACGGCAAGATCCTACTCTAATAGAATACCTAAAACCCAATCCATCCACACAGAATCAATTCTTGTAATAAAAATGGATTGCAAAGAATGATAAAAAAAACAGAAAAAGGAAAATAATTAACCTACAGAAGTGAATAGATAGAGAGAAATCAGAGACACTAAGAATGACCAGAGAACTCTAAAAACACTCCAAAAAGATAAGAAGTACTACCACAAACTTCCACATCATCACTCCCCAACCCAGAATCCCAAAAACCCAACCTACCTCACAGATACTAAACACAACTCTCAATAAAAAAAAATAAGCGGGCCCAACCCAAACCCCCCCACCCAAGCTTACCTTGGATTTAGTCCTCACCAAACCTCCCAGACCCACCCCCAAGCTTACCTTGGATTTAGTCCTCACCAACTTGTCGGGGGACTGCCCTCTGAATATGACATTGTTGCTACCATTATCAATCAAAGTTCACATATGTGGGACACTACTCGAGACATGTTGGATCTTGAACATCGGCGACAGTCGACCCGCCAGAATTCCAACCAGTCTGTTCTGATTGCACCTGCCATTCAGTCCATTCTGGCCACCCCCAGCTAACCAAGTCAGTCCAGATCATTTGCACCACTTCACCACGATCTTTTTCGAACCAACGGTTATACGAGTCTCACAACCAGCGTTCATATGGCCGTGGATGGGGACGTGGGGGTCGAAACTATCAGCAACGGGGGGACGCTACATTGGCCAGGGTCGTGATCATAACCGGGTCAGTAGGGTACTCATCATGGCTATGGTGGAATGCTCCTCCCTTACCATACCCGCCACATCCAGCTCCTTGGGGTACCACGTGGAAAAACAGACATGCTGCTAACCTGCCTCATTTGATGCCCCCCCCCCCCAACAGCCTTCACATGATGCTTTAAGTCCCACTGATCTTGGGAACACACTGACCACCATGCACCTCAATCCTCTTGACTCAGCATGGTACATGGATAGCGGGGCCTCATCACACAATGCTTCAAATGCAGGTATGTTTAATACTTATTTTTCATCATCCTCACATCATGCTATTTTTGTTGGTAATGGGCACCAATTACCAGTCACAGGTTTGGGTAATGCATTACACAAACTTTCAAATAGAACCTATTCTCTACAAAATATCATTCATGCACCCACTATCATTCAAGACTAGCATGTCCTTTCCCACCACAATAACACGGGGGACCTCTACCTATTCACTCCACCATCCCAAGCTCAGTCCACATATCTGGCACTCTATCTCCATCTCATTGGCACAACCGTCTTGGCCATCTTGGCACCCATGTTTTAGATTTTTTGTCATCCCGTTCATTTATTTCATGTATTAAAATAACACCTTTGGGTGTTTGTGACTCTTGCCAATTATCTAATAATAAAAGGTTACCTTTTTTTATTCCAATTCAACCACGATTGCACCGTTTGATATCATACACTATGACTTGTGGATATCACATGTTATGAGCAATTCGGGGTATAAGTACAACATGGTTCTTACTCATAATCATACATAATAAGTTTTGATTTACCCGTTAAAATTCAAATCAGAAACCTTGACCAACTTTTTCAAATTCCACAAACTTATACACACTAAGTTTAACAAAACTATCAAGTCTTCCGATGTGATTTGGGAGGAGAATTCGACAACACCAATTTTCATAATTTTGCCAATACTAATTGCCTTGTTTTCCATTTCTCTTACCCTCAAACCTCTTCCTAAAACGGCAAAGCGGAACGTATGATCCATCGAATTAATGACTTCATGCGCTCCTGTTATTTCATGCTCACCCTCCTCCCAAGTTTTGGGTGGAAACCCTTCACATGGCTGCATATCTACACAATATATTACCCTCCATACGCCTAAACTATTACACTCCCAACCTAGCCTTGTTTCACTGACAACCAACCTATAACCATTTACGTGTCTTCGGGTGTGCGTGTTATCCCAATATGATGGCCACTCAACCACATAAGCTCCACCCTCATTCTAAGCGTCATATTTTTCTTGGGTACCCACCTAATTTTCTTGGTTATCACTGTCTAGACCCTACCACCGGTAAAGTTTACCTTTCCCGCCATGTCATCTTTGATGCGAACTTGTTTCCCTACCCCAACTCTTTTGTTGACAGGTCCTCCACCCTCCTTGACGATGACACCCTTCCATCCTTTCTTGTCACACTCCAAACTATTCCCCCACAAACACCTCCATCCCACATACAACCCCACCAGCCAAATCTTCTCTCCCACAAACACCCCCAGCCCAACCAACTCCAACTACAACCCCTCCTATTATAAACATAACCCCACCAGCTCAACCAACTCAAACTACAGCCCTTACTATTACAAACACAGCCCCACAAGCTCAACCAACTCCAACTACAGCCCCACCTAGTCCACAGCCTCCTACCAACCTCCATTCGATGACCACCAGGGCCAAGGCGAGAATTCACAGACCTCTAAATCGACTTAATATTGCATACCACCACCACACCTCCGCTCTCTCCTCTACCCACTCCATATACCAAAGCATTACTCGACCCTAACTGGCTGGCGGCCATGAACAATGAATTTGATGATTTGAAAGATAATGATACCTAGGATCTCGTTCCAGCTCCTATTGAACGACCTATTATACGGTGTATGCGGCTCTACCTACATAAGTTTAAAGCGGATGGGTCGCTAGATAGATATAAATCTAGGTTATCCGTGAATGGGAAATGACAAACATTGGGCATAGATTGCAGTGACACGTTCAGTCTTGTAGTTAGACCGGTCACAATCCGCACCGTTCTAACTTTGGCTTTATCCAAAACTTGGCCGATACACCAAAAGGATGTTAAGAATGCATTCCTACATGGTCAGCTAGACGAAACCATATTTATGTATCAATCTCCTGGATTTGTTGATCCAAATGTTCCAAATCGTGTGTGTCGGTTAAAGAAGTCTCTTTATGGGCTCAATCAGGCTCCACGTGTATGGTATAATCGCTTTGCTAATTTCATCACCTCATATGGTTTTACGCGCAGTATGTGTGACAATTCTTTATTTGTCTACCGACACGGATCACAAACGGCATATTTACTCCTGTATGTGGATGACATTATCCTCACCATATCGGACTCAACTTTCTTAAAATCAAACATTGTCCAAAGAGTTTGCCATAACCGATCTTGGAAGTCTACACCATTTCTTGGGAATTAATGTAACCCACGATGCTACTAAGCTATTTTTATCACAAACACAATATGTCAGAGATATACTTTAGCGGGCGTCCATGCATTCTTGCAAACCTTGCAACACGCCTATCGACACGTCCACCAAGATGTGTGCCAACGACGGTCCCTTACTACCTGACGGTACTGTCTATCGAAGCCTGGCAGGGGCTCTGCGGTATCTTACATTTACTAGACCGGATATTACTTATGTTGTTCAACAAGTCTGCTTATTCATGCATGCCCTAAGAGAACCTCATTTTGCATTTCTAAAACGCATCTTGCGTTACGTCGAGGGAACGATTGATTATGGTCTTCGTATGACCGCCTCCCCGTGTCAAACCATGACGGTGGTTGTCCTAATTTGAGGCGCTCGACAACCGGTTATTGTGTCTACTTGGGGGGACAATTTGGTCTCTTGGTCCTCAAAGAGACAGCCCACTGTTTCTCGGTCAATTGGGTAAAAAGTTATTCAAGTTCTATTTCACTATGGTACCTAATTTAATTATCAATTCGGTAAAAAGTTATTCAAATTCTATTTCACTAATAACACATTTAGGGTGAAAGGGGCACAACCCTCACCAAAAAACTACCCTAACAAAACTAACCAATGAGGTTATGCCACCTCACTTTTACCATTTTTCTACCCTAATACCCAAAAGTGAAGGGGGCACAACCCTAATACCCTCATTTTTTTATTTTTTATTTTTCATTTTTTAAATTAAAACTAATGAATAAAACACATTTTATTTATTCAATAAAATAAAAATAACAAGAAATACAAAAAAATTACATAGAATAAAAATAAAATAACAAAGTCAATCTAATCTTCGTCATCCAAATGAATCGTGCTATCAACATGTTCCACAAGATCAAATCGTAGCCTAAAATGTGTACTCGCATCGTGCAACTCCGGAAGGACATTATCGTATATAACTAGATTGATCGGAGGATCCCTAATGTAGACCAGTGATATTGCATTTCTGTCATCTTTTATGATCATATTGTGGAGTAACATGCACTCATAAACCACATTCCTAATCTTTTCCGGCTTACGAGAGCGAGCGGGTCGCCTAAGTATACCCCATTTAGCTTTTAAAACACCGAAAGCTCGCTCGACGTATTTTCTTGCTGACTCTTGCACCTTTTTAAACTTCTTTTCTTTTGGATCGGTTGGATAGGCGAATGATTTCACAAACGTAGACCAAGTAGGGTATATACCATCGGTAAGATAGTATCAATGTTTATATTCTCGCCCGTTGACATGAAATGGACATTTAGGCGCAGTTCCAAGTTACTCGTCGGTAAATAATGGAGATTGTTGTAGAACATTGATGTCGTTGTTTGAGCCCGGCAGACCACAAAACGCATGCCAAAACCATAAATCATTAGAAGCCACATCTTCGGGCATGATCGTCGGGTATTGGTGATCACCTCGCATATATTGTCCACGTAGCCTTGTTGGACACATTCTCCCAACGAAATGTGTACAATCGATGCTACCGAGCTTACCTGGAATGCCATGTTTTTCTTCATGCGTGTTGTACAAAAGTGCAACGTCGTGACTTGTCGGTCTGCGTAAGAACTCTTTACAATATAATATAACTATGACATTACAAAAATATTTTAGGCATTCACGTGAGGTCCTACAAGCCATACTTAAATACTCATCGTATTCGTCGGGAGGATTACCGATTGCGAGTTGTTTGACCGCAGATGTGCATTTTTGTAACGCCGCGAAACTCTTTTTCATCCTCCCGTCTACGCCCTCTTGAAACCATTCAAATTTTGATTCTATATCCGCAACAATTTTTAAAAATAAACGTTTTGACATCCGAAATCTTTCACGAAACGTACCCTCATCAAATTTTGGATTTTCGTCGACGAAATAATCGTTCATTAGAGTTTCAAGGGCTTGTTCACGATCACGTGTCACATATCTTTTTTTAGTGGTTGCCGTGTCTTCTTGTTCAGCTTGGGCGACAATATCCGTGAGAAATTGGAGACTAGACTGGCTATCGTGAGGAAATAGCAACTCGTAGTCACCGGATGATTCAGGAATAATCAACAAATCGCGATCCATTATAGACGGTTTTGAGTAGAAAAAAAGATGAAGGAAAGTTTTTTTGTGTGAAAAATATTGTATAATTGTATGGTATTTATAATGGTAAAAAAAAGTTTTTTTTATATTTAATGCCCAACGGCATTATAGCCATTATCCTCAAAGAATGAAGCTCGGGTACATGTACCCGCAAAAGCCAACAATTGCACTCGGGTAGCACGTTGGCGGCGGTGTACCCGCGGCTACCCGCTTACACGCACCCCTTACCCGCGTACGCCCCCTTCACCCTTACAAGAATCATGACTTTAGTGCAAACTGAGATACCGCGTTTCCTCGTGGCAGGAATAGGATATTAACACTTTGTATGATTCATATTAAATTCAGCCGTTAAAAAAAAAACACTTTGTGTCATCCCTTGATGAGCAAACATGTAAGATTGTGGTATTCTGGCGATATTTGTCAAGAAGATCGCAAACCCATTTTTAAAAATTGTATAAATAATAATCACATAAAATTATATATATTCAAATTAGTGACAAAACTATTTTTCAACTAAATTTTCCAAGGGTATACTACTAAAATCTTTTCATCCGTGTCAAGTTTGAATCTTTACTGGTAAACAACATATAGGGATGTGGTTGAACCAAAGATACTAGCAAAATCATAAATCTAGTTATAGCGTCCTTACGAAGAAGTATCCGGTCATGGGGATATATACTCGTTTAGCACCCGACCTAATGTTCTCAGGGCTGATTACACTAAAGCGATGTTCGGAGTGGGTCCCACGTATCCTTTTGGATACAACATTGATGAACGAATAACTAGAGAAATCGACCATGATATATGATGGTACATTGAGAAGGATCATTACTACACCACCTAACATATATGAATGAAACAATTAATAAAAGATAACTACTACTATAGTTGGAATACATCGAAACCTAGTAAGTTGCGATACATTGTATTCAATTCACTTACTCAAGCAAGTTAGGTGAGCAATTTATTCTTTCTTTTTATATAAAATCAAATATAATCATTATTTTTACACCATTAATCTTATCTTGTATTGAGAGTTTTATAGTTAGAACTTATGTACTAAGTTAGAAAACTCATTTATTACACGGGTTGAATAGAACCAACTTTTTATAAACGAACAGTTATTATAAATATTTGTGTTAATTGCAATCTAAAAGTCAACAGAAGTCAATATGGTAAAGTCAACAGGAAAAGTTCTGAAGCTAGAGGGCTATTCTTTACTTACATCAAAGTCTCATCGGTTGTTAGTTGTTAGTTAGGTTAAAAGGATAAGCAGAAGCAGTAGTCACGATTGCTTCTTAATTCCATTTTTCCATTCTTGTTCTTTACCATTTCAATTCATTCAATAAAGTGAGAATCACCGGAGGTGTTCTTGTTCTTGTTTGATTTAGAATTTAATTGCTCATACTACCACTAGCTTAGCCTAGTGACAAAGATATATACCCAAGACTTCATTAAAATGGGGAGGTCTTAGGTTCAAGTCCCACATGTGACAAAAATAAGGGTTCATGTTTTCTCACCTACAGGGGTTTCCTCCTGAGGGAGGTGGAGATTTAATGAAATAAAAAATGTGACAAAAATAAGTGACCCATCAGTTATCCAAATTTCCGTTAAAAAATGTAATTGTTCATTCTCTTATATTGTGGATTTGATAAAATTTGTATATTGGATGTCATCGGCTATTAATGAAATAAAAAATAACGAAGATTTAAGAAATTATTAATAACAAATAATAAATATTTAAGAATTATAAAATTATATTTTAAAATAAAATATAATTGAAATCTTTTTATGATTTAATAAGTTTTAATGAAATATAAGAATGAATTTTAGATTTTTAGTTATTTAAAATCATTATTATTTAATTAATACGAGAGATGGTTATTTAATAGGAGAATGACGATAAACAAAAATCTAAAAATCACAAGAAGTCGACACGTGACAAATAAAGTTATTTATTTATTAATGATGAATGATAAATTAGAAACAAAGATCGTCTCTATCACCGTCTCCAATTTTTGAGAGGTAAGACATCTCGAACAGGCTTTATCAATATTTCTACCATTTGAAATAAAAAAAGACAACTATTTGATAAGGTTAAGAGGGAGTCGTGTTGTAACTATGTCCGGAAAATACCTTACGACTAATAGTGAATACATGGATTTTTGGTAAAGGAACAAAATACGGGTCGATTAAAATCGGAACATGTAAAAAAACTAACAAATGTTGATAAAATAATATTAAACCATTAAATATAACTTAATATAAACAAACAAATGAAACTAACATAAGCAAATAAACTAATAACAAAAAGTGAATATAAACAATCAATTTAATTTGAATAAAGAAATAAAAAATACTCAAAAATAACATAAACAATTTTAAGATTTTAATCTTTTTTTAAGAACAGCTTGAATTATATAAAGCTACTAAGATACTAACAAGAAACAAGTTACCTAAAAATGTTGGAGAGGAACATCATTCCAACCAAGACAAAGGTACATGATTACGATCTATTTCAAATCTAATTTAATGAAAAAAAAGCAAAATATCATTCACGTTTCTAAAAGGCAAGTGAATATCTCTTCTAAAAAGAGTCGAGTTCCGAGCTTTCCAACATATCCAAATAGCATAGTATATCAAAGACAACTGAAGCTTGTTCCTTTTCCTAGATCCCGAGTCATCATTCAAAATCTAAGAGACTCCAGCATGCCGGTAGGATTTTGAGGAAAACAACCCGCTCCAATTTCGAAGCCAACTCTATACTACTGTCGAGAAATTGCATTTGAAAAAGACGTGATCCACATCATCTTTAGCTATAAAGCAAACAGATGACAAATAGAAGTAGTAACAAACACTCCTCTAAGTAAAAGATGTGACGTTTCGGATTTTTCGTTCTCGCACTTCAATTATAATTATCGTGTAATCATTCTCTATTTTAATAAAGTGTAAGAGTTTTATTTGGTTTTATACAAATAGGTATTTTATTTTACGGATTTAAACTAATTAGAATTTTATAAATTTTAAAACTAATATAAAGTTTTATATAAAAATCTAAATTTAAAAAGTTGTATATTTAATAAAATAACCTATTTAAATAAGATAAATAACTTTTATAAAAATTATTTATAATAATAAAAAAATAAAATAAGTTTATAAAAATATTTTTAAATTAATTTGATTTAAAAGAAATTAAATTAATTTATTTAAATAAAAGATCAGGGGTTGTATTGTAATTAGGCAAACTAGAAGGATTTAAAACTGAAATCGACTAAGTGGCTGTTTCTGGTCAATTTAAACTACAAGGGCCCATCCGTATTAATTTTAAGGGCTAATTCGAGTCAAACCAAACTCCAGGGACTAAAACTGTCAATTCTCGATTCGTTTATCCGGTCACCCCCACCGATGGTCCGGCGGGTAAAGAACTTTCCGGCGACGCCAAACAAGGCTGTTTCTCTGCACCTCGACAGCCGCTAAAAGGCTTCTCTGGCTTCGTCTCTCCCATGTGAACAAGACCCCCCGACCAATTGGTCTCCCCAACATAAGGATCGTCTGATCCTGTTGGTGGCCGAGAAACCCACGTTCGAATTCACGCCCGATAGACCACCTCCACGCGTGTTGAATGTCTGGTTAGTTTCGTCTCGTCCAGACTAGTGTCGGAACGTGCCCAATTGCACGTTTTAACATAGAAATCAAGCTCGGCTATAAATAGCCATGGTCGGCCCTGCTCGAGCTCGCTACCCCTCTTCCACCCAATCCCACTCCAAAATTGAAGGCACCATTACAATCGTCATCTCTGTGTGAAGCTGTGACCAAGGTTGTAGAGGCTAATCCTATCCAGAAGCTCGATTCTCATTATGGACATTCTCGGATTTAAGACTCTGCCGTCCAGTCCCTTTGCGACCACGTAAGAATCCTCAACTTCGTTTCTTTACCTTCTGTTATCATAAGGCAAGTTGAATCAATCGAAGTCACGACTCCAAACCATCGATTACCGGACAAACTATTGTTCTGAAAAATCACTGTTTTATTTTCTAAAGTCTGGGCCATCGAAACTACTTAGTTTCGATTGAGTAAATGGTCAATCGAAACTAGTAGTTTCGATAGATGGAAGTTTCGACAGCCTGTGTATCACTTATAAATGATCAATCGAAACTAGTAGTTTCGATAGATAGTAGTTTCGACAGTTCTGTGTAACTTGTAAATGGTCAATAGAAACTAGTAGTTTCGATTAAACACAGTTTCGATACCTGTCACAACTATAAACAGTTTCGATCAAATCAGTAATTTCAAGTAAATCTGGACCAACTTTTATGCAAATAACACTAAGAAATGTTATTATAAACCTATACACAATTAAATACTAATACGCACATGTAAACATACAATAATACCCATTTATCTACATAGGGTTTTAACGTGCTTAGACTTCAACATCTTTATCACCTACACGCGTGGAAAAATACCCGCTTGCAAGGTGAGTTACATAGCCCCTATTTTACATTTTTATACGTTTTGGGGTGAAACATTATACATGCTACTCACATTGTTTATACGTGTTATACATGAGACTATATGCTTATTCTTTGGATGTACATACATTTAAACACAAGACAACCAACTGTAATATTGATAGATCTATTGTGCCTGACCAGCCCACCCGGTTAGGGTGTTTATTACTGCATACTCGGATATAACCGTGTGTTATATTCAAACATATCGGATATAGTGGGTAACTATATTCAAACATACCGGACTTAGCTGTTGTGCTCTGTTCAAGCGCGTCAAACTCGGTTTGAATTGTGATTAAATAAATGATACATCATATATACTATGTTTAACAAGATAAACAATGAGTTGTAAAACGATTTACAACTACTATTTACCGGAATTACTAAACCTATGTACTCACCAACTTTTTAGTTGACACTTGATTTAAATAATGTTTCAGGTTTGGATATGTGACTACTTGTCGAAGATTTCTCCACTTAAGGACTATGGACCTAGTTAAATAAATCAATGTTTTGAACTAGACTAGGTTAATTGGAATGTATCGTATTTGGATCTTGTTGTCTTTAAATTTAATTAATGAATTATGCAACCTTTTAGCTATCATGTGCTTTTGAACAATCATTCCATTGTCCGCCTCGATGATTTCGCCATCGGTCGGGGTGTGACAGATTGGTATCAGAGCTAGGTTATTAGACACAATGACCTAGACTATAACCCTAGGACTCCCTTTTATGTGTTACGTGCTAAATGATTATCTGCTATGTGAATTATTTGTAGTTAGGTATTATTTGAATTTTCCCAAGTTTGGTACATGAGACTTATACACATACATACAAGGCTTAAATACATGATACATACTTTACATACACATTTGACAAACAAACTTATGCAAACAAATACACTACTCATCCTTAACCATACTCTTTCCTAATCCATATTAATTGCAACATTCCTACACATTTTATACTCATAGACTCTCAAGTCTATTAAAATCTTGAAAATCTCGTCAACGACTTAATTTCTTGAAACCAGTAAAGGACACGTGCAATCTGGAAGGGTGACACGTGTACATTGGGTTTTCTGTCTAGGAAAGCATTTCGTATAAATCCAAATAAACGGACCCGTATGCTTTCCTGGGAATTCCTGAAGTGAGTGTTTACCTATAGGCTAAAGCATGTCTCCTTGAAAGTTTTGAGGAATTATTTAACGTTGATAAGTCAATGTATTCGCAAGGATACGATCCGAACTTAAACTCAAAATTTGGTGACATTATAGCAAGATAGGAAGAACTAGACGAACATGCAAAGCAAATCATTATTACGGGTGCACACGTAATAACAATTTGTAATGCATGCACGTCCTGGCAATTCCTATTACGCGAATAATGATCTATAACATCATGTTCTATCCGGAATAGATGGCTTAGTTTTCCCCATCAACTTTGAATAAATACACATGCACTGGCACGCGTCATGATGAATCCCGCTTTTCTGCTTACATTATTTCCCACTATAACTCATATATATCCATCTTATCTAAAATATCATTGTCTTTTCTTATGGTGTTAGAATGCCTCCTCGACGTGCAAACTCTAGCACTTCCAACCCGGATCTTGCTACTCTCCTTGCCCAGCTGGTGGGGCAAATGACCCAAGCCAATAACAACAGTGATGGGTCTCACAACATCCAAGGAAACGGTGGTACCAACCCGCCCCAATGCACGTTTAAGCACTTTAACTCGAGCAATCCTACAAATTTTTTCGGTACTGAAGGTGCTACCGGCCTACTGCAATGGTTTGAAAGCATTGAAAGCACATTCCTAAATAGTGACTGTCCCGATAATCTTCGGGTTCGCTATGCCACAAGTGTACTTCAAAAGAGAGCCCTCACCTGGTGGAACGGTGAGAAACGCACTCGTGGTGCTGAGGTTGCTACATCCTTATCATGGGATGATCTGAAGAAGGCCATGACTGATGAATTCTGTCCTCGGAATGAAATGAGGAAGCTCGAGGCTGAGTTTTGGGATCTTGCCCAAGACAGCGGGGATAATCTGGCCTACACCACCCGGTTTCAAGAGCTAAGTCTGCTGGTGCCTCATATGATAACTCCCCTTGCTCGGGGGATTGAAAAATACATAGGCGGCCTGCCTATGCAAATTCAAGATGCTGTGCTAGGAAGCAATCCTCCTACACTTGAAGCTGCTATCCGTCTATCTGCTACACTATCCGACAACCATGTCAAAGCCAAAACCTTAACAAGAAAGGGTTCCAAGAAGGTTGTTTCTACTCTTGCGGCCGTCAAAGATGTAAAACCCGAGTCTTCTAACCGCAACAAGAAACGAAAGGGTCGAAACTTCGCAGCCGTAACTCCCGCTGTGCCTGCTATTCAAGCGGCCCCTTTGGGTCAAAACCCCAAAACTTATCAGGGCCCGAATCCCCAATGCCAGACCTGAAAGTACCATCATCCTGCAAACCTACCATGCCGATTGTGTTCAAGCTGCGGACGATATGGACACGTGGTCACTACTTGCCGTACTCGTCCTCCCATCCATCAAGCTGCTCCAGCCAACCGCCCAATCTATCCGGCACCTCTCAATGGTCGGGCATGTTACGAATGTGGAAACCCAAACCATTTCCGTGACCGATGCCCAAAACTTCATCATCAAGGTGGTCCTCAAGGACGAGCGTTTAACATAAACGCTAATGAGGCTCAAGATGCCCAAAACTTCATCATCAAGGTGGTCCTCACGGACGAGCGTTTAACATAAACGCTAATGAGGCTCAAGCAAATAACGACGTGATAAACGGTACGTTTCTCGTAAACAATCATTATGCTTCTGTTTTATTTGATACCGGTGCCGATAGGAGTTTTGTATCTCTTACCTTTGAATCTCGACTTGCTAAACAAAGAACGAAACTTGACAATTCTTATTCCGTGGAGATAGCAAACGAAAAATCTATTACTATAAATTCTGTTATCCGCGACTGCAATCTCGAGCTTAATAATCACAAATTCTCTGTTGATCTCCTTCCAATGCAATTGGGAAGCTTCGATGTTATAATTGGCATGGACTGGCTGTCCAAGCACCATGTCGAGGTTATTTGCTACGAAAAGTGTATTCGTATACCTCTCTCTTCGGGCGACACGTTAGTTATGTTCGGCGAAAAACCATGTCGTGGTCTTCAAATCATGTCTTGCACATTGGCACAAAAGTACTTGCAGAAAAAGTACGTTGCCTTCTTGGCCCACATAGTTGACATGAAAGACAAGGGTAAGAAATTTGCAAGACATTCCAATCATCCGAGATTTTCCCGAGGTATTCCCCGAGGATTTACCTGGTCTTCCTCCCCCTAGACAAGTGGAGTTTCGTATCGACCTTGTGCCCGGGGCAACTCCCGTGGCAAAAGCCCCCTATCTTCTTGCACCTTCCGAGATGCAAGAGCTTGCAAGTCAATTACAAGAACTCTCATCCAAAGGATTCATCCGCCCGAGCCATTCACCTTGGGGTGCTCCCGTACTGTTCGTAAAGAAAAAGGATGGATCATTTCGAATGTGCATCGATTATCGTGAACTCAACAAGCTTACAATTAAGAACCGTTATCCTTTACCCCGTATCGACGATCTTTTCGATCAGCTTCAAGGTTCAACATGTTTCTCCAAGATTGACCTTCGTTCCGGGTACCATCAACTTCGTGTTCTCGATGAAGACATTTCGAAGACTGCCTTTCGGACTAGGTATGGTCACTACGAGTTCATGGTCATGCCATTCGGTTTGACTAATGCACCTGCGGTCTTCATGGACCTCATGAACCGTGTATGCAAATCTTATTTGGACAAGTTCGTGATCGTTTTCATTGACGACGTCCTCATCTATTCTAAAACGAAAGCGGAACATGAACAACATCTTCGTTTGATCTTAAAACTCTTAAAGAAAGAACAACTATACGCCAAGCTCTCCAAGTGTGAATTCTGGCTAAAAGAGGTTAATTTTTGGGACACATAGTCAACGATAAGGGAATTCATGTGGACCCGGCAAAGATCGAGGCGGTAAAGAATTGGAGTACTCCTAAGACTCCTACCGAGATTCGTTCATTCCTTGGACTAGCAGGTTACTATCGTCGTTTCATCTCAAATTTCTCCAAGATTGCGGTCCCGCTCACTGCCTTGACTCACAAAGGTAAGCACTACGAGTGGGGACCCAAGCAAGAGGAAGCTTTCCAAACTCTAAAGCACAAGCTCTGCAATGCTCCTATCCTAACTCTTCCTAGTGGTAATGACGACTTTGTCGTTTATTGTGACGCATCCAACCAAGGTCTTGGTTGTGTTCTTATGCAACGAGGTCAAGTAATTGCATACGCATCACGTCAACTCAAAATCCATGAGAAGAACTATACGACCCATGATCTCGAGCTTGGTGCTGTCGTTTTCGCCTTGAAAATTTGGAGACACTATCTATATGGCACCAAATGCGTGGTTTTCACCGACCACAAAAGTCTCCAACATATTTTCAATCAAAAAGAGCTTAATATGAGGCAACGACGATGGGTTGAACTTCTAAACGACTACGACTTCGAGATCCGCTACCACCCCGGCAAAGCAAACGTTGTAGCCGACGCCTTGAGTCGTAAAGAACGTATCATGCTTCATAGTGTTCATATTCATAACGATATCCAAGACCGTATTCTCAAAGCACAACACACCTCGGTTACCGAGGGAAACATGTATCAAGAGATGGCATGTGGCGTAGAACTCTTGCTAGAAACCAAAGCTAACGGTCTATTGTATTACTTGGACCGTATCTGGGTTCCCAATCGTGACGATCTTCGTATATTTTTGATGAACGAGTCCCACAAAACTCGATATTCGGTACATCCCGGAGCTGATAAGATGTACATGGGTCTCCGTCAGCAATATTGGTGGCCCGACATGAAAAAGTATATTGCCCTCTTTGTGGTAAAATGCCTAACTTGTTCTAAAGTGAAGGCCGAACACCAGAAGCCTTCCGGTCTCCTCGAACAACCTGAAATTCCCGTGTGGAAGTGGGAGAACCTTGCTATGGATTTCATCACCAAACTCCTACGCACTTCTAGTGGGCATGATAGTATCTGGGTTATTATCGACCGACTTACAAAGTCTGCTCATTTCTTGCCTATTCGTGAGGACTATCGAGTCGAGAAATTGGCTCGGATCTACATTGATGAGATCGTAAGTCGTCACGGAATCCCTTTGAACATCATCTCCGATCGTGATTCGCGTTTTACTTCCCGATTTTGGCAATCATTGCAATCAGCACTTGGTACTTGTTTGGATTTAAGTACGGCTTACCATCCTCAAACTGATGGACAAACCGAACGAACAATCCAAACTCTTGAGGATATGCTTAGAGCTTGTGTCATTGACTTTGGTGGCAATTGGGATTCTCACCTACCACTGATTGAATTTTCCTACAACAACAGCTACCACTCAAGCATTAACATGGCACCGTTTGAAGCTCTTTATGGACGGAAATGTCGTTCACCGATTTGTTGGAACGAAATTGGTGAAGCACAAATCACCGGTTCCGAGCTTATCCAAGAAACCACCGATAAAGTCTCTCTTATCCGTGACAACATTCGAGTAGCAAGGAGTCGACAAAAGAGCTATGCCGATAGACGATGAAAACCCTTGGAATTTCAAGTTGGAGATATAGTTCTTCTAAAGGTATCACCTTGGAAAGGCGTAGTCCGATTTGGAAAGAAAGGAAAACTTGCACCTCGATATTTGGGTCCATTCAAGATACTCGAAAGGGTAGGAAAAGTGGCCTACAAACTCGATCTTCCTTCAGAACTTAGCAACGTTCATCCAACCTTTCATGTATCAAATTTGAAAAAGTGTCTGACCGATGAGAATCTCCACATCCCTCTTGACGAAGTGCGTATTGACGAAAAAATGCACTTTGTTGAAAAACCCGTGGAAATCATGGACCGAGAAGTTAAGAAACTCAAGCGTAGCCGCATCCCCATTGTCAAGGTCCGTTGGGAATCTAAACGTGGACCCGAGTTCACTTGGGAACGTGAAGACCAAATGAAGACCAAGTATCCGCATCTCTTTTCATAGCCTCCACTAGTTGAATTTCAGGGCGAAATTCCTCTAACATGGGGAGACTGTGACGTTTCGGATTTTTCGTTCCCGCACTTGTATTATAATTATCATGTAATCATTCTCTATTTTAATAAAGTGTAAGAGTTTTATTTGGTTTTATACAAATAGGTATTTTATTTTACGGATTTAAACTAATTAGAATTTTATAAATTTTAAAACTAATATAAAGTTTTATATAAAAATCTAAATTTAAAAAGTTGTATATTTAATAAAATAACCTATTTAAATAAGATAAATAACTTTTATAAAAATTATTTATAATAATAAAAAAATAAAATAAGTTTATAAAAACATTTTTAAATTAATTTGATTTAAAAGAAATTAAATTAATTTATTTAAATAAAAGATCAGGGGTTGTATTGTAATTAGACAAACTAGAAGGATTTAAAACTGAAATCGACTAAGGGGCTGTTTCTGGTCAATTTAAACTACAAGGGCCCATCCGTATTAATTTTAAAGGCTAATTCGAGTCAAACCAAACTCCAGGGACTAAAACTGTCAATTCTCGATTCGTTTATCCGCTCACCCCCACCGATGGTCCGGCAGGTAAAGAACTTTCCGGCGACGCCCGACAAGGCTGTTTCTCTGCACCTCGACAGCCGCTAAAAGGCTTCTCTGGCTTCGACTCTCCCACGTGAACAAGACCCCCCGACCAATTGGTCTCCCCAACATAAGGATCGTCTGATCCTGTTGGTGGCCGAGAAACCCACCTCCACGCGTGTTGAATGTCTGGTTAGTTTCGTCTCGTCCAGTCTAGTGTCAGAACGTGCCCAATTGCACGTTTTAACATAGAAATCAAGCTCGGCTATAAATAGCCATGGTCGGCCCTGCTCGAGCTCGCTACCCCTCTTCCACCCAATCTCACTCCAAAATTGAAGGCACCATTACAATCGCCATCTCTGTGTGAAGCTGTGACCAAGGTTGTAGAGGCTAATCCTATCCAGAAGCTCGATTCTCATTCTAGACATTCTCGGATTTAAGACTCTGCCGTCCGGTCCCTTTGTGACCACGTAAGAATCCTCAACTTCGTTTCTTTACCTTCTGTTATCATAAGGCAAGCTGAACCAATCGAAGTCACGACTCCAAACCATCGATTACCGGACAAACTATTGTTCTGAAAAATACTGTTTTATTTTCTAAAGTCTGGGCCATCGAAACTACTTAGTTTCGATTGAGTAAATGGTCAATCGAAACTAGTAGTTTCGATAGATGGAAGTTTCGACAGCCTGTGTATCACTTATAAATGATCAATCGAAACTAGTAGTTTCGATAGATGGAAGTTTCGACAGCTTGTGTATCACTTATAAATGATCAATCGAAACTAGTAGTTTCGATAGATAGTAGTTTCGACAGTTCTGTGTAACTTGTAAATGGTCAATCGAAACTATTAGTTTCGATTAAACACAGTTTCGATACCTGTCACAACTATAAACAGTTTCGATCAAATCAGTAATTTCAAGTAATTCTGGACCAACTTTTATGCAAATAACACTAAGAAATGTTATTATAAACCTATACACAATTAAATACTAATACGCACATGTAAACATACAATAATACCCATTTATCTACATAGGGTTTCAACGTGCTTAGACTTCAACATCTTTATCACCTACACGCGTGGAAAAATACCCGCTTGCAAGGTGAGTTACATAGCCCCTATTTTACATTTTTATACGTTTTGGGGTGAAACATTATACATGCTACTCACATTGTTTATACGTATTATACATGAGACTATATGCTTATTCTTTGGATGTACATACATTTAAACACAAGACAACCAACTGTAATATTGATAGATCTATTGTGCCTGACCAGCCCACCCGGTTAGGGTGTTTATTACTGCATACTCGGATATAACCGTGTGTTATATTCAAACATATCGGATATAGTGGGTAACTATATTCAAACATACCGGACTTAGCTGTTGTGCTCTGTTCAAGCGCGTCAAACTCGGTTTGAATTGTGATTAAATAAATGATACATCATATATACTATGTTTAACAAGATAAACAATGAGTTGTAAAATGATTTACAACTACTATTTACCGGAATTACTAAACCTATGTACTCACCAACTTTTTAGTTGACACTTGATTTAAATAATGTTTCACGTTTGGATATGTGACTACTTGCCGAAGATTTCTCCACTTAAGGACTATGGACCTAGTTAAATAAATCAATGTTTTGAACTAGACTAGGTTAATTGGAATGTATCGTATTTGATCTTGTTGTCTTTAAATTTAATTAATGAATTATGCAACCTTTTAGCTATCATGTGCTTTTGAACAATCATTCCATTGTCCGCCTCGATGATTCCGCCATCGGTCGGGGTGTGACAAAAGATTTCCAGCAAAAGGAATTTTATTCCAACTCCAAACATATTGAACTCCAAGGACATATTATCCCATGAGAAACATATTGAACTCCAAGGATTCTTGGATTCAATGCAGTTGGTTTTCGATCGATAAAAGTTATGTTATTAAAAGTTTTTATACACTTTGCCTAAAGACCATTGACTTCAACTTTAAGTCTCCACCACCATTTAGCAAGAAGCATGAGAGTTGACGATCTTAAACATCCAATGCAAAGACCACCATTACATTTTTGCCGAATCATAGTCACCCGTACCACCCAATTTATTTTTCCTATTATTTCATCACCACCCTCTAAGAACCTTCTCCTAATGGACTGTATACAAGCAATGACTTTCTTAGGAGTTTTAAAATGAGAAAACTAGTAAAGGAGTGTTTCTTAGAACCGACTTAACAAGTGTGAGTCTACCATCAAGGTGCTTAGCCTTCCAATTAGTTAACCTTGATTTAAAATTGTCAAATATTAGGCTCTAATCATTGGATAATCTCATGTTGGCTCCAGTTGAGAGCCCAAGATAGATAAATGGAATGTTTGCGGGCTCACAATGTAAAACACTTGCAAGGAACATACTCCATGTTAGCCCGGTTAATTTAGACCCAAAGGATTAGTTATGTGAAGTAGTAGAAGATGGGGGAGTTATTTTGTTTATTTTTGTTTTTCTTTTGCATGTTTCTGTTGAGTCGGTGAGTTTAGTATCCAAGTTGGGATGTGATTAGGTGTCTTGCAGATTAATTTAGACCCAAAGGATTAGTTATATGAAAACCGCACTGAACCGACCCATGCTCAGTCCTACTTGTAGTCTCCACGATATACGCATCAAGTCCGCTGTCTAAGTGTTCCATGTAAGCATGGGTGAGCGGAGATGGAAGTGCCACATATTCAAGGAAAAGTTGATGGAGCCCTCATATATTAATAAAGCTATTCCCTGATCGACCATCTTTGTGAAACTGAACTTGACTAGCTTCATCTTGAATTGTGGATACATTACGACCGCGATTGCTAAAACAAAGCAACAAATTTTCCGGTACTTATCGAAGTTTCTTGCATCGGTTTCTTGATACCGCGGATAATCAAATCCTCACTTTCGGCTACACGTGTTAGTTCGATTTAAATCTTCCATGTTTCATGGAAAAACATTTTTGTGGTCAGTGTATTTGTAAGTCGTATTCCACTAAGTTTGATCAACGAATAATAATGTTTTTGTACTAGGTACATGATGTTGTTGCTTGAGATTTATAAATTCTTCTTGTAAACAACTAGACGTTTTGAAAGACTAATATTTCAGATAACAGAAGTTGTTACTATAATTGCATTTAGGGTTATGATTGTGATTATTTGCATACAGTAGGATTGCTTGTTACATTGACAACATTTAGCTGGACATCAGGTGAGTTCATAGCCCCACTCTTTTTACTTATTTCAATCTTTTAGGGAAAAACATACATACAAACATTTTATGAACATGATACAAACATGTTACACACAAACATTTTGAGAACATGATACAAACATGTTACATGATGTACATGATAGAAACATGCATGATACATACAAACATTTTGAGAACATGATTGAAACATGCTACATGATTCATACAAACATTTTGAGAATACAAGACAATTTCATTTTATATGAAACGATCACACAGTTTTGATCTATGTGCATATCAGTTTTACTTGCTTGATGATTACTACCTGCATGAAGTGAATGTTAATGTGCTACTTGGATGAAACGTGTTGATGTCATCTTCATGTATAAATATTAGGCTTCTATGAGGAAAAAGTTTTTGTTAAAACACTACGCTTCAAATTCTGGTACATAATCAATGTGCCTCTATCCTGACGCCTTGTCCCGACTCCCTCAGAACATTGGGGGTGGAGTTTAATTGTTGTTAGGTAGGATGAGGTTTTAGATTGGATGGTGGGGATTAGTAGAAAGAAACATAAGAATCCTAGAATAATTTCACCTTCTTTTTTCATTATGCATAAATGCAAGCTTATTATTTTGCTAGGTAATACTATGATTTTTTATCCGACCTCATTTTGACTCAATTTTAGCCCCCGCTGGTGAAAAATCCTTGATCCGTCACTGTTTTCAGTAAATATCGAAGTGCATATGATTTGTGAAAGCCAAATGAACATGATGGAAATTAACGAAATCTTAAATTCAACGACATCAAAGATATCATAATTCTTGAGGATTCTACCAACATCTAGGGACAATGTCGTAATTGTCGAGACGTTGTTATCCAAGTGGATATGCTGCCAAGTTCATTTCTCTTGTTTAGATTACAATAAAAAGGAGAAGATAAGTTGATTATCGGCTTCGTTGCACTACCACTTATCGAATCATCACATTCTAGTCATCGTTGCTAGCCTCTTGCTTAATTGCTTGTTCAACGTTTAAATTATAACAAAGATTAGTTTCAACGAAAATTTACATATGTTTCGTTGAATATTGGATACGGATGTCACGAGTTTTGAACGTTACAAACCCTCATCATTCTACAACGGTGAATGTGAGCTTGGATAGCACACAAATATTCCTATAAAACTATAAGAGTAAACTTTAGTTTCGTCCCTGAGTTTTGAACAAAACATTAGGTTTTGTCCACCTGTAACACATTTGATCCCCGACGTTTGATGTTTTAACACTTTGCGTCCCTGGTAATTAACTCCGTTAACTTTTGTGTTAGTTTTTATCTGAAATTACTAATATACCCTTAAATCCATCTTCTTCATCACCACCAATACTAGCCATCACCTGACCCCACCACCACCTCCTACCTCACCTTGACCGAAATGAAGATGGTAATCGGAGGACCATTATACTAACGTGATTATAGTTGAAGGACTATTGTAATTTTCGTCCAATTTTTTTCCAAACGGATATGGAGTTTCAGAGAGCCATGAAACCATGATCAAACCATATCACTCAAAATTCTTCACCGATCGATCCTTAATTCTCAATCAAATCACTTAATCCAATCCCTACTCAATTTCCCACACAAACCCCAATCCAATTTTGCACAAATCACCCATTTTTCCTCCGATTTCTCAAAACCCTAACTTTACAACAATGGATTTCAACACAATCAGAATCAATTCAACGTTCACTTCACCATTGGAGAGCTCCCTGAGCGTAGATGACGAGAACTTCCCGTTCTGAAAACCACTCAGTTTATGGCCAGGTTTGTATTATTCTCCCATCACCGCTGCTGTGTAGGAAGCTAGGTTAAAAATCCAGAAAGACTTCTGGATCCATCGAAAGATGCACCCCTACAAAGCGAATTGCTTACGAAAACCCAGTCTCAAAGTAGGACAATCATTCTTTAAAATTTTGCAACTGATTATATATTGAAGGAACAGTAAAGGGATCCTTGGAATGAGGTCAGAATTGGGAAATTTCTTGAATATATTGATGCCCTAGCTGGCACCATTTAGATCAAGGTGTGGTAGGAGGTGGTGGTGGGGTCAGGTGTTGGTGGTGGTGGTGGGGTCAGGTGGTGGTGGTGGTGGTGGGTGGAATGATGAAGAAGAAGAAGATGGGTTAAGGGTATATCAGTAATTTCACACTTAAACTAACAGAAAAGTTAATGGAGTTAAGGACCAGGGACGCAAAGTGTTAAAATATCAAACGTCGATGATCAAATGCGTTACAGGTGGACGAAACCTGATGTTTTGTTCAAACGTCAGGGACGAAAACTGCAGTTTACTCAAAATATAAAGATGTCAAATGTCCATGTCCCTAGATCCTAATATCGACATTGCTAAAATTTCGGAAATGAACACACAACGTTGCATCATGATTGTCTCAAATAAAGCAGGAGTTTATATAGAAGTTAAGTTAAACCGTCACAATTATGTAGTCTTAATTTAGATGCGTAAAATTTGAGATCTAACAAACGGATCAAGAGGGTGGTCAATATCTTTTATAGATTTGATAGTAAAGTAAAAAATTATTAGCTCTAAATTTGAAATATGTATTTTGCTTGTAACCATATTATCAGTGCCCAGATGTTATTTAGAAAACAAATCATTAAATTACAGAGTCAATCGCATATATCCATTTGAAAACTTCATTATTTGCATATTTATCCAATCCAAAATCAAAATTACATATATCCCATTGTAAACTAAATTTAATTGCATATTTACCAATCCAAAAACCAAAATTCCATATATCCCTTTACTTAATGAAAAAGCATCAAATTTACCCATTTTAATTTATTTTATAAAAAATAAATTATAGAATAACTATTTTACCCTTACTTTTACTAAAACTTTAAAATTCTGTGTTTTTTCATTATTTTCTTTCGTCTATTTTACTCTAATATTCTTTGTCATGAGTTTTTGAAGTAACAGTCATAAAAAATGCGAGTGACAATCATAAAATTGAAAAACAAAAGCCAAAGTTTTAATCCATTATGCTAAAAAAATCATGTAACAATCTCGAAAATAAAAAACCAAAAACCAATGCCAAAGTATTGACCCATTACGATACCAAAAAATCAATAGCTCGACTTCGTTTAGTTATTTTCACGAACTTTTTGTAATTTTTCCCTCTCCCTTTTATTTGTTGATGATTGATATTCTTGAGGTGCCGAATTAGAACCTTCAAAGAAAGTGATTAGCGAAATATATAAAAAACAAAAAAAAATTGTAAAAGAGAATAAAAAAACAAGTTAAAAATGGGTAAATATGAAAATTTAAAAAATTTAAAGTTTTAGTAAAAATATGGATAAAGTAGTTATTCTATATTTTATTTTGAATAAAATAAATTAAAATGGGTAAATTTGATAGTAAATATACAATTAAATTTAATTTACACTACAAGAATTTTAGGCAGTTTCAACGACCTGTCTCGACGACATGGCGTCGATATTGCTTCCGTTGGAAAAGCTTAGTCGAGGCTGATTAAAATGTCGTCAAGAATTAGTCGTCGAGATAGGTAACCCTTTTCTCGACGACATGTCGTCGATATTGGGGCGTCGGAAAAAAGTTTTTACTTTTAAAAAATAAATATAAAATAAAATTGAAAATACCCTTACTCGATGACCCAATCTCGATGACATGTCGTCGAGATTGGTATAAATTATATATTTTTTAATTTTAAAATTTTCCAGATTTTTATACAAAATAAAAATTCAAAACCTGTCAAACCTGTTATATAAATTAAAACATTACACAAAATAATACATAAAACATTCAATAAAAATAAACAAAATATGTAAGTTATTGCAAATCGTTCAAATAAAATGCTACAAAACAATTTAATCATCTTCATCGTCAACATCTTGGTTGCCGGATCGACTACTATAACCCTACAATAAAGGTATAAAAAATAACCCTACAATAAAGGTATAAAAAATAACCCTACAATAAAGGTATCAAAACACAATATATACATGTATTAGTATTGCAAATAAACAAAATGTGTAAGTTATTGCAAATCATATACAAACATAATACGCAAATAATTTTTCAAACATCAATAACCCTACAATAAAGGTATCAAAATACATGTATTAGTGGACTTGGGTTAAACGAGTAATTTTGATCCATTTATAATGGTTACGTGTCATTTTAACTCATTTATACTTTGATTCGCAACATAATAACAAAATATATTTACTTACCCAATAGTTTTGTGCCCGATCGTTAACCCATGTGGCGTGAGAAGTGTTCATACGTCTCCAACCCTCAACAATATATTCATCTACATATATATATACATACATTCATCTATATTCATACAAATTATACATTTCACAAAAAATAAATAACAAAAATATATTCATCTACATTCATACAAATACCCAAATAAATAATACATACAAATACTCGGGTCAAAAGAAGTGAAACGGTTCGTGTTTGAATTACTAACATATATACATGCATATATTCATCTATATTCATACAAACCATACATAACAAAAAATAAATAACATCATATAATTCATACAAATAATACATACATAACACCACAAATAATACACCTACACAAACCTACAATTCACAAATTTCACAAATAATACATACATCTATATATTTATACATCTATACAAATCTACAATTTCATAAATAATACATACATCTATACAAATTAACCACCAATTTCACAAATAATACATACATTTTTATATTCATCTATATTATTCAAATAAATAACAATTAAAAGAACTATACAAAACTAAATTTAACAAAAATATACCTATTAGCAAAGTATTACACAAATATATTTATACATCTATACAAATTAACCATCAATTTCACAATAAAATACATACATTTATATATCCGTCTATATTATTCAAATATATAACAATTAAAACAACAAAGCTAAATTTCACACAAATATACCTACTATCAAAGTATTACACAAATATATTTATATATCCATACAAAACTACATACCCAAATACACTAATTTTCAGATAAATATATACATAATACCTCCGAATTTGTAAACGAGATGCCGTCGGGAAAGCCTCAATCTAGCTTCCAATCCGTTCAGTTAACCAAAAACCTCACCTACACATGATTTATATTAAAACATTTAAATTATAATGGAAAAAATAAATAACAACAATATATTCATCTACATATATACATACATACATTCATCTATATTCATACAAATTATATATTTCACAAAAAATAAATAACAACAATATATTCACCTACATTCATACAAATACCCAAATAAATAATACATACAAATACTCGGGTCAAAACAAGTGAAACGGTGCGTGTTTAAATTACTAACATATATACATGCATACATTCATCTATATTCATACAAACCATACATCACAAAAAATAAATAACAACATATAATTCATATAAATAATACATACATAACACCACCAATAATACATCTACACAAACCTACATTTCACCAATTTCACATATAATGCATACATCTATATATTGATACATCTATACAAACCTATAATTTCACAAATAATACATACATCTATGCAAATTGACAATCAATTTCACAAATAATACATACATTTATATATTCATCTATATTATTCAAATAAATAACAATTAAAACAACTATACAAAACTAAATTTCATAAATATATACCTATTAACAAAGTATTACACAAATATAATACATACATCTATACAAATTAACCATCAATTTCACAAATAATACATACATTTATATATTCATATATATTATTCAAATAAATAACAATCAAAACAACTATCCGAAACTAAATTTAACAAAAATATACCTATAAGCATCAATCTAGCCTCCAATCCGTTCACTTAATAAAAACCCTCACCTACACAAGATTTATATTAAAATTTTTTAATTATAATGGAAAATTACTAAAAAAAGTCAAAATAGAGTCTTACCACTTCAAAAAGATGAGTAATGGTGGTGGTTGAGGTGGAGCATGGTGGATTTTCAAGTAAAATGGTCGGATTTAATGGTGAAAGCCGAGAGAAAGAGTAGAGAGAAAAAGAAGGTGAAATGAGGAGGAAAAAGGGTTTCCTACGTAGATAAGATCAACTAAGACCAGTTTCAACGACATGTCGTCGAGATTTGGTCTTTTTTAATTATTTTATTTAATTTAATTATTAAATAAAAATGATTTTTTAATACACACATATCTCGACGACATGTCGTCGAGACTAGGTATTTCCTTTAAATAAAAAGACAATTAAAATTCTACTTGAAAAAAAAAAGAAAAAAAAATAAAATGGGCAATTACGACGACATGTCGTCGAGACTGCCCTGAGATGTCGCCGATGAGCGCCAAAACTTTTTACTTTTTCCCGCTGTACCATCGCCGACGACATGTCGTCGAGAAAAGGTGAAAATAGTCAAAAAAAATTGACTAGGACCATCAATAGCTCGACTTCGTTTAGTTATTTTCACGAACTTTTGTAATTTTTCCCTCTCCTTTTTTATTTGTTGATGATTGGTATTCTTGAGGTGCCGAATTAGAACCTTCAAAGAAAGTGATTAGCGAAATATATAAAAAACAAAAAAAACTGTAAAAGAGAATAAAAAAAGTTAAAAATTGGTAAATATAAAAATTTGAAAAATTTAAAGTTTTAGTAAAAATATGGGTAAAGTAGTTATTCTATATTTTATTTTAAATAAAATAAATTAAAATGGGTAAATTTGATAGTAAATATGCAATTAAATTTAATTTACAAGGGGATATATGTAATTTTTGTTTTGGATTGGCTAAATATACAGTAAATGAAGTTTATAAATTATACTAGTTTAGATCTCGTGTCTACACACGGGTTTAAAAATAACAATATATAAAATTTTTAAATCTTTATGTACATATCTTACAAGTGTAAAAATATATTACATATAATAAGGATAGAAACAAACTTAAAGTAAGAAAAAATTAATATATAACTGGGTTTAGAAAATACGTTAATATTTAATGTAATTTGACTTTAATTTACTATTTGATTGAAATAAATGTTATACAATTAATTTTTAAAGTTTCTTATAATAAGAGATAATTTTAATTAATATGTTTTTTTGGTATAATTACTATTTTCTTTAACTATATATTATTATTAAAAGATAGAAGTGTATTAAATAAGAGAGATAGTCAGGAAAAAAATTATGATTTGAAGAGTTAGGTTTGACAAAAAAGTGTATTTTTAGGGGTCTATTTTGAAAATATATTAGGTTAGAGTAAGGATACGGAGCACGTCAACGTTAAATAGGGTTGGGGGCTGAGATGCCCTTCCAACAAGAAGTTCAATTTCAAGCGATGTCGGCTGTAATGTGTGACATTGTTTTCCCAACCATGTAAGCAAAGCTTCTGTTACTTCATTCCAATTCTATATCGATTTCCCAAACGATGTATGATCATAATCATCATCTTTTTTCAAAATTTAGTTTGTAATCAACCAGTTTTCCTCACTCTATACACAGATCTTTCGCCAGTCGGGTCATAACATGTTGATAGTTCATAGCATCCGAATGTACAGGTTCGGGCCAGCCATAGGTAAAAAAACTCAAGGCTTGGATATATATTTAGTTAGTTCTTTGTTTATGTGAATATGGCATACTGTTCTTTGTAATTGTATAATTAATGAAGTTTTGCTGACAGTAACAACTATGAAGATCTTGCTATGGAGTTCTCTCCTATAATTTTCTGCTATCCGGAGAAATATTTACGGGAAATATTCGTGGATGCTCCTCGAGACAGGAAGTACATGCAAGCTTATTTCTACACTCATATGTATAGATCAGAGGGATTATGATTCAAATCCATTCAATCAAGAAAGAATAAGATGATGAACAAGAATTTTGTATTACAAACTAGGTTAGAAACCCGGTGTATTACACTGGTTGAATAAATGTAATGTTATATATAGTTAGTAATAAAGATTTACATTTACATATTTATGACATATTACACAGTTTTTTAATACAAATTCTAGTAATGTTATATAGTTATTTTTTAAAAATGTTTTATAAAAAGAATGAAAGAAATGTTCAATTTATAAAATGTTTATGAACAAACCTATTTTTTTAAAATAAAAACGTTTTATAAAAAAATTATATGAATCATTATTATTTAATAGGAGAAAGATGCGGGAAATAAAAAATTATAAAAACAATTAAAGAAATTTGTATAATTAATAAGAGAGAGTGACAAGAAAAAAAAAGTTAATAGGTAACAACATCTCAAGCCTTGTTACTGCCGATGTAGGTAACATCTCAAGCCTATCATATCTTTTTATATACTTTATTTAGATTTTAGTTTTCTGGTTCATGTTCGTTTATGTAAATTTGACATACAATCCATGTGTCTTGAGTAATGAATTGTTTATGAAGTTGTGTATAAAACAAATGGTGAATTGCTTTTAAAATTAATTAAAGACTTTTTGACAGTACTTTCCTTGATAAATCACTTAATATGATGTATTTTTATGTGAAACTGTATGTTGTTTGATTATTATTACAAACAAATATATGTTTAAGTTGTACTTTCTTTCCTTCACTTAAGATTGAACAAAACTGGTGAAGGCCTAACAAGTAGACTGTATCTTAGTATGCTTAAGCTTTTTTTATTATGTATTTGCTTGCACTCTAGCGCCTCTGCCATTGAAGGAATTGATATTACGCGCAGTATGACTAGAAACAAGGTGGCTTCTCCAAAGCACTCAATTACATAATAATGGGATAGTTTTGTATCTTTTATTGTGAAGGCACTGAACTTTCTACTTCTATATTTATTCTGTTACCTATTTAGAAGAAGTGGCATAATTAATAGCTGGAACTTTTGGTTCATGTATAAAAGCATGAAGTTTTTATCAAATAAAATTAACCCTTATATATGAACTTTATTGCTGGGAAGAGTGAATTTGATACTACTCCACCACACTATACGGGTCGGGTCAACCCATCTGTCGGTTGTTGTGCGGTTATTCAGCTGACCAAGTCATTTAGAGCAGTTTATGAGTAGTGGTTGAAATAAAGGAGTGGGTAGCTCCTTCTTAATCTTTAGGGGTAGTAGTATTAATAGGTTTGTTCATTTTACTTTGGTTTTTTAGTCAAATATTTTTATTAATTTATTTCTTTGCTTGTAATATGGAGACTAGCCCCTCTCGAGTCGGGCCGAATATCGTTCTAATTTCAATATGCAGTTTTCAGTTCCTATCATTTGGTTCCATAGCCGGAAAATTGAGGAAAAGGTGATCCGGAATACTTGGAGTTCCTCTCTTTTGAGTCACGGTGAAGGTCAACCACCATCACCTTATCCGACTGATGCGCTGCTCAATTAGCAGCCATTGCAGCTCGATTAGAATCCCTAGTACCCTTGAGGGATGATGTGGCAGCGATCAAGGCATAGATGGTTGACAAGGAACCTGAGGATGAACCTCAAGGTTCATTGACAGTTCAGGTTGAGGACATCGCAATGACATCTTCAGAACTAATGGTTCTTTCCAGTAAGAAGAGCGTTGAACAAAAGGTAGGCGACAAAGTAAAGATCGGGTGCTACCGGGAAACGCCTTTCATACCTGTTGATTCGGATAACGGTGATGACCAAAGTTTGTCCAATGATGCAGTTGTAGATCAGGTACATCACAAGCTAGTAGTCGACAATGAAAACGTGATTCCCTTAGCAAGTATACTTGGACTTCCTTCTCTTTTAGCCGATACTAACCTTGATGTTTGTGATAATACAAATAGTGATGGTAACATTGGTTTCGGGTCTTCATTGGTGAGTGAGTTCGGGAAGAACAAATCCAAGTCTTTTTTAGTTATATGGAGCTATGGTACAAGTTATGTACATGTTTGTTACAGAATCTAGTGCTACTTTACTCGAATTGGAGGACTTAAGACCCTATTACAGCAACAAAGACAATATCCATAATATGGGGTCAAATTTTCTTCACGTCTGGAACAAAGATGTACAAGCAGATTTGAAATGCACGGAATTAGCCGTCAATTTCCTTCCTTTCGACTTGAGGACAAGTCGTTTTACTGGGTGGAAAGTAATGTTACGACCGGTAAAGGTTTACACCAGGAAGCATAAATGGGTCGACCCATTTGGATCAGCGGAGTAGGGCTGGCATAACATGTCAGACACGGCACGATAAGACACAATGACCTGTTGTGTTCAACACGAACACGACACGATAAGTAATCGTGTCATTTTTTCCAAACACGAACACGACCTGTTTATTAACAGGTCACCTGTTAAGGGACCTGTTTAGAAATATGATTAAAGAGATAACAAATATAACATGTGTAATAAAAGAAAAAAAATGCTAAAACTTAATAAAATTTTAAAAAGTCCAATCATAACATCCATTAACATAATAAATCCAAAACCTTTTCAAAACAAAAACTCATAAAAGCGAAATTAATTAATGGAATCGGCCTAGAATCTAGATGCAAATAGGATGTTAAGTGTTAACATGTCCATAACGGGTTTTAAGAGGTTAACATGTCTTTAACCTGTTAAGACACTGATTTAACATGTCCCTAACGTGTCGACCTGTTTAAGACACGAAACATGTTAAGGTCAAACACAGGACATGTTAATTACGTGTTATGTCGTGTTAACAGGTTCGTGTAAAAAATTGTCAGCCCTACAGCGGAGCTTCAGCTGTTGTTCCGTTACTTATTTGACCCATTCAATCAAGCAGTATTTTATTAGTGGTTGAGGGAGTGGGAGCAATTACATAACCGATAGGAGTAGTATTAATAGTTTGTTCTGTTCATTATTTTTTTGGTCAAGTTTTATTGTCAGTATTTCCTTGTAATCGGAGATTAGACTCTGTCAATTCGGGCCAAGAAACCCCAACTAATGTCATCCCTTTTTTATTTATCCCAGTCCAACTCAAAATTTTAACGAACATTCGTAAATAAAGCAATGTCTGACCAACACTCTTTCCAATTGCCCTTCATTCTTATAGACATCACATCCTTAAGTCCAAAACATATACCCTTTCTCAAAAGTGACGCTTTCCAAAACCCAATAAGGCTAATAGTGTTCCTCCTATTGTTCCAATCCTAACACCATATCTAGCAAAGTTCTGAAGAAGTAAGAAATAGCTGATGATTCTAAGTTTTACCTTCCTATTCTTTCAGAACTTCCATATAGAGCATGGCATTAGTAGAGTGAAAACAATTAGAATTCCTACTAAAATCCTTATGTTCTAAATTCAGAATTCTAGAATTCATACTAACAGCAGAAAAGAGAACACAAGAGCCATACCTAGATAGCTGACTTAGGTATACAAATCTATTGAGAAAATTGAATATAGTTATACCAAGCCTATACCACCATCTTGAAAAATGACTAGTATTATATTCTGTTTTACAGATATAACCATATAACCAGGAACACCACTACATCTATAACCAAGTCCGTAAATCAACACTAATACTTTGAAATCTGATTTCACATGTGAACTGGTTTGTTCTCCAACTATAACAGCCCACCCAAAAATGATATAAACTATGAAAGACAATTATTATGATCCATTCAGTATATGTCTTGATCACATCCCATATCCTCCACCATATTCCATCCCAAAGCAGATCCAGGCCCAAAAAGCTCTAAGTCAAGCTGACTCGAAAGACTCAAAAATAAAAAGGCTAGACTAAGTGGGCTTTCTTGACACGGAAGGGGCAGAAAAAATTCAAAAACTTTAGGGGTGGGAAATAGCAACAAGAATTCTATGGTAAGATCCTGCTCTAATAGAATACCTAAAACCCAATCAATCCACACAGAATCAATTCTTGTAATAAAAATGGATTGCAAAGAATGATACAAAAACAGAAAAAGGAAAATAATAAACCTACAGAAGTGAATAGATAGAGAGAAATCAGAGACACTAAGAATGACCAGAGAACTCTAAAAACACTCCAAAAAGATAAGGAGTACTACCATAAACTTCCACATCATCACTCCCCAACCCAGAATTCCAAAAACCCAACCTACCTCACATATACTAGACACAACTCTCAATAAAGAAAAATAAGCGGGCCCAACCCAAACCCCCCCTCCCAAGCTTACCTTGGATTTAGTCCTCACCAAACCTCCCAGACCCACCCCCAAGCTTACCTTGGATTTAGTCCTCACCAACTTGTCGGGGGACTGCCCTCTGAATATGACATTGTTGCTACCATTATCAATCAAAGTTCACATATGTGGGACACTACTCGAGACATGTTGGATCTTGAACATCTGCGACAGTCGACCTGCCAGAATGCCAACCAGTCTATTCTGATTGCACCTGCCAGTCAGCCCATTCTGGCCACCCCCAGCTAACCAGGTCAGTCCAGATCATCTGCACCACTTCACCAACGATCTTTTTTGAATCAACGGTTATATGAGTCTAACAACCAGCGTTCATATGGCCGTGGATGGGGACGTGGGGGTCGGAACTTTCAGCAACGGGGGGACGCTACAGTGGCCAGGGTCGTGATCGTTACCGGGTTAGTAGGGTACTCACCGTGGCTATGGTGGAATGCTCCTCCCTTGCCATACCCGCCACATCCAGCTACTTGGGGTACCGCGTGGAAAAACAGACATCCTGCTAACCTGGCTCATTTGATGCCCCCCCCTAACAGCCTTCACATGATGCTTTAAGTCCCACTGATCTTGGGAACACACTGACCACCATGCACCTCAATCCTCCTGACTCAGCATGGTACATGGATATCGGGGCCTCATCGCACAATGCTTCAAATGCAGGTATGTTTAATACTTATTTGTCATCATCCTCACATCATGCTATTTTTGTTGGTAATGGTCACCAATTACCAGTCACGGGTTTGGGTAATGCTTTACACAAACTTTCAAATAGAACCTATTCTCTACAAAATATCATTCATGCACCCATTATCATTCAAGACTGGCAAGTCCTTTCCCACCACAATAGCACGGGGGACCTCTACCTATTCACTCCACCATCCCAGGCTCAATCCACATATCTGGCACTCTATCTCCATCTCACTGGCACAACCGTCTTGGCCATCTTAGCACCCATGTTTTAGATTTTTTGTCATCCCCTTCATTTATTTCATGTATTAAAACAACACCTTTGGGTGTTTGTGACTCTTGCCAATTATCTAATAATAAAAGGTTACCTTTTTTAATTCCAATTCAACCACGATTGAACCGTTTGATATCATACACTATGACTTGTGGATATCACCTGTTATGAGCAATTCGGGGTATAAGTACAACATGGTTCTTACTCATAATCATACATAATAAGTTTTGATTTACCCGTTAAAATTCAAATCAGAAACCTTGACCAAGTTTTTCAAATTCCACAAACTTATACACACTCAGTTTAACAAAACTATCAAGTCTTCCAATGTGATTTGAGAGGAGAATTCGACAACACCAATTTTCATAATTTTACCAATACTAATGGCCTTGTTTTCCATTTCTCTTACCCTCAAACCTCTTCCCAAAACGGCAAAACGGAACGTATGATCCATCGAATTAATAACATCATGCGCTCCTGTTATTTTATGCTCACCTTCCTCCCAAGTTTTGGGTGGAAACCCTTCACATGGTTACATATCTACACAATATATTACCCTCCAAATGCCTAAACTACTACACTCCCAACCTAGCCTTGTTTCACCGACAACCAACCTATGACCATTTACGTGTCTTCGGGTGTGCGTGTTATCCCAATATGATGGCCACTCAACCACATAAGCTCCACCCTCGTTCTAAGCGTTGTATTTTTCTTGGGTACCCACCTAATTTTCTTGGTTATCACTGTCTAGACCCTACCACCGGTAAAGTTTACCTTTCCCGCCATGTCATCTTTGATGAGAACTTGTTTCCCTACCCCAACTCTTTTGTTGATAGATCCTCCACCCTCCTTGACGATGACACCCTTCCATCCTTTCTTGTCACACCCCAAACTATTCTCCCACAAACACCTCCATCCCATATACAACCCCACCAGCTAAATCTTCTCTCCCACAAACACCCCCAGCCCAACCAACTCCAACTACAACCCCTCCTATTATAAACATAACCCCACCAGCTCAACCAACTCAAACTACATCCCTACCTATTACAAACACAGCCCCACAAGCTCAACCAACTCCAACTACAGCCCCACCTAGTCCACAGCCTCCTACCAACCTCCATTCGATGACCACCGGGGCCAAGGCGGGAATTCACAGACCTCTAAATCGACTTAATATTGCATACCACCACCACACCTCCGCTCTCTCCTCTACCCACTCCATATACCAAAGCATTACTCGACCCTAACTGGCTGGCGGCTATGAACAATGAATTTGATGCTTTGAAAGATAATGATACCTAGGATCTCGTTCTAGCTCCTATTGAACGGCCTATCATACGCTGTATGTGGCTCTACCGACACAAGTTTAAAGCGGATGGGTCGCTAGATAGATATAAATCTAGGTTATCCGTGAATGGGAAATCACAAACATTGGGCATAGATTGCAGTGACACGTTCAGTCTTGTAGTTAGACCAGTCACAATTCGCACCGTTCTAACTTTGGCTTTATCCAAAAATTGGCCGATACACCAAAAGGATGTTAAAAATGCATTCCTACATGGTCAGCTAGACGAAACCATATTTATGTATCAATCTCCTGGATTTGTTGATCCAAATGTTCCAAATCGTGTGTGTCGGTTAAAGAAGTCTCTTTATGGGCTCAAGTAGGCTCCACGCGTATGGTATAATTGCTTTGCTAATTTCATAACCTCATATGGTCTTACGCGCAGTAGGTGTGACAATTCTTTATTTGTCTATCGACACAGATCACAAACGGCATATTTACTCCTGTATGTGGACGACATTATCCTCACCACATCAGACTCAACTTTCTTAAAATCAAACATTGTCCAAAGAGTTTGCATGACCGATCTTGGAAGTCTACACCATTTCTTGGGAATTAATGTAACCCACGATGCTACTAAGCTATTTTTATCACAAACACAATATGTCAGAGATATACTTTAGCGGGCGTCCATGCTTTCTTCCAAACCTTGCAACACGCCTATCGACACGTCCACCAAGCTGTGTGCCACCGACGGTCCCTTACTACGTGACGGTACTGACTATCGAAGCCTGGCAGGGGCTCTGCTGTATCTTACATTTACTAGACCGGATATTACTTATGCTGTTCAACAAGTCTGCTTATTCATGCATGCCCCAAGAGAACCTCATTTTGCATTTCTAAAACGCATCTTGTGTTACGTCCAGGGAATGATTGATTATGGTCTTCGTCTGACCGCCTCCCCATGTCAAACCATGACGGCGGTTGTCCTAATTTGAGGCGCTCGACAACCGGTTATTGTGTCTACTTGGGGGGACAATTTGGTCTCTTGGTCCTCAAAGAGACAGCCCACTGTTTCTCGGTCAATTGGGTAAAAAGTTGTTCAAGTTCTATTTCACTATGGTACCTAATTTAATTATCAATTGGGTAAAAAGTTATTCAAATTCTATTTCACTAATAACACATTTAGGGTGAAGGGGGCACAACCCTCACCCAAAAACTACCCTAACAAAACTAACCAATGAGGTTGTGTCACCTCACTTTTACCATTTTTCTACCCTAATATCCTAAAGTGAAGGGGGCACAACCCTAATAACCACATATTTTATTTTTTATTTTTCTTTTTTTAAATTAAAACTAATAAATAAAACACATTTTATTTATTCAATAAAATAAAAATAACAAGAAATACAAAAAATTACATAGAATAAAAATAAAATAACATAAAGTCAATCTAATCTTCGTCATCCAAATGAATCGTGCTATCAACATGTTCCACAAGATCAAATCGTAGCCTAAAATGTGTACTCGCATCGTGCAACTCCGGAAGGACATTATCGTATATAACTAGATTGATCGGAGGATCCCTAATGTAGACCAGTGATATTGCACTTCCGTCATCTTTTATAATCATATTGTGGAGTAACATGCACTCATAAATCACAATCCTAAACTTTTTCGGCTTACGAGAGCAGGCGGGTCGCCTAAGTATACCCCATTTAGCTTTTAAAACACCCAAAGCTCGCTCGACGTATTTTCTTGCCGACTCTTGCACCTTTTTAAACTTCTTTTCTTTTGGATCGGTTGGATAGGCGAATGATTTCACAAACGCAGACCAAGTAGGGTATATACCATCGGTAAGATAGTATCCATGTTTGTATTCTCGCCCGTTGACATGAAATGGACATTTAGGCGCGGTTCCAAGTTGCTCGTCGGTAAATAATGGAGATTGTTGTAGAACATTGATGTCGTTGTTTGAGCCCGGCAGACCACAAAACGCATGCCAAAACCACAAATCATTAGAAGCCACCGCTTCGAGCATGATCGTCGGGTATTGGTGATCACCTCGCATATATTGTCCACGTAGCCTTGTCGGACACATTCTCGAAACTATGGCATCACAAAAATATTCTACGTTCACGTGAGGTCCTACAAGCCATACATAAATACTCATCGTATTCGTCGGGAGGATTACCGGTTGCGAGTTGTTTGACTGTAGAAGTGCATTTTTGTAACGTCACGAAACTCTTTTTCATCCTCCCGTCTACGCCCTCTTGGAACCATTCAAAATTTGATTTTATATCCGCAACAATTTTTAAAAATAAACGTTTTGACATCCGAAATCTTTCACGAAACGTACCTTCATCAAATTTTGGATTTTCGTCGACGAAATAATCGTTCATTAGAGTTTCAAAAGCTTGTTCACGATCACGTGTCACATATCTTTTTTTAGAGGTTGCCGTGTCTTCTTGTTCGGCTTGGGCGACAATATCAGTGAGAAATTGAAGACTAGACCCGCTATCGCGAGGAAATAGCAACTTGTAGTCACCGGATAATTCAGAAGTAATCAACAAATCGCGATCCATTATAGACGGTTTTGAGTAGAAAAAAAGATGAAGGAAAGTTTTTTGGTGTGAAAAATATTGTACAATTGTATGGAATTTATAATGGTAAAAAAAAGTTTTTTTATAGTTAATGCCCAACGGCATTATAGCCGTTATCCTCAAAGAATGAAGCTCGGGTACATATACCTGCAAAAGCCAACAATTGCACTCGGGTAGCACGTCGGCGGCGGTGTACCCGCGGCTACCCGCACCCCTTACCCGCGTACGCCCCCTTCACCCTTACAAGAATCATGACTTTAGTGCAAACTGAGATACCGCGTTTCCTCGTGGTAGGAATAGGATATTAACACTTTGTATGATTCATATTAAATTCAGCCGTTCAAAAAAAAAAACACTTTGTGTCATCCCTTGATGAGCAAACATGTAAGACTGTGGTATTCTGGCGATATTTGTCAAGAAGATCGCAAACCCATTTTTAAAAATTGTATAAATAATAATCACATAAAATTATATATATTCAAATTAGTGAGAAACTATTTTGCAACTAAATTTTCCAAGGGTATACTACTAAACAACATATAGGGATGTGGTTGAACCAAAGATACTAGCAAAATCATAAATCCAGTTATAGCGTCCTTACGAAGAAGTATCCGGCCATGGGGATATATACTCGTGTAGCACCCGACCTAATGTTCTCAGGGCTGATTACACTAAAGCGATGTTCAGAGTGGGTCCCACGTATCCTTCTGGATACACCATTGATGAACGAATAACTAGAGAAATCGACCATGATATATGATGGTACATTGAGAATGATCATTACTACACCACCTAACATATATGAATGAAACAATTAACAAAAGATAACTACTACTATAGTTGGAATACATCGAAACCTAGTAAGTTGCGGTACATTGTATTCAATTCACTCACTCAAGCAAGTTAGGTAAGCAATTTATTCTTTCTTTTTATATAAAATCACATATAATCATTATTTTTACACCATTAATCTTATCTTGTATATTGAGAGTTTTATAGTTATTAATATATCATTTGTTCATGATATTTGATAGTGCGCACTCTTTAACACATGCATGCCCCTCGTGTAATCCATGCAACGTGGATTAGTGCTTGAGTTAGTGCATTGCCTACTTCCTTGTTTATTTTCATTATTTTCTATTAGTTATTTTCTAATTAGTGGGTTATTTTCTAAGTAATGGACGAGTGGTCTACTTTATGTTAAGAGCAAATTACAATTTACGTCCATTAAGTATTACACAAATTTCAGTATATGTCCTTTAACTAAATAAATTACCGAAAACGTCCTTTATGTTTAAAAAACCTTGCACGTTATGTCCTTTGGCCTCACGATCGTTAAATTTTACCGTTAAGTCTGGTCACGTGACATGCACATGAGGGTATTTTGGGGCTTTCACACATAAAAGGACTTTTCTTGTAATTTGTTTCTATGAATGAGGGTTTACAGAAATAATCTTTTTACGGTAAAAGACCAAAATATCCTCATGTGCCTTGCACATGACCTGACTTAACGGTGAAATTTAACGGTCGTTAGGCTAAAGGACATAACGGGCAAGGGTTTTTAAACATAAAGTACATTTTTGTAATTTCCTTAGTTAAAGGACGTATACTGAAATTTAGGTAATACTTAAAGGACGTAATTTTTAATTCGCTCTTATGTTATTTTCCTTTAGATTGTATGCCTATAACAGGCTTAGGACTTATGTACTAAGTTTAATTTCAAAGTTTGATAACGAGATGACCGTCACAATTACAAACTAATGGCAGGTAGACGGGCAACAAGCTGCGCCGCTACCCTCTTCTGAATAGCAAATCCTACTCTACTAAACACAAAGTTCCCCCCATAAATATATGCGGTGTTACTGCTGACCACCCGCTGAACCCGCTTAAGGAACCGCACCGCATTAGGGGCGAGAGCGCCAAAGGTGTCAAAGGCAAACGGTACGAACACGTGCTGATTCACGAGGCAAGCTTTTTCGTGCTTAGCTACTTTACCCGCCTCTGCCTTGTTTATCGCCTGACCCGCCTTAAACCTATGGTCCCTTATCCCAACTAGGGGGGACACACCTGTCAAATCAACACATGCGTGTTTCCCTCATTCCCATCCAAAAACAAGAATGTCAGCGGGCCGAAGGGTTGATCTCCCATCTAATGGGTCGGTCAAGAAGTTCACCGGGGCTTCCTTTTTAGCCGAGATCCCTGCCCGCTTAAGGACATCAAAAAGCACATTTCGAACTAGGTCATGTCGGTATTTGAAGCCTGGTAATTCTCTGCAATGGACAGCATGCTCCCCAAAAGAATCCAAGCAAGCCTTCCGACAAACGGGACACGGGTCATCAACCGGGAAAAGGGGTCCTAAGTTAGAAAACTCGTTTACTACACGGGTTGAATAGAACCAACTTTTTATAAACCAACAGTTATTATGAATATTTGTGTTAATTGCAATCTAAAAGTCAACAGAAGTCAATATGGTAAAGTCAACAGGAAATGTTCTGAAGCTAGAGGGCTATTCTGTAATTACATCAAAGTCTCATCGGTTGTTGGTTGTTAGTTAGGTTAAAAGGATAAGCAGAAGCAGTAGTCACGATTGCTTCTTAATTCCATTTTCCATTCTTGTTCTTTACCATTTCAATTCATTCAATAAAGTGAGAATCACCGGAGGTGTTCTTGTTCTTGTTTGATTTAGAATTTAATTGCTCATACAACCACTAGCTTAGCCTAGTGGCAAAGATATATACCCAAGACTTCATTAAAATGGGGAGGTCTTGGGTTCAAGTCCCACCTGTGACAAAAATAAGGGTTCATGTTTTCTCACCTACAGTGGGTTTCCTCCTGAGTGAGGTGGAGATTATCGGGTGGGTCAGTGACCCATCAGTGATCCAAATATCCATTAAAAAAATGTAATTGTTCATTCTCTTAGTATATTGGATGTTATCAGCTATTAATCAAATAAAAAATAACGAAGATTTAAGAAATTATAAATAACAAATAATAAATATTTAAGAATTATAAAATTATATTTTAAGATAAAATATAATTGAAATCTTTTTATGATTTAATAAGTTTTAATGAAATATTAGAATGAATTTTAGATTTTTAATTATTTAAAATCATTATTATTTTATTAATACGAGAGATGGTTATTTAATAGGAGAAAGACGATAAACAAAAATCTAGAAATCATAAGAAGTCGACACGTGACAAATAAATTTATTTATTTATTAATGATGAATGATAAATTAGAAACAAAGATCGTCTCTATCACCGTCTCCAATTTTTGAGAGGTAAGACATCTCGAATAGGCTTTATCAATATTTCTACCTTAAGAAATAAAAAAAAGACAACTATTTGATAAGGTTAAGAGGGAGTCATGTCGTAACTATGTCTGGAAAATACCTTACGACTAATGGTGAATACATGAATTTTGGGTAAAGGAACAAAATAGGGGGCGATTAAAATTGGAACATGTAAAAAAACTAACAAATGTTGATAAAACAATATTAAACCATTAAATATAACTTAATATAAACAAACAAATGAAACTAACATAAGCAAATAAACTAATAACAAAAAGTGAATATAAACAATCAATTTAGTTTGATTAAAGAAATAAAAAATACTCAAAAATAACATAAACAATTTTAAGATCTTAATCTTTTTTAAGAACGGCTTGAATTATATAAAGCTACTAAGATACCAGCAAGAAACAAGTTACAAGTTACCTAAAAAAGTTGGAAAGGAACTTCATTCCAACCAGGACAAAGGTACATGATTACGATCTATTTCTAATCCAATTTAATGGAAAAAAAGCAAAATATCATTCACGTTTCTGAAAGGCAAGTGAATATCTCTTCTAAAAAGAGTCGAGTTCCGAGCTTTCCAACATATCCAAATAGCATAGTATATCAAAGACAACTGAAGCTTGTTCCTTTTCCTAGATCCCGAGTCATCATTCAAAATCTAAGGGACTCCAACATGCCGGTAGGATTTTGAGGAAAACAACCCGCTCCAATTTCGAAGCCAACCCCATACTATTGTCGAGAAATTGCATTTGAAAAAGACGTGAGCCACATCATCTTTAGCTATAAAGCACAAAGATGACAATAGAAGTAGTAACAAACACTCCTCTAAGTAAAAGATTTCCAGCAAAAGGAATTTCATTCCAACTCCAAACATATTGAACTCCAAGGACACATTATCCCATGAGAAACATATTGAACTCCAAGGATTCTTGGATTCAATGCAATTGGTTTTCGATCGATAAAAGTTATGTTATTAAAAGTTTTTATACACTTTGCCTAAAGACCATTGACTTCAACTTTAAGTCTCCACCACCATTTAGCAAGAAGCATGAGAGTTAACGATCTTAAACATCCAATGCAAAGACCACCATTACGTTTTGGCCGAATCATAGTCACCCGTACCACCCAATTTATTTTTCCTATTATTTCATCACCACCCTCTAAGAACCTTCTCCTAATAGACTGTATACAAGCAATGAGTTTCTTAGGAGTTTTAAAAAGAGAAAACTAGTAAATGAGTGTTTCTTAGAACCGACTTAACAAGTGTGAGTCTACCATCAAGGTGTTTAGCCTTCCAATTAGTTAACCTTGATTTAAATTTGTCAAATATTGGGCTCTAATCTTTGGATAATCTCATGTTGGCTCCAGTTGAGAGCCCAAGACAGATAAATGGAATGTTTGCGGGCTCACAATGTAAAACACTTGCAAGGAACATACTTCATGTTAGCCCGGTTAATTTAGACCCAGAGGATTAGTTATGTGAAGTAGTAAAAGATGGGGGAGTTATTTTATTTATTTTTGTTTTTCTTTTGCATGTTTCTGTTGAGTCGGTAAGTTTAGTATCCAAGTTGGGATGTGATTAGGTGTCTTGCAGGTCAAGGGATCTTAGTATATTAGGAGGGTTAATTCTTTTCTTGTAGCGTGAGTTTTTCCGTGTGTCTATCAATAAAACAAAAGGCCGTCGTGAGGATAGCCCGCCTCACAAAAATCCCGTGTTCTTGGTTGCTTGATTGTGGATATCAACTGTTGAGAATTTCAGTTGGTATCAGAACAACACGAAATCAAAGAGTAGTTTGATCTGTGTATCGCTAACACCGATCGCAGCCTGTGAAGATTTCTGAATCAGCCGAGTAGGGTTGATCCGAAGAAACCGATCATGAAGGATCCGTTTCACCCAAGAAGACTTGAACATAAACGTCATGTCAGGCGGTGATGTGCCTCCTCCAACTAACCAGGTGTTGGTTAACCCTCCACGAGAGTCAAATAATGTCTCAATATCATGCCCAAAACTAACCAAATCCAACTAGCCGGTTTGGTCAGTAATGATGAAGACGGTACTTGTTGCAAACGGGTTACAAGGAACGATAGATCCCATAAACGGGGAGACCGCTGAAGAGAAAAAAAAATTCACGGCTCTAGCTATGCTCTATCAATCCATACCCGAGGAGATGGTAATGCGAGTGTCAAAGTATAACGAACTGAAGGACGTATTGGAAGCCTTGCGTGTTAGGTTTCTCGGAGCCGGTCGAGTTTAAAAGGCCCGGATACGGATGCTATGATCCGAACTTGATGCACTCAAGATGAAAGAAACAGAAACCATCGATGATTTTGCCTAAAGAATAGTTGTTGTTCAATCAAAATCAAAAACCTTGGGTGCTGAATTAGAAGACGAGGTCGTTGTAAACAAATTCCTAACAGCCTTGCCCGATAAGTATCTACCAATTGTCTCTATAATAGAGCAATTTGGCGAGGTAGAATCAATGACAATTGAAGAACTAGTCGGACGGTTGAAAACGTATGAGGAAAGGAATAAGTTCAATACTAGGAGTGAAGACCAACAAGGTAAACTAATGTTTACTCAGAATGAAGGCCAAAACAGACAGAAATCCGGATATCATCGTGGTCAATGTAGTGACACCCGTGGCCGGGGAAGAGGTCAAAGCCAAGAACAAGATGGCTAGGGGCAAGGCCGAGGGCATGGCCGAGGTCGAAGCAATGGTCGAAGACGTGGGGGCCGAGGTCGAAGCAATGGTCGAAGACGTGGGGGCCAAGGAGAAGGCTTCAACTGTAACAACCGGGACATGAAAAAAATTACATGTTACCGGTGTGAAAAAACCGGACACTTTGCCCGTGAATGTTGGAAGCGAGCCAACGAGGAAGCAAACGTAGCCGAAACTAAACCTAAAGACCCACAGTTTCTTATGGCTGCTAAGGTTGGGTAGCAAGAAGACTATATCTTTCTCAACGAAGATGAAGTTCAACCAACCCTTTTCAAAATGGAAGAAGGAGTGTGGTACTTAGATAACGGCGCAAGTAATCACACGACAGGTATGAGATCTTACTTCATTGAATTGGATGATCGGGTGAATGGCCGGGTGAGGTTTGGAGATGGGTCTAACGTTGAAATAAAAGGGAAAGGGACGGTGCTAGTTGAATGCAAAGACGGAATACAAAAAATGATAAAAGACATTTATTTTATACCAGACCTATGCACAAACATTTTAAGCATGGGGCAACTTGATGAACGTGGGTGCAAGGTAATGATTTATGGAGGGTGCTTATGGTTATACAGATGAGATAAGGAACTTTTGTTAAAGGTGCCACGGTCCGAGAACAGGTTGTACAAGACCCGTTTGAGTAATGGGCACAAAAATGCTTAGCTCTACATATTGAAGAACCGGAATGGTTATGGCATGCTCGTTTGGCCATATTAACTTCCAATCATTGCACCAAATGACAAGTAAAGGTTTGGTACGAGGAATGCCGGTTGTAAAACACATCAATCAAGTATGTGATGCGTGCACAACGGGTAAACAACAACGCGCTCCTTTTCCCCATGAAACCGTGTTTAGAGCAACCAAGCCTCTTGAACTTGTGTACTCTGATATATGTGGACCTATTATACCAATGACACATGGTTGAAATAGGTATTTTCTTATGTTTGTTGATGACTTTAGCAAGTACACTTAGGTCTACCTTATAAAAACAAAAATTGAGGCACTTTCGAAGTTTAAAAGTTTTAAACGCTTGGTAGAACAACAAACCCAACACAAGTTAAAAACATTAAGAACCGATCGTGGAGGTGAATTCACATCAAACGAGTTCAAAATTTTCTGTGACCAAGAAGGTGTTGCGCGGCAGCTCACGGCTCCCTACTCTCCTCAGCAAAACGGAGTAGTAGAACGGAAAAACCATACCATTTTGGTTATGACACGACGCCTGTTAAAACCAATAAGGATGCCACAAAATCTTTGGGGAGAAACGGTTCGACACGCTGTTTATTTAATGAACTGTGTATCACAAAATCACTGAAAGAGATGACTCCTTACGAAGCCTTAATAGCTAAAAAGACAAACTTATCACATGTGAAAGTGTTTGGATGTTTAGCCCATGTGAAGACTCTGGTCCAACATTGCTCTAAACTAGATAACCGAAGTAGACCTATGGTATATCTAGGAACCGAGGATGGGACAAAGGCTTATCGGTTTTATGATGTTAATTCCGAGAGAATTGTGATAAGTCGGGATGCTATTATCGAAGAAGCTAGAAAGGGTGAATGGGCCGAACATGTCTCACGATTAGCCGAAGACACGAACATCTGGGCTGAATTTAATATTGATGATGAAACCGGATCAAGTCTAGCTCCAGTATCATCTACAGAAACCATACAACAAACAGAAGACGACTCTGAGGCAGGCTCACCAGAACCGACCAGTCCAATCCAAGATAATGGACCATCTGGGTCTGCTGAGACGAGCACAAACAGCCCACAAACAGAACCCATACAAACCCTACGTCGCTCTAGTCGAATATCACAGCCGCCTTCAAAGCTTGACGATTACGTAGTAACCGGTTTAACAAACTACAGATCAAGCAACAACACCTTTGAGGAAGGTGACCTAATGTTTGAAGAAGAAGACCTTCATGGTGAACCCACGCAGTTTGAAGAAGCAATAGGTATAACGGAATGGAAGGTGGAAATGGACCAAGAGATTGAATCAATTGAATAAAATGGAACCTGGTTCCTTACGGGTCTGCCACCGGGACACAAACCTATAGGTTTGAAGTGGGTTTACAAACTCAAAAGAGATGCAAGTGGTACCATAGTGAAACACAAAGCAAGGTTGGTAGCGAAGGGATACATTCAAAAGCATGGGGTGGATTATGACGAAGTATTCGCTCCGGTGGCAAGGATGGAAACGATACGTCTTATCTTGGCCTTAGCCGCTCGGGTAGGATAGGAGGTTCAACATTTAGATGTAAAATCAGCTTTCCTTAATGGAACACTGAAAGAAGAAGTCTATGTTGAACAACCAAGTGGTTTTGTGAAAAAAAGGGCAAAGAACATCAAGTGTATCATTTAAACAAAGCTTTGTACGGTTTGAAACAAGCACCAAGAGCTTGGAATCATAAGTTAGACCAAACCCTTAAAGAATTTAGTTTTGAGAAGTGCTCACAAGAAGCTGCCATCTACATTTTGAAGAAAGAAAAAGGAGTGTTAATAGTAGGTGTCTATGTAGATGATCTTATCGTAACAGGTTCAGACAAACAAAGAATCACTTGGTTTGTAAGGCAAATGGAGGAAAAGTTTGATATGAACAATCTGGGCTTGCTGTCCTATTACTTAGGAATTGAAGTAGTTCAAGGAGAAAAAGGAATATCTTTAAAGCAGGGGTCATATGCAGCATAGATACTTACAATAGGGGGAATGCAAGAGTGTAATAGTAGCAAAGTTCCTATGGAACCAAAGCTATGTCTTACAAAAACATGAGCCAAACTAGTGGTTGATGCAACTGGGTATAGGAGATTAATTGAATGCCTTAGATATCTCACTCATACCTGACCCGATTTGAATTACGCCGTGGGCTACGTGAGCCGATTCATGGCTGAACTAATGGAAGAACATTGGAAGGTTGTTAAGCATATTCTTAATTATATACGAGGAACCATCGATTATGGATTACATTACGAGAGAGGTGGCGGAAGTAATCTAACCGAGTACATTGACAGCAGCTACGCAAGTGACCGGAATGATGGAAAGGGAACGAAAGGGATGGTAATCTTCCTTGGTGAAAGTCCGATCACATGGATGAGTCAGAAACAACAAACTGTTGCGCTTATCCTCATGTGAATCAGAGTTTATGGCTGTAACGACAACCGCATGTCAAGCTATCTGGCTTCAAAATGTGTTGAACGAGTTAACGGGTTGGAAATCGAGTAAAGTGAAGATTAAAGTTGACAACAAATCCACAATAGAACTAATGAGTAACCCGATGTTTCACGGGAGGAGTAAGCACATTGAAACCCGATATCACTTCATTAGAGAATGTGTCGAGAAAGAAAAGATTGAAGTGGAACATGTAAGCGGAGAAGATCAGAAAGCCGACATACTAACAAAAGCTCTTCCGAAAGTAAAGTTTCAAGAAATGAGAGAACGCTTAGGAGTAAAGGAGTTGACAAAGACAAGTCAAAATTAGGGGGGTGATTGTTAGCCCGGTTAATTTAGACCCAAAGGATTAGTTATGTTAAGTAGTAGAAGATGGGGGAGTTATTTTGTTTATTTTTGTTTTTCTTTTGCATGTTTCTGTTGAGTCGGTAAGTTCAGTATCCAAGTTGGGATGTGATTAGGTGTCTTGCAGGTCAAGGGATCTTAGTATATTAGGAGGGTTAATTCTTTTCTTGTAGCATGAGTTTTTCCGTGTGTCTATCAATAAAACAAAAGGCCGTCGAAAAGTCCCGTGTTCTTGGTTGCTTGATTGTGGATATCAACTGTTGAGAATTTCACTCCACACCCACACCATATACTTTACTTTTATGAAAATTTACTTTTAAACCTGATGCAAGGAAAAAGCACCTAAGTATCCTATTTAGGTTAATCGGATCACTCACCAACAAAAGTAACATCATTCGCATAAATAAGGTGAGACTTGTTGGGACCAAATATAGGAAGAGAATTACATTGAAAAAGATGTTGATCACAAGCTTCCTTCACGGAACACGTTAAAGCTTCCATGCCAAGAATAAAGAAAAAAGGTGCGAGAGGATCACCTTTGTCGGCCGATCCATTCACAAGTATAGAAGTTCTACTAGAATTAGCACCCTTTAATCCATCTTGTCCATTGGCTCCATTATTGAATCCAAGAATCCCATGTAAAGCGAGCCAAAGGATTTGTTAAAGTTCACTTTAAAAATAAGGACTTGTTTTTTGATTTCTTTGCCCAAGATAATAACTCTTTGATGACAAGTAGATCATTAAGAATACTCCTACCCTAAACATAGGCTGATTTAATCAAGACTAATGATATCTCCCATAACTTTCGTAAGACCGGACACAAAGAAAGACTTTTAGAAATACCTAAGTAAACTGATTGTTCTATAATCTTTTAACGATAACAGATTGTTAATTAACCTTTGGAATAAGAGAACTAAAAGACGAATTACAACCATTGCTAATGATGATTAGGGGTGGTAATCTTGACTTATGCTTCAAAAAATGGGTTCATTTGGGCAAAAATCAATTGAATATGAGTCAATTTGGGTGACCTCAAATTAGTCAACGGATTAATTTGGGTCACTTTAAATTAGTTAACGGGTCAATTTGGTTCACCTCAAATATTCAATGGGTTAATTTTGGTCACCTTAAATAAGTCAATGGATCAAAATGACCAAGTATTATAAAATTTTATTAACTTAAAAATAGTGCATAGAGTCTCCCAACTTTGTCACCCCACCCGCCTCCGTCCCGCCCCCCACCCGCTGCTCGCCACCGTCTCCCGCCGCCGCCATCCCACCCATCGCCACCAAATAGCATTTTTATCTGAGATAAAGAGAATGACTCAATCAATTAACAAGTCATGATCCGCTATAAAGCTTTGTTAGTACCTATTCGAAATTAATTTAGGTCTTACCATTTATCAACAAACTGTTAATCCTACACTTTCTTTTATTCTCATTCATTATACCATTAAAGAACTTACTGTTCTAATCCTCCTTCCACATCACACCTTAAACGAGCCTTCTGTTTAACATCCAATTTGTTGATCGAATCAATCTCAGACAATCTTAACTTCCAATTAAATCTAGAATTCCGTCCAAGAGAAGAAAGATCCAGGATATCTACCTTTATTTCCAACGGGTCGCAACACTTGCTTCATTTCCTTTTCTTTAGCTTTAATGACAACTCTCCAAGACTGAAGATCAGCTTTTAAATTCCTTAGTATTCTAGTCAGAATAACATCGGCTTTACCTGTCAAAACCAGTTTGTCCCATTATCGTTTAATAGTCTCCTCCAGGCCGTTAATCAATAGTCATGAATTAAAAAAATGAAAGCTTAGTGATAAATATAATAGAAGAATGATCAGAATACCTCTATGTATTGAATCAACAACTACTTACGACAGAAACTCGATATCAATACCTTACACAACATACTTACAAGATCAGAAGAAGAACCTAATACTTAGACTTCAACCTAGTGACCAAACATAACAGGGTGAGCCCAAAAACAATCAAGATTCCCCTAGTCCACAAAGTACCAGACCCAGATACTTTGAAGGCCTATACCGAAAATGAAGACTTGGTAAGGCCAGAAATAGATTCCAATGAAGTGTCCCCACCAGGCCCAACTTCCGAAAATGAAGATTTAGAATCTTTTGAACCATGCACCACATTTAAGGGACTATGCTTTGAAGTTACCCCATCTCTAGACAATGAGCATTCATCCTCTAGCTCTGATCAAGACCCCTTAACGGTACGCCCTTTAGCTCATTTTGTCTCTTATGATAATTTTACTAACTCCCACAGATAGGGCTGTAAACGAACCGAACGTTCAGCGAACAGCTCGTGAACCGTTCGGCGGGAATTCTTTTACGTTCGTTAGTTTAGTAAATGAACGAACATTAACAAGGAATTCCGTCCAATTAGCTAAATGAACGAACAGGAACAGAGGTTTCCTTCGTTCAATTGTGTTCGTGAACGTTCGTCTATTTACGTTCATTCGTTTATGTTCGTGTTCGTTCATGTTCGTTTGTTTATGTTATTCATTAAACATTTTTGTATATTTCTATTTTATTATATCTAAACTTTTTATATTCTTTAATTTTTATTTTCTTTTTTACCCTAACAATTAACTAAGTAAAGTAATTTTGATACAAGTACATAAAACTTGATATTAAAATGATCTTATTAATTGTTCATTTAGGAAGACATTAGGGCTGACATCAAAAGTCTCAAACAAGGCTTCGTTCGGTTACGTTCGTAAACCGTTTGTGATCAAATCCATTTCCTTAATGAACGAATACGGACATGAAATTTAGTTCGGTTAGTGTTCGTGAACCGTTCATGAACAGGTTAAATGCTAAACGAACGAACACCAACAAGGCTTCGCTCGGTTCGGTACGGCTCGTTTACAGCCCTACCCACAAAGCTTTTTTGGCGGCCATTACTTCAAATAATGAGCTAAAACATTTGGGTCAAGTAGTTCACAATCCAAAGTGGGTCGAAGGTATGCAAATCGAAATTCGAGCTCTTGAACAAAACGAGACTTGGACGATGGAAGAATTGCCAATGGTAAAACATGCCATTGACTCGAAGTGGGTGTACAAAATCAAATACAACCCAAGCAGAGAAATAGAACGGTACAAAGCTCGTTTATTTGCTAGAGGGTTCACACAAACGAAAGACATTGATTTCCACGATACCTTTGCCCTGATTGCAAAATTGGTCACTGTTCAGAGTGTCTTAGCAAGGGATGGCACACTCACCAACTAGACATAAATAATGCCTTCTTACATGGGGATTTACATGACGATTCCACAAGATTTTGGGAAACAGGATGACAAAATGGGTTTGCAAGCTCAAGAAATCCCTTTACAGACTCAAACAAGCATCAAGAAATTGGTACTGAAAATTCTCTACAAACTTGCAAAGACTCGACTTCAAACAATCGAAGGCCAACCACTCCTTGTTCAAAAAGGAAGTACTCTTTGCTGCTACACTTATTTATGTAGATGCTATTATCATAACAGGAAATGACATCCACAAAATTGAAGAAACAAAAAATTTCCTTAACCATGAATTCAACATCAAGGACCTTGCCCCTTGAGTTCTTCCTTGGCATCGAGGTTGCCCGAACGAAATATGGCATGGTTCTTAGCCAACGTAAATACACGTTGGATATTCTTGAAGACACGAGGATGTTAGGTTGTCGTCCCAATTTGTTCCCCATGGAATAAAATTTAAAACTATACAAACGTGATGATGACGCCCGTGTGGACGCAAAAGACATAAGAGACTCGTTGGAAAACTTCTCTGTTTGCACCCGTCCCGATATCACGTACTTCATCAATGTCCTAAGTCAGTTTGTAAGTGACCCACGAGAAAGTAACCTTGAAGTGACCAACCGTGTTCTACGATATTTAAAAGCCACACCCGGACAAGACATTTTACTTACCCAATATGAAGGAACAAACCTCACGGCTTATTGTGGCTCTGACTAGCTTGGGTGCCACATCGCTAGACGGTTAAAGACGGGGAATCTATTACTTCCAGGGGAGCTCCTATATATTGGAAGTCAAATAAACATTCTGTTGTTTCCCGCTCTTCCTCAGAAGCGGAATACCGAGCTATGACATCCACAGTTAGTAAGATATTATGGATGAGATGGTTGTTAGAATAACTTGAAATGCCGTGTACTAGGCCCACACAACTCTTTTGTGACAACCAAGCCGCTAGGAATATTGCAAACAACCTTGTTTTTCACGAAAGAACCAAACACGTTGAGATTGACTGTTATTTTATTAGAGAAAGAGTCGAATCCAAAGACATACAACCCATGGCGATCAGCACAAAGGAACAAATTGCAGATGTTTTCACCAAACCTTTGAGGACACAAGGTCTTCATCCACTAATTGATAAGTTGGACATTGTAAACCTCCATCGCCAACTTAGGGGAGTAATGGACTCTGTAAATCACTCCATGTTTTATTTTATTCTCTTTTTCCCTCTTTTCTAATTGTAGTATGTTTTCACTTTTTGCATGGCCGTAAACAGCCTTGATTTACTTTTCCCCCTCTTGTATATTAAGGGTGCCTTATACTTGTATTTCTAATTAAGAGTGAAATACCAATTATATACCATGATAACAAAAGTTATTAATCGGGTTCTTGACTTAGGTCAATTCAAGCCTATAAAAGTTAATAACTCCAATTAGGTTTTAAGTAAAATAAAAACACATTAAGTCTCTTAATTTATAAAAAAATGTATGAGTACCTTTCTGACTTGTCTATAAAAGATATGAAAAACATACATGTTGATTGATTTTGAAGTCAGTTCGGTTCAATTATTTATATACATACAATCAAAATCAAACCATAAACTTGGTTATAAAAAAATAATAACCTAATCACCGGTTCTCGATAGCTCAACCTTCGTTAATTTAGTTTTTCCGTTCAACTTTAACCTACTGTTTTCACTATTTTCGGTATACTAAAATCAAAGATCTCTTAATCTTAGCAATACAGCTAAACTTTGTTGCAGCATTTGATCGATCCGTACCTCCGGGAATACAAATGAGTAAAAAATTTGGGATCGAGCCATCGAGGAGAAGCAAAATGCCCGACAACGAGACCTTTCTTCGCTTAAAAACGTGTTGAATGTCCACTTTCACACTTATTCCCGTAGTGGGCTCCACACTCACATGCCTTCCTTATGATCGCACCTCTTGCCCGATCTTCCATTGAAATTACAACTTTAACCTTGTAACTGTGTTAGCTGTATTGATTTATAGGTAAGATTTGTGTATTTTAAAAGTGGTGATAGGATTCTAAGAATTAAAAAATAGTAAACAAAAGATGTTGCACGATTATTTTTGTAGTATGAGGTTATAACAAATAAATATTTAATGTAACTTTATTGATTTATAATTACTAACTATTGAAATTAATAGTTTTAAATACCAAAATAATGAAATCAACTTCATATAAGAGTAAATTTTGAAACTTCTCTTAGATTATGTGTAGTGGGTGTGAAAGGGAGGGGATGTGAGTGTCACCTCAGCCTTTCACGCATGGACGGTCCTGAGAATTCTCAAAATGTTTTGGACCCGAAACATGTAAAAAATTAGGCCCTATAGTTTAAACTCAATAATTATATATAAAAAACATAATACGGGCTTACATATATGGATTTTTTTTTATTTCTTGGTTTTTTGTTTAGATTTATAAATAATTAGACTTATATATATAGATTTAAAAAAAAACACACACACCCATATATATATATATATATATAAGATAAAAAAATTAAAAACTTCGGGTCCCAGGGGATACTCGGCCTGGACCGCCGCCCTCCTCAGCCTCCCTCTGGCCGGCCCTGCTTTCACGCTACTGATTACCCATGCGCATAGGGCGTGAGCTTCGGAAGCTTGAATCTATTTACGGGCGTTCGGCAGGTGAAGCAATTTTCGATTCAGATATCGTTATATACAAAAGACAACATTCAGACATTTCAAATGAATATACACATTGGCAAATAAAAAAAAAAGAGACCTCATCAATTCCATTTGTGTAATTAATTCTAAATGTAAATAATAATTAAGAAAATAACAAATAGAAACAAAGTAAATGGTTGGTAAAAAAACTAATAAAGGTGGGGTGTCATGAGTTTCATTATACCTATATTCTTCTCGGGATTGGTGGTGAAAAGACTTCATTCTCCTATAAATACTCACCTTTCCTTCCTTCTTCATCCTGCAACCCCCTCTTTTTCTGTGTGTTTCAGAAACCCTAATTAGGGTTTATATGATAAAGAAGAAGAAGATTTGAAGATCTGCAAGACAGCCATAGAAATGGTGTTTTTTCTATCCTTCCACAGCTTTCTTGAACTGCATTTGTTTTGATATATCAGATCTGTGTTTTTTATATTTAATCTTTGCTGTTCAATAAAGCTGTGGGAAGATAGAGAAAGGATCAAAACCAGAAGAAGAAAAAATAATTATTTGTTCCTTAATTTCGGTTTGATTTACTTAATTTCAAGTTTGAAAGTTTTGATTTTGACTTTGAAATCTTGTTCAGAAATCACAATACTTTTTTCTTGTGAGTTGTGATTCTGTTTCTTAATGTTTTAAATTTCAAATCCTTCACTTTCTTAAATTGCTGGTGAAAATTAAATTAAATTATTGGTATTCATATTCTCTCTCTATATACATATAATACATATACATTATATATACACACACACATACATAGATAAAGTAAAATGTCTCTCTTGGCTTTTCAGAAAAAAAGGATACATTATCTGTAGGTCTAGAACTATGAGATTCTAGAATTATTAGTTTTTGGTTTCTTGGATGTATATACTCATTTTACAATGTACTCAATTTATTGTTTTGTTATGTAAATTTGATGTGTGTATATATGCATATATGTTTAATTGGTTATGTATGTATGTCATGTGTATATGGTTATAGGATATGTGTGTATATAATATGTATCTGTCATAATTGGAATTAATAATTGAGAACTAAATGATATTTAATAGTAAAAATGATGAACTTATTTAGCTTTTTAATTTGTTAGCTATTTCATTGAAAATAATAGGCAAAAATTGAATTTTAATGAATTTTGTAGGGTACCAATCTATATTGTATGTTTATGGACCACATCACATAATGCAACTTTCCTTTCTCATATGTGAATTAGGTGAAACATGTGATGGATGGTCATTTTAAATTACTAATTTAAAATGTTCATAAAATATTTATGTAAATATCATATATATGGGCAAGTGTTTGAATTTTTAATTTCTAAATAATTTTATTTCCAATTTTTTTTATATATTTAAATATCGGTGTATTATTTCTCTCCTTTTTTTTCTTGTTTTCTATTTCATTCTCTTTCAACTCGGAAACACATCATGAAGGTTTTCGCTTCACATGCTTTTAATGTGTATAGTTGTATATGGGTCCAAAACATACTTATACATGTCCTTGCCTCACATTAGTTGTAATGTATGTTTCCGGAAATGTTAGATGCTAATGCTTCGTTTAAATATTTTCCACTAAAGAAAGTTTATTTTGGACTATTGCTTTAGTGTTGTTCATCAATCGGGATGATCTTTAAATTAATTATTTTAAGTGATATATTAGGTTCAATTCGTGAAGCTAGATATGTGATTTATATACCATTAAAATTACTTCACATACTTTCACAAATATTTACAAGATTAACAACTCAATGTATAACAAAACACAACACATATGGTGGTATATGAGAAGTAACATTACCGCCTTTGCAATAATGTTGGATCAGAAATAAATACGTGTGGTTAACTTTAGAGTTGATCACTCTTACTTTGATCGGCTTTAAGGCGGAGGGTATTGAGGTTCCGCTTCCCAGCGGGGAGTAGTAACGAAGGCCACTTCGACAAAGCTGGGTTGGGATATGCGGGAAGTATTCCCCAATTTAAGGGGATTTTTGTGAAGAGTGGGAAGGATCTAGGAAAACGAGGAGCCACAATATGTACTCGAGAATACCGTCCCCCTCTATGGGGCCGGATGCGGGAGTTCAAAATTTGTGGGGCCGATGTTGTTCCACGACTCCATACCCTTCACCTTTAGTCATAATGATAATACACGATATGATTTTAATAATTAATATTGTTGGACTAAACCAAAATATGGTTAACTTTAAGTCTAAATCATAATTTTTTTCAAACAACTTTTTTTTACATATAAATACCACATAATATTACATTTGTGGGACAAACGCTATACTACTAGGTCATGGTTACATTTCACAATTAATTCGTTCATCTTTAATCATTTGCTTATTTTATATTTGGTTATAAAAGAAACAACTTTTATTTGATATATTGTATAATATAATATAAGTTTTTAGTAGGATAGAGTTTAGATATATATATATATATATATATATATATATATATATATATGTATTCAGTTTTTTTTATAGTTATTAATTATAATATTATGCAGTACAAGTAGACATAAGAAAGTTCTACATCGTTTTTAAATAAAACAGTGTAGGGCCTTTTGACTTGTATGCGTTGGGTACATTTCATCTTGGAGCTGATTGATTAGGCATACTTTGACTGTTTGTTTGAATATAAAAAAGATTGAGTAAATTACATAAATAATCTAAAAATTTATGTAAAGTTGAAAAAATTATCTTTTAATTATTAAAAGTTACATGATTTTCAAACTTCTGATTTTCAGTCCTTCAAAAGAATAAGCCTTTAACACAGCTATGCTCTTGAAAATGATAAATTTACTCCTTTACTAAAATGTACATACTACAAAATAAAGCATATGACGATTCCGTCGATAAAAATGGTTACCCCCAACAAAACCAATCGCTAGATTGCAGTCGGTAATATGGCTATGGGTAATCTCTTTTAATGATCACTTTTAAAAATCATTGTTCGTTAAAAATATATCTTATAATGAATTTGTATTTGAAAAAAGCGATATGTAAGCAAGTATAAAGTGGTTCATGTGAGTGTTAACTACCCATCTGACATCCATTTCTTGATATTCATAAAAAGTTTGTTAAACTAAGAACTTCTATGTTTTTCACTAATAAGGTAGTGGTTACATATATTCGCTAAAGGTAGTGAGTAGTTTTACAGGGTTCTCGCTGATAAGATAGTGATCATCTCTTTATTTGCCATTAATCAAGGTGTGATATCACTACAAGTTTTTAACCCTACACCGACGACACCTATCTAAACAACAAAAGTCGACGGTATTGATAACCCTATACCGACGACTTTTCGTTGGGATAAGTTTTCCCAAAAGTTGCACTGATGAAAACCCTATACCGACGACATGTCGTCGGTATAAGGTTGGATAGATAGAGGGAAAAATAAGTGCCCAAATGAAAACCTCTACCGAATACATGTCGTCGGTATAGGTTAAATTATTTTTTTTCCTTTTTTTATAGTTTTTATTATTTCGTGCAAAAGAAAATTAAAAAAATATAAAATAAATAAATAAGCTTACTCCAACGACATGTCATCATGATATGTCTTTTAAAAGTTAACTAGTCAAAACTCTATCCCGACAACAAGTCGTCGGTATAGGGCAACATATTCCGACGACATGTCGTCAGGCCATATTTTTTGCATGATCTAAGGCAGCAACAGCCTTTCACTCCTCATTTCACAAGCAAAAAATTCCCCAAACCATTCTCTCTCGAATCCATCCGACAAAATCCATGTCTTACATGCATAATCTCTCTCTAATATAGCCTTCTGCTCCTCATATATGCATCAAATTATACATGTTTTACATGCACAGTCATCTTCATATCCGGTTAATTTTAGAGCAGTTACATTAGAAAACATGTTTAATAGCTTCCTAATTGATTTATGCACGTTATTTAACATCCCAAGCAAAAAAGTAATGAAAAGCCAAAGAAAGTCAACATGTTGTGAAAGTCAGAGGCCAAGAACGCCCGTGCTTACCCAAGCACGACCGTGCCTCCCTTGGAATCAAGCCGGAACATTCATAAGCTTCTAGAACCAGCCAACCGTCACCAACGGACGCCCGTGCTTACCCAAATACGACCGTGCCTCCCTTGGAATCAAGCCGGAACATTCATAAGCTTCTAGAACCAGCCAGCTGTCACCAATGGACGAGCACACCTGTTTTCTCCTGAGCACGCCCATACTCCTGGTTAAGCATGCCTGCCAAAAACTGAATCAAGGACAACAGAGTTTGCATGAAAGTATGGAGCATGCATGTGCTCCCCTAAGGACGGTTGTGCTTCCCTCCAGATTTATGCCTATAATCAGAGGCCTTGCCTCTTTATTTCAACAAGCAATTTTTGTGGAGAAATTCTCCAAGGTTTCTCCTAGGAAAAGAGTAGAGTAGAGAGAGTTAGTCATATCACCTAAGATCAAAAGGCACATCATAATCACAAAACTTTTGGCTTTGGTTTGAATCCTTAGATCATTTCATGATATTTATATCACCAAGTGTTTGTACTTTCGTATTTATAGCCATTCTTGGCTAGTAATCTTGTATCACTTGGGTGAATGATTAAGCTTGGTGTAATCGTATGTTTTAATTAATGATAAGTTGTGTTTATGTTTCTTAAGAATCTTAATTATAAGTTGTTTTAAAAATACATGAGTATTTTAATTTCCAATTGTTTTAAAAGTATTAAATCTTGTGTATGGCTTAAACCAGACATCTTGCTTAACCATCCATTCAAGCTTGTACGTCTTTATACAAAACTTGGTGATACCAAGGGCCCGGTTAGTATAGATTTAACACTTTGGATTGATTGGGGGTTTGGTATTCAACAAAGTTTTTTAGTCTTAAATGGACCTTGAGTTTTGTGTCGGTATTTCTTTCTTTCTTTTGTGATGGCTCACATTAGACTCTTAGTTGGAGCCGTGGTTTTCAAGCTTGAGAAGGAGGAAACATTTATTTAAAATATTTTATAATTTAGATTACATTAACTCCTGAATTATGAGTCCGAATAACAACTACAAGGGGAGACTAACGTTTGTGAGAGCCCATTAGCACTCCAACGGTTGTTAGAACAGTAAACCCGCCTAAGGAATTGTTCCTAATAAATTAACCACATCATTAATTAATTACAATATTAGATTGTCACCTAGTGAATTCTAAAACCCAAGTGATATGCATTTGATCTGATTTTCTCTCAAACATACCTCTGTCTCGATTCATTGCCTCAACCAAAACTCCACTTTTTATTAGACTAAACATTAATAATGTGTCATTTGTGTCCGATACTTGGTTCTTACCTAAGCTATACTATGTTGCGATAAGTTTGCTTACCTATTATGTGTAGTTAGTAAAAGTATTAATTATTTTATAAATATTAAAACATGATAACCGTGTTACAAATCTTAATCAAAAATATGTACTAACACTACACATCAGTGGTGGTCACTTTTTTCTCTTCACTAATGATCGTAGTGGTCACCACTCTATCTTCTCATTTAACCCTTTCAAATTCCTTGTTATCTTGGTGGAGATCACCTCTCATAAAATAAACATAAGTGTTTGAATATGTATGTTACAATGAACCTCAATAAAACCTCTCTCTTATTAGTCTTTAATTTCTGTCTATTTAAAGAGATTAGATATCACTTACAATGTAATTGATGTGTGTAAAGTGTATATAGAATTCAATAAATATTTTTTCACATAACGGTGTATTAAATAAAGAAACGATTAGTACCTTAGAACTAAAATACACACACAATATGCGAGTTTACCTATCGTATAGTAATAGAGCTTTAGGTAAGAACCGAGTATTGATCTGTGGATACGATATCTCCTGATAATAAACCTTTGAAACTGTCTAGCCAATCAAAATAGAAGATTTTAAATTTTGTATCCTTAAACAATATAAACATAAAAGATAGACTGACGTTGGGGCAGATAAACAAGCAAGAGGGGATATTCACTTAGACTTCGGATCCACTTAGCCAAACAATGACAACATATATAGATTCATGATGAGATCAATTTATACACGTGTAATATGGAAATAGAATAGCTCTCGTCGGGGTTATCTAATCGTATGACTCTTCGAAAAGTTAAAGCGATGTTAATATAGTAACCACCTAAAATCATTCTATGCAAACCCAATGATAACATCATGTTGAATATAAAGATGAACTAATATCCGGCTAAAGACTCTTAGTCCCATAACCCTTTGGAAAGCTAATGCGATAAACACATATTAACTACCTCGAATCACGTAGTGAAAACATAATCAAGAAGTTCTTCAACTTGTGAATATCAAATCATGAATATATGAAATATAAATACATGCTATCAAATTATAATTACATATATACAATGACATGAGGAATTCACAATAAATGTAATGGCATGTCCATGCGTATACACAAAGATACATATTTAAACAACAATCATATATATTATAATCCCCATCCACCATTCCTAGTCAAAAGCCATGAATACACTTGAAAAACATTTGTACGTTTTATTAAAATAACTTCTCATTCAAACACTTCATAAAGTTCATAGGTAAAACATTTCATAAATATTTTTCCATAACTTCAACATCATTTCATAAAATTCGTTTTGTAAACTTCTTTTAATAAACTTCATTTCATTATATATGCACACCGGCCCGAAACATTAAAAAAATATTTAAAAGAGGGCTTTTAGAACTCACCTGCGATTACTTAACTATTAAGGTCGGGTTCTGACTGATCTTGCAGGCTCTATTAACTAGGTCCAATCTGTAATAGTATATCAACTAGGTCCAATCTGTAATAGTATGTTACATGAATTTAGACCCTAAGGCAAGTTCACACATTCAAGTACCCCCCCCCCCTCTCCATTTTTCTCTACGAGAACCCAAGTTCTTGCATTTAAGTATACATGGATGAACCATAGGTTCACGCACATAGTATATTATTGTAAACCTTAAGTACTCGCATACCCTATGCTTGCGTGTACTAAGAGTTTGCGCATGAGTACTTGTGCGTGTACTCGTAGTTTATTTCTTGTGTGATCTTCAAGGTTCACGCACGAGTACTCCTTGCGAGTACTTGGTGCGAGAACTTTGTTCTTGTACTTTCAAAACCCTAACTTTGCATGAATCCAGATCTAGACTGTTTTGACGTCAAGATTTGAACTTTAAACGTTCAAAATATCCTTCTAGTATCCAGAAAGCTAAATCAATGGTTTTGTGTTAATCCATATGTAAAAATGTAACCTTTATGGATAAAACCTCATTTTAACTCAAAAACCCATTTCCATATAAAAGTGTAGATCTAAAGCAGCTTCTTACCTCAAGATTGTGAAAGGCTTCTTGTGTTTTCTTCCCTTGTCGATCTTCAACAGAAATCATGCAAGAAAATGGCTCGAGCATTGTTTTCCTTCTTTTTTCTCTCCAAGCCAAGAATTTCCTTGAATACTCTCTCGAGTTTGCGTGAAGTTAAGGGTGGAAATGAAATGGGGTTTTCGCAATTAGGAGGGGTGGCGGCTACGTATAGGGATGTTTTTCCCTCTTTTGGAAATTGCCATCTAGCCCCCTCCAATTTAATCTTGTTTATTGTTTTAAATCATTCTTTTAATTGCTTAAAGTTTGATATAGATTTTGGTATGTTCAGTCTTAATTTTATTTTTATTATAAAATAATATTCTATACTCGGTATCATCTCTACTTGGTCTCATTTTATGCTATAAGATCGTTTAAATTTAATAGTTGGGATTATCATTACCTAAATCCAATTCAGATGATTTTCGATTCAGGGGAAAATTTTGAATCTAGAAAAACATACTTAACTATGGCGTTTTGAAACCGAAGAGGAACTAAAAAGTGAAAGAGAAATATGAAGGTTAAAGGGAAATGTGATTTTGTTATATTTAAAAAAAAAGGCTGAAAACTAGCCTGAATTTACAAGGATTGGCCGGAAACTGGCCCGGAAAATGGCCGGAATCGCTGGGCTGCCACTAATTTTTAGCCAATTAGGACCGTCGTTGGCCGACTACTGATTTTTGATCCGATTAGCTAAAAATTCCACGTGGATCCCCGATTAACGATTAATCGACGACTAATCGTGATTTTTACAACCACACATATGTTTATCCCTATTTTTATCAGGTTAAGATAGACAAGTAGTTATGTACTTTGTTCCTTTTTCATTAATACATCCTTTGAGCCACATTATACATGGCAAACCAGTTTCTTATTCCATTAACTTTTTAGAAACCGAATAATAACAAGGATTTAGATTTTATACATCTTTTTGTTGTCCATCAGTTGATATGTGATGTCTATATATGGAATATATTATGGTTTTATGTGTTTTCATTATTGATTTCGTTTAGTATATAGCAATTATTTATCTTATAAATATATATATATATGTTTTGGGTAAAAATTAACAAGACTAACTTTGTAACCAAATTTCGTAAGTGAGGTAGTATGCTTTGTAAAATCAGTGTAAAACAATGTAAAAACGTAAAGAGTGACACTGTTGTTTACGAGGAAAGCCCTTGATCGTTCAGGATCTCTGGCATAAAACCTCGGGAGGTGACAATCGACACCTGTCTCGTTTCTTCAATAAATGATAAAGAATTACAAGTATTGAGCAGCAAATGACCGAGCTATGAGCGTTACAGAGGTGATTACGAGTATAGAAAGCTAAGTGCGTAGTGAAGATGTGTGCTTAATCGATCAATATTGTTGATTAACTACAGAGATAATGCTAACTAACTATCCAAGAATCCCGGAATCGACTTAGTCTTCAAATATGACCGTTGGAGGCTAATCCACACGACTTCTACACGTTCTTCTCAATTTCTAGACCGATTCTTCAGGGATTAAATCGACTTCATATGTTTTACCTGCGTGTTGGTCAAGATAAAGGAAAGATACAACTGTTAGATAATACAAAAATTAAGGATACCGAAACCTGTTAGGATACCGAAGTACGTCGAAGATCCAGGATCCCTAGCTGTAAAATGACCCATAACAATTGTCCCCAAATTTTAACAGCTGTCAAACACTTATCGACATCTGTAAAATTTCAAAATTCAAATGGTAAATGATGATAGGGTCCTGAAGAGATGTTTATGAATACCAATGCGATTTAACCGTTGCAATCTTCTGAATATATTCATTATTACTCCTTCTCTCTCATTCTCATCTTCTTCAAGTTATAGCAGGTAAAATATCTTCTGAAAATATTTGTTTTCTTTCTTCTAATCTTTCACCACTATGGGTAATAAAATAACTAGATCGGCTTCCTTCATCATCGCCGAAACAATAGAGGACTTTACTGATCAGGGGATCCTTGATCACTCTGATCTTGAACTCTATTCTTTCACTGATTCGGAGATCAAACTCTTGAAATCAAACAATATTTTTCCTCAAAAAACCATTTTTAGACCCTTTGATTCTAGAACAAAAGCGGATTTGATTTCTAAAACATGGGTTTGCTTTCATAGCTATCATTTTTCTTTGGGTCTGTCATATCCTTTTCCTCCACTCATCACCAAGTTTTTCAAACTTACTGGTCTTTGCTATTCCTAAATCATGCAGATGGTTTGGAGAATCCTGGCTACTCTTGAAAGGTTGAATCGGTCGAATTCTCTAACCATTGGCGTCCCTGAGCTAGCCTCTGTCTATAATTTGAGAACCCATGGTTGTTCTCGATTCTTCTTCAGCTCAAGTCTAGGCAAACTCATTTGATTCCGAAAGCCACCCAAAACGATTCTGACTGGAAGGGGAAGTTCTTCTTTGTAAGGAGAGATTCGATCCCCGATGGGGAGGATTTGCCACTTGAATGGATTAAAAAGGGTAGGAAATAGTTAGGATCCCTGCACTTTCATATTATTTTTCACCTGCTGATAGTGATTTCTGTTTTTCCCTTGTGCAGCTCCGAAGTTTGCTGAATTGATTCCTGCAAGAAGTGATACCGATAAAAGAATTCAAGCTTTATTGGAAATATCTGTGGCAGAGAGATCTTTTCGCCTCGAGTCCACCATTAGTCAAGCAAGCTTTGAAACCAGTATTCTGAATCAGAGATGTCTTCAGGTAAGGAATAATTTGTGCTTTTATTAACATATGCCATGATAATGAACTACCTTATTCTTCTATAGGAATTCCTAAGTCAAGGTCTCAATTTGCCTTGTCTGATCTCGATAGCCTCTTGTCAGAAGCTATTGTTGTTAAGAAGGAGGGTCCCACACCAACTACTAATTCCCGGGTTCCCTTACTCCGGTCTAAAGCTTCGGGGAGTAAGAAGAGGAAAATGACTGACATAGTGGACCTGGAGATCTTTAAGGGCATAGATTCCAGTAAGACTGCCAAGAAGCTCCATTCCTTGCTGAATCTGGTAAGTGCTTTCTGGTATCCCTATTTCAATTTCAGGATCCCGAAAGTCTTAATTTATCCAAATCTTGCAGGTTCTTGAGAAGCTGAATGCCAACTTGGTTGCGGCAGAGAAGAACGCTGAAGAAGCTCTGGAGAAGGTTGAGGATCTGAAGAAAATTGTTGCTAACAAGTCCAAGTATTTGAAGAAAGAGATCTAAATCTTGAAGGAAAAGCTGCAGAAGGATTTGGCTCAGTCCGAGCAGAAGTTGCAGGAGACTGTGGATAATGCCAATAGGTCTGCGGCCATGGCTATTCTTTAATCCAGGATCCAGATAGCTGAGCAAGCTGCTACTGAAGGTTTTGATCCTACATCCTGGGATCTTCAGGGATGGCGCTCTTCTCTAGTTAAACTCGGCGGCGAAGCTGTGAAAACTAGCAAGGTTGTCGAGGATGTTGGTGCTGGTGATGGTGAGAAGCAGGTGGACCAAGGCGAAGAGGGTAATGATGCCTAGGCCTGAGCCCTGGAATTTGTGGTCCTTTGATTGTTCTTGTTGGTTGATCATGGTTACTGCAGTCTTTGAACAATTTCCTTTTATGTCTTGTGGTTGTCGAACAATTTACTTTTTTAGGTTTTTGGGATCCCTACATGGGATAGACAATTTGATAACATGTGAATCCGGGCGGATGGGTCCAGGTTTTGGATGAAGCCCGGATCACTTTCTTTTGCTACATTTTGAATGTTAGTATATGGTTTATGACTATTTGCCATGATATATTTTTCAAAATTAGGATCCTGAGGTAATTAAAACATAAAAAAGAATAGGTTCGAACATATTTTCAGGATACCAGATCTTTAATAATAAATTCTCAGGTTTTTATCAAATTTAAACTTAGGAAAACACAATTTGATTTTAATAAATAAGAGTACCAAACGTATCATGACTTAATCATTCAGCTTTCAAATCTTCTTATAATTGAAAAATTAGTAACACATACCTTTGTTGAGTACGAATTTGGACATATAGACATACCAAATTATATCACAGAGTCTGAAATACAGCAACCTTTGGTTGTCCCCTGTGTACAGTCATTGAATACGTCGTAGGCTTAGTAAGTACACTTCGGGATCCTCATTAGTCTTCAACTCGTTTTAAGGATCCTGAGTCAGCATATTGATGCCAAGTTTTTGAGTTAACGCGTAAGTGTTACATATTTAAAATCGTGGGCCAAGCCAGAAAACGTGGGCTAAGCCAATAACGTGGGCTAAGCCAAATAATCGTGGGCTAAGCCAATATCGTGGGCAAGGCCAAATAATCGTGGGCTAAGCCAATATCATGGGCAAGGCCAATTCTGAGTTAGCATGAAAATGCGAAAAACCTTAACTTTAACACGTAAGTGTTAAATGATCGGGAGAAACTTGAGTAATAACACGTCTGTTATATTCGTAGCACCCAATATATAGCAAATAGTGATGAAATTATCAGCCACTATTACATGGACTGGTCGCACCACCTTGAACTATAATTGGATATCGTGCGCTCCTGGCGGGGTGTATTAACCCAATACTTAGAAAGGCGAAAGCCGTTTAAACCTTCGAGGTATTTCAGGATACCCAAACTTAGGAGGGATGGCCAATCTCTTTCTTCTGTCGGGTTCCCTTGAGATACTTACTGCAAAACAGGAAATCTTAGTAAAGGTGGGTGTTAGCCTGGCTAACACCCCTCTGACGCTCAAGTGAGTACTTTGATCAAGAATAACAATAATAAAAATAATTATGGAAAGAATACGTACCATTTTTAGTTAGGATATAAATTCCAACTTTTATAAAGTAGGTTTTGAGATCGATGGCGTTCCAGGATCTTGGCAGGATTTCTCCTTCCATAGTAACCAACCAGTACGCACCTTTGTCTGCTTCCGAATCAATCAAGTATGGGCCTTCCCATTTTGGTGCAAGCTTTCCCTCATTGGGGTTGGTAGTATTTTGGAATGCTTTCCTTAATACGAGATCACCTGCTTGGAATTTTTTGACCCTTATGTTTTTATTGTATGATTTTGCTATTCTTTGCTGATAAGTTGCAATGCGAACTTTGGCAAGATCCCTGAGCTCATCCACAGTATCGAGATCCTGAGCAAGAGCTTCGTCGTTGGTCTCTGAAGATTGAAGATTGGTTCTGGCAGTAGGGATAACCATCTATGTCGGGATCATGGCTTCTATTCCAAATACCAAGGAGAATGGAGTTTGCCCCGTCGCGTTCTTTGTGGTTGTCCTATCTGCCCAAAGTACAAACGGTAGCTCTTTAGCCCATCTTCCTTTCTTTGCTCCTAATCTCTTCTTGAGGTTGTTAACGATGATCTTGTTACTATATTCTGCTTATCCATTGGCTTGAGGATTTAATGGGGTAGATGTTATCATTTTGATTCCTCAACTGGTACAGAAGTCAGTTGTTCTCTTGCCAATGAACTGAGATCCATTATCACATACTGTAGGTCCCGGGAGCCTCGTCGCGCAGCGGACATAACACGATTTGTTCTGTGATTTGTGTGGGAACCAAGAAATAGACAGGGAGAAAAACACGAACATAAAGAAGAGAATCAACACAACAACGATATATAATCCATAACAACGAAGTCATCTCAAATTACATATCGAAGAAGTACACATCTCTCATCTACGCTCACGGTCCAGGGGCGGGAGAGCTCATCTCGGCCGGACACCTCTCAACCTAGTTCCCAGAAGTTCCACCTACAAATGAAGACAAGTCTTCTATTTATTGGGGCATGAACACTACCTGCGTACTTGTCTAAGGCTTTTGCCTTGCGTACTTAGCAAGTACGCAGGACCAACTGGTGAACAAGCTAAGTACGCAGAAACACCCTCCTGCGTACTAGCCTAGTACACCGATACATAGAATTTAATATATCGTTACTAAAACATACTTCTACAAACTCCCTCTTAACTATAGCATCAAATTCTATCTATCACTAACACTGATAATCATTAGTTTACAAAGAATGTCCTAACAAACTCCCTCTAAACTAATGACATCAAGTGTGTTCTGGTGAGACTTGATCTTCTGGCATTCCACTTGAGATCTTCAAATCTTCAAACTTCAGTCTTTAGTTGCCGAGTGATGACAAACCCGACTCCCTCTTAACTGTAGCTTTCATTGTAGACCAAACCAAGTGCTTCAATTAGAACCAACTAACCCAACACAACTCATTGTAGTTCATCTTCTTAGCAGTAGCAACCTCCACCCTAACTTAGAATTCCTCCAAATCAGCTGGCATATGATAGAGAGTTTGAATTTCCAATAACCTGCATCAAACTAATCAGCTCCCATAGGAATTCCAGTAAGATAAACTTTAGTCTTCACACCAGATGTGTCCAACTATATCCTGTATATTCATGAGTCAACCAAATTCCCGAAGATGTCCATTTCCAATTTCCCCTTTCAATGTAAGCTTCTCCTGACTAAACCAGAAACAAGGGAAAGTTTCCTATCCCGTCGGCAAATGATAAAAGGTTCCATCTTCAACTAATAATCCAACGAATATCCAGCTTCATCCTGAAAATACTTGATAGAATCAAACACAAAATCATGCTAAGCAGTGATCACCTTATATCCAAAGTCCAACATTCTTCAATTAGATCTTCATTCCTGATTCACACCTCCTAATCTATATACATTCACCGCGGTGAAGTTCCATAACTAGGTTGTCTATCTGGATTCCACCCAGATCCCAAGTGAGAAATCCCATCATAATTGAATCACATCAAATCTTGAACACAGGTTTGACCAATGAGCACAGAAAATATAGTTTACACGAGAAATCATAGTTGAGATCCATGTTACATTAAAGAGGTATATATATATAGGAAGTACCAACGGCTTTTCCACCACCTCTTTAATGTCTCATGAATACTAGATTTTATCCCCCTCATTTCTCTATATACTATGACCAGCTTCATCATCACTTCACTCAAATCCTCAAAATGCACAACTAGCCAACTCCAGGATTTTATTCTTTTATTCCTTTGCAAAGATCCAAAACAGCAAATCCTTGGGTTCAAGTTGTTCCAATATTCATCCACTATTAAAGAAGTATCCCGGATACTCGTAGCCTACATATTCAAGTTTGAATACCTAAACAAGATGATTCTCTTTTCGAAAGACCCAAAGCAGCCACATCTTCACAAATAGAACGAGACCTTTAGCCGATAACAACCCAATTGCTCCCATTAGTTCAGCATTCATACTCTATTAAATAAGTATCCCGGATACTCGTAGCCTACTTTTTCAGGTATGGACATTTAAACAATGTATGATAAGTGGTATCATCCAACAAAAATCTCGTCCGTGTTTCGCGAAGCCACATCATATACAAATTCTGGTCCCGAAACACACGTACAGATGATCCCTAAACAATTTGGCCAAGGAAAGTTTTTTTTTTGAATCCCAGATGCTAGTTCATGCGTACTTAGTAAATACACACATAAAGGGTGTTCATGCGTATTTAGTAAATACGCAAATCCAAGTACCCATGCGTACTTGTTAAGTGCGCAGAGAAATGCTCTTGCGTACTTAGCTAAGTACGCAGGTCACTTCTCATGCGTACTTACTAAGTACGCAGGGCTAACCCATGCGTACTTAGCAAGTACGCAGAAAAGGTGATTCTGCGTACTTGTTCAGTACAACAGTGTTCTTGACGGATCTTGAGGAGAATGCTCGAAAAGTGATGGATCGGAGAAATTAATGCTTCCAAAAGCTTAGAAAACATCATCTAACAAACCCTTAGCCTTACAAACACCAAATGAAGTGATAACAAACTCGATTTTAAGGATTTTAGGTTTAAAAAAGTACAAACCCGTATCTGCTCAAAATCCTAAAAAATCAAAACTGGAACACAAATCAATGAACACCGAGGCTCTGATACCACTTGTAGGTCCCCAGGTGTCTCGGATCGTTACGTGTGGCTGTGTGACTAGTCGGACCGGGTGTGGAATACCCGTGAATAGGTGGAGAATCAAGTAACACAAAGTAAACCGACATCCAAAACACTTTCAAACTTCGTCTAATATAAAAATTGTAAGTTACAGAGATGTTACAAATGAGTGCGTACATAACTTCTATCACCACAACCTATTTATACTAGACCTGATCTCTACGCACTTAATAAGTGCACAAGGAAAATTGTTCCTGCGTACTTAACAAGTACGCGGAGTATTCTTGCGTACATGCTAAGTACGCAGGAAGTAATTCCTGCACAAATGCTAAGTGCGCAAAACACTTAGAGAAAACAGACGACTAGTACATACATTAGTAATTACAACTCAATAACTAATACATACAGACACTAACATACAAAGACTAATACATTCAAGATAAAACAAAAGCTAAGACAATATCTAGAGTGTTTGTCACACAAAAGTGCTTCAACAAACTCTCCCTTGACAACATCTCTGGATTGTCTTCGGTCTTCACTGCTCCCCAGCTTTAGCTTCCATCTTCTTCTTGTAATCAAGGCAGAACTTGACCACCTTATCGTATTTAGAAGCAAGGATTTGTCCACTCGTCCGTGTACATGCAGTACTTGTCAGCTAGCGCCTCCAGATCTTTCACAGAAAAGTTTATGAAGCAGACTTCATCAAAAACTCTGATCAGTTCACTTGGCACTAAGCTTCCACTCTCGGACCACACCTTTCCAATCACCACTGCCTCGCCCGATTTAGGATCTACGTACCAGTACCATATGTTACCGAGGATATCCTGAGATAACTTACTCAGGTGAATCTTGGTTTCACACAACACTAGCTTGTATACCAGTTTCTTTAAGCTTTTATGAGTCACAGGATGTCTAACGTTCTTGTCCCTTACTCAGAAGATCATACCTGTCGCTCCGTGTTTGTCTATGATTGATGTCTTCTGCCAGACAGGAGCCGGATCCTTTGATGAACTTGCAGGCGTATGTTTTCTTTTCTTCGCCTCTGGATCCACAGGTGTAGAGTCGGTAGGAGAGGCTTCAATTGACGCCTCAATAGTACTTATATGCTCGACTGAACCTGTGTCAAGATTAGTTTCAAAGAATGGAGCTTCGAAAATCTCTCCATCCTTAAACTCATATTCTCCTTCCCCGTCTCCCTTGGGAACTTCAATCACAACATCCTCATCCTCCTCATCCCAGTCGTCAGCAGACTCGATCTTTCCCTCTTCCAGATTGCAGAGAGCATCGATATGTGATTCTTTGGAATAGTCTGGCTCTAATAATAGGATCACATCGCCTGACACGTCGTCAGATAGATCTTTCAATATGTCAGCCACAGACTTTCCTTTATCACGACCCGAAGCATCACCACCACCTTCACTCCGAGTAGACTCCCCCTCAGCCACAGGCATGACAGAAATGGTAACAATCGCCAAAGCCGACGATTGTTGCTCACTTCCACTCAGTCCGGCTTCAGGATCCTTGTCCTGGTCATCACCCTTAGTTAGATCAACTAAGTGACAAGCCTCATCACTGCTGGGCTTAGGTGGTTGCTTCTCCAACAGTTCTTTCAATCTCTCTGCCTGAGCAGCAAGCGTCTTGGCCATGTCACAAACCAGTTTTACCATAGTATCATGCTCCTTACGCTGCTTTTCATCAACCGCTTGCTGTTTCTTCAAAGCAGCTACTTCATCAATCAGTGAATTTATCTGACCATGTTGCTTGTCAGATTCTTCACGTGATTTCCGTACCATTTCAAGTAATCCAGCAACTTGAGTCTCTAGAGTAGTGATCCTAGAATCTCTAGGATCAGGACCCCTAGACGACGATGCGTCGGCTTGATGAGTTGGAAAGGTGAAGATTTCATAAAAATCAAATCCATGAGTAAAATCCAACTCAGGAAATGGTTCACTGATGTGTTGGAGAGTGGTTGTGGGGATTGAGGTAGGGATGGTGGTTGGTTGGATGGTGGTTGGGGTGATGGTGATAGACTCGGTCATAATTGGAGTAGTTACCGCCACCTGGACTGAATGTACAGGGGGGTTACTATCACAGGAACCTCCTATGTGATAGTAGTAGTAGCCTCAACAGATGTTACCAATGGCCTCCTCCTTTTTCGTTGATAAAGCTACCGTGAAGGTGAAGTAGAAGTCGATTCAGTGCTTGCAGTTGTCACTGTTACTTGCCTCTGAGCACTTACTTCCACCTCACGAAGAATAGGTTGATGTTACCTATCCCCCCGATGCTTGTTGATACTTTCCCGTCTGCGTCTCTGTATACCAGCATCCGAATCAGAATCGGGTTCATATTCAATGCTAGTCTCTTGTCTTTTTCTCTTGGAAGATGACTCGGGAAGGGTCACCTTCATCAATCTCCTTGGGTGTGCCTGGGATGGTGCATCATCAGAATCAGATGAATCTGGCTCGGTCGCTTGTGAGTCGGATTCTTCAGCAAACCCCCACTTCCTTGTTCTTCGTCTCCTTCGTCTTCATACACTTCATCCTCAGATTCGACTTCCTCTTCTTCCTGTTGTTCATCACTGTGTTCACTGAGTTCAGGCTCAGACTCTGCACTATACCATCTCCAATCTGTAGGCGCCACGTACGCTTCATTGATCAGGTGGCCAAAGAGTGGAGTATGCTCAGGGGTAGGTTCTACACTGCCTGGCGTTAAGAACTGTGAGAAAACTCTCTTGGCCACCCGCTTAACTTGCAGTCTCTTCCCAAAAGTAGGTAGATTAGGCAACGCATCTTCGATCAAGAGTTGCACAAATCTGGGGTATTACAAGAACCTATGCCTCTCCGCTATGTTAATCTGATTAGTGATAGCCTTGTAGATGTAGCGAGAAAAGTTGTAGCCCTTGTTGAGAGACAACCCAACCATAGCGGCTGCTAGATCATGACCCATGGCATCCTTCCCTGCCTTCCCGGAAGAAATGCACATGATCATTATGTGAGCAAAGTACCTCCACTGATCTAGCACCCACATCTTCTTGTACAATGCATAGTCTTGCACACCAACGTATCCCATGCGTTGCCTCCAACATCCATCCATAAAGTAATCAGGATAGGAAGTTGGGTCGGTTGCAAGATCTCGAAAATGTAAAACTCTCCTGATAGTGTCCTCAGAAATAGCAATGTCATGACCTGCCACAGTAGCCCGAATGACATTGGGAGTTACTTTGCAGTCATGTTCTGCCGTATCCCAGAACTGCTCCAAGTACGGTCTAGATACGATAGGGTTTGCTGAGATAGTGTAGCTAATCTTTGAGCGGTTCAAGAAATCAATGATCTCCCGGTACGCAAGTGCAGCACCCTTCCATTCCGGTTCAGTAAGTGCCAGCAGATTGAATTCACTTGTAAAAGCACGAGCCATCACTTCAAAAACAAACAATAAACACAATAAGAACAAGAAGACTCATTGGAATTGAATACACATGACCAAGTATAGCACATGCACAAGGAACTGACAATTTAGACTTAGAAAATTTTCAGAAGAGCCTTCCTGTGCACTTGTCAAGTGTGCAGGGTTTTATGCCTTGGAGCAGGGTTTATGACCTAAGTCTTGCGTACTTGTTAAGTACGCAGGCTGAACACTCGAGCAAAATTTGAAATTCCAAAATCCACCATTTGTGAAATTTGATGTTGTTGATGGTCACCAATAAGTCGAAAAACATGTTTAAGACCATTGGAACCAAAATCAACCACACCCTTGTACCACAAATCGGTCATCTTGACCTAAGTGTCCCTAGGCGTGAAATTGGTCTATAAAACATGATATAACGGATGAAATGGTCATAGATTCTCAACAAATGTTAGTTAGATGATGATGAAACAAAGATCGGGACGAAAAATCGTTTAGGAACACACAGTTTTTTTTTGAGTGAAAATCGAACAGAGAGTATACAATAGTGTTAAGTACGTTTGAATGAGAAGAACTGAGAGAAAAAGTCTAACACCTTTTTATATACCCGTACCACAACAGTCGTGCGTACTTATTAAGTGCGCATGAATTAACTCCTGCGTACTTACTAAGTACGCATGACTTAAGTCTTGCATACTTGATAAGTACGCATGACTTAAGTCTTGCGTACTTGATAAGTACGCAGGGTTTAACCCTTGCGCACTTGTTTAGTACGCAGAGACTTATGTGAAGTCAATTTTCAACTCAAATTATGAAGAAGTCAAAGTCAAATAACGAACATGATAAGCACATTTAATCAAGAGGATTCAAAGTCAATCCACGAAGGTTAAACACAAAAATTTTTGGGTCAAAGTCATGAGTAAAGGATCATACCAGGCTATTGTAAGCAAAAATGATACACAATTGTCACACCCCCAAATTTCAACTAACGAAGTTTTACCGTTTGGGAAGTGACGAACCAGGATCTCAGGCATTAGTTACTTTGAAGGACTCTACATGGGACTCAAATGAAAATATCATGTCACTCAGAGTTTCAATGCGGAAGCGTAAAGAAAAGAAAATGCGCAAAACACACGCGCCCAAACCATAAGTCCAAAAGTCCAAACGTCCAACCAAGCCAAGTACAATACAAAATAATCCAAACAAACATAAATATGCAACAATCAAAATAGATGAATCCCATGCATGCCCTAATGTGCACCTGTGCCTTATCTTAGCGACCTGAGAAAACATGTAAGAAAATATGTCAACACGAGGTTGGTGAGTTCACAGGTTTCAATATATAAATAAGCGTTTACCAGATTTATGATCATTCAATATGTATCTATAGGAAGCTAACCTATGTTCATGTTTAACTCAAGCGCTCGCAACCGAAGCTTACTGTTTGTTTATTTGCCTCCTGCCAGGTCTATCAACACTGGCGGTGTGAGTAGGCTAACATTTCACCTGTTTGATCTCTAATCGAGTTAGCGCGACTAACGCGGGTGGGATTTGTCAAACCCAGTAGTACTACTAAATATTACCTCGCTAAGATCCATATTAACAGTCCGATATAAGATGAGGACTTTCTGTGATAGCGTGTTACGCTTAGCTTTAACATCGATATCATACGAATTACAAAATCTCAAAATCGTTTAATCATGTTTTCTCCCCCAAGTTAAAATAGTAAAAAGGGGCCGTGAAAACTCACCTGTGTTGCGTTGTAGGTAGTATCACATAAAGGATAAGTTGGAACCACGAGTGTAAGTCTCAAAAGACTTACGAATGCCCTAAAATTATAAACACATGAATTAGGGATAAAATGGGAATTGTGACAGCGACACGGAATGAGAAACGTCCTAAAGAAACGCTCTAGTATTCAAAAGTAGACGAACTTGTCCACGGGAATAGGAATTCTTTAATTAATAATTAAGATATATATACACGTTGCGCGACGGATGAAAAAATAATATATAATAAATATATTCGAGCGTTTTGTCGTTTACAAAATTTAGAAAAACAATATAATCTAATATATTATTTTTAGGTTCGCAGGAATATTCTAAATACTCATTCATCTGGAAAAATAATAGATATATTATTTTTAATGGAGGTAATAAACACGAGTAAATAATATAACAATTATATTATTAAATATTTTAAAACGTTACACGAGTTATAAAACGATACGAAATAATATAACTTATATATTATTTTATAATATTAATCGCATGTTGAAAATAATATAAATATATTATTTTATACGAGGTGGGCTTGAAACTAATATAAAATACTATTTTTAAAAGTGGGATTAATAGTGAAAATAGGTTATAAATTCAAACCCGAGCCTACGGGTGTTTTCCGAGGCTAAAACACTTTTATATATTAATATAATAATATCGGGATAGGTTAAATATTAAAATAATAGTTTAAAATAATAAAAATGCCAAAAACAGGGGAGGGAGACTCGAACCCGGGTCTCCTCCCTGTTTGTACATGAGTTTAACCAGTCCGCCCGCTAGGGTCATCGCGATATCAACCGGACAGAAATGGTTTTAACATACACGTCACCGTGGTTTCCTTCCCAAATGATCTCGCGATCGAATCCGAGCCCAATCCATCGATTTTTAATAATGAACAAACCAGATTGATTAGGGGTTATGTTGATCAAGTTTATAAGCGTATGTGTGTGTGTTTGTTTGAAAGACTAACGAGTTTAGGACGGTTTAATCTTAGGATCAAAGTCCGAAAACCCTTAATCGGATATTTAAATCAATTTGATCGATTCTAATATTGAAAGGTGTTGGATTCATTGGGTTTTTGTTAAACTGATGATTACGAATCTGATGGTGTAGTTTAATTTAATTTAAAATGGGTACTGGTATGAGTTCGATTAATCAGAAAGCCATACGAACCCTAGGTTCGATCCGCTTTCGATTCGATGATAAAACCCCTAGATTTCATAGGGCTTTCAATGTATGCATCAAGGCGAGTCTACTGATGCATTCAGTTTCAGTAATCCGTATCGAAATGATAGGGTTCGACTAAACCAAATTCATATGAACCCTAGGTATCGGATCATGATGAATTCGATAATGGAAACCAAAATTAAGATAGGGCTTTCGATATACAGAGGATTGCGAAGCTAATCATGTATATTAATTGGATTTAAATAGAGTCTAGGGTCTTGATCGATTAAACTAGTTTACGATGAACCCTAGAATCTGGTTTGAGTCGAATTCGATAATGTAAGCCCTAATTTGGTTAGGGATTTCATATATGAGATGGAAACGAAGCTGAAGGTGTAACAAATTACCTAAATTGATATCGGATTGATAGATTTCGACTAGAACAGGTTCCGGCTGCAACTAGTTGGTCTCCGGCGGCTTCTGCTGCTAATCCGGCCAATTCAATTTATGCAAAAGCTTCAGAGAGGTGCGAGTTACGTGAGTGTATGTTCAATTTGTAAAAACAATACAAGGATCCGTCGAATTTGATGTATACGAAGAGGTGGTCGACGGTTACGAGTTTAATACCCATAATTGAGAATAATTCGAACATAATGGCGATGTTAATCGTTTCAATGATGATCGAAACTGACATTAATAACCATTTCGGTCATAATTTCGGACGAATTTTGGCTATAGCTCGTGGATTTGTATTAACACATACTCGGTTTGACTTTTAGAAAGTCAACAGGAAGGATTCTTCAATTTTGACTTTCAAAGTCAACTGGCTTGAGTTTAGGGTAATTACATAATTAGACCTTGTAATTTTAATTTAAATGATGGCAGAATTAGTCCCTGGGGTTTAATATTGGGTTAACCGAGTTAGGTTTTAACATAATACTTAACGAGATTGCTAACGGAGTTAATTTGAAGAGTCGGATTGTCACAACAATAAACATAAAAATATATAGGATCATGTCATGGATTACAATTTATTCATACGTAATAAGCCCATAAACAAGTAATTCAAGTTGACAATATTATAAGATTTGAAACCATAAGCATCTTAGTATCATGTTCTTGTGTGTTAAGGTATTAGTTATAAATATACAACGTGTGCCCCACAATTATGCTATGAACTTACTTTGCACTGATCTCAAGGCATCTAAGATTTTACCAATGATTTTCTAAATTTTCGGAATGAGGCTACATCAATTAGCACAAGAAAAATCAAACAGAATCCATAAGGATTATCAGGAATCATAAGATTCAGAATCGAGTGATTCATTTGTATTGGTTTCATGTGATTTGTTCAGTGAATATCGGTATGATGATTCAGGATAATAAATATGGTGTTTGAGGATTTAGATAAGGGGATCCAACTTTATCTGGATTTGAATTCAATGAATCAGGAGTGATTCAATGGTGAATATATGCTCAACGGTTGATGTCAAGACATATCTTGATTCAATCTTTCATTGCATATTTGTGAGTATGAGCAGTGAGATGAACCGCATTAATTGTGCTAATGACCTAACCCGAAACTGGTCTTAGAAGAAAATAACTGCCAAAGTCTAACATCATGTATCTGATAGTGATCTTTCGCATTCTTTTACGCACACACACTAGCAAACATGGGTTCAAATCACAGTTGTAGTATTATTTTACTTCCCACAATACTAATGATTCAAAGACGCTTACAGCCTACTGACAATTCAAATTACTTGTAAATAAGCAGATTAAAAACACAACAGTTTAAACAATCAAGTAATCATGATGTATTCATTTCCCATATGTGTAATCTAGGACGTTTAGATCATTTCTGATGTACTATCATTTCCTCTTTTCTCAAGAGAACTTTGAAATTTTCTGGTTTTCTATTTTGTTATATTTTTAAAATTAAAATAACTATACATAAAACTTAAAAGAAATAAAATTTAACTTTTATGAATTGAATTGATTTAAGAAAAAAAAGTTTTCACTCCGGATTGAACATTCCTATCATATTGACAAGATGTTCAAAACGTGTTCGATCAAACGCCTTAGTGAAAAGGTCAGCAAAGTTGTCATCCGTGTGAACCTTTACAAGTTCAATTAGATTCTTTTCAGCACAATCACGAATGAAATGATGACGAATTTCAATATGTTTAGTTTGGAATGTTTCACCGGGTTGTTTGTGATGGACTTGGTGGCGTTGTAGTCAATGAACAGTGGAGTTCCAGTGAAGTTTAAGTCGTAGTCTTTCAATTGCTGCTGAATCCACAATATCTGAGAACAACCACTCGCTGCAGCAATGTACTCTGCTTCACATGTTGAGACAGAAACCGTTGACTGCTTCTTACACTGCTAGGAAACCAGCATGTCTCCCAAGAATTGACATCCACCAAAAGTTTATTTTCTATCAAGGTTACAACCACCATAGTCTGAATCAGTATAGGCTTTGAGGCCAAATGACTGCTGCTTTGAGTACCAAAGACCCAATCGGGGTTTCCCTTTCAAGTATCTGAATATCCTCTTGACAGCTATCACATGAGACTCCTTCGGTTGTGACTGAAACCTTGAGCACAAGCATACAGCAAACATTATGTCGGGCCTTGAAGCTGTGAGATACATAAGAGATCCGATCATCCCACGGTACAATTTGCAATCCACATCCTTTCCATCTTTGTCTGGATGCAGACCATGATTGACGGGGATAGGTGTGCCATAAGTACTGCTATCATTCATCTTGTATTTTGTCAAGATGTCCTGCACATACTTAGTTTGATGCAGATAAATGCCATCCTGCCTTTGACTGACTTGCAGACCTAGAAAGAACGACAGTTCACCCATGTTGCTCATTTAAAACTTGGACTTCATCACCTGTTCGAATTCCCTACACATATCTTCATTTGTAGACCCAAAGATAATGTCGTCGACATACACTTGTATGAGAAGTATATCACCTCCTGCTTTCCGAATGAAGAGGGTCGAGTCAATCTGTCCATGGTCGAAATCATTTGACAGTATATGTTTTGATAACGTCTCATACCATGCCGAGGTGCTTGATGAAGACCACAAAGTACTTTGTCGATCTTATACACTTTATTGATATTATGCGGATCTTCAAAGCCGGGAGGTTGAGTGACATAGACCTCTTCATGAACTTTTCCATACAGGAAAGCACTCTTCACATCAAGTTGATAAACCTTGAAGCCGACATAGGAGGCATAAGCTAGAAACAGTCTAATGGCCTCAAGTCTAGCAACTAGGGCATATAATTCAGTCTAATCCAAGCCCTCTTGTTGATAAAATCCTTGAACAACCAACCTTGATTTATTCTTCACTACGACATGACGATCATCCGTTTTGCACTTGAACACCTATCTGGTTCCAATTGGTTGTTCGCCTCTTGGCAAGTCAACTAAATCCAACACATGCAACTTTTGGAATTGGGACAGTTCATCTTGCATCGCCTCAATCTAGCAGTTGTCAGCGAGAGCCTCCTTCACATTCTTCGGCTCCAACTGGGACACGAATGCAACATGCAAACACATTTCCATGATACCAGTGTCAAGTATCTCAGCGTACAAACTAGTGTTCTCAACAATGGTTCTATGAAGAGTCTGAACACCGGCATGAGGATCACCAATAATGTTGGCAATTGGATGATTCTTATGTATTCTCGTCTCTGGTATGAGCGGTTCCTGTAGATTTGTGTCTAGATTCGTGCTCAACTCCCCCATATTCTGTGTTCTAGAAGAAGAAGATTCAATGTTGATTGGATCAGTTGAAGCTTCATTTCCTACTTGAGTGTTAGGATTAGCTTGAGCGTCATTTCCGTCAACATGAACAACTTCAATGTTATCACTATCATGAGTTCCAGATGAAGAAACAGCATTTGAATCGGGAGTTACAATCGGTACAGTTGCACGGGTTGAGAAATTGGAGTCATCACCGCCACCAAAGAGCTCGTACACATTGGCGGCATCATCTGCAGATAGATCAGGAAGATTGAACGACTTGAATAGAGCATCATAATCAAATCCCCAAGCAGGACCAGTTGGTTCTGGTGGAATGCTGTGTTTACTACAGTCCACTTCGAACCATTCTTCCACAGACCTACTCTCAATATTGTACACACTCTTGCAAGGCGAGTTGACAACATATCCTAAGAAGATACCTTCCACCGCTTTTGCATGAACTAGGTAGTCAAACACGTCACAAATAAAGTTATTTATTTATTAATGGTGAATGATAAATTAGAAACAAAGATCGTCTCTATCACCGTCTCCAATTTTGGAAAGGTAAGACATCTCGAATAGGCTTTATCAATATTTCTACCCTAAGAAATAAAAAAAGACAACTATTTGATATGGTTAAGAGGGAATCATGTCGTAACTATGTCTGGAAAATACCTTATGACTAATGGTGAATACATGATTTTTTGGTAAAGGAACAAAATACGGGTCGATTAAAATTGGAACATGTAAAAAAACTAACAAATGTTGATAAAACAATATTAAACCATTAAATATAACTTAATATAAACAAACAAATGAAACTAACATAAGCAAATAAACTAATAACAAAAAGTGAATATAAACAATCAATTTAATTTGAATAAAGAAATAAAAAATACTCAAAAATAACATAAACAATTTTAAGATTTTAATCTTTTTTAAGAACGGCTTGAATTATATAAAGCTACTAAGATACTAGCAAGAAACAAGTTACAAGTTACCTAAAAAAGTTAGAGAGGAACATCATTCCAACCAAGACAAAGGTACATGATTACGATCTATTTCTAATCCAATTTAATGAAAAAAAAAGCAAAATATCATTCACGTTTCTTAAAGGCAAGTGAATATCTCTTCTAAAAAGAGTCGAGTTTCGAGCTTTCCAACATATCCAAATAGCATAGTATATCAAAGACAACTGAAGCTTGTTCCTTTTCCTAGATCCCGAGTCATCATTCAAATCTAAGGGACTCCAACATGCCGGTAGGATTTTGAGGAAAACAACCCGCTCCAATTTCGAAGCCAACTCCATACTATTGTCTAGAAATTGCATTTGAAAAAGACGTGATCCACATCATCTTTAGCTATAAAGCACAAAGATGACAAATAGAAATAGTTACAAACACTCCTCTAAGTAAAAGATTTCCAGCAAAAGGAATTTTATTCCAACTCCAAACATATTGAACTCCAAGGACATATTATCCCATGAGAAACATATTGAACTCCAAGGATTCTTGGATTCAATGCAATTGGTTTTTGATCGATAAAAGTTATGTTATTAAAAGTTTTTATACACTTTGCCTAAAGACCATTGACTTCAACATTAAGTCTCCACCACCATTTAGCAAGAAACATGAGAGTTAACGATCTTAAACATCCAATGCAAAGACCACCATATTATCCCATGAGAAACATATTGAACTCCAAGGATTCTTGGATTCAATGCAATTGGTTTTTGATCGATAAAAGTTATGTTATTAAAAGTTTTTATACACTTTGCCTAAAGACCATTGACTTCAACATTAAGTCTCCACCACCATTTAGCAAGAAACATGAGAGTTAACGATCTTAAACATCCAATGCAAAGACCACCATTACATTTTGGCCGAATCATAATCACCCGTACCACCCTATTTATTTTTCCTATTATTTCATCACCACCCTCTAAGGACCTTCTCCTAATAGAGTGTATACAAGCAATGACTTTCTTAGGAGTTTTAAAAAGAGAAAACTAGTAAAGGAGTGTTTCTTAGAACCGACTTAACAAGTGTGAGTCTACCATCAAGGTGTTTAGCCTTCCAATTAGTTAACCTTGATTTAAAATTGTCAAATATTAGGCTCTAATCATTGGATAATCTCATGTTGGCTCCAATTGAGAGCCCAAGATAGATAAATGGAATGTTTGCGGGCTCACAATGTAAAACACTTGCAAGGAACATTCTCCATGTTAGCCCGGTTAATTTAGACCCAAAGGATTAGTTATGTGAAGTAGTAGAAGATGGGGGAGTAATTTTGTTTATTTTTGTTTTTCTTTTGCATGTTTCTGTTGAGTCGGTAAGTTTAGTATCCAAGTTGGGATGTGATTCGGTGTCTTGCAGGTTAATTTAGACCCAAAGGATTAGTTATGTGAAAACCGCACTGACCCGACCCATGCTCACTCCTACTTGTAGTCTCCACGATATACGCATCAAGTCAGCTGTCTAAGTGTTCCATGTAAGCATGGGTGAGCGGAGATGGAAGTGCCACATATTCAAGGAAAAGCTGATGGAGCCCTCATATATTAATAAAGTTATTCCCTGATTGACTATCTTTGTGAAACTGAACTTGACTAGCTTCATCTTTAATTATGGATACATTACGACTGCGATTGCTAAAACAAAGCAACAAATTTTCCGGTACTTATCGAAGTTTCTTGCATCGGTTTCTTGATACCGCTGATAATCAAATCCTCACTTTCGGCTACACGTGTTAGTTTGATTTAAATCTTCCATGTTTCATGGAAAAACGTTTTTGTGGTCAGTGTATTTGTAAGTCGTATTCCACTAAGTTTGATCAACGAATAATAATGTTTTTGTACTAGGTACCTGATGTTGTTGCTTGAGATTTATAAATTCTTCTTCTAAACAACTAGACGTTTTGAAAGACTAATATTTCAGATAACAGAAGTTGTTACTATAATTGCATTTAGGGTTATGATTGTGATTATTTATATACAGTAGGATTGCTTGTTACATTGACAACATTGAGTTCACAGCCCCACTTTTTTTACTTATTTCAATATTTTAGGGAAAAACATACATACAAACATTTTATGAACATGATACAAACATGTTACACACAAACATTTTGAGAACATGATACAAACATGTTACATGATGTACATGATAGAAACATGCATGATACATACAAACATTTTGAGAACATGATTGAAACATGCTACATGATTCATACAAACATTTTGAGAATACAAGACAATTTCATTTTATATGAAACGATCAAACAGTTTTATGACCATGAGAAATGTTTTCAATAATCACAGAAATGTTTTTGACACATACAAAGACATTTGGAACATATTCATTTATATGAATCCTCAAACATACATTTGGAACTTATTCATTTTTATACATGAACCTAAACATGAATCACACCGCGTATATGAATATAAGTAAGACACTATGTATACATTTTCCCACTTGTTGTTACATAGCCATTAACTCTAGAGTGAGCCAAGGGGTAATTGGGTAGTACGACAAGGGTGATTCTCGCGCACAGTTGTGAAGCCCCACTGAATTTATGAGTTCTCGAGTGACTTGTAGATTACGTGCCATATTACACTACATAGACATTACATTTAGTGTGTGTGCACAGTTAACAAGTGTGGCCTATTCATCATTGCCCAGTATCCAATCCAAGTGCAAGGATGGGTTTAGGCACAAGGTTTGGTTATGGACTTACTTATTATATATTGGCATGATACAAAATAGTTGCCACATTATGTTATGGGCATTACTTTGGTCAATATAGAGGACCATACATTATGGGTATAATTGGTTTATTAGTATAAACCACAAAAACAAACATTTTTACAGTTTTCTCAAACTCAAACCGGTGAACTTATTAATATTATTGTTGACCTATTTTTCATGTATGCTTTTGTTTCAGTTAAATCATGTTGATCTATGTGCATATCAGTTTTACTTGCTTGATGATTACAACCTGCATGAAGTGAATGTTAATGTGCTACTTGGATGAACGTGTTGATGTCATCTTCATGTATAAATATTAGGCTTCTATGAGGAAAAGTTTTTGTTAAAACACTACGCTTCAAATTCCGGTGCATAATCAATGTGCCTTGATCTTGGTGTATTGTCCCGACTCCCTCAGAACATTGGGGTGGTGTTTAATTGTTGTTAGGATGAGGTTTTAGATTGGATGGTGGGGATTAGTAGAAAGAAACATAAGAATCCTAGAATAATTTCACCTTCTTTTTTCATTATGCATAAATGCAAGCTTATTATTTTTCTAGGTAATACTATGATTTTTTATCCGACCTGTTTTGCCCTCACTCATTTTGACTCAATTTTAGCCCCCGTTGGGGAAAAATCTTTGATTCGTCACTGTTTTCAGTAAATATCGAAGTGCATCTGATTTGTGAAAGCCATATGAACATGATGGAAATTAACGAAATCTTAAATTCAACGACATCAAAGATATCATAATTCTTGAGGATTCTACCAACATCTAGAGACAATGTCGTAATTGTTGAGACGTTGTTATCCAAGTGGATATGTTGCCAAGTTCATTTCTCTTGTTTAGATTACAATAAAAAGGAGAAGATAAGTTGATTATCGGCTTTGTTGCACTACCACTTATCGAATCATCACATTCTAGTCATCGTTGCTAGCCACTTGCTTAATTGCTTGTTCAACGTTTAAATTATAACAACGATTAGTTTCAATGAAAAAAAATCATTAAGTGGAATGTAATTTACATATGTTTCGTTGAATATTGGAGATGGATGTCACGAGTTTTGAACGTTACAAACCCTCATAATTCTACAACGGTGAATGTGAGCTTGGATAGCACACAAATATTCCTACAAAACTATAAGAGTAAACTTTAGTTTTGTCCCTGAGTTTTGAACAAAACATCAGGTTTTGTCCACCTGTAACACATTTGATCCCCGACGTTTGATGTTTTAACACTTTGCGTCCCTGGTTCTTAACTCCGTTAACTTTTGTGTTAGTTTTTGTGTGAAATTACTAATATACCATTAACTCCATCTTCTTCATCACCACCACTACTGGCCATCACCTGACCCCACCACCACCTCCTACCTCACCTTGACCGAAATGAAGATGGTAATCGGAGGACCATTATACTAACGTGGTTATAGTTGAAGGACTATTGTAATTTCTGTCCAAGTTTTTTTCCAAACGGATATGGAGTTTCGGAGAGCCATGGAACCATGATCAAACCATATCACTCAAAATTCTTCACCGATCGATCCTCAATTCTCAATCAAATCACTTAATCCAATCCCTACTCAATTTCCCACACAAACCCCAATCCAATTTTGCACAAATCACCCATCTTTCCTCCGATTTCTCAAAACCCTAACTTTGCAACAATGGAATTCAACACAATCACAATCAATTCAACGTTCAATTCACCATTTGAGAGCTCCCTGAGGGTAGACAACGAGAACTTCCCGTTCAGAAAACCACTCAGTTTATGGTAGGTGTGTATTATTCTCCCATCACCGCTGCTGTGTAGGAAGCTAGGTCAAAAATCCAGAAAGACTTCTGGATCCATCGAAAGATGCACCCCCACAAAGCAAATTGCTTACGAAAACCCAGTCTCAAAGTAGGACAACCATTCTTTACAATTTTGCAACTGATTATATATTGAGGGAACAGTAAAGGGATCCTTGGAATGAGGTCAGAATTGGGAAATTTCTTGAAGATCTTGATGCCCTAGCTGGCACCATTTCGATCAAGGTGTGGTAGGAGGTGGTGGTGGGGTCAGGTGGTGGTGGTGGTGGTGGGTGGTCTGATGAAGAAGTAGAAAATGGGTTAAGGGTATATCAGTAATTTCACACTAAAACTAACAGAAAAGTTAATGGAGTTAAGGACCAGGGACGCAAAGTGTTAAAACATCAAACATCGAGGATCAAATGCGTTACAGGTGGACGAGACCTGATGTTTTGTTCAAACGTCATGGACGAAAACTACAGTTTACTCAAAATATAAAGATCTCAAATGTCCATGTCCCTAGATCCTAATATCGACATTGCTAGATTTAAAATACGGAAATGAACACACAACGTTGCATCATGATTGTCTCAAATAAAGCATGAGTTTATATAGAAGTTAAGTTAAACCGTCACAATTATGTAGTCTTAATTTAGATGCGTAAAATTTGAGATCTAACAAACGGATCAAAAGGGTGGTCAATATCTTTTATAGATTTGATAGTAAAGTAAAAAATCATTAGCTCTAAATTTGAAATATGTATTTTGCTTGTAACCATATTATCAGTGCCCGAATGTTATTTAGAAAACAAATCATTAAATTACAGGGTCAATCACATATATCCATTTGAAAACTTTATTATTTACATATTTATCCAATCCAAAATCAAAATTGCATATATTAAACTAAATTTAATTGCATATTTACCAATTCAAAAACCAAAATTTCATATATCCCTTTACTTAATGAAAAAGCATCAAATTTACCCATTTTAATTTATTTTATAAAAAATAAATTATAGAATAACTATTTTACCCTTACTTTTACTAAAACTTTAAAATTATGTGTTTTTTCATTATTTTCTTTCGTCTATTTTACTCTAATATTCTTTGTCACGAGTTTTTGAAGTAACAGTCATAAAAAATGCGAGTGACAATCATAAAATTGAAAAAACAAAAGCCAAAGTTTTAATCCATTATGCTAAAAAAACATGTATCAATCTCGAAAATAAAAAACCAAAAACCAATGCCAAAGTATTGACCCATTATGATACCAAAAAATCAATAGCTCGACTTCGTTTAGTTATTTTCATGAACTTTTGTAATTTTTCCCTCTCCTTTTTATTTGTTGATGATTGATATTCTTGAGGTGCCGAATTAGAACCTTCAAAGAAAGTGATTAGCGAAATATATAAAAAAAAAATAAAAAAAAATTGTAAAAGAGAATAAAAAAACAAGTTAAAAATGGGTAAATATGAAAATTTAAAAAATTTAAAGTTTTAGTAAAAATATGGGTAAAGTAGTTATTCTATATTTTATTTTGAATAAAATAAATTAAAATAGGTAAATTTGATAGTAAATATGTAATTAAATTTAATTTACAAGGGGATATATGCAATTTTTGTTTTAGATTGGGTAAATATACACTGAAGTTTATAAATTATATTTGAAGAGAGGTTTGACAAAAAAAAGTGTATTTTTAGGGGTCTATTTTGAAAATATATTAGGTTAGAGTAAGGATACGGAGCACGTCAACGTTAAATAGGGTTGTAATGTGTGACATTGTTTTCCCTACCATGTAAGCAAAGCTTCTGTTACTTCATTCCAATTCTATATCGATTTCCCAAACGATGTATGATCATAATCATCATCTTTTTTCAAAATTTAGTTTGTAATCAACCAGTTTTCCTCACTCTATACACAGATCTTTCGCCAGTCGGGTCATAACATGTTGATAGTTCATAGCATCCGAATGTACAGGTTCGGGCCAGCCATAGGTAAAAAAAACTCAAGCCTTGGATATATATTTAGTTAGTTCTTTGTTTATGTGAATATGGCATACTGTTCTTTGTAATTGTATAATTAATGAAGTTTTGCTGACAGTAACAACTATGAAGATCTTGCTATGGAGTTCTCTCCTATAATTTTCTGCTATCCGGAGAAATATTTACGGGAAATATTAGCGGATGCTCCTCGAGACAGGAAGTACATGCAAGCTTATTTCTACACTCATATGTATAGATCAGAGGGATTATGATTCAAATCCATTCAATCAAGAAAGAATAAGATGATGAACAAGAATTTTGTATTACAAACTAGGTTAGAAACCCGGTGTATTACACGGTTGAATAAATGTAATGTTATATATAGTTAGTAATAAAGATTTACATTTACATATTTATGACATATTACACAGTTTTTTAACACAAATTCTAGTAATGTTATATAGTTATTTTTTAAAAATGTTTTATAAAAAGAATGAAAGAAATGTTCAATTTATAAAATGTTTATGAACAAACCTATTTTTTTTAAATAAAAACGTTTTATAAAAAAGATTATATGAATCATTATTATTTAATAGGAGAAAGATGCGGGAAATAAAAAATTATAAAAACAATTAAAGAAATTTGTATAATTAATAAGAGAGAGTGACAAAAAAAAAGTTAAGGATGCATAGAAGAGCGACAAGTGTCCCACCAAAACCTTTTCATTGACCCATGAATGTACATACTAGACCCCTACTTCTAATAAATACATAAACTGACGCAAACTAAACTTTCTAGGAATACATATCCGACCCGTTACTTTTATCCAAACTTGATCAATACGCGGTAGTTTATGAATGCTTTGTTTTTGCATTGTTTTGCTTAATTCGAATTTTGGATTTTGCTCGGACGATGAGGATCATGGGGTTAAAAGTTCTAATTCTGGAAACTTTAATATGTGTTAAGATTCGATTGCATATATGTAGCATATCACTCATGAACTTGCTAAGTATCTTCCCTTTTAACATTGTTCGCTTGTGGTGATGCTTGAATTATGTAAACTGTGATTAAATTCTTGAAGTAATAGTTAGCTCTTGAAGAAACTGAAAATTATTAGATTATAGAAGTGGTAATAATCTATTCTATAATGGTAAAATAACCAAGATTTACTTTTGCAGTAAACAGCAATAATTAGCAAAAACATGGCTTCTGATTGATCAATTTCAATCTGACCTTTTATGGTAAATTAATTAGAATAAGTTTGTTGTGAATTTTTAGTATGTGCCAGCAAAGTAAACAAATATGTTTTATTGTTTGTTCTTGAACTTCTAAAAATTTGTTTATTTATCCTCTTTGGAATATTTATATCAGGGGGCAGAATATTGCTGGGTTCATTTACTCATCGATTGTTTGCTAGCTTTCTCACCTAATTGCTCCTTTTAATGGTCCGTTTCTTGCATTGCCTATAACAGAGTTGGTCAAACTTAAGGATCAGCCTTCAAGTGATCCAAAAGGCAGACAGAGAAAAAAAAGCAATATTGGTAAATTTATTTCAAATATGTCTCTTGCAACTACTCATGATCAACATAGAGAAGACAGCTGTAACACGAGAAGAGATCGTACAAGCAGTAGTGCATGCTACTGCTGCTGCAGTCAACCACTGCCATAATGTATGAAAGTCTATCAGGATCGGTTCGTAACATGTTAATTGTTCTTAGCGTTGCAAAGTGCGCCTTGTTACTGCCGATGTAGGTAACAACATCTCAAGCCTATCATATCTTTTTATATACTTGATTTAGATTTTAGTTTTCTGGTTCATGTTCGTTTATGTAAATTTGACATACAATCCATGTGTCTTGAGTAATGAATTGTTTATGAAGTTGTGTATAAAACAAATGGTGAATTGCTTTCAAAATTAATTAAAGACTTTTTGACAGTACTTTCCTTGATAAATCACTTAATATGATGTATTTTTATGTGAAACTGTATGTTGTTTGATTATTATTACAAACAAATATATGTTTAAGTTGTACTTTTCTTTCCTTCACTTAAGCAGGCATGACAACTGAAGATGGAACAAAACTGGTGAAGGCCTAACAAGTAGACTGTATCTTAGTATGCTTAAGCTTTTTTTATTATGTATTTGCTTGCACTCTAGCACCTCTGCGATTGAAGGAATTGATATTACGCGCAGTATGACTAGAAACAAGGTGGCTTCTCCAAAGCACTCAATTACATAATAATGGGATAGTTTTGTATCTTTTATTGTGAAGGCATTGAACTTTCTACTTCCATATTTATTCTGTTACCTATTTAGAAGAAGTGGCATAATTAATAATTGGAACTTTTGGTTCATGTATAAAAGCATGAAGTTTTTATCAAATAAAATTAGCACTTATATATGAACTTTATTGCTGGGAAGAGTGAATTTGATACTACTCCACCACACTATACGGGTCGGGTCAACCCATCTGCCGGTTGTTGTGCGGTTATTCAGCTGACCAAGTCATTTAGAGCAGTTTATGAGTAGTGGTTGAAATAGAGGAGTGGGTAGCTCCTTAATCTTTAGGGGTAGTAGTATTAATAGGTTTGTTCATTTTACTTTGGTTTTTTAGTCAAATATTTTTATTAATTTATTTCTTTGCTTGTAATCTGGAGACTAGCCCCTCTCGAGTCGGGCCGAATATCGTTCTAATTTCAATATGCAGTTTTCAGTTCCTATCATTTGGTTCCATAGCCGGAAAATCGAGGAGAAGGTGATCCGGAATACTTAGAGTTCCTCTCTTTTGAGTCACGGTGAAGGTCAACCACCATCACCTTATCCGACTGATGCGCTGCTCAATTAGCAGCCATTGCAGCTCGATTAGAATCCCTAGTAGCCTTGAAGGATTTATATGGCAACGATCAAGGCATAGATGGTTGACAAGGAACCTGAGGATGAACCTCAAGGTTCATTGACAGTTCAGGTTGAGGACATCGCAACGACATCTTCAGAACTAATGGTTCTTTCCAGTAAGACGAGCGTTGAACAAAAGGTAGGCGACAAAGTAAAGATCGGGTGCTACCCGGAAACGCCTTTCATACCTGTTGATTCGGATAACGGTGATAACCAAAGTTTGTCCAATGATGCAGTTGTAGATCAGGGACATCACAAGCTAGTAGTCGACAATGAAAACGTGATTCCCTTAGCAAGTATACTTGGACTTCCTTCTCTTTTAGCCGATACTAACCTTGATGTTAGTGATAATACAAATAGTGATGGTAACATTGGTTTCGGGTCTTCATTGGTGAGTGAGTTCGGGAAGAACAAATCCAAGTCTTTTTTAGTTATATGGAGCTATGGTACAAGTTATGTACATGTTTGTTACAGAATCTAGTGCTACTTTACTCGAATTGGAGGACTTAAGACCCTATTACAGCAACAAAGACAATATCCATAATATGGGGTCAAATTTTCTTCACGTCTGGAACAAAGATGTACAAGCAGATTTGAAATGCACGGAATTAGCCGTCAATTTCCTTCCTTTCGACTTGAGGACAAGTCGTTTTACTGGGTGGAAAGTAATGTTACGACCGGTAAAGGTTTACACCAGGAAGCATAAATGGGTCGACCCATTTGGATCAGCGGAGTAGGGCTGGCATAACATGTCAGACACGGCACGATAAGACACAATGACCTGTTGTGTTCAACACGAACACGACACGATAAGTAATCGTGTCATTTTTTCCAAACACGAACACGACCTGTTTATTAACAGGTCACCTGTTAAGGGACCTGTTTAGAAATATGATTAAAGAGATAACAAATATAACATGTGTAATAAAAGAAAAAAATGCTAAAACTTAATAAAATTTTAAAAAGTCCAATCATAACATCCATTAACATAATAAATCCAAAACCTTTTCAAAACAAAAACTCATAAAAGCGAAATTAATTAATGGAATCGGCCTAGAATCTAGATGCAAATAGGATGTTAAGTGTTAACATGTCCATAACGGGTTTTAAGAGGTTAACATGTCTTTAACCTGTTAAGACACGGATTTAACATGTCCCTAACGTGTCGACCTGTTTAAGACACGAAACATGTTAAAGTCAAACACGGGACATGTTAATTACGTGTTATGTCGTGTTAACAGGTTCGTGTAAAAAATTGTCAGCCCTACAGCGGAGCTTCAGCTGTTGTTCCGTTACTTATTTGACCCATTCAATCAAGCAGTATTTTATTAGTGGTTGAGGGAGTGGGAGCAATTACATAACCGATAGGAGTAGTATTAATAGTTTGTTCTGTTCATTATTTTTTTGGTGAAGTTTTATTGTCAGTATTTCCTTGTAATCGGAGATTAGCCTCTGTCAATTCGGGCCAAGAAACCCCAACTAATGTCATCCCTTTTTTATTTATCCCAGTCCAACTCAAAATTTTAACGAACATTCGTAAATAAAGCAATGTCTGACCAACACTCTTTCCAATTGCCCTTCATTCTTATAGACATCACATCCTTAAGTCCAAAACATATACCCTTTCTCAAAAGTGACGCTTTCCAAAACCCAATAAGGCTAATAGTGTTCCTCCTATTGTTCCAATCCTAACACCATATCTAGCAAAGTTCTGAATAAGTAAGAAATAGCTGATGATTCTAAGTTTTACCTTCCTATTCTTTCAGAACTTCCATATAGAGCATGGCATTAGTAGAGTGAAAACAATTAGAATTCCTACTAAAATCCTTATGTTCTAAATTTAGAATTCCAGAATTCATACTAATAACAGAAAATAGAACACGAGAGCCATACCTAGATAGCTGACTTAGGTATACAAATCCATTGAGAAAATTGAATATAGTTATACCAAGCCTATACCACCGTCTTGAAAGATGACTAGTATTATATTCTGTTTTACAGATATAACCATATAACCAGGAACACCACTACATCTCTAACTAAGTCCATAAATCAACACTAATACTTTGAAATCTGATTTCACATGTGAACTGGTTTGTTCTCCAACTATAACAGCCCACCCAGAAATGATATAAACTATGAAAGACAATTATTATGATCCATTCAATATATGTCTTGATCACATCCCATATCCTCCACCATATTCCATCCCAAAGCAGATCCAGCCCCAAAAAGCTCCAAGTGAAGCTGACTCGAAAGACTCAAAAATAAAAAGGCTAGACTCAATGGGCTTTCTTGACATGGAAGGGGCAGAAAAAATTCAAAAACTTTAGGGGTGGGAAATAGCAACAAGAATTCTACGGCAAGATCCTACAATATATATCCCGGTTTTAAGCTAAACTCCAACTCTAATAGAATACCTAAAACCCAATCCATCCACACAGAATCAATTCTTGTAATAAAAATGGATTGCAAAGAATGATAAAAAAAACAGAAAAAGGAAAATAATTAACCTACAGAAGTGAAAAAACCCAACCTACCTCACATATACTAGACACAACTCTCAATAAAGAAAAATAAGCGGGCCCAACCCAAACCCCCCCCCCCCCCCAAGCTTACCTTGGATTTAGTCCTCACCAAACCTCCTAGACCCAGCCCCAAGCTTACCTTGGATTTAGTCCTCACCAATTTGTCGGGGGACTGCCCTCTGAATATGACATTGTTGCTACCATTATCAATCAAAGTTCACATATGTGGGACACTACTCGAGACATGTTGGATCTTGAACATCTGCGACAGTCGACCCGCCAGAATGCCAACCAGTCTGTTGTGATTGCACCTGCCAGTCAGCCCATTCTGGCCATGGTACTCACCGTGGCTATGGTGGAATTCTCCTCCCTTGCCATACCCGCCACATCCAGCTCCTTGGGGTACCGCGTGGAAAAACAGACATGCTGCTAACCTGGCTCATTTGATGCCCCCCCCCCAACAACCTTCACATGATGCTTTAAGTCCCACTGATCTTGGGAACACACTGACCACCATGCATCTCAATCCTCCTGACTCAGCATGGTACATGGATAGCGAGGCCTCATCACACAATGCTTCAAATGCAGGTATGTTTAATACTTATTTGTCATCATCCTCACATCATGCTATTTTTGTTGGTAATGGTCACCAATTACCAGTCACAGGTTTGGGTAATGCTTTACACAACCTTTCAAATAGAACCTATTCTCTACAAAATATCATTCATGCACCCACTATAATTCAAGACTGGCAAGTCCTTTCCCACCAAAATAGCACGGGGGACCTCTACCTATTCATTCCACCATCCCAGGCTTAGTCCACATATCTGGCACTCTATCTCGATCTCACTGGCACAACCGTCTTGGCCATCTTGGCACCCATGTTTTAGATTTTTTGTCATCCCGTTCATTTATTTCATGTATTAAAACAACACCTTTGGGTGTTTGTGACTCTTGCCAATTATCTAATAATAAAAGGTTACCTTTTTTTATTCCAATTCAACCACGATTGCACCGTTTGATATCATACACTATAACTTGTGGATATCACCTGTTATGAGCAATTCAGGGTATAAGTACAACATGGTTCTTACTCATAATCATACATAATAAGTTTTGATTTACCCGTTAAAATTCAAATCAGAAACCTTGACCAACTTTTTCAAATTCCACAAACTTATACACACTCAGTTTAACAAAACTATCAAGTCTTCCGATGTGATTTGGGTGGAGAATTCGACAACACCAATTTTCATAATTTTGCCAATAATAATGGCCTTGTTTTCCATTTCTCTTACCCTTAAACATCTTCCCAAAACGGCAAAACGGAACGTATGATCCATCGAATTAATGACATCATGCGCTCATGTTATTTCATGCTCACCTTCCTCCAAAGTTTTGGGTGGAAACCCTTCACATGGCTGCATATCTACACAATATATTACCCTCCAAATGCCTAAACTATTACACTCCTAACCTAGCCTTGTTTCACCGACAATCAACATATGACCATTTACATGTCTTCGGGTGTGCATGTTATCCCAATATGATGGCCACTCAACCATATAAGCTCCACCCTCGTTCTAAGCGTTGTATTTTTCTTGGGTACCCACCTAATTTTCTTGGTTATCTCTGTCTAGACCCTACCGCCGGTAAAGTTTACCTTTCCGCCATGTCATCTTTGATGAAAACTTGTTTCCCTACCCCAACTCTTTTGTTGACAGATCCTCCACCCTCCTTGACGATGACACCCTTCCATCCTTTCTTGTCACACCCCAAACTATTCTCCCACAAACATCTCCATCCCACATACAACCCCACCAGCCAAATCCTCTCTCCCACAAACACCCTCAGCCTAACTAACTCCAACTACAGCCCCTCCTATTATAAACATAACCCCACCAGCTCAACCAACTCAAACTACAGCCCTTCCTATTACAAACACAGCTCCACAAGCTCAACCAACTCCAACTACAGCCCCATCTAGTCCACAGCCTCCTACCAACCTCCATTCGATAACCACCATGGCCAAGGCGGGAATTCACAGACCTCTAAATCGACTAAATATTTCATACCACCACCACACCTCCGCTCTTTCCTCTACCCACTCCATATACCAAAGCATTACTCGACCCTAACTGGCTGGCGGCCATGAACAATGAATTTGATGCTTTGAAAGAAAATGATACCTAGGATCTCGTTCCAGCTCCTATTGAACGGCCTATTATACGGTGTATGTGGCTCTGCCGACACAAGTTTAAAGCGGATGGGTCGCTAGATAGATATAAATCTAGGTTATACGTGAATGGAAAATCACAAACATTGGGCATAGATTGCAGTGACACGTTCAGTCTTGTAGTTAGACCGGCCACAATCCGCACCGTTCTAACTTTGGCTTTATCCAAAAATTGGCCGATACACCAAAAGGATGTTAAGAATGCATTCCTACATGGTCAACTAGACAAAACCATATTTATGTATCCATCTCCTGGATTTGTTGATCCAAATGTTCCAAATCGTGTGTGTCGGTTAAAGAAGTCTTTTTATGGGCTCCAGTAGGCTCCACGTGTATGGTATAATCGCTTTGCTAATTTCATCACCTCATATGGTTTTACGCGCAGTATGTGTGACAATTATTTATTTGTCTACCGACACGGATCACAAACGGCATATTTACTCTTGTATCTGGACGACATTATCCTCACCACATCGGACTCAACTTTCTTAAAATCAAACATTGTCCAAAGAGTTTGCATGACCGATCTTGGAAGTCTACACCATTTCTTGGGAACTAATATAACCCACGATGCTACTAAGCTATTTTTATCACAAACACAATATGTTAGATATATACTTTAGCGGGCGTCCATGCTTTCTTTCAAACCTTGCAACACGCCTATCGACACGTCCACCAAGTTGTGTGCCACCGACGGTCCCTTACTACCTGACGGTACTGACTATCGAAGCCTAGCAGGGGCTCTGCGGTATCTTACATTTACTAGACCGGATATTACTTATGTTGTTCAACAAGTCTGCTTATTCATGCATGCCCCAAGAGAACCTTATTTTGCATTTCTAAAACGCATCTTGCGTTACGTCCGGGGAATGATTGATTATGGACTTCGTCTGACCGCCTCCCCGTGTCAAACCATGACGGCGGTTGTCCTAATTTGAGGCGCTCGACAACCGGTTATTGTGTCTACTTGAGGGGGACAATTTGGTCTCTTGGTCCTCAAAGAGACAGCCCACTGTTTCTCGATCAATTGGGTAAAAAGTTATTCAAGTTCTATTTCACTATGGTACCTAATTTAATTATCAAATGGGTAAAAAGTTATTCAAATTCTATTTCACTAATAACACTAATAGGGTGAAGGGGGCACAACCCTCACCTAAAAACTACCCTAACAAAACTAACCAATGTGGTTGTGTCACCTCACTTTTACCATTTTTCTACCCTAATACCCTAAAGTGAAGGGGGCACAACCCTAATAACCTCATTTTTTTATTTTTCTTTTTTTAAATTAAAACTAATAAATAAAACAAATTTTATTTATTCAATAAAATAAAAATAACAAGAAATACAAAAAATTACCTATAATAAAAATAAAATAACATAAAGTCAATCTAATCTTCGTCATCCAAATGAATTGTGCTATCAACATGTTTCACAAGATCAAATCATAACCTAAAATGTGTACTCGCATCGTGCAACTCTGGAAGGACATTATCGTATATAACTGGATTGATCGGAGGATCCCTAATGCAGACCGGTGATATTGCATTTCCGTCATCTTTTATGATCATATTGTGGAGTAACATGCACTCATAAACCACATTCCTAATCTTTTCCGGCTTACGAGAGCGAACGGGTCACCTAAGTATACCCCATTTAGCTTTTAAAACACCGAAAGCTCGCTCGACGTATTTTCTTGCCAACTCTTGCACCTTTTTAAACTTCTTTTCTTTTGGATCGGTTGGATAGGCGAACGATTTCACAAACGTAGACCAAGTAGGGTATATACCATCGGTAAGATAGTATCCACGTTTGTATTCTCGCCCGTTGACATGAAATGGACATTTAGGCGCGGTTCCAATTTGCTCGTCGGTAAATAATGGAGATTGTTGTAGAACATTGATGTCGTTGTTTGAGCCCGGTGGACCACAAAACGCATGCCAAAACCATAAATCATTAGAAGCCACCGCTTCGAGCATGATCGTTGGGTATTGGTGATCACCTCGCATATATTGTCCACGTAGCCTTGTCGGACACATTCTCCAAACGAAATGTGTACAATCGATACTACCGAGCTTACCCGGAATGCCATGTTTTTCTTCATGCGCGTTGTACAAAAGTGCAACGTCGTGGCTTGTCGGTCTGCGTAAGAACTCTTTACCGTATAATATAACTATGACATTACAAAAATATTCTAGGCATTCACGTGAGGTCCTACAAGCCATACTTAAATACTCATCGTATTCGTCGGGAGGATTACCGATTGCGAGTTGTTTGACCGCAGATGAAGGAAAGTTTTTTGGTGTGAAAAATATTGTATAATTGTATGGTATTTATAATGGTAAAATTTTTTTTTTTTTATATTTAATGCCCAACGGCATTATAGTCGTTATCCTCAAAGAATGAAGCTCGGGTACATATACCCGCAAAAGCCAACAATTGCACTTGGGTAGCACGTCGGCGGCGGTGTACCCGCGGCTACCCGCACCCCTTACCCGCGTACGCCCCCTTCACCCTTACAAGAATCATGACTTTAGTGCAAACTGAGATACCGTGTTTCCTCGTGACAGGAATAGGATATTAACACTTTGTATCATTCATATTAAATTCAGCCGTTCAAAAAAAAACACTTTGTGTCATCCCTTGATGAGCAAACATGTAAGATTGTGGTATTCTGGCGATATTTGTCAAGAAGATCGCAAACCCATTTTTAAAAATTGTATAAATAATAATCACATAAAATTATATATATTCAAATTAGTGAGAAACTATTTTGCAACTAAATTTTTCAAGGGTATACTACTAAAATCTTTTCATCCGTGTCAAGTTTGAATCTTTACTGGTAAACAACATATAGGGATGTGGTTGAACCAAAGATACTAGCAAAATCATAAATCCAGTTATAGCGTCCTTACGAAGAAGTATCCGGCCATGGGGATATATACTCGTGTAGCACCCGACCTAATGTTCTCAGGGCTGATTACACTAAAGCGATGTTCGGAGTGGGTCCCACGTATCCTTCTGGATACACCATTGATGAACGAATAACTAGAGAAATCGACCACGATATATGATGGTACATTGAGAAGGATCATTACTACACCACCTAACATATATGAATGAAACAATTAATAAAAGATAACTACTACTATAGTTGGAATACATCGAAACCTAGTAAGTTGCGGTACATTGTATTCAATTCACTTACTCAAGCAAGTTAGGTGAGCAATTTATTCTTTCTTTTTATATAAAATCAAATATAATCATTATTTTTACACCATTAATCTTATCTTGTATATTGAGAGTTTTATAGTTATTAATATATCATTTGTTCATGATATTTGATAGTGCGCACTCTTTAACACATGCATGCCCCTCGTGTAATCCATGCAACGTGGATTAGTGCTTGAGTTAGTGCATTGCCTACTTCCTTGTTTATTTTCATTATTTTCTATTAGTTATTTTCTAATTAGTGGGTTATTTTCTAAGTAATGGACGAGTGGTCTACTTTATGTTAAGTGCAAATTACAATTTACGTCCATTAAGTATTACACAAATTTCAGTATACGTCATTTAACTAAGGAAATTACCAAAAACGTCATTTATGTTTAAAAAACCTTGCACGTTATGTCCTTTGGCCTAACGATCGTTAAATTTTATCGTTAAGTCTGGTCACGTGACATGCACATGAGGGTATTTTGGGGCTTTCACACATAAAAGGACTACTCTTGTAATTTGTTTCATGAATGAGGGTTTACAGAAATAGTCATTTTTACGGTAAAAAGACCAAAATATCCTCTTGTGCCTTGCACATGACCTGACTTAACGGTGAAATTTAACGGTCGTTAGGCTAAAGGACATAACGTGCATGGTTTTTTAAACATAAAGTACGTTTTTGTAATTTCTTTAGTTAAAGGACGTATACTGAAATTTAGGTAATACTTAAAGGACATAATTTGTAATTCGCTCTTATGTTAATTTCCTTTAGATTGTATGCCTATAAAAGGCTTAGGACTTATGTATTAAGTTAGAAAACTCATTTACTACACGGGTTGAATAGAACCAACTTTTTATAAACCAACAATTATTATGAATATTTGTGTTAATTGCAATCTAAAATTCAACAGAAGTCAATACGGTAAAGTCAACAGGAAATGTTCTGAAGCTAGAGGGCTATTCTGTAATTACATCAAAGTCTCATCGGTTGTTAGTTGTTAGTTAGGTTAAAAGGATAAGCAGAAGCAGTAGTCACGATTGCTTCTTAATTCCATTTTTCCATTCTTGTTCTTTACCATTTCAATTCATTCAATAAAATGAGAATCACCAGAGGTGTTCTTGTTCTTGTTTGATTTAGAATTTAATTGCTCATACAACCACTAGCCTAGTCTAGTGACAAAGGTATATACCCAAGACTTCATTAAAATTGAGAGGTTTTTGAGGAAAACAACCCGCTCCAATTTCGAAGCCAACTCTATACTATTGTCGAGAAATTGCATTTGAAAAAGACGTGATCCATATCATCTTTAGCTATAAAGCACAAAGTTGATAATAGAAGTAGTAACAAACACTCCTCTAAGTAAAAGATTTCCAACAAAAGGAATTTAATTCCAACTCCAAGGACATATTATCCCATAAGAAACATATTGAACTCCAAGGATTCTTGGATTCAATGCAATTGGTTTTTGATCGATAAAAGTTATGTTATTAAAAGTTTTTATACACTTTGCCTAAAGACCATTGACTTCAACTTTAAGTCTCCACCACCATTTAGCAAGAAGCATGAGAGTTGACGATCTTAAACATCCAATGCAAAGACCACCATTACATTTTGGCCGAATCATAGTCACACGTACCACCCAATTTATTTTTCCTATTATTTCATCACCACCCTCTAAGAACCTTCTCCTAATAGACTGTATACAAGCAATGACTTTCTTAGGAGTTTTAAAAGAGAAAACTAGTAAAGGAGTGTTTCTTAGAACCGACTTAACAAGTGTGAGTCTACCATCAAGGTGTTTAGCCTTCCAATTAGTTAACCTTGATTTAAAATTGTCAAATATTGGGCCCTAATCTTTGGATAATCTCATGTTGGCTCCAGTTGAGAGCCCAAGATATATAAATGGAATGTTTGCGGGCTTACAATGTAAAACACTTGCAAGGAACATACTCCATGTTAGCCCGGTTAATTTAGACCCAAAGGATTAGTTATGTGAAGTAGTAAAAGATGGGGAGTTATTTTGTTTATTTTTGTTTTTCTTTTGCATGTTTATGTTGAGTCGGTAAGTTTAGTATCCAAGTTGGGATGTGATTAGGTGTCTTGCAGGTCAAGGGATCTTAGTATATTAGGAGGGTTAATTCTTTTCTTGTAGTGTGAGTTTTTCCGTGTGTCTATCAATAAAACAAAAGGCCGTCGTGAGGATAGTCCGCCTCACAAAAATCCCGTGTTCTTGGTTGCTTGATTGTGGATATCAACTGTTGAGAATTTCAGTTGGTATCAGAGCAACAGGAAATCAGAGAGTAGTTTGATCCGTGTATCGCTAACACCGATCGCAGCCTGGGAAGATTTCTGAATCAGCCGAGTAGGGTTGATCCGAAGAAACCGATCGTGAAGGATCCGTTTCACCCAAGAAGACTTGAACATAAATGTCATGTCAGGCGGTGTTGTGCCTCCTCCAACTAACCAGGTGTTGGTTAACCCTCCACGAGAGTCAAATAACGTCTCAATATCGTGCCCAAAACTGACCAAATCCAACTACCCGGTTTGGTCAGTAATGATGAAGACGGTACTTGCTGCAAACGGGTTACAAGGAACGATAGATCCCGTAAATGGAGAGACTGCTGAAGAGAAAAAAATTCACGGCTCTGGCTATGCTCTATCAATCCTTACCCGAGGAGATGATAATGCAAGTGTCAAAGTATAACGAACTGAAGGACGTATTAGAAGCCTTGCGTGTTAGGTTTCTCGGAGCCGATCAGGTTCAGAAGGCCCGGATACGGATGCTACGATCCGAACTTGATGCACTCAAGATGAAAGAAACAGAAAGCATCGATGATTTTGTCGAAAGAATAGCTGTTGTTCAGTCAAAATCAAAAACCTTGGGTGCTGAATTAGAAGACGAGGTCATTGTAAACAAATTCCTAACAGCCTTGCCCAATAAGTATCTACCAATTGTCTCTCCAATAGCGCAATTTGGCGAGGTAGAATCAATGACAATTGAAGAACTAGTCGGACGGCTGAAAACGTACGAGGAAAGGAATAAGTTCAATACTAGGAGTGAAGACCAACAAGGTAAACTAATGTTTACGTAAAATGAAGGCCAAAACAGACAGAAATCCGGATATCAGCGTGGTCAAAGCAGTGACACCCGTGGCCGAGGAAGAGGTCAAAGCCGAGAACAAGATGGCTAGGGGCAAGGCCGAGGGCATGGCCGAGGTCGAAGCAATGGTCGAGGACTTGGGACCGAGGAGAAGGCTTCAACTGTAACAATCGGGACATGACAAAAATTACTTGTTACCGGTGTGAAAAAACCGAACACTTTGCCCGTGAATGTTGGATGCGAGCCAACGAGGAAGCAAACGTAGCCGAAACTCAACCTAAAGACCCACAGTTTCTTATGGCTGCTAAGGTTGGGAAGCAAGAAGACTATATCTTTCTCAACGAAGATAAAGTTCAACCAACCCTTTTACAAATGGAAGAAGGAGTGTGGTACTTAGATAACGGCTCAAGTAATCACATGACAGGTATGAGATCTTACTTCATTGAATTTGATGATCGGGTGATTGGCCGGGTGAGGTTTGGAGATGGGTCTAACGTTGAAATAAAAGGGAAAGGGACGGTGAAAGTTGAATGCAAAGACGAAATACAAAAAATGATAAAAGACATTTATTTTATACCGGACCTATGCACAAACATTCTAAGCATAGGGAAACTTGATGAACGTGGGTGCAAGGTAATGATTTATGTAGGGTGCTTATGGTTATACGGACGAGAGAAGGAACTTTTGTTAAAGGTGCCACAGTCCGAGAACAGGTTGTACAAGACCCGTTTGAGTAATGGGTCACAAAAATGCTTAGCTCTACATATTGAAGAACCGGAGTGGTTATGGCATGCTCGTTTGGGCGATATTAACTTCCAATCATTGCACCAAATGACAAGCAAAGGTTTGGTACGAAGAATGCCGGTTGTAAAACACATCAATCAAGTATGTGATGCGTGCACAGCGGGTAAACAACAACGCGCTCCTTTTCCCCATGAAACCGTGTTTAGAGCAACCAAGCCTTTTGAACTTGTGTACTCTGATGTATGTGGACCTATTATACCAATGACACATGGTGGAAATAGGTATTTTCTTAAGTTCGTTGATGACTTTAGCAGGTACACTTGGGTCTACCTTATAAAAACAAAAAATGAGGCACTACCCAAGTTTAAAAGTTTTAAACGCTTGGTAGAACAACAAACCCAACACAAGTTAAAAACATTAAGAACCAATCGTGGAGGTGAATTCACATCAAACGAGTTCAAAATTTTCTGTGACCAAGAAGGTGTTGCGCGGCAGCTCACGGCTCCCTACTCTCCTCAACAAAACGGAGTAGTAGAACGGAAAAACCAGACCATTTTGGGTATGACACGAAGCCTGTTAAAACCAATGGGTATGCCACAAAATCTTTGGGGAGAAACGATTCGACACGCTGTTTATTTAATGAACCGTGTATCCACAAAATCACTGAAAGAGATGACTCCTTACGAAGCCTTAAGAGCTAAAAAGCCAAACTTATCACATGTGAAAGTGTTTGAATGTTTAGCCCATGTGAAGACTCTGGTCCAACATTGCTCTAAACTGGATAACCGGATTTGACCTATGGTACATCTAGGAACCGAGGAAGGGACAAAGGCTTACCGGTTTTATGATGTTATTGCTAGGAGAATTGTGATAAGCGGGGATGCTATTTTTGAAGAAGCTAGAAAGGGTGAATGGGCCGAACATGTCTCACGATCAACTGAAGACACGTACATCTGGGCTGAATTTAATATTGATGATGAAACCGGATCAAGCCTAGCTCCAGTATCATCTACAGAAACATACAGCAAACAGAAGACGACTCTGAGGCAGGCTCGCCAGAATCGACCAGTCCAATCCAATATAATGGACCATCTGGGTCTACTGAGACGGGCCCAAACATCCCACAAACAGAACCCATACAAACCCTACGTCACTCCACTGGAATATCACAACCACCTTCAAAGCATGACGATTATGTAGTAACTGGTTTAACAAACTACAGATCAAACAACAACACCTTTGAGGAAGGTGGCCTAATGTTTGAAGAAGAAGACCTTCAAGGTGAACCCACACGGTTTGAAGAAGCAATAGGTATAAAGGAATGGAAGGTAGCAATGGACCAAGAGATTGAATCAATTGAATAAAATGGAACCTGGTTCCTTACGGGTCTGCCACCGGGACACAGACCTATAGGTTTGAAGTGGGTTTACAAACTCAAAAGAGATGTAAGTGGTACCATATTGAAACACAAAGCAAGGTTGGTAGCGAAGGGATACATTCAAAAGCATGGGGTGGATTATGACGAAGTATTCACTCCGGTGGCAAGGATGGAAACGATACGTCTTATCTTGGCCTTAGCCGCTGGTGTAGGATGGGAGGTTCAACATTTAGATGTAAAATCAGCTTTCCTTAATGGAACACTTAAAGAAGAAGTCTATGTTAAACAAATAAGTGGTTTTGTGAAAAAAGGGCAAAGAACATCAAGTGTATCGTTTAAACAAAGCTTTGTACGGTTTGAAACAAGCTCCAAGACCTTGGAATCATAAGTTAGACCACCCTTTAAGAATTTGGTTTTGAGAAGTGCTCACAAGAAGCTGCCATCTACATTTTGAAGAAAGAAAAAGGAGTGTTAATAGTAGGTGTCTATGTAGATGATCTCATCGTAACAGGTTCAGACAAACAAAGAATCACTTGGTTTGTAAGGAAAATGGTGGCAAAGTTTGATATGAACAATCTGGGCTTGTTGTCCTATTACTTAGGAATTGAAGTAGTTCAAGGAGAAAAAGGAATATCTTTAAAGCAGGGGTCATATGCAGCAAAGATACTTACAATAGGGGGAATGCAAGAGTGTAATAGTAGCAAAGTTCCTATGGAACCAAAGCTATGTCTTACAAAAACAGGAGCCAAACCAGTGGTTGATGCAACTGGGTATAGGAGATTAATTGAATGCCTTAGATATCTCACTCATACCCGACCCGATTTGAATTACGTTGTGGGCTATGTGAGCCGATTCATGGCTGAACCAAGAGAAGAGCATTAGAAGGCTGTTAAGCATATTCTTCGTTATATACGGGGAACCATCGATTATGGATTACATTATGAGAGAGGTGGCGGAAGTAATCTAACCGAGTACAGTGACAGCAGCTACGCAAGTGACCGGAATGATGGAAAGGGAACGACATGGATGGTATTCTTCCTTAGTGAAAGTCCGATCACATGGATGAGTCAGAAACAACAAACTGTTGCGCTATCCTCATGTGAATCGGAGTTTATGGCTGTAACGGCAACCGCATGTCAAGCTATTTGGCTTCAAAATGTGTTGAACGAGTTAACGGGTTGGAAATCGAGTAAAGTGAAGATTAAAGTTGACAACAAATCCGTAATAGAACTAATGAGGAACCCGGTGTTTCATGGGAGGAGTAAGCACATTGAAACCCGATATCACTTCATTAGAGAATGTGTCGAGAAAGAAAAGATTGAAGTGGAACACGTAAGCGGAGAAGATCAGAAAGCCGACATACTAACAGAAGCTCTTCCGAAAGTAAAGTTTCAAGAAATGAGAGAACGCTTAGGAGTAAAGGAGTTGACAAAGACAAGTCAAAATTAGGGGGGGTGATTGTTAGCCCGGTTAATTTAGACCCAAAGGAATAGTTATGTCAAGTAGTAGAAGATGGGGGAGTTATTTTGTTTATTTTTGTTTTTCTTTTGCATGTTTCTGTTGAGTCGGTAAGTTTAGTATCCAAGTTGGGATGTGATTAGGTGTCTTGCAGGTCAAGGGATCTTAGTATATTAGGAGGGTTAATTCTTTTCTTGTAGTGTGAGTTTTTCCGTGTGTCTATCAATAAAACAAAAGGTCATCGTGAGGATAGTCTGCCTCACAAAAATCCCGTGTTCTTGGTTGCTTGATTGTGGATATCAACTGTTGAGAATTTCACTCCACACCCACACCATATACTTTACTTTTATGAAAATTTACTTTTAAACCTGATGCAAGGAAAAAGCACCTAAGTATCCTATGTAGGTTAATCGGACCACTCACCAACAAAAGTAACATCATTCGCATAAATAAGGTGAGACTAGCTGGGACCAAATATAAGAAGAGAATTACATTGAAAAAGATGTTGATCACAAGCTTCCTTCATGGAACACGTTAAAGCTTCCATGCCAAGAATAAAGAAAAAAGGTGCAAGAGGATCTCCTTGTCGGCCGATCCATTCACAAGTATAGAAGTTCTACTAGAATTAGCACCCGTTAATCCATCTTGTCCATTTGCTCCATTATTGAATCCAAGAATCCCAAGTAAAGCGAGCCAAAGGATTTGTTAAAGTTCACTTTAAAAATAAGGACTTGTTTTTTGATTTCTTTGCCCAAGATAGTAACTCTTTGATGACAAGTAGATCATTAAGAATACTCCTACCCTAAACATAGGCTGATTTACTCAAGACTAATGATATCTCCCATGACTTTCGTAAGACGGGACACAAAGAAAGACGTTTAGAAATACCTAAGTAAACTGATTGTTCTATAATCTTTTAACGATAACAGTTTGTTAATTAACCTTTGGAATAAGAGAACTAAAAGACGAATTACAACCATTGCTAATGATGATTAGGGGTGGTAATCTTGACCCATGCTTCAAAAAATGGGTTCATTTGAGAAAAAATCAATTGAATATAAGTCAATTTGGGTGACCTCAAATTAGTCAACGAATTAATTTGGGTCACTTTAAATTAGTTAACGGGTCAATTTGGTTCACCTCAAATATTTAATGGATTAATTTTGGTCACCTTAAATAAGTCAACGGATCAAAATGACCAAATATTATAAAATTTTATTAACTTAAAAATAGTGCATAGAGTCCCCCAACTTTGTCACCCTACCCGCCGCCGTCCCGCCCGCCGCGCGCCACTATCTCCCGCCGCCATCCCACCCATCGCCGCCAACAAATAGCATTTTTATCTGTGATAACGAGAATGACTCAATCAATTAACAAGTCATGATCCGCTATAAAGCTTTGTCAGTACCTATTCGAAATTAATTTAGGTCTTACCATTTATCAACAAACTGTTAATCCTACACTTTCTTTTATTCTCATTCATTATACCATGAAAGAACTTACTGTTCTCATCCTCCTTCCACATCACACCTTAAACGAGCCTTATGTTTAACATCCAATTTGTTGATCGAATCAATCTCAAACAATCTTAACTTCCAATTAAATCTAGAATTCCGTTCAAGAGAAGAAAGATCCATGATATCTACCTTTATTTCCAACGGGTCGCAACACTTGCTTCATTTCCTTTTCTTTAGCTTTAATGACAACTCTCCAAGACTGAAGATTAGCTTTTAAATTCCTTAGTATTCTAGTCAGAATAACATCGGCTTTACCTGTCAAAACCAGTTTGTCCCATTATCGTTTAATAGTCTCCTCCAGGCCGTTAATCAATCATGAATTAAAAAAATGAAAGCTTAGTGATAAATATAATAGAAGAATGATCAGAATACCTTTATGTATTGAATCAACAACTACTTACGACAGAAACTCGATATCAATACCTTACACAACATACTTACAAGATCAGAAGAGGAACCTAATACTTAGACTTCAACCTAGTGACCAAACATAACAGGGTGAGCCCAAAAACAATCAAGATTCCCCTAGTCCACAAAGTACCAGACCCAGAGACTTTGAAGGCCTATACCCGAAAATGAAGACTTGGTAAGGCCAGAAATAGATTCCAATGAAGTGTCCCCACCAGGCCCAACTTCCGAAAATGAAGATTTAGAATCTTTTGAACCATGCCACCACATTTAAGGGACTATGCTTTGAAGTTACCCCATCTCTAGACCATGAGCATTCATCCTCTAGCTCCGATCAAGACCCCTTAATGGTACGCCCTTTAGCTCATTTTGTCTCTTATGATAATTTTACTAACTCCCACAAATGGGGCTGTAAACGAACCGAACGTTAAGCGAAAAGCTCGTGAACCGTTCGGCAGGAATTCTTTTACGTTCGTTAGTTTAGTAAATGAACGAACATTAACAAGGAATTTCGTCCGATTAGCTAAATGAACGAACAGGAACAGAGGTCTCGTTCCTTCAATTGTGTTCGTGAACGTTCGTCCATTTACGTTCATTCGTTTATGTTCGTGTTCGTTCATGTTCGTTTGTTTATGTTATTCATTAAACATTTTTGTATATTTCTATTTTATTATATATAAACTTTTTATATTCTTTAATTTTTATTTTCTTTTTTACCCTAACAATTAACTAAGTAAAGTAATTTCGATACAAGTACATAAAACTTGATATTAAAATAATCTTATTAATTGTTCATTTAGGAAGACATTATGGTTAACATCAAAAGTCCAAAACAAGGCTTCGTTCGGTTACGTTCGTAAACCGTTTGTGATCAAATCCATTTCCTTAATGAACGAACACGGACATGAAATTTCGTTCGGTTAGTGTTCGTGAACCGTTCATGAACAAGTTAAATGTTAAACGAACGAACACGAACAAGGCTTCGCTCGGTTCGGTACGGTTCGTTTACATCCCTACCCACAAAGCTTTTTTGGCGGCCATTACTTCAAATAATGAGCCAAAACATTTAGGTCAAGTAGTTCGCAATCCAAAGTGGGTCGAAGGTATGCAAATCGAAATTCGAGCTCTTGAACAAAACGTGACTTGGACGATGGAAGAATTGCCAATGGTAAAACATGCCATTGACTCGAAGTGGGTGTACAAAATCAAATACAACCCAAGCAGAGAAATAGAACGGTACAAAGCTCGTCTATTTTTCAGAGGGTTCACACAAACGGAAGACATTGATTTTCATGATACCTTTGCCCCGATTGCAAAATTGGTCACTGTTCAGAGTGTCTTAGCAAGGGATGGCACACTCACTAACTAGACATAAATAATGCCTTCTTACATGAGGATTTACATGAAGATTCCACAAGATTTTGGGAAACATGATGACAAAATGGGTTTGCAAGCTCAAGAAATCTCTTTACAGACTCAAACAAGCATCAAGAAATTGGTACCGAAAATTCTCTACAACCTTGCAAAGACTCGACTTCAAACAATCAAAGGCCAACCACTCCTTGTTAGAAAAGGAAGTACTCTTTGCTGCTACACTTATTTATGTAGATGCTATTATCATAACAGGAAATGACATCCACAAAATTGAAGAAACAAATAATTTCCTTCACCATGAATTCAACATCAAGGACCTTGCCCATTGAGTTCTTCCTTGGCATCGAGGTTGCCCGAACGAAACATGGCATGGTTCTTAACCAATGTAAATACACGTTGGATATTCTTGAAGACACGAGGATGTTAGGTTGTCGTCCCAATTTGTTCCCCATGGAATAAAATTTAAAACTAGACAAATGTTATGATGACGCCCGTGTTGACGCAAAAGACATAAGAGACTCCTTGGAAAACTTCTCTGTTTGCACCCGTCCCGATATCAAGTACTTCATCAATGTCCTAAGTCAGTTTGTAAGTGACCCACTGAAGTGACCAACCGTGTTCTACGATATTTAAAAGCCACACCCGGACAAGACATTTTACTTACCCAAGATGAAGGAACAAACCTCACGGCTTATTGTGGCTCTGACTAGCTTGGGTGCCACATCGCTAGACGGTTAAAGACGGGGTATCTATTACTTCCAGGGGGAGCTCCTATATATTGGAAGTCAAATAAACAATTTGTTGTTTCCCGCTCTTCCTCAGAAGCGGAATACCGAGCTATGACATCCACAGTTAGTAAGATATTATGGATGAGATGGTTATTAGAATAACTTGAAATGCCGTGTACTAGGCCCACACAACTCTTTTGTGACAACCAAGCTACAAGGCACATTGCAAACAACCTTGTTTTTCACGAAAGAACCTAACACGTTGAGATGGACTGTTATTTTATTAGAGAAAGGGTCGAATCCAAAGACATACAACCCATGGCGATCAGCACAAAGGAACAAATTGCAGATGTTTTCACCAAACCTTTGAGGACACAATGTCTTCATCCACTAATTGATAAGTTGGACATTGTAAACCTCCATCGCCAACTTGAGGGGAGTAATGAACTCTGTAAATCACTCCATGGTTTATTTTATTCTCTTTTTCCCTCTTTTCTAATTGTAGTATGTTTTCACTTTTTGCATGGCCGTAAACAGCCTTGATTTACTTTTCCCCCTCTTGTATATTAAAGGTGCCTTATACTTGTATTTCTAATTAAGAGTGAAATACCAATTATATACCATGATAACAAAAAGTTATTAATCGGGTTCTCGACTTAGGTCAATTCAAGCCTGTAAAAGTTAATAACTCCAATTAGGTTTTAAGTAAAATAAAAACACATTAAGTCTCTTAATTTATAAAAAACTATAAGAGTACCTTTCTGACTTATCTATAAAAGATATGAAAAACATACATGTTTTGAAGTCAGTTCGGTTCAATTATTTATATACATACAATCAAAATCAAACCATAAACTTGGTTATAAAAAAATAGTAACCGAATCACCGGTTCTCGATAGCTCGACCTTCATTAATTTAGTTTTTCGGTTCAACTTTAATCTACTGTTTCACTATTTTCGGTATACTAAAATCAAAGATCTCTTAATCTTAGCAGTACAGCTAAACTTTGTTGCAGCATTTGATCGATCCGTACCTCCGGGAATACAAATGAGTAAAAAATTTGGGATCGAGCCATCGAGGAGAAGCAAAATGCCCGACAACGAGACCTTTCTTCGCTTAAAAACGGGTTGAATGTCCAATTTCACACTTATTCCCGTAGTGGGCTCCACACTCACATGCCTTCCATATGATCGCACCTCTTGCCCGATCTTCCATTGAAATTACAACTTTAACCTTGTAACTGTGTTAGCTGTATTGATTTATAGGTAAGATTTGTGTATTTTAAAAGTGGTGATAGGATTCTAAGAATTAAAAAATAGTAAACAAAAGATGTTGCACGATTATTTTTGTAGTATGAAGTTATAACAAATAAATATTTAATGTAACTATATTGATTTATAATTACTAACTATTGAAATTAATAGTTTTAAATACCAAAATAATGAAATCAACTTCATATATGAGTAAATTTTAAAACTTCTCTTAGACTATGTATAGTGGGTGTGAAAGGGAGGGGACGTGAGTGCCACCTCAGCCTTTCACGCATGGCCGGTCCTGAGAATTCTTAAAATGTTTTGGACCCGGAACATGTAAAAAAATTAGGCCCTATAGTTTAAACTCAATAAATATATATAAAAAACATAATACAGGTTTACATATATAGATTTTTTTTTATTTCTTGGTTTTTGGTTTAGATTTATAAATAATTGGGCTTATATATATAGATTTAAAAAAAACACACATACATTAAATATATATGATAAAAAAATTAAAAACTTCGGGTCCCAGGGGATACTCGGCCCGGGACCGCCGCCCTCCTCAGCCTCCCTCTGGCCGGCCCTGCTTTCACGCTACTGATTACCCCGGCGCATAGAGCGTGAGCCTCGGAAGCTTGAATCTATTTACGGGCGTTCGGCAGGTGAAGCAAGTTTTGATTCAGATATCGTTATATACAAAAGACAACATTCAGACATTTCAAATGAATATACTCATTGGCAAATAAAAAAAAAAAGACACCTCATCAATTCCATTTGTGTAATTAATTCTAAATGTAAATAATTATTAAGAAAATAACAAATAGAAACAAAGTAAATGGTTGGTAAAAAAACTAATAAAGGTGGGGTATCATGAGTTTCATTATACCTATATTCTTCTCGGGATTGGTGGTGAAAAGACTTCATTCTCCTATAAATACTCACCTTTCCTTCCTTCTTCATCCTGCAACCCCCTCTTTTTCTGTGTGTTTCAGAAACCCTAATTAGGGTTTATATGATAAAGAAGAAGAAGATTTGAAGATCTGCAAGACAGCCATGGAAATGTTGCTCTTTCTATCCTTCCACAGCTTTCTTGAACTGCATTTGTTTTGATATATCAGATCTTTGTTTTTTATATTTAATCTGTGCGGTTCAATAAAGCTGTGGGAAGATAGAGAAAGGATCAAAACCAGAAGAAGAAAAAATAACTATTTGTTCCTTAATTTCGGTTTGATTTACTTAATTTCAGGTTTGAAAGTTTTGATTTTGACTTTGAAATCTTGTTCAGAAATCACAATACTTTTTTCTTGTGAGTTGTGATTCTGTTTCTTAATGTTTTAAATTTCAAATCCTTCACTTTCTTAAATTGCTGGTGAAAAATAAATTAAATTATTGGTATTCATATTCTCTCTCTATATACATATAATAGATATACATTATATATACACACACACATACATAGATAAGTAAAATCTCTCTCTTGGCTTTTCAGAAAAAAAGGATACATTATCTGTAGGTCTAGAACTATAAGATTCTAGAATTATTAGTTTTTGGTTTCTTGGATGTATATACTCATTTTACGATGTACTCAATTTATTGTTTTGTTATGTAAATTTGATGTGTGTATATATGCATGTATGTTTAATTGGTTATGTATGTATGTCATGTGTATATGGTTATAGGATATGTGTGTATATAATATGTATCTGTCATAATTGGAATTAATAATTGAGAACTAAATGATATTTAATAGTAAAAATGATGAAATTATTTAGCTTTTTATTTTGTTAGCTATTTCATTGAAAATAATTGGCAAAAATTGAATTTTAATGAATTTTGTAGGGTACCAATCTATATTGTATGTTTATGGACCACATCACATAATGCAACTTTCCTTTCTCATATGTGAATTAGGTGAAACATGTGATGGATGGTCATTTTAAATTACTAATTTAAAATGTTCATAAAATATTTATGTAAATATCATATATATGGGCAAGTGTTTGAATGTTTAATTTCTAAATAATTTTATTTGCAATTTTTTTATATATTTAAATATCGGTGTATTATTTTTCTCTCCTTTTTTTTCTTGTTTTCTATTTCATTCTCTTTCAACTCGGAAACACATCATGAAGGTTTTCGCTTCACATGCTTTTAATGTGTATAGTTGTATATGGGTCCAAAACATACTTGTACATGTCCTTGCCTCACATTAGTTGTAATGTATGTTTCCGGAAATGTTGGATGCTAATGCTTCGTTTAAATATTTTCCACTAAAGAAAGTTTATTTTGGACTATTGCTTTAGTGTTGTTCATCAATCGGGATGATCTTTAAATTAAATATTTTAAGTGATATATTAGGTTCAATTTGTGAGGCTAGATATGTGATTTATATACCATTAAAATTACTTCACATACTTTCACAAATATTTACAAGATTAACAACTCAATGTATAACAAAACACAACACATATGGTGGTATATGAGAAGTAACATTACCGCCTTTGCAATAATGTTGGATCAGAAATAAATACGTGTGGTTAACTTTAGAGTTGATCACTCTTACTTTGATCGGCTTTAAGGCAGAGGGTATTGAAATTCCGCTTCCCAGCGGGGAGTAGTAACGAAAGCCACATCGACAAAGCTGGGTTGGGATATGCGGGAAGTATTCCCCAATTTAAGGGGATTTTTGTGAAGAGTGGGAAGGATCTAGGAAAACGAGGAGCCACAAGATGTACTCGAGAATACCGTCCCCCTCTATGGGGCCGGATGCGGGAGTTCAAAATTTGTGGGGCCGATGTTCCTCGACTCCATACCCTTCACCTTTAGTCATAATGATAATACACTATATGATTTTAATAATTAATATTGTTGGACTAAACCAAAACTATATGGTTAACTGTAAGTCTACTATATGGTTAACTGTAAGTCTAAATCATAATTTTTTTTCAAACAACTTTTTTTTACATATAAATACCACATAATATTACATTTGCGGGACAAACGTCATACTACTAGGTCATGGTTACATTTCACAATTAATTTGTTCATCTTTAATCATTTGCTTATTTTATATTTGGTTATAAAAGAAACAACTTTTATTTGATATATTGTATAATATAATATAAGTTTTTAGTAGGATAGAGTTTAGATGTAATTAAATTATAATATATATATATATATATATATATAGGGGAAGGATCAAGAGAAAACCACAAAGTTAGGCGAAAACCAAGAAAACCACTAAAACAATGTGTAATACTATGGGTTACGTATACGTAACCGCAATTTTTTTGAATTTTTTTGTTTTCTGTTTACGTATACGTAACACTATGGGTTACGTATACGTAAGCCAATATTTAAATGATTTTTTTGTAAAAATTTGTAATATTACATTGATACTCTTATAAAAAAATAAAAATAAAATAAAAAATAAATATTATTATATTATTGGTTAAAATTGATTTTTTTAGTGGTTTTCTCGGTTTTCGCCTAACTATTGGTTTTCTCTGGAACCCACCCCTATATATATATATATATATATATATATATGTATTCAGTTTTTTTTATAGTTATTAATTATAATATTATGCAGTACAAGTAGACTTAAGAAAGTTCTACATCGTTTTTAAATAAAACAGTGTAGTAAAGGGCCTTTTGACTTGTATGCGTCGGGTACATTTCATCTTGGAGCTGATTGATTAGGCATACTTTGACTGTTTGTTTGAATATAAAAAAGATTGAGTAAATTACATAAATAATCTTTTAATTTATGTAAAGTTGAAAAAATTATCTTTTAATTATTAAAAGTTACATGATTTTCAAACTTCTGATTTTCAGTCCCTCAAAAGAATAAGCCTTTAACACTGCTATGCTCTTGAAAATGACAATTTACTCCTTTACTAAAATGTACATACTACAAAATAAAGCATATGACGATTAAATCCGTCGATAAAAATGGTTACCCTCAACAAAACCAACCGGTAGATTGCAGTCGGTAATATGACTATGGGTAATCTCTTTTAATGATCACTTTTAAAAATCATTGTTTGGTAAAAATATATCTTATAATGAATTTGTATTTGAAAAAACGATATGTAAACAAGTATAAAGTGGTTCATGTGAGTGTTAACTACCCATCTTACATCCATTTCTTGGTATTCATAAAAAGTTTGTTAAACTAAGAACTTCTATGTTTTTCACTAATAAGGTAGTGGTTACATATATTCGCTAAAGGTAGTGAGTAGTTTTACAGGGTTCTCGCTGATAAGATAGTGATCATCTATTTATTTGCCAGTAATCAAGGTGTGATATCAGTACAAGTTTTTAGCCCTACACCGATGACACCAATCTAGACAACAAAAGGTGACGGTATTGATAACCCTATACCGACGACTTTTCGTTGGGATAAGTTTTCCCAAAAGTTGCACCGATGAAAACCCTATACCGACGACATATCGTCGGTATAGGGTTGGATAGATAGAGGGAAAAATGGGCGCCCAAATGAAAACCTCTACCGAATACATGTCGTCGGTATAGGTTAAATTATTTATTTTCTTTTTTTTATAGTTTTTATTATTTCGTGCAAAAGAAAATTAAAAAAAATATAAAATAAATAAATAAGCTTACACCAACGACATGTCATCATGATATGTATTTTAAAAGTTAACTAGTCAAAAGTCTATCCCGACGACATGTCATCGATATAGGGCAACATATTCCGACGACATGTCGTCAGGACATATTTTTTGCATGATCTAAGGCAGCAACAGCCTTCTACTCCTCATTTCACAAGCAAAAAACTCCCCAAACCATTCTCTCTCGAATCCATCTGACAAAATCCATGTCTTACATGCATAATCTCTCTCGAATACAGCCTTCTGCTCCTCATATATGCATCAAATTATACATGTTTTAGATGCACAATCATCTTCATATCCGGTTAATTTTAGAGCAGTTACATTAGAAAACATGTTTAATTGCTTCCTAATTGATTTCTGCACGTTATTTAACATCCCAAGCAAAAAAAGTAATGAAAAGCCAAAGAAAGTCAACATGTTGTGAAAGTCGGAGGCCAAGAACGCCCGTGCTTACCCAAGCACGACCGTGCCTCCCTTGGAATCAAGCCGGAACATTCACAAGCTTCTAGAACCAGCCAACCGTCACCAACGGATGCCCGTGCTTACCCAAACACGATCGTGCCTACCTTCGAATCAAGCCGGAACATTCATAAGCTTCTAGAACCAGCCAGCTGTCACCAATGGACGAGCACGCATGTTCTCTCCTGAGCACGCCCATACTCCTGGTTAAGCGTGCCTGCCAAAAACTGAATCAAGGACAACAGAGTTTACATGAAAGTATGGAGAATGCATGTGCTCCCCTAAGGACGGTCATGCTTCCCTCCAGATTTATGCCTATAAATAGAGGATGTGCCTCTTTATTTCAACAAGCAATTTTTGTGGAGAAGTCCTCCAAGGTTTCTCCTAGGAAAAGAGTAGAGTAGAGAGAGTTAGTCATATCACCTAAGATCAAAAGGCACATCATAATCACAACACTTTTGGCTTTGGTTTGAATCCTTAGATCATTTCATGATATTTATATCACCAAGTTTTTGTGCTTTCGTATTTATGGCCATTCTTGGCTAGTAATCTTGTATCACTTGGGTGAATGATTAAGCTTGGTGTAATTGTATGTTTTAATTAATGATAAGTTGTGTTTATGTTTCTTAAGAATCTTAATTATAAGTTGTTTTAAAAATACATGAGTATTTTAATTTCCAATTGTTTTAAAAGTATTAAATCTTATGTATGGCTTAAACCAGACATCTTGTTTAACCATCTATTCAAGCTTGTACGTCTTTATAAAAAACTTGGTGATTCCAAGGGCCCGGTTAGTATATATTTAACACTTTGGATTGATTGGGGGTTTGGTATTCAACAAATGTTTTTAATCTTAAATGGACCTTGTGTTTTGTGTCGGTATTTCTTTCTTTCTTTTGTGTAGGCTCACATTGGACTCTTAGTTGGAGCCGTGGTTTTCAAGCTTGAGAAGGAGGAAGCATTTATTTAAAATATTTTATAATTTAGATTACATTAACTCCTGAATTATGAGTCCGAATAACAACTACAAGGGGAGACTAACGTTTGTGGGAGCCCGTTAGCACTCCAACGGTTGTTAGAACAGTAAACCCGCCCAAGGAGTTGTTCCTAATAAATTAACCACATCATTAATTAATTACAATATTAGATTGTCAGCTAGTAAATTCTAAAACCCAAGTGATATGCATTTGATCTGATTTTCTCTCAAACACACCTTTGTCTCGATTCATTGCCTCAACCAAAACTCCAATTTTTATTAGACTAAACATTAATAATGTGTCATTTGGGTTCGATACTTGTTTCTTACCTAAGCTATACTATGTTGCGATAAGTTTGCTTACCTATTATGTGTAGTTAGTAAAAGTATTAATTATTTTATAAATATTAAAACATGATAACCGTGTTACAAATCTGAATCAAAAATATGTACTAACACTACACATCAGTGGTGGTCACTTTTTTCTCTTCACTAATGATCGTAGTGGTCACCACTCTATCTTCTCATTTAACACTTTCAAATTCCTTGTTATCTTGGTGGAGATCACCTCTCATAAAATAAACATAAGTTTTTGAATATGTATGTTAGAATGAACCTCAATAAAACCTCTCTCTTATTAGTCTTTAATTTCTCTCTATTTAAAGAGATTAGATATCACTTACAATGTAGTTGATGTGTGTAAAGTGTATATAGAATTTAATAAATATTTTTCCACATAACGGTGTATTAAATAAAGAAACGATTAGTACCTTAGAACTAAAATACACACAATATGTGAGTTTACCTATCGTATAGTAACAGAGCTTTAGGTAAGAACCGGGTATTGATCCATGGATACGATAGCTCCTGATAATAAACCTTTGAAACTGTCTAGCCAATCAAAATAGAAGATTTGAATTTTTGTATCTTTAAACAATATAAACATAAAATATAGATAGACGTTGGGGCAGATAAACAAGCAAGAGGGATATTCACTTAGACTTCGGATCCACTTAGCCAAACAATGACAACATATATAGATTCATGATGAGATCAATTTATACACATGTAATATGGAAATAGAATAGCTCCCGTCGAGGTTATCTAATTGTATGACTCTTAGAAAAGTTAAAGCGATGTTAATATAGTAACCACCTAAAATCATTCTATGCAAACCCAATGATAACATCATGTTAAATATAAAGATGAACTAATATCCCGCTAAAGACTCTTAGTCCCATAACCCTTTGGAAAGCTAATGCGATAAACACATATTAACTACCTCGAATCACGTAGTGAAAACATAATCAAGATGTTCTTCAACTTGTGAATATCAAATCATGAATATATGTAATATAAATCCATGCTATCAAATTATAATTACATATATACAATGACATGAGGAATTCACAATGAATGTAATGGCATTTCCATGCGTACACACAAAGATACACATTTAAACAACAATCATATATATTATAATCCTCATCCACCATTCCTAGTCAAAGCCATGAATACACTTTAAAAACATTTGTACGTTTTATTAAAATAACTTCTCATTCAAACACTTCATAAAGTTCATAGGTAAAACATTTCATAAATTATTTTCCATAACTTCAACATCATTTCATAAAATTCGTTTTGTAAACTTCTTTTAATAAACTTCATTTCATTATATATGCACACCGGCCCGAAACATTAAAAAAACATTTAAAAGAGAGCTTTTAAAACTCACCTGCGATTACTTAACTATTAAGGTCGACTTCTGACTGATCTTGCAGGCTCTATCAACTAGGTCCAATATGTAATAGTATGTTACATGACTTTAGTCCCTAAGGCAAGTTCACACATTCAAGTACCCCCCCCTCCATTTTTCTTTACGAGAACCCAAGTTCTCGCATTTAAGTATACATAGATAAACCATAGGTTCACGCACAGAGTATATTAGCGTAAACCTTAAGTACTCGCATACCCTATGCTTGCGTGTACTAGGAGTTTGCGCATGAGTACTTGTGCGTGTACTCGTAGTACCCGTAGTTTATTGCTTGTGTGATCTTCAAGGTTCACGTACGAGTACTCCTTGCGGGTACTTGGTGCGAGAAATTTGTTCTTGTACTTTCAAAACCCTAACTTTGATGAATCCAGATCTGGACTGTTTTGACGTCAAGATTCAAACTTTAAACGTTCAAAATATCCGTCTAGTATCCCGAAATCTAAATCTATGGTTTTAAGTGATTCTATACGTAAAAATGTAACCTTAATGGATAAAACCTCATTTTAACTCAAAAACCCATTTCCATAGAAAAGTGTAGATCTAGAGCAACTTCTTACCTCAAGATTGTGAAAGGCTTCTTGTGTTTTCTTCCCTTGTTGATCTTCAACAGAAATCAGGCAAGAAAATGGCTCAAACCTTGTTTTCCTTCTTCTTTCTCTCCAAGCCAAGAACTTCCTTGAATACTCTCTCGAGTTTGCGTGAAGTTAAGGGTGGAAATGAAATGGGGTTTTCGCAATTAGGAGGGGTGGCGGCTAGGTATAGGGATGTTTTTCCCTCTTTTGGAAAGTGCCATCTAGCCCCCTCCAATTTAATCTTTTTTATTGTTTTAAATCATTCTTTTAATTGCTTAAGGTTTGATATAGATTTTGGTATGTTCAGTCTTAATTTTGTTTTTATTATAAAATAATATTCTATACTCGGTATCATCTCTACTTGCTCTCATTTTATGTTATAAGATCGTTTAAATTTAATAGTTGGGATTATCATTACCTAAATCCAATTCAGATGATTTTCGATTCAGAGGAAAATTTTGAATCTAGAAAAACATACTTAACTATGGCGTTTTGAACCCGAAGAGGAACTAAAAAGTGAAAGAGAAATATGAAGGTTAAAGGGAAATGTGATTTTGTTATATTTAAAAAAAGGCTGAAAACTAGCCTGAATTTACAAGGATTGGCCGGAAACTGGCCCGAAAAATGGCCGGAATCGCTGGGCTGCCACTGATTTTTAGCCAATTAGGACCGTCGTTAGCCGACTACCGATTTTTGATCCGATTAGCTAAAAATTCCATGTGGATCCCCGTTTCACGATTAATCGATGACTAATCGTGATTTTTACATCCACACATATGTTTATCCCTATTTTTATCATGTTAAGATAGACAAGTAGTTATGTACTTTGTTCCTTTGTCATTAATACATCCTTTGAGCCACATTATACATGGCAAACCAGTTTCTTATTCCATTAACTTTTTAGTAACCGAATAATAACAAGGATTTAGATTTTATACATCTTTTTGTTGTCCATCAGTTGATATGTGATGTCTATATTTGGAATATATTATGGTTTTATGTGTTTTCATTATTTATTTCGTTTAGTATATAGCAATTATTTTATCTTATAAATATATATATATATATATATATATATGTATGTATATGTTTTGGGTAAAAATTAACAAGACTAACTTTGTAACCAAATTTCGTAAGTGAAGTAGTGTGCTTTGTAAAATCAGTGTAAAACAATGTAAAAACGTAAAGAGTGACACGGTTGTTTACGAGAAAAGCCCTTGATCGTTCAGGATCTCCGGCATAAAACTTTGGGAGGTGACAATCGACACCTGCCTCGTTTCTTCAATAAATGATAAAGAATTACAAGTATTGAGCAGTAAATGATCGAGCTATGAGCATTAAAGAGGTGATTACGAGTCTAGAAAGCTAATTGCGTAGTGAAGATGTGTGCTTAATCGATCAATATTGTTGATTAAATATAGAGATAATGCTAACTAACTATCCAAGAATCCCGGAATCTACTTAGTCTTCAAATATGACCGTTGGAGGCCAATCCACGCGACTTCTACACGTTCTTCTCAACTTCTAGACCGATTATTCAGGGATTAAATCGACTTCACGTGTTTTACCTGCGTGTTGGTCAAGATAAAGGAAAGATACAACTGTTAGATAATACAGAAATTAAGGATACCGAAACCTGTCAGGATACCGAAGTACGTCGAAGATCCAGGATCCCTAGCTGTAAAATGACCCATAACAATTGTCCCCAAATTTTAACAGCTGTCAAACACTTATCGATATCTGTAAAATTTTCAAAATTCAAATGGTAAATGATGATAGGGTCCTGAAGAGATGTTTACGAATACCAATGCGATTTAACCGTTGCAATCTTCTGAATATATTCATTATTACTCCTTCCTTCTCATTCCCATCTTCTTCAAGTTATAGCAGGCAAAATATCTTCTGAAAATCTTTGTTTTCTTTCTTCTAATCTTTCACCACTATGGGTAAGAAAATAACTAGATCGGCTTCCTCCATCATCGCCGAAACAATAGAGGACTTTACTGATCAGGGGATCCTTGATCACTCTGATCTTGAACTCTGTTCTTTCACTGATTCGGAGATCAAACTCTTGAAATCAAATAATATTTTTCCTCAAAAAACCGTTTTTAGGCCCTTTGATTCTAGAACAAAAGCGGATTTGATTTCTAAAACATGGGTTTGCTTTCATAGCTATCATTTTTCTTTGGGTCTGTCATATCCTTTTCTTCCACTCATCACCGAGTTTTTCAAACTTACTGGTCTTTGCTATTCCCAAATCATACCGATGTTTTGAAGAATCCTAGCTACTTATGAAAGGCTGAATCGTTCTCATTCTCTGACCATTGGCGTCTGTAACATCCGTAAATTTTTACATGTAATATTTTATTTCTTATAGTGCTTTCACAACTTTGTGTCGGATTATCTCAAACAAGTTATAACATCACGCCATAACAATTCAGAGTTTTGAATTTTGTTAAATCCCAATTTTATATATATACTTCATTTTATATCTTATTATATATATATATATATATATATATATTTACATTTTGATTATAAGCTTAAAGCTTTATAAAATGGGTTTTATTTTTTTGTAAAAGACCATCTTAAAAATAATAAATAAGTATGAAGTTCTTTTAGTTTACAAAAAAAATAAAAATAAATAAATAATGATAAGTATGTATATCTAGTTTTTATAAGTTTTGTAGATTAAATTCATAATTTAATGTTATTTTGGCATTGAACCCCCTCTATTTTTGCCTTGAACCCTCACTTGAACCCCCCCTCCCAATGATTTGAACCCTGGAACCTATTTGAAACCAATTTTGACTCTAGAAAGTCAAGCACGTCCTATTCTTCATCCAATCCCTCAAATTACGGGATTTAAACTTTCCCGAACCGTTTCCCTGCTCAATTACGATCGCTTGGAAAGTGGAATCAATCAAATTGATTAAGAAATCAAAGCTTTCGAAGACCATTTATGAACTTTCGATTTTTGCCTTAAAGCCTATGAAACAAGCCTCAAATCCTGTAATTTCCATCGATTCAACTTTTGTAACGGGTGTTTATCATCCCATATATAATCCACATTGTCTTACAACTCGAAAACACCACTAAAAACAGTCGCAAACCATCATTTCTCCTCCTCCGGTCGCGATTTTTGCAGCAGAGTGCAGGGTCCGGTTTCCTCCATTAAACGAGCCGATTCCAGGTAATTCTACCCGTTTTCTACTCGTTTTAATCCTACGAACAAAAGCCCTAACGCGTCATCCGCAATCTATGTGTATCTTGATGGATTTGGGGCTAGGGTTTGAACTCTTGAATGTTTGGGGAAGAAGGTGTTTAAACCTTTCATGTTAAAACTTAAACTTTTCCTGTTCTTCGCAAGGCTTAGTGCCCAGATGAAGTGGTTAAGTCTTTACCCTCTCAGGCATGAGGTCACAGGTTCAAACCCGACTCAGCCCAACTTTAACTTCTTTTTTGTTGCTTGTTTGTTTTCTTTCCCCCTTACACTCACACACCTATATATATATATATATATATATATATATATATATATATATATATATACAAAATACATGAATTTTTTTATAAAGATAAAGGGGGAGATATATATACTTTTAGCTATGACAAAACATATACGAATAAATTTTAACATATATATATATACACACACCTACATTAATCTATAACTTTTATGGGTATGTAAACGTAACTATAAATATATATATATATACACACATATGATTATCTTATAAACAATTATTGTTATGAACCTATTTTTTTTTAAATGTTCAAAGGTCTACAATTATCATCATTTTCAAATAAATATATTTATATAGATATTTATAACTATGATTAGTCGTTTTAATTACCTCAAACGTATAACGAATAATACGTGAGCATTATTTTTCTAACACTTGTACTGTTGCATTACCAATATATATTTCTAAAGGATAGACAATTGTTAAGTGTATTTTATAAACCCCTTCATTATTTTATGACTTTTAAAATTATATTGACGTCATTAGTTTTATTAAACGAAAGGTTATGCACACACTAATAGATTAAACTTTTAAAACGTCATGATCTATAATAGGCTATTAATAATACATTTTTATTTGCAATTAATAAAATAAATGTTACTAATTATTTTAATCATATAGTTATCATATTATTAGTGGTTATACAATCTTTTAAATTTAATTTTCATAAATAATAATATTACTTTTCGCGTAACTTATTTATGATGAAAAATTTAATACATCATTACATTTTTCCATCATAATTGCTATTGTCTTAATAAATTAATTATTTTATTAAGATTATAATTAATATATTTCTTGTAACAAGATTTATACATTTAACTTGACATCATCAAATCTTTACTGTTCTTTCGCCGATCGTTTCAAGACCCTAAAGTCCCCAGTCGTCTCATTCTTAATTCCTTTACTTATTTCCATATTGGACATGTACAAACTATTGATCCATATACCATCAAACTTAGGTTGACCTTGGGGTTAGCTTGAACTTTAATGCAACAAACAATATACTTGTGTGACATACAAAACTGCTTATTGCAAGGTGAGTTTACATAGCCCCTTTTTCTTATTTACATATTTGGGGTGAAACATGATTACATTCAAATACTATTTGCAATTACACACGTACAATTCTATAATATGATCATATGTGTTTATTTGTGCTTTATGCTTGAATGCTAATTGTTAAGGCTACATATACATGATATACACGTGCAAACATAAATACATTACTTTAGGCTAACATGTGTTGTTATGCCCTACATTAGGATAACATGTGTTGTTATGCCCTACATTTACATTAGGATAACATGTGTTGTTATGCCCTACATTTACATTAGGATAACATGTGTTGTTATGCCCTACACTTACATCAGGATAACATGTGTTGTTATGCCCTACATTAGGATAACATGTGTTGTTATGCCCTTCAATTACAAAGTTCCATTTGTGCATCTAGCTTAACTTAGATTCTCCATAAATGCTTTATAAACCATACATCATATGAATTGTACACAAAACATTTGAACTTTACTTGTGGTGTCAAAACCTATTTATGCTCACCAACTATTTATAGTTGACCCTCTCATTTTATCATGTTTCAGGTACAGTGTTTGAGTTAAGATTTCAAGTCTCTTCACTTAGGATTAAGGACCTAGTTTTTGTAGGTCCAGATTTAACTTGAAATCACTGATTTGATCGATTACACACACACACAGGCGGAAATTGTGTGTATGGTGGTGAAACAGATGATAGAAACAGTGTTGGTGAAGATAACAGGCTAACCACACTATGAATCAACACGCAAATGGTATGAAAATGTAAGAACACAGTAAATAAACAACTGCAAATTGTATTGATTCAAGAACAATGTGAAAGAGAAGGTTCAGGGTTACAGCCGCTACTCACACCCTAAACATTCTCAAACTAGGCTATTTATAGTAGTGACAGGTATCGAAACTATGTTCAATCGAAACTACTAGTTTCGATTGACCATTTACAAGTGATACACAACTGTCGAAACTACCATCTATCGAAACTACTAGTTTCGATTGAACACACTCAATCGAAACTAAGTAGTTTCGATGAACCAGACTTAGAAGTAAAACAGTAAATTACAGAAAACTGAAATTACATTTAATGAAATGACAGAAAGTAAACTAGTCTAAAACTGTTTAAACATACAATAAATGACAACGGCTTATATATAAGATATGACTCTATAATCTCCCCCTAAGCTGTTGCAATACTGTCTTCAGCTCTTCATCAAGCAGTTGGTCCTTCAGTTGTCCTCGGTATAAAAGGTTTAATTTGGAGAGATACAACCCGTTGGTAGGCCTTGGCATCAGCTTCATCTTCATCACTGTATGCCTAAATGTGATTCTAGAATAGTATCTCCAGATCTTCAGGCTGAAATTTCAACAACTCCATAGGCTCAAATATAGTGATGTCTTCCTTGCCCTCACACTCTATTACTACACTGCCAATGATTGGGTCATAGTACCATTTTCTGAAAGTTTGCAGCTGGACAGGTACAGATTTTGGAATGGTGATGGTCTTGTGAGTGGCTTGTACCTCAAGAACACATATGGCTTGTTAGTCTTAGGATGAAATCTTGCCTTTGAGATTTTCTTTTGAGTTTTCCTAGGCTTTATTCCCTTGAAATCATTATTGACTTGAGAATGCAGAAATTTCTCAAAGTCATAAGCCATCATGACCTTCCCAGGGTTTTGAAGGGGAAGTTTGGCTAAATCCCTGAGGTCATAGAAAGGAAGGGTCTGGAAGTCAGTCATATTTTTAAAGTGCTGAACTCCCCGTCTATATCTTCTGATAATGAAGAGCTTCCTTTCAGCATCATACTTCCAGCCAATTGGAGGCCTCTTTAGTTCCTGATGATCAGCTATCCATTCATATGTTTTAGAAGTTTCTTCCTGAATGATTTTCCTAAACCAAGACTTTCTTGAAATTGGAGGTTCAGATGCAACAGAGGGTGGATCTTGTGCTGGACTTGGTTCAGAGACAGTAGTGGTTGGTTCAGGAGTGGCTGTCTTGATAAGATTAATCTGAACATCTTCTTCGTCTTTTTCTTCATCAGACAAGGTTTGAATCTCCTCTCCTTCTTCTGTGAAGTATTTGGTTCTTTCAGTCTCTTTTTCTTCGGTAGGTAGAATTTCTGGGTAAAGATCATTATACCCAAAGTTTTCAATTTCATCTAAGAGGGCATTCAGCTCATCATCAGATGGGATGTCTTCTTCATCCAGAATTACGGTCTCTATCTCAGTCGAAGTCCCTTTCCCTTTCTTCCTTGCATCTCTTCTCTCACTTGCTGATGGAAGGTCTAATTCTGGTTCTTCAACTGCCTCCTTTGTCTTCTCAGCATGGCCAGTAAAGATAGTTAGTGCAGACTCTGGATTAGTCATAATGGCAGGAGATGAGGGTTCAACCACAGATGTAGTCTCCCCCAGAGCTGTTGAAGTGGTTGGTTGTTGTTGTACAGGTTTTATGATTGAGGCTTTGAGCTGTTCCACCGCTTCAGCCAAAGCCTTGAATTCTTCTTTTTGCTTTGAGATTAGTCTCTGTTGTGTTTCAAATTGAGTTTGTTGAATCTCAATCTGGGTATGTAAACCCCCAACTTCCAGCTTCAGGTCTTTAACCTCTTCCTAGACATCATGCAAATTAGATTTTAAGCCTTCAATTTCTTCATCTTTCTCTTGAATCTTATCCTGCATTTTCTTCAGTTCAAGGCTTAAAGTTTTAACTCTTGGTACAGGAGAAGTTGAATCATGAGGTGGTGATGTGGGAGTAGTATGGATGGGTGATTGTTGTGGAGATGGTAGTGGAGTGGGTTGTGGTGTAGGTTGTGGAGATGGTTGTGGAGATGGTTGTGGAGTAGCTAATAGAGAATCTGACGAGGATGACAATTCTTCTAATCCAGTCTTGATTTTCTTTGCCTTAGGCTTTTCATCCTCAAAATCAGAACCTGACTCAACTTGCCGTTTGGAGGAAGATGCAAGATGCTTTGTTCTATCATCTGAATCAGACTTGTAGTAGTCAGATCCATAAATTCCTGCATCCAGACTTCCACTTGATTCTGTAACTTCCTCCTCAGCTTCATGCATACCAGCTTCAACATTAACTGCTGGCTCTTGAATTATCTGTATTTGTTTAACAAAAGGAGTCTCTATCACAGGCTCAATGATGGGTTGTTCTTGTTCTTGAACATTAGGGACGTTTATCTCAATCTCAGCTTCATCAATAGGTTGATTACCTTGATCTTGTTCAATTTCCATCTCTTCTTCTTCAGATGATAAGACCTCTTCTTCTAGATCAGGGTCCATATCAAGAATAAATTCTTCTTCTTCACCAATAATATGACCAAACAGTGGAACGTCAGCTATAGCCCTGTTGGTTCTCTTGTTTGTACTTCTCATATAGCTGTCTTGGCAATCATATGGTCGAACACAAAGGTGTTCCCAACTTGTTGCAGCTCAGGATGAAGATGATTGATGATAATCTGTAGAAATCTTGGATATGCCAGAAATTTCTCCTTCACGGCTCCTGTTAGGTTGTCCTTTAACTGTCTGAAGATGAAGCCAGAAAAATTGTAATCTCTTCCCTTAACTAACCCCAAAATTGCTGAGCCCAGAGTGCTATTTGCTGAATCAAAACCTCCTTTTCTGATTGATAGGCAGTGAATAAACACGTGCACTATGTATCTCTAGTGGCTTGGTAAGGAATTCTTGATTATCTGGCCAGTTTTGAATTTATTTGGATGACCCAATCTTCTGAAGCATTCTTTAACATAGAAGATTGGAAATTCAGTGGGTGCATCTGGATTGTCATTAAACTGCAGCACCTCTCTAACTGTAGCTTCAGAAAATAAGACTTCTTGGCCAAGCATAGTTGCTCTGATGTGCTCCACATTTTCAACTGTGATGATCTCTGCAGTCTCCCAAAATTCTCTTATAGATGTCTCAAACACCGGCAGGTTGTTGTTGATGGCAAAGCTGATGTTGGAGTTTGCCAGGAAGTTTAAGACAGGAATGAACTCTGCAGCTTTTAGATCATTGGTATTAAGGAATGCACAGACATTGTGTCTCTTTACGAATAAGAGATCCATACCTGTAAAATTCATCAATTTTGCACAAGAAGTAAGGTTTCTGAAAATACTTGACCGAAACAAGATATATCAACACTTAGAAAAAATCTGAAATCCTTACTGTCGAAACAACTAGTTTCGATTGAGATGAACTTGGTTAATTTAACAAACAACTTTATCGAAACAAGTAGTTTCGATAGAGGCAATAAGCTTTGATCAATACTTATAAAATTTTGAAATCAATACTGTCGAAACAACTAGTTTCGATGGTGATGAACTTATCGAAACTAACTAGTTTCGATCAGAGATACTAGGGCAAGTTTGGGTGTCAAAACTAGTATTTTCGATTGAAAACCTTTTGAGAAATTTTGAAAGAGTTGAACCCCTTTATCGAAACTACATGGTTTTGAAACCCAAACCCCTTTAATTCATGATACTCAGACTAATGTAATCAATTTAAAGAAGGGTTTAGAGTGGCCTGTAAGTGACGGAACTTCATCTTACCAAATGTGAGACTGTTATCTGCAAGAATACACAATAATCGTGAGTTCTAAGATGATAGAGATGTTTGCAAACACGGATAAGCACAAAAACGACTGTTATTATGAAGATTTAGTCGAACAAATTTTAAATTTTGAAGCCCTAGATCTGCCGATTTGCAAAAATCATCCAAATGAAGTAGTGAGACGATACCTGGTGATGAAGACGATGGTGACAATGGGGAAATCAGGTGATTAATGCTGATATCTTGCAACTCAGACCGATGGCTTGAGAGATTTTGCGAATGACAGAGAAGGCGAAGAGGGTTTGAAAAAGACGAGTGAAAATCAGTATGAAGGGAGGGATAGATTATGAAGGCATTTAATTTGCGTAAGACAGATGACCAAAGTGCCCCTGTCGAAACAACTAGTTTCGATAGTTTAAAGTAGTTTCGATATGTACAACTAGTTTCGATAGTTCAAAGAAGTTTCGATATGTACAACTAGTTTCGATAGTTCAAAGTAGTTTCGATATGTACAACTAGTTTCGATATCTCAAAGAAGTTTCGATATGTACAACTAGTTTCGATAGTTCAAAGTAGTTTCGATATGTACAACTAGTTTCGATAGTTCAAATAGCAAAAACAAGACTAACATATATACATTGTTAAAACAGACTTAACTATAGAAATGAAATTATACACAAGATATTTACACTTATCTTCTTGAAAAAGATCCAACATGAGATCAGATCTGGTCAGTCTTTTGAAACACTTCCTTTTGCAATTAACTACTAAGATTTCATGTGAAGATCCAACGTGAGTCCCTGAAGATAGTTGATATTTGTGCAATGTAAACCCGAACATTTGTTTGTACTAAGATTTCATGTGATTAAAAGGTACCATTTAAGCAATATACAAGGTGTACCCCACATATTAAAATAAAATGATTTTGAAAACCTATCAATCCTCAAGAAGTACCCATCTTCATCCTATCATCTCTTTCTGATTAACCAAGGTATCGTCTTAGTAATGTCAGAGTACCACCAAAATAAAATAAGATATCCAAGTGGATTTAGAAAATTAAAATAAAATATATCCAAGTAGATATTAAAAAGGTACGAGCATTCTAGATCTTTGCGTAAGCAAAACAGAAGAAATCGTAAAATTATCCAAGCAGATAGAAAAATGTTGAACACCCGAGATCTTTGCGTAAGCAAAACAGACGGGGTCAAATCATCCAAGTGGATGGGAAAAGGATGAGCACCCGAGATCTTTGCGTAAGCAAAACATACGGGGTCATCGGTGGTAAATATCGGTATATTGAGGGTCACTTGGCGTATGAATAGGAATCCAATACGTAAGCCTATATCTGATTGAATTGGTTTTCTTAGATATAAAAATGGGTTAGATGTTTCAATAATGGGTTCAAACACACAAGTATGGTATATATATATTAGGTTTTCACACTACTTACAAGTTTTAACCATATGCCGGGCCTACCAGCTATACCTCAGTAAACACCATCGCTTTTGGTGTATTCCATGTCCAAGAGATGAGATCAGACACTATCATTTCTCAAAGGTCAGATTCAATTTTTTCCTGCAACTTGTAAGATTATATACACAGCAATTCTTTTCAATATTATATTTCTCCCCCAAAAGATTTGCGTAGAAACTGTACATAAAAATAAAATCTTTTTGGAATTTTCATTGTTAATTAATCAAAATTTAAAAATAAACTACTATTCACATAATTTATAGAAAGTTAATCATTCCAAGCATCTCCACCAGTTGGGCAAATCTGGTAGAGTCAAAAGCCTTTGTGAAGATGTCTGTGGTTTGTTTGTCAGTTTTGACTTCAACGATTTGAATATGTTTCTTTTCAACACAGTCACGAATAATATGATGTTTAATTTCAATGTGTTTTGTTTTGGAATGCTGAACGGGGTTTTTGGTGATATGGGGAACGGCAGTGTTGTCACACAGAATGGGTGTCTCATGGAATGCGATCCCATAGTCAAGCATCTGATGGTGTATCCATCTGACTTGGGAACAACAGAGGGCTGCGGAAATGTATTCGTCTTCGGCGGTGGATTGGGAAACGGTGGATTGTTTCTTACATTGCCATGAGACAAGGCGGTTGCCAAGGAATTGACAACCTCCAGAAGTGGATTTTCGGTCTAAGTTGCAACCCCCGTAGTCTGAATCTGAATAAGCCACAAGATCAAATAAGTCAGTTTTAGGATACCACAGACCCAATTTTGGCTTATACCTTAAATATCTTAAAATACGTTTGACAGCAGATAAATGAGAGAGTTTAGGATTAGCCTGAAAACGTGCACACAAGCACACTGCAAACATGATGTCGGTCTGCTGGCCATGAGATACATGAGAGATCCTATCATAGAGCGATAGAGATGCTTATCAAAGCTTTCACCATCCACATCAGGAGTCAAACAATGTCGAACTTCCACAGGAGTTTTTACTGGATGGGAATCAGCCATTTTGAACTTGGTCAAGATTTCTTTTACGTATTTTTCTTGATCGATAAGGATTCCTGACTCAGACTGATCAACTTGTAGTCCCAAAAAGAATTTCATTTCCCCCATGGAGCTCATTTCAAACTTAGATCGCATCACTTCTTCAAATTCTTTGCAGAGACGGGGATTTGTAGATCCAAAAATGATATCATCCACATAAATTTGCACCAAGATTGTATACTTTTCATCCTTCCGTTTGAACAAAGTTTGGTCAATTGCTCCTCGTGTGAAACCATTCTCAAGCAGATGCTTTGATAAAGTTTCATACCACGCACGAGGTGCTTGGTGAAGACCGTATAATGCTTTGTATAACTTGTAAACACGGTCTGGAAAATTAGGATCAATGAAACCCGGTGGCTGCTTGACATATACTTCCTCTTGAACTTTGCCATACAAAAATGCACTTTTGACATCCATTTGATGGACGGTGAAGTCTATGTTGGCTGCATAGGCGAGAAACATTCTGATGGCTTCTAAGCGAGCCACTGGTGGAAAGACTTCCTCATAGTCAATCCCTTCTTCTTGATAGAAACCTTGAACCACCAGACGAGCTTTATTTCGAATCACAGTGCCGCCTTCATCCTTTTTGTTGTGAAAAACCCAACGAGTGCCGATTGGAACTTTGTTCTTGGGAAGATCTACCAAATTCCACACATGCAGCTTTGAGAATTACTGTAGCTCTTCCTGCATTGCTTCCACCCAGCTGTTTTCTAGTAGAGCTGCTTTGATGTTCTTTGGTTCAGCTTGAGAAATGAAGCAAGAAAACATGCTGTTTTCAAATGCTTCACAGGCACTTTAGGTACTAACACCCACATTGAGTGGTCCAATGATGTTATTGGTGGGATGAATCTTGTGAATTCGCAGTTGAGGAATTTCATCTTCTTCCACGACTTCTTCCAAATTGGTAAGATTTTCAGCCGGAGGATCGGCAATATCATTAATAGAATCTTCAGCAGATGATTGTGGTGCAACATCTACTATTGGAATGGAGTTGTCTTCAACAGTTTCACTTGTTGCACCAGAACCGGAAGACTCCATATCAGATTCAGCATTAGTAACCACAGGAATTTCGACCTGAGCAGATGAGGAAGAGCCTTGATCATTTATGTTCCCTAGATTGTTCACAGAGAAGTAAGGATTAGCATGAGTTGATTTAATAGAGAAATCAGGAAGATTAAATGACTTAAAACTGAATCGACGTCAAAGAGCCAATTGGGACCGTCTCCTACGTCCGTATGATTGTTTTCATGCCAATTGATATCAATGGACTCCATCACTATCCTTTTCGTCTTATGGTAGACACGAAAAGCATGTTGATTGGATGAGTAACCAACAAAATAGCATTCATCAGCTTTGGCTTCAAACTTGTTGAGCTGATCTGAAGTGTTCAGCATTGTGCACACACACCCAAATTTTCTGAAGAAATCGATAACTGGCTTGCGCTTGTACATGATCTCATAAGGTGTCTTGTTGCAACTTTTAGTGATAAGAACCCGATTTTGCACAAAACATGCAGTGTTGACCGCCTCAGCCCAGAAAGTCACGGGAAGCTTAGAGTCAACAATCATAGTTCGTGCAGCTTCAATTAAATTGCGGTTTCTTCTTTCAGCTACACCGTTTTGTTGAGGAGTACGAGGTGCACTAAATTGTCGAGAAATTTCTTTGCTTTCACAGAAGAAATCAAGAGTTGCATTTTTGAATTCTGTTCCATGATCGCTGTGAATAGTCTTCACACTTAGATTGAAGAGGTTCTCAATTTGAAGCAGATAGGTTTCTAACATCTCTGGCGTCTCATCTTTCTTGGCTAGGAAAAACACCCAAGTGAATCGAGAAAAATCATCTGTTACTACCAGACAGTATGACTTTTGTCCAAGACTCATAACACTCACTGGACCAAAAAGATCCATGTGAAGCAATTGGAGAGGAGAGTCAATGGAATTGGTGGTTTTAGGCTTATATGAAGATTTGTGCTGTTTTCCCTTGGAACATGAGATACAGTGTTCCATAGGAGTGAAATCTTTGAGAGGTAATCCAGTGACTAGGTTGCCTCGAACCAGTCGGTTCATTGTTTTGAAATTGACATGTCCCAACCTCTTATGCCACAGGAAAGATTCATCTTCGGAAGCCTTTGAGAGAAAACACGATTCAATGCCCGATGGGTTGTTCATATCCAAGCTATATGTGTTGTATCTTCTGGGAGCACGCATGAGAATAAGTTCTTCCGGAATCACCACTCCCGGCTTCAAGATAAGACATTCTTTTGAATTGAATAAAGCACAAAAGTCCTTGTCACAAATCTGTGAAACACTCATCAGATTGTATTTCAACTGAGGAACAAAGTTGACAAATTCCAGACTATTTACTCCATTTGATACTGTTCCTTGTCCTTCAATCTTTCCTCCTCTTGGGTTTCCAGCAAAAGCAACATACTCTCCATCAATTTGATGATAATCTTGCAGCAAGTTAAAGTGCCCAGTCATATGTCTTGAACATCCACTATCTACATGCCAGATGTTATCGCCGGTTCTTCTTGATTGACCCTATACACAACGAACCATTTATATGTTTTGACCAAAATTGTTTCAATCAGAGATCTTAGTGTCAGGATATGACATCTCATTGGAATCAGAATTACAACCATCCTTTGATGAAGCACGGTCATCAAATAGAACATTATTTTTAATTTTCCACATTCGTTTTAAATAATTTTTAGAATTTTTAATTCTTTTACGCCTAGATTTCCTACTGCGAGAAGACTTAGGTAACACGTATGAATTTAATGAACTTTTGGAAGGCGATTCTTCATTAGAATTTGTGATTGTCAATTTACAACTTTTTGAAACATGATTTGAGGCACCACAACTAAAACAAACGTTTTCACAAGATATCTTAGCCTGATAATAGTCATCACAAGATGAAGATGATTGTGATGTTGAGGAATCTGAACATGAGACGGTTCTCTCATCAATAACTTTGTCTTGAAGACGATGTGCTTCCTTTAATCTGAAAAATTCCATGTTGCTCATGGTTTCACGTGGTACATCATTCACAATAATTCCTGCACTTTTAAATTTGGTAACACATGGCATAACATTCAAAGATTTAGGAACAAAAGGCGATGCATTTTTAAATTTAGAGACATCACATCCCAAACCCGTATGCTCAGCAGGTATAGAATCAAAATACAAGTTTTTAACGTGTTCACAAATATTTGGTTTTGACACGGACATATTATTACATTCATCCGACTCAAGTTCTTTTAAAATAGTTCTCTCATTAGCACTCTTATCACAATCATCTTCGGAATTTACACAATTTGATTCTGCACAAGAAGCAAAACTGTCAGAATCGAAAGACGTAATATAATCATCAGCAGATAATGTACAAACAAAAGGTGTGGAAACATGTGGAGTTGGCATATCAGCAAATCTCCCTGATTTAGAATAAGGAGGTGGATGAGAGTTATACCCAAGACCTTCTGTGCCTTTTCTATTAAATTGTTTATCAATTATACCAAACAGAATTTTCTGATCCATATCCATGTGGTCAACCTGTAATTTGGCTTTTTCTGCCTTTTGGACTCTTTCAGTTAAAATCGTATTATTAATGGTTTGAGTATTGAGTTGCACAATTAAAGAACGATTTTCACCAGATATGTCACGAATTTTCTTTAAGTAAAGTTTCTCATTTTTGGCAACAGAGTCATACATCACCTTATTGTGATCTCGTTCATCAATCAAGGCTTGATTGATGAATCTGTATTTTTGAATTTCATTTAAGCAAGATCTAGAATTACACTGTTTAGAAATAACCTCAGCAGGCACAGCAGTGAGATCCTCAGCAGGTTCAATCATGACACACTTGCCTTGGTCCTCTACATCAACCATCAAGGCTTTATCACCCCAATGATAGTGTCCATCAGCTTGACACACAAGAGCTGTGGAACTTGAAGATGTGTTTGTCTTTGGAGGACGCAGCTTGTTTTCCAGAGGAAATCTTCTTTTCTTGCTGATCCTTGGAGGACGGCTCCTTGCAGTTTCTGGCAAAGTTACCCAGTTGATCACAATTGTAGCATCTTACCTTCTTGATATTAAACCCAAGTGTCTTTCCCTGCTTGAATCTGTCTATGCCAGTCCTTTTGATGAATCTTTTGGCTCTTAATGTCAACATGGCCATGCACCAATCAATGTCCATTTTCTCCAAATCATCAGGATTAATCTGCTCCAAGTCATCAGGTTGAAAGCTAACCGGTGTTAGATATCCAGAAATCAGTGCATCATAGCATGACATGAAAGCAGTCATGATTGGGACATAATCATCAGGAATCATGGTGACAGTCTTTTGAGGAGCAGAGGAGCTGGTAGAATTAATTGCAGCAGCTGAAGGAGGGACATCAGTCTGAAAGTATGGGCTACCGGATGAGCTTGATCCAGCAATAAGAGCTGTGTTTCCAGACTGATTTGACGGGGTGACTGCTCCCTTCTTAATCTCAATTTCATAAGATTCAAGAATGCTATAGACTTCCTGTTGAGACAGAGCACTCAGATTCTCAGTCTTTTTTTATCATGATGCGATACATATTCCATTCCTCAGGAAGAGAATCTAGGAGTTTCTTGTTTAGATCAAGAGTAGGGTACTCAACTCCCATTACTTTCAACCTTGATACAATACTTGAGAAACGGTTGATCAAATCAGATATTGATTCTCCCCTTACACTACTGAACATCGCATATTGTTTCTTGATCAGATCTCTTTTGCTTTCCCTGACATCCTCACTTCCCTCATATCTTGTGCACAATGCAGCCCATAAGTCTTTGGCAGTTGTGTACTCAGCAAAGATGTTGAAAATATCCATAGGAAGAGCCATGGCAATAGTCCCGTAGGCCTTGTTGTCTCGGGCAATCAAGGCAAGATCTTTCTCATCATACTCAGATACTAACTTAGGACGTTGAACATCAGCAGTGGTAGTTACGGGCTTGTGGGGACCATCGGTGATAGAACTCAACAATGTATAATCGTGAAATTGAAAGAAAAGCTTCATCTTTTTAGTCCAGTCATCAAATTCTCTTAAGGACACAAGAGCAGGTGGTCTATTTCCCCCAAAATGTTCTATTGAGCTTGAAGTGGCCATAATATTTGGAATCGAAACTAAATAGTAACTAGTTTCGATAGGACAACTTTTATCGAAACAACTAGTTTCGATAAAACAACTTCTATCGAAACAACTAGTTTCGATAGGACAACTTTTATCGAAACAACTAGTTTCGATAGGACAACTTTTATCGAAACAACTAGTTTCGATAGGACAACTTTTATCGAAACAACTAGTTTCGATACTGAAGAATTCACAGACAAGTTTCGATAACCACAGTTTCTATATAAGACAAAAATCTAGTTTCGATAGTACCATCTCCCGACAAAACGTAGACAAGAAGTTTCGATGATCAACAAAAATCAGAAACTGTCCCCAGTAGTTTCGATGCCTTCTTCTCCAAGCTCAGAAATACGCCATTGATGATAAGCTCCAGAAATCAATAGTGTAGAAATGACAAAATAATCCAGCGAAAACCGTCGTCTAACACTCCTGATCATTAATCCAACCTCTGATTCTTGAAATCATGAACAAAAATCCTTGAAAAACGATGAAACAGTACGTCTGAGATGTTATGTGTAGATTCCAACAAAAACCTCAAAAATACCTCACAAATCACCTAGAATCGATCACAAAAACTTGATAACACTCAAAAACACTAGAGCATAAAGCTCTGATACCAATTGTAGGTCCAGATTTAACTTGAAATCACTGATTTGATCGATTACACACACACACAGGCGGAAACTGTGTGTATGGTGGTGAAACAGATGATAGAAACAGTGTTGGTGAAGATAACAGGCTAACCACACTATGAATCAACACGCAAATGGTATGAAAATGTAAGAACACAGTGAATAAACAACTGCAAATTATATTGATTCAAGAACAATGTGAAAAAGAAGGTTCAGGGTTACAGCCGCTACTCACACCCTAAACATTCTCAAACTATGTTCAATCGAAACTACTAGTTTCGATTGACCATTTACAAGTGATACACAACTGTCGAAACTACCATCTATCGAAACTACTAGTTTCGATTGAACACACTCAATCGAAACTAAGTAGTTTCGATGGCCCAGACTTAGAAGTAAAACAGTAAATTACATTTAATGAAATGACAGAAAGTAAACTAGTCTAAAACTGTTTAAACATACAATAAATGACAACAGTTTATACATAAGATATGACTCTACAGTTTTAAATTTAATAAAGTTATTCATGTATTTTTATTTTTGTGTACTTGATTACTTGAGCTATGAAATGAAAGTTATTGTTTAATTATCACAACTTTAGTAAACCATGAGCTTATGAACAGTCTACATGTCCCGCCCTAACGTTTCCGGCGTCGGTTGGGGTGTGACAGATTGGTATCAGAGCCTTGGTTATAGGGAATTAGGTTATTAGACACTTTTAACCTAGACTATAACCTTAGGACACCCATTTATGCCATGCTCTATGAATATATGATATGCTACATGCTATGTGCTACATGTTTAATATATTATATGACTTATTAGGTTTCACCTAAATAATAAATTAAAAACAATAATATCCTTACCCTTATCCTAAGCCTCAATCTTTCTACTATGTCATTACCATCATTGCATGTGGAACGTCATAAGTCTATTAAATTTCTTTTCACACCTCGTTAGGGTTTTAAACTTTGTTAACTAGTAGAGGACACATGCAATCTGGAAGGGTGACACCTGTATTCTGGGTATTCTGTCTAGGAAAGCATTTCATATAAATCTCAATCAACCGAGGGATCCGTATGCTTTCCTGGGAATTAACAGGATGAGTGTTTACTTATAGGCTAAAGCATGTCTCCTCGAAAGTTATATAAGTTTATTAACCTTAATGTGTCATAACATTCAAATTGTATTATCCCCGTTTGAGTGCAATCCAAACTATGAACACTTATGTTTTAAACTATCCTTTGTTTTATATCCAAGAATTCCTCATAACCTCTTATATATTTCCTCTTGTTTTGCTAAAATCTATAGTATGCCTCCCCGTCGCGCCAACGAGACCAACAACAACAACAATGACCTTGCTGCCCTTCTCACTCAACTTGTGAACCAACTCACTCAGGCCAATAACAACAATGGCGGCACTAACAGCAGTGCTAATAATGGTGGTGGTGGTGGTGCCAACCCACCCTAATGCACTTTCAAACATTTTAACTCATGCAACCCCGTTAAGTTCTAGGGTACCGAAGGGGCTACGGGCCTCCTTCAATGGTTTAAAAGCATTGAAAGCACTTTTCTCAACAGTGATTGCCCTGACCATCTCCGGGTTCGCTATGCCACCAGCGTCTTTCAGAAACGGGCGCTCACTTGGTGGAATGGTGAGAAGAGAAACCGGGGTGTGGATGTGACCATGGCCTTGCCATGGGATGAAGTTAAGAGACTCATGACCGAGGAATTCTGTCTTCGTAATGAAATGAAGAAGTTGGAGGCTGAGTTTTGGGATCTTATCCAAGACAGTGGTGAAAGTTTAGCCTACACAACTCGTTTCCACGAGTTAAGCCTTCTGGTACCCCCACATGGTCACCCCACTGACTCGGGGTATTGAGAAGTACATCGGTGGTCTACCCATGAAAATTCAAGATACAGTCCTAGGAAGAAATCCAGCTACCCTTGAAGACGCTATCCGCTTAGCTGCCACGCTAACTGATAACCATGTGAAGGTGGGTACACGAACAAGGAAAGGCGCAAAGAAAGTCACTGACCTAATAACCTCTTCTGAACCCTCTCAGGAAGACAAACCCAAACCCCCTCACTCCAATAAGAAACGTAACTTTGCCGTCATTACCCATGTTGTACCAATCAACCAAGTAGATCCCCCTAGCCCAAAACCACAATAAGAAACCATATGTGGGCAACAACCCTCTGTGCAACACGTGCAACTATCACCACTTCCCAAACATGCCATGCCGTCTATGTGATAATTGTGGAAGGTATGGTCATGTAGCGAACACTTGTCAATCCAGATCACATGTTAGTCAAACCCACCAAGGGAACCAAGCCAATCACCAAGTTTCCAATCAAGTCGTACCAGCCATTACTAATGGGCGTGCTTGTTATGAATGTAGTAACCCAAAACACTTCAAAAACCAATGCCCAAGGATAGCCAATGCAAACCAAGGTAGTGCTCGTGGGCGTGCCTTCAACATAAACACTAATGAAACTCAAGTCAATGCCGAGGTAATAGATGAAGCCAATTGAAGCTAGTGCAAGATGGAGTATAATAGGGATCTAGTCTGGAATAAATTATGCATTGTAATCCTTTATGTTATTTTTGTCATTGTCGAAACCATTTACACCTACTACGGTTTGTCACTATAAACTTGAGCTTGCTAGTCAACTTCAGAAAGTGAATCATTTCGCCATTAACCGTCCATATAAGCACTAACGAAATTAAAATTTAAAACTCATCTACCTACATTGTGCATGAACGCCAAGTAACACACCCGATCGCCTACAAAATTCGATAGTTTCCGATACGCATAAGACTCAATACACATTCATAAAATACATAATACTAGAGTGATCACATTATACATATTTGCTTATACATGATATCAAATTGTTCACAATATATATGAAACCTATTTGCTTACAACATGCCTAACACTAGATCATATATGAAACATGAGTGTTTACATTATACACGGAATTAGATTATTTACATTGTTGCAATTGAGTAAGTACACCATACACAAGGCATGACTATTCACCCTATCCATGAAAGCTACTCGGGGTTTGACGTATCCTTGTTCAAACACGAGGAAGGCTATGGAACCCTAAATTATGCCACGTTATTACTCTTTAGTACCGGATTGGCTCTACTATCTATGGACATAGTTATTGACACATACATGAAAGTAATAGTTACGAATTAAGTGTTTTTGTGTTACCCCCTGGACCCCACACACAATGGGATGAACTATGTGGACCATGCAACGATTTGGATAATTACGGGTGCACACGTAATTATAAAAATCAGCGCATGGAAGACATAGTGAAATCTGTCGTGTGTTATGACATGAAACCTATCGTGGGATATAGTAACAAAACTAATGTGATATGGTAAAGACATGGTGGATACACCGCTGGTACTTCCTATATATAAGTGTTCCTGTCATAAAATCAGAAGTAGCGTTATTCTTGCCACGTAAAGTTTTATGTTGTTTGACGGGTCAATGTTTGTGAAATGTCCTATCTACTAACAATTCATGAACATGTTAGACTACATCATAAACAAACCCTGATTGTCAAGTTCCCATCGATTCCACTCTAAGTAACGCATTTCACATTTAAATCTTTCGACAGATCCTCCCTTAACTCTCTTGAAACTAAGACCCACGGATATCCTTCATACCTAACTTGAGATTTAGACCTAAATTTTTTTATCCATCATACTCCTCAAATCGATAATCAAAACACAAACTCACCTCCCTCCTGATTCAGTAACTTCCACTAGTTAAATTTCGGGACGAAATTCCCTTAACAAGGGGAGACTGTAACATCCGTAAATTTTTACATATAATATTTTATTTCTTATAGTGCTTTCACAACTTTGTGACATGTCGAATTATCTCAAACAAGTTATAACATCACGCCATAACAATTCAGAGTTTTGAATTTTGTTAAATCCCAATTTTATATATATACTTCATTTTATATCTTATTATATATATATATATATATATATATATATATATATATATATATATTTACATTTTGATTATAAGCTTAAAGCTTTATAAAATGGGTTTTATTTTTTTGTAAAAGACGATCTTAAAAATAATAAATAAGTATGAAGTTCTTTTAGTTTACAAAAAAAATAAAAATAAATAAATAATGATAAGTATGTATATCTAGTTTTTATAAGTTTTGTAGATTAAATTCATAATTTAATGTTATTTTGGCATTGAACCCCCTCTATTTTTGCCTTGAACCCTCACTTGACCCCCCCCCCCTCCCAATGATTTGAACCCTGGAACCTATTTGAAACCAATTTTGACTCTAGAAAGTTAAACACGTCCTATTCTTCATCCAATCCCTCAAATTACGGGATTTAAACTTTCCCGAACCGTTTCCCTGCTCAATTACGATCGCTTGGAAAGTGGAATCAATCAAATTGATTAAGAAATCAAAGCTTTCGAAGACCATTTATGAACTTTCGATTTTTGCCTTAAAGCCTATGAAACAAACCTCAAGTCCTGTAATTTCCATCGATTCAACGTTTGTAACGGGTGTTTATCATCCCATATATAATCCTCATTATCTTACAACTCGAAAACACCACTAAAAACAGTCGCAAACCATCATTTCTCCTCCTCCCAATCGCGATTTTTGCAGCAGAGTGCAGGGTCCGGTTTCCTCCACTAAACGAGCCGATTCGAGGTAATTCTACCCGTTTCCTACTTGTTTTAATCCTACGAACAAAATCCCTAACGCGTCATCCGCAATCTGTGTGTATCTTGATGGATTTGGGGCTAGGGTTCGAACTCTTGAATGTTTGGGGAAGGTGTTTGAACCTTTTATGTTAAAACTTAAACTTTTCCTGTTCTTCGCAAGGCTTAGTGCCCAGATGAAGTGGTTAAGTCTTTACCCTCTCAGGCATGAGGTCACGGGTTCAAACCCGACTCAGCCCAACTTTAACTTCTTTTTTGTTGCTTGTTTGTTTTCTTTCACCCTTACACTCACACACACACACACACACACACATATATATATATATACAAAATACATGAATTTTTTTATATAGATAAAGGGGGAGATATATATACTTTTAGTTATAACAAAACATATACGAATAAATTTTAACATATATATATATACACCTACATTAATCTTTAACTTTTATGGGTATGTAAGCGTAACTATAAATATATATATATATATATATATATATATACACATATGATTATCTTATAAACAATTATTGTTATGAACCTATTTTTTTTTAAATGTTTAAAGGTCTACAATTATCATCCTTTTCAAATAAATATATTTATATAGATATTTATAACTATGATTAGTCGTTTTAATTACCTCAAACGTATAACAAATAATACGTGAGCATTATTTTTCTAACACTTGTACTGTTGCATTACCAATATATATTTCTAAAGGATAGACAATTGTTAAGTGTATTTTATAAACCCCTTCATTATTTTATGACTTTTAAAATTATATTGACGTCATTAGTTTTATTAAACGAATGGTTATGCACACACTAATAGATTAAACTTTTAAAACGTCATGATCTATAATAGGCTATTAATAATACATTTTTATTTGCAATTAATAAAATAAATGTTACTAATTATTTTAATCATATAGTTATCATATTATTAGTCGTTATACAATCTTTTAAATTTAATTTTCATAAATAATAATATTACTTTTCGCGTAACTTATTTATGATGAAAAATTTAATACATCATTACATTTTTCCATCATAATTGCTATTGTCTTAATAAATTAATTATTTTATTAAGATTATAATTAATATATTTCTTGTAACATGATTTATACATTTAACTTGACATCATCAAATCTTTACTGTTCTTTCGCCGATCGTTTCAAGACCCTAAAGTCCCCAGTCGTCCCATTCTTAATTCCTTTACTTATTTCCATATTAGACATGTACAAACTATTGATCCATATACCATCAAACTTAGGTTGACCTTGGGGTTAGCTTGAACTTTCATGCAACAAACAATATACTTGTGTGACATACAAAACTGCTTATTGCAAGGTGAGTTTACATAGCCCCTTTTTCTTATTTACATATTTGGGGTGAAACATTATTACATTCAAATACTATTTGCAATTACACACGTACAATTCTACAATATGATCATATGTGTTTATTTGTGTTTTATGCTTGAATGCTAATTGTCAAGGCTACATATACATGATATACACGTGCAAACACAAATACATTACTTTAGGCTAACATGTGTTGTTATGCCCTACATTAGGATAACATGTGTTGTTATGCCCTACATTTATATTAGGATAACATGTGTTGTTATGCCCTACACTTACATCAGGATAACATGTGTTGTTATGCCCTACATTAGGATAACATGTGTTGTTATGCCCTTCAATTACAAAGTTCCATTTGTGCATCTAGCTTAACTTAGATTCTCCATAAATTCTTTATAATCCATGCATCATATGAATTGTACACAAAACATTTGAACTTTACTTGTGGTGTCAAAACCTATGTATGCTCACCAACTATTTATAGTTGACCCTCTCATTTTATCATGTTTCATGTACAGTGTTTGAGTTAAGATTTCAAGTCTCTTCACTTAGGATTAAGGACCTAGTTTTAAATTTAATAAAGTTATTCATGTATTTTTATTTTTTTGTACTTGATTACTTGAGCTATGAAATGAAAGTTATTGTTTAATTATCACAACTTTAGTAAACCATGAGCTTATGAACAGTCTACATGTCCCGCCCCGAAGTTTCCGCCGTCGGTTGGGGTGTGACAGCGTCCCTGAGCTAGCCTCTGTCTATAATTTGAGAACCCATGGTTCTTCTCGATTCGTTCTTCAGCTCAAGTCTGGGCAAACTCATTTGATTCTGAAAGCCACCCAAAACGATTCTGACCAGAAGGGGAAGTTCTTCTTTGTAATGAGAGATTCGATCCCCGATGGGGAAGATTTGCCACTTGAATGGGTTAAAAAGGGTAGGAAATAGTTAGGATACCTACACTTTCATATTATTTTTCACTTTCATATTATTTTTCACCTGCTGATAGTGATTTCTGTTTTTCCCTTGTGCAGCTCCGAAGTTTGCTGAATTGATTCCTGCAAAAAGTGATACAGATAAAATAATTCAAGCTTTATTGGAAATACATGTGGGAGAGAGATATTTTCGCCTCGAGTCCACCGTTTGTCAAACAAGCTTTGAAACCCAGTATTCTGAATCAGAGATGTCTTCGGGTAAGGAATAATCCGTGCTTTTATTAACATATGCCATGATTCTAAACTACCTTATTCTTCTGTAGGAATCCCTAAGTCAAGCTCTCAATTTGCCTTGTCTGATCTCGATAGCCTCTTGTCTAGAGTTGTTGTTGTCAAGAAGGAGGGTCCCATACCAACTACTAAGTCCCGGGTTCCCTTACTCTGGTCTAAAGCTTCGGGGAGTAAGAAGAGGAAAACGACTGACATAGTGGACCTGGAGATCTTTGAGGGCATGGATTCTAGTGAGACTGCCAAGAAGCTCCATTCCTTGCTAAATCTGGTAAGCGCTTTCTGGTATCCCTATTTCAATTTCGGGATCCCGAAAGTCTAAATTTATCCAAATCTTGCAGGGCCTTGAGAAGCTGAATGCCAGCTTGGTTGCGGTAGAGAAGAACGCTGAAGAAACTCTGGAGAATGTTGAGGATCTGAAGAAAATTGCTGCCAACAAGTCCAAGTACTTGGAGAAAGAGATCCAAATCTTGAAGGAAAAGCTGCAGGAGGATTTGGCTCAGTCCGAGCAGAAGTTGCAGGAGACTGTGGATAATGCCAAGAGGTCTGCGGCCATGGCTATTCTTCAATCCAGGATCCAGATAGCTGAACAAGCTGCTACTGAAGGTTTTGATCCTGCAGCCTGGGATCTTCAGGGATGGCGCTCTTTTCTAGCTAAACTCGACGGCGAAGCTGTGGAAACTAGCAAGGTTGCCGAGGATGTTAGTGCTGGTGATGGTGAGAAGCAGGTGGACCAGGGCGATGAGGGTAATGATGCCTAGGCCTGAGCCCTGGAATTTGTGTTCCTTTGATTGTTCTTGTTGGTTAATCATGGTTACTGCAGTCTTTGAACAATTTCCTTTTATGTCTTGTGGTTGTCGAACAATTTACTTTTTTAGATTTTTGGGATCCCTGCATGGGATAGACAATTGATAACTTGTGAACCCGGGCGGATGGGCCCTGGTTTTGGATGAAGCCCGGATCACTTTCTTTTCCTGCATTTTGAATGTTAGTATATGGTTTATGACTATTTGCCATGATATATTTTTCAAAATTAGGATCCTGAGGTAATTAAAACTTAAAAAAGAATAGGTTCGAACATATTTTCTGGATACCGGATCTTTAATAATAAATTCTCAGGTTTTTATCAAATATAGACTTAGGAAAACATAATTTGGTTTTAATAAATAAGAGTACCAAACGTATCATGACTTAATCATTCAGCTTTCAAATCTTCTTGTAATTGAAAAATTAGTAGCACATACCTTTGTTGAGTACGAATTTGGACATATAGACATACCGAATTATATCACGGAGTCCGAAATACAGCAACCTTTGGTTGCCCCCTGTGTACAGTCATTGAATACGTCGTAGGCTTAGTAAGTACACTTCAGGATCCTCATTAGTATTCAACTCGTTTAAGGATCCTGAGTCAGCATATTGATGCCAAGTTTTTGAGTTAACACGTAAGTGTTACATATTTAAAATCGTGGGCCAAGCCAGAAAACGTGGGCTAAGCCAATAACGTGGGCTAAGAAAAATAATCGTGGGCTAAGCCAATATCGTGGGCAAGGCCAATTCTGAGTTGGCATGAAAATGCTAAAAACCTTAGCTTTAACACGTAAGTGTTAAATGATCGGGAGAAACTTGAGTAATAACACGTCTGTTATATTCGTAGCACCCAATATATAGCCAATAGTGATGAAATTATCAGCCACTGTTACATGGACTGGTCGCACCACCTTGAACTATAATTGGATATCGTGCGCTTCCGGCGGGGTGTATTAACCCAATACTTAGAAAGGCGAAAGCCGTTTAAACCTTCGAGGTATTTCAGGATACCCAAACTTAGGAGAGATGGCCAATCTCTTTCTTCTGTCGGGATCCCTTGAGATACTTACTGCAAAACAGGAAATCTTGGTGAAGATGGGTGTTAGCCTGGCTAACACCCCTCTGATGCTCAAGTTAGTACTTTGATCAAAAATAACAAAAATAAAAATAATAATGGAAAGAAGACATACCATTTTTAGTTAGGATATAAATTCCAACTTATATAAAGTAGGTTTTGAGATCGATGGCGTTCCAGGATCTTGGTAGGATTTCTCCTTCCATAGTAGCCAACCAGTACGCACCTTTGTCTGCTTCCGAATCAATCAAGTATGGGCCTTCCCATTTTGGTGCAAGCTTTCCCTCATTGGGGTTGGTAGTATTTTGGAATGCTTTCCTTAATACGAGATCACCTGCTTGGAATCTTCTGACCCTTATGTTTTTATTGTATGATTTTGCTATTCTTTGCTGATAAGTTGCAATGCGAACTTTGGCAAGATCCCTGAGCTCATCCACGGTATCGAGATCCTGAGCAAGAGCTTCGTCGTTGGTCTCTGAAGATTTCAGATTGGTTCTAGCAGTAGGGATGACCATCTCTGTCGGGATCATGGCTTATGTTCCAAATACCAAGGAGAATGGAGTTTGCCCCGTCGCGTTCTTCGTGGTTGTCCTATCTGCCCAAAGTACAAATGGTAGCTCTTCAGCCCATCTTCCTTTCTTTGCTCCTAATCTCTTCCTGAGGTTGTTAACGATGATCTTGTTACTAGATTCTGCTTTTCCATTGACTTGAGGATGTACTGGGGTAGATGTTATCATTTTGATTCCCCAACTGGCACAGAAGTCAGTTGTTCTCTTGCCAATGAACTGAGATCCATTATCACATACTGTAGGTCCCGGGAGCCTCATCGCGTAGCGGACATAACACGATTTGTTCTGTGATTTGTGTGGGAACCAAGAAACAGACAGAGAGAAAAACACGAACATAAAGAAGAGAATCAACACAACAACGATATGTAATCCATAACAACGAAGTCATCTCACATTACATACCGAAGAAGTACACATCTCTCATCTATGCTCACGGTCCAGGGGCGAGAGTGCTCATCCCGCCCGGACACCTCTCAACCTAGTTCCCAGAAGTTCCACCTACAAATGAAGACAAGTCTTCTATTTATAGGGGCAGGAACACTACATGCGTACTTGTCTAAGTACGCAGGACCAACTGGTGAACAAGCTAAGTACGCAGGAACACCCTCCTGCGTACTAGCCTAGTACACCGATACATAGAATTTAATATATAGTTACTAAAACATGGTTCTACAAACTCCCTCTTAACTATAGCATCAAATTCTATCTATCACTAACACTGATAATCATTAGTTTACAAAGAATGTCCTAACAGACTCCCTCTAAACTAATGACATCAAGTGTCTTCTGGTGAGACTTGATCTTCTGGCATTCCACTTGAGATCTTCAAATCTTCAAACTTCAGTCTTCAGTTGCCGAGTGATGACAAACCCGACTCCCTCTTAACTGTAGCTTTCATTGTAGACCAAACCAAGTGCTTCAATTAGAACCAACTAACCCAACACAACTCATTGTAGTTCATCTTCTCAGCAGTAGCAACCTCCACCCTAACTTAGAATTCCTCCAAATCAGCTGGCATATGATAGAGAGTTTGAATTTCCAATAACCTGCATCAAACTAATCAGCTCCCATAGGAATTCCAGTAAGATAAACTTTAGTCTTCACACCAGATGTGTCCAACTATATTCTGTATATTCATGAGTCAACCAAATTCCCGAAGATGTCCATTTCCAATTTCCCCTTTCAATGTAAGCTTCTCCTGACTAAACCAGAAACAAGGGAACGTTTCCTATCCCGTCGGCAAATGATAAAAGGTTCCATCTTCAACTAATAATCCAACGAATATCCAGCTTCATCCTGAAAACACTTGATAGAATCAAACACAAAATCATGCTAAGCAGTGATCACCTTATATCCAAAGTCCAACATTCTTCAATTAGATCTTCATTCCTGATTCACACCTCCTAATCTCTATACATTCACCGCGGTGAAGTTCCATAACTAGGTTGTCTATCTGGATTCCACCCAGATCCTAAGTGAGAAATCCCATCATAATTGAATCACATCAAATCTTGAACACAGGCTTGACCAATGAGCACAGAAAATATAGTTTACACGAGAAATCATAGTTGAGATCCATGTTACGTTAAAGAGGTATATATATAGGAAGTACCAACGGCTTTTCCACCACCTCTTTAATGTCTCATGAATACTAGATTTTATCCCCCTCATTTCTCTATATACTATGACCAGCTTCATCATCACTTCACTCAAATCCTCAAAATGCACAACTAGCCAACTCCAGGATTTTATTCTTTTATTCCTTTGCAAAGATCCAAAACAGCAAATCCTTGGGTTCAAGTTGTTCCAGTATTCATCCCCTATTAAAGAAGTATCCCGGATACTCGTAGCCTACATATTCAAGTTTGAATACCTAAACAAGATGATTCTTTTTCCGAAAGACCCAAAGCAGCTACATCTTCACAAATAGAACGAGACTTGTAGCCGATGACGACCCAATTGCTCCCATTAGTTCAGCATTCATACCCTATTAAATAAGTATCCCGGATACTCGTAGCCTACTTTTTCAGGTATGGACATTTTAACAATGTATGACAAGTGGTATCATCCAACAAAAATCTCGTCCGTGTTTCGCCAAGCCACATCGTATACAAATTCTGGTCCCGAAACACGCGTATAGATGATCCCTAAAAAATTTAGCCAAGGAAAGTTTTTTTTTTTTAATCCTAGATGCTAGTTCATGCGTACTTTGTAAGTACGCACATAAATGGTGTTCATGCATATTTAGTAAATACGCAAAGCCAAGTACCCATGCGTACTTGTTAGGTGCGCAGAGAAATGCTCTTGCGTACTTAGCTAACTTCGCATGTCACTTCCCATGCGTACTTACTAAGTGCGCAGAGCTAACCCATGCATACTTAGCAAGTACGCAGAATAGGTGATTCTGCATACTTGTTCAGTACAGCAGTGTTCTTGACGGATCTTGAGGAGAATGCTCGAAAAGTGATGGATCTGAGAAATTAATTCTTCCAAAAGCTTAGAAAACATCATCTAACAAACCCTTAGCTTTCCAAACACCAAATGAAGTGATAACAAACTCGATTTTAAGGATTTTAGGTCTGAAAAAGTACGAACCCGTATCTGCTCAAAATCCTAAAAAATAGAAACTGGAACACAAATCAACGAACACCGAGGCTCTGATACCACTTGTAGGTCCCCGGGTGTCTCGGATCGTTACGTGTGGCTGTGTGACTAGTCGGACCGGGTGCAGAATACCCGTGACTAGGTGGAGAACCAAGTAACACAAAGTAAACCGACTGCCAAAACACTTTCAAACTTCGTCTATTATAAAACTTGTAGGTTACAAAGATGTTACAAATGAGTGCGTACATAAATTCTATCACCACAAGCTATTTATACTAGACCTGATCTCTGCGCACTTAACAAGTGCGTAAGGAAAATTGTTCCTGCGTACTTAACAAGTACGCGGAGTATTCTTGCATACATGCTAAGTACGCAGGAAGTAATTCCTGCACACATGCTAAGTGCACAAAACACTTAGAGAAAACGGACGACTAGTACATGCATTAGTAATTACAACTCGATACCTAATACATACAGACACTAACATACAAAGACTAATACATTCAAGACAAGAACAAAAGCTAAGACAATATCCAGAGTGTTTGTCACACAAAAGTGCTTCAACAAACTCCCCCTTGACAACATCTCTGGATTGTCTTCGGTCTTCACTGCTCCCCAGCTTTAGCTTCCATCTTCTTCTTGTAATCAAGGCAGAACTTGACCACCTTGTCGTATTTAGAAGCAAGGAACTTTGTCCACTCGTCCGTGTACATGCAGTACTTGTCAGCTAGTGCCTCCAGATCTTTCACAGAAAAGTTTATGAAGCAGACTTCATCAAAAACTCTGATCAGTTCACTTGGCACTAAGCTTCCACTCTCGGACCACACCTTTCCAATCACCACTGCCTCGCCCGATTTAGGATCTACGTACCAGTACCATATGTTACCAAGGATATCCTGAGATAACTTACTCAGGGGAATCTTGGTTTCACACAGCACTGCCTTGTATACCAGTTTCTTTAAGCTTTTATGAGTCACAGGATGTCTAACGTTCTTGTCCCTGACTCGCTTGGGCACTTGAGGCTTAAACATTTTGAAATTCCCAGATCTTACCTCTCACTGTAGAATCTGCCACAAACCCATCGCTACTACGTGATTTGAGTGGCCTAGCAGCTCTCGGTTTGCTAGGTTCACAAGGTCGTACTTTGGCAAGGAGCTGAAAGCTTCACTGGTTGGTTTCAAGTATTGAACCCCCCAAGCTCGCTTAATTGCAAACAGCTTCTTGTCATCCTCAAACTTCACAGCTAAGATCATACTTGTCGCTCCATGTTTGTCTATGATTGATGTCTTCTACCAGAAAGGAGTCGGATCCTTTGATGAACTTGCAGGCGTATGTTTGCTTTCCTGCGCCTCTGGATCCATAGGTGTAGGGTCAGTAGGAGAGGCTTCAGTCAATGCCTCAACAGTACTTACAGGCTCGACAGAACCTGTGTCGAGATTAGTTTCAAAGAATGGAGCTTCGAAAATCTCTCCATCCTCAAACTCATATTCTCCTTCCCCTTCTCCCTTGGCAACTTCAATCACAACATCCTGATCCTCCTCATCCCAGTCATCAGCAGACTCGATCTCTCCCTCTTCCAGATTGCCGAGAGCATCGATCTGTGCTTCTTTGGAATAGTTTGGCACTAATAATAGGATCACATCGTCTGACACGTCGTCAGATAGATCTTTCAATATGTCAGCCACAGACTTTCCTTTATCACGACCCGAAGCATCACCTCCACCTTCACTCCGAGTAGACTCCCCCTTAGCCACAAGCACGGAAGAAATGGGAACAATCGCCAAAGTCGACGATTGCTGCTCACTTCCACTCGGTCCGTCTTCAGGATCCTTGTCCTGATCATCACCCTTAGTTAGATCAACTAAGTGACAAGCCTCATCACTGCTGGGCTTAGGTGGTTGCTTCTCCAACAGTTCTTTCAATCTCTCTGCCTGAGCAGCAAGCGTCTTGGCCATGTCACAGACCAGTTTAACCATAGTATCATGCTCCTTACGCTGCTTTTCATCAACCGCTTGCTGTTTCTTCAAAGCGACTACTTCATCCGTCAGTGAGTTTATTTGACCATGTTGTTTGTCAGATTCTTCACGTGATTTCCGTACCATTTCAAGTAATCCAGCAACTTGAGTCTCTAGAGTAGTGATCCTGGCATCTCTAGGATCAGGACCCCTAGACGACGATGTGTCGGCTTGATGAGTTGGAAAGGTGAAGATTTCATCAAAATCAAAACCATGAGTAAAATCCAACTCAGGAAATGGTTCACTTATGTGTTGGAGAGTGGTTGTGGGGATTGAGGTAGGGATGGTGGTTGTTTAGATGGTGATTGGGGTGATGGTGATAGACTCGGTCATAATTGGAGTCGTTACCGCCACCTGGACAGAATGTATAGGCAGGGTTACTATCACAAGAACCTCCTCTGTGATAGTAGTAGTAGCCTCAACAGATGTTACCAATGGCCTCCTCCTCTTTCATTGATAAAGTTGCCGTGAAGGTGGAGTAGAAGTCGATTCAATGCTCGCAGTTGTCACTGTTACTTGCCTTTGAGCACTTACTTCCACCTCACGAAGAATAGGTTAATGTTTCCTATCCCCCCGACGCTTGTTGATACTTTCCCATCTGCGTCTCTGTATAGCAGCATCCGAATCAGAATCGGGTCATATTCACTGCTAGTCACTTGTCTTTTTCTCTTGGAAGATGACTCGGGAAGGGTCACCTTCATCAATCTCCTTGGGTGTGCCTGGGATGGTGCATCATCAGAATCAGATGAATCTGACTCGGTCGCTTGTGAGTCTGATTCTTCAGCAACCCCACTTCCCTGTTCTTTGTCTCCTTCGTCGTCATACACTTCATCCTCAGATTCGACTTCCTGTTGTTCATCACTGTGTTCACTGAGTTCAGGCTCAGACTCTGCACTATACCATATCCAATCTGCAGGCACCACGTATGCTTCATTGATCAGGTGGCCAAAGAGTGGAGTATGCTCAGGGGTAGGTTCTACACTGCCTGGCGTTAAGAACTGTGAGAAAACTCTCTTGGCCACCCGCTTAACTTGCAGTCTCTTCCCAAAAGCAGGTAGATTAGGCAACGCATCATCGATCAAGAGTTGCACAAATCTAGGGTTTAACAAGAACCTATGCCTCTCCGTTGTGTTAATCTAATCAGTGATAGCCTTGTAGATGTAGCGAGAAAAGTTGTAGCCCTTGTTGAGAGACAACCCATCCATAGCGGCTGCTAGATCATGACCCATGGCATCCTTCCCTGCCTTCCTGGAATAAATGCACATGATCATTATGTGGGCAAAGTACCTCCACTGATCTAGCACCCACATCTTCTTGTATGATGCATAGTCTTGCACACCGACGTATCCCATACGTTGCCTCCAACATCCATCCACAAAGTAGACAGGATAGGAATTTGGGTCGGTTACAAGATCCCGGAACTGTAAAACTCTCCTGATAGTGTCCTCGGAAATGGCAATGTCATGACCTGCCATAGTAGCCCGAATGACATTGGGAGTTACTTTGCAGTCATGTTCTGCCGTATCCCAGAACAGCTCCAAGTACGGTCTAGATACGATAGGGTCTGCTGAGATAGCGTAGCTAATCTTTAAGCGGTTCAAGAAATCAATGATCTCCCAGTACGTAAGTGCAGCACCCTTCCATTTCGGTTCAGTACGTGCCAGCAGATTGAATTCACTTGTAAAAGCACGACCCATCACTGCAAAAACAAACAATAAACACAATAAAAACAAGAAGACTCATTGGAATTGAATACACATGACCAAGTATAGCACATGCACAAGGAACTGACAATTTAGACTTAGAAAATTTTCAGAAGTGCCTTCCTGCGCACTTGTCAAGTGCGCTGGGTTTATGCCTTGCGTACTTAGCAAGTACGCATGACCTAAAGTACGCAGGCTGAACACTTGAGCAAAATTTGAAATTCCAAAATCCACCATTTGTGAAATTTGATGTTGTTGATTGTCACCAATAAGTCGAAAAACATGTTTAAGACCATTGGAACCAAAATCAACCACACCCTTGTACCACAAACCGGTCATCTTGACCTAAGTGTCCCCAGGCATGAAATCGATCTATAAAACATGATATAATGAATGAAATGGTCCTAGATTCTCAACAAATATTAGTTAGATGATGATGAAACAAAGATCGGGACGAAAAATCGTTTAGGAACACACACATTTTTTTTGAGTGAAAATCAAACAGAGAATATACAATAGTGTTAAGTACGTTTGAATGAGAAGAGCTGAGAGAAAAAGTCTAACACCTGTTTATATACCCGTACCACAACAGTCGTGGATTACAATTTATTCATACGTAATAAGCACATAAACAAGTAATTCAAGTTGGCAACATTATAAGATTTGAAACCATAAGCATCTTAGTATCATGTTCTTGTGTGTTAAGGTATTAGTTATAAATATACAACGTGTGCCCCACGGTTATGCTATGAACTTACTTTGCACTGATCTCAAGGCATCTAAGATTTTACCAATGATTTTCTAAATTTCCAGAATAAGGCTACATCAATTAGCACAGGAAAAATCAAACAGAATCCATAAGGATTATCAGGAATCATAAGATTCAGAATCGAGTGATTCATTTGTCTTGGTTTCATGTGATTTGTTCAGCGAATATCGGTATGATGATTCAGGATAATAAATATGGTGTTTGAGGATTTAGTTAAGGGGATTCAACTTTTATCTGGATTTGAATTCAATGAATCAGGAGTGATTCAAGGGTGAATATATGCATAACGGTTGATGTCAAGACATATCTTGATTCAATCTCTCATTGCATACTAGTGATGAACCGCATTAATTGTGCTAATGACCTAACCCGAAACTGGTCTCAGAAGAAAATAACTGCCAAAGTCTAACATCCTGTATCTGATAGTGATCTTTCACATTCTTTTACGCACACACACTAGCAAACATAGGTTCAAATCACAGTTGTAGTATTGTTTTACTTCCCACAATACTAATGATTCAAAGACGCTTACAGCCTACTGACAATTCAAATTACTTGTAAATAAGCAGATTAAAAACACAACAATTTAAACAATCAAGTAATCATGATGCAATCATTTCCCATATGTGTAATCTAGGACGTTTAGATCATTTCTGATGTACTATCATTTCCTCTTTTCTCAAGAGAACTTTGAAATTTTCTGGTTTTCTATTTTGTTTGGATTTTTGTAAAATATTTGAAAATTAAAATAACTATACAGAAAACTTAAAAGAAATAAAATTTAACTTTCATGAATTGAATTGATTTAAGAAAAACAAGTTTTTACTCCGGATTGAACATTCCTATCATGTTGACAAGATGTTCAAAACGTGTTCAATCAAACGCCTTAGTGAAAAGGTCAGCAAAGTTGTCATCCGTGTGAACCTTTACAAGTTCAATTAGATGCTTTTCAGCACAATCACGGATAAAATGATGGCGAATTTCAATATGTTTAGTTTTGGAATGTTTCACCGGGTTGTTTGTGATGGACATGGTGGCGTTGTTGTCAATGAACAGTGGAGTTCCAGTTAAGTTTAAGCCATAGTCTCTCAATTGTTGCTGAATCCACAATATCTGAGAACAACCACACACTGCAGCAATGTACGCTGCTTCACATGTTGAGACAGAAACCGTTGACTGCTTCTTACACTGGCAGGAAACCAGCATGTCTCCCAGGAATTGACATCCACCTAAAGTTTATTTTCTATCAAGGTTACAACCACCATAGTCTGAATCAGTATAGGCTTTGAGGTCAAATGACTACTGCTTTGAGTACCAAAGACCCAATCAGGGTTTCCCTTTCAAGTATCTGAATATCCTCTTGACAGCTATCATATGAGACTCCTTCGGTTGTGACTGAAACCTTGAGCACAAGAATACAGCAGATATTATGTCAGGCCTTGAAGCTGTGAGATACATAAGAGATCCGATCATCCCACGATACAATTTGCAATCCACATCCTTTCCATCTTTGTCTGGATGCAGACCATGATTGACGGGAACAGGTGTGCCATAAGTACTACTATCATTCATCTTGTATTTTGTCAAGATGTCCTGCACATACTTAGTTTGATGCAGATAAATGCCATCCTGCCTTTGACTGACTTGCAGTCCTAGAAAGAACGACAGTTCACCCGTGTTGCTCATTTCAATCTTAGACTTCATCACCTATTCGAATTCCCTACACATCTCTTCATTTGTAGACCCAAAGATAATGTCGTCGACATACACTTGTATGAGTAGAATATCACCTCATGCTTTCCGAATGAAGAGGGTCGAGTCAATCTGTCCATGATCGAAACCATTTGACAGCAGATGTTTTGATAGCGTCTCATACCATGCCCTAGGTGCTTGATGAATACCATAAAGTGCTTTGTCGAGCTTATACACTTTATTGATATTATGCGGATCTTCAAACCCGGGCGGTTGAGTGACATAGACCTCTTCATGAACTTTTTCATACAGGAAAGCACTCTTCACATCAAGTTGATAAACCTTGAAGCCGACATAGGAGGCATAAGCTAGAAACAGTCGAATGGCCTCAAGTCTAGCAACTGGGGCATATACTTCAGTGTAATCCAAGCCCTCTTGTTGATAAAATCCTTGAACAACCAACCTTGCTTTATTCTTCACTACGACATGACGATTATCCGTTTTGCACTTGAACACCCATCTGGTTCCAATTGGTTGTACGCCTCTTGGCAAGTCAACTAAATCCCACGCATGCAACTTTTGGAATTGGGACAGTTCATCTTGCATCGCCTCAATCCAGCAGTTGTCAGCGAGAGCCTCCTTCACATTCATCGGCTCTAACTGGGACACGAATGCAACATGCAAACACGTTTCCATGATATCAGTGTCAAGTATCTCAGCGTACAAACTAGTGTTCTCAGCAATGGTTCTAAGACGAGTCTGAACACCGGCATGACGATCACCAATAATGTTGTCAATTGGTTGATTCTTATGCACTCTCGTCTCTGGTATGAGCGGTTCTTGTAGATTTGTTATCAATTGATGATCACCAATAATGTTGTCAATTGGTGCTCAACTCCCCCATATTCTGTGTTCCAGAAGAAGAAGATTCAATGTTGATTGGATTAGCTGAAGCTTCATTTCCAACTTGAGTGTTAGGATTAGCTTGAGCGTCATTTCTATCAACATGAACAACTTCAATTTTATCACTATCATGAGTTCCAGATGAAGAAACAGCATTTGAATCGGGAGTTACAATCGGTACAGTTGCACGGGTTGAGAAATTGGAGTCATCACCGCCACCAAAGAGCTCGTACACATTGGCGGGATCATCTGCAGATAGATCAGGAATATTGAACGACTTGAATAGAGCATCATAATCAAATCCCCAAGCAGGACCAGTTGGTTCTGGTGGAATGCTGTGTTTACTGCAGTCCACTTCGAACCATTCTTCCACAGACCTACTCCCAATATTGTACACTCTCTTGCAAGGCGAGTTAGCAACATATCCTAAGAAGATGTCTTCCACCTCTTTTGCATGAAACTTAGACTTACGGTCTTTGTACTGTAACAATAAAGAGCAGGGACTACCAAAACGAACTAGGTAGTCAAGATTGGGAGGTCGATTGTTAATCAACTCATAACAAGTTTTATTGTGCCTTTTAACCACTAGAAGTCTGTTCAAGACGTGACACGTTGTGTTGACTGCTTCTACCCAGAAAGTGACAGGAAGCTTTGCATCTGACAGCATTGTCCTTGCAGTCTCAATTAGTGTTCTGTTCTTCCGTTCTGTAACTCTATTCTGCTGAGGTGTGTACGGGGCACTAAATTCGTGACGGGTCCCCTTCTTGAGACAGAAAAGCTCCATCAAATTATTCTTGAATTCAGTTCCGTTATCACTCCGTATTCTTCTAACCTTCAACTTGTATAAAGATTCCAATCTCAAGATCAGGTATTGAAGAACGTCAGCACTCTCATCCTTTGTACTGAAGATGTGGTCTTCGCCACGCTCATGTTGATCTGATAGGTATCATTCGTTCTTGTTGCACGCATCAAAATCCAGTCTTCAAGAACCTCAAACCCAGGTTTGAGAATTATGCATTCAGATTTTTCAAACATGACTAAGTACTCCTTATCACACATCTGAGAAACACTCAACAGGTTATACTTTAGCTGCTCGCAGTAGTTGACGTTGTCGAAGCTAACACAACCATTTGAAACCACGCCTTGACAAGTAATACTGCCGCCCTTCTCGCCTACAAAGGCCACATAGCCGCCTCTGAATGGTTTTACATCTTGAAGCAGAGCCACGTTGCATGTCATGTGCCGGGAGCATCCACTATCTACATACCAACGATTAGAGATAGTACCCTTTGAATGTCCCTGCACGAGTCAAAAAACAGATCAGTTAGTTTTGGAGACCCAAGCCATAGTGGTCTTGGATCGTCCGGCTTTCTCAAAATAAACAACCTCTATTAACTCATAGTTGTGACTGTCAAAAATGGATGAATCTTTTCAAAACTTGGAATCGGGAAATTGAGAACTTTTGGATTTCTTGTTTGAGGACATCTTCTTTTTCTTAACTGGAACAGTAGGTGATGCGTGTAAACTATATATATATATATTTAGTAGTATTTTTCACACAATATGAGTTTTAAAAAGGGTTTTCATCAAAGACTAATCACACACACATCGGGCAGTGTACCCGTCGGATAGCAATATACTAAAGGTAAGAACCGGATATCAATCCGTGGACAGGGTGGAATGCAATAATTAACCGGAACTAAGATTCAATCAAGTAAGGGTAAAAGATGTTTTGAAGAGTTTGTTTTAATTAACTATCATACAAATATATAAACTAAGCTAAAATCACAAATCAAACAATCAAGGAGAAAATATCACTTCGGTGTCGAATCCATCTAGAATACATTCAATACACTCATGGAAACATGGCAAATACACGATACATAAATTGACTAAATTCTCGTCAAAGATATCTAATCAAATGACCATTCGGAAAGCTATCATGAATTACACAAACCAACCACCTAAAGTCATACAATGAAGTTCACGTGTTTAATAATCATGTCAATGTTTATAAATATTGAACTAGCTTTCGATCAAGGTACACTAATCCAACAACTAGTTGGAAATTTAATACGAACAACACACTATCCACCTCAAGTTGATTAAATTAGACAACAATATGCATTTCTTCAACATACAATGTTCATATACGAGGATGTGTCAACAATTCCTAGATAAACATAACACTAAATATGACACATTATAACAAACACTTTGTCTTTCCAAACATAAGCATAAGGTTACACATACAAATATAATGATTTATAAACAAGACTTCATTCACCATTCCTAGTCAAATGCCATAAACTAGTATAAATACATACACCAATCCATGAATATAAGCATAAACCACAAGTTTTCCAACATAAAATGGCATACACAAATACAAGTCTTGTAAACAACTCAAAATACTTGAATACATAATTTCATCAAAGTTAATCATACGGTTATCATAACATTAACACAATAGTTGCCAATAATCCATGAATGTTGTCAAATGTATCTAAACTTCATCTAAACCAAAGTGAACAAGAGTTTTAGCTCATCATGAGCACCAAAATTACAAATAAGCAGGGAAAAATAGTGAGAAACATGATATGAAAACAAGAATCAAACCACTCCTCCAAGCCTAGATGTTGTTGTTGATGTATGGTGATCCTCTTGATGTTGTATCCTATCCAAGAAGCTTGAAATATGGTTGGAACAAAGAAAACACGAGCTGGAACAGTAGGTTTTTATCCTGGTTTGCTGAATGTCTGAATGAGAATTAAGTTCTGTTTAAATAGAAAAGGGGAGGCACGACCGTGCCAGGAGAGAGGGCACGACCGTGCCTGGTACAAAGGCGCGGTCGTGTCTAGGTCTTGGCACGACCGTGTGACAGAGGTTTGACCGATCCGTAGCTTCCATTGGGTACCACTGATCGAGGACGTACGGCTGTTCAAACTCACGAGGTGACACACGACCGTGGGAGGGCAAGGCACGGTTGTGCCTTGGATTTTGGCTTGGCGCGGTCGTGCAAGATGTGGGCGCGACCGTGCCTAGGGTTTGCGAGCTTGGCACGACCGTGCCAAATAGGGGCACGACTGTGCCTCCATCACAGAAACCCTAAAAACTTCCCTTTTTATCCTCGAATCTTCTTGTTTGTTCACCAAGCTTCACAAAAACCTACAAAACAGGAAATGAAGCAAATAAGTGTCTAAACATTGAATATAACCAAGAATTGATTCTTAAATGAGCGAAGTTTTGTGCCAAAAAGATGTGTAAATAGTAACACATCAAACAACCCCACACTTGAACATTGCTTGTCCTCAAGCAAGAAATCAAAATGAAACAAAACTTCCAATGACACTATGGATCAAATCGGAAAACCGTAAGCATTAATAAACTTATAAAGGTTTGAAAAGATTTTCAAGAAATGCAAAATTAACTAAATGAAACCCAATGAGCCCAATGACGTGACAACCGAATGAGCAAATGAATATGCCTAGAAAATCATTAGCATGCAACTTTATGCTTCTCACAATGTTCACACACACTCGGGGATATATATGATCATACAAGTAATGGAGTATGTATAGAACACTCAAATGCCAAGACAACGAATCATGCATAAATCATAAGCTTGCTAAAAGATCAAATCTCTACCAACTAACATGAAACAAAGCACAAATCAAGAGGGCTTTAAATGGGTTGTAACTTGGCAATGGCTAAGGGTAAGGAAGTGGAATTTAAAAGTGGCTAAATGACTAAAAACCCGGCGGCTATGCTAACTCAAAAACTAAACCAACTTCTAATAAGAAAAATAAACTAGCTAATGCTTCCGTATAGATAAGAGCTAACAACCAAATTATTTCCATCTTTGCTCACAAAATTGCTCTAATCGGCTATAATTCACCTAATTTTGGTGAATTTTTTTTTTTACACTATTTCTTTTCTTTCTTTTGAAGGGAACTAAGTCAATATACATCTTTCCTTAGCTAAAAACTTCTCAAGAATTTGAAAAATACAACAAGATAAAAGCTATAAAATTAACATTAGTCGACCAAATTTCTAACGCGGGCGAAAAATAAATGAAAAGGCTAATGAAGGTTTGAATGTGGTGTAATGTGGGTGATAAAAGAAAACGACAGGATAGGCTCAACGTGGCTAACTAGTGGATGTGTTCGGGCGAGGGAAAATAAAAATAAAAGGCTCACAAAGGAGGGTTTATCCTAATGCCTCAATCATTTTTATGCAATATTTATGTTCATGATTTCGAAATGTATACTAAAAGAAAGTTCTAATAAGCATGAAACATCCGGCACACTCAAATCCGCAAAACGAGAGCAAACAATGTCTAAAGCTATCAAGGCTCAAAAATAAACTCACGGAAACGGAAAGGAATGGGTGTAAGCAAAAGGTTACATGCAATTCATTCGTTTAGCCCACTAAAACTCATGGTTATCACAAAAAATTGGGTTTGACTCGATGGAATTTCTATTTCAATTGCTTTCAAAAAATCAAACCTCTATTATTTACTAAAAATTGTGAATGCTAAACGGTTAACTTTTATTATATTTTTGTGTTTTTCAATTTTATAAAACTGATTTAGTGTCAATAAAAATTATGAAGGAAGATTTTGCAAAAAAAATGAAGTGATAAAATGCTCAAAAGGACAAACATCGCGTGAATAAATTCCCACCTTACACTTAGAATTCTACATTGCCCTCAATGTAGAACAAAAATAATGTAAAGCAAAGAATAAACACCCAACCCCACACTTAGAAATATACATTGCCCTCAATGTATACAAAAACATGCAAAGCAAAATGGAATGCTATGCAATGAAGCGTGAAGGGAGAACTGAAACTTCCCTCATGTCGATCATGGCACACGCAAAAAGCCTACCCACAAAAATGACGTTCCACGAAGTTCCACAATTCCAAGATCTAATCAAGACTAACAACATCAAACACAGATTAGTAACATCAAGCCAAAATATCAACAGAAATGTAAAGACAAATATATATAACAGTACATGAAAATAAAAGTACAACAAAAGAACAACATAAAACGTCGAAGCGTGATACAAGAGTTTGTACAACATACAAGAAAGTACAACTCACAAAAATGATACCAAAAGGCAATGGGAGGTACTACTCCCACTGCACGCCCTCAAGGTCAATGCCGGTGGCCCCGCCTCCCTCGCCTTCGGCTGCTGGTGGTGATGGTGGTGGCTGATGATGCGGTGGAGATGGTGGTGGCTAATGATGCGGTGGAGATGGTGGTGGTTGATCGGGCTGTTGCGCTGGCTGCATAAAGAATGGAAGGGGAACCACGTGTGGTGCCCCGCCAGCAGCAGCAGCAGCAGCGGCGCATTGGACCTCATACTGCCAGATCTAGTATCGCATGAATAGGTCGGGGCTGCTGATGCTCGTGCCCCTGCTCGGGCTGCTGATGCTCGTGCCCCTGCTCCTGCTCCTGCTCCTGCTGAGCAGCGTGTACCTGATGGGCGGCGGCGACGGCCTCGGCCTCGGCCTGCACAAGATCTGGATCGGGACCCGGACGGTATGAATCCCACGTCCGTCCCCATCTATCTACCAGTCTGATCCCTCCTGCACCACGACGAGCGACGTGCATGTTTCTCAGTGTCTGCACGGTCATCACAACGGTCTCTGCCACAGGAGTCAGGTCCCTATCAAGTCGTCGGTAAGCAGCTGAAAATGCCTCGCCAGCTTAGTCACGAAGTGACCTCCACAAATGGTGCTGGTAACATCGCGCCTGGAGCTGTTCACCAAGTACCCCGCGATGGAATGCGCAAGATTGCAGGTGCGCGGGCGTACAAGGCAAAATAGGTAAAACAGCTCCCTAAGGTTCACTACTGTCTCCCCGTGACCTCTCCCAGAAATAGAATAAACAATGCAACGATGAAGAACACGGTGCAAGGGATCCCGAAGGCTCGAAGCCTTGGTCAAACTCGGATCATATATCCCGAATCCAAACTCGTGCCAGAACTGGTCCTTGTCCTCCTCTGTCAGGAACTCGGTGATACCATCGGTGAATATCTCAGTATGAAGCTCCTGTCTCGTATACAGGACCAATAATCTCCCGAACCTGGCAACTGACATCACTCGCCACTCCCCTCCTAGCCTAAACCTAATCGTCTCCGGCTGCTCTAAGTCCGCGCAAGGAATACTGAACTCATAAGTGGAGAAAAACTCCATCACAAGCTCGACATACTGAATCGCGTGAAGTCTAAACAAGCGGCGCCACGGGGCGGTGACGAGGTCGTTCCACCGGTCCCGCTGACCGATGGCGTCTATGGCGGCAGGCTCTAAACGACGAGCGGCTAAAATCCGGCCTCTACGTGGCCACAAAACATCCAGACGAGCCTCGTACTCATGCTCGTTCAAGTTAAACTCAAGGTATGGGTGGTCCCTGCTGCCTGCCATCTGCACGACAACAAAATTAAAATCATAACAGTTATGAAGACGCTAAACTAAAGTTATGAAGTTTCTGACCTCATTATGAAGGGGGCACGGTCGCACCTGGGAAAGGGCACGACCGCGCCTAGGCCAAAATCTGAGCCCACGGTCGCGCTGTGGCCGACCACGGGCAGTCCCAACCAGGAGACATTTTAGGGTTTTCAGAGACAAAATTTAACCATTTTCTTACGTTTATGAAGGGGCTTTTGCAACCAGGACATTCTAGGATGTTAATACTATACAAGCGACAAACAACCAAGAGATGGGAAAATTGGAGAAAACCCTAAAAAAATAATAAAAACCTAAGTTTTTTTTAAACACAAATGAAATACCGTCCTAGGTTTAAACAAGAATAAAAAACGAGTAGCAGGTTAGAACGTACCTCAAAATCATGGAAATGGAGAACAAATGCCGGAAGATAAAGGTAAATCGCAACGGGGAGGGTCGGACTATGTTTGGGGGAAAGTGTCTGAGCATTTGGATGTTTGAACTAATTTGAACTGCCCCAAAAACTTAGGCACGACCGCGCCAAGTGCTTAGGCACGACCGTGTCTCTAACCCAGCAGACAGAAAAACCTGAGTTTTATGCAGCTTGAACCCAACCCGACTGCGATTCTTCCAAACTAAAATATCTAAAAATTCATAAAACATACCTGAGACTTCCCAATCACTAACCAATGTCTGCTTGATCCAAAACACGTTCCGATCACCTAAACTAAAAAATAAATGGTAAAATCCTAAAAAATAAAGAAAATAAAAATAAGAAGATAAACTTAGAAACAAAATCTAAAAATTGTTACCAAAGATGATACCGGAACAGGCTAAGTTTATTAACGAGTCGTTAGCTAGACTCAAGTCCCCGAATTCATTTGTCCTTGGGGTGGAGGTCAACCACCTCCAATGCCGGGTCAACCGGTCCGTCAATGTATGGTTTAAGACGATGACCGTTGACCTTGAAGATCCTCCCATCTTCGTGCTCAATCTCGACGGTCCCATAAGGAAACACCTCCTTAACCGTGTAGGGACCCGTCCATCGGGACTTCAACTTCCTGGGAAACAATCGTAACCTAGAGTTGTAAAGCAACACACGACCACCCACTCGGAATTCCTTCTTGTCCTTCAAGCGTCGGTCATGTAAACTCTTAGTGCTCTCCTTGTAGATCGTGGAGTTTGCATAGATGAATCTGAGTGAACCGGTTCTCTCTCGCGCTCACCAAGTCAAGATTCACCGCCTTCAACGCCCAATAAGCCTTATGCTCCAACTCCACCAGAAGATGGCACACCTTCCCATAGATCAACCTAAATGGTGTGGTACCAATAGGTGTCTTATAGGCAGTCCGGAAGGCCCAAAGTGCATCATCTAACCTGTCCGACCAATCCTTATGGTTCTGACCAACCGTCTTCTCAAGAATCCGCTTTATGCCCCGGTTCGTGACCTCTACCTGTCCACTAGTCTGTGGATGGTAGGCTGTGGAGAATCTATGGTTCACACCATATCGTGATAGAGCCTTCTCCAACTGGGAGTTGCAGAAGTTGGTCCCACGATCACTAATAAGAGCCTTGGGGGCACCAAAGCGAGAGAACAGCTTCTTCATAAATTGAACAACCACCCTAGCATCATTAGTAGGCAAGGCTTGAGCCTCGGCCCACTTAGAAACGTAGTCAACAGCGACTAGGATATACCGTTTGCCACGAGAAACTCGGAAAGGTCCCATAAAGTCAATACCCCAGACATCAAAAATCTCACAAATCTGGATGCTTTTCTGGGGCATCTCATTCCTAGACGAAATGTTGCTCGCCCTCTGGCAAGCGTCACAAGCTCGGATCATTTCATGAGCATCCCGGAAGATGGTAGGCCAGAAGAAACCGGCGTCAAAGACCTTCTTCGCGGTCAAGGTAGCTCCATGATGTCCACCTGTCGGGCCCTCGTGGCAGTGTCTAAGCACCTGACGTGCCTCATCTCCAAATACACACCTGCACACGATCTGATCAGCCCCAACTCGAAATAAATAGGGATCCTCCCAAAGATAGTGCTTCACATCCGGAAAGAACTTTCGCTTCTGCTGATGCGTTAAATCCTTAATCACAATCCCACTAGCAAGAAAGTTTGCAAAATCAACAAACCATGGACAGTCCTCATCCTGTGTCTGGATATGCATGAGAAACTCGTGGGGAAAATTGTTATCACAAGTTCAGATGAAGCTGAGCACTCAAGATGGGATAAGTGGTCCGCTGCGACATTCTCCGCGCCCTTCTTATCGCGGATCTCAATGTCGAACTCCTGAAGTAGCAAAACCCATCGGATTAGCCGGGGTTTGGCATCCTGTTTGCTGAACAAGTGCCGAAGGGCTGCATGATCGGTGAATACAATGGTCTTTGATAGGACGAGATAAGACCGGAATTTATCAAAAGCGAAGACAACGGCTAGGAGCTCTTTCTCTGTCGTGGTGTAATGCTCATGTGCGTCATTGAGCGTCTTGCTCGCGTAATAAATCGGGTGGAACTGCTTCTCTCTCCTCTGTCCTAAGACCGCCCCAACAGCGAAGTCACTCGCGTCACACATGATCTCAAATGGCAGCTTCCAATCAGGAGCCACCGTGATAGGGGCATTCACCAACTTCTCCTTCAACAGATCGAATGCACCGAGGCACTCATCGGGGAACACGAACTGGGCTTCCTTCTCAAGAAGTTGGGTCATCGGTCGGGAAATCTTAGAAAAATCTTTAATAAAGCGCCTGTAAAAGCCCGCGTGACCAAGTAAGCTCCGAATAGATTTCACAGAAGTCGGCGGGGGCAGCTTAGATATGGTGTCAATCTTAGCTTTATCAACCTCAATCCCCGCGCGTGAAACCTTGTGCCCAAGCACAATGCCCTCCTTCACCATGAAGTGGCATTTCTCCCAGTTCAACACTAGATTGGCCTCTTTGCACCTAGCCAACATCCTCTCCAGATTCTCGAGGCAATGATCAAAGGAACTCCCAAACACAGAAAAGTCATCCATGAAAACATACATGGAGTCCTCAATCATATCATGGAAAATGGCCACCATGCAACGCTGGAAAGTGGCCGGAGCATTACACAATCCAAAGGGCATCCGCCGATAAGCAAATGTGCCATAGGGACATGTGAATGTCGTCTTCTCCTGGTCCTCAGGAGCAATCAGGATCTGGAAGTAGCCAGAGAAGCCATCCAGGAAACAATAGAACATCTTTCTCGCTAATCTCTCCAACATCTGATCAATGAACGAGAGGGGAAAATGGTCTTTCCGAGTAGCATCATTGAGTTTGCGGTAATCGATGCAAACTCTCCAACCGGTGACTGTACGAGTAGGAATCAGCTCATTCCTCTCGTTGGTGATTACAGTCATGCCTCCCTTCTTAGGGACAACCTGAACCGGGCTAACCCAAGGTGAATCGGAGATGGGATAAATCAAACCAGTATCCAGTAACTTAATCACATCCTTCTTCATTACCTCCTGCATATTCGGGTTCAACCTCCTCTGGTGCTGCACAGCGGGCTTGTAGTCATCCTCTATAAGGATCTTATGGGTACATAAAGAGGGATTAATTCCATTAATGTCCATAATCCTCCATGAAATAGCCTGCTTGTGCTGCTTCAGCACCTCCAGTAGCCTCTCCTTCTCATCACTCGTCAAATCAGAGGCGATAATGACAGGTAATCGAGACTCGCCATCTAAAAAGGCATACTCCAAATGGCTCGGAAGCTCCTTAAGCTCAACAGGTGGTGGGTCTTCAATAGAAGGCCGCTTAATCGGCTCAGACTCTCTATTAACCATCTGGGTGTCCAGGGACTCCTCCTCAGCTGTTTTCAATAGAAGGCCGCAAAAACCGCTGAACACTGGGAAACTCATAGCTCTCCTAGCTATGCAACTGCTCATCAAACTGATCCTCACCAACTGGATCAAATGTCTCCCCTCCTACAATCTGGGTGTCCAGGGACTCCTCCTCAGCTGTGTCCTGGAGATGATCACTCACACAAGAATAAATAGCCTCAACAAAGTAAAGTGAATCATCATGATTCTGGGTGTGCTGCATGGATCTCCCCACATCAAAGGTCACTTCCTCTTCATCCACCCTCAATGTAAGCCTCCCCGAATACACATCAATCAGGGCCTTGGCAGTGGCCAGGAACGGTCGACCTAGGATAATAGGGACATTCTTTTCCTCATCCATGTCCAGAATCACAAAGTCTACAGGAAACACAAAACGATCAACCTTAACCAACATATTCTCCACTATCCCTCGCGGATACTTGACCGAGCGATCGGCCAGCTGGATACTCATGCGTGTCGGTGTAGGTTCTCCCAACTCAAGCTTAGCAAAGACCGCATATGGCATGAGGTTAATGCTAGCAGCAAGGTCAGCTAAGGCGTTGCTAACCGACAAGCTACCTATCAAGCAGGGGATGGTAAAACTCCCCGGATCTCGTCTCTTCTCCGGTAGCTTGTTCTGAATCACCGCCGAACACTCCTCATTCAGCGTCACCTGAGACAACTCCTCCAATTTCCTCTTATTCGTGAGGATATCCTTCAAGAATCTTGCATACTTAGGCATCTGAGCTATAGCCTCCACAAATGGTAAGTTGATATGCAACTGCTTAAACAACCCTAGAAACTTACCATACTGCTCTTCCATCTTCTGCTTCTGCAATCTGCCTAGGTATGGAACGGCGGGAGTGTAATCTCTCACAGGTTCGCGAGGGCGCGATGTGCTTGCCGGTTTACCCCTCGGCGGTGTCTCATCAGGAATCTCAATCACAACCTCCTCCTCAGATGACTCATGCACAGGAACCTGTGTATCCGGTCCTGTGTCTCTACCGCTCCTCAAAGTGATGGCCTTCACATGAGCATTGGGATTGGGCTCAGTGTTGCTAGGCAGGCCACCTGGCGGTCTCTCAGAAAGAAGCTTCGCGATCTGCCTGACATGGTTCTCTATTGTCTGGATCGAAGCTTTCTGATTCCTCAACTCAGTCTCATGCATGTGGAAACGCTCCTCCATGTACCGGTTCTGCTTCTCTGTCAACTGATTCTGACTCTCTGAGTTGGCAAGTAGCCGTGCAACCATGTCCTCTAAATTGGATTTACCCTCATGTGCGGGTGGTGGACCGCTGCTAGAACCTTGGCCTTGAAACTGGCCCTGCTGAGGTTGAAACTGGGAACTCTGTCCCTGAGACTGGTGGGACTGAAGCTGGAATGGGGGGCGCTGAGTGAATCCGGGTGGTTGCTGGCTATTGTTGCCAGACTTCCAACTGAAATTCGGGTGATTCCTCTACCCCGGATTGTATGTGTTGTTGTAGGGATTATTCTGGGGACGATTCTGATTGGACATGAAATCAACCTGCTCATGGGCCCCCTGATCCCCAACCTGACAAGCACTCGTGGGATGCGCCCCACCACAAAACTGACACAAGGACTGGGCCTTGTGGACGTGCATCTGATCAATCTTGGTGGAAAGTGCTTCCACCTGGGCAGCTAAAGAGGTAATTCCATCCACTTGATGGACACCCTGCCTCTGAGTTCTCGCTCGGGAAGTATGCTGAGTGTAGCTCTTTGCTGCCACCTTCTCTAGCAAGTCATACGCCTCCTGGGGTGTCTTCGTTCCAATATCTCCATCCGCATATGCATCGATCAGCTGCTTCCCAGTCATCTCTAGACCATTGTAGAAGGTCTCACACTGCTGCCACTTCAACAATCCATGGTGGGGAACCTTCCTCATCAGTTCCTTGAATCTCTCCCATGCCTCATAGATCGTCTCCCGGTCGTCCTGCTGGAAAGAAAGAATCCTAGCCCTCAACTTTGATGTTTTCTCCGGAGGGAAGTACTTTTCTAAGAATTTAGCAGCCATCTGGTCCCAAGTACTAATGGACCTAGGGGGAAGTGACAGTAACCAAGCCTTGGCTCGATCCCGTAAGGAAAACGGGAACAACCGGAGCCGAATAGCATCGTCGGTAGCGTCACGAATTTTGAAAGTGGCGCAAATCTCTAAGAAACCGGCCAAATGAGTATTAGGATCCTCGTGATCCTTGCCATCGAACTGACACATGTTCTGCACCATCTGTATAATGCTGGATTTGATCTCGAACTGATGTGCTCCAACCGTCAGCCTATTGATGCTCGACTCCAAACCCTCAAGTGTTGGTTTGCCAAAATCTGAAAGCGTCCGACCCGCATCCTCGTTCGCCATCTCCTCTACCTCGTCAACAACAACCTCGTCAAATTCGAGTAACCGGGCCACAAATCAGGAACGGGCTCGCAATCTCCGATGAAGATCACGCTTCGGCTCAGGAACCTCCTCAACGGGAGTTGAGAACATACACGATCTGCACGACAAGTTAGATTTAAATACGCGAACCTAGAACAAAGAAAACACAAGTTAAACAAAAACAAAAATAAAACAAAAATAAAATAAAATAAAAAATGAAAATAAAAATAAAATGGGATAAAAACCAAGATGTATATATATACAAATGAAGCTAAAAATAACAAGTAAAATGCAAAAATATCTATACACACAAAATTGCAAAATAACAAACAAGGAAGCACGATATTCACAAAAAAATATATATATATACTAAATGACTAAAAATTAAGTCCAATCGTTCTCGCAAAACCGTGTCCCCGGCAACGGCGCCAAAAACTTGATGCGTGTAAACTATATATATATATATATATATATATATATATATATATATATATATATATATATATATATATATTTAGTAGTATTTTTCACACAATATGAGTTTTAAAAAGGATTTTCACCAAAGACTAATCACACACACATCGGGCAGTGTACCCGTCGGATAACAATATAGTAAAGGTAAGAACCGGATATCAATCCGTGGACACGGTGGAATGCAATAATTAACCGAAACTAAGATTCAATCAAGTAAGGGTAAAAGATGTTTTGAAGAGTTTGTTTTAATTAACTATCATGCAAATATATAAACTAAGCTAAAATCACAAATCTAACAATCAAGGAGAAAATATCACTTCGGTGTCGAATCCATCTAGAATACATTCAATACACTCATGGAAACATGGCAAATACACGATACATAAATTGACTAAATTCTCGTCAAAGATAACTAATCAAATGACCATTCGGAAAGCTATAATGAATTACACAAACCAACCACCTAAAGTCATACAATTAAGTTCACATGTTTAATAATCATGTCAATGTTTATAAAGATTGAACTAGCTTCTGATCAAGGTACACTAATCCAACAACTAGTTGGAAAGATAATATGAACAACACACTATCCACCTCAAGTTGATTAAATTAGACAACAATATCATTTCTTCAACATACAATGTTCATATAAAGGTTATATAAATTAGGAGGATGTGTCAACAATTCCTAGATAAACATAATACTAAATATGACGCATTATAACAAACACTTTGTCTTTCCAAACATAAGCATAAGGTTACACATACAAATATAATGATTTACAAACAAGACTTCATTCACCATTCCTAGTCAAATGCCATAAACTAGTATAAATACATACACCAATCCATGAATATAAGCATAAACCACAAGTTTTCCAACATAAAATGGCATACACAAATACAAGTCTTGTAAACAACTCAAAATACTTGAATACATAATTTCATCAAAGAATAATCATACGGTTATCATAACATTAACACAATAGTTGCCAATAATCCATGAATGTTGTCAAATGTATCTAAACTTCATCTAAACCAAAAGTGAACAAGAGTTTTAGCTCATCATGAGCACCAAAATTACAAATAAGCAGGGAAAAATAGTGAGAAACATGATATGAAAACAAGAATCAAACCACTCCTCCAAGCCTAGATGTTGTTGTTGATGTATGGTGATCCTCTTGATGTTGTATCCTCTCCAAGAAACTTGAAATATGGCTGGAACAAAGAAAACACGAGCTAGAACAGTAGGTTTTTCTCCTCGTTTGCTGAATGTCTGAATGAGAATTAAGTTCTGTTTAAATAGAAAAGGGGAGGCACGACCGTGCCAGGAGAGAGGGCACGACCGTGCCTGGTACAAAGGCGCGGTCATGTCTACGTCTTGGCACGACCGTGTGACAGAGGTTTGACCGATCCGTAGCTTCCATTGGGTACCACTGATCGAGGACGTACGGCTGTTCAGACTCACGAGGTGACACGCGACCGTGGGGGGGCAAGGCACGGTTGTGCCTTGGATTTTGGCTTGGCACGGTCGTGCAAGATGTGGGCGCGACCGTGCCTAGGGTTTGCGAGCTTGGCACGACCGTGCCAAATAGGGGCACGACCGTGCCTCCATCACAGAAACCCTAAAAACTTCCCTTTTTATCCTGGAATCTTCTTGTTTGTTCACCAAGCTTCACAAAAACCTATAAAACAGGAAATGAAGCAAATAAGTGTCTAAACATTGAATATAACCAAGAATTGATTCTTAAATGAGCGAAGTTTTGTGCCAAAAAGATGTGTAAATACTAACACATCAGTAGGCTTACATTCAACAGCAGCAGGTCAACTAGGGGAAGCTTCACCTGATTAAACTCCAGCCAGTTGTTCCAGCTTTCTCAATCTATTGTTCCTTCGTCTCCTCTGTGGTTTGGAGAGTTTTACCACAAGTTTCTCACCAGTTGGTGCACTACCAGAGGTACACACACAGGGTTTAGCAGGTTGCTTTTCCCTTTTTGGAACAGATGGCTTAGCCTCAGATGTGATCTTTGGCTTCACCATAGGTTTCACTGGTGGTTTCATCACATTTGATTTGGGATTCTTGGGTTGCTTCACTAGTGGTGACTTAGAGATAACAGCCGGTTGTGAAACAATTGGCTGTTTCCCTTGGTTCTTAGTAGGGCAGTTCATAAAGATGTGACCAACCATACCACAGTGAAAACAGATTCTTTTATCTTTGTAAGTCCTCCTGTAAGGCTCATTATATCTGGCATTAGATGACTCAGCATGATGAGCAGGAGGAGTTGTTTGATGAACAGTAGTTTGACCCGATGGTGATTGGTTTTTGGGAATATAGTACTTTTGCATATTTTCTTGATAGCCAAGCCCGTAATGAGCTGAAAAGGCTTCTTTTTTAACTTGATTAATGTTTTTATATCCCCCATAAAGCATCACTTTTAATTTTTCATTTGATTCAACGATATCAGGTTCAGTCAAAATACAATTATCACAATCAGTGACAATGTGTTTCTTAACTTTCTGTTCACCGAGCAACTCCTCAGAGACTACTCCTTTAGGTCAGGTGTTCTCAAACCCATCATCAGAAGCAGTAAAGAATTCTTCATCAGATGCAGAGTCAACCTTACTTGAGGAATCATCCTTATTAGAGGAATCATCCTGACTTGAAGACTCATCAAGGCAAGACAGATCAATGTCAATTAAGTCGTTGACAAATTTCACCCTTACTGGTGGAGGAATGGCATTAGTACCCAGCCCTAAGCCATTCACTTGTCTTACTACAGACTCGTAGTGTTCCACCACAAAATGAGAGTTTTTCAACTTCTCAATATTGCCTTTCAACTGCAAGATCTCATTTTGTAGCTTGGTGATCTCATTGTTTCTCTTTTCCAACCCCTTGTACGCAACATCCAAATGAAACTGTTGATTACTGATTTTAAGTGAGTAATCACGTTTATCTTTCTTCAAAGTTTCAATTGAATCTTTGTATCGTTTTTCGTTTTCTTTGTAGCTTAAAGCTGCAATACGAAGGGGTTCGACTTTTTCTTGAAGCTTAGAATTTTCATCTTTAAGCTCAGACCTTTTGAACAAGAAATGACAGCAAAAGAGTTAGAATCTACCTCATTTGATGAACAAGATGCCTCTCCAATAGCCATGAGGGCAACTGCAGTTGTAGACTCTTCTTGGTCAGCTTCAGAAGCTTCCCGTTCCTCTGCTTCCATCATCTCCATAATCTCAGCCATGAGACCAACCTGTGTTTGAGCAATAATGGCATCCTCCAGATGAACACCCCAATCAAAGCTATCGTTATGTTGAGCTACCAAAGCATTGGATGTACCACCTTGACTTTGATTGCAGTTGTTGGAGTGGTTGTGCCCTTGACTATTTCCTTGGCTAGGTTTGGTGAAACCCGAGGCCGGCGCTTTGTCCTTTTGACATTCATGAGCAAAGTGTCCAAAATTCTGACACTAATAGCACTTGGCTTTGGATTTATCAAAACCAACCTTGGTATTTGAATGCCCACCAATGAACTTTCTTCTTGTTCTGTTTAGGAAACGCTTGGCTCCTCTCAAGATCATGGCCATATTCCACTGAATATCCATGTCCTCCATATCATCCGGATCCACCTTATTAAAATCTTCTTCTATGGTTCCGTTAGCTTGCCACCAATGGAATTTTCATAGGCAAGCATACAGGATGAGAAGAAAGCCACATGATCTTCAGCTATCTTGGCTATTGCAGATTGGTTAGCTGAAGATGTGGGAGAAGGATTTCTTGAGAAATTCTGATGATGAGATCCAGAACCAGATCCAGATGCTGTATAACAAGCATGACCACCACAAACTTTTGAATTATCCTCCTCGTGAGAGTTCCCTGAGAAAAGGGCAATTCTAGAACCCGAGGACTTGGTTGTGGAAGACGTCCCAAAATACATAGAAGGGTCTTGTATTTGAGGTCTCCTTGAGCTCTCTTTTCGTTTTAGGTTCATATCATGTGCTTGCACCTTTTCGATTGCTTCATCAATAGTCATCTCATAAAACTTTGAGTTCTCTCTCATCAAGGTAGTGTACATCTCAAATTTTGGTGGTAGGGCATCCAGAAACTTCTCAACTAACTCCTCATTCGGATAGATGAGGTCAAAAGCTTTCAGCTCAGTTTGCAGATGATAGAATCTAGAGATAAGCTCATCTATGGATTCGTTCTCCAGATATCTGAAGCACTCATACTGCTTCCTAAGAAGACCCCTCTTACTCTTCTTGATGTCGATGTTTCCCTCGAATCTCTTCTGTAAAGCCTTCCAGAGATCATTAGAGTTATCGTATCCTTTAAAGCTGTGGAATAACTCCCTGGTCAAGGCCATAGTAATAGATCTGTGTGCCTTCTTCTCTCTGTCATAAACTTTCTTTTCTTCTTCATCAAGTTTGGAGATAGGCTTGAGAACTTCCTCATCAAGATATGTGTATGTGGGATTCTTATAACCCTCTAGAATGGATATCTAAAGTGAAGAATCGGTGTATGAGATATAATGCTCAAAGCGTGCTTTCCAGTTTGAGTGATCATTTACGTTAAGCAGCTTTGGTGGTTTCTGTGAGGTTCCAATCTCGTTGTCATAATTCAGAAGGTTACCGAGGTTCTGAAGATTTTCCATGGTGAAACACTTAGTCAAATTTCATAAAAAACAAAGCAATGTGCGCACTTAAGTTCTGGCCTTGCGCACTTAAGGACTTGGTCTTGCGCACTTAAGATTTGCTCTTGCATACTTAACAAGTACGCAGGAGTAAATGACAAGTACGCAGGAGGGATTTAAGTACGCAACAAGAAATGGTCTTGCATACTAGGTAAGTACGCAGGAAGCCTGTACTTGTTTCCAAAAAAGGTAAGTACGCAGATCACTTTTTCACCAACCCTCACCAACTTTTTTCGGTCACTGGAATCTCACCGGAAATAGAAAAAGTGGAAGATATGACCAAACAAAATGAGCCAAAGGATCATAAAATCATTTCTAACCAACCTTTGATGCTCAAAACACTCAAATACACAACAAAAGGTCGGTTTTTGAGTGATTTTTGCTTCTAAAATAGTGCTCAAGAGCTACCCCTATTTTATCACAAAAATACCAAACGTCACTCTCTTTTGCTTGTAAAACTCTGTAGGATGTGTAGAAGATGCTCCTAACACACTCACAACTCTCGAAATCAAGAGCTTAGCTCTGATACCACTTGTAGGTCCCGGGAGCCACGTCGCGCAGCGGACATAACACGATCTGTTCTGTGATTTGTGTGGGAACCAAGAAACAGACAGAGAGAAAAACATGAACATAAAGAAGAGAATCAACACAACAAAGATACGTAATCCATAACAACGAATTCATCTCACATTACATACCGAAGAAGTACACATCTCTCATCTACGCTCACGGTCCAGGGGCGGGAGAGCTCATCCCACCCGGACACCTCTCAACCTAGTTCCCAGAAGTTCCACCTACAAATGAAGATAAGTATTCTATTTATAGGGGCAGGAACACTACCTGCGTACTTGTCTAAGTACGCAGGGTTTGGTCGTGCGTACTTGCTAAGTATGCAAGGCAAAATCCTTACGTACTTACTAAGTACGCAAGACCAACTGGTGAACAAGCTAAGTACGGAGGAACACCCTCCTGCGTACTACCCTAGTACACCGATACATATAATTTAATATATAGTTACTAAAACATGCTTCTACACATACTATCTCTGCCGGGATCCCAAATCTGGTCAGGATATTGCGCTTGATGAAGGAGATGACTTCTTTCTCTCTGACTTGGACAAATTCCTCAGCTTTGATCCATTTAGAGAAGTAATCTGTCATTGCTAGCATAAAGACCTTTCCTCCTAGTGCTTTGGGAAGTTTGCCAACGATATCCATTCCCCACTTCATAAATGGCCACGGGGAGATGATTGGGTATAAAGGTTCGGCCGATTGATGGAGTATGTTGCTGTGTCTCTGGAAAGTGTCACATTTTTTAGAGTAAGTTACGGCATCTTTCCTCATGGTAGGCCAGTAATATCCTGTCCTCAGGATCCTTGAAAATAGCACTCTGCCCCCGGTATGATTACCACAATCTCCTTCGTGTAGATCTTTCAGGGCTTCACGTGCTTCAGGATCCTCCAAGCATCTCAAGTATGGACCTGCAATTGATTTTCTATACAAAATATTTTCAAACATTATAAAATGAGACATCCTCATGCGAAAAGCGTTGTGGTTCTTCTCATCACTTGGGATTTCATCATCCTACAAGTATTTTTTAATAGGTGAAATCCAAGATCCTATAATAGGTGCAAGATCCCGAATGTCTGCTTTTTCTTCAGTGTTTGATACTTCATTCACCTTCTCGATTCCTGGGCTCAGAACGTGTATGATAGGTATTTTGGTACCTTCTGGTATTCTAAGAGCTGAAGCAAGGTTTGCTAAGGCATTAGCCTCAGTGTTATCTTCTCTAGGCACCTGTGTTATGTTAAAAGTTTCGAATTCCATGGATAGTTGCTTAACTATTGTGAGATACTTGGCTAGCTTCTCACCTTTTACTGCATATGAACCATTGAAATGGTTAGAAATTAATAATGAGTCTACATATACCTGAAGATACCTGATCTTGATATCCCTGGCTAATTGTAATCCTGCTATCAGCGCCTCATACTCTGCTTCATTATTCCTAGCCTGGAACTCACAGCTTATGGATTGGGGTAATATGTCCCCTTGTGGCGATTTTAGTATGATTCCTAATACTATTCCTCTTACGTTTGAAGCACCATAAGTGAATAAAGTCCATTCGTCCTTTGATTCTTCTAGTTGTTGGACTTCTAAATCTGCTTCTTGTTGGATATCACTGCTGAAATCAGCCACAAAGTCCGCCAGTGCCCGAGACTTTATTGATGTTCTAGGTTCATATATGAGGTCATAGGCGCTGAGCTTGACTGACCATTTAGCCATCCTTCCCGACATCTCTGGTTTTCTTAAGACACACTTAATAGGATAATTAGTTTTAACATGAATAACATGAGTTTCAAAATAATGTCTAAGTTTAGTTGATGCCATTATTAAGGCTAAAATTAATTTTTCTAAATGAGAGTACCTTGTTTCCGCTGGTAGCAAACTTTTACTTACATAGTATACCGGATATTGTTGTCCCTCGTGATCCTTGACTAATACAGCACTTACGGTGCTTCGGGATACTGCCAAGTATAGGGATAATGGTTCACCGTCTTCTGGTTTCATCAGTAGAGGAGCTGATGATAAGTATTCCTTCAATGATTGGAGTTCTTGTTCATGCTTCTCTTCCCATTCGAATCTCTTGTTCTTCTTTAGGATGTCGTAGAATTCCTTGCACTTTTCTGAGGATCTTGATATAAATCTGTTGAGTGCTGCTACTCTGCCAGTCAGTCTCTTGACATCCTTCGTATTTGTTGGGGATTTCAGATTGTTGATAGCTTTGATTTGTTCTGGGCTGGTTTCTATTACTCTTTTGGTCACCATATAGCCTAAGAACTTTCCTTCCCCCACTCCGAAGTGACATTTCGAGGGGTTCAGCTTCATATTGTATTGGTCCAGGATATCAAATGCGTCTCTGAGATCTCTAAGGTGATCCTCAGCTTTCTTTGATTTTACCACCATGTCGTCTATGTAGACCTCCATAGTGTCCCCTAGTTTCTTTTTGAACATCATGTTCATCAGCCTTTGTTACATAGCACCTGCATTTTTCAAACCAAAGGGCATAGCAATATAACAATAAATATATGTAGGAGTCATGAACGCAGTATCCTCTTGGTCTGAGGGTTCCATCTGAATTTGTTGGAATCCTGATGAAGCATCCATGAAAGTCAGTATTTCGTGGCCTGCTATGGCGTCGACCATAGAGTCAATGTGTGGTAGTGGGAAGGGGTCTTTAGGACACGCCTTGTTGAGGTCCGTGTAGTCTACACAAACTCTCCACTTCCCGTTCTTCTTCTGGACTACTACTACGTTGGCTAGCCACTTTGGGAATTTTACTTCCCTTATCATTCCAGATTTGAGAAGTCTTTCCACCTCTTCTTGGATGATTACGTTTCTCTCAGGAGCAAATTTCCTTCGCTTTTGATGCATCGGCCTGAAACTTTTATCAATTCCAAGTTTATGAGTTATGATATCTTGGGATATACCTGTCATGTCCTCATGCCTCCATGCGAAGGTTGCTTTTCTGCCCTTCAGGAAGTTCAGGATATCATTTTTAATATCTTCAGGGATATTGCTCCCTACAAGGATCTTTACATCTGGATTTTCAGCATCCAGGGATACCTCTTTAACATCATGTTCTTTAGCTTCTAGAACATCCCTGGCCTGCTTTGTTAATTGCTATGTTTGCCTAGTTTTGACGGTGGCTTTCATCGAAGAAGTGTAGCAATCCTTAGCCTCTTGCTGATCACTGTTAATCTTCACTACTCCCCAAGGGGTTGGCAATTTGACACACTGATGGTATGTTGAGGGCACCACCTTCATATCGTGTATCCATGGCCTTCCTAAAATGATATTATAGCAAGACAAAGAATCTATTACACAAAATTTTTTAATAGAATTTACCCCTTCAATGTACATCGGTAGTTTTATTTCTCCGACTGTGCTTTTGACTTCTTCGTTGAATCCTACCAGCACTGAGGATTTTGAAATAATTTCAGAATCCGGGATCCCCATTCTCTTCATGACTTCATGCTGAATTATGTTCACCGAGCTTCCTCAGTTAACCAGTATCATCCGGATGAAGTGGTTTGCAATGTATAGTGTAATCACCAGGCCATCGTGATGAGGATCCTGTACGTCATTTATGTCATCTTCGTAAAAACAGATCACCTTTTCTTCAGTTAAGCTGGAGGTCCTGATAGGTCTGTCCCCATTCTGTGTTTTCGCTTCTTTGGCATTTCTTTTTGCTGCAGAGTAAGAAGTACCACAAATATCAGATCCACCAGATATAAAACCTATTACCTTGGCATCTGGCGGTGGGGATTTTTCTCTCTGTGGGATCCTGTCATGATCCTTAGTCATGTTCTTTCCTTTGCCCAGAAATTCTTTGAGATATCCCTTGCTCAGGAGATAGCTTATTTCCTTCCGCAAAGCAATACAATCCTCGGTTATATGGCCAAAGTCTTCGTGGAATACACACCACTTGGACTTGTCTTTTCCTCCTGAGTTCTTCTCAAACTTGCGAGGCCACCTGGCTTTTTCTCCAAGATCCTGCATAGAAAATAGCAAACCAGTCGTATCAAGAGAAAAACAGTATTCAGACAACTTAGGATATTCTTCTTCGTCCTCGTCATCCTCTACGGCGTTGACCCTGTGATTGTCCGGCTTAGAATACGGCTTGGATCTGTACGACCTGAAAGGTGCAGGTTCAGTTTTCCGGTTAGGTTGAGTGTAGCTTGTCGGAGCATTCACTCTCTGCTGGATCTTTTTATCATCTTCCAGCCTAATAAACCTCAATGCCCGGTTCCTGACTTCATCAAGGTTCCTGCAAGGATTCATAACAAGGTCTTCGTAAAATTGAGAATCCTTCTGTAGTCTCATCTTGAAGGTCTGGACTGTAGTGGCAACGTCAAGGTTCGGGATATCCAGGGATTCCCGACAAAATTTTCTGACATAGTCTCGGAGGGATTCTCCGGGATTTTGAATTATCATGTATAAGTCACTTGTTAATCTTTCAAAAGTTCTACTGCAAGAGAATTGATTGTTAAACATGTTAATTAAATGATCAAATGAAGTAATAGAATATGGAGAAACATTAAGCAGCCATTTTAAGGCTGATCCTGTTAAGGTAGAGTCGAAGCCTTTGCATAAGTAGGCTTCCTTTAGGTCCAAGGGAATGGGGTTTATCTCCATCATTTCCCTGTACTGCGCGACGTGCTCCTCTTGATCTGTAGTTCCATCGTACAACTTCATGTTAGGATTCTGGAAGCGCTTGGGGATCTCAGCATCACATAATGGTGGAGCGAATCTGGAGATCCTGTGACTGGTAGAGGACATCTCCGGTATAGGTTGGACCACACCTGGTACACTGAAGATCATCTCTCTCAACTTCTTTAACTCCTTGGCCATGGACGGAGTGATTCCTGTCTCCTGCACAAATTCGTTAGCATTTGAAAATTGATTGAATGTGTTACCGTTCTCAGGATTTCGGAACGATGATCCCGGAGTAACTCCAAGATCCTGATTTGTCGCAACTCTAACAGCGGGGTAGGGCCAACTGCAGTAATCCCTGTTTGCATGGGAAGGAAATCTCCCTTATGGATTTTCGAGGATCCTGAATAATTGAAATCCAAGATCCTTGGTTGCAGCGGGGTCGTCACTTCCACTGGTTTCTTCGATTCCTTAACTTTCTCAATCTCCTGAAACAACGCTTGGTTAGTCTTTCTCTGTTGTTCCATTTGTTGTTTCATCTCCGAGAACAGATCGAGGATATCATTGTTTGATACGATCATAGGTCCACCGGCAGGTATCCTGGATCCCGAAAAACCCGCATGAGTAGTTTTCTTCGGCTGATTAACACTTTTTTTGAAATGGAGGAGGAAGAATAGGGTTGACCAAGCCAGAGCTCGAAGACGGAGCAGAAACATAAATATTTTTGGATTGGGACGACATCTTTGAAAATAGCTTCGAAAGATAGTGATTGAACACAAACTTCAGTAAAGATTTGAAGATGAAAAGCACCACTTGCCCCATGGTGGGCGCCAAATTGTTTTGGGTAAAAATTAACAAGACTAACTTTGTAACCAAATTTCGTAAGTGAGGTAGTGTGCTTTGTAAAATCAGTGTAAAACAATGTAAAAACGTAAAGAGTGACACGGTTGTTTACGAGGAAAGCCCTTGATCGTTCAGGATCTCCGGCATAAAACCTCGGGAGGTGATAATCGACACCTGTCTTGTTTCTTCAATAAATGATAAAGAATTACAAGTATTGAGCAGCAAATGACCGAGCTATGAGTGTTACAGAGGTGATTACGAGTCTAGAAAGCTAAGTGTGTAGTGAAGATGTGTGCTTAATCGATCAATACTGTTGATTAAATACAGAGATAATGCTAACTAACTATCCGAGAATCCCGAAATCGACTTAGTCTTCAAATATGACCGTTGGAGGCCAATCCACGCGTCTTCTACACGTTCTTCTCAACTTCTAGACCGATTCTTAAGGAATTAAATCGACTTCACGTGTTTTACCTGCGTGTTGGTCAAGATAAAGGAAAGATACAACGGTTAGATAATACAGAAATTAAGGATACCGAAACCTGTCAGGATACCGAAGTACGTTGAAGATCTAGAATCCCTACCTGTAAAATGACCCATAACAATATATATTTTTCCCTATACAAAAATTGTCTAATAATTAAAGAAAAGGCCTAAAACATCAAACTAAAAAAAAGTGTTAACCTTTTAGAATATGTAATAAGATTCTTCTCTGAAATATCAAATGAATATCATTTTTAACTCATCGACCACATCTTGTAACATTACAATCTACTTCTAGTACTCGTAACCAACTTTTTTCACGAAACAACAATTACTTGAATAATCAATAAAACTCTCTATGCAACATTTGCTCTAAAAAAATCTAAATATATAATAAATTCTATAATATTAGCATGAGAATTATAGTAAATTAACAGCTTTAACCCTACTTAATTTCATATGGTATCCCTCTATTAGATAAAATATATTATTTAAGGTTCATTATAATTAGCATTATCATAACAAAAAGATATAACTTAATCAAATGTTTTCTTTATTGTATTCTCATATATAATCGACTAATAATACAGAACATTTCCAAGGTGTTCATTTTCCAAACGATGTTACAACCTACATTTTTGATATTGCTTAAACCTTATCTAAAACAACTAATTAATCAATAATGTATAAAAACAATCTCTCTTAATAATTCATTATAATATTACAAAGCAACTAGTGATTCGTAGCTTTGGTCATCAAAATGCTTATTTTTTGAACTATTCGACCAAACATTTAATACATTACATTTTTGTATACAATATTTCCCTACAAATAAAATAAATTAAAATAAGAAAAACATAAACACCCTTACCATCCCATCACATGCACCATGTGAGCAGAACCTGCTTTCTTTTTAACAGAATAGAAAGCATGGGTGTTCTGGTCCCCTCCTTAGTTTGTGTTTATTCACCCTCAAAAACATACAAACAAGAAAAACATCAACAGTTAACGAATCCGACATAAATTTCCGATTTAATAATTATACGATACAGGTATCTCGTATCAACCAATTATTATCGTATACTTATATTCTTCAGTAGTCTTCCACGTTCTGTAAAATCGATACATTATTTATGTGATAGTTGTATTAATTAAAATACATCCGGGTGGAAACGCCCAGGCATGGAGCTGCCTTGTTGAGCCTGCTTCAGGTGCATGGTCAGAGAATAATTATTCACCTGGAAAAAAAAATGATAAATTATATGATTAAATTTGGATAAACATATTTTGCTAATAATTTGCACAAAATTTCATTTCCTGGAAATGTTTGGGCTTAGGGTGGCAAATCCTGACCCGACCCGAATCACGACACAAATAATCAGATTATCGGCTGTCATATCCAAGTTGTTTAATAAATGGGTCATGTTAGAGTTGACCTATTTAATTAAACAGGCCGTGTTTGGGTTGACGTTTTTAATTAGACAGGTCGTGTTCGGGCAGACCTGTTTAAACCGTTTAAGTAAACAGGCCGACCCGTGAACCCGTAACGCATTTACAACATGATTAAGACCCATTTGCAACCTCTCAACCCATTTGACTCGTTTAGATAAATGGGTTAAACGGGTCGTGTTAGGGATGGGATCTTTGACACAAATAAATAGATGGGTCATGTTCAGATTCAACCCAAAACTGGCCAACCCAACACCATTGACACCCCTATTTGGGCTAAATCTATCTGTCGATTTTTATCATTACATATGGTTTGAGAGGGTACTGATGGCTCCATAGGATTCCCTTATTTGTCACTATTAAGGTATTTTTGGCGTTTGCCACGTTGTAAAAGAATAAACATTATTTAACACGCGTTGAGTAAATTGTGATCAATAACTGGAGGTAGAGAAATGGGCTGGTTGGGGTGGATTTGGTAACGGGTCAAAAACAGTATTTTTCCAGGGTTGGGTCGGATTGACCTGAAACACTTCATAGATTTAAAAAAGTAAGTATTGTGTTGAACATGGTACCAGAAGTTCATATTATTTTCAATAAAAATCTAGTAGTTTCTTTTTAATAAAATGGAAGTCTGACCTCAAGAGTTCTCAACTGCTCCTGGTATTGAGATACCATCTGCTTAAGGTTATGCAACTCTTGACCCCTATCCTCAAATTCTTTTTGACGTTCGTGTTGAATTGAAACAGCTCGTTTCAACAGGGAGTTCTCCTGAATTAGAGCTTGGAATTGTTCTTTCATAATCATATTTTCCTGCCCATAAAAACCATTTAAAAAAGAACGAAAATTACCCAAAAAGCTATAAATTGTATTCAGTTGAAACATGATCTTATTATCCAAGAGTAATATAAAATTACGTTTGCCAAACACTCAAAACATTTGATCTGATATCTGATTATTAGTTATTACTACGTGAAATAGCAGAAACATATCCAAACACTATCATTAGCAACTTGTTTATTACAGTTGAATATCTTATAATGATTCAATATCACATAAGCAGTTTCAAACGCACAGCCAAACAGCCTCCGTAGCAAGCCTTTTACTTTGTGATTGGCAGAAGTACTCGTCAAAGATATAGCTAATCACTCTCCACTAATCACTTTTTTATTCCAAACCATATAAAATGTTCATAGTATTAGTAACGTGCTATGTTATTTTTGTAATTACATTTTTAATAACGATAATCACTTAAATACTTGATTACATTTTAGACATCAATTACTAAAATTATTCATTAAAATTGAGATTATGAAAAAATTGAATAAAAGTTAAGTTTATAACTTGGATACTTATGAATGACTTTAACCCGTATATTATACAATAACAACAACCATACCTAGTAAAATCTCACTGGTAGGGTCTGGGGAGGGTGGAACGTAGGCAAACCATACCTCTATCCTAGAGTATAGAGAGGCTACTTCCAGAGACCCCCCCCCCAGCTCCAAACCCGTATATTATAGATCTCTTTTATAACCTAAACGATGCTTACAAGACGTGTTTATTGGGCATTTCTTAGTTTCATCTTAATTACACAGTTCCTATTCATAATAAAATGTTATTGTTTAATCGCTACTACTTATTTCCTCTAATGCAATCTAAATTTGAATATTTTTGTAAAACTTGGAACTTGCATTTTGAAGTAAAAAACAAACACAATCAACTTTTATTGATGTCTTTCCATACAAACTCCACTCAAGTGGTCATGAAGTTCCACCACATGTAAGGTTGTTGAAGTGACAAGAAAAACTTTAGAACACCAACAAGGATATCATATTCTATGAAATTGTTCCATTCACGAAAGAAGAGATTCAAGCAACTTTTCATTTCTTAAGAGTTCACTTCAGCTTGTTTTTCGAACTTTTTTCAACTTTCATAAAACAAACATAAAGTTATTTATTGTATATCATATTTGAAACTTTTGAATTAAATTTACTTTATGATTTAAAAATTATTTATTTTTATGTTACAAACCACATGGACCAAAAGGGTAACAAAACTCAGCGGGGACAGTGCAATTAATTTTAGGAGGACCAAATCCATAAGTTTCAACATATATCAAGGAGGACTATTTTAATTTGTTCTATATTTTTTTTTAAATCTTATATGAATAGGAAGCAATTAGCATATAAGCATCATGTAAGAATCATTAATCAATAAAAGAAAAATCCATCATATATTCATCACGCGTTAAACTTATGCACTTTGCAAACCGCGGAATGTTAGGTAAAGCTCTCTTAACAAGCGTATTAGCTTAATGTAAGTTGTAAAGGCTAAAAAGCATGCTTGAATGGGGATGTGAAACGGCTTATCAACTTTTTAAGGGGTGGAAAGTGTGTTTCCAAAAAGCCGGGTAGAAAGGGTTTTTTAAAATGAACGAGTTGTTCTCAATGAGCTTTAGCCAAACACCCCCTATTGTTTTCAGTGAACATTTTGTTTGCAATGGACTTGATCACGATAAAAATTTGAATGAGGCATGCCAAACGTGGATGACATTAGACGAAGGCATGCATCTTATTTTAGTCATAAAATTATAATAATTAAGTGATTATTATATATGAAATTTAATTACTAATACAATGCTGCACATTATCATTAGCTCATTAGATGATGCAGGGAGACAAAAACATGATTAATGACGAGTGATTCGTGTTATCTTTGACGGGTACTTGTACTAAGTCTTAAGTTGTTGGCATGTTGCCTGGAGGGGAACTATTCATTTTTAAGTATTTGACAGATGAACAATATATATATGTGTGTGAAATGTTTTAAGGTGTTACCCTAGTTTTATCGGTGGAAACTTTTTTTGTTTTGTTCTGATGACATTTAGTCGTTTGTTATGGCTGTATCAAGAGAGCTTCCAAATTCCAATAAGTCTCATCGTGTAATGGGTCAGTCAGGTCAGATGGCAATGTTCTAGCCTCTGCTGTAAACTTTTTGCTATTTTAGGTTTTGGTCAATAAACCTACTGGCAACTGGCACACATGTTGGTCTATTTTGGATGGTGTAACTGGGTTCTAATTTTGTTTTGGCCTTCAGTCAAAACTCAAACCTATCATACGCATAGCAAAAGAGTGATGGAATGTGTGAAGTTTATGTCATTGGTTATGACTTATAAGTTTCTAATGAAGTGGTGCATTAAAAAAAGGTCTGTTTTTAGTTAAAGAAACCTAGGAGTAGCATTTATGCTCGCCAATACTATAAAATTTTGTATTCATAAGTTATAACAGACAAGGTATCCTACTAGTGGTTTATAATAGAATGTATATATAGATACATATACACATACACATAAATATATACTCGCACTCGCACATGCACATATATAGAGAGAGAGAGAGAAAGAGGTAGAACCTGCTTAAGGCCATGAGCCTCTGTAGCAACACGTTCATATATAGATTTCTCCAACGTCTCAAGTGCTCTTGAAGCACGGGTTCGAGCATCATCAATGTTAGAGGCACTCAACATTTCTCTCACAAAAAGATCCACCCAATCTGCACCATCTACAGGTTTTTGATGTGGTGAATTTTCAAAAGGCACAGCCTCACCATTTGCCACCCCATTAGCTGCAGCATCTGTATTCACAACAGCATCACAGTTAAAAATTGTTCAATTACATCTATGATATAGTATGTGTTTAAAATGTTGAGAAGTGTTCGATGAATGTACGAGGTTATTCAAGCAATGTTGTGTACCATTATGAGTTTGAACTTGATACTCTGATTCCTCTCCAACAGCAGATCCAGTATTCTCATTTGAAACCAAGCGTAACTCAGTAAGACTTTTGATGGTAGTTTCTATGTCATCGCCACATTGGTTGAGAGCTCTTTCAAGAACCTGAATTATATGAACTCAATTGTTAGCAATCTGATAAAATTACAGAACCCTCAAACAATCCTCAGCAAATTTTTATGGTTTCACATGTCAAATTTACAATTTGAACTCCAAATCTCCAAAGTATACTCAAGGCATCGACTACTCAAGGAGCAACCTTAATGTCAAACAAATCATCATTCTTTCACTATTCAATTATTGGCATACATGTATATAACTCTTCACTTTTTACGGTTACGAAAACGCATTGAAGCCGAGAATATGTTGTTAAAGTCTTAAGACAAGCAAATATGCAACGAAGGAAACTGAACGTCTTAGTCGGAGGGTCATCATAAAGTTATATTCTATACCGACTACAACTAAGGGTCCAACTAACGTTTTCCTTAAAAAAAACTACGAACAAGGTCAATAGACTCTCTTGACCCTCCCTTGGTTCCGCCCCCAAATATGGTTTACAAAAGCATGTAGGGACTATACTAGACAAGCATATATGGTATAACTAAAACCTATAAATAATAACAAACTATTTAAACAATCAACTAACCAGCTTATCCATATCAGGGAACAGAGCAACGAGCCGATCGAGTGCTAACAACCGAGATGATGACGTCACTGACGAAAATTGAACCGGTGAAGACGAAGAGAAGCAACGAATTCTTTTGGAAGCAGGAGGCGACGCCGATGAAGAAGAAGAAGAAGGTATGGTATGATCTTCGAAAAAAGATGATCTTTTCCCGCACACTACCGCAGACATGTTGTGTGTGCAGCTCTGGTTTTTGGTGTCTATGATCGCCTCCCTCCCCCTGTATCTCTCATACAGCGATTTGATTCAATCAAGTGCAAAAGCCCCAAATTTTGATGAATTAGGGTTTCGTATTCTACATAACTTCAATCGGACATCGAAAATTAGGTTTTGAATTGTTCGATCTAACTTGTATTGATCTTTAAATCTTCAATCAACGATGAGATGTCGATTCACCAATTTGTAGAACGATGGATTTGGTTTTTGATCGAATTGGATCTTAATCACGATCTTATTTGTGTTGGGCGGTGGGTTAAAGTGACTAGGCTGTAACGTGTGGTATTAATGACCGGCAATTAGAACAGGCCACGTGGAATGGAAACAGAAAGGTGTTCTGTGATTGGAGATGTGAGAGGAGCTGTGAAACAGTCGTGCACGGAAGCGACTGTCGTCGATTCTAGCTTTTTCCCTTTTTTATCCCACCAACCGCCGACTAATTAAATTAAAAATTACGCTTTACGTCAATAATTTTGAAATTTCGATCTTTATGCGTATGTGGTTTTATTTTTTCTATTTAGTCTCTAAGGTTAATACTTGTCACATATCTGTTAGTAAACAAGTTAAATGTCTATTTTACTATCAGGGATGCATTCTCATATAGCAAATTGAAACACTTTCAGCAATGAAAAAGAAACCAAAAATTAAGCATCCAAATTCCAAACCCAAATATATGTTCGGCTGTTCACTCTACCATGGCTATTGGCTACTTACAGCGAGCAAATGCGTAGACTGGTTCTCGATTTCTCCGATCATATCACGTGTGTTGGCGGTTGACGTCACATCGACGGAGGAAGCTCTGTTGCAGGAATCCCGACGAGATTCTCTTCCCATGAGAGAATGATAGAACTCGACTACCTCCGGCACTCTCCTTACCTTTGACGGCAACGGCTTTAAACCCTGATGTTCCGTGAATGTGTGACGTTAATTCCCCCGAATTTGACTTCCAGCCTAGAGTCAAACCCAAGATTGGGTCTGGTGACAGAGAAGAAATCGTAACAGGCCTGCTACAATCTTCATCATTTGAAGGACTGTATCCTCATTGGACTAGACCCTGTCCACCTAGACTCTCGGTTCTAGAAGGAGAATTGGTATGGGTTAACCCTTGCAACACTCATTGTAACACCTGCCATAAAAATTTCTAATAAATGCCAAGGTTAGTGTAACATTCATGACTTTTACATGTAATATTTCATTTTGTACTATAATAACATTTATGATATGACATTTCTCGTTATAACATACGTGTGCATCGTGACATACCAATTATTATGTTACAAACGTATGATGACTCGGAGTTTTAAATTCTTTTAAAAACTTTATTTCATATTTTCTTTATATATATATACTAGGTTAAAATCCTGTGTATTACACGAGATTGTATATTAAAAAAGATAAAATTTATAAATTTGTAAATACGTCATAACTTGTCAAACTATTATGATCGTCTCGAGATATATCAAGTAGAAATGTGTGTTATATATTCTAATTTAATATAATTAGTATTCTTCCTTAATAATATATTTATAATATCATTATTATTTAATAAGATATATGTCCATTTATTAGGAGAGAGAGGCGGGTAAATCAATTGGAGAAGGCATAAGGAAGTGACAAGTGTCCACCTTAAACCTTTATTTATTAGTATATACTAGGTTAGTTCCCGTGTATTACACGGTTAATGAAAAAAAACATATATTATTCATAAATGTCTAAATAATAATTACTTTACATAGTGAAAAAAAATAAAATTACAATTATATTCACAAAACCAAATTACATAAGGTAAATTTTTTAGATTCTAGAAAATTGATTTTGATTAATTGTTATTTGCTTAACAAAGATAAGTTGTTAATTTTTTTAAAAAATTGTCAATTTAATTCTCTAATTATAGTAAATTTACGAGAGTTAATTTATTGATTTTGTTATAATTTAAATAATACATAGTTTAAAATTTTCAAATCAAACGGTTTTTAAGTTCTAGTAAAATGATATTAAATAATTTTAGCAATTATATTTGTTAAGCATTTATTATTTGTGAGAGGTTTAAAATCTTAAATTATAATTAAACTTTAGGTGGGAAAACCATTTTACAAAATCCTTTATTTATTAGGGAGTATAGATTAGTATTTTTCTTTAATTAGTTATATTTTGAATTCTTATTATATATTCTTATTTAATATAATTATTATTCTTATTTAATAATATATTTATAATATCATTATTATTTAATAAGATATAGGTGCATTTATTAGGAGAGAGAGACGGGAAAACCAATGTGAGGAGGCATAAGGGAGTGACATGTGGCAATCCAAAACCTTTATTTATTAGTATGTATAGATATATATATAGGGGCATGTTCTTTTGAGAACCAACCATATGTTGAGAACTGTGAGAACCGCACAAAACGTGTACATATCGCTTTAGTGAAAAAAGTAAAATTCAACAACAATGTTTTATTTATCTCTACCCACTCTTAGTTTGAGTTTATCTCCTCTCTCCTGAATTTTTTTAAGAAAAGTATAAAAATATGCATATATACATTCATTTGTGCATATAGTGTGAGTGCATATATGCATTTAAAAAAACGACTAAAAATTCGAGGTCTTTTAAAACCAAACCTTAAACATATTGAAATGTACATGAATTCTAGTCAATTTATATTATAAATAGAGGAAGAGTTAATGCGGTTCTCACGGTTCTTAACATATTGTTGGTTCTCAAAAGAACATACCCCTATATATATATATATATATATATATATATATATATATATATATATATATTTCGTTAAAATAAATAAATTGATTATAAACTTAAATCTTATAAATTGAGGTGTTATTTTTATAAAAAACAAATAATAATAATGAAATAAAAAGGTATAAGTTGTCATTTAAAAGATTGGATAAAAAGATTGAGACTTGAACCCTTTTACTATGTTTGAACCCCCACTTAGCCTTTGAACCCATCCATTTTGAACCCCTTCCCATCTTTTTGAACCCTGGAACCAATTTAAGATCAAGTTTGACTTGCAAAAGTCAAACCAAGCGAATCGTTGCTCAATCCCTGCAAATCCGGAATCAATATTGTCCCAACTGAATCACGACCAAATGGGGGCAATATATTTGTTATTTTATTTAAAAATCTCGACTGATTTAAATGCAATGAAACCCTTTTTTGGAAAGTGGTTATACGCAGCTCAATCAAGGCAATAATCGGGCCATAATTCCTCTCAATCCGAACCATAAACGCATTCTGTGTCGGTGTCTAACACCCTATTAATACCCTGATGCGTCCTCAAACCAAAATCACATCGGCCAAGAACAGGCGAGGTTGCACCTCCAATCGGAAACGGCTAGTGATTGTCCTCGATAAATAATATCAGGTAACCCTCCTTTCTGTTAATCACGCATCTTTCGTTTGTACCAGATCGAAATCGAAAGCTATTTGGTGGTAGGGTTTGGTTTCACGTCTGTATGGTTTGGGGGAAGAAGAAAGCAGGAAGCGTGATTTTATATATTTCTAATTCGGAGAATTTAATCATTATAGAGCTTCAGCCTTAGGGTAAACCACTTCAAAATTAAATAGGAGGTCGCGGGTTCTAGACCCGGCCCCTGTTGCATTTTATTCTATTTGTTTTGCCTCTATTCACTCTTACACGCACACACATACATATATACATATATATAAATAAACTTATGTATTATTATAAAGAGAAATAAAAGGTTTAAAATTTCATATTTATAATTAATTATAACAAAACACATACATATAATTTTGATATTTATTTATTATACTTTGTTTTATAAATTTTATGATATATATATATATATATATATATATATATATATATATATATTGTAAGTAAACTATTATCATTATGTTTTGGTTAAAAACCCATTTCCTTTTTCTATAAACTTTCAAGAGTTTTATAGTTAATATCTTTTTAAATAAAAAGTATTTTGAATATCACGAATGGAATACGAGCATCATTATTTTAGGTGCGTATTATTTCATTACCACTATGTATTTCAAAAACATGACAAACGATATTGTATTATCATAAACCTTATTATGTTATATATAAGTTTTAAAATTATAAAATGATCGTTTGTTATAACGTCAAACGAAAGGATTATATATATATATTTTTTACCCAAACCTTTAAAACGACATATTATTAGTACGATTTTATTAGCATAAATTTTAATGATTGTTTTTATTAGTGTATTTATCATATTATTATTACTTTCACAAATATTATAATATTAGTAAATAATTAGCTAAATTGGATTTTTCATAACTAGTAAAATTACAATTCGCATAGCTAATTGATTTATTTCAAATTTTATCCTTATGAATATTATTATCTTATAACTATAATATTTCAAAGTGATGACTAATTTATTTAATAACCTAATTTAATCACCTTTGACTTCGTTTTAATAATGCAAATATTGATATTTAGTATATTAATATATAATTACATATAATACTTATTATTGACACCTAATTTCCTTTTATAAACAAAACTTATAAAACATCAATTACACACTCTATTAGTATCCTCGATCACCCGTCCATTCCAAAACCCAAAATCCCAAAATCATTCCATTGTTGTTTCTCTTAAACCGTTCTTCATTATAATGACATATCTTATTTAACTTAGGGCATCCTTAATTCTCATTACTACAAGTTACAAGATCAACCTTTTACTATTCAAGGTGAGATTCATAGCCCCCTTTTGTTTTTACTTTTGGGGTGAAACATGTATACATATGTCTTGATAACTTAACCTTTTTATCAAAACAAATTCTTAAACAAGTAATTTCAATTATGTACTTAATATTTTAACACTATAATAACGTTGCAATCATTAACTTGTTTACATGCCTAAGGTAGTATTAGTATGGCCATATAGGGGAAACCGATATAACAACGACACAATCTTTAGGATTGTGGATGCAATAACATTTCAACGGCACAATCTTTGGGATTGTGGATGCAATAATATTTCAACGGCACAATCTTTGGGAATGTGGATGCAATAACATTTCAACGGCATAATCTTTGGGATTGTGGATGCATATAACATTAAGGGTTGATTGCAATAAATTTGGTGTTGATATGCTTGCACACTTGTTTGAACTTGTACTGAATTTGTTTTATATTTTTTATGGCAATTTATTTTTATAACTTATAAAACCTATGTCTCTCACCAACTTTATGTTAACCCATTTTACTTTACATGTTTCAGGAAATAATAACTAAGAGATGAAGGATCACATAGGAAAGCTCTTGGACTTAGTTAATAATTTGAACAATGTTTTTGGGATTGTCTGTTTGTCTATTTTAACAAGTGTTGAACATCAATTATGAAATTAATAATTTTTGTGATGCCTTAGTAAATGTCTTTATACCTTGTGCTATGAACTAAATGTGTGACACCTCGTCTTTCCGCCTTGGCGGGGTGTGACAGTTAGAACCTATAAGGACTTGTGTATCTAAAATACCAAAGTCTAGGGTTAAAAATGAAAATTTTAGAAAAAGGTTAGATATCGGACCGATATCTCTTATCGTATCGGTCCTAAGCAAAATGCTATCGGATATCGGGCAGAAGTAAAATCAAGTCATATATCAGACCGACATCCTCATTCATATCGGTCTGAAGCGAAATGTGGTTAGATATCGGACCAATATCCATTATCATAGCGGTCCGCAATTAGTCGTAGGTCGGTTATCGGACCGACATCAGTTCATAGCGGCCCGACAACCTTCCCTCAGCTGCAATTTATGGTGCTGGTACGTGTCCAATGACTCAGCCCTAGAATCTGACGCGTGTCGCGATGTCGGACCGACATGGACCACATATCGGTCAGATATGCACCAAAAATATGTGTGGTCCAATCAGATATTGACGTCTAGGGCTGACGTGGGCATGGCTGGATGTCGGACCGACATCCCTTCCCATATCGGTCCGACATGAACCCAAAACTCAGCCTATAAATAGCTGATCGATCTGAGTCGAATTCTCTCATCCAAAACTCGATTCGAACTTTCAAAATACATTCCAAGTGATCCCTAGCCCACTTCTGAAGATCCCGGTCCAACTCCCGCTCTTTTTAGCGCCCGGTTTAAGAAGAAAAGCTGGTAGAAGTGCTGATACGCTAAAGAAAACAAGTTTAGAAGCTAGCTTTATAATCTTAGAGGCTCATCCCTATAAAACAAGGTGAATACTTTATCTATTTAAAAAACTTGTGTCAAACATTTACATTTACGAAAATGGCTAAATAAAGGTTAAGGGAATAATACTCAATGTTCTTCTACGTGGAAGCATTCGGGCCATAGGTATACGTAAAACTTGCAAGGGATACACGGGTCTCGTGTGAAATTCCCGGATTGCGGCTGGTGCTTAACTTATAACAAATTCGGAGGCGTAGACATGCCCGTTGTTATAAGCTATGACGCCAGTGGATACTGTGGTGCGATTGAACAGGACGGGCCTGCTGAATGTGTAGATTGAACATAAAGTTGTGATTATGAAATTAATACTTGTTTGTGCAAAATGATTTTCTATCAAGATAATTGTATTAATCGGCGTTCGCGCTGACGTTTCATTTTAAAAATGTTTTCAGGAAATGAATAAAACGGAAAGGAAAAGGGATATGGGCAGATATGAGATATGACCCTTGAATGTGAAATGGCAGACATAAGATCTGACCCTGGAATGAATATTGAAAAAGAATAACTTGTACGTTGGATTCTCAGGCCTCGTGCACAGGAAATCCTAAAAGATGAAAAAGGAGACAGGACCAAGGGACTGATCAACCTTGGATAGTACTATTTCTCGTGGCTTGAACTTGTCCATAAGAGACAAGAGATGTACTGATTTCAAACTTTGTTTTGTAAACAAACTAAAAAAGGATATTTAATTCCCTATGTTATGAAATAAATACAAATCTTTTGTTTTCCAACTGAGTCTTGATATTTACACTTACAACCCTCGAGGTTGAAAGAATTATGAAACAATCCTTGTGAAAAAGACTTCCGCTGTATTTTATAAAAACTCTAAAATCAAAGCAGGTACCAATCGTTTGTCGCACACGTCCAGGGGGCACCTGAGGCGGGGTGTGACACTCATGAACCACTTTGGGATTTGGGGATGTGTGCCGACGCGAGCCGTGGTGCAGCCGTTCGTGACCTAATTGTGAAAGCATTAAAAGGCCTGCTTGCTCCAACTCAACAAGAACAAGTTTTACTTGAGTTAGCATCTGAGCCGAAACTCGTATATCACGGTGGGTTAACTCCAAGAAAACTACCCGAATTGGTGGAGAACAATCCCTTGATTGTAGTTGAAGTTTTGATCAAACTGATGAATTCACCCGAACTCTCAGAGCACTTCACGGTTCTTGTGATCATGAACATCAATGAAAGGGTTGTGGGAGGGATGTAATTGGCAACAAATGGGTGTGGTGGTGAGAAAAGTTAGAATTGCCCTCAAAAAGCCAAGCAAAATGACGAATGTACCCTTCATCACTAACGGATAACTAACGGGTGTTAGCTTCAGGGACTCAATAGAAGAAAAAATGAAACCACTGTCACACCCCAACCGACGGCGGATTATACGTCGGGGCGGACGCGGTTGTTCAATAGCACAAGGTTAACTATTAAAGTTTCGATATTTCATTAATGAATAATTTAAGATTCAATACAAGGAAGAATAATACGAATACAACATTTAATTTAAGTAGTCTAGGTCCAAAGCATCATATGTGATCACGAATAAGTCTCATGATGTAAACCTGAAACATGTGAAAGAATCTGTCAACTACAAAATAGTTGGTGAGATACAAAGGTTTTGACACAGTTTAACAAGTATTTGAAAAGAATTACAATTCACTATGATTCATGCATTCTATAATGTAAGTATGAGAAAACAAGCATGTTAGACATTGTGCACATCAACCCACCAACCAAGTTTAGGCATAACCCGCAGGTTACCCTTATAAGTCTCAAGTTTAAAGTTTAATGTAGTAACAATCACCATGGGCTCCCCCCCCCCCCCCGAAGGGATCAATCAATCAAGGTGGATTGGTCAAATACAATAGATCTATCATTGTTACTATCGGCTTGATCAAAGCTAATGAATGTGCTAGTTTTAAGTTTAATCTAAGCATACAAGTCTCAAGTTTAATATAAGAATAAACACGTAGTCATAGTTGTACAAGAATTGTATAAGTTTAAGAATTGTGAACATGTTTCACCCCAAAAGCATAAAAAGAAAAAGGGGCTAAGTATACTCACTTGGATTGATGAATAGTATCCGACACGGATAAGTATTCACAAGACTTGGAGGGATAATATCCTCACGATAAGCCTAAGTATGCAAGTCTAAAGATTTAAGTAAAAGTCTAAGACAAAAGATCTAGGATTTCAAGATTCGACTAGGGTTCCAAGTGGGAGATGGGAATGGTTTGTGTTTATGAAGTTTAAATCAAGTTTATAATAAAGGTTTCGAGGGAATGATACAGGACTTGTATGTCAAAGTTTAATAGATTTATAGATTAAAACAATTATTAATTAAAATAATTATTTAAGAGTTTTACAATTATTAATTACACAAGCTAGGTAAAAATAATCAAAATAGTTTTCTAAGTATTTAGAAATAAATAATTTACAAGAACAATTACTTATTTAATCAACATAAATCATTTGTTATTTGATTAAGTTTCTAAGTATTAAGTATTTATAATACAAATGGTCAAAAGCAAATGGTATAAACACGTTTTGGTTGTCAAGACACGCTTTCTCGTGTTTGGTCACTTTGCTCGAAGCAGCTTTTAGAGCAGCCTGACTCACCGTGAAAGGACTAACTCCCAGAGGCCGTGGAGTTACTTAACCGAGGCCGTGGAGTTACTTAACCGAGTACAGCGGGTCATGCATAGTAATGTTATGACCCCAAGATCTGTAGATGTAGTTTTTAAAAGACTGGGTTTTGCTATTCAAAAAGGGTTGGCGGCGCAGCTTGTTGCCCGTTTGCCTTCTATCTCTATGTAATTTCCCTTTGGGAGTTGTGTTTTAATACAAATTAATTCGTAATATAGATATGTTTAAATAAATAATAACACTTATAAGTTTATAAGATATTAATTAGAATATGGTTATATCTTAATTATAAGTTTATAAATATTTTTAAAGTCTAAAAGAAAACCATAAGTTTATAAGGTTTTAAATAGAGCTTCTATTAATTTATAAGTTTATAAGTGCTTAAATAAAGTTTACAAGTTCATAAATGTTTAAAGTTTATGACTTTATGTTTAGGAAGTAAATAAAGTATAATTATTTCTCCCCTTTTATATAAACAAATAGATTTATGTTTATAGGAATTTTATAAAGTGTATAAATTTATAAATTTATAAGTTTCTGATTTCTAAATAAATCTATAAACTTTTCTGATTTTTTTAAGATTAAAACTATTATTTAAAATAAATTCTTTATAAGGTTTAGCTAAGTTTAAATAAATTAAAATAACTCCAGAATTTAAAAGTATAAATAAAATTGATTTTTGAGTTTATAAAAGTCTAAAATAATTTATAAAAATTATTAGAAATTTTAAATCTGATTAATTAAACACAAAAAAAATGTTACAAAATAAAACGGGCGGACCGGATCGAACACACGACCAGCCCCGGGTCACCATCGCACACACACACTAACCATCCCGGCTACGGGTTTGCTGTGTTTATACTCGAAAAAGAAATTTTTAAAAAAAAACCCCACTTCTCCCTAAACCCATATGAACCCTAGAATTTGGATTCACCAAATACACATCGATTAGCCCTCTGTCATGGTAAATTGACAGAGGTCTTTCGTTCCTTGTACGAAGACGAAGACTTTAGCTTTTGGAATTACCTGAAACGATGCCGGAAGGAGGGAGAAATGGTCTGAGTTTCGAAGTCGGCCGTCGCGAGTTCAAGCTGGTAATGCCGACTTGTTTAAACCGAATTGAGGTTTGAGAATGTTTGAGGGTGATTTCGTAGGCCGATTACAACTGATATTTATAGATGATTTCATTGATTAATGACGAATTAGGTGAGAAGATTACGGTTGACTCTTAACGGATTGAATTCGAATTTACGCGTGGTTAGCATTGAATTCGACCATTGAATGTTCTTGGGTTTAGGTCGCATGCGCGAGTCGGAGCTCGAGGTTCATTGAATCTGGCCGATTATGCGATTTTGAATAATAGGGGATGAAAACCGGTTTCAGCGGGTTTCGAACTCGGGATCGGGTTCTGTTTCGGGAGTTTGGCCTTATTGCAAAACAGGTCCCTGAAGTTTCAAACCTTTATCATTTCATGTACAAACTTGAATTTAAGTTTAAAACAAGTTCCGAAATTTGCAGTTTTAGTCCCTGGACTTTTAAAACAACAATATTTGAGTTTAAGATTTTAAGTATGTTTTTATAAATTTTATAAAATGATTCATATGGTTTTATTTGCTTAGAAATTTAAATAATAAAAATGAGTTTATAAGCTTGTTAAAATTTAAAGAGTTTATATATATATATATATTATATAATTTTCATATATATATACATATATATATAAGTTTCAAATGTAAAAGATTTATGTAAATGTCCATGAAATGGGTGGGAAATACGTTCAAGGGTTTAGAAAAGTGTGCGTCGGAAAATATAAGATATTACAGTCTCCCCTACTTTAGGAAATTTCGTCCCGAAATTAAAGTAGAAAGTTTTTGTTTTCAAGTTTGGAGTTTATGATACGTGCAAGGATAAGGAGAAAAGGTACCTCACGTCCACCAAGTAACCCTTAGAATTTTAATAAGTTTTCAAAGTATATGGTTGCCAAGAGTTTCCCTAAGAAGCATATAGTTTCATTGAAATATATGAAGATTTGCTTTCAGAAATGTATTTGAGGAAATAACTGTTGAATTATCATTCAAGATGTAAAGTGAGATGCGTCACTCAGAATGGATTCGATGATAGTGAAATGATTTGAGTTTGTAGTCTAGTACGTCTAAGGATTTGCTACGGCACCTAGGTTCCGTGGCTACCTTTTACGATAAGTCTTAGATCATAGCACACGACAGAGTTTACTATGTCTTTCCATAGGCTGATTTTCATACTTACATGTGCACCCGCAAGCATTCAAATCGTCGCATAGTCCGCATAGGTCTTTCCGTTTGTGTGTGGATCAAGAAGAAGTACAAGAATACGACTAGAGTTTCCACATAAGAGTGATCATTGATTAACGAGTCCCTCAGAGAGAAGCGTCATTCAATGAGTAAAGAAAAGAATGTGACAAGATTTAGAGTTTCAAAGTTTCCTCGTGATTGATTAAGAATACTTCAATCATTGAGTAGTTTAAAGTCTTTACACTTTCCTCGGGTTTGATCAAGAATACATCAAACCTTGAGTAGTTCATCATGTTTGAATAAGCATACGTCAAACATGGAATAGTTTAAAGTCTTATACGTCCATCGTGTTTGAACAAGCATACGTCAAACATGGAGTAGCTTAAAGTCTTATACGTCCATCGGGTTTGAACAAGCATACGTCAAACATGGAGTAGCTTAAAGTCTTATACGTCCATCGGGTTTGAACAAGCATACGTCAAACATGGAGTAGCTTAAAGTCTTATACGTCCATCGGGTTTGAATAAGCATACGCCAAACATGGAGTAGTTTAAAGTCTCATACGTTCATCATGTTTGAACAAGAATACGTCAAACATGGAGTAGTTTAAAGTCTCATACGTTCATCATGTTTGAACAAGAATACGTCAAACATGGAGTCGTTTAAGGTCTCATACGTTCATCATGTTTAAACAAGAATACGTCAAACATGGAGTAGTTTAAAGTCTCATACGTTCATCATGTTTGAACAAGAATACGTCAAACATGGGGTAGCTCAAATTGTGTTTGAACAAGAATACGTCAAACATAGAATAGTTTAAATTGTGTTTGAACAAGAATACGTCAAACATAGGATAGTTTAAATTGTGTTTGAACAAGAATACGTCAAACATAGGATAGTTTAAATTGTGTTTGAACAAGAATACGTCAAACATAGGATGGCCTTAAAGTCTCTTAGTTTAGTTTCAGTGTATAGAAGTATACGATTACGTTTCGAGTATAAAGCGGTTATCTAAATATTCTAGTGTTTAAGAGAGGTATGGGACAGCGTTTGGAACAGGATTAACCATTATACGCTTTCTCATAGAAGGTTTGAGTTGTCCAGAAGATTTGTGGATCCTGATGTTTGGTTTAAATAGGAGTCAGGGGATGTACTCTGCTAAAGAGAGTAACGTCCTCCTTCCTGCTAGTGTCTAGTATCAAGAGTGAAGTTTTCTCGTATATATGGAATGTACGTTTTATCAAGTCTTATAGGGTTTGGTTAAAATGGACACACAAAGTTTTCAAGACTAAGAATCCAAGTATAAGTTTGAAAATAGGATAAGTCAGTTGAGTTTCAAGTTTCAGTATTAAGCTTTACATGATCCTTTATTGATCATGTTTAGTTTTAAGAATACGGGATTGAGTATTTGTACAAGTTTTACATGACTCAAAAGTCTCTGGCCTTATAGTTGTGTATACGAAGTTTAATGTTTTAGCAACGTGTATTTGAGTTTTTAGTTCCCGTTGTGATTTATAGTAAGTCTTTTACGTGACAGAGTTGAATGAGGAAAGTCTCCAAGCATAGGGTAACGGGAAAAGTTTCGATAAGGTTTCTGATAGTGTGTTTACAAATGTTTTATCTTGATTCATAACAGAAAGTATAGTTTTCTTTTATTACGATGTTCAAAAACGACGAGTTAGACATTGATAAATAGTATAAGTAAGACTTATGAAAAAGGTTTGTATGATTGTCAAACGAAAAGTTGGTCAAGTTTAGAAGTGTGAAGTCTATATAAGAGTAAGGATCATAGTTGATTACGACAGTGATTCGTAAGCCGAGTTGTTTCAGAAGTTTCATTCAAGGTTTATTCTTCAAGTATACGTGCCACTTAGGGTTTTTATAGTTTAACGCTACGTTGTTCATTATCTCTAGTACTAATGCGGGCTGCTCTTGACGGAAGTGTTTGGGTAAGAGGGTTAAGTTTGTAATGATGAAATAAGTGTCAAATTAACAAGTGATAACAAGATGAAATTTCAAAATAACTTTCATTAGATGTTTCAAAATTTGGGCTTCTAGCCCTTACATAAGACAAAATTTAAAATTTAATAGAAATGGAGTCTTCATGCACGCCTTAGGTAGCTCTCCACCAAGAAACAGATTAGTACTACCACAAGTACTGCTATGGTTACTCGGATGACAAACCTAGCCTCTGCCCTAGTGGTCTCGGTGCGGTGCTCGAGGATTTCTCTGTCTTCTTCCAAAGTTACGATCTTTTCTTCCTGGATCCAGATTTGATCGGCCAGGTCGTTGATCCTTTGGTTTAACAGGTCGTGCCGTGCCCTATGCTCTATCTCCCTCCTCATAAATTCTTCGGTTTCCAGAAACCTAGGAATGTTAGACACCGGGATCCCCATTGCCACGGCAGGTACTCCGGTATGCCTAGCCCTTAGGGTAGGGGTAGGTGCTAGGTACGGGTCCCTTAGTGGCGATGAGAACCGGTGGTGAAGATGAGGCGGTTGATAGGGATTCCTTGGTGGTGATGTCCTAGGGTTTCTGGTCCAGTTGGTGTTGAGTTCAGCTCTTGCCCGTGCATTAGGATAAGGACTTGGTTGATACACCGGTGACTCGCTACTCTCTTCGCGGTCGGACTCTCCTCTTAGACGATACACTGGTGAAGAGTGTGAGTGGGAGTCCATTACCTAGCAAGAGGGAGAGTAGAAAGAAAGGTTGTATGTAAGTTGATCAAATATATTCAAAAGTTTTTACACATAATACTGAGTTATCACAGTAATATTTTCAAAAATAGTTTTAATTGGAAGTTGATGGGCTAACGAGGAAGATTCCCGGAAGAAAGGGGTGGTCATAAGGACTCACTTAAGTACCCTATTTCCCTAGCCAGAACTCCCTCATGGGCCTACAACTTCTCTCCGTTGTTGTCACCGATGTTTGGGTTTATGGTGCTATGTCAAGGTTCATTGTTGGCTTAGGTCTTTAAACGTGGGGCTTGTTTGTTCTTCTTCCTCTACAAGGAAATTACTTAGGTTACAAATTTCCTTATTAATGTATTTTGGATTTTAAAAGACGTTAAGTTTTGTTTACAGGAACGGTGATGCGTAAGTTTTAAGGACGTATGAAGGTTTTGAGTTTTAAAAGTGTAACAAAGTTTTGAGTTAGTCATAAAATGAAGTTTGCTTGAGTGACGAAAAATGAAATGAGACACAAGAGTTTCCCCTTATGTGCCAAGTTTATAGAATAATGAAGTTTATAGGAGAATTTGTAAAGTAATACATAGTTTTAAGGGTTGTATTACAACGATCACGAAGTTTATTGGGTAGTATCTATAAATATAAGTTCATGTATGTAGTATCATCTCGTAAGAATTTCTCCTTGAAGGTAACTCCTTCAGGTCATAACGAGTAAGCATGCTGTCATGTGACAAGATGGGACTTAAGAATCATAGAGTAAAGGTTATAGAGGAAAGTTTTTTTGAATCATGAATTTATGAAGCGTAAAGTATTTGAGATGGCATTCATTTAGTGCATATCACTAAGTAAGTACTTTGACATATCAAGAGATATCTAAGCTCACTAATGTTTAGAGAAGTCATGCATTCCTATAAGTGGATACTCATCCCAAGAATTCCCAGGGAAGCATACGGGTCCAACGGTTGATTTGGATTTATACGAAATGCTTTCCTTGGCAGAACTTCCCAGAATACAGGCATCCACCCTTCCGGTCCGCACAAGTTCTCACACATTATCTAGAACTTAAATACTTTTGACGATAGTTTAGTGGAGGATTAGGCTTGAAGCCTAAGAACGTGTCCTCGATGTAGTAGCCTCTTGTAGCACGTAGGTAAGTAGGAACGTAGAATCTCCAAGCGTTCACGTATAAGATTTAAGAATAGAATGAGGAGAGAATTCCTAGTAAAGGACATGAGATAACTCATGTTTGGGTCTCCTAAGTTATAGTCTAGGTCATGTGTCTAATAACCTAATTCTCTATAACCAAGGCTCTGATACCAATCTGTCACACCCCAACCGACGGCGGATTATACGTCGGGGCGGACGCGGTTGTTCAATAGCACAAGGTTAACTATTAAAGTTTCGATATTTCATTAATGAATAATTTAAGATTCAATACAAGGAAGAATAATACGAATTCAACATTTAATTTAAGTAGTCTAGGTCCAAAGCATCCTATGTGATCACGAATAAGTCTCATGATGTAAACCTGAAACATGTGAAAGAATCTGTCAACTACAAAATAGTTGGTGAGATACAAAGGTTTTGACACAGTTTAACAAGTATTTGAAAAGAATTACAATTCACAATGATTCATGCATTCTATAATGTAAGTATGAGAAAACAAGCATGTTAGACATTGTGCACATCAACCCTCCAACCAAGTTTAGGCATAACCCGCAGGTTACCCTTATAAGTCTCAAGTTTAAAGTTTAATGTAGTAACAATCACCATGGGCTCCCCCCCCCCCCCGAATGGGTCAATCAATCAAAGTGGATTGGTCAAATACAATAGATCTATCATTGTTACTATCGGCTTGATCAAAGTTAATGAATGTGCTAGTTTTAAGTTTAATCTAAGCATACAAGTCTCAAGTTTAACATAAGAATAAACACGTAGTCATAATTGTACAAGAATTGTATAAGTTTAAGAATTGTGAACATTTTTCACCCCAAAAGCATAAAAAGAAAAAGGGGCTAAGTATACTCACTTGGATTGATGAATAGTATCCGACACGGATAAGTATTCGCAAGACTTGGAGGGATAATATCCTCACGATAAGCCTAAGTATGCAAGTCTAAAGATTTAAGTAAAAGTTTAAGACAAAAGATCTAGGATTTCAAGATTCGACTAGGGTTCCAAGTGGGAGATGGGAATGGTTTGTGTTTATGAAGTTTAAATCAAGTTTATAATAAAGGTTTCGAGGGAATGATACAGGACTTGTATGTCAAAGTTTAATAGATTTATAGATTAGAATAATTATTAATTAAAATAATTATTTAAGAGTTTTACAATTATTAATTACACAAGCTAGGTAAAAATAATCAAAATAGTTTTCTAAGTATTTAGAAATAAATAATTTACAAGAACAATTACTTATTTAATCAACATAAATCATTTGTTATTTGATTAAGTTTCTAAGTATTAAGTATTTATAATACAAATTAATTCGTAATATAGATATGTTTAAATAAATAATAACACTTACAAGTTTATAAGTTATTAATTAGAATATGGTTATATCTTAATTATAAGTTTATAAATATTTTTAAAGCCTAAAGGAAAACAATAAGTTTATAAGGTTTTAAATAGAGCTTCTATTAATTTATAAGTTTATAAGTGCTTAAATAAAGTTTACAAGTTCATAAATGTTTAAAGTTTATGACTTTATGTTTAGGAAGTAAATAAAGTATAATTATTTCTCTCCTTTTATGTAAACAAATAGATTTATGTTTATAGGAATTTTATAAAGTGTATAAATTTATAAATTTATAAGTTTCTGATTTCTAAATAAGTCTGTAAACTTTTCTGATTTTTTAAGATTAAAACTGTTATTTAAAATAAATTCTTTATAAGGTTTAGCTAAGTTTAAATAAATTAAAATAACTCCAGAATTTAAAAGTGTAAATAAAATTGATTTTTGAGTTTATAAAAGTCTAAAATAATTTATAAAAATTATTAGAAATTTTAAATCTGATTAATTAAACACAAAAAAAATGTTACAAAATAAAACGGGTGGACCGGATCGAACACACGACCAGCCCCGGGTCACCATCGCACACACACACTAACCATCCCGGCTACGGGTTTGCTGTGTTTATACTCGAAAAAGAAATTTTTAAACAGAAACCCCACTTGTCCCCAAACCCATATGAACCCTAGAATTTGGATTCACCAAATACACATCGATTAGCCCTCTATCATGGTAAATTGACAGAGAGCTTTCGTTCCTTGTACGAAGATGAAGACTTTAGCTTTTGGAATTACCTGAAACGATGCCGGAAGGAGGGAGAACGGGTCTGAGTTTCGAAGTCGGCCGTCGCGAGTTCAAGCTGGTAATGCCGACTTGTTTAAACCGAATTGAGGTTTGAGAATGTTTGAGGGTGATTTCGTTGGCCGATTACAACTGATATTTATAGCTGATTTCATCGATTAATGACGAATTAGGTGAGAAGATTACGGTTGAGTCTTAACGTATTGAATTCGAATTTACGCGTGGTTAGCATTGAATTCGACCATTGAATGTTCTTGGGTTTAGGTCGAATGCGCGAGTCGGAGCTCGAGGTTCGTTGAATCTGGCCGATTATGCGATTTCGAATAATAGGGGATGAAAACCGGTTTCAGCGGGTTTCGAACTCGGGATCGGGTTCTGTTTCGGGAGTTTGGCCTTATTGCAAAACAGGTCCCTGAAGTTTCCAACCTTTATCATTTCATGTACAAACTTGAATTTAAGTTTAAAACAAGTTCCGAAATTTGCAGTTTTAGTCCCTGGACTTTTAAAACAACAATATTTGAGTTTAAGATTTTAAGTATGTTTTTATAAATTTTATAAAATGATTCATATGGTTTTATTTGCTTAGAAATTTAAATAATAAAAATGAGTTTATAAGCTTGTTAAAATTTAAAGAGTTTATATATATATATATATATATATATATATATATATATATTATATAATTTTCATATATATATATACATATATATATATATATAAGTTTCAAATGTAAAAGATTTATGTAAATGTCCATGAAATGGGTGGGAAATACGTTCAAGGGTTTAGAAAAGTGTGCGTCGAAAAACATAGGATATTACAACCACAGGGACTTAGAGGTCGAAATTTCAAACTTAAGGATTGTTATCAGTTCTGCTCGTTTGTGTGGGATTGTTCTAAAAAATTGCGATGTATATAAGAAAAATATTTGGAATAACTTTATTTGGTCACATTGGGCCTTCGAATTAGCACACTAGGGCAGCCCTAAATTATTTTATTTTAGCCTCCGAATTTTAGAAGTTCATCTTCGTATGTTACTTGTGTTGGACAAATTAGTTAGAAATACGGTTTTTACTAGGTTAGATACAAATAATTATATTTGTATGAGTTATACAATTAATAATTTATGTGTTTGTGTTTTCGTTGTTAAAGGCTTCACAACAAACTAAAATGCGTCTAAAATAAAGATAAGATAAGTGAGATATTAATGCTTAAACTCATTCATTTCCTATCAAACTTGAAAGAATGAAATGGGTATAACTTGTGCCACATAGGTGGTTGAAGAGTGGTTACAATTAATAATTTATGCGTTTGTGTTTTCGTCGTTAAAGGCTTCGCAACAAACTAAAATGTGTCTAAAATAGAGATAAGATAAGTGAGATTTTGATGCTTAAACTCATTCATTTCATATCAAATTTGAAAGAATGAAATGGGTATAACTTGTGCCACATAGGTGGATGAAGAGTGGTTACAATTAATAATTTATGTGTTTGTGTTTTAGTCGTTAAGGGCTTCGCAACAAACTAAAATGTGTCTAAAATAGAGATAAGATAAGTGAGATTTTGATGCAAACTCATTCATTTCATATCAAATTTGAAAGAATGAAATGGGTATAACTTGTACCACATAGGTGGATGAAGAGTGGTTTATAAAAAAATGAGTCAATATGCTTTGTAAGCTTCTTTCGTTGTGTGTATATGGATGGCAAAAAAACCTAAACGTGATAGGAAAATCTGAAACTCGTAACACTTCTTACTCGTAATGAGATAGGTATCAGATCATTTTAAAACTTTCACGAGCTTAGGACAGGTATGGTATTAGGTGATCCCATCCAATTACCTAAACCTGTTTATCCACACAAAACCAAAATATTAATATGATCTATAATCTTAAAAAAAATATGATAAATGGTATGTTTAAGTTAACATATGGTGTAAATTTTGGTTCGATGACCTAAAATCTTTGAACTTGTGTTGCCTGCAACATGCACATACTAATGTCAGACTTCTGAATTATTCTTCTGAGTTCTCGAAGTTTAGACACTCTAGAACTGGGTTTGGAGATTTGAATTGTTGACTGCATACTTTGACTTGAGTTATTACATTTGTTGAACAATTACAAGTTTTTGTAATAGTTGTTATTAATAAAAATATTAATTTCTTTATCGTTATTAAGCCGCTTAACTGTTAAATAATTTGTTAATCGCAATTAAAAACCATTTGAGCAGTTTTTTTTTGCAATATTTACAAAAAGAACCTGTCGATTATTTTGAGAAGATGCATAATACACATTACTATTAGTAAAACTTGCATGTCGGCATCAACAGTGAAAATATTTATTTTTTATATAAGCTGCACATTTAATATAAATATATTTCATTCAGAAATATGTAACAAGGTAGATGTCAGCCCAGTGGCTTAGTTGCCACTTTCATACACTGAGAACCCAGGTTCGAATCACTTCTCCTTCACGTTTTGGTTGGTTTGGTTTATTTTTTTGACTTCCCACAAATATTTTCTCTCTTTAAAAGATTAAATGGACGAAGTTAAACATAAAAGCCCTCTTGGCCTATCGGCAAGTCTGCGCCTCATGCTCCACATCCACCCGGGTTCAAGCCTTGAATGTGCTATTTTTTATTTTTATTTTTTAATACGGTTTTTTTTCCAACATTTTTTTTCGTAGGTTTTAATGTTTTGTTTCAGTACGCAAGAATATTTTATTTTTTTACTACTTATACGTGTTATCGCTTATATTTTGGTTCGACATCAAATGTTAGTTATATTTTATAAAATGTATTTTATATTTATTGTAATATGTTTTGTAATCGGTATTGTATTATATTTTTTCCCACAAATAAATTAAGAAAGTATTATTTATTTATTTTACAAAGAAAAATTGATCGAGTTTCCATATAACTTAAAAAAGTTACTGGTGTGTATGTCACACAAATATATATATGGGATCCGATTATTGTATAAAGGGCTTTTAGCATACGAAGGTATCAACATGTGACACGTGTTTAGTGGGTGATGGATAAATGCTTCCGCGTCATAATAATAACGTATTTTTATAATAACGTATGTGGTAAATGATAATAACGTGTTTTTAAAAATATAATAACGTATGTTTAAAATGATAATTACACATGGTTTATAATAACGCATGATCATAATCACGTATGTTTTATAGTAACACATGACAATATTCACGCAATCACGCATGCTTTACAATAATGTATGACCATAATAACACATATTATACGCATAATCACGCATGTTATATAATAACGTATGAACATAATCACGCATGTTATACGCACAGCAAATCGAAATTAAAAAAAGTCAATTTTTTTAAAAATTAAAAGTATAGCAAAACTATACTCAAATTAAAGAGAATAAAATTATCGATTTTATGGTGTAATTTTTTTTTTTAAAACAATGTCGTATAAAAAAATTATACGTATTTTAAAAAAAGGGGAGAACTTGAAAAAAGTCAACAAATGTATGCTATACCCATTTTACCCTTTCAGACTCTTTTCACGCTTAAAAACACGCTGACTAGGCACACCTTTCATCTTGAAATGACCTAAACTGGGTACCTCTTATAGTTGGCAAACATTTCATAACATAGTTCTTAAACATTAAATAACATAGAAAATCAACAACGGAAGTCTTTACAAAATTCTGAAATAAGTAAAACTTTCATTGTCTTAAACATAAACTTAAATAATGGGGATGTCAGTCGTGCCAACAGCAGCCATCCGGCCATCTTTACCTAAGCCCTCACGGCTTCATGTCTTTTTCTTTCATTCGCTACCTGATGTGCATACTAAAATAGTCAGCTAACGCTGGTAAGTTCAAGTTTTCTTTAACTTTAGATAAAAAGATTTTTCCTTTTAAAACGTTCTTTAAACATACATATTATATTATATTCGCAATACAATAAAACTTTCTTTCTTTAGATATATATGTATTCACTTTATGCTCTTTTCTTTAAGTCATACATTATAAGCCTAAATCTATATCTATCTGTAAGCGTCTCGGTGTTCTCGAAAGAATCGGGGCAAATGTTGTTCCCTAAGGCTCTACGTCCAAAGGCCGACACCGCCCCCTCTGTGTATGTAATCCCCAGGAAATTCTGACCTTTATTTTGACTATTCCGGCAAATTGTAATTTCATTATTTTATGATTCGCATTTATGAAAGTATCCTATTTATTCATTATAATTCATGAGTGTGAATACATACTTATATGATTGTTATGAAATAAATATATATACCTTGTTATAATAACCAAATCTAAACTTATAAGCTTTGATTATGAATTGATATCCTTATAAATATATATGTAACTATATATATATACTCATGATAAATAAAACATTTAAACAATTTATTATGAAAATATAACATTGTTAATTAACATTCCTAGTGTTTTAAATTACTAAAGGTAAATAAAACAAATAAGTATATAATTACATTTATCAAACATTTTAAATATGAATTATGTTGATGAAATGGAGTCATAAACATAAAATTAATGAGCACTTAAGTTAGAATATGTTATGAAATTAAAAACTATTCTTCATCTTTTGCAATCATATCCTTATAACAAATTAAATTTTGTGAATAAGCCCCTAATCCTACCCTATAAATAGAGCCCTTATTTCTCATGTATTATTCGCACCTCAACGATCATTCTCATCTTTTGGAAGATTCTAGCTTAAATCCTTCCATTCTAAGTAAGTTCTTCTTATGTTCTTGCTTGTTCATACTTTTCCTTTCAAAAATCCCTCATAACTAGCTAGATTTATGACCCCTAACATGTTTAGGTTATAATCATAGACATATCCAAGATCAAAAGCTCTATTTTAATTAAACTTGTTCAAAGCTTTTATTTAAAAGCTTGGTTTGATCTTTCTTGTTCCTTTCAATTTCAAAAATCATGTTTTTACTAAAACTCCTTATTTTCAAATTAAATTATTTAATATTCAATTTCTATCTTTACTAAACTCATATTTCCACTTTAGCCCATATACTTTCAAGACACACCATAAACTTGGTTAACTATGCAAATAAAGTAAATTTCAAACCAGTATGTAGTTATCTAGCAAACATTAAAGTTCTGGCTAGGAAAAGACGGGGTTCTGATCCGACCAACTCTTTCTAGCTTAAATCATTCCATTCTAAGTAAGTTCTTTTGATGTTCTTGCTTGTTCATACTTTTCTTTTCAAAGTTCCCTCATAACTAGCTAGATCTATGACCCCTAACATGTTTAGGTTATAATCATAGACCTATCCAAGATCAAAAGCCCTATTTTAATTAAACTTGTTCAAAGCTTTTATTTAAAAGCTTGGTATGATCTTTTTTGTTCCTTTCGATTTCAAAAATCATGTTTTTACTAAAACTCCTTATTTTCAAATTAAATTATTTAATATTCAATTTCTATCTTTACTAAACTCATATTTCCACTTTAGTCCATATACTTTCCAAACACACCATAAACTTGGTTAAGTATGCAAGTAGAGTAAATTTCAAACCAGTATGTAGTTATCTTGCAAACATTAAAGTTCTGGCTAGAAAAAAGATGGGGTTCTGATCCGACCAACTCTTTTCTAGCTTAAATCATTCCATTCTAAGTAAGTTCTTTTGATGTTCTTGCTTGTTCATATATATGTAACTATATATATATACTCATGATAAATAAAACATTTAAACAATTTATTATGAAAATATAACATTGTTAATTAACATTCCTAGTGTTTTAAATTACTAAAGGTAAATAAAACAAATAAGTATATAATTACATTTATCAAACATTTTAAATATGAATTATGTTGATGAAATGGAGTCATAAACATAAAATTAATGAGCACTTAAGTTAGAATATGTTATGAAATTAAAAACTATTCTTCATCTTTTGCAATCATATCCTTATAACAAATTAAATTTTGTGAATAAGCCCCTAATCCTACCCTATAAATAGAGCCCTTATTTCTCATGTATTATTCGCACCTCAACGATCATTCTCATCTTTTGGAAGATTCTAGCTTAAATCCTTCCATTCTAAGTAAGTTCTTCTTATGTTCTTGCTTGTTCATACTTTTCCTTTCAAAAATCCCTCATAACTAGCTAGATCTATGACCCCTAACATGTTTAGGTTATAATCATAGACCTATCCAAGATCAAAAGCCCTATTTTAATTAAACTTGTTCAAAGCTTTTATTTAAAAGCTTGGTATGATCTTTTTTGTTCCTTTCGATTTCAAAAATCATGTTTTTACTAAAACTCCTTATTTTCAAATTAAATTATTTAATATTCAATTTCTATCTTTACTAAACTCATATTTCCACTTTAGTCCATATACTTTCCAAACACACCATAAACTTGGTTAAGTATGCAAGTAGAGTAAATTTCAAACCAGTATGTAGTTATCTTGCAAACATTAAAGTTCTGGCTAGAAAAAAGATGGGGTTCTGATCCGACCAACTCTTTTCTGAGAAATTTTCTGTTGGAGGTACTACTCCGAAATGATAACCATTCTAGTGTACAACAACCACTTTCAACTAATTATGATTATGATTATAAAAACCCATTTCTTTGCAAATATTTATACAAACTTTTATATAATTTATTTTTATTATATGAGAACATTTAAAACACAATTCTATAATTTTAATTAATAATTAAATATGGTCTAATTATTAATTAATTAGAACATTATTATTATACTTTAAATTTTAGTTTAATTACCAATTAGTTAAATCATTATTTTTAACATTTATTTTTCATAAATCAAATGAAAGGTTTTATTCATTTATTTATGTAGTAAAATTATTTAATTACTCAACTAATTATTACGCATTTATTTATTTATCCATTTATTAATTTATGGGATTGCAAATAAAAGAAAACTACTTATTTATTTATTTGTGTATTTATTTACAAACAAAAGAAACCTAAATATTTATTCATACATTTATATAATTATTACAAACAAACAAAATCCTTATTCATTCTTTCACTTATTACAATATAATTATTTATCAAAGATTTACATAAAATATTATTTGCAACTCAAATAATTATTTTATTATTAAAATGAGGACACCCACATCAATCTCTTTGCACATTAGGATTCCCTATTTTATTTGTACAAATTATTGATACATATATTTCATCAAACATAGGTTAACCTTGTGGTTAGCTAGAACAATTGTGCAACAAACAACATACTTGTGTGACATTCAAGCTACTCATTGCAAGGTGAGTTTACATATTCCCTTTTTACTCTTTTTACTTTTGAGGTGAATCATGTTATTAACTATATTTCATACACAATTCAATACATTTGTTCTTATGCTTTGATCTTTATGCTTTATGTCTAAAACTACATGGTGACCATTACATGTGTTCATGTCAGTACATTAATTAACTTGCAGCCCAAGCCTAAGTTAGTACCTTTTATGATCATTTATACGCGAAACCGAAACTATAACTTACCACAAAACCTTGACGGGTTTTGTTGGGTATCATCTTACAACTTGGGTATCATCTTATCCCTTTTTCTTAAAATGGCAATTATGGGATTGCGTATCTAGTTTTCTATTACAGGATTGAATTGTACGCTTGGAACCTTGTATGTTTTCACATTCATGCTTTAGACATGCTTTGAACATATTGAATTGTAAACTATACTTAACTTTGTTTGGTGTCAAAACCTATGTTACTCACCAACTACTTGTAGTTGACATTTACTCACATGTTTCAGGTGCACCAGTTGAGTACACTACATGATCAGTTATGACTATGGACCTAGCTTTAATAAAGATTGAATTTAACTTGTGTTATGTTTGAATTCCTTGTTTTCCATTTCTACTTGTAACGGATGTTTTAATTATGATGAAATAATATTACCACTTATTAATAGATTGTTAGGACATGTTTTGTAACTGTTGATAAAATTCTGTGTAAGTTCATAGAGAGGCGAACTTAATAAGTTCGCCTGGTTTATCAGAGGCGAACTTGTTAAGTTCGCTTAGTCTATCTGAGTCGAACTTGTTAAGTTCGCCTAGCCAGCATCTTTTAGACGAACTTGTTAAGTTCGCCTAATGCAGGTCTGGTGCTTATATATAGACAGTTTACAGAGTCTGTAAGTTGAGACATCAGAATAGAACAGAGAACATTGAATTAGTCTGATTGAGTCTGTAAACTCTACTGTGATTTGGAATACAATTGTGAAGGTTATTTACTTGACATTGTCTTTTGTGCGTATAAACGTTGATTCGTTGGATTCCTCACTCCGAGTTAACGTCACGTCTTATCACGAGAACGATCCGTAGAAGTGCCATGAGGACCTACAAGTGGTATCAGAGCTTATGCTCATGATTCTTGTTGATTCTAGACGGTTTTATATGCAAATTGACATGAAATTAGTCATTTTTGAGTTTTTCATTTCAATGGAGTCTTCAAGACTGATTCAGATCTGATTTGGTGTTTTTGAAGAGGATTTTGGCGAAATTGATCCGATAGAAAGCTTCTAATAGAGAAAGTATACAATCCTACGGTCCAGTTTTGATTAATTCATTCAAATCAGTGATTAATGATGATTTCAGTATGTCTCTGGTTCGCGAAAGTGGTCTGAAGTGTTCTTGATCTTGATTCTGTTACTGCAAGCAAACTTGCTGATTTGTGTGCAGGCGAACTTGTCAAGTTCGCTTCTCACAGGATTAAGCGAACTTATTTTAGGCGAACTTAATCAGATTTTTGAATTCTGATTTAGGCGAACTTATTTTTAAGCGAACTTATGCAGATTTCAAGTTTCTGGTTTAAGCGAACTTATTAAGTTCGCTTCACATTAAGTTCGCTTGGGTGTCTCTTAGGCGACCTTATTAAGTTCGCTTGTACAGTATCATGCGAACTTATCTGTTTGCTAGTGTTCTTAAAAAAAAACGCGTATTTTGGCAGGAAAATTCTTCTTGTCCAAATTTTTTAGGGAAAGTTTATATGGTCGTTTTAAAATCATTTTTGAAATTTTGAATTTTCAAAATTTTTTAAAAAGAGTATTTTGGCGGGAAATTTTTTCCGAATATTTTCGCAAAAATTTCAAAATGTCAATTCTTATGATGATAATAAGATTGGAACTATGCCACCGAGACTTTTGTGCATATCAGATTTTCGTAGCTGGAAAGTCCGGTTCGAACAGTTCTTATCAGAAACTGATGAAAACTTTTGGACATCCATATTTGAAGGATATGTGCATCCTACTTATGACTATATGGGATATTATGATGTTTCTAAACCAGTGACAGCTCTTACTAAAGTAGAAAAGCAGAATTTTGATCGAGAGATGAAAACGTGTGAAACTTTAAAGATGTCTTTACCAAAAGAAATCATTCATAGTCTCGGGAAGTGTCCAACTTCAAGAGATCTATGGGAAGCATTGAAGAAAAAGGGTGAAGCAACTTCTCAAGCGTTTGAGGTCTTGATCAAAGAAGTATTGGAGAAGCCGAGTTTCTCTCAAAGTGATTCTTCTGCAGATTTAACTGATAGTGAGAGTATTCGTTCTGGTGAAAGTATTCAATCTACTGAGACTGATGTGATGAGTGAAGAAAGTTTTCAGACAGTTGAAGATGATCTGAGTGAATTAGAAACTGATGTTGTTGAACAAAAGAGTGAAGCTGATGATGACATATTCATGGCTCCTGGTGCATCTTCTTCAGAACTAAAACCTGAGGTAATTTCTAACTCTGAAACGTTTTGTTCTAACTGTATTTCAGTGAAGGATAAAATGATGAGGGTTATGGATGACAACGTAAACCTCATTTGTGATATGAAATCCATGCACACGGTAAATAAGAAATTAAAGGATAATGAGAATGTGTGTCTTGAGAGGATAGAATCACTGAAGAGGGATATAAATTCTCTGACTTTGAAGATCAAAGAGCAGGCATATCACCTGGATATGTCCTTTGCAGAAATTGAGAAAAGAAATAATGATCTTGTTGAGAAAGATAAAGAACTAGCTGAATCTAAAGCAGAGGTGATCAGATTACATAGAAAGGTAGAAAGCTTTGCAAATTCATCATTCTTATTAGGATATTATCATGATAATACTGAAGAGGGGAAGGGAACTAGTAGTATTGGCTATGTTCCTCCACCATTCAATGGAAATTATTCTGTTGCACCTGAGATTATAAACATTGAGGATTTAGATCCTAAGACTGTGTTGAAGGTGAATCTAGTCACAGGTGAAGACATGGTGTATTCTGATGAGAGTGATGATGAATATTTTGATGAAGCTAAGGTAGAGGGGATACTGAAACAGGTTAAGAAAGAAGACTCAAAGGTTGATTCTAATTCATCTAGAAATTATACATTTGGAAGTTCTTCAAATTCAAGGAGAGTTCCATATGTCAGAGATTATAAAGACAGGCGTACATGTTTTCATTGTAATGAGATAGGACACATTGTGGTGAACTGTCCTTACAAAAATAAAGGGAAGAAGCATGTAGTTCCTGAGAAGGTGAAGCCTGAATCAAAACCTGTTGAGAAAAAGTTTATTCATTCTCAAACTCTAAAAGAAGTTCATGTAGGAGAATCTTCTTCACGTGCTTCTTATCGTGTGAAGATTCCTTATATGAGAGAATATAGTGAGAAGAGATCTTGCTTTTACTATGGTCTTGTTGGTCATATTCGGATTGCTTGTCCTTACAAAGACAAAGGTAACTTACATGTTACTCCAGAAAAGGTAAGAACTCATGGTAAACCTTATGTTAACCCAAATGTGGTTAAACCTCATGTTACACCAAAGGGTAATTCAAAATATGAGGTTAGGCTTTCTAGACCTCAAAGACGGAGGAGAAACAGAAAATTGAGAAAACTTTTAGAACAAGAGCTTTCAAAATCTAAACATTTTTCAAATGAACATGATTGTTCAAACACCTAACATTTTAAGCAAAAAGAACTTAATGAACAAAAGTATGTTTGGAAATCTAAAGTTTATGTTTCTGACTCGTCGGAACAATCTCCAAAAATCGACGAGAGATTCGATTGTAAGTGGAGTGAGGTTTATTATTTTGATACAGATGGACGACCCATGACTACCATGGCTTGGGTCCCAATTTCAAATTAATGTTTCTTGTTAGTTGTGCAGATTTACCAAGAGGGACTATAATACCATTTTGGTTGTTGATAGTGGTGGTTCTTAGCACATGACAGGGAATGGCATCTGCAAGAGTAAAGAGTTGTTGATAACTGAGAATATATTTTATTCAATGACTTGATGCTCAAGGGGGAGAATATGTCACACACAATGTTTTGGAAAGAGTTTTACAAAGTCCAAATGATAACCTGAAACTTAGGATGACGATGGTGAGCATAAAGTCGTTGATGCAACCATTTGACTAGTTGAGGGGGAGTCTATAGGACAGGGGGAGTACAGAATTGTGTTGGTGACAGAGGCAATGACATTCAATTAAATTCCATCGTTTTGAGTTTTTAAATTGGTTGACTTGCTTAATCCTGAGTAACCAAGTAAAATGTTTTTCTTAAAATGTTTTCTTGGAAGATTTTATTTTCGTTTGTTTTACTTTCTTTGAAAAAGATTTTGAAAAATCCAAACAAATTGAAAAAGATAACATCGACATTACTTGAAGTTAAAGAAGAGATGATAGTACATCAGTAGATGTTTTTTCACACATGACCTTAGATTGATTGGTTGGTGCTTTATGTAAATATATCTGAATTATATGTTTTGATCTAAACTTCAAAGACTACACAAATAGGAAATGATAGTGTTGTGTATGCATATAATTTGAATTGTCAGTAGACTAAAAGCGTCACTGAACCATTAGTAGTGTGAAAACATAATTGCATATGTTACGACTGTGATTTGAACCCATTTTATGCCTGGGTGTGTGTGTTAAAGATCACTATCAGATAAAGAATATTAGCTTTTAATAAAGATTTTCCTATGAGATCAGTTTGGGGTTATGTCCTTAGCACTATTCATTCGATTTGCTTCAGTGCCCTAGTCCCGAAAAACATGCAATTTGAAGTATAATCAAGATATGTACTTGACAACATCTGTCAAACATATACTAGCCCTTGGATCATATTGATAAATCATCTTTACTGATTCCACTGAATTCATAATCCAGATAACAGTTGGATCCACGAACCTGAATCGTATGATTCCACATATATAAGCCAAAACATTGAATCATTTGATTCTGAATCTCATTGATTCCTATACAATCCAATTTGGATTCTGCTATTCATGTGCTAAGTGATGTTTCCTCATTCTGGAAATTCGGATAATCTTTAGTAAAATCTTATATGTCTTGAAGAAAGTGCATTTACTTTCTGTTGGCATATTAGTGGGGTACACGTTGTATTTCATACTTAAATGGTACCTTAAAAGTGGGAATGAGATGCTTTAGTTTCAAATGTTATAATAGCCTGATCCTATTTTCTTTGAATGTTTATCGCGTATCATAACATGCAATATGAAAGTCTTAAAAAGATAGAGTGTGATAATCTTGAAAGATATTGGTTTGCTTGGTTAAGACTTGAAAGAATGACATAGGATACCAATTGATATTATATGGATTTTATATCCAAGATGTGTGATTGATATCTCATATATACTGATATGATCTTCTTACTCGTGATGTTCGACCAAAAAGATGTGATTTTGTATTTTACATTTCAGTTTAAATAGAGAAAAACCAAAAAGATTTTGTCTTTCTTATGTTTGAAAAACTAATAAGATTTTATTTTTTCAGCTTCCATGGAAATCTTAATTGTTGGTTATTCTTGGTTGTTCTCCTTTGCAAAAACTGAATATTGCAGACAGAAGTTGACAAGGGGTCCTTCTCCCAAGTTTTCTTCTAGATAAAAAGAGAATATGCAGATGAACAAGACGAAGACTACAATGTGTTTGATGATATATGAAGACGGATGACAATCTTCTAAAGCTGTTGTCAAGAGGGAGTCTGTTGGAGCATATTCTAGTGACAACGAGCTTGAAGATATTATGTCTTAGTCTTAAACTTTGACTTGTAATTGATAGAATTGTTAGCAACAGTTAAAGGGGAGTCTGTTAGGACATGTTTTGTAACTGTTGATAAAATTCTGTGTAAGTTCATAGAGAGGCAAACTTAATAAGTTAGCCTGGTTTATCAGAGGCGAACTTGTTAAGTTCGCTTAGTCTATCTGAGGCGAACAGAGGCGAACTTATTAAGTTCTCCTAAGCATCTTTTAGGCGAACTTGTTAAGTTCGCCTAATGCAGGTCTGGTGCTTATATATAGACAGTTTACAGAGTCTGTAAGTTAAGACATCAGAATAGAACAGAGAACATCGAATTAGTCTGATTGAGTCTGTAAACTCTACTGTGATTTGGAATACAATTGTGAAGGTTATTTACTTGATTGTCTACATTGTCTTTTGTGCGTATAAACGTTGATTTGTTGGATTCCGCACTCCGAGTTAACGTCACGTCTTATCACGAGAACGATCTGTAGAAGTGCCATGAGGGCCTACATGATGTTCATGTGCTTATGAACAACTGCGTCAGCCCCGGCGTATAATCCGCCGCCGGCCGGGGTGTGACAGATTGGTATCAGAGCCATGGTTATAGAAAATTAGGTTATTAGACACACATGACCTAGACTATAACCTAGGAGTCCCAAACATGAGTTTAACTCGTGCCTTTTTACTAGGAACTCCATTCTATACTCATTATACACATACTTACATCTACTTACCTATCTACATCTACCTATTTCTATCTACGTAGTGTAAATACCTGAACTGCAGTATTCAAGAGACTACCTGAAATTATTTGAAACTACATGGATTACTTGAAACATATCCTTAGTATATAATCTATAACCTTAGGATACCTTTGTGTAATTATCCTACATATTATCTAATGTATTAGATTACATGATACAATACAAATTATCTTATGTGCTATGTTACTTGATAACCTACATGTTTACAAAAACTACTACCCCTGTGATACCTTCTTTGCTACACAATTTGATTGTCTGCACAATACCTATTTGATATCACTAAATGCTATCCTAAGTTTTGCCACACACTTATACACCTTCATCTTTACACATCATCACTAATCACCTATTGAAAGATTCAAACTCTTAGGCCAAATGCTTATTAAAATTTTAAAATCCCGTCAAAGTCTTAGGTTCTGAAAATTAGTAGAGAACATGTGCAATCTAGAAGAGTAAATGCCTGTACTTTGATTCTTCTGTCTAGGAAAGCATTTCATATAAATCCAAATCAACCGAATGATCCGTATGCTTTCCTGGGAATTCCCGAAGTGAATGTTCACCTATACGCTAAAACATGTTTTCTTGAAAGTACACGAACCTAAATCACTTTGATTTGTCACAACATCCATTTGGTTATATGCAAGATGAAGGCAATCTAAACATCATTCGCTTAATTATTATAATTTGGTACACAAGTCTAAACCTCCTATTTGCTCCTTACACTTAATCATATTTAAGTCAACTATACCCCTTCATCCTTATGCCTTGGGGATTTTTATCACACTTATTATCATTTGCAAGTAATTTAAACCCTTAGACCTTACCCCTCAAGGAAGGGAAGTAACTTGAATAGGTGAAGCACACCCTAGAGCCACAAGACACAATCCCTAAAGATTCTCACCATAACCATGAGTTCAAATAATAATGCTAACGGTACATGATGGCTGGAAGAGTGAGTGTAAGTCCATGGAAGATTCTGACTAAGGAAAGACTGAGTACTTCAGTGTGTCCCTTGTGTCCCACCTCTCTTTCCTAGGAATCCTTTTCGTGGGTACACTACTTATAGGTCAAGTGTTACTCCCGGTATATTATTATAAGAACTGGGCGTTATGATTAGTCAAATTTTAAACTCATGAAACACTTACCATTACACTTATGACCTTTTCGTGCTATACATGGCCTCTTACCCTCCTCACTCCCTTGGAAATCATCCCGAAGCAGAGTCAACACAAGAGGAAGACTTTGGGTCCCCGTCACCAGACAACCAATCACCGGCACGACTAGCTGGAAGATCCATGTTTAACCGCAGCACATATAGGCTTAGGAGCAGGCTTGAAAGTCCAAGCAGCTGAATCACCACCTCTACGAGACCCTTATCTAGCACCTATTCTATACCATACAGAATCAAGAGCAGGACAAGCCAAGGAACCTACTAGCGCCTTAGGAGTTCCAGCTGATACCGCTCACCTATAGGTAAGGACCGCAGAATTTCTAAGGCAAGGAATGGAGGCTAGGGAATTCTTGATGCACATACGGAAATAACTAGGGCTGAAGCCCGGTTTGCAATACGAATAACACAATGACGCTCGTCTTGGTGCTTATCTGCTTCCTGATGGAAAGCTATCTGAGATGTTAGCCGGATATTCTATTTCGCGTTTCTTAAAACTTAAATTGAAACCCATATCATGTACCCAAATATAAATGTTATTATCCTTAATGATTGACATCTAAACCTTCTTTGTAAACTATTTATCTTATTATTTACTGATTTAACTAATGTAGTTATTTTATTCAAATAAAACCATTATCAAACCCTTGGTTTATAAACTTTATCTAGATTATAAATTATTTACAAACCCCTTTACCTTGCGAAGGAACTTAATGCAATATGTTTTATAAAAATATATATCTCATTATTTTAGTTAATAATTACTTATGACTCGGTTAATTACTTAATTACGGCCTCTTAATTTGTTACTTGGCCTGATTACGAAATAATTTGACCATTATTTCTTTCGATAACTAAATAAATAGAAATGTTGTATTTACCTAATTACCTAGTTATTCAACCTATTACTTTTACTTATTAATTTACAAACAAGGATAAATTTCAATTCCTTGTCATTTACAAACAAAAAGCATAAATCAATTATTCTCATCACCTTGCACATTCGAAAATGTATGAACTTACTAGCCACTTTGAAAAGATGAATCCTTTCGCACAGGCGTTAACCATCCATCAACAAAGTTGAAACTTGAAACCCAACTACCTACATTATACAACACGCTTGTCCGCAGCACTCGATCACCGACAAGATTCGATAGTTTACGTTACTCATGAGGTTTAATCATTTACATATGAATGTTCATAATATACCTGAGACTAAATTGTTTACATTATACACGCAACTTGATTGTTCACGTTATACATGAAACTTGATCTCTTGCAATATACATGATGCTAGATTGATCACATTATAGACGTAATTTGATTACTTGCAATATGCATGATACTAGATTGTTCACACAATACATGATACTTGGTTATTTACATTATGCATAATACTAGATTATTTACGCTATACATGAAACTTGAGTGCTTACAGTACATATGAAACTAGACCGTTTACATTGTTTATAATTGATTGTCCACTATATACATGAGGCTTGATCATTCACTTTATCCATGAAAATTGATAGCTATAAACTTTGAACTACTCGGGGTTTGATGTATTCTTGTTCAAACACGGGGGAGCTATAAACTTTGAGTTACTCGGGGTTTGACGTATTCTTGTTCAGACACGAGAGAACTATCAACTTTATGGGTAATCTAGAGGGATATGCCATTTACTCAGGACACCCAAGTATGGGGTTGTGCCACATTGTTAGCCTTTACTTCCTGACTGACTTTACCATCTAGAGACACAGTCACTTATTAACAACTGATACATGAAAACAATAATAAACTAAATGTTTTTGGGTGTTTCCCCCCTTTGCACCCACACACAATAGAATTACCTATACGGACCGTACGACGATTTGAGTAATTACGGGTGCACACGTAATTACAAAAGTCAGCTCATGGAAAGCATAGTAAATTCTGTCGTATGTGATGACATAAAACCTATAGTGATATACAATAACGAAACTAATGGGATATGACAGGGACATAGGGGATGTACCGCTGGTATGTCCTACATATAGTGCTCCTGTCATATTGACAGAAGTAACGTTGTCCGTATCACGTAGGGTTCCCTATTACTTTGACCTTAACCAATAGTCGTGAAATTCTTATCCAGCGACTTTACTCGAACATTTTAGACTATATCCTAAACAAGTTTAAATCTTAAAATTCCTATCATCCTCATTACAAATGATGCATCCCATCATTTGAGTCCAAAATCGTTCTAGGGCAATTTTCTCCTTATTTCCACCCAAACAAAATCCACTACCACCATCCATACCAAACACAATGACCTGACCAGAACCTTGTCATCAACTATACTCCTCAAACCGACAAGCAAAACTAGTTGAGAATCCAAACACACATCTCCTTTTCCTGGACCCTCCTCCTAAACAATTTCGGGACGAAATTTCATAAAGTAGGGGAGACTGTAATCCCTAGGAAATTCCGACCTTTATTTTGACTATTCCGGCAAATTGTAATTTTATTATTTTATGATTCGCATTTATGAAAGTATCCTATTTATTCATTATAATTCATGAGTGTGAATACATACTTATATGATTGTTATGAAATAAATATATATACCTTGTTATAATAACCAAATCTAAACTTATAAGCTTTGATTATGAATTGATATCCTTATAAATATATATGTAACTATATATATATACTCATGATAAATAAAACATTTAAACAATTTATTATGAAAATATAACATTGTTAATTAACATTCCTAGTGTTTTAAATTACTAAAGGTAAATAAAACAAATAAGTATATAATTACATTTATCAAACATTTTAAATATGAATTATGTTGATGAAATGGAGTCATAAACATAAAATTAATGAGCACTTAAGTTAGAATATGTTATGAAATTAAAAACTATTCTTCATCTTTTGCAATCCTAGTCCTTATAACAAATTAAATTTTATGAATAAGCCCCTGATCCTACCATATAAATAGAGCCCTTATTTCTTATGTATTATTCGCACCTCAACGATCCTCTAAGGTTCTTTAGCTACTAAAGGTCGTTATTCTCATCTTTTGGAAGATTCTATCTTAAATCCTTCCATTATAAGTAAGTTCTTCTTATGTTCTTGCTTGTTCATACTTTTCCTTTCAAAAATCCCTCATAACTAGCTAGATCTATGACCTCTAACATGTTTAGCTTATAATCAGAGACCTACCCAAGATCAAAAGCCCTATTTTAATTAAACTTGTTTAATGCTTTTATTTAAAAGCTGGTTTGATCTTTCTTGTTCCTTTCTATTTCAAAAATCATGTTTTTACTAAAACTCCTTATTTTCAAATGAAATTATTTAATATTCAATTTCTATCTTTACTAAACTCATATTTCCACTTTAGCCCATATACTTTCCAAACACACCCTAAACTTTGTTAAGTATGCAAATAGAGTAAATTTCAAACTAGTATGTATTTATCTGCAAACATTAAAGTTCTGACTAGAAAAAAGACGGGGTTTTGATCCGACCAACTCTTTCCTAAGAACTTTTCTGTTGGAGGTACTACTCTGAAATGATAATCATTCTAGTGTACAACAACCACTTTCAACTAATTATGATTATGATTATAAACCCATTTCTTTGCAAATATTTATACAAACTTTTATATAATTTATTTTATTATATGAGAACGTTTAAAACACAATTCTATACTTTTAATTAATAATTAAATACGGTTTAATTATTAATTAATTAGAACATTATTATTAAACTTTAAATTTTGGTTTAATTACCAATTAATTAAATCATTATTTTTTTAATATTTATTTTTCATATATCAAATGAAAAGTTTTATTCATTTATTTATGTAGTAAATTATTTAATTACTCAACTAATTATTACTCATTTATGTATTTATCCATTTATTAATTTATGCGATTGCAAATAAAAGAAAACTAATCATTTATTTATTTGTGTGTTTATTTACAAATAAAAGAAACCTAAATATTTATTCATACATTTATATAATTATTACAAACAAACAAAATCATTATAAATTCTTTCACTTATTACAATACAATTATTTATCAAAGATTTACATAAAATATTATTTACAACTCAAATAATTATTTTATTATTAAAATAAGGACACCCACATCAATCTCCTCGCACATTAGGATTCCCTATTTCATTTGTACAAATCATTGATACATATATTCCATCAAACATAGGTTAACCTTTTGGTTAGCTAGAACAATTGTGCAACAAACAACATAATTGTGTGACATTCAAGCTACTCATTGCAAGGTGAGTTTACATAGTCCCTTTTTACTCTTTTTACTTTTGGGGTGAAACATGTTATTAACTATATTTCATACACAATTCAATAACTTTGTTCTTATGCTTTGATCTTTATGCTTTATGTCTTAAACTACATGGTGACCATTACATGTGTTCATATCAGTACATTTATTAACTTGCATCCCAAGCCTAAGGTAGTACCTTTTATGATCATTTATACGGGAAACCGAAACTATAACTTACCACAAAACCTTGGCGGGTTTTGTTGGGTATCATCTTACAACTTGGATTTCATCTTACCCCTTTTTTTCTAAAAATGGCAATCATTGGGATTGCGTATCTATTTTTCTATTACATGATTGAATTGTACGCTTGGAACCTTGTATGTTTTCACATTCATGCTTTAGACATGCTTTGAACATATTGAATTGTAAACTATACTTTGTTTGGTGTCAAAACCTATATTACTCACTAACTACTTGTAATTGACATTTACTCACATGTTTCAGGTGCACCAGTTGAGGACACTACATGATCACATAGGACTATGGACCTAGCCTTAATAAAGATTGAATTTAACTTGTGTTATGTTTGAATTCCTTGTTTTCCATTTCTACTTGTAATGGAAGTTTTAATTATGCTGAAATAATATTACCACTTATTAATAGATGATCATGTGCTTATGAACAACCATGTCAGCCCCGGCATATAATCCATCGCCGTTCGGGGTGTGACAGATTGGTATCAGATCCATGGTTATAGAGAATTAGGTTATTAGACACACATGACCTAGACTATAACCTAGGAGTCCCAAACATGATTTTAACTCGTGTCTTTTACTAGGAACTCCATTCTATACTCATTATACACATACTTACATCCACTTACCTATCTACATCTACCTATTTCTATCTACGTAGTGTAAATACCTGAACTACAGTATTCAAGAGACTACATGAAACTATTTGAAGCTACATGGATTACTTGAAACATATCCTTAGTATATAATCTATAACATTAGGTTACCTTTGTGTAATTATCCTACATATTATCTAATGTATTACATTGCATGATACAATACAACTTACCTTATGTGCTACGTTACTTGATAACCTACATGTTTACAAAAACTACTACCCCTGTGATACCTTCTTTGCTACACTATTTGAATTGTCTGCAATACCTATTTGATATCACTAAATGCTATCCTAAGTTTTTCCACACACTTATACACCTTCACTTTACACATCATCTCTAATCACCTATGGAAAGATTCAAACTCTTAGGCCCAATGCTTATGAAAATTTTAAAATCCTGTCAAAGTCTTGGGTTCTGAAAATTAGTAGAGAACATGTGCAATCTAGAAGGGTAAATGTCTGTACTTTGAGTCTTCTGTCTAGGAAAGCATTTCATATAAATCCAAATCAACCGAATGATCCGTATGCTTTCCTGGGAATTCCCAAAGTGAGTATTCACCTATAGGCAAAAGCATGTTTTGTTGAAAGTATACGAACCTAAATCACTTTGATTTGTCACAACATCCATTTGGTTATATGCAAGATGAAGGAAATCTAAACATCATTCGCTTAATTATTATAATGTGGAACACAAGTCTAAACCTCCTATTTAATCCTTACACTTAATCATATTTAAGTCAACTATACCCCTTCATCCTTATGCCTTGGGGATTTTTATCACACTTATTATCATTTGCATGTAATTTAAACCCTTAGACCTTACCCCTTAAGGAAGGGAAGCAACTTGAATAGGTGAAGCACACCCTGGAGCCACAAGACACAATCCCTAACGATTCTCACCATAACCATGAGTTCAAATAATAATGCTAACGGTACATGATGGCTGGAAGAGTGAGTGTAAGTCCATGGAAGATTCTGACTAAGGAAAGACTGAGTACTTCAGTGTGTCCCTTGTGACCCACCTCTCTTTCCTGGAAATCCTTTTCGTGGGTACACTACTTATAGGTCAAGTGTTACTCCCGGTATATTATTATAAGAACTGGGCGTTATGATTAGTCAAATTTTAAACACATGAAACACTTACAATTACACTTATGACCTTTTCATGCTATACATGGCCTCTTACCCTCCTCACTCCCTTGGAAATCATCCCGAAGCAGAGTCAACACAAGCCTAAGGTAGTAACTTGTATGATCATTTATACGGGAAACCAAAACTATAACTTACCACAAAACCTTAGCGGGTTTTGTTGGGTATCATCTTACAACTTAGGTATCATCTTACCCCTTTTTCTTAAAATGGCAATCAGGGGGATTGCGTATCTAGTTTTCTATTACAGCATGTTTTCACATTCATGCTTTAGACATGCTTTGAACATATTGAATTGTAAACTATACTTAACTTTGTTTGGTGTCAAAACCTATGTTACTCACCAACTACTTGTAGTTTACATTTACTCACATGTTTCAGGTGCACCAGTTGAGGACACTACATGATCACAAAGGGACCTAGCCTTAATAAAGATTGAATTTAACTTGTGTTATGTTTGAATTCCTTGTTTTCCATTTCTACTTGTAACGGATGTTTTAATTATGATGAAATAATATTACCAATTATTAATAGATGATCATGTGCTTATGAACAACCACGTCAGCCCTGACGTATAACCCATCGCCGGCGAGGGTTTGACAGTGTAGTCCCCGAAGGAACCTCTGTGTTGTCCCTGAAGGAACCTATGATAAATGACCGTCGTCAACAGAGTATCGTCGTTACCCCTTTTAACCAGTTGCAACTTCACCCGCACAGTGCCCTGCCGAGCACTGTGCCGGTTATTCACATGGTACGTCATGGTCTAGATCCATGACGCAACATTGGCTTCGGGTAGCGTTAGTCACTAGGACTATACTACTACCTCAAGACTTACTACTATGCTTAGGGTAACACTAGGCTCTAGGACTATACTACTGCCCCAAGTCTTTTCTTAACTGGGTCTCATACTATGACAGATTAGACAATGTATTTAACCTATTCTTCTTCTCTTTGTTTATAAAACATATATTTAAATAAACCATTATCTTCTCTTTGTGTATAAAACATATAGTTAAATAAATCATTCTCTTCTCTTTGTTTCTAATACATATAGTTAAATAAATCATTCTCTTTTCTTTGTTTATAAAACATATAGTTAAATAAACCATTCGCTTTTCTCTGTTAATAAAACATATAGTTAAATAAACCATTCTCTTTTCTCATCTTTCGTTTATAAAACATTTATTTAGATAAACCGTTCTTTTACTTTTATCTTTCTTCACAAACATTTAAGTAATAAAATTCATTTATTATAAACGTCTAATTTTTGAATATGCACACCATCCTAAAACAGTAAAATAGGGATTCTTGAACTCACTTGGATTTTCGGTCTACTGCGAAAACTAAAAAGCTGTGGGCTACACGAGTGCTACGTGAACCGTATGAATACAATACATGAAACCAGTTAAACTTTGCTAGTATGTCCTGACACTCTCTAGTGTCACCTGATAGTCTCGACCCGGCAATCTGAATGTCACCTGATTGTGTCCACCAGGCAATCAAAGTGTCACCCGATTGTGTCCACCAGGCGATCAGAGCATCACCCGATAGTAGCGACCAGGCAATCAGAGTGTCGCCCGACATTGTCGACCAGGCACTCTGAGTGTCACCTGAACTTGCGTTCAGGATTTAGGAGGGCTGAATCTTTGATGGCCGACTCTCTGATGGCTGACTCTCTGATGCAGACTCTCAGATGGCCGAATCTCTGGTGGCCGACTCTCTGATGGCCGACTCCCAGATGACCAACTCTTTGATGGCCGACTTTCTTCTTCTTCCTCCTCGCCGAGAGTCGCCACATGCAGGTGGCCGACTCTCGAGAGTCGGCTCAAGAACATTGAGCATTTGCAGGTTTGATTTTTGATCCAAAACCTTAAGTTTTTACGTTCAAAATGTTTATCTAGCTTCCATGAAACTAGATCAGAGCATCGTTTTTCATACATAAAAATCCAACCTTTTTGTTATAAAACCCCAAAACTCTAAAAAACCATTTTGAAATAGAAAATCATATCTAAGGTTGATTTATTACATGTTGATGCTTGTTTCCTTCTTCTCCAACCTCTAACAACGTCCCTTAATGATCTAGATGCAAGATGAAGGCAAAAGATGGAGATCTTGAGCTTTCTCTCTCTAGAATTTCTCTCTCTCTCTAGCGTTTGTGTGAAGAAGATGATGAGAATGAGAGTAGTGAGCTAATTTCCCCTTTATATACATGGGCTACATCGGCCCATTGGAGCCAAGCCCAAGCCCACTCCCTTACTTTTCAATTAAATCCTTGATAAACTCCCGATCTCGTTATTATTCATTCGTTTTATTATTCGGGATGTTACAAGTCTACCCCTCTTATTAGAGGTTTCGTCCTCGAAACCTATTATAGGTCAAATAACCGAGGTTACAACTCCATTTCTGATTCAGTCTCCCACGTGGCTTCAGACCCTTTGTGATGTTTCCATTGAACTTTGACCAGTGGAATGACCTTGTTGCGAAGTTGCTTATCTTTTCTATCCAAAATTGCTAGGGGTTCCTCAATATAGTTAAGGTTGTCATTTACTTCGATGTCATTGAGTGGAACATATGCCGACTCATCCGTTAAGCACTTACACAGGTGTGACACGTGAAAAGTAGGATGGATTCCACTTAATTCTTCTGGCAGCTTTAAACGATACGCTTTCACACCCCCAAATTCCACTTCCGGGCTATACCCGAGGGGCATGACTCGAGAGGATCTTTACCAATGAATTACTTTGAACGACCACTAAATGATTTTCAAAATACCTAATTTAATGCATGGCTGGAACAAGCCCAAAATAAGTTTAGCAAAGTTCAAAGTAAATGTGCGGAAGCAATGTTTAAAAGATTACAACGCTTAACAAATGAATTAAAAGCGTTTGTCAAAATAGGATGCCATGCATGAATAGTGTGTGACTCCTGTGGGTGCATCCTAGTCACATATCCTATGCATTCAATGACCTGAGATACACATGCTAAAATGGGTTGATATAAAGTTGGTGAGTTCGCATGTATATGTAATGAAAATCATATCATGCAATGTTTTGGAAAATCATATATTGACAATGCATGGAAAAGCATATGTTGGAAATGCATTTGTTGGAAATGCATGGAAAAGCATTTGTTGGAAATGCATGGAAAAGCATCTGTACTCTACACAATCATTGTTGATCAGACAAAACCAAAAATTATCATAAGTCCGCCAACCGAAGCTCAACTGTAGCCACTAAAAAAGGAAAAGGATGTGGTTCGCCTCTTTGTGCCTTGCATATGAATGGATTAGGTCAATTATGTACCCGTTCGACCTCCAGTCAAAGTTGGCGCTACTAACCCACAGTACTGTTCATGCTCACCTCGCTTGTGGAAAAAATTAACGGTTGACTCTGAGAGGAATTTGTATACACCATGTACAAATTATATAATTAATGTAACTGTGTAAGCATGGAAATATGATTTTTGAAAAATGTTCTTGAGCATGTATCTCACCCCAAAATGGAAAATGAGTGAAACGGGGCTGTGAGAACTCACCTGATAAAGCGGTAATGATATGCAAGTCTAAGCAAATCCGACTAAATGAGACGACCTACTCGTGCCATAGGAAACATGTAGGACTTTAAGGTCTAAGTATTGTAAATGCTTGACTATGAACTCTATGCATCCAAAGAGTTGTTTGAAAAGTGACTTTGACGTTTCAAAGATGTTTTGACTTGACGACCCGTTGGTGACATGTTGGACTTAAGCATTCAAATCCTAACATAGAATTCAAACCTACTTTGAAATAGTCTATTATCATCAAATAAACACATTGGCACATTCGATTGGAATTTAGAACTTGAAACACAACTTTTGGTACATTCAAAGTTTCCTTAATAGGAAAGTCAAGTTTTTGAGTCCTAGACATGGCAACTATGCAAATTTGATGTTCACACATGAAATTAGGCATGTTATAACGCATATAGAACATCCCAAGGTTTACTTGCTAAAAATAGACAAACATGCGAGTTTCGGATAAGTAAGGTTTCCTATTATAGCAAGATCTTGTCAAATTGTCAAGTTCATGGATAATCATCATGTATTATCATACAATGAACTTAGTTACATGTTACTAAGTCATTTAGACCTTCTAATCATGTTAATAACTTGCAATCACAACTCTTGAAAGAATAAAGTTTCCTTATTTAGAAATCGGGCTCTAAAACTCATACATATGCATTTTAATCCATCATTTTGGTCAATCATTCTTCCGTAATGTTCACTACACTAGTTTCATGCTTTGAATACACCCAAACACCAAGTTTTCATACATGTCAAGAAATAAAGTTTCTAAAAATAGAAAACGAGCTTAAAAGCATCATGGACATGTGATTTTACCGAAAAAAAATCATACAATCTCTATATCTAGTGTTTATGCATCATTTCCACCAAACAAATCACACCATAACTTCTTTTAACAAAAACCCGAAAATTAATGTTACTATAAATAGAACCGAGCATGAAATCTCATATGACCAAAAGTTCTAGATAGCAAATATACACATATTATCCATTCTTTATGCATATCTAATGATTTTCCATCATCAAATCTCCCTAAACATGGCATCTAACATGAAACCCAAAATTAAAGTTTCCAAAAATAGCAAAACCGAGCATGCATGTATCATCCAACACTTTTGACAACAAAGTTTTCACATATTGATCATCTACAACTACTATTACAACATAATCCATCATCAAACCAACAAAATCTCATCATCTAGGACATGCATACATAATAAAGTTTACTTAAATGGAAACCGAGCCTATGAACAAAATCCGGGTTCAAAATCACCAACAATATGTACCATTTGAGTTTTAAAACACATTTCCTTTAAAAATCTATGGATAATCTTTCATAAAAATGAGTTTTCTTTGGATGCATGTTCATAAGAACATGAAGATGAAAAATGAAAAAAAAAGTGGGTTTGATCTTACCAAACTTGAAATATGATGGAATGATGGATGAAATCTCTTGCAAATGCTTGATTCTTGATCTTGGAAGCTTGGATTTGATGAATGCATGTTAAAAAAAATCAAAAATGGTGGATGAAGGTGGTGGGTGGTGGTCTGAAACAAGTGTGGGTGATTGCGCTTCATCTGATCTTCGCGCTCCCATATGAACTCTGTTCCGCGTCTGGAATTCCATCGGACCTTGACTATCGGAATGCGACTTTGTTTCAGTTACTTAACCTCGCGGTCCATGATTTCCACAGGTTCTTCGACGAAATGTAATTGTTCATCGATTTGTACCTCCCCGAGAGGTATTGTCGGGATGTTATTATTCATTCGTTTTATTATTCGGGATGTTACAAGTCTACCCCTCTTATTAGAGGTTTCGTCCTCGAAAACTATTATAGGTCAAATAACCGAGGTTACAACTCCATTTCTGATCCAGTCTCCCACGTGGCTTCAGACCCTTTGTGATGTTTCCATTGAACTTTGACCAGTGGAATGACCTTGTTGCGAAGTTGCTTATCTTTTCTATCCAAAATTGCTAGGGGTTCCTCAATATAGTTAAGGTTGTCATTTACTTCGATGTCATCGAGTGGCACATATGCCGACTCGCCCGTTAAGCACTTACACAGGTGTGACACGTGAAAAGTAGGATGGATTCCACTTAATTCTTCTGGCAGCTTTAAACGATACGCTGTCACACCCCCAAATTCTACTTCCGGGCTATACCCGAGGGGCATGACTCGAGAGGATCTTTACCATTGAATTACATTGAACGACCACTAAATGGTTTTCAAAATACCTGTTTTAATGCATGGCTGGAACAAGCCCAAAATAAGTTTAGCAAAGTTCAAAGTAAATGTGCGAAAGCAATGTTTAAAAGATTACAACGCTTAACAAATGAATTAAAAGCGTTTGTCAAAATAGGATGCCATGCATGAATAGTGTGTGACTCCTGTGGGTGCATCCTAGCCACATATCCTATGCATTCAATGACCTGAGATACACATGCTAAAATGGGTTGATATAAAGTTGGTGAGTTCGCATGTATATGTAATGGAAATCATATCATGAAGTGTTTTGGAAAATCATATATTGACAATGCATGGAAAAGCATATGTTGGAAATGCATGGAAAAATATTTGTTGGAAATGCATGGAAAAGCATTTGTTGGAAATGTATGGAAAAGCATCTGTACTCTACACAATCATTGTTGATCAGACAAAACCAAAAATTATCATAAGTCCGCCAACCGAAGCTCAACTGTAGCCACTAAAAAATGAAAAAGGATGTGGTTCGCCTCTTTGTGCCTTGCATATGAATGGATTAGGTCAATTATGTACCCGTTCGACCTCCAGTCGAAGTTGGTGCTACTAACCCACAGTACTGTTCATGCTCACCTCGCTTGTGGAAAAAATTAACGATTGACTCTGAGAGGAATTTGTACACACCATGTACGACTTATATAATTAATGTAACTGTGTAAGCATGGAAATATGATTTTTGAAAAATGTTCTTGAGCATGTATCTCACCCCAAAATGGAAAATGAGTGAAATGGGGCTGTGAGAACTCACCTGATAAAGCGGTAATGATATGCAAGTCTAAGCAAATCTGACTAAATGAGATGACCTACTCGTGCCATAGGAAACATGTAGGACTTTAAGGTCTAAGTATTGTAAATGCTTGACTATGAACTCTATGCATCCAAAGAGTTGTTTGAAAAGTGACTTTGACGTTTCAAAGATGTTTTGACTTGACGACCCGTTGGTGACATGTTGGACTTAAGCATTCAAATCCTAACATAGAATTCAAACCTACTTTGAAATAGTCTATTATCGTCAAATAAACACATTGGCACATTCGATTGGAATTTAGAACTAGAAACACAACTTTTGGTACATTCAAAGTTTCCTTAATAGGAAAGTCAAGTTTTTGAGTCCTAGACATGGCAACTATGCAAAGTTGATGTTCACACATGAAATTAGGCATGTTATAACGCATATAGAACATCCCAAGGTTTACTTGCTAAAAATAGACAAACATGCGAGTTTCGGATAAGTAAGGTTTCCTATTATAGCAAGATCTTGTCAAATTGTCAAGTTCATGGATAATCATCATGTATTATCATACAATGAACTTAGTTACATGTTACTAAGTCATTTAGACCTTCTAATCATGTTAATAACTTGCAATCATAACTCTTGAAAGAATAAAGTTTCCTTATTTAGAAATCGGGCTCTAAAACTCATACACATGCATTTTAATCCATCATTTTGGTCAATCATTCTTCCGTAATGTTCACTACACTAGTTTCATGCTTTGAATACACCCAAACACCAAGTTTTCATACATGTCAAGAAATAAAGTTTCTAAAAATAGAAAACGAGCTTAAAAGCATCATGGACATGTGATTTTACCGAAAAAAAATCATACAATCTCTATATCTAGTGTTTATGCATCATTTCCACCAAACAAATCACACCATAACTTCTTTTAACAAAAACCCGAAAATTAATGTTACTATAAATAGAACCGAGCATGAAATCTCATATGACCAAAAGTTCTAGATAGCAAATATACACATATTATCCATTCTTTATGCATATCTAACCATTTTCCATCATCAAATCACCCTAAACATGGCATCTAACATGAAACCCAAAATTAAAGTTTCCAAAAATAGCAAAACGTAGCATGCATGTATCATCCAACACTTTTGACAACAAAGTTTTCACATATTGATCATGTACAACTACTATTACAACATAATCCATCATCAAACCAACAAAATATCATCATCTAGCACATGGATACATAATAAAGTTTCCTTTAATGGAAACCGAGCCTATGAACAAAATCCGGGTTCAAAATGACCAACAATATGTACCATTTGAGTTTAAAACACATTTCCTTTAAGAATCTATGGATAATCTTTCATAAAAATGAGTTTTCTTTGGATGCATGTTCATAAGAACATGAAGATGAAAAATGAAAAAAAAGAGGGTTTTGATCTTACCAAACTTGAAATATGATGAAATGGTGGATGAAATCTCTTGCAAATGCTTGATTCTTGATCTTGGAAGCTTGGATTTGATGAATGAATGATCAAAAAAATCAAAAATGGTGGATGAAGGTGGTGGGTAGTGGTCTCGGCTCAAGAGAGGGGAGAAGAGGGAGAGAGTGAAAGATGAAAGTGGTGGAAATGGGGTGATTGGTGGGGGTTTATATAGGGGGTTTTGATACTGAGCGGTGGAAAACGAATAGTCACCGATTTATTGACGGAAATCCCGAATAGGTATGAACGAAATTATTTAAAAAAATTTGACTCGTATTGGTTTGTTTAACATATAAAATAGTCAGATTTTTATTTGAAAATGTTGGTACATACTGCAGATTGGTCGGACAACGTTAAAACATAAAGTTTCTTAGAAAATTCCCGAAACATTCACAGAGTCTTGGAATAACATATCACAATACTACATGTAATTTGTGCACACCAAATATATGTCAAGTGTCTTCTTAGTATTATGAACCTAGCTAGTGCATACTGCGTGTCTAACAGACTGTGCTGAAAATAAAAGTATTTCCATAAATCATCGAAAAATTCAAATAGGCATGATTAATTAAATCACAGTGTTACATATAATTTTCACACACAGATTATATGGCTAGGTATTTTTTTTAAATTGTCACCAATGGTCGTACTGCAAGACACGTGTCTGACCGGGTAATCTTCCGGATTACCGTCGCGTGTAAACGGATTGACTTGTTAAGTGTAAAATGGACTTAATTACTATAAAATTAAGTGTGATGCATGTCTAATAATGTAATATGTATCTCAGTCGGGAATGGGTATCAACCTGAAATTTGATGGGTGTCACATACGCTACTTCCCAGACTCGTGCCACAACTTTAAACGGTCCGACAAACCTTGGACTCAACTTTCCTCTCTTCCGAAATCGTAGTATTCCCTTCCAAGGGGACACTTTCAACAGTACCATATCCCCAACTTGAAACTCGAGATCTCTCCTTCTTCAATCCGCGTAAGACTTCTGCCTATCCTTAGCGGCTTTCATACGAGCTTTGATTTGGTCAAACTTCTCGGAAGTTTCTATGACCACGTCAAGGCTTGCGAAGTCTTTCTGCCCAATTTTACCCCATTAGACGGGCGTCCTACACTTCCTACCATACAACATCTCATAAGACGGCATGCCAATGGTGGTATGATAGTTGTTGTTGTAGGAGAACTCCGCCAGTGGTAAGTTACTGTCCAAGCTACCACCGAAGTCAATAATACATGCCCAGGGCATGTCCTAGAGAGTTTGAATGGTCCTTTCGGACTGACCATCGGTTTGCAGGTGGTAAGCTGTGCTTATGTTGAGTCTAGTACCCATGGTCTCATGGAATCTTTTTCCAAAACCTCGATGTGAATCGTGTGTCCTGGTCCGACACAATCGATAAGGGCATACCGTGTCTGGCCACAATCTCGTTAATGAACAACTCTGCTAGTTTTTCAGAGGAATAAGTCTCACGCATAGGCAGGAAGTGAGCACTCTTCGTCAGCCTATCCACAATTACCCATATGGTATCATGACCCTTAGCTGTACGCGGTAGCTTGGTTATGAAATCCATGACAATGTTTTCCCACTTCCATTCAGGAATAAATAACAGTTGCATCTTCCCATAGGGCTTCTGGTGCTTGGCCTTCACTTGTGAACATGTAAGGCACTTGCTCACTTAATCAGTTACATCATTCTTCATGCCGGGCCACCAGTATTCTTTCTTTAGATCATGATACATCTTGTTGGTACCGGGATGGATAGAGTAGAGAGACTTGTGAGCTTCGTCAAGAATCTTAACTCTAAGCTCGCCACCCTTGGGTATCCACATTCTCCCAAACCGTGTTCGTACTCCATAAGCATTAGTTCCTAACTTCTGTTGCTGACCCACTATTCTTTCCCGCTTAATGTTTTCTTCTTTCAAAGCTTCATCCTGGGCTTGTTCTATTTCTGTTATAAGGTCTGGAGTCATGACCAGCTGGTAGCCTTTCACCGTGATAGGATTTGTTGCCTCCTTTAGACTCAAGGCGTCGGCCACCACATTCGCTTTCCCTAGGTGGTAAAGAATTTCACAATTATAATCTTTCAACAGTTCTAACCATCGCCGCTGCCTCATATTCAATTCCTTTTGTTCAAAGAAGTACTTCAAGCTCTTGTGGTCAGAGTAGATAGTGCACTTGACTCCGTAGAGGTAATGCCTCCAAATCTTTAAGGCAAAGACAACCGCCCTGAGCTCAAGATTGTGAGTCGGGTAGTTGACTTCGTGCGTCTTGAGTTGTCGTGATGCGTATGCGATAACTTTCCCTCGTTGCATTAGCACACAGCCTAAACCTTGACCTGAAGCATCGGAATACACCACTAGGTCTTTGTTACCATCGGGTAGTGTTAATACTGGTGCTTGAGTCAATCTCTTCTTTAATTCTTCAAAATCATCGATCTAGGCCTGACCCCATTCGTACTTCACTTATTTACGGGTCAGTTTGGTTAAAGGCGAGGCTATCTTTGAAAAATCCTGAATGAACCTTCGGTAGTTGCCTGCCAAACCCAGAAAACTCCGTATGTCTGTTGATGTCCTCGGAATTTCCCAATTCCATACCGTATCGATCTTGGCTGGATCCACCATGATGCCATCCGCGTTAATCACATGGCCTAGGAATTGAACTTCTTTTAGCCAGAACACGCATTTTAAGAACTTTGCGTACAACTTTTCTGCTATCAGTGTGTCTAACACTTCTCGTAGGTGACATGCGTGATCACCTTTGCTTTTAGAGTAGACGAGAATATCGTCGATGAAGACTATTACTGATCGGTCTAGCATCGGTCGCCACACCCTGTTCTGTTGGATATATGATGTCCGATCGTCAATTAAATCAACGTTACTAACGAGGTACGATCCAAAGAGTTAACTTTGGTCAATGAGCAAATATATAATATTTATTTGTTAAATATTATCGGTCACGAAAGTCGGATTAAATAAACGGTGGATTAATATTTAGAGAAATATTTATCGGTGATTGAGTTAATTAATTATTTAGTGAAATAATTATTTACAGGGATTTAATTTTTAAATGTTAAACATTTAGTAAATGAATTTTTACTAATTATTTATAATGAGTAAAATGCAGGGTTAATAATTAAACAATTAATTATTAGTTGGGTATTAACTGTTAATACCACATGGGCCCAGTCTGTAAGTAGGTTTGGTTATAAATATAACCTTAACTAAAACCCTAATACGGATTGAATAGCCACCACCCAAACATGCCCCCTTCCCTTCGGTTGCCGTACGCCGTCGCAAAGGCCACCACAGTCGCCGCCGCCACCTTGCCGGCCACCACCGTCCCGTCGCACGTCGTCGCCGTCCTAGTCGCATGTCGTCGCTGCCGCCGGCTTTCTCGTTTGCAATACATGTGATGTTTTGCTGCAGGTTTCGTGATCGTGTCAACTAGCGTGATGCCCGTTATACCAAGGTGTTCTGATTTGGTTATCGTCAAAGGTATAATCTTTGAACACCCTATGGTTGGTTTATATTATATTGTTTATACGCGTGTAATCGGATCACTGCCAGGAATCCAGATCTGATCTGTTTTAGTATCATAAATCGCTTCCGCTAAATATATCTGATTTATTTATTTAAAAGGTTTAAATAATTATTGTTTTTTAAAGTTAAAAAATCGTACTAGATTCCCAACAGTGGTATCAGAGCCACCTTTATGCGCGTTTAGACATATATATTTTTTTCGATCTATTGTTTTATTTGTCAAAACTTTTGTTTACATAAGATCGAGCCTTTATCGTTTATTGTTATTGTGTTGATTAAATCGAGCACTAGAGACCTGTGGTTGTATTGTTTGTGATTGGTTAATCTTTCTTTGTATTTTTATGTGTTATTTGGAACCCCGATGTAATAGTTAAGTTGTTTTTATTTATTTATTTTTAGTGTATCTATAAATAAATATTGTAATCCTAAAAAGACGAAGACTAGAAGACCAAGGCGGACCATGACAAGATTAAAGATGAAGATCTTGGACTAAGTGAGAGATAGCAGATTTGTTAATTTTGTTATCCCTTAGACCAGTCCGGTTTTCGTTTGATGGCTCGAACGAAACCGCACAACTTTTCCTAGTTGCTAGGTTCTGTGGGTTTTTATTTATTTTTGTGGTTGTGATATAATTATTTAGGATAATAATTAAACCGCAAAATATTTATAAAACTTTTGACACAATTTAAAAATGACGAGATAATTAAATTGTTTATTTTTCTCAGAAAGGTAATGAAATAAAAAAGGTGTTTTATTTAAAAGTAAAAACAAGTTTTAAATTTAATAGTTTTATTTAAAACAATTTTAAATTAATTAAAAGAGTTGATTAGTTTAAAATCAGTTCGCGACGAATGGCCAATTTAGATTAAATAAGGTATTTGAAATTGGATCGTGTCGAGTGTTGAAAGTTGTTTCACGAACGAAAATTAGTAAAATCGGTTTACTAAAATTGGGCGATTTGTATCATGATACTCATCGTCCAAAATATTTTTGACCCTAATCGGTAATATTAAAACATTGAAGAAATCCCAATATAAAGTCGATATTTCTGCGCCACCCTTAATTGTAACACTTCAACTAATCTATCCGAACCCCCGGTGTTAGTGAATTACCCTGCATCCTGCCCTACGGTTTTGGTTGAAGGTAGAACCGCGATTCCTGAGTTACTTAGGCTGGGTCTACAGTTGCAATTGAGGGACAAATATCACTAAAGTCATTTAAGTGGGCATAGTTGAGGGAAACGTATCCAAGCTTGACAATACTCGTCTTACCCCTCAAATTGAGAGTTGTATAGTTGATACAATTGGTAATCGTTACCAACCTGTCTAGCTATGCTAGTGAAAAGTGCTCAGCTATTCACTGAGACATGGGGAACCGGGATCTCATTCCTAATTATATAATTTTGCAATTGGGTCATAAAATTTTAATTAGGACGTTATGCATGAAAATACTAAAAACCTTATTTTGAATTTTGTAGATGTCTTACGATATCAATTCCGACTCCGTCTTTGCTCTAAAGTCTTTGCTTCATCGGAACACACTTGAAGGAAGAAACTTCTCTGAGTGGTACCATATCCTAAGAAGTGTTCTTAAGGAGGAAAAGAGATCCTATGTTCTGAAAATTTCAATTCCCTCACTCCCACCCAATACCGGCTCCAAAATGCTTTGGAGACGACACGTTGAAGATTCGAATGAGGTTTCATTCTTGATGATATCTACAATGTGTGACGAGCTCCGTCATGAGCTAGAATATTACCCTGTATATGATATGGTTTGCGAACTGAAGAAAAGGTTTCAACAAAATCGCAGCGAGCATCTTAATGTGCTTAAGTCCTTATCGAGTTGCATGGAAAGGGGAACAGGGATGAGATCACATTTTTATAAAATGGTGAAACTCATTGACAGCCTGAAAGATCTTGGTTCGACTATTAACCAGGATATGGCAATAGACTTCATATTGATGTCTTTACCGGTTGAATACAAAGAGTTCGTTAAACACTACAAGCAGTATTTTGTAGGAGGAACCTTATCTGAACCGCGAGAGTTGCTTATGGCTATTGAAATAACTATGAGACACATGAACACTCTGATCTCTAAACCAAGAAAGTGTGGCAAGAAGAGAGTTGTTTTCAAGAGTAATGACACCTGTCATTACTGTGGAGAAATTGGACACCAGAAGAGTACCTGTCCTTCATACCTTACTGAGAAGACCAAAGCTTCAGACGTAGGCTCTTCAGGTATGTTCGTTATTGAGATCTTCTCTCTGTCTAGCAAATCTTGGGTTTTTGACACTGGATGTAGTTATCACATTTGTAATGATTTGCAGGGACTAAAGAAGGTTAGGAGGCTGAAGCAAGGCGACCTGGAGCTCTATGTGGGAAATGGACAAAAGGTTGCTGTGAAAGCTATAGGAGAATACACTCTTTTACTTCCTTCTTGTTTAGAACTTGTTTTGAACAATGTTTATTTCATTCCTAACTTTACTAGGAATATTGTTTCAGTATCCGCTTTGCAGGAACAAGGATTTAATTATGCTTTTGACAATGATTTCGTTTCTGCATATTTAAATGGTTTGTTTTATTTTTCTGCAAAACCTCACAATGGAATCTATGATATAGAAGTCCATGATAATAACGTTCTATTTTGTATCTCCTCCAAACGTATGAAATTTGATTTCAATGATACGTATCTTTGGCATTATAGACTTGGACACATAAACAAGAATCACATGAAGAAATTCCAGACCGTCGGAATTCTGAATTCTACTGGTCAAGAGTCATTTGACGATTGTGAATCATGTTTAAGTGGAAAGCTAACCAAGGCTCCTTTTACCGGTATCGGTAGGGCTAAGGATCTGTTAGGACTTGTACATACTAATGTATGTGGTGCATTCAGAACAATGTCTAGAAGTGGAGAGAGATACTTCGTTACATTTACTGATGACTTTAGTAGATATGTGTATGTTTATCTTATGAAGCATAAACATGAAACGTTTGAAATGTTAAAACAGTATCAGAATGAAATACAAAATCAACTTGGTAAGACCATTAAGATGCTTCGATCTGATCGAGATGGCGAATATCTTAGTCAAGAGTTTGACAAACATCTAAAGAAATGTGGGATCATTTCTCAGCTTACTCCACCAGGAACACCACAACTTAACGGCGTGTCCGGAAGGAGAAATCGAACTCTATTAGATATGGTTCGATCTATGATGTGTCGCACAAACCTCCTACACTCCTTTTGGAGTTTTGCTCTCGAGACTGCCACACGAATCATAAATATAGCTCCTACAAAGAAGGTGGACAAGACGCCTTATGAGATATGGCATGGGGAGAAACCCAAAGTGTTCTACCTTAGGGTTTGGGGATATAACACATATGTTAAAAGTGAATCTATGGATAAGCTAAATCCCCGTGGCGATAAAGTTGTTTTCGTCGGATACCTTAAAACAATCGGTTACTACTTCTACAATCCTGCTGAAAATCGTGTTTTCATTAAACGCGGAGCTACTTTCTTAGAAAAAGAACTTCTTGCGAGAGGGATTGGAGATAACCATATGGATATGGTTGATATCCAAGAACCACAAACTGAACCTTTCGTTCAGCATGAGACTGCGAAACTGAATCTAGAAATGTTCAAGATTCAACTGTGACACAAGCTGTTCGCAGAAGTGCTAGGGATCGTCATGAACCCGACCGGTATATCGGGATTCACCAGATTGACGACATCCTGATAGTTGATCAGGCTGAGCCCACTAGTCACAAATCTGCAATCTCAGATTCTGAATCCAAGAAATGGCTTGAAGCCATGGATGCTGAAATGCAATCCATGTACGACAACCATGTATGGGACTTGGTTGACATTCCACCCGAAATTCAGACCGTAGGAAGCAAGTGGATTTTCAAGAAGAAAATCGACATGGATGGGAATGTGCAAACCTTCAAAGCAAGGCTGGTGGCGAAAAGCTTTACTCAGACTCAAGGAATTGATTATGATGAAACCTTCTCGCCAGTAGCCATGCTTAAGTCTATTAGGATCTTGCTTGCCATTGCCGCATATTATAACTACGAGATATGGCAAATGGATTTCAAAACCGCTTTCCTTAATGGGCATCTTACTAAAGATGTCTATATGGTTCAACAAAAAGGTTTTGAAGATCTGGAGAATTCTAATAAGGTATGCAAGTTAAACAAATCCATTTATGGATTAAAACAGGCATCCAGAAGCTGGAATCTTCGGTTTGAGCAGAAAATCAAAGAGTTTGGTTTTGTCAAGAACTAAGATGAACCGTGTGTCTACAAGAAGGTAAGTGGGAGCCGTGTGAATTTTCTGATTTTGTATGTAGATGACATACAGCTCATTGGAAACCATATCCCTATGTTACAAGAAGTAAAGTCTTGGCTGGGCAAATGTTTCGCAATGAAAGATCTTGGTGAAGCTGCTTATATTTTGGGAATAAAGATCTATAGAGATAGATCAAAGCGACTTATATGTTTAAGTCAAAGTACATACATTGATAAAGTCGTTCGACGCTTTTTCATGCAAGACTCTAAGAGTGGGTCTTTCCCTATGGCGCATGGAACCATACTGAATAACAAACAATGCCCTCAGTCTGAGGAGGAAAAGAAGAAAATGGAAAAGGTTCCATATGCTTCTGCAATTGGTTCCATCATGTATGCCATGCTATGTACCAGACCTGACGTATCGTACACTTTAAGCATGATAAGCAGATATCAACAGAATCCTGGTGAGAGTCACTGAATAGCTGTGAAGAACATGCTTAAGTACTTGAGAAGAACTAAGCACATGTTCTTGATATATGGAGGACTGGAAGAAGAACTAGTTGTTAAATGTTACATTGATGCTAGCTTCCAGACTGATCGAGATGATTCTCGATCACAAACAGGATTTGTATTTGTTGTAAACGGTGGTGCAATCACTTGGAAGAGTATTAAGAAAAGTATTGTTGCTCAATCCACCACCGAATTAGAATACATTGTCACTTCGAAAGCTGCAAAGGAGGTTGCTTGGATGAAGAAGTTCATTGTTGATCTCGGAGTAATGCCTAGCATTCTGAAACCAATCGAGATATTGTGTGACAATACTGGTGCCATTGCACAAGCTAAGGAACCAAGGTCACACCACAACACGAAGCACAAACTCAGAAGATTTCACTATATCAGGGATATATTAAAACGGGGAGACATCGTGTTAAACAAAGTTCACAAAGATCAGAATCTAGCCGACCCGTTCACTAAGCATATGCCTCATTCTAAACATAAGGAGCATGTTGATAAGATAGGCCTTAGATTTGCTAGACAGTGGGTTTGATCTGTATTTAGTATTTGGTACTTTCGAACAATACAGTTGCATTAGTTTTTATATTTGATTTAATAGTTAAATGCATTATAAGTAGATGTTATTGTGTTCGATAGTTTATACGTTTTAAAAATCCTTGAATATTATATTCTAAATGTCCGTAGTCGATTAGATTCATGGGAATCAATCTGAACGTAAGACTACTGTGAATCAGGTGGTTGGTTCATTATGAATGAAAGTCCAAGTAGTTGGATATCATGTTCACAGATAATTGTTAGAGAATAATTATTGGACGTAACTCGTTTCAAAACTATCTTCATGGATCAAAGTCTTGAGATACTTTTGAATATGGTAAGATCTATCGATCCTCGACACGAGGCACATACTAGAACTAACTCTAACTAAAGTTTGTTCTTTGATCTTATCTAATGCTATAACTTAACAAGCAGTAATAAGGATACGATCAGGAGTAATATGAAGTTTAGTGGGAGTTGTATGTGGCCAAAGGAATTATGTTCTTCTTTAATTAGGAGTTGGACATTCTAGCGCCCTCGTTGATTCAAGTTGGTGTAAAACGCAAGGCCATGCTCAAACTAAAGAGTAGTTTGTTTTAAGACCACTTTGAATTGGAGAACAAGAATAATTGAACCACACATGAGAAGTGAATAGTATCCATGTCTCATGTTCAATGAATGCCCTAAACAGAAAGGATACATAGATATGCTTACTAGGACTGATACGCTTGGTAAAGTAAATGTTACTTGTACACAAGGAAATAGTTTAACGATTGTAATACATCATACCTTGCTAGGGGTAGTGAGATGCAACTAGGCATCCACCACTATTTACGTTGAACCGATTAATTGATGAATCGTCCAAGTGGGAGATTGTTGGATATATGATGTCCGATCGTCAATTAAATCAACGTTACTAACGAGATACGGTCCAAAGAGTTACACTTTGGTCAACGAGAAAATATATAATATTTAATTGTTAAATATTATCGATCATGAAAGACGGATTAAATAAATGGTGGATTAATATTTAGAGAAATATTTATCGGTGATTGAGTTAATTAATTATTTAGTGAAATAATTATTTACGGGGATTTAATGTTTAAATGTTAAACATTTAATAAATGAATTTTTACTGATTATTTATAATTGGTAAAATGCAGGGTTAATAATTAAACAGTTAATTATTAGTTGGGTATTAACTGTTAATACCACAGGGGCCCAGTCTGTAAGAAGGTTTGCTATAAATATAACCTTAACTAAAACCCTAATACATATTTAATAGCCCCCACCCAAACATGCGCCCCCTTTCCCTTCGGTTGCCGTCGTCGCCTTGCCCGCCGCCACCGGCCCGTTACACGTTGTCGCCGTCACAGTCCCAGTCGCACGTCGTCGCTGTCATCGGATTTCTTGTGTGCAATACGTGTGACGTTTTGCTGTAGGTTTCGTGATCGTGTCAACTAGCGTGACGCCCGTTGTACCAAGGTGTTCTGATTTGGTTATCGTCAAAGGTATAATCTTTTAACACCCTATGGTTGGTTTATATTATATTGTTTCTACGCGTGTAATCGGATTACTACCAAGAATCCATATCTGATCTGTTTTAGTACCATAAATCGCTTTTGCTAAATATATCTGATTTATTTAAAAGGTTTAAATAACTATTGTTTTTTAAAGTTAAAAACTGGTACTAGATTCCCAACATGTTCACCATATCCATGAATGTCGTGGGAGCATTTGTCAACCCAAATGACATTACACGAAACTCATAGTGTCCATACTGCGTAGAGCCTCTAATAGTGTTGCGGGTAGAGTGCTCTTCAGAACTGCGGCTACTTCATCGACTATTGCTTTCTCGACAATTGGCTCCAAGACTAAGCCCTCTTCATCGTTTGCTCTAGGGTTACTAAGAGCATCCTCAGTAGCAGTATGGATCGACACGGATCCATGAACAGAGGGTTCACTTTATTCTCTTTCGATGCGATTGACCCGGGGTCTACCCCTACGTCGGTACCTACTCCTCTCTTTGCACATCTCTTTCCAGCCATTTTGTTTTCTAACTATGAACAAGGAATTTCTCGTGTTATCATGATAGTTAATTTTTTAGAACACCTTGAGTAATATAAATTACTAATTATAGAGACCGGTATGAAATTACAAATTTATTTTACTACTCGGGTTTTGAACATTCCCTATCAAGGTAACATTTTCACTCAGTTCGGAGCTTCCACATGAAGACATATTCGTTCTATTTTCTATTATAAGGCAATAAGTTTCTATGTTCTAACTAAGGACATGGACTACCTTCTATTTTAAGGCCTTTACTATTTACTGTATCTACTGTTTTCTACTACTAAGGCCTTACTGTATTGTTTTCATGGCTTGACTGCTCTGACTGACATCCCATTCTTCTACCCCATTCTCAGTTTAAGTTCAGACATTTTGATGAATGTCCGAATCTCTCAAACTATGGCTCTGATACTAACTTGAAAGGACCCAAACCGGGTACCTCTCATAGTTGGTAAACATTTCATAACATAGTTCTTAAACACTGAATAACATAGAAAATCAACAACGAAAGACTTTACAAAATTCTAAAATAATTAAAACTTTCATTGTCTTAAACATAAACTTAAATAATGGGGATGTTAGTTGTGCCAGCAGCAGCCATCCAGCCATCTTCACCTAAGCCCTCGCGGCTTCATATCTTTTTCTTTCCTTCGATACCTGATGTGCATACTAAAATAGTCGGCTAACGCTGGTGAGTTCAAGTTTTCTTTAACTTTAGATAAAAGAAATTTTCCTTTAAAAACGTTCTTTAAATATACATATTATATTATATTCGCAATACAATAAAACTTTCTTTCCTTCTCTAGATACATACGTATTCACTTTATGCTCTTTTCTTTAAGTCATACATTATAAGTCTAAATTTGTATATGTTTGTAAGCTTCTCTATTTTCTCGAAAGAAACGGGGCAAATGTTGTTCCCTAAGTCTCTACGTCCAAACGCCGACACCGCCCCCCTATGTGTAGTCCCCGAAGGAACATCTATGTTGTCCCCGAAGGAACCTATGATATATGACCGTCGTTACCCCTGTTAACCAGTTGCAACTTCACCCGTACAGTGCCCTACTGAGCACTGTGCCGGTTATTCACATGGTACGTCATGGTCTCGGTCCATGACGCAACATCGACTTCGAGTAGCATTAGTAACTAGGACTACACTACTACCTCAAGACTTACTACTATGCTTAGGGTAGCACTAGCCTCTAGGACTATGCTACTACTCCAAGTCTTTTCTTAACTGGGTCTCATACTCTGACAGATTAGACAATGTATTTGACTTATTCTTCTTCTCTTTGTTTATAAAACATATAGTTAAATAAACCATTCTCTTCTCTTTGTTTATAAAATATATAGTTAAATAAACCATTCTCTTCTCTTTGTTTCAAAAACATATAGTTAAATCAATCATTCTCTTTTCTTTGTTTATAAAACATATAGTTAAATAAACCATTCTCTTTTCTCTGCTTATAAAACATATAGTTAAATAAACCATCTCTTTTCTCATATTTCGTTTATAAAACATTTAGTTAGATAAACCGTTCTTTTACTTTTATCTTTCTTCACTAACGTTTAAGTAATAAAATTCATTTATTATAAACGTCTAATTCCTGAGTTTGCACACCACCCTAAATCAATAAAATAGGGATTCTTGAACTCAACTGGATTTTCGGTCTACTACGGAAACTAAAATGCTTTGGGCTACACGAGTGCTACGTGATCTGTACGAATACAATACATGAAATCGGTTAAACTTTGCTAGTGTCGGCTGACACTCTCTAGTGTCACCTGATATTGTCGACCAGGAAATATGAGTGTCACCTGATAGTGTCGACCAGGCAATCAGAGTGTCACCTGATAGTGTCGACCAGGCGATCAGAGCATCACCCGATAGTGGCGACCAGGCAATCAGAGTGTCGCCCGACAGTGTCGACCAGGCTCTCTGAGTGTCACCTGAACTTGCATTCATGATTTAGGAGGGCTGACTCTCTGATAGCCGACTCTCAGATGGCCGAATCTTAGATGGCTGACTCTCTAGCCGACTTTCTGATGGCCAACTCTCAGATGGCCGACTCTCTGATGGCCGATTCTCTTCTTCCTCGCCGAGAGTCACCACATGTAGGTGGCCGACTCTCGAGAGTAGGCTCAAGAACATTGAGCATTTGCAGTTCTGATTTTTGATCCAAAACCTTAACTTTTTACGTTCCAAACATTTATCTAGCTTCTATGAAGCTAGATCTGAGCTTTAAATCGTTTTTCATACATAAAAATCCAACCTTTTTGTTATAAAACCCCAAATCCCTAAAACACATTTTGAAATAGAAACTCAGATCCGAGGTCGATTTATTACATGTTGATGCTTGTTTCCTTCTTCTCCAACCTCTAACAACGTCCCTTAATGATCTAGATGCAAGATGAAGTCAAAAGATGGAGATCTTGAGCTTTCTCTCTCTAGAATTTCTCTCTCTCTCTATAGGGTTTGTGTGAAGAAGATGATGAGAATGAAAGTAGTGAGCTGATTTCCCCTTTATATACATAGGCTACATCGGCCCATTGGAGCCGAGCCTGTCACACCCCGCCAAGGCGGAAGTACGGGATGTAACCGGTATATCACATTAAACACAAGTACAAGAAAAACTAAAATGAAAATTGTGCATTACATTGAACCATACTACATGCTTCTAACAAAAGTACAAAAACAAAAATCCCTAATTAGTACAATGTGTCTAAGATGCCTGATTACAACCAAGTACATATTCAAAACTAAAAACAATAATCTTAATCTATAAGTGAGCCCTCATAAAAATCATTTCTTCAATTCTGTTTACCTGAAATAATGTTTCGAAAATGGGTCAACTATAAAAATAGTTGGTGGGTACGCAGGTTTTGCGACTTGATAAGAAAAACTAAGTAAATAAATTTCAAAATGTAAAAGTAACCATCCGCAGATGATCAAGTACACGTGTTAAGATTTAATTACCCTGAGCCACAATAAAAAAACGTCAGACTAGTTGTTGCTCCTGTATCCAGGTGTCGAATGTGAACACATATTATGGCTAATTATGCGTCCAAGTGACCCTACAAGTCTGGTTGGCGTGACCAACCCTGAACGAGGGTGTCAACCCAAATTGTACTATACATAATTCCCATCGGCTATCCAAGCTAATTGATTTCGTTAAAGTGGGGACTTAATACATTCATAAGTAAACCCAGGTAACAACGTGTAGTGTGTGAAACATCTTTTCCCACGTAAAATATTAAAAATTAAAAAGTGGGGCCGCGAAACTCACCTCAATTCTAGCGGTAGTTCCTAACGAGTCCTATATCATATGGATATATTAACACACAGTACCAATAAATAATCAAGCTTAAACCTAAGTCCCGTTACAAAATTTCGTATAATATAAAGTTTAATTTCACAAATCATTATTAATAAATATTTAACTTTATTAATACTTTTTGTTTAACTTAAATCAATAATCAATTGATAATTAACGTCTTGAATCAATAAAAAATCATTACTTAGTCCTTTATATTAATATAAACTTTAATTTCATTAAGTTATTAAATAATTAACAAGATTCCTTTTTGAAAATAAAATTTTTATTTAACCCATTCAAATCTGAGTTTAAAGCCTTTAAGTTGCTTTTTACATAAAAGTCCACTTATTTTAGTTTTTATAAAATTAAAATTAGAGATTTCAACTTTTATAAATAAACCATTACTTTATTTAATAGTTTTATAAAATATGAGTTCTAATAACTAAAACTTATTGTTTAGTTTATAAAATTTATTTTTTCCAAATTTTTATAAACTCATATTATTTAATATTAATATAATACTCAGTTTTATCAATAATTTCATAAAATATTCTATAGAATCCGAAAAATAACAAAATTTAAATTATAACATCTACTTATTAAGTAAAAGTCCCAATAATTTTCTTTTGTGATTTTAATGAGTTTAAGTCCACTTTCTAAACCATGCTTTTAGTTACTTTATATAATTTAAAAGTATATCATTTTAAGTCCAAAACTTTTAAATTTTCGTTTTAACCTTTTTATAATATATTAAGTCCATATGCAACTTCTCATAATTTTTCAATGTCTAGAATAGTCATTTTAATAATTTACCAACAAATTTAATATTAAATAATTAAATTTATAAATTTATTTTTATAACACTCCAAGTCCATATTCCTTCATCCAAGTCATATACCTACTGTTTTATAACCATCCATACGACTTTTATATATTTATAAAACAACTTTTTATATTCAAAGTTTAATAATCCACATAAATGGCTAGTTTTGGCTTTTATAACCATACCTTTGCTTGGGCTAAGATTTTAGATATAGAACTTCAAATAATCCCGCCAAGAACAATTACAAATCAACTATTTTATCATATAATCATCACGTATAGCACATAGAAGTCATAATCTAAAACACCTTTAAGTGTGTGTTTTAAAGGTGTAGGTTCTTGATATGAAACTCGATTTCTACTATTTTGTTTCATGGATTCTGGTACAAATCGATTATTAGATTGTTAAAAATGGTTTTGTATTTTAGATGAAGGTTTAGAACCGTAAGATAGAGTAGAAGAAGCCAAAACCCGATTTTAGGGTTTGCATGTATGTATTTTCGGGTTTAGGAGGTGTATATAGAAGGGATGAAGCTTGCAACACTTACCTCATGTTGTAATACCTCCTGGAACCTCCGAAAGTTCTGAGTTTGGTCCGATTTTAGTCAAGAACATGATGAACTTTGAGAGTGTTATTGAGAAAATGGAGAGGAAATGAAATTTGAAAGTATTGTGTGCATTTCGGGTTAATCAAGGAAGAGAGAGGGTGAAATGATGGTCTTGGGAGTGGTGGCAACATATGGAGAAGTGTGGTTATTTCCAATGCTATGTGATCATGATTAATGACTAAGCAATTTTTATAAATGTTGTCATATGGTTTATAAATATTGGAATTAGTTTTATAAAATTTTGATGGTTCTTGTATCCCATACTTTCATAGAACTTTTACCAAGTAAAACTAAATTATATATATAATGGTGCAAAATATCCACTAATATTAATATATATATATATATATATATATTAAAGCACCATATATCTTTATTTATAACTATCTAGACTATTTCAAATAATAATTCTAGATAATTTTTTTTTATGGAATTGACTTTGATTTTTAAGGATTGTCACATTATCCCCCGTTAAACAAGTTTTGTCCTCAAAACTTAATTTATGTTATCTTTGATATTAGCTTCAACTTACTATATAAGAGGTTATATATCCTCACTTCATTTCAAGTTCAAGGAGGAAATTCTAATTTTTGTTCAATCAGTATTATAAGATATCTAATACTTTAAATTAGTAAGGATTACTAACACATACATCCAAAAGGATTAAATGCCCTCTAACTAGGGCTACAAACAAATAACGACAAGTATGTATTTAGGAATTTATCAATAAGATACATTCAAAATTCCTGGATCTCTAGTTAAGACATCATATCGAGCAATAATTGCTAAGGACTAAGCATTTGTCTTAAGGCATGTATCATAATGCTAAGAAAATCCATCACAAGATAGATATATAGGAGTACACAATTCTAATACTAATTCAGAATAGTATTATATTATAGAATCCAAGTGATTCAGTGTTCCTTTACAAATAAAGGAAGTACTATATAATATATAGTAATCCAGAACAAATCATTAGAATAAATGCGATATTAAGTTCAAAGGGTTAATAGACTAAACTACTATAACTCATTAAGATTATAACAAATCGCAGTAATAACAAATACAAAGGATCATGTACAAGACGATCGTCAAGAGTCCAAAGGGTTATCATACTAATAGCAACCTTGTTCGCAAGAATTAAGCCATTACAAGATGTTTGAGAATACGATAAAGAATAGTTTCAATCAACAGTGTGATTAAAACTACATAATCCATAATCAGTATATACATGCGAACGTGCCATGTACCTTAGTTCATAAAATGTGTATTATTCCATTACATAAAATTGTGTTTGAATTAGAGTTCAAACACTTTGGATGAGAGCCTTATTCAGAAAACACATGTGCACTATTACCTTGATTTTCCCCAGCTCAGGTGAGAGGGTAGTCTAAGAAAAATGCAGATAGAAGGCAAACTTAGATTTGAGCCAAAGTCTAAGTGTTACTTGAATACACTAGACATCAATAGCTATAGAGTATAAGAAAGAAAGAACGTTGTAACCATATATTGTCAATAACAAAAGTGACTCACAAAAGTTGGAACATCATTGCGTCACATAATGGTATGACATGACTGATGTACATACAATATATCAAGAAGAATGGCTAAACGATTCTTCATAAAGATGAGTCTACATTTCTCAGAATGGAGTAGAATGAGCGAGTAATTTAAATATCAACTTCATAAAATCGATATGTCGTACATATACTACGATATATAAGTACAGATTTACATGACCAATGTCATAAAGCGAAGGATTGTCAAGGAAGTTTGTACTAGGATTCTGTTGAGATAATTTGTTAAATAACAATTTACTCAATCCTATCAAAGATCACAAATAATGTGAGTTCAAACAAACAAAAAAAAATAAAAAAAATTAATCAATTCAGCAAATTGGAATGCCAGTAATGGTTCAATGATTCGAGATCTCATCATAGATCACTAAAAATATCAGATCTGGTATTAAATAGTGAGTTAGTCACCAATGGAGAGAAGTGAAAGAATAGATTCACATGTAGGATCTATTTTCTTCGTATATGTTTGAGAATCGCTCTAACAAGGACTAGATTACGGTTTAGTTTCTAACGATAAATATATATGATTATCAATGAAAAATAAAGCCTTGTAATGAATTCACCTGAAAAAGGCTTCTCAGAGTTCTACAAAAATTTCTTGATTATACAAGAATTCGCTCGTTGCAACTATGGATTGTCATTATATGATCATCCTTGAGGAATAAGGATATTACTGTTTTGAACAAGAGATTCTCACCGAAATTGTGTTAATCAAAATAACTTATAAGTTCAATCAGATTGACCTTCACTAAGATTATACCATTGACCTACACAACTTCCTTTACTTGACCCGGAATGGTTCAAAGTAAGCTGATAGCGTTTGTCTAGGTAATGAAGTAGATAACTATGTCATGGAAGGAAATTTCATGCAAACAGGGTTTTCTAAGATTGATTTTAGGTATTTGGAGCTTGACATTTGTCTTTACTATTGATCTTTGGTTTGTATTTCTTATGGAATCGGTATTGAATAATGATCTCGAAGCAAGGGATTCCGAAACAATGTACGTCTTCTTAAATCTAGTCTTAAATAAATAAGAAAAGCTAATTATGAGTTCAAATAGAGAGTGAAGAAAAGTGAAAATAAAACTGAAATGACTCAATTATTTTAGTTTCACGGAATATGAAAGCAAGATGAACCAGCATGGGTTCAAAGAAAAGTGAAACTGATCTTCAAGTTAAGTTTTGTATATTTATTATTTTGCTATAATCGAATAGTAATGATAGGTTAAAGGAACAAATTTTATGGAAATTTCAAGTAAGTATAAAACTAAATTATAAGGAATATTTATGAGGAGTATAGTAAGAATGGAAAACACCGAAATGAGGATTTATAAGAAAGCTCATATAGAAAAGTTGTATTGCCCAAGAAAAGAATCTTAAGTTGCTTTAAGGAATTTCTCCATTCTATTGTTACTTCATCAATGTTAGAGTGCATTTTAATTATAAGATAAAATCCAAGATTATGTCGGGACCTCTGATGATAGTCGTACACTTACTGCAAATGTCAAGCGTTGTAAAGACCCATATTGAATGTACGTGGCTAGTAAAATCTCAAAGGATACGATTTAGCAAAAAAAAATGAATGAGAGAAAATATTTGTTGCTCAAGATCCACTAAGAAGTTGATTAGATCAAATTCGAATTTCTCTTGTTCCTTCAGAATTGCGAGAACGTTACATGAAGATTTATTAGGGGAGTCAAAAATGTTGAGGTCTGATTCATGCTAAACCAAGGGTCGGTCACATGCGTCGATAGACAACTAACGAAATTGAAAACAAAAAAAAATCTTCAGCTAGATCTCCAAGGTGTATCAACACTTCACAATGAATTTCCAAATTCGGTTCAAGTACCGAGGTTAAATCAACTGAGAACAGATCTCTTTAGTGTCTCTGTCTAACTTGGCATTCAAAACAAATCTCAATAAGAGTTTTGAATCCATTAGGATTCAAAAATGAAAGAGAAGATATAAATTCCCATGTCTCATGAGGTAGCTCATCGCATCATTTGATGTCTTTGCCTTAACCCTAAGGTTACAATAGTTTTGATCAATATTCGAATGACTGGGAATCGGAACTAGAAATACAGATTAATCATGAACATTAACTCGGATAGCAAGACTCACTAGAGTTCTCATGCACTACATATTATGATTACGTGTGCACCCGTAATAATAATTTATTTTGCATGGTCCCTATAGTGTTTCCCATATCACAAGCTCTCACCTAAAGGGAATCTAAAATGTTCATTAGATCATGTCATCGTGTTGCACTTTTGTGTAAAAGTGTGAATGTTGCTGGATGGAGGCAATGATAGAGGGGCACAAACAGCGTCCTCTAATAAAAGAAAAAAGTGTGCGATGGAAGTCAGGTAGTAATAATAGGGCAGAGATCCTCAAATAAGTGTCGAGAAAATCATGCTACAAATTTGTATGTATACGTGGATCAAATGATCCAACAAAGTAAAGTGTATGGGTCTTCTGACCCATAGATTTCTCTCCAGTTTAGTCCTATTTCTCCTCTTTAGATTCTATTTTCATAGGGCAATTCTATATGCCATAACTTATAGCGAAAGTCCGAGTCGTCCAATCCAACATATCAGGAAAGGAAGTATATACCGCTCTAAGTGAAAACAATAGATGTCAAATAAGAAAGCCGACTCCATAGCCAAAGTAGATGCAGGTGCGGTGTAGGTATAGATACATCTCGAGGTAACACCAAGATTGGTGACTGGTGATTACTACTAGCATCATCCGAGATCAACTCATAAATCGATCCTCCAGGCTTAATGTGTCGAATCACTGTCATCCTCGGCTTGAAATAAGATTTGTGATATCATGTCGGGTCCCCCTTACTAGTAACCATGACCAAAAGCGACGGATATGGACTATCGCAACTTAACCGGGAACATCAAAAGAGTACGCGTAGTGCTGTGACGATGACATGATTATGACGAAGCAATGTGTAGTAGATAAGCAAAAGGTATGCAATGCACACATAATTCCTAAGGTTCAATACAATAAACTTAGAGTTATAGTCTAGGTCTAGTCTCTAGTAAACCTAATTCTCTATAACCAGTGCTCTGATACCAAGTCTGTCACACCCCGCCAAGGCGGAAGTACGGGATGTAACCGGTATATCGCATTGAACACAAGTACAAGAGAAACTAAAAGAAAAATTGTGCATTACAATGAACTATACTACATGCTTCTAACAAAAGTACAGAAACAAAAATCCCTAATCAGTACAATGAGTCTAAAATGTCTGACTACAACCAAGTACATATTCAAAATTAAAAACAATAATCTTAATCAACATGTGAGCCCTCATAAAAATCACTTCTTCAATTCTGTTTACCTGAAATCATGTTTCGAAAACGGGTCAACTATAAAAATAGTTGGTGAGTACGCAGGTTTTTTGCGACTTGATAAGAAAAAGTAAGTAAATAAATTTCAAAATGTAATAGTGACCATCCGCAGATGATCAAGTACACCTGTTAAGATTTAATTACCCCGAGTCACAATCAAAACCGTCAGACTAGTTGTTGCCCATGTATCCAGGTGTCAAATGTGAACACCTACTATGGTTAATTATGCGCCCAAGTGACCCTGCAAGTCTGGTTGGCGTGACCAACCCTGGACGGGGGTGTCAACCCAAATAGTACTATACATAATTCCCATTGGCTATCCAAGCTAATTGATTTCATTAAAATGGGAACTTAATACATTCATAAGTAAATCCAGGTAACAACGTGTAGTGTGTGAAACATCTTTTCCCCCGTAAAACAGTAAAAATTGAAAAATGGGGCCGCGAAACTCACCTCAATTCCAGCGGTAGTTCCTAACGAGTTCTATATCATATGGATATATTAACACACGGTACCAATAAATAATCAAGTTTAAACCTAAGTCCTGTTACAAAATTTCATATAATATAAAGTTTAATTTAATAAATCATTATTAATAAATATTTAACTTTATTAATATTTTTTGTTTAATTTAAATCAATAATCAATTGATAATTAATATCTTGAATCAATAAAAAAATCATTAATTAGTCCTTTATATTAATATAAACTTTAATTCCATTAAGTTATTAATTAATTAATAAGATTCCTTTTTGAAAAATAAATTTTTATTTAATCCATTCAAATATGAGTTTAAAGCCTTTAAGTTACTTTTTATATAAAAGTCCACTTTTTTTTTAGTTTTTATAAAATTAAAAGTTGAGATTTCAACTTTTATAAACAAACCATTACTTTATTTAATAGTTTTATAAAATCTGAGTTCTAATAACTAAAACTTATTGTTTAATTTATAAAAATTATTTTTTCCAAATTTTTATAAAATCAGATTATTTAATATTAATATAATACTCAGTTTTATCAATAAATTCATAAAATATTTTATAGAATCCAAAAAATAACCAAATTTAAATTATAACATCTACTTATTAAGTAAAATCCCAATATTTTTCTTTTGTGATTTTAATGAGTTTAAGTCCACTTTCTAATCCATGCCTTTAATTACTTTATATAATTTAAAAGTATATCATTTTAAGTCCAAAACTTTTAAAATTTTGCTTTTAACCTTTTTATAATATATTAAGTCCATATGCAATTTCTCATAATTTTTCAATGTGTAGAATAGTCATTTTAATAATTTACCAACAAATTTAATATTAAATAATTAAATTTATAAATTTATTTTTATAACACTTCAAGTCCATATTCCTTCATCCAAGTCATATACCTACTGTTTTATAACCATCCATGTGACTTTTATATATTTATAAAATAACTTTTTATAATCAAAGTTTAATAATCCACATAAATGACTAGTTTTGGGTTTTATAACCTTACCTTTGCTTGGGCTAAGATTTTAGATATAGAACTTCAAATAATCCAGCCAAGAACACTTACAAATCAACCTATTATCACATATAATCATCACGTATAGCACATAGAAATCAAAATCTAAAACACCTTTAAGTGTGTGTTTTAAAGGTGTAGGTTCTTGATATGAAACCCGATTTCTACTATTTTGTTTCATGGATTCTGGTACAAATCGATTATTAGACTGTTAAAAAGGGTTTTGTATTTTAGATGAAGGTTTAGAACCGTAAGATAGAGTAGAAGAAGCCAAAACCCGATTTTAGGGTTTGTATGTATGTATTTTCAGGTTTAGGAGGTGTAGATAGAAGGGATGAAGCTTGCAACACTTACCTCATGTTGTAATAGACCCTGGAACCTCCGAAAGTTCTGAGTTTGGTCCGATTTTAGTCAAGAACATGGTGAACTTTGAGAGAGTTCTTGAGAAAATGGAGAGGAAATGAAATTTGAAAGTGTTGTGTGTGTGTGTTGTGTGCATTTCGGGTTAATCAAGGAAGAGAGAGGGTGAAATGATGGTCTTGGGGAGTGGTGGCAACATATGGAGAAGTGTGGTATATTTCCAATGCTATGTGTCATCATGCTTAATGACTAAGCAATTTTTATAAAAGTTGTCATATGGTTTATAAATATTGGAATTAGTTTTATAAAATTTTAATGGTTCTTGTAAACCATATTGGAATTAGTTTTATAAAATTTTAATGGTTCTTGTATCCCATACTATCATAGAACTTTTACCGAGCAAAACTAAATTATATACATAATGATGCAAAATATTCACTAATATTAATATATATATATATATATATATATATATATATATTAAAGCACCGTATATTTTTATTTATAACTATCTACACTATTTCAAATTATAATTCTAGATAAATATTTTTTTTGTGGAATTAACTTTGATTTTTGAGGATTGTCACAGAGCCCAAGCCCGCTCCCTTACTTTTCAATTTAATCCTTGATTAACTCCTGATCTTGTTATTATTCTTACGCTTTATTATTTCTGGATGTTACACATCTCAACCCTTGAATTGGTAAATCAATGGTACATAATCCTTCGTACCCTTCACACCATAAAAGCCCCTTTTTATTTAAAACTTCCTACGTATATATATTTTTGAGGTGGTTATATATATATATGGGGTGGTTATAACAAAAACACTATTGAGTTGAAGAAAGCCACTAAAACTCATCTCAACCCTTCATTTGTGATGATAGATGGCTCATATTCAATCTTGAAAACTTGTACTTTTAAAATAATATTTTAACATTATTAAAGTATAAGAATGACAATTTTGGTATTTGGCTAAATATCATCATATCATCTCTCTTCTACTTTATTAAATTATATATTCTCTCTACTACTTTTAAATTATATTATTTAATTTTTTTTATTAAAAAGCTAGTAATTAAAAATGAAAATTAAATTCTTTTATTTAAAAAAAAACCACTATTTTAAACGTGAAAGCATCATACGTGTTGTTGCATATATTAATACAAACTTAAATATTTAAAAATAATTCAAAAACTATAATAATGCAGCATACGTGTTGTTACATATATTAATACAAACTTAAATATGTTAATACAAACTTAAATAAATGAAAATTAAATTCTTTTATTTAAAAAAACTACTATTTTAAACGTGATAGCAACATATGTGTTGTTAGATATGTTAATACAAACTTAAATATTTAAAAATGATCCAAAAACTATTATAATCCAGCATACGTGTTGTTACATATGTTAATACAAACTTAAATATTTAAAATTTCATTACAATCAACATTAAAAACGTAACAAGGTATTTCATACAAACTTAAATATTTAAAAATGATCCAAAAATTATAATAAGCTAACAAAAAAACATAAAACCTAAATAGGCTTCATTTATTGATAATCATCTTCATCTTTAACACAAAAATCCTTCACTTATGAATAAAACAAGTTCATCAACTTACATATATAAATATACATTAGTTATAAAGTAACTTAGAATGCATGTAACTTGTAACATATATAAGGTTACGTATGTTATAATAGAACTTTTATTAGTTTATGTATGTAAATTGCCAAAAATAACAAGTGGTCATGTAAAATTACGTATGTAAATTTACAGGTTGGATTATATAAGTAACCAACAAATGTAACTATATGTGTTAAAGAAAAAATATTACCCGACTGTAGTCTTCCTGTTGAGCGCGTAGGAAATGAGCTTGGCTTTTTCTTAGCCACTGCAAAAGATATGCCAAAACTTAACGAGTAAATGATGGTTAAATAATAATAACTTTATTTAAATGCTATGAGGTATTATATCATACTGTTTTAAAAGACCTTCCAGGAAGGCAAAGGAGACCGTAAAATCAAATGTTACGTAAAGGATATTACATATGTAACTGGCAAACTGTTACATATGTAAAATCAAATGTTACATATGTAAAATCAATTTACGTATCCGGTTAAACAAAACTTGAATCCAATGAAACAAGGTTTAGTTAAAGAATCAACAGGATATGTAAAATTTTTTGTTTGCAGGTTTAGAAAAATAATCTGTGTTCTTTTTAACATCTATGTTATCTCTCCAAATAGATCTATTCCAAATAATAATAAAAAAAACATCCAAGATCCATTGCAAATGATGTTTAAAAATAAAATAATTTTCAAATCCTTTGAGCCATTTCGTCGAATAGTTGGTGAGCGTGTTTGATGAGGCCACATTTGGAGTATATGGAGATGAGTTGACTTTTGTCCAAATCTCCATATTCAAACCTACATCCATAAAATGATTATAGAAACATAAAGTCGTTTACAATTTTTTTTTTGAAAACATCCAGATATGAAAACGAGATAGATCTGAAGCATGAGAAATTGAATTTACTCTTGCTAAGCGGAAGAAACCACCACCTTGCCGTCGTTGCACCACCGCATCGCACCACCACCGACGATCTGCGTTTACTCAATCCTCCATCATTGTATTCGTATACGTGAGAAAGAACCCCCATTTGATTAAGGACTAAAAACTGAATATTGAAAAAAATCCTTTGAAAAGATTCTTAGAAATCAACAAAAGTGATGGTGAATATTGAAAAAAATCGTTTGAATATTAGTGGTGGATGTATTTGAAAACCTTGAAAAGTAAAAAGTAGTGGTGATGGTGAAGGTTAGAGTAAATGACATTAATACCCTTGAGGGTAAAGGAGGAAGGTGGACATGTGACACCTTAAGAACCACACATTAGGGTTTACAAGGTTTCTTCAACTCAACAAGGTTTCTATTTTACACTTCCCCTATATATATATGGGAAGTTTCCGCTAAAAAGTGAATTTTCGCTAAGAAACCTAAGAAACTGGGTCAAACGAACTCCGATTGAACTAATTCCAGTGGCGTTGGAACCGGCTATTCGAAATAAAGCCTAGAGCTAAACTCTAAACTCTAAAGCTAAACCCTAAAAGCTAAACGCTAAAGCTAAACCCTAAAAGCTAAACCCAAAAACTTAACCACCCCACCCCCAAAAACCTAACCACCCCACCCCTAAAAACCTAAATCATCCAACCACCCCTCCCCCCAAAAACTTAAACCTAGCCACCCCAAAATCCCCCCACCCCCAAAACTTAAATCCCTCAACCCCACCCCCCAAAAACCTCGACGAGCCAGTTTCAACGCCGCTGTAATGAGCTCAATCGGAGTTCGTTTGACCCGATTCAGGTTAAAAAAGAAATCATTTTTTAGGTTTCTTAACGAAAATTCACTTTTTATTTGAATCTCCCCCTATATGTATATATATGTATATATATATATATATATATATATATATATATATATATATATATATATATATATATATAGCGAACGTATAAAATGAAAACCCACTAGAGTTGAAAAAACCCATAAAAACCCTATGTAACTTTTACATATATTTAAAAAAAAATGTACGTTTGATGTGCTTGGATATGGTCTATAAAAATTACTTAATTTAACATAACTTAGACACTCTAGTTAAACTCTAGACTCTCCTAAATACTAGACCACAATGATAGGCAAGTGTACCTATCGAGTGTAGTAAAGCCTAATGGAAGTCCGAATATCAAACCCATGAGACACCAGTGACAACTAACTAGACTCTGACTCAACTAATTAACTGATTTAAATGGGGGGTTTTGTGTTGTGATTCTAAATCTAACAAACTAACTAACGACAACCAAAGTATTTAGGCGAAATCAGGAATTGGGAAAGACAATACCTAGGTAAGAATCTTATTTATGAATCTCGGATTTCTCTCGGTTATGGAAACTATGATGGAACCAGCATCTAGAAATGCTACACGCTCATACTACCTAAAGGATCCTTGATCATTCTCAAGGTGTGACTTAAAAGGAAACCCTAAGGGGTGTGTGACGCTCACTGGTTGGTTGGATTAGCTCTTAGTCTCTCCAACAACAGCCTCACTATCTCAAATACACCCTAAGGTGCAAGGAGTAATCTAAGAACAACCAAATTGACATGGACTAGCACGAAATACCAAGAAACCTAGGGAAATCTCCTTTTAGAGCCCTTACACCTAGATACTTAATACCCGAGACTAACCGACTATCTATTACCTTTCAGCTATCTAGATAGGCAGAACACTAGGATCAAACAGATAAACAATTTCAATTCCCATGGATTGCGAATTCAACAAACCATAAATTAATCATAACACGCAGTCAATGATCTAATATGAAACCATAACTGAAAGACATTCAACAGGTAACATATGGAATTCAAAACCAAATACAAATCTGATCCAAACATGCACAAACATCAATCGATTATCAAAATATTCTTTACTAAAACATTAATCCACCAATAACAATCCATAAAACCGAATGAAATCCAATCAATCAACAAATATTCTACAAACCTAGGTAGATTAAGCAAGTTTAACCAATTATGAGAAAAACATAACCCAAACAGTCAATAATATTGTTAATCGTAAAACATAAAATAATTAAGCTACATGTCTGTTTAAATTAATTCAATTCACCTGCTTGGCTGATTTGATAAAATTTGACGTGTGTGCCTTTTCTAATTCACGACAAAATTATGAGGTGTCTGCCTGCTTCTCCAATTCAATTCTTTCTTTATGTTCTTTTCTTTGTTTTCTGTGATCTACGGCTTCTAAACCTCCAACCTGCTTACTTTCAACTCACGATTAATAATAGAGGTGCTTGTTGACTTTTGTTTTTCTTTTGTTTTCTTCTCTCGAATTCTTTTCTGTATATTCCACAACAAAACAGCCGCCAAACCTAAGGATTTTCTCGTGATGCGTGCCCTATTCCCAACTCTACATTCTGCCGTAACCTCTAAGCTACCCCGTTTTAATTTCCTTTGCTTTCCACATGGGCTGAATTGTGAGCCTAACATGAGCCCATCTCAAATAAGGTATTAATTAGCCTAATACATTCTTGCTTTAGCTAAGCCCATTGGTTTCTCTTTTTAATTTGCCTCTTGTATCACCCGATGCCAATACCAGTTAATTCTTAAATGTAGCCAACCAATTAGAACAATTCCCATTTGATGAAGTCTAATTCACTATTTTCGATCACAACCCATCATTAGTTATCCTCTTGTGTTTTTAACTAAAATTAACAATTTGCTCCATTGTTTATTCATGATTCCTTCGGATGGCTAAAATGCACTCATCAATCCCTCCGATTCTCCAATTCTTCGTTTTCCAAATTTAGCTTCTCCAAATTCTTTATTTTAGCTCGTTTAGGCTCATTTTACTCATGAACACCTGCCAAACACAAGATTACTAAGTACAATCTATAAATGATCTAAATCGACTATAAAACTATACTAAACCGCTACAAAAATATATAGGAAAACTAGATGTGTTTTGCAACACATCAACGTTTTATACTCATTTTCGTCACTTAAAAATAAAAACAAAAAAGCGCCGAACACTTTTAAAAAAAATCATGAAAAATTAAAAAATAAATCCCGTTTTTAGTGTAAATTCAGCGTGTTACATATGTAAATCATGATGTTACGTATGTAAATTTAAAAGAAAACAAAAATTTTAAATGGCTCGGTGTTTTTATTTTTTATTTTTTAAAAAAAGTCATGAAATTATGTATAGAAGCTACCATAAAAAGCATTTTAATTTTTGATAAGGTTTTCACGAATTTTCTCAATTCAAGTGGGTTTGCATTATAACCAACCCCTACATATATATAAACATAGGGTTGAGTTCATGAGATTAATGACACTTTTGTAATTATACTCGCTCTCGCTTAATCCGCACATCTGAAACTCTTTCATTTCAACTACTCTGAATCCGGCGATGAACTCACATTTCACCCCTCGGGGACTCTTGCTTTTGTCTTCCTCTTTCTGGCATCTGGTGGGAATTCTCTCGGTCGATCAGTTTCTTCTACTCTATGGTTACTAAAATTTTAACCATGCCCTACCACCAAAAACATATTCTCGCCATCTATTTAGAGGAAGAACTTCTTCTTCAACAAAAGAAATTGCTGCTCCTAGTTCGCTCCGCACCTTAAGAGAAAGAGTTCCGACATACTACTTTATTATGATACCGAACCCTTGGGGGAACATCACTACTTTGAGAGTTAGGCCTTTATTCTGTTGTGCCTGGTCATGAGTATACTTGTGACAACCGACACCGAACGAGGTTAACACCCGCCATAATCTTGTTATTATGCATACTTGAGTCCTTATTTGGTTTAGTATAATTGTTAGGAAATTTAGATTTGGAACCCTAGTTACACTTGCCACATTTAAAAACTTTCCAAATCCGGAAATCATTAACCGACACTTGATATACACCAACCGACATATCAAAAACTATTATTTTTTTAGTTACCTAAAAGGTCCTAATATTCTTTATTTATAAGAAACGTCGTCAAAATTTGAAAACGTTAGCCTAAGTCGTTGAACCGTTGACATTTATTTAAGTTTAATGATTTGTTTTAAAAAAAAAGAAAATATATATATTTAATATATTCTGCCCGATTCTCCTTTTTTTCAAGTTTTTATCTTTTTATTTATTTATTTATTTATTTTCAATATATCTTTAATATTTTTTGGTTTAAAATTTGAAATTCCTATTGATCTTAATCAATCCAATTCCCTTTATAATCAAATTCCTTCTACAATCCATTCCTCCATATTTACGATTTCATTAAGCCATTAATCTTCCTCCTTGTCCCCAACCTTCATCCAATCAAACATAAACCGAAAGTTTTAGCATTCAAGAGTGTTCTAGCAAACTGGTAAGTAGTTCCTTCTAGTTTTATCAAGTTTTCTTATTTTAATCCATCAAAGATCTGATTTTTACTATTCTTTGAACCCAAGATCTTGGTATTCCAGCAACAAATTCCCATCTTTCGAAAGATCTCGAGTAGTAAAGCCGTTAAACGCGTCTAGGTATGAAAAATCTACACTTTTCTTATTTTTCTTTGATTTCCAGAACTTTTACATGTTCTAAAACCCTAAAATATTCAAACTTTATAGATTTTAATTATATATATTCTGTCCTTAATCATCAAGGGTCGTATTTTTGGTCGTTATAATCGAAAAGTTACTAAAAAACTCGTTTTTGAAAGCAAACCGTTACAGCAGATTCAAAACAACAACTTTTGTCAAACTTTGGAGAGTCATAACTCGACCAAAACTGAACCAAATCAGTCGGTTCTTGAGTCTAGATTGTATTTCATTGAGTATAGTTCTAGAAAACTAAGTTTCATAATTTTTCGATGACTTTTGATCAGTCAAAGGTATTTTTTTATAGACAGCTATCAAATCTGTTTTCAAACAGCAAACTTGGTCTGTGTTCATAAGGCCATATCTCATTTATTACAAGTCCAAATAAGTCCATTCTTTTCTGGAGTTTAAGTTTTTGAATATAGCTTCAAACCCAATTGGAAAATCTTAATTTGCTTTTTTATCGAGGTCGTACCAAGCAAAAACTTTTTGTCGCATACTGAAATCACTACAACTACCTTTCTGTGTTCCACGATTTTTCATAATTTTTGTGCTTTCTGGAAAAATAGTACAAAAATATATTTAAAAACTAGAAACGTGAGGCTTGATGCCACCAAAGTTTTAGAATTTAATTCGATCTTTTGGTCAGTCAATAAAATTCGTGACGTTTCCCTAAAAATCTGACCCGTTACATTGGGTTGCTGTGATAAATTTTCTAACTTTCCTTTTTATCCAAACAACCCCTAATTACCCTTAGAGTACCATAAATGGCCAATTACTTTATCGTAACACCATACTTAACACTTACTCAAGATTAGTTCTTATACTTGAGAACTTGAATGTAACTTTCGAGTAGGACACATTCTTTGCTTAATAATTGTAATCTTTGCATGAAATCTTAACTACGTTATCAAGGTGAGTATATCATTGCCCCTTTTTCTACTTTTATCGCTTTGGGGTGAAAACATGTAAGTCTTTACTTTATTAAAATCTTGTGAAACAAACCATACATGATAACATTTTCATAACTTGAATGGGTTAAACAGTAATTACACGTTCATACATAGCTAAGTCCCTCTCTTTATATCATACATGACCATTAACTTGTTATAAGCCAACGGTAGTATGATAGTGGATCCATAGGTGTGACATACCCATTCATCACCCCGGATAGGGTGTTGGATAATCGAAACCCGACATACATCATGATTTGGTGGATTCTAAGTCTCTTAGAGGGCATTCTCGTCATTAGGTTTGGTCATGGACTCGTGTACTTATGTTTAAAATTCATGTTTGATTATATTATTATGTTTCGTATCTTATCTTTATATGTTATAAAAACTGTGATTGCTCACTAACTTTTTAGTTGACTCATTTTTCTACATGTTTTCAGGTGAAGGATCTAAGTAGTGGATGTTTGCTCACGTAGGACTCTTTGGATCTAGTTTAAATAAAAATTATCAAATTCTATGTTTATCTTGGATTTTTATTATGTCTTTGTTTGAATTGGATTACTAAATATTTCAACTTTAATAGAATTTCTTTATTACTTGTATTGTGATTTCAATTTGTTACGCCCTAGTGATTCCGCCTTAGCGAGGGTGTGACAATACTGCTTTCCTTAAACCTATGTAGTGAGTCGTGTAGGCGGCATGTTGAAATTAGGACGATACATTGGGCAACTTTTCTCCTCATCGCTAGCCTGTTTCCAAGAGGGGGAAGAGAAGGTATTTCAAGTTGAAGAGCATATGAGATTTATCTATCGCAGCATTGCATCTATCGACTGAACAAAGTAACTTTCGAAATAGACTAGAAGGAATGCGAATAGGTATTTCAATTGTTAGACTAAATGAATAGGCAAGTAAGGCAAGGCACTTGACTTAAAGGCCCTACCCGACTCATTCTTAGGATAGGCTTAGCCCTATCTACCTAAAATGAAGAAATTATACAAGGGATCAATCCCATTTCACAAAATAACTTCTCAAAGGTCAAAGGCGTAGTATCGATTGCTTGTGTTGGTGATGTAGTGCGACGCACACATCTTTATTCCTATTGTATTCGTGTGGGGGATGAGATGATCACATTCGATGCTATGAAACCTGTGAAGGGGTCTACTGAGCAGAACGATTCAGTTTGCATGATTGATGCCCTCATAGGTGACCATCGGGACTCTGATCCAGAGGTAGAAGTAGGTGAGCTCGCCCCTAACTTAGGAGAGATATCTGAATGGGTGTTAGAGTTAGAGAAGATGTTAGATGAGCCGGATGAATATGGTGATGGGGTGCCTGATGATCTGCTGGAGATGATGGCAGAATTTGATGAGATCATAGGCAAAACCCCAAGTGTGGGGAAGTTGGTGGAGAGTTTAGAGGATCATGAAGATTTGGGCGAGAGGTTAGAGGCCACACCTTTAATGATATCACACATTGAGCCTTTGACCTTTACTGTTATCCATGTTGAGGGAAGAATTCTAAAGTTATGTCCTAGTGATAGTGCCCATAGGTCTAGGCCACCCCGTAAGAGAACTCGTGCTTTGATAGATTCATCTAATTTAGGGAGAATGCAAACCCCAAGTGTGGGGACGTCTAGGGGAGATAAGCTGTTGAGGTACTTGGACCAGGTTGTTTTCGAACCTGGTAGGTTTAAGTTTTGGTGGAAGGATCGAAGTGATAGACATAATGGAGTTTCGGAGGGTGATAGTTGTTTGTTATTGATGTGGAGGACTGGTAGACCACGTAGGATGAAGGCGGTTACGGTTTGGATCAAGGAGAAGCTTCCTGATAGGTTTGTTTGAGTCTCGGGCAAGTGTCTTAAGTCTTTATTTATTTTCTTTTATTCTTGTGTCAGTTTATGCATAATACTCGTTCCCAGGGATTACCACCTTATTCAGCTTTTCCAGAGCCCGAACGAGAGCAACACGAGCGCACCCACGACTTACGAGAGCGTTTGAAAGAGTTGTACAAATCTCAGGTATGTTCTACTAGCACAATTCCATTTCCTATTATGGGCGACGATGACCCACCAGCGCGACGTACTGTGCACCAGAGGGCCAGTGACGGGGTCAGCGGGGCGAGATCTCCGATCACACGCCCCGTTATTCCAAACCCCAATACATGACAGATCCTGTCACATGTCATGAGCACGATCACTCATGCCACTCAATTTCATGGCCTCGAGGATGAGGATGCACCCGGACACCTGTCCCGCTTCGCGCGCATATGTGATACCTTCAATATCACGGGTGTGTCTAAGGACGCTATCTACTTGCGTCTCTTCCCATTCTCGCTCTCTGGGCGTGCATCTACTTGGCTTGACACCCTCCTAGACAACTCTATCACCACATGAGAGGATCTTCAAGCCATGTTTTTCAAAAAGTACTATCCACCTTCAAGGGCCGCTCTCCTTAGGGACCAGATCCACTCCTTCCGGATGGACCCCGACGAGCCTTATCACATGGCCTGGGAGCGGTTCAACACGCTATTAAGCCGATGTCCCCATCATGGTCTTTATGACTGAGAGATAGTGGAGAAGTTCTTCAATGGTCTCACCTTCGAAAAGCAGCAAATGTTCAACACAGCTGTGGGAGGGCATATCATGGATAAGCTCGAGCCTAATGAGTGTGAGGAGATGTTTAAGAGCTTTGCTCTGGCGGAACAACATCGTCCATCTACTAGGACTTCCATTCCTAGTGCTAGGATACCCGCCTCTTCTCTTAGAGGTGTGCATCAGGTCACTCCTGATACTAGCGTGGCTGCTGCACTTGCAGCTATGGCGAACGAGATCAAGGAGCTGAAGCTTAGTTCTCAAAGGTGTGAAGTGTGAAGGGGAGGCCACGACACCATAGATTGCCCGGTATATCATTAGGAGCAGGTGAGCTTTGCTGGCAACCAGAACCAGAACTGAGGGTACAACAATTACAACAATACTTATGGCTCGGGATGGAGATCTGGAAATAACCCGCCTGGGTTTAATGGTCGCTAGAATCAGTATGGAGGAGCTGAAGCATGAGCAAGTTCGGGAAGCAGTGTCAGCACAAGGAAGATCGAGGAGATGATAGAGAATCATACACAGATGCTTGCCCACTTAATCCATCATAACAGAGACGCTAAGCAAAGACCGGATACACACGACACTTTATTGAAGAATCAGCAGTCGGCATTTCAGGACTTGCAACGCACGGTAGGAGACATCGCGAAGAGCTTGAGGGACAGACACGGAGGTCCATCTTCAGGCCCAACCATTTCAGTGATGACCGTGTCGATCTTGAGTCATAGTACAGAGGAGAGAGTAGAGAAGGAAGTCTCCCACAATGCTGACTATGGAATCCCTTCGCCTGAAAAGGTGAAGAAGATAGATTGGAGGGCTCGTTTTGCTGAAATCGATGCTAGGATGTTAGAGGAGCCGCAGCCTATGCGCATGAGCATTTCCTTGGCTGACCACTCAGTTAAGTATCCACGGGGAATTGTCGAGAATTTGTTAAAAGTAGGAAAATTTGTCTTCCTCGTGGATTTCGTCATTCTGGATATGGAAGTGGATGATAGAGTCCCACTCATCCTAAGATGCCCTTTCTACATACCGCTAATGCATTGATCGATTTCTTTGATGGGAAACTACACTTCATGTGGGGGATGAGATGATCACATTCGATGCTATGAAACCTGTGAAGGGGTATACTGAGCAGAACGATTCAGTTTGCATGATTGATGCTCTCATAGGTGACCATCGGGACTCTGATCCAGAGGTAGAAGTAGGTGAGCCTGCCCTTAACTTAGAAGAGATATCTGAATGGGTGTTGGAGTTGGAGAAGATGTTAGATGAGCCGGATAAATAGGGCGATGAGGTGCCTGATGATCTGCTGGAGATGATGGCAGAATTTGATGAGATCATAGGCAAAACCCCAAGTGTGGGGAAGTTGGTGGAGAGTTTAGAGGATCATGAAGATCTGGGCGAGAGGTTAGAGGCCACACCTTTAATGATATCAAACATTGAGCCTTCGACCTTTACTGTTATCCATGTTGAGGGGAGAATTCTAAAGTTAAGTCCTAGTGCTAGTGCCCATAGGTCTAGGCCACCCAGTAAGAGAACCCGTGCTTTTATAGATTCATCTAATTTAGGGAGAATGCAAACCCCAAGTGTGGGGACGTCTAGGGGAGATAAGCTGTTGAGCTACTTGAACCAGGTTGTTTTCAGACCTGGTAGGTTTAAGTTTTGGTGGAAGGATCGAAGTGATAGACATAATGGAGTTTTGGAGGGTGATAGTTGTTTGTTACTGATGTGGAGGACCGGTAGACCGTGTAGGATGAAGGTGGTCCCGGTTAGGATCAAGGAGAAGCCTCCTGATAGGTTTGTTTGAGTTTCGGGCAAGTGTCTAAGTCTTTATTTATTTTCTTTTATTCTTGTGTCAGTTTATGCACAATACTCGTTCGCAGGGATCACCACCTTATTCAGCTTTTTTAGAGCCCGGACGAGAGCTACACGAGCGCACCCGTGACTTACGGGAGCGTTTGAAAGAGTTGTGCAAAACCCAGATACGTTCTACTAGCCCAATTCCATTTCCTATCATGGGCGACGCTGACCAACCAGTGAGACGTACCGTGCACCAGAGGGCCAGTGACCCGGTCAGCGGGGCGAGATCTTCGATCACACGCCCCGCTATTCCGAACACCAATACATGGTAGATCCCGTCACATGTCATGAGCACGATCACTCATGCCACTCAATTTCATGGCCTCGAGGATGTGGATGCACTCGGACACCTGTGCCGCTTCGCGCGCATATGTGAAACCTTCAATATCACGGGTGTGTCTAAGGACGCTATCTACTTGCGTCTCTTCGCATTCTCGCTCTTTGGGCGTGCATCTACTTGGCTTGACACCCTCCCAGACAACTCTATCACCACATAGGAGGATCTTCAAGCCAAGTTCTTCAAGCCAAGTTCTTCAAAAAGTACTATCCACATTCCAGGGTCGTTTGCCTTTTGGACCAGATCCACTCCTTCCGTATGGACCCTAACGAGCCTTATCACATGGCCTGGGAGTGGTTCAACACGTTGTTGAGCAGATGTCCCCAGCATGGTCTTTATGACTGGGTGATAGTGGAGATGTTCTACAATGGTTTCACCTTCGAGAAGCAGCAAATGTTCAACACAGCTGTGGGAGGCTATATCATGGATAGGCTCGAGCCTGATGAGTGTGAGGAGATGTTTGATTGCTTTGCTCTGGCGGAAAAACAACAACCATCTACTGGGACTTCCATTCGTAGTGCTAGGATACCCGCCTCTTCTCTTAGAGGTGTGCATCAGGTCACTCCTTATACTAGCATGACTGCTGCACTTACAGCTATGGCGAACGAGATCAAGGAGTTGAAGCTTAGTGCTCAAAGGTGTGATGTGTATAGGGGCGTCCACGACACCAGAGATTGCCCGGTAAATCATTAGGAGCATGTGAGCTTTGCTGGAAACCAGAACCGAGTGTACAACAATTACAACAACACTTATGGCTCGGGATGGAGATCTGGAAATAACCTGCCTGGGATTAATGGTCGCCAGAATCGGTATGGAGGAGCTGAAGTAGGTGCAAGTTCGGGAAGCAGTGTCAGTATAAGGAAGATCGAGGAGATGATAGAGAATCAGACACAGATGCTTGCCCACTTAGTTCAGCAGGGCAGAGACGCTAAGCAAAGACTGGATGCCCATGACACTTTATTGAAGAATCAGCAGTCGGCATTTCAGGACTTGCAACGCACGGTAGAAGACATCGCGAAGAGATTGAGGGACAGACAGGGAGGTCCATCTTTAGGCCCGAACATTTCAGTGATGGCCGTATGGATCTTGAGTCATAGTGTAGAGGAGAAAGTAGAGAAGGAAGTCTCCAACAACGCTGCCTATGGCATCCCTTCACCTGAAGAGGTGAAGAAGATGGATTGGAGGGCTCGTTTTGCTGAAATCGATGCTAGGATGTTAGAGGAGTCCGAGTCAGCTGAGGTGACGGAACCAGGGACTTCAATGATGCTGTGTTGACTAGGAGTAGAAGAGTGGAAGAGAAGGAGAGCCCACCGGTGGAAGAGGAAGAGCCGGTGGACGAGGAGATAGTAGAGGAGAAGAAGAGTGGGGGTGAGATTAAGACCCCCCAAGATTGACTTGAGTCGTGTTCCCTACCTAGCGCGCTTGCTGCCATATAAGAATGCTAGGGAATACGGTACCTTCCTTGATATGTTTAAACAACTCAAGGTCAATCTTCCATTTATAGAGGTCCTCCAGCACATGCCTAATTATGGAAATTTCCTCAATGATCTTCTTTCCAACAAGAAGAAGCTGGAGGGGATCTCTAAAGTCTCACTTAGTGAGCAATGTTCTTCGGTGGTTCAGAACAAACTGCCGGAGAAACTGGGAGATTCGGGTCGTTTCACGATCCCGTGTCTGCTTGGCGGTTTGCCTCTAAACCACGCGTTGGCTGACCTGGGTGCTAGCGTCAATCTGATGCCTTATTCTATCTATAAGCAGCTAGACCTAGGTGAACCACAACCTACGCGCATGAGCATTTCCTTGGCTGACCGCTCAGTCAGGTATCCACGGGGAATTATGGAGAATCTGTTAGTGAAAGTAGGAAAATTTGTCTTCCCCGTGGATTTCGTCATTCTGGATATGGAAGTGGATGATAGAGTCCCACTCATCCTAGGACGCCCGTTCTTACGTACCGCCAAGGCATTGATCGATGTCTTTGACGGGAAACTCTCACTTTGTGTGGGGGATGAGATGATCACATTCGATGCTATGAAACCTGTGAAGGGGTCTACTGAGCAGAGTGATTCAGTTTGCATGATTGATGCCCTCATAGGTGACCATCGGGACTCTGATCCAGAGGTAGAAGTAGGTGAGCCCACCCCTAACTTAGGAGAGAAATCTGGATGGGCGTTGGAGTTGGAGAAGATGTTAGATGAGCCGGATGAATGCGGCGATGAGGTGCCTAATGATCTGCTGGAGATGATGGCAGAATTTGATGAGATCATAGGCAAAACCCCAAGTGTGGGGATGTTGGTGGAGAGTTTAGAGGATCATGAAGATCCGAGCGAGAGGTTAGAGGCTACACTTTTAATGATATCACACATTAAGCCTTTAACCTTTACTGTTATCCATGTTGAGGGGAGAATTCTAAAGTTAAGTCCTAGTGCTAGTGCCCATAGGTCTAGGCCACCCCGTAAGAGAACCCGTGCTTTGATAGATTCATCTGATTTAGGGAGAATTCAAACCCCAAGTGTGGGGACATCTAGGGGAGATAAGCTGTTGAGGTACGTGAACCATGTTATTTTCGGACCTGGTAGGTTTAAGTTTTGGTGGAAGGATGGAAGTGATAGAGATAATGGAGTTTCAGAGAGTGATAGTTGTATATTACTGATGTGGAGGACCGGTAGACCACGTAGGATGAAGGCAGTTCCTGTTAGGATCAAGGAGAAGCCTTCTGATAGGTTTGTTTGAGTCTCAAGCAAGTGCATGGTATGTAGAGTTTGTGTGCATTCCTTGGTTTGAGTCCGTGTCATTTTTGTGTTTTTCGGTGTGTGTGTTTTGTTTGTGTCGTGTCTTGCAGGGATTCGCGTTTGATTCGGTGAGGAAAATTATCAGGAATGAAGTTCCATGTATTTTTACATATGTTTTTATGCTTGGAATAAGTTTTTATGGAATTTGGGTGAAAAAAGTTAGAGGGTTCTCGCGGTACGCGAAGGTGTGTTTGAGGTTTCTCGCGGTACGCGAGAGACAAATGACCATGCCGGCTTAAATGCCACTTCCTCGCGGTACGCGAGGAGTGGCCGCCTGTTCTTCGCGGTACGTGGGGCTCTCTTGGGTTTGCTCTTCTTCCTTGTTTTCCCATGGTATCTCTCACCCGCATCTACCACTATCACCACTATATTAACCACCCACCACTGCCACCATCACAACCATCCATCAGTTTCATCCATCATATTCACACCATCACCATGGGGAACGTAGAAACCATTTCGATCCATTGATCTACTTTGCTGTGGCTTTCATGTCTATGTGTTTGCCACCCATTGACTACGTTTCTCTGCATGCTCTCTATCCAGAGTCTTAGTGAGTTAGTTTGAGTCAGCCGAGTCTTTATTTTAATTTGAGTCGGTTTAATGCTGTGGGGTTTTTTGTGAGGTTTATTTTGCAGGTTTTATCATCCCGCCCGTACTCAATCTCTATTCGGGCAGGGTTGATCATCACTTATATGCAGTTTGTAAAGGTAGCCCGTCAGTCAAATGTGCAACCGCGACCGAAATGCTATACGGTGCACACAAGGATGAACAAAGCTGGATTTTCATTCGAGAGCATATACATTGCCAACTAAGTCGCTTCCTATTTTATTTTTGCATTTTTTATGTTTAGTAGTGTCTTGCTTCACATTGAGGATAATGTGTCTTTCAAGTGTGGGGATGTGAGTGTCTAGGTTTGTTTTATTTTATAAAAATTCAAAAGTATACAAAAAAAATTGAAATTTTTTTGAAAAATGTCATTTGAAAGTATAAGTTTTGCAAAGAAAAAATGAAAAATGATAGTACAACTCGATCTACTTGTTGAGTTTAAAAGATTTAAATAATAGAAAACCTAATTAGTGATGTTTTGGTAGACACAGCTAGCTAGTAAAGCTTAAATATTCTGTTTTGTTTTTTTAGGAATCAATTGATGTCAAAATCATGATATCGTGTGGGTACTCATCTTATGGTAATCAGTAATACTGAAACTGTCAACATATGGTGACAGGTACCACTTTAAGTTAAATTTTAGAGGTTTTTGAAATTTTTGGCACGCCTTTATCTTTTTATGAGAATAAATCCGAGTTTGGTGGCGCCCGCATCTATAAATTCCATAATTCATGAGCTTATTTGTTAGAATACTGAGTTTTGCTTATGTGTTACCCTCCGGGATGGCCACATGGAGAAATGTAACACCCCACTTTTAATACACCGGTTATAATAAACATTTAAACGCGCGGAAGCATTTCCTAAGTTTTTTTTCTCCCGCGAACCGCGAGAGAACAGATCCCTCCTCCTAGCGTACCACGAGGGAACCTCAGAAAGCCAAGCCAGAAGACATATTCCTCGCGTACCGCGAGAGAACCTCCTCTGGTTCTTCGCGTACCGCGAGGCACTGTATTCACAGAAAGTTTACATGGACCTGCAAATTTCCATACTGAGTCAATTTCCAACTTTTACCAATTCACTTGACACCCAAAGTTCCCAAACACTTGGGTTTTGACCAAAATCATAACAACATCAAAAACATACACCAAAACACGATTGCGTATCCAATTTACATCCATTTAAGGGGTTTCTAAATACCACCAAAATAACATAACGCATACGAGAATCCCACCAAAAGCCTTGGACTTGACTTTGACTACATCGGAGCTTTTCCTACATAACACCACATATATCACCATTAGTAATGAAGATAAAACTTAACAAACAAGTAAAATTTTACTTGTTTCACCCGTTCACCCATTTGACCCGCTTACACCAAAATTGACATTGCTTAATCACCTACAAGTTTCACACTTTTCATTTTACATTCATAATCAACACATTTTTCCATTTCCATTATGGCACATAGGCCATAACTTCATCATCTCATTTCCATTATGATTCTTAGATCATAACTTCATATACACATATCCATTATGGTACTTAGAACATAACTCCATAACCACGTATCCATTACAGTATAAATACTATAATTACATTTCATTCACTTAATCATACACCTTATGCTCTTACATACCACATAACACAATATGCAAATTTAACACATTATGCATACAACATTTGCATATAGCACCTTTTATCAATCGATTACTAAGTAAGTGCAAAAGCACTTACATACCACATAACACAGTATGCAAATTTAACACATTATGCATACAACATTTGCATATAGCACCTTTTATCAATCGATTACTAAGTAAGTGCAAAAAACACTTACCTTTCGGGTTAGAAGATCCCGCACTACCAACAAATTTCCATTATGGCACATAGGCCATAACTTCATCACCACATTTCCATTATGATTCCTAGATCATAACTTTATATCCACATATTCATTATGGTTCTTAGACCATAACTCCATATCCACATATCCATTATTGTATTAATACTATAACTACATTCATATAACAATCATATCTCATTATTTGAGGTTTTTAGATCATTCCAACATTTTATACCAATTTATGGTCCTTGGACCATATCCACCACTTTCCATCCAATTTATTGTTCTTAGACCATATCCAAAATTTCAACATATCATTCATCCTTCAATAAAATATCATTCACACATATAGGCATAATTTATTGACTTATTCAATATGCATATATTCAATTAACAAGTAAACGCAACGTACTTACTTACTATCACCCGTATTATTAAGCAAATAATATTTTCATAATAGCTACGAACATCTTTGTAACCTATTGGTTACTTTCACATATTTGGGATTTAAGAATCTCAACTCTATTTCCACCCTTTTTCCATATATATAACATATGCTAATCAACCTTACCAACATACACGTATAATTACACATAAGTTAAACTACCTATCCATAAGCATAACTTACACGTATAGCTACCGTCATCTAACATTACTAAGTAAGTGCAACACACTTACCTTTTAGCTAGAGAGCATCCCGTTTGATCCTCCAAGCTAGCCTCTTTTCCCACCTTGATCACCTATACAACTCATTTAAAATTAGTTATCCGTTGATTATCAATTGACACCTAACATACCTTTATGATCTTAAAGATCAACATTCTATATTTGTTTGGTTATTACACCCTTAACCAAACCTCAAATACCCATTTACCACTTTTCATTTCATTTAGGCATTTCATCAAACACCTTATGGGCACAATTAAATCTCACTATTATCATACCCATATGAACTCTCCAATTTCACCATTATCATCATTCATCTAAACAAATGAGTTTTCTTTCAATTATTGTGTCTTCTCTCATCTTTAGACACTTACAAAATCTCTTATTTATCATTGACAATTTTGAGATAAAAACTCCATAACATCCTCAAGAACACCAATTCATGAATCCTTGAATTTGATGTTTAGATGATGTTATTTATCCCCCTTTACCCTTATTCAAGCTAGAGTAACACTTAACTAGCACCAATTTCATCAATTAAACTCCCATTTTCGTTTTCATCATAAAACCCACCAAAAACATAAAACCATGGAGTTTTAGAGATGAAGAACTACTTACTTGTTGCCTTGATGAAGATGGATGCTCCTAATCCCATTGATTTCACATGCAACCCATCAATCTATGGTCTTGAGCTTGTTTAATCATCACCATCTTCTCCCTCTCTTCTTTCTCTCGTCCACGACACACACCACACACACACTTAGTGTGTGTAGGTTGATTTTAATAACTAAAATCTGATTTTTATTAGTTACTTTCAGCCCCCTACACTTTGGTTTTTGACTCCTTCATCTCAAACTAGTAGTTAACTAGTTAAAACCATTGTTTACAATAAACTTCCATTTATCATTCAATTTATTTAAACACCATTATAATACGTTAAACATATTACATTGCGAACCCAAAAATGGTTCGTTACAAATCTCTCCCCCCTTATTTGGGTGTCGTCTCCGAAACCCACCATCTTATACACAGTTTAGGGTAGTAACTCCACTCGCCTTCATTACTACCCCTAAATTATTTCCGCCTTACATGGTGCTTTTGACAAACAATACGCATTTTGTCCACTTATTGCACCATTTGATTCATCACTATCTAAGATAGTCATCGTTTCGTTTAGAAGAAACGCTTATCATTTACCTCATCTTTACCACATGAAATAACAACAGTTCCATCCTCCTAACGTTTTCGTGTATAGTCACGCGAAATGTATTATGGAGTCCACTCCTTTCATCTGAATAGCTCCAAACATTAATCTACTCACCAATAAAGTCCTTATGATGGATGACTCAACGAAACATGGACTTATCCTCCCATGATCTCAAACCCGAATCACCACTTTTCAAAGGAAAACTTTTATAATGTCAAGTTTCCCACTTTGAATTTCAACACTCCTAATCATGGGATACTTGGATCTTTGAACCACTTTATACGAGTAGTCAACACGTTTGACAACTAAGAAGTCCAAGTTCTAATCCCACGTCACCCACCTCTTAAAAGGAAGTTTCAAAACTACCTCACCAACCCACCCATTTAGACTCATGGTCTCAATTTCATACCGCTTGGGATTCAATGATCCCAACACCCATACATAATACCCCTTGAAGCTCGAGTCTTCAACTCAACCCCTTCTTAACCGAGAAAGCATGCGACCTCCTCAATTAAGGATATAACAACTTCCTTACTTGAATCCCATTTTACAACACTGGAAGGAAGATCCCTATCCGTGACCCAAACACCCGAAGTATTTCCAATGACTTAATCATAAGTCATCCTTTGAGATTTAAGGGTCACAATCATCGAATACACCTTTGAAGTTCGAAGACTTCGTTTTCAAACACCGTTTGTGAAGTCCAAAAGACTTCCAACATAATTTATGAAGTTCTAAGACTTCAACCACCATTTATGTACACATTCCACCTATGTACATTTTAACATTTACCCCTTGACCATAAACTCCACAAACCGCGAGACCTTTAGTCAGTTTTATCCCATCATCGACTGACAGTGCCAAAACGCACTCTTCCATTTTCCCTCTCCATCGAAAAGTTTATGTGCTTTAGAACATAGCACACAGGTGCAATGACCCTTATCAAATCCTCTTTCTCAACTGGAATACCAAGTACCCCTTTATATCCCCGGTTGATGTCAATGGCACAAGCCATGTGTATACAACAGATCGTAAACCTCGTGTTTCACTATCTCTAATGAGAACAAATTAACACGTCACCCCTTTATCAAACTTGACAATGATATGGTTACTAAGTAACCCAACACCTCTCTTATAATCATCGAATCATAATCCATGTGATCGTTTCGATCACAACCTCATGTTATTAAAACATGTAAACATCAACATTAAGACACCCACAATGTTGATCGCCCGAATCCACCGATCTGCTTAGCCTTTCATCCAAAACAACGATCGAAAAGCTTCAGTCACGACTATAGTGATTAGAAATGCGTGACCCATAAGCCTAAGAAAATTTCTAATTTTCTCCCCATATGTGTTATCCTCCAGACATATAGCAATGTCCGGCATTTCTTCCCATAAAGGGCTTCTAGCTCGGCTAGAATGTTTCGGCTTTCACGAAGCCACTTCTCATTTACTCTTCGTTTCCCACTTATCTCCTATGTTCAACCTTCCCTTGCTCATTTAAAAAAAAATGACTCCACCTGAGTTGTACTCCTATACGCAAGGATCCCCTTTATAACGCCAACAGATAGCATCGAGAAACCCGATCTATCTACATTTCTTTGATGATTCCGAGATTTGAGCAACCTTGACTAGTCATAAAACACTTGCCCGAAATCTTGTTGATCACCTCTGCTGACCACTGCACGTGAAGGAACTCTTCCATAATGCCATCCACCATGGCTTGCAATCAATGGTATTTCAATGTTACCTCTTGAATCCCCCGATGCAGGTGCCTTCATGCCATTATGCCTTCCTCTCTACGGATAAAAATCCACCAATCCTCTGCCACAACCCGAAGTCGACTCATCGTGAGTAACGCACCTTCTTTCAATCACAATGGATTGCTTCAAAGCCAATACCCTTATAGTGATTCATTACTGATTAATCAATGATTAACTCTCACCCTTTAACTCCTTTGGTTAGCACAATACGAACCCCTTGTGAAAACAAGGTTTTCCTTCCACTTCGCTTCGCCAACCGTTATACTTCCCGCTCTCTAGGCTTCATACGGTTCCTCCCAAGAATTGCTTCAAAGATCCCTATCTTCCTCGAAGGAAGATCGATACAACATGATAGAAAGCTGTAGCCATCATCCGCTAGATTGATGCATTCTATTTCTCCCAAACCATTCCATGTTCCTCACCACCCACGAGGTGATACACGTCTAGACTCTAACATACTTGAGTCCTTAAGATAATTTTCATCCACCATTTCTTCTACTTACACATGTGCCCCTTAGTCTCCCCGACCAATTTTAACTAAGTTGTAGATGTTCTACCTACTTATAGGACTTTAATCTACCCACTTGTTAAGGCACTATATCTTATCTATGTGTATATGTATTACCCCCCATCTAATCATCCATATACATACATACATACACATATAACCACCTCCACCTACTCCTTGCTAATGTTAATTGTTATATGGTTATTATAATGACCCTTACACATATTGTTTTATCAATCACATTGGCCAGACATGTTTAATAATACAATATGCCAATTGTAATTATCATATCCATACAACAAATCCAAGACAAGTTTCGGCACACATAACACTTTGTCATTCAATCATACATATACATATGCACCGTATATATAACCACCTTTTTCATAACATTACTAACCTTTCACTTCCAAAAGCTCTGAGTCTTAGTCAAGTCCTTCTTGGATTCTCGTATCATTTCCCCATATCATGAGCATCCGGTTTGAGTTTGGTGCCACCCACACCAAATCCCTCAAACCATTGCTCTGATACCAAGTTACACCCCACTTTTAATACACTGGTTATAATAAACATTTAAACGTGCGGAAGCATTCCCCAAAAATTTTTATTTATTTATTTATTTCTTTTTATTTTCTCCCGCGCACCGAGAGAGAACAGATCCCTCCCCATCGCGTACCGCGAGGGAACCTCAGAAAGCCAAGCCAGAAGACAGGTCCCTAGCGTACCGCGAGGCACCTGTATTCACAGAAAGTTTACATAGACCTGCAGCTTTCCATACTTAGTTAATATCAACTTTTACCAATTCACTTGACACCCAAAGTTACCAAAAACTTGGGTTTTGACCAAAATCAAAACAACATAAAAAACATACACCAAAACACGATTGTGTATCCAATTTACATCCTATTAAGGGGTTTCTAAATACCAACAAAATAACATAACACATACGAGAATCCCACCAAAAGCCTTGGACTTGACTTTGACTACATCGGAGCTTTTCCTACATAACACCACATATATCACCATTAGTAATGAAGATAAAACATAACAAACAAGTAAAATTTTACTTGTTTCACCCGTTCACCCATTTGACCCGTTTCCACCCAAATTGACATTAGGCTACATATCACTTGCTTAATCACCTACAAGTTTCACACTTTTCATTTAACATTCATGATCAACAAATTTTTCCATTTCCATTATGGCACATAGGCCATAACTTCATCATCTCATTTCCATTATGATTCTTAGATCATAACTTCATATCTACATATCCATTATGGTACTTAGACCATAACTCCATAATCACGTATCCATTATAGAATAAATACTACAATTACATTTAACTAACTTAATCATACACCTTATGCCCTTACATACCACATAACACAATATGCATACAACATTTGCATATAGCACCTTTTATCAATCGATTACTAAGTAAGTGCAAAAGCACTTACATACCACATAGCACAATATGCAAATTTAACACATTATGCATACAACATTTGCATATAGCACCTTTTATCAATCGATTACTAAGTAAGTGCAAAAACACTTACCTTTCGGGTTAGAAGATCCCGCACTACCAACAAATTTCCATTATGGCACATAGGCCATAACTTCATCACCACATTTCCATTATGATTCTTAGATCATAACTTCATATCCACATATCCATTATGGTTCTTAGACCATAACTCCATATCCACATATCCATTATAGTATTAATACTATAACTACATTCATATAACAATCATATCTCATTATTTGAGGTTTCTAGATTATTCCAACATTTTCTACCAATTTATGGTCCTTGGACCGTATCCACCACTTTCCATCCAATTTATAGTTCTTAGACCATATCCACAATTTCAACATATCATTCATCCTTAAAGATAATATCATTCACACATATACGCATAATTTATCGACTTATTCAATATGCATATATTCAATTAACAATCATTACCTAACATTACCAAGTAAACGCAACGCACTTACTTACTATCACCCTTATTATTATGCAAATAATATTTTCATAATAGCTACAAACATCTTTGTAACCTATTGGTTACTTTCACATATTTGGGATTTAAGAATCCCAACTCTATTTCCACCCTTTTTCCATATATATAACATATGCTAATCAACCTTACCAACATACACGTATAATTACATATAAGTTAAACTACCTATCCATATGAATAACTTACATGTATAGCTACCGTTATCTAACATTTCTAAGTGCAACGTACTTACCTTTTAGCTAGAGAGCATCCCGCTTGATCCTCCAAGCTAGCCTCTTTTCCTACTTTGATCACCTATACAACTCATTTAAAATTAGTAATCCGTTGATTATCAATTGACACCCAACATACCTTTATGATCTTAAAGATCAACATTCTATATTTGTTTGGTTAGTACACCCTTAACCAAACCTCAAATACCCATTTACCACTTTTCAATTCATTTAGGCATTTCATCAAACACCTTATGGGCACAATTAAATCTCACTATTATCATACCCATATGAACTCTACAATTTCACCATTATCATCATTCATCTAAACAAATGAGTTTTCTTTCAAATTTTTGTGTCTTCTCTCATCTTTAGACACTTGCAAAATCTCTTATTTATCATTGACAATTTTGAGATAAAAACTCTGTAAGGCCCCAAACCCGGGAGGCCTCCCTCGTTGGATTTACTCATTCACAAACAGTTCTTAAACATGAATATCAAATAACGCAACGGAAAATTTCATTTAAACATAACTTAATCGTTGTTCATACATGCGGAAGCGTAAACATTGATTAAAACATAATTGCATCATAACTAAACATAACGGGATGCCAGTCTTCAAAAGCAGTCGGGTAACTCTTCATCTCTAGCCAAGCATCACCGACCATCCTCATAACCTGCCTTAACATGAATGTGTACACTTAAAAACCTCAGCTACGCTGGTGAGTTCTAGTTTTCATTCGTTTTAAGAAATGGTTCATCATTCAAACATTCAGTAGGGTTTAACATTCGTATAAGAAAACATGGCCTTTCATTCGTAAACCTTCGCACATTTAAACACATTGAACGAATCATTTGTTTAAAACATTAACATTCATTTAAGTCATACATTATTATCTAAAATCTGTATCGTTACGCGTCTCTATGTCCCCGGAGGAACCGTTAATGTTGTGGGCAACCGCTACGTATCGCCGTCATTGCCACAACCATACACTACGTGGGGTCAACCGTTACGTATCGCCGTCATTGCCCAACACGCACCTTTCTTTTGGGAATCAACCGTTACGTATCGCCGTCATTGATTTCCCGCTACCCTTTCCCTTAGGATGATCGTCATCACCCGAGTAACCGTCGTTACTCCCTTACCAGTTGTACAACATCAAAACCATTGGCAGGCCACTAAGACACTACCCCTGTTCTTCTTATGGCAACTATGGCTCGCTGTCCATAATCTACCACAAGGCTGGGAATCTCGTTCCCATACTTCATTCGTCAATTCCATTCATTCGACAGATTAGATTTGTAATGACTTCTTTAAAACCTTTGCCCCTTTTTGTTTTCTTTTCATAAAACCTTTCCTTCACTTTCAAAACCCTTTACCTTTTCATTAAACCATTTCTTTATAACATTCATTCGTAAACATTCCGTTCATAAACTTTCTTTTCATAAACCCTTCGTTCCAAATCATTTCCTTTCGTAAATGTAGTTTCATAAACATCATTTTATAAAACAACATTTCATACGTGTACACACCAGCCCAAAAACATTATATAAAAACATTTAAAAGAGGGCTTCTAGAACTTACCTGATACGCTAATATGGGTTGTCCTAAACGAAGGTCCAACAACGTCACTTCCGATCTGAATTGATTAGTTAAATACACATCAGACCAATCCCGACTCTAACGGTTTAACCATTCTATCATACTGACTTCACTTAATCAGTTCTGATGTCTGCGCACTTGGCAAGTGCGCAGACCCTGCTGCCTGCGCACTTAGCAAGTGCGCAGACCATGCTTCCTGCGCACTTAGCAAGTGCGCATGTCCTTCCTCCTGCGCACTTAGTAAGTGCGCAGGTCCTTCCTCCTGCGCACTTAGCAAGTGCGCAGGACCTGCTCCGTGCGCACTTAGCAAGTGCGCACGACCTGTTCTTCGTGAAAAACCCTAACTTTCGTATTCGGGCCTGATCGTGTCAAGATCCCGAACCTGTTGCATTCAAAACGTTCGTTTTCCATTAAGGAACTCAAATCCTTGATTATCTTTCAGTTTCATCCGTTCAAACCTTACATTTTCACCCAAAACCCGAAAAACCCAAAAACGAACAAAAACTCAGATTTAGGTCGGATCGTTACCTGAATCGAGCTTCTGATCCGGAGGTTCTTCTCACGAGTTATGGAGCAACACACTTCTCAAATCTCGGGTCGATCCGACAACTTTCTCTCTCTACGGTTTCTCTCTCTAGAAGTTGCAAATAGGAGAAATGGGTTGTGACCTTGGCTATTTATAGGGGAGGCTCCCCTTCTAGCCCATCCGTCCCGACCCGACCCGACATGCCTCGTTCGTTTATTTCGTCATTTTAACCGTCGTTTTATTTTTGGGATGTTACAAGTCTACCCCCCTTACAATAGGTTTCGTCCCCGAAACCTATCATAAGTCAAATAGATGAGGGTACAACTCCCTCATTTCCTTCTCCGTTTCCCAAGTGGCTTCCGATCCCTTTCGATGCTTCTATTGGACTTTAACCAATTAGATAACTTTATTACGTAAACGTTTCTCCTTCCGATCAAGGATGGCCACAGGTTCTTCGATGTAATTAAGGCTGTTGTCAACCTCGATGTCAGTAAGTGGTACGTGAGCCGATTCATCCGCCAAACACTTTCGCAAGTGTGATACATGGAAGGTAGGATGAATCCCACTTAACTCATCAGGCAACTCCAACCGATAAGCGATTATCCCAACCCGTGCCATTATCCTGAATGGTCCGACAAACCTCGGACTTAACTTTCCTCTCTTCCTGAATCGTATGATTCCCTTCCAGGGCGACACTTTCAACATTACTCTGTCACCAATATTGAACTCAATAGGCCTTCGTCGTTTATCCGCATAGGATTTCTGACGATCTTGAGCGGCCTTCATTCGCGCTTTGATCTGATCAAACCTTTCCGACGTCTCTCTTACGACTTCGAGACTTCCTAATTCCTTCTGTCCAATCTCACCCCAACAAACCGGGGTCCTACATCTTCTCCCATACAACATTTCGTAAGGTGGCATGCCTATCGTCGTGTGATGACTATTGTTGTAGGAGAATTCAGCTAACGGCAGATGGCTGTCCCAACTGCCACCGAAGTCGATAATACAAGCACGGAGCATATCCTCCAATGTCTGAATGGTCCTTTCGGACTGACCATCCGTTTGTGGGTGGTATGCTGTGCTGATATTGAGCCTCGTGCCCATCGCCTCATGAAATCTTTTCCAGAACCTCGATGTGAATCGTGTGTCCCGGTCAGATACGATCGTCAAAGGCATCCCATGCCGTGCTACTACTTCGTTGATAAACACTTCTGCTAACCTTTCCGATGAGAACGTCTCGCAAATAGGTAGGAAATGAGCACTCTTCGTTAATCGGTCCACAATTACCCAAATGGTGTCATGACCTTTAGCTGTGCGAGGTAGCTTAGTTATGAAGTCCATGGTAATGTGTTCCCACTTCCATTCTGGTATTTCAAGTGGTTGAATCTTTCCATACGGTTTCTGGTGTTCAGCCTTTACTTGCGAGCAAGTCAAGCACTTGCTTACATACTTCGTTACATCACATTTCATTCCAGGCCACCAGTAGTCCTTCTTCAGGTCTTGGTACATTTTGTTAGCACCAGGATGGATAGAGTAACGAGACTTATGAGCCTCATCCAATATTTTGGTTCTAAGCTCGCCACCCATAGGTATCCATACCCGTCCATAACGTGTTCTAACACCGAGGGTGTTATATTCCAACTTGTCCCGTTGGCCAACCATCCTTTCTTTCTTTATATTTTCTTCCTTCAAAGCTTCATCTTGGGCTCTTTCGATTTCTCTCATCACATCCGATGTTACCACCAACTGGCAAGCTTTCACTCTAATAGGAGTAGGCACATCCTTTCGGCTTAGAGCGTCAGCTACCACGTTTGCCTTTCCAGGGTGGTACATTATTTCACAGTCATAGTCCTTCAGGAGTTCCAACCATCTCCTCTGCCTCATATTAAGCTCCTTTTGTTCGAAGAAGTACTTCAAACTTTTGTGGTCGGAGTAAATAGTAAACTTTACCCCGTACAGGTAGTGCCTCCAGATTTTCAATGCAAATATGACAGCAGCAAGTTCCAAATCGTGAGTCGGATAGTTGACTTCGTGAACTTTCAACTGCCGCGACGCATATGCAATCACTATACCGCGTTGCATCAACACACACCCTAATCCCTGACCCGACGCGTCAGAGTATACCACCAGGTCTTCACTGCCCTCGGGAAGGGCCAAGACTAGAGCTTGTGTTAGCTTCTCTTTCAATTCCTTAAATGCCTCATCCTGGGTCGAACCCCATTCGTACTTTACTTCTTTCCGAGTCAACTTTGTCAATGGCGAAGCTATTTTCGAGAAATCCTGGATGAATCTCCGATAGTAGCCTGCCAATCCTAAGAAACTGCGGATTTCAGTTGGCGTCTTAGGAATGTCCCATTCACTTACCGTTACTATCTTTGCTGGGTCAACCATAATGCCGTTCGGGCCAATGACGTGACCTAGGAATTGGACTTCCCTAAGCCAGAATGCGCATTTGGAGAACTTAGCATACAACTTCTCCTTTTTCAGAGCTTCCAATACTTCTTTCAAGTGACACGCGTGATCACCCTCATTCTTGGAGTAGATAAGGATATCATCGATGAACACGATTACCGATCGATCCAGCATCGGTCGACACACCCTATTCATTAAATTCATGAACGCTGCGGGGGCGTTCGTCAATCCGAAAGACATTACACGGAACTCGAAATGTCCATAACGCGTGCGAAATGCAGTTTTCAGTATGTCTTCTTCCCTCACCTTCAACTGATGGTACCCAGACCGAAGGTCGATTTTCGAAAACCAACTTGCGCCTTGCAACTGGTCGAACAGGTCATCGATCCTTGGTAAAGGGTACTTGTTCTTCACCGTTCGTTTATTCAACTCACGATAATCGATACACATTCTCATCGAACCATCTTTCTTCTTTACAAACAACACCGGAGCACCCCACGGCGAGATGCTCGGTTGGATAAATCCTTTCTCAAGTAACTCGTGTAGTTAGACCATAAGTTCCTTCATTTCCACTGGTGCTAGTCGATATGGAGCCTTAGCCACGGGCTGGGCATCTGGTACTAAGTCAATTCGGAACTCAATTTCTCTATCGCGTGGTATCCCAGGCAAATCCTCTGGAAACACCTCCGGGTACTCGCGTACCATGGGTACATCGTCTAGTTCCTTCACTTCCTTACACTTGTTAATTACATATACCAGATAAGCCTCGCATCCGCGCCTCAAGTAATTCATTGCCTTAATCATTGAGATGACGTTTGGCATCGGGGCGTCACGATCTCCAAAGACTTCGACTTTGCTACCATCCGGAGCCTTGAGTTGGATTATCTTTCGTTTACATATGATTTGTGCTTCATTGGCAGTTAACCAATCCATACCCAGCACGACATCAAACCCTCCCAAAACCATAACAAACAATCTGATAGGGAACCTATGACCTTCTATTTTTATCGTAGCGTTGTCAACTACCTCGGTCACTCTCGCAGTTCTACCCTCAGCGGTTTCTACGCTAAAGGCCCTTTCTAGTATACTGACAGCGTACTTCACTTTCTTACAAAAAGTCGCAGATATAAAATTCTTACTGGCACCCGAATCAAATAACACAGAAACAAGAGTGTTGTCAAGGACGAACGTACCTGACGCCACGTCGGGGTCCATTCTAGCCTGATCCTGCGTCAGTGCGTACGCCCGCGTCTTCGCACGAGATCCCTCTCCCTTCTTTTCCGGGCTCTTTCCCTTCCCGGTTTCCCCCATCCTGGGCTTCGGGCAGTCCCTACTCATATGACCATTTTCCCCACAATTGTAGCATTTGTAACCTTGCGGGCATTCTCGGGAGTAGTGCCCGGTCTTGCCACACTTAAAGCACAAGTTAGATCCCAGTCTGCATTCACCTACATGCTCCCTTCCACACTTCTTACAAACAGTCGGCTCACCCACCCGAGCCCTCTTATCACGAGCCCCAAACATCTTTCCCCCAGTTCGCTTGTTTGAGAAGCTCGGTCTCTTCTTTTGCTCTTCAACGGCAACAACATTCAGTGCCAGATCGTCAAATACCACGCCGCTTAGCTCTACTGCCGAATCATAGGTAGTAGGGGCATTTGCCTTAACATAGGTGCGGACCTGGTCCGGCAACCCTTGAACATAGCAGGCAATCTTTCTCTCTTCAGTAGTGACAAGGTGTGGCACCAGACGTGCCAGTTCATTAAATCGGGTTGTGTATTGTCGGTGCGTCATGTTCCCGGCCTTCAAACCCAGAAATTCCCTCTCTACCTTTTCAATCTCGTTCCTTGGGCAGAAATTCTTGATTACCAAAGTTTTCAAGTCAGCCCACATCATCGCATCCACAATCTCGCTCCCTTTAGCCTGACGTACACCTTCCCACCAGTGGGATGCTTCCTCCCTCAAGGAGTTAGCAGCAAACTTCACTACTTGATTAGCTCGACATTCGCTCAGACGGATGGCGGCTTCCATACGTATTACCCAATCAAAAGTAGCCATCGCGTCCTTCTTCCCAGTCAGGACCGGTGGGTCACATGCTTTAAATGACTTATAATCACATCCGCGAGCAGGCGGTGCATTGTCGGTCTCATTGTTCTGAGCACCAACTGCCGCGCTAGACCCACCCACCGCATTGACCTGCTTCAATGCTTCTGCCAACAGACCTGGCAGGGAAGTCTTCATCAACTCTGTAAATTCTCGAGCTATGGCTGCCCTCACTTCTGGTTCAAAAGTGAAAGGTTGTTCTTCAACCTGTGTCTGCTCAGCTTCATGCACACTAACCGCCGGTTCAGTGTGAACACTTCCTTCTTATCTATACTCTTGGCGCGCAGGGATCCTGCCACGCCCACCATTTCGACCGCCGGTACGACCACCGGTACGGCCACCACGCCTTCCGTTTCCTCTCCTTGCCATTACGTTCTATAAGACAAGAAATCCAATGTCATCACGCTAGTTAACAAATAAAATTCAATAAGTACTGTAAGATGTTAATATACACTGGCCATCTGTAATTAACCATTACACTACCTTTCGATTTCTATTTGACCACCTTTGTGATTCCATCAGAACACAAGTCCTTACCTAACCCTTTCTAAGGCATACTATATGCGTAATATATACTACCTTCATACCTGATGCTGTGGCTCGAGTTACCAGTACTGGCATTCGCTTTCGGTCCCATTCAAAGTTTATTCAGACACTGGGAGTGTCCGAATCTCTCAAACTATTGCTCTGATACCAACTTGTAAGGCCCCAAACCCGGGAGGCCTCACTCGTTGGATTTACTCATTCACAAACAGTTCTTAAACATGAATATCAAATAACGCAGCGGAAAATTTCATTTAAACATAACTTAATCGTTGTTCATACATGCGGAAGCGTAAACATTGATTAAAACATAATTGCATCATAACTAAACATAACGGGATGCCAGTCTTCAAAAGCAGTCGGGTAACTCTTCATCTCTAGCCAAGCATCACCGACCATCCTCATAACCTGCCTTAACATGAATGTGTACACTTAAAAACCTCAGCTACGCTGGTGAGTTCTAGTTTTCATTCGTTTTAAGAAATGGTTCATCATTCAAACATTCAGTAGGGTTTAACATTCGTATAAGAAAACAGGGCCTTTCATTCGTAAACCTTCGCACATTTAAACACATTGAACGGATCATTTGTTTAAAACATTAACATTCATTTAAGTCATACATTATTATCTAAAATCTGTATCGTTACGCGTCTCTATGTCCCCGGAGGAACCGTTAATGTTGTGGGCAACCGCTACGTATCGCCGTCATTGCCACAACCATACACTACGTGGGGTCAACCGTTACGTATCGCCGTCATTGCCCAACACGCATCTTTCTTTTGGGAATCAATCGTTACGTATCGCCGTCATTGATTTCCCGCTACCCTTTCCCTTAGGATGATCGTCATCACCCGAGTAACCGTCGTTACTCCCTTACCAGTTGTACAACATCAAAACCATTGGCAGGCCACTAAGACACTACCCCTGTTGTTCTTATGGCAACTATGGCTCGCTGTCCATAATCTACCACAAGGCTGGGAATCTCGTTCCCAGACTTCATTCGTCAATTCCATTCATTCGACAGATTAGATTTGTAATGACTTCTTTAAAACCTTTGCCCCTTTTTGTTTTCTTTTCATAAAACCTTTCCTTCACTTTCAAAACCCTTTACCTTTTCATTAAACCATTTCTTTATAACATTCATTCGTAAACATTCCGTTCATAAACTTTCTTTTCATAAACCCTTCGTTCCAAATCATTTCCTTTCGTAAACGTAGTTTCATAAACATCATTTTATAAAACAACATTTCATACGTGTACACACCAGCCCAAAATCATTATATAAAAACATTTAAAAGAGGGCTTCTAGAACTTACCTGATACGCTAATATGGGTTGTCCTAAACGAAGGTCCAACAACGTCACTTCCGATCTGAATTGATTAGTTAAATACACATCAGACCAATCCCGACTCTAACGGTTTAACCATTCTATCATACTGACTTCACTTAATCAGTTCTGATGTCTGCGCACTTGGCAAGTGCGCAGACCCTGCTGCCTGCGCACTTAGCAAGTGCGCAGACCATGCTTCCTGCGCACTTAGCAAGTGCGCAGGTCCTTCCTCCTGCGCACTTAGTAAGTGCGCATGTCCCTCCTCCTGCGCACTTAGCAAGTGCGCAGGACCTGCTCCGTGCGCACTTAGCAAGTGCGCACGACCTGTTCTTCGCGAAAAACCCTAACTTTCGTATTCGGGTCTGATCGTGCCAAGATCCCGAACCTGTTGCATTCAAAACGTTCGTTTTCCATTAAGGAACTCAAATCCTTGATTATCTTTCAGTTTCATCCGTTCAAACCTTACATTTTCACCCAAAACCCGAAAAACCCAAAAGCGAACAAAAACTCAGATTTAGGTCGGATCGTTACCTGAATCGAGCTTCTGATCCGGAGGTTCTTCTCACGAGTTATGGAGCAACACACTTCTCAAATCTCGGGTTGATCCGACAACTTTCTCTCTCTACGGTTTCTCTCTCTAGAAGTTGCAAATGAGAGAAATGGGTTGTGACCTTGGCTATTTATAGGGGAGGCTCCCCTTCTAGCCCATCCGACCCGACCCGACCCGACATGCCTCGTTCATTTATTTCGTCATTTTAACCGTCGTTTTATTTTTGGGATGTTACAAACTCCATAACGTCCTCAAGAACACCAATTCATGAGTCCTTGAATTTGATGTTTAGATGATGTTATTTATCCCCCTTTACCCTTATTCAACCTAGATTAACACTTAACTAGCACCAATTTCATCAATTAAACTCCCATTTTCGTTTTCATAATAAAACCATGGAGTTTTAGAGATGAAGAACTACTTACTTGTTGCATTGATGAAGATGGATGCTCCTAATCCCATTGATTTCACATGCAACCCATCAATCTATGGTCTTGAGCTTGTTTAATCATCACCATCTTCTCCCTCTCTTCTTTCTCTCGTCCACGACACACACCACACACACACTTAGTGTGTGTAGGTTGATTTTAATAACTAAAATCTGATTTTTATTAGTTACTTTCAGCCCCCTACACTTTGGTTTTTGACTCCTTCATCTCAAACTAGTAGTTAACTAGTTAAAACCATTGTTTACAATAAACTTTCATTTATCATTCAATTTATTTAAACCCCATTATAATATGTTAAACATATTATATTGCGAATCCAAAAATGGTTCGTTACAAGAAAACAACCCTAAGTGATACTTATGTGCATTATTGATTATAACTTAGTCTATGTGAAAAAAAGTTCAATTTCATGTTCTCGCGGTACGCGAGAGAGAAAGAGGAATGCCTCACGGTACGCGAGGGAAGCTAAAAGTGCGCCCGACTAATTTGTTCCTCGTGGTACGCGAGGAACCCAGTCCATTGTCTCGCGGTACGCGAGAGACATAAATTCTGTAAAAAAAACCGTAATCGAATTATATTAGATTTACAATGCTAATATTCAAAAACGTTCAACATTCAGCCGTATAGAGAAAGACCAGAGGCGGTTTTGTAGCTTTGGAGGTCAATTGAAGAGGAAAGTTGAAGACTTTGCTTCCGGGTTCGTCAGATTTAACGTTTTCGGTTTCAGGATTCGATTTTTATCTTTGTTTGCTTTGTTTGAAACCATGATGATGTCTTATAATTCAGTTTTGATGTGTTTGAGTATGATTCTAGGCTAAAACATTGATATTGCCTGGGTCTTATGATGATTATTTGTTAAAGTCATGATTTTTACTAGTTTTAGATTATAAAGCATGGTTTAATGATTTTGTAAAAGGTTTCTTGATATTAATTGTGATGAATCTATATGCTTAGATCTGATGTATGTTTGATTATGATTCTGTATGTTGATTGTGGATGTCTTCTAGCTTGATTTGCGTATCTAGGTCATAGACTTTAGGGTTTGTGATTGTTTGTATGGTTTTGCTAGAAATAGTATCCATAGGAGTTGTGGTTGAGTGTAATTTAGAACTGAGTGTGTATCCTGTGTCAATACCCGAGAAGTGAGAGATAGTCGTTTAGTCTTCTTCATTTAGGAATCCGAGTGTCAGCTGTATGAGAGGAAGTTGGTATTAGGTGTCTAGTGATTGTTGCTATTCTGAATCATAGTTGTTATCTTGAGATTACCCCGTGCATTCTTCGAATGTATTGTGGAAAGTGAGACTGAAAGGTGAACTGTCTTTTGGGTACTTTATCATTGTTAGAGAGACCGAAAGGTAATCCACTATCTGGTGAGTTATTACATCTTTAGGTTCCTTAGTTGGTGACACCCTTAGAGTGATTAGGGATCCACTAGGTAGTCTAGAGCTGTTTCTTTAGAAATCCAGATCCATATTAGTTCCAAAACCGGTAGAAGTTGTGCTTTGCAAGTAGGATTCCGACCTAGGTAGTATTTTTCCCATCTCTGATATTACCTTAGTTCTTCATCTTGATAGTTTGAGTCGATCTTGTTTGCTGCATTCTTAGTTAATCTTTAGTGTAGTCAACCCCCATCAATCAATCTTTAGTCCGAGTCAGAGTCTAGTATTAATATTCAGTGTCTCTAGGGTTCGATAACTTGGTTTACCATTAAGTTGTGCTACACTCGATAGGTACACTTGCTTGTCAGTGCGGTTTAGTTGAAAGTACTCCATTTATTACTTAGGAGTGTAGTTAGGTTTTTATTCATTAGTTTTACAGACCGTCTGGGCAACATCTGTTGGACTACCTTTATAGGATAGATCTGACATATTGTTAAGTTTTGGTTGGACTGCTTGGTACAGAATTCACTGAGATCGACTTTAGATATCCCATTTTCGGTATAACATTTGTTGTTCCAGATTTCTGGTATGTAATTGAATCGTGTATAAAGAAAGAAAGTCTTTCATTTCCGAGTTCGATATTCCATTAGAATGACTGATGTTGGACTAGCTGACTCCCTAAGCTTTGCCGCATTACATTAGAGAGTGGGGAATTTCATCGTCTTTGGTATGCGAATTTCAAGCTGCTACTGCTCCGATAGCTGCTTTAGAGGTTGCTTAGCCGGTATCTGACTGAACTAGCTGGTTTAGATTTCATTAGTTGAAAGTCTCACACTATTTACACTATTTAAACAAAGAGTGTGTAAAATGGATATGATATAAGGGAAGGATTAACCTGTTGGTTGACTTCTCAATTGAGAAAATACTGGAATGAGAAGGCAATGCTCTCTTCGGTTTTCATCCAGTTGGCTGATGTAGGGTCAAATATCCCGTGTATATGTCCCGTTTTCAATACGTTTTAGTAGTTTAACTTTGTTTATCGAGTCGGTTTTATGGGTATTTTGTAGTTTGGAGTGTTACAGGTCTATTGTGCTAAAAGAGCGGGAGTATACTAAGAAATTAAAGAAGGTACAAAGCCCGGGAAGTCAAAGAAAGCCAAAGTCAAAGAAAAAAAGTCAAATTCACAGATTTTAGGGACTTTGCGGTACACAAAGACCTGGGTGGAGATCCTCGCGGTACCCGAGGGAAAGAAGAACAGGCCGCGACTATTTTGGCCTTCGCGGTACGCGAAGGTCCGGCCAGAAAGTCTCGTGGTACGCGAGAAAAGGGTGTGTCGGCAAAAATAACCTATTTCTAATTATAATACCATTGTGACTCCCATTCTCGAATTATCTTTGTTCCAGCCGTTCAAGAGCTTCCCTAAGGCGATTTCTATCATTCTTGGATCAATTGTTCGTAGTTTTTCATGTGTGTAGGTTCTAGATTAATTATTGAGATGTTTGCTACAATAATGAGCGGCTAAGCTCTTCGTGATCCCTCCGGGTGAACGATTTATGCATATACTTATCTGGTTTTAGTAGATTATCAGTGTTGGATTGGATTTTGTGAACCCTTTAAGTTCTTTGGATTAATTGTATGTTCGATTTCTTATCAGTTTGATTTTGTTCCACGTTTGCATGTGTGTCATCGTTTCTTGGTTTTCTTGCATCGGGAATAATTTGGCTATGTGTCTTATAAAATTGAAATTGGATTGAACAACTTAAACAAGATTATGTCTATGTAATCTCCTATCTGATCTGAAACTAAAACTGGATTTGTGTTTTGCTGAATTTGAACCCCGGAGTGGTCGTTTTTCTCCAACTGTTTTCTAAAAGTTAAAGTTTGTTGGATTCTATAATTCCAATTGTTTTAAATAATAAAGTTTTAAACTTTAGTGACCATTGAACCGTTTTAGTTTAAATAGTGTTTTCCACGAGTTCCCTGTGGATTCGACAACCCTACTTCCCTGTCTACAGTCTAAGGTAGCTAAGGAGTAGTTTTTATTGTAGTTTTTGATTGACCTTGACATCGCGATCAAAATGGCGCCGTTGCCGGGGAATTTGTGTGCAAAGTGCTATTTTTGATTTGTTTTGTTCAGTGCTACTAATTGTGTGCTTACGTGTGGAGGGACAGTTTTTTGCATACTAGGCGTTCAGGAAGAAATTCACCATTAATGTTTAATCCAGAGATAGAGAAAGCAGCAAAAGCTAACAGAAAGCTCCAAGGAACAATTCAGACCATCTTAGAAAAGCTTGACAGTCCTTCGATAAGGATGTCACAAAATCAGCCTGCAAACCAGGATCCAAATCAAGGTGGGGGAGCAAACCCACTTATTCCACCACTTCCAGACCTACTTTTTCCGAATCAACACCAAAACCAGCCTCACCCACCTCAAAAACCAACAGCCTCCACATAATCAACCACCTCCACAGAATCAACCACCTCCACCAAACCGCCAACCAATTTTCCAAGATCACCAATACCACCCATATAACAGTTTCCCGAGCCACTCAAAGTATGAAGGTAATGAGCATATGTCAACGGGACAAAGCTACAGGCCAGAGCACGGTTCTCAACATGAGAACTGGGATGAAGAAGAGGCATGGTATGACTTAAACCACTAGGAGGCATTCCCTCCCAGAAATCAAAGACATGATGTGATAGACGGTTGGGTTCAACCACCGCCATGAGCAGAGTATGGGTTTCAACCTAGGAATAACCATCAAGGGTATTTGGGGAATTTGGAAAGAGAGAACTGGTATAGACAGCCTGGGAACATGCACCCAACTAGACACGATCAACGGGTGGACAGTCACTTCTGCACCGCTCTAACTCTAAATGCCTCCCCCGTCATACCACCAGTTCGTAGGGGAACGCATTCGAGATCCGACCCGGATGCCTCGGGATCCTCCCACACTTCTTTGGGAGACACTCATCTTTCAGAATATGAGGCTACTTGTGGGACTATTGGTGGTCAAGGGTTCACAACCAATGACGTGAAACTGGTACTCTTCCAGTTTTCATTTAAGGATAGGGCGAAGCAATGGTTCTTGTCTTTGCCATCTGCTAGTATTGCCACCTGGGTAGAGCTATAAAGGCAGTTCCTTGATGAGTACTTCCCACCTCATAAAACCAATGAGGCCCGAGCTGCAATACAGGATTTCAAGCAACAATCAGGGGAGCCTTTCTATGAGGCATTTAAGTGGTTTAAAGAGTTGCTAAGGAATTGCCCACATCATGGGATAGAGAAGTTGGAGCTTATCCAAGCTTTCTATAACGTGTTGTTACAAGAGGATGTAAGGGATGTAAACTTAACCAGTAACGGGTCCTTCTTTTCAAATCATGTAGATGACGACCGGGATATTCTGAAAAGGATGGCGGTAACATCAAAGAGGCAGGCACATGCCAGTAGGAAAGCCAAGAATGGAGCATCTGCCAAGGTAGTGGATTATGAGACTCAAAAGCGTCTAGATGCCATGGAACTTCAAATGGAAAGACTTGGCAGATCTGGTGGAAAGGATGTAGCTAATGTGTCACAAACATATCCGGTTTGAGAGGGATGTGGTGATTTGGGCCATACTTTGGCAAGCTGTCCAAGGGAACAGGGCAAGGCAAAAGAAGTGTACCAGGTTGTGGGAGATAGGAAGCATGACCTGAATGCAACCCACTACCATCTGGGACTCTGGAACCATCCAAATCTCAGGTATGGTAATGCATCTAACCAAGTAAATCCTAACTTTCAGGGTTCTGATGTGCAGGGTGGAAATCAACAATAGTACCAGAATCGCCAACAAGGCTATAATCAAGGCGGGTATCAAGGGTACTATAGGAACTAGAGCAATCATGGGGGTTATCAGCAGAGAAACTACCAACAAAATCAACCCCAGCAGTACCAGCAACAAGGGAACCAGCAAAACAAACATGCAGCCGACAGTGAACCTCAGCTCACAGCCATACTGGATTCTTTGAAAAGAATTGAGCAGGATAGAGAGATCCAGGTAAAGACCAATGAATCATTTGTAAGGAAACTGGGTCAGTTAGCGGAAAAGATAGCTGAAGTAGCAGGGCGGTCACCGGGACAACTCCCGAGTGACACGATACTAAATCCATAGCATCAAGGAGCCAGCTCTTCCAGCTCAAGGAATGCTCATGTCTCTCAGGTAAGTACCCTTAGAAGTGGTAAGGTGCATGATAACAAGGTCACCTCAACATCATCGGATGTTGAGGGAGTGGTAGTTGATCTAGGAGAAGATGGTAAAAGTGATAGTGATTCGGAACCAGTTTTTACTAAACCGGCTAAAAAAGTAACTTTTTCTAAACCGGCCCAATCTAAACCGAACACAGATGTCACTCAAGGTGTAGGGGTGGAGAATAATACCATCCCTTATCCTTCTGCTTTACTTGAACCATCTAAAAAGAATATGACTAAAAGAGGACCACAACAGGATGAGTTATGGGACATGTTTAAACAAGTAAAAAATAATTTACCTCTTTTAGATGCAATTAGGCAAGTACCTTCTTATGCCAAGTACTTGAAGGAACTGTGCACCCAAAAATGACACCTTAAAATGCCTAAGAAACTTGATTTACCCGACAATGTGAGTGCCGTTTTGTCAGGTGCATTGCCCCCTAAGCTCCAAGATCCAAGGGCACCTTTGATTTCGGTGCAAATTGGTGAACTAAAGATTAATAAGGTTCTCCTTGATCTCGGAGCGAGTGTTAGTATCCTTCCGGGGAGTTTGTAGACCAGTATGATTTTGGTCCTCTACAAAAGGTCGATACCACCGTGGTGTTGGCAGATCTTACCCTTAAACTTCCCGGGGGATATTAACCGATGTGATCGTGAAGGTGGAAGATTTTTACCATCCGGTCAATTTCTTAGTGCTTGATTATGCAGCTCCTACGAATGACAGATCCTAGTGTGATAGTGGGAAGACCATTCTTGAGAACAGCTCAGTGTGTAATCAATTGCGTAACAGGCATAGTTGACATAGCATTTGGCAATAGGCGACTAAGGTTAAACAAATTTTCTAGTGCCATTAATGTTCCAATGAGTGACGAATGCTTTATGGCAGACGTTGTTGAGGGGTGTAGTCCTCATGAAAATGAGGGTGAAACCTTGGAGCCATGTGTTGTTTGTGACAGGAAACAGGCAGTGTATAAGCAGGAGATGAGAGAAGCAGATACACAAGGGGAAGTATATGCTCTAAAGGAGAAGATGTCGAATTGGTCAATCCAAGTGGAGAGTTTACCGGATCATATTGACATTCAGCTGAATCCTTCATTGGAATCACCGCCCTAGTTGGAACTGAAAGAGTTAGCCAAACATTTAAAGTATACTTATGTGGGTGACAATAACAGTCTTCATGTTATCATTGCTACGGTTTTGATTGATGAGCAGGAGCAGGCTTTGATGAAGGTCCTGGTTGCCCATAGGGCAGCAATTGGGTGGACCATTGCAGATCTGAAAGAGATAATCCTAGGAATAGTGATACATAAAATCGTCATAGAAGAAAGAGCAAAGCCAGCCCGAGATGCTCAACAAAGGTTGAATCCCAATATGCGTGAAGTGGTGAAGAAAGAAGTGCTCAAGTGGCTGGATGCGGGTATCATTTACCCCATCTCTGATAGCAGTTGGGTGAGCCTGATCCAAACAGTGCCTAAGAAAGTTGGCATACAGGTAATAAAGGGAGAGAACGGTGAGGAGATTGCCACTCGGCCGATAACCGGGTGGCGAATCTGCATAGATCACAGGAAGCTGAATGCTGCAACATCAAAAGACCATTTCCCTCTCCCTTTCATTGATCAAATCATCGAGAAACTCGCAGGTCAGAAGTTTTATTTTTTTTATATTGGTACTCAGGATAAAATCAAATTGCCGTACATCCAGAGGATCAACAAAAGACCACGTTCACTTGTCCGTATGGCACTTTCGCATTTAGGCCAATGCCATTCGGTTTGTGCAATGCCCCGACCACCTTCCAATGGTGCATGATGAGTATCTTTTCAGATATGATCGGTGAGTCTATGGAGATTTTCATGGATGATTTTTCCATATTCGGCACAACTTTTGAAACTTGTTTGAATCAATTAACTAAAGTACTTAAAAGATGTGTTGAAACTAATCTAGTACTCAGTTGGGAGAAAAGTCACTTTATGGTCCAGGAAGGGGTGGTTTTGGGTCATGTTATCTCTAGTAAGGGTATAGAGGTCGACCATGCTAAAATCCAGGTAATTTCAACTCTACCTCCACCAAAACAGTGCCAAGGGAGTCCGTTCTTTCTCACGACACGTCGGGTTTTATAGAAGGTTCATTAAGGGTTTTAGTGTCATAACCAAACCATTGTGTAATCTTTTACTTAAGGATGTCCCTTTTGTTTTTAACAAAGAGTGCTTAAAATCATTTGAGCTAATCAAGCAAAAATTGGTGGAGGCCCCTATTTTAAAATCACCGGATTGGTCATCACCCTTTGAGATAATGTGTGATGCTAGTGACTATGCCATGGGGGCAGTATTGGGACAACGGGTAGATAAGAAACCCGTGGTGATATACTATGCAAGTAAGACTCTTTCGGATGCTCAGCTTAATTACACCACAACTGAAAAAAGAGCTACTTGCAGTGGTGTATGCATTGGATAAGTTTAGGTCATACATTTGGGGGAGTAAGGTTATTGTTTACTCTGATCATAGTGCAGTCAGGTACCTCATGGCAAAGAAGGATGCCAAACCACGGTTAATTCGTTGGATTTTGTTGCTACAAGAGTTCAACCTGGAAATCAGAGATAAAAAGGGATGTGAGAATGTGGTGGCTGACCATTTGTCACGCATTATGCTGGAAGAAGAAGATTCCGTTGGGGAGATAAATGAAACATTTCCTGATGAACAATTATTATCGGTCTCCACTACTCCTTGGTTTGCTAATATTGTAAACTATCTGGCTGCAGGTACAATCCCAGAGTTTTGGTTTAAGAAGAAGTGACTTCAGTTTATTGCACAGGCGCACCAGTATATTTGGGACGAACCAGATCTATTTAAGGTGGGCACAGATCAACTGATCAAAAGATGCATACTAGAGTCAGAAATTCAACGTGTCTTAGGATTGGTGCATGCATCTGCATGCGGAGGACATTTCAGTGGGCAAAAGACAGGGCGTAAGGTCCTAGAAGCATGGCTATTTTGGCCATCTATTTTTCAAGATGCCTTTGAGTTCGCTAAGAACTGTGTGAACTGCCAGAAGATGGGCAGTATTGCTAAGAGAAACGAGATGCCCCTACAGCCGATATTGGTTGTGGATATATTTGACGTGTGGGGCATTGATTTCATGGGGCCATTCCCAAACTCCTGTGGGTATCTATACATTCTAGTGGCTGTGGATTATTTGTCTAAATGGATCGAAGCTATACCAACCAAAACGAACGACCATGCTATGGTATACAAATTTGTGCAAACCAACATCCTCGCCCGATTTGGAATCCCTCGCGTGATTATAAGTGATGTGGGCTCGCATTTCAAGAACTTTAAGTTTGGGAAATTGCTTAAATGGTATGGCGTGGATCATAGGATAGCAACCCTATATCATCCACAGACTAGCGGCCAGGTAGAGGTTTCAAACAGGGAAATCAAGAAGATTCTACAGAAGAAAGCAAGGTCAGACCGGAAGGATTGGTCAGCCAAGCTCAATGATGCCTTGTGGGCCTACCGCATAGCTTTCAAAACACCTATAGGCACTACGTCATACAGATTGGTCAAAGGCTGCCAGATATCGGTTGGAATTGCACATTGGGCTTTATGGGCAGTCAAGTAAGTTAATCTAGATTATGATGTTGCTGGTGTGGAAAGGAAGCGGAAACTGAATGAGTTAGAAGAGTTACGGGAGGAAGTGTATGAGTGTGCATCTGTATACAAAGATAGGATGAAGAAAGTGCATGATGCAAAGTTGAAAAATATGACATTCAAAGTGGGTCAGCAAGTTTGGTTATACAATTCAAGGCTAAAGTTGTTTCTAGGGAAGTTAAAAAGCAAGTGGATGGGCCCGTACTTGATTACACGGGTAGGTGATTATTGAGACATTGATATTGAAGACTTCGATGATCATCTGAGGCAGGTAGTAAATGGGCACCGCTTGAAACCATATTTGGAAGCCGAGGATATCAACAACACTGAAGAATCAGTAAGTTGCTTGATGTGCTAGCAGGAGGACACGTAACATCAATCAGGTACACCGCGTCTGGCTGAAGACGTTAAACTTAGCGCTCTTAGGAGGCAACCTCAGGTTAGTTAGTTTTAATTCATGTCTGGTTAAATGAATGTTGTGGGTGTTCTCTAGAAACCCTCACGAGACTAAACTCGTCCTCTCGGGCTACCGAGGGGTTTAAAATGCTTGTTGCATATGCTAAATGCATCCGTGATTCCTACGAAAGTGAGTTAGGTTGTCATTTCTTTAATTTCTTTAATAGTATGCAATTGGCCAAGTGTGGGGACGTCTCTGGGAGATTATGGTTGGAATGAGTGTACTTGAAGGTAATACACAAACATGTGGGGGGGGGGGGGGTAGGATGCCGTTGTAGAGTTTGTAGAAGTTTTAAAGTTTTTCGGTATAGTTTTGTGCTTTTCTAAGTTTTTGTAGGGATTCGTGGCCATTTAATATCATTATGTTCCAGATATGTGTGAATATAATCTAAGTGTTGGAATGAGATTTTGAAAGAACTGAAAATTTTGAGTTTTAGAGGTTGAAAAATTTTCTAAGGCAAAAACTCAAAAATCCGTCTTAACTTTCTGTCACCAGCACCTCCTCGTGGTACGCGAAAGTTTTCTGCCCGGTACTCACGGTACGCAAGAGACAAAAGAAGAGGCCGGGTAATTGTTTATCCCTCGCGGTACGCGAGGGAGTCTCCATGGGTTCTCGCGGTACGCAAGGGGACCCCTTTTGACCATTTTACCGTAATTTTCAATTTTTGTAATTTTGAGTCGTGTCAGTCCGTCGGGTCTTTTATTTTTGTTTTTGTGTCTTTTCATTGAGTCGTTATGATGCTTGTGGGTGTGTTGTGAGCTATATTTCGCAGATTTGGATCTAATTGCCCGTACTCAATCTCCATTCAGGTGATGATAATCTGAGTTTGACGGTTCTTTTGAAAAATGCAGCCCGCTTGCATCTGTGGAATACGATCGTGAATGAAATGCTATACGATCGTCTGACCAGCTAAGTTTTCTTTATTTTTGTATATTTTATTTTTAGTTTCTTTCTTCCTAGGTTGAGGGCAATGTCGAGTTTAAGTGTGGGGAGGGGAGACCTTAGTCCAGGTCTGTATTTGAGTCTGTATTTTGAGTCAGAAAAATCCATAAAAATTTAAAAATTTTCAAAAATGTCCCTAGATTAGAGTTGTTGCAATTAAATGGAAAATGATAGTATAATCGGAAACTGTGCTAGTGTGGAATTTAATTGAATAATAATGATAATCAAGCGCGTCTAATTCGTAACGTTTTGGTAGGCACAACCGATTTAAGAGCTTAAATATCATGATAGTGCATCTAGGTTTAAATAGATAATTAATTCAGGAAGTCTTGTCGGTTCTCATCTTAGGGGTGTCGGTAAGGTTGAAACTGTCAATATAGGGTGATAGGTACCAGTTTAAACAAGAATTTAAAAGTTTTTGAAATTTTCCTTGGCACATTGCTTTCTTTTTATGAAAATAAATCTGAAAGTTGGTGGTGTCCGCATTCCATAATCCATGTTGCGTGAGCTTAGTTAATTAAATTGAAAGCTTAGGTTTCGCCTACGTGTTACCCTCCGGGATAGCGACTTGGTTGATACACCCATGGGCGGGACTTAAGTGATCAATATTCTGGACATCTAAGTTAGGTTTACGTGTTACCCTTTGCGATGGTGACTTGAAGGATACACCACTAAACCGAACCTTATGAGCGTCATTGTTTAAAAACTAAAAATTACGTGCTACCCTCCGGGATGGTGACTTGGGAGATACGCCACTTGGTGAAGTTTATGCATCATATCACAATAATCAAGCTCAAATCATTCACTCATCGATCCATCATTCATACATGATTTTTAAAACTTATAGATTAGTGTTTATAGTGGTGGGAAATCTATATGGTTTAACCTGGGCCTAAACATGACCTTGATATGGGGTTAGGCTGAGTCATAGCTTTTTAAGTGTGAGACCCATAGATAGCCTGTTGCTTGGTAATGAATAGGATAGTAGATCACAGAGTCGGAGGCTCGAGAGTCGGTGGTTGGGTTTAATCGGATCGAAATACCGATTGTTACAATTAACGTGTTATTAAAATTGTGTTGTGTAGAATGAAAGTATAAGAAGCAAGTTTTCCGATTATGATTCCATAGCATAACTCTTTTTCGGGACATAAAAGGTTAAGTGTGGGGATGTGATGTAGGGTCAAATATCCTGTGTATATGTGTCGTTTTGTATACTTTTAGTAGATTAACTTTGTCATCGAGTCGGTTTTATGGGTATTTTATAGTTTGGAGTGTTACAGGTTTATTATGCTAAAAGAGTGGGAGTATACGAAGAAATTAAAGAAGGTACAAAGCCCGGGAAGTCAAAGAAAGCCAAAGTCAAAGCAAAAAGTCAAATTCATGGATTTTAGGGTCTTCACGGTACGTGAAGACGTGGGTGGATTTCCTCGTGGTACACGAGGGAAATAACAATGGGCCTCAACTATTTTGGCTTTCGCAGTACGCGAAGGTCCGGCCAGAAAGTCTCGCAGTACGCGAGAAAGGGTGTGTCGGCAAAAAATAACATAATTCGAATTATAACCCCATTGTGACTCCCATTCTCGAATTAACTTTGTTCCAGCCGTCCCAGAGTTTCGCTAAGGCGATTTCCATCATTCTTGGATCAATTGTTCATAGTTTTTCATATGTGTAAGTTCTAGATTAATAATTGAGATGTTTGCTACAATAATGAGCGGCTAAGCTCTTGGTGATCCCTTCGGGTGAACGATTTATGCATAGACTTATCTGGTTTTAGTAGATTATCAGTGTTGGATTGGATTTTGTTAACCATTTAAGTTCTTTGGATTCAATTGTTTGTTCAATTTCTTATCAGTTGATTTTGTTCAACGTTTGCATGTGTGTTATCGTTTCTTGGTTTTCTTGCATCGAGAATAATTTGGCTATGTGTTGAGTTTTATAAAATTGAAATTGGATTGAACAACTTAAACAAGATTATGTCTATGTAATCTCCTATCTGATCTGAAACTAAAACTGGATTTGTGTTTTGCTAAATTTGAACCCCGGAGTGGTCGTTTTTCTCCAACTGTTTTCTAAAAGTTAAAGTTCGTTGCTTTCTATAATTCCAATTGTTTTAATTAATAAAGTTTTCAACTTTAGTGACTATTGAACCGTTTTAGTTTAAATAGTGTTTTCCACGAGTTCCCTGTGGATTCGACAACCCTACTTCCCTGTCTACAGTCTAAGGTAGCTAAGGAGTAGTTTTTATTATAGTTTTTGATTGACCTTGACATCTCGATCATTGACAATCCTCTCTTCGGTCCTATCTAAGTTCTATCATAGCTTTACGGTAAAGGGATAGGCTTAGCCTATTGAATGGGGAGAGCTAGGCTGCATTCACCATCGAATAACGGGGTAAAAGGCTACTTTCAGATCTCTTTCCATGTAGTCGTACTATTCAATATCATCTAGCAAAGAAGTCATCTATGGGAAAGACTTGGGGCGGGCCACCAAAGCGGGTTTAACCAGTTAGAGCTCAGCTGAACCCTTCTTGATTATGTTTTTTCCCTATTTGAGATAGATGAATCAATGGAACTTTGATTCCTGGTTCCTGCTTGGTCAAATGTCTGGGGGCGTATGGCGGTACACTAAGAGCACCTTTTAAGCCGGCTGAAAAAAATAAATAAATAACAAAGGCTTTCGTCGTCTTTTTCCCGCTTTCACCTTCGATTGCGAAGGGCTTTTTCCCGATTTTCAATTCCTCTCCTGTGAGGTTTGAACTTCGCGTGGTGGGAAGGCTTTTTTATGAAACGAGGCAAACGAGAGAAACATTTTAGTTTTTTTAGTTTTTTTGTTTTATTATTTATTTTATATTTTTCTTTATGTTTTAGGGTTTTTTTTTGCCTAACAAAAAATGTGCCGTTAATTATGAAAATGCCATTAATGAGTAGTGTTTTGGTTTTCTCCCCAACAATGAGTTTTCTCTTGATCCTCTCCCTATATATATATATATATATATATATATATATATATATATATATATATATATATAGGGGAGGTTCAAATAAAAAGTGAATTTTCGCTAACAACCCTAAGAAATGATTTCTTTTTTAACTGAACCCGTGTCAAACGAACTCTGATTGAGCTCATTCCAGCGGCGTTGAAACAGGCTCATCGAGGTTTTTGGGGGGTGGGAGTGGGGGTGGGGGGATTTAGGTTTTTGGGGGATGGGGTTTAAGTTTTTTGGGGGTGGGGGTTGGAGGGATTTAGGTTTAAGTTTTTGGGGGTTGGGGGTTAGAGGATTTAGGTTTTTAGGGGGTGGGATGGGGTGGTTAGTTTTTAGGGTTTAGATTTAGCATTTAGCTTTTAGGGTTTAGCTCTAGGCTTTATTTCGACGAGCCGGTTCCAACGCCGCTGAAATTAGTTCAATCGGAGTTCGTTTGACCTAATTTCTTAGGTATCTTAACGAAAATTCACTTATTAGCGGAAACTTCCCCTATAGGATATTTTGAAAACCCACCTTAATTGTGAAAACATTGACAACTCTAAAAAAACGTGTTTTTTAATTTTTTTTTTTAAATTGAAAATCATTTTAAGCAACTTTTATAAGATTTTCATAAAAAAAAATTAAAAAAACGCCGAACGTTTTTTTTTTAAATGGACAAAAATTCTCGTTTTTGTGTGAAAATATCGTGTTACTTAAGTAACACAACATGTTACATGTGTAAAAACAACATGTTATATATGTAAAACAACTGGCCAGAATTTTAAAAAAGTTTTTTATAAAAACAACTGGTCGGCGATTTTCAGATTTTTTTTATAAAAAGTTTTGAAATTACGTATAAAAACTTTTCCAAAAAAAAACTTGTAAAAACCTCTTTTTTAGAGAGTTTTCAATGTTTTCACAACTTGGTTGGTTTTCATCAAAAATGGTTGTTGGAGCATATTCTGGTGACAACGAGCTTGAAGATATTATGTCTTAGTCTTAGAGTCTTTGACTTGTAATTGATAGAATTGTTAGCAACAGTTAAAGGGGAGTCTGTTAGGACATGTTTTGTAACTGTTAATAAAATCCTGTGTAAGTTCTGCTAAAGGCGAACTTTATCAGAGGCGAACTTATTAAGTTCGCCTAGTATATCAGAGGCGAACTTATTAAGTTCGCTTAGCCTATTAGAGGCGAACTTAATAAGTTCGCCTATATCAGGCCAGTCGTCTATAAATAGGAGATTTCAGCAGAAACAGTGTGAGAGGTGAGACAATATCAGAGTAGATGAGACAGAATTCTTGTGACCTGATATTGTGGTGGAAATACAAAGCGTTTATTTACAATGTTGTTGTTGATTGAGTTACACGAACACGTTGATCATGGATTCTGCACGTTATCACCGTGTCGTACCGCGAGTCTAGAGATCCGTCACACACCGAAGTAGGGACCTACAATGGTTCAAATGCTAACCAAGTTTTTAGATGAAAACCATGATAAACACTTTTCAACCAATCAAAAAATTTCGAACTATTATTTTATTTTTATTATCAAAAGGGTATTTTAGTAAGATTGCAGTCCATTATTTTAGGTAAGTATTAATTTTTAATTAAAATCCAAGATTACCTTTCAATCGATCCAACCTCCTTCACCACCATCATCGCACATCCTCCTTCATCAGTTGCAACCACAGCTCCGCCACTAGTTGCAACCTTTCAATCGGATGTTCTTGATCTAGTTGCAGATGATAGTGGGGGATTACAAAAAACTGAAGTCGTCATATCAGTGGGATAAGGTTGGACTTTTGATTTTTTATTAGTAATTCTTTACTTTACATATCTCTCAACATCCTTCAACAACACCAATGTATCTTATGACAGAGGAGTAAAAAGTACGTCAAGTTGAATAATGGTGTAATATCCCTAAATTAATAACAGAAAAGAATAAAAAGAAATACGACGGGGAAAATGAGTAAAGGAAAGAAATAGAAGGAAACAAACTACGGGCTCGAGGAATCGGGCTTAGGCCGAACTAAGGAGGCGCACAATGAGGGGAGTAATACCCACCTCATCCCCTCCATTTCTCAATTTATCACTTCCACCCCAACCCTAGAGAGGGAGAGGAGAAAGAGAGAGCTCTATAACCCACAACCGAGATCTTCCCCTTGGCCCGAGATCATTGCTGGAAACTTGATGTCGATTAGGGAGGAAGAAAGCATGCAAAAATAAGTAACAAATCGAGCCCAGATCTCTGTTTTAGTTGAAAAAATGGGTTTTAGAGTTTTAATCAAAAGTCAAGATTTTTACATGTAAAATGGCTTAAAAAACATAGGTTTAGCTTTATGAAATCTAAACAAGAGTTTTGGATGTAAAAAGATTCAAACTTGAATCAAAAACGATGATTTTGGCCAAAAACGTATGAATGGTCCGAAATCTCGTTGAATGGTCCAAAAACTCTGACCGTCCGAAAAGTCTTTTCTGACATACGGAATTTTCGGACATAACAGGTCAGATCGACATGGTTTTCGTTCGAAAAATATTTCGACCGAAATAGTTTCAGAAGCAATCGATTTCAAAGGAAAAAGATTTCGGTCGACAAAGATTTCGACCGAAATAGTTTTTGGACATAATGTTTTCGAACGAAAATATTATGCGAAGTGAGACTTTTCGAATGACTAGTTTTCGGTCAAAGAAGATTTCGATCGAAAAAGACTTCAATCGAAATAGATTTTGAAAATATAGTTTTCGAACAGAATGACTTGGTGTTAATTTGTCTAGTTCGTGACTTTTAACAGATCCTTTTAGCCTCTACCTAGCTCGAAGTTCTTGCTGAGTGAGTTAATATTTAAGAAATCAGGTGAGTTCAAGAATCCCTATATTTACTGTTTTAAGGTGGTGTGCATACTCAAGAATTCGATGTTTATAATAAATGTATTTTATTACTTAAACGTTTTGTAAGAAAGAAAGAGAAGAAAGATAATGGTTTATTAACTAAACGTTTGGTAAGAAAGAAAGATAACAGTTTATTAATTAAACGTTTTGTAAGAAAGAAAGATAACGGTTTATTAATTAAACGTTTTATAAGAAAGAAAGATAACGGTTTATTTATTAAACGTTTTGTAAGAAAGAAGGATAAAAAAGAATGGTTTATTCAACTATATGTTTTATAAACAGAAGATAAGAAGAAGATAATGGTTTATTTAACTATATGTTTTATAAACAGAAAGAGAAGAAAGAATGGTTTATTTAGCTATATGTTTTATAAATAAAGAGAAGAATAATAAGTCAAGTACATTGTCTAATCTGTAAGAGTATGCTTATACGATGAAAGACTTGGGGCAGTAGCATAGTCCTCGAGACTAGTTGTACCCTAAGCATAGTAGCAAGTCTTAAGGTAGTAGTATAGTCCTTGAGGCTAGTCCTCGAGATTTGGCCGTTGAGAAAAGCGCAGTGATGTTTGATGAGGTGGCAGCCCAAGAGCCACCGAAAGTGGATCACAAGAGGAAGTCTGATGAAGTCATTTATAAGTTCAAACCAGGGAATAGTAAGTTCCCAAGAAGAGGAGGATTTAATCCCAACCCTGATAGAACCAATCAGGGAAGGAAATGCCAGACTTGTTAGAAGTTTGGCCATTTGGCAACCCATTGCCCAAATGTTAAATGTTTTAACTGTAGAGAGATATGACATTATAGAACTTCTTGTCCCAAACCACCTAAAAATAGAATAGGTGGTCAGAATAAAGGAATAGGACGAGTTTTCGTCTTAGGAAGTGGAGAGGAACGGAAAAATAAAGCTAAGGAGGTGGCAGGTACTTTCTTAGTTAATAATATCTACGCCAAGATTTTATTTGATACAGGGGCAAATAAAAGTTTTGTTTCACGTGCATTTACCCCATATTTAGGCGTAAGATCAATTCCACTAATTCATGCCTATGTCGTTGAGATGGCAAGTGGTGAACAGATTAGGATAACCGAATCGTACCCTAATTGCGTCATCAATTTTGGTGATGATAAGTTATTAGTTACACTAATGCCATTGAACTTGAACGAATTTGAGGTTATCCTAGGGATGGATTGGTTAAACCAATACCAGGTCCAGATTGATTGTGACCAGAAAACGGTCAAGATTAAGAAACCAGATGAAACTAATTTGATGATTCAGGGTGATAGTAAAAACAATAAGATTGAAATAATTTCCATAGCAAAAGCTAGGAAAGAATTAATTAAGGGGAACGGTATATTCATACTCCATGCTTTAAACATTAAACCCGAAGGACAGATTGCAGATATTCTTGTAGTCTGTGATCACCCGGATGTCTTTCTGAAAGAATTACCCGGTCTTCCACCCGATCGTCAAATCGAATTCCGAATTGAACTCATTCCTGGAGCTAAGCCTATTGCAAAGTCCCCTTATCGTCTAGCTCCTTCTGAATTAAAAGAACTCATGAAACAAATCCAAGAACTCTTAGACAAAGGGTTCATTCGTCCTAGCATTTCACCTTGGGGAGCAGCAGTACTATTCGTCAAAAGGAAGGAAACATGAGGATGTGCATTGATTATCGGGAATTAAACAAGCTGACTGTAAAGAACAGATATCCATTGCCTAGAATAGATGATTTGTTTGATCAACTCCAAGGAGCCAAGTACTTTTCAAAGATCGATCTTAGATCAGAATATCATCAGTTAAAGGTACAAGAAGAGGATGTACCTAAGACTGCTTTCAGGACCAGATATGGTCACTATGAATTCTTGGTTATCTCATTTGGTCTAACGAATGCTCCCACAGTATTTATGTACTTAATGAATAGGGTTTGTAAACCATTCCTTAACAAATTTGTCATTGTTTTCGTCGATGATATTCTTATCTATTCCCGATGTCAAGAAGAACATATTAAGCACCTCAAAATCATTCTAGAAACCCTAAGAAAAGAAAGATTGTACGCAAAATTTTCCAAATGTGAATTTTGGAAACAAGAAGTACAATTTATTGGGCACGTTGTGAATGAGCGTGGAATACAAGTATACCCAAGTAAGATTGAAGCAGTTATGAAATGGGAAGCCCCAAAGACTCCAACTGAAATCAGAAGCTTTCTTGGATTAGCCGTTACTATAGAAGATTCATTCAAGACTTCTCCAAAATTGCTACGCCTTTGACTGCTTTGACTCAGAAAGCAGCAAAGTTTGAATGGAGTACAAAACAAGAAGAGGCGTTTAATACTCTTAAAGATAAACTTAGCCGTACACCGATCTTATCACTACCCAAAGGAAACGACGACTTTGTCATCTATTGTGACGCTTCCCGAACTAGTCTGGGTTGTGTGTTGATGCAGCGAGATAAGGTTATTGTCTATGCATCACGACAACTTACAGTTCATGAAAAGAAATATACCACACATGATCTAGAACTTGGTGCCATAGTGTTCGCTCTAAAGATTTGGAGACACTATATGTATGGTACCAAATGCATGATATATTCAGACCACAAAAGCCTCCAACATATTTTTAATCAAAATGATTTAAATATGAGACAAAAGAGGTAGATGGAACTCATCACCGACTATGATTGTGAAATCAAATACCATCCAGGAAAGGCTAATGTAGTAGCAGATGCTTTAAGTCGGAAAGAACGGAGCAAACCGATTAAAGTAAAAGCACTACGATTAGACTTAAAGTTAGATCTGTTGGAACAAATTATAGAAATCCAACCAAGAGCAGTAGAAGAAGGAAACATCTAGAAAGAACGTATGGTTGGGATACAGAAGTTACTATCCAAAGGAGATGATGGAATCATGAGATTCGAGCAAAGAATCTGGATTCCAAATCTTGGAGATATTCAAAAGAAAGTATTAGATGAAGCACACAAATCAAGATATTCCATGCATCCTGGTGCGAACAAATTGTACAAAGATTTAAATACGCATTACTGGTGGCCAAACATGAAAAGATAAATAGCCCAGTACATAGGAAAATGCTTAACTTATCTTCAAGTCAAGATTGAGCATCAGAAACCAACATGACAGTTACAACAACTAGAATTACCTGTCTGGAAATGGGATCGTATTACAATAGACTTCGTTACTAAACTACCCAGAACTCAGAAAGGGCATAATGCAATATGGGTCGTGGTCGATAGACTGACCAAGTCAGCCTATTTCATACCTATCAATGACACATACTCTATGGATAAGTTAGCCAGAATTTACATCAATGAAATTATGAGCCACCATGGCATACCACTGTCTATTATTTCTGATAGAGACGGTCGGTTCACATCTAGATTTTGGACGAGTTTTCAAAAAGAATTGGGAACTCGACTACCCATGAGTACTGCATATCATCCTCAGACTGACGGACAGAGTGAATGTACAATTAAAACTCTGGAAGATATGCTAAGAGCTTGTGTTATAGATTTCGGAGGTAATTGGGATAATCACCTACCGTTGATCGAATTCTCCTATAACAACAGTTATCATTCAAGTATCAAAGCTGCACCATTTGAAGCACTGTATGGGAGGAAGTGCAGAACTCTTATCTGTCTGACTGAAATAGGAGACAGTCAATTATCTGGACCAGAAGTTTTACAGGAAACAATAGATAAAATAGTCCAGATTAAACAACGATTAAAAGCTGCTCAATACCGTCAAAAAAGTTACGCTGACAGAAGATGACGACCGTTAGAATTCCAAGTCGGGGATTTTGTGATGTTAAAAGTTTCACCTTGGAAAGGTGTTGTAACGTTAAGGAAACGAGGAAAGTTAGGACCAAGATATATCGGACCTTACAAAATAATTGAAAGAATTGGAGCAGTAGCCTACAAGTTAGAGCTACCTGAAGCTTTACAAGGGATTCATAATGCGTTTCACGTATCCTGTTTACACATGTGTTTACCTGATCCAGCTCATGCAATTGCACTAGATGATGTGCACGTGGACAACAAGCTTCACTTCACTGAACAACCAATTAAGATTTTAGACACCCAAGAACGGAAATTAAGAAAGAAAGTTATATCAATGGTGTTGGTTCAATGGAAAGGTCGAATCAGAACCGACAAAACTTGAGAATTAGAGGAACAGATGAGAGCCAAGTATTCTCATCTATTCATATCTTAATTTCGAGGACGAAATTTTTTAAAGGATGAGAGATTTGTAACACCTCAAAAATTCCCTGGAAAATAAAGGACTAAATTTGCCAAATTTCAAAGTTAAGGGGTAGATATATGAAGAAACAAAGTTCAAGGACTTAAAGTGAAAATTATGAAAATTTAAGGGGTAGCGGACAGCTACCCAGAGCTTAACAGTCTGGTACGGGCTGAGCAAGGGAGCAGTGAGAAGCTAACACGTGTCCTGTGATTCGGCAATTGGAAATCTGACGCGTGGAAAGGGTGGCGGACCGCTAATCCAGACCATAACTGTCCGCTATGGACACGTCAAGCTAAATAAGCCGCCATAAGGGTGGCGGACTGCCACCACCTAGCGTAGCGGTCCGCTACGGGTTGGACTTTGCCCCTATAAATACTTGATTGATTCCATGCATTTTTCACACACCAACACACTTAAATACACACACACTTCTCTGATACCCTGATCTCGAGCCCTGGTTCGCGTACGAGAGTCCGGTTTCCAGCGTTTCAACTCCAAATTTGCCATAGATAGTGCTGAGGTAAGGTTCCATCCTCTCATTAAGCTTTGGTTATGAATCATTAAACTAGGATTATATTATTAAGTAAAATTATGCTTATCAAGGAGCTCTACCCTAGGTGTTTGCCACATTACTGATTAATAAGCCGAAATATTGTCGAGGTGAGTTCCTAAACTGTGATGCATGAACCCAGTCATGACCTTGTCTGGCATGATTGATTTATGAAAACATTTTGAGTATCTTGAAACGATTGTGCCAATGGTTTATATATAACGTATTCTAAGCGATTATTGTATTTCACTTGCTTGTGGAACCGCATGTTGGACAGGACCTGTGTAACGGTCTTTGGTTATATATAGACTAAATGACTGTTCAGTTGGGTGTTGAAGCCCATGAACGAAATTGGGTGTTGAAGCCCATTAGGTGTTGAAGTCCATGAATGTGTTCAAGATACCTTGGCCGGTCATTTTAATAAACTACTTTTGTTTATGAATTCACCAGCTTTGTGTTGACCCATGTTTTATCAAAAGTTTTTGAACAAATCACAGGTAGTCATTAGACATGGCATTTCCAGGACTAAATGATGAAATGATGAATGATCCAGATGATGGGAATGCCAGGAACTCTAAGTCCCGAATGACACGTTCCTTGTTAGGAACGAGCGATGTAACCTTTGTTAACGATTATGTAAACAATGTTTTGATGTTAATAGAAGTTATAATTTAGTCTTCCGCTGTGCGTTTTTAACTAGAAGGCGACCTTCTGACCGATAGGTAGTTATCTGACGAATGGAATGTTCTGTCTAGGAAAGGACGGTATATAAATCTCTCCTAGACCCATCGTTATTTCCTGGGAACATCTCTGTTGGAGGTACTACTATGGTTAGATGACTGCCGTGTGTTACGGGCATGACAGATTGAAACTGATTCTGAAAGTGATGACTCCGACTATGATGAGAAGTGCGGATGTTACTACAAATCCTTCCGTCACTGTGATCCGCCAACTTTTTATGACAAGAAAGATGCTCTTGCCGCATACTACTGGATTGACCGCATGAATGCAGTCATCAAGATGAGTGAATGCCGTGCTGACCACGCGGTAGGGTTTGCTGTTCATTTTTTTGCCTTCGAGGCACTGAGCTGGTGGGAGAATGTGAAGAAAGCCAAGTCCGAAAGAGATATTGATAGAATGGAGTGGGAAGATTTGAAAGCCCTGGTTATTCAAAAGTTCTGTCCCCAAAATGAGTATGACAAGATGGAAGAAGCCTTCGTGAAACTCAAGGCTGATAGCATGACGCACCGACGGTTCACCTCTAAATTTAATGAATTAACTCAACTAGTTCCACATTTGGTGAGCACAGAAGAAAGAAGGATCAAATGCTATATCCACAAGCCACCTCTAAGAGTTTGCACGATCATTAATGCTAACACTCCTGGAGACTTTGACTCGGTGGTGGCTATGAGTGGAAAGATTTTTGATGATGTGGTCGCAGAAGGCGTAACCCCCGCTGAAACTTAAAAGAAGTGGTCTAACGCCACTAAGCGCTCGGGCGGGGATTGGTCTACCTCGAAAGGTAAGAAGCCAAGGGTTGAGGAAAAGGTCAACTGTAGCAAATGTGGTAAGGCGCACCTTAGGGAGTGCAAGTATGGGCTAGACATATGTTACCGATGTGGCAAGACTGGGCACATATCTCGAGATTATACCCATGCCACGGGCTCTACCAACTATGGAAAGTGTCACAACTGTGGCGAGTCAGTCCAGGGATTGTCGCAAGCCTAGGGCGGTAAACAATGAAAAGGCAAAGGAGGTTGAGAAAGGGAGAGCGAGGACCAGAGCCTATGCCCTGACACAGGAGGAAGCAAGGGGACATCCCAACGTGGTGTCAGGTACGTTCATCCTTGACCACGCCTTTGTTTATGTTATGTTTGATTCGGGTGCTAGTAAAAGTTTGATATCCTCCTCGTTCTGTAAAAGACTGAAATACAAAACTTCCAAGGTAGAAAGGGCCTTTAATGTAGAGACTATCATGGGTAGGAACACTAAAGTGGTAGAATTGGTAGACGACCTTGCCATAAAGATAGCGGGGCATAGATTTCCGGTTAGATTATTTGTTATAGCCTTGGGGGGGATTCGATGTAGTTGTGGGAATGGAATAGTTAGCTGCTAATGAAGCTCGTATTGTATGTAAATGAAACGTAATTCAGCTCAACGCTCCTGATGGCAGCGTGGTCGTGATTTACGAGGAACGTGACATTCCGTTAACTAATGTAATCTTAATGAAGAAAGCAGAAAGGTATATGAAGTGTGGGTGTGAGGCCTACTTGGCTTACATGATCGATAAAGACGTGAAAGTGAAAGAGTTAAGTGAAGTACCCGTGGTATGCTATTATCCAGAAGTATTCCCTGAGGAATTTCATGGATTACCGCCTGATCGGGAAACAGAATTTCAAACAGATCTAATGCCAAGTGTCCAGCCCGTTGGCAAAGCACCTTACCGACTAGCGCCACTTGAGATGAAAGAGCTGATGACCCAACTGGAAGAACTTTTGGAAAAGGGATTTATCACACTGAGCATTTCACCTTGGGGTGCTCCGGTGTTGTTTGTCAAGAAGAAGGATGGTGCCATGAGAATGTGCATCGATTATAGAGAATTGAACAAAAGAACTCTGAAGAAAAAGTACCCGCTACACAGGATCGACGATCTGTTCGACCAACTTCAAGGCACCAAATGGTTCTCAAAAATTGACCTGCGGTCGGGTTATCATCAATTAAAAGTAAGAGAGGAAGATATACCCAAAACCGCATTCTGTATGCGGTATGGACACTACGAGTTCCGTGTAATGTCTTTTGGGTTGACAAATCCTCTTGCAGCATTTATGGATATGATGAAGACAGTTTGTCGACCAATGTTAGACCGGTCAGTAATAGTCTTCATCGACGATATACTCGTATATTCTAAGAGCGAAGGTGATCATGCATGTCATCTGCGAGAAGTTTTGGACACACTAAAGACAGAAAAACTATATGGTAAATTTTTGAAATGCGCGTTCTGGCTAAAGGAAGTCCAATTCCTAGGTCATGTGATTAACGTAGAAGGCATCATGGTAGACCCAGCAAAGATTGATGCAGTGTGGAATTGGGAAATTCTGAGAACACCAACGGATGTATGAAGTTTTCTAGGTTTGGCAGGCTACTACCGGAGGTTTATACAAGACTTCTCTAAGATAACCTCACCTTTAACCAAATTGACCCGTAAGGAAGTAAAGTATGAATGGGGCCAGGCCCAAACCAATGCCTTCGAGGAATTAAAGAAGAGGTTAACCCAAGCACCAGTGCTGACCCTACCCGATGGTAACGAGGACCTAGTGGTGTATTCCGACGCTTCAGGTCAGGGGTTAGGCTGTGTGCTCATGCAACGAGGGAAGGTGATTACGTATGCGTCACGACAGTTAAAGACTCATAAAGTCAACTACCCGACTCACGACCTTGAGCTCGCGGCAGTTGTCTTTGCCTTAAAGATTTGGAGACATTACCTCTACGGAGTCAAATGCACCATCTACTCCGACCACAAAAGCTTGAAGTATTTCTTTGAGCAAAAAAAGTTAAACATGAGACAGCGTCGGTAGTTAGAATTGTTGAAAGACAATGACTGTGAAATCCTTTACCACCCCGGAAAGGCAAATGTGGTGGCCGACGCCGTGAGTCGAAAAGAGACGAAAACTCTTATCGAGGTGAAAGCATATCAACTGGTCGTAACTCTAGATCTTATGACAGAAATAGAACGTGCTCAAGATGAAGCCTTGAAAGAGGAAAATGTCAAGAGAGAAATGATAGTGGGTCAGCAGGAAAAGCTAGAAACTAATGCTTATGGAGTACGAACAAGGTTCGGGAGAATGTGGATACACAAGGGTGGCGAACTTAGAGTCAAAATCCTTGACGAGGCTCACAAGTCTCGCTACTCTATTCTTCCTGGAACCAACAAGATGTACCATGATTTGAAGAAGGAGTACTGGTGGCCCGGCATAAAGAACGATGTAACCGATTATGTGAGTAAATGCCTAACTTGCTCTTAGGTGAAGGCCAAGCACCAGAAACCGTGTGGAAAGATGCAACCTTTGTTCATTCCTGAATGGAAATGGGAACACATTACCATGGATTTCATAACCAATCTACCGCGTACAGCTAAAGGTCATAATGCCATATGGGTAATTGTGGATAGACTAACGAAGAGCGCTCATTTCTTGCCTATACGTGAGACTTACTCGTCAGAGAAGCTAGAAGAATTGTTCATCAACGAGATTGTGGCTAGACACGGTATGACCTTGTCAATTATGTCAGACCGGGACACACGATTCACATCGAGGTTGTGGAAGAGACTCCATGAGGCAATGAGTACGAGGCTTAATATCAGCACAGCTTACCACCCGCAAACCGACGGTCAATCTGAAAGGACAATCCAAACTCTTGAGGATATGCTACGGGCATGCATTATTGATTTCGGCGGTAGTTGGGATAGCCACTCTCCACTGGCGGAATTTTCTTACAACAACAGCTATCATTCTACCGTAGACATGTCGCCTTACCATGATGTTATATGGAAGAAAGTGTAGGACGCCCGTTTGTTGGGGTGAGATTGGGCAGAAAGATTTCGCAAGTCTAGACATAGTCAAATCCACTTCTGATAAGTTTGACCAAATCAAAGCCCGAATGAAAGCCGCTAAGGACAGGCAAAATCTTACGCAGATAAGAGAAGGAGAGATCTTGAATTTCAGGTTGGGGACAAAGTATTATTGAAAGTGTCCCCTTGGAAAGGAATAATTCAATTTCGAAAAAGAGGAAAGCTAAGTCCAAGGTTTGTCGGACCATTCAAGATTGTGGCACGAGTTGGAGAGGTGGCTTATCGACTGGAGCTGCCTGAAGAATTGAGTGGAATCCACCCTACTTTTCACGTATCGCATTTGCGAGAAAGCTTAGCTGACGAATCGGCATAAGTGCCACTCGATGACATCGAAGTAGACGACAAGCTTAACTATAATGAGGAGCCTATGGCAATTGTGGATGGAAAGGATAAACGACTACGCAACATAGTCATTCCACTAGTCAAAGTTCAATGGAAACATCAAAAGGGATCGAAAGCCACGTGGGAAACTGAATCCGAAATGAGGGAATTGTACCCCCAGTTATTTGACCTGTAAAAGGTTTCGAGGACGAAACGTCCAATAAGAGGGGTAGACTTGTAACATCCCTAAATTAATAACAGAAAAGAATAAAAAGAAAGACGACGGGAAAAACGAGTAAAGGAAAAAAAATAGAAGGAAATAAATTACGGGCTCGAGGAACCAAGCTTGGGCCGAACTAAGGAGGCGCACAATGAGGGGAGTAATACCCACCTCATCCCCTCCATTTCTCCATTTATCACTTCCACCCCAACCCTAGAGAGAGAGAGATAGTAGAGAGAGAGGGAGCTCCATAACCCGCAACCGAGATTGTCACCTTAGCCCGAGATCATTGCTAGAAACTTGGTGTCGATTAGGGAGGAAGAAAGCACGCAAAAACAGGTAACAAATCGAGCTCGGATCTCTGTTTTAGTTGAAAAAAATGGGTTTTAGGGTTTTAAGTGGGTTTTAATCAAAAGTCGCGATTTTTACGTGTAAAATGGCTTAAAAAGCTTAGGTTTAGCTTCCAAGCTAAACAAGAGTTTTGGAAGTAAAAAGATTCAAACTTGAATAAAAAACGATGAATGGTTCGAAATCTCATTAAATGGAATGAAAACTCTGACCGTCCGAAAAGTCTTTTCGGACATAGTAAGTTTTTGGACAGAACAGGTCAGATCGATATGGTTTTCGGTCGAAAAAGATTTCGACCGAAATAGTTTCAGAAGCAAACGATTTCATAGGAAAAATATTTCGGTCGAAAAATATTTCGACCGAAATAGTTTTTGGACAAAATGTTTTCGAACGAAAATATTATGCGAAGTGAGACTTTTCGAATGACTAGTTTTCGGTCAAAGAAGATTTCGAACATAGAGTTTTCGGACAAAATGACTTGGTGTTAATTTGTCTAGTTCGTGACTTTTAACAGATCCTTTTAGCCTCTACCTATTGCTGAGTGAGTTAAACTTTAAGAAATCAGGTGAGTTCAAGAATCCTTATTTTTACTGTTTTAGGGTGGTGTGCGTATTCAAGAATTAGGCGTTTATAATAAATGTATTTTATTACTTAAACGTTTTGTAAGAAATAAAGAGAAGAAAGATAACGGTTTATTAACTAAACGGTTTGTAAGAAAGAAAGATAACGATTTATTAATTAAACGTTTTGTAAGAAAGAAAGATAACGGTTTATTAATTAAACGTTTTGTAAGAAAGAAAGATAAGAATGATAACGGTTTATTTATTAAACGTTTTGTAAGAAAGAATGCTTTATTCAACTATATGTTTTATAAACAGAAGATAAGAAGAAGATAATGGTTTATTTAACTATATGTTTTATAAACAGAAAGAGAAGAAAGAATGGTTTATTTAACTATATGTTTATAAAAAAGAGAAGAATAATAAGTCAAGTACATTGTCTAATCTGTAAGAATATGCTTATACGATGAAAGACTTGGGGCAGTAGCATAGTCCTCGAGACTAGTTGTACCCTAAGCATAGTAGCAAGTCTTAAGGTAGTAGTATAGTCCTTGAGACTTGTGCTACTCGAAGCCGATGTTGCGTCAAGGACAAGTCCACGACGTACCATGAGAAAAATCGGGACAGTGCTCGGCAGGGCACTGTAACGAGGATGTTGTACAACTGGTTAAGATGAGTAACGACGGTTACTCTAGCGGCGACAGTCGCTAAGTAAGAATGAAGAAGCCCGCTTGGGAGCATAGAAACTCAGGTATCGGCCTTTGGACGTTGAGCCTTAGGGAACAATACATGCAAAGAAAGTTCCTTCGGGAAATAAGAATGAAGAAACTCGCTTGGGGGCACAGAACAGATTAGACACATTAATGTATGACTTAAAGAAAAGAGTACAAAGTAAATACGTATGTATATAAATAAAGAAAGAAAGATTTTATTGTATTATGTATATAATATAATATGTATGTTTAAAGAACGTTTTAAAGAAAGCATTTGACATAAAGTTAAAGAAAAGAAACACTTGAACTCACCAGCGTTAGCTGACTATTTTAGTATGCACATCAGGTAGCAAAGGAAAGAAAAAGATATGAAGCCGCAAGGGCTTAGAAGGAGAATGCTCGGATGGCTGCTGCTGGCAAGACTTACATCCCCCTATTATCAAGTTTATGTTTACGACAATTAAAGTTCTAATTATTTCAGAAATTTTGTAAAGACTTCTGCTGTTGAATTCTATGTTATTCAATGTTTAAGAACTATGTTTATGCAATGTTTGCCAACTATGAGAGGTTTCTAGTTTGGGTCCTTTCAAGTTGGTATCAGAGCCATAGTTTGAGAGATTCAGACATTCGCCAAAATGTCTGAACTTAAACTGAGAATGGGACAGAAGAATGGGATATCAGTCAGAGCAGCCAAGCCACGAAAGAAGAACAGTAAGGCCTTAGTAATAGATAACAGTAGAAAACAGTAGACAGTAAAGGCCTTAGAATAGGAAGGTGGTCCATGTCCTAGCTTAGAACATAGACACTAAATACCTTAGAATAGAAAATAGAAAGAAAGTGTCCTGATGAAGAAACCCTGGACTTGAGTACAGATGTTACTCTGACAGGGAATGATCAGAATCCAAGAAGTAAAGTAATTAGTAATTTCATACCGGTATCTGTAATTAGTAATTTACGTTACATCATGGTGTTCCAAATAATAACCTATCATGATGACACGAGTATTCCTTGTTCGCAGTAAGAAAACATCATGGCTGGAAGAAGAGGTGCTAAGAGAGGGGCAGGTACTGGACGTAGGGGTAGACGCCGCGTCAACCACTTTGAAAGGGAAGAAAGCGAACCCACTGTTCACGGATCGGTGTCGATCCATACAACAAATGAAAATATTCAAAATAACCATGGCGCACATGAAGAAGAAGGCTTAGTCGTAGAGCCAATTATCAGGAAACCAATAACCGACGAACTGGCTACAGTTCTGAAAAACACTCTACCTACAGCACTCACTGAGGCTCTGAAGACTTTGGAAGAAGAAAGGGGAAGGGGCCTACGGGCCGAGAATAGAAATGTGATTGAAACTGAGTCTGAAAGTGATGACTCCGACTATGATGGGAAGCGCAGATGTGACTACAAATCCTTCCATAACTGTGATCCGCCAACTTTTGAAGGCAAGAAAGATGTTATTGCCGCATACTACTAGATTGACCGCATGACTGCAGTCATCAAGATTAGTGAATGTCGTGCTGACCAGGCGGTAGGGTTTGCCGCTCATTCTTTTTCCTTCGAGGCACTGAGCTGGTGGGAGAATGTGAAGAAAGCTAATTCTGAAAGAGATATTGATAGAATGAAGTGGGAAGATCTGAAAGCCCTGGTTATTCAAAAGTTCTATCCCCAAAATGAGATTGACAAGATGGAAGAAGCCTTCGTGGAACTCAAGGCTGGTAGCATGAAGCACCGACAATTCACCTCCAAATTTAAATAATTAAATCAGCTGGTTCCACATTTGGTGAGCATAGAAGAAAAAAGGATCAAATGCTATATCTAGAAGCTACCTCCAAGAGTTCGCACGATCATTAATGCCAACACTCCTTGAGACTTTGACTCAGTGGTGGCTATGACTGGAAAGATTTTTGATGATGTGGCCGAAGAAGGCACAACCCCCGCTGAAACTCAAAAGAAGTGGTCTAACGCCACTAAACGCTCGGCGGGGATTGGTCTACCTCGAAAGGTAAGAAGCCAAGGGTTGATGAAAAGGTTAGTTGTAGCAAATGTGGTAAGGCGCACCTTAGGGAGTGCAAGTACGGGCTAGACATATGTTACCGATGTGGCAAGACTGGGCACATATCCCGAGATTGTACCCGTGCCACGGGCTTTACCAACTATGGAAAGTGTCACAACTGTGGCGAGTCAGGTCATATCTCCAGGGACTGTAGCAAGCCTAGGGCGGTAAACAATGAAAATGCAAAGGAGGTTGAGAAAGGGAGAGCGAGGACTAGAGCCTATGCCCTAACACAGAGAAAGCAAGGGGAGATCCTAACGTGATATCAGGTACGTTCATCCTTGACCACGCCTTTGTTTCTGTTATGTTTGATTCAGGTGCTAGTAAAAGTTTGATATCCTCCTCGTTCTATAAAAGATTAAAATACAAAACTTCCAAGGTAGAAAGGGCCTTTAATGTAGAGACTATCGTGGGTAGGAACACTAAAGTGGTAGAATTGGTAGACGACCTTGCCATAAAGATAGCGGGGCATAGATTTCCGGTTAGATTATTCGTTATAGCCTTGGGGTGGATTCGATGTAGTAGTGAGAATGGATTAGTTAGCTGCCAGTGAAGCTTGTATTGTATGTAAATGAAACGTAATTCAGCTCAACGCTCCTGATGGCAGCGAGGTCGTGATTTACGAGGAACGTGACATTCCGTTAACTAATGTAATCTCAATGAAGAAAGCAGAAAGGTATATGAAGTGTGGGTGTGAGGCCTACTTGGCTTACATGATCGATAAAGACATGAAAGTGAAAGAGTTAAGCGAAGTACCCGTGGTGTGCCATTATCCAAAAATATTCCCTGGGGAATTGCCTGGATTGCCGCATGATCAGGAAACAGAATTTCAAACAGATCTAATGCAAGGTGCCCAGCCCGTTGCCAAAGCACCTTACAGACCAGCGCCACTTGAGATGAAAGAGCTGATGACCCAACTGGAAGAACTTTTGGAAAAGGGATTTATCAGACCGAGCATTTCACCTTGGGGGTGCTCCGGTGCTGTTTGTTAAGAAGAAGGATGGTGCCATGAGAATGTGCATTGATTACAGAGAATTAAACAAAAGAACTGTGAAGAACAAGTACCCGCTACCCAGGATCGACCATATGTTCGACCAACTGCGCTTTAATGACGTTAATTGACTACCAATTACACTTTTGAACACCAATGATATAAATAACCCTATCTGACCAACAACCACCGTAATTAACCATCAATAACCCTAATTAGTTGTTAATGACCCTAAGCAACCATCATAAACATTAATTGACCATCGTTTACATAAAAAACAACAATCAATGACCGTCATTGCCCCCATTTGACCCGAATTAACTCTACTTGATCATTAATCGACGTATATATACTTATTATTATGATGTAACAACCACTAGCTTAGCCTACTGGCAAAGTTGTATACCCAATACTTCCCTAAAATGTGGAGGTCTTGGGTTCAAGTCCAACTTGTGACAAAAAAAAGGGGTCCAAGTTGTGCTAGGGGTTTTCTCACCTATGGTGGATTTCCTACTGAGGGAGGTGGAGATGATCGGGTGGGTCAGTTACCCAAATTGCCGTTAAAAAAACTTATTATTATGATTAATTTTATTTATTTTTTTAAATAAATTCTTGTTTTTTATTAAAAATCTAAAAAATTTAACTCCTCATTAAAATATTTCATTAAATATAAAACATTATAATTTCTATAAAATTTAATTTATATAAATTTTTTCTTAAAATTATATATTTTCGTTTTAATTATTTGTTCCCCCAAATTTCTACTTAAAAAAATGAAATTTCCCTCCTAATTTCTGTCTCCCCCTAAATCCATTGATTTTCATCATAATCATATCCCTAATTCCTTACGTCTTCACGCCACTCTCTCTCTCTCTCTCTCTCTCTCTAATTCAAGCAATTAGGCTGATGATAAGAATTGAACGAAGATGACCTACTAATCGTAACCTCCACATATTCACATCTCACACTGATTCAAGCAATCGATATTCGTCTTATGCCTTCATCATCGGGTAATCATCAGTTTTAAATTGAACCTTCATCACCCAAAACCTCGGCATCGCTCGTCCAAGGTAACTTGATTTGCGTTCAGAGTACATCCAATTTAATGAATAAAAGTCGAAATTGAAATCTGTTTTTGCGCTTTCTACTGTTTAATTTGGTGAATTGCTTGTTTTCTTTTCTGATTACAGCCAACACTGGCAGGTATTAACTAGTGCCGGCTTTAATTTCTATTCTTTGACTTTTTTACTTTGTTCTTTGTTAATTTTAGATTTGTTAGATGATTTTCATTACAGATTAATAATTTTAAGGATTGTGAATTGTGATTTCATTTAATCCGGTGATGTAATTTGTTGGTACAGGAAGTTTATGTAATTTAGTAAAAGAAGATTTGATAGTTGATATAAGATCGAACTGAGGGGCAAGATAATGAATCTGAGTATCAATCCCAGATGTGAGCACTTTGCTAGGTTTATTTTAACTCCAAAAACATCCACAAAAAAGATTTTAATTTGTGATGCTTGTCACTGAAACAAAAAACAGCAACAAATAAGAAAGGGATTTGTGATGCATATTCTTTTGGTTTCATTTGTTGATTCTTTATTTGTTTGTGATTAATATGAATTGCAATTGATATATTAAATAGGTGTAAATTTGTGCTTATGCTACTAAGTGAAAATAATGTTGGCTATTTTAGTGTTATTGGATTAACTTGTCGATCGATGTAATGACGTTAGAGATTGCACGAGTTGGATGACGCGGAGTGCGGACTCGATTTAATCATAAAGTTATTTGTTTTTATTAATTAAATGGGCCTTAATATTAACATTTTAATGGGTTGGTCATTTAATTAATGAGTGGGCTTCACTTGAGCCTGTTTTGCCATATATGAGTGGGCTTCACAAGATTGTTGGATTAAAAAGAGGAAAATACGTTTATCTTCATACACACAGAAAACATATACGGTTACAAAGAAAAGGATTTTCTCTGTTGCGATCGATTGAAAGTGAAGAACACAGAACTTCAAATCACAATTTCTTAAGGTTATCTCTGTCTAATCCGGTAAACCACAAATAGGTTTATCTGATAGTGGAACACGATTCAGAGATCGATCCAAGTTTTGTTTGAAAGCCTATTGAATATTCGCTTACAATTTCGATTCAAGATTCCAGGTTTGTCAATCTTTGTTTATTTTGATTTAGAACCAAATTTCTCTATAAAGATAAACCTATATTAGGGTTAAATTTGGTTGTTGGATTTCAATTCGGGAATGTAAAGTCGTGGCCAGTGGTTTTGATTTGAAACCCTAATTAGTATTTGGGATTTCATGGTTTGTTCTTTTCTGGGTTTTTTCGGATTCAAAACAAGTACAGGAATTTGGGTGTTTCCAATCCAGAAGTGAAATCATTTGTTTTGATTTCTGTTTGGATTATCGATCGGGTGGACAGAAAGGAACTTGGATTACACAAGTTTGCTTTGAAAGGAACATTTATTTTGAATGTGGGTTTGCTTTACACAAAGTACAGAAGGAACTTGGATTTAGAAATTGGTACTATTTGGTATAAAAGGAAAGTGGACAGAAAGTTTGTTATTGATTTTGGGAATTGGTTATTCAATTGAATTGGTACTATTTTGTGTCGATTTGGGTTTATTAATTGTTTCAAGATTCAGAATCAAGAATGGTTAGTGGCGAATCAGTTAGGGACATGTCTAGCAAGTTCGCTAAGTTGGAAAAGTTTGAGGGTCAAGATTTTAGAAGGTGGAAGAAAAAGATGCATTTCTTGTTGACTACTTTGAAAGTAGCTTATGTGTTGTCTACACCGTGTCCTGAGATGGTGGAGAATGAAACTCTAGAGCAATCTAGGAGACGCCTTAAATGGGAAAATGATGACTATATTTGTCGGGGACACATCTTGAATGGCATGTCGGATGCTCTGTTTGATGTTCATCAAAATGATGAATCTGCAAAGCAATTGTGGCTCTCTAGAATCTAAATACATGGCAGAGGACTCTTCAAGTAAGAAATTCCTTGTTAGTAATTTTATGAATTACAAAATGTTAGATTCTAGGCCGGTAATAGAGCAATACAATGAGCTATTGCATATATTGGGTCAATTCACACAACACGACATGAAGATGGATGAGTCCATATCTGTTTCTAGTATCATTGATAAGTTTCGACCATCTTGGAAGGATTTTAAACACACTCTTAAGCATAAGAAGGAAGATAAGTCTTTGATTGAATTGGGCAGTCACATCCGGATTGAGGAATCCCTTAGAGCTCAAGAACTTGGAAAAGGGAAAGAAAAGATGCAAGCTTCATCTTCGGTTAATGTTGTGGAACAAGATAAGAAATTTGGGAAGTTCAACAAGTTTAAGGGTGATAAAAGGAAGTTTAACAAGCACGATGATCACTTCAAAAAGAAGCCGAAGCTGTCGTGTTGGAGATGTGGCAAACCGGGACATCTCAAGAAAGATTGTCGAGTGAAGCTTGTGGGAGGAAACAAATCTGACGTGGCGGGTCCTAGCGGGTTGAAAGACCCAAAGGCTCCACCAGGTACACTTACTAATTCTACTTTAATTTTAACAAAACCTATGAGTTTTGTAGATGATTCAATGGATCATTCGGGACATGTTAATAATGTGCAAAATACAAAATCTATTTTTTCAAAGAAACAAAGGTTAATTAATAATCCCGTTGGATGTTTACAAGTTGGGAAAACCCCAATGGGTTGTGAAATAAATGAAACCCGGTCTTCGGGTTTGGTTTTGGACTCGAGAAGTTCAATGGTCTTTAATAATAATTAGGTTGAGAATTATGTGTCACTTATTTCTAAATCCTTTTATGTACAGGATGATATGCTTGCATGGTGGGTAGACTCGGGTGCTACGAGTCACGTATGCAAGGATCTGAAGTGGTTTGATTCATTTGAACCAGTTGAAGATGGATCTGTGCTAAGGATGGGAAATATAGCAACCGAGCCTATTGAAGGAATTGGAAAAGTCAAACTTGTGTTTACATCTGGAAAACAATTATTATTAGATAATGTATTGTATGTACCTGGGATTCGAAAGAACCTCTTATCTGGGATTATGTTAAATAACTATGGTTTTAAACAGGTCATCGAGTCAGATAAGTTTATCTTGTCTCGACATGGAACCTTTGTTGGATTTGGATATTTATGTAATGGCATGTGTAAACTAAATATTAATGTCCCGTTTGATGTTGAATCTGTTTGTATGGCATCGTCATTTATTAGCAATGTAGATCAAGTTTCTAAATTGTGGCATGCTAGATTAGGACATGTAAATTATTTTAGAATGAAAGAGATGTCCAAAATGAGTTTAATACCGGCTTTTGATACACATAATAATAAATGTCATACTTGTAAATTAACTAAAATTACAAGGAAGCCATTTAAGGATGTTAAAAGGGATTCTAAGGTATTAGAACTTGTTCATTCTGATTTATGTGACTTTCATAGCACACCGTCTCTTGGCAATAAGAAATATGTAGTAACATATATAGATGATGCAACTAGGTATTGTTATGCGTATCTAGTTCATACAAAAGATGAAGCACTTGATAAATTTAAAATTTATAAACAAGAGGTTGAACTGCTTCATGGTGACCTTATTAAGGCTCTTCGAACTGATCGAGGAGGGGAGTATTATGATCCGGTATACTTTCAATCTACTGGAATAATACATCAGACCACAGCGCCATATACACCACAACATAATGGTATCGCTGAAAGGAAAAATAGAACCCTTAAGGAAATGGTCAATTCCTTGTTATCTTACTCTGGTTTGAGTGATGGGTTCTAGGGAGAAGCTATGCTAACTGCTTGTTATTTATTAAACAGAACTCCTAATAAAAAGAATAAAATAACTCCATATGAGTTATGGAAAAGGAAACCCCCAAATTTGAAATATTTGAAAATCTGGGGTTGTAGGGCTGTTGTACGCCTTACTGAGCCTAAGAGAAAGAACTTAGGTGAAAGGGGAATAGACTGCATTTTCATAGGCTATGCAGAAAATTCCAAAGCTTATAGGTTCTATGTATTAGAACCTAATGAATCAGTGTCTGTGAACACTGTCATTGAGTCTAGGGATGCTATCTTTGATGAAGATAGATTTACTTCTATGCCTAGACCGAGAGATGTTATTAATAATTCCCAAGGTGGGATTTCTAATCCTGTTGGGAATGTATCTGTTAACTCAAATAACACATCTGGTGATAATGACAGTGTAGTTGCTCTTACTAAACTTAGAAGAAGTACTAGAGACAGAAAGGCTAAGTCCTTTGGTTCTGACTTTCATCTTTATCTAGTGGAAGGAACCAGGAATGAGGTTGAACATCAGTATCAATATTGTTTTAATATTGAGGAGGATCCTAAAACATATAGTGAAGCTATGGCATCTAGGGATGTTGCTTTCTGGAAAGAGGCCATCCAAGATGAGATGGATTCTATCTTGCATAATAATACATGGAAATTGACTGATTTACCTCCCGGTTGCAAACCATTGGGATCTAAATGGATATTTAAAAGAAAGATGAGAGTGGATGGAAGCATAGATAAGTTTAAAGCCAGGTTAGTGATCCAAGGTTTTAGACAAATGGAAGGAATTGACTTCTTTGATACCTATGCTCCTGTTGCTAGGATTTCCACTATAAGGTTCCTCATAGCCCTTGCTTCAATTCAGAATTTGATAATTCATCAAATGGATGTGAAGACTGCATTTTTGAATGGTGAATTGGATGAAGAGGTATACATGAAACAACCTGAGGGTTTTGTATTACCTGGTCAAGAACAAAAGGTGTTCAAACTCATCAAGTCTTTATATGGTTTGAAACAAGCACCTAAGCAGTGGCATCAAAAATTTGATGAGGTGATTTTATCTCATGGGTTTCATTTAAACCAAGCTGATAAGTGTGTTTACACTAGATTTGACTCCTCTGGTAAAGGAGTGATTATATGTCTTTATGTTGATGACATGTTGATCTTTGGTACTGACCAAGATCAAGTTGATAAGACGAAGCAATTATTGTCTTCTAATTTTGAAATGAAGGATATGGGGGAGGCGGATGTGATTGTTGGAATAAGGATCAAAAGGAGCTCTGATGGTATAACCATGACTCAATCTCATTATATTGAGAAAGTGTTGAAGAAATTCAATCACTTGAATAGTTCTCCTGTTGGTACTCCCATAGATCTTAGTATAAGGCTCATGCCTAATTCGGGTAATCCAGTTTCACAATTAGAGTATTCAAAGGCCATTGGATGCCTAATGTATGCTATGATTAGCACAAGGCCTGACATAGCTTATGCTGTGGGTAAGCTGAGTATATATACTAGTAACCCTAGTGTTCAGCACTAGCAAGCAGTAAATAGACTGTTCAAGTACCTGAAAAGAACCATGAACTATGGTTTGTGTTATACAGGTTTTCCTTCGGCAATAGAAGGATATTCTGATGCAAGTTGGATAACTAATATGGAAGATCATTCTTCTACAAGTGGGTGGGTATTACTGCTTGGCGGTGGGGCTATTGCCTGGGCTTCAAAGAAGCAAACTTGCATCACTAATTCGACTATGGAATCTGAGTTTGTAGCTCTAGCTGCAGCTGGTAAAGAATCTGAATGGTTAAGGAATTTAATCTATGAGATTCCATTATGGTCGAAACGATATCACCAATCTCTATCAGATGTGATAGTGCAGCGACATTGGCTAAGGCATATAGCCAAATGTACAATGGAAAGTCTAGACACTTAGGTGTTAGACATGGTATGATTAGAGATTTAATCATGAATGGTGTGATATCTGTTGAATTTGTAAGATCCGAACTTAATTTAGCTGATCATCTAACCAAAGGGTTAGGAAGAGATCTCGTGAACAAATCAGCTAAAGGGATGGGTTTAAAGTCCATCTAAATATCTTATGTCAAGACACCCAATTCCCATCTAATACAATGTCAGATGCAGAATTCAATGTGGCAAGCTTGTCATGGAGATATTGGAACACATTAATATAATCATCCCGAGGTATGTGTTCAGACTGCAAGATAAGAGAGGTTGGAATTTAATTCCTTAATAGTTCATTGATAAATTGCAGTGCAGGTGCGATAATAATGAACTACCTATAAGAATATGAAGTTTAGCCGCTTCAAGAAGCTTTGGACTTGAGCTTTGATATATTCTTTGAAGGATTAGGACACATGCTAGTAAAACATTGTGTCAGGTGGAATTGTGATTTGTAAACGTGTGTGTATATTACCTACATGTATTTAAATGGATAACTTGGGTTCAATCCGTTGTGACACCCTGTTATTCTAATATTTGTATCGAGTAATATACAAAGTGAAAATTCAATCCATAGGATATTTTCACCTATACATACGTTTGTGTTTCTGTGACGATAATTAAGTTAATCATGGATATCACTAAAATTGGGGAGGAATGTTGGCTATTTTAGTGTTATTGGATTAACTTGTCGATCGATGTAATGACGTTAGAGATTGCACGAGTTGGATGACGCGGAGTGCGGACTCGATTTAATCCTAAAGTTATTTGTTTTTATTAATTAAATGGGCCTTAATATTAACATTTTAATGGGTTGGTCATTTAATTAATGAGTGAGCTTCACTTGAGCCTGTTTTGCCATATATGAGCGGGCTTCACAAGATTGTTGGATTAAAAAGAGGAAAATACGTTTATCTTCATACACACAGAAAACATATACGGTTACAAAGAAAAGGATTTTCTCTGTTGCGATCGATTGAAAGTGAAGAACACAGAACTTCAAATCACAATTTCTTAAGGTTATCTCTGTCTAATCCGGTAAACCACAAATAGGTTTATCTGATAGTGGAACACGATTTAGAGATCGATCCAAGTTTTGTTTGAAAGCCATTGAATATTCGCTTACAATTCCGATTCAAGATTCCAGGTTTGTCAATCTTTGTTTATGTTGATTTAGAACCAAATTTCTCTATAAATAATGCAGACTGTTTCTTTGTTTTTGATCATTTTTTAAAGTGGCCCATTTTGACCAGTACCCGTTTATGGTGAGAATATGTTCTGACCCGAATGTTGAAAGTCCTTTTTTTATAATGGCCAGTTCTTACCCGAACCTGGTATAGTTTGATGGAATTCTAGACATGAATTTTTTTTTCATTTTTTTATGGCTAAAAACAAATAGTTATTAGTTAGCTTTTTAAATCTTTGACTTTCCCTATACATAGATTGTTTTGTAGACTTTTAGCAGGTATAATGGCATACAAAAGCAAACAAAACCATATGTTACAAAGACAAATGTATGATTATGAGAAAAGTCGACTCTTGAGGGTTCAAGATAACAAAAATAAAATACAAGATTTGGGATTGAAAAGCATAGCAGATTCTTTGACAAGTTTGGTGAATAGTCAAAAGATGAAGAAAAAGAAAGTTTAACCAACATACATTAATGATGCTAGAGATGAACAATATATCCCTAATAAGTGATAACAATGATGATAGTGAAGAAGATAACCAAGAAGTTGATACAAATATTGTAATAACCAAAAAGGTAAATAGATTATGAACTTTTTTGTTTATTTTACTTTGTAATGATGATGTTTTCTAATGAACATGTTATTTATTTTAGCAAAATCGTCCACAGTATATTGCCCCCCAAACAATGAATAGGATTGCTTATTTAACAAAGAAGAATCGAGTGACTGCTTCAAGGGCTTCCCAAAAGATTCCACCTGATTCAAATAAAGCAAAAAAGAATCAATGTGGATCAAAGATTACCATGGGTGAACTAATCTCCAAAGTGCAAAAGGAGGTATTTAATAAAAAAAGGGGGAACAAAGGAACGATTGCTTCTTGTTGATGAGGATGATGACGAGGTGGATGGAATGTATCAAGGTATTATTTTGTTGAAGTTAAAAAATATTTAATCAAAACTTTTTTAATATTAGTTTACTCATTTATGATTTCACATGTTAATGGATTTTAAAGAGTATTGGACAATCATGTAAGGTACACAAATGTCGGTTTAAGCAAAAACACTTCTATCAATTTAAGGACAACAAGACAAGGTGGAAGAACCTAGCTAACAAGATTCTAGAAGATGATTTCTAACAATTGTTGCGTTTATGGAGTAATAATGATGTGGCGGTATTTTTCTTAACAACTAGTTTAGGTCCCGTGTCTTCACACGGGGTGAAAAATATTAATATTAAATTTTTTTAAATCTTTATATATATATATATATTTCACAGGTGTAAAAATATATTACATATACTACGGATATAAACAAACTCAAAATATGTAAAAATTAATATATAATTACATTTCAAAAATACGTTAATTACTATTTAATGTAATTTCACTTTCAATTACTATTTGATTGAAATAAAAGTTACATAATTAAATTTTAAAGTTTTCTTATAATAAGAGATAATTTAAAATAAATGTGTTATATTAGTCCAATTAATACATTATTTAAATATATATTATTATTTAAATATAGAAGTGCATTAAATAAGAGAGAGAGGCGGGTAAAAAATGGTGAGATTGAATGTGAAGATGACACGTGGCACTAAAAAACCTTTATTTATTAGTATGTATAGATTTCTCCATTAATAGTATTTGTTATTAAAGAGTTTTCTATTTGCTAAGTTGTATATATTAATGCGTGTATAGAAACGTTGTTTATGAGCCAAGGAATCATGCATGTCTCAAAAAAATATGCACACAGCCGGTCCAAAAAGTTTTGCTAAGATTCGTGAGGAGATGGTAATATATTCCTGTTTTGCTCGTGATTTGTGTCTTTTTTTTCAATATGCTAATGTTTTTTATTGATGTTTATGTTATTATGGATTACTGAAAAATGATGACCTAAACTAAGATTACGTACTTTAACCCTGTTATTTGAACGTACATGTAAAAGGACGGAAGAACGTTTATATGTTGATACATATGATGACACGTCAATGAAAATTGTAAGTTATTTTTACTTTTAAACTTATGTAACTATCCATGTTTTATGAGTGTTAGTATGCATAAGATTAATATGGTTTTTATGAAATCTCCAATCACCCACTCACCCACAACTCAGAATTGAGTTTCTTTTGTCTAAGCTATTCTATGTATTACTTGTTCAATGAATTGTATATCTGTGACATATTTATTTAACATATTTCAATCTTAAATTTCCTTTTTTATATTTTAGAAAATTACTTATTTAGATATATAAAATTGTTTTGATAATATTTTCTTAATATTTGTTTTTGGACAACATTGCAGGAACAAATGAATAACTACAAGCCTATAGAGGATGACAACGCTACAGTAGATCTTTTTCTGGCTGTAATGAACAAAAGGAACTATGGATATCGTCGACTTTATGGTTGAGGCGTTACAAATACGTTGATAAAAAAAGTAGATGGTGCTTGCACATCATACATGATTCCGGAGGGGCTGATGGAATCATTCAAGGCAAACGTTGAAGTTGAGAAAAACTAGTTGCTGGAAATGCGCAAAGAGTTTGAAGAGGATAGTGAAAGAAAAAAAGCGGAGCTCGAAGCTATGAAGAAAGATATTGATAGCCAGCGACAAAACTTGGAACCTATGATGCGAAATATTATGAAACAACTACAAGTTGGAGATCAAGATCAATAGAATGTTTTCTTTTCCCTTAATTATTATTGTAATTGACACTGTGTGTTTACTATATTGTTATCTGAGTTTGGACAAACATGTTAAATGTAACATCTATGATTTTTTTTTATGTTAATATTTTCTTTTATGCAATAAAAACGTTTGAGACATGTTATACTATTTCAAACATATCTGTACATTTTATCGTGCCATATCAAATTTTTAAACGTGTAACGACTTGGAGTTTTGAGATTTTAAACTTTTATATTTTTATATCAAACATATAAATATATTTTGTTATATTAAATAAATTAATTGTAAACTTTTAAGTTTAAAATATTATATATATATATATATATATATATATAAAAGGTTTTATTTTTATAAAGAAAAATATTAATAATAAGAGAGAATTATATATATATATATATAAACTATTTAATTTAAAATGGAAAAGAGAGCCTTGAACCCTCCCATTTTGCGTTGAACCCTTCTAAACCCCCTTTTAAACCCCCTCTCATTCTTGGACCCTGGATATCCATATATGTGAATTTTGACCTCCTAAAGTCAAAATCGAATTCCAATCTCATCAAATCCACTGGTTTCAATCAAGATTACTACAATTTTTGACCCAATCGTGTAACCCTTTATTAGAGAAAATAAACCGACGTAAATGAGTTTTAATATTAGTCAAACAAGAATTTGTAATTGCCATGTATATCTCCTCAATTTTTGTATATTCCTTTTATATTTTTTTTTACTATTTAATCCTATCAATACACAGTATAATTTGTGGTGAAAATTATTTCCTTCCTAGATCCTTGAATCACGCTAGTATTCAAAGTGTTTATTCTTTTTTTAAGTGTTTCAAACCTTCGACCAAAATCACGGGATCTTTCCAAATTTGTAAAACGCGTGTTTAGCCAAAATCATTGACTATTTCGTTCGAAAACAATTGTCCGAAATACATGTCGATCGAAATGTCTTGTTCGAAATACCTTTTGATCGAAATGTCCTGTCCGAAATCTATGGTGTCCGCAAATATTTTCCGATCGAAAAGTTCTGTCCGACATACTTTTCAGACGTTTCGAATTTTTTGGACCATTCATAGAGTTTTCGGACGATTCAAGCGTTCTTGGCTGATTTCGTCGTTTTTGATCCAAGACTCGATCTTTTTACGTCCAAAACTTGTGTTTAGCTTCCATGAAGCTAAATACATTCTTTCTAGTCCAATTCCATCGTTAAAATCCCAACTTTTTTTTATAAAAACCCATTTTGAAACCCTAAAACGCATTTTCAATGCAGAAATCGAATATGAGGTCGGGTTGTTACCTGTTATGGCTTGATTCCTTCTTCTTTGGTCTTCTGTAACGTGTAGCAACGATCTCAAGCTCAAACGAGGAGATCAACGGGTGAGCTATGAAACTTTCTCTCTCTACTTTCTCTCTCTAGATTAGTTGGTGAAAATGAAGTGTGGGGAGTGGAGAGGGTGGCTAGGGTTTTACCCCTTCCCCCTCTTTGCGCCACTTACTCTCGGCCCAAGGCCTGATCCGCTCGAGCCCACCTATTATTTCATTCTTTCTTTATTTCATTATTCCGTAATGTCGTTTATTCTTTATCGTAAATTTCGGGATGTTACAAATCTACCCGTCTTACGAAAGGTTTCGTCCTCGAAACCTGCTATAAGTCAAACAGGTTCGGCTACGACCCTTTCATTTCTGCTTCGGTTTCCCAAGTAGCTTCTGACCCTTTACGATGCTTCCATTATACCTTAACTAACTGAATTACTTTGTTTCGTAACCGCTTTTCTTTCTTGTCTAGTATGGCGACTGGTTCCTCGATGTAGTTGAGGCTATTATCTACCTCGATGTCGTCAAGTGGCACGTGTGCTGATTCGTCAACCAGGCACTTATGCAAGTGCGACACGTGGAAAGTTGGGTGAATTCCACTCAACTCATCAGGCAGTTCCAACCGGTAAGAAACTTCACCAACCCGTGCAAGTATCTTGAAAGGTCCAACGAATCTTGGACTTAATTTCCCCCTCTTTCTGAAGCGTATAATCCCCTTCCAGAGGGATACTTTCAATAATACTTGATACCCGGCATTGAATTCGACCGGTCTCCGCCTCTTATTCGCGTAGGACTTTTGACGGTCCTGTGCTGCTTTCATTCTAGACTTAATCTGGTCAAACTTCTCAGAGGTTGCTGTGACTACCTCTAAACTTCCCAGCTCCTTCTGTCCTATCTCACCCCAACAGACCGGGGTTTGACATTTCCTACCATACAACATCTCGTAAGGCAGCATACTAATAGTGGTGTGGTAGCTGTTGTTGTAAGAGAATTCTTCCAAAGGTAGGTGGCTATCCCAACTGCCACCGAAGTCTATAATGCATGTGTGGAGCATATCCTCCAACGTATGGATGGTCCTTTCCGATTGACCATCCGTCTGTGGGTGATAAGCCGTGCTGATGTTCAACCTCGTACCCATTGACTCATGAAATCTTTTCCAGAACCTCGATGTAAATCGTGTGTCCCGGTCAGATACAATAGACAATGGCACACCATGTCGAGCCACAATTTCATTGATAAATACTTCTGCCAACTTCTCAAACGAATACGTTTCACGAATCGGCAAGAAATGTGCACTATTTGTCAGACGATCCACTATAACACAAATCGTATCATGGCCTTTAGCTGTGCGGGGTAGCTTTGTAATAAAGTCCATGGTGATACGCTCCCACTTCCATTCGGGTATTTCTAGAGGTTGGATTTTCCCGTATGGCTTCTGGTGGTCTACTTTAACTTGTGAGCAAGTCAGACATTTGCTCACGTATTCTGTCACGTCATTCTTCATGTTAGGTCACCAATACTCTTTCTTCAAATCATGGTACATCTTCGTGGTTCCTGGGTGGATGGAATATCAAGACTTATGGGTCTCGTCGAGTACTTTGGTCCTAAGCTCTCCACCCTTCGGTACTCACATACAACCACATCTGGTCCTCACTCCATGAGTGTTTATGTCCAACTTTACCTGTTGGCCAACCATTATTTCTTTCTTTATGTTCTTTTCCTTTAATGCTTCTGTTTGTGCTTTCTCTAGCTCTGTCATAAAATCTGGTGTTATTACCAACTGGTACGTTTTCACCCTAATAGGAGAATGAGTCTCTTTTCGGCTTAGGGCGTCAGCGACCACATTTGCCTTTCCCGGATGGTATAGGATTTCACAGTCATAATCCTTTAGCAATTCCAACCACCGTCTTTGTCGCATATTTAGGCCTTTCTGCTCAAAGAAATACTTCAAGCTCTTGTGATCCGAATAAATTGTGTATTTCACCCCGTAAAGGTAATGCCTCCAAATCTTTAGCACATAGACAACTGCCGCGAGCTCCAAATCATGAGTCGGGTAGTTAACTTCGTGAATCTTTAGCTGTCGTGACGCATACGCGATCACCTTTCCCCTCTGCATCAAAACACACCCTAACCCTTGTCCCGAAGCGTCAGAATATACCATCAGGTCCTCGTTACCGTCGGGTAGTGCTAACACGGGGGCTTGGGTCAACTTCTTCTTTAACTCTTCAAATGCTTTAGACCGGGCCTGACCCCATTCGTACTTTACTTCCTTGCGTGTCAACTTTGTCAGTGGCGAAGCTATTCTCGAGAAGTCCTGAATGAACCTTTGATAGTACCCTGCTAATCCTAGAAAGCTCTGAATATCGGTTGGTGTCTTCGGGATTTCCCATTCTTGTACCGCCTCTATCTTAGCAGGGTCAACCATAATGCCGTCTGCGTTAATAACGTGACCTAAGAATTGAACTTTCTTAAGACAGAACACGCATTTGGAGAACTTGGCATACAACTTTTCTTTCTGTAACGTCTCTAGTACTTCTCGAAGATGACAAGCATGGTCACCTTCACTCTTCGAATAAACAAGTATGTCTTCTATGAATACTATCACTGACCTGTCCAGCATCGGTCTACACACTTGGTTCATCATACTCATGAATGCTGCTGGAGCATTGGTCAAACCGAATGACATCACGCGGAATTCGTATTGCTCATACCACGTGCGAAACGCTGTCTTAGGTATATCCTCTTCCCTTACCTTTAACTGATGATATCCCGACCGCAGATCGATCTTGGAGAACCATCTGGCGCCTTGTAGTTGGTCGAACAGATCATCGATCCTTGGTGGCATATTTGTTCTTTACTATACGTTTGTTCAACTCTATATAGTCGATGCACATTCTCATAGCACCATCTTTCTTCTTTACAAACAGAACCAGAGCACCCCACGGAGAAATGCTCGGCATGATAAAACCCCTATCCAAAAGTTCTTCCAACTGTATCATTAGCTCCTTCATCTCCAGAGGAGCAAGTCGATACGGTGCTTTAGCCACGGGCTGGGCACCTGGCACTAAGTCTATCTGGAACTCTGTCTCCTGGTCAGGCGGTAACCCCGGTAACTTCTCAGGAAACACCTTCGAAAAATTACATACCACTGGTACGTCTTTCAACTCTTTCACTTTTAAATCATTGTCTATCACATAGGCCAGGTAGGCCTCGCATCTGTGCCCTATATACTTCTCTGCCTTTATCATCGATATGACGTTCGTTAACGAACCGTCACGATCCCCGTAAACCAAAACTTCGCTACCGTCTGGAGCTTTAAGCTGAACTATCTTTCGTCTACATACAATCCGGGCTTCGTTGGCAGCCAACCAATCCATACCCAAAACTATATCAAACCCTCCCATGGTCATAACATATAACCTAAATGGGAATCTATGGCCATGTATTTTTATCGTGCAATTATCTACCAATTCATTTACTACCCTGGTCTTGCCCACTGCAGTTTCCACATTAAAGGCCTGTTCTACTTTAGTAACTTTGCATTTCATTCTTCTACACATAGAGGATGATATAAAACTCCTACTGACACTCGAATCAAATAGTATAGATACAAAGGTATGATCAAGGATGAACGTACCTGACACCATATCTGGATCACCCCTAGCTTTTTCTGGATCACCTCTAGATTAGTTGGTGAAGATGAAGTGTGGGGAGTGGAGAGGGTGGCTAGGGTTTTACCCCCTCCCCTTCTTTGCGCCACTTACTCTCGGCCCAAGGCTCGATCCGCTCGAGCCCACCTATTAATTCATTCTTTCTTTATTTCATTATTCCGTAACGACCTTGGCCTGTCATTTTTTTTCTTTTGTTTTCTGGTTCTTTGATGCACACACACTTGCGTATTAAATCTTGATCAAACTACTTTCCTAAATAAATGTAAAGAATTATTTTACTATTGCTTAATTTTCAAGAGTAAAGAGAAAACTATTTATTCATAATCTGTTGTTCAAACGAGATTAAAATCATAAATGCTATTAAGTAAATTAATAAATTTCTTCTTATAATATTAGAACTAATTAATATCAAACTTTCTCAATTCTCACAAACACACATACAAATAATTACATAAATTAATTTTGTTTTCTAATGAATAAATGTTACTAAATCTTTTTTTTAGAAATTCTTGTTCCAAGATTTAACATATGGTTTATTTATTTTTATATTTTTAACCTAAACGTTTCATCTAAAACGTCATGATTCGGTTCCTTGGAGTCGTTTAGTATTAATATTTAAACGTAAAGAGTATTTTATTAACTAGTTTTAGTCACTTTTTGACATTGTCTTAATAAAATAAATATTACATTAAGATTTTTAATATATTAATTTGCAAATAATACTTGTTGACACTGAGTTTTTCTTTTACCAATAAAGTTTATAAAACATTATTTATACATAATCTGAACCATACTTTAATTAAACTTGGTATCAACAAAGTTCGGATATTTAACATTCTCGTTCGTTCCAAAATCCTAAAGTCTCAATCGTTCCATTATTGTTTTCTCTTAATCGTTTCTAAATATTAAAATATGTATAATTATTATTTAGGACTTTCTTAAATTCGGATTGTTACAAGTTACAAGATCAACCCTCTACTTATCAAGGTGAGAACATAGCCCCATTTTTCTTTTACTTTTGGGGTGAAACATGTACATATATCTTGATAACTTAACTTTTTTTTTATCAAAACAGATTCTTAAACAAGTAATTTCAATTATGTGCTTGATATTTGAATACTAAATAACGTTGCAATCATTAACTTGAGTTCAAGCCTAAGGTAGTACTAGTATGACCATATAAGGGAAATCGATATAACAATGACATAATCTTTGGGATTGTGGATGCAATAACATTTCAACGGTACAATCTTTGGGATTGTGGATGCATATAACATTAAGGGTTGATTGCAATAAATTTGGTGTTGATATGCTTGCACACTGTTTGATCTTGTACTGAATTTGTTTTATATCTTTTATGAAAATTTATCTTTATAACTTATAAAAACCTATGTCTCTCACCAACTTTATTTTGACCCATTTTGCTTTACATGTTTCAGAAAATAATAATTAAGAGATGAAGGATCACTTAGTAAAGCTTTTGGACTTAGTTAATAATTTGAACAATGTTTTTGAGATTGTTTGTTTGTCTATTTTAACAAGTGTTGAACATTAATTATGAAATTAATAAATTTTGTGATGTCATTAGTAAACGTCTTTAAACCTTGTGCTATGAACTAAATGTGTGACACCTCGCGTTTTTGCCTCTAGCGGGGTGTGACATTAAAGTACACAATTTGAATTCATATTAATTAATAGCAAATAAAATTTATGTTACAAAGTTTCATTTGGGTGTAAAAAGGGTTGCGTTAACTATAACTAAAATTTGTAAAAATGTTGCATATAATTTAACAAAAGGTTGCATTTGTTTAGAAAAAGTTGCATTTTTTAACTAAACTATAATAAATGTTGCATTTAATTATAGAAAAAGTTGCATTTGATTGTAGAAAAGGTTGCATCCTTAAACTAAACTAATATAAAAGTTGCATTTGAGTATTAAAAAAGTTGCATTTCAAAGTAAAAAAGTTTCAATAAAATATAAAAAAGCTGCATAGTAAAAAGGTTGCATTTGAATAGTAAATGCAACACTTTCAAAAAAGGTTGCATTAGGACTTAAAAAAGTTGCATTAGCTCTAATGCAGCCCCGATAAAAGGTTGCATTAGGCCTAATGCAACCTTTTTAAGGCCTAATGTAACATTTTATCGGGGTTACAATAGCTTTATTTTCTTATAGTGTTTTCATCCTATACATTCCATATATATATATATATATATATATATATATATATATATATATATATATATAAAATATGTTTTCTATTACATATTATAATTTCACTTGTGATAATTGTAGCATAAAGGGGCCTTAGGTTAGGGGTGTGGTTTTTAACCGAACCGAAATATTGAACCCCAACCAAACCAACCCGAACCCGATAATTGTTGCAAAAAGTAAAAGTTTCATTTTTGTTTCTATATATAGGATAATGTATTTATTGTAATTTGATTAACAATCTTGAATACCGATTAAAACCAACCCAATTACACCCGAACCAAATAAACTAAAACCCGATTACACACTCTTTTATGGTTCGGTATTTGGTTAGATTTTTAACGTCCAAAAACCGAGAAACTCGAACCAAATAACCCAATTATGAATTAACCAACCCGAATGACACTCCTACCTTAGGTAAGTGGATACCATCTTGCAAGTTTTTTCTATTCTTTATTTTGTTAAGATATCAAGAAGTATGGATGGTTATAGTTTTAGTTTTACATCATAGAATTACTTTAGACACCATGTTTTATAATTTTTTGACAAATTTTACAATTATAATAAAACATTATAGAATTATTTGAGACATATATTGGTTTTTATAATTATTTTTAGTTTTTCCAATGAAATAAGAGGCTTCATCAACAAATTTGTATCAAAATTATTGATAATTAATAAAGTGTGGTTTAAAAGGATTAGTGGATTATTACTAGCACTAAGTACACAAATGACATATAAGACTATCATAGTAAATTTACTCACTAAATTTATCAAATCTTGTGCACCAATCCGTATGCCTATTTTAGCTCGTATATTGACGCTTTCTTATTTACATACTAGCTTAGAATCCGTGTATTACACACGGGGTAAAAAATATTAATACATAAATTTTTTAAATCTTTATGTATATATATTTTATAGGTATAAAAATGTATTGCATATATTAAGGATATAAAACAAAATTCAAAATTTGTAAAAATTAATATATAATTGAGTTTCGAAAATACGTTAATTACTATTTAATGTAATTTGACTTTCATTTATTATTTGATTAGAAAAAAATAGTTACATAATTACAATTCAAAGTTTCTTATAATAAGGGATAATTTAAATTAAATGTGTTTTATTAGAATAATTAGTATTTTCTTCAAAAATATATTATTATTAAAAGTTAGAGGTGTATTTAATAAAAGAGAGAGAGGCGGAAAAAAATTGATAAGAATTAATATGAAAGCGACACGTGACATGAAAAAACCTTTATTTATTATATGGCATAGATGAGATGCCCATTTAATAAAATCCATATATATACACATACACACATATATATTGGAAATCAGAGATCAAAAACGTAGCAGACACGATTTTTGTGGTTAACTGTAACCACCGATAAACATAAACAAACTTGAAACTAAGCAACCTATTTGAGTCGAATAATAATATCTAAAAATCAGGTAATTCAATTTTCAAATAAACCTTCTCTATCTCATAGCCGACATCCTCATTCAATTGGCCTCAGAATTATTATAGGCTTCAATATATACATAACACATAATTTACATATTTAATTAAACCAAGTCCAAAAAAGGAACATAAATCTGAAAAATCAAACCAAACTCAAACCTGAACAATCAAAACAAGCCAGCTGTGTAAATCGAAATCCACATTTCTTGATGTATCCGGATAATACGTAAATGTGTACATTCTATAATTTGAATGTCGATAAGAAGAATCACTTACTTGTTAGAATATTGAAACAAATGTTGTTTGATAATTTCATACGTAGATTGCTGCATGTTGTAGGAAACCAACAATACTCGACGAATCTGCCTAAAATTCTTATTGTGCCAACTTCCAATGATAAGTAATGATGGATTATGGATGATTCGTTATATGTTCTTCAATTCTCACCAGTGTAAGGGAGATAGATGATGTGATAAACAATATATTTATAGTTACTTGCCTGCAGGTGTCCAATATCTTCATTGAGATATTCACAGGGCTTGTATTGCCATTAAGTCATAGATGAGGGGTTTATGTTAACTGTATTTACGTTCTAGACAAGATTATACACTTTAAGACAAGTAGTCTAGACCACTTAATTCAAAATTTGCATGACTGCACAATATGCTACTTTTATGAATTCATCCTAAAGTTAGAGTTATATATGCTTGCTACAACTTTAAAAATTTAAAGATTTATAGATAAATAAGACATAAAACACAAATATATATGTGTATGTATGCGTTTTAAATAGAGAGAAATTGAAAGATCTATATGTTAATAGAACAAGGCTAAAAACTAAAGATATCACTCACTTTGCTTATTTACATGTATGATTCACCTCATTTTTTCTTAAATAAATAGGATTGATGATTATTATGATTGTATTTCTTCTCAATCCATGTAAAAAGTAAAAAAATAAAAAATAATACTAAAATTAATCCCAAATAAATAAGACTGAAATTTCCTAGAAATGCCTTGATAGAATTTGAGGTTTGATATACTTTTGTAGACATCAAGAATCAAGCAATAAAGGTTATGAAAAAGCAAGTATGTTGAAAGTGATATTGGCGCGGCTCAATCTGAGATCGTATTTTACGACATGGTAAATCCGTCTTCGGATTGAACCTCACCAACATCGCTTTCTTGTTTGCTTCCCAAATATTTATCACCATAGGTTTTATCCATAGCACAACAATATAATAGTTGAACATTAAACAAATATCAAAAAGTGTGGAATAAAAGTATCATCATTTATAGGGGAACAAATCTTAGGTGGAATCAAAAGGCAACCTTTTGTGTAGTGAAAATTGGAGTTGTGGGATCTCCAAGTTAATCATGATTTATGACAGAAAAAAATTAGAAAACTGAATTACTAAATCGAGATATTGGAGATCTTGAATTTAAGTATATGAGTGAAAGAATAATTAAGGTGGTGTCAGAGAAGAATTAAGAAAATCTTGTTTGTAAGTGATTTTTTTTCCAAAATATTAGTAAAAGTTTAACAAAAATGGGTGCTACAAACATGAAAAAACGAATATTAGAACACAAAAAGAACATAAAATTGTATTAAATAATTTGCACATAGTATTCGAAAATTTGAACCAAGATTATAACATCATCGATTATATCTTGATACTTTTAAAGAAAAAAGTCGGCAAGATTAATATTGAAACAAAAAAAAGAAAGAAAGAGTGCAACAAAACTATATATAATATGAATGAACGTTGTGCAGTAAGATATACATGTGTGTGTGTGTGACTGACATTTGAATAGAGTTAAATCATGCATGGTGCCAACGTAAGTGAAGGACATATATATAAGAACACTTAACTGTAAAGCTATCTTTGATGTGATGAAAGCTTAGTGGTAGGGAGATATATATATACATACATATATACATATATGTGTATATATAGAGAGTGAGAGAGAGAGAGAGAGAGAGAGAGAGATATTGCAAGAGAAGAATGGGGAGATGTTGAGGTTTAAGAAGAGGTTTGTCTTGGGACGAGAGAGTGAAGGTGGTGACTGAAATGATTTCAAGAGGGAGCAAAACTTGCTTTAGGTTTTCTCATGCCTTAGTTTCTACTCATAAAATCTCTCTCTCTCTCTCTCTCTCTCTCATCTTTCATATATATACATATACATACACACATACATCTCTCTCTCTTGCGCATGCCACCATGAAAATATTCTCTACCATTAAAACCTCATATCATATTGTATTGTAACTTTCATTGTGTATCAGTAATTAAAAAGAGAAAAGTTAATGAAATCTCATGCTTTGTACTTAAAATAATGTTTAATGTGTGATAGTTATATTGGCTTATTTGTAACCTGTTAAGCATGCAAGTTTATTCAAAAGAAATGAGTTGTACAAATATTTAGAATATACATAAAAGCTTTCATTTTTAACTTTTCTACTATCGTTAAGAAAAGTAATCCTCTCACACTTGAGAAAACAAAAACTTATAAAAGGTTTGATTTAATTATTTAATTAAAAGAGATTTTGGATTGTTTAGGATTTAATATTTAATTGCAATTAATAAGGGGACTACTAACAAGACACGGAAATTACTAAGGGGATCGGGCCCTATACGTCACGTATAGGCCAATACAATTTCCAAGACCAAAAAAATCGTACATCTGGTCATTCCACCCCCTATATGCATCGTATAGGCCAATACGATGCAGTTTAGGGTACGAGGTACCTTTGGCAACTAGTCAACCATCAAATCACTATAAGCCGCATATAGTGCTATATGTGGCTTATAGTTCATCTAAGGAAGACGAAGAAGCCATACGCCACGTATAGGGCTATACGTAGCGTATGGCTCTTGTTCTCAGCAACCTATGCCGCGTATGGTCTCTTTTGGCCGCGTATGGCTTACTTTACCAGGTAACAAGGCCGCGTATGGTCTCTTTTGGCAGGGTATGGCTTACTTTACCCGGCAACAACCTATACGCCACGTATAGGGCTATACGTGGCGTATAGGTATTTTTTTTAAACACTATTATTTAAAATAAAAAACATTATTATTTAAAATAAAAAACAATATATTTTTTTAATTATTTGATACTAGTTTAGACCCCGGTAAAGAAAATTCAAAATATGTTTTATTAGTATAATTAGTATTTTATTAAAAATAAATGGGTTTTATAAAATTTATGTTACAAAGTTGCATTTGGGTGTAAAAAGGGTTGCGTTAACTTTAACTAAAATTTGTAAAAATGTTGCATATAATTTAACAAAAAGTTGCATTTTTTTAGAAAAAGTTGTATTTTTGTAACTAAACTATAATAAATATTGCATTTAATTATAGAAAAAGTTGTATTTGATTGTAGAAAAGGTTGCATCCTTAAACTAAACTAATATAAAACTTGCATTTGAGTATATTAAAAAAGTTGCATTTCAAAGTAAAAAAGTTGCACTAAAATATAAAAAAGTTGCATAGTAAAAAGGTTGCATTTGAATAGTAAATGTAACACTTTAAAAAAAGGTTGTATTAGGACTTAAAAAAGTTACATTAGCTCTAATGTAACTGCTTCTAATGCAGCCTCGATAAAAGGTTGCATTAGGCCTAATGCAACCTTTTTAAGGCCTAATGTAACATTTTATCGGGGTTACAATAGCTTTATTTTCTTATAGTGTTTTCATCCTATACATTCCATATATATATATATAAATATATATATATATATAAATATATATATATATATATATTATGTTTTCTATTACATATTATAATTTCACTTGTGATAATTGTAGCATAAAGGGGCCTTAGGTTAGGGGTGTGGTTTTTAACCGAACCGAAATATTGAACCCCAACCAAACCAACCCGAACCCGATAATTGTTGCAAAAAGTAAAAGTTTCATTTTTGTTTCTATATATAGGATAATGTATTTATTGTAATTTGATTAACAATCTTGAATACCGATTAAAACCAACCCAATTACATCCGAACCAAATAAACTAAAACCCGATTACACACTCTTTTATGGTTCGGTATTTGGTTAGATTTTTAACGTCCAAAAATCGAGAAACTCGAACCAAATAACCCGATTATGAATTAACCAACCCGAATGACACTCCTACCTTAGGTAAGTGGATACCATCTTGCAAGTTTTTTCTATTCTTTATTTTGTTAAGATATCAAGAAGTATGGATGGTTATAGTTTTAGTTTTACATCATAGAATTACTTTAGACACCATGTTTTATAATTTTTTTGACAAATTTTACAATTATAATAAAACATTATAGAATTATTTGAGACATATATTGGTTTTTATAATTATTTTTAGTTTTTCCAATGAAATAAGAGGCTTCATCAACAAATTTGCATCAAAATTATTGATAATTAATAAAGTGTGGTTTAAAAGGATTAGTGGATTATTACTAGCACTAAGTACACAAATGACATATAAGACTATCATAGTAAATTTACTCACTAAATTTATCAAATTTTGTGCACCAATCCGTATGCCTATTTTAGCTCGTATATTGACGCTTTCTTATTTACATACTAGCTTAGAATCCGTGTATTACACACGGGGTAAAAAATATTAATACATAAATTTTTTAAATCTTTATGTATATATTTTATAGGTATAAAAATGTATTGCATATATTAAGGATATAAAACAAAATTCAAAATTTGTAAAAATTAATATATAATTGAGTTTCGAAAATACGTTAATTACTATTTAATGTAATTTGACTTTCATTTATTATTTGATTAGAAAAAAATACTTACATAATTACAATTCAAAGTTTCTTATAATAAGGGATAATTTAAATTAAATGTGTTTTATTAGTATAATTAGTATTTTCTTCAAAAATCTATTATTATTAAAAGTTAGAGGTGTATTTAATAAAAGAGAGAGAGGCGGAAAAAAATTAATAAGAATTAATATGAAAGCGACACGTGACATGAAAAAACCTTTATTTATTATATGGCATAGATGAGATGCCCATTTAATAAAATCCATATATATACACATACACACATATATATTGGAAATCAGAGATCAAAAACGTAGCAGACACGATTTTTGTGGTTAACTGTAACCACCGATAAACATAAACAAACTTGAAACTAAGCAACCTATTTGAGTCGAATAATAATATCTAAAAACCAGGTAATTCAATTTTCAAATAAACCTTCTCTATCTCATAGCCGACATCCTCATTCAATTGGCCTCAGAATTATTATAGGCTTCAATATATACATAACACATAATTTACATATTTAATTAAACCAAGTCTAAAAAAGGAACATAAATCTGAAAAATCAAACCAAACTCAAACCTGAACAATCAAAACAAGCCAGCTGCGTAAATCGAAATCCACATTTCTTGATGTATCCGGATAATACGTAAATGTGTACATTCTATAATTTGAATGTCGATAAGAAGAATCACTTACTTGTTAGAATATTGAAACAAATGTTGTTTGATAATTTCATACGTAGATTGCTGCATGTTGTAGGAAACCAACAATACTCGACGAATCTGCCTAAAATTCTTATAGTGCCAACTTCCAATGACAAGTAATGATGGATTATGGATGATTCGTTATATGTTCTTCAATTCTCACCAGTGTAAGGGAGATAGATGATGTGATAAACAATATATTTATAGTTACTTACCTGCAGGTGTCCAATATCTTCATTGAGATATTCACAGGGCTTGTATTGCCATTAAGTCATAGATGAGGGGTTTATGTTAACTGTATTTACGTTCTAGACAAGATTATACACTTTAAGACAAGTAGTCTAGACCACTTAATTCAAAATTTGCATGACTGCACAATATGCTACTTTTATGAATTCATCCTAAAGTTAGAGTTATATATGCTTGCTACAACTTTAAAAATATAAAGATTTATAGATAAATAAGACATAAAACACAAATATATATGTGTATGTATGCGTTTTAAATAGAGAGAAATTGAAAGATCTATATGTTAATAGAACAAGGCTAAAAACTAAAGATATCACTCACTTTGCTTATTTACATGTATGATTCACCTCATTTTTTCTTAAATAAATAGGATTGATGATTATTATGATTGTATTTCTTCTCAATCCATGTAAAAAGTAAAAAAATAAAAAAATAATACTAAAATTAATCCCAAATAAATAAGACTGAAATTTCCTAGAAATGCCTTGATAGAATTTGAGGTTTGATATACTTTTGTAGACATCAAGAATCAAGCAATAAAGGTTATGAAAAAGCAAGTATGTTGAAAGTGATATTGGCGCGGCTCAATCTGAGATCATATTTTACGACATGGTAAATCCGTCTTCGGATTGAACCTCACCAACATCGCTTTCTTGTTTGCTTCCCAAATATTTATCACCATAGGTTTTATCCATAGCACAACAATATAATAGTTGAACATTAAACAAATATCAAAAAGTGTGGAATAAAAGTATCATCATTTATAGGGGAACAAATCTTAGGTGGAATCAAAAGGCAACCTTTTGTGTAGTGAAAATTGGAGTTGTGGGATCTCCAAGTTAATCATGATTTATGACAGAAAAAAATTAGAAAACTGAATTACTAAATCGAGATATTGGAGATCTTGAATTTAAGTATATGAGTGAAAGAATAATTAAGGTGGTGTCAGAGAAGAATTAAGAAAATCTTGTTTGTAAGTGATTTTTTTTCCAAAATATTAGTAAAAGTTTAACAAAAATGGGTGCTACAAACATGAAAAAACGAATATTAGAACACAAAAAGAACATAAAATTGTATTAAATAATTTGCACATAGTATTCGAAAATTTGAACCAAGATTATAACATCATCGATTATATCTTGATACTTTTAAAGAAAAAAGTCGGCAAGATTAATATTGAAACAAAAAAAAGAAAGAAAGAGTGCAACAAAACTATATATAATATGAATGAACGTTGTGCAGTAAGATATACATGTGTGTGTGTGTGAGTGACATTTGAATAGAGTTAAATCATGCATGGTGCCGATTCGCAGGGCTCGGCCTTCGCTTTATATGGGCGGACCTGGACCAGGTTTGGGTCCCGCAGCCGTTTCCACAGATGCCGGGACAGGCGGAGCCGGATATGCCTGACCCGCTACATGGTGCGGTGATGGAGGACCTGCCGCAAGTCCATGACCAGCTGTTCGTCCACGACCAGCTGCCACAACATCCTCGACACGTTAGTCGACCTGTTAGGCTGGGAAGGGCCACCCACGCCTTGCTTGATGGACTTGTTGCCGACTAAAGGCGACAGGCTCGTCTTAGCGACTGGATGGGGGACTTGATGATGTGGGCGGTTGGTCGCCTCGTGGATATTTCACGAGCCGCTGACATCGAGCCACCATCACTACCATCGCCACGTCAGTATCCGGGCGACGCCGGTTAGAATCAGGGCGACGCGGGTCAGGGTCAGGGAGTTGCCGGTCAGGATCTGGGCGGCGCGGGTCAGGCGTAGTTTTTATTTGTATTAAGTTGTATCTTTTGTTATGTATGTAAAAACATTATGATGTAATATATTTAATGTTTTGATGTAAATATATGTAATGTTTGGTTATTTGTTTAGTTGTAATGTTTAATTTGGTTGTTTGGTTGAAATGATAAATTATAAATGTGAAAATATAAAAAAATATGTAAAATGTTAAATTAAAGATTACAAAAAAGGATAAAATTATATAAATTAAAAAAAAAATTAAAAATTATATAAATTAAAAAAAATAACAAACTTATATAAATTAAAAAAGATAAATTTAATATAAATTTAAAAAAAATACTATACGCTATACGCCACGTATAGTGTCTATATCTCAAAATCTGTCAAGTTTTGAGGTAAAAATATTACTCATGACCCATACACCGTGTATAGTGCAATATGCCACGTATGGGTCCCAACCGTCAGACAAGGAATGACACGTGGCATTCCATGTCAGGGACTTAAACTCTATACGTCTCGTATTGCCCTTTACGAGGCGTATAGGTTGCGACGTGTCTAATTAGTAATATTCCGTGTGTGTTTAGAATCTTCCATTAATAATGGATAATATACCAATTAAGTAGTAGAAAAGTAGTTCGTATTTTACAAAAAGGACAATATATTCTTTCAACTGACTTTAAAATTAAAATATTTTATTCCTTTTATAAAATTAATTAAACGAATCTAGAAACATTATTGTAAATATTAATAACTTTGAATTACATAGCTAAAAGAGCAGTGAATTTCAACTTGTAACATTCAATTATGTGATACATTATTTTAATTAGCCCTGCATACAACATTATATAATTATAATAATGATGGTTTTGGAGTTCTATGTTACAAGGTATTATGAAATTATGCAATACCAAATTCTGTGTTTATGTCTCATGGGACCACGTTAGTTAAAATTTATTATATTTATGACCATATTATATATTAATGGTTCAAAAGAAACCCATTAAATAATTCATTATGTATATGATGATTCTGTAAATAGTGTATACTTCAGGACATCCACATCAGGATTGTCATATAAAAAATTAGATTTAAGTTAAAACGGTCTTAAATCATGTTTTTTAAACTTTATCTTTATCCTTACAATTATAAGAATATGAATACTAGAATCTTAAATATACCAATTCCTTAACCATTTTTTTTTAAATTATAAGGATAAGGAATAAGATGTGATAGGTATTTAAAAAATAAACAATTTTTTTAGGGAATTATGGTTTTAGTTAAATTATAAAGATAAGGATAAAAAAACTAATACGAATGCCCTCGTAAACTTATAACTTACATAATTAATTTTTGTGTATTCTTTTGGTTTTATTTTTAAAGCATTTAACATAAAAATATAACCGGATGACAAATTAAAAAACATGTATAACACAATGTTACATTTTAAAAATTATGCGTACACACTAATGCAATTAAACTCTCAACATAAGGTTGAGGGAAAATTGCAAAATTGTTAGGATCCGGTTATGAAGTGAAATATGATTTGACAATTGACCAGATTTAATAGTGATGTGGCTTTTAACATGGCATCATATGATGAAGGTATGAGTGTGTGAGTGATTTGAACCTGCGAGTTCAGTTTCTAGGGTTTTCAAATTTTAGGAACAAATCTTAGGTAATGGCCACATGTACTTGTGTAAGACCATATCTCCCTTATTTTGGAGGCTTTTTATTAGGCTTTTGGGACTCTAGACGTAAGTTTGTGGGATTTTTTTATAGAGGAATGTGATCAACAAACTTTATAGATAAAAAAAAGATATTACAAACCAAGCCAAACGCCCTCCCCCACCCACAACATTCCTAGGATAAAAACTAAGTCTATGGATCATACATCAAGAAATATAAAGCGCACCTAGACCAAATATGTACAATAATACATATCAAACTATAAAATAAACATCTTGTGGGATTTGGTTTACATGTTTAGGGATATGGAGTTATATTTGTGATTCATACAATTTTTACTATATGTGTTTAACATTTGGTTAGGTTAATAGATCAGTTGGGGTTGCGAATATGTTCAATAAGGTGTCGTCTAAATAGATTGTTACAATTTGTGGCAGTGGAGTGAAGTGGTTGTGTTGTGAGGTTTACGATTGCGATAAACACTAAATAATACTAAATTACTGATGATGAGAAATTTGATGTTGAATAGGATGGAGAACCCCAAATGTGGACAAGTCAGAAGACGGAAGCTACTAGATATATCTCCTCCCGTGCTACTCCTTCATCGGAGACTTATGTACGGTGGAATGAGCATCAACGGGAGTATTTCTATGCACTTTATGAATTTGTTGGATTGGATTACAGACGACTAGGATGAGGAGGACGTGCTTTCTAAGGAAGACGTTACTGCTCATTTTGTTTATCTCTTTGGTTTTCTACATATGAGTTGTTATGTATAATTTTATTTTCATGTGTGGGCTTATTGACATGTAATTAATTATCTTTAATTAAACTCTCAACTATAAGGTTGAGGGAAAATTGCAAAATTGTTAGGATCCGGTTATGAAGTTAAATATGATTTGACAATTGACCAGATTTAATAGTGATGTGGCTTTTAACATGGCATTCATATGATGAAGGTATATGAGTGTGTGAGTGATTTGAACTTGCGAGTTCAATTTCTAGGGTCTTCAGCTTAATTATGATGTAAATTTGAGGTGGATGGAAGTTGTGTTTCTTTTTTCGATTTTAGGAACAAATCTTAGGTCATAGCCAAGATGTACTTGTGTAAGACCATGTTTCCCTTATTTTGGAGGCTTTTTATTAGGCTTTTGGGAGGCGTAAGTTTGTAGGATTTTTTAATTTGGTAGAGGGATGTAATCAACAAATTTTATAGAAAAACAAAAAAATAGGATGTTACAAACCAAGCCAAAGCCCCTCCCCACCCCCCAACATTCCTCAGAGGGGAACAAAAATAAGGAAAACCTAAAAACTAAGCCTATGGATTATACATCAAGAAATATAAAGTGCATCTAGACCAAATACAATAATACATGGATCAAACTATATATGAAACATCTTATGGGATTTGGTTTACATGTTTAGGGGTATGGAGTTATATTTTTTATTCATACATGTATTTTTAATATGTGTTAACATTTGGTTAGGTTAATAGAGGTGGGGTTGGAATGTGTTCAATAAGTTGTCATCTAAATAGATATTGTTACAATTTGTGGTAGTGGACTGAAGGTGGTTGTGTTATGTGGTTTACCATTGCGATAAACACTAAATAATATTAAATCACTGATGATGAGCAATTTGATGTTAAATGGGATGGCGAACCCAGAATGTGAATGAGTCAGAAGACGGAAGCTACTAGATATATCTCCCCCGTCTACTCCTTCATCCGAGACTTACATACAGTGTAACGAGCGTCATCGGGAGTATTTATATGCACTTTATGAATTTGTTGGATTGGATTACAGACGACTAGGATGAGGAGGACGTGCTTTCTGAGGAAGACGTTACTGCTCATTTTGTTTATCTCTTTGATTTTCTGCATATGAGTTGTTATGTATAATTTATTTTCATGTGTGGTCTTATTGACATGTAATTAATGGTCTGGTATGTTATGGTCCTTGTTTCTTTCCCCTTCACGGCATATCCTAATAGGGAATCTTTTGTTTCTGCTTGTATTCTTTCATTCCTTTTTAATAATTTTTTTTGGTAAAAGTCCCTTTTGTTGGGTTGCGTAGGCCTTCGGGCAAGAAAGAAGGCGCACGGGCAGCCGACCCTAAGCTTGATTCGGTTATTGGGTCATAATTGGGTTTACTTGGGGATTAAGTTTCCTATCCTTATATTATTCTCTATATAAACAATGCTATATACTTATAATTTGTATCACCTCAATAAAGAATATCCTAGTTGCCACCCATGGACGTAGATCAGTTTAAACCGAACCACATTAAATCCATGTGTTCGTTTACTGTTGTTCGTGTGTGTGTGCATGTTCGTGTTTAATCATAACAACTAGTATCAGAGCTAAGGCTCTTGATCGAAATTTTTTTTAGAAGATTCGAGATCAGATCACACCGCCGACCCAGCCTAAGGTGTTCAGCCGACCATAGAACCACCGGTCCTTACCGCCACCGAAAGTTCACTAAGGTTCAGCTTCCACAGATAAGGGAAACTGATCACCGATTACGGTTCCGCTACCCAGCCACTGACGATCGTTTTGGATTCTGTTTCGAAAGAAAGAAGTAAAGAAGATGCCACCGCAAACCCTAGTTTTCAATAGAGGGCATGGGTTCGAACGAAGACCAGGATAGTTGCAAGACCTTATCGAGATTTGTTTTTCGCCGCACTAGATCATGGTAGTTCGCCAGAAATCAGTGGAGTTCCAGATCGATTTGGGCAGAAGCCAAGATCGGTTTTGTTTGAGATCAGGGACGTGACTTAGGTCTGGCCGAATAATACCAGCGTGTTTTAGAGAGCCGTTTGTGAAGATCAGAGAAACGAGACCATAGAACAGTGATCGTTAATCTAGTGCTATTGTTTCAGGTTTGGTTTTGTTTATTTGATTCAGTTTCATTTAGTTGTGTTATTGTGTTTATCATGGCAGAAGACGGGAAGGTGCAGATTGAAAAGTTAAACGGTGTGGATTTTAGCCGGTGGAAAATGCATATTGAGGCATTACTGGTTCAGAAAGATTTGGATGGTGTGTTATCAGGGGTTAGATTCCGAAAAGTTGGAACCAACGGATTGGGAATCAAAAGATAGGAAACTAGGGTTGTTATTACATTGACGTTGTAAAAGAATGTGACATTCAACATCATAAAGGAAACAAAAGCATGTGGAATGATGTAAGCCCGCTAATAAGGTTTTCTTGATTCGAGAGCTGGTGAATACAAGAATGAAAGAAGGAAGTTCAGTTACTGAGCACATCAACGAGTTGAATTCGATTTTAGCAAGACTTATGTCACTTGGCATCAAATTTGAAGATGAAGTTCAAGCTTTACCATTGTTATCCTCTGATAGGCAATCAAAGTGCGGTAACGATTAGAAATTGAATTCAAAACAGAAACGGATAAATCTACGGCTCGTTTTGGATACAGAGTCACCACCAAAACAAACGGTAGGGATGCGATATTAAACCGGAGATACAGAGACACCACTTCGGTTCAGAAATCGTGTCTAAGAACACCACCCAATGTGCCAAAATTGAGCTAGCAAAGACAAATTAATTTAACTCTCACACCTAAGAGATAAACTAACAAAATTCATTTTTTTTCAAACATAAACTCTCTCCTTTTTTTCATTCCATCATTCGGATTACATAGAGCAAATTAAGAGGCAACCCCATGTTGCGAACATTTAGGGAAATGGAAGAAACTAATTCCTAATTAAATTAAAAACAACTACATGGAAATAAATTTAATTAGCATGAAAAAAAAAACTTGAACTGCTCCTTGTTGAGAACGTGGGGAAGTGTACGGCATGTGTGCATGGGATTCTCACGTGTTGAAAGGCTCAATTTGGATACAATTGACCCGGTGGTGCCCAGACTCATCCGATCCATGAAGCTCCTTTTCCTGTCCGTTTGAACCAAGGACTAACTAAACGGCATATTGGTTTGAATCGCTTGTGGTTGGGCTATCATTCTCTCTTTATTTTGAAGAGTTTTCCTTAAACTTTGAATATAGTTTTCATCTCCAAGCTTCGCGAACGGGTGTAGGTTCGGAGGAGCATCGTATATCCCAACTTTGTTGATCCGTTTGAACCCATAGTTGTGTGCGTGGATGTTGCCTAATGACCCAGGTGAACCGTGACCCAGGTCTACATCATTATCCCCATCGTGAAGAAAGTTTAACCCCAAACTTTGGATATTGTCGTTGTCGACATAGATCAGCCACGCTAAGTGTAGCGGAAACTCCATAATCACCGTTTAGATCAATCTTGTATGAGTTGTAACTAAGCCGTTCAAGTATTTGAAAAAGACCATCTGTTCGTGGGCTTAGTTTGGATCTTCGTTTCAAGGGAAATCATTCATTTCTAAAACGAATCCATACTAAATCTCTGGGTTCAAACTTGACATGTCGCCGCCTCCTATCCACTCGTTGCTTCACCTTGGCATTCATTTGTAGAGGTTGAAAGGGTTCCTCTTCATATACTGCAGATTTGGGTTCCTTGGAGGTTTTAAACACATGTAATTCAAATTGGAGGAGGGTGCTAAAGGACATGGTTTGGTGCTCAACGCTGTTCGTGGGCAAAAGGGGAAGCAAGGTTATGGTTGTACCATCTCCGATGAAGGAAATTGTTTTACTTTTTGTTTCTGGTTCGTTAGATTCCTCAACCTCGGGCTCTTCATCAAATCGGATGTTGGCAAACACGTTGAAGTCGACCAAACATTTATCGTCATCTGGTCCGGTCTCCCCCGGTTCGTTGTCATGATCTGGCATGTCATATTCCTTAGACTCGTAATCACCCCATGGATTCTCAAACTCTTCAAATTCAGATTCGGTAAAGATCTTCTCGGTGTAGAATAATTTCTCGGGTCTGTTTGGCATTGCACTTACAATAGGTTTGGGAAAAGAAGGGTTAGATTTGATTGTAGGAAACTTGCCAAGACATGACAACTTTTTTCTTTCATCCTCATATACGGATCTTGGTGGTGTGAGATGATTATTTCTCTGCAGGCGAACCATGAGGGCTAGCTTTTGAAGCCGATCTTGTATTGAGTCCAATATCTCTTCCACTATTTTGTCTTCTCGAACCATTTCTTGACTATTCGGCTCCTTGCCGGTTAGTATAGCGGGCAAATCAGGGTTGTGTTTGGTAGGATAACGAGGGGGTGGATCAAATGGAAGACTATGAGTCAAAACGGGTCGGTTTCAGCTCTGATACCAAGATGATAGGCAATCAGAGTGCGGTAACGATTAGAAAATGAATTTAAAACAAAAACGGATAGATCTACGGCTCGTTTCGGATACAGATTCACAACCAAAACAAACGGTAGGGCTGCGATATTGAACCGGAGATACAGATACACCACTTCGGTTCTAAGAACACCACCCAATGTGCCAAAATTGAGCTAGCAAAGACAAATTAATTTAACTCTCACACCTAAGAGATAAACTAACAAAATTCATTTTTTTTCAAACATAAACTCTCTACTTTTTTCATTCCATCATTCGGATTACATAGAGCAAATTAAGAGGCAACCCCACGTTGCTAACATTTAGTGAAATGGAAGAAACTAATTCCTAATTAAATTAAAAACAACTAGATGGAAATAAATTTAATTTGCATGGAAAGAAAACTTGAACTGCTCCTTGTTGCTGTATGTTGAGAACGTGGGGAAGTGTATGGCATGTGTGCATGGGATTCTCACGTGTTGAAAGGCTCAATTAGGATACAGTTGATCCGGTGGTGCCCCGACTCATCCGATCCATGAAGCTCCTTTTCCAGTCCATTTGAATCAAGGACTAACTTAACAGCTAATTGGTTTGAATTGCTTGTGGTTGGGCTATCATTCTCTCTTTCTTTTGAAGAGTTTATCCTCATACTTGGAATATAGTTTTCATCTTCAAGATTCACGAACGGGTGTAGGTTCGAAGGATCATCGTCTATCCCAACTTTGTTAATCCGTTGGAACCCGTAGTTGTGTGCATGGATGCTGCCTAATGACCCAGGTCTACATCATCATTCCCATCGTGAAGAAAGTTTGTCCCCAAACTTTTGGAAATCGTCGTTGTCGTCGTAGACCAGCCACGTTAAGTGTAGCGGAAACTCCATAATCACTGTTTTGATCAATCTTGTATGAGTTGTAACTAAGCCGTTCAAGTATTTGAAAAAGACCATCTGTTCGTGGGCTTAGTTTGGATCTTCGTTTCAAGGGAAATCGTTCATTTCTAAAACTAATCCATACTAATTCTCTGGGTTCAAACTTGACATGTCGCTGCCTCCTATCCACTCGTTGCTTCACCTTGGCATTCATTTGTGTAGGTTGAACGGGTTCCTCCTCATATACTGTAGATTTGGGTTCCTTAGACGTTTTAAACAAATGTAATTCAAATTGGAGGAGGGAGCTAAAGGACATGGTTTGGTGCTCAATGTTGTTCGTGGGTAAAAGGAGAAGCAAGGTTATGGTTGTACAGTCTCCGATGAAGGAAATTGTTTTACCTTCTGTTTCTGTTTCTTTAGATTCCTCAACCTCGGGCTCTTCATCAAATCAGATATTGTCAAACACGTTGAAGTCGACCAAACATTCACCGGCATATGGTCTGGTCTCCCCCGGTTCGTTGTCGTGATCTGGCACGTCATCTTCCTTAGACTCGTAATCACCCCATGGATTCTCAAACTCTTCAAATTCAGATTCGGTAAAGATCATCTCGGTGTAGAAAAACTTCTCGGGTCTGTTTGGCATTGCACTTACAATAGGTTTGGGAAAAGAAGGGTTAGATTTGATTGTAGGAAACTTGCCAAGACAGGACAACTTGTGGTTTCATTCTCATATACGGATCTTGGTGGTGTGAGATGATTATCTCTCTGCAGGCGAACCATGAGGGCTAGCTTTTGAAGCCGATCTTGTATGGAGTCCAATATCTCTTCCACTTTTTTGTCTTCTTGAACCATTTCGTGACTATTCGGCTCCATGCCGGTTAGGATAGCAGGCAAATCCGGGTTGTGTTTGGTAGGATAACGAGGGGGATGGATCAAATGGAAGACTATGAGTCGAAACGGGTCGGTTTCGGCTCTGATTCCAAGATGATAGGCTATCAGAGTGCGGTAACGATTAGAAATTGAATTTAAGACAGAAACGGATAGATCTACGGCTCGTTTCGGATACAGATTCACCACCAAAACAAACGTTAGGGCTGCGATATTGAACCGGAGATACAGATACACCACTTCAGTTCAGAAATCGTGTCTAAGAACACCACCCAATGTGCCAAAATTGAGCTAGCAAAGACAAATTTATTTAACTCTCACACCTAAGAGATAAACTAACAAAATTCATTTTTTTTCAAACATAAACTCACTCCTTTTTTCATTCCATCATTCGGATTACATTGAGAAAATTAAGTGGCAACCCCACGTTGCTAACATTTAGGGAAATGTAAGAAACATATTCCTAATTAAATTAAAAACAACTACATGGAAATAAATTTAATTTGCATGGAAAGAAAACTTGAACTGCTCCTTGTTGCTGTATGTTGAGAATGTGGGGGAAATGTACGGCATGTGTGCATGGGATTCTCACGTGTTGAAAGGCTCAATTTAGATACAGTTGACCCGGTGGTGCCCCGACTCATCCGATCCATGAAGCTCCTTTTCCGGTCCGTTTGAACCAAGGACTAACTAAACAGCTAATTGGTTTGAATCGCTTGTGGTTGGGCTATCATTTTCTCTTTCTTTTGAAGAGTTTTCCTTAAACTTTGAATATTGTTATCATCTCCAAGATTCACGAACGGGTGTAGGTTCGGAGAATCATCGTATATCCCAACTTTGTTGATCTGTTTGAACCCATAGTTGTGTGCGTGGATGCTGCCTAATGACCCAGGTGAACCGTGACGCAGGTCTACATCATTATCCCCATCGTGAAGAAAGTTTGACCCCAAACTTAGGATATCGCCATTGTCGTCGTAGATCAGCCACGTTAAGTGTAGCGGAAACTCCATAATCACCGTTTAGATCAATCTTGTATGAGTTGTAACTAAGCCGTTCAAGTATTTGAAAAAGACCATCTGTTCGTGGGCTTAGTTTGGATCTTCGTTTCGAGGGAAATCGTTCATTTCTAAAACGAATCCATACTAAATCTCTGGGTTCAAACTTGATATGTCGCCGCTTCCTATCCACTCGTTGCTTCACCTTGGCATTCATTTGTACAGGTTGAATGGGTTCCTCGTCATATACTGCAGATTTGCGTTCCTTTGAGGTTTTAAACACATGTAATTCAAATTAGAGGAGGGTGCTAAAGGACATGGTTTGGTGCTCAACGCTGTGCGTGGGCAAAAGGGGAAGCAAGGTTATGGTTGTACCATCTCCGATGAAGGAAATTGTTTTACCTTCTGCTTCTGGTTTGTTAGATTCCTCAACCTCGGGCTCTTCATCAAATCGGATGTTGTCAAAAACGTTGAAGTCGACCAAACATTCACCGTCATCTGGTCCGGTCTCCCCCGGTTCGTTGTCATGATCTGGCACGTCATCTTCCTTAGACTTGTAATCACCCCATGGATTCTCAAACTCTTCAAATTCAGATTCGGTAAAGATCTTCTCGGTGTAGAAAAACCTCTCGAGTCTATTTGGCATTGCACATACAATAAGTTTGGGAAAAGAAGGGTTAGATTTGATTGTAGGAAACTTGCCAAGACATGACAACTTGTGGTTTTCATCCTCATATACGGATCTTGGTGGTGTCAGATGATTATCTCTCTGCAGGCGAACCGTGAGGGCTAGCTTTTGAAGCCGATCTTGTATGGAGTCCAATATCTCTACCACTTTTTTGTCTTCTCGAACCATTTCGTGACTATTCGGCTCCATGACAGTTAGGATAGCTGACAAATAAGGGTTGTGTTTGGTAAGATAACGAGGGGGATGGATCAAATGGAAGACTATGAGTCGAAACGGGTCGGTTTTGGCTCTGGTACCAAGATGATAGGCAATCAGAGTGCGGTTACAATTAGAAATTGAATTCAAAACAGAAACGAATAGATCTACGGCTCGTTTCGGATACCGATTCACCACCAAAACAAATAGTAGGGCCACGATATTGAACCGGAGATATAGATACACCACTTCGGTACAGAAATCGTGTCTAAGAACACCACCCAATGTGCCAAAATTGAGCCAGCAAAGACAAATTAATTTAACTCTCACACCTAAGAGATAAACTAACAAAATTTATTTTTTTTCAAACATAAACTCTCTACTTTTTTTCATTCCATCATTCGGATTACATAGAGAAAATTAAGAGGCAACCCCACGTTGCTAACATTTAGGGAAATGGAAGAAACTAATTCCTAATTAAATTAAAAACAAGTACATGGAAATAAATTTAATTTGTATGGAAAGAAAACTTGAACTGCTCCTTGTTGCTGTATGTTGAGAACGTGGGGAAGTGTACGGCATGTGTGCAAGGGATTCTCACCTGTTGAAAGGCTCAATTTGGATACAGTTGACCCGGTGGTGCCCTGACTCATCCGATCAATGAAGCTCCTTTTCCGGTCCGATTGAATCAAGGACTAACTAAAAGGCTAATTGGTTTGAATCGCTTGTGATTGGGCTATCATTCTCTCTTTCTTTTGAAGAGTTTTCCTTAAACTTTGTATATAGTTATCATCTCCAAGATTCGCGAATGGGTGTAGGTTCGGAGGATCATCGTATATCCCAACTTTGTTGATCCGTTTGAACCCATAGTTGTATGCGTGGATGCTGCCAAATGACCCAGGTGAACCGTGACCCAGGTCTACATCATTATCCCCATCGTGAAGAAAGTTTGACCCCAAACTTTGGATATCGTCGTTGTCGTCGTAGATCAGCCACGTTAAGTGTAGCGGAAACTCCATAATCACCGTTTAGATCAATCTTGTATGAGTTGTAACTAAGCCGTTCAAGTATTTGAAAAAGACCATCTGTTCGTGGGCTTAGTTTGGATCTTCGTTTCAAGGGAAATCGTTCATTTCTAAAACGAATCCATACTAAATCTCTGGGTTCAAACTTGACATGTCGCCGCCTCCTATCCACTCGTTGCTTCACCTTGGCATTCATTTGTACAGGTTGAATGGGTTCCTCGTCATATACTGCAGATTTGGGTTCCTTGGAGGTTTTAAACACATGTAATTCAAATTGGAGGAGGGTGCTAGAGGACATGGTTTGGTGCTCAACGCTGTTCGTGGGCAAAAGGGGAAGCAAGGTTATGGTTGTACCATCTCCGATGAAGGAAATTGTTTTACCTTCTGCTTCTGGTTTGTTAGATTCCTCAACCTCGGGCTCTTCATCAAATCGGATGTTGTCAAACACGTTGAAGTCGACCAAACATTCACCGTCATCTGGTCCGGTCTCACCCGGTTCGTTGTCATGATCTGGCACGTCATCTTCCTTAGACTCGTAATCACCCCATGGATTCTCAAACTCTTCAAATTCAGATTCGGTAAAGATCTTCTCGGTGTAGAAAAACTTCTCGGGTCTGTTTGGCATTGCACATACAATAGGTTTGGGAAAAGAAGGGTTAGATTTGATTGTAGGAAATTTTCTAAGACAGGACAACTTGTTGTTTTCATCCTCATATACGGATCTTGGTGGTGTGAGAGGATTTTCTCTCTGCAGGCGAACCATGTGGGCTAGCTTTTGAAGCCGATCTTGTATGGAGTCCAATATCGCTTCCACTGTTTTGTCTTCTCGAACCATTTCGTGACTATTCGGCTCCGTGCCGGTTAGGATAGCAGGCAAATCCGGGTTGTGTTTGGTAGGATAACGAGGGGGATGGATCAAATGGAAGACTATGAGTCGAAACGGGTCGATTTCGGCTCTGAAAGCAAGATGATAGGCTATCAGAGTGCGGTAACGATTAGAAATTGAATTTTAACCAGAAACTGATAGATCTACGACTCTTTTCGGATACAGATTAGCCACCAAAACAAACGTTAGAGCTGCGATATTGAACCGGAGATACAGATACACCACTTCGGTTTTGAAATCGTGTCTAAGAACACCACCCAATGTGCCAAAATGAGCTAACAAAATTCATTTTTTTTCAAACATAAACTCTCTCCTTTTTTCATTTCATCATTCGGATTACATAGAGCAAATTAAGAGGCAACCCCACGTTGCTAACATTTCGGGAAATGGAAGAAACTAATTCATAATTAAATTAAAAACAACTACATGGAAATAAATTTAATTTGCATGGAAAGAAAACTTGAACTGCTCCTTGTTGCTGTATGTTGAGAATGTGGGGAAGTGTACGGCATGTTTGCATGGGATTCTCACGTGTTGAAAGGCTCAATTTGGATACAGTTGATCTGGTGGTGCCCCGACTCATCCGATCCATGAAGCTCTTTTTCCGGTCCATTTGAATCAAGGAGTAACTTAACAGCTAATTGGTTTGAATCGCTTGTGGTTGGGCTATCATTCTCTCTTTCTTTTGAAGAGTTTGTCCTCAAACTTGGAATATAGTTTTCATCTTCAAGCTTCACGAACGGGTGTAGGTTCGGAGGATCATCGTCTATCCTAACTTTGTTGATCTGTTTGAACCCATTGCTGTGTGCACGGATGCTGCCTAATGACCCAGGTGAACCGTGACCCATGTCTACATCATCATCCACAACGTAAAGGAAGTTTCACCCCAAACTTTGGATATCGTCGTTGTCGTCGTAGATCAGCCACGTTAAGTGTAGCGGAAACTCCATAATCACAGTTTAGATCAATCTTGTATGAGCTGTAACTAAGCCGTTCAAGTATTTGAAAAAGACCATCTGTTCGTGGGCTTAGTTTGGATCTTCATTTCAAGGGAAATCATTCATTTCTAAAACGAATCCATACTAAATCTCTGGGTTCAAACATAACATGTTTCCGCCTCCTATCCACTTGTTGCTTCACCTTGGCATTCATTTGTACAGGTTGAATGGGGTCCTCGTCACATACTGCAGATTTGGGTTCCTTGGAGGTTTTAAACACATGTAATTCTAATTGGAGGAGGGAGCTAAAGGACATGGTTTGGTGCTCAACGCTGTTCGTGGGCAAAAGGGGAAGCAAGGTTATGGTTGTACCATCTCCGATGAAGGAAATTGTTTTACCTTCTGCTTCTGGTTTGTTAGATTCCTCAACCTCGGGGCTCTTCATCAAATCGGATGTTGTCAAACACGTTGAAGTCGACCAAACATTCACCGTCATCTGGTCCGGTCTCCCCCGGTTCGTTGTCATGATCTGGCACGTCATCTTCCTTAGACTCGTAATCACCCCATGGATTCTCAAACTCTTCAATTTCATATTCGGTAAAGATCTTCTCGGTGTAGTAAAACTTCTCGGGTCTGTTTGGCATTGCACATACAATAGGTTTGGGAAAAGAAGGGTTAGATTTGATTGTAGGAAACTTGCCAAGACAGGACAACTTGTGGTTTTGATCCTCATATACCGATCTTGGTGGTGTCAGATGATTATCTCTCTGCAGGCGAACCGTGAGGGCTAGATTTTGAAGCCGATCTTGTATGGAGACCAATATCTCTACCACTTTTTTGTCTTCTCGAACCATTTCGTGACTATTCGGCTCCATGAAAGTTAGGATAGCTGGCAAATAAGGGTTGTGTTTGGTAAGATAACGAGGGGGATGGATCAAATGGAAGACTATGAGTCGAAACGGGTCAGTTTTGGCTCTGGTACCAAGATGATAGGCAATCAGAGTGCGGTAACGATTAGAAATTGAATTCAAAACAGAAACGGATAGATCTATGGCTCGTTTCGGATACCGATTCACCACCAAAACAAAAAGTAGGGCCGCGATATTGAACCGGAGATATATATACACCACTTCGGTTCAGAAATCGTGTCTAAGAACACCACCCATTGTGCCAAAATTGAGCTAGCAAAGACAAATTAATTTAACTCTCACACCTAAGAGATAAACTAACAAAATTCATTTTTTTTCAAACATAAACTCTCACCTTTTTTCATTCCATCATTCGGATTACATAGAGCAAATTAAGAGGCATCCCACGTTGCTAACATTTAGGGAAATGGAAGAAACTAATTCCTAATTAAATTAAAAACAAGTACATGGAAATAAATTTAATTTGCATGGAAAGAAAACTTGAACTGCTCCTTGTTGTTGTATGTTGAGAACGTGGGGAAGTGTACGTCATGTCTGCATGGGATTCTCACGTGTTGAAAGACTCAATTTGGATACAGTTGACCCGGTGGTGCCCCGACTCATCCGATCAATGAAGCTCCTTTTCCGGTCCGATTGAATCAAGGATTAACTAAACAGCTAATTGGTTTGAATCGCTTGTGGTTGGGCTATCATTCTCTCTTTCTTTTGAAGAGTTTGTCCTCAAACTTGAAATATAGTTTTCATCTTCAAGCATCGCGAACGGGTGTAGGTTCGGAGGATCATCGTATATCCCAACTTTGTTGATCCGTTTGAACCCATAGTTGTGTGCATGGATGTTTCCTAATGACCCAGGTGACCCATGACCCAGGTCTTCATCATCAACCCCATCGTGAAGAAAGTTTGACCCCAAACTTAGGATATCGTCGTTGTCGTCGTAAATCGGCCACGTTAAGTGTAGCGGAAACTCCATAAACACCGTTTAGATCAATCTTGTATGAGTTGTAACTAAACCATTCAAGTATGTGAAAAGGATCATCTGTTCGTGGGCTTAGTTTGAATCTTCGTTTCAAGGGAAATCGTTCATTTCAAAAACAAATCCATACTGAATCTCCCGGGTTCCAACTTGACATGTCGCCGCCTCCTATCCACTCGTTGCTTCACCTTGGCATTCATTTGTACAGGTTGAACGGGTTCCTCATCATATACTGCAGATTTGGGTTCCTTGGAGGTTTTAAACACATGTAATTCAAATTGGAGGATGGAGCTAAAGGACATGGTTTGGTGCTCAACGCTGTTCGTGGGTAAAAGGGGAAGCAAGGTTATGGTTGTACCATCTCCGATGAAGGAAATTGTTTTACCTTCTATTTCTGGTTTGTTAGATTCCTCAACCTCGGGCTCTTCATCAAATCGGATGTTGTCAAACACGTTGAAGTCGACCAAACATTCACCGTCATCTGGTCCGGTCTCCCCCGGTTCGTTATCATGATGTGGCACGTCATCTTCCTTAGACTCGTAATCACCCCGTGGATTCTCAAACTCTTCAAATTCAGATTCGGTAAAGATCTTCTCGGTGTAGAAAAACTTCTCGGGTCTGTTTGGCATTGCACTTACAATAGGTTGGGAAAAGAAGGGTTAGATTTGATTGTAGGAAATTTTCTAAGACAACACAACTTGTGGTTTTCATCCTCATATATGGAACTTGGTGGTGTGAGATGATTATCTCTCTGCAGGCGAACCATGAGGGCTAGCTTTTGAAGCCGATCTTGTATGGAGTCCAATATCTCTTCCACTGTTTTGACTTCTTGAACCATTTCATGACTATTCGGCTCCAGGCCGGTTAGGATAGCAGGCAAATCAGGGTTGTGTTTGGTAGGATAACGAGGGGGATGGATCAAATGGAAGACTATGAGTCGAAACGGGTCGGTTTCGGCTCTAATACCAAGATGATAGGCTATCAGAGTGCGGCAACGATTAGAAATTGAATTTTAAACAGAATCGTATAGATCTACGGCTCATTTCGGATACAGATTAACCACCAAAACAAACGGTAGGGCAATGATATTGAACCGGAGATACAGATACACCACTTCGGTTTAGAAATCGTGTTTAAGAACACCACCCAATGTGCCAAAATTGAGCTAGCAAAGACAAATTAATTTAACCCTCACACCTAAGAGATAAAATAACAAAATTCCTTTTTTTTTCAAACATAAACTCTCTCCTTTTTTCATTCCATCATTCGGATTACATAGAGCAAATTAAGAGGCAACCCCACGTTGCTAACATTTAGGGAAATGGAAGAAACTAATTCCTAATTAAATTAAAAACAACTACATGGAATAAATTTAATTTGCATGGAAAGAAAACTTGAACTGCTCCTTGTTGCTGTATGTTGAGAACGTGAGGAAGTGTACGGCATGTTTGCATGGGATTTTCAGGTGTTGAAAGGCTCAATTTGGATACAGTTGATCTGGTGGTGCCCCGACTCATCCGATTCATGAAGCTCCTTTTCCGGTCCATTTGAATCAAGGACTAACTTAACAGATAATTGGTTTGAATCGCTTGTGGTTGGGCTATCATTCTCACTTTCTTTTGAAGAGTTTGTCCTCAAACTTGGAATATAGTTTTCATCTTCAAGCTTCACGAACGGGTGTAGGTTCGGAGGATCATCGTCTATCCCAACTTTGTTGATCCGTTTGAACCCATAGTTGTGTGCATGGATGCTGCCTAATGACCCAGATGAACCGTGACCCAGATCTACATCATCATCCCCATCGTGAAGAAAGTTTGACCCCAAACTTTGGATACCGTCGTTGTCATCGTAGATCAGCCACGTTAAGTGTAGCAAAAACTCCATAATCACCGTTTAGATCAATCTTGTATGAGTTGTAACTAAGCCGTTCAAGTATTTGAAAAATACCATATGTTCGTGGGCTTAGTTTGGATCTTCGTTTCAAGGGAATTGGTTCATTTCTAAAACTAATCCATACTAAAGCTCTGGGTTCAAACTTGACATGTCGCCTCCTATCCACTCGTTGCTTCACCTTGGCATTCATTTGTACAGGTTGAATGGGTTCCTCGTCATATACTGCAGATTTGGGTTCCTTGGAGGTTTTAAATACATGTAATTCAAATTGGAGGAGGGAGCTAAAGGACATGGTTTGGTGCTCAACGATGTTCGTGGGCAAAAGGGGAAACGAGGTTATGGTTGTACCATCTCCGATGAAGGAAATTGCTTTACCTTCTGCTTCTGGTTTGTTAGATTCCTCAACCTCGGGCTCTTCATCAAATCGGATGTTGTCAAACACGTTGAAGTCGACCAAACATTCACCGTCATCTGGCCCGGTCTCCCCCGGTTCGTTATCATGATCTGGCACGTCATCTTCCTTAGACTCGTAATCTCCGTATGGATTCTCAAACTCTTCAAATTCAGATTCGGTAAATATCTTCTCGGTGTAGAAAAACTTCTCGGGTCTGTTTGGCATTACACATACAATAGGTTTGGGAGAAGAAGGGTTAGATTTGATTGTAGGAAACTTGCCAAGACAGGACAACTTGTGGTTTTCATCCTCATATACGGATCTTGGTGGCGTCAGATGATTATCTCTCTACAGGCGAACCGTGAGGGCTAGCTTTTGAAGCCGATCGTGTATGGAGTCCAATATCTCTACCACTTTTTTGTTTTCTCGAACCATTTTGTGACTATTCGGCTCCATGAAAGTTAGGATAGCTGGCAAATAAGGGTTGTGTTTGGTAAGATAACGAGGGGGATGGATCAAATGGAAGACTATGAGTCAAAACGGGTCGGTTTTGGCTCTGGTACCAAGATGATAGGCAATCAGAGTGCGGTAACGATTAGAAATTGAATTCAAAACAGAAACAGATAGATTTACGGCTCGTTTTGGATACCGATTCACCACCAAAACAAACAGTAGCGCCGCGATATTGAACCGGAGATATAGATACACCACTTCGGTTCAGAAATCGTGTCTAAGAACACCACCCAATGTGCCAAAATTGAGCTAGCAAAGACAAATTAATTTAACTCTCACACCTAAGAGATAAACTAACAAAATTCATTTTTTTTCAAACATAAATTCTCTCCTTTTTTCATTCCATCATTCGGATTACATAGAGCAAATTAAGAGGCAACCCATGGAAGAAACTAATTCCTAATTAAATTAAAAACAAGTACATGGAAATAAATTTAATTTGCATGGAAAGAAAACTTGAACTGCTCCTTATTGCTGTATGTTGAGAACATGGGGAAGTGTACGGCATGTATGCATGGGATTCTCACATGTTGAAAGGCTCAATTTGGATACAGTTGACCCGGTGGTGCCCCGACTCATCCGATCAATGAAGCTCCTTTTCCGTTCCGATTGAATCAAGGACTAACTAAACAACTAATTGGTTTGAATCGCTTGTGGTTGGGCTATCATTCTCTCTTTCTTTTGAAGAGTTTGTCCTCAAACTTGGAATATAGTTTTCATCTTCAAGCTTCGCGAACGGGTGTAGGTTTGGAGGATCATCGTATATCCCAACTTTGTTGATCCGTTTGAAACCAAGTTGTGTGCATGGATGTTGCCTAAAGACCCAGGTGACCCGTGACCCAGGTCTTCATCATCAACCCCATCGTGAAAAAAGTTTGACCCCCAAAACTTTGGATATCGTCGTTGTCGTCGTAAATCGGCCACGTTAAGTGTAGCGGAAACTCCATAATCACCGTTTAGATCAGTCTTGTATGAGTTGTAACTAAGCCGATCAAGTATTTGAAAAGGACCATCTGTTCGTGGGCTTAGTTTGAATCTTTGTTTCAAGGGAAATCGTTCATTTCAAAAACAAATCCGTACTGAATCTCCGGGTTCAAACTTGACATGTCGCCGCCTCCTATCCACTCGTTGCTTCACCTTGTAATTCATTTGTGCAGGTTGAACGGGTTCCTCATCATATACTACAGATCTGGGTTCCTTGGAGGTTTTAAACACATGTAATTCAAATTGGAGGAGGGAGCTAAAGGACATGGTTTGGTGCTCAACGCTGTTTGTGGGCAAAAGGGGAAGCAAGGTTATGGTTGTACCATCTCCGATGAAGGAAATTGTTTTACGTTCTGTTTCTGGTTCGTTAGATTCCACAACCTCGGGATCTTCATTAAATCGGATGTTGTCAAACACGTTGAAGTCGACCAAACATTCACCGTCATCTGGTCCGATCTCCCTCGGTTCGTTATCATGATCTGGCACGTCATCTTCCTTAGACTTGTAATCACCCCATGGTGTCTCAAACTCTTAAAATTCAGATTCGGTAAAGATCTTCTCGGTGTAGAAAAACTTCTCGGGTCTATTTGGCATTGCACTTACAATAGGTTTGGGAAAAGAAGGGTTAGATTTGATTGTAGGAAACTTGTCAAGACAGGACAACTTATGGTTTTCATCCTCATATACGGATCTTGGAGGTGTGAGATGATTATCTCTCTGCAGGCGAGCCGTGAGGGCTAGCTTTTGAAGCCGATCTTGTATGGAGTCAATATCTCTTCCACTGTTTTGTCTTCTCGAACCATTTCATGACTATTCGGCTCCATGCCGGTTAGGATAGCGGGCAAATCAGGGTTGTGTTTGGTAGGATAACGAGGGGGATGATCAAATGGAAGACTATGAGTCAAAACGGGTCGGTTTCGGCTTTGATACCAAGATGATAGGCAATCAGAGTGCGGTAACAATTAGAAATTGAATTTAAAATAGAAACTGATAGATCTACGGCTCGTTTCGGATACAGATTAACCACCAAAACAAACGGTAGGGCTGCGATATTGAACCGGAGATACATATACACCACTTTGGTTCAGAAATCGTGTCTAAGAACACTACCCAATGTGCCAAAATTGAGCTTGCAAAGACAAATTAATTTAACTCTCATACCTAAGAGATAAACTAACAAAAATTCATTTTTTTCAAACATAAACTCTCTCCTATTTTCATTCCATCATTCGGATTACATAAAGCAAATTAAGAGGCAACCCCTAATTAAATTAAAAACAACTACATGGAAATAAATTTAATTTGCATGGAAAAAAACTTGAACTGCTCCTTGTTGCTGTATGTTGAGAACGTGGGGAAGTGTATGGCATGTGTGCATGGGATTCTCACGTGTTTAAAGGCTCAATTTGGATACAGTTGATCCGGTGGTGCCCCGACTTATTCGATCCATGAATCTCCTTTTCCGGTCCGTTTGAATCAAGGACTAACTTAACAGCTAATTGGTTTGAATCACTTGTGGTTGGGCTATCATTCTCTCTTTCTTTTGAAGAGTTTGTCCTCAAACTTGGAATATAGTTTTCATCTTCAAGCTTCACGAACGCGTGTAGGTTCGGAGGATCATCGTATATCCCAACTTTGTTGATCCGTTTGAACCCATAGTTGTGTGCATAGATGTTGCCTAATGACCCAGGTGACCCATGACCCAGGTCTTCATCATCAACCCCATCGTGAAGAAAGTTTGACCCCAAACTTAGGATATCGTCGTTGTCGTCGTAAATCGGCCACGTTAAGTGTAGCGGAAACTCCATAATCACCGTTTAGATCAATCTTGTATGAGTTGTAACTAAACCGTTCAAGTATTTGAAAAGGATCATCTGTTCGTGGGCTTAGTTTGAATCTTCGTTTCAAGGGAAATCGTTCATTTCAAAAACAAATCCATACTGAATCTCCGGGTTCCAACTTGACATGTCGCCGCCTCCTATCCACTCGTTGCTTCACCTTGGCATTCATTTGTCCAGGTTGAACGAGTTCCTCATCATATACTGCAGATTTGGGTTCCTTGGAGGTTTTAAACACATGTAATTCAAATTGGAGGATGGAGCTAAAGGACATGGTTTGGTGCTCAACGCTGTTCGTGGGTAAAAGGGGAAGCAAGGTTATGGTTGTACCATCTCCGATGAAGGAAATTGTTTTACCTTCTATTTCTGGTTTGTTAGTTTCCTCAACCTCGGGCTCTTCATCAAATCGGATGTTGTCAAACACGTTGAAGTCGACCAAACATTCACCGTCATCTGGTCCGGTCTCCCCCGGTTCGTTATCATGATGTGGCACGTCATCTTCCTTAGACTCGTAATCACCCCGTGGATTCTCAAACTCTTCAAATTCAGATTCGATAAAGATCTTCTCGGTGTAGAAAAACTTCTCGGGTCTGTTTGGCATTGCACTTACAATAGGTTGGGAAAAGAAGGGTTAGATTTGATTGTAGGAAATTTTCAAAGACAGGACAACTTGTGGTTTTCATCCTCATATATGGATCTTGGTGGTGTGAGATGATTATCTCTCTGCAGGCGAACCATGAGGGCTAGCTTTTGAAGCCGATCTTGTATGGAGTCCAATATCTCTTCCACTGTTTTGACGTCTCGAACCATTTCATGACTATTTGGCTCCAGGCCGGTTAGGATAGCAGGCAAATCAGGGTTGTGTTTGGTAGGATAACGAGGGGGATGGATCAAATGGAAGACTATGAGTCGAAGCGGGTCGGTTTCGGCTCGGATACCAAGATGATAGGCTATCAGAGTGCGGTAACGATTAGAAATTGAATTTTAAACAGAATCGAATAGATCTACGGCTCGTTTCGGATACAGATTAACCACCAAAACAAACGGTAGGGCTATGATATTGAACCGTAGATACATATACACCACTTCGGTTTAGAAATCGTGTCTAAGAACACCACCCAATGTGCCAAAATTGAGCTAGCAAAGACAAATTAATTTAACCCTCACACCTAAGGGATAAACTAACAAAATTCATTCTTTTTTCAAACATAAACTCTCTCCTTTTTTCATTCCATCATTCGGATTACATAGAGCAAATTAAGAGGCAACCCCACGTTGCTAACATTTAGGGAAATGGAAGAAACTAATTCCTAATTAAATTAAAAACAACTACATGGAAATAAATTTAATTTGCATGGAAAGAAAACTTGAACTGCTCCTTGTTGCTGTATGTTGAGAACGTGGGGAAGTGTACGGCATGTTTGCATGGGATTTTCAGGTGTTGAAAGGCTCAATTTGGATACAGTTGATCTGGTGGTGCCCCGACTCATCCGATCCATGAAGCTCCTTTTCCGGTCCATTTGAATCAAGGACTAACTTAACAGAAAATTGGTTTGAATCGCTTGTGGTTGGGCTATCATTCTCACTTACTTTTGAAGAGTTTGTCCTCAAACTTGGAATATAGTTTTCATCTTCAAGCTTCACGAACGGGTGTAGGTTCGGAGGATCATCGTCTATCCCAACTTTGTTGATCCGTTTGAACCCATAGTTGTGTGCATGGATGCTGCCTAATGACCCAGGTGAACCGTGACCCAGATCTACATCATCATCCCCATCGTGAAGAAAGTTTGACCCGAAACTTTGGATACCGTCGTTGTCGTCGTAGATCAGCCACGTTAAGTGTAGCAAAAACTCCATAATCACCATTTAGATCAATCTTGTATGAGTTGTAACTAAGCCGTTCAAGTATTTGAAAAATACCATATGTTCGTGGGCTTAGTTTAGATCTTCGTTTCAAGGGAATTGGTTCATTTCTAAAACTAATCCATACTAATGCTCTGGGTTCAAACTTGACATGTCGTCGCCTCCTATCCACTCGTTGCTTCACCTTGGCATTCATTTGTACAGGTTGAATGGGTTCCTCGTCATATACTGCAGATTTGGGTTCCTTGGAGGTTTTAAACACATGTAATTCAAATTGGAGGAGGGAGCTAAAGGACATGGTTTGGTGCTCAACGATGTTCGTGGGCAAAAGGGGAAGCGAGGTTATGGTTGTACCATCTCCGATGAAGGAAATTGTTTTACCTTCTGCTTCTGGTTTGTTAGATTCCTCAACCTCGGGCTCTTCATCAAATCGGATGTTGTCAAACACGTTGAAGTTGACCAAACATTCACCGTCATCTGGCCCGGTCTCCCCCGGTTCGTTATCATGATCTGGCACGTCATCTTCCTTAGACTCGTAATCACCCCATGGATTCTCAAACTCTTCAAATTCAGATTCGGTAAATATCTTCTCGGTGTAGAAAAACTTCTCGGGTCTGTTTGGCATTGCACATACAATAGGTTTGGGAAAAGAAGAGTTAGATTTGATTGTAGGAAACTTGCCAAGACAGGACAACTTGTGGTTTTCATCCTCATATACGGATCTTGGTGGTGTCAGATGATTATCTCTCTGCAGGCGAACCGTGAGGGCTAGCTTTTGAAGCCGATCGTGTATGGAGTCCAATATCTCTTCCACTTTTTTGTCTTCTCGAACCATTTTGTGACTATTCGGCTCCATGACAGTTAGGATAGCTGGCAAATAAGGGTTGTGTTTGGTAAGATAACGAGGGGGATGAATCAAATGGAAGACTATAAGTCGAAACGGGTCAGTTTTGGCTCTGGTACCAAGATGATAGGCAATCAGAGTGCGGTAACGATTAGAAATTGAATTCAAAACAGAAACGGATAGATTTACGGCTCGTTTTGGATACCGATTCACCACCAAAACAAACAGTAGGGCCGCGATATTGAACCGGAGATATAGATACACCACTTCAGTTCAGAAATCGTGTCTAAGAACACCACCCAATGTGCCAAAATTGAGATAGCAAAGACAAATTAATTTAACTCTCACACCTAAGAGATAAACTAACAAAATTCATTTTTTTCAAACATAAATTCTCTCCTTTTTTCATTCCATCATTCGGATTACATAGAGCAAATTAAGAGGCAACCCCACGTTGCTAACATTTAGAGAAATGGAAGAAACTAATTCCTAATTAAATTAAAAACAAGTACATGGAAATAAATTTAATTTGCATGGAAAGAAAACTTGAACTGCTCCTTGTTGCTGTATGTTGAGAACGTGGGGAAGTGTACGGCATGTGTGCATGGGATTCTCACATGTTGAAAGGCTCAATTTGGATACAGTTGACCCGGTGGTGCCCCGACTCATCCGATCAATGAAGCTCCTTTTCCGGTCCGATTGAATCAAGGACTAACTAAACAGCTAATTGGTTTGAATCGCTTGTGGTTGGGCTATCATTCTCTCTTTCTTTTGAAGAGTTTGTCCTCAAACTTGAAATATAGTTTTCATCTTCAAGCATCGCGAACGGGTGTAGGTTCGGAGGATCATCGTATATCCCAACTTTGTTGATCCGTTTGAACCCATAGTTGTGTGCATAGATGTTGCCTAATGACCCAGGTGACCCATGACCCAGGTCTTCATCATCAACCCCATCGTGAAGAAAGTTTGACCCCAAACTTAGGATATCGTCGTTGTCGTCGTAAATCGGCCACGTTAAGTGTAGCGGAAACTCCATAATCACCGTTTAGATCAATCTTGTATGAGTTGTAACTAAACCGTTCAAGTATTTGAAAAGGATCATCTGTTCGTGGGCTTAGTTTGAATCTTCGTTTCAAGGGAAATCGTTCATTTCAAAAACAAATCCATACTGAATCTCCGGGTTCCAACTTGACATGTCGCCGCCTCCTATCCACTCGTTGCTTCACCTTGGCATTCATTTGTCCAGGTTGAACGAGTTCCTCATCATATACTGCAGATTTGGGTTCCTTGGAGGTTTTAAACACATGTAATTCAAATTGGAGGATGGAGCTAAAGGACATGGTTTGGTGCTCAACGCTGTTCGTGGGTAAAAGGGGAAGCAAGGTTATGGTTGTACCATCTCCGATGAAGGAAATTGTTTTACCTTCTATTTCTGGTTTGTTAGATTCCTCAACCTCGGGCTCTTCATCAAATCGGATGTTGTCAAACACGTTGAAGTCGACCAAACATTCACCGTCATCTGGTCCGGTCTCCCCCGGTTCGTTATCATGATGTGGCACGTCATCTTCCTTAGACTCGTAATCACCCCGTGGATTCTCAAACTCTTCAAATTCAGATTCGGTAAAGATCTTCTCGGTGTAGAAAAACTTCTCGGGTCTGTTTGGCATTGCACTTACAATAGGTTGGGAAAAGAAGGGTTAGATTTGATTGTAGGAAATTTTCTAAGACAGGACAACTTGTGGTTTTCATCCTCATATATGGATCTTGGTGGTGTGAGATGATTATCTCTCTGCAGGCGAACCATGAGGGCTAGCTTTTGAAGCCGATCTTGTATGGAGTCCAATATCTCTTCCACTGTTTTGACGTCTCGAACCATTTCATGACTATTTGGCTCCAGGCCGGTTAGGATAGCAGGCAAATCAGGGTTGTGTTTGGTAGGATAACGAGGGGGATGGATCAAATGGAAGACTATGAGTCGAAGCGGGTCGGTTTCGGCTCGGATACCAAGATGATAGGCTATCAGAGTGCGGTAACGATTAGAAATTGAATTTTAAACAGAATCGAATAGATCTACGGCTCGTTTCGGATACAGATTAACCACCAAAACAAACGGTAGGGCTATGATATTGAACCGTAGATACATATACACCACTTCGGTTTAGAAATCGTGTCTAAGAACACCACCCAATGTGCCAAAATTGAGCTAGCAAAGACAAATTAATTTAACCCTCACACCTAAGGGATAAACTAACAAAATTCATTCTTTTTTCAAACATAAACTCTCTCCTTTTTTCATTCCATCATTCGGATTACATAGAGCAAATTAAGAGGCAACCCCACGTTGCTAACATTTAGGGAAATGGAAGAAACTAATTCCTAATTAAATTAAAAACAACTACATGGAAATAAATTTAATTTGCATGGAAAGAAAACTTGAACTGCTCCTTGTTGCTGTATGTTGAGAACGTGGGGAAGTGTACGGCATGTTTGCATGGGATTTTCAGGTGTTGAAAGGCTCAATTTGGATACAGTTGATCTGGTGGTGCCCCGACTCATCCGATCCATGAAGCCCCTTTTCCGGTCCATTTGAATCAAGGACTAACTTAACAGATAATTGGTTTGAATCGCTTGTGGTTGGGCTATCATTCTCACTTTCTTTTGAAGAGTTTGTCCTCAAACTTGGAATATAGTTTTCATCTTCAAGCTTCACGAACGGGTGTAGGTTCGGAGGATCATCGTCTATCCCAACTTTGTTGATCTGTTTAAACCCATAGTTGTGTGCATGGATGCTGCCTAATGACCCAGGTGAACCGTGACCCAGATCTACATCATCATCCCCATCGTGAAGAAAGTTTTACCCCAAACTTTGGATACCGTCGTTGTCGTCGTAGATCAGCCACGTTAAGTGTAGCAAAAACTCCATAATCACCGTTTAGATCAATCTTGTATGAGTTGTAACTAAGCCGTTCAAGTATTTGAAAAATACCATATGTTCGTGGGCTTAGTTTAGATATTCGTTTCAAGGGAATTGGTTCATTTCTAAAACTAATCCATACTAATGCTCTGGGTTCAAACTTGACATGTCGTCGCCTCCTATCCACTCGTTGCTTCACCTTGGCATTCATTTGTACAGGTTGAATGGGTTCCTCGTCATATACTGCAGATTTGGGTTCCTTGGAGGTTTTAAACACATGTAATTCAAATTGGAGGAGGGAGCTAAAGGACATGGTTTGGTGCTCAACGATGTTCGTGGGCAAAAGGGGAAGCGAGGTTATGGTTGTACCATCTCCGATGAAGGAAATTGTTTTACCTTCTGCTTCTGGTTTGTTAGATTCCTCAACCTCGGGCTCTTCATCAAATCGGATGTTGTCAAACACGTTGAAGTTGACCAAACATTCGCCGTCATCTGGCCCGGTCTCCCCGGTTCGTTATCATGATCTGGCACGTCATCTTCCTTAGACTCGTAATCACCCCATGGATTCTCAAACTCTTCAAATTCAGATTCGGTAAATATCTTCTCGGTGTAGAAAAACTTCTCGGGTCTGTTTGGCATTGCACATACAATAGGTTTGGGAAAAGAAGGGTTAGATTTGATTGTAGGAAACCTGCCAAGACAGGACAACTTGTGGTTTTCATCCTCATATACGGATCTTGGTGGTGTCAGATGATTATCTCTCTGCAGGCGAACCGTGAGGGCTAGCTTTTGAAGCCGATCGTGTATGGAGTCCAATATCTCTACCACTTTTTTGTCTTCTCGAACCATTTTGTGACTATTCGGCTCCATGACAGTTAGGATAGCTGGCAAATAAGGGTTGTGTTTGGTAAGATAACGAGGGGGATGGATCAAATGGAAGACTATGAGTCGAAACGGGTCGGTTTTGGCTCTGGTACCAAGATGATAGGCAATCAGAGTGCCGCGATATTGAACCGGAGATATAGATACACCATTTCGGTTCAGAAATCGTGTCTAAGAACACCACCCAATGTGCCAAAATTGAGCTAGCAAAGACAAATTAATTTAACTCTCACACCTAAGAGATAAACTAACAAAATTCATTTTTTTCAAACATAAATTCTCTCCTTTTTTCATTCCATCATTCGGATTACATAGAGCAAATTAAGAGGCAACCCCACGTTGCTAACATTTAGAGAAATGGAAGAAACTAATTCCTAATTAAATTAAAAACAAGTACATGGAAATAAATTTAATTTGCATGGAAAGAAAACTTGAACTGCTCCTTGTTGCTGTATGTTGAGAATGTGGGGAAGTGTACGACATGTGTGCATGGGATTCTCACATGTTGAAAGGCTCAATTTGGATACAGTTGACCCGGTGGTGCCCCGACTCATCCGATCAATGAAGCTCCTTTTCCGGTCCGATTGAATCAAGGACTAACTAAACAACAATTGGTTTGAATCGCTTGTGGTTGGGCTATCATTCTCTCTTTCTTTTGAAGAGTTTGTCCTCAAACTTGGAATATAGTTTTCATCTTCAAGCTTCGCGAACGGGTGTAGGTTTGGAGGATCATCGTATATCCCAACTTTGTTGATCCGTTTGAACCCATAGTTGTGTGCATGGATGTTGCCTAATGACCCAGGTGACCCAGGTCTTCATCATCAACCCCATCGTGAAGAAAGTTTGACCCCAAACTTTGGATATCGTTGTTGTCGTCGTAAATCGGCCACGTTAAGTGTAGCGGAAACTCCATAATCACCGTTTAGATCAGTCTTGTATGAGTTGTAACTAAGCCGTTCAAGTATTTGAAAAGGACCATCTGTTCGTGGGCTTAGTTTGAATCTTCGTTTCAAGGGAAATCGTTCATTTCAAAAACAAATCCGTACTGAATCTCCGGGTTCAAACTTGACATGTCGCCGCCTCCTATCCACTCGTTGCTTCACCTTGGCATTCATTTGTGCAGGTTGAACGGGTTCCTCATCATATACTACAGACCTGGGTTCCTTGGAGGTTTTAAACACATGTAATTCAAATTGGAGGAGGGAGCTAAAGGACATGGTTTGGTGCTCAACGCTGTTTGTGGGCAAAAGGGGAAGCAAGGTTATGGTTGTACCATCTCCGATGAAGGAAATTGTTTTACGTTCTGTTTCTGGTTCGTTAGATTCCTCAACCTCGGGCTCTTCATCAAATCGGATGTTGTCAAACACGTTGAAGTCGACCAAACATTCACCGTCATCTGGTCCGATCTCCCTCGGTTCGTTATCATGATCTGGCACGTCATCTTCCTTAGACTTGTAATCACCCCATGGTGTCTCAAACTCTTAAAATTCAGATTCGGTAAAGATCTTCTCGGTGTAGAAAAAACTTCTCGGGTCTATTTGGCATTGCACTTACAATAGGTTTGGGAAAAGAAGGGTTAGATTTGATTGTAGGAAACTTGTCAAGACAGGACAACTTATGGTTTTCATCCTCATATACGGATCTTGGAGGTGTGAGATGATTATCTCTCTGCAGGCGAACCGTGAAGGCTAGCTTTTGAAGCCGATCTTGTATGGAGTCCAATATCTCTTCCACTGTTTTGTCTTCTCGAACCATTTCATAACTATTCGGCTCCATGCCGGTTAGGATAGCGGGCAAATCAGGGTTGTGTTTGGTAGGATAACGAGGGGGATGGATCAAATGGAAGACTATGAGTCAAAACGGGTCGGTTTCGGCTTTGATACCAAGATGATAGGCAATCAGAGTGCGGTAACGATTAGAAATTGAATTTAAAACAGAAACTGATAGATCTACGGCTCGTTTCTGATACAGATTAACCACCAAAACAAACGGTAGGGCTGCGATATTGAACCGGAGATACATATACACCACTTTGGTTCAGAAATCGTGTCTAAGAACACCACCCAATGTGCCAAAATTGATAGCAAAGACAAATTAATTTAACTCTCACACCTAAGTGATAAACTAACAAAAATTCATTTTTTTCAAACATAAACTCTCTCCTATTTTCATTCCATCATTCGGATTACATAAAGCAAATTAAGAGGCAACCCCTAATTAAATTAAAAACAACTACATGGAAATAAATTTAATTTGCATGGAAAAAAACTTGAACTGCTCCTTGTTGCTGTATGTTGAGAACGTGGGGAAGTGTATGGCATGTGTGCATGGGATTCTCACGTGTTTAAAGGCTCAATTTGGATACAGTTGATCCGGTGGTGCCCCGACTCATTCGATCCAAGAATCTCCTTTTCCGGTCCGTTTGAATCAAAGACTAACTTAACAGCTAATTGGTTTGAATCACTTGTGGTTGGGCTATCATTCTCTCTTTCTTTTGAAGAGTTTGTCCTCAAACTTGGAATATAGTTTTCATCTTCAAGCTTCACGAACGGGTGTAGGTTCGGAAGATCATCGCCTATCCCAACTTTGTTGATCCGTTTGAACCCATAGTTGTGTGCATGGATGTTGCCTAATGACCCAGGTGACCCGTGACTCGTGACCCATGTCTACATCATCATCCCCATCATGAAAAAAGTTTGACCCCAAACTTTGGATATCGTTGTTGTCGTCGTAAACCAGCCACGTTAAGTGTAGTGGAAACTCCACAATCACCGTTTAGATCAATCTTGTATGAGTTGTAACTAAGCCGTTCAAGTATTTGAAAAGGACCATCTGTTCGTGGGCTTAGTTTTGATCTTCGTTTCAAGGGAAATCGTTCATTTCTAAAACGAATCCATACTAAATCTCTCGGTTCAAACTTGACATGTCGCCGCGTCCTATCCACTCGTTGCTTCAACTTAGCATTCATTTGTGCAGGTTGAATGGGTTCCTCATCATATACTGTAGATTTGGTTTCCTTGGAGTTTTTAAACACATGTAATTCAAATTGGAGGAGGGAGCAAAAGGACATGGTTTGGTGGTCAACGCTGTTCGTGGGCAAAAGGGGAAGCAAGGTTATGGTTGTACCATCTCCGATGAAGGAAATTGCTTTACCTTCTGCTTCTGGTTCGTTAGATTCCTCAACCTCGGGCTCTTCATCAAATCGGATGTTGTCAAACACGTTGAAGTCGACCAAACATTCACCGTCATCTAGTCCGGTATCCCCCGGTTCGTTGTCAAGATCTGGCACGTCATCTTCCTTAGACTCGTAATCACCCCATGGATTCTCAAACTCTTCAAATTCAGATTCGGTAAAGAGCTTCTCGGTGTAGAAAAACTTCTCGGGTCTCTTTGGCATTGCACTTACAATAGGTTTGGGAAAAGAAGGGTTAGATTTGATTATAGGAAACTTGCCAAGACAGGACAACTTGTTGTTTTCATCGTCATATACGGATCTTGGTGGTGTGAGATGAGTATCTCTCTGCAGGCGAACCGTGAGGGCTAGCTTTTGAAGCCGATCTTGTATGGAGTCCAATATCTCTACCACTTTTTTGTCTTCTCCAACCATTTCGTGACTATTCGGCTCCATGGCGGTTAGGATAGCTGGCAAATCAGGGTTGTGTTTGGTAATATAACGAGGGGGATGGATAAATGGAAGACTATGAGTCGAAATTGGTCGGTTTCGACTCTGGTACCAAGATGATAGGCAACCCGAGTGCGGTAACGATTAGAAACTGCATTCAAAACAGGAACGGATATATCTACGGCTCGTTTCGGATACAGATTCACCACCAAAACAAACGGTAGGGCTGCGATATTGAACCAGAGATATAGATACACCACTTCGGTTCAGAAATAATGTCTAAGAACACTACCCAATGTGCCAAAATTGAGCTAGCAAAGACAAATTAATTTAACTCTCACACCTAAGAGATAAACTAACAAAATTCATTTTTTTTTCAAACATAAACTCTCTCCTTTTTTTCATTCCATCATTCAGATTACATAGAGCAAATTAAGAGGCAACCCCACGTTTCTAACATTTTGGGAAATGGAAGAAACTAATTCCTAATTAAATTAAAAATAACTACATGGAAATAAATTTAATTTGCATGGAAAGAAAACTTGAACTGCTCCTTGTTGATGTATGTTGAGAACGTGGGGAAGTGTACGGCATGTGTGCATAGGATTCTCACGTGTTGAAAGGCTCAATTTGGATAAAGTTGACCCGTGTTGCCCCGACTCATCCGATCCATGAAGCTCCTTTTCCGGTCCGTTTGAATCAAGGACTAACTTAACAGCTAATTGGTTTGAATCGCTTATGGTTGGTCTATCATCCTCTTTGCCAGACAGTTGGTCCGGAGTTGTTACAGCAATTTCCTGTTTAGCAGGTACCAACGGATGTACCTTTGATGGGATTCATTATCTTATTCTAGGTGAGGACGTTAGAAGGGAAAGTTCTGGTGAATCATAGAGTGAATTACCAAATATTGGCAAAGGAAGAAAGAATAACAGAGGTAGTGGGAGCAGGAGGATGAGTCAGTGTAGGACTCATAATGATATAACTTGTTGGAACTGTAAGGAAGTCGGGCACTTTAGAAATCAATGTTTGGGTGTTAAGAAAGAGGATGATAAAAAGGAGGTGAATCGGGTTGTAGTAGATGACACATTGGTTTGTTGCATTGAGGATGTTACAGATTCATGTGTGATGAATTCTGGTGCTTCGTTTCATGCCACTCACAGCATAGAAACAATGAAGAATCTGAAAACTGGGGACTTTAGGAAGGTACGATTGGCGAATGATGATGTTCTAGAGGTTACGAGCATTGGTGAGATTGATTTGGTAACTTCAGTCAGTTCCACGTGGACTTTGAGAGATGTCACGATTATTCTAGACCTGAAGAGGATGTTAATCTCTGTAGGGCAGTTGAATGATCAGCGGCACGAAGTTAAGTTCGGGAATGGGCGGTGGAAGGTAGTAAAAAAGAACCTTGTGTTGGCTCATGGCAAGAAGAGGGGTTTGTTATACATGGTCGAGATACCACCGATAGGAGTGAACTCAATTCCTATGAAAAACAAAGTCCAGTTCATAGAATCTCGTGGGCAGAAGAAGGTTTGATTTGTATGTGAGCAACCTAGAGTCAAAGTGAAGATTCAGGATGAACGAGTTCAGAAGGTTAAACCAGGTTGAGGGCATTGTGACAGTGGAAGCACATGTTGTGTTTCAGTTACAGCTCTAGTGCTACAGTGGGTTGAGAAAACTAGTATTCTGACTGAAAAAGTCTCTCTGGTGGATTACTTGCTTATGATAGAGAGTGTGGGTTCTCAGGTTGTTTCAGATGGTAGCAGTGTAACAGATTCGTTACAATGGGAGCAGGAAGGGACAGAGAACAAATCATTGGTCATGACTGATGAGTTGAAGCTCATGGAAGCTTCAACGAGCCTTCAAGTTAATTGATGAGAAGGCGATGGTAACTAGGAGGAGCATGAATTTTCGTTGACAGGTTACAAAAGTATATTTGGGAGTGCAGACGAAAGCATTCAAGGCCTCAGAGTGGGAGATTGTTGGGTTGCGTAGGCCTTAGGGAAAGAAAGAAGGCGCACGGGCAGCCGACCCTAAGTCTGATTCGGTTGGGCCCATAATTGGGTTTACTTGCGGACTAAGTTTCCTAATCCTAGATTAGTCTCTATATAAACAGGGTTATGTACTTGTAATTGTATCACCTCAATAAAGAATATCATAGTTGCCACCCGTGAACGTAGGTCAGTTTAGACCGAACCACGTTAAATCCCTGTGTTCGTTTACTGGTTTTTCGTGTGTGTGTTCGTGTATGATCTTGTTTAATCCTAACACCTTTACCCAAAAAAATTATATTAAATAATAATAACTGGTATAGTTAAAACTAATATTTTTTATTAAAATTGAGACATCATTTCTTTCATGTTACCAGAACTAAAAAGATAAACATACTACAATAAAGTCATAAATGACTCATACTTGGTAAAAAAAAGTACTCACATATTATATTACATTAATTAGAAAATCTGATAATACAAGGTTACCTTTTAGAAGAGATTTTCTAATTGGAAAGCTAACATACTTTCTATTGGTGGCATATCGGTGCTTATATCTTCTGTTCTTGGATCGACTGCCATTTATTATATGTCATTATTTCTAATGCCTGTACAGGTTAAAAACGTATTAGAATCTATTTGGTCTAGATCTTTTTGGGATGGAGATGATAATTATAGAAAAATGGCTTGGGTTAAATGCGACTTGGTTTCGGGAGATAAAGAGTGTGGGGGTCGGGGTATTAGTAGCTTAGACTCTTTTAATCTAGCTCTTCTATATAAATGGCGTTGGAGATATTTTAGTAGCCCGAATGTTATTTGGATTAAGGTTATTAATGTTATCCATTGTCGGTATAGAGATGTTTTTGATTTACATCGGGTGGGGAAATGTAATGAGGGTATGTAACAGGATTGTAAAATCTATCCATAACCTTAATGATAAAGGGGTTATACCTTTTTCTTCTATAAGGAAGAAGGTGAGTAATGGGGACAATACATTTTTTTGGCGTGATGTTTGGTTAGGGAATGAGTTTTTATCTTCTAGATTTCCTAGAATTTTTAATCTGGACCTGGAGAAAGATTGTTTTATAAAAGATCGAAGGTGTAATTAGAGTTGGAATAGGAATTGGTGTATGTAGGAATCCGAGGGGGTGTAGAAGAACCCCAATTATTAATGCTTCAGGATGACCTTCTTGATTATTCTTGGTCTGATAATATGGATTGTTGGGTTTGGGATTTGGAACTGCAAGATGGGTTTAATGTTAAGGATGTTAGAAAGTATATTGATCTTTTTTTCTTCCGGAAGCTAATTATTCAACTAGATGGAATCAGTTTATTCCCAGAAAAGTCAATATTCTGGTGTGACATTTGCTTTTGGATCGTCTTCCCACAAGACTACATGTGAGTAATAAAGGTATGAATATCTCAAACATTTTGTATCGAATTTGTTCTAACTCGGCTGGGTCGGTTGCTCACGTGTTTGGTGAGTGCCTTGTTGCAGTTAGAACTTGAAATGCTTTATCGAGATGGTTGGAGGTTGATTTCCCTGTTTCTTTGAAGCCTTATAGTTATTGCCTTTTCTAATGGGAAGAATGTAGTGTTGGAAGTTATTGTTATGACGAGTTGGTGGATGTTATGGAGATTCATAAATAAGTATATTTTTAGTTCGAATGATTTGACGAAGGAGTTAAATTTTTATTCCATTGTTCATTTTTTGTTTTTGAGGTTTGTTGATAGGAACCTTAAGATTAATGTTGCTTGGGTCGAGTGACTTAAAAACCCTTTATTGTTCATTTAATTCTCTTTTAAGGCACAAGCTATACTTTTTGTTGGGTTACTTTAGTTTTTATATCATTTTCAGCTTTTCTAAAAAGGTTATTTTCGCAAGAGAAGGTTCAAAGGTAAACACAATACCCTATCATATGAAAATCTCTACCCTAGATAGAGTCTAGAACCCTTACAATTTATTCATATGTGGTAATGTATTCACATATAATTATATTACCTTAGAACATTTTCTTTATCTAAATACCCAAATTGGTTAAGTGATTCTTACATTTTTTTTTAATCTTTTTGTGGTTATCATATGATCCTATCTCTAATTTTTAAGTTTTTTTATTACTCTTAAATTAATTAACAAGTTCCTTCATAAATACTATTATTATTCATTTGATCACACTCATTTATAATCAAGCATGTTTAGGTTCTTTATGCAAAGGAAAAAGAAGATTACTTTTACACCAATATTTTTATAGTTTACGAAATACTTTTTATATTGTGTAATTAACTTTTTTTTTAACGGCGAACACTGAATGTTATGACGTCGCACCCCCGTCACATGGGAGAGGCTCGTCCAATTCCGGCCAATATGTTGTCTTAACTGGGCCCACTTGGCGTCAGAGTTGGAGAGCATCCAAGGAAAAATCCCACCTAATACGGCCCCTTCCGGGCTTGAGGGAGAGCCGAGTCTCGAACCCTAGATCGGCGTGGGTAAAACCCTGGTGCATCAATATAAGAACTAGGTCTCATTTGCATGCCTCAGAAACTAATAGGTAGGGCAGAAATCAACATGGGTCACACGAAACACCAGATATCTCTCTTACCACTCCATCACCAGCTCATTGGCATATTGTTTAATTAACTTGTATAGCATGAAGCTGTAACAGTTAGTTTAAAGAGAGTACGAGAAAAAGAACATTCACATTCAGTGTGTATAAGTGTGAGTGTAAGTGTGTGTTGGAAACAGGAGTGCAGAATGTCAGGGAAGGGGGTCTACAAGTACCACACACGCACACTCACAACCGGAGACACCGGCGCCAATGGAGGCCACCCTTGTGCTCTTGTAAGCAGACACCCGTCTCGGTCTCCCCACCCCCCACTCATTCCTATTTTTAATTTTAACAATTATTAATATTCGTTTTTTATGTCAAAACAAACAGATTTATTAAAGAATTAACAAAAATATAATACTAATTATTGTTCAAATGCTAATTTATTAATTGACAATACATGTAAGTGCTATGGTTACTTAAAAAGACATAGATATGTAATTACTAATATAGTCTGATTTTCTAAAACCGGTTTATATAATATATTATAGCGAGCTAAAGGTTCAAAGTAACCAGGTTTAAAATATGATATTGGTTTCTATATCGTTAAATATAACCTTCATTCTAACATACAATATGGTTCTATTAGTTTATTCATATTAGAATACATTTGTAGAAAAATGTTTTATTGGTATAACTAGACTCTGTTGATCCGTACGTCCAAAACTAAGGCCATGGGGTGTGGGCGTGAGAAAGGGGCATGAAACACCACCCCCGAATGGCGTGAAAGGGGCGTGAGGGAGGGTGCCGTGACAATTTTCGAGGTAGAAAGAAAAGAAAGAGGGTGTGTGGGAAGGTGATTGGCTGAGATGGGGCATGAAAGGAGTACGTGAGGGGCATGGAACACCACCCCCACACATGTGAAATGATGTGAAAATCCTTTTAATGCCTCCCATACCGGTTGACCTAACTAAAAAACCCAAATTTATGTAAGCAACCAAGTTCTATTTGCCCGTAAAAAATGTGAGTCTATATGGATATGGTCTTTTGCTAGAATTCATGCTTTATGCATCGAGTCTAAACCCTAGATTGATCCGATCTAATTTCTATTTCATATTTACTAATATAAAAAAGGGATAAAAAGTTACTTGAAAAAAATTGATTTGTTGCGCAAATTTTCGTTGAAAACACGATTTTCTGACGCATTTGTGACAATATATTTTTGTCGGAAATATTTGCGACAAAATTCCGACGGAATTGGAGCCATTTTGCTACAAGAAAATTGCGTCGGACTTTCCTACACAATTCCGACACACCTTCCTAATTATAATTATTAGGATTAACTTTATTTTTTAATATTATTATAATTATTTTGTTAACGATAAGTTTTGTCGCAAATATGTCGGAAATTAATGCTATTTTTGTTAGAAATGTGTCGCAAATTGCGGTTTTGTCAGAAATGTGTAGCAAATTACGACGCATTTGCGACAAAATCAATATTAATTATGATAATTTAGGGGTTGTTTGGTTCATTAACAGCTGAACCATTAAAAGTCTAGATGAACTATTAAGAGGCTGGCAAAATCTGAAACAAACACCTCCTACCTCTGACCGATTCAGAGATAGCCTTTTAATGAAATCATTAAGAGGCTATCAAACAACCCCTTAGTTAAAAAGGTATTTTTATTATAATTAATAAGATGATTATTAGTTTTTGTCGGAAATGTGTCGCAATTTTCTACTCATTTGCGAAAAAGGCTAGGGTTTTTATTTTCGTCACTATTTGATCGCAGAAATTTTACGTCGCAAATATTTCGTAGCAAACTCTTTTTTTCTAGCAGTGAAAAGAAACTTGTTGGTAAAACATAGTTACATAATTGTACGCTTTTTAGATTAAATACCTTGCTTTGACCATGTACTTTTGTATCTATATACCTCCACACGTTAAATGAAAGCACATAAAATGTTCATCAAGATGTTAAGAGAGTTCAAGTATTATGGATAAATGGTATAAATTTAAAAGTAGGTTTAATGAACATGTGACTTTGTTGTTTAAAAAACTAATAATTTACCATTTGCTTCTTTTTCGCGTGTTCAGTTTATATTGATTTCTTTAAATACATTATTGCAATGTTAAAATTTGATCTATTTCTTTTATTTTATATCTTTTAATGAAGTTTTTTTAATATGATTAAAAACGATGAAATTATTTTGGAACATAAACGGTTTTATTTGCATATCTTTAAGAAAAGCCTTACAAATCAGAAAGACATATCACATCAATCATATCCATCACACAAAGAGTTCGTTCATTTGTCGTTCAAAGTCAACGAATTGTAGTCAATCTGAAGTAGTTTTTTTTTAACGGCGTGTGCTCAACTGACACGTCCCACCAGGTAAGTCTCGTACATCAGTTTACCCAAACAACCTCCAAAGAATTCAAAATCTGTAGAGTGTGTTCCTAGTTTTTATGAAGTGCACCTTAAAAGATTCGAACTCATGACCTCCACATAGAGAAAACCATTTGGGAAAACGGCCCTGACCACCAAGGCAGAACCTTGATTAAATAACAGGAAATCCCAAAATATCCCTTTTACTATACTTTTCCATATTTTGTTAGGTTGACAAGAAAATCATGAGAATGTCCCTTCTTACATAGTTGGTTTCGATGATATAACATCTTATTGTTGAGGTAATATCTCATTGTATTTACATAAAATCATTATTTTTTGAAACACCGTCAGATTTTTTCAAAAACTATTGGATTTTTTCAAATATATGGCTGAATCCGACTCCTTTGGTACGCGTGGCGGGATTAACTGGTTCTAAACACGGTCGCCGACCATGTTATACCGTCGGCTCCGACGGTATATGAGGGGATGATTTTCGGAAAGAATTAGTAAAAGGAACATATTAGGTGACAAGAAGAGTAATAAGGACATTTTAAAGGGTTTTTTTATTAAATAATAGGTTCAAAAGAGACCATCCTTTATTAACAACACTAATAGTGATTCATTAGAACATTCCCTCACTGTAATCTATTGGATTAGCATGGTTCGGTTATGAGTCAATTAAATCAAATTTATATACAAAATTTGGCCCAAACCGCAGGACTATCCGTGTAATTTACTCAATGATATATTATTTATAAAAGTTATAATAAACTTTTCAAACGCATAACATATTATTTATTAAAAAAATATAAGTTTGGATGACGGTTCAATTAATTCAGTTATTTAGATTCTTTATACACAAACTCGAACCATAAAACTTGGCTATCAGAAACCATAATGAAATCATGTCACCTTGTATTTCCTTCAATTTATTTTGCTTTCTCGCTTTCAACTTGTGTTGAGGTTTAATCTCGCTTTATTTAAGTATGTATTGTTTTTAGTACTAGTAATGTTCACCAAGTCGATATTTGATTCATTACGATCGGTAAATGATGTAATATGACGATTACATAGACGTATATCGGTAACTTTCTAATTGCTCAGTCAATCGTGATACCTTTTGACTAAAGTGTGTAACATGACGTTGATTCTAATGTTTCTCTTTGTAAAAGAGGGTCAAAAGTTTGTTTACTTTCATGCTAGGATTCTCGTATTCATCATTAAAAGCAAGCAAAGATAGCAAAGATGGGTCAAAAAGATGCAAATAGACACCAAAAAGCAACGTTTGAAAATACTATATTAGTAAATACATGAATTAAAAACTATAGGTTTAATATTGGTTTGGTACTACCGGATATTGAACATTTTTTAGAGAGTGAGGATAAAATAAGAAGGGGATTTTGCCTAAATAGCTTAAGAATGATTTTAAAAATTAAATGTCCGGCTAATACGAACTCCGATTGACCTCATTCCAGCGGCGTTTGAACCGTCTCGTCGAACTATATCATCTTAGCTTTTAAGGTTTATCTTTTAGGATTTAGCTTTTAGGGTTTTAGCATTAGGGTTTATCCTTAGGGTTTAGCTTTTAAGGTTTAGGTTTTTTTTTGTTAGGGTGGGGGGTTTAAGTTTTTGGGGGTGGGTTTAGGTTTTTAGGGGGGTTGGGGGTGGGGGGTTTAGGTTTTTGGGGGGTGGGGTGGTGTTAGGCTTTTCGGGGTGGGGTTAGAGGGGGTTTTAGGTTTTTGGGGGGTGGGGGTGGTGTTAGGCTTTTCGGGGTGACGGGGGGTTTAGGTTTTTGGGGGTGCGGGTGGATGGTGGGTTTAGGTTTTTGGGGGCGGGTTAGAGTTCGATGAGCCGGTTCCAACGCCGCTGGAATGAGTTCAATCGGAGTTTATATGAGCCGGATATTTAATTTTTTTAAATCCTTTTTAGGCTAATTAGGCAAAATCCCTTTTTTAGGGGATCCTCCCTCATTTTTTATTTAAGTTTAATCTATATCTGTATCTATACTATTTTATAATACACCACCAAAATAAATCTTAAATTTTAAGTAATACAAGTATGATTGCTTAATGTACAACACTTAATACATGTGTTAAAAACTTTTTGATGGTAAATGTGTCTTTTAAACAATACTTACACCTTTGCCCCCTTAACTTTACTAAACTTTTGGTTATTTAAATAATAATTACACTTTTAAACTAACTACCCTACACATTTTTAAACGTCCATAATTTTTCATACTTTAATATTTTTTATAAAAAAATTACACCATAAAAACGAGCATTTTATTCTCTTTAATTTGAGTATGACATTATTATAGGTTTTTTATAAAAAAGAAATTAACATGTTAGATGATTACATATCAACACCTCCGTTTTTGTTTCCTCAATAGTAACCGAAGGTATCTTCGCGACAATCCCGAAAAATTCTAAAATCCGCCAAGCGCCCTAAAATAAAAATCTTCAATTCAATGATATAAAATCCGACTAGTTTGACCGTTTTTCAAATACACACATAGCAAAACAACCATACTATCAGTTTTTAGGTCTCCGTATAATTAGCACTCACCCACTAACAAAAAAAATTGTAAAAGTCCGTACATCAAGTTATATTTATTTAATAAACAACTCATCTCGTAAAATTAATAAATAATGATAGATTTTCATTTTTAAACAGTGCCGTTAATATCACATATTTGAAAATTTTGAAAAATAAATAAGAATAACATATTAATTGGTCGATTTGTTAAAATTTAAAAACCCGCCATTAACCCCAATGTAGTTAGGTTCGTGGATGCGTGAGGCTTAAATATTAACCACTTCAAATGTGAAAAAATAAATAAAATTAAAACTGAATGAAGGATCAGAACAGTTACCGAATGTTATACTCACCGAATGTTATACTCAGCCCAGATTTAGTAGCTACACATTAAAAATGAAAATTTAATTTAAATTATAAACCAAGTAATGATATTAAATAGAACAATTACTAACCCGGTTATGTATGTTCTAACACACAGAAATGTAATTTCCCATAATAATGTTTTTAAAAAAGAAACTTTACTTTCTTTTATAAAGTTAACCCTCACAAGATCTTTGCAGTTCGCCAAAATTGAACATACAGTAATATGTGTAAACCCTGGAATTGAAAACGTCGATATTAATTTTTTTTATTTGATTGTGTAAAGTTTTCAGAACATTAATTTTGACGGTTTAGCGCGCCGCAACGCGCGCGGGTATAACACTAGTTATCTAATAAATAAATAAAATTTTTTCATGTCACGTATCGTCTCTATATCCATTCTCATAATTTTTTTCTGTCTCTCTCTTTTTTAAAATACACTCTATATTTTAATAATAATATATTTTAAATAAAATACTAACTATACTAATAAAACACATTTATTTTAAATTATCTCTTATTATAAAAACTTTAAAATCTAATTATGTACCTTTTATTTTCAATCAAATAGTAAATAAATGTCAAATTACATTAAATATTAATTAATATATTTTCGAAACCCAATTATATATTAATTTTTACATAATTTGATATTTGTTTTTTATCCTTAATATATATAATAAATTTTTACACATGTAAAATATATACATAAAGATTTAAGAATTTTATATATTAATATTTTTCACCCTGTGTGTAGTACACGGGTTCTAAGCTAGTTCCTTATATAAACGACATTTCGTGAAAATGAAATATACCTTGTTTGGACTAGATTCGAACGGAACCGAACCGCACTTGTTCTAAAATAATGCTATTTTTATACTATGAACCTATTTATGTTGTAGGCAGTGTTTTCAGAACCGGACACATAATCGGTATGGTTGTGTGTAGTTGAACCGTTTTCATTTAAACCGGTCGGACAGGGGGTCGGACCGGATGTCAAAAAATTTTAATTTTTTTCCTTCAAAATTTGATTTTCTAGTTAATTAAGTATTCCAAGTTGTGTATTTTTGTTATTTAAACCTTAATATGTCATTAAAATTGCAAATTCAAATAAAAACAAAAAATATTTTATATTTATATACGTAGTTTTAATTTTTATATTATTTATGACGTCATCCGATTCTTAAATCCGGTTCGACCCGCGGACTTTTAAGTCGGTCGGTTCGTTGTGCAATCCGGCTCCAAAAACATTTGTTGTAGGTAGGTGGTCAGTGCAGAACCAGGGCGTTTGCCGAACCCTGGTCATCTGAATTCTTTAAATTTTCGTTATAAAATCTTTGGTTTTTTTAATAAAGTGTGAGTTTGAACCCCTAGTTTGTAGACAATAGAAGAAGTTGTAATGACCTTTCAACCATGAAGGTTTAGTTCCGTAGACAATAGAAAAGAGAAGTTGTAATGACCTCCCAACCATGAAGGTTTAGTTCCGTGTGGTTATGGTTTGATACAATACGATTTCGATTTAGTTTGTGAATTTTAACAGTTGAGAAAAATTTTACTTGTAGAAGCGAATCTTATATGATGCAAATTTGAGATGATATTTCTAAAAGGTTTATCTTTTAAGTTTGAGTAAAGTGTTATTATCATCCCTGTAATTTGCTCATTTTAGCCACTTTCACCTAAAAACTTATATTTTAGTTTTTTCGTCCTTGACTTTTCAAAATCTGGGTATTTTCATCCAACTGACTAACTCCGTTAAAACTTTAACGTTAAATCAATGGCATTTGGTCTTTTACCCTTTTCTTTAATCCTTTTTATCCCCTTGTTTAAAACCCGATTAGTCCCAACCCCTCAAAACCTTTCCCCATCAAGCTGGAACCAAGAGGAAGAAGCATTCATCTTTCTGGTAACGCCGTCACCGTCGTCCTGTTACACCTTTTACGCTTGGATCTAGCTATTTTAGCTTGATTAGTCCCAACCCCCTTTTGGCTACCATTGTTACACCTTTTAATCTCGGAGCTAGCTATTTTAGCTTGATTATTAACATTGGTTCGAAGCTAGATAATGGTTGTTATGATAAAGCCAGTGGTATAGTTTCAGGTGCAGTATCTGTTAACAATACAAAGTGGATATCACAACTCACACACTGCAGCCTTGATGAACAAGGTTCTGGAAATCAAAGATTACGAAACTTGCTTTTGAACTTGAATAAAAACTATATTAAACAATTAAACTATTCTGCCTTTTATAGGCTACAAACTTGACCCACAAGATACTAATCCTAAACCTACTGCAATACGTAAACAAATTCAAATCCTAACAAACTTAATTAATTAATTAATTTATTCAAACCAATTTCTACTTCTAGTCCTTAGACTTATGATCTCCTCCAAACCGCCCCTACGAGATCAACCGTACCACCCTTTTTGCTCAACATTGTCAAATTTTAATACTCCCTCTCAATGTTGACCATCTTCATATTCATCGCTTCTCTAAATTCTTTAAGTTTCACACCCGGTAAACTCTTGGTAAACATGTCTGCTACTTGATGATGAGTATCCACATACTTTAAATCGATTTGCCCTTCCAATACCTTCTCTCGTATGAAGTGATAATGGACTTCAATGTGTTTTGACCTAGCATGAAACATTGGATTTTCTGCTAAATAAGTAGAGGACATATTGTCACAGTAGAGCACCACACTTTTGTCAATATCCTGATGAAGTTCACCGAGAATTAGCTGTAGCCAAACCCAGTGACGGAGTCAGAAATTTTTTTCTATGGTGTCATTTTTTTCGATGCTCGGGTTTATGATAACCCGGAGTCAAAATTTTCGGGTCGGTCCGGTCGAATCACATAATAAAAGTCAATATCATAATAAACATGGCCCTTTAATGATATAAACTAATTGGACATGTGCTTATAATGGTTATTTGGGTTAAAAGATTACAAGTTAAACATGGCCCTTTATGATCTAAAGTCCACTATTAAAAATTAAGTAATTAAGTTTAATTTTTAAACTATAAATTTTTTTATAATGTAAAATGTTTGGATATTTTTTTTATAAAACTATTAGTGTCAATCATAAAAAACAATGGTGTCAATCGTAAAAAAAAACAATGGTGTCAATCGGAATTTTCCTATTACACGTTACATATGGGACGCGAAATTAACTGGTGTCGGGCGACACCGTTACGACCTATGTGGCTCCGCCACTGGCCAAACCACTTCTTGAGCCGCCATTGCAGCAGCGCGGTATTCTGCTTCGGTGGTGGATAATGATAGCGTAGGCTGACGCTTACTACACCAGGCTATTGCTCCTTGACCCAATTTGAACACGTATCCCGTGGTTGATCGCCGAGTGTCTACGTCACCTGCATAATCGGCATCGCAATATCCGATTAATTTCAACTTCTCTTCTTTACTGTATTTGATACCAAGGCCAAGTGTTGCTTTCACATATCGCAGTACTCGTCTTACGGCATCAAGGTGTGGCTTCCTAGGATCCTTCATATACCTACTAAGAACTCCAAGTTCGAACGCTATATCGGGTCTTGTCAAGGTTAAATAAATCAAGTTTCCTACTATTTGACGATACATAGTGGGATCCGATAACAACTTCCCTTTTTCCGCCGACAGTTTCATGGTGTTATCCAGAGGTGTCTCAATTGGTTTGCAATACAGCATGCCAAACCGAGTTAGAAGATCTATGCAGTACCTTTGTTGGTGTAACAAAATTGCTCCTTCTTCATATTTCAGCTCTAAACACAGAAAATGGCTCAGTTCCCAGAGATCTTTCATGTGAAAACGAATGCATAGATTTTGTTTTAGCTGTTGTACACCGTCTTCATCATACCGGTGATGATCATGTCGTCTACGTATACTAATACCACAACCTGTTTCGTTCCTCTTGATTTAAAGAACATACTTGCATCGGCTTTGGACATTACGAAGTCGTTGTGTTGTAGAAATTCTCCCATCTTCCCGAACCACGCTCTCGGTGACTTTTTTAGGCCATATATTGCTTTATTCAATTTACACACGTAATCAGGAGATGATTCACTTATGAACCCTTTTGGTTGCTCCATGTGAATCGTGTGATCCAAGTCACCGTATAAGAAAGCATTCTTTACGTCCATTTGCTGTAACTTCCATCCCTTGCTAGCCGCTATTGCTAGTATGACCCGAATAGTTACCAACTTTGCTACCGGACTAAACGTGTCTTCATAGTCTATCCCATATTGTTGTGAGAAACCCCGAGCTACCAAACGAGCCTTATACCTTTCAACCGACCCATCGGCGTTACGTTTAATTTTGAAAACCCATTTACATGATATAGGTTTTACTCCGTCCGGCTTGGGTACTAAGACCCATGTTTCGTTCCTTTTCATTGCATCAATTTCTTCTTGCATTGCCCGGTTCCATTCACTTCGGGTGCATGCTTCTTCAAAGGTGTTGGGCTCGGACTCTAGCTGCTCGGTTACAGCCACATTCACGTAATACTTTGGATTTGGTTTTGAGGCTCGTGTTGATCTTCTGGGCTCAGTAGCTGGACTGGTTGGGTCTGAGCTTTGGGCCGTAGCCCTGGATCCAGTTTGCCACGGATGTTCTCTATGACTTGTGCTTGGTGCCTGAGTTTCCACTTCATTGCCACTTCCTTCTGCAAGTTCATTGTTTTCAAGTGACAGGTGGATGGTGGTGGTTTCAAGTTTTTCTTTCAAGAAATTAGTATCAGGTAGTGTTTCTTTATTCTCGGCCCACCAAGAGGAATTCTCATCAAACACAACATTCCTTGAGGTAAAACATTTGTTTGTGGTGGGATCACAACACCTCCACCCTTTTCTTTCTGTGTCGTACCCCACGAATATGCAGCGGATAGCCTTTTTCTCCATCTTGTTTCTCTGTTGATCGGGTACAAACACATAGCACACACATCCGAAAACTCTAAAGTGTGTTACCGTGGGTTTTTCATTGAATAATATTTCATACGGGGATTGATAGTCTTGACCTTGTGAAGGTAATCGGTTTATTACGTGGGCACTGGTTCGCATTGCTTCTGCCCAAAAACATCCTTGTACGTTCTTTGCATGCATAATGCTCCTACAAGTTTCCGCAAGGTACCGGTTCTTTCTTTCGGATACACCATTTTGTTGGGGTGTACCGGGGCATGTGAGTTGTCTTCGTATTCTCTGTTGCTTAAGATAAGTGTCAAACTCAGTGGCGAGGTACTCGCCACCGTTGTCCGACCTTAAACACTGTTGTCCGACCTTAAACACTTGCCTGTCATTCCAGTGAGTCTCTCGGCTTCGCTCTTGAAGGTCTTGAATTTACTAAACGTTTCTGATTTCTCCTTTAGGAAGTATACCCATGTGTAACGGGAAAAGTCATCATACCATATACTTGAGCCCTTATACGGACGGTTGCTTGACCGGTCCGAATACATCTGAGTGAACCAGTTCTAGAGGGCTAGAGGATTTGTGGGTTGAGCTCTCATACGGTTGTTGGTGTGACTTGCCAAATTGGCACCCCGCACATACTACTTCCTTGTTTATCTCAAACACAGGTAAGCCACGGACTAGCTCCTTTTTCATCATATGTTCGAGCTTTGCATATCCAACGTGACTAAGTCGAGCATGCCATAAATCTTCCGTTTGGTTAGTCTTGGCTTTGTCGACGTACGCCGATTAAGCCGATAAGTATCGCTACGTTTTCCTTTTAACATGGGAATTGATGGAGTTTCAAATTTATCATAAACACATACATCATCTGGGCCGAATACAACGTACTTACCCGTAGCCGTGACTTGATAGCAAGTTCTTTTTCATTCCGGGTACATGGAACACATCGTGCATTGTAAATTCTTTTTGCCTTTCTTCGGCTGGAAAACGTACTTCACCAACGTTAGCAATTTGATGTTTGGAACCATCGGCTATGGCCACTACATGGTTCCCGACATATCGTTTTATCTTGGACATCCTTTCCTTGTCTCCGGTCATGTGATTTGAACACCCGGAATCTACAATCCAATCCCCAAATTTGTTTGGTTTTAATTCGGTTGTTACGGTTAAAGCAACATCTTCTACGGTTGGGTTCCTCTTCCGCCGTAGTGGCTGCGTTACCCTCTACCTTTGGCTGTCTACAATCTTTAGCTACGTCTTCCACAATTGTGACAGCTATAGGGAAACCTTCGGTTCCAGTTTGGTTTGCCTTTACGTTCACCAGGGGTTTCCCCTTGATTTTCTCGGCCTTTCTTATTTCACTCCGGCTTCCTTGATCGATCATTCATCCTGGGCTTATTCCAGGGTTTAACTTGGGCTCGACCTCTTCCTTTCTCCGCAAATAGAGACTTATCTTCTTCAGTCTTAATTTGAGTGCCTGCAAGCTGTTTTGTTAGCGCCTCTTGGCCCGCTAACAGATTTTCAAATTCGGTAAGATTTGGTTGGGTTGCCCAGCCCTGGATAGCCGTAATGAAACTCCTATACTCGGGTTTAAGCCCGTGTATGATAATCCGTTTCATTCGTTCTTCACTGATCCTTGACTGTGTGTCAAGATCACTTATCTCTCTGCATAGATTTTTTATCTTCCGAAAATACTTGGGTACGACTGCTCCATTAATGTCGTTGGTGGGAAGCGGGTATGGTTGCCATTCGTAACTTTCCATAGATCTTGCCCTTGAAGGTAAGATTTTATGCATGTTACCCATGTCTTATAGTTGGTGTGGTTCAACTTCTTGATCCCTCCGACTACTTGGAACTCGGCCATCGTCTCTTTTCTGGTCACCTCTGCTGCCATCGGTTTTCACTTTACTGCGATCGGGTTCTTCCTCCGGGTTCCTTACTTGTGAGGCTCTGATACCACTTGTTAACAATACAAAGTGGATATCACAACTCACACACTGCAGCCTTGATGAACAAGGTTCTGGAAATCAAAGAACTGGGTTACGAAACTTGATTTTGAACTTGAATAAAAACTATATTAAACAATTAAACTATTCTGCCTTTTATAGGCTACAAACTTGACCCACAAGATACTAATCCTAAACCTACTGCAATACGTAAACAAATTCAAATCCTAACAAACTTAATTAATTAATTAATTAATTTATTCAAACCAATTTCTACTTCTAGTCCTCAGACTTATGATCTCCTCCAAACCGCCCCTACGAGATCAACTGTACCACCCTTTTTGCTCAACATTGTCAAATTTTAATAGTATCAAACATCAGAACAATAGCAACTTTTTGCAACCCAAGAAAAGATAGTTCATTCTTTCGAGCAATCTTTTTTAAAACCCAAATCAACTTCTATAAAAAGATCACAAATTACCGGAATCGCATTAGGGTTTTCTCAAGGCGTAATGTATTCAGCTTATACCCTAGTGTTGTTTTTTGAGGCCTACCTTGTGAAAAAAGATTACACGAAATTTGGAGACTTGTACAAGATATTCTTGATTCTTGTTTTAAGTTCGTTTTCGTTGGTCAATTGGCGGGACTTGCTTCGGATACTTCAATAGCGTCTACCGGAAGCCGTTAATTCGTGGAAAGGGGAAAAGGATCGAACGGTCGAAGGCGTTTGATTTGGAGTTTAAGACGGTGAATTTTGCTTATCCAGCGAGACTTGATGTAACAGTGTTGAGGGATTTTTGTTTGAAGGTCAAAGGTGGGACCATGGTGGCAGTTGATTAAATTGTCCCCGATTTAACGTTAAAATTTTAACGGAGTTAGTAAGTTGGATGAAAATAACTAGATTTTGAAAAGTAAATGACGAAAAAACTAAAAAAATGTTTTTGGATAAAAGTGGTTAAAATGGTCAAGTCACAGAGACGAAAATGACACTTTACTATTTAAGTTTTTATTACTAAATATGCTTAGTATATGATAGAATAGAAAAATAGTTTGGGTAACTAGCATTTGAAGGATTCCCGAACATTTAGGAGTCACTCAAATTCACTAACGTTCAATATGCAACGATGGGTTCGTATATCGTATCTCTACAGGCGCAAATGTTCTCTGGCACCGCTATAGGTATAACACACTTTAAAAGTTACTATTTTCATGATTTTCTCTAATAAATTAAGTATAATATCGTTGTTCCAAAATAGATATAACAGGTGAAATTCCTGATACGTTTCTGATAAAGTTTTTCCTAGCGCACTAGGATTTGCTTTCGAAGTGCATGCATTAAACTTGAAATTAGTTGTTTTCTACGAGGCTACGAGCCTCCTATTTGCTGTGTTTAATGATTGTACGTTCAACAAAATTCTTCAAACGTTAACGTTCATAATTCATTTTGGTGTGTTTCATGAGTTTTTCACATGCTTCACATTTTCCATCGCTTTCCTTTAAATCAAATAGCTTCAAATCACAAGTTTCAAACCCCATTCTAAGTGTAGCGTTATAGGCAACAATATAGATTCATGGTTAACTCCAATAATCTCATTAGTGTGCACGAAATTAACAATACATCGTAATGCACGAAGTCATGATCGGAATTAGCTTATTTGTAACATCGTGGTTTGATAATTGTGTGACATGGAGCTGATACGGGACTCGTATTTGGAGCAACTCGACAGAGATAAATAAGCTACAAAAGTGTCAACATACAAGAAACATAACTTACGCTACATCTGGAGTTAAGTAGCCCATAACTAAATGTCAAAAACGAAATTTCCAACAAGATCATGTGGCAAACTATCGAATTCGATCATCTAGAGCCTCAATTTTGAAGTCAACGGATTTTCCTCATTACAAGTTTTATCTTATTTCCTTTTTATGTAAAAACTCTGTGAATTTTTTATTTGAGTAACTTACACGTTTATTTAGGAAGTTAATTTTAGTTTTTCAAATTTGGCTCTACCTATTTACCTTATAAAAGAAGGCTTGATGTAATTGTTTAGTCATTCAATATATTAATTCTATTTTGCTTTAAGAGTATTCTCTTTTTCTTTTTTATTTCTGCTCCCACTATGTGTCATTGTCTCTCTCTCATTGATGCCCATCGTTGACATTTATTGTCGTCGTGATTTCTGTCCGTTTTTGTTGTTATACTTGGCTCTTCAAGGAGAGGAGGTTCGTTACTGAAGTTTGCGATGTCATCAATAATGTCACATTTGAAATGTTTGTTAGTTAACAACCATTTGAAATGTTTAATATATTTGGAGGTTTAATATATTTTTATTAAAAAGGTAAAATGATCATTTTAGGAAACCTAACAACCATTTGAAATGTTTGTTAGTAATAAGGACGAAACACGTTATAGCGTGACAAATAGTTGGAACCAAATATATAATTTTTATAAAGAAAAGACCAAACCTATAATTTAAACTTAACATAAGGACTATTTTTGTAATTAACTTTAATATGTAACTTATTTATTTATTATTATCACTAATAATAAAACACTATTTTTTAAAATTATATAGTATATGTATTAATGAATATTGTAATATTTATATAAATAATATGCTTATTTAGTCTTCGATTCTAATCAAGGTATACTTGGGACGCAAGCTCGTTTATAAAATTAACATCAGTTTAGGTTTGAGATCAACTCGATTTAAGTTTCTAACGTGCTAATTTCGAGTAACTCATGAGCGGCATGATTAGTTTTAACCCGTAATTTGATGATAAAAGTTTTTTTGTATCTTTTTAATTTGTTTTAGTAAGTTGTAAAAATCAAAGATACCTACATATTTTGTATTTCTCAAGTGAATAGTTTAACATATATCGAACACAGGGGCAAACATGCAATCATCCCCGGTCCCTGTTCTTTTACTTTTTAGCAATTCCCACCCTCGTGTTCTAAATGGTCGAGACAAAGAGACACCCATTATTATATATACTACTATATAATGGAGATTGAAAGGATATAAATGTAATTTTAAAAAAAATTAAGACACTTCACATTGACAATGCCATATAAGTGTAAATTACCTTATAATCCCTCTTTATAATTAAACCCTGCTAATTACCATTTCATCCATACACTTAAATCTGTACTTCTTTTATAAAAAAAGATATAAGGGGGATAAAATGGACTTTTCACCATAAATTTGATTTTAAGACGCGGAGCAATAAAACCCGTCTTCGTCGGCGACTCTTCGCATGCGCCTTTGTAACTGACGAGACCAATGAAACCTTGAAACCCCTAATATCATTTCCATCGTTCTCACGCCTCCTCCTCTCCTTCTCACTCTCCCCCTCCCCCCACCCTCTTCAAACGACTGCTTCACCACAGCCACCCAAGACAGTGGTTATCAGTGGCTAGGGTTCTGCCATGGATAGTAGCGGCTAGGGATCTGCCATGGACAGCGGCAGTGGCGGGTTTTAGTGGTCGAGACTAACGGAAACGGACCCAGGGAAAAGAGAAGCCATCATCTTCCGTTTCCACATTCTGTATTTTCTAGGGTTTCTAAATCAGACTTCCTTTCACTTCGTTCTATCGAGGTACTGGTTATCTTGTTAATTTGTAGTCTTTTAATTGGATTATGGTTTTAATTTTGTTCTATCACTCAGTGTAAACACTAAATTATGATGCAATTGGTTGTTTGTGAATGTGGATTAACTATTGACTGATTTTTACGACGATTTGTGATCTTTCACCTGGTTTGCACAAGGTATGATCAAATTAGAGAGTTTGACTATATTTTTTACTTGAATCTTGATGAATTAGTGATGGGTTTACTGCATAAGTGGGGTAATTGGAGTAATATTGAGCTTTTAACTTAACTGAACTAATATTTTAACTTTTCTGATTGTTGAATTTTGATGTATTAGTGATGGGATTACTGCATAAACGGGTAATCAGTCAAGGTAAGTTTTACAATTTGTGGAAGAGGAAGTGAGTTGAGGAAGGAGCGGAGTGGAGAACGATTGTAGAGAGAGGATCGATTCAAGGATGAATTCAGGCGGAGAAGAAGATGCAGGACTGAGGAAATTGAGTAGAAGAGGGAGGTTGTTGATGTAAGCTCTGGATGAAAGCAGTTGTTGACCTAGGATTCGGATTCCGTTTACCTAACATGGCTGCGCTCTAAATTCGATGAGTTCGTTCTCTCTCTTTCTCCAACGCTTACTGAAGAAGCACTCAGAGTAAATACATTGTTTTTGTTATTCTCCATTGGAGAATTATGTTACTGTAAATTAGGTTTAGATATTGGAGAAATGTGTTACTGTAAATTAGGTTTAGACAGCAATATTTAATTGTGTTTTTCTAAATTTTTGGTTGAATGATGTGGAAATGCAGGAAGTGGTGGTGGATACTTTGATGGAGTGTCTGAAGGATGGAACTGCAGGGAAGTTCCATTCTTCTGCATACCATAAGTTCATCCATACCTTGGTAAGTTTGATACTCCATTTTTGCCCTATTTATATAGTTTATTGTTCATTTCACACACAACTTTATATGGTTACAGTGGTAGTTTTATGAATATATAGTCTCTTGGTTTCAATTAAAAGAGGCAAATTTTTGTAATAGATAACACTTGCTTAGTACTTGATAGTTCAAAATTAATTAGGAGATTCTTTGCTAGATTAAATTGGGGAATCTGTAAAAAAGAATTCTATAATAGTAGCCATAGTCTTTGTATATAGGTGGTGCAATATGCTTTTCCAATTAGTTATAGCTTTTTTTACTGGTAATGTTGAGCTGAAAAGATTACGGCTTCATGTATCGCCTAATTACCACGAGCCTGAGGGGCAGGCTTGTCTCCTCTGTGTTTGGAAGCTCCTTTATAATTTTTTTGCGGTTAGTTTCTTATAAGTAAATAATAATGCATTGGATCTCTGTTGCAAGCTCTACTCATCTATCTAATATGTGGCATATTATGCATGATGCGTGTTATGATCTTTATGGTTATCTGTTTTGTGCTTAAAGTTGTAATACATACTTACAGAGAAATATGTACTGGGGTCCTTTAACCATACAAAGAGCTTGCGCCTAGGGTCAGATTTTTCATTTACATGTAATTAGATTTCAGTAAGTCTTTGATTTGCTGGTAGAAGTTATGGTGGATTTTTGACAGTTTGATCATAAAAAGGCAAAATGGGATGCGGAGGTTATTTTTAGTTGTATAGTAGTACCGACAGCACATATCATATATAGCATTGATATGATTGTCATTAAAAGGTTGTTAGTTCTTTGGGATATGCCAAGTCATCTAAGCATATTGTGACATCCGGCAATTTCAGGTTAACTCCGTTAACTCAAACCTCGTTAGTTCAAACATTATTCGTTTCAAACTCAGTTATCTCAGTTAGTCACACGTGCATTTCATTGAGTCTAAACCCGGAACGTTGGTGATTAATTAAAATAAATATTAAATAATTTATATTTATTATAATTTATGTGAACTTTGTGTGATTACGTGACTTTACGTGAATTATGTGAATATTATTGTTCTCGTACGTGTTTGTCGAATATTAACCGCATGCAATATTTTTATAAAAGTTGGAGTTTTTATAAAAATATAAATCGAAATTTATAATAATTAAATAGGTGTCATTTAAATTAATTAGAGTCTACGAGCTTTAATTAAACTTGAAGCCCATCTTAAAAACCCATTAATACAAAATGTATTTAAGGAACTTTTTGTAGATGCATAATATGTCCCTAATCCCTTGTAATATGTATTTCATCTATGTTTAATGTAATTATTTGATGTAGTAATGAAATTACATGTTTATCCTTAATGTTTACTCATATATAATGACTGTGTATTAAACGATCTGATAAATAGCGATAACGTTGATCAATCGTGCTAATGAAAGGCCCATTCGCACGAATGGATCATGAGAATGATCCATTCGCGCGAATAGCTCATGAGAATGATTCATTCGCTAGAATAAGTCATGAGAATGATTCATTCGTACGAATGAACCATTCTGATGATTCATTCTTAAGAATGAACCATTCTGCTGATTCATTCGCACGAATGAGTCCATTCACATGGCTCATTCGTACGAATGGCCTCTGCACTATATATATAACTTTCACTTCATGAGCACATACAACACGGAAATACAACAGATATACACATAGAGAGACTGACCAGAGCAGGACCAACAAAACACAAACTCTCTGCACCTGTATTGTCGAATCTCTGTCCGTTGAGAGTTTCCAGGTCTTGTATCCAACTTCTCTACACCAAAGGGTTGATAGAAACCTTCGTCTCGACATCTAATCCGCTCGTTTCTTAAGACCCGATCCGTGTCATAGATTGGATTGCCAATCAAATCGGATTCCGCACGATTTGGTTCGGTTAATGTGTTGAATCATTGGATCAAGGTAGATCCCGATCCAACAAAGTGGTATCAGAGCTGTGTGCTCTAGATTCAACATAGAAAATCTGATCTTGCCTTTAAATCTTGCTTTTTCTATCCTCTTGAATGTTATAAAGATCACTTGATCGTTGTATAGCCACATTTAAATCTTGTGATTATTGTTTCTGAGTGATCTGATCATCTCAATTTCCAGATCTGATAAAAGGATCAATCATTGGTGCTTTTTGGTGCAAAAAAGTCAAACTGCTCTCTGTCGTACGAATGGCTACTATGATGAACTTCATTCGCACGAATGGCTCCTACCATTCGCACGAATAGATCAAGTCTCCCGCTCATTGTTCAAACTTCCAATCGCACGAATAGAAATTCCATTCGCACGAATAGAAAATTCCATTTGCACGAATAGATAATTCCATTCGCACGAATAGATAATTCCATTCGCACGAATAGACCCATTCGCATAAATCTCTTCTGAAATTTTTTCAAGTGTCGAAAAACTTCGTTTTTTACAATGTCGGACTTAGCCTTTGTTGCCAGTCAGAACAGCAAAATCCAAAACTTGTTATTAATCGATAATGAAGCTGGAAATGCTAACAAGGCTCCAAAACTCATGACAATGGACGAATATCATCACTGGAAAAACAGGTTTGAGATACACATTAATGGAGTTGATACAAACTTATGGATGATGCTAGAGAGTGGATATCAAAAGGTGTTGAATGAGGATGGAAGTACTGTTTTTCTTTCCCTTTTAAGTGAACAACAAAGGAAAGATTATGACTTAGAAAAGAAGGCATATGCTATCCTATCTCAGGCCATGTCAAGAGAAATATTTCATCAATTCCGGCAGTTTACATCTTCAAAATCTCTGTGGGATGCCTTAGAACAACGTCACGAAGGAAATGCTTCGTTGAAAGCTATCAATGCTAAGGCCATTAAGAAGGAATTTGAAAATTTCATGTATATTGGGAATGAGTCCTTAGATGATCTATTTGAGAGATTCTATCACTTGTTGAGTGAATTGCATGCCCATGGGGTCAAAACAACAAAAGAAGAAAAGGTTCAATGCTTGGCAGATGCGCTACCACCAAAATGGGATTCATTCTTGATGGTTCTCAAACAAAACAATACTCTTGAAACCATTGACATAAATGAATTTCTTCAGAAATTGATCGAACAGACGTGCGAATGCAGATTTTGAATTGTGCGAATGATGCTGCACATGCGAATGAATGGCGTATTTATAGGATGGCCTGGTTCATTCGTACGAGTGGACTCTCATTCGTGCGAGTGGACTCTCATTCGTGCGAGTGAACCAGATTTGATTCATTCTGCCACTCATTCGTACGAATGGACCATTCTGGTCAGTCCATTCGTGTGAATGATCTATTCTCCTCATCCATGCGTACGAGTGAGCCATTCTGCTCATCCATTCGTACGAATGGATAACCTCATTTAGTAAATTAAACTTTTCAGGTTAAATGAGGTATCCGACCACATTGGTCTTGACAACAATTTGATTATGAAGTGAGGGATCAATTATGAAGTTTTGGAATAGTTTATGAAGTACAGGAACGATTTGATCAATCAGGGAGTCAAGCGGTTTTCAAATTTGGTTGATAACAGTCGTTCGAGTCTTATCAGATAATCTAAAATTCAGAAAAATTAAAATCTTTTTGGATTTTTTGAATATGTAATACTGAAAATAATATCAACAAGATATATACACGCATGTCTTAGTAAGAATGATCCTTATGAGAAATCATACAGACTTAGTGACTAATGATCTGAGACATTTTGAATTTTGTAGATACAACTATACAATGGTATTTACACATCTTTTTGTGAGAAAGATCCGAACATAGGATCAGTACTAAACTCATAGCAATCAGCAACATTGCAAATTATCTGAGCTTTAAGTACACTTAGTCAAAATGCGATCATTGATATGTTTGTCCATCTTAAACTTATGCAGACCTTTTCTCAACACTTACAAGATGATCTTGAAGGATTAAGTCCATTATCTGTGTGTCCCACACTAGTTAAGAATTGACTTGAATTACTTTTCAAAACATGTTAATGTTTCAAATCAGCACAACTTACTTAACCAATCATCATAAGTTCATGAGATCTCAGTTATTCCCAGTTGCTTCTTTACTAGACCAAATTTTTTTTTTTTTTTTTTTTTTTTTTTTTTAGTATTCACAGTGACAGCCATCAGCTCATGGACGGCTTCAGCCAGGTATTTACAAGGCAATATGGCACGTATACAGCTAACGGTGTTTGTGTTCATCTTATCCCATGGATGGCTTCAACCAGGCTGCAACCCGGTAATATGGCACATATACGGATTCGGATTCATACTTTTATTTTATTCTTAATCGCATGGACGGCTTCAGCCAGGTATTTACAAGGCAATATGGCACGTATACGACTTCAGAATCTAATTTTTAATTTTATAACTACTTTCTGATATCTCATTAAACCGATGATAACTGGTGTGCACAGAATGAGAAACACCTTCAGTTTCTATTGTTGATTTTCGTCAATCCTTTCACCATTATGTGACTCACAAGACAATATCTAATATGGTATTGATTTATCATCAATGGTCGAGATTCAGTAAGATAAGCCTATCAATGCATCACATGTCGACTTAGTGTGACTATTCACTATGACATTAAATGCAATGTGCTTCATACATATGGTTAGTGTGCCATCACTTCCCAAAGGTTGGATACGATTTCTCATTTTTGAGTTTTTCAGATGTTTTTGGGTTTTAGACTGTACAAAAATGGAAAATCTTTTTTTTTTTTTTTTTTTAATAACAAACTGTACACAAAATAGAAATCTTTTTGAAGTCTCAGAAAACTAGCGTCTGTGTACTATCATTTTTCTCAGCGAGTGATCATTTTCTTACTGACATTTTCTCCCCCTAGAATAGTACAATGAAGGATCCTGGCTGAAGCCGTCCATGCGATTAAGAATAAAATAAAAGTATGAATCCGAATCCGTATATGTGCCATATTACCGGGTTGCAGCCTGGTTGAAGCCATCCATGGGATAAGATGAACACAAACACCGTTAGCTGTATACGTGCCATATTGCCTTGTAAATACCTGGCTGAAGCCGTCCATGAGCTGATGGCTGTCACTGTGAATACTAAAAAAAAAAAAAAAAAAAAAATTTGGTCTAGTAAAGAAGCAACAGGGAATAACTGAGATCTCATGAACTTATGATGATTGGTTAAGTAAGTTGTGCTGATTTGAAACATTAACATGTTTTGAAAAGTAATTCAAGTCAATTCTTAACTAGTGTGGGACACACAGATAATGGACTTAATCCTTCAAGATCATCTTGTAAGTGTTGAGAAAAGGTCTGCATAAGTTTAAGATGGACAAACATATCAATGATCGCATTTTGACTAAGTGTACTTAAAGCTCAGATAATTTGCAATGTTGCTGATTGCTATGAGTTTAGTACTGATCCTATGTTCGGATCTTTCTCACAAAAAGATGTGTAAATACCATTGTATAGTTGTATCTACAAAATTCAAAATGTCTCAGATCATTAGTCACTAAGTCTGTATGATTTCTCATAAGGATCATTCTTACTAAGACATGCGTGTATATATCTTGTTGATATTATTTTCAGTATTACATATTCAAAAAATCCAAAAAGATTTTAATTTTTCTGAATTTTAGATTATCTGATAAGACTCGAACGACTGTTATCAACCAAATTTGAAAACCGCTTGACTCCCTGATTGATCAAATCGTTCCTGTACTTCATAAACTATTCCAAAACTTCATAATTGATCCCTCACTTCATAATCAAATTGTTGTCAAGACCAATGTGGTCGGATACCTCATTTAACCTGAAAAGTTTAATTTACTAAATGAGGTTATCCATTCGTACGAATGGATGAGCAGAATGGCTCACTCGTACGCATGGATGAGGAGAATAGATCATTCACACGAATGGACTGACCAGAATGGTCCATTCGTACGAATGAGTGGCAGAATGAATCAAATCTGGTTCACTCGCACGAATGAGAGTCCACTCGCACGAATGAGAGTCCACTCGTACGAATGAACCAGGCCATCCTATAAATACGCCATTCATTCGCATGTGCAGCATCATTCGCACAATTCAAAATCTGCATTCGCACGTCTGTTCGATCAATTTCTGATTTTGAACAAAACTCCGTCAAATCACGATCTAATCATTCGATTTCTTTTTACAGGTATAAATCTACAAGTATTCATCAAGTGTATACCGATTCGAGGATGTTCGACTAGATTTAGGGCTCAAAACGAAAACCAAACCTAAAATCTTAAAATCTGACTTAATAAACCAATTAAAATGTCGAATATTGGTTGAAAACCATAGTCGAGTGTGTTGATGTCTTTTTCGACAAATCTTTTCATGTGTTGGTTGATTTTTGGACAATTTGGATCGCGACCCGTCTGTCATACGAATGGACACATTCTTCATGCTCATTCACACGAATGAATGCTCATTCACACGAATGAATGCTCATTCACACGAATGAATGCTCATTCACACGAATGAACGCTCATTAACACGAATGAAGACTCATTCGCACGAATGAATACTCATTCATATGAATGAAACTCATTCGCACGAATAAATAGGCAGAACTTTTAGGGTTCATTCGTACAGAGGGAAAATGGTCCAAAAGTTCATATTTCCAAAATCTTGCATGTACTGATCTGATGTGCTTCATGTTTTTGTGTTTGCAGACTGATCGTTATGGCGCACAGAGCTCCAGTTGTTCTTAAAGCTTCAACAAAAAGCAACATTTGTGCTTACATGATCCCAACTTCAAAGAATGCAAGACCGTTTATTGGAATGATCGAGTTCTTGTCTCGATCCAGGATAGCCCATGCTATATCTTATATCTGCACTCCCTATGCTTCTCATCAACGGGAATTCTGGGTCACAGCTGAAATAGACTGTGAAGTTTCTCCAACTGTGATACGGGGAAAGATTGCAGGACAGGAGGTTATTGTATCTGCCTCTCACATTCGCCGATTGTGTCAATTCGGTGATCATCCTGAAGATCCAGTGACACTGGATAAATATCTGGTCCGTGGATGCTTCATGAGAATAAAGTACGACGGGAATGTCGCCGAAGGCGTTCTCAACAAGGCGAACCTCTGTCCCCAGTATAAATATCTAGGACACGTTCTTCTTCACTGCCTCGGTTCCCGTCGTGGCGGATTTGATGATATGCGCGAAACAATACAGAGCGCATTTGTGGCACTAGTGTTGAACATACCGTTCAACTTTTCAGAGATGGTGTTCACACACCTGAAGGAAAACATCTCGCTAAAAGGGGACAATGCGTATCTCATGTACCCCCGATTCTTACAGATGATAATCGATGACCAACTTCCTCTACTGCCACGATCCGATATTGACATGATAAGGCTGGAGCATATGACTGATGTCACACTAAACCGGGTACAGACTTATAGGGGAAGACCAACAAAGCCTCCACATAAACGCCTTATTGGACATCTGGCAAATTCTGATTATATGGCACCTGCAAACAGAAATTGGCGTCACGATAATAGTGATTCTGACAGGGAGGATATTGTTGTGCCTCCAGCTGACGACCAAGATGGTCAGGGAGGTGGTGGCAATGCTCCTAATGTTCCATCTACCGCTGCCACCACTCCTACTGTTACTGCTATCGATTCATCCCTTCCAACTAACCCAGAAGACGTTAACCTGGACACCGTCCTGTTTACTGATTCTGAGGAAACTGAAGATGAATTCGAAATCAGTCAACAAGGGGCAAGATTGGTCGCCACAAAACGAAAGAGGGGAGCAGATCAAGGAAGCTCAAGGGTTAATGATGATGACGTCAGGGATGCTGACTTTGTCCCTGACTGTCCACAAGTATCTGCTGCTCCTTCTTCCCAATCTACCCCAGTCAAGAAAGGAAGAATGAAGAGAATGGCCAAACGCCAAAAGTTCAAACTTGTCAGAAGGACGGAGAGCACCTCTGCTACAACAGCAACTGCCACCAGGTCTGAGGCTCCAATGTCAACATCCATGCCTCAGACACAAACTGTGCCTCCGATTCCTCCTCCCATCTACACAACTGCTCATACATCACAGCCAGCCACTACTCGAGCTGAGTCATCAACATCATTGCCGACTATTTCGTTGAACGATCAAATCATCACTCTAAACAGCTTGGTACTGCAGCTTCTGGCTCAAAATCAAGAACAGTCAAAGCGTTTAGATCTTCAGGGCTCGCAGATCAGTCAGTTGACTCTGCAAAATACTGAACAAGCCCAAGCCATCACAAGTCTTTCCAATAGATGCAATGATCAACAAGCCCTCCTTCTCACTGCTACAAACCAGAATCAACAGTTGTCTAAAACTGTTGATGCACATGCTCAGAGAATACAAAGGATAGAGGAGGAAAATAAGAGACTGTTGGAAGACTTAGAAAGCAGAAGAGACACGACACCCAGAATTGAGGGTGCTCGCAAAGATGGTGATGATGGTGACGATGATGATGATGATGATGATGATGATGATGATGATGACGAGGATGATGATGGTGACGATGATGATGATAATAATGACAAAGATAAGGATGATGGTGCCAATGCTGGTGCTGCATCAAGTGCTTCAAAGACAGCAGAAGCAGAGGCACGCACTAAGCAAAAATCAGACAAATCAGAAGGCCCATCATCAGATACACAAAAGGGCACTGAAGGTTGATAGTTTTTTGTTTTAAATGTTTTAAGTTGTCTTTTTGTAAATATTAGATTATTATGTAAATAATTTCAGTTTTATTTTGATTAAATCAATGAAATTTAAAATTCTCACATGTTTATTTTTTGTTTGTTTATGAAAATAGTTTTGGATGTGATGCCTCTCAAGCAACAACCTTCAAAGTTAACTTATGTGCTTGACATGCAAGGGATCATCCAACATTCAGTTATTTATGACAAAGAGGAAGGGGAAATCGTGCATTGCTTGTCAAAAGAACAGATTGCCGAGCTATTTCAAATGAATCCTGACGAAGTCATTACTGAAGAGGCATCTGTTTCAACAACTGATTATCCCTCTTCTGACGAACTAGAAGACGTTGATGAGGTTGAAGTCGAAGACATCACTGATCAAGAATATCCAAAGTACACATCAGTAGATGGTGATGATCTTCCCTCCTTCGTGGACTTATTCACTCAGCAGTCCGACGAGGAGGTCAACCGCATTATCGACAACAAACAGGATGAAGCCGGTCCCTCCACTATTGACATTGACGAGCTGAATGAACGTAAAATTCAGTGGATGGAATACATGGCCGAATTAAAAAAGATCTCAAAGTCCTCTCCTCCAACCAAGTACACTAAAGTTTATCGACTCAAAGGACACAAGTCTGATGGTCGTATAATCAGTTGGGCATACTTCAACGACTTAAGCTGCTATGCTATAAAAAGAGAGAAGGGCATACAATATTTCAGGTACCCTCATGATTTCAAGACGCTGCCCGCATTTGAAGTAAATCAATTGGCGCGTCTAAAGCTTCTATACAGCGAATCTTCCGGTCTATCCGAATGGTTTGAACGTCAATTACAATACGAATACCGGAAGAAGTGGGTGAACTTCAAGCCACAAATGCCTACACGTTACATTCATAAGGAAAAGGTTCATCCAGTCACCAAGAAAGTGGAAGCCTCCAACGATCATGAAGAAGATTCCTTTAAGGAAAATGATCCAGGACTTCTCAGATCAGTTCAAATGGTGGTACTATGATGGGCGTACTGGTGAAGCTGTTATAGTGCTTTGTAAAGAAGGGTCATGGGAGACCATCAGGGTCTTTGATCCCTTGTGGCTGACCAACTTGTCTGAACAAGATGTTACAACTCTATACAAGTGTCAACCATTTTTTGAAGTTGCAGATATAGACCAGGCGTTGCAGTATGTGAAAGTAATACGTATATGCTTTGCTTTTGACATACACGCCGGAGTTAACTGGAAAACTCGTACAAAAGAGATGTTGAAGACCAACTAATGTTAGTTAGGTCATTTTGAAGGAATCTAGGTCCAAGGGGGAGTATGTAGATGCATAATATGTCCCTAATCCCTTGTAATATGTATTTCATCTATGTTTAATGTAATTATTTGATGTAGTAATGAAATTACATGTTTATCCTTAATGTTTACTCATATATAATGACTGTGTATTAAACGATCTGATAAATAGCGATAACGTTGATCAATCGTGCTAATGAAAGGCCCATTCGCACGAATGGATCATGAGAATGATCCATTCGCGCGAATAGCTCATGAGAATGATTCATTCGCTAGAATAAGTCATGAGAATGATTCATTCGTACGAATGAACCATTCTGATGATTCATTCTTAAGAATGAACCATTCTGCTGATTCATTCGCACGAATGAGTCCATTCACATGGCTCATTCGTACGAATGGCCTCTGCACTATATATATAACTTTCACTTCATGAGCACATACAACACGAAAATACAACAGATATACACATAGAGAGACTGACCAGAGCAGGACCAACAAAACATAAACTCTCTGCACCTGTATTGTCGAATCTCTGTCCGTTGAGAGTTTCCAGGTCTTGTATCCAACTTCTCTACACCAAAGGGTTGATAGAAACCTTCGTCTCGACATCTAATCCGCTCGTTTCTTAAGACCCGATCCGTGTCATAGATTGGATTGCCAATCAAATCGGATTCCGCACGATTTGGTTCGGTTAATGTGTTGAATCATTGGATCAAGGTAGATCCCGATCCAACACTTTTATAAAAAAAAAACATAAACACTAACCACTCCCCATTGCCGTCGCGATCCCACCCTCACCCTCACCTCTCGGCCGAACCAAAGAACAACCCGTGGAGCCTTCAATCGAGCCCCGATCGTGAATTCGGAAGTAGATACGTGCTAGTCTAGACGTTTCTAACATCTCTACGTAAGTCGTTTCATCTGATTCCGTCACTTTTTCGATTTTATTTTTGAGATCGAAACCCTAGATTATCCAAACTTAATGATTTTGAAATATGATAATGAATTGGTTAATTGTTTGATATTGTGGCATCGTATTTATGATTTTATGAACATATATGAAACCCTAGTTGGCATATGATGTGAAAATTGAATATTGTTGATTATGTGATGTGTAGGAATCGCATGCTAGACGTGGATTATGATTAATATAGTTGTAGTTATATTAGTTGAAAGATTTGAGATTGATTAGACGTGTTAATTGTGTGAACAAAAACGTGTAATGGATGAGTTACTAAAAGAGGAAACTTTTTATGATTTCTATCTTGCATGCTAGACATGATTATGATGAGGTGATGATGGTTATGTGTTACTTGATGCATGTTTACATGAATTGTGAAATCAGATTTTGAATACATAACCCGGTTTTACCAAATTTTCAAATAAGGAAACTTTAATTGTTAAAAGTGGTCATAACTTGCTATTTAGACATGCATGATATGGTTTGATGATAGCTCTATGTTAGATAGGACACAATAACTTGTTGTAACATGTTAGGTGTTTGAAATCACGCATGCTAGTCATAGGTTACTAAAGATAGCAACTTTATCTTGAATTATGATTTGCATGTTTAGGTTCTAGACAATTGTTATGTGATGTGATGAGCTAGAACATGTTAGAGTGATCCTATGAATATGTCAATGATGATAGTTTCCAGAAAACATGAGTCCCGAACAAACCTGCTATTTTTGGAAACTTTCTATTTATAGAAACCTGCTATTTTTGGAAACTTTCTATTTATAGAAACCTGCTATTTTTGGAAACTTGCTATTTATAGAAACCTGCTATTTATGGAAACTTGCTATCTTGTTAGAACAAATAGGATTTGTTGCTAAGTGCTACAGCATGATCATTGTGTATAATATAGAAGTGTTATATTGAACAAACATTTAATCACTAAACGGGTCACCAACGGGTCGTCGAGTCGAACTTGGTCAAACTTAGTCAAACTTGGTCAAACTTAGTCAAACTTAGTCAAACTTGGTCAAACTTAGTCAAACTTGGTCAAACTTGCAAACCGTTTCTAAACACGTAAACAATAGTATTATTTGGATACAAAGGGTTTCTATCATCTTGCACAAACACACACTTATAAACCGATGTTTATAGGTGGCAGTTAGTCGTCAAGCATTCTAAGTTCGTTTTCTTTCACACATACTCTAAGGTGAGTTTCACGGCCCTTTTTCTTATGATTTAAACTTGGGGGAGAAAATATGGGTATGAACATTTAGATTTTACATTTCTTTTATATCACTTGTGTACTAAGCGCAAACATATCATGAAAGTCCTTACTTATCGAACAGTTAGTATATGGGTTAGCGAGGTAATCTTGAGTAGTACTACTGGCATTGACAAGCCCCACCCGCGTTAGTCGCGCTAACACGACGGGAAGTCGAACGGGTGTAACATTGACCCAAACATTCACCATTGGTTATGATAGTCATGGTGGGAGGCAGTACAAACATAAACAATCAGCCTCGGTGTCGAAACACTTTAGTAACATGTACTAGGTTAGCTACCTATGATATAAATTGTAAATGGTATTATCTAGTAAACTTTACAAACATTGAAACCTATGAACTCACCAACCTAGTGTTGACACGTTTTAGCATGTTTTCTCAGGTCATTAAGGTACAAGCACAAGCTAAGGCATGCATGCATTCGAAGTCTATCATTTTCAAACTCAAGGATTATTTATTTTATTTATCGTTGAATTGTTTATTTTGGCGCGACTGTTTTGGCGCATGCTTTTCATCTAACTTTTCGCTTCCGCAAGTCATATATTAAATCAGTGTTTTCATTACTAGTGTTGCATCGTGACTATGAGCAATACTAGTGGTTTTTATTAAACTCATATAGAGTCGTTCAACGTAACTAATGACTGAGATCCTGGTATGTCACGCTCCTAACGGTAAAACTCTGTTAGTGGATTTTGGGGGTGTGACAGATTGGTATCAGAGACATTGGTTATAGAGAACTAGGAAATGCATACTAGACTATAACCACGTACATGCATTAGTTACACAGCACTTACACTCATACATGGCACGCACTCATCCCATTACAGGAAATGTCGACCCCGCCTAATTCACCCGCATCCCAGTCGTTCAGGAGCAAGATGTTCCTACCGTACCTTTGCCAGAGGCGAGGAGACGTCGACTCAACCCGATCAATACCACTGTAGGGTATGACGAGCCTATTCATGTGCGTGTCAGAGGTAACACGCAGGACTGGGATTGGTATCCCGATAGGATCAGGAACTGGATCCGCGAGGAGGAAGTCCCACCTCCACTCACTACTGGCATTGCTTCTTCTCCTTCATCATCTTCTGTACGAGCTTTGCCACCATTGCAGTACCCCTATGAGCAGGTGATAGCTGCCTTTGTCGCTAGGATGGACCGGGAGATCCGGAACATGAGGGACGCAGCGGGAGAGATTACTAGCATACTTCAGCGAGAGATGTTGATGAATCAGAGGATCACCAAACTGACTGCAGATTTAGCAGCAACTGATACAGCTCATGAGAATTTGGCAAATGGATGTGTGGATATGGAGGACCGGCTGAACACTGCAGAGTGGAACCTAGATATACTCCACACCAGGATTGAGCAAGTGGAGGCACGACTTGCAGCTGCTGAAGCAGCAGGAGTTGCACCAGAGGATGCACCTGCAGGAGACCAGGATGAGGATGATGATGCAGCATCCGATGTTACATCAGTTGGCAGTGACATTTGATCATCTATCTTCATTACTTATTTACGTCTTTTCTTTTGAACCTAGATGGGCAGGGTTTTTCCCATCCAACAGATGTTTCTAGAATTTTGATGTTTGGTTGAATTTAGTTGTAATCGTTACAATTTATTTTATCAAGTATTACTATTATTGAAATGTTAGATGTTGTGGTTTGAATTTCTTTGCTTACTGGTACTTGTATGATGATAAAAGGCAATATATTTTTCTCATTATTGTATGTTGTGACTGTAAAGATAATGTCTGGAAGAGGAAATGGACGTGGTGGACGCGCCGGAGGACGCGGTGGTCGCGGAAACATTAACATGACTGCAGCCGAGCTCACGGCACTCATAAATGATCGTGTGGCTGAAGCAGTAGCAGCTACTCACGCCGCTATTAATGCTGGAGGTAAAGCAACATATTATCGACTCTAGTGAGTCATCATTCATCCTAAACTCAAATTCGAATATGGTATTCTTAAAGCGCATTCTTGTTTACAATTCAGGTCAGCATAACCACCAGCAGGTTTGTACTTTCAAGGCGTACATGGATTGCAAGCCTCACTCGTTCAGTGAAGCCGAAGGGGCTGTTGGCTTACTCCGCTGGATGGAGAAATCTGAATCCGCTTTTGCAATGTGCAATTGTCCACCGAATAATCAGGTGAAATATGCATCTGGCACACTTGAGGGTCCAGCCCTTACTTGGTGGAACTCTCTTGTGCAAATGCTAACTCTTGAGATGGCAAATGCATTGCCATGGGATGAATTTAAGACTATGCTGCGGGAGGAGTATTGTCCCCGTGATGAAGTACAGAAACTTGAGGGCGAGTTCTGGAACCTCAAGATGGAGGGATCTGAAATTGAAGCCTACACTACTCGTTCGCATGAACTGGCGAACTTGTGTCCTCAAATGGTAACACCTCCCTATAAGAGGATCGAGAAATTCATTGATGGTTTGGTCCCGCAAATTCAGAGCATGGTGACATCTTCTAATCCCACTATGATCCAGCAAGCAATCAGGTTGGCTCACAGGCTGACCGATCAGGCAGTCGCTCAGGGCACTCTACCCCCTAGAGGTGCGTTATCAAAGACAACTGACAACAAGCGGAAGTTTGACAGTTCATTCCCCAAAACCTTCCAGTCAAACCCACCTTCTCAGCAACAGCAACAGCAACACCGTAAGTTTGAACCGTCAAAGAACAACAGTCAGCCTAACTCTTCTCAGCAGAATCAGGGTTCTTATGTTGGCAAGTACCCGAAGTGTAACAAATGTAACTTCCACCATCGTGGAGCGTGTGACCGGTATCGTTGCAACCGATGTGGAAAGATGGGTCATTTGGCCAAAGACTGTAGAGTAGATCTGCAGAACAAGCAGACACCACCTGGAGACGCACCCAAAGGCTGTTTTGAGTGTGGTAAAGAAGGGCATTTCAAGAAAAGTTGCCCGCAGTTGAGGAGAAACGGAAACGGGAATGGTAATGGCAACAATCATCAGGGCGGTAATGGAAATGGTAATAACCACCAGGGTGGAAATGGTAATAACAACGGAAATGGTGCAAAGGGCCGAGCATTTGTGATTGGATCGGGAGAAGCTCGGAATGATCGAAACGTGGTTAACGGTATGTTTCTCTTAAACGATCATTATGCTTCTGTACTTTTTTTATACTGGCGCCGATAGAAGCTTTATATCTAGGGAACTTAGTAGTCGGTTAGGAATAAACCCAACTTTACTAGAACATCATTATACCGTAGAGATAGCAAACGGTAAAGTAATTGAGGCAACCCACATTCTCAAGGGATGTAAGTTAGAACTTTCTGGTCACAAACTCGACATCGATCTCATGCCAGTTACACTCAGCAGTTTTGACATAATTGTGGGCATGGATTGGTTGTCTAAAAACCAAGCTGAGATCATCTGTAGTGAGAAGATCGTTCGTATACCCCTTCCTAGTGGAGAGATCCTCTCCGTTCAGGGCGAAAGAAGTGGTGCAGTCATGGGCATCATATCTTTCATGAAGGCTCAGAAGTGTCTACGTAAGGGTCATACCACGATATTAGCCCTTGTTGCTGACAAGTCCACTGAGGAGAAAAAGTTAGAAGATATCCCTATCGTTCGCGAATTCCCAGAAGTATTTCCTGAAGACCTACCTGGTCTTCCACCTCATCGTCAAGTCGAATTCCAGATCGAACTAACACCCGGAGCAGCACCTATTGCTCGAGCACCCTACAGACTGGCACCAAGCGAGTTGCAGGAGCTATCCACACAACTGCAAGAGTTGTTAGATAAAGGTTTTATCCGACCTAGCTCATCGCCTTGGGGAGCCCCAGTCCTATTTGTCAAAAAGAAAGATGGAACTTTCCGCATGTGCATTGATTACCGAGAGTTAAACAAGGTAACAGTCAAGAACCGCTACCCACTACCCCGTATTGACGATTTATTCGACCAACTCCAAGGGTCAAGTTTCTACTCGAAAATCGACTTAAGATCTGGATATCATCAGCTGAGAGTTCGAGATGAAGATATATCCAAGACTGCATTCAGAACCTGGTACGGCCATTTCAAATTTTTGGTCATGCCATTTGGATTAACCAACGCACCCGCGGTGTTCATGGACCTCATTAACCGTGTGTGTAAACCTTATCTGGATCAATTCGTCATTGTTTTTATTGACGATATCCTCATATACTCTAAGAGTCAGGAAGAGCATGAGGAGCATCTGCGTTTGATCCTTGAACTACTGAAGCAGGAACAGTTGTACGCAAAGTTTTCCAAATACGATTTTTGGATTCGCGAAGTTCAATTTTTAGGACATGTGATCAATGAGAAGGGAATACATGTCGATCCAACCAAAGTGGAAGCTATTAAGAATTGGGGCAGCACCATCAACTCCGACCGAAGTTCGCAATTCCTAGGATTGGCCGGATACTACCGTCGTTTTATCGAAGGATTTTCAAAGATTGCTCAACCCCTCACCGCCTTAACCCAAAAAGATAAACCCTATAATTGGAGTGAGGCTCAAGAATCGGCATTCCAGCTACTGAAGCAGAAACTATGTAGCGCACATATCCTGTCTCTACCAGAGGGAACGGATGACTTCGTGGTGTATTGCGATGCCTCCATCCAAGGTCTCGGTTGTGTATTGATGCAACGCGACAAGGTTATCGCATACGCTTCTCGACAGTTAAAAATCCACAAAAAGAACTACACGACTCACGATTTGGAGTTAGGAGCCGTGGTGTTTGCACTCAAGATATGAAGACATTACTTATACGGTACCAAGTGCACCATCTACACCGATCACAAGAGTCTTCAGCATATTTTTGAGTAGAAAGAGTTGAACATGCGTCATCGTCGTTGGATCAAACTCTTAAACGACTATGATTGTGCAATCAAGTACCATCCGGGCAAAGCTAATGTGGTAGCCGATGCCCTAAGCAGAAAAGAAACCAAACCCCGACGAGTTAGATCATTACAACTCACTATTCATACAGGATTACCCGAACAAATCCGCAATGCCCAACTCGAAGCCATAAAAGAGGAGAACTTATCATTAGAATCCACTCTTGGTATGGAGAAACAACTTGAGGTTAAAGCAGATGGTATTCGCTACTTCGCGGAATGAGTATGGATACCAGTATATGGAAACCTAAGAGACCTAGTCATGGATGAAGCTCACAAATCCCGATACTCTATCTATCCGGGATCCGACAAGATGTATCACGATCTCAAGGTTTTGTATTGGTGGCCGAACATGAAAGCCGACATAGCCACCTACGTGAGCAAGTGCCTGACTTGTTCCAAGGTCAAGGTGGAGTACCAAAAGCCATCCGGATTACTTCAACAACCAGAAATACCGATGTGGAAATGGGAACAGATTTCCATGGATTTCATAACCAAATTACCCCGAACCCCTACTGGATGTGACACAATCTGGGTGATAGTGGATCGCCTAACCAAATCCGCTCATTTTCTTGCTATCAAAGAGACCGATAAAATGGAAAGGTTAACTCGCCTCTATCTTAAAGAAGTAGTATCCCGACATGGAGTACCAATCTCCATCATTTCCGATAGAGACGCCCGATTCACCTCACGTTTTTGGCAATCATTACAGAAAGCTCTAGGCACGCGCCTGGATATGGGCACAGCGTACCATCCTCAAACAGATGGCCAGAGTGAGCGTACCATTCAAACCCTAGAAGACATGTTCAGGGCTTGTGTGATCGATTTCGGAAACAGTTGGGAGACTCACTTGCCTTTAGTGGAATTTTCTTACAATAACAGCTATCATACTAGTATCAAAGCAGCACTGTTCGAGGCTTTGTACAGGAGAAAATGTCGATCACCACTTTGTTGGGCTGAAGTTGGAGATAGCCAACTTACGGGTCCTGAACTTGTGCATGAAACCTCAGATAAAATCGTGCAAATCCGAAACCGTATGGCGACAGCTCGTGACCATCAAAAGAGTTATGCAGACAAGCGCAGAAAACCGCTAGAATTTCAAGTGGGTGACAAAGTGTTATTAAAGGTTTCACCTTGGAAAGGTGTGATTCGTTTCGGGAAACGAGGAAAGTTAAACCCGCGTTACGTTGGACCATTCGAGATAGTGAAAAGGATCGGTCCAGTAGCATACCAACTGAACCTACCGGATACACTCAATGGAGTGCATAATGTATTTCATGTCTCAAACCTAAAGAAGTGCCTATCAGATGAGACACTTGTAGTTCCACTCGAGGAGTTGAAAATTGATGAACAACTACGTTTTATTGAGGAACCAGTTGAGATCATGGACAGAGAGGTCAAAACCCTCAAGCGCAGTAAGATACCTATTGTTAGAGTTCGCTGGAACTCGAAGCGTGGACCGGAGTTCACATAGGAACGCGAGGATCAGATGATGAAAAAGTATCCTCACCTTTTCAAACAGTCAACGGCAAACACGGAAGGTACTAACTAAATTTCGAGACGAAATTTATTTCAACAAGGGGATGATGTTATAAACCTAAACTTTTTGTTTCAGACGTTACCGACTCCATTTAATTTTCGGGACGAAAATTCTTTCAACAAGGGGATGATGTGACATCCGGCAATTTCAGGTTAACTCCGTTAATTCAAACCTCGTTAGTTCAAACATTATTCGTTTCAAACTCAGTTATCCCAGTTAGTCACACGTGCATTGCATTGAGTCAAAACCCGGAACGTTGGTGATTAATTAAAATAAATAACTTGAATATTTAATAATTTATATTTATTATAAATTATGTGAACTTTGTATAATTACGTGACTTTACGTGAATTATGTGAATATTATTGTTCTCGTACGTGTTTATCGAATATTAACCGCATACAATATTTTTATAAAAGTTGGAGTGTTTATAAAAATATAAATCGAAATTTATAATTATTAAATAGGTGTCATTTAAATTAATTAGAGTCTACGGGCTTTAATTAAACTTGAAGCCCATCTTAAAAACCCATTAATGCAAAATGTATTTAAGAAACTTTTATAAAAAAAAACATAAACCCTAACCCCTCCCCATTGCCGTAGCGATCCCGCCCTCACCCTCACCTCTCGGCCGTACCAAAGAACAACCCGTGGAGCCTTCAATCGAGCCCCGATCGTGAATCCGGAAGTAGATACGTGCTAGTCTAGACGTTTCTAACATCTCTACGTAAGTCGTTTCATCTGATTCCGTCACTTTTTCGATTTTATTTTTGAGATCGAAACCCTAGATTATCCAAGCTTAATGATTTTGAAATATGATAATGAATTGGTTAATTGTTTGATATTGTGGCATCGTATTGATGATTTTATGAACATATATGAAACCCTAGTTGGCATATGATGTGAAAATTGAATATTGTTGATTATGTGATGTGTAGGAATCGCATGCTAGACGTGGATTATGATTAATATAATTGTAGTTATATTAGTTGAAAGATTTGAGATTGATTAGAAGTGTTAATTGTGTGAATAAAACATGTAATGGATGAGTTACTAAAAGGGGAAACTTTTTATGATTTCTATCTTGCATGCTAGACATGATTAGGATGAGGTGATGATGGTTATGTGTTACTTGATGCATGTTTACATGAATTGTGAAATCAGATTTTGAATACATAACCCGGTTTTACCAACTTTCCAAATAAGGAAACTTTAATTGTTAAAAGTGGTTATAACTTACTATTTAGACATGCATGATATGGTTTGATGATAGCTCTATGTTAGATAGGACACAATAACTTGTTGTAACGTGTTAGGTGTTTGAAATCACGCATGCTAGTCATAGGTTACTAAAGATAGCAACTTTGTCTTGAATTATGATTTGCATGTTTAGGTTCTAGACAATTGTTATGTGATGTGATGAGCTAGAACATGTTAGAGTGATCCTATGAATATGTCAATGGTTTCTAGAAAAGATGAGTCCCGAACAAACCTGCTATTTTTGGAAACTTTCTATTTATAGAAACCTGCTATTTTTGGAAACTTTCTATTTATAGAAACCTGCTATTTTTGGAAACTTTCTATTTATAGAAACCTGCTATTTTTGGAAACTTGCTATTTATAGAAACCTGCTATTTATGGAAACTTGCTATCTTGTTAGAACAAATAGGATTTGTTGCTAAGTGCTACAGCATGATCATTGTGTATAATATTGAAGTGTTATACTGAACAAACATTTAATCACTAAACGGGTAACGGGTCGTCGAGTCAAACTTAGTCAAACTTGGTCAAACTTAGTCAAACTTAGTCAAACTTGGTCAAACTTAGTCAAACTTAGTCAAACTTGGTCAAACTTGCAAACCGTTTCTAAACACGTAAACAATAGTATTGTTTGGATACTAAGGGTTTCTATCATCATGCACAAACACACACTTATAAACCGGTGTTTATAGGTTGCAGTTAGTCATTAAGCATTCTAAGTTTGTTTTCTTTCGCACATACTCTAAGGTGAGTTTCACGACCCCTTTTCTTATGATTTAAACTTGGGGGAGAAAACATGGGTATGAACATTTAGATTTTACATTTCTTTTATATCACTTGTGTACTAAGCACAAACATATCATGAAAGTCCTTACTTATCGAACCGTTAGTATATGGGTTAGCGAGGTAATCTTGAGTAGTACTACTGGGCATTGACAAGCCCCACCCGCGTTAGTCGCGCTAACACGACGGGAAGTCGAACGGGTGTAACATTGACCTAAACATTCACCATTTATTATAATAGTCATGGTGGGAGGCAGTACAAACATAAACAGTCAGCTTCGGTGTCGAAACACTTTAGTAACATGTACTAGGTTAGCTACCTATGATATAAATTGTAAATGGTATTATCTAGTAAACTTTACAAACATTGAAACCTGTGAACTCACCAACCTAGTGTTGACACGTTTTAGCACGTTTTCTCTGGTCATTAAGGTACAAGCACAAGCTAAGGCATGCATGCATTCGAAGTCTATCATTTTCAAACTCAAGGATTATTTATTTTATTTATCGTTGAATTTTTTATTTTTGGCGCGACTGTTTTGGCGCATGCTTTTCATCTAACTTTTCGCTTCTGCAAGTCATACATTAAGTCAGTGTTTTCATTACTAGTGTTGCATCGTGACTATGAGCAATACTAGTGGTTTTTATTAAACTCATATAGCGTCGTTCAACGTAACTAATGACTTAGATCCTGGTATGTCACGCTCCTAACGGTAAAACTCCGTTAGTGGATTTTGGGGGTGTGACACATATAGGGAATGAAACATTACCAATCATCATTGTTACCAAATACAATCATGTAGGTCACTCGGGTGTGGCGGATCGTCACATGCAAGTGCGTTCCTAAGTCGGACCGGGAGCGGAATACCCGTGACTAGGTGGAGAGTCTTACAACACAAAGTAAACCGACAAGAGAATCACTTTAAACTTTCGTCTGTTATAAACACTTGAAGGTTACAGAGAGAAATACTGAGTATACAAAGTCCGATTATCTTCCTGCGTACTTATCTACTGTCAACCTATGCTATTTATACACGACTTGATCTCTGCGCACTTAGCAAGTGCGCAGGGCAAATTGCTCATGCGTACTTAGCAAGTACGCAAGGTATTCTTGCGTACTTGCTAAGTACGCAGGAACTAATTCCTGCGCACATACAAGTGCGCAAAACACTTAGAGATTTCAGCAACTATCAACATGCATTAGTAAATACAACTCGATAACTAATACATATAGACACTTACAAACAAAGACAAATACATACAATGAAAGTACAAAACTAAGACTCTATCGAGAGTGTTTGTCACACGGAAAGTGCTTCAACAAACTCCCCCTTGACAACAGCTCTGGATCGTCTTCGGTCTTCAGTCTTCGGTCTTCGGTCTTCACATCCCTGCATCTTTAGCTTCCATCTTCTTCTTGTAGTCAAGGCAAAACTTGATCACCTTGTCATATTTAGAAGCAAGGAATTTCGTCCATTCATCCGTATGCATGCAATACCTGTCTGCTAGTGCCTCCAGATCTTTCACAGAGAAGTTAATGAAGCAGACTTCATCAAATACTCTGATTAGTTCCCTCGGCACTAAGCATCCACTTTCTGACCGTACCTTTCCTATCACCACAGCCTCGCCCTTTTTAGTATCTACGTACCAGTACCACATGTCACCGAGGATATCCTAAGATAACTTGCTCAGGGGAATCTTGGTTTCACATAGCACTGACTTGTAAACTAGTTTCTTTAAGCGTTTCTTAGTCACAGGATGTCTAGCATTCTTATCATTGACTCGCTTGGGCACTTGAGGCTTGAACACTTCAAACTTCCCAGATCTTGCTTCCCGCTGTAGAACCTTCCACAAACCCATCGCCACTGTGTGATTTGAGTGACCCAGCAGTTCTCGGTTTGCTAGGTTCACGAGGTCGTATTTAGGTAAGGAGTTGAACGCTTCACTGGTTGGTTTCAAGTATTGAACCCCCCAGATCGTTTGATTGCGAACAACTGCTTATCTTCCTCAAACCTTACAACCAAGACCATCCTTGTTGCTCCTTGTTTATATATGATAGAAGTCTTTTGCCAAACAGGAGTTGGACCCTTTGATGAACTAGCAGGCGTATCTTTATCTTTTGGTGCCTCTGGATCCACAGGTGTAAGGTCAACTGGGGAGGCTTCAGTCGATGCTTCAACGTTACTAGCAGTGTCGACTGAACCTATGTCGAGCTGAGATTCGAAGGATGGCACTTCAAAGATCTCACCATCTTCGAACTCATACCCTCCTTCCCCGTCGTCCTTGGGAACTTCAATAACTACGTCCTCATCATCTTCATCCCAATCGTCACCAGAGTCGATCTCTCCTTCTTCATGATTGTAGAGAGCATCGATATGTGCTTCCTTGGAATAGTCAGGCTCTAAGTGTAAGATCTCCTCGTCAGATAGATCCTTTAGAACATCAGCCGCTGACTTTCCTTTGTCACCACCAGAGGTATCACCACCTTCCTGATGAGTAGACTCCCCCTCAGCCATTGGAATAGCATAAATAGGCACGATTGCTAAAGCTTGGTGCTCACTTCCACTAGGACCGACTACAGGATCCTTGTCTTTGTCATCATCCTTAGTCAAATCAACAGGATGACAAGGCTCGTCACCAGTAGGTGTTGATGTCTTCTCTTTCTCTTTCTCCTTCTCCTTCTCCCCCTGGACATCAAGCTTCTTGGTCAGATCAGCAATTAGTTTGACCATCAGTTCATGCTCTTTCTGCTGCATATCAAACCTCATCTCAAGAGACGACCTGTGTCCCAGAATCATATTATTTGTCTTGATTAGAAGCTCATTCTGGGCCATTACATTCTTGAGTCTCTCGTCTGTCCCCGTTCTCTGGCTTCTTAGAATTCTAACTTCGTCCACCAATGAATTAATCTGTGCATGTTGAGCGTCAGATCCCTCCTTTGACTTCCGAACAGTTTCCAGCAGACCAGCAACTTGGGTTTCCAGAAATTCTATCCTTTCTTCATTAGGATCAGGATGTCTGGATGTAGACGCTTCAGCATTGTGAATTAGGGAGGAGAAGATAGTATAAAAGTCAAACCCCTGAGTGAATTCTCCATAGTTGAAGGGTTGACTTATAGGTTCGGTGGTTGTAGGGATTATGGATGTGATGATGGTTGCAAGGGTGATGGAAGGTGTGATGGTGACTGACTCTGTGAGAACTAGAGTAGTCACTGCCACCTGGACAGATGTGACAAGGAGGGTCACTATCACAGGAACTTCCTCTGTGCTAGTAGTGACCGCCACATCAGGTTGTACCTGTGGCCTTCTCCTCTGTCGCCTGAATAATTGCTGTGAAGGTGGGGTAGAGGCTGAATCAGTACTTGCAGCCGAAACTTATACTTGCTGCTAGGCACTGACCTCCACCTCACTGGGAATAGCATGTTGCTGCCTATCCCCCTGTTCTTGTTTATACTTTCACGCCTTTGTCTCTGAATAGCAGCGTCAGAGTCAGAATCTGGCTCATATTCACTGCTTGATAACTGTTACTTTCTCTTTGAGGATGACTCGGGAAGGGTCACCTTCGTCGTTCTCCTCAGGTGTGCCTGTGATGGTGCATCATCAGAATCAGAAGAATCGGATTCTGTCTCTTCAGAGTCGGATCCTTCAGCACCATCATGACCTGCTTCTTCGTCTCCACTATCCGACGATTCATCCACACTTTCAACTTCCTCTTCTTGTTGTTGTTGTTCATCCGAATGTTCACTTAGATCTGGCTCTGAGTCTTGGCTAAACCATCTCCAATTAGCCGGTGCCACATACGCTTCATTTATCAGGTGGCCAAAGAGTGCGGTGTGCTCAGGGGTAGGTTCTACACTGCCTGGCTTCAAGAATTGTGCAAACACCCTCTTGTCCACCCTCTTAACTTGCAATCTCTCCCCAGTAGCAGGGAGGTTTAGCAACGCATCATTAATCAGTATTTGCACAAACCTTGGGTATAACAAGAACCTGAACCTCTCAGCCGTGTTTATCTGATCATTTATGGCTTTGAATATGTATCTTGAGAAGTTGTAGCCCTTGTTGAGAGATAAGCCAACCATGGCTGCAGCAAGATCATGACCCATTGCATCCTTTCCAGCCTTTCTTGAGGAGATATACATGATCATGACGTGGGTAAAATATCTCCATTGATCGTGCACCCACATTTTCTTGTATGACGCATAATCTCTAACACCGACGAACCCCATGTGTTGCCTCCAACAACCATCCACAAAGTAGTCAGGATAGGCTGTTGGGTCGGTGGAGAGATCTCGGAATTGCAAGACCCATCTAATTGTGTCTTCAGAAAAGGCGATGTCATGACCCGCCACGGTAGCCCTTATAACATTGGGGGTTACCGTGCAATCATGCTCCGCGGTCTCCCAGAACTGCTCGAGATATGGTCTTGAAACAATCGGGTCTGCAAAAATAGCATAACTGATTCTTGAACGGTTCAAGAATTCAATTATCTCTCGGTACTGCAGTGCAGCACCCTTCCACTCTGGTTCTGTATGTGCTAGGAGATTGAACTCATTTGTAAACGCACGAGCCATACCTACAAAAACACACAGAAAACACAATAAGAACAACAAGTTTCATTGGAATTGAAATCACATGACTCAGTATAGCAGTTACTCATTGAACTGAAATTTCAGACTTAGAAATTTTTCACAAGTGTTGGTCCTGCGTACTTAGCAAGTACGCAGGAATTTGTTCTTGCGTACTTAACAAGTACGCATGAGTTACTTCTTACGTACTTGTTAAGTGCGCAAGAAACGCACTTGAACAATTTCAACAATTTCAATCAGATGTTCAAAAATGATGTGGATTAGGTCACCACAATGTTGGAATACATAATTCTAGCCTATGGGACCAATATCAACACCAATCAACTACTACATTTGTCACAATTTTGACCTAAATGACTACCCAGACGAACCGTCGGTCAATCGAGGGTCAAAGGTCAAAATCAAAGGTTATTAAGGACTGATTAAGGGTCGATTACGGATTCTAAACAAGTTTTAATTATCATGTTATACCAAAACAACCAAACATTTGACTAAAATCACGAATTAAACCCTAAAATTTTAAAGTCTAAATCGGCCCATAACTTGTGATTTTGTGGATGGAATGTCATTAGATTCTCACCAAGAAATTGTAATACGATGATGGAACTAGACACGGGACGAAGAATCTGTTAGGACACTCGAATTTTTTGAGTAAAAATGGCGGAGGGAATTGAACATGCGGAAAACAATTTGAATGAGATAAGAAATCGGAAAATTTTCTAAGTTCTGTATATATACCCAACACAAAATGGTCTTGCGTACTTACTAAGTGCGCAGGACTTAACTCCTGCGTACTTACTAAGTACGCATGACTTAAGTCTTGCGTACTTGTTACGTACGCATGGTTTACCTCATGTGCACTTATCAAGTACGCAGAGACCCTTGTGTGCTCAAACTTTCAACTCAAATTATGAAGATTTCAAGTCAAATAACGAACAAGATAAACAACATTCAATCAAGAGGATTCAAAATCAATTCAGGGAGGTTAAGCACAAATATTTTTGGCTTTTCTGATTAAGATTGAACTATACACAAACTTAAAATCTTTTTGATCTTTTCTAGATAGAAATATACACGTATTCACACAAACTACTTTTTATCAAAGACACGAGCAAAGGATCATATCAGGCTAACTTATAGCAAAATCGATACAATATAAACATCAAAGAATATGGGATCATGTCATGGATTACTATTTATTCATACGTAATAAGCACATAAACAAGTAATTCAAGTTGACAATATTATAAGATTTGAAACTATAAGCATCTTTGTATCACGTTCTTGTGTGTTAAGATATTAATTATAAAATATACAACGTGTACCCCACTGATATGCTACAGTAATGTAAGTTGCACTATCTCAAGGCATCTAAGATTTTCCAAAGATTTTCTAAATTTTCAGAATGAAGTTACATCAATTAGCACAGGAAAAATCAAGCAAAATCCATAAGGATTATCAGGAATCATAAGATTCAGAATCGAATGATTCATTTGTCTTGGTTTCATTTGATTTCTTCAGTGAATATCGGTATGATGATTCAGGATAATGAATATGGTGTTTGAGTATTAAGGTAAGGGAATCCAACTTTTATCTGGATTTGATTTCAATGAATCAAGAGTGATTCAAGGGTGAATACACGCTCCACGGTTGATGTAGAGACATGTCTTGATTCAATCTCTCATTGCATACTTGTGGGTATGGGAAGTGAGATGAACCGCATTAATTATGCTAAAGACATAACCCGAAACTGATCTCAAAAGAAAATTATTGCCAAAATCTAACATCCTTTATCTGATAATGATCTATTCTATTCTTTTACGCACACACACTAGCAAACATGGGTTCAAATCACAGTTGTAATTTAGATTTAGTTTCCACACTACTAGTGATTCAAAGACGCATACAGCCTATTGACAATTCAAATTACCTGTAAACAAGCAGATTAAAAACATAATAATTTAAACAATTAGGTAAGCATGACGTAATCATTTCCCATATGAGTAGTCTATGACGTTTAGATCATTTCTGATGTACTATCATTTCCTCTTTTCTCAAGTTAACTTTGAAATTTTCTCCATTTTCTATTTTGTTTTTGATTTTGTAAAATATTTTGGAGATTAAAAGAACTATACAAAAAAATTTAAAAGGAAATAAAATTTAACTTACATGAATTGAATTGATTTGAGAAAAATAAAATTTTCACTCAGGATTGAACATTCCTATCAAGTTGACAAGATGCTCAAAACCGGATCGATCAAATGCCTTAGTGAAAAGGTCAGCAAGATTGTCATCCGTGTGAATTTTTACAAGTTCAATTAAATGCTTTTCAGCACAATCACGGATGAAATGATGGCGAATTTCTATATGTTTAGTTTTGGAATGTTTCACCGGATTATTTGTGATGGACATTGTGGCATTGTTGTCAATGAACAGAGGAGTTTCAGTGAAGTTTAAGCCGTAGTCTCTCAATTGTTGCTGTATTCACAATATTTGAGAAAAACCGCTCGCCGCAGCAATGTATTCTGCTTCACAAGTTGAGACAGAAACCGTTGACTGCTTCTTACACTGCCAGAAAACCAGTCTGTCTCCTAAGAATTGACATCCACCAGAAGTTGACTTTCTGTCAAGGTTACAACCGCCATAGTCTGAATCAGTGTAGGCTTTGAAGTCAAATGACTGTTGCTTAGAGTACCAAAGACCCAATCGGGGTTTCCCTTTCAAGTATCTAAAAATTCTCTTCATAGCTATCATGTGGGACTCCTTCAGTTGTGACTGCAACCTTGAGCACAAGCACACAGCAAACATTATATTGGGTCTTGAAGCTGTGAGATACATAAGAGATCCGATCATCCCACGGTACAATCTGTAATCCACATCCTTTCTATCTTTTCAGTATGCAGACCATGATTGACTGGGATAGGTGTGCCATAAGTACTGCTATCATTCATCTTGTATTTCGACAAGATGTCCTACACATATTTGGTTTGATGTAGATAAATTTCATCCTCTCTTTGACTGACTTGCAGACCCAGGAAGAACGACAATTCACCCATGTTACTCATTTCAAACTTGGACTTCATCACATGTTCGAATTCCCTACACATCCCTTCATTTGTAGATCCAAAAATAATGTCGTCGACGTAGACTTGTACAAGAAGAATGTCACCTCCTGCTTTCCTTATGAAGAGGGTTGAGTCGATCTGTCCACGGTCGAAACCATTAGACAGTAGATGCTTAGAGAATGTCTCATACCATGCCCGAGGTGCTTGATGAAGATCATAAAGTGCTTTGTTGAGCTTATACACTTTATTGATATTATGCGGATCTTCAAAGCCGGGAGGTTGAGTGACATAGACCTCTTCATGTACTTTTCCATATAGGAAAGCACTCTTCACATCAAGTTGATAGACCTTGAAGCCAACATATGAGGCATAAGCCAGAAACAGTCGAATGGCTTCAAGTCTAGCAACTGGGGCATATACTTCCGTGTAATCTAAGCCCTCTTGTTGATAAAAACCTTGAACAACCAACCTTGCTTTATTCTTCACCACAACATGACGATCGTCCGTCTTGCATTTGAACACCCATCTGGTGCCAGTTGGTTGTACACCCTTTGGTAAGTCAACCAAATCCCACACGTGCAACTTTTGGAATTGTGACAATTCATCTTGCATCGCCTCAATCCAGCAGTTGTCAGTGAGAGACTCCTTCATATTCTTCGGCTCTAACTGGGACACGAATGCAGCATGCAGACATGTTTCCATGACACCAGTGTCAAGTATCTCCAAGTACAGACTAGTGTTCTCAGTAATGGTTCAATGACGAGTTTGAACACCGGCATGAGGATCACCAATAATGTTGTCAATTGGATGATTCTTATGCACTCTCGCCTCTGGTACATTCGGTTCCTAAATTTCTGAATCAAGGTTCGTGCTTAACTCCCCCATATCCTGTGTTCCAAAAGAAGAAGATTCAATGTTAATTGGATCAGCTAGAGCTTCATTTCCTACACTAGCATTAGGATTAGCTTGAACGTCATCTCCATCAACATGAACATCTTCACTGTTATCACCATTAAGAGTTCCAGATGCAGATGCAGCATTGGAATTAGGAGTTACAATCGGTATAGTAGCACGAGTTGAGAAACTGGAGTCATCGATGCCACTCAATAATTCATATGCATTTGCGACATCAACTGCAGACAAATCAGGAAGATTGAATGACTTGAATAGCGCATCATAATCAAAACCCCAAGCTGGACCAGTTGGTTATGGTGGAATGGTGTGTTTACTACAATCCACTTCAAATCATTCCTTGATAGTACGAGTTCCTATGTTGTACACTCTCTTGCAAGGAGAGTTGGCAACATATCCTAAGAAGATGCCTTCCACCGCTTTTGCATGAAACTTAGACTTGCGGTCTTTGTACTGTAGCAACAAGGAACAGGGACTACCAAAAGGAACTAGGTAATCAAGATTGGGAAGTCGATTGTTGATCAACTCATAACATGTCTTGTTGTGCCTCTTCACAACCAGAACTCTGTTCAAGACGTGACAAGCTGTATTAACTGCTTCTGCCCAGAAAGTGACAGGAAGCTTTGCATCTGACAGCATTGTCTTTGCAGTTTTGATCAATGTTCTGTTCTTCCGTTCTGCGACTCCATTCTGCTGAGGCGTGTACGGGGCGCTGAATTCGTGACGGATCCCCTTATTGAGACAGAAACGTTCCATCAAGTTATTCTTGAATTCAGATCCGTTGTCACTCCTTATTCTTCTAACCTTTAACTTGCAAAGAGATTCCAAGCTCAGGATCAGGTATTGAAGATTGTTAGCAGTTTCGTCCTTCGTACCTAAAAAATGCACCCAAGAAAAACGTGAGAAATCATCAGTTACAACCAGACAGAATGACTTACCTCCAATACTCCTGATACTTATGGGGCCAAACAGATCCATATGTAATAGCTCTAAAGGGGTATCGATGGAGTTTTGGAGCTTGGGCTTGTGAGACTTCCGTTGATGTTTGCCCTTTTTACAAGGCATACAGTCATCTGCAACGGTAAATCTCAGCTTAGGAACACCGGTTACCAAACCATTTCAGACCAGATGATTTATTTTAAGATAAGAAATATGTCCGAGTTTCCTATGCTACAAGATAGAGTCAAGTTCTGTCGCTTTGGTAAGCAAACAGGTAGCAACTGATGAGGTGGTTGTTGCCATGCTCATATCAATCTGATGGGTGTCGTTTGTCCTTGGAGCTCTCATCAGAATCTAATCTTCAGGAACTTCAAAACCAGGCTTGAGAATCAAGCATTCATTCTTATCAAACAACACCGAGTACTCCTTGTCGGACATTTGGGAGACACTCAGCAGGTTATGCTTCAGCTGCTCGCAAAAGTTGATATTGTTAAAACTGACACAACCATTTGATACCACGCCTTGACACGTGATACTGCCGCCTTTCTCTCCAGCAAAAGGCCACATAGCCGCCTCTGAATGGTTTCACGTCTTGAAGCAAGGCCATGTTTCCTGTCATGTGCCGGGAGCATCCACTATCTACATACCAACGGTTAGAGATAGTACCCTTCGGATGTCCCTGCATGAGTCACAAAAAGAATTAGTTAGATTTGGAGACCCAAGCCACCCAAGCCATAGTGGTCTTGGGTCGTCCGTCTTTTTCAAAATAAACAACCTTTTTTAACTCACAGTCGTGACTGCTCAAAATGGATGAATCTTTAAAAGAATTAGGACTAGGAGATTGAGAATTTTTAGATTTGATAGTCCAGGACCTCTTCTATTTCTTAACTGGAACAGTAGACTTAGGTTCAACAACAGCCGGTGAACTAATGGAAGCTTCACCTGATTGAACTCCTGTCAGCTGTTCTAGCTTTCTCAACCTCTTATTCCTTCTCCTCCTCTGTGGCTTAGAGAGTTTCACCACAGATTTCTCACCAGTAGGTGTACTACCAGAGGTAGATACACAAGGTTTAGCAGGTTGCTTTCCCTTTCTTGAAACAGATGGTTTAGCCTCAGAGATTATCCTTGGCTTTACCATCGGTTTTACTGGTGGTTTCACCACATTTGCTTTTGGACTTTTGGGATGGTTCACTGGTGGTGACTTAGGGATAACAGCCGGTTGTGAAACAATAGGCCGTTTCTCTTGGTTCTTAGAAGGACGGTTCACAAAGATGTGACCAACCGTACCACAGTGAAAGCAAGTCCTCTTGTCTGTGTAAGTCCTCCTATAAGGCTCATTAAATCTGGCATTAGATGACTCAGCATGATGAGCAGGAGGAGTTGGTTTGTGAACAGGAGTTTGACCCGATATAGATTGGTTTTTGGGAGTATAGTATTTTTGCAAATTTTCTTTATAACCAAGCCTATAGTGAGCTGAAAAGGCTTCTTTCTTAACTTGATTAAGATTTTTATACCCCCCCATAAAGCATTACCTTTAATTTATCATTTGATTCAATGATATCGGGTTCAGTTAAAATACAATTGTCACTATTAGTGATAATGTTTTTCTTAACCTTTTGTTCACATAACAACTCCTCAAATACTATTCCTTCTGGGCAGGTGTTAACCGACCCATCATCAGAAGCAGTAAAGAACTCCTCATCAAATGCGGAGTTAGCCTTACTTGAAGAATCATCCTTGTTAGAGGAATCATCCTTACCTGAGGACTCATCAAGACAAGTTAGATCAATGTCTACTAAGCCGTTGACAAATTTCTCGCTAACTGGTGGAGGAATGGCATTAGTACCCAACCCTAAGCCATTCATTTGTCTCACTACAGATTCGAAGTGTTCCACCACAAAAAACGAGAATTTTTCAACTTCTCGTTAGTACATTTCAACTGCAAGATCTCATTTTGCAGCTTGTTGATCTCATTGTTCCTTTTCTCTAATCCCTTATATGCAATATCCAAGTGAAGCTGTTGATCGCCCATTTTAAGTGAATAATCACGTTTTTCTTTCTTCAACATTTCAATTGAATCGTTAAATCGTTTTTCGTTTTCTTTGTAGCTTAAAGCTGCAATACAAGGGGTTCGACTTTGTCTTGAAGCTTAGAGTTTTCAATTTTTAAGCCTAGACATTTGGAACAAAAAATGACAGAAAAAGGATTAGAATCTACCTCATTCGATGAACTTGTTGCCTTTCCAATAGCCATGAGGGCAACAGTAGTAGTAGACTCTTCTAGGTCAGCCACAAGAAGCTTCCTTTTCCTCAGCTTACATCATCTCCATGATCTCAGACATGAGACCAACCTGAGTTTGTGCAATGATGGCATCCTCCAGATGAACACCCCAATCAAAGCTTTCGTCCTGTTTAGCTACCAGTGCATTGGACGTTCCACTTTGGCTTTGATTGTGATTGTTTGAGTTGTTGTAGCCATGGCTGTTTCCTTGGCAAGGTCTGGTAAAACCCGAAGCCGGTGCTCTGTCCTTTTGACATTCACGAGCAAAGTGTCCATAGTTCAGACACTTGTAGAACTTGGCCTTGGATTTGTCAAAACCAAACTTGGCATTAGAGTGCCCGCCAATGAACTTTCTTCATGTTCTGTTCAGGAAACGCTTGGCTCTCCTCAATATCATGGCCATATTCCACTGAATATCCATGTCCTCCATGTCATCCGGATCCACCTGATTGAAGTCTTCTTCTATTGTTTCAGCATCCGTTAGCTTACCACCAATGAAGTTCTCATAGGCAAGCATACACGATGAGAATAATGCTACATGATCTTCAGATATTTTGGCTATAGCTGATTGATTAGCTGAAGATATAGCGGGAGGATTTCTTGAGGGATGTTGTTGATGAGATCCGGAACCTGATCCGGATGCTGCATAGCATGCATGACCACCACAAGTCTTCACAGTTTCTTCCACATGAGAGTTTCCAAAGAAAAGGGCAATTCCAGAGCCCGATGACTTGGTTATAGAAGACGTCCCATGATACATTTAAGGGTCTTGTATCTGAGGTCTTCCTGAGCTCTCCTTTCTTTTTAGGTTCATTTCATGGGCTTGAACCTTTCCAGTTGCCTCATCAATTGTCATCTCATAGAATTTAGGATTCTCTCTCATCAGGGTTGTATACATCTCAAACTTGGGAGGCAAAGCATCCAGAAACTATTCAACTAATTCTTCATCAGGATACTTTAGCTCAAAAGCTTTCAACTCAGTCTGCAGATGATAGAATCTAGAGATGAGTTCATCTATGGATTCGTTCTCCAGAAATCTGAAGCACTCATACTGCTTCCTGAGAAGATCCCTTTTACTTTTCTTGATGTCACTATTGCCCTCGAATCTTTTATGTAACGCCTTCCAAAGATCCTTGGAATTATCATATCCTCTGAAACTGTGGAATAACTCCCTAGTCAAGGCCATAGTGATCGAACCGTGAGCCTTCTTCTCTCGATCATAAACTTTCTTTTCTTCTTCGTCGAGTTTAGAGATAGGCTTGAGCATTACTTCATCAAGGTAAATATGTGTGGGATGCTTATATCCCTCTAGAATAGGTATCCATAACGAAGAATCGGTATAAGAAATGTAATGCTCAAAGCGTGCTTTCTAATTAGAATAATCATTTACATTTAGCAACTTTGGCGGTTTCTGAGGGGTTCCGATCTCGTTGTCATAGTTCAGAAGATTACCGAGATTCTAAAGATTTGACATGGTGAACACTTAGTCAAATTTCAGAAAAGTCAGAGACACTTGCGCACTTGATATTGGCCTTACGCACTTAGAGAAATGGTCTTGCGTAGTTACGATTTGCTCTTGCGTATTTAGTAAGTACGCAGGAGTAAATGATAAGTACGCAGGAGATAACTTAAGTACGCACAAGATTGGTCTTGCGTACTTAGTAAGTACGCAGCAAGACTGAACTTTTTGCCAGATATGGTAAGTACGCAGAACACCTTTTCACCAACTCTCACCAAACTATTCTGATTACTGGAATCTCGTCGGAGATGGCAAAAATCGGACAGATGAACAAACAAAATGAGCTAAAGGGTCAGAAACTTGTTTCTAACCAACCTTTGTTGCTCAAAACACTCAAATACACGACAAAAATCGGTTTTTGAGTGATTTTTGCTTCTAAAATAATGCTCAAGAGCTACCCCTATTTTATCACAAAAATCAACAAAAATACCCACTTTTGCTTGTAAAATCTCTGTAGAAAACACTCCAAACACACTCACAACACTCAAGATCAAGAGCAATACTCTGATACCACTTGTAGGTCCTTCGGGTGTGGCGGATCGTCACATGCAAGTGTGTTCCTAAGTCGGACCGGGTGCGGAATACCCGTGACTAGGTGGAGAGTCTTAAAACACAAAGTAAACCGACAAGAGAATCACTTTAAACTTTCATCTATTATAAACACTTGAAGGTAACAGAGAGAAATACTGAGTATACAAAGTCTGATTATCTGCCTGCGTACTTATCTACTGTCAACCTATCCTATTTATACATGACCTGATCTCTGCGCACTTAGCAAGTGCGCAGGGTAAATTGCTCATGCGTACTTAGCAAGTACGCAAGGTATTCTTGCGTACTTGCTAAGTACGCAGGAACTAATTCCTGCGCACATACAAGTGCGCAAAACACTTAGAGATTTCAGCAACTATCAACATGCATTAGTAAATACAACTCGATAACTAATACATATAGACACTTACAAACAAAGACAAATAGATACAATGAAAGTACAAAACTAAGACTCTATCCAGAGTGTTTGCCACATGAAAAGTGCTTCAACAAATCACCCCCACGTATCCGCTGACTTCTTCTTCAAGATGTTGCCAGTTGTATCTTCTTTTATCGTTGTTAATATCGGTGGTTGTCGATTTGATATGTTGTGTACTTAACAGGTTGTAGGTGATGGGATATATATACCTGCAACTGATGATGAAGTGATGAAAGCTGAAGACTTGATTGATCATAAGAGCTCACAGCATTATGTTCTAGACAACAGTCAGACTACCGTATGCAATTCAAATGATGACACTTTTGGTCAGGATTTCATGCCCATCGATTGTGAAGGTCTCTCTTATTAAGTTTTTTTCAATTATTATACTCTCCCTTTTTATGCAAAAATGCTTAAATTCATCCTCACTTATACTTTGGTGTGACACCCGACATTTCAGGTCAATATCCGTACATATATTAAACAAGTTTACGTTATAATTATTTTTGTGATTTATTTAATTTCACAAACAAGGACATTAAGATCTAACAAAAACCGTACATGGTCTCGTTTTATATTTTGGTAATTCTAGGAGTTACCGGTTCGCATACCAGTATAAACCGAATTTAATTACCCATGTGAAACTCTAAATAATAATAATCTAATACTTAAATCCAATCATTAACACTCAATTCACTTTTGACTTCTCGACCGAAGCCAGAGAAAACCCACACCTCCTTACTCAACCCATACAGCCTACTTGCAAAAATTCAGATAAAACCATACTCCTTTCAATCAAAAGTCTCACGAAACTCTTTTATTTCTCTCCATTTTCTTACGAAAATCTCCCATTTCTCTTCAAATTGAAGCCAAGTTTTAAGGAAAAATCCTACCACAATTCGGTATTTTGAGAAGATTTCAAGTGTTCTAAAGAAAGTTTAACAGAAGATTCAAGACTCTTCTCTGTTTTCTCTCATCATCATCGTCACTGTTTTAAGGTAAAAACTCCAAACTATCTACTTTACTCTATTTAAAAACCGAAGCTAAACATTCAAAATATTCAAACGCAAGAAAGATAACAAGAAAAGTGTGTCAAATTCAAGATTTAAAACAAAAATATACAGGACTGATTCTGTCAAACAGAAGTCCAGTAATCGAAACTAGGAGTTTCGATATCAGTTAACTCAATCGAAACTAGGAGTTTCGATACCTGTTGATCAATCGAAACTAGGAGTTTCGATACCTTTTACTCAGTCAAAACTAGGTAGTTTCGATAACAACTACTCAATCGAAACTAGGTTGTTTCGATATCAGCTACTCAATCGAAACTAGGTTGTTTCGATACCCAAACTACTCAATCGAAACTAAGAAGTTTCGACGCCTGACTACCCAATCGAAACTAGGTAGTTTCGATACTCAATTGCCCAATCAAAACTAGGAAGTTTCGATACCTGTGTAGTCCCCTTTTGGGCAGTAGCTAAGATCAATTTTTATAACAAAACAAGTGTTGAAAATCTAAGAAGACATTTAAACAAAAGCAACCAGATTTACAAGGTCGGTGAACAATTTGCAATATAAGACGTTTGGTCTTAACACAATTTACCATTGGTATCTAGGGTACGAATAGTCAAGGTTGACTACAACAAGTATCATACAAGTATACACAAACTCAAGGTGAGTTTCACGGCCCCTTTTTACTGTTTTCTAATATTTAGGGGAAGAACATACTTCAACTATTTTATGGGATAACAAGAGAATAAGACACGACTTTATGTTTACATGGGATGAGAACAACACACTGGAGGCCGCTAAAGTCCCCTGGAACAACATAGTAACCATTAACTGTAACCTAGGGTCCTATGAATAGTACTATGGAGAGTGACGTCTCCCGGTCATGGTTAGTCGCGCTAACCACAATCTGGAGGATTTATGGCCGCATAGAACCTGATAACGTTTAATAGGGGCTCACACATGTCATGGTTTTGTTACGCCTCATGTATGAACATATTATTTGTATTCCTAGCTAGTTTACAAATGGGTCAACAATTCTTATTCTGTTTATCACATACAACTGAAACTATTTACGAACAATGAAATTTTGCAAAGAACTATTTGATTAAACCTGTGAACTCACCAACCTCGTGTTGACAATTTTAAGTATGTTTTTCAGGTAACTGAACGTGATTTCAAGGTTAGCAATGTAGATTACATGCATGCACGATGGATACTACTCAAGGAGGATTTCCCTTGTATAACTCATTGAATTGAGTCATATTTGTGAAATCTTAATGTTTTGTAAACTCAGATTACATTTTGTAATGTAAAACTTTAAACTCGTTTATGTATCCATTTATCATGTATGTGTTTGCGGTAATCATATGCTTTGGAAACCATGAACGTCGCGCCTCGCGTTTCCGCCTTGGCGGGGTGTGACAGAACTTGGTATCAGAGCCATTGATTATAGTGAACTAGGAATCTAAATTGGAACCTAGTCTATAATTTAAATGACTCACTAAAACGTTTTCATTGCATAAGCATTGCATAACCAGTCATCATGTTATATGGATATTGTAGTCACAAGTATGTCGTCACATTCACACTCTGATCCCGTCTCCGACACTGAATCAAACGAGGAACTTTCCACCTCACGTCCCAAAAATTGAGTACAAACCCGTAGCTCGACACCACCTAATGTCGCCTTGGGAGAACCGCCTATTGTCTACCGAAAGAAAAGCGGAGGACCAGTTAAGGTGCAAAGTGCTAGGAAGAAGGTTCGACTTCCACGCAAAAGGACTCTAGCAGCACGTGACCCGGAAGACTTGGAGACCGGTGAGGAACCATCTAGGAAACGACCCTGTTACCACCCTACTGTGGGAACTATCCGTTGGATGCCCAGTACCTTGGCACGATGGAGGGAGATGGAGAGCATCCCATCTACCTTTGAACTCGGAGAGTCTTCTAACTCCCCAACACCTCTACCCCACACTGGGGAAGCCATGGAGCTCACAGTGCCTACATTAGTAGCACGAGTTCGTACGCATGAAGAGCGTCTTGATGATCTCCTAGATGACATCCGGGCACATGGGGATGCAGCCACGCGACTTCGTCAAGGGCTCGGATCTCAAGTTCAGACTCTGGAGGACAGCACCCGAGACATACAGGGTGCCACAAACTATCTAGAGTTGAGAGCTGACATGGACTGGCAGTTCACTGTTACAGTCCGAGACATGGTGGAGGCGCTGGAAGAAAGGACTCTGGCTGCAGAATTTGTGGCGAGAGCTAGCTTTTTCATGGCGGGACTTGCCATGATGATTGGATTGTACTCCCACTTCTTCTTTTAAACCTATAGGGTTGTGCCTGTAGTACATTATGTAGTTTAAAAACTTTAGTACTGATGTGGTCATGTGAACCCATCCCTTTTTGTATCCTTATCTTTTGGAACAATGTACTATGTATGTTTTGACTATATATGTAATGGTTTCTGCTGTGATATGGTTGTTTACGTTTGATGTTGTGGTATCGTTATGTCGTGTGCTATCATTATTGTCATATAATGGTGTTTCTTTTTAATTGATATGTTAGAAAGAACGTCATGGCACCTAAGCGTAGGACAACCCGTAACACTACTGTTGACAACAACGAGACGATTTCTCCAAACGTGGAGCAACTCATAGCACAGCGAGTAGCTGCTGCCATGGAACAATATGAGGCAAACCGAAATAGTGGAGGAGGAAACGGCAGTGGTACCGGCGGAGGAGGTGCAGGAGGTAGCGGTACAGCCGGAGGTTCCGGAGGTTCTGGAGGTAATAAAATAAATAAGCCGTAACACCTAGTCATGATCCGAATTAATGATGTTATGACTTGTAATTCTACAGATGCACCAATTAGAAAGTGCTCCTACAAGGCCTTTCTATCTTGCAAACCCCGTAACTTCAATGGCACCGAGGGTGCAGTTGGGCTAATGAGATGGATAGAAAAGATGGAATCGGTGATTGATATTAGTGAATGCACCGCTGACTGCATGGTGAAGTATTCTACATGCTCACTCACTGATAAAGCTTTAACCTGGTGGAATTCACAGGTAAAGACTTTGGGAAGGCAGACAGCATATGAGTTGTCATGGGAAGACCTGAAAGCCATGATGATCGAGGAGTATTGTCCTCGAAATGAGTTACAAAAGATCGAATCTGAAATGTGGAATTTACAAATGATAGGAGATGATGTTGCTGGTTACACTGACCGATTCAATGAGTTAGCAATCTTGGTTCCGCACATGGTCACCCCAGAATACAAGAAGGTTGAAAGATACTTGAGGGGTCTCGCACCTCAAATCCGAAGTCTAGTGACTTCATCGAACCCTATGGATGCCAAGAGCGCCATAACACTAGCATTCAAGCTAAGGGATAATGCTGTACGTGATGGTTTGTTTGAGAAGAAGGAGACCGAAGAAGGGAGGTCTGGGGAAAAGAGGAAATGGTTTGGAAAATCAATTAATCAAAACAAGAATCAAATTTACAAGAGACCTGAAACTATGAAAGCCTTTGTCGCCAACACTGTGGAACAAAATGGATACCTTGGAGCACGACCAAGGTGTGACAACTGTGGATATCATCACAGTGGAAAGTGTACCCAATGTGGAAAATGTAAAAAGTATGGACATCTAACCCATAACTGTAGGAGCAATGCGAACCCTAATAAGATAAATCAAGTAGTAGGAAAAGTCAACCCAGGAACAGAAAGGATGAATCAGGGATGCTTTGAGTGTGGAGATCCAAAGCACTTCAGAAAAGACTGTCCAAAGTTGAAGAACCGAAACGACAATCGGGCCCGTGGGAGAGCATTTGTGATGGGAGCTGGTGACGCACGACAAGATCCGAACATTGTCACTGGTACGTTCCCGATAAATAATCACTATGCCTCTATACTTTTCGATACGGGTGCTGATATGAGTTTTGTGTCAAATGACTTTAAGTCCATACTCGGTATTAAGCCCAGCAAACTAGATCAAAATTATACAATTGAATTAGCAAACGGGAAATTAATTAAAACCGAAGAAGTTATTCAGAATTGTACCTTATGTTTTAAGAACCACACGTTTAGTATAGATCTGTTACCTGTTGACTTGGGAAGCTTCGACGTTGTTATTGGCATGGATTGGTTGTCAAAGAATCATGCCGAGATTGTTTGTTTTGAGAAGATTGTCCAAATCCCACTCCCAAACGGAGAAGTTCTTTCGATTCAAGGTGAGAAGAGTGGAGTAACGTTAAGGATGATAAACTGCATGAAAGCTCGTAAGTATCTACGTAAAGGCTATTGCGTATTCCTGGCTCACGTCGTCGAGAAGAAACCCAAGGAACGTCGACTTGAGGATATACCAATCGTTAAGGATTATCCTGAAGTTTTTCCTGAAGACTTACCTGGATTACCACCACCGAGGCAAGTTGAATTCAGAATCGATTTGGTACCAGGAGCCGCCCCGGTTGCGCGATCACCATATCGATTAGCACCTTCTGAAATGCAGGAATTATCAAATCAGCTCCAAGAGTTGCTTGATAAAGGTTTCATAAGACCGAGTTTCTCACCTTGGGGAGCTCCGGTCCTATTCGTAAAGAAAAAGGATGGAACCTTTAGGATGTGTATTGATTACCGAGAATTAAACAAGCTTACAATCAAAAACCGATACCCACTTCCTCGAATAGATGATTTGTTCGATCAACTACAAGGTTCTAGCTTCTACTCTAAGATCGACCTACGTTCGGGATATCACCAATTAAGAATCCAAGAAGAAGATGTACCAAAGACAGCATTTAGGACTCGATATGGCCACTACGAATTTCTAGTTATGCCATTTGGTTTGACGAACGCACCCGCTGTTTTCATGGATCTCATGAACCGAGTGTGCAAACCATACTTGGATAAATTCGTGATTGTGTTTATCGATGACATATTGATATATTCACGAACCAAGGAGGATCATGAACATCACCTGAAATTAATTTTAGAACTACTCAGAAACGAGAAACTTTACGCTAAATTCTCTAAGTGTGAGTTTTGGATCCGAGAAGTGCATTTTCTTGGACATATCATCAACAAGGAAGGAATTCACGTTGATCCATCAAAAATTGAAGCGATCAAAAACTAGGAAACACCAAAGACTCCGACAGAAGTGCGCCAATTTTTGGGTTTGGCCGGCTATTACAGACGATTCATCGAGAATTTTTCAAAAATAGCCCTGCCTTTAACCACATTAACCCAGAAAGAAAAGAAGTATGATTGGAGTGACAAGCAAGAGTCAGCTTTCCAATTACTGAAGCAGAAGTTGTGTAGTGCACCAATCTTATCCCTTCCTGAGGGAATCGACAACTTTGTCGTATACTGCGATGCAGCACACCAAGGACTTGGTTGTGTGTTAATGCAAAGAGACAAAGTCATCGCATATGCCTCACGACAACTAAAAGTACACAAAAGGAATTATACGACCCATGACTTGGAATTGGGTGCAGTTGTGTTTACGCTCAAGATTTGGAGACATTATCTTTACGGTACAAGATGCACTATCTTTACTGATCACAAGAGTCTTCAACATATCTTTGATCAAAAGGAACTTAACATGAGACAACGTCGTTGGGTAGAACTACTAAACGACTATGATTGTGATATCAAGTACCATCTCGGGAAAGCCAATGTCGTAGCGGACGCTTTAAGTCGCAAAGAACGAGTTAAAACACTCCGTGTTCGTGCCCTAGAATTGACAATTCGTACGAGTCTCACGACTAAAATTCGGATGGCACAACAAGAGGCAATCAAAGAAGAAAACATTCAGAATGAAGCTTTACGAGGAATGATAAAGCAGTTGGAGCCAAAGTCAGATGACACTTTATACTTCATGAATAGAATTTGGGTGCCATGTTTTGGTAACTTACGGGAGTTAGTTATGGACGAAGCCCACAAGTCCAGGTACTCCATTCACCCAGGTTCAGATAAGATGTATAAAGATCTAAAAGAATATTATTGGTGGCCCAATATGAAAGGAGATATTGCCACATATGTCAGTAAATGCTTAACGTGTTCAAAAGTAAAAGCCGAACATCAGAAACCGTCTGGTTTGTTACAACAACCTGAAATTCCCCAATGGAAATGGGAACAAATTTCTATGGATTTTATCACAAAATTACCCAAGACGTCCAGTGGTTATGACACAATATGGGTAATTGTCGATCGTTTAACAAAATCAGCTCATTTTCTACCTATCAAAGAGACGGATAAAACTGAGAAACTTGCAAAGCTTTACATCAAGGAAATTGTGGCTAGGCATGGAGTGCCAATTTCTATTATCTCTGATAGAGACAGCAGATTCGTGTCTAGAATCTGGAAATCATTACAAGAAGCCATGGGCACACGTCTTGACATGAGCACGGCATATCACCCACAAACAGATGGTCAAAGCGAAAGGACCATTCAAACTTTAGAGGATATGCTGTGTGCGTGTGTAATTGATTTCGGAGGAAATTGGGATACTCATTTACCATTAGAAGAGTTTTCCTATAATAACAGCTATCACACGAGCATTAAAGCAGCTCCGTTTGAAGCTTTATATGGTCGTAAATGCCGCTCACCGCTATGTTGGGCGGAAGTTGGTGAAAAACATTTGACAGGCCCTGAGATTATCCAGGAAACCAATGATAAGATCTTCAAAATTAAGGACCGTCTGAAAGCGGCCCGAGATAGACAAAAGAGCTATGCTGATAACAGACGGAAACCATTAGAATTTCAAATTGGTGACCGAGTAATGTTAAAAGTCTCACCATGGAAAGGCGTTGCAAGGTTTGGTAACCGTGGTAAGCTCAACCCTAGATACGTTGGACCTTTTGAAATACTGGCTAGGGTTGGCCCTGTAGCTTACAAGCTCAAGTTGCCACAAGAACTAAGCAATGTACATGATACGTTTCATGTATCAAATCTCAAGAAGTGTCTATCAGACGAGACTTTGATCATACCGCCTGATGAAATTCACATTGATGATAAACTTCACTTCATCGAGGAACCGATTGAGATTTCAGACTGGAAAGTTCAAAAGCTGAGACGTAGTCGGATCAAACTGGTTAAAGTATGTAGGAACTCAAAACGTGGTCCTGAGTATACATGGGAACGAGAGGACCAAATGAAAACAAAATACCCATCCTTGTTTAAGGATACACCAGTTCAAGATGACACGAATTGAATTTCGGGATGAAATTCTTTTAACAAGGGGAGAATGTGACACCCGACATTTCAGGTCAATATCCGTACATATATTAAACAAGTTTACGTTATAATTATTTTTGTGATTTATTTAATTTCACAAACAAGGACATTAAGATCTAACAAAAACCGTACATGGTCTCGTTTTATATTTTGGTAATTCTAGGAGTTACCGGTTCGCATACCAGTATAAACCGAATTTAATTACCCATGTGAAACTCTAAATAATAATAATCTAATACTTAAATCCAATCATTAACACTCAATTCACTTTTGACTTCTCGGCCGAAGCCAGAGAAAACCCACACCTCCTTACTCAACCCATACAGCCTACTTGCAAAAATTCAGATAAAACCATACTCCTTTCAATCAAAAGTCTCACGAAACTCTTTTATTTCTCTCCATTTTCTTACGAAAATCTCCCATTTCTCTTCAAATTGAAGCCAAGTTTTAAGGCAAAATCCTACCACAATTCGGTATTTTGAGAAGATTTCAAGTGTTCTAAAGAAAGTTTAACAGAAGATTCAAGACTCTTCTCTGTTTTCTCTCATCATCATCGTCACTGTTTTAAGGTAAAAACTCCAAACTATCTACTTTACTCTCTTTAAAAACTGAAGCTAAACATTCAAAATATTCAAACGCAAGAAAGATAACAAGAAAAGTGTGTCAAATTCAAGATTTAAAACAAAAATATACAGGACTGATTCTGTCAAACAGAAGTCCAGTAATCGAAACTAGGAGTTTCGATATCAGTTAACTCAATCGAAACTAGGAGTTTCGATACCTGTTGATCAATCGAAACTAGGAGTTTCGATACCTTTTACTCAGTCAAAACTAGGTAGTTTCGATAACAACTACTCAATCGAAACTAGGTTGTTTCGATATCAGCTACTCAATCGAAACTAGGTTGTTTCGATACCCAAACTACTCAATCGAAACAAAGAAGTTTCGACACCTGACTACCCAATCGAAACTAGGAAGTTTCGATACTCAATTGCCCAATCAAAACTAGGAAGTTTCGATACCTGTGTAGTCCCCTTTTGGGCAGTAGCTAAGATCAATTTTTATAACAAAACAAGTGTTGAAAATCTAAGAAGACATTTAAACAAAAGCAACCAGATTTACAAGGTCGGTGAACAATTTGCAATATAAGACGTTTGGTCTTAACACAATTTACCCTTGGTATCTAGGGTACGAATAGTCAAGGTTGACTACAACAAGTATCATACAAGTATACACAAACTCAAGGTGAGTTTCACGGCCCCTTTTTACTGTTTTCTAATATTTGGGGGAAGAACATACTTCAACTATTTTATGGGATAACAAGAGAATAAGACACGACTTTATGTTTACATGTGTAGATGCATAATATGTCCCTAATCCCTTGTAATATGTATTTCATCTATGTTTAATGTAATTATTTGATGTAGTAATGAAATTACATGTTTATCCTTAATGTTTACTCATATATAATGACTGTGTATTAAACGATCTGATTAATAGCGATAACGTTGATCAATCGTGCTAATGAAAGGCCCATTCGCACGAATGGATCATGAGAATGATCCATTCGCGCGAATAGCTCATGAGAATGATTCATTCGCTAGAATAAGTCATGAGAATGATTCATTCGTACGAATGAACCATTCTGATGATTCATTCTTAAGAATGAACCATTCTGCTGATTCATTCGCACGAATGAGTCCATTCACATGGCTCATTCGTACGAATGGCCTCTGCACTATATATATAACTTTCACTTCATGAGCACATACAACACGGAAATACAACAGATATACACATAGAGAGACTGACCAGAGCAGGACCAACAAAACACAAACTCTCTGCACCTGTATTGTCGAATCTCTGTCCGTTGAGAGTTTCCAGGTCTTGTATCCAACTTCTCTACACCAAAGGGTTGATAGAAACCTTCGTCTCGACATCTAATCCGCTCGTTTCTTAAGACCCGATCCGTGTCATAGATTGGATTGCCAATCAAATCGGATTCCGCACGATTTGGTTCGGTTAATGTGTTGAATCATTGGATCAAGGTAGATCCCGCTCCAACAACATGGGATGAGAACAACACACTGGAGGCCGCTAAAGTCCCCTGGAACAACATAGTAACCATTAACTGTAACCTAGGGTCCTATGAATAGTACTATGGAGAGTGACGTCTCCCGGTCATGGTTAGTCGCGCTAACCACAATCTGGAGGATTTATGGCCGCATAGAACCTGATAACGCTTAATAGGGGCTCACACATGTCATGGTTTGGTTACGCCTAATGTATGAACATATTATTTGTATTCCTAGCTAGTTTACAAATGGGTCAACAATTCTTATTCTGTTTATCACATACAACTGAAACTATTTACGAACAATGAAATTTTGCAAAGAACTATTTGATTAAACCTGTGAACTCACCAACCTCGTGTTGACAATTTTAAGTATGTTTTTCAGGTAACTGAACGTGATTTCAAGGTTAGCAATGTAGATTACATGCATGCACGATGGATACTACTCAAGGAGGATTTCCCTTGTATAACTCATTGAATTGAGTCATATTTGTGAAATCTTAATGTTTTGTAAACTCAGATTACATTTTGTAATGTAAAACTTTAAACTCGTTTATGTATCCATTTATCATGTATGTGTTTGCGGTAATCATATGCTTTGGAAACCATGAACGTCGCGCCTCGCGTTTCCGCCTTGGCGGGGTGTGATATTTGGTGTCATATGTAACATCCCAAAAATAAAACGACAGTTATAATAACGGGTTAGAATGCGAGAACGAACCGAATAAATGAACGAGCCATGACGGGCCGGGCCGGATGGGCCGGCGTGCTAGTAGGGGGCGAACATAAGGGAGCCTCCCCTATAAATAGCCTAAGTCACCACCCTTTTATCTCATTTGCAACATCTAGAGAGAGAAACCGTAGAGAGAAAAAGTTGGTGGATCGACCCGAGATTTCGGCAAAGTGTTGCTCCATAGCTCTTGAGAAGAACCACCGAATCAAAAGCTCGATACAGGTAACGATCTGGCCTAGATTTGAGTTTTTGTTCGTTTTGGGGTTTTTCGGGTTTTAGATGAAAAGGTAACGTTTTTACGGATGAAACTGGAAGAAAAATACAGATTTGAGTTCTTAAACGAAAAGCAAACGTTTTGAATGTAAACAAGTTCGGGATCTTGACGTGATTAGATCCACATGCGAAAGTTAGGGTTTTTGCGGGGAAGCAGGTCCTGCGTACTTATCAAGTACGCAAGAAGCAAGTTCTGCGTACTTATCAAGTACGCAAGAAGCATTTTCTGCGTACTTATCAAGTACGCAAGAAGAAGGTCCTGCGTACTTATCAAGTACGCATGAAGCAAATCATGTGTACTTATCAAGTACGCATGAAACGAAGTCTGCGCATTTATTAAGTACGCAAGAACAAGGCCCAACGCACTTGCTAAGTGTGCAGGCATCAGTCTGGTTAAGTAAAGTCAGTATGTTTAGAATGGTTAAACCGTTAGAGTCGGGATTTGGTCTGATGTGTATTTAACTAACTAATTCAGATTGGAAGTGACGTTGTTGGACCTTTGTTTAAGACAACCCAGATTAGCTTATCCGATGAGTTCTAGAAGCCCTCTTTTAAATGTTTTGAATAATATTTTTGGGCTGGTGTGCATACGTAACGATGTGACTATTTTATAAAACGATGTTTATGAATGTTGTATGTGACGTTTTATAAAATGATGTTTATAAACGATGTTTTGGAAGGAAGGGTTATGAAAGAAGTGTTTGTGAAATATTTTGCCAAAAGAAGTTTATGAAGTGTTTATGAATGAAGGAATGATTTTTAATAAAACGTACGAATGCTTTAACTGAAGTTTTGAAGTAAAAGAAGTGAATGTTTATGAAAGTCACAAACGAACGAATATGTCAATATTCCTTAGGGAATGAAGGTTATGGGTATGGGAAGTATTTTATGGGCCTTTACCTTTTATAGACTTTGTGGCTGGCCAACTGTTATACAACTGGAGTGATGACGGTCACCAAGGGGATTATCGTGATCCTTGAAGTTGGTACGATTTACCTTATGGGGTAGTCGCGCTTGAAGTTTGGTACTTGTGTCTTATGGGGTGCAGTGCTTGAAGTTTGGTACCTGTGCTCTACGGGGTGCAGTGCTTGAAGTTTGGTACGTGTCATCCTTGTGATGCCGTGCTTGAAGTTTGGTGTTGAAAAACCTAAGTATCGGGCCCTAGGAGTTCTTCACCCGAAGGACAGTATGGTGTTGATGGGCCTAGTGGTGGTGATCTTTATGTTATTCCACTAGTATGTGACGTTTGGATTTGACGGTTACGAGAAGGCGCAGATTCGATATGTTCGTTGACTTATGTTTATGATGTTATGTTATGTTATTGCATGTTTTCGTACGCTTTTATTAATGAAGTTAAATGATATGTTTTTGGCAAATATTTGAAGTTAAGGTTTTATGAAAAGCTAGAACTCACCAGCGTAGCTGAATTTTTAGTATGCACATTCAGGTTAAGGCAGGTTATGATGATGGATGGTGATGATGGGCGGCTTGATGAGTTACTCGGATGATATGAAGACTGGCATCCCGTTATGATTAGCTTATGTTATGTTTATGTAATAGACTATGTTACGCTTCCGCATGTTGAACAATGTCATGATTATGTTTTAATGAAATTTTCCGTTGCGTTATTTTGATATTCAAGTCTAAGAACTGTTTGTGAATGAGTAAATCCAACGAGTGAGGCCTCCCGGGTTTGGGGCCTTACAAGTTTGTATCAGAGCAATAGTTTGAGAGATTCGGACACTCTCGGTGTCTGAACTTAAACTGTGAATGGGACCGAAAGCGGATGCCCGTACGGGTAACTCGAGCCACAACATCAGGTATAAAGGTAGTATATATTTACATATATAGTATGCCTTAGAAAGGGTTAGGTAAGGACTTGTGTTCTGATGGAATCACAAAGGTGGTCAAATAGAAATCGAGAGGTAGTGTAATGGTTAATTGCAGATGACTAGTGTATATTAACATCTTATAGTGCTTGTTGAATTCTATTTGTTAACTAGCGTGATGACATTGGATTCCTTGTCTTAGAGAACAAAATGGTAAGGAGAGGAAACGGTAAGCGTGGTGGGGGCCATACCGGTGGTCGTAACGGTGGGCGCGGCAGGACCCCTGCACGCCAAGAGTACAGTGAAGAAGGAAGTGTTCACACTGAGCCAGAAGTTAGTATGCACGGGACTGAGCCGACTCATGTCGAAGAACAACAATTCACTTTTGAAACGGAAGTGAGAGCGGCTCTGGCACGCGAGTTCACTGACTTGATGAAGGTTTCTTTGCCAGGACTGTTGGCAGCAGCGTTAAAGAAGGCTAGTGAGACGGGTGGGTCTAACACGGCGGTTGGTACCCCGAACACTGAGGCAATCAACGCACCCCTTAACCGTGGTTGCAACTATAAGTCCTTTAAGGCTTACGATCCGCCGGTCCTGACTGGGAAGAAGGACGCGGTGGCTACTTTTGATTGGCTAATCCGTATGGAAGCTACCATTCGTCTGAGCGAGTGTCGAGCGAATCAAGTTGTGTAATTTACTGCTAACTCCTTGAGAGAGGAAGCATCCCATTGGTGGGAAGGTGTACGTCAAGCCAAAGGGGACGAGGCTGTGGATGCGATGATGTGGATTGATTTGAAAACTTTGGTTATCAAGAATTTCTGTCCAAGGAATGAGATCGAAAAGGTAGAAAGTGAATTTCTGGGGATTAACGTCGGGAGCATGACGCACCAACAGTACACCACACGGTTCAATGAACTGGCACGTCTGGTGCCACACCTTGTCACGAATGAGGAAAGAAAGATTCCCTACTACATTCAAGGGCTGCCGGACCAGGTCCGCACCTATGTTAAGGCAAACGCCCCTACTACCTATGATTCGGTAGTAGAACTGAGCGGCGTGGTATTTGATGATCTGGCGCTGAATGTCGTTGCCATTGAAGAGCCTAAGAAGAAGCTGAGTTTTCCCGCTAAGCGATCGGCTGGGAAGTTGTTTGGGGCTCGGGACAAACAGGCCAGGGTAGGTGAGACGCCAGTCTGTGGAAAGTGTGGGGTAAAACATGCAGGTGAATGTCGGTTAGGGTCAAATCTGTGCTTTAAATGCGGCAAGACCGGACACTACTCCCGTGAATGCCCGCAAGGCTTCAAATGCTACAACTGTGGGGAGAGTGGTCATATGAGTCAGGAATGCACCAAGCCCAGGATGGGTGAAGCCGGGAAGGGGAAAGGCCCGGAGAAGAAAGAAGAGAGGCCCCGAGCAAAGACTCGTGCATACGCGCTGACGCAAGACCAGGCCAGGGTGGACCCCGATGTGGCGTCAGGTATGTTCATCCTTGACAACACTTTTATTTCGGTGTTATTTGATTCGGGTGCTAGTAAGAGTTTTATATCTGTGACTTTTTGTAAATGAGTGAGATACACTGTCAGTAAGCTAGAAAGGGCCTTTAGCGTAGAAACCGCTGAGGGTAGGACTGCGAGAGTAACCGATGTAGTTGACAATTCCACGATAAAAATAGAAGGCCATAGATTCCCCATCAGGTTGTTTGTTATGGTTTTGGGTGGGTTCGATGTCGTGTTAGGTATGGATTGGCTAACTGCCAATGAAGCGCAAATTATATGCAAACGAAAGATAATCCGACTCAAGGCTCCGGATGGTAGCAAAGTCAAGATTTTTGGAGATCGTGACGCCCAGATGCCCAATGTCATCTCGATGATTAAGGCAACATATTACTTGAGGCGCGGATGCGAGGCTTATCTGGTGTACCTGATTGACAAGTGTAAGGAAGTGAAGGAACTAGACGATGTACCTGTGGTACGTGAGTACCCGGTGGTGTTTCTAGAGGAATTGCCTGGGATACCACCCGATAGAGAGATTGAGTTCCGAATCGACTTAGTACCAGATGCCCAGCCCGTGGCTAAAGCTCCATATCTACTAGCACCAGTAGAGATGAAAGAGCTAATGGCACAACTAGATGAGTTACTTGATAAACGATTTATCCAACCGTGCATCTCGCCGTGGGGTGCTCCGGTGTTGTTTGTGTAGAAAAAAGACGGTTCGATGAGAATTTGTATTGATTATAGCGAGTTAAACAAACGTACGGTGAAGAACAAGTACCCTTTACCAAGGATCGACGACCTGTTCGATCAATTGCAAGGCGCAAGTTGGTTCTCAAAAATTGACCTTCGGTCCGGGTACCATCAGTTGAAGGTGAGGGAAGAAGACATACCGAAAACTGCATTTCGCACGCGTTATGGACATTTCGAGTTCCGCGTAATGTCTTTTGGATTGGCGAACGCCCCCGCAACGTTCATGGATTTGATGAATAGAGTTTGTCGACCAATTCTGGATCGATCGGTAATCGTGTTCATCGATGATATCCTCATCTACTCCAAGAATGAGGGTGATCACGCGTGTCACTTGAAGGAGGTATTGGAAGCTCTGAAGAAGGAAAGTTGTATGTTAAGTTCTCCAAATGTGCGTTTTGGCTTAGAGAAGTCCAATTCCTAGGTCACGTCATTAACCCGAACGACATTATGGTTGACCCAGCAAAGATAATGACGGTAAGGGAATGGAATATTCCTAAGACGCCAACTAAAATCCGTAGTTTCTTGGGATTGGCAGGTTACTATCGGATATTCATCCAGGATTTCTCTAAAATAGCTTCACCATTGACAAAGTTGACTCGGAAGGAGGTAAAGTACGAATGGGGTTCGACCCAGGATGAGACGTTTAAGGAATTGAAAGAGAAGCTAACCAAAGCTCCAGTCTTGGCCCTTCCCGAGGGCAATGAAGACTTGGTGGTATACGCTGACACTTCGGGTCAGGGATTAGGGTGCGTGTTGATGCAACGCGGTAGAGTGATTGCATATGCGTCGCGGCAGTTGAAAGTTCATGAAGTCAACTATCCGACTCATGATTTGGAACTTTCTGCTGTCGTATTTGCATTGAAAATCTGGAGGCACTACCTCTACGGGGTGAAGTTTACTATTTACTCCGACCACAAAAGTTTGAAGTACTTCTTCGAACAAAGAGAGCTTAGTATGAGGCAAAGACGATGGTTGGAACTCCCGAAAGATTATGACTGTGAAATCATATACCACCCTGGAAAGGCAAACGTATTGGCTGACGCTCTAAGCCAAAAGGATGTGACTGCTCCTATTAGAGTGAAAGCTTGCCAGTTGGTAGTAACATCAGATGTGATGAGGGAAATTGAAAGAGCTCAAGATGAAGCACTTAAGGAAGAAAATATAAAGAAGGAAAGCATGGTTGGCCAACAGGACAAGTTGGAATATAACACCCTTGGTGTTAGGACACGTTTTGGGCGGGTATGGATACCTATGAGTGGCGAGCTTAGAACCAAAATCTTGGATGAGGCTCATAAGTCTCGTTACTCTATCCACCCTGGTACTAACAAAATGTACCAAGATCTGAGGAAGGAATACTGGTGGCCTGGAATGAAACACAAAGTGACAAAGTACGTAAGCAAGTGCTTGACTTGCTCGCAAGTAAAGGCTGAACACCAGAAACCGTATGGAAAGATTCAACCACTTGATATACCGGAATGGAAGTGGGAACACATTACCATGGACTTCATAACCAAGCTACCTCGCACAGCTAAAGGTCATGACACCATTTGGGTAATTGTGGACCGTTTAACGAAGAGTGCTCATTTCCTACCTATTCGCGAGAAGTTCTCATCGGAAAGGTTAGCGGAAGTATTTATTAACGAAGTAGTAGCACGGCATGGGATGCCTTTGATGATCGTATCTGACCGGGACACACGATTCACATCGAGGTTCTGGAAAAGATTTCACGAGGCGATGAGCACGAGACTCAATGTTAGCACAGCATACCACCCATAAACGGATGGTCAGTCCGAAAGGACTATTCAGACATTGGAGGATATGCTTCGTGCTTGTATTATCGATTTTGGCGGCAGGTGGGACAGTCATCTGCCGTTAGTCGAATTCTCCTACAACAATAGTTATCAAACGACGATAGGCATGCCGCCATATAAAATGTTGTATGGGAGAAGATGCACGACCCCGGTTTGTTGGGGTGAGATTGGACAGAAGGAATTAGGAAGTCTTGAAGTCGTAAGAGAAATGTCGGAAAGGTTTGATCAAATCAAAGCACGAATGAAGGCCGCACAAGATCGTCAGAAATCATATGCGGATAAACGAAGAAGGCCTATTGAGTTTGATGTTGGGAACAGAGTAATGTTGAAAGTGTCACCCTGGAAGGGAATCATACGGTTCAGGAAGCGAGGAAAGTTAAGTCCGAGGTTTGTTGGACCATTCAGGATAATGGCTCGGGTTGGTGAAGTCGCGTATCGGTTAGAGTTGCCTGATGAGTTAAGTGGGATTCATCCTACCTTCCATGTATCACACTTGCGAAAGTGTTTGGCGGATGAATCGGCTCACGTACCACTTACTGACATCGAGGTCGACAACAACCTTAACTACATCGAAGAACCCGTGGCCATCTTAGACAGAAAACAGAAGCGTTTGCGTAATAAGATTATTCAATTAGTTAAAGTGCAATGGAAGCACCAAAAGGGATTGGAATCTACTTGGGAAACGGAGACGGAAATGAGGGAGTCATACCCTCAACTATTTGACTTATGATAGGTTTCGAGGACGAAACCTATTGTAAGGGGGTAAGCCTGTAACATCCTAAAAATAAAACGACAGTTATAATAACGGGTTAGATAGCGAGAACGAACCGAATAAATGAACGAGCTATGACGGGCCGGGCCTATAAATAGCCTAAGTCACCACCCTTTTCTCTCATTTGCAACATCTAGAGAGAGAAACCGTACAGAGAGAAAGTTGGTGGATCGACCCGAGATTTCAGCAAAGTGTTACTCCATAGCTCGTGAGAAGAACCTCCGAATCAGAAGCTCAATATAGGTAACGATCTGGCCTAGATCTGAGTTTTTGTTCGTTTTGGGGTTTTTCGGGTTTTAGATGAAAAGGTAACGTTTTTACGGATGAAACTGGAAGAAAAATACAGATTTGAGTTCTTAAACGAAAAGCAAACATTTTGAATGTAAACAAGTTCGGGATCTTGACGTGATTAGATCCACATGCGAAAGTTAGGATTTTTGCGGGGAAGCAGGTCCTGCGTACTTATCAAGTACGCAAGAAGCAAGTTCTGCGTACTTATCAAGTACGCAAGAAGCATTTTCTGCGTACTTGAAGAAGGTCCTGCGTACTTATCAAGTACGCATGAAGCAAATCCTGTGTACTTATCAAGTCCGCATGAAACGAAGTCTGCGCATTTATTAAGTACGCAAGAACAAGGCCCAGCGCACTTGCTAAGTGTGCAGGCATCAGGCTGGTTAAGTAAAGTCAGTATGTTTAGAATGGTTAAACCGTAAGAGTCGGGATTTGGTCTTATGTGTATTTAACTAATCAATTCAGATCGGAAGTGACGTTGTTGGACCTTTGTTTAGGACAACCCAGATTAGCTTATCCGATGAGTTCTAGAAGCCCTCTTTTAAATGTTTTGAATAATATTTTTGGGCCGGTGTGCATACGTAACGATGTGACTATTTTATAAACGATGTTTATGAATGTTGTATGTTACGTTTTATAAAATGATGTTTATGAACGATGTTTTAGAAGGAAGGGTTATGAAAGAAGTGTTTATGAAATATTTTTCCAAAAGAATTTTACGAAGTGTTTATGAATGAAGGAATGATTTTTAATAAAACGTACAAATGCTTTAACTGAAGTTTTGAAGTAAAATAAGTGAATGTTTATGAAAGTCACAAACGAACGAATCTGCCAATATTCCTTAGGGAATGAACGTTATGGGTATGGGAAGTATGTTATGGGCCTTTACCTTTTAGGGGCCTTTGTGGCTGGCCAACTGTTGTACAACTGGGGTGATGACGGTCACCAAGGGGATTATCATGATCCTTGAAGTTGGTACGATTTACCTTACGGGGTAGTCATGCTTGAAGTTTGGTACTTGTGTCTTACGGGGTGTAGTGCTTGAAGTTTGGTACCTGTGCTTTATGGGGTGCAGTGCTTGAAGTTTGGTACGTGTCATCCTTGTGATGCTGTGCTTGAATTTTGGTGTTGGATAACCTAAGTATCTGGCCCTAGGAGTTCTTCACCCGAAGGATAGTACGGTGTTGATGGGCCTAATGGTGGTGATCTTTAGGTTATTCCACTAGTATGTGACGTTTGGATTTGACGGTTACGAGAAGGCGCAGATTCGATATGTTCGTTGACTTTTGTTTATGGTGTTATGTTATGTTATTGCATGTTTTCGTACGCTTTAATTAATGAAGTTAAATGATATGTTTTTGGCAAATATTTGAAGTTAAGGTTTTATGAAAAGCTAGAACTCACCAGTGTAGCTAACTTTTTAGTATGCACATTCAGGTTAAGGCAGGTTATGATGATGGATGGTGATGCTGGGCGGCTTGATGAGTTACTCGGATGATATGAAGAGTGGCATCCCGTTATGATTAGCTTATGTTATGTTTATGTAATAGACTATGTTACGCTTCCGCATGTTGAACAATGTCACGATTATGTTTTAATGAAATTTTCCGCTGCGTTATTTTGATATTCAAGTCTAAGAACTGTTTGTGAATGAGTAAATCCAACGAGTGAGGCCTCTTGGGTTTGGGGCCTTACATATATGACTGTGTTGCCTTTTATTTTAGCAAGATGTTTCAGATCTGTAACCATTTGAAAAATGGCCAAATTGGGTCGTTTTTACACATTTCTACTACCAAATTTGACGAATTTCATCACAAAAGATGTTGAAAATCAAGATTTTGCTATTGGTGATGAATAAAGCAAGAAGCAAATTACTTGAATTATGATGGAATTCTTGCTGATTATGTGATATTTGTTGAATTTTTTTGCAGATTTTTCGAGGGTTTTTAAAGTTCCTAAAGTCTACTCCTTGTATTCTTCTCAATTTGCTGCATATCATAAAAAGTTCACTTGAATTTCCTGCATTTTCAATTATGATAAGTTTGATGTTTGCTATTTAGCTGATGTGGTTCTTTTAGAACCTCCTGTGATGGAAGGTTTGGATTTGCTTTTGATGGTAAGCATCCATTTTTATATAGATACTTAATACCCATGTATGAAACTTTCTTGTATTGATGGTTTTTCCTTCTGTCCCCTCTTAAATTTGATTATAATCTGGATCTTTCAGGAAACAATGGTGTTTGGGTTTGCTTAGGTTTTAACGCTGTGATGATGTACTTCAATTTGTCTGATTTTCAAATGTACTTATATCTCCCTATTTTTCAGATTGAGTTTGACAGTGGCCAGTGAAGACTCCGGCATGGCGATGGACATCAACCCATGAGGGGTTCTCTTATTCAAGAAATCTTCAGGTGTTTTTTACTCCCTAATTTCTCATGGGGCTTTATTAATGCTCATCCAGATGTTACTTCGATTTAGTCCATCCGTGACCTAATACTTTCGGAGTAAAATCTAAAGAAAAATGATGTAGGTGAACATTTTCCATTGGCTGCAATATGCTAACAATTTGAACTCCTAACCATGGTTATTAGCAAAGTAAGCCATTTTTAGTCATGATTATTGTTTGTTCATATACATTATCCATGATTTGTTTCGTTTTGGAATGCCTTTTGTTCAACGTCTAAACGGGCTATCAAAAGAAATTGTAGTCAAATCATTTTGTTTGATCATGGGCAAAGTGATTGAGCTTAATTTGTTTCTTGATTATGATTTAGTTATTAGTTAGTGTAAATTAATGGATACTATTTTCAAACATACTGTATTTTTTATTCTCTGTTGGTGTTATGATTCATGTGTAACATCCCCCTTTAGGTTTGGGGAGGGGTTGTATATCATATTAGAGCTGGCTTAAGCCTGAGAGTTTTGAGTAAACCATGTGATAAGGTTATGTTCTATTTTATTTTGATTCTTATATTTTGTTTTGATTTGCACTGTTCTTTGTATTTTGTCATTTGATTATTTCTTTCTTTCATAGATTATGAAATGATAAGTGATACCACAGCAGTGCAACATAAGCATTGTGGTTGAATGTTTTGCTCTCAAGTGGTTTGGGAGTTATTTATGGTTAAATATGTTGACTTAAGTTACAACATATGCTGATTGAGTTTTATGGATGATATAATATCCAAGTTTGTACATGATGTTGAAAGTAATATATGTGAATGTCTTTACATCGTAGTGGTTCTTTAATTTTGAGAACAAGTGTAAGAAAGGGCTTTATTAGACTGTAGATCTTAAGCTATTCAAGATTAAAAGTCAATGGGAGGATGATTATATGGTAACAATTATTGTAATTATTTATATGGTATCGACCTTGGACCATGTAAGATCAAATATTGAAGCGGCTTATAAGATTATAGAAATAGAAGTGCATTCACATGTATTCTTTGACACATAACCTCATATTTGGACGATGGTGATTTTTTTTTGGTTTAATTTCATTTATAACATTATTACTTTTTGTTATCTATTTTGATAATTTAATTTTTAAAGATACACATATTCAATTGTTTGTATGCTTTGGGTGATCATTTCTTATTAATTGAATAGGATAGTTTATCATAATCTAATCCATACATTGTTGATATAACTTCACCATGTTATTTGTTAATGTTACTTAAACCAGTTTAGATATTTATCTCTTTTAGCTAATTTTAGGTTTTTCGATCAGTGTTATACGTTTTTGGATATTTGAGTTCGTAAATATAATCAGTGTTTGAGACAGTTCGGGTAAGATTGCGCTCTCCAAAAGAGTCTCGGTGATACCCAACGCTTTGCGCGGGGCAACCCACTAGTTATTATTATAAGAGCTCATAGGGCCATATGGTTTAGCCTTTTCATAGGGGGTATGTTCGCTTTCTTTCACAACCAAACCGAACATACTTTCTTTATACTTTCATGCATCATCAATTATATTCTTTTTACATCTATATTTTCAATATATATATATAGAGGGCGGTTCAAATAAAAAGTGAATTTGCGCTAATAAACCTAAGAAATGATTTTTTTTTAACTGAAACCTGGTCAAACGAACTCCGATTGAGCTCATTCCAGCGGCGTTGAAACCGGCTCGTCGAGGTTTTTCGGGGGTGGGGGGTTTAGGTTTTTGGGGGGTGGGGTGGGGTTTTTATGGGGTGAGGGTTGGGGGGATTTAGGTTTTTAGGGGCTGGGGTGGGGGTGGGGGGATTTAGGTTTTTTAGGGGTGGGGTGGGTAGGTTTAAGTTTTTGGGGGTGGGGGTTAGAGGATTTAGGTTTTTGTGGGGTGGGGTGGTTAGGTTTTTGGTTTAGCTTTACTGTTTACCTTTAAGGGTTTAGCTTTAGGGTTTAGGTTTTAGCTCTAGACTTTATTTCGACGAGCCAATTCCAACTTCGCTGTAATTAGTTCAGTCGGAGTTCTTTTGACCCAGTTTCTTAGGTTTTTTTAACAAAAATTCATTTCTTACAAGAAACTTCTCCTATATATATATATATATATATATATATATAGTTAGGTTCAAATGAGAACTCATAAATACTTAAGAACTCGAGAGAACTCGTCAAAAAACCAATTAAAACCATTTTTTTTCACTATCTTTATTATTAAAATATAACATAAAAAATGATTTATCACTTCAATTAATTCATCCCTTCTCTCTAAATTATCCTTAAAAAAATTTATATACATGTGTAAATGGTAAACACTTACACATGTGTAAGTGGTAAACTTACACAAGTGTATATTTTTTTTTAATATATGAAGACATGTAAATTTACATATATAAATTCATTTTTTTATGTTGTATTCTAACAATAAAAATAGTAAAAACAAAAAAAATGTTTTGATTGGTTTTTTGACGAGTTCTCGCGAGTTCTCAAAATATTTATGAGTTCTTAAATGATCCATTCACTATATATATACATATATATATATGTGGGATGGATATTTTGAAAACTCACTTGAGTTTTGAAAACATTGAAAACTCTCCAAAAAACATGTTTTTACATGTTTTAAAAAAAATATTAGAAATCATTTTAAACAACTTTTATAAGATTTTCGTCAAAAAAAATTGAAAATCATCACATAATTTATAAATTATTTTTCTTTTAGTTGTTAAATACTTTTTAAACATATATCTTGAACATAAATACGAAAATGAGGAGTCTTACATATACGTATCACATAATGTTACATATACGTGATACATAGTGTTACATTGTAACACTAACAAAATCATAATTATTACATATACATAACACTATGTTTTAAAGTGGTTATCATATAAATATTCGTTATCATTTGAACCATACCCTATATATATATATATATATATATATATATATATATGTGGTCTGGTTATCATACAAAAGAGCTTTTTTCGTATGAAACATACGAAGCAATAGGACGTGACACGTGTCCTTGGAGTTAAGGGTAAATCCACCTGCGCCATAATCATGCATTAAATATTACAAAACACATATAATAATAACGCAATTTATTTTATAATTGTGCACGATGATAATAACGCAACCTATTTTATAATTATAAACAATGATAATTACGCACGTTATACGCATATCAAATCGAATTTTTTGAAAAGTCGACTTTTTATAATAAAATTATATCAAGTCTACACTTATATTAAATAGAATAAAATACTCAATTTTATGGTGTACTTTAAAAAAAATAATGTCATCTAAATAAATTATTTGCGTGTTAAGAAAATGAGGAACTTAAAAAAAAGTTAATAATGGTAGGTTATTCTAGTTTTACCCCTCTGGATCATTTTCATTCTTAAAAAAGTTGACATTCCAACTCGTCTTTGTTTCAATAACATGCCTAAGTTTAATCTATATCTGATAAATAAGTAAGTGGTTGCATCACGTGTCACAATTCTATGAGCTTAAATTTCTTTTTTACGCTTATTTTTTCTTTAAAACTAACTATTTAATATTTTCTTACTAACATTTTAATATTTTCTTTATTATTTCATAAATTTTTATTACTATTTAATATTTCCTTCACAATTTCTAAATCTTCATTACCAACTATTTAATATTTACCTTATTAACCCCGTGTAAAACACGAATTTTTAACCTAATTGTTTTATATAGTTATAACCAAAAAGAAATTAAGGTGGAGAAATAACATGATCGTATAGATTTAAGTATCTAATTAAATCATAAAAGTTTAATCATCATTTAATTTAGTTTAAAGAAAATGAACATTGACATTACGTTTTTAGTGGGTCATAGGAATGCAAAAGTATCTATTTTCCCACTTTTTTTATTACATGTTGGCATGAAATAAGGATCAGAATTGAAGGGCTTAAGTTGCGGGGAATGGTAGGCATTGGGATTAGGATATATGTCTTGTTTCCCATGATGATCTCTTCGATCTTAAATTCATATATTTATTTTTAAACATAATGCACTAAATAATTAACAGCACGGTGGGAGGTTGGTCTACTGGTAAGAGGGGAGTCCCACAACCAAGATGTTGTGGGTTGAAACCTTGTCGAGGACAAAAACAAAAACAAATCGCCGTTCAAAAAATTAACAGCTAAATAAACTATTGTTTGGTAATTTATTATATTTTAATCTATAGTTAAGATATATTTCTTTTATGTGATTCTTGATTATACTTTGTTTTTGTTTGTTTCATGATCAAGGTTGAAAAGTGATTACGTTAATTACAAATTATTTAGTGGTTTTCAACTGAAGTTGGCCCGGTGTGTAATGTGTATAAATGTTTGAGGTTTATTTAGATTTGATGTTTTTAAATTTCATTTTTGTAAATAAATAACTTAGATGTGATTTGAATAAACATGACTTCAATCTCTTTATGAGTTATAAGAAAGTGGCATTTTTAGGTATACGTGCATAAATCGGTTATTTTGCCCGACCGATCCAGGTTGAAACCGGTTCAGTTTGAGTTAAAATAGTTATAATCGATTTTATGATGGAACCGATTCATGTCGAAACTGGTTGGAGATGTGGAAAATCCTAACCGGTAGGACCGGCATGGTTAGGTTTGAAACTGGTTCGGTTTGGAACCTGGTCAAGAACCGGTTTAGGTTTAGTTTTTTATTTAAATTTAAAAAAATAAATCAATACCTTCTAAGATCCAAGACCTTCAATATGAAACTAGTCCAAAATGAAAGAATTTGGTACTTGGTAGTTAGTAGTAGGCCCATTCCACGATCTTGTGCATATATCAACATGATGATGGTCCAAGTGCCAACATCGGCGGCCCAAATTTGGCATGTTTGCCATTAGTTTGTTAGTGTAACTAGGTTATAAACCCCGTGTATTACACGGGTTAAATAAATGTTATTTTATATATTTAATAATAAATATTTACATATTACATATTTATGGCATATTACATAGTTTTTTAATACAAATTTTAGAAAACGTCATATAGTTACTTTGTAAAAATGATTTATATAAAGAATGCAAAAATGTTCAATTTCTAAAAATGTTTTATGAACAAACCTATTAAGGAAAAAGAATTATAGAAATCTAAAAAACATTTCATAAAAAAAATTATAGAAATCTTTATTATTTAATAGGAGAGACGAAAAACAAAAACTTATTAAAAAACAATTAAGAAAAATATGTGCAATTAATATGAGAGAGAGACGAAAAAATTTGTCTAACCAAACCTTTATTTATTATAGAGTATAGATTATCGATGCCTCTTAAACTAAAAACTAGTCGTGTCCACGCGCGCTCGGGTGTTTTAAACTGCAAAAGGAATTAATATCTTTGAAATCTTATAGGATAAAGTGATAGACAAAATAAATCGTTAATAAAGTTATCGATTACGAAATAAATAATCGTACTTGGAACTTTATATAAAAAACAAAATATTTACGCAAACGCACGCGTTACAGCGAAATACCTAGTAATATTCCAAAAACTTTATACAAAAAATGAAACATAACAAAGCCATTAAAAAAGGTTAATCGACAAAAAGTTAGAAAAAGAAAGTAAACCCGTTTAAAAAATAAAGAGTTAAAAAAATCATAACGACGTATGCAAGTGCTTAGATATCTTGTACACTATCATGTGCAACTCCGTTACAATTGTGCATGATATTCGTAAAACCTTACGTAAAAAAACGAAACCGTAACAAAGCCGTCAAAAAAAGTTAACATATAAAAAAATTAGAAAAAGAAAGAAAAGTCGTTTAAGAAAAGTAAAGAGTTAAAAAAATTCATAATGATTTACGCAAGTGCTTAAATAAGTTGTAGACTATCACGCGCATGTAAGAACTATCTAATAGTTTGACGCATCAAGGACTACAGAGTTTTGATTTGTTTAAGTATTCAAGCGAATACTAAGTATTCGCACGAATACTCTAAGGCGAGTACTTGGAGTATTCGGGCGAACACTTGGTGTGTGTATTTGCTAAGTATTCTTGTGAATACTTGTAGCAAGTACTTGTTAGGTTTTAGTAAAAATACATGTATGTGTTTTTCTGTTTTAGTTGATGACAACATAAATACTTTGTAATCTTTCACACAAGTAAAGAGATTATTGAGCAATTCTTGTGTTTATCTATTCCGTCTCTTTGATACTTTGATTCACATCTTGATACGAATTCCACCCATATCAAGGTGATTTGTTGATTTCGATTCATTGAAGATCTTACGTCAAGGCCGGACCTTACAATGGGTATCAGAGCCTTTAGATCTCATTGGAAGTCTACAACTGGTTTCAACTGTTTCAAGGTATCGTTTTGCATTTTTATTAGTTTTTGAACTAATAGTTTGTTTTCAAGTGTTCAAACAGTTTATAGAGGCCTTATTGGTCAAAAACATCAACTTTTGGACGATTCAATATTGTTCAATCGGATTCAAGGGCTGTTTGAACGAAAAAGGTTCAAAAAATTTTGAATAGCTTGAGTGTTCTTCGGGTGCTTTGTTTCGAAATTGCGGATTTTTTGGATCTCCATTGAGTATTCGCGCAATTTCAGGAAATGATTTTGAAAAGTATTCGTAATTGGCGAATACTTAAGTACACAGTCGTGCGATTACTTGAGTATTCTGAGAAGTTCGCGCACAAATACTCAATTTGCGGGTACTATAGGTATAAAAGGGACTGCACATACTTGATTGTCTGCGATTACTCTGCTGCGTATACCATGTCTGCGAGTACTTGATTCTTCTGCGCTTACTTGCCTTCTGTGAGTACTTGGTTGTCTGCGATTACTTGCCTTCTACGAGTACTTGATTGTCTGCAGTTACTTGCCTTCTACGAGTACATTTATGCGAGTACTATTACTGATCACTACTATTCATTTGCGAGAACTTCTACTGTTCAAAATGACTTCTCAGAGTATGACCAACATTTCCTCATACATAAACTTAGACAATGAAATTGGCACGGGAAACAAACCACCAAGACTATTATCTATCGATGATTTTTCCAACCGGAAGTTTAGGTTTAAGGCCTCTGTTTTATACACGGACTCTAAAATGTGGAAATCAATTGAACATGGTCCACCACATATTCCCATGTATGAGAATGAAGCTCATGAACGTGTTCCCAAAGATACAGAAATTTTTGTGGATGAAGATTACACCTTGATTGAAAAAGATGAAAAGGCTTATGCAAACTTAACTATGTCTCTGTCAACAAAGATATCACATGGGTTCAAAGAATTTGTTACAGCTAAATCTTTGTGGGAAGCGTTAATAGAAAGTTTTGAAGGAAATGAAGATATGAATGAGAGCGGGAAAGATATGCTCAAACATAAGTTCAACATGTTCAATCACATTAGAGTGAAGAGCTTGGAGACACAAATAAATAGGTTCACTCACCTGAGGACTGAAATGAAGAGTGCGGGAATTAATATGACAAATGGTGAAGTTAACAAGAAACTGCTTAACTCACTGCCATTCAACTGGAACACCAATTGCACTACCACCAAGAAGACCAAGGATATGTATAAAAGAACCTTGAGTGAGCTGATATTCATTATTTACTCCTAGATTTATTTCATGAAATACTATTTCTATGAAAGATCCTAGAAAAAGGTATATAAAGACTTTCACATAAAGTTCTCTAGAATAGAACATCCTACATTATGTTGTACTAGTATAAATAGATGTATGAAACCTCTAAAACCATCACGAAATATCTTGTTATCTCTTTTATAAAGTGTTCTCAAAGCAATATAAAAACATTCTTTGTTTACATAATCTTGTATTCCTCTTAAGTCATTGCGAAATGATGCAAAGGTAATTGGGAAAAGTCGAGTTTTAGTTGGAACGAAGTGTTGCACATAAACTTGGGAAAAGATAACTCAATGTAAAACATCAATTTAAGGGATGTGTTAGGGATCGGGTATCACGTCTATTCCAAATCACTTAATCTTTTATGTTTGACTTTTTCTAGTTAACTTTCATGTTGACTTTTTCTGGTCAAACCTGACTTCTTGTTGAACAAACTGATCCTGCTGAACTTAATCAGCCTCTGACCGACCATCATCTGTTGTTGACTTTAGTTGACAAGCAAAGATGATCGACGTCAGAAGCAGAAATCAGCGATGGTGATTGTGTTGATTACGTAATCAACATATCCAAACACACGCACACAATCGCAATATAAACAGAAAATAGAAGAAGAACACGGGATTTTACGTGGTTCGGTCTAAACTGAGAAAACGTTTTGGATCTATCAAGTTTATTTTAGTTAAAAATTCAATTAGTTTTAGCCCGAATAAAATATTAAAAAAAACTTAATTTATGAAGGAGAATAATGAGCAAATAATATATTATTTATAAAAATAATAATAAAACTTTTCCAACACATAACATATTATTTATAAAAAAAATAAGTTTGAATGAAAGTTCGGTTAATTCGATTATTTCGTTTATTTATACATAGACTCGAACCATAAAACTTGGATATAAAAACCGTTATCAAATCATTGGTTTCTTAATTGTTTCAATTTTTAAGATTATTTTACTGATAATCAGATTGTTCGTTTTTCCGATCACCTCGTATTTCTTTCAATTTATTTTGTGATCTTCTTTTTTCTGTTTATATTTCTCAGTTTAGACCAAACCACCAAAAGCAATTAAAAAGTTATCAATATACATTTATGTAATTGTAAACTGACCTACATCCACGAACGCAACAGGCGAGTTTTTTTTTCTTTGGACGCGGTTAGAATTACAATTAAATGGGAATTATATTTATAGACTAGCAAATTAGGGTTGCCTTAAACTAACTTATGGAAAGTCTTGGGTCAGAAGAAAGGTTATTGATTCGGTTGCCAAAAATAGACTATTCTTTCCTATTGCTAGAAAAAAACTAGGGCCGACCGCCCCATCTAATTAGCCTATGGTCGGGTGCCTTATTCTAATCAGACGACATACTCAACTATCTCTCACTTGGAGGCTAATCACATTAACTGCTCTCTGTTTCTGTAATCTTCTCTCGAACTAATGCAAAGCCTCCACATCAATCATCCTTGAACGCCAATTGAAGCTACACATAACGTCAACTTATCCATCGTCACGACCTTTGAAAACATGTCCATTGGTGACTTAAAACCTTTACAAAAAGTACCGGCGACCAAGCAAAGGAGTTAGTATGGTACTTTTTTTAAGAAGCTTATCTTTCTCCACGAATCTTGTCTCATTGAATACACATAAACACCAATCATCTCACGTCGACGTTTTATATGTAAGATCTTATAATTGTTAGAAAAGTCAACATACAACCCCACAACATCGGAATGGGTGTCGTAGAATATAACATCCTGAAAATCTATAAACGAATGGTTCGGGTTGGTGAACTAACCGAATCTTTATTAAAGTCCTCAGTTAGCAGAAACTGCCACGTAAAAACTTGATTGAACAAGGATAAAAGGACCGGGTAACTGTTTAATGTCTAGTTCGGGATTATAATCATACAAGACGGTTTTAGAGGGGCCCGATCGGAACCTTAAGGGGGTATATACACCAACTAAACTACAAAACCTAGCCATTCGGATAGGGAGAGTTCGACGGCAGCCAAGGGAGCCGCGTGAGAGACGTCGGCGACGAAGGTGATCGGACGAGGAAGACGATGACGCGTGGGTGTCCACCGGAAAGTTCTATAATGCGCTAAGGTAATCCACTTTGCAATTTCATTGCTTATATTTGTTTGTTTTCTTGTGTTTTGGTTTAAAAACCGATTAGTGTTTGGGGTGTTTGGCCTAGCCGTGAGCGATGAAGAAGAAGAGGGGCTGAGAAGGTGGTGGCAGATGAAGGGGTGTGAGTCGTAGGTGGAGGTGTGTAGCGGAGCATAGTGGGGAGTCGTATGGTGGTGCCCGGATGGCGGACGACCGATGGCCGAAGAGAGAGAGGGAGTAGGAGGATGACGGGTTCTGACGGACTTGAAGGGAGGCCGTTGGGTTTGGTGGTGATGCAACGGCCTGCATGGCAACCATGTGATGGCAGGTGTGGCGCGCACGGGGGAACTCGCAAGGGCACACCCGATCACGTTAATGGTCGTACGAAAGGATTCAAGGTGGTAGGCGGTGGTGCGTGAACGAGCACAGGTGCGGGTGCGTACCAAGCTTTGGTTGCAGGGCGGCATTTTGGTGGTTATGGTCTTGCATGGCATGAACGTGCATGCATGACGGGTTCGGTGAACAAGACTTAAGCGAGTTAGGGAAAGCGTGGCAAATTAACCCGAAAGACGAGGGTCTCGCGGAGTTGGGACATTGACGTAATAAGTTGGGCATCGGGGTTTAATTACTGTAATGCCATAACCGAAGCGTGATTAGAACGCGTCTGATCAATGATAGTACATTTGGAAGGTTCGAGTTTCGAGCGTGATCGGGCGGAGTTCAGAGCAAGAGTTTGGATTTCCTCGTAACTGGTAAGTTTCTAATCTCCCTCTTTTAAATGTTTTAAACGTTTTGGGGCTATCGTACATACTCTTGAGACATGTTTTAATACACTAAATGTATACCGAGCTTTGGGATCTAACCCGATGAGTTTATGAAGTTAAATAGTTAAATGTGGGGCTAAGGGACTGTGCATATCCATAGGACGTGCGGGTTATAGGTGGGGATATGATCACGGGTCGTATAGTGACCTAACAGGGGTGAGTCAGGATTGTAATTAAAGGTCATACGGGTATGACTAGAAGGTATCATAGGGTGTGCATGTACGTAGTATGTGCTTAGATAATGAGACGTAGTATTAGTAAGTGTGTTGCTATACTAGCATTGTATTGTGTTACGAGTTAGTCGGGGCGATTCGGGATATAAGTTAAACGCTTATGAACACATGCATGATATGTTATCCTAGTACTACGTGTGTGGTGCAGGTACAGTTAATGAGTAATGTAAATAGAGTATGATGTTATGTGTTATATGTGTTGCTTTATATGCTTGCATTGTTGTCCATGTTTTGGGTCAACAGTGGTGTGGAGGACGTATGGGTGCATTGTTGTCCATGTTTTTTTGTCCTTCGGGGTCATCATTATACGTGTGCTCTGGCAGTCACCGTATGGTAGATGATATAGTCACCGTATGGGTGGCTGGGTAGTCATCGTAGATGACGAGTGTGTCGCTATTTTTAGTGGCGGGGCCCTGTAACAAGGGTGGAGTTGAGCTTATGAAGAGTATCCCAACGGGGATAACCCTGGCGAGGATGCAGTAATGAGGTATGTGTTTGCGTGCTTATATAATTGTGTTAAATTGCATGCAATTGATGAGTTATATTTATTGTGCATAAGATGATACTATTATGTCAAGTAGATGATATTAATGATGAGAGTAGAGTTAGATTAGTCGTGGTGCCAGGATTGTGATGTGATGTTTATAACGATTATGTCAGTTGATTTGTAAGAGCCTTGGTCAAGGCTGAGTAAGTTGATGTCTAAGGATTCGGGGTGTTAACCAAGTGTCGATTTAATACGTGTACTTGAGTACAAGTTAGTAGTGTAGTAAGTTCGACCTATGTCGATGAGACTGCGGGATTATTATTATTATGGGATGAGTCATGGGTAATGTGTTATTATGGGATATCGGGTGATAACATGGGTTATCAAATGGTTAATGAATTGTGGATCTATTTTATAAGGACAGTGGGTCCTGAGTGGAGTTTAAATAACTTTTGAGACGTGCTGGCTTTTAATTAAACTAAACTATTAGAACTCACTCAGCTTAGCTGACTTTGTGTGTACGTTAGATTGTTTTGCAGGTGAGTCTGCTAGACGAGGTATCTTGGCTTTGGAGCGGTGCTACTCGGATTGGTGTGCAAGCATTCTTGAGGTAACTTAATGACATTAAATAGTAATTAATGGTTTTAGAAAGACTTTCTCTGTAGTTTAATATATCTAAAATGAGTATTTTCAAGGGAATAACCCGTTATGAGAACCAACTGTAGGGTGCCTGGTTTGGGGCCTTACAAGTTGGTATCAGAGTCGAGGTTTAAGAGAAAATTTATGTTTTTAAACAAATAAAATGCCTTAACTTAAACTAAAAATGGGACAAGGGTGAAACTAATGCCACCACGAGTAACCGCGAGCTAAGAGGTACGTCTTTCGAGTTAAACAGTAGTTATTATTTATCATTTGTGTAGTGTTACACAAGGTAAAGTGATTGGTGTTAGTTAGTGACATATGGTCCCATGTGGGAACATGATGGGTGCTATGTGCTGTAGTAGTATGTAGAACTATGTGAAGTTGTGTGGTGTAATTAAGTGAGACCATGATGTGAGTTGAGTAATGTGGGGTAGCATTAAATGTAACTATGTGAGATAGTTTGGTGTGTCGATATGATTTAGTAATTTTGGGTGTAACCTTGGATGGTGTGAAATTGTGATAAATATGATGATTTGCTAGATTATTGTGTGATACTATATGAGTTGTGTGGGATGCATGTGCATCCGGGGTGTATGAAAGATAGAAAGTTAGTGTGAATATGATGGGAAAGGTTTAGAATCCGAGCAGTAATGTAGACCACCAAATTGCATTTGATCACCGTGATTTGGCAGTCTATGATTACTCTCATATTCTAAATTTGATGCCCATAGTAATCACTCCAACATTCTATCTTGTGCAGGTACTGATGGCTAAGACAAAGCGTACCAAATCTGTCAGACGGGGAGCTCCGGCTGGGGGAGGAGCAGATCGTCAGGACAAACAGGCGGTTGCTGTAGACAAGACGGACAGTGACATAGAAGGGGTGTTGGCTCTTCCCGCGTCAAGTGTGACTAGGGCTGAGGATGGAAGCATCCCGCGTGGTGCTAAGACCAGAGCAACATGATGGAAAAGGAGGGCCGTGTCGGCAGTACACGATTTCCCTCCAGGATGTGGACATGCATGGTTGAGAGATCAACCACTTACTACAGCTAAGGGAGCTCTATCTAGAGAGGAACCAACAAATGACCCGGGATCCGATGAGGAGGAACCGGAAGAGGACACAACAGATACACCTAATGTGGTCCCGTGGTAGTCTTGGTCGTTGTTTGAGACGTTGAACTTCTAGATGACTTTTGGACGTGGCGGTTGTCACGAGAGATTGTGGGGTGATTTAATATTTTGAGTGATTAGACGTTTACGTGGTGTGATGTTTATCTCAAATATTGACTATTTGATTTTGACATTTAGTGTGGGTTATATCGTGAGATGATTTGGGTATGATAAATGATAGTTGCATGTGTGATATCTTGTTATTAGTGGTGCAGTGTTAATTAGGTGATTATGTAATTACATTTGAACAACATGAGTTCACACCTTAATGCAATCTTTTATATGATGCTAGAGCTTGGTTGATTTAACTATATGAGTAGACCTGAGTTTTGATTACTTGTGTGCATCTACGGTCTTGAGATAGTGTCACCTATGTGTTATGCTTAGGTGATGTGTGAAGTGTAAGGGGGTGTTTAGCCTTACTATGATATTAAATGTCTTTATATCTTAAGGCATAGATCTTCGCGAGGTAAATGTTGTGGTGCTTAAGGACATGAAAGTGTTTTGTGAATAAACTTGTATGTCGTTAATTGAGTTGCTTATGAGTATGAATTAATTGTGTCACGTACTTAATAGTCGTGGCAGGAGATCAAGCGTGAGCTTGATATTGTGTCTGGCATTAGTCAGGCGGGAGATCAAGTGTAAGGTTGATATAGAGTTGACATTTGTCAACAGGTTATTGTGTGTGACGGCAGTCAGGAGGGAGATCGTGTTTACCGGTGCCTTTGGACCAAACAACATGATATACTTGTGTGTCTATAAATGACGAAATCATATTGTATGCGTATAGATTTACCCAAATCTAGCTAAATGTGTATATGCACATGGTGCGAGTTAGAAGGTTGAATTACTAGTACATGTTTAGAACAATGTGCGTTCTGTAGTTATGTGTGTCGGTGTGTGTCCTTGTAGTACACGCGTGCATAGGACGGATGGTCAGGGTACACAAGCATAGTATTTCTATCTTGAAGATTTTCTCGATGCTGATACATCGAGGTGATGCGAGGAGTTTTGACGTCTTTCTAGGCGACCAGTGAGGTGCTCTTAAGATATGCCTATGTTCATATCTCGGGAATTCAGAGCACGAAGCCAATGGGCGGAGCTGTGAGAGTAGATGATGAAAGTGTTTACGTGGATGCTTGACCAGAATGCTTATGATGAGATCAAGGTGATGACCATGAGGATTTCAGCATGAAGTTAACAAGGTGACGAAGGACCTTCATGGAACACGTTCCTAATGAATAATTCAGTTGAGGTGAGGCACCAGAGGAATAGGGATGTTTTCCCTGAACGAGACGACAGATAGCTGAGGCTTGTAAGCAGGCGGACTTCATTTCCGTACGTGATAAATGAGATGCGGTCGGTAATCGCAGAGTAATAGTAGAGTAACAACGAGAAAAGTGAAACCCAGGAGGGGTAAGTATAGGATTGCATATAAGTGACTGGGAAGGAGAAGCCTACTCTAGTAAACTATTTGCTTCTAAGGCAGGCATGATGGTGATAGGTGGACTTTTGGGAATCGAGAAAATGAAGAGAATAGATGCTATGATAAAGAAATTTAATGGAGACCAGTGTAGCTTTGCACAAGCTCCTAGAGATTATCGGAGAAGAGCAGAAGTAATTCCCTTCTGGGTATGGACAATGGGCCTTATTTTGAGGAGTCATCGCAAGATGGCGATCGGAGTATGAGAAAGAGAAGTATAAGAAGTATATAATGGTGAAGTAGTGAGTGCTTCTATCGGTGGAAAACGAGAAACCTTACTTAGGGAGATGACCTTCGTAGGGACAAGATCATCAGGACTATACGAGGTATTGTCAAGGACAATTACAACGAGACCTTCGTGAAAGGATTGATATTCAAGGCAATCATGGATGGCAACTTCTAGCAACTGCCGGGATAACAAGAGTGGGAAATAAAGTCGTTTAGCTAATGAATGGAGAGATGAGAGGCGAAGGAATTGGTAGGTGAAACCTACAAGTCACAAAGTTGAAAGTGAGCAACGGAGAAGATTTCCTTAAACACCAAGGCTGGTGGCCGTGTGGAAAAACAAGGATTAGGATTATACATATACGAAGGAAACCGGGTAGCACCTAAGGGTTTTGATGCACGAGTAAGAATGAAAAGGAGGAGTGGTGTTGGTTTGTACCGACACAGGATTCGAGGACGAATCCTCTTCTAAGGGGGTAGACTTGTAACATCCCGAAAATCTATAAACGAATGGTTCGGGTTGGTGAACTGACCGAATCTTTATTAAAGTCCCCGGTTAGCAGAAACTGCCACGTAAAAACTTGATTCAACAAGGATAAAAGGGCCGGGTAACTGTTTAATGTCTAGTTTGGGATTATAATCATACAAGACGGTTTTAGAAAGGCCCGATCGGAACCTTAAGGGGGTATATATACCACCTAAACTACAAACCCTAGCCATTCGGCTAGGGAGAATTCGACGGCAGCCAAGGGAGCCGCGTGTGAGATGGCGACGACGAAGGTGATCGGACGAGGAAGACGATGACGCGTGGGTGTCCACTGGGAAGTTCCATAAATCGTAAAGGTAATCCACTTTGCGATTTCATTGCTTATATTTGTTCGTTTTCTTGTGTTTTGGTTTAAAAACCGATTAGTGTTTGGGGTGTTTGGCCTAGCTGTGAGCGACGAAGAAGAGGAGGGGCTAAGAGGGTGGTGGCCGGTGAAGGGGTGTGAGCCGTAGGTGGAGGCGTGTAGCGGAGCACAGTGGGGAGTCATATGGTGGTGCCCGGATGGCGGACGGCCGATGGCCGAAGAGAGAGGGAGGGAGGGAGTAGGAGGATGACGGGTTCTGACGGACATGAAGGGAGGCCGTCGGGTTTGGTGGTGATGCAACGACCTGCATGGAACCATGTGATGGCAGGGGTGGCACGCACGGGGGAACCCGCAAGGGGACACCCGATCACGTTAATGGTTGTACGCAAGGATTCAAGGTAGTAAGCGGTGGCGCGTGAACGAGCACAGGTGCGGGTGCGTACCAAGCTTTGGTTGCAGGGCGGCATTTTGGTGGTTATGGTCTTGCATGACATGAACGTGCATGCACGAGACGCTCGGGTTAGGTGAACAAGACTTAAGCGAGTCGGGGAATGCGTGGCAAGATAACCCGAGAGATGAGTGTCTCGCGGGGTTGGGACGTTGACGTGATAAGTTGGGCATCGGGGTTTAATTACTGTAATGCCATAACCGAAGCGTGATCGGGCGGAGTTCAGGGCAAGAGTTTCGATTGCCTCGTAACCGGTGAGTTTCTAATCCCCCTCTTTTAAATTTTTTAAACGTTTTGGGGCTATCGTACATACTCTTTAGACATGTTTTAATACATTAAATGTATACCGAGCTTTGGGATCTAACCCGATGAGTTTATGAAGTTAAATAGTTAAATGTGGGGCTAAGGGACTGTGCGTGTCCATAGGACGTGCGGGTTACAGGTGGGGATATGGTCACGGGTCGTATAGTGACCTAACAGGGGTGAGTCGAGATTGTAATTAAAGGTCATACGGGTATGACTAGAAGGTATTAGATAATGAGACGTAGTATTAGTAAGTGTGTTGCTATACTAGCATTGTATTGTGTTACGAGTTAGTCGGGGCGAGTCAGGATATAAGCTAAACGCTTATGAACACGTGCATGATATGTTATCCTAGTGCTACGTGTGGGGTGCATGTACAGTTAATGAGTAATGTAAATAGAGTATGATGTTATGTATTATATGTGTTGCTTTATGTACTTGCATTGTTGTCCATGTTTTGGGTCAACAGTTGTGTGGAGGACAGAGTCCTTCGGGGTCATCATTGTACGTGTGCTCTGGCAGTCACCGTATGGTAGATGATATAGTCACCGTATGGGTGGCTGGGTAGTCATCGTAGATGACGAGTGTGTCGCTATTTTTAGTGGCGGGGCCCTGTAACAAGGGTGGAGTTGAGATTATGAATAGTATCCCGACGGGGATAACCCTGAGGAGGATGCAGTAATGAGGTATGTGTTTGCGTGCTTATATAATTGTGTTAAATTGCATGCAAGTGATGAGTTATATTTATTGTGCATGAGATGATACTATTATGTCGTGTAGATGATATTAATGATGAGAGTAGAGTTAGATTGGTCGTGGTGCCAGGATTGTGATGTGATGTTTATAACGATTATGTCAGTTGATTTGTAAGAGCCTTGGTCAAGGCTGAGTAAGTTGATGTCTAAGGATTCGTGGTGTTAACCAAGTGTCGATTTAATACGTGTACTTGAGTACAAGTTAGTAGTGTAGTAAGTTCGACATATGTCGATGAGACTGCGGGATTATTATTATTATGGGATGAGTCATGGGTAATGTGTTATTATGGGATATCGGGTGATAACATGGGTTATCAAATGGTTAATTAATTGTGGATCTATTTTATAAGGACAGTGGGTCCTGAGTGGAGTTTAAATAACTTTTGAGACGAGTTGGCTTTTAATTAAACTAAACTATTAGAACTCACTCAGCATAGCTGACTTTGTGTGTACGTTAGATTGTTTTGCAGGTGAGTCTGCTAGACGAGGTATCTTGGCTTTGGAGCAGTGCTACTCGGATTGGTGTGCAAGCATTCTTGAGATAACTTAATGACATTAAATAGTAATTAATGGTTTTAGAAAGACTTTCGTTGTAGTTTAATATATCTAAAATAAGTATTTTCAAAGGAATAACTCGTTATGAGAATCAACTGTAAGGTGCCTGGTTTGGGGCCTTACATAGAAACCATGAGATTCGGAGTTGGAAATATTTTTGTAAGTCTGGGCGATTAGGTTCCAAAGAAGCAATTCAGAAGTATTCTTTATGCAAACACATAACAAACCATCTAAATTTGATAGAATCAACAATTCATGCCAATTGGCTTTGTAGGGGAGTGAGAGAATGGTAATCGAGCGAGGATCGGGGTCAACGAATAATGTTACTAACGTAACTTTTCCGCTCTTTAATCGGTATAATTTTCTGGTTGGCTGTGTTAACATCCGGTGGCAATACATCACGACAAAGCGTTGAGTTGATTAGATCGGACAACGGCTTTTGCCGGCACTCTTGTTAATATTTATGTCATTATAATGTCAACGCGAATATCTCCCATGATGTTAACCATGTTAAAATACATAAATTACATTAGATAATTGGTAGAATGTATCATAATAAAAACGAGAAAATTTGCCCTGTGCTCTGCGGCGGGGTGGCCCTTAAACGATTGAGGTGGTGACATTAACATGGCTAGGAAAAAAAAACGTAGTTAAATAATAAAAGAAAACGTATGAAATTACGGTGACTTTGTGTGAAGATCAAAACATATATAAAAGACACTTATATAACGGTAACGATGTTTTTTAGTCGATGTCGGTTTCATTCTTCTCGGTACCCGCGCGTTGCGGCGGGACGGAACGATTAAATGAAACGTATGAAGTTACGACAGATCGGTTATGAATACTGAAACGTATATAGAAAACATTATCATGCCCCGAACGTTGCGATATAAAAATTAAAAAAAAATGTAATATAATAGAAAAAATTATAAGAAAAGTCAAAGGTAAAAAAGGGGGAAAAAAACCAAAAAACTAATAGAAAAAATAAAAAAAAATGTAATATAATAGAAAAAATTATAAGAAAAGTCAAAGGTAAAAAAAAGGGGGAAAAAACCAAAAAACTAATAGTTGAGACCACTGGGATTGAACCCGTGACCATCAAGATGAAACCAAAGAGGGCTACAAACTTATCTAACACAATTTTTGTGTTTAATAAAGGAAATTTACTTATTTAACAACAAAGTTTTTTTGAAAAAAGAAAAAAAATCACCGACACTTCCATTTAAGATTACTTATAACTACTTTTTCCCAAGCGCTACCAGGAGTTTGGTAGTTATCGGTTCGGTTCGTAGACGGTGATAAAACTTACGTCGAAACACATACTCGTTATAACTTACGATACAAAAAAAACTTGGATCGCTGACAAAAAAAATAAACGAATAAAAAAGCAAATGGGCTAAAATCCTATATTAGCAAATTTATAAAAAACCAAAGTTTTGAAGCAAAAATAAAAAAAAAACTCTTATAGTTTACTAAAAAAATAAACACATTGAACTTTTGTTGCAATTTTATAAAAAACCAAACTTGAGAAAACAAACTAAAATTTACTCTATTGAAGTTTTGTGGCAAATCTAAAAAAAAACTTTTTAGTAAAAAAAAATAATAAAACTTCACTATTCAATCTCACGGCCGTTATTTTTAAGCAAAAAAAAAAGCTCCTATAGTTTACTAAAAAAATAAACTTATTGAACTTTTGTTGCAATTTTATAAAAAACAAAAATTAAGAAAAAAAAATTAAAGTTTACTCTATTGAAGTTTTGTGGCAAATCTAAAAAAAACTTTTGAGATCCAAAGAAAAATATATTAAAACTACACTATGTGGCAAATCTAGAAAAAATAAAACTTTTGAGGTAAAAAAAAAGAAAAATATATTAAAACTACACTATGTGACAAATCTAGAAAAAATAAAACTTTTGAGGTAAAAAAAAAATTAAAAGTCCACTATTAAACCTCACGCCTAGTTTTTATCCACACGCTTCGCGGAGGGAGCATAGTCGTTATTGGTTTGACTCGTTTGCGTCGATAAAACTGACATCGAATCGCAGACTCGTCATAACGTACGATACAAAAAAAAACACTCGAATTTGAATACAACTTCGTCTTCAATAAAATTTTAACCAGAACGTTGAATTTTTTTTTTAAGAAACCGGCGATTCCGTAATTTAAAAAAACCTAACGAACGAAAGTTATCATAGAAAACGGTGCGCGGCCCATCGTTAATAAAATTTAAACGAAAACGTAGGCACAACGGTAAAAATAATGTTAATAGAAAGGAAACATAAAACTAAATAAAAAAGAAGGGAAAAACAAATTAAAAATATTACCGGTTCGGGTCGTCGAAAACCATAAGGCGAATACGATACGGGTTCCGATGATACCAATACCGACAATAATGTTCTTCGCCCATAATAGGTTCAGCTCGTAACGGTATCATAACGGTAATAGCACTCGCTATAGGCATCGATAAAAAAAAGTTGATTTTGAATACAACTCCGTTTAAAAAAAAATTATATCGGAACGTTGACAAAAAACTACAAACAGCGGCGCACCCCGTATTTTGAAAAAAGTTAACGAACAAAAGTTATTAAAAGAGAACGAAAATAATAGAAAAAATAAAACGGGCTAAAAACGTATATTACATATACTCTAAGGGTTAAAAATGAAAAAGTAAATAAAAAACTAAACAGGCGAATCGGAAAGTGCCAGGCACATACAAAAAAAATACTCGGATCGTTGACAAAAAAACAAATTTGTGCATCCCGTTTAAAAAAAAACTTAACGAGCGAAAGTTATTACAAAAAAAAATTATCAACGAATTTTTTTCAATTTTATAAAAAACCTTTACTATATTAAAGTTTTGTGGCAAATCTCTAAAAAAAATAAAACTTTAAATCAAAATATAAAGTTGTGGTAAATCTAAAAAAAACAAAATCTTTGTGTCAAAAGAAAAAAAGGTTAAAGTTAAACCAAAACTTCCGTGGCAATATTAAAAGAAGAAAAAGTTCAAAGAAAAAAAAATTAAAACATGAAAGTTTTGTGGCAAAAATTTAAAACCCTTAAACCTAACTATTCAACCCCACGGTAAATAATATGTTAATAAAAAAAAACTTTTGAGTAAAAAAAAGTGTAATATTGAAGTTGTGTCAAATCTATAAAAAAAAAAGAAAACTTTTAAGTAAAAAAAAGTGTAAACTTGACTATTCCACAAAAGTATAAAAGATAAAACTTTTGTGCAAAAGTATAAAAAACTAAAAATCCATTACTTAATTCCACGGCCAAAAGTATAAAACATAAAACTTTTATGCAAAAGTGTAAAAAACTAAAATTAAAAAAAGCAAACTTTAACTATTAAATTTTTGTGACAAAAATATAAAAAATAAAACTTTTATGCAAAAGTGTAAAAACCTAAAAAATTACTATTCAATTCCACGGCCATTAATATGTTAATAATTGTCACCAACTATTTCATTAACATTAAAAATAATAAAACGTATTTGTTATAAAAAAAAGTAAGCAACAAACAAAAGTTAATTAAAACTAAATATATATTTGTTATAAGAAAAAAAGACAAAACGTTATAAACCTCAATTAATTAGTTTATGACACATAAATCTCAATTAACCAGTAATCTAATGGTTGTCTTAAACTTGCCTTTTTTTCAGTCCTATGAATCAGACAACTTCCTGTCTAAGCAGGTAAATAAATAAACAATTAATTTGTAGTTAATTTCACATGTGATTTTGAAATTATTTTGCGAAGGATTTGGTTTGACCTTATAGATGGTATTCTTTTGCTTTAATCCATGATTTTGCTATTGATGAGTTTCCTTCTTGAATAACAATTTTTGACCTAAAATCACAGGAGAGAGGAGGCTTTGACCTCCTTATTTTGGCGAGAAAACAAATTATGGAGTGGCTAATAAAAGAAAATGTGACATAAGAGCATCTCTAACACAAGGGTGAGGGTGCGTCCGCTTTCAACCGGACAAAGAGGCAGCGTTGGAGCTTGGATCCGGTTGGCGTCCGGTTGAGCCTCATCCGGAAACGCAAACGCTACCAAACGCCACTATGGGGCCGTTCCAGTTGAACTTAATTGTTATTTTAAAGTTTTTGTTCAAATAATATGATTTAAATTGTATATTTTCTAATTTAATAATAACTAATATATTTTTAAATTACTTTAAATTATTTAATTTAAACTTAAATTAAAAACAATTATATTTAAAATATATTAAATTTATGTATTTCTAACGACTTGTTTTACAAACGAATAGTTTTCTATCAGTAATAATACAAGTAACTATTTCATATTCAATCCACCTTCAAAATTTCACATTCAACTCTCTCACTAAATATGAGTTCCAGTAATGATGATGTTTCTCAATCTCCGCCTCGGTTTCAACCACCGTTTATGATTCTTTCTACTAATGTTGATATGCACTTTATGCAACTAGCCATGAAGCAGTATTAACAATTGGTTTCTGATGATTTCGAAAAGATGTATTTGCATCTAAAGGAGCACTATACCGAAGAAGGGTCCAGTTCCAGTCATCTGAAGGGGAAGCGAAAAGAAATATGCAGGGGTCGTGAAGATGCAGATATTCGCCTTTGGAACGACTACTTTGCTTCGACACCGGTTTTCCTGAAAGATATTTTAGACGAAGGTTCCGAATGCATCGTGATATTTTCAATCGAATTGTCGACGATTTGAAAAACAATTATCCATACTTTACACAAGAGTGGATGCGATGGGTATAATTGGTTTATCCACCATCCAAAAATGCACATGTGCCATACGTCAGTTGGCATATGGCATGGTAACTGACCAAACCGATGAATACACACACATTGGTCAATGTACTGCCCTCGAGTGTCTTCAATTGTTTTGAATGGGTGTTTTTGAAATGTATTCTAAAGAATATCTAAGAAGGCCAACAGGAAGTGACATCCAACGATTACTGGCTGTGCATTCAACTAGGCACGGGTTTCCCGGAATGCTAGGAAGCATTGACTATATGCACTAGGCATGGAAAAATTGTCCGATTGCATGGAAAGGGCAATATACGTGAGGTGACGATGGACATCCCACCATCATGTTTGAGGCGGTTGCATCATATGACCTTTGGATTTGGCATGCATATATTGGAGTGGTTGTAACACCCAGTATTTCAGGTTATTATCGATATTCATAATGGCACGTTCGTATTTTATATTTGTTAGGAGTATTATCTTTGACATGATATTGTCAGAAGTTTAGCAAAGGAACACGTGCCATATTTTAGTAATTTTCAAGAGTTACTAGAATAGTAAACAGTTATAACCCGCAAGATACGGTCGTTGGTGATTAAAAAGAATGTTATTCCAGAAAAGTCTAGGGAGACGCTTTAAAAACATAAATATTGGTGACTAACTTTTATAAAAAGTTGACACATAAATAAGTTACATAACTCTAAGTTATTTTAGGTGTATACATGTATAATATAGTTCAAGTAATAACTACGTCGGGAATTCACTATCAGATTATTAAAGCTAGTCAATCTACACAAAATGTAGGACGTTTTAATAATTAAATATATTAAAACGGGTATTAATTTCGGGTAGTATACCGCGTCTAAATCAATCACATCATCATCATGATTGCTTTGCTTACACAACACTCAAGCGTCATAATCATCATGATTATGACCAAGAGTGCAAGCAACCTCAAAGATCACATCACCATCATTATATCTTTGCTTATACTCCACTCCAACGTCAAATCGTAATGATGATGACTTGCTGAGTTCTACACTCAACCCCTTTTCATCAAATAATTATATATATACGTGTATATATATGTATGTATATATATAAAAATATCTAGGTATATAGATAAAAAGTTTACATCAGTAAAAGTTACTACACCGGGTGTTATATCACGGGATCACCTACCAAGTTTACACTACCTTAGACCGAACTAACTAGCAATTGAGAGGTAGCTAGTGATTGGACAACACCCAAACCACCCACCCAACCACCACTTACGGCCGAGATGGCCTAGTGGGGTCACCCCACATCTCAAATCTTCCATTACTTGATTTGATGTTGCAAGAACATGTCCATTTCATTCATGTACACACTCCAAAGTCTCATCTTCATGATGTGGTAAGACCATACCCTTTCACCTAATATGTCAAGCAAGGGTCACTATCAATCTCATCCACCATCTCCTTGCAATGATGATGGAAGACTCAACACTCAACTCCATCTTTTTCTCTTACTATATAAAGAGGTGTGTGTGGAAGAAAAACAAGAGCTTTGCTCTTGTTCTTTCTCTCTTTCTCGGCTCAAATAGCACACACACATACCCACAATTTCAAGTGCCAAGACCTAGTACTTCAAGAAGGAATCACCCTCTATCCCCCTCTCCAAAACCGAAAATGCAAACGATTCCCGTAACTCAGCTTCATGCCAGAATTTCGGTCAACTTCGGAAGACCATATCTCCTTCGTTACTTGGCCAAATCGGTCCATTCCTTTTCTAGAATGAAGCTCTATGTTAACAGAGGAGAACCCAAGTGGAATCACTCGAATCCATGGAGTATTCGACCTCCAAACAGCTGGCGCAAGAAGACCGCTCAGTGCATGTCGAATCCGGACACCTCTTCTCATTTTTCTGTTTTAAGGTACCTACACAACTCCGAATCCAGTAATTCTTTTTCACATCTCCTCTGGTTTCAATAAACTTGATTTTAGAAGAAAACCCCAAGTCATTTGGTCTTCTAAAACCATCTAAAAGTCTATTCGAAGTACGCCTAAAAATCTGAGTTTTCAAGGACGAAATAAAACATAAAAGTCTTGATGAGTTTTGGCGTTATTTCTTCATAAGTCATGTTTGAGTACATATATTTAATACACGTACATGTTCATATATAAAATACCAAACTACAAGGACCATGGACAAGACAAGGACACATCAAATATAAATTACATATATAAATATACTATCACATAAAATAACAATTGGATGATGGTGTTCCTCATAAACCCTTCATTTCATTCATGTGTTATGTTGAAGGATACATGTTCGTGAAGTTATATGATCATGTGTGACTTACCTGGAAAGACCCGAGGTAGTGTCCTATGATTCAAGAAGACATACGAACAATTATCATCAACATATGAACGTGAAAGGTGTTACTAAAAGTATATGTTTATGGATAAAATTATGATATATATGTGTTGATGTACGGTTTTGGTTAAATCATGGAAATGTTCTAAGAATTAAATATTAGTATCCTAATATGAACATTGGATATATGTACATGGAACATATGAAAAGATTCGGTTAAAAATAAATAATCACGTGACATCATGGAACATAAGTGAATATATTTTAAGTTACAAAAATAATATTTATTTTTGGTACACTTAATAAGTCACCAATAGGGAAACATATTATTTTCTCGAAAAATATGTAAGCGTCTAGACTGGAATAATAATCACCAACGAGTCGTAAATAAAAACACTATTTTTACTAAACAAAGGCGTACTTAACGGGATTTGTTAAGTCGGATATAAGACGGGTAGTTTTAACACATTAGTACCCTTGTGTGATTAGGGTACGGATAGACAAGAACTAGCATAAGTTTGTTTGCTAGGATTTCATCGAACACAAGGTGAGTTCACGGCCCCCTTTTAACTTTTTAATGTTTTGTAAACATCGGGGGGAGAAACATACTTACTTGTTATGTTTGAAAACATGAATTACATTTTCTTACAAGTTTGACATCATGAACATTCAGGTCTAACTCCTTGTGAGTTTCACTAATTCCCCTTTTTCTAAGTTTTTGAAATGATTTGGGGTGGAAACATACTTGTAAAAGACTTTTGTGTGTAAATGAATTGAACTAATGATCTGACCGTATGTGTGTATTGAGGGAAAAGTAAAGCGCTTAAAGTCCTCTGAATAAGTTAGTAACCATTAGCTATTTTAGCCCGGGATTATATGGATAGTACTATTGGGGGTGACGCCTCCGGTCATGGTTAGTCGCGCTAACCAGGGGTCAAAAGGGCCGAATGACCGCATATTGTCTTACTCGTAAAAAGGCGAGGGGGAGGCACAAAAGGTCGGGGTTTGGTTACGGTCTCGTACATTACATACTATTTTGTATTCCTTGAAAGCTTACAAATGGGGTTAATAGATCGGATTAGTATTCAAATTCATTGGTAATACATTCAAAAGGGTTCTGATCAGGTTAAAGTGATCAGGTTTTAAGCAAAAGAGTTCTGATCAGGTTTTAAACAAAAGAGTTCTGATCAGGTTAAAGTGATCAGGTTTTAAGCAAAAGAGTTCTGATCAGGTTAAAGTGATCAGGTTTTAAACAAAAGAGTTTTTGATCAGAAAATGATCATGTTTAAACATTGGATTCATGACGGTTAAGTCATGGTAATGTTTTCAAAGGAAAAACTACATATTTTATGACGGTAAAGTCATGGACACGTTTTCAAATGAAACTACTCATTATTATGACGGTTAAGTCATGTATAGTTTTTCGGGGAAAACTACTTAGTTTTATGACGATAAAGTCATGTACATGTTTTTGGGAAGAACTATAAGCACTGAAATAACTAACTCTGTGAACTCACCAACCTTTGTGTTGACACTTTCAAGTATGTTTCTCAGGTAACCTTTAGCTATGGCGCGGTTGGAATAGGCTAGCTATGTTGGATCAATTTCCTAGTAGCTGGAAGGACGTAGAATATCAAGTCTCAAGTCTATCGTTGATGTAGAAGAACTTAGATCATAGTATTACTTAGTTTAGTAATTGTATATGTAATCAAGTCTTAGAAATCACAATTACCGCTTCCGCTATCGTGTAATGAACCAATCGTTGCAACCTGTATTTATTTATTAAGTAAATAAATTTGGGGTTGTCACAGATTGGTATCAGAGCAATGGTTTTAGCGAATTAGGTTTCCTTAGTGATACCTAGGCTCTAACCGGACTTATTTAGGGACCAAGATTTCTAAGACTTGCATCACACTAACCCAAGACTTGAGTATAGGAATTCCAACCGTTGCCGAACAATTTGTGTAGACTATTAGTGTATGGAGTTACACTAGGGTATCATTAGCTATACTAATACAATTACATGGCACATGTAATGAACACTTAAACACATACAACAATGTGGAAATAATAAACACTTATAACATGTTACTGTTCGGATTACGAGTCATGAATAACGGGTACTCAGCATACTGCAACCTTAGAAGATCGAGTTACGAGCTGAGCTTGGACGACGACGGCAGCGATCGTCAGTTACCGATCTTGGTATCACAACAGGGTGAACCCGTACCAGAATCTGTACCTATACCTGCACCACAACTACTCCAGCCATGGAGGCAACTATCTTTCTAACATATTTGCGGTATAAATACTCTCCTTCATAAGTTGCCGGATCGGATGCCTAGAATTTCACCATGAGATATGGCAGACGGGATTACCCGGACAGAAGGGAACCCAAGATGGATGAGCAGGACTAAACGGGAGAGAACCATACGGGTCAAGAGACCCAGACATTCATCAGGATCATGTGGATCCATAAGTACATACATACTTGGAGCATGAGCTGCTCGATAATCATTTGAGGATCTCTGCCCTACACATAGTGCCTGACTTTCATACGCATTTTAATTCTGAGACACTGGTAGTGCCTCTCTACCATTAGCCTCATCCGACAACATCCATATTCGGCAGATTCATGAGTATTGGTACACATAATTAAGAGTAATCCGATAAAACAATACACACTCCTGTACAAATGTGCAAACGCAATCTAATGATCATTTCAAATCCCTTTTGATTAAAAGCTAGGGACAGGGGAAACACTATAGGGATCAGGCAAGGCAAATTATCATTACGGGTGCACACGTAATCATAATTTGCAGTGCATGGGAACTTTAGTGAGTCTTGCTGTCTAAGCTGATGATCAACCCATGTTCTCAATCACTTGATTAAGGATTGGATCTTAACAAATCAGACTTCTCAATTAGGTACTCACAAAGCATTCTCCTAGTTTTGGAGGAACGAGAGAAATTCAAATTGAATTCAACCAATCCTTAGTAAATCCTGAACGACGAAGGAATTCGCACATTCATTCTTTGAGATTCTACTTGTCAGGAATGCTTCAAATTGAGCGTTACCACAACTAACACTTACAATAATTGCACAATTATTGTGGGAGATTATAGCGTAATCTCAGAATCCATCATACAGTTCAATCTCACAATTGCTTTAAAGTTACGCCAAGAGTGTTATGCACTAACTTCAGTAATGGGGCAGGATATTATTCTGACCCGCATACACATGGCACCTATGGATATTGTGGAAGCTCGACATGAGACAAGTAGGTAATCGAACATTTCAAAATATCGGTCAAACAGGGTTGCTCTCGCAGCCATTGACATTCAATATACCTTTAAGTCTAACTATTCTCTCGGTAATGGATAAGCCGGGGTTGATGCTCAAGCGAATGATAAAAAACCTAAGTGTGGACTAACGACTATTTTCGTACTAACAGGGAAACGACATGCAAAACTCTTAAAGGAGTCCCAAATGCGGAATTTCATGCTAATCTCATTAGTTCGTGATATGCATAAGGGACGTAAGCTCGAGCTATTCACAACAGGCCACTGTCCACAAAGAGTTGAGAAGAATAATTTATTACTCTTTTGTACTCGCACTTCCCCAAAGTTCATCTTGATGGATGGATCCCAGATTTTAGCCTAGAAGAGAGGTGTGATTGCATCTTTCACTCCTAGTTTTCTATAATTGGGAAGCTCTAGAGCATCTATTTTTAAGAAATGATCTCTTGGAGTAGACTCAGTTAGAATACAAAAGTCTCGACGTTCAACACTCATTACTTCAAGTTTATCTTTGTGCTAAGGATTTTGAGGCTATAACCTGAATGAGTGGAATACTTAATGGTAAGTCACCAAAGTACCATTCAAACCCTAAGTAAATGCAGACACACTGAATGACTACAAGATGGAAATTGTAAAACTCCCAAAACATTTCAGTCAACTTAATGGATTGACAAACCCATAGCCCATTTTGGGGAAAGCACTAATTCGATGAGACCATTCTCACAGTATCACTGTTCATTTCCTCACATAGACAGAATGTGAATATTCCAAACAAACATCGAACTTCGTATGGTTACATACTTTGAAGGTATGGTAGTCGAGACATGAGTTTACATATCAGGACGCTACAACCCAAAGGCTAGTCTGCCTCGAAAGGTAGTGCAAGCAAAGGGGTAAAGTGGTGATTAGACTCGAAGTTCGCAAATAAGAGCTCCCAAGGAACATCAATTCTTAGCTCCATGAAGGCACATGGAGAGGAAAATCCTAGAAAACATGAAACCTGAAATAAGAGAAAAGTCTTAGTCCGGGAAAATGCTTTCGAAAAGCATAAGAGGGACAAACATAAAAGTTTCATTTTCGTACTATGTCATTACTACCCAATATTCAACTAAAACTTGGACACTTCGTCGAGTAATTCTTTCCTAAGATCTATAGAGATCTGCTTTTGTGACAAAGTGCGTAGACGAATAAAGGGTATGTGTCAACATACGCTCAAGATTCGCAGGCACCATTCCTTTCATTACCAGGAATGAGCATCACATAACCCTACCATATTGAGGGTAATCAAATAAACGGGTTCTGGCACGTATAATATTGTTAGTCGGAGAAGTATTCGCTTTGCTTTCGAATACCGACTACCAAGTAAATGGAATCAAGCAATTGAAGCCTAAGTTGGATGATACAGATATAATTTGGGTACCAGGTATCGGTAGCCTATGTGGGAGGTTATGGATGAAGTCCATAAGCCCAAGTACTCCGTTCATCCAGAATCGAATGAAACGTATAAGGACCCCGAGGAACTCCATTATGTGGCCAAACATGAGAGGAGAAATTGCTATTTGTGTTGGGAGATACCCGACCGTACAAGCAGAATGTTAGGAATCAACTGAGTAATCACAACAACCTCATATTCCTCAATGGAAATGGGAGGAGGATTCCATGGATTTCATTACAAAGCTACCCAAAACACATAGCGGCTATGATACAATATGGGTAATCGTCAGTCGTTTTACGAAATCCGCTCACTCCCTACCAATAAAGGAGACAGATAAAAGTAAGAAGCGTACGAGGCTAAATATTAAGGAAATTAAGGCTAAGCATGGTATGCCAGTTTCCATTTTCTCCAACAGGGACAGTCGATTCATGTCAAGAACCTGGCAGTCTGTACACAAAGCCTTGATGTAGAAGAACTTAGATCATAGTATTACTTAGTTTAGTAATTGTATATGTAATCAAGTCTTAGAAATCACAATTACCGCTTCCGCTATCGTGTAATGAACCAATCGTTGCAACCTGTATTTATTTATTAAGTAAATAAATTTGGGGTTGTCACAGTGGTAGGGTCGAACAATGATATCAACGTTATAAATCAATCATCCGGTATTCAATGAAGTTTAAGAAGGTAATGCGCCTCCATGCAATTTTACAGTGAATGGAATGCAATACAACATGGGATACTATCTTGCATATGATATATATTCTGAATGGGCGACACTTGTAAAAAGCTTCACATATCCACATAATCCAAAAATGTTGGAATTTAAAAAGAATCATGAGTCGGCAAGAAAGGATGTCGAGAGGGCATTCGGTGTCCTTCAGCTCGATGGCACATTATTCAAAGGCCAACAAGAATTTGGAGTGTAAAAATAATCAACGATATAATGTATGCATGCATTATATTGCATAATATGATTGTAGAAGATGAAGGAGATGATATAACCGATTGGTCAGATGATGATGGTGAAGAACCTGAACCACCAAACCATGGACTGATAGTAGATTTCGAATGACACTTGGCAAGTTTCAAGAATGTACGTAGCAATGAAGCTTATCATGCACTTCGAGGCGATTTAGTGGATCATATATGTGGTTTATTACGAAATAGTTGGTTTATGTGATCTTTTTATGTTTTTATCTGTGTGATTTTGATTTATTTAGTTTATGTAATTTTAACTTTTTATTTTATGTAACCTTTTTACTTTAAATTTAATTTTCAATTTTAATTTTTAGAATTTTAATTTTTTTATTTTAAATTATATTATATTATTTTAAATAATACAAAATATAAAAAATAAGATTATTAATAAATAAGTTCTTTGGTATATAGAATATAAATGTAATGAGTTTTTAAAAAATGATGCAGTGTTAGACTAAAAATAAGAGATTTTAAAAGATTAGTGAAATTCTGATGTGACATGGTTGATTGTGTTTGTTGTATCCACCATTGGACATGCTCTAATAGTTGATGATTTATTATAATACTAATATTTCAGATACATCTGAAATAAGTTTATGTATTTAAATTACGAGTTTTATGGACTTTTCTATACATAATGTGAATGTATAATAGTAATTTTTTTTAATGGTAATTTGGATGACCGCCCAATCATCTCCACCAAATGTATAATAGTAGTAATACTATAATTATTTATTCAGTTATTACACCATTAGTTTCACAAAATCACATTACCCTCGCTATCTTCATCTCTCTCTGTTCTGATTCCCCAAATCGGAAGAAATCCAGCTCATCATCACCGCCTTCGTTTCACATCTGTCGCCGGAGGCGATGCACGAAACGGATATTCACGATTTGTCCGACGACGCCGATTATGCCGCGGCGTCTAAACAAGTAAGCTACACACCACGTACTTCATCAATCACCAACCGGAAATTAAATTGGAAGTAAATTACCGTTTCTACGTACGCTATTACGATCAGTCGTTTTGATTGATTATTCCTGATAGACTAATTTAAAAGGTAATGATGTCAGTTGGACCAATCTCGTGTGTTTAGGCGGTGATGCTCTTGATTTCGTGTGTTTAGGCGGTGATGTTCTTGATTTCGTGTAATTTAGGGCTCCGCGATCATGTTTGTTAGTGTAAGAAGTTTAATCGTGTTCGTAAGCTATTAGGTTTGCCAATGAGTGCATGACCGCATGCGATATATTCTCAGTCAATTGCTTAAGTAGCATAATTTCTTTCTGTTTATGTTTTAGGTGACCTAATTGGGAAGCTATTGATTCGTTCTCATATTTATGATCATAATGCAGTAGGTTTCAGTTATTAGGAAGCTATTGATACTTGATGTGTTTTAGGCTTGGTTAAGCTTGAGTGTTGCTAATAATTCTTAAATGAAGTGAACAATAACTTCATATTGGATGAAAGCTTGGTTTTATAATGCGTGTGGCACTCCGATGCGTTTTGATCCCAGAAGCTTCGCGCGAGCTTCGCGCATCACGTATGTGAGGCGTTCGTTAGTAAAAAAATTATTTATAGATTATATTTTAACTTGTTATCTTTTAAACACTAAAATATAAGATATTCTCATCAAAGAGTCAAATTTGTTCAATTGATGGTCTAATTTGTTCAAGTGTTGGTTAATTACATAAGACGCCACATCAGACCGCATCACGCATCAGCAACATCACATGCGCACATCAACTGCAGGCGATGCGATTTTATCACCACATCATGTGATGCGCGCATTTTAAAAACAAGGATGAAAGTTATTGTTTCTTTGTTGATAATTGTAATCAGGCATATTGAGGAAGGAACCATGTAATGGATTCTATGTTTGATTATAATTGACTTGATTTAAAAAAAAAGTGCTTTGGAGTGAAGAATGCAATGCATTTTCTTATGTTAATAGTTGACTTCAATTTGAAATTCATGACGTGAAATTCATAACGTGAAATTCATAACTAAGAGACGGTTTCTTGTGTTCGGGTTTTGGGGAGCATGAATCTTTGCAATGGAATGATGGTATATAATTTAGTAATCAGGAAAAACCTTAAAGTTGTATGTAATCATCTTTCTCTTGCTTTTATTGGATAGTTAAGTAACTATTATATAGCTCAATGTTTATGCCTTCTAAGTTCTAATAATAGTTTTTCTGGAAGATGTTAAGGAAAAACTTATAATTTCATGCCTATTGTGAGAGGAGACAAAGGGTACCTTGACTAAACAAGGTAAGGTAGCCTCGTATGGGAATTGTCTGACACAATTTTGTTAAACCAAGTTCTACATATGGAAAGAATCTGATCTTGCATTTTTCTTGTTTGGAATGCCATTTAATCATTTGCATGAAGGTGCCAGTGCCATAGTCTTAAAGAAAGTGTAACCAACTTAAGATATCATGTCCTTTGCATGGCTGGATTGATCTGGAGCAAAATATTTCCATGTGAAGAGACTTTCTTACGTCTGAATTTGTTAGCCGCCCTGCAGCCCCAATGTCCTCTGTGTACATATACAATTCTTATTAGATAAATTAGTTATGCAATCGTTTTGTAATATGGACAGCAATGTTTAAAAGAACGGAAACGCGCCTCGAGGCGTTTTCCCTTCGCCTCACGAGGCGTAAGCCTCGAGGCGAACCGAGGCGTAAGCCCGAGGCGGAATTAAAAAATAAATATAAAAATTATATATCTTACAAAAAATAAAATACTAAACATCAAACAATGTTTGTATCTTGTTTGTTGACTACATCAACCCCTTCCAAACCTTTCCCAGGTGTGATGTGTGAGAGAAGAATGAGAAATTAGGTCAAATTAAGGAGAAGAATGAGAAAATAGGTCAAATTAAGGAGAACCAAACGCTAATTATGGACTTTTGACCCATTTGAGTTGTGTATTTCGTTAATAAAACGATATACACAGCTCAAATGGGTCAAAAGTCCAGTCAAAAGTCAAATTTTTCCATTTCTACTGCCTCACCGCCTCAGCCCCGCCTCAGCCCGCCTCGAACGCCTCAGCCCGCCTCGACCGCCTCAGCCCTAGTGAGGCGTACGTACCAAAATACCTTGTGAGGCGTACGCCTCAGACTCGTTTTTCTACCGCCTCGCCTCGAGGCGCGCCTCGACCGTTTTTTTAAACCATGATGGACAGATGCAACTCAGCTGCTATTTTTTCTCACCAACTATATATTTCGGATAGAAAAATGAAATTCCAAGTAATAATTGATAGTAAATTAGAATATATTTATTAGGTAACTAATTCAATTTTTTTTGCTTCCAATTGGCTTTATTTGGAAACCCACATCTTGAATGTTTAGGTTCTACTTGTTTAATGTATCTTTTAGGGCTCGTCAAGCATAACCCGTCGTGACAGTAGCAAGCGAAGCTCTTCTAGTGATCCAGAAGACGCAGAAATAGTGTACTTGAAGGATAATGTGGCGATTCATCCTACTCAATCTGTTATAGAAGCAATCAGTGGGCGTTTGAAGTTGTTTAAGCAAGGTTCTTCACTATTTATGGTAATTTTCTATTGTTATGAAGTAATATTAACTTTTTTGTGATACATTTTCTGTTATATATGTTATTATTATGATAGTAAGATATACCTCTTTTTCGTAATAGACATGGATACCTTATAAAGGCCAAAGCTCAAATGCGAGGCTGTCTTCGAAAGGTCAGCCTCATCTTTTAGTTGTTTGTAGTGTATATGCGTGTCTTACTCCTTATATGTATATGCATACACATGCAATTTGTTTTGGAACTGTGCATCTGATTGTTAATGTTGCTTTACGCAGACACAAATTTGTATACCATAAAAGCAGTACCGTTTTATGATATCCATTCGATTCGTCGGCATACACCAACAATTGGGTGGCAGTATGTTATTGTTGTTCTATCATCTGGTAGGTCATTTCATACTTTTGCGCTATAGTTGGATCTATCATCTATAGTCGCATCATCTTGCTTTAAATACCTTTCTGGAGACTTTAAGGAGTGAAGGACCAGTAGGCTACTAGACACTATTCAATATCAAGTATCAACATGTTTTGAATTTTTTTATTTAGTTAATTTCAGCCTGACCGGAAGTTTGTGCAGGTATAGCACACCCTCCACTGTACTTCTATAGTGGAGGAATACGGGAGTTTTTTGCTACAATTAAGCAACATGCTCTTATTGTCAGGTTGGTGTTTTTTTATGTTGGCTGTTTGCAAATTCCAATGTGGTCTGGCTATTGTATAGTTAGATTACTTTTCAAGAATATTATCTCATGGACCCTTGGTATTCTTGAGAAACTTTTTTGATCCGATCACTAAAATAGTAAATGCATGCATGGACATTAGTTTGCTACACATTAGTATATTACTCATGGATAAGATCTCACACCATGTTCATTTGGTTCCCTGTAGAATTTGATGCAAAACTACCCTCTTAATATGTAATGTTTGTAGGGGAGTTGGTATTATATTAACTCTTTAGTTATATAAGTTACAATATTGTAATTACCATCTACCAACAAAGCCCTGTAGCTACAACAAATAACAAGAAGCTCACTGGTTGTAGCTACACTCTTTTAGGATCACGTGGCGTCTGGCTGTCTGTTATTTGTCATAGCTTTCAGATATGTTTAGGAAAAAAAACGTCAGTGCAGATTATGTTATCTTACCTATCAGATTGTTTCTAATTAACCTCTGTTGGCACAGGTCTTCAGAAAATGCGAATGTGTTTCTTGTAAATAACTTCCAAGATCCTCTTCAGGTACAGTTTAATCTTTGCTAGTATTTTAGCCTTGATGTAGCTTGTATGAAGTGGTTCCTAATGTTTCAAACCAACTGCAAGCTTGTACTTCTTCTATCTCTAAGGAACGTTTACAACTATAGATGGGGGGCTTGAGTTATTTTCTATTTTTTTGTTCTTAATTATCAACCGATATATTCATAGCAATCCTATCCTAATATAGATTAGGGCAAGGATTGCTATGATTTCTATGATTTACAAATTTCCTAATTTCTAGCCTATTGATATATTTATATATATATATAGGGGAGGGTTATTCTACAAAGTCAAAAAAGTGTAAAAAGTGTAAAAAGTCATTTAAAAACCCCACCACCACCCCCCAAAAGCCTAAAACCCCCACCCCCACCCCACCACGAAAAACCTAAAACCCCTCACCCCCACCACCAAAAACCTAAATCCTAACAAAAAAACCTTAAAAAGCCGAAAAAGTCGTCTAAAAACACCCCCACCACCCCCAAAAGCCTAAACCTCCAACCCAACCCCCCCCCCACCCAAAAAAAAAAAACCTAACCCCCACCCCACCCCCAAAAACCTAAAACCCCCCACCCCACCCCCCCCAAAAGCCTAAATACTAAAAGCTAAACCCTAAGGCTAAACCTCTAAGGCTAAACCCTAAGGCAAAAACTAAACCCTAAAATCTAAACCCTACAAGCTAAGATCATAGAGTTCGACGAGACGGTTCCAACGCCGCCAAAATGAGTGAAATCGGAGTTCATATGAGCTAGTTATGAGCGTTTTAAACCACTTTTTACACTTTTTTGACTTTGTAGCGAAACCTCACACTATATATATATATATATATATATATATATATATATATATATATATATATATATATATATATATATATATATATATATATATATATATATATATATATATATATATCGGTTAATATTAGTCATTTAGTCATCTAGTCATCATAGTTATTAAACTTTGTTTGCATTCATTGTTTTATCAGAGAACCTTGTCTTCATTGTAGCTTCCAAGATCTCTTGCAAACAGAACACCTTCATCTTCATTTCCAGATTCTCCCTCTGAGGGCAATTTGGAGAATAAGCATACTTCAGAAGATGATAGTTCGGGTAGTATTCAACAAAACAACAAACAGAGGCAAAAAAATCATGATCCTGCACGAGATATTTCAATTCAAGTTTTAGAGAAGTTCTCTCTTGTGACAAGGTTTGCTCGAGAGACAACTTCACAGCTTTTTCGTGAGAGCCTTGTTGATGTTCATGGTCCTAATGAGAAAAGGAGGACTAATTGGGCTTCTAAAGACCACCAGACACAGGAAACAGCCGCCAATGATGTGGAAATTGCTTCCAAGAAAGTTCCTGTACCTTCTGACCCTCTGGAGGTAAAAACTTTCTAAAACGATGAAATTGGGAAAGTTACTTCTTTTTGTAATGAATCAAGAGTATATTAGCTTGTTGAAAACTTAGTTTTAAGGTACAGTTAAACCTCAATAAAGTATTGCTAACAGTAGCTTTAATCAGTAAATGAATAAATTATTCATGTTTGATCAATAAATTTGGAAATTCTAACTGTAGCCCTTAGGGATATTGTTAACAACTGTCTTTTATTTAAACGTCTTAAATTTTATTTTTAATCTTCTTTTATTGGATAGTGATGGAGAAAAAGTAGGCTATGAGATAAAAATGTGAGATGGAGTGGATTTGGTTGAGATGTTTGATAAAATTTTACTTTAACTATATTTTTAAGAAAAGTTGAAGGTTGTTGTTAACAATACCTAAGGGCTATTGTTAGCAAAACCCAATAAGTATTTATTTTTTGAGATTGATTTTCAATATAAAATACATTTTTTTTAAAGGTGACTTTCTTAAACCCCTACTCCCATCGGGAGCAGCCCGGGTGAAATGTAATGTCTCTAAAAACCTAGTTCATGTACAAGCAGATGAAAAGGTTTAGTCTTTACCTACAAAAGCTAAATGTTTAGAAGACATATTTTAAGCACTATGTCTTCACCTCCAATGTCTTGCATCATTTGGAAGGAGTAAAAGTTTCAGATTTAACCCATAACGATAACACGAGGAGTGCAATATGTGAGCATAAGAAAGAAAATTCAACTCTTAGCGAAAAACATATACAAGCATGGGTGCGACAGGTATTTGGTTTGACTATTAGTCATTTGAAAATATCGAACAGTCTTTAGATGTAACACTCATTTTTGTTCAAACAATAAACTGTAGATGCGTATTTTCAAAAGGAATGATTATTGTACATGTATTGCTGATTGATCAATTGAGAGATTATTACTTTATATATTTTTAGGCCCTTAACAACTCAACTCTTTCTTATTACCTAAAGCATTTAGTGAGGCTATAACTTTACCCTGTTGTCCCAATTCTGGACCAGAAGAAATTATCATATAACTTTATCATATATTTGAAGTTGTTACTTTATCGAGGTTTAACGGTATGTTGAATTTATTTGAGGGGCTCTTGTGTTTCTGTGATAGTTATGATACTAAAACAATCATTTTGGGATTTTTTCACGTCAGAGTTCATAATCAACAAAGAAGTTTGTTAGATTAATTTGAACGTGCAAGGGTACTTTGTTTTTTGCTATTAATTGAGTTGCTATATTTATGAAATTATTCCTGACTTCAAATAATTGGTCTTCTATATTCTGTTTTTCTTGTTCTTTCATTTCTTCTTACTTTATCATGTAAACTAATGTTTAATTTTTATATGATTAGTCAAATTTTTTTGTTAAGATATCTAGAAATCAAAAGTTGTGGTTCTCAAGCTAAGAAATTTGCATGGTATTAAGGTGTAAAAATTGCAGTTCAAAGAAAAAAAGAAAAGATATTTGCATGCTACACATCTAGCATCATGACATAATGTGTGCATTAAAATGTACTGCTTTCAGTTCAGTAATAGAGACATTAACGTCTCATCTTTTTTAGGGGGCCAAGTTGGTGATTTTAGTATTTGATCACTGCTATAATATCATGAACAATTCCTTAGTTTACCAACATTTACCATCTATGATTTTTGTATGAGATTCCATATACTGCCCTTTGATGAGTTCTTACATTTCAGTTTTAAACTCGCTCCTTTTTCTTTCTTTTATTTATTTTTTCGCAGTTTGATAAATTATCACTGGTATGGGGACAACCACGACAACATCCTTTAGAACTTCAAGAGGTAAGACCAAGACGTACTTTCTTTGTACATGCTTATAAGAAATCATAAAATAATGCATCATAATCAAATAGCCACAACAAAATTTTAAAGCGACCCTTTTTTTTGTTAGTACTTTATTGTTGGTGTTGGAATTATATGGCGTGTGTTATCTCTGCTGAATACATTGCAACAGTAACACCAAATACAGAACATCAAACAAGATATGTACGGACGCAATTTGAAAGCGGGAATACGCCCTGGGTGAGAAGCCAAAAAATTCTCTAGATTTTATGCGAGAATCCTAGAGGTGGCATGATTGGTGGGTTGGGTAATGAGTCAAAATGGGTTCAGTTTGGAACATATCATTTTTAGTATGTGTATAGGTGATGCATAAAACATAATAATGTTTTGTTCAGCTGAATGGTTTTTGTATTTGTTGCTATTTTTGATCTACTCGAACAAATATAAAATTTGAGTATCCTCTTCTGCACGCGCATCAGTATATGCAGGTTTTTGACTGCTAATAATTTTTTTTATACAGTGGTCAACCTTTTTGGATTCTGAAGGCCGTATTGTAGATCCTGATGCTTTTAGAAAGAGAATATTCTATGGGGGAGGGGAGGATAACTTGCGTAAAGAGGTTTGTTTATTGTGGTACTATTGATTTTTTTTAATTACAATATCCTCGTTTTAACTAGTGGAACTAAATCCTTTGATGATGAATGCTTTTCAGGTTTGGCCATTTTTATTGGGATATTATTCATATGATTCTACATATGCAGAGAGGGAGTATGTCGTATCAGCTAAGAAGTCAGAGTACGAGACTATCAAAAACCAATGGCAGGTCTGTGATTAGTATTTGTGCAAACGTATAGCGTATTAGAACTATGTTACGGGTTCTTTTTCTCCTTGTGCAGAAATTGTTATTTTTTTCTTCATTTTTGTTGTTTTTGCTAGGGCTAGCAATTCTTGTCAGATTGGGCATAACTCGACCCGCTTAGCTAACTGTGTAGAAAAGTTGAACCGTAACCTGGACACGTTTATTAAACGGGTTAGCTGTGTCAACCCCTTTACTGCCCGTTTGTATGACTAGTGTCATCGGTATCCCTAACTTGACTACAAATAGACAAATGAAACTAACATAAGATCAAAATCAACTACAAAAAAGGAAAGGACAGTAATATAACAAAAGGAAAAAGGAGACTAATATAGAGAGCAAAAGACGAAGGCACCTAATATAAGATCAAAACAGGTTCTTCTAGTCACATTTTAATATTTAATTTTTTAATTTAAATAAACAGGATGGGTGGTTGGAAACGGGCTGGCCTGTGCGACCCTGACTCAACCCGTTTATTAAACTGGCTAGCCATGCTCACTGGTTTACAATCCAAACCGATTTAGCCCAACCCTAACCCATTTATTTCGTGTCGTGCCAGGAATTGCTACCCTTATGTTTTATGAAAAAAATTATAATATTCTGTGTATCCCAATCTCCTCGTGCAGAGCATTTCCCCAGAACAGGCAAAAAGGTTTACAAAATTCAGAGAAAGGAATGTTCTTATTGAGAAAGACGTGGTATGAGTAGGAAGACAGATTATATACCTATTAGATTATTCACACAATACGGGTTTTTTTTCTCTGATAGCTAAACGTTTTATTTATTTTTTCAAGGTAAGGACTGATAGGTCACTAGCGTTCTATGAGGGTGATGACAATCCGGATGTACGCCTTATGCATGACATATTGCTGACTTACTCTTTCTACAACTTTGATCTTGGTTATTGTCAGGTAACACCACCACTGTCAGTTATTTTTGCTAACTAGAGGTGGTAAAATGGGCTTGTTGGGCGGGTCGGGTAAAAGATCTAGACAGGTTCGGCCAATTTTGGTATGGGTCAAACTGGATGGGTCTGGTTGGCTTGATGCAAAACACTTTTTGTTTGTAATTGTGAACTTTTTATAAATATCCAAGCGTGTCAAATATGTAAAAAACGATTTTATTTCAACATTATTTAACTTTATTAAAATGATTTTGGAGGTTTTATGAATTAAAGTTGCACTTTGGGCAACATGCAACCGATTTCCTTTTTAGCCATATTTTTAATTTTACCAGTCTGGCCTGTTTTCACTGTTAGAGATTAACAAAAAGTAACCAGAATGACCCGTTCATAAATAAATGGGTCTAAATTGCCACCTTTGGCTTGACACATATTTCTGTTTTGTATATACCAAGACTTAACATCGGTGTTAATTATTTTGATTAACTTTTTAAAGTTGTACATTCTACTGATTGACTTGACTTTTGTTCTGGATCTGTTTGTTCCTATCCAAAGAATGTTAGTAAATGTTTTGCTAATAAATATAATATACTTCTCATAGGGCATGAGCGATCTTCTCTCCCCAATATTATTCATCATGAAAGATGAATCTGAAGCATTCTGGTGTTTTGTTCATCTATTGGAATGGCTTGGACCTAATTTCAACCGTGATCAGAGTGGCATGCACTCTCAACTTTTTGCACTCTCCAAGGTCCTCTCTATCTCTTCCCCTTTCTCTGTGTGTTTTTGTTAATATATGCACATTGTATTTCACTTGCTTTGATTCGTCAAAACATGGAATTAGAGGTGGTAATTTCAACCTATATTTGGGTAAGTGTATTTAAACGAGTTGAAAGTCGCTTGAAAGCGTATTCAAATGCATAAAACCTTCTAATTTGTTTTATTAAGTCTTCTAATGATATTTAAGCATTTAACACCTTGATTATTTATAAAATTTATGTAAAAAAGATGGTTTTTGTAGGTTGGTCCAACCCGACCATACTTGTACTAAAAAGTCGCCCATTTTGGCTCGTTAATTGAACTTTTTTGTTAAACCATCTTATTGTATGTCTTGTTAGGAATCAGAGTAGGTACGTACGCAACGGAAACAAACACACACATGCACAAACGATTAAAGCAGAAAGCAAGTAAACGACACAAGAATATAACATGGTTCGGTTTCGGTGTGAAACCTACATCCACGGCTGCAACTAGGGTTTATCTTTATTAGGTGCTCACAAAATTACAATTACAAGCTGGGTATAAATAACAACTAGATTAGGGTTAATAACTAAACAAGACCCAGTTCATAACCCACTAGGGCCGGCTGCAAGCCATAAATAAATAACAACTAGATTAGGGTTAATAACTAAACAAGACCCGGTTCATAACCCACTAGGCCCGGCTGCAAGCCATAAGGGTTGTCGCCCTTTGCTTCTATCAACGGCCCGGTTCCAAGGCCCAAATCAAAAGCCTATGAATCCAAAAGCCTTCATAACCCAACATGTCCTTAATTGTTATGTTGAAGGATTTTTATGTGGATTATTATGGATATGTCTTTTGGGAACTTCGGATCGATATAATGTATTCTTAGCTGCAATTTCTAACATTTTATTTCTCGTTTGATATGGCAGTTGGTGGAACTTCTAGACAGTCCATTACATAATTACTTCAAGCAGCATGACTGCTTGAATTATTTCTTCTGTTTCCGCTGGCTTCTTATCCAATTCAAAAGGCAAGTCTATTCTTTATCCTTGTGCCCGATATACATTTTTCGCATCAAAATTTTAGTAAAATGAAAATCTTAACTGCCTGTTGTGTGACAAGTATTGAAACGTAATTGTGCGTCTCATTTTTACTGTAACCATGAAGAATTGAGCCGGGCCCACAAAATAGAGAATTGAGAATGTAGCTAATAAAGAGTAAACGAATTACACTGAAATACCTTGTAGGATTTAAATGTTATTAACTAGTCTAAACGAGAGAATTTTGTGTGTGAGTCGAGTTAGGTTTACTCAAAACACTTATCGTCCAAAAATTATATTTTTTATTTAAAAAGAAGTAGCGCGTCAAATAGGAGCAAATTTTTAGTAATAATCTAATTTTCTGAAAAAATATGATTTCTGAGTCTTTGTGTTTTGAAATAAGTTTTGGGTGACGTTAAATGCATATGACCTATTTCAATGTAACTTATATAAGTTATTGTTTTAAATAAAACATAATTCGAATTGACCGAACCATCAAAACCAAAGCAAATTGGCTGTTCTGCCAGTTTGGGATTTATGTGATTTAACCCATGGTTTACAGTTTGAAAAACCAGTTTAACGGTTCAGCCGTAACCAAACCCGGCCTAGTTTAACTTTTCTTATATGTGTTCTTTTAAGTTTTGAATATGCACTTATGTATGTGTCTAATATTCTTGATACGGGTGGGATTTTTATTGGGTATGGTTGTTGTTCTGGTTGTTGTATGTGTCTAATATTCATGAACCATCTGATTAATTAAAAAATAATGCAACTAATGATCTTGAAAAAAAAAAACCAGTCCACACCGCCAAACCAAACCATTCCTGGACGACTTGGCCACTCTGGCTGGCCCAAACCAACCCAACCGTTTTGGCTTGCGGTTTTCTGAAACCATAAATTCAGTCAAAACCGGCTGAACCGGACTGCAAACACACATAACTGCTAATTACCTCTATGTTCAACCAAAAGTTGATTATTTTTTATTAAATTTCACATGAGGGAATATACAATACTGTATACCATGTTCTAAAATTAAAATACATTTAATTTTTCTTTTTTCTTTTTAAATCTTATTTTAAACGACCAATATTTCATGATAATTGATGTTGGCACTGTTATCTCAGGGAGTTTGAATACGAGACAACACTAAGACTGTGGGAGGTTTTATGGACTCACTACCCTAGTGAGCATCTTCATCTTTACGTATGCGTTGCCGTCCTTAAACGACACAGGGACAAAATAATGGGGGAGCAAATGGACTTCGACACCCTTCTAAAGTTCATCAACGAGTTAAGCGGTCAAATCGCCCTCGATCCCGTTCTTCGTGATGCCGAGGCTCTATGTGTGTATGCCGGTGAGAACGGTGCCACCTCGATTCCGCCAGGAACCCCGCCTTCATTACCGTCCCAAGATGCTTCGATTTATCAACAGCAAGACGATGAGGTGCTGTAGGACAGGATTTCTAGTGAAGATAAATAAAAACACATCAGTAAGTACAGTATTATACTGATGGTTAAGCATTTGTTTTCTGCATGTTAATTCCTATATTTTAAAAAAAATTAATGAAGCAATTTGTAAAACACAAAACAAGACATTCTTACTTATATTACAATCTTAGATCACCTATATCGTTGATTTTGTGCTACGATACGTGCATGAAACCGGGTCGGGTCGTGGTCAACGGGATTGAAACCGGGTTGTTGACTGAGTCCGCGTCAGGTTCTGGAGGTGGTTTGGCCGGTTTAAAAACCGGTTCTTGAGGGGGTTTTGTCGGGTTTAACAGGGTCGGGTTGGGTTGAACCCGGGTTCAAACCGGTTTGTATATGGAAGGCTAGAACCGGTTTGGAACAGGCGGGTTGAATAAGGTTGGAACCGGGTTGGGTGACTATCGGGTTGAACCCTAACCGGGTTCGGGTTGGGTCATCAGTTCGGGTCGTAAACCGGGTTGGATGTGCGCCACTAATTCGGTTACCTTTATTTTTAGTGTCTCTTGGGAGTAAAATTAAAGGTTTATAAAATGGAAATACGTAGAAATTGTCAAGGTAATGCATTTTATTTGTTGAAGATAATATATTATTATTAAATTCAAATAATCTCTCTAGTTTATCTTGCATTATAATTAATATTTAAAGAGTTATTTTGCCTACATTTCATAATAAAATCAAGCATTTTAACTACCGTGACAAAGTTCGTGATTTATGAGAGTTTGGTTTTTGACCACTTTGATGATTCGCAATTGATGAAGCTCATCCAAGAAATTCTTCAAACACACTATTACCATGTAAGTCGCCTAACCCTTAGACGCGATTGCATTAATATGAATGAAATGCCTATAGGATTTGAAAAATTAGAAACCGGAATAAGTTTACCTTTCGATCTTTGGATGGCTCCACACGATTCATCGGATATATACCTTTACGTTATCGCTCATTGGGTAAACCCCAATACTTGCCAAATGATGAATCATATGATTACTTTCGATTTATTTTTATTATCCTCATACCGGAGAATTTATTTAATTTATATAAAATTTTGGATTACTTAAGAAAAACTTACAAATTGAGTTTGGTAATGCCTGGAATAATGCCATCGCGGTTGGAACACTAAAAATAAAAAATAAACCGATTCGTGATATCATTTTTTTTCTTTAGTCGATCTGTTAAACACACCATTAAGTTCGTTATGTAATACGGGCTTAAATATGTTGGCGATATTAAAGAAATTTTTAAGCAAATGTTACGTGATTTTTGAAATTATGTGTTGATTCGTATGTCTTTTGGTCCAATTTGGAACGTACTTAATAGATTAAATTCAACTAGGATATATGTTTTAAAGCAATGTATGACAAAAAGAAACTTTTAAAAATGTTTCCTAATCATTGAGCGTATTAGGGTTACATCGTATCTAGAATCGAGTTGGTTACTTATCCAACAATTAACCGATATGCTCGGATTTTTCAAAAAAAAAAAACTATTTATTTATCAGGAATTTGTTAACCTACGATTTTTTTTATTACTTAACCAAATCGTTTTTATGTGTTCAAAGTCAACGAGTTTAAAATGGAGTAAAGTGCAATTTGCATCCCTGAGGTATATGTCCGCTGACACTTTGCAACCTTCTTTAGAAAGAAGTGCAATTTGCACCCCTGTGGTATAGTTTCTCTCTCTCTCTTTGCACTCCTGCCGTTAATATCACCGTAAAACTTTTAACGACGTTAGGGGCATTAAAGACTTTTCACTGTAAAATGAAAACCTATGTAAAATTTCACCACTCTTGTATTGTTTCGTTCACACTTTGCAACCTTTCGTTCCCGTATTCCGTCTGCCGCCGCCTCCATTCCCGTAACGACTCCATCTTCCTGACTCGCCGATAAGCGAAACGACACCGCCGTTGACCCAATCGAGAGGAAAAGATGGACCACACGCTTTTTGATGTTCATATTGAGACAACCGTGATCAAAGGTAACGATTTTTATACCTGAAATTCGATTCAAAACCCACCTGAAAATCGATCTCTTGTTGCAGCCGGAATCAAGGTAACCCGGTCTTTAACCCACGGGGAGGATCGGTCTGTTACCCGGCGGCTGATCGTCCATTTGAAGATCAGCTGGTTGTTCTTTCATAACCTGAACTTTTCGTTCAGGTATGAACGAGTTGATCGGAGATGAAGGTCGGAGGTGTCGGTCGATGGAGGATCGGTCTGTTTTTTGGTCTGTCTAAATTAAGTATTATCGTCAGTTACTAGATGTTTTTTGTTGGTCGGAAATGACCGGTTTCATCGTCTCCGGCCATTTGATTGTGATCGGGAAATGTAAATTAAGTATTTTCGTTAGTTAGTTGATGCTCTTTAGTTGTTTTTCTTGGATATTTTGCCCAATGTGATAACCGGAGATGCTAATCGGAATCAGATTTCACCGGTATTGTTCACCGGAAAACATGTATTGTTCACCGGAAAACAGTGTGTTCATCGGAGAAGAAGAAGGTAAATATGGGGGAGGTCAGGGGCATAATTGTCTTTTCATTACAAAAGATAACGACAGGGGTGCAAAGAGAGAGAGAAATTATACCACAGGGGTGCAATTTGCACTTTTTTTTAAAAGAGGGTTGCAAAGTGTCAGCGGACATATACCACAAGGGTGCAAATTGCACTTTACTCTTTAAAATGAGAAATGAAATGTGTCTCGAAATGACAAAACCGATGAAAATAAAATTTATATAATATTTTAAATAAATGTCTCATGTTATTACTTGTGCCTAAACACTTATCCCAACCATAAATGTTGACGTGATCGAAGCTTTACTTTTTTTTGAACGACAAAAATGAGATTACTCATATAAAAGCTAGCGGATAACTGTTTATTCTACAAAAACCAGAATTTTCCGACAAATGAAATATCTAAATTTCACAAAAAAAAAATTCAGCTATGTTTGAAATTTATCTATATCAATGAGAAATGCAAGAGCATCTAGATCCGATTGTCACGATGATCACGAACCAATTTGACTATATAATCTAGTCGTTATGGCCAGTGATATACTAACCGTTCAAGTTTCTACGGTAGCTTCGGAATTAATTTTTTTGTTAGTAGGAAGGTAATATCTCTAGGAAGGTAATATCTCTAAGAAGAACAAAACTCACCCCAATATTGGTGGAAGTTTGCATTTCCTTGAAAGACTAGTTGGAAGGCGAGGAACAGATACAACATACTTCACCCAATGCACTAGGAAGAAATAGCAACGAGATTGTCGCTCCCACTTATTGCGCAAGAACTTGCTTATGAAGAAGAACTACGCAAAAACATTGACAACTAAACTCCAAGCAATGACGAAGACGATGATTAATAAGCACCAAAAGTACTATGAAAACGACGACGATGCCTATTCTCGATTATAAATGCTTTGTTTTATGTTTTTAAGCTTAAAAGTATGTATTGTAATTCTTATTTTTGTAATTTCCAAAATAAAAAGATATATTAAAAACTCAACTTTTTTTTTCAAACCAGTTTCATAATCTGGTTCCAATCCATTCCCAACTGTTTCCTATCGGTTCACGGTATTTTCATTCAAAACTGGTTTGGATCCGAACCGGTTTGTGTGTAATCCCGATGTTGAATTTATTGACCCAATCCAAACCGGTTTGAGAACCGGCCAGGTTAAAAATACCTGATTTGTGCACCTCTAACCACTTATCTCACTTGCTACAACATTAACTATAATAATGGTTTTCTTATATCAACAATATTGTCTATTATCACTTTGATTTTACTTTTTTAGTACACGGTTTGAAGAATCTTCAGAGATCACTCATTTTGATATTTCTCTCACCTAAACATCCAGTTTGATGTTAGTCTCTCACCCAAACATATTATATCTATAAACTCTGCTATCTTTCACAACTGAAGGATAAAAACGCGTTAATACTCATATGTGGTTAGACATTCCTTTTGCACCAACATCTCTCTTATGTCAAAAATTAGTATTTGATTCGCAAAGATGTTGCCGTTTTAACTAGGGGTAGCAATCGTGTTACATTGTTGTTTGAATGATGACCTATATTTATTCATGTCATAGCCATCAATCGTAATCCAGACACACTTAAAATTGTAAAACCCGAACATGACCCATGTAACCCGCATATCTAAAGAATCATACGTGTTGATGGATTGTAAACTAGCTGGTAGGTTGCAATCAAGTTGTAAACGGGTTAATGGGTCATAAACATGTAGTAAATGGGTCCAAAACTTTTAACGAATCGAAAGTATACATTATTTTCTACCTTTAAACGGATCGACCCGTTTTAATCAAACATGTCAAACAAGTTACCACTTATAAGTTATAAGCCCTGTGTATTAAATGAGTTAGACATAAAACCTAAAATTTGATTATTTTCGTATTAGTTTATGTCATGTTTGACACCCTAGTTTTAACCATTTATCCCACCCTTATGACATATTGATTATTGGCATGTTCTTTTGCCATCTAAGATTTCAAAATTCAGAATACTCAAGTCAAATTTATTTGTGGTGATACTTTTCATATAGTACAACTTGAACCGTTTTCCAAACATTGGTGAGTTAATTTATTGGGCACATTTAATATCTAACCTAAAAGAAAAGAGACCAAAAGAGGGTGGCCAATAAACCAACTAGTTCAAGTACACAAGTAGATCCAAATGTCCCCGAAGACAAGGGTTTGATTAGAAAAGGGTTTCAGTTTTTGTTTCCTTTTAAGTCGCCCTCAATTGTCTGGGACAAGGGCACAACTCTCAATTACCCTAAATTTAATAGCAGTAACACTCAAACCCACCTACTAAAATAGACAGACAGGCAGGCAGGGTTGGTGTTGATAGTTATTGACTTATTTCGAACACCTTTTTTGTGGTAAAATTTGGATGTCGACTTTTTTTTTGGCTACATTTATTTCAGGATTCTATTTATTAAAAAAGACATTTAGTTTGGTTTAGTTTCATTTGGTAATGTTATGTGTAAAAGCTAATTTGACCTTCTAATCTAGTGACATTGGTGATTACCTCTCATAAAACTGAAATGAGTTTAAATCCAACAAATGTAGGTTTACGTAGTATTTAGGGGGTTAAAATATTGATGTTCAAAATAATGTGTTTTAGAATGTTGTGATTATCCATGTTAGACTTAATATATTACTAAAGTAGTCTTTAATATGTTGTAATGTTTATAAAATCTTTTAACAAAGGGAAACTCAATCAATACTCATACATGCACCATTTTTGGATAAAACTTAGCCGCTTTTGCATAAACTTATTCACTTATGCACAACTTAGACATTGAGTTACAGTTTATTACTTTTGAGTTGATTAGACTAACAACTAAGACATTGATACGTGTCATAATTAGCACACATGACTACTACTTTTACACTGATTATGTTGGCACCAATAACACATTGACACTTGTCATAATAGCGTAAAACTAAGCCAATTTTGCATCAATTAGACATTGGTGAAAAAGTCTACTACTTTTACACCAATTAGACTGACAACAAATAATACATTGGTACGTGTCACAATGAGCGCAAAACTTAGTTGCTCCGATTAGTCTTAAAAACCAATAAAAACTGACATGTGTCATAACTAGCACAAAACTTAGTTATTTTAACGTATATTAAACATTGACGCAAAAGTTAGTATTTTTGCACCAATTAAAATGACAACCACTAATACATTGACATGAGTCATAATTTACGTAAAATTGGCTAAGTTTGAAGCAATAATAACTATTTTGATACATGTGGTGTATTTTAATTAAATGTAATTATTTGTAACAGACAAATTGATAAATTTTAGAAAAAAAGTAAATGACTATATGATTTAATAGAGGGTGAGGTTTAAATGATAACCAATATTTATGTGATAACCATGAAAATCACACTCAAAATAGTGTTACATATATGTAACAATTATCATTCTGTTAGTATTACATATACGTAAACACTATGCGTCACGTATATGTAACATTATTTGCTACGTATATGTAAGACTAATCATTTACATATTTATGTTCAACATATGTGTTCAAGATACTTAAATACTCTTTTAACAATTAAAAAAAATAACTTATAAATTATGTGATTGTTTGAGAGTGGTTACCACGGTTATCATATAAAAAGTTGGTTATTATTTGAACATTTCCCGTATGATAGAAGGGTAAATTTATGTTTTTTTGAAAATATAACACTATCTTTCAACATCCACTCATATTAGAAAGACAGACGTCGTAAGATTTCAAATTGGTGATCATATTTCTAATTTAAACACTTAATAACAAATACATAATTAACTATAAAAACACGTGTAATTTACTCCTATGTATTTTGAAAAAGTAAATCTCAGCAAGGGTCAGAGTATGAATTGACGGAATCACTTCAAGCCTTGAAGAGAAACAAAGTGAGGGAGATGATGAGCGGAAACTAGCCTGCAAGATAAGAAAACCGTTGGTCTCGCCACAAAGAGGGGGTTCTCTTTGTGACACGACTCTGACGTGAGAATCGGTGACTGTCCTTTTATAGATAAACTAGGGGATTATAGAAGGAATTGGGTGTATAATCAATACCTGGTTATCCAGATCACCTCAGGTATTTATACCTTTCAAAATGTGACTTCATTTAGTTATATGCCAGGTGTCCCAATGTGATCTCCTCGGGTACGGACTAGGAAGATCACACCGGTCCGGGCTTAATAAAAGGACGCTACGGATTACCAAAGCGATGGCTTGGACTATGAAGATCACACCAATACTGACCAGAGAGATCACACCAGGACACCTGGCATATGACCAAATGAGGTCATATTTCGATAGGTATAAATACCTGATTGAGAGAGAACCCCCTTTCTATGGCGAGGCTAACGGTTTTCTTATCTTGCTGGCTAGTTTCAAGTCACCATCTCCCTCACTTTGTTTCTCTTCAAGGCTTAAAGTGATCCCGTCAAGTCATATGCTGATCTTTTCCGAGATTTAGTTGTTCATATTTAAAATGAAAATGCAATAATTTTGTTTTTAAATTAACTGAGAATGAAAATTACAACTGGAAATTCTCAAATATCTTTTAGTATTTCGTGTTTAAGAAGCACTTTACAACAGGACATTCTCAAATATCTTTTAGACCCCAGAGTTAAAACTGATGCATTAGGGTTTTACTTACAAGAGACCAGGGTTCGATCACTGTAGAGGGGTTTTATCCCTCAAGCCAGACCAGGGCCGTTCTTTGTGGGGTTTCTCCTTGAACGCTCGCCAACCTCGATGCCAGGTGGGCCCGGTTAAGACAACATACTGCCAGGGTTGGTTGAGACTTCCCCATATGACGGTGGATGCGTCACTCTATTCGACATATTGTCGTTCAAAAACATAAAAAATAAAAACAATTTGTTTGAAAATACAAAAAATATTTTATAAAATATATAGACAATTACACGACCATGGGGGTTGGAACTTGTTGGAAGGACACTTTCCGCACGTGACATCCTCGTGGTTCTTTTATATCCCGTGAAATAATGAATGTTTATGACAAAAGTAGATTTGGAGGAGTCAAGTAGTCAACACAATATTCTACACTTCTATTTGTCTCCCATTTTACATATTTTTTATTATATTTTTAAGAGTACATATATATATTTGTTTGGTTAAAAAAATAAAGCAGTTGATTCTTAATTTATGTATTGATGTGCTATTTATAAAATATAATTAAAATTTTCACTTAATATGAAGTAAGATTAAAAAGTAATTTAAGCATGAATTTTTATAAAAGCTATTATGATATTTATCACATCACTTTAAACTAGTCTTTTATATTTTATTATTATCTTTAAAAATAAACCTTTCGATTCATAGATAGTTTGAGAAAATAGAAAATTATATCCAAATTAAAAAATTTACATAGAATAAAATAGAATAAAAATATAACAGAGATGATACATCATTGAGTTTATTAGGCACCATATAAAGTGGGAATGGAGTCGGGTAAATTTAGTGATATATAAATAGTGTTAAGCGGAAATATGTATTAGGTCAAGGGGAGTACCTCCGTGGAACTTAGCGTGAAGATGAGCTGGTCATCGTGATAGGTTGGAATACCAAGCTCCCTTGGCGTGGGCCACGCTCGTGGACATTGAGTGTGGAGATTTCCACGCTCGTGGACATTGGGTGTGGAGATTTCCACGTCGTGGAAACAAGAATTCGACCGTTGGAGGCTGCGTATAGCCGTTCTACAACGGCTATTTGTTTGTTTTTATTTTATTTTTTGGTTTTAATTTAATCATCTATATAAATAACCATTCTACAAACCATTATTTTTATAAAAACCAAACTATAATTCTCTGTTCTCATCACCCAAACCATCATTTTTTAGCAAAAATATGGACCCTAATAATCCCAATCAACCGAACAATCCTAACCAACCAAAAAGCAATATTCCGTTTTGGATGCCTCCGTCGCCTCCCGGTCAATACTTTCAAGGCGGCTCCCCACAATTCGGTTTTTAGAACTACCAACTACAACAACCTCCACCATCACCCAATCCACAACAAGACTACGTGCCTTTATTCAAAAACAAAACCGAAGTTCCCGAAACCCAAACCGAACCCGAGGTCATTCCCAAAACCCAAACCGAATCATCTCGCAAAAAGAAAAAAAATAGTTGGATCTATCGGACCTCGAAAGTGGACACGCGACGAGGAAGAGACGTTAGCAAAATCCTGGGTGCATATATTCGAGGATCCAATAGTCGGAAACGCTCAATCGGGTCAATATATGTGGGAACATATTTTAGAAAGGTTCCACACTAAAATGGGTCATGGAGAATACCGCTCACAAGACACAATAACTTCAAAGTGGCGGGAGATACGTACAAAAATGGCGAAGTTTTGCGGTATATATAATAACCGAAACAATAACCGCAAAAGTGGTGAAAACGATGCCGATATCTTGAACGCTTATTTACAAAAATATCTAGAGGTGGAAAAATAAGCTTTCAAGTTTTTACATTGTTGAGAGGTTTTAAAGAATTGTTCACAATGGCATAAAGTGTCGGAGATGATTCGACCCCAATCGACCAGGTCAAAAAGAAAGTCGTCAGATCGGGAAGGGACACCGACTAGCGGATTGGAAGCACGGTGTTTCTTCAATCTCAATGAATTTTTCCGAAGAAAAAGAGGAGGATGAACTACAACGTCCAATCGAGAGAGACAAAACAAAAAGGAAAGGAGAAAGCTATGTCATCCTCGGCTACAGACGAAAAATTGGATGAAGTGTTGGCGAAGATAGAGAGTTTTACCGGCATATACAACGCCGTTGAAAATAAAAAATAACAAACTTCGGAAGGGAGGGAACGAACGAGAGGATCTAAAGGTGTTGACGTTGAATACCCAACACCTTTCGAGTGAACATCTTGAAGACGTCCTAGCTTTACAAGCAAAGATCCGAGCACGACTTAGGAGGCAATGATTTATTTTTAATGTAATGTTTTTTAACATATTCGATGTAATGTTTATTAGTTTTTATGTTATGTTTTTTTAATTTTTTAAATGTATTGTTTTTTAGTTTTTATGTTATGTTTTTTATTTTTATTTAAGTTGTTATATAAAATTAATTAAATTAGAAAAAGAAAATGACGTGACAGTGTGGTGATGTGGAACCATTTCCTTCAAATGTGGAGGGTTGTGGAAAAACTGTGGAATCTGATGTGCCGCTGACGTGGAGGGGTGTGGAGGTGTGAAAAATGTGGGTACTCCCCTTAGCCTTAGGGCGAAAGAGTATGGATCGAGAAAGGTGCGGCTGCCACACTCTAAAACTAGAATGTGTGACTTTGGTTGAATATATTCACAACACACAATGGATGTACATGGTTTTTGAATTTAACAATTCACTAAAGATCGATGTGGTAGACAAAAAGCTGGTTCGAGTGGAGAAGTTATGCCTCAAGCAGAAGGAACAACAAGTTAGAATTCGCATGATGGAAGACCGATAAGAAAAATATATGGAGTTCATCGTAAAGCCACATGATCATTTGACTAGGGCGATGTTAAAAACGGTGTTAGATCTAAAATGTGACTTGATACAACGTTGGAGATGAAGATATGAAATGTTATTTTATGATATTATCATGTATTTTTTATTGTGTAATTTTATTTTAATTCATAAAATGTTATTTTATTTAAAACTGTATTTTTTTTAATTTATGTTTAATTTTTTATTATGTTACATTAATTTCAATTAATTAATTAAAAATGGTTTAGGAATGAGAGAGGACTCCATTTTAGAATGGAAATCTGATGTGACGTTTACGTGACTTTAGGGATGTGAGGGATGAGAGGAAAGGATACCCTCCACTAGAGATGCACAACCAAACCGGTTCATAAACCCAAACAGGGTTAGAAGCTGGCCCGAACCACTAATGGAACTGGTTTGGGGGAAACCGGTTTGAACTCAATACCAACCGTTGTTTTTAGACCAATTTGGCCGGTTTGAGAGAGGGAGACCGGTTTGATGAAACTAGTTCAAGCTGTTGGATGATTTTTTACCGTTAGAAATGGTTATATTACCGTTATTTGATGTTTGAACTCAAATTTTTTTTTGGGAGGGGGAGGGGTTCTGTTACCATTTAACTCCTTACTTGCTAGTATAAATATGTAAAATATTGTATATATCCAAAACATATTTTAAAAATATTATATTTTTAACCTTAAATGTAAAAGCTAGTTCTTTTGTATAAACTTTTGAGCAAAGTTCAAGCCAGAGGTAGTTCCTTTGTTGGCTCACTTGAATAAATTTTTATTCTTTATTTTTCTTGTTTGTATATTGGTAGTTTGAAACCGTCTTATTTGATATTTGTATAATTTGATGTTGCTAACTTTTATTTAGGACTTGCAAAAAAGACGTAAAATCCTAAAAGTTTAAAAAATAGCCAACTCATCAATGATACCAGTCATATATGACCTCAGATTGATGATAACAAGCCTAGCTTGGTTTATCGTACTTTAATAAGATCCAACCTAAGTTAGCATTGACTCAACTCAACTCGATCGCTAATGAAATAGCCCAGCTTGGTTTATCGTACTTGCCTCCTCCCTTGTCCGCCGTAGCGTTTTTTAGGCTCTGCCAAGTAGTTTTTTTTAAGACAAATTTCTTAATTCCTGTTGGGAGTGAGACTTGAATCAACGACCTACTCAAACCTTGGTATTTCTAAATGATTTTTCCTCTACCACTGGCCCACCAACCCCAGTGGTACTCTGCCACGTAGTTGAACTAGTGAAAACCGTTTCTCATTAAAAAAACATTGGTGTCATGAAGAATGATAATGGTTATTAAATGAAGTTACATCTACACAAGAAATTAGGAGTTTGATTATAAATTAGGTGGTTGTTTGTTCATTCATTGGTAACTTATTTGTTCAACATCTTTTTAGTTTAAGAAGTAAATGTCATTTATTTTGTTTACAATATGATGTTGATGCAAATAGACTAACGTGTGTAATTTTGTAACCTTATAATATAATAAATGAGGCCATTTTCAGAATGCAATTAATTGAGTTTCTATAGATTTATATTTTATCTCTTACACTATTATCAGCGGCAAATTAACATACAAATATATGATTCATGTAAAAACATCAAAGAATAATCGCCCCCGCAATTATAAAAACGTATAAATGTGTAGGAAAAAAAAAATAATACATAGATTTATAGTCAAGTTTATAACATTTTTAAATAAAGAATTGTGTTTTGTATTTGCAGAAATAATATGAAGGGCAATTTTTTTTTACCCCCACTTGAAAGCACAATCTTGCCGGTTGACTTTGACTATCATTTTGTGACTTCCTTTTACTAATGTCAAATTTCCTTATACTATGCTATACTAATTTTCACATTAACTGGTATCTATTTTTTTTTTAACTTGTTTAACATTTAATTAATTCATAATTGTATGGTGTACAAAACCTAATATAATAATAGAAAATCTTTTTTGTTTTATTTTAGGGTTTCCTCATATTTTTACATCATATCATATGAAGGTGTTCAGGTGACGTGACGTGACGATGATAGATGTAGTAAGTTTGTTGTGGATTGTCGATTACAAATACGTCGGTAGTGTTTTCAAACGTGACGATGCTAGATTTAGTTAGTTTGCTGTTGATTACAAATATGTCAGTAGTGATTTGAAACGTAAGCTTTTTAACACTGATAATGATTCCAAGGTTTGTAAGTAGCAGTTGAGACGTGAGATGAAGACGATGTTTAGTATTTATTTCTAGCTATGCTTATCGAATCATTAATCGAAATCCTAATCTTGCCATTATGACTAGTGATGTTTGGATCCCCTTTGATGGTATAGTTATAGGATATTCATAGGCATTACAATTTAGGTTTTCAATATTGAATACGCTTCGTAATTTTGTTTAGATAGTCTATAAGTTCAGTTTGGTATATTTATGTCATATTAAGAATGAGAAACAAGTCATTGTTTGACTACGATGAATTAGTTAAAAGTAGTTTAATTGTATGTGACTGGATTGTTTCATACGATCTCGTGTCGTTTTATTAAAGATCACAAGTCTTTTTTAGGAAAAGAGACCCCTACCTTTTATCTCATATATTCTCACCCATTGTGCGTGTACCTAAGCATCAATACTAAAAGGAAGTGGAACTTACATAAAGATTACTAAAAATATTAATTTTTTCTAACTTTGGACACAACACAAATATATATATATATATATATATATATATATATATATATATATATATATATATATGGGTGAGTTCACTATAAAACAAAAAAACTACTCATTAAAGGTGCTGCATATACGTAGTACACCTAAAAACCTAACCCCCACCCAAAAACCTAAACCCCCCACCCCACCCCCACCCAAAAACCTAAACACACCCCACCCACCCACCCTCCAAAAACCTAAACCCCCCCACCTACCTCCCAAAAACCTAACCTAAAACCTAAACTAAACCCAAAAAACTAAACCCAAAAGCTAACCCTACTATACATATGTAGTAGGACGCTGATTTTTTTTTGGAAAGAGGACGACGTGGGGAACAAGATCTCCGAAACGGTTTTTAGTTTTTGATTTATATTTTGAGTTATGATTTTTTTTACCTTTAATAAATAGTTTTTTGGTTTTCTAATAAACAATGAGTTTTCTTATGATCCTTCCCATATATATATATATATATATATATATATATTTTTAAACATTTAAAATAAATTAAAATAAGATAAAGATGGTACGTGCCGTCGTTTCACTCAGGGTTGCCTAGACTTTTGGTCCGAATCACGAATGATTTTATAGCAGGTTAGAGGCTTCCAGGCTATATACCATAAAAATGTTTTTTTTTTTTATCTTAAAGCAACCAACATGAAAGAAGATACTTATAATATGATTGCAGAAGATTGCAGCGGAAACTGTTGAAATATTTGCAGAAGTATGAATCTAAGCACTTTTTTTTTTTTTAATATCTGGGATATAGTATGAAGGGCTTGAAGAACTTATGAAGATAAGGACTGACTCTTAAGAAACCAGAAAGAGAGAGATTAGTTGCTCATGAATGAACTCGATAGTTAAATAATATAATTAATGGGTTTGCGTTCTAATTGATGAGAACTTTGCAATGAGTTAAAGTATGCCCAAGATAAATGAGAAATTGATGCTCAAAGTATTAAGTTTAGGAGAAATTGATAAAAGTTGTCACACATAGGTGGGTGGAAAAACCTTAAGGGTGAAGGGGCACAACCCTCATCAAAAAAACTACCCTAACAAAATACCCAATTAGGGCTTGTCACCTCATTTTTAAAAATAAAAAAAAAACAATAAATTTAAAAAGTACATAAAAATCGATGGTTTTGGCTTGAGGGGTTGTTGTATTGAGGGATTTTGGCTAGAACCGGTATTTGATTTTTTCTGAGTACCGGCTTTTGCTTTTTTAGAATCCATGGTTTTTAAGTGGAAATATAGTTGAATGAAATTTTTTGGATGTGAAAAATATGGTATAAATGTATTGCATATATAGGAAAAAAAGTTTTTTTTTATTTAGATAGGGGCAATGTAATATCCCGAAATTTAATAAACCCAAATAAACGAGAGAACGGTCAAGATTAACAAAACAAGGTAAAAAGAAAACATGCGGGCTTGGCCTACGACCGGCCCATGGGTCGTGGGCAAGGGGAGGCCTCAACTCAGCTACAACACCACAGCCCTCCCTCACTTTCACCATCTTCACAAGATTGTAGAGAGAGAGAACCGGTCTAGATATAAAGCAAAGGAAACGTCTCAAAAGCTCGGGAATCATCACTCTCCATCTCAGGTGTAAGGCTCCAAACCCGGGAGGCCTCACTTGTTGGATTTACTCATTCACACACAGTTCTTAAACTTAAATATCAAATAACGCAGCGGAAAATACTTTATTAAAACATAACCATTACATTGTTCACATGCAGAAGCGTAACATAGTCTATTACATAAACATAACATAATCTAATCATAACGAGATGCCAGTCTCCGTATCATCCGGGTAACTCATCAAGCCGCCTAGCATCACCTTCCATCATCATAACCTGCCTTAACCTGAATGTGCATACTAAAAAGTCAGCTACGCTGGTGATTTCTAGTTTTAACATAAAATGTTAACTTCAAATAATTGCCAAAAACATAACTTCATACTTCATTTAATAAAAGCGTACGTAAAATAATGCAATAACAAAAACATAACACATCAGAAACATAAGTCAACGAATATATCGAATCGGCGCCTTCTCGTAACCGTCAAATCCAAACGTCACATACTAGTGGAATAACCTAAAGATCACCACCACTAGGCCCATCAACACCGTACTGTCCTTCGGGTGAGGAACTCCTAGGGCCCGATACTTAGGTTATTCAGCACCAATCTTAAAGCACGGCATCACAAGGATAATACGTACCAAACTTCAAGCACTGCACCCCGTAAGGCGCACCAAACTTCAAGCACTGCACCCCGTAAGGCGCAAGTACCAAACTTCAAGCACGACTACCTCGTAAGGTAAATCGTACAAAACTTCAAGGATCACGATAATCCCCTTGGTGACCGTCATCACCCCAGTTGTACAACAGTTGTCCAGCCACAAAGGCCCCTAAAAGGTAAAGGCCCATAACATACATCCCATACCCATGACCTTCATTCCCTAAGGAATAATGGCAGATTCGTTCATTCGTGACTTTCGTAAACATTCACTTCTTTTACTTCAAAACTTCAGTTAAAGCATTCGTACGTTTTATTAAAAATCATTCATTCATTCGTAAACACTTAATAAACTTCTTTTGGAAAAATATTTCATAAACACTTCCTTCATAACCTTTTTCCTTCCAAACAACGTTCATAAACATCGTTTCATAAACATCGTTTCATAAAACGTCACACATATCATTAATAAACATCGTTTTATAAAAACAGTCACATCGTTACGTATGCACACCAGCCCCAAAAACATTATTTAAAACATTTAAAAGAGGGCTTTTAGAACTCACCTGACAAGCTAATCTGGGTTGTCCTAAACAAAGGTCCAACAACGTCACTTCCGATCTGAATTGATTAGTTAAATACACATCAGACCTAATCCCGACTCTAACGGTTTAACCTTCTAAACATACTGACTTTATCTAAACAGCCTGATGCCTACGCATTTAGCAAGTGCGCAGGGACTTGTTCTTGCGTACTTAATAAGTGCGTAGACTTTGCTTCATGCGTACTTGATAAATACGCAGTACCTGCTTCATGCGTACTTGATAAGTACGCAGGATCCTCTTCTTGCGTACTTGGTAAGTACGCAGGATCAGCTTCATGCGTACTTGATAAGTACGCACGAACTGCTTCCTCGCAAAAACCCTAACTTTCACCTTCGGGTCTGATCACGTCAAGATCCTGAACTTGTTTACTTAAAAACGTTTGCTTTTCATTAAGGAACCCAAATATATGTTTTCCTTCCAATTTCAACCGTAAAAACGTTACATTTTCATCCAAAACCCGAAAAACCCAAAAACGAACAAAAACTCAGATTTAGGCCAAATCGTTACCTGAATCGAGTTTCTGATCCGGAGGTTCTTCTCACGAGCTCTGGAGCAACACACTTCTCAAATCTCTGGTCATTCCGCCAACTTTCTCTCTCTACGGTTTCTCTCTCTAGAAGTTGCAAATGAGAGAAATGGGTGGTGACCTTGGCTATTTATAGGGAAGGCTCCCCTTCCAGCCCGCCGGCCCATCCGGCCCGACCCGACATGCCTCGTTCGTTTATTCTGTTATTATAACTGTCGTTTTATTTTTGGGATGTTACAAGTCTACCCCCCTTACAATAGGTTTCGTCCCCGAAACCTATCATAAGTCAAATAGTTGAGGGTACGACTCCCTCATTTCCGTATCCGTTTCCCAAGTGGCTTCCGATCCCCTTCGATGCTTACATTGGACTTTAACCAATTGAATAATCTTATTACGCAAACGCTTCTCCTTTCTGTCTAAGATGGCCACGGGTTCTTCGATGTAGTTAAGGCTGTTGTCGACCTCGATGTCAGTAAGTGGTACGTGAGCCGATTCATCCGCCAAACACTTTCGCAAGTGTGATACATGGAAGGTAGGATGAATCCCACTTAACTCATCAGGCAACTCTAACCGATAAGCGACTTCACCAACCCGTGCCATTATCCTGAATGGTCCGACAAACCTCGGACTTAACTTTCCTCTCTTCCTGAATCGTATGATTCCCTTCCAGGGTGATACCTTCAACATTACTCTGTCCTCAACATCAAACTTAATAGGCCTTCGTCGTTTATCCGCATAGGACTTCTGACGATCTTGTGCGGCCTTCATTCGTGCCTTGATTTGATCAAACTTTTCTGACGTTTCTCTTACGACTTCAAGACTTCCTAATTCATTCTGTCCAATCTCACCCCAACAAACCGGGGTCCTGCATCTTCTCCCATACAACATTTCGTAAGGCGGCATGCCTATCGTCGTGTGATAACTATTGTTGTAGGAGAATTCAGCTAACTGCCGCCAAAATCGATAATACAAGCACGAAGCATATCCTCCAATGTCTGAATGGTCCTTTCGAACTGACCATCCATTTGCGGGTGGTATGACGTGCTAACATTGAGTCTCGTGCCCATCGCCTCGTGAAATCTTTTCCAGAACCTCGATGTGAATCGTGTGTCCCAGTTAGATACGATCGTCAAAGGCATCCCATGCCGTGCTACTACTTCGTTAATAAACACTTTTGCTAACCTTTCCGACGAGAACGTCTCGCGAATAGGTAGGAAATGAGCACTCTTCGTTAAACGGTTCACAATTACCCAAATGGTATCATGACCTTTAGCTGTGCGAGGTATCTTGGTTATGAAGTCCATGGTAATGTGTTCCCACTTCCATTCCGGTATATCAAGTGGTTGAATCTTTCCATACGGTTTCTGGTGTTCGGCCTTTACTTGCGAGCAAGTCAAGCACTTGCTTACATACTTTGTCACCTCATGTTTCATTCCAGGCGGCCACCAGTATTCCTTCCTCAAATCTTGGTACATTTTATTGGTACCAAGATGGATAGAGTACCGAGACTTATAAGCCTCATCCATGATTTTGGTTCTAAGCTCGCCACCCATAGGTATCCATACCCTTCCAAAACGTGTCCTAACACCAAGGGTGTTATATTCCAACTTGTCATGTTGGCCAACCATCCTTTCCTTCTTTAGGTTTTCTTCTTTAAGTGCCTCATCTTAAGCCTTTTCAATGTCTCTCATCACATCCGATGCTACCACCAACTGGCAAGCTTTCACTCTAATAGGAGTAGGCACATCCTTTCGGCTTAGAGCGTCAGCCACCACGTTTGCCTTTCCAGGATGGTATATTATTTCACAGTCATAGTCTTTCAACAGTTCCAACCATCGCCTCTGCCTCATATTAAGTTCCTTTTGTTCGAAGAAGTACTTCAAACTTTTGTGGTCGGAGTAAATAGTAAACTTCACCCCGTAAAGGTAGTGCCTCCAGATTTTCAGTGCGAATACGACAGCAGCAAGTTCCAAATCGTGAGTCGGATAACTGACTTTGTGAACCTTCAATTGTCGTGATGCATATGCGATCACTCTCTCGCGTTGCATCAACACGCACCCTAATCCCTGACCCGAAGCGTCAGAGTATACCACCAAGTCTTCATTGCCCTCGAGAAGGGCCAAGACTGGAGCTTGGGTTAGTTTCTCCTTCAATTCCTTAAACGCCTCATCCTGGGTCGAACCCCATTCGTACTTTACCTCCTTCCGAGTCAACTTTGTCAATGGCGAAGCTATTTTCGAGAAATTCTGGATGAATCTCCGATAGTAGCCTGCCAATCCCAAGAAACTGCGGATTTCAGTTGGCGTCTTAGGAATATTCCATTCCCTTACCGTCACTATCTTTGCTGGGTCAACCATAATGCCGTTCGGGTTAATTACGTGACCTAGGAATTGGACTTTCCTAAGCCAGAACGCACATTTGGAGAACTTAGCATACAACTTTTCCTTTTTCAGAGCCTCCAACACCTCCTTTAAGTGACATGCGTTATCACCCTCATTCTTGGAGTAGATGAGGATATCATCGATGAACACGATTATCGATCGGTCCAGCATCGGTCGACACACCCTATTCATCAAATCCATGAATGCTGCTGGTGCGTTCGTCAATCCGAAAGACATTACGCGGAACTCGAATTGTCCATAATGCGTGCGAAACGCTGTTTTCGGTATGTCTTCTTCCCTCACCTTCAACTGATGGTACCCGGACCGAAGGTCGATTTTTGAGAACTAATTAGTGCCTTGCAATTGATGAACATGTCGTCGATCCTTGGTAAAGGGTATTTGTTCTTCACCGTACGTTTATTCAACTCGCGATAATCAATACACATTCTCATCGAATCGTCTTTCTTCTTCACAAACAACACCGGAGCACCCCACGGCGAGATGCTCGGTTGGATAAATCCTTTCTCAAGTAACTCGTCTAGTTGTGCCATTAACTCTTTCATCTCCACTGGTGCTAGTCGATATGGAGCCTTAGCCATGGGCTGGGCATCTGGTACTAAGTCGATTCGAAATTCGATCTCTCTGTCGGGTGGTATCCCAGGCAAATCCTCTGGAAACACATCCGGGTACTCGCGTACCACGGGTACATCGTCTAGTTCCTTCACTTCCTTACACTTGTCAATTACGTACACCAGGTAAGCCTCGCATCCGCGACTCAAGTAATTTGTTACCTTAATCATCGAGATGATGTTTGGCATCGGGGCGTCACGATCTCCAAAAACCTCGACTTTGCTACCATCCGGAGCCTTGAGTCGGATTATCTTTCGTTTACATATAATTTGTGCTTCATTGGCAGCTTGCCAATCCATTCCTAACACGACATCAAACCCAACCAAAACCATGAAAAACAACCTGACGGGATATCTATGGCCTTATATTTTTATCGTGGAATTGTCAACTACATCAGTCACCCTCGCAGTTCTACCCTCAGCGGTTTCTACGCTAAAAGCCCTTTCTAGTTTACTCACAGTGTACTTTACCCTTTTACAAAAATTCACAGATATAAAACTCTTACTGGCACCCGAATCGAATAACACAGATACAAAAGTGTTGTCAAGGATAAACGTACCTGACGCCACGTCGGGGTCCACTCTGGCTTGTTCCTGCGTCAGCGCATAGGCGCGAGTCTTCGCTCGGGGTCTCTCTTCTTTCTTCTCCGGGCCTTTCCCTTTCCCGGTTTGACCCATCCTGGCCTTGGTGCATTCCCGGCTCATATGACCACTCTCCCCACAGTTGTAGCATTTGAAGCCTTGCGGGCATTCACGGGAGTAGTGTCCGGTTTTGCCGCATTTAAAGCACAGATTTGACCCTAGCCGACATTCACCCGCATGTCTTACCCCACATCTTCCACAGACTGCCGTCTCGCCTACCCTGGCCTGTTTGTCCCGAGCCCTAAACAACTTCCCACCCGATCATTTAGCGGGAAAACTCAGCTTCTTCTTAGGCTCTTCAATGGCAACGACATTCAGCGCCAGATCATCAAATACCACGCCGCTCAGTTCTACTACCGAATCATAGGTAGTAGGGGCGTTTGCCTTAACATAGGTGCGGACCTGGTCCGACAGTCCTTGAATGTAGCATGCAATCTTTCTTTCCTCAGTCGTGACAAGATGTGGCACCAGACGTGCCAGTTCATTGAATCAGGTTGTGTACTGCCGGTGCGTCATGCTCCCGGCCTTCAAACCCAGAAATTCCCTCTCTACCTTCTCAATCTCCTTCCTTGGGCAGAAATTCTTGATCACCAAGGTTTTCAAATCAGCCCACATCATTGCATCCACAACCTCGCTACCTTTTGCTTGACGTACACCTTCCCACCAATGGGATGCTTCCTCTCTCAAGGAGTTAGCAACAAATTTCACAACTTGATCCGTTCGACATTCGCTCAGACGAATGGCAGCTTCCATACGGATTACCTAATCAAAAGTAGCTACCGCGTCTTTCTTCCCAGTCAAGACCGGCGGGTCACATGCCTTAAAGGACTTATAGTCGCAACCACGGTTAAGCGGTGCGTTGACTGCCTCAGTGTTCGGGGTATCAACCGCCGTGTTAGACCCACCCGTCTCATTAACCTTCTTTAATGCTTCTGCCAACAGTCCTGGCAAAGAAACTTTCATCAACTCTGTGAACTCTCGAGCTATAGCTGCCTCACTTCTGGTTCAAAAGTGGAAGGTTGTTCTTCAACCAGTGTCTGCTCAGTTCCATGCACACTAACCGTCGGTTCAGTGTGAACACTTCCTTCTTCACTATACTCTTGGCACGCAGGGGTCTTGCCATGCCCACCATTTCGACCGCCGGTACGACCACCGGTACGGCCCCCACCACGCCTTCCACTCTTTCGGCCTGCCATTTCGTTCTATAAGACAAGGAATCCATTGTCATAACGCTAGTTAACAAATAAAATTCAATAAGCACTATAAGATGTTAATATACACTGGCCATCTGCAATAAACCATTACACTACCTTTCGATTTCTATTTGACCACCTTTGTGATTCCATCAGAACACAAGTCCTTACCTAACCCTTTCTAAGGAAAACTATATATGTAAATATATACTACCTTCATACCTGACGTTGTGGCTCGAGTTACCCGTACTGGCATCCACTTTCGGTCCCGTTCACTGTTTAAGTTCAGACATTGGGAGTGTTCGAATCTCTCAAACTATTGCTCTGATACCAACTTGTACGGCCCCAAACCCGGGAGGCCTCACTTGTTGGATTTACTCATTCACACACAGTTCTTAAACTTGAATATCAAATAACGCAGCGGAAAATACTTCATTAAAACATAACCATTACATTGTTTACATGCAGAAGCGTAACATAGTCTATTACATAAACATAACATAATCTAATCATAACGGGATGCCAGTCTCCGTATCATCCGGGTAACTCATCAAGCCGCCCAACATCACCTTCCATCATCGTAACCTGCATTAACCTGAATGTGCATACTAAAAAGTCAGCTACGCTGGTGAGTTCTAGTTTTAACATAAAATGTTAACTTCAAATAATTGCCAAAAACATAACTTCATACTTCATTTAATAAAAGCGTACGTAAAATAATGCAATAACAAAAACATAACATATCAGAAACATAAGTCATCGAATATATCGAATCTGCGTCTTCTCGTAACCGTCAAATCCAAACGTCACATACTAGTGGAATAACTTAAAGATCACCACCACTAGGCCCATCAACACCGTACTATTATTCGGGTGAGGAACACCTAGGGCCCGATACTTAGGTTATTCAGCACCAAACATCAAGCACGACATCACAAGGATGACACGTACCAAACTTCAAGCACGACATCACAAGGATGACACGTACCAAACTTCAAGCACTGCACCCCGTAAGGCGCAAGTACCAAACTTCAAGCACTGCACCCCGTAAGGCGCAAGTACCAAACTTCAAGCACGACTACCCCGTAAGGTAAATCGTACCTAACTTCAAGGATCACGATAATCCCCTTGGTGACCGTCATCACCCCAGTTGTACAACAGTTGGCCAGCCACAAAGGCCCCTAAAAGGTAAAGGCCCATAACATACATCCCATACCCATAACCTTCATTCGCTAAGGAATAATGGCAGATTCGTTCGTTCGTGACTTTCGTAAACATTCACTTCTTTTACTTCAAAACTTCAGTTAAAGCATTCGTACATTTTATTAAAAATCATTCATTCATTCGTAAACACTTCGTAAACTTCTTTTGGCAAAATATTTCATAAACACTTCCTTCATAACATTTTTCCTTCCAAACATCGTTCATAAACATTGTTTCATAAAACGTCACACATATCATTAATAAAAATCGTTTTAGAAAAATAGTCACATCGTTACGTATGCACACCATCCCCAAAAACATTATTTAAAACATTTAAAAGAGGGCTTCTAGAACTCACCTGACAAGCTAATCTGGGTTGTCCTAAACAAAGGTCCAACAACGTCACTTCCGATCTGAATTGATTAGTTAAATACACATCAGACCTAATCCCGAATCTAACGGTTTAACCTTCTAAACATACTGACTTTACCTAAACAGCATGATGCCTGCGCACTTAGCAAATGCCAGGGACTTGTTCTTGCGTACTTAATAAGTGCGCAGACTTTGCTTCATGCGTAATTGATAAATACGCAGTACCTGCTTCATGCGCACTTGATAAGTACGCAGGATCCTCTTCGTGCGTACTTGGTAAGTATGAAGGATCAGCTTCATGCGTACCTGATAAGTACGCATGAACTGCTTCCTCGCAAAAACCCTAACTTTCGCCTTCTGGTCTGATCACGTCAAGATCCCGAACTTGTTTACTTAAAAACGTTTGCTTTTCATTAAGGAACCCAAATATATGTTTTCCTTCCAATTTCAACCGTAAAAATGTTACATTTTCATCCAAAACTCGAAAAACCCAAAAACGAACAAAAACTCAGATTTTGGCCAAATCGTTACTTGAATCGAGTTTCTGATCTGGAGGTTCTTCTCACGAGCTCTGGAGCAACACACTTCTCAAATCTCGGGTCGATCCGCCAACTTTCTCTCTCTACGGTTTCACTCTCTAGAAGTTGCAAATGAGAGAAATGGGTGGTGACCTTGGCTATTTATAGGGAAGCCCCTTCCAGCCCGCCGGCCCATCCGGCCCGACCCGACATGCCTCGTTCGTTTATTCCGTTATTATAACTGTCATTTTATTTTTGGAATGTTACATCGGGAACATTTAGCAACGAAGAGAAGATGAAACAGGTAACCACCATGCTCGAATCTAAGCTTTTAGTTAATAAATGGGGTTTTAGGGTTTATATGGGTTTTCACATAAAGATGGGATTTTTACATATGAAATCGCATAAAAAGTATGTATCTAGCTTCATGGAAGCTAGATACAAGTTTTGGACGTAAAAAGATTGAAGTTTGGATCAAAAAACGAAGAATGAGATCAAGATTAGTTGAATCGTCCGAAAAGTCGGATGAATGGTCCGAAAACTATTTTCGGACAGCAAGATTTCGGACAGATGATCTCGAAAGAAATAGTTCTCAAACAAAAGATTTCGAACGGAATACTTAATTAATAAAAGATGTTTCCTAACTATATAGTTTTCAGTCGAAAAGAGATTTCGACCGAGAAAGATTTCGACCGAAGGAGATTTCGGTCAAAGAAGATTTCAGACAGTTAGATTTCGGATAAAACTTATAGGTTATAACCTTGTCCCATTCATGACCTTTGACAGATCTGCTAACACCCACTTAACTTGGAGCTCCTAAGTATCCTTCGGGAACTGCTCATCCGGTAAGTTCTATGTGCCCCCTATATGTTATGTGTAAATGTTTTCAAATGTTTTGGGGCTGAAGTGTATACACTAAATGAATAAATGTTATGAATGCCAATGAGATCATACGTGATATATGTAAATGAATAATGAATAATGAATAAAGAATGAAACGTATGTTTACAAAGAATGAAGGAACGAATGACGTAACGTAAATGAATGAAATCTTGCTTTATATTATATATATTGCATGTTAGGAACATATGTGAATGTTATGGATGCTTCAATGCTAACGGCTACTACGGTAGACGGACGACCATGTGACTATTTTGTAACTGGGACATATACGTTCCTTCATCAGCTAGGACGTATGAAAGGCATCAATGGACGGTCGAAGTAAATGCCTTATCAATGATAAGTAGAACGGTTGCATGAATAATAGTTCGCATGGGAAACGGATGCCTTCGGGCAGACGGGCGAAAGGACGGACTACGACGGCAGACACGGTAGACGGACGACCAAAGGTTGCCGGACGGTAATGAAGGACAGACTACTTCGGTAGACACGGTATAAATTACGGCCTTTGACGGTAGGACGAAGTGTCTGTCTTTGTGACTTACGCAATCAATGACGGGTTGATCACCATTATGTGTATGACCAATGAATGTTCAATGTATGCATATGCACCTATTTGCGTGTATAGTCAATTTATGTTCACTGAACAATGATGTATGTATATATATAAATATGAACCAATGATACGAATGAATGACTAATGTTATACCTAAATGCTTTAAACTAGAACTCACCAGCGTTAGCTGACTTTTAGTATTCACTTCAGATAAACAGAAGAAAGGACGTGCGAAGGCATGAAGGCTACCCCGCTACAAGACTGACATCCCAGTTATTTAAATTTCATGTTAAGACAATGACCATGTTTAATGATAAGACTTCCTATGCTATGCTATGCTATGTTGTGTAATTGAATGCTTCGCTGTGTTTGAATGATTTTAATTAATAGTTCAGTATTGATGACTATGTTTATGAATAAATCCAACGAGTGAGGTCACCCGGGAAAGGGGCCTTACAAGTTGGTATCAGAGCGATAGTTTGAGAGATTCAGACATCCCTAAATCTCTGAACTTAAGCTGATAATGGGACCAACGCACGGATGTCAGTCTGGGTAGCCAACGCCAACGCCAGCACAGTAAGTAAGTAATAAAGTTAATGCTTGTAGGTAGGAATAAATGCCTTAACTTAGAACATATAGATGTCAATGTCACAACTAATGTGAAGAGTTTTGAACCCGAAAAGCAATGTAAATTAGTAATCACAAACCAGTCACTGTAGTTAAGAATTTACCTTGCTCGTACTGTTTTAAACTATGATCTGAAAGAATGACATTGATGTATACCCTTTTCGCTTATCCAGAAATCTATAAAAAACTATGGCTTGTAGAGGAGGAAATGGACGCCGAGGCGGTCGCACTGGCCGAGTCCACAGACCACCAGTGAACCGAAGACTGGAGAAAGAGGAAAGTGTGCACGTGGAACACACAGAGAGCGTGCATGAAACAAATGTGACCCCACCGAGAGATGACAATGAAGGCTCCCTACGACTGGAACCCGAAGTCAGGGATGCTATCGCCCGTGAGGTTGTACTGACTCTGAAGAACGTATTGCCTGATCTGTTATCTGAGTCACTGAAGAAGAGCAAGGAAGAGGAAGAAAAGAACCATGAGGAGAAGGTTTATGATAGTGATGGGGATGAGGTGACTGTGGTACTGAACACCCGAGGGTGTACCTACAAGGGATTTAAGGACGGTGATCCGCCCAAGTTTGATGGGAACAAGGATTCGGTGGCTACGTTTGAATGGATTGAGAGGATGAACGGAGTAATCATCATAAGCGAGTGTCGACCTGACTAGGCTGTGAAGTATGTGGCTCACTTTTTCACCAACGAGGCCCTGAGTTGGTGGAGGAACATTCAAAGAACTAAGTCGCCAAACGCACTCAAAAGGATGACTTGGGAAGATATGAAAAAGCTGATAATCCAAAATTTTTGTCCCCAGAATGAGATAGATCAGGTGGAGAATGAGTTTCTGAACTTCAAGGCTGGCAACAAGACTCATCGTCAGTACACTTCCAGATTCAATGAGCTGGCTCAACTAGTACCCCATTTGGTTGAGACTGAAGAGCGATTGATTAAGTACTATGTCAAGGGCCTGCCACAAAAGGTCCGTGTTCATGTTAAAGCCAACCTACCCTCGACCTTCGAGTCGGTAGTGAATCTGAGTGGGATCGTCTACGACGACTATGCAAATGAAGACCCGACACCCGAGACACAGAAGAGGAGGTGGGAAACCCGTCTAGGGGTACTGGAAAGGGAGTTGTCACAACTGAGGCTAAGAAGCCGAGAATTGATTAGGGCGAAACTTCCCCGAAATGCGTGAAACAACACCGCGGTGAATGTTTGGTTGGCTCTACGATATGCTACCTATGTGGGAAGGCTGGGCACTACTCGAAAGATTGTAGGGGTAATGCCAAGTGCCAAAACTGTGGTGTGTTTGGGCATGCAACTAAGGATTGTAGGAAGACCGGACCATCTGGTTCGGGAAAGGAAAAAGAGCATGAACAGCCTAAAGCTAGGACCCGAGCCTATGCCTTAACTGGGGAAGAAGCCAGAGGAAATCCTGACGTTGTGTCAGGTACGTTCTTAGTTAATGATGAAAATGCTACTATATTATTTGATTCTGGTGCTAGAAAAGCTTTATATCCGATGATTTTAGTCACAAACTAGACTGCACAATCACCAACCTCGTAATGGCTTTTTGCGTAGAAACTGTTGTTGGCAGAAACTCAGTAGTCATCCGAATGATTGATGATTTCATGATAGAAATAGAGGGCCATAAGTTTCCTTCTAAATTGTACCTTCTAACCTTAGGAGGATTTGACATGGTGTTGGGCATGGATTGGCTAGCTGACAACGAAGCACAAATTGTATGTAAGTGAAAGATGATACATCTGAAAGCCACAGACGGCAGTACGATTACGGTTTACAGGGATTGGAATTGCACGATGCCGAACGTCATCTCGATGATCAAGGCCAAAAGTTACATGAGGCACGGTTGCGAAGCTTATCTGGCGTATGTAATTGAGGATAAAATGAAAACAAAAGAACTCAAAGATGTACCCGTGGTGTGCAATTTCCCATAAGTGTTCCCAGAGGACCTACCTGGCTTGCCGCCAGATCGGGAAATAGAATTTCAGATTGACTTACTTCCAGGACCCCAGCCCGTTGCCAAAGCACCCTACCGATTGGCTCTGTCGGAAATGAAAGAATTAATGTCACAGCTTGAGGAATTGACAGAGAAAGGATTTATCAGACCGAGCAACTCACCCTGGGGCGCTCCGGTATTATTTGTAAAGAAGAAGGATGGCAGTATGCGCATGTGCATCGACTACCGTGAATTGAACAAACGAACAGTGAAGAACAAATACCCACTGCCTAGAATAGACGATCTTTTTGACTAGCTACAAGGCGCGAGTTGGTTCTCAAAGATTGATCTTAGGTCGGGTTACCATCAATTGAAAGTAAGGGAGGAGGATGTACCAAAAACCGCGTTTCGCACGCGTTATGGACATTATGAGTTCCTCGTGATGTCCTTCGGACTAACCAATGCGCAACGTTTATGGATTTAATTAATAGAGTGTGCCGACCAATGTTGGATCGGTCAGTAATTGTTTTCATAGACGATATCCTCATTTATTCAAAGAATGAAGATGACCACCACTGTCACCTAAGGGAATTTCTGGAGATTCTGAAATAGGAGAAGTTGTACGCAAAATTCTCCAAATGCGCATTCTGGCTCAGGGAAGTCTAATTCCTAGGTCATGTTATAAACCCAAACGACATTATGGAAGATCCTACAAAGATCGAGACGGTAAAAGGATGGAACGTCCCGAAAACGCCAACAGAAATACGAAGCTTTCTAGGATTGGCAGGCTACTATCGAAGATTCATTCAGGATTTCTCGAGAATAGCCTCGCCGCTGACAAAGCTGACACGTAAGGAAGTAAAGTATGAATGGGGTCCAACCCAAAACAATGCATTCGAAGAATTGAAGACACGACTAACCCAAGCTCCAGTCTTGACCTTACCTGAGGGAAATGAAGACTTGGTAGTCTACTCTAACGCTTCGGGTCAAGGATTGGGTTGTGTACTTATGCAACGAGAAAAAGTAATTGCTTATGCCTCGCGACAGTTAAGGTTAACTACCCGACTCACGACCTAGAGTTGGTGGCGGTATTTTTCGCATTAAAGATATGGAGGCACTATTTGTACGGAGTTAAATGCAATATTTACTCTGACCACAAGAGCCTGAAATACTTTTTCGAGCAAAAAGAATTAAACATGAGACCAAGAAGATGGTTAGAGCTACTAAAATACTACGACTGTTAAATATTGTACCATCCAGGCAAGGCAAACGTAGTGGCTGACGTCTTAAGCAGGAAAGAAGAATCAACACCTATCCAAATCAAAGCATGTCAGTTGATTATAACACCGGATATAATAAATGAAATAGCGAAAGCTCAGGATGAAGCATCGTTGGAGAGGAATGTGAAACGGGAAAGAATAGTAGGACAGCAGGTTAATCTGGAAACCAATGTGTACGGTGTATGAACTCGTTTTGGCCGGATGTGGATACCTAAGATTGGTGAACTTAGGGCCAAGATCCTTGATGAGGCCCATAAGTCTCGCTACTCTATCCACCTCGGGACCAACAAAATGTACCAAGATCTAAAGAAAGAATACCGGTGGCCTGGCATGAAGAATGCTGTAACAGAATATGTGAGCAAGTGCCTAACATGTTCTCTAGTTAAGGCCGAGCACCAGAAACCATGCGGTAAAATGCAACCCTTGCCGATACCGGAATGGAAGTGGGAAGAGATCACAATGGACTTCATTACCAAGCTACCGCGAACAGCTAAAGGCAATGATACCATTTGGGTGATCATCGATCGACTGACGAAAAGTGCTCACTTCTTACCAATACGTGAGGCTTCTTCGTCTGAGAAGCTAGCAGAGTTATTCATAAACGAAATTGTGAGCAAACATGGTATGCCAGTGTCAATAGTATCCGACAGGGACACTCGATTCACCTTTTTTTTCTTCTCTTTTTGTTTATAAAACATATAGTTAAATAAACCTTTTCTTTCTTCTCTTTATGTTTATAAAACATATAGTTAAATAAAACTTTTCTTTCTTCTCTTTCCGTTTATAAAACGTACAATTAAATAAACCTTTCTTTCTTTTCTTTCTTTCTTGTAAAACGTTTAATTAAATAAACCGTTATCTTTCTTATCTTTCTTTCTTGTAAAGCATTTAATTAATAACATGTTATCTTTCTTTGCATACGTGTAAGTAATAAAATATATTTATTATAAAAGTTTAATTTTTAAGTATGCACACCACCCTAAAATAGTAAAAATAGGGATTGTTGAACTCATCGGATTGTCTGTATATAACTTGATTCGGACGTCTATCTAGTGCTAATGCGTAAACCGATCTGCACACAAGTCAATATGCGAATTCTATCATTTCATGCTAGTGTCGCCTAACAGTGTCGACACTATAGTGTTGTCTATAGTGTTGACATGACTAGTGTCTCACTGTCACCTCATGAAATAGTGTCTCACTGTCACCCCATGAAATAGTGTCACCCCATGAAATTGTGTCACCCCACGAAATAGTGTCTCCCCACGAAATAGTGTCACCCCATCACCCCATGAGATAGTGTCACTCTACGAAATATTGTCACCTCATAAAATAGTGTCACCACATGAAATAATGTCTTACCTTGAAATAGTCTCTCCCCATGAAATAGTGCCACCACATGAAATAGTGTCTTCCATGAATGTTCTTCATTAATTCTATGTTTATGATCACTTTTTATGTCCAAATCTTTTGTTTAACTCTCATGTAGCTAGATTCAAGGTTTTTATACCAATCCATATATAAAAACCCAAGCTTTTTGGATCAAACCTTGTTTTACCCACTTTTCTACCCAAAACTCATTTCAATATTTAAAATGAAGAAGTTAGAGGCTGATCTTTCCTCAGATCTCGATCAGAAATTGATGACAATAAAGATGGTGATGCCTTCTCCCTTTCTTGTGCTTGATTCTTGATGCTAAAACACTCAAAGGCTTGGTTTCTCTCTCTAGAAAATGGTTTCAAATAGTTTGAATTTTATAAAGTGAGATTAAAAGTTTCAATTTTATTTAAACGTCCGAATCATGTTCAAAAGTTTCAATTGTAGCAATATGAGTCCAAATAGTTTGAATTTTAGAATCGAGTCATTGTACTAGTAAGACGTACTGACCATTTATGGCACCATGCGTTAACATATCATGATTCAATTCGAAATTAAACGGGTTAGTTATTTAGGTAAACGGGTTCAGGTTATAAACAAGTTGACATGATTAAAAATGTTTCTAAAAAGGTTCAACATGTTTAACCCGTTTATAGTACACATTACACGTTTTACTTATCGTGTCAAGTTGGTTAATAGGTCGACATGACATGTTTATGATCCGTTTATCAAAATGACAGAGTTTTATATGTTTAAAAATATTTACATATAAATTTTAATTTTTTGTAACTTTTATTTATCATGCCAAATTTATCTTATTGTCATTTAACGTGTTTAGTGAATCGTATCAGTAATCTTGTAAAACGTATTATGTCATTCGTGTTATTAAACTTTTTAAGAGTCTACATGCTACATGCTAGTAATTAGAAATATAAATAGAAACAAGTGGAAGAGATTATCATTCCAATAAATTCATTGTAAAACAAAATTCTTAAATAATCTTAGTGCATTGCATGAGTCCTAACAAATGCCTTCTCTCTCACACATTTTCTCGTTTAGTACATGTGATTGTTTCTCTCGACATATATGCATATGACATAATGCATGTATATGTATATTATATTAAAAAAAGTTGTGCATAAAATAAGATATGTCTTCATCCATAAATATTATATTTGTTAATCCTTAGTTTTTATATTCCACCACATATATACCTTTTTTTAACTAATTAGTTACAATAGAAAAATCATCCCTAAGGGCACACATGGTGAATTAAAAAAGATTTAATAACATTTGATGGTAGATTTTTTACATTAATTAGAAAAACCATATTATATATATACACAGAGAGAGACAGCCAAAAGACTGTGACAGAACATGCTGAAATTCAATCCTTTTAAAGCCATACAACCCAGCACGTATTTATTTTTCATTTGAAGTCAGCAAAAATGGAGCTTCAACTGACACTTTCTCTCTCTTCATCTTCTTCTTCTTCTTCAAGTTTCTCACAGTTTGATCTCAACAATTACAGCCATGAAAATGTAGAAGCTAATGATATGTTTGAGTGCATGAAAATGGAAGATTTAAAGAAGAGGAAGCTTTGTGTTTTTGGTGATGATGATGGCTTCCATGCACCTAAAACACTGCCGTTTCTTTTTTGCAACAAAAGTAAGCAAGAAGATGATGTTGATGATTTTAGTGACGTTGCATCCACTTTTATCTTCATAAACCACAAGTAAATTACATCACTTTCACTCTCCTTTTTTTTTAACAAAAACGGAAAGAGATGGATAAATATAAACCCTACTAGCAAGAAACTAGACAAGAAGTAGAGAAATAATTACAAAGTCATAATCGGCTTCTTTAACTACTTGACAAAACTAATCTTAATCTTTTGGTACCTAGCTACTCACACATTGGCGAAGCTTAGTGAGGGCCTGGGGCCCGCCCCCTCTTTTTTTCACTCAATAGTGTTAATTTATACGTATTCAACCAATTTTTAGCTCAGTAGTGTTAATTTATACGTATTAGGCCGAAAATTTTATAGTCCCCCCCCGATAGGAAAAAAATCTCGGCCCCCCTGCGTTTTTCTTCAAGCTTCGAAAACTATGAAAACGAAAACTTTGTAGAATAGTAACCAACAAGTTTCAAAAGTGTTCCAATTAGGTCACTCAATACGCATTTTACATGGTATACATCCTCGGGTATACTATGGTAAGTGTCCTAATTAAAACACTTTTGAAACTTTATTACTATTATGTGGTGTTTTCCCGTCTTTATTATGCTTATAATAAAGAATATATTATTATAAGGGTGTCACCGATATCACTAGACCATAATGCCACATAGCCCTGGACAAACCTTAAATTATGCTTATAATATCATATAACATTGAACATTATGAATATATTTGTTACAAGATTGATATGTCTAATTACTAATGTTCTTTTTTATTAGAATCGGTGGAGAAGAAAACGGTGTGGTGGGGTGGCCGCCAGTGAAATCAAGTAGGAAGAAGCTTCGCCGCCGTAGCGGAGGCTGCGGTGGCGGACGGTCAAAGTCAATGTTTGTTAAGGTGCAGATGGAAGGAGATGGAATTGCAAGAAAGATTGACCTTAATCTACACCGTTCTTACCATACACTAGTCCACACCTTAGCCCACATGTTTGGGAAGTGTAAGTATATGTTAGATTACATTATTACAATTTACATATTTATTTATAAACTAACAAAATGTTGGAAGAATAGGTAATGAAGATGTGCAACTAACGTATCAAGACAAAGAAGGGGATTGGTTGCTTGCCGGAGACATCCCTTGGGGGTATTTTAGTACATTCACTTTAATTATAATCCAAGAAAATATATTTAGTTACCACTTATTAATATTCACAATATTATGTCACAAAAAATATTTTCTTACTTATTGTTTTGAATTTTACAGATCGTTTATCGATACCGCTCATCGTTTAAAACTATTGAAATGTAATCGTTGATGGATCGAAATGATAGACTTGTACACAAGCGTTTTTGGTTGACTTTGTGCTAGAAATACTAGGGAGGAAAAGACGGGAAATATATAATTTTGTGTTGTTAGTTCTTGTTATAGTTTTATAGATAGTTTTGTGATATCGGGTTTGATTTTCATAGCTAGTGTCTAGTCGGGCGGTAAACTTTTAGATTAAATGTGGTATCGGGTTTGATTTTCATGAGTTTTAATTCCTTGATGGACTTTGTTTAAAAAGTATTATAATAAAATTGTATAGGGTTAATGACACATTCATGGACCGGTACAAAATGTGAAAAGAGTAAAGAAACGACTTAATAACTAAAAAAAAGAAACATCATACAATCTCTTTTTAAAATTGTTGATTTTTGTTATTTATTTTAATTAATAACAGTTAATTGGTTATTCATCAAAAGAAATTTAAGACATCCATTTTCTAATCTTAAATTATCCTACATGTGATCGTTTCATTCTTAAAGCATTCACAACAACTTCTCTTTCACTCTCTCTTTATAATTTAACTAAAAAATATAATTATCTCTAAAATTTAAACAATTTTAAAATCCTCTCACATCTCAATCCCCATATCTATGCCTATTTAATTAAATAATACTTTTTAATATGTTTTTATTACTTTTTTTTTCTTTCACTCATAAAAAATATAAAAAACAAATATAGGAATGAATAGTAATTCTCTATATTTAGGGAACTCTTAAATTTCCTTTAAATTTTAGGAATGGGGATCTTGATGTAGAGTGAAAATTAAGAATTCATTGTATTCTTCCTAATTTTTAGAAACGAGAATAAGAATATAGAACCATTGCTCTTAATAATCATTAAAACATTTACAAACTTCTAAAACCATAGAGAGTACATTTTTATCCAAAGTTCAGGCCCAGCTTTTAACGGAGTTTGTTTTCGGCCTTTGTGAATTGTGTGTAAGCCGCCCATCGGATTAAAATATGGAATCTATATATAATAAATTAGGTTAGAATACCGTGTATTACACGTGTTGAATAAATATAATATTATATACTTAGTAATAAAAATTTTATGTCTTTAAAAACCCGTGTTGGTTAAATAAAATTTTACGTGACAGTTATAAATTCTGTTAAGTTAATTTTTAAAATATTTTTTAGCTAAGTATTAATTTTTTTTATATAACTAATAAATATTAATTCATATTAAACTTTAGAAATCCGGTATATTACACGGGTTATTTAAAGGCAATGTTATATATACTTGATAATAAAGATTTACATATTACATATTTATGGAAAACGTTTTATAAAAAGAATTATATAAATAATTATTATTTAATAGGAGAGAGAGGCGGGAAACAAAAAAAATTATAAAAACAATTAAAAAATTTGTATAATTAATAGAAAAGAGAGGCGGAGAAAAAATATTTGAGAATGCATGAGAAATTAACAAGTGTCACATCAAAACCTTTATTTATTATATAGTACAGATAAAGGTTTTTCATGCCACTTGTCGCTTCCATATTCATTCTCATCATTTTTCCCGCCTCTCTATCTTATTAAATATACTTATATCTTTTAATAATAATATATTTTTAAAGAAAATACTAATCTTTATATTATATCAATAAATAAATCTCCTGACATATTTTGACGAGTGTATGTGTTAACAGATTATATTGTATTCCACGGGTTTATTCAACCCGTGTAAAACACGAGTTTTTAAAAAATAAATTTTTTATTACTTAATATATAATATTATATTTATTCAACCCGTGTAACACACGTGATTTTAACCTAGATTTTTATATATAAAAGAGAGTTATTTTTTAACCGAAATCAGATCAAACGAACTCCGATTGAGCTCATTCTAACGACGTTGAAACCGGCTCGTCGAGGTTTTTTTTTTGGGGGGGGGGTGGGGGGATTTAGGTTTTTGGGGTGGGGGTGGGGTGGGTTTAGGTTTTTCGGGCGGTGAGGGTTGGAGGATTTAGGTTTTTGTGGGTGGGGTGGTTAGGTTTTTGGGTTTAGCTTTTAGTGTTTAGCTTTAACGTTAAGCTTTTAGGGTTTAGCTTTAGGGTTTAGCTCTAGGCTTTATTTCGACGAGCCGGTTCCAACGCCGCTGAAATTAGTTCAATCAGAGTTCGTTTGACCCTATTTCTTAGGTTTTTTAGCTAAAATTCACTTTTTAACATAATCTTCCCTTATAAAAAAAATACATAAATTCACATATATCTTTGATATAATTCATTTTTTAACAAACAGATTACATAAAAAATCATGAACATTATGCTCTTTATTTAATACCTTTTTCTATATTATTTAAAAAAAACATAATAATGTTTTTAATGGAGTTGGATGCATTGTTTATTGCAATGATGTGTATCAACATATATCAGTGCCCAACATATTTCCCCATTTCCACCAGCGGTACTACCACCAATATCACTACTACAAACTTTATCACCAACATCACCACCATTTTTACCGCAATCTCCAATATCACTGACATCACTACCACTAACTCCACTCACACCACCAATACCAGCACCACTGCCACCATCATCACCTTGATCTGTATCATCCTTTTGTTTTGGCTCTCCTTTACCTTGGTTGTTATCACCTTCATCATCATCATCATCATCATCACCCTCGTCACCTTCATCAACCACCTCAATAACCGACTTATCCTTAGCTCTAGATGAGCCTTGGATGCCTTCACCACTAGCAGATCCTCCACTATCTCCTACATTTCTTTGAAAACCAGAGAAGTCAAATAATTCATCTAGAGTTGTTTTATGAGACGAACTCATTTTGCTTTGCATATATGTTATTACTCCACACATTTCCTTAATAGTTTTCTTCAATGATTCAATCACTTGATTTTGATTTACTACCACCTATCTTAGCTCGGTGATCTCTCTCTCTCTGTATCATCTTCTCTTTCACGGAAAGCCATAAACTTGAGTTTTTAGAAAGCGGATTTCATTACGTGAAGCTTCACTCAACATATTCAGTAGCTCTTCATTCAAACCTTCTTGCCCTGATTTGTGTTTCTGCCTTGGACGATCACGTTCAGACTCTTGTGCTATTCCTTTACCTTTGCTCATCATTTTTTTTCTAGAATGAACTTCCTTGGGTTGTTGCCTGGCCAGACTGCCAGACAGAGGAGGCCTGGAACCAGTCGACTTCGGCCTTGAAAAGTCTGTTCCACCACTTTCAGAATCACCTCTTATATGTATTCCTGACTGAGGTGGTCGTTCGTGACACCTTTTTATTCTCCTTCATTCAGTGGTTTTCTTTCTGCCTAAGTGATTTCAGACAATACTACATTTTCCTTACCACTGCCAACATAACCACCTTGTGGCCCCTCACCTTGTTGTTCATAACCTTGCTGCACACCACCTTCTACATTCTCTCCTTCAACATTCTCAACCTCTACATTTTCACCTTTTACACCATCTTCCAACCTTATTTATGCCAGTCTAGCTCGTGGATACATATGATCAAATAATCTCTTGTACTCGACCTTACTCTCCCTCATGTCTGCAAAGATTCTTCTACCCATGTGAGTTAGTTTCAAATGACCAATTGTTGGAAGTTTTTTATCTTTGTATTTAAAATCAACTGAATAAAGGGTGGATACATCAGGAAGGTGTGACCCTGAATGTTCCTCAACATGTAGCTGTAAATCAAGTACGAATAATTGAATGGCTCGTTAATAATAAGCCATATCATAGCGCCGACCCACTCCTGATTGAACTGGTCAGAACTACATTTCCTGTTTGATAGATAGACAATGCTAATGTGTGCTATACATCTTCATTCCCTGGATAACATGGTCTTAGGTCACCAAATTCTTCTTGAATTTACCGACATATCCCATTCAAATGAAACACGCGATGATATCATTCAGATTAACAGTAATCGTGTGCCTCCTTTCATCACCAATCTTTAGCACTTCACGAATGGTATCTTCAGTAACTCGAACTTCCAGATTAAGGACGGTGGCACAAATGCACAGAAGATCTTCTCTAGCACGATATTCGGTAGTAGACTAGAATTGCCTGATTAGATCTTCATACACCGGTACATTACAAGATATTGCATGACTTACTTTTGATCGACTGAGCCAAGTGAGTGCGTCCCTGAAATCGACAACGCTTGCATCAGTAACATCTAAAAATGCACAGACATTATGTTTGGCATCATACTTGAGATCAACCATAACTGCAATCATCAAACAAGACAAAAGTTAGACAAAATAAACAAAATATCAAGAGAAGATTAGTGTTGCCAAAAACAGACGCCACTGACAGTGTCGCCATGTGAACGGTTAGACGACACAGAACAGAGTCTTCCCACTAGTGTCGTCCTATTAGTGTCGCCAAGAGAAATCATGCAACACTGATAGTGTTGACCTATGTGTCGTGAACTTTCGTTCACAATAGTATCGTTAGACGACACTGATAGTGTCGTTGGCATAGTGTCGCCCAACGACCCTGAAGAGATGCAAGGAAGAGTCGTCGGATGAAATAGTGTCGACCCAAGAACACTTAGTGTCATCCCATGAATCCTTATTGTTGTCCTTTGAATCTGAAGAAGTCCAACAGGGTAATTTTCAAAAGTCGACGATTCAAGCCCATTAAGTTATCAATCTGTACAAAAACTAGCTATTAACAAGATTATACCTCAGAGAAAAGAGAAACAAGCAATGACAAGCGAGAAAAAGTAAGATCCGTTTTAATGCAATGACATTAGTGAATTTATAAATCAAACTGAATACTAAGTGATATTTATAAAGTCATTAATCTGTCACTTTGTCTCGGGAAAAAAACTAGCGATTACCGAGTCTTAATTTTCACCAATATTTGTCTTCTTTAGTATTAAGTTGAACTACATTGGTGACTTTGTAAATCAAACTGAACCCTATTGTATTATGATTTTATAAATATTTGTTGCTAAAATATATATATTGATATATAAGTTTAAATCAAAGTACTGTGACAGTTCTTTATGTTGGGATATTAGTGACAAGTCTAAAACTTCAGGGGTTATTCTTGACAGTTTACTTAGAGGTTTTCATTGTAGTTTGTTAATGATTGCTATTAATAATATGTTGATAGTTGTTAGGTTTAATTATGTTCTTCCCCAATTCGTTTTCTCAATTCTTGTAAGCATTGGTTTTGATTCTTCAATAAGATTGATAAGCACTGGTGTTTGGTTTCTTATTCTCTTCATCATAATTGAATTCCAATTGGTGTTACAAGCTCAATTTTTGCATTTGCTTTAACAATTGATATCAGAGATTAGGCTCAGGGTTTACACAAAGAACTCAGTCAATTGAAGAAGTTCTTGACCGATTAGAATTCAAATATGGTGTCAACAAAGTTTGATTTAGAGAAATTTGACGGTAGGAATGATTTCAGTCTTTGTCGTTTGAAGATGCGAGCACTCTTGGTGCACAATGGTGTAGTTGATGCTTTGAAAGGTGAAAATGAACTACCAGAAGCGATGTCTGATAAGGAGAAGAAAGAAGTAATGGAGAAGGCACATAGTGCCATCATCTTGAGTTTGGGCGATAGGGTTTTGAGAGCAGTCTCAAAGGAAACCACTGCGGCTGGTGTTTGGTCAAAGTCGGAAGGGTTGTACATGAAAAAGTCCCTTACCAACAGATTGTACCAGAATAAAAGGCTATATACTTTCCAAATGAATCCAAGAAAGTCACTAGAAGATCACACAATTGAGTTTAATAAGCTCATGTTGGATCTCGAAAACATTGAAGTAATAATTGAAGATGAGGATAGAGCAATCATGTTACTGGCCCCCTTACGACAAGTGTATGAACACTTTGTGGACACTTTGATGTTTGGTAGAGATACTCTGTCAATGGATGAAGTTTTTGTCAGCTATGAACTTCAAGGAGTTGAAAAGGAGGGTTGAGGTTAAAGAGGAAAGTTGTAACACCCAGTATTTCAGGTCATTATCCATATTCATAATGGCACGTTCGTATTTTATATTTGTTAGGAGTATTATCTTTGACATGATATTGTCAGAAGTCTAGCAAAGGAACACGTGCTATATTTTAGTAATTTTCAGGAGTTACTAGAATAGTAAACAGTTATAACCCGCAAGATACGGTCGTTGGTGATTAAAAAGAATGTTATTCCAGAAAAGTCTAGGGGGACGCTTTAAAAACATAAATATTGGTGACTAACTTTTATAAAAAGTTGACACATAAATAAGTTACATAACTCTAAGTTATTTTATGTGTATACATGTATAATATAGTTCAAGTAATAACTACGTCGGGAATTCACTAGCAGATTATTAAAGCTAGTCAATCTACACAAAATGTAGGACGTTTTAATAATTAAATATATTAAAACGGGTATTAATTTCGGGTAGTATACCGCGTCTAAATCAATCACATCATCATCATGACTGCTTTGCTTACACAACACTCAAGCGTCATAATCATCATGATTATGACCAAGAGTGCAAGCAACCTCAAAGATCACATCACCATCATTATATCTTTGCTTATACTCCACTCCAACGTCAAGTCGTAATGATGATGACTTGTTGAATTCTACACTCAACCCCCTTTTCATCAAATAATTATATATATACGTGCATATATATGTATGGATATATATATATATATATATATATATATATATATAATATCTAGGTATATAGATATATAAAGTTTAAACCATTAAAAAGTCATACACCGGGTTTACACCACTTAAGAATCGACCTAACTAGCTATTAGACTTCAACTAAATGACTTGACAAGACCCAACCCCCCACCCCATGCCCTGTTTCGGCCAAAACATAAGGTGGGGCCACCCACCATGACTTCTTCACTTACCCACCCCATCCTTGTGTCATAAGGTCCATACCCCATCACCCAAGAGTTTAAGCAAAGGCCAAATCAATCTCATCATCCATACCTTGCAATGATTATGATGGAACCAACACTCCAACTTGTTGATATCTACATGCATATGTACGACACACACACACTTATGGGTAAAGATCTATCCAAAAGTCGCATCCATCTTGTCCACCATCCTTGTAATGATTATGGAAGATCCAACACACCACTCAATACTCCATACATTGTCATGATGACAATCATTACTACCAAGATCTTACTCCACCTCAATCTAGTATATAAAGGAATGAATGGAAACAAAGCAAGAACTTTCCCTTGCTCCTTCTCTTGTTCTCTCCTCATTTCGGCTCAAATAACACACACACATACCCACAACTTCAAGTGCCAAACCCTAGTACTTCAAGAAGAAATCCCCCTCTCCAAGACCGGAAAAATACACAAAATCCCGTAACACAGTTCTGCCAGATTTTCGGGCCAACTTTACAAGACCATATCTCCTTCGTTACTTGGCCAAATCGGTCCATTTTTCTTCTAGAATGAAGCTCCATGTTAAGAAGGAAGAACCCAAGTGGAATCACTCGAATCCATGGAGTATTAGACCTCCAAACAGCCGGCGCAAGAAGGCCGCTCCGTGCTGGTCGAATCTGGATATCTCTTTCCATTTTTCTGTTTTGAGGTACCTACACAACTCCAAACGTAGTAATTCTTTTTCACATCTCCTCTGGTTTCAATAAACTTGATTTTAGAAGAAAACCCCAAGTCATTTGGTCTTCTAAAACCATCTAAAAGTCTATTCGAAGTACGCCTAAAAATCTGAGTTTTCAAGGACGAAATAAAACATAAAAGTCTTGATGAGTTTTGGCGTTATTTCTTCATAAGTCATGTTTGAGTACATATATTTAATACACGTACATGTTCATACATAAAATACCAAACTACAAGGACCATGGACAAGACAAGGACACATCAAATATAAACTACATATATACATACTATCACATAAAATAACACTTGGATGATGGTGTTCCTCATAAACCCTTCATTCCATTCATGTGTTATGTTGAAGGATACATGTTCGTGAAGTTATATGATCATGTGTGACTTACCTGGCAAGACCCAAGGTAGTGTCCTATGATTCAAGAAGACATACGAACGATTATCAGCAACATATGAACGTGAAAGGTGTTACTAAAAGTATAGGTTTATGGATAAAATTATGATATATATGTGTTGATGTACGGTTTTCGTTAAATCGTGGAAATGTTCTAGGAGTTAAATATTAGTATCCTAATATGAACATTGGATATATGTACATGGAACATATGAAGAGATTCGGTTAAAAATAAATAATCACGTGACATCGTGGAACATAATTGAATATATTTTAAGTTACAAAAATAATATTTATTTTTGGTACACTTAATAAGTCACCAATAGGGAAACATATTATTTTCTCGGAAAATATGTAAGCGTCTAGACTGGAATAATAGTCACCAACGAGTCGTAAATAAAAACACTATTTTTACTAAACAAAGGCGTACTTAACGGGATTTGTTAAGTCGGATATAAGACGGGTAGTTTTAACACATTAGTACCCTTGTGTGATTAGGGTACGGATAGACAAGAACTAGCACAAGTTTGTTTGCTAGGATTTCATCGAACACAAGGTGAGTTCACGGCCCCCTTTTAACTTTTTAATGTTTTGTAAACATCGGGGGGAGAAACATACTTACTTGTTATGTTTGAAAACCTGAATTACATTTGCTTACAAGTTTGACATCATGAACATTTAGGTCTAACTCCTTGTGAGTTTCACTAATCCCCTTTTTTCAAAGTTTTTCAAATGATTTGGGGTGGAAACATACTTGTAAAAGACTTTTGTGTGTAAATGAATTGAACTAATGATCTGACCGTATGTGTGTATTGAGGGAAAAGTAAAGCGCTTAAAGTCCTCTGAATAAGTTAGTAACCATTAGCTATTTTAGCCCGGGATTATATGGATAGTACTATTGGGGGTGACGCCTCCGGTCATGGTTAGTCGCGCTAACCAGGGGTCCACATGGCCGAATGACCGCATATTATCTTACTCGCAAAAAGGCGAGGGGGAGGCACAAAAGGTCGGGGTTTGGTTACGGTCTCGTACATTACATACTATTTTGTATTCCTTGCAAGTTTACAAATGGGGTTAATAGATCGGATTAGTATTCAAATTCATTGGTAATACATGCAAAAGGGTTCTGATCAGGTTAAAGTGATCAGGTTTTATGCAAAAGGGTTCTGATCAGGTTAAAGTGATCAGGTTTTATGCAAAAGGGTTCTGATCAGGTTAAAGTGATCAGGTTTTATGAAAAGGGGTTCTGATCAGGTTAAAGTGATCAGGTTTTATGCAAAAGGGTTCTGATCAGGTTAAAGTGATCAGGTTTTATGCAAAAGGGTTCTGATCAGGTTAAAGTGATCAGGTTTTAAACAAAAGAGTTCTGATCAGGTTAAAGTGATCAGGTTTTAAGAAAAAGAGTTCTGATCAGGTTAAAGTGATCAGGTTTTAAACAAAAGAGTTCTGATCAGGTTAAAGTGATCAGGTTTAAAACAAAAGAGTTCTGATCAGGTTAAAGTGATCAGGTTTTAAGCAAAAGAGTTCTGATCAGGTTAAAGTGATCAGGTTTTGAACAAAAGAGTTCTGATCAGGTTAAAGTGATTAGGTTTTAAACAAAAGAGTTCTGATCAGGTTAAAGTGATCAGGTTTTAAACAAAAGAGTTTTTGATCAGAAAATGATCATGTTTAAACATTGGATTTATGACGGTAAAGTCATGGACACGTTTTCAAATGAAAACTACTCATTATTATGACGGTTAAGTCATGTATAGTTTTTTTTCGGGGAAAACTACTTAGTTTTATGACGGTAAAGTCATGTACATGTTTTCGGGAAGAACTATAAGCACTGATATAACTAACTCTGTGAACTCACCAACCTTTGTGTTGACACTTTCAAGTATGTTTCTCAGGTAATCTTTAGCTATGGCGCGGTTGGAATAGGCTAGCTATGTTGGATCAATTTCCTAGTAGTTGGAAGGACGTAGAATATCAAGTCTCAAGTCTATCGTTGATCTAGAAGAACTTAGATCATAGTATTACTTAGTTTAGTAATTGTATATGTAATCAAGTCATAGAAATCACAATTACTGCTTCCGCTATCGTGTAATGAACCAATCGTTGAAACCTGTATTTATTTATTAAGTAAATGAATTTGCGGTTGTGACAAAAGTGATGATGGCTTGTTTGTGAAAGGTATGACTGAAACAAGATTCAGTAAGTAGAAGTACTCTATTAGGTCCAAATCAAGAGTCAAAAGAATGTGCTATGTCTGTAATAGTGAAAAGCACCTAAGAAAGACTGTCCTAATAGAAACAAGAAAAAGAAAGGAGAGTATAGCCATTCTATCACACCCCCAATTTCAACTAACGGAGTTTTACCGTTTGGGAAGTGACGAACCAGGATCTCAGACATTAGTTACTTTGAACAACTCTACATGGGACTCAAAATGAAAATATCATACAAATCAGAGTTTCAATGCGGAAGCGTAAAGAAAGTAAATGCGCAAAACACACGCGCCCAAAACCAAAGTCCAAAAGTCCAAAACGTCCAACCAAACCAAGTACAATAAAATAATCCAAACAAAAATAAATAAGTCATAATCAAAGTAGTTGAATCCCACGCATGCCCTAACGTGCACTTGTGTCTTATCTTAGCGACCTGAGAAAACATGTAAGAAAATATGTCAACACGAGGTTGGTGAGTCCATAGGTTTCAATATATGTAAATAAGCATTTACCAGATTTATGTTCATTCAGTATGTATCTATAGGTAGCTAACCTATGCTCATGTTTAACTCAAGCGCTCGCAACCAAAGCTGACTGTTTGTTTATTTGCCTCCTGCCAGGTCTATCAACACTGGCGGTGTGAGTAGGCTAACATTTCACCCGTTCGATATCTAATCGAGTTAGCGTGACTAACGCGGGTGAGATTTGTCAAACCCAGTAGTACTACCAAATATTACCTCGCTAAGATCCATATTAACGGTCTGATATAAGTTGAGGACTTTCTGATATAAGTTGAGGACTTTCTGTGATAGCGTGTTACGCTTAGTTTTAACATTGATATCATAAGAATTACAAAATCTCAAAATCGTTTAATCATGTTTTCTCCCCCAAGTTAAAACAGTAAAAAGGGGGCGTGAAAACTCACCTGCATTGCGTTGTAGGTAGTATCACATAAAGGATAAGTTGAAACCACGTGTGTAAGTCTCAGACGACTTATGAATGCCCTAAAATTATAAACACATAAATTAGGGATAAAAATGGGAATTGTGACAGCGACACAGAATGAGAAACGTCTTAACGAAACGCTCTAATATTCAAGAGTGGACGAAAGAGTACACGGAGTTAGGAATCACTTTATGCGACGAATGACACAATTGATAATAAATATAACCGGATGTTTTGTCATTCATAAAAATTTAAAAAAAAATGATAATATATATACGAGTAAATAATATAACTAAATATATTATTATTTGGTCTCAGTCGATACACGATGTTATAAAATGATTCGAAATAATATAAATATGTATATTATTTAATATTACGGGTCACGGTTTGAAAATAATATAAACATATTATTTTATACGAATTTACTGTTTAAAAATAATATAAACATATTATTTCTTTTGTTGATTATAACCATAATATTTTATTTATAAAAGTGGGAATAATAAAAATATGTTAATAATCCAAACCCGAGTCTACGGGCTGTTTCCCGAGCTAAAATACATTTATATAATAATATAATAATATATGGTTTGATTTTTAATAATTAAATATGTTTAAAAAATTGTCTAAAAAGAAATGTGGGAGCCCGGACTCGAACCCGGGTCTCTCCCACACACACACTGCCTTAACCAATCCGCCCGCTAGGGTCATCGCGAACATAATCAGATCCAAATAGTTTTAACACACAGGTCAAGTGGGCTTCCCTCCCATACGCATACCGGTTCGAAACCCTTCCCAATCCGTCGATTTCGACCACAAACAACCCGAAGGTTATAGGGGTTTCATTCATCAGTGAATAGCGAATCTGAGGTTAGGATTAATTGCAAAAACGTTGGATTTAAGACTGTTAATTTCAGTTTCAAGATATCGAAACCCTAGGTTCGATCTTGGATCGATTAGATTGATTCAGATAATGGAATGGTTTGAAATCATGGGGCTTTTAATAAGTAGAGATTTGCGATGCTATCCATGTATTTTAATTGTATTAAAAACATGTCTAGATTAGTATCCGATTAACCCGAAAGCGTATGAACCCTAAGTTCTGGATCTTGAAAAATTCGATGTTGTTTGACTCAATTAGCATGGGGCTTTCGTTAACCGAATGATTGCGAATCTATTGATATGTTTTAATTTGATTTAAACAGAGTCTAAGATCAAAAACCCCAAACTGGTTTATGAACGAACCCTAGATTACGGTTCACAACAATTTCTATAATAAAACATTGAATTGACAGGGGGTTTTCAAAGAAGGTGATATTGCGAATCGAACTGTATGGGTTAATTGAATTATGATTGAGTCTAGACTACGGTTCTATTAAACTGGAAATGATAAGAACCCTAGAATTCGATCTTGATCGGGTTGATGTTATAAACCCCGATTAGCATAGGGTTTTCAATCCATGAATAAAAACGAAAGTGTGGATGCAAACAATTACCAGAAACGTTGCCGGATTGATGGTGATCGACCAAATGTAGGCCCGGCTTCGAATTGCTTAATCCCGGCGGTTCTGGTTGCGTCTCCGGTGAATGTGGTATGTGCAAAAGCTACGCAGGGTCTTGCTTGTCGTGTGCAGGAGTTCAATTTGTGAGAGTAATACATGAATTTGTTCAATTTGATGATCGGAGATGATAGGGGCGACGGTTACGGGTTTAATGGTTATAATTGGGTTTAATTCGAATCATTAACAGGGTTTAATGCTCTAATGATGAGAGTAAATGACATATTCGTATAATTCAGTTAATAATTCGAATAGAAATTGGTTATGGAATTCGAATTTAGATCAAAGGTCACGAATTTGACTTTATAAAGTCAAATAGGATTCATTTGAATTGATTTTGACTTTAGGAGTCAACAATTCAACTTTTGGGATTTGGCAGAACTAGTCCCTGCAGTTTAAGATCAGAAATTGGCAGAATTAGCCCTTGGGAATAAATATCGAGTTAACTGGGTTAGGTTTTAACAGGAAATTTAACGGAATTTCTAACTTTACTAAGTGAAAAGTCCGGATTGTCACACCATCCCCTAGTTGAAAGAATTTTCGTCTCGAAAATTAAAATAAATAATAAAAAAAAATTCCCAGGATATCACATCATCCCCTAGTTGAAAGAATTTTCGTCCCGAAAATTAAATAGTACCTTGAGAATTTGACGCGGAGTGCTTGAACAGATTAGGATATTTGCGCATCATCTGATCCTCGCGCTCCCACGTGAATTCCGGTCCGTGTTTCGAGTTCCAACGAACTCTGACAATAGGGATTTTACTGTGCTTTAACGTTTTGACTTCCCTATCCATAATTTCCACGGGTTTTTCGATGAAACGTAATTGTTCATCAATGTGTAGTTCCTCAAGAGGAACTGCGAGTGATTCGTCTGCTAGACATTTCTTCAAATTTGAGACGTGAAAGACAATGTGTACACCACTAAGTCCTTCAGGTAAGTCCAGTTGATACGCTACTGGTCCGATTCTCTTCATTATCTTGAATGGTCCAACATAACGAGGATTCAGTTTGCCTCGTTTCCCGAAACGAATGACACCTTTCTAAGGTGAGACTTTGAGTAAGACCATGTCACCTATTTGAAACTCTAAGGGTTTACGACGCTTGTCGGCATAGCTCTTTTGACGATCATGAGCTGCCGCCATACAGTTTCTAATTTGAACGATCTTTTCGGAAGTTTCGAATACAAGTTCAGGACCTGTAAGTTGGCTATCCCCAACCTCGGTCCAACAAATAGGAGAACGGCATTTCCGTCCATAAAGTGCTTCAAATGGAGCTGTCTTGATGCTAGTGTGATAACTGTTGTTGTAGGAGAACTCCACTAACGGTAGGTGAGACTCCCAAGTGTTACCGAAATCGATCACACAAGCTCGTAGCATGTCCTCCAGAGTTTGGATAGTACGTTCTGTTTGGCCATCCGTTTGGGGATGGTATGCTGTGCTCATATCTAGACGCGTGCCTAAAGCTTTATGTAACGACTGCCAGAAACGAGAGGTTAATCGTGCATCACGATCCGAAATGATAGAGATTGGCACCCCGTACCGAGAGACTATTTCTTTTAAGTAAGTACGAGTAAGCTTATCCATTTTGTTGGTCTCTTTGATTGCTAAGAAGTGAGCGGACTTTGTTAATCGATCAACAATCACCCAAATGGTATCACATTCGGTAGGAGTTCGTGGTAATTTGGTGATGAAGTCCATGGATATTTGTTCCCATTTCCACATGGGAATTTCTGGTTGTTGCAGAAGACCGGATGGTTTTTGATATTCAACTTTGACCTTCGCGCAAGTCAGACACTTACTAACATAGGTGGCTATATCGGCCTTCATCTTCGGCCACCAATATAGCACCTTTAGATCATGGTACATTTTGTCGGAACCTGGATGTATTGAGTAACGAGATTTATGAGCCTCATCCATGACTAGTTCTCTTAAATTTCCGAATACTGGAATCCATATTCGCTCGGCGAAGTAGCGAATACCATCAGATTTGACTTCAAGTTGTGCTTCCATACCGCGTGTACCTTCCAGCGGTAGGTTTTCCTCTTTTAGGGCTTCTAGTTGAGCACTACGGATTTTGTCAGGTAATCCGGGGTGAATAGTAAGCTGTAATGCTCGAACTCGTTTGGGTTTTGTTTCTTTTCGACTTAGGGAATCAGCTATAACATTAGCTTTACCCGGGTGGTACCGGATTGCACAGTCATAATCATTCAAGAGTTCGACCCAACGACGCTGTCGCATGTTCAACTCTTTCTGCTCAAAAATGTGCTGAAGACTCATGTGATCGGTGTAGATAGTGCACTTGGTACCGTACAAGTAATGTCTCCATATCTTAAGTGCGAAAACTACGGCTCCCAACTCTAGATCATGAGTGGTGTAGTTTTTCTCGTGAATCTTTAGTTGACGTGAAGCGTACGCGATCACCTTTTCTCGCTGCATTAACACACAGCCTAGACCCTGAATAGACGCGTCACAATACACCACAAAATCATCCGTTCCTTCCGGAAGAGCTAAAATAGGTGCACTGCAAAGTTTCTGTTTAAGATGTTGGAATGCTGACTCTTGGTTATCGCCCCAATTATAGGCTTTACCCTTTTGAGTTAAGGTAGTGAGAGGTTGTGCAATTTTTGAGAATCCCTCAATGAATCGACGGTAATATCCGGCCAATCCCAAAAATTTTCCCACCTCAGTCGGAGTCGTCGGTGCTGCCCAATTCTTGATGGCTTCTATCTTTGATGGGTCAACATGTATTCCTTTCTCGTTAACCACATGCCCTAGAAACCGAACTTCCCGGATCCAGAATTCACACTTGGAAAACTTAGCATACAGTTGCTCTCGCTTAAGTAATTCCAAAATTAGGCGTAGATGTTCCTCATGTTCTTCCTTGTTCTTGGAATAAATGAGGATGTCGTCGATAAAAATGATAACGAATTGGTCAAGGTAAGGCTTACACACACGGTTCATGAGGTCCATGAATACCGCAGGTGCGTTGGTTAATCCGAAAGGCATGACCATAAACTCGTAATGGCCGTACCTTGTCCTGAATGCAGTCTTAGAGATATCCTCTTCTCGGACTCTTAACTGATGGTAGCCGGACCTAAGATCTATTTTGGAATAAAAACTTGATCCTTGGAGTTGATCAAAGAGGTCATCTATGCGATGCAAAGGGTAGCAATTCTTGATTGTGACTTTATTCAGCTCCCGGTAGTCAATACACATACTGAAAGTCCCGTCCTTCTTCTTGACAAATAGTACCGGAGCTCCCCACGGCGATGAACTAGGTCGGATGAATCCTTTATCCAACAAATCTTGCAATTGAGTGGACAACTCTTGTAATTCACTGGGTGCCAGTCTGTAAGGTGCCTGAGCAATCGGTGCTGCTCCGGGTGCTAGATCAATTTGGAATTCAACTTGACGGTGCGGTGGCAGACCAGGCAAATCCTCGGGAAATACTTCCAAGAATTCACGAACGATGCGAATATCTTCAATCTTCTTCTCTTCTGATGGCTGCTCAGCAACGAGAGCCAAAATAGCCGTATGCCCCTTTCGAAGGCATTTTTGTGCTTTCATAAAAGATATGATGCACATGACTGCACCAACTCTTTCGCCTTGAACGGAAAGGGTTTCTCCACTTGGGAGAGGAATACGAACAATCTTCTCATGACAGATAATTTCGGCTTGGTTTTTGGATAGCCAGTCCATGCCGACAATTACATCAAAACTACCAAGTGTGACCGGCATAAGGTCGATATCAAATATATGTCTAGCTAGCTCAAGCTTACATCCCTTAAGAATGTGAGTTGCTTCAATTATTTGGCCATCAGCTATCTCTATTATATACTTAGCTTCTAACAGAGTTGGAGTTCCTTTTATCATATCACTAAGTTTCTTAGATATAAAACTTCTATCAGCACCAGTGTCAAAAAGGACAGAAGCAAAGTAATTATTTAAGAGAAACTTACCGGTGACCACATTATGATCATAACGGGCTTCTCCGGATCCTAGCACGAAGGCTCGTCCCTTCGCACCGTTTCCTCCATCATTGCCGTTGTTACCCCCATTGTTGTTATTCTGGTTAGGGTTGTGGTTTCCATTACCCCCTTTCTTCAATTGAGGACAATTCTTCCGAATATGTCCTTCCTTTCCACACTCAAAACAACCCCTTGTGGATCCAGGTTGTTGAAAAGGTTGTTTAGCTTGTAACTCACCCCTACAATCCTTGGTAGCATGACCTATTTTGCCACACCTCTGGAAACGATTGCAAAACCCGAAGTGATGGAAGTTGCACTTGTTAAACTTCGGAGACTTTCCCGCGTAACCACCCTAGTTTTGACCTAAAGAGGTCGACTGGTTGAAGTTCTTAGTAGGCTCAAACCTACGCTGCTGCGGTTGATTAAACTGGGGTTGGTTGGGCTGGGATCCTTTGGAGTGAGAGTTGGAGTGGTTGTGGGTGTTGGAATGGTGATCAAACTTGCGTTTGTGATTGTCGGTGGGTTTAGAGACCGAACCTCTCAGAGGTAGAGTCCCTTGAGTCACCGCCTGATAGGTTAACTTATGGGAAAATCGGATAGTTTGTTGGATAGTGGCAGGATTGGATGAAGTAACCATGCTTTGTATTTGAGGCACTAGACCTTCAATGTAAAGCTCAATTCTCTTGTAATCAGGGGTCACCATATGCGGGCACATAGTAGCAAGTTCATGTGAACGTGTGGTGTAGAGTTCAATTTCAGAACCCTCCATCTTTAGGTTCCAAAACTCTCCCTCTAACTTCTGGATTTCGTCGTGAGGTCAGTATTCCTCCTTCATCATTGATTTAAATTCCTCCCACGGGAGTCCATTTGCCATGGCCAGGCCCAACATTTGGACCTGGGCGTTCCACCATGTGAGAGCCGGGCCCTCCAAAGTTCTGGCGGCAAACTTTACCTGATTAGCCACGAGACAGTTGCACATGGCAATCACTAATTCTACCTTCTCGAACCAACGAAGTAGTCCAACGGCTCCTTCAACTCCACTAAAGGCGTGGGGCTTACAATCCATGAATGCCTTGAAAGTGCATGCTGGTTGCTGATTCTGCTGGTTTTGCTGGCCTGGATTTAGGAACAAAATAGGATTGAGATTATAGGGTTTAGGAAGATGTTTTTAGAAGATGGATTGACATTATTAGTCAATAGCTAAAGCATTTACCTGCAGCATTCTGTGCTGCTAGAGCCTCCGCCACACCATCGTTTATTAGTGCCGCTAGCTCTGCTACCGTCATGTTAATGGTACCTCGACCACCGGCACGACCTCCGCGTCCTCTCCCTAACATGATTTTTCACAATCACAAATGAAAACAATGAGAAATATATCGCATATTAAACATTATTCAGGTATGAGTAAGAAGATACAACATCTAACATTTTGAAAATTAAATAAATTGTAAGGCTACAAAATAAATAACTCAAACATTAAACTCCTCATGCTTTTATTGAATGGGAACAACCTTACCCATCTAGGTTTGAAAAGAGAAATAACATAAGCAAAACAGGCATGGAAAGGAATATAGATAGGAAGATCATCAAACATCTTCGTCATCGGAAGAAACATACGATTGTGCATCGTCCATCTCCACCGGTTCCTCCTCCAAGAGCTCCTCCTCGAAGGGCTCTCCCTCAAAGGGCTCCTCCTCGCCATCAGAAAGTGGAATCTCCTCAGGAAATAGAGCGGCTTGCAGTTGGGATTTCAAGTGAGTCACCCTCTCTTGAAGACCTTCAACAGTGTGGTTTGCTACATGTAGTTGAGCTTCCAGAGCATCCACTCTCTCCAGAACTCCTTCCATGTCATTGTCCGAGGTGTCCACCCTCGTCTCCAAATGTGTCACACGATCCACCAAAAGGTTATGGACCTGGTCAGTTACTGCTAGTTCAGCAGTCAAAAGTTCTATCCCTACCTTATTCTCCTCTATTTGAGGCTCTCTCTTCAGAATATCCGGTATCTCATCAGTAGCATCTTTCACAATGCTCAACTCTCTAGACATATAAAATACAAAGGCTATAAAAGCTTGTTCCATAGTACATGGCAAGCTAGGCAAGGTAGATGATGAGGAAGTAGAACCGAAGTAAGGTGATGGGACATTTCCCATTTCGATCCATCTTTGGATCATTTGTGGGTATGCGTTCCAATTGCGAGCAGGATTCATTGCTTGCACGCTGCTCGTTTCCCCCTGGTCAACTGAATAGTCACTAGAACTAGTCCGGCGCCTTTTGAGCTCCGGGGATGATAGGATAGGTGTCTTATGTCCTGGTGCCTTAGGTGATGGAGGTGGAGTTGATGACATGTTCCTGTAACAATATGTATAAGTTCCAAACATCCAAATGACATGTAACTAACGTGTGAGGCAATAGTCTAGTATGCAATCCTAGTTCTCTATAACCAATGGCTCTGATACCAATCTGTCACACCCCCAATTTCAACTAACGGAGTTTTACCGTTTGGGAAGTGACGAACCAGGATCTCAGACATTAGTTACTTTGAACGACTCTACATGGGACTCAAAATGAAAATATCATACAAATCAGAGTTTCAATGCGGAAGCGTAAAGAAAGTAAAAATGCGCAAAACACACACGCCTAAAACCAAAGTCCAAAACGTCCAACCAAACCAAGTACAATAAAATAATCCAAACAAAAATAAATAAGTCATAATCAAAGTAGTTGAATCCCATGCATGCCCTAACGTACACCTGTGTCTTATCTTAGCGAACTGAGAAAACATGTAAGAAAATATGTCAACACGAGGTTGGTGAGTCCACAGGTTTCAATATATGTAAATAAGCGTTTACCAGATTTATGTTCATTCAGTATGTATGTATAGGTAGCTAACCTATGCTCATGTTTAACTCAAGCGCTCGCAACCGAAGCTGACTGTTTGTTTATTTGCCTCCCTCCAGGTCTATCAACACTGGCGGTGTGAGTAGGCTAACATTTCACCCGTTCGATATCTAATCGAGTTAGCGCGACTAACGCGGGTGGGATTTGTCAAACTCAGTAGTACTACCAAATATTACCTTGCTAAGATCCATATTAACGGTCCGATATAAGTTGAGGACTTTCTGTGATAGCGTGTTACGCTTAGTTTTAACATTGATATCATAAGAATTACAAAACCTCAAAATCGTTTAATCATGTTTTCTCCCCCAAGTTAAAACAGTAAAGAGGGGCCGTGAAAACTCACATGTGTTGCGTTGTAGGTAGTATCACACAAAGGATAAGTTGGAACCACGTGTGTAAGTCTCAAACGACTTACGAATGCCCTAAAATTATAAACACATAAATTAGGGATAAAAATGGGAATTGTGACAGCGACACGGAATGAGAAACGTCTTAACGAAACGCTCTAATATTCAAGAGTGGACGAAAGTGTCCACGGAGTTGGGAATCACTTTATGCGACGAATGACACAATTGATAATAAATATAACCGGGTGTTTTGTCATTAATAAAAATTTTAAAAAAATGATAATATATATACGAGTAAATAATATAACTAAATATATTATTATTTGGTCTCAATCGATACACGATGTTATAAAATGATTCGAAATAATATAAATATGTATATTATTTAATATTACGGGTCACGGTTTGAAAATAATATAAAAATATTATTTTATACGAATTTACTGTTTAAAAATAATATAAACATATTATTTCTTTTGTTGATAATAACCATAATATTTTATTTATAAAAGTGGGAATAATAAAAATATGTTAATAATCCAAACCCGAGTCTATGGGCTGTTTCCCGAGCTAAAATACATTTATATAATAATATAATAATATATGGTTTGATTTTTAATAATTAAATATGTTTAGAAAATTGTCTAAAAATAAATATGGGAGCCCGGACTCGAACCCGGGTCTCTCCCACACACACACTGCCTTAACCAATCCGCCCGCTAAGGTCATCGCGAACATAATCAGATCCAAATAGTTTTAACCCACAGGTCAAGTGGGCTTCCCTCCCATACGCATACCGATCAAAACCCTTCCTAATCCTTCGATTTCGACCACAAACAACCTGAAGGTTATAGGGTTTCATTCATCAGTGAATAGCGAATCTGAGGTTAGGATTAATTGCAAAAACGTTGGATTTAAGACTGTTAATTTCAGTTTCAAGATATCGAAACCCTAGGTTCGATCTTGGATCGATTAGATTGATTCTGATAATGGAATGGTTTGAAATCATAGGGCTTTTAATAAGTAGAGATTTGTGATGCTATCCATGTATTTTAATTGTATTAAAAACATGTCTAGATTAGTATCCGATTAACCTGAAAGCGTATGAACCCTAAGTTCTGGATCTTGAAAAATTCGATGTTGTTTAACTTAATTAGCATGAGGCTTTCGTTAACCGAATGATTGCGAATCTATTGATATGTTTTAATTTGATTTAAACAGAGTCTAAGATCAAAACCCCCAAACTGGTTTATGAACGAACCCTAGATTACGGTTCACAACAATTTCTATAATAAAACATTGAATTGACAGGGGGTTTTCAAAGAAGATGATATTGCGAATCGAACTGTATGGGTTAATTGAATTATGATTGAGTCTAGACTAGGGTTCGATTAAATTGGAAATGATAAGAACCCTAGAATTCGATCTTGATCGGGTTGATGTTATAAACCCCGATTAGCATAGTGTTTTCAATCCATGAATAAAAACGAAAGTGTGGATGCAAATAATTACTAGAAACGTTGCCGGATTGATGGTGATCGACCAAATGTAGGCCCGACTTCGAATTGCTTAATCCCGGCGGTTCTGGTTGCGTCTCCGGTGAATGTGGTATGTGTAAAAGCTTCCCAGGGTCTTGCTTGTCATGTGCAGGAGTTCAATTTGTGAGAGTAATACATGAATTTGTTCAATTTGATGATCGAAGATGATAGGGGCGACGGTTACGGGTTTAATGGTTATAATTGGGTTTAATTCGAATCATTAACATGGTTTAATGCTCTAATGATGAGAGTAAATGACATATTCGTATAATTCAGTTAATAATTCGAATAGAAATTGGTTAAGGAATTCGAATTTAGATCAAAGGTCACGAATTTGACTTTATAAAGTCAAATATGATTCATTTGAATTGATTTTGACTTTGGGAGTCAACAATTCAAGTTTTGGGACTTGGCAGAACTAGTCCCTACAGTTTAAGATCAGAAATTGGCAGAATTAGCCCTTGGGATTAAATATCGAGTTAACTGGGTTAGGTTTTAACAGGAAATTTAGCGGAATTTCTAACAGAACTAACTGAAAAGTCCGGATTGTCGCACATTCTAAGAATTCAAGAAATCACTCTCCTAAAAACAATTCTGAAGGATATGATAGTGCTGAGGTATTGGTGGTCGCTAACTCTGGTCTGAGTGGAGAATGGATTATGGACTCAGGCTATTCATTTCATATGACTCTAAGAAATGAGTTCTTTTAAGAATTGAAGATGGAAACTCAAGGTGTGGTCTAATTGGGTGATGACAGACCATGCCAGGTTCAGGGCATTGGATTAGTTTGTTTCAAGATGGACAATGGTTCAGAGGTGACTCTACAAGGTGTGAGGTACATTCCAATCTTAAGAAGAAATTTAATTTCTCATGGGACATTTGAAAGTAATGGACACCAAGTTAGTGTAAAGAATGGTAAATCCAAGGTAGTTAAAGGTTCTATGATAGTATTGTCTGGTACTAGAAGAAACAATAATACATATGTCTTGGATGATAAACTGTCTATAGGGCCTGCTTGTGTGTCAGAAAGTAGTCAAGAGACTGATGTCAGACTGTGGCATAAAAGAATGGGATATATTAGTATCCAGGGCCTGTTAGAACTGAACAAACAACAGTTAGTGGGAAATCTCAAGAGTTGTGATGCAGGGTTCTGTGAGTACTGTGTAATGGGTAAGTCTCACAGAGTTAGGTTCAGCAAAGGTGTAAATTCTACAAAGAGAATTTTGGATTATATCCATGCAGATCTTTGGGGCCCTGCAAGAACTGAGTCTTTGGGTGGAGCTAAAAACATTCTTTCCTTGATAGATGACTATTCAGGAAATGCGTGGGTGTTTGTATTAAAGCACAAGGATGAGACCTTTGGGAAATTGAAGGAGCGAATATGCTCGATAAATCATTAGGTGGATTAAAGTTTCTGAATTGTTTGAAACTTTTGGGTATATCTTGTATACAGTTGTTACTTGCTGAAGACTCTTCACTAAGGTGGGGTTTGTTGCGACATTAGTGAAAAGTCTTAAACTTCAGGGGTTATTCTTCACAGTTTACATTCTTAGAGGTGTTCGTTGTAGTTTGTTAATGACTGCTATTAATAATCTGTTAATAGTCGTTAGGTTTAATTATGTTCTTCCGCAATTCGTTTTCTCACTTCTTGTAAGGGTGAAGGGGGTGGAATACCAATTTACGTATTTACTCACTAAAACTGTCCAATAGAATTCTGACACCTCACAACTACTCATTTTACTCAGATTTTATTGGAAACATCCTAATTATTTACTCACCCACTTTTTTTAAAAAAAGAAAATATTTAATTAGAAATGGTGTGTGTGGTAGTTATGGGGTCCACTAGAGAGAGTGGGAATCACCGAGTAAATTTACTCGGACAATCAACCCGGACATCCTACTCGGTTTAATGGGGGCAGTGTACTCCTTTTACCTGGGGACTCTCTCTTACTCGCACACATCCGAACTTCCCACCCCCTCCACCCTATGGTGTTTGATTTCTTATTCTCTTCATCTTAATTGAATTCCAATTGGTAATCTCAATTTCCGCATTTGCTTTAACACTTTATATCATAGCTAGGCACGTGTTTGATGGACTTGATGTTTGATGTTTGATGTTTGATGTTCGCCTATGAATTGGCTGAACAAACTATTATTTGATCATCCCCTGTCACTTGTCATTTTCTTATCATGAAACTATTATTTCAATGATTTCTTTGATTGTTTGATGTAGTAATTTATATAAAAATAATGATAAAACTTATAAAAAAATTTTAAAATAGTCGAAGCTTTATTAATAATCAAAATTCTATAAACGTTTCTTAAATTTTATAAGACATAATAAAATTGTAAATTAATCTAAAGTTGGCTAAACGAACACAATCATCTTATTTATAAACCCTAAAAACAAAACAAAATTTATTCTTTTCACTTCTCTCACTACTAGAAAACTGATAGGTTTACGACGCAATATTACGTTGAAAATGCGTCACAGATTACTAATTTCGACGCAATTCTAACAAAATTGTTGCGTCAGAAATACCTTCGTCGGAAATTCATTTGCGACACAATTCCGACACAAATTGTGACACATTTGCAACAAAATTCCTCGTCGCAAATTTCCGACACAATTTAACAATTTATTTAATAATTATAAATATGGTATTAATTATTTTAAATATTAATAGTTATAAATAAAGTATTTGTATTTCATTTAATTAATGTTAGTTTGAAAATATTTACGACGCATTTCCGACACATTTTAAAAAAATTTAACGACGCAATTCGGACACATTTTTAAAAAATTTATGACACAATTCCAACGCAACCATATTTTATTTTGTGACGCAATTCCAAAGCATTTTTTTTATAAAAAAAATTAAAAACAGAATAATCAAGATTTTTTCTACTAAAAACTGAAGAAAAAAATCCACAAAACCCATTTCAACAAAGCAACCACAAATTCACAAACAAAATATCTTTTACAAATCAAAGTCAAATACAATAAAAAACATTACAATTCTACAATCTCACAAATCCACGTATGTCTAAAATATATATAAAAAAACTATTAATGAGGACCAAGAGGACGCCAAGTTCTCTCCAAATCAATAGTCTTCTCAACATCTTCATTTGTAACTTGAAAATTAACACAATTATGAGCTGCAGAGTGCAGACTCAAGAAGAATTCTAATAGAATGTGTTAGCTTGTCTGCATTCCATAGCAAAAGAATTATGGTTTATAAAGTGGGATGTATTGAGTCATATTAGGTTGTAATGAGCTAGAATTCATCATATGTGTCTTAATGGACACGTGATGTCGAATATATGGGTGGTTTGTAGTGCGACCCAAACGTGGCAGCCAATGGGGTAAGCTGCAATGATAAGAGAGGCCATGGTGAATCATAGAACACTATAAATGAAAGACTATTTGCAATATAAAAGTATATTGGGAATCATAAAGTACATGTAGTAGGAAATACTAAAATCTAGATTGCATGATAAGAAAAGTACCAATGTAGAGTAATCTTTTCATCACTTCCATTAACCACAATTAATCTTGAAAACAAAATGTTAAATAAAATCAAGTAAACTTAGCTACAATTTTTAGTTGAGAATTGCGCAGGGATTTACAGCAGGTGGGTTTATATACATTGCATATACTAGAGGTGAGCTTAATACAAGTAACCCAAAGATAATGGAAACCTGGACCTTAGAATGATTTGAACTTACTCAGGTGGTCTTCAGTCTTAAGTATTCAACAGAAATCAGGTTTGGTTCAATCCTCAGTCCTTACCTGAGAAAAGCCGATTTATTCAGGACCGACCCGATTGCTTCCAAACTAAGCCATATGTCCACACTGTCTATTATTTTATTCAAGCAGTAACTGAACTAACAACATTCTGTAAATCACATATATTTATTATGAATATCTAATACAACTAAAAGAGTCAAGCTTCTTCTTGGTTCTGATTAGTTGAACAGAAAACATGACTCAAAATGGGTTAAAAGTGTATTAGAATATTGATACCTGTACTTGGTTGGTTGCCTGGTTTTTAGGTTTGTCTAGTAAGGTTCAGCTTTGTCATTAGATTTCATCATTATTATTCTAGCTTGCTCCTATAAATCAATAAAAATTACTATCTTTTGGTTACCAACATTTGTGATTAAAGTGGTTGTACAAGTAATCAATAAGCTAGAATCAACTCAAAACAAAAGGACTTCATTTATATATATTTCTTACCAAACATCACAATCATGAGTTGAACCCACCCATTCAATGTAGCCAAAATTCATTACCACTCTAAAAACATTGGAAGATGAACCCATTCCTACAAGCAACAGGGCAACTGATCCAAACCCAAACTTCAATTGTTAGAAAAGATCAACAAGAACGTATATAAAAGATAAACCATAACAACTGCAGTGATGAAAAATCCAAATATTGACACATGCATTTTATCAAGCAGTTGGCATGCATAATTTTAAAACAATGTACAAAGGTCAAACTTCGTTTAATTCAACCCAAAATCACAAGCTTACACAAGAATCTTAATAGATTCAATCATTCGTGTTAAAATACAAACTTTACAATGCAACAAATATAAAAGAAATACCAGCAAACTTCGTGAATATGTGCTTGGGCAGTGGATAAACTATAATCTGTTCGATCGATGGCGATGAAGGGAGAAAGTCACGACTTTAGGGAAAGCGGCGACGACGTTCTACCTCTTCCTTTCTTCTTGCTAACTCATCGACCGCGAACATGAGGAAACCCTACGGTCGGTTTATAAAAGTGATTTGGGAGAGATGAATTTTGAGGGTGGGAAACCGGAAGAACGAATATGAATCACTTTTGAGTATGGGCAAATGGGGGAGGGAAATCAAAGATATCTTGGAAGCAGCAAACATTTGAATCAATTTTGAGGAAAATAATAAAAATTAGTTATTGTTTTAATTACAAGAAACATTAAAAATACCAATAAAAAGAAATTTGAAATTATAAAAATAAATTTATGATTGTATGTTTTGATTATAAATTTATGATTTGTATATTTCATGATTAAATGCCTTCAATTATATGTACACGTATAATTGTTTTATTACTTGCGTTTATTCTCAGCTGAAGAATGGCTTACGTGGAAAGTCCTAATAGAAATATGATAGTAGATGATGATTATGAGAGTGGTGTTGGATCAAATAGATCTATGCACATAATCAAAAGGCAAATTTCTGAGCAGGTAGCTAAAGCCTTTGAGCGAACTATCGCAGTAACTATTTTAAATAATAATTAATTATATAAAAATATAAACTAAATTAATTAAAAATTATGTTTTAAAAGTTGTATTAGGTTGTAGTGAGTTGCCATCGAGCCTTATGGTTGAATGATAGCCTAATGACTTTCCAAATTAGAGGTCAGTTCGAGTCTTGCTTGGGACAAGAATGTTACAGGTTGAGCTAGGGGGTTTTCTTAGTTGTGGGTTTCCTCCTGGGTGGTGTAGGGTCGGGTCACCACGTTTCTGTTCTTTGGGCGGAAGGGTGATCCCGAGTGTCCGTGCCTTTGCTGTTAAAAAAAGGTTGTAGTAGATAACACATGTCCTGCTTGACGAGCAAATTATCATAAATATCTCTAATTGACCACCTCTGCTGACCATCAATGACCATAATTTTACTTTAATCAGCCAACAATAACCTCAATTGACTTCAATTGACCATAAATGACCTTAATCGACCATTATTGATTCTAGTTGGTTATCAGTGACCGTAATGGGTCATAAATCACTCTCAATGACCCTAATTTATCATAAGGGGGACTAATTGACCTTAAAGTATCATCATTATCCCTAGTTGAACATCACTGACCCTAGTTAGCCATCAATCACCTTAATTGACTTTCAATAATGATAATTCGACATAAACGACCCTAATTCACCATCATTAGGCCTCATTAACCCTAAAGTATTATCATTGGACCTAATTGAATATCATTGACCCTAGTTCACCATCACTAACACTAATTGACCTTTAACGAAGGTAATTGAGAATCAACAACCTTGATTCACCGTTATTAGGCATCACTAACCCTAAATATCATCACCAGTCCTAGTTGAATATCATTAAACATCAATGACCCCAGTTGACCATCAATGACCTTAATCGACCATCGTTGACTCTAATTGACCATCAATCACCCTAATGAACAATCAATCACCATAAATGACATTCAATGACAGTAATTGGGCATTAATTACCTTAATTCAACATCATTAGGTCTACTTGAGTCTAAAGTATCATCATTGGCCCTAATTAAATATCAGTGATCCTAGTTGGCCATCAATCACCCTAATTGACCTTCAATGATTATCAACAACCTCAATCTACCATCATTGACCCCATCTGGCTATCATTAACCATAACAGAGCTTCAATCATAATAATGGGTCATTAATCACCCTAAACGACCTTCAATTATGATAATCATGCATCTACGACCCTAATTTTCCATCATTAGCCCTAATTAACAACCATTGATCATAATTGAACGTTAATGACCATGATTTAATCATTATTTACCACCAATGAGCCTAATTGACCCGAGTTGTTGATCTTAATCGACCATCATTAACCATAATTGATAACCGATGACCATAAGTTAGACTGTAGTTAACTATTAGTGACCCTAATTAATCATCAATGACAATAATCTACCATACTATGGTTGACCATTAATGACCCTAAGTGACCATAATTCACCATCATTTGACTGTGTTTGACCACCAATTATTATCATTATCATTATTATGATTATATATTAAATATTTATTTTATTTTGTTAAAAACTTTTATTATTAGTATGTTAGTTGGTTTATTACAGTATATATTAATTTTGACATTTTATATAGAAATAATTATTGTTTTATTTGTATAAAACCATTTTTATTATATATTAGTAATGTATTAATAAACATAAAATACGAAAATAAATGTTTGTGTCGAAAATGCGTCGCAAAATTCTGACACATTTGCGACGTAACTTTTATTATTATTTTTATTAACATATTAACTAAATTAAAAAAACAAAATTAAAATTTTGCGTCGCAAATTTCCGACACATTTGTGACGCAACTTATATTATTCTTTTTATTAATGTATTAATAAAATGAAATACAAAATTAAAATTTTGTGTCGGAAACGTGTCGCAAATTTCCGACACATTTGAGACGCAACTTATATTATTCTTTGTATTAATGTATTAACAAAATTAAAAATTTGCGTCGGAAATTTCCGACACATTTGCGATACAACTTATATTATTAGTTTTATTTATGTATTAACAATATTAAAATACATGACTAAAATTTTGCGTCGGAAATGCGTCGCAAATTCTGACACATTTGCGACGCAACTTATATATTTATTATTATTTAGGTATTAACAGTATTAAAATGCATTATTAAAACTTTGTGTCGGAAATGCGTCACAAATTCCGACACATTTCCGACTTATTTCGCAAGACTTTGGGGTTTTACTTTTCGTTGCAATTCTGTCACAATTGTGTCGCAAATTGTGACGCAAAATTTTGCGTCACAAATTTCCATAGCAAACCCATTCATTTTCTAGTAGTGTCTCCTCAAGGTCCTCCAAATCCATCTAGAAGTTTGATTTTTATGAAGAACCACGACATTTAGTCCACTTTTGGGAAAACCTGGATGGCTCCATAGTTTAGCAAATAAGCGAATTAACTGAACCGACCAATCAATTGATGATTTGTTTAATCCATAACCGATTATTTAAATATAATGGTTCGGTTCCGGTTTTGGTATGCGTCAAAACCGATTTTACCGAACTGATTATACATATGAATATATAAGAGCTTCCATATTAACTACCCGTTGTTGTTTCTTTGAGCATTTTTGCTTCTCGGTTTTAAATTAAGTTTGGTGAAGGCTCAAAACCGAGCCGAACTGCTCCATGCAAACCCTACTCCATACCACCGATATTTAATTAAATTACTCAATTAGGTACGAAGACTGTTTGAAGAAGAAGAAAGCGGTGAAAAGAGAACCTGAAACTTATACCAACAAAGATGTGATCTCTACGATTTTTTTTTTCTAATTACAGGTAGTTTACAGAAATTAACATGGTTTATAGGTAAATTTTGAAACCGTTTTTATTTCTAGGTGATCAACTACTTCAACTAGTAGATTTGAATAGTGCAACAGTGAATAGGACGATTAATAGCCAACAACATGGACAATCTTCATTTGAGTTAGTAGAAGGGATTTGCTAGTTTGATTAGCGGATTTGAATAGTACTTTCTTGCCACATCACACACATCTACTACTTCAACAAGCGGATCACCTAAAAAGAAATATACTTTCAAAAAATAACTATAAACTATGTATACCAAGAAAAAATTCTCATCTCTACAACCCTAAAAATAGACACAAATCCAAAAAAGTAGGTCATGTACTCCAAGAGAGAAGGAAAAAGAAACTCCATTCAATAAAAAGAATAGCCAAAGCAACCACCAAGAAACTGATGGCATCCACCATGGAGAAAGCCGGAGATCCACTTGGTGGTGGTTGAATGGTGCGCGATAAGGGTGTTGATTGGCGAATGGTATCAACTGCGGGGGAAACCTTGATAGCTAATTTCTGACCAATTTGGCAGTGACTCACATCGGTGCATATATAGAAATGGATGCCAGGCCTGGTCAAGGTGATGGTGGTGGGTCCGGTAGGGTTAAGTGAGAGGGTTTTTGTTGAGGTGCATGGGCCGTACTCCGCTTGTGAAACTTTAGCAACATTATGTAATCCGGTGGTGAAGTTAAAAAAGAGAGTATCACCTACGGTGAAGGTTTGGTGGGAAGCCCAGATGGTGTAAGGGGCGGCACCACCGTTAGGAATAGTCCAACCCAAGCAGTGACGGATCTAGAACAAAAGTTCAGGGGTAACGAAAATTTTTTTTTACCGTAGTTTCATGTAAATGAAACAAAATTTTTTTTGACGGGACTTTCATGTAAACAAAATTTTTTTTACCGTACTTTCATGTAAATGAAACAAATTTTTTTTACCGTACTTTCATGTAAACAATTTTTTTTACGGTAACATGCGACTGGCGAGGCGGAGGACTGGGTATTTGGCGGAGGCGGCGCCGAGCGGTGGTCTCAGCTCAGGTCGAGTGGTCGGTCTCTGGCTCTCACAGTCTCACAGTTTCCGCTCTCTGTCTTTCTTCTTGGCCGGCCGCTTGGGTAAGTTGGGTTTGATAATTGAGGTATTGAGTTTAATAAAACATTTGGGCTGGCTAAAGCCCAAATGTTTTATTAAAACCCAATACCTCAAAATCTTTAATAAAATGTGGGGACTTTTTATAAAGTATTAGGTTTTTTATAAAATTTTAGACTTTTTATGAAGTGTTAAGTTTTTAAAAAAATTTGAGGGGTAACGTAATTTTGCTCAGGGCTAACATAAGTAATAACCGGATATATAAAACCGTAAAAAAAAATTGCATTACGCGTACCCCTACCCTAAGGGTAGGTCCGCCCTGAACCCAAGGCGCCTCTGACGATATGTGTAGTCTGAGCCGCAGTTGATTGCAAGTGAAAACCAAAAGCTGCAACCATGATCATGACCAACATTGATTTCAATCTTGCCATATTTATATGTAGCCTATTTTTTTTTGTTTTATTTTGAAGTGTATCTCTAGGATTTGAGATCTGTGGTGGTATGAGGTGATTAAGGGTATTGTTATTTAGTAAGTATTTATAAAGGTGATGGAAATATGGAATGGTCGAATTTTGATCAATGTTTTCATAATTGTATCGGACGTCGAACTGGTCTCCTTACCGGTCGTACCGGTCGGATCGGATTTAAAAACCGGACGACGTCATAAATATTATAAAAATATATTAATCTAAACAACCATTAATCCTTTAAAAAACCATCAACGGTCAATTCCAATAATTTAACTAACAATTAGCTACGAAATACGATGCCAAAATACTTAAAAATGATAAAAAAAATTGTCAAACGGTTCGTCCGGTCCGACCACCAGTTCCCGGTCCGACCGCCGGTTCACTGCAGGACTGTTTCAACATATGTAACCGGACCGGCCATACCACCGGTTCCCGGTCCAACCGGCCGGTCCGGTCCGGGTTTCAAAACATTGATTTTGACTGATTGTTGTATTATTGCAGTGGTATTAGACTTTTCCGTACTACGATGCTTAGGGTGCTGGTGGCGTCTTGCCTGCACAATCGGGTAGCTAGGGTATCATGGGTATTGAAATCGAGTATATGTACCCGTGAGCAGCTAAGATAGTGGGTTAAGAACTAGTCGTTATCGCGCCAACGAGCAACTTGGAACCGCGCTTAAGTGTCCATTTCATATAAATGGGCGACAATACAAACGTTGATACTATCTTATCGATGGGATCTACCCTACTTGGTGTACGTTTGTGAAATTGTTCGCATATCCAACCGATCCAAAGGAAAAGAAGTTAAGAAGGTGCAAGAGTCGGCAAAAAAAGATGTCGAACGAGTTTTCGGTGGTTTAAAAGCTAAAAGGCGTATACTTAGGCGACCCGCCCGGGCCGGACAAGATTAGGAACGTTGTGTATACGTGCATGTTACTGCACAATATGATCTTAAAAGATGACGGAATCGCAATATCACCGGTCTGCATAAGGGATCCTCCAACCGATCCAGTTATTGACGATAATGTCCTTTTAGAGTTGCACGCTCACCTTTCAGACTTCGATGTGATCTTGTTGAACATACCGCAAGCACGATGCAGTTGGACGAAAAGTAGTTTGATTAAATATTTATGTATTTTTTTAATGAAAATTAATTTTTTTATTTTATCTATTTTTTATTTTTAGATATTGTTATGTTCTTTTTTTTATTTTTTTTTAATTAATGAAATTAGTTTTAAATATATAATTAGTTTTAATTAAAAAATTAAAAAAAAACTTAAGCTACTTAGGGTTGTGCCCCTACCACTTAGGGTACTTTCGGTTAGATTTAGATAAAAGTGAGGCGCCTACCACTAATTAGTTGGAGCCATTAGGGTACTTGGGTACTTAAAGTTATGCCCCTACTACCCTTAACTCTTATTAGCTTTAAAAACATGATTTTTCTACATATTTATGGGTAATAATGCAACTTTGAGGATTTGTTCTTGGTATTATTCACTAGGGATCGGCCTCTTGACCTTAAATAACATGTTCCACAGATGTCGTCACTCTCATTGGCGATCTCTGCGAGAAAAAGAGAAAAACATGAGAAATTGCCCTTCCCAATGGCGATTTCTTGTTACCTCGTACTCCTTATTTGACTAGGCTAGTGCATGTTATTGACGGTCAAGAGGTCGGCCTTACCTAAAAAAAAAGACCCCATTATGAAATAATACCAAGAAGATACCTTGTTATGATGCATGCAAACAACGAGCAACATAAATAATGGATAATAAAAATCAAACATCTAATGTATAGGAAATAAAAGTCGTATTATTTAAAGAGGTATTTTTCTTTCCTTCTATTAGGAATCATCAAATTTGCACGCGTTGAATTTTAAAGTTTACTGATCTTGAGTTGAAGCTAAATTGTATATATCACATTTTGAAACTCGAGAGCAGTAATTTACAAGTACTAATTCGTAATTGCACATCATCATAGTACAACTGTGGATGCAAATACAAACTTTTGGTTTTTAAATTATTTTAATTTTAATAATATTTTAATCTTTATAATTAATTTCCGAAGATATTTTTTTCTCTCACAAAAAATACGATGTTTAACAAAATTCCGAGTGTGCTATTGCGTAGCGTTTTTTTATCTTCGTTTCGACATAAATTTTATTCAAAACTGAGTTTTCGTTATAATCGACAAGTTATCGAAGCACGAAAGCACAAGCAGTTGAAGAAGCTACTTTAAGGTTTCATTTTTTTTTTCTTTTTGTTATTATTTGTTTTCCACTTAATTATAACTTTTAAAGTATTATGTTTTATAAAATTCAGAACATGTAACGGTATTTTTTTCGCTCGATGTAAAGCAATTATCGATATCATTTTGGGCATGTAACGACTTTACTTTAAAGTTCTCTCTTTTGTTTGCAATAGTGAGTGCTGGTTTTGTATCAATACCGTAACGAACCGAACTTATACCTGCTGAATCCCCGCAGCGTAGCATGAGAGAATCCCACTAGTTAGTAAACATATATTAAGTTGAATTAGATACATGTTTAATTAGATATCCCAACGGTTTTAGTTATATTGAGTTCAAGCTCATCCAAGTCAAATTATATCAAGATCTTATATTGAGTTTGCTTTTAATATGTTCTTTTACAACTACTGAGAAAGACAAACACGTTTCAAAGGTAAAATACACATAAAAGATTATTCTTATGTTTTATGAGAGGAAACAAAGTATATTACGTTTAATTAAAACGAACTAAGGTGAACTCTAAAAAGCTTTCTAAAGAACTTGATTTAAAGCCAAAAATAAATAAAAATAATGATATAAATTCAAAATGTTTACTAAAAAATTATGATATAGTATGAGTAAATAACATAACTAGATATAACAAAACATGACTAGCACTGTTTGTAAACTGGGCATTATCGCCCGAAATTTAAGACTGAAATAAACGGCCGTAAAATTTGCGACCGAAATCACGTCGGTTGCTAACTTAGCGACTCTAATCATTTTGATGGTAAATTTTGCAACCGCTTCATTACAGTCGTAATGGTCTTGGTACCTCATTAAGCTGCGGTCAGTTCGTTTTAGCCAACCTGCTAGCTAGTCAAGAGCATTTAATGACTTTGATTTTGCCTCATCCACCATATCGATAGGAAGCGGGGCGAGGGTCTTTCATTTGAGAAAAAGGGATGTTCAGGGCCGGGCCTTTCGCATCTTTCTAAAGGAGAGAATTGAAGAAAGTTTTAGCCCTAGAGAAAATAAAGATAAGATTTGCGTTGATTTTTCTAACAAAACTAAGTACTTTTTGGTCTTTATCATTCAGAAGACTCAGTCCCACACTCTGACTTCAATGATGGGAACAACCTCCGCACTCCGGCGCTCCAACGAACAACAATTCTCTGCCTTACTATACTATATATTTATTACAGAATAGGCGGCAAAACCGCCACAACATATATCTTGTTCCATGTTATTGAGAGATAGGGGACAAAACGCCCTTAGACCTATACTAACGGGGAGCAGCGGATACACTTCAGAGATAAGATAAATGTTTGAAGAAAAAAGATACTAAATGATGTGGTAAAGTAAACCCTTGTAGGACCACCGAGGTTGAAACCAAGTCAAATAAACAAAAATGAAGAATCAAAGCATGTAGTTGGGAATGCTAGTGAGGTCAATCTACAGTGAAAAAGGCGATGACGCTTGTCGTAGAAAAAGATTAGATCGGTTTGGTATTCTAACTACTTATGATAAAAAGTTTTCAAGACAAATTCATGAGTCTAGTCATGCTGCTTCAAAAGAACCCTATGGGTCATTTGAAGACAACATCGTACGTAAGCAACATGCTACCCCAACAAAACCTAAAGTATGTATCTCCATATGAGAAGTTGTCAAGATCAAACCAAACATCAGCTACTTTCGTGTGTTTGGATGCATTTGTTATGTATTCGTACCGAGTCATCTAAGGCACAAGCTTGAAAAGAAAGTCGTGGGATGTATCTTTGTGCGTTATGACCAAGAGAAGAAATGGTGGTGGTGTTGTGAACCCGAAACCGGTAAGTGCCATGTGTCCCGTGATGTCATATTTGATGAAGCTTCTACCTGGTGGTCCAATAACCATGAAGCTCTACCTGATTCTGAAATGCTAGAGGATGAACTTGAGAAACAAACTACACTAAGGTTTGATGAAATAGAAGGTACAAGCGAGATAGGAAACCTAGGAACTAAAGCTGGTCCGTCTAACTCTAGTAGGACAACCTGGCAAACCGGAGTGAGTCCTGGAAACAGTAGGTCAGGAACTCAAGCTGAACAAACCAAAGAAAGTCAGCAGGAACTGAGAAGATCAAGTCGGGAAAGAAAGCAAAATCCACGTTATGCAAATGTGGCCCTTCTAGAGGAAAAGGTAGAGACCGAGCCTAGGTCATTTGAACAAGCATGCAAGAAAGAAAGTTGGTGGAAAGCTAAGGCCGACGAGTATGATGCACTCACTTGAAACCAAACATGGGAGTTAGTTCCAAGGTTTGAACGTGTTGAGCCTATCTCATGAAAATGGGTTTATAAAATTAAGAGAAAGGTAGATGGCTGATGTGTTGCAAAACACACCTCGATTTCCTTTGTATTTCGTAGCGATTTCGTATGGTTTTAGAGTCGTTTCGAGTCATTAATAAATTGTATTTACTTGTGTCTTGTTTTGTAGGAAATCGGGTCACTTTGGAGCTTAAAGGATCAAGAAGTGTGAAAGAAACGAGAACGAGAACTCGGGATGAGAAACGGAAAAAGTCGGGTAAGAGTCAAACCTTAAAAGAGGCATATCTCGGGATAGAAAATGAGTTACGGTGCCCATAATATATCGATTTGGAGTAGCTCGACGAGAAGAGTTCAAAAATTCAGTAATATCTTGTGGTACGCGAGAGATGGTGGTCCAATTCCTCGCGGTACGCGAGGGAACAAAAATCATGCGCGACTATTTTGTCTCTCGCGGTACGCGAGAGACCCCAGGAACGTGTTTTTTAACCTAATTTAAAGGATTAAAGGTCTAGGACTCTCCCATTCTTCATCTAATTGATATCCAGCCGTCTATAGAGCAAAAATGGGCGATTTTGGGAGTTAGGAAGTCAATTGAAGAGAAAAGCTTGAATCTTTGGATCCCGGGTTTGTAGTTTAACTTGTTCGGTGTTCAAGATTCAATTTTTGTGTTTGATTTGATAGTTTGATACCATGGTTTATGCTTATTCTTCTGTTTTGTTGAACTTTAGTATGATCCTAGGCTAAACCTTAATATTGCCTAGGTCACATGATGAATATTTGTTAAAGTTGTGATTTTTACTGGTTTTTGGATTTGATTGATGGTTTTATGATTTTGTAAAGAATCTCTTGGTAATTATTATGATGATATAGCATGTTTAGATCTGATTTGTAATTGATTTTAACTCCGTATGGTTATTGTGGTTGTCTGCCAGTTTGATTTGCATATCTTGGTCATAGACTCTAGGGTTTGTGATTGTTGTGTGGTTTGCTAGACATAGTGACCGTAGGAGTTCGGTTTGATTGCTGATTAGAACTGAATGTGTGTCCTAGTTCAATACCCGAGAGGTGAGAAGTAGTTGTCTAGTCTTCATCATTAGGAATCCGAGTGTTAACAGTCTGAGAGGACGTTAGTATTAGGTGTCTAGTGATTGTTGCTAGGTTAAATCATACTTGTTATCCAGAGATTACCCATTCGAATGTATTGTGGATAGTGAGACTGAGAGGTAATCTGTCCTGTGGGTACTTTATCATTGTTGGAAATACCCGAGAGGTGATCTAACCATCTGGTGAGTTTAGTACACTTTAGGTAGCTTAGTGGTGACACACTGAGAGTGATTAGGGATCCACTAGGTAGTCTTTAGTTGTCATCTTTAGAAACCTAGATCCATCATAGTTTCCAGAACCGGTAGAAGTTGTGCTTTGCATGTAGGATTCCGACCTAGGTAGTATTCTTCCCATCTTCTGATTTCACTTTAGTTCTTTGTCTTGATAGCTTGAGTTGTTCTTAGTTTGTTGCATTCTTAGTTAATCTTTAGTGTAGTCAACCCCCCAATCACCAATCTTTAGTCCGAGTCAGAGTCTAGTATTAGTATTCAGTATCTCTAGGGTTCGATAACTCGGTTTACCGTTAAGCTGTGCTACACTCAATAGGTACACTTGCCTGTCAGTGCGGTCTAGTTCATAGGTTTTCCATTTATTACTTAGGAGTCTAGGTTAGGTTTAGTAGAGTTTTATATAGACCGTCCGGACGACATCAAGTTTTTGGCGTCGTTGCTGGGGACACTTGGTAATAGCAATATTGACTTTGACTAGTTCTTTGTTTGATTTTTGGTTTATGTTGAAGCACTTTCCTGTGACAAACACTCTGGATAGATAGAGTCTTAGTTTTGTACTTTCATGTATGTATTTGTCTTTGTTTGTAAGTGTCTGTATGTATTAGTTATCGAGTTGTATTTACTTTTACATATTGACTGTTGCAGATTTCTCTAAGTGTTTTGCGCACTTGTATGTGCGCAGGAGATAGTTCCTGCATACTTAGAAAGTACGCAAGAATACATTTGCGTACTTGCTAAGTACGCATGAGCAAATTGCCCTGCGCACTTGCTAAGTGCGCAGGCATCAGGTCGTGTATAAATAGGAGTGGTTGACAGTAGATAAGTACGCAATCTTAGTCGCACTCACAGTAGCAAATACGCAGAACTTGTAATCTCAGTATTTCTCTCTGTAACCTTCAAGTGTTTATAATAGACGGAAGTTTAAAGTGATTCTCTTGTCGGTTTACTTTGTGTTGTAAGACTCTCCACCTGGTCACGGGTATTCCGCACCCGGTCCGACTAGTAGACCCACTTGCATGTGACGATCCGCCACACCCTAGGGACTTACAAGTGGTATCAGAGCTTTGCTCTTGATTTTGAGTGTTGTGAGTGAGTTTGGAGAGTTTTCTACAGAGTTTTACAAGCAAAAGGAGGTGTTTTTGTTGATTTTTGTGATAAAATAGGGGTAACTCTTAAGCACTATTTTAGAAGCAAAAATCACTCAAAAACCGACTTTTGTTGTGTATTTTGAGTGTTTTGAGCATCAAAGGTTGGTTAGAAACAAGTTTCTGACCCTTTGGCTCATTTTGATTGTTCATCCGTCCGATTTTTGCCATCTCCGGTGTGTTTCCAGTGACCAGAATAGTTTGGTGAGAGTTGGTGAAAAGGTGTTCTGCGTACTTACCATATATGGCAAAAAGTACAGTCTTGCTGCGTACTTACTAAATACGCAAGACTAATCTCTTGTGTACTTACTAAATACGCAAGACTAATCTTGTGCGTACTTAAGTTATATCCTGTGTACTTATCCTTTACTCATGTGTACTTATCAAGTACGCAAGAGCAAATCCTAAATACTCAAGACCATTCCTCTAAGTGCGCAAGGCCAATATCAAGTGCGCAAGTGTCTCTGATTTTTCTGAAATTTGACTAAGTGTTCACCATGTCGAATCTTCAGAACCTTGGAAACCTTTTAAACTATGACAATGAGATCGGTACTCCTCATAAACCGCCAAAGCTGCTAAATGTAAATGATTATTCTATCTGGAAGGCACTCTTTGAGCATTACATTTCATACACCGATTCTTCGTTATGGATACCAATCCTCGAAGGATATAAGCATCCCACACACATCTATCTTGATGATGAACTGCCTAAGCCTATCTCTAAACTCGATGAAGAAGAAAAGAAAGCTTATGATCGAGAGAAGAAGGCTCACGGTTCTATCACTATGGCATTAACTCGGGAGTTGTTCCACAGCTTCAGAGGTTATGACAACTCTAAGGATCTTTGGAAGGCGCTATAGAAAAGATTCGAGGGGAATAGTGATATCAAGAAGAGTAAACGGGATCTACTCACGAAGCAGTATGAATGCTTCAGATTTTTGGAGAATGAGTCTTTAGATGACTTCATCTCTAAATTCTATCATCTGCAGACAAAATTGAAAGCTTTTGAGCTCAAGTATCCCGATGAAGAGTTGGTGGAAAAGTTTCTGGATGCTTTGCCTCCCAGGTTTGAAATGTACACAACCCTGATGAGAGAGAATCCAAAATTCTGAGAAATGACAGTGGGGGAGGCAATTGGAAAGGTTCAAGCTCATAACATGAACCTTAGAAAGAAGGAGAGCTCAGGAAGACCTCAGATACAAGACCCTTCTATGTATCATGGGACGTCTTCTACAACCAAATCTTCGGGCTCTGGAATTACCCTTTTCTCTAGAAACTCTACTGAAGAAGACCACTCAAATGGCTGTGGTGGTCATGCATGCTGTGCATCTGGATCAGGTTCTGGATCTCATCAACAACACACCTCAAGAAATCCTCCCGTTACAACTTCAGCTAACCAATCAGCTATAGCCAAAATAGCTGAAGATCATGTAGCACTATTTTCATCTTGTATGCTGGCCTATGAGAACTTCATAGGTGGCAAGCTTACAGATCCCGAGACAATTGAAGAAGATTTTAATCAAGTGGATCCTGATGACATGGAGGACATGGATATTCAATGGACTATGGCCATGATCTTGAATGTCAGAAAGACAGAGCACCGGCTTCGGGTTTCACCAGACCTAGCCAAGGAAACAGCCATGGCTACAACAACACAAACAACCACAATCAAAGCCACGGTGGTTCGTCCAATGCACTGGTAGCTCAACAGGATGACAACTTTGATTGGGGTGTTCATCTGGAAGATGCCATCATTGCACAAACTCAGGTTGGTCTCATGGCTGAGATCATGGAGTTGATGGAAGCTGAGAAAAAGGAAGCTGAGGAGAAGGAAGCTGAAGAAAAGGAAGCTTCTATAGCTGATCAAGAGGAATCTACTACTGCTGTTGCTCTCATGGATATTGAAGAGGCAACAAGTTCATGAATCCTTTTTCTGTTATTTCTTGTTCTAAATGTCTAGGCTTAAAACTTGAAAATTCTAAGCTTCAAGACAAGGTCGAACCCCTTCGCATTGCAGCTCTAAGCTACAAAGAAAATGAAAAACGATTTAAAGATTCAATTGAAACGTTGAAAAAGGAAAAATCGTGATTATTCACTAAAAATGAGCGATCAACAGCTTCACTTGGATATTGCATATAAGGGGTTGGAGAAAAGGAACAATGAAATTAACAAGCTGCAAAATGAAATCTTGTAGTTGAAATGTTCTAATGAGAAGTTGAAAAACTCTCGTTTTGTGGTGGAACACTACGAATCTGTAGTGAGGCAAATGAATGGCTTAGGGCTGGGTACTAATGCCATTCCTCCACCAGTTAGCGGGAAGTTTGTCAATAGCTTAGTAGACATTGATCTGACTTGTCTTGATGAGTCTCAGGAAAGTATGATTCCTCTAAAAAGGATGATTCCTCAAGTAAGGCGAAATCCACATCTAATGAGGAGTTCTTTACTGCTTCTGATGATGGGTCGGTTAACACTTGCCCTGAAGGAGTAGTATCTGAGGAGTTGTTATCTGAACAGAAAGTCAAGAAAAACATTATCACTAATAGTGATAACTGTATTTTAACTGAACCCGATATCATTGAATCTAATGATAAATTAAAGGTAATGCTTTATGGGGGTTATAAAAATCTTAATCAAGTAAAGAAAGAGGCTTTTTCAGCTCACTATGGGCTTGGTTACAAAGAAAATTTGCAAAAATACTATACTCCCAAGAACCAATTTGTATAGGGTCAAACTCCTGTTCACAAACCAACCCCTCCTGCTCATAATGCTGAGTCATCTAATGCTAGATCTAATGAGCCTTATAGGAGGACTTACACAGACAAGAGGACTTGCTTTCACTATGGCTTGGTTGGTCACATTTTTGTGAACTGTCCTTCAAAGAACCAAGGGAAACGGCCTACTGTTTCACAACCGACTGTCATCCCTAAGTCGCCATCAGTGAAACCTCCCAAATGTCCAAAACAAAATGTGGTGAAACCACCAGTTAAACCGATGGCAAAGCCAAAGATCAAATCTGAGGCCAAACCATCTATTTCAAAAAAGGTAAAGCAACCTGCTGTACCTTGTGTATCTACCTCTGGTAGTACACGTACTGGTGAGAAACCTGTGGTGAAACTCTCAAAGCCACAGAGAAGGAGAAGGTATAAGAGGTTGAGAAAGCTAGAGCAGCTGACTTCAGTTCAATCAGGTGAAGCTTCCACAAGTTCATCTGCTGTTGTTGAACCAAAGTCTACTGGTCCGGTTAAGAAACAGAAGAGGTCCTGGACTAACAAATTCAAAAATTCTCAATCTCCTAGTCCTAATTCTTTTAAAGATTCATCCATTTTGAACAGTCATCACGACTGTGAGTTAAAAGAGGTAGTTTATTTTGAAAAGGATGGACGACCCAAGACCACTATGGCTTGGGTCTCCAAATCTAACTAATTCTTTTTGTGACTCGTGCAGGGATGTCCGAAGGGTACTATCTCTAACCGCTGGTATGTAGATAGTGGTTGCTCCCGGAACATGACAGGAAACATGGCCTTGCTTCAAGACGTGAAACCATTCAGAGGCGGCTATGTGGCCTTTTCTGGGGAGAAAAGCGGCAGTATCACGTGTCAAGGCGTGATATCAAATGGTTGTGTAAGTTTTAACAATGTCAACTTTTGCGAGCAGCTGAATTATAACCTGCTGAGTGTCTCACAAATGTGCGACAAGGAGTACTCGGTGATGTTTGATAAGAATGAATGCTTGATTCTCAAGCCTGGTTTTGAAGTTCCTGAAGACTGGATTCTGATGAGAGCGCCAAGGACAAACGACACCTATCAGATTGATATGAGCATGGCAACAACCACCTCATCAGTTGCTACTTGTTTGCTTACCAAAGCGACAGAGCTTGACTCTATCTTGTGGCATAGGAAACTCGAACATATTTCTTATCGTAAAATGAATCATCTGGTCCAAAACGGTTTGGTAACCGGGGTTCCTAAGCTGAGATTTACCGTTGCAGATGACTGTATGCCGTGTAAAAAGGGCAAACAGCAGCGGAAGTCTCACAAGCCCAAGCTCCAAAACTCCATTGATACCCCTTTGGAGCTATTACACATGGATCTGTTTGGCCCCATAAGTATCAGGAGTATTGGAGGTATGTCGTTCTGTCTGGTTGTAACTGATTATTTCTCACGTTTTTTTTGGGTGCATTTTTTAGGTACAAAGGACGAGACTGCTGATATTCTTCAATACCTGATCCTGAGTTTGGAATCTCTTTGCAAGCTAAAGGTTAGAAGAATAAGGAGTGACAACGGAACTGAGTTTAAGAACAATTTGATGGAACTTTTCTGTCTCAAGAAGGGGATCCGTCACGAATTCAGCGCCCCGTACACACCTCAGTAGAATGGAGTTGCAGAACGGAAGAACAGAACATTGATTGAGACTGCAAGGACTATGCTGTCGGATGAAAAGCTTCATGTCACGTTCTGGGCAGAAGCAGTTAATACAGCTTGTCACTCTTAAACAGAGTTTTGGTTGTGAAGAGGCACAACAAGACTTGTTACGAGTTGATCAATAATCGACTTCCCAATCTTGATTACCTAGTTCTTTTTGGTAGTCCCTGTTCCTTATTGCTACAATATAAAGACCGCCAGTCTAAGTTTCATGCAAAAGCAGTGGAAGGCATCTTTTTAGGATACGTTGCCAACTCGCCTTGCAAGAGAGTGTACAATATAAGAACTCGTACTGTCGAGGAATGGTTTGAAGTGGATTGCAGTAAACACAGCATTCCACCAGAACCAACAGGTCCAGCTTGGGGTTTTGATTATGATGCGCTATTCAAGTCATTCAATCTTCCTAATCTATCTGCAGTTGACGCCGCAAATGTTTATGAATTATTGGGTGGCGGCGATGACTCCAGTTTCTCTACTCGTGCTACTGTACCGATTGTAACTCCTGATTCCAATGCTGCATCTGCATCTGGAACTCATGACAGTGATAACAGTGAAGATGTTCATGTTGATGGAGATGACGCTCAAGCTAATCCTAACACTAATGTAGGAGATGAAGCTCCAGCTGATCCAATTAACATTGAATCTTCTTCTTCTGGAACACAGTAAATGGGGGAGTTAAGCACGAATCTTGATTCAGAAATTCAGGAACCGAATGTACCAGAGACGAGAGTGCATAAGAATCATCCAATCGACAACATTATTGGTGATCCTCATGCTGGTGTTCAGAATCGTCATCGAACCATTATAGAGAACACTAGTCTTTACTCGGAGATTCTTGACACTGGTGTCATGGAAACATGTCCGCATGCTGCATTCATATCCCAGTTAGAGCCGAAGAATGTGAAGGAGGCTCTCGCGAACAACTGCTGGATAGAGGCGATGCAAGATGAATTGTCTCAATTCCAAAAGTTGCACGTGTGGGATTTGGTTAACTTGCCAAAAGGCTTTAAGCCAATTGAAACCAGATGGGTGTTCAAATGCAAGACGGATGATCGTCATGTGGTTGTGAAGAACAAAGCAAGATTGGTTGTTCAGGGTTTTTATCAACAAGAGGGCTTGGATTACACGGAAGTATATGCCCCAGTTGCTAGAATTGAGGCCATTCGACTGTTCTTGGCTTATGCCACATATGTCGGCTTCAAGGTCTATCAACTTGATGTGAAGAGTGCTTTCCTATATGGAAAAGTACATGAAGAGGTCTATGTCACTCAACCTCCCGGCTTTTGAAGATCCGCATAATATCAATAAAGTGTATAAGCTCGACAAAGCACTTTATGGTCTTCATCAAGCACCACGGGCATGGTATGAGACATTATCTAAGCATCTATTGTCTAATGGTTTTGACCGTGGACAGATTGACTCGACCCTCTTCATTAGGAAAGCAGGAGGTGACATTCTTCTTGTACAAGTATATGTCGACGACATTATTTTAGGATCTACGAATGAAGGGATGTGTAGGGAATTCGAGCAGGTGATGAAGTCCAAGTTTGAAATGAGTAACATGGGTGAATTGTCATTCTTCCTGGGTCTGCAAGTCAGTCAAAAAGAGGATGGAATTTATCTACATCAAACTAAGTATATGCAGGACATCTTGTCAAAATACAAGATGAATGATAGCAGTACTTATGGCACACATATCCCAGTCAATCATGGTTTGCATCCTGACAAAGATGGAAAGGATGTGGATTGCATATTGTACCGTGGGATGATCGGATCACTTATGTATCTCACAGCTTCAAGACCCGATATAATGTTTGCTGTGTGCTTGTGCTCAAGGTTTCAGTCTCAACCGAAGGAGTCACATATGATAGCCGTGAAGAGAATTTTCAGATACTTGAAGAGGAAACCTCGATTGGGTATTTGGTACTCTAAGCAGCAGTCATTCGACTTCAAAGCCTATACTGATTCAGACTATGGCGGTTGTAACCTTGACAGAAAGTCAATTTCTGGTGGATGTCAATTCTTAGGAGACAGTCTGGTTTCCTGGCAGTGTAAGAAGCAGTTAACGGTTTTTGTCTCAACTTGTGAAGCAGAATACATTGCTGCGACGAGCGGTTGTTCTCAGATATTGTGGATTCAGCAGCAATTGAGAGACTACGGCTTAAACTTCACTGGAACTCCTTTATTCATTGACAACAATGCCACCATGTCCATCACAAATAACCCGGTGAAACATTCCAAAACTAAACATATAGAAATTCGCCATCATTTCATTCGTGATTGTGTTGAAAAGCATTTAATTGAACTTGTTAAAGTTCACACGGATGACAATCTTGCTGACCTTTTCACAAAGGCATTTGATCGATCCCGTTTTGAGCATCTTGTCAACTTGATAGGATTGTTCAATCCTGAGTGAAAACTTGTTTTTCTTAAATCAATTCAATTCATGAAAGTTAAATTTTTATTTTCTTTTAAGTTTTATGTATAGTTCTTTTAACTTTCAAAAACATTTTACAAAATCAAAAATAAAATAGAAAATGGAGAAAATTTCAAAGTTAACTTGAGAAAAGAGGAAATGATAGTACATCAGAAATGATCTAAACGTCACAGACTGCTCATATGGGAAATGATTGCGTCATGCTTACTTAATTGTGTAAATTTTTATGGTTTTAATCTGCTAATTTACAAATAATTTGAATTGTCAGTAGGATGTATGCGTCTTTGAATCACTAGTAGTGTGGAAACTTAATCTAAAATTACAACTGTGATTTGAACCTATGTTTGCTAGTGTGTGTGCGTAAAAGAATAGAAAAGATCATTATCAGATAAAAGATGTTAGATTTTGGCAATAATTTTCTTTTGAGGTCAGTTTTGGGTTATGTCGTTAGCACAATTAATGCGGTTCATCTCACTGCCCATACTCACAAGTATGCAAGGAGAGTTTGAATCAAGACATGTCTCTACATCAACCGTTGAGCATGTATTCACCCTTGAATCACTCCTGATTCATTGAAATCAAATTTAGATAAAAGTTGGATTCCCTTACCTTAGTTAGACACTATATTCATTATCCCGAATCATCATACCGATATTCAATGAAGAAATCAAATGAAACCAAGACAAATGAATCACTCGATTCTGAATCTTATGATTCCTGATAATCCTTATGGATTCTGCTTGATTTTTCCTGTGCTAATTGATGTAGCTTCATTATGAAAATTTATAAAATCATTGGGAAAATCTTAGATGCCTTGAGATAGTGCAATTTAAATTATTGTAGCATATCAGTGGGGTACACGTTGTATATCTTATAATTAATACCTTATAATTAATACCTTAATACACAAGAACGTGATACAAAGATGCTTATAGTTTCAAATCTTATAATATTGTCAACTTGAATTACTTGTTTATGTGCTTATTATGTATGAATAAATAGTAATCCATGACATGATCCCATATTCTTTGATGTTTATATTGTATCGTTTTTGCTATAAGTTAGCCTGATATGATCCTCTGCTCGTGTCTTTGATCAAAAATACTTTGTGTAAATACATGTATATTTCTATCTAGAAAAGATCAAAAAGATTTTAAGTTTATAACAGTTCAATCTTAATCAGAAAAACCAAAAATATTTGTATTTAACCTTCCTGAATTGAGTTTGAATCCTCTTGATTGAATGTTGTTTATATTGTTCGTTATTTGACTTGAAATCTTCATAATTTGAGTTGAAAGTTTGCGCACTTAAGGGGTTCTGCGTACTTGACAAGTGCGCATGAAGTATAAGTACGCAAGAGTTAAGTCTTGCGCACTTGTAAGTACGCAGGAGTTAAAGCTTGCGCACTTAGCAAGTACGCAAGACCGTTTAGTGTTGGGTATAAATATGGCACTTAGAAAATTTTCAGACTTTTATCGTTCAAAACGTATGTTCATTTTCCCTCCGCAAATTTTCCTCAAAAACTCCGAGTGTTCCAACTGATTTTTCATCCCGTTACTAGTATCATCTTTGTACTACAATCCATTTGTGAGAATCTAGACTCAATCCATCCACAAATTCATGATTTTGGACCGATTTTAAAACTTAAAAAATTTAGGGTTTAATCCGTGATTTTAGACAAATTATTGGTTGTTTTGTTAATTCATGATAACTAAAACTTGCCTAGAATCATTAATCGACTCTTAATCGTCCGTTTAATCCTTTGATTTTGACCTTGGGCTTGGATTTGACCGTCGGTTCGAGTGGTCGTCGTTTAGGTCAAAATTTGACCAATGTAGCAATGGATTGGTGTTGATGTTGGTTCCACGGGTCATAATCACTGATTCCGACCTTATGGTGACCTAATCTACCCAATTTTTGAACATCTTTTGATTTTTTAAAAGTTCTGGAATTTTGAACAAGTATGTTTCTTGCGCACTTAGCAAGTACGCAAGAAGTAATTATTGCGTACTTGTTAAGTACGCAAGAGGAAATTCCTGCGTACTTGCTAAGTACGCAGGACCAACACTTGGGAAAAATTTCTAAGTCTGAAAATTCAGTTCAAAGAGTAACTGCTATTCTGAGTCATGTTTATTCAATTCCAATGAAACTTATTGTTCTGATTATGTTTTCTGTGTGTTTTTGCAGATTATGGCTCGTGCGTTTACGAATGAGTTCAATCTTCTAGCTCATACTCAACCGGAATGGAAGGGTGCAACACTTCAGTATTGAGAGATAGTTGATTTCTTGAACCGTTCAAGAATCAGCTATGCTATTTCAGCTGACCCTATCGTTTCAAGACCTTATCTCGAGCAATTCTGGGAGACCGCGGAGCATGATTGCACGGTAACCCCCAATGTTATAAGGGCTACCATTGCTGGTCATGATATCGCCTTCTCTGAAGACACTATTAGATGGGTCTTGCAATTCAGAGATCTTTCCACCGACCCGCCAGCCTATCCTGACTACTTTGTGGATGGCTGTTGGAGGCAACGAATGGGGTATGTCGGTGCGAGAGACTATGCTTCTTATAAGAAAATGTGGGTGCTCGATCAATGGAGATATTTTGCCCACATCATGATCATGTGCATCTCCTCAAGAAAAGCTGGAAAGGATGCAATGGGTCATGACCTTGCTGCTGCCATGGTTGGCTTGTCTCTCAATAAGGGCTACAACTTCTCACGATACATATTCAAAGCCATCAATGATCAGATTAACACGATTGAGAGGTTTAGGTTCTTATTATACCCAAGGTTTGTGCAACTTCTGTTAAACGATGCGTTGCCAAACCTACCTGCAATTAGGGAGAGACTGCAAGTGAAGAGGGTGGACAAGAGGGTGTTCGCGCAATTCCTTAAGCCAGGCAGTGTAGAACCTACCCCTGAGCATACATGACTCTTTGGCCACCTAATAAACGAAGCATATGTGGCACCGGCTGACTGGAGATGGTATAGTCATGATTCGGAGCCAGAGTTGAGTGAACATTCAGATGAACAACAACAAAAACAAGAGGAGGAAGTTAAAAGTGAAGATGGATCGTCTGATGGTTCAAACGAAGAAGAAGGTCATGATGGTGCTGAGGAATCTGACTCGGAAGAGACAAAGTCTGATTCTTCTGATTCCGATGATGCACCATCGTAGGCTCACCCGAGGAGAAAGACGAAGGTCACCCTTCCTGATCCGTCCTCAAAGAGAAAGCGACAGTCCTCTAGCAGCGAATATGAGCCAGATTCTGACTCTGATCCTGCTATTCAAAGGCAAAGACATGAAAGTGTTCACAAGAACAAAGGGGATAGGCAGCAACTTGCTATTCCCAGTGAGGTGGAGGTTACTACTCTGCAGCAAGTACAAGTTCCAGCTGCAAGTACTGACTCAGCCTCTACCCCACCTTCACAACAATTATACCGAAGACAGAGGAGGAGGCCACAGGTACAACCTGAGGCGGCAGTCACTTCAATCACAGAGGAGGTTCCTGTGATAGTGACCCTCCCTGTCACATCTGTCCAAGTGGCGGTGATTACTCCATTTCTCACGGAGTCAGTCACCATCACCCTTCCATAACACCTACAACCGTCATCACATCCTCAATCCCAACAACCACCATTGAACCGATAAGTCAACCCTTCAACTACGGAGAATTTACTCAAGGGTTTGACTTCGATACTATCTTCTCTTCCCCAATTCACAATGCTGAAGCATCTACCTCCAGATATCCTGATCCTAATGAAGAAAGGATAGCAATTCTGGAAACCCAAGTTGCTAGTTTGTTGGAAACTATTCAGAAGTCAAAAGAGGAATCTGATGCTCAACAAGAACATATTAATTCATTGGTGGACGAAGTTAGAATTCTACGAAGCCAGAGAACGGGGATAGACGAGAGACTTTATGGGGCACATCTCGTCTCTCGAGCTGAGGTTTGATATGCAGAAGAAGGAGCATGAGCTAATGGTCAAACTAATTGATGATCTGACCAAGAAGCTTGATGCTCAGGGGGAGAAAGATAAGGAGAAGGAGAAAGAGAAAGAAAAGACACCTACTGGTGATGAGCCTTGTCATCCTGTCGACTTGACAAAGGATGATGACAAAGACAAGGATCCCGAAGTAGGTCCTAGTGGAGGTGAGCACCAAGCTTTAGCAATTGTGCCCATCTCTGCTATTCCAATGGCTCAGGGGGAGTCTTCTCATCAGGAGGGTGGTGATACTTCTGGTGGTGGTGGTGACAAAGGAAAGTCAGCGACTGATGTGCTTAAGGATCTATCTGACGATGAGATCTTATACTTAGAGCCTGACTATTCCAAGGAAGAACAGATCGATGCTCTCTACAACCTAGAAGAAGGAGAGATCGACTCTGGTGATGATTAGGATGAAGATGATGAGGATGTAGTGATAGAAGTTCCCAAGGGCGACGGGGAAGGAGAGTATGAGTTAGAAGATAGAGAGATCTTTGAAGTTCCATCGTTCGAAGCTCAGCTCGACATAGGTTTAGTCGAGCATGCTAGTAATGTTGAAGCCTCGAATGAAGCCTCCCCAGTTGACCCTACACCTGTGGATCCGGAGGCACCAAAAGAAAAAGATATGCCTTCTACTTCATCTAAGGGTCTAGCTCCTGTTTGGCAGAAGACGTCTATCATAGACAAACAAGGGGCAACAGGGATGATCTTGGCTGTAAGGTTCGAGGAGGATAAGCAGTTGTTCGCAATCAAAAGATCTGGGGGGGGTTTCAATACTTGAAACCAACCAGTGAAGCGTTCAACTCCTTACCCAAATACGACCTTGTGAACCTAGCAAACCGAGAGCTGTTGGGTCATTCTAATCACGCAGTGGCAATGAGTTTGTGGGTGGTTCTACAGTGGGAAGCAAGATCTGGGAAGTTTGATGTGTTCAAGCCTCAAGTGCCCAAGAGAGTCAAGGATAAGACAACAAGACATCCTGTGACTAAGAAATTCTTAAAGAAATTGGTATACAAGCTAGTGCTATGTGAAACCAAGATTCCCCTGAGCAAGTTATCTCACGATATCCCCGCTGACATGTGGTACTGGTACGTAGATCCAAAGACGGGCGAGGCTGTGGTGATTGGAAATGTGAGGTCAGAAAGTGGATGCTTAGTGCCGAGGGAACTAATCAGAGTATTTGATGAAGTCAGCTTCATAACTTCTCTGTGAAAGATCTGGAGGCACTAGCAGACAAGTATTGCATGCATACGGACGAATGGACGAAATTCCTTGCTTTTAAATATGACAAGGTGCTCAACTTCTGCCTTTACTATAAGAAGAAGATGGAAGCTAAAGATGCATAGCTGTGAAGACTGAAGAATGAAGACTAAAGATCGAAGATGATCCAGAGCTGTTGTCAAGGGGGAGTTTGTTGAAGCACTTTCCTGTGACAAACACTCTGGATAGATAGAGTCTTAGTTTTGTACTTTCATGTATGTATTTGTCTTTGTTTGTAAGTGTCTGTATGTATTAGTTATCGAGTTGTATTTACTTTTACATATTGACTGTTGCAGATTTCTCTAAGTGTTTTGCGAACTTGTATGTGCGCAGGAGATAGTTCCTGCGTACTTAGCAAGTACACAAGAATACCTTTGCGTACTTGCTAAGTACGCACGAGCAAATTGCCCTGCGCACTTGCTAAGTGCGCAGTCATCAGGTCATGTATAAATAGGAATGGTTGATAGTAGATAAGTACACAATCTTAGTCGCACTCATAGTAGTAAATACGCAGAACTTGTAATCTCAGTATTTCTCTCTGTAAACTTCAAGTGTTTATAATAGACGAAAGTTTAAAGTGATTCTCTTGTCGGTTTACTTTGTGTTGTAAGACTCTCCACCTGGTCACGGGTATTCCGCACCCGGTCCGACTAGTAGACCCACTTGCATGTGACGATCCGCCACACCCGAGGTACCTACAGTTTATTTTATTTTCTTTATCTTTTGAGTCTGTTTGTCTTCTGTGCTTGTCCTACGTGCTATCTTAGTGTCTACTATAGGATCGAGTCTTTCTGTCTTGAGTCTTTATTTGTTTTCTTTTATTCTTGTGTTAGTTTATGCACCACACTCGTTCACTAGGATCACCACCATAGTCTGCTTCATTAGAGCCCGAACGAGAGCTGCACGAGCGCACCCGCGACTTCCGGGAGCGTTTGAAAGCATTCTGCAGCAACCAGGTACGTTCTCCTAGCCCAATTCCATTTCCTTACATGGGCGACGCTGACCCACCAGTGAGACGTACCGTGCACTAGAGGGCCAGTGACGGGGTCACCGGGGCGAGATCTTCGATCACACGCCCCGCTATTCCTAACACCAATACATGGCAGATCCCATCACATGTCATGAGCATGATCACTCATGCCACTCAATTTCATGGCCTTGAGGATGAGGATGCACCCAGACATTTGTCCCGCTTCGCGCGGATATGTGATACCTTCAATATCACGTGTGTGTCTAAGGACGCTATCTACTTACGTCTCTTTCCTTCTCGCTCTCTGGGCGTGCTTCTACATGGCTTGACACCCTTCCCGACAATTCTATCACCACATGGGAGGATCTTCAAGCCAAGTTTTACAAAAAAGTACTATCCACCTTCCAGGGCCGCTCGCCTTAGGGACCAAATCCATTCATTCCGGATGGATCCCGACGAGCTTTAGCACATGGCCTGGGAGCGGTTCAACACGTTGTTGAGCCGATGTCCCCAACATGGTATGTCTGACTGGGCGATAGTGGAGAAGTTCTATAATGGCCTTACCTTCGAGAAGCAGCAAATGTTCAACACAGCTGCGGGAGGCCATATCATGGATAAGCTCGAGCCTGAAGAGTGTGAGGACATGTTCCAGAGCTTCGCTCAAGCCGAATAGCAGCATCCATCTGCTAGGACTTCCATTTCTAGTTCTAGATCACCCGCCTCTTCTCCTAGAGGTGTGCATCAGGTCACTCCTGATTCTAGCGTGGCTGCTGCACTCGCCTCCATGGCTAACGAGATCAAGGAGCTGAAGCTTCGTGCTCAGCGGTGTCAAGTGTGCAGGGGAGGCCACGACACCCGAGATTGTCGCGTAAATAATCAGGAGCATGTGAGCTTTGCGGGCAACCAGAACCGAGGGTACAACAACTACAATTCTTTTGGTTCGGGATGGAGATCTGGTAACAACCCATCTGGGTTTAATGCCCGCCAGAACCAGTATGGAGGAGGAGAAGCTGGAGCAAGCTCGGGAAGCAGTTTCAGCACAAGGAAGATCGAGGAGATGCTTGAGAATCAGACATAACTGTTTACCCACTTAGTCCAGCAGGATAAGGATGCTAGGCAAAGACTGGATGCCCACGACACGTTATTGAAGAATCAACAATCGGCATTCTAGGATTTGCAGCGCACGGTAGGAGACATTGCGAAAAGCTTGAGGGACAGACAGGGAGGTCCATCTTCGGGCCCCAACGCTTCAGTGATGGCCATGTCAGTCCTGAGTCGTAGAGAAGAGGAGAGAGTAGAGAAGGAAGTCTCCCGCGGTGCTGAATATGGAATACCTTCGGTAGAAGAGGTGAAGAAGGTGGATTGGAGAGCTCGATTTGCTGAGATCGAAGCTAGGATGCTAGAGGAGCCCAATTTGAATGCTATGTCGACTAGAAGTATGAGGGCAGAAGAGAAGGAGAGCCCACCAGTAGCGGAAGAAGAAGAGCCGGTGGATGAGGAGATAGTTATGGAGAAGCCCGCCGAGAAGGCGGAGGAGAAGAAGATCGAGGTTGACTTGAGTCGTGTTCCCTATCCAGCGCGCTTGCTGCCATATAAGAATGCTAGGGAATACGGTATCTTCCTTGATATGTTTAAACAAATCAAGGTCAATCTCCCATTTGTAGAGGTCCTCCAGCACATGCCTAAGTATGGCAAATTCCTTAAAGATATTCTTTAAAACAAGAAGAAGCTAGGGGGGATGTATGAAGTCTCACTTAGTGAGCAATGTTCTGTTGTGGTACAGAACAAACTGCCGGAGAAAATGGCGGATTCGGGTCGTTTCACGATCCCGTGTATGTTTGGCGGTTTGCCTCTAAACCACGCGTTGGCTGATCTTGGTGCTAGCATCAATCTAATGACGTATTTTATCTATAAAAAGCTAGACCTAGGTGAACTGCAGCCGACGCGCATGTGCATTTCCTTGGCTGACTGCTCAGTCAAGTATCCACGGGGAATTGTGGAGAATCTGTTAGTGAAAGTAGGTATTTTTGTATTCCCCATGGATTTTGTTATTCTGGATATGGAAGTGGATGATAGAGTCCCACTCATCTTAGGACGCCCGTTCCTACGGACCGCCAAGGCAATGATCGATGTCTTTGACGGGAAACTCACACTTCGTGTGGGGGATGAGTCGATCACATTCGATACTATGAAGTCCATGAAGGATGTTGGCGAGCATAGCCACTCCGTGTGCATGCTTGATACCTTCATGGATGAATTTCGGGACTCTAATCCAGTAGAGGATGTTGTTGATGGAGATGGAGGAGGAATGATAGAGGACCCGCCAGATTAGTTAGCTGAATTTGAAATGGTCCGCGTTTTTAGGTGCTGACGATGGTGATTGCAGTTTGAGTGTGATATTAGCACAAGTCAGGTCATTAATCTGTGAGACATCCGTGGTTGAAAGTGTAGAGGGTCATGAGGATTCGGGCAAGAGGTTAGAGGCTACACCTTTAATGATATCACATATTGAGTCTTTGACCTTTACTTGTGCTCATGCTGAGGGGATAGAAGCCGAGTCATCCCCTAAGTCTAGGCCGCCCCATAAGAAACTTCGAGAGTTAAGTGAATGTTGTGATGCGAGGATAGAGCAAACCCCAAGCGTGGGGATGTTTAGGTGTGACAGCCTGTTGAAGTATTTGAACCAGGTTATCTTTGGACCTGGTAGGTTTAAGCTGTGGTGGAAGGACTTGATTGCTAAATATAAGAGAGATTTAGAGTTTGATAGAGGTAGGAATGTGTTGAGGAATTGGAGGATCAGTAGACCGCGTAGGATGAAGGCGTTACCGGTTAGGATTAAGGAGAAACCTCCTGATAGGTTTATCTGAGTCTCGGGCAAGTGCTCGGGATGTAGAGTTTGTTTGCATTACTTGGTTTGAGTCCGTGTATTTTTCTGTGTTTTTCGTTATGTGTTTTGTTTATGTCGTGTCTTGTAAGGATTCACGCTCGACTTGGCATGGGAAATCATCGAGAATGAAGTTCCAGGTATATTTTACATTGGTTTTTATCATTGGAATGAGTTTTAAGGAATTTGTGTGAAAAAAATGTTGAGGTGTGAAAATTTGGCTAAGTATAAAAACCCTCAAAACTTTCTGTCACCAGATGGTCCTCGCGGTAAGCGAGAGATTCCCCCCATGTTCCTCGTGGTACGCGACGGATAGAAATAGGGGCCGGCTTAAATGCCACTCCCTCGCGGTACGCGAGGAGTGGCCGCCTGATATCTCGCGGTACGCGGGGCTAGGCTGGTCTCACCCTTCTTCCTTGTTTTCCCATGGTTTCGTTCACCCGCATCGCCCAACACTACCATCCATCATCCACTATCACCATATCATTCATATCATCCAACATCTAACATTCATTCCACCGACCACCATTACCATGGGGAATTTGAAACCGTTCGTGACCGATGATTCACCTTGCCATGGCTTTCATGTCTATATGTTTGCCAGACATTGAGTATATTTCTCGGCATGCTATCTATCTTGAGTATTTAAGTTCTTAATGAGTCAGTCGAGTCTTTAATTTTTACTTTGAGTCTGTAACTTCTGTCAGTTTAATGTTGCGGGTTTGTGTGAGTTTTATTGTGTAGGTTTTGATCGCTTCGTCCGTACTCAATCTCCATTCGGGTGGGGTTGAATCTCATCTTATCTATCTTGTAAAGGCAACCCGACAGTCGTTTGTGCAACTGCGACCGAAATGCTATACGGTGCACACGTGGAAGAGTAATGTTGGACCATTCATGCTACAATACCAGCTAAGTCGATTCCTTTTATTTTTGCATTTTTATTTTTAGTTGTGTCTTACTTCACATTGAGGACAATGTGTCTTTCAAGTGTGGGGATGTGAGTGTCTAGTTTAGTTAGTTGTCTTGTTTATAAAAATTCAAAAATACAAAAAAATTGAAAATTTTGAAAAAATGTCCTTTGAAATCAAAAGTTTTGCATAATAAATGGAAAATGATAGTACAACCGGATCTGCTTATTGAGTTTAAATGAATAAATAATTGAAAACGCGTCTAATTAGTGATGTTTTGGTAGACCCAGTCAACTAGTAGAGCTTAAATAGCCTGTTTGTGTTAAATAAGATTAATAATTGAATTAATTCATGATATCTTGTGTGTATTCATCTTAGGGTAATGGTAATACTGAAAGTTAACACAGGGTGATAGGTACCACGTTAAGTTAAAATTTAGATGTTTTTGAAATTTCTTGGCACACCACTCTCTTTTTATGAGAATAAATCTGAGTTTCGGTGGCGCACGCATCCATATTCCATATACTTGAGCTTATTTGACTGAAATCTAAGTTTCTCCTACGTGTCACACGTCGGGTTCCAGCCTGATTGAAACACCACTGGGTTTATTCTTATATGCTTCATTGTTTAGACTGTAGTCTATGTGTTACCCTCTGGGATAGTGACTTGGTTAAAACGCCTCTAGACGAAAGTTCTTTTGCTTAATTATGCTCATTACCATCCATTCATTCCACAATTCATCATTATTTCTCAAAACCTGTAAATCTTAGTAACGTGATGGGTGAAATCTATATGGTTTGATCCGTGCCTATACATGACTGTGAGACAGGAATAAGTAGAACTGTAACTTTTAAGTGTGAGTCACATAGATTGAGTGATAGTTGTATAAAATGAATTGGAACACGAAACGGGGGCTTGAATGTTGGTGGTTGGGTTTAATCGGATTGAAATACTGATTATTGCTTTTTTAACGCGTGAGTATGTTTTGCTAATTGGTAATTAATGACTTGTTAAGTTAGATCTCAGTTTTGATTCCATTGCAGACTTTTTCGAGTACAAAAAAAGGTTAAGTGTGGGGATATTTGATATGTTCCAAAACACACCTCGATTTCCTTTGTATTTCGTAGCGTTTTCTTATGGTTTTAGAGTCGTTTCGAGTCATTTATAGCTTATATTTACTTGTGTCTTGTTTTGTAGGTAATCGGGTAACTTTGGAGCTTAAACGATCAAGAAGTGCGAAAGAAACGAGCACGAGAACCCGGGATGAGAAACGGAAAAAGCCGTGAAAGAGTCAAATCATAAAAGAGGCATATCTCGGGCTAGAAAATGAGTTACGGGGCCCATAATATATCTATTTGGGGTAGCTCTACGAGAAGAGTTAAAAAAATTCAGTAATCTCTCGCGGTACGCGAGATATGGTGGTCTAATTCCTCGCGGTACGCGAGGGAACAAAAATCCTGCGCGACTATTTTGTCTCTCGCGGTACGCGAGAGACCCCAGGAACGTGTTTTTTAACCTAATTTAAAGGATTAAAGGTCTAGGACTCTCCCATTCTTAATTTAATCGATTTCCAGTCGTCTACAGAGCAAAAAGGGGGGATTTTGGGAGTTAGGAAGTCAATTGAAGAGAAAAGCTTGAATCTTTAGATCCTGAGTTTGTACTTTAACTTGTTCGGTGTTCAAGATTTGATTTTTGTGTTTTATTTGATAGTTTGATACCATGGTTTATGCTTGTTCTTCTGTTTTGTTGAACTTTAGTATGATCCTAGGCTAAACCTTAATATTGCCTAGGTCACATGATGAATATTTGTTAAAGTTGTGATTTATACTGGTTTTTGGATTCGATTGATGGTTTTATGATTTTGTAAAGAATCTCTTGTTAATTATTATGATGATATAGCATGTTTAGATCTGATTTGTAATTGATTTTAAGTCCGTATGCTTATTGTGGTTGTCTGCCAGTTTGATTTACATGTCTTGGTCATAGACTCTAGGGTTTGTGATTGTTGTGTGGTTTGCTAGACATAGTGACCGTAGGAGTTGGGTTTGATTGCTGATTAGAATTGAATGTGTGTCCTAGTTCAATGCCCGAAAGGTGAGAAGTAGTTGTCTACTCCTCATCATTAGGAATCCGAGTGTTAACAGTCTGAGAGGAAGTTAGTATTAGGTGTCCAGTGATTATTGCTAGGTTAAATCATACTTGTTATCCAGAGATTACCCCGTGCATTCTTCGAATGTATTGTGGACAGTGAGACTGAGAGGTAATCTATCCTGTGGGTACTTTATCATTGTTGGAAATACCCGAGAGGGTATCTAACCATCTGGTGAGTTTAGTACACTTTAGGTAGCTTAGTTGGTGACACCCTGAGAGTGATTAGGGATCCACTAGGTAGTCTTTAGTTGTCATATTTAGAAACCCAGATCCATCATAGTTTCCAGAACCGGTAGAAGTTGTGCTTTGCAAGTAGGATTCCGACCTAGGTAGTATTCTTCCCATCTTCTGATTTCACTTTAGTTCTTTGTCTTGATAGCTTGAGTCATTCTTCGTTTGCTGCATTCTTAGTTAATCTTTGGTGTATTCAACCCCCCAATCATCAATCTTTAGTCCGAGTCAGAGTCTAGTATTAGTATTCAGTGTCTCTAGGGTTCGATAACTCGGTTTACCGTTAAGCTGTGCTACACTCGATAGATACACTTGCCTGTCAGTGCGATCTAGTTCATAGGTTTTCCATTTATTACTTAGGAGTCAAGGTTAGGTTTTGTAGAGTTTTATATAGATCGTCTGGACGACATCAATGGCTCAATCGAACGCTTTAAAGCCAGACTTGTGGGACGAGGCTTCTCTCAGCAAAATGGTATAGATTATGAAGAAACATTCAGCCCAATTGCTAAGCTTACTACTGTTCGAGTCCTATTAGCCATTGCATCGAGCAAAAGTTGGAGTCTATGGAAAATGGACGTAAGCAATGCGTTCTTGTACGGGGATCTTAATCATTTTATATACATGGATCAACCTAAAGGTTTTGAAAGTGAAGAATTTCCAAACCATGTGTGCAACTTGAAGAAGGCCATCTATGGGCTTAAACAATCACCAAGAGCTTGGTTCGGTAAAATCGGTGAATTCCTAGAACTGAATGGATTTGTGTCAACACCGGCTAACACCAGTCTGTTCGTGTTAACAAAAGGAAAGAAAACAACAGTGGTGCTTGTATACGTAGAAGATCTCATCATAACCGGAGACCTAATAGAATAAATTTTCCAATTAAAGCAAAATTTGTGTGTAATATTTTGCATGAAGGACTTGGGAAAACTCAAGCATTTTATCGGGTTAGAGGTGGAGTACAAAGCTAAAGGAATTATTCTGCACCAACACAAATATGCAGTAGACCTGCTAACAAAATTTGGTATGTCTAGTTACAAACCAACTACAACTCCAATGGAACTGAATGCAAGACTATGGTCTCATGAAGAGAGGATACTTGCTGATTCAACTATGTATCGACAACTGGTGGGAAGCTTAATATATCTCACGTTGACGAGGCCTGACATCTCATTTATGGTTGGGAAGCTTAATATATCTCACGTTACTAACGAGGTACGATCCAAAGAGTTACACTTTGAGCAAAGAACAAATATATAATATTTAATTATTAAATATTATAATTCACGAAATACGGATTTATTAAACGGTGGATTAATATTTAGAGAAATATTTATCGCTGGTTGAGTTAATTAATTATTTAGTGAAATAATTATTTACGTGGAATAAATGTTTAATATGTTAAACATTTAAAGAATGAATTTTTACTGATTACTTATAATTAGTAAAATACAATGATTTAATAATTAATAGTTAATTATTAGTAGGGTATTAATTATTAATACCTCAGGGGATCGGTGTGTAATTATAATGGTTATAAATATGACATTGTATTTAACCCTAAAACCTAATCCATCCCAACCCAAAATCGGCGCCCTCTCCCCTCCTTGCGAGTTCGACGCCGTCCGAACACCACCACCGCATGCCGCTGCATGCCGCCGACCGGCCACCTGCTGCCGTCGCCACCCTTGTGCCGCCGCCACCCTGCGCAGCCGCCTCCCTCACGAGTCTGTGTGACGGGTTAGCTTGTTTGCGGGTTTTCGTGACCGTGTCCTCTAGCGTGACGTTCGTTAATCCGAGGTGTTCTGATTTGTTTATTATCAAAGGTATAATCTTTGAACATCCTATGATTGAATTTTATTAAATTGTTTCTACGCGTGTAATCGGATCACTATCCGGAATCCATATCTGATCTGTTATTGTACTCTGAATCACTTCCGCTAAAATATATTTGATTTATTTGTTTAAAAGAGTTTAAATATTTATTGTTTTAAAAGTTAAAACTGGTACAGTGATTCTAACAGTGGTATCAGAGCCCCCTTTATGCGCGTTTAGACATATTTTTTTAAATCGATATACTGTTTTATTTATCAAAACTATTGTTTGACAAAAGATCGAGCCTTTTTCGTTTGTTGTGATTTTGTTGAATGAATCGAACACTAGAGACCTGTGGTTGTATTGTTTGTGTTGTTTGATTTTTCTTTGTACTTTTTATGGGTTATTTGAAACTCCGCTATAATAGTTTGGTTTATTTTATTTATTTATTTTTAGTGTATTTGTAAATAAATATTGTAATCGTAAAGAGGCGAAGACTAGAAGTCAAAGGCGGACAATGATAGGATTAAAGATGGAGATCTTGGACTAAGTGGGAGATAGCAGATTTGTTGATTTTGTTATCCATTAGACCAGCCGGACAATTTTTCTAGTTGCTCGGTATATGTTTTATTTATTTTGTGGTTGTGATATAATTATTTAGGATAATAATTAAGCCGCAAATTTTTTATAAAACTTTTGACACAATTTAAAAACGACGAGATAATTATATTATTTATTTTTCTTGAAAAGGTAATTAAATAAAAAGGTGTTTTATTTAAAAGTAAAAACAAGTTTTAAATTTAATAGTTTTATTTAAAACAATTTTAAATTAATTAAAGAGTTGATTAGTTTAAAGATAGTTCGCGACAGATGACCAATTTATATTAAATAAGATATTTAAAACTGGATCGTGTCAAGTGTTGAAAGTCGTTTCACGAACTAAAATTAGTAAAATTGGTTTAATAAAATTGCACGACTTGAATCATGCTTCTCGTCGTCCAAAATGTTTTTGACCCTAAACGGTAATTTTAAAACATTAAAAAAAAATCCTAAATATATAAAACCGATATTTCTGCGCCACCATAAATTGTAACACTTCAACTGATCTATCCGAACCCCTAGTGTTAGTGAATTACCTTGCATCCGGCCCTACGGTTTTGGTTGAAGGTAGAACCGCGTTTCCTGAGTTACTTAGGCTGGGTCTACAGTTATAATTGAAGGACAAATATCACTAAGGTCGTTTAAGTGGGCATAGTTGAGGGAAACGTATCCAAGCTTGACAATACTCGTCATGCCCCTCAAACCCAGAATTGTATAGTTAATACAACTGGTAATCGTTACCTACCTAGCTATGCCAGTGGAGAGTGCTCAGTCATTCACTAAGACATGGTGAACCGCGATCTCATTCCTAATTATATTATTTTTGCAATTGGGTCATAAATTTTAATTAGGACGTTATGCATGAAAATACTAAAACTTTATTTTTGAATTTTGTAGATGTCTAACGAGTCTAATCCCAACTCCTCATTCTCCCTAAAGTGAATCCTTTAGAAGGATAAGCTTGACAACTCCAACTTCATGGACTGGTTCCGAAACCTGAAGATTGTCATCAGGGCTGAGAACAAAATGTATGTTCTCGAGGAACCAATCCGAAAAGAACCAATCCGAAAAGAACCATCTGCTGCTACGGGCTTGGCCCATAAGACCTGGGATAAGCATGTTGATGACTCTATCAAGGTCTCTTGATTGATGCTGGCATCTATGATACCAGAACTTCAGAAGAATCTGGTCGACATGCCAACGTACGACAATTATTAGGCAACAACAGGAAATGTTACAGCAGCAAGCCCGTCATTAACGCTTTGAGGTGATGAGATCACTGATAAGTTGTCGTATGCAAGAAGGTTCTTCGGTCAACACTCATGTGTTGAAGATGAAGGGATACATTGATCGTCTAACACGTCTTGACTACCCTTTAAGCAATGAATTGGTCGGGGATATAATCCTCAACTCACTGCCAAAATCATATGATCAGTACACTTTGAACTAGAATATGAATGCTTGGGACAAGACTGTTCCGGAGTTGCATATGATGCTAAAAACTGCTGAAATGAACATATCGACTTCTGCTAAGTCCAGTTCAGTGTTGATGATCAAGGAGGGTCGAGTTAGGAAAATTGAAGCCAAGGGAAAAGGCAAGAAAAGCTTCAAGAGCAAGGGCAAAGGCAAAGTTGTTGCTAAGAAACCTCTAAAGGATGTCAAATGCTTTCATTGTGATGAAGCCGGACACTAGAGGAGGAACTGCCCAAAGTATCTCGTCGAGTTGAAGCAGAAGAAGTCTGCAGGAGGACAGTCCTCAAGTATGTTCATTATTAAGATCTTCTCTCTGTCTAGCAAATCTTGGGTGTTTGACACTGGATGTGGTTATCACATTTGTAATGATTTGCAGGGACTAAAGAAGGCTAGGAAGCTGAAGCAAGGCGACCTGGAGCTCCATGTGGGAAATGGGCAAAAGGTTGCAGTGAAGGCTATAGGAGAATACACTTTTTTACTTCCTTCTGGTTTAGAACTTGTTTTGAACAATGTTTATTTTATTCCTAATTTGACTAGGAATATTGTTTCAGTATCCGCTTTGGGGGAACAAGGATTTAATTATGCTTTTGACAATGATTTCATTTCTGCATATTTAAATGGTTTTTTTATTTTTCTGCAAAACCTCATAATGGAATCTATGAGATAAGAGTCCACGAAAATAACGTTCTATTTAACATCTCCTCCAAACATACGAAATTGGATTTCAATGATACGTATCTCTGGCATTGTAGACTTGGAATCTTAAACAAGAATCGCATGAAGAAACTCCAGACAGCCAGAATTTTGAATTCTATAGGTCAAGAGTCATTTGATGATTGCGAATCATGTTTAAGTGGAAAGCTAACCAAGGCTCCTTGTACCGGTATCGGTCAAAGGGCTAAAGATCTGTTAGGACTCGTACATACTGATGTATGTGGTCCATTTAGAACAATGTCTAGAAGCGGAGAGAGATACTTCGTTACATTTACAGATGACTTCAGTAGATATGGTTATGTTTATCTTATGAAGCATAAACATGAAACATTTAAATGTTCAAACAATACCATAACGAGGTACAAAATCAGCTTAGTAAGACGATTAAGATGCTTCGATCTGATCGAGATGGTGAATATCTTGGTCAAGCGTTTGACGAACATCTAAATAAATGTGGGATCATTTCTCAGCTTACTCCACCAGGAACACCACAGCTTAATGTTGTGTCCGAAAGGAGAAATCAAACTCTATTAGATATGGTTCGATCAATGATGTGTCGTACAAACCTCCGACACTACTTCTGGAGTTTTGTCCAGACTCTTTACACATGTGTAAATTCAGTGATTACACATGTGTAAAAAAACCCCCCAAACATGTTTTATCTATTATAAACCCTAAAACAGATCCATCAGAACAAGAACAATTGAAGAACAAGCTATTTACTTGTGTTAAGAACCCCAAAATAAAGACAAAGAATCAAATACTTGGTTTTAGGGTTCTTTACACTGTTTACACTTGTGTAAAAAATAAAATATACGGTTTTCACACTTTTTGTAGATGTGTAAAGTAGGTGAGGATCTGTAAAATCAAATACACATGAAAAAAAAACTCTCTACAGATGTGTAAATTAAGTTTACACTTGTGTAAAGAACCTTTAACCCTTGACAACTGACTTTACATCAGGAATGATTAAAGAACACGCTCTTTAAACATTGGTAAAGAACCCTAAAATAGAGATAGAAATGTAGAAGACACTTTGCATATGTATATACACATAAACATCACTGAATCATAAATCTAGCTCCTAAAAAGAAGGTGGACAAAACGCCTTATGAGATATGGCATGGGAAGAAACCCAAAGTGTTCTACCTTAGGGTTTGGGGATGTAACACATATGTTACCAGTGAATCTATGGATAAGCTAAATCCCCGTGGCGATAATGTAACACCCCGAAAATAGTGAAGAAAAAGAATAGAACAAAAGGTGACGGGTATTAAGTAAATTAAGGAACGAAAAGAAAAGAATCACGGGCTCAGGCTTGGGCCAGGCCTGTAGTGGCGCAAGAAAAGGGGTAAAACCCCCTTATTCCCCATCATTTCTCCATTTATCTTTCTCACCTTCAAGTTCTAGAGAGAGACTAGAGAGAGAAAGCTCCATAACCCGCAACCAAGATTGTCGCCTTGGCTCGAGATCATTGTTGGAGCTTTGCATCGAATGGAGAAGGAGAATCAAGTAGAAACAAGTAACAAACGACTCAAAATGTGAGTTTTATTTTTAAAAGTGGGGTATAAGTTTTTAAGTGGGTTTTAAATTAAATTTCAGAATTTTTACATGAGAAACGGCTTAAAAAGCATATAGTTAGCTTCATAGAAGCCAAACAAGTGTTTTGGACGTAAAAAGATTTAAACTTGGATAAGAAACAACGAATTTGGCCAAGAACGTTTGAATCATCCGAAATCTCGTTGAATGGCATGAAAAGTCGGGTCGTCCGAAAAGTATTTTCGGACACCGTAAGATTTCGGACAAGAATACGTCTGATCGAAAAAGATTTCGGTTGAAAAAGATTTTGACCGGAACAACTTCAGAAATAAATGTTTACAAGGAAAGAGATTTCGGTCGAGAAAGATTTCGGTCGAGAAAGATTTCGATCAAGATAAGATTTCGGTCGAAAAAGATTTCAATCGAAATAGTTTTCGGACATTGAGTTTTCGGACATAACGACTTAGTGAATTAAATTGTCTAGTTCGTGACTCTTAACAGATCACCGAGCTTGGAGTCCTTACTGTGTGAATGAATCCTTAAGAGAAACCAGATGAGTTCAAGATCCCTATTTTACTGTTTTAGAGTGGTGTGCATACTCAAGAATTAGGCGTTTATGATAAATGTATTTTATTACTTAAACGTTTTGCAAAAAAAGAAAGATAACATTTTGTTAACTCTTCGTTTTGTAAGTAAGAAAGAAAAGAAAGATAACGGTTTATTAATTAAACGTTTGCAAGAAAGAAAGATAACGGTTTATTTATTAAACGTTTGGTAAGAAAGAAGGATAAGAAAGAATGGTTTATTCAACTATATGTTTTGTAAACAGAAGATAAGAAGAAGATAATGTTTTATTTAACTATATGTTTTATAAACAAAAAGAGAAGAAAGAATGGTTTATTTAACTATATGTTTTATAAACAAAGAGAAGAATAATAAGTCAAATACATTGTCTAATCTGTAAGAGTATGCTCATACGATGAAAGACTTGGGGTAGTAGCATAGTCCTCGAGACTAGTGGTACCCTAAGATTAGTAGCAAGTCTTGAGGTAGTAGTATAGTCCTTGAGGCTAGTGCTACTCGAAACCGATGTTGCGTCATGGACAAGTCCACGACGTACCATGAGAAAAATCAGGACAGTGCTCGGCAAGACACTGTAACGAGGATGTCGTACAACTGGTTAAGATGAGTAAGGACGGTTACTCTAGCGGCGACGGTCGCTATGTAAGAATGAAGAAGCCCGCTTGGGGGCACTGAAAGTCGGGTATCGGCCTTTGGACGTTGAGCTTTAGGGAACAATACCTGCAGAGAAAGTTCCTTCGGGAAATAAGAATGAAGAAGCCCGCTTGGGGGCACAGAACATATTATAGACATTAATGTATGACTTAAAGAAAAGAACACAAAGTAAATACGTATGTATATAAAAGAAGAAAGAAAGGTTTTATTGTATTATGTATATAATGTAATATGTATGTTTAAAGAACATTTTCAAAGAAAACATTTGATATAAAGTTAAAGAAAAAGAAATACTTGAACTCACCAGCGTTAGCTGACTATTTTAGTATGCACATCAGGTAGCAAAAGAAAGAAAAATATATGAAGTCGTGAGAGCTTAGAGTAGAGGATGGCTAGATGGTTGTAGGTGACAAGACTGACATCCCCATTTTTAGATTACGAATGAAATCATTGTTATGTTTTAAAAGTTTTTGTTAACTCTGAATTCTGTACAAGACTTCCGATGTTGATGCTTAATGTTTTAATTCAATGTTTAAGAACTATGTTTAAGCTATTTTGCCAACTATGAGAGGTTCCTGGTTTGGGTCCTTTCAGATAAAGTTGTTTTCGTCAGATACCCTAAAACAATCGGTTACTACTTCTACAATCCTGTTGAAAACCTGGTTTTCATTAAACGCAGAGCTACCTTTTTGGAGAAGGATCTTCTTGCGCGAGGGATTGGAGAAAATCGTGTGGATATGGATGAGATCCGAGAACCACAAGTGACCGAACCACAAACTAAATCTGTCGTTCAGCATGTGACTGCTGAAACTGAATCTAGAAATGTTCAAGATTCAACTGTGACACAAGTTGATCAGGCTGTGCCTACTAGTTACAAATCTGCGATCTTAGATTCTGAATCTAAGAAATGGCTTGAAGCCATGGATGATGAAATCCAATCCATGTACGACAACCATGTATGGGACTTGGTTAATCTTCCTCCCGAAATTCGGACAGTAGGAAGCAAGTGGATTTTCAAGAAGAAAATCGGCATGGATGAGAATGTGCAAACCTTCAAAGCAAGGCTGGTAGCGAAAGGCTTTACTCAGACTCAAGGAATTGATTATGATGAAACCTTCTCGCCAGTAGCCATGCTTAAGTTAATTAGGATCTTGCTTGCCATTGCCGCGTATAATGACTACGAGATATGGCAAATGGATTGATCGATGTCGTTAGGTCGGTCAAAAACAATCCTTAAACACTTAACTAGTAAGGGTAAGAAGAGTATCGTATCCACGAGGAATCAGCGGTTAGTGAAATTGCTTAGTTTGATAATTAGAATGAAAACACAGATCAAATAAAAATGCAACCTCCTCCAAACTTCAGGTTCTAGGTTTCACATAAAACTCAGTTATTTAATTGGACACCACATAGACATAGTGTTGGAAAATCAGTTAAAATAGTAATTGAAGACAGACTGTTGTCAGCAACCTATACAACCAGTTCCGTCACAAACCAGCATAATTCAATCACCCAATTTATGAATGCCAAGTTGCCCCCTTTAGTCATCCAACCCTGCTACTAGGTTTTGTCATCAACCGAACAAGATCGTAAAGCAAGCAAACTCAAAGCACTCAAATAAAATGTTTAAAATAACTAATACATCAATCTACTCAGTTATTGTCAAAAACTAAATAGATCCAAAAACATAAATAAACTGAATCAAAACATGAAACCTATATGAACCGTCCGCCTGGAGGAAGCCACAAGTGAATTAGCCGTTCATGGTGATGGAGATCATCTTCAATCTTCAAGTGGATGTTAGAATCGTGTTTCTTAGCCTCCAAGAACTCCCAAAATCGCCCAAGAACTGATCTCCAAAAGAGGATTTCGAATTTGGGGAAGAAACCCCCAATTAAACACTGAAAATCGGCTGTTTCACTAAAAATCCGCGTCTGAAACGTAACCAGCGTAAGCTTACTCCGTTGAGCTGAAGCTTCTGTTCAGAAAATGTTACCGGCGTAAGCTTACGCTCCTAGGGCATAAGCTTACGCCCCTAGTGTATTTTTTTAACCAAATATTTGGATTCGGCTTCTCGAGCTACCCAAGATTCATATATTATGGGTCTCGTAACTCATTTTCTAGCTCGAGATATGTCTGTTTCAAGATTCAGCTTCCAGAACTTTCACATCAGCCTCCATCTTTTGCATAGTTTCCGATCCAAACCCTCTACTTCCTCTCTAATGCTTCCAAAACACGTACTTAGCATCCAAACACCTACAAATCATAAACACATGCAAAGTAAACGCGTTTCATGCTAAATCACACATAAAAAAAATATAGTTAAGCATCATAAACACCCAACGAACACCTACACATCACATCCCCACACTTATCTCTTTTTGTCCCGAAAAATATTTGCAATGGAATCATAATTGGGAACCTGCTTTTCACACTCTCATTCATTTAATCATTTCAAATATAATCACGCGCTAACTGTAACAATTGATATTTCTATCCGACTAAACCCAACCACCGACTCTCGAGAACCCGATTATGTGATCTATTATTCTATCTATTACCAAGCCAAAAATCTATCTATGGGTCTCATACTCAGAAAACTACGACCTAGCCTAATTCCATCTCAAGGTCATGTTTAGGCCTGGGTTAAACCATATAGATTTCCCACCATTATAAGCACCAATTTATATGTTTTTGAAAATTATGGAATTATGGATCGATGGGTGCATGTTTTTAGCTTTTATTATTATTTTATGAATGAACCTAACCCAGTGGTGTTTCAATCACGCTGGAACACGATATATGACACGTAGGCTACAGTTCTTAAGCAATGAAATTCATAAGCTTCAGAATAGGGGTGTATCCTTCAAGTCGCCATCCCGAAGGGAAACACATAAACCTAACTTAGTCATCCAAAATTATTGATCACCTAAGTCCCGCCCATGGGTGTATCCTCCAAGTCACCATCCCGAAGGGAAACACGTAGGCGAAACTCAAGCTTTCAATTGATTTAATTAAGCTCATGCAAGATGGATTATGGAATGCGGGCGCCACCAACTTTCGGATTTATTTTCATAAAAATAAAGCGGTGTGCCAAATAATTTTAAAAACTTATAAATTTTTGTTTATAAAGGTACCTATCACCCTATGTTGACAGTTTCGACCTTACCGACACCCCTAAGATGAGAACCCACAAGATAGTCTGAATTAATTATTCATTTAAACCTAGATACATTATCAGGATGTTTAAGCTTTTAAGTCGGTTGGGCCTACCAAAATATTACAAATCAGACGCACTTTCTATTCTTTATTTTTTTTTATTTCAATTCACAAGCAGTTTCCAATTCTACCTATCATTTTCCATTTATTTGCAAAAATTCTAATTCAATTTTTTTTTATGGATATTATTTTTTTATGACTCAAAATACAGACTCAGTTTTACGACTCAAAATACAGACTCGGTCTCCCCTCCCCACACTTAAACATTACATTGTCCTCAATGTAGGATGAGAGATTATGCACATATATAAAAAATTAAATAAATAAATAAACAAAACTAGAGAATTGGAAAGGACTTAGCTGGTTTCAAACTTGTAACTGTCTTCAATCCAACCTCACACGTTCGTATAGTATTTCCTTCGCGATCGTATTCAAAATCTGCTATTGGGTTGCCTTTTACATGAATACGAAGCTCGAACATCACCACCCGAATGGAGATTGAGTACGGGAGGATCAATCTAAACATGCAAAGTTAAACTCGAACCAACCTAAGAGCATCAAACTGACTTGAAAACCCATGAAACTTCCCCACACTTTGCCGGCTTGCACACAAAAACACAAAAAATAAATAAATCAAACAAAGTCCTAACTCACTTTCATAGGAATCACGACTGCATTTAGCATATGCATCAAGCCTTTTAAACCCCTCAGTAGCCCGAGTGGACGAGTTGAGTCTCGTGAGGGTTTCTATTGAACACACCCGCAAAGTTCATTTAACTAGACATGAATGTAAAACATACCTTAGGCTACCTCCCAAGAGTGCTAAGTTTAACGTCCTCAGCCAGACGCAGTGTACCTTACTTAGGTCATGGTGGTCGGGTGGGATGCTTGCAGTCCTCCTTCCCCGCACTCAAGTTCCTCTCATCATCAAATTTTTTCCAAGCCTTCATAAACAAAGAAAAGAGTTCTTGATCTACATCATGAACTCGCTGTTTCTTCCCTTTCCGTTTTCTCTTTCTGACCCGTTTAGTTCTTCCACTGTCTGGCGTTTCACCATCCTTCTGCTCAGCTAACCTGTCATTCACAAAACAAGCATTATCGACTGTGTGATTCACCTTTTCAGGTGATCCACACCTGTTAGCTTTCGGGTTTGGCAAGTTTGGAAATATTTTAAGACTCATTTTCTGATCCCCAAACCTCATCCTTATCATTCCCTCAGCACAGTTAATATTTGCCTGAGCAGTGGCCAAGAACGGTCTACCCAAAATGATAGTTGGTTCTGTGTTCTTCACACAATCCAACACCAAGAAATCCACTGGGTAATAAAACTCTCCTACTTTCACAATCACATCCTTTACAATCCCCCGAGAATGTGCGGGAGTCTGATCAGCCAACACCACGGTGGTGTTAACTCTCTGTAATGGACCAAATTCATGCTGATCATACAGACTCCCTGGAATTATGCTCACAGATGCTCCAAGATCCAGTAATGCTCTATTCAATGTAATTTCACCTATTTGAATTGAAATAATAGGTGCCCCTGGATCTTGGAGTTTCGGGGGAAGGGTACCCTTAAACACGGCATTCACACTGACACTTAATTTTACTTGCTCGGGACATTTGTGCCGTCGTTTTCGGGTACTCAAACCTTTTAGACATTCAACATTATCATGATCTTGTTTAAGCGTATTTAAAAATAATGAGTTAATTTTACGCTTCTCAAACTTTTCCCATCGTTCATCCTGTGTTGGATCTTTTTCTTTTAAAAACAGTTTGATTAGAGCATCTGGAAACGGGATTTTTACAGGTTTATTCACATTTTCAGTTTTCAAATTATTCTGTGAAATAAAATCCTGATTAGGGTCGGCCTCGGATTCACTATGCTCCACCACTCTTTCTACAACCGGTGGTGGAGTCTGTTCACAAGCAGGATATTCAAATGAAGAATGGAAACTTACATCATTGAGGTGTGCACTGGTTGTGGTTTTAGAACAGGAGGACTGATGTGAACAGCGAGGCTTACCTACTTCCTTGATGAGTGACCCGACAATCCCAATTAGGTTGGCAACTAGATCTACCAAAGCTTGATGAGCTTTGTCCTGGCTCTCCTGTTGCTGCACCACTGCTTGTATCATCTTGGCCATCTCCTTCATGTTTGACTGGATGGCATCCAGTTCAGAATGATAGTTGTCTTGATTAGGTGGCCTGCTTGGGTGGTAGTCTTGGTTGTAATCGTCTTGATAGTTTGGGTACTCAGGACCACCACCACATTGATTGTATCTTGGGCAATCTTGTGCCCACTGGCCAGTGATGCCACAGTTGTTGCATGGTTCATAGTAGTCTTGGTCACCATAATAATTACTGTCCATGTCAACCTACACACGTAGCACAACCGAGTAGCTCTGAACAAAGAAATAAACAAAATAAACAAAAAAATAAAAACAGAAGTAAAGAAAATCTTTTTGGGTGTTTGATAAGAATTAAAATCAACTAAAGACAATAAACTAAAGCAATAGAACTAAGCGCACCGATTCCCCGGCAACGGCGCCATTTTGATCGATGTCGTTAGGTCGGTCAAAAACAATCCTTAAACACTTAACTAGTAAGGGTAAGAAGAGTATCGTATCCACGAGGAATCAGTGGTTAGTGAAATTTCTTAGTTTGATAATTAGAATGAAAACACAGATCAAATAAAAATGCAACCTCCTCCAAACTTCAGCTTCTAGGTTTCACATAAAACTTAGTTATTTAATTGGACACCACATAGACATAGTGTTGGAAAATCAGTTAAAATAGTAATTGAAGACAGGCTGTTGTCAGCAACCTATACAACCAGTTCCGTCACAAACCAGCATAATTCAATCACCCAATTTATGAATGCCAAGTTGCCCCCTTTAGTCATCCAACCCTGCTACTAGGTTTTGTCATCAACCGAACAAGATCGTAAAGCAAGCAAACTCAAAGCACTCAAATAAAATGTTTAAAATAACTAATACATCAATCTACTCAGTTATTTTCAGAAACTAAATAGATCCAAAAACATAAATAAACTGAATCAAAACATGAAACCTATATGAACCGTCCGCCTGGATGAAGCCACAAGTGAATTAGTCGCTCATGGTGATGGAGATCATCTTCAATCTTCAAGTGGATGTTAGAATCGTGTTTCTTAGCCTCCAAGAACTCCCAAAATCGCCCAAGAACTGATCTCCAAAAGAGGATTTCGAATTTGGGGAAGAAACCCCCAATTAAACACTGAAAATCGGCTGTTTCACTAAAAATCTGCGTCTGAAACGTAACCAGCGTAAGCTTACGCTGGGGGCGTAAGCTTACTCCGTTGAGCTGAAGCTTCTGTTCAGAAAATGTTACCGGCGTAAGCTTACGCTCCTAGGGCGTAAGCTTACGCCCTTAGTGTATTTTTTTTAACCAAATATTTGGATTCGGCTTCTCGAGCTACCCAAGATTCATATATTATGGGTCTCGTAACTCATTTTTTAGCTCGAGATATGTCTGTTTCAAGATTCAGCTTCCAGAACTTTCACATCAGCCTCCATCTTTTGCATAGTTTCCGATCCAAACCCTCTACTTCCTCTCTAATGCTTCCAAAACATGTACTTAGCATCCAAACACCTACAAATCATAAACACATGCAAAGTAAACGCGTTTCATGCTAAATCACACATAAAAACGTATAGTTAAGCATCATAAACACCCAACGAACACCTACACATCATGGATCTCAAAACCGCGTTCCTAAACCGGCATCTTACGGAAGATGTCTATATGGTTCAACCGGAAGATTTTGAAGATCCAGAGAATCCTAATAAGGTATGCATGTTAAACAAATCCATTTATGGATTAAAACAAGCATCCAGAAGCTGGAATCTTTGCTTTGACCAGAAAATCAAATAGTTTGGCTTTGTCAAGAACGAAGATGAACCGTGTGTTTACAAGAAGGCAAGTGGGAGCCATGTAACTTTTCTGATTATGTATGTAGATGACATATTGCTCATTGGAAACCATATCCCTATGCTACAAGACGTAAAGTCCTGGCTGGGTAAGTGTTTCGCAATGAAAGATCTTGGTGAAGCTGCTTATATTTTAGGAATAAAGATCTATAGAGATAGATCAAAGCAGCTTATAGGTTTAAGTCAAAGTATATGCATTGATAAGGTCGTTTGACACTTTTTTCATGCAAGACTCGAGCTGTAAAGAATATCCTAAAATACTTAAGAAGAACTAAGGATATGTTCTTGATATACGGAGGACTGGAAGAAGAACTAGTTGTTAAATGTTACACTAATGCTAGCTTCCTGACTGATCGACATGATTCTCGATCACAAACTGGATTTGTATTTGTTCTGAACGGTGGTGCTATCACTTGAAAGAGTATTAAACAAAGCGTTGTTGCTCAATCCACCACCGAATAAGAATACATTGCCGCATCGGAAGCTACAAAGGAGGCTGCTTGGATGAGTGACATTATTGATGCCATTGCTTAAGCCAAGGAACCAAGGTCACACTGTTGGATATTAGATGTCCGATCATCATTAATATCTAGGTACGATCCAAAGAGTTAGACTTTAGACAACGAGCAATTGATAATATTTAATCGTAAATATTATAGTTCACAAAACACGCCATTATGAGATTGTGAATAAATATTTTAGAGAAATATTTAAACGGTGGATTCGAAAATTAATTATTCAGAGTAGTAATTAATTATTAATTCGGTGACTAATTATTTAGAGAAATATTGTTGATTAAAATGGTTTTTAACGTTTAACAGTTAAACGTTAGTCATAGTTTTACTAACTGTTTATAGTTAGTAAATAACGAATTAAACAGTTAATTGCAAGGGATTAATAGTTAATTCCTAATGGGTGTTATATGTAATTATGGTAACTATATATACATCCTTAATCTAAAACCCTAATGACCATTCCTAGCCACCATCATAATTTGCGAAAAAGGGAGGTTCCTTCCCTCTCGGTTTCACGATCGACCACCGCCGGCCTCCCTTGCCGTCGTCGGAACCGCCGAGCAGCCGCCGCCGTGCCGCCGAGCTGCTGCCCCTTCCCTTGCCATCGTTGCCTTGCCGTGAGCCGGATTCCACGTGGGCCGGTTTACGCGTGAGATCTTGTGAGACGAGATCAGTTTTGCGGGTTTGTAAACACATCAACTAGCGTGACGTTCGTGTCATCCATCGTGTGAGTTTAGGTTGATCGTCAAAGGTATAACTCTTAACATCCTATGGTTGCGATTATTCGTTTTAAATAATATTATTGTCTAACCGCTGTGTAATCGGGTCGTTGTTGGATAAAGTTCTGAACTTTATTATTGTGTGCTATTGTTTACGCTTCCGCCCTTGTAAATCTGATTTTATAAAGTATTGTTTTAAATGTTAAAACTGGTGCACGATTCCCAACAGTGGTATCAGAGCCACCTTTATGCGCGTTTAGATATTTTTTTTTCGATCTCCATTTTATTTGTTAACACTTTTGGTTAACAAAAGATCGATCCTTTATCGTTTTGGTTGTGATTGTGTTTGATACATCGAGCCCTAGTGACCCGTGGTTTTTGTTTGTCATGGTTGTTTTTATATTCCTTGTATTTTTATTTTTGGGGTTATTTGGAACCCGTATGTAATAGTTAGGTTTCTTTTGTTTATTTAATTTTTATTATAAAAGTATAAATATTGTAAACCTAACAAGACAAAGACTTGAAGACAGAAGATTGACAAAGACGGGATTTAAAGATAGAGATCTTAGACTAAGTGGGAGGCGACCATTTTATTTATTATTTGTTGTCCCTTAGACCGGTTCGGTTACTCGTTTGATGGCTCGAAGGAAACCGAACACCCTTACTAGTGCTCGATGGTTGTTTTATATTTTGTGGTTGTTATAATTATTTAGGATAATAATTAAGCTGCAAGTTTTTAATAAAATGTTTAACACGATCATATAAAACGACGAGAATATTAAAAGAGTTTAAAATTTCTCGGAAAGGTAATTAAATAAAAGAAGTTTTTATTTAAAAGTAAAACGGGTTTTAAATTTAATTGTTTCATTTAAAAACATATTTAAATTAATTAAATGTTAATTAGTTTAAAATTACTAACGACAAATTTAGTTTATAAATAAGGTATTTAAAATTGGACCGTGTCGAGTGTTGAAAGCGTTTCACTAACTTATATAGTAAATTGGTTTACTAAAATTGCACGACTTGGCTCATGCTCCTTGTCGTCCAAAATGTTTTGACCCTTAACCGGTAATTTAACATTAAAGAAATCCCAATTTAAAATCGATATTTCTGCGCCACCCTAAATTGTGACACTTCAACTAATCTATCCGGACCACCGGTGTTAGTGAATTACCCTGCATCCGGCCCTACGGTTTTGGTCGAAGGTAGAACCGCGATTCCTGGGTCACTTAGGCCGGGTCTACTGTTACAATTGTAGGACAAATATCACTTAAATCGTTTAAGTGGGTGTAGTTGAGGGAAACGTATCCAAAGCTTGACCTTGCTCGTCTTGCTCCTCAAACCGAGAATTGTGTAGTCGACACAATTGGTATTTTCATACCTACCTATCTAGCTATGCCAGTGGAGTGTGTTCAGCCATTCACTGGGACATAGTGAACCGGGATCTCATTCCTAATTATATATATTTTTGCCCTTGGGTCATTAATTTAATTAGAAAATTTAAGCATGAAAATACTAAACCTTATTTGAATTTTGTAGATGTCTCAATCTGCTGATGTGGTTATTCTACATCGTCTTAACAACATCCTTAACGTTAAACTCGTTGGAACAAATTTCTTGAAATGGTACTACAATCTGAAGAACGTCCTTAGATACAACAAGAAATTACATGTTCTTAAGTTCCCCTTACCTAAGCAGCCACCTGAGGATGCTAGCGAGTTTGTTCTAAATGTCTGGAACAAACTTAAGGATGATACCCATGCTATATCAAACCTTATGCTTGCATATGTTAGCCCTGGGATTAGAAAATCACTCTAGAGCTTGACTGCTTATGACATGATTCGTAACTTGAAGGAAATATACCATCAAGATTACAACAAGGATCCTTCTCAGTCTTTAATGTCACACATTAGAGACGTTGCTTTGGAGAATCCGAGACGTGCTATGATCATGAGGAAGTAAGTGGCAGACCTATAAAAAGCATGCACTCCCAAAGACGACCACTTGGTCATAGATATTACTATTTATGACGTGTTTGACGACTATAAATGGGAAAAGCGTCTACTTAGTCGTTATGACGAGGTTAGGGATTTCATCTCTTCGTACGCCAAGATGGAACCCCAGGATGCTTTGAGCATGACATGCTTTATTGACCAGCTTGAGAGGACCGGGGTTTACCCTAGTGACAACATCATTCGAGCTATATTTAATGATGGGATTCACTTGTCCTACACAAGCAAAGAGGTACCGGATGACACTGTCAAGACCGAGGATAAAGGCAAAGCTATTGGTGAGACCAAGACGCACCTCTCTAAACCCAGATACCGTGTAAGAGAGATGCCCGAAGCTGCTGTTTCTAGAGAATGCTTCAAAGCATATACTCCAGGTATCTTGGCAACTTTTCTATTGTTTCTTTATCACTTAAAAGTTAGACTTTTAACATGTGTGCAAAACTTGCTATTTTGCAGACATGAAAGAAAAGAAGGAAAGGAAGACGGATAAAGCTTGAAGATTGTTTCAAGTTGTTGATTACACCATTTGATGATGTTTTTTCATTTTGTTTAGAACAAATTTAAATTCCGGATTTATTTTCTTTTGAGTATTGCTTGATTATTTTAAGTATGACTTATTATTTAAAATCTTTTATGCATTACACTATTGCCTAACTATGAAATGAGAATTCAATACTATCTATCTGACATGAAATATAAAGACATGTGAGACATGTTAATCAGGTCTAATAGATATTACATTAGATCAGATCTTATAGATACCGTGAAACAAATTAATTAAGTCTTGTAAAAGGTATATATATGAGATATAATGTTTTACACACGAATTTATTAAAATAGTTTCTCTATAAACAATCTTATAAGATAAGGTATAAAAGGAGTGATAAAAGTTAATATAACTTTAAGACTAATTGGTTAGTCATGTGAAAACAGCTGCCCAAAATTGACATAATCCGAATCGCTAGCCTTGAACCGAAAGGTTCATCCAGAACATGTATGACAATCCATATGGGATATGACTATGTATGAGAGAGTCTTATGAACAATTAAGGATAGGATGTTATGAACTCCTATACGTAAGAGTTTCGTGTGCCGCCTTAATAAGCCTTCATACTTAATCATAAGATTGAAAGTGTTCATGACCGTAAAAATCATGATTCTTGAACAAGAAGCAAGTGTTGTTTAAAGTTCTGAATAAATAGTATTATTCAATTGCATAAACATAAAATTCATGTACATGCAAGGACGAGATCCTTGATAACTATATGAAAGTTTATCATAAACAAAATATGGGATCTTTTACAACAGACATAAGAGATCATGTGATGAAAGAATAAGATTCTTTAGTAAAATCACTTGGTCATAACCCAGACACACAATCCATATTGTGACAAATAAAGATTTGTTCAAACTACACATGAATAAGATTCATCAAGATATAGAGGTTGTTTTGGAAACAACAAAATTGGATTGTTAATACTAGAAGCCTGACATATTATCAAAAGTTGATAAAATAGGAATTAGATTTAGAGTATCCTTAAGAGGAAACAGATTACAAGTTTTTGAACAGTTGGACAAACTAATCAAAATGAACATGTATTATGAATACTAGAATGTTCTTGTAATAAAATAGCTTCAAGAAAAGTATAAAAGTATGGATATGTCTGAGACCGTTGAATCATTAAATTGATAAGATCAATTCGAAGAAGATTCAATATGATAGATGCAAAAGCTAGTGGGACTAAGTACCTACAACAATGAGAATGTGTACAGACACATTATTAAGAAGAGTGTATAGAGATACACGGAACACCACGAAAAGGGATGATAAAAGTTATCATAGAATGTATAGTGATACATTGCTAAAATTACGAGTTTTAAACATATCATTGAATGATAGAGTATCTTTAGAGATTAATTTCAAAGCTTGCGTTGATTGCATCCGTATATAAGATATATAAAGGAGAGATTCTAGAGTAAGAATCAAAGCAATCCATTGACTATGGTAAAATTGTCTTAAATATTTTATGTGACAAATCAATAAAGACAAATCGTTAACATTATCTGTAATCCCTGATAATTGGGATAGGATGAAAGTGAAAAGGTTCATGTAGTTTCATCTAAAAGATAATGAGTTTTGTCAATATTTTTTCATATGATGAAAGAACTTTGAAATTTATTTATGACAGAAGAAAAGGATACCTCTTGAGAAGCACATAATGGTGATGATCATAAAGTGTTATGATAGATAAATGCTATCTTATTGGATAAGATATCAAAAGTACCAGCTTTGACTATCAAGAAGGGTTCTTGAAACAAGATCATAATTAATTGTGACAACTTCTCAGTCAAACACTACTGTCTTAAAAGGTTAAGATATAAACACCAAAGGACTATCATTGAGAATGATTAGATTAATACACCACAAGATACATAAGCGTTATCTGATAAAAGAGTTTCATCAATAACAAATACACAAATATGAGATGTTGGGACTTGGAAACAATAGAAGATAGTATTCTGAAAAGAGTTCAGATAACTTCTAATAGTTTGGAAAGGAGTTCCAAAAGAGGGTTTTCCACCATAAGTTTTCATTAATGGGATCATGAAACTTAGAGACATCATACTAAAACGAGATTCACACAAATCAATATTTAGCTGACCCATTCGCTAAACCTATACCTCAATCTGTATATGAGGAGCATGTTGATAGGTGTTAGACATGCTAGACATGAGTTTGATTTGTTAGTATTGGGTGCTTTCAAACAATATATAGAAACACTAGTGTTTTATATTGATTTAATCGTTTAATGCATTATAAATAGATGTTTTTATTTTCGATATTTTATACGTTTTAGAAATCCTTGGATATTATATTATATTCTAAATATTCGTAGTCGATCAGATTCATGGGAATCAATCTGAACGAAAGACTATTGTGAATTGGATGATTGGTTCATTAGAAATGAAAGTCCAAACAGTTGGACATCATATTCACAGATATTCATTAGAGAATGATTATTGAATGTAACTCGCTTCAAAACAATCTTCATGGATCAAGGTCTTGAGAAGTTTTGAACATGGTAAGATATATTGATCCTCGACCCGAGGCACATACTAGAACTAACTCTGACTGAAGTTTGTTCTTTAATCTTATCTAACGCTATACCTTAATAGGCAGTAATAAGGATATGATTAGGAATAAATCTGAAGTTAAGTGGGAGTTATACGTGGCCAAAGGAATTATGTTCTTCTTTAATTAGGAGTTGGACATTCTGGCGTCCTAGTTGATTCAAACTGATATAAATCGCGTGGCCACGCACAAACTAAAGAATAGTTTGTTTAAACCATTTTTGAATTAGAGAACGATAACACGAATAGGTGAACCACATATGAGAAGTGACTTGTATCCATGTCTCATGTTCAACGAATGACCTAAACAAAAAGGATACGTAGATATGTTTGCCATGGCTATTGTACTTGGTTAAGTAAAGGTTACTTGAACACAAGGAATTAGTTGACGATTATAAATATGTCATACCTTGTTAGGGCAGTGAGATGCAGCTAGGCGTCCACCACTGTCTACGTTAACCCGATTAATCGATGAATCGTCCAAGTGGGAAATTGTTGGATATTATATGTCCAATCATCATTAATATCAACGTTACTATCGAGGTACGATCCAAAGAGTTACATTTTGGACAACGAGCAATTGATAATATTTAATCATAAATATTATAGTTCACAAAACACGACATTATGAGACAGTGAATAAATATTTAAGAGAAATATTTAAACGGTGGATTCGAAAATTAATTATTCAGAGTAGTAATTAATTATTAATTCGGTGACTAATTATTTAGAGAAATAATTGTTGATTAAAATGGTTTTTAACGTTTAACAGTTAAACGTTAGTCATAGTTTTACTAACTGTTTATAGTTAGATATTAACGAGGGTTCAAAATAATTAAACAGTTAATTGCAAGGGATTAATGGTTAATTCCTAATGGGTGTTATATGTAATTATGGTAACTATATATACATCCTTAATCTAAAACCCTAATGACCATTCCTAGCCACCATCATAATTTGCGAAAAAGGGAGGTTCCTTCCCTCTCGGTTTCACGATCGACCACCACCGGCCTCCCTTGCCGTCGCCGGAACCGCCGAGCAGTCGCCGCCGTGCCGCCGAGCTGCTGCCCCCTTCCCTTGCCGTGAGCCGGATTCCACGTGAGCCGATTTACGCGTGAGAACTCATGAGACGAGATCGGTTTTGCGGATTTGTGAACACGTCAACTAGCGTGACGTTCGTTGCATCCATCGTGTGAGTTTAGGTTGATCGTCAAAGGTATAAACTCTTAACATCCTATGGTTGCGATTATTCGTTTTAAATATTATTATTATTATCTAAACGCTGTGTAATCGGATCACTGTCGGATAAAGTTCTGAACTTTATTATCGTGTGCTATTACTTACGCTTCCGCCCTTGTAAATTTAATTTTATAAAGTGATGTTTTAAATGTTAAAACCGATGCACGATTCCCGACACACACCACAGCACGAAGCACATACTCAGAAGATTTCATTATATAATAGGGATATATTAGAACGGGGAGACATGATGTTAAACAGAGTTCACACAGATCATAATCTAGCCGACCCGTTCACTAAGCCTATGCCTCATTCTAAACAGTGGGCTTGATCTGTATTTAGTATTTGGTGTTTTTGAACAATACAATTACATTGGTATTTTATATTTGATTTAATGGTTAAATGCATTATAAATAGATGTTACTTTGTTCGATATTTTATACGTTTTAGAAATTCTTGAATATTGTATTCTAAATGTCCGTAGTCGATCAGATTCATGGGATTCAATCTGAATGTAAGACTACTGTGAATCAGATGGTTGGTTCATTATGAATGAAAGGCCAAGTAGTTGGAGATCATGTTCACAGATAATCATTAGAGAACGATTTTTGTACGTAAATCGTTTCAAAACTATCTTAATGGATCAAAGTCTTGAGATGTTTTGAATATGGTAAGATCTATCGATCCTCGACCCGAGGCACATACTAGAACTAACTCTGACCAAAGTTTGTTCTTTGATCTTATCTAACGTTGTACCTTAATAGGCAGTAATAAGGGTATGATCAGGAGTAATCTGAAGTTTAGTGGGAGTTGTACGTGGCCAAAGGAACTTTGTTCTTCTTTAACTAGGAGTTAGACATTCTGGCGCCCTTGTTGATTCGAACCGGTGTAAAACGCATGGCCATGCTCAAATTAAAGAGTAGTTTGTTTAGACCACTTTGAATTGGAGAACGAGAATAAGAATAGTTGAACAACATATGAGAAGTGAATTGTATCTATGTCTCATGTTTAACGGATGCCCTAAACAGAAATGATACATAGATATGTTTACCATGACTGTTACACTTGGTAAAATAAAGGTTACTTGTACACAAGGAAAAAGTTTGACGACTGTAATACGTCATGCCTTGCTAGGGGCAGTGAGATGCAGCTAAGAGTCTGCCACTGTCTACGTTGAACCAATTAATTGATTAATCGTCCAAGTGAGAGATTGTTGGATATATGATGTCCGATCGTCAATGATCGTCAATTAAGTCAACGTTACTAACGAGATACGATCCAAAGAGTTACACTTAGGGCAACGAACAAATATATAATATTTAATTGTTAAATATTATAATTCACGAAAGACGGATTTATTAAACGGTGGACTAATATTTAGAGAAATATTTATCGGTGGTTGAGTTAATTAATTATTTAGTAAAATAATTATTTACGTGGAATAAATGTTTAATATGTTAAACATTTAAAGAATGGATTTTTACTGATTATTTATAATTAGTAAAATACAAGGGTTTAATAATTAATAGTTAATTATTAGTAGGGTATTAATTGTTAATACCTCAGGGGACCGGTGTGTAATTATTATGGTTATAAATATAACATTATAATTAACCCTAAAACCTAATCCATCCCAACCCAAAATCGGCGCCCCCTCCCCTCCTTGCGAGTCCGACGCCGGCCGAACACCACCACCGCCTGCCGTCGCACGCCGTCGACCGGCCACTTGCTGCCGTCGCCACCCTTGCGCCGCCGGCCCCTGCTCATCCGCCTCCCTCACGAGTTTGTGTGACGGGTTAGCTTGTTTACGGGTTTTCGTGATCGTGTCATCTAGCATGACATTCGTTGATCCGAGGTGTTCTGATTTGGTTATCGTCAAAGATATAATCTTTGAACACCCTATGGTTGGATTTTATTAGATTGTGTATACGCGTGTAATCGGATCACTGTCCGAAATCCAGAACTGATATGTTATTGTACCCTGAATCGCTTCCGCTAAAATATATCTGATTTATTTATTTAAAAGAGTTTAAATATTTATTGTTTTAAAAGTTAAAACTGGTACAATGATTACCAACAACTTCTTTATATTAAAGCTACTCCGAGCTATGGCGTATGCTTCAAGAGGGAGTCAGAAGTGAAGTTGGTCGGGTTTTGTGACACAGACTATGCAGGAGATTTAGATACTCAGAGGTTAACGTCTGGTTATGTGTTTATGGTTGGAAACGAGGCTGTGTCATGGTGCAGTAAGCGGCAGCCAACCATATCGTTGTCGACCACTGAATTTGAGTATAGAGCAACTGCAATTAATTAGCTTGTTTTATATATTGTTTTGATAGTGTTTATCTATCTGGTTTGAATTTTGAATTAAGTTTAGAATAAGTAACTTAGTTTCCAAGTAGGATTACAATTGTTAAGGGTGGATATATAAACCCTAGTCTAGTCTTTCGTTTGTTTTTTATTGTAATCAGTAGTTTCTTGTTTTCTATATACAAAAGAGTCGCTCTAGTTCAGAGCAAGAGTTTGTGTTTTGCTTGATTACGGTTGATATTCACTTGTGTTTGTGTAACAATAATATACATATTGTTATCTTAGATTCATGAACAAATAGTTTCACTTTGCACATATAACGTTCACATCACATTTCTATACTAACTTCATTATACAATGCCCTTTGCAATGAGATCAGTCTATTTAAGAAATTCAAGTTAGTTCATGCATTTAAGTTTTAATAATTATGTAATTACGATAAAACATTCAATTCAACACTTATAACTTATAAGTAACTTGAAAGTAGTAGATAATGGAAAAAATAAAAGAGGTATTACCGTATTACCTCATTTGAAATACAGTAGGGGTGGTAAGCAAACGTCAGTTAATGAGATTGAGGTCATGAGTTGTGGGGATGATAGCAATCGGAAGATATGGCATATGTGATTAGAATAGAGCTATCTTTGAAAGATGAGTGGTGAAATTTGATGAAAATTAAAATATTCAATTTAATTACCAGTTGGTTTAAATCAAAACTACAAAGTTTTAAAAACAAATATTTATAGTTATTTAGTCAAAAACACGTTTTCAACATAAGAGAACGATGTGGGTATATCATTTATTTATCCACAACAAACAACCTGTATAATCAGTGACGGAGTTAACATTTTTTTCCTATGGTGTCATTTTTTTCGATACTCGGGTTTATAATAACTCGGAGTCAAAATTTTCAGGTCAGGTTGGGTCAAATCACATGATAGAAGCCAATATCATAATAAAAGTACTATGTCATTAAAAAAACACATAATAAAAATATAAAGTTATTTGAAATATATAAAAAATACATTTTATAGTTACCCCCTATGTGTTTTCATGTTTTGAAAATAATTTATAACGTCTTCAATCACAACTTTCTCAAAAAACTCTTTTTCAATATAGCAAATTGGACATAGATTATAATGGTTGTTGAGTTAAAATTTTAAAAATTAAATTAGGCCTTCAATGATTTAAACTCCATTAATAAAAATTAAGTAATTGGGCTTAATTTTTAAACTATAAGTTTTTTTATTATGTAAAACGTTTACATAACTTTTTTCCATTAGTAAAAAAATATATATAGTTTTTTCATGCCAATGGGAACAATACTTCTTTTATAAAAGCAATGGCGTCGCTGGAAATTTTCCTATTACACGTAACATACGAAACACGAAAATCACTGGTGTCTGGTGAACCCGTACACCACTATGTGGCTCCGCCAATGTGTATAATGGATAAAGTCGTGTCCGTAGGGGTGATAATTTTGACCCATCCTCAGTGACATATCCAAGATTTTTTTTCTTAGGGGTTCACATTTAAAAAAAAATGTAAGGAGGAGGTTCGAACCCGAAACCTCCTTGTTAGAACCCAAAGCTTTCAACCACTGCACCAGTCTTCAATTTGTTAAAGGGTTCACCCTATATATTATTTAGGGGTTCACTACAATTTTTTATATAAGCGTTCTACTAAAATTTCGAAACCTAGAGGGTTCCGGTGAACCCCCTATCTTACTGCCTAGATCCGCCCCTACCCATCATTTAAAAAATGGGTTGATCTGTGCATAAATTAATTGAATATGGGTCAATTTGTTTGTAAGGCCCCAAACCCGAGAGGCCTCACGTGCTGGATTTACTCATTCACAAACAGTTCTTAAATTTGAATATCAAATAACGCAGCGGAAAATTTCATTTCAAACATAACACAACGTTGTTCAACATGCGGAAGCGTAAACATTATCAAAAAAATAACATAACATAACATAATCAACTCATTTCGGGATGCCAGTCTTCATGATCAACTGGGTAACTCCTTTCGCCAGCCAAGCATCACCGTTCAACTTCCATACTTGTCCTTAACCTGATTGTGCATACTAAAAGTCAGCTACGCTGGTGAATTCTAGTTTTAACATAAAACGTTAACTTCAAATATTTCCCAAAAACATGACATTCAACTTCATTAATAAAAGCGTACGTAAAATAATGCAATAACTAAACATAACACATCAAAACCCATAAGTCAACGAACATATCGAATATGCGCCTTCTCGTAACCGTCAATTCCATACATCGCATACCGCCAGAGAAACCTAAGGATCACCACCACTAGGGCCTTCAACACCTACATTACCGATACTTAGGCCATTCAACACCAAACTTCAAGCACGGCATCACAAGGATGACACGTACCAAACTTCAAGCACTGCACCCTGTAAGGCACAAGTTCCAAACTTCATGCACGACTACCACGCAAGGTAAATCGTACCAACTTCAAGGATCACGGTAATCCCCTTGGTGATCGTCATCACCCCAGTTGTACAACGGTTGGCCAGCCACAAAGGCCCCTATAAAGGTAAGACCCATAACATACATCCCATACCCATAGCTTCGATTCCCGTAGGAATCATGACAGATTCGTTCGTTTGTGACTTTCATAAACATTTACTTCTTTTATTTCAAAAAATTCAGTTAAAGCATTCGTACGTTTTATTAAAATCATTCATTCATTCGTAAACTTCTTTTGGCAAAATATTTCATAAACACTTCTTTCATAACCTTTCCTTCCAAAACATCGTTCATAAACATCGTTTCATAAAACGTCACATACATCATTCATAAACATCGTTTTATAAAACAGTCACATCGTTACGTATGCACACTAACCAAAAAACATTAATTAAAACATTTAAAGAAGGGCTTCTAGAACTCACCTGATAAGCTAGTCTCGTTGTCCTAAACAAAGGCCCAACAACGTCACGTATGATCTGGATTGAGTAGTTAAATACACATCAGACCTAATCCCGACTCTAACGGTTTAACCATACCGAATTAGGCGAACTTATGGATAAGTTCACCCCTTAGAATCAGGCGAATATGACCAGCGAACTTATCAAGTTCGCTTCTTCTTGACATCAGGCGAACATGCCTTAGCGAACTTACCTAAGTTCGCTTAAACTAGCATCCAAAGAACTTACTAAGTTCGGTCAGCTCCCAGGCGAACTTATCAAGTTCGCCCGCGGGGCTGTCTTCTTCCTCACAAACCCTACTCTCTAGCATGCGAATCTGATCATGTCAAGACTCCAACTTTCTACGTTCAAAACGTTCGTTTTTCATTCTAGATACTAGATCTACGTTTATTTTCAAGTTTCATACGTAAAAATGTCATCTTTTTATCCAAAACCCGAAAACCCCAAAATAGACAAAAACTCAGATCTAGATCGAGTTGTTACCTGAATCAAGCTTCTGATCGAGTTGTTACCTGAATCAAGCTTCTGATTCGGAGGTCTTGCTCACAGGCTATGGAGTAACACGCTTCTTCAATCTCGGGTCGATCCTCCAACTTTCTCTCTACGGTTTCTCTCTCTAGAACTTGTAAATGAGAGAAAGATGGTGACTTAGGTTATTTATAGGGGAAGACTCCCTTATCTTTGCCATCTAAGTTCGCCAGGCCCCCTCCCGGCCTGGCCCGTCACGCCTCGTTCGTTTATTCCGTTCGTCCTTGCATTCTAACCCATTATTATAACTGTCGTTTTATTTTTGGGATGTTACATGCTTAATTTGGGTCACCTTAAATAAGTCAACGGGTCAAAATTACCAAGTATTATAAAATTTTGTTACCTTAAAAATAGTGCACATGGGTCTCCCTCCAACTTTGTCACCCCGCCCGCACACGCCCCGCCGCTGCCACCCCCCACCCGTCGCCTCGTCGCCGCCGCCACCCCCATTCCCCTGCCCTCCTGTCCCCGCCACCTGCCACCGTCGCCCTTCAAGATGCCGCCACCCGCCTGCCACCCCCACCTGCCGTCGCCACCCCCCGTCTGCCGCCACCCGCCCCCGCCTACCGCCCACCGCCCCCGCCCTCCTGCCCCCACCACCTGCCACCGTCGCCCTTCGAGATGCCGCCACCCGCCCGCCACCCTCGCGCGCCGCCGCCACCACCCCCCCACCCGCCCCCACCCGCCCGCCCCCCGCCCTCCCGCCGACCGCCGCCACTGCCACCCCCCACCCCCTCCCTGGCCGACCCGCCACCGCCGCCACTGGTCCGTCCCCACCACCGCCACCTCCCACCTCCCACCGTATGAGTTATTTATAACTCAGAAAACTTTTTCAGATGGTAAATTGTGTACAAAAAGTAACCAACTTTGATCAAGGATAACCAAAGCTAAAACGCTTTAGTAACCCTGTATTTCCTTTTTTGATGCAAATGATGATTTGTTTTACTTAGGTTCTACTCTCGATTTGCTCGTTGTTGACGGATCCTAAACCGGATGACCCGCTTGGGCCAGAGATCGATCACATGTACAAGACAGATAGCAGCAAATATGAGACGACTGCAGGAAGCTGGACCCAAAAGTAAGCCATGGGGTAGTTGATCCTTTTGCTACTTTTCTGAAGAGAATGTAATGGATGAATGAAAATTGTGTCAAACGATTTCATGCTACTAAGAATAACACTCTTGGCCGACCAGCCGCCGCCACCCCGCCCTTCCATCGCCGCCACCCCGCCCTTCCGGATCGCTGCCACCCGCCCCCTCCCACCCGCCCGCCGCAGCAAAAAGGACGTGGGGTAGCAGTTGGTAGATATTATTGCACAAATTATTCTTAGAAAATTATCCATAGCATACTACCTCCCACAAACGCAATAATAACACATATATAGAAGTGTTAGCTATCACAAATATAATGTGTACGTTGTTAATTGATTCTACACTGTGTTAAGAATATTTTTTATGTTATTATCGCATTTACATGTGTCGTTATCAGTGCGTTGCCATTTTTACATAACTTAAAAAAATTTGTTTAAAAAAATACAGAAATACTATTCTCATATTAAAAAATACAAAAATCTCGATTTTATGCTATAATTTTTTTAAAATAAATAATGAAGTATAAAAACGTTATTTGGGTTTAAAAAAATGGTAGGAACTTGTATTTAATTAAAAAGGTCAAATGAAGATGTCAATTCTTCTTTTACGCTTCCAGTGATTTCCATTCTTGTACACGTCGAGCCAACTCGTTGCTTCCTACACTTTTTATGTTAAACTAGTATTTGTGCCTGGCGCGTTGCGACGGGAACAATATATATAGCAAACAATCAATCGATACTTGTTTAGGAAGTTTAAAAACAAACATTTGTGAGACGGATTTTATTAAATTTCTTAAACAATAAAACATAAAAAAACGTAGTTAACACCGCTGTGAACGCCATATATTAATATTACAGAACTCTGTCAATATGAGTTTTATTGAATTAAATAAAAAGGAAATATTTTAATCAATATTATAGTAAGTATATTAGTACTAGGTATTCCATGAATTGCAATAACAATTAATTAAAATGTAATCAAGGATACACATAATGTAAACACTAAAAAAGATGAAGGGATGTTTATGCAACTCATCCAGGAATTCAAAAAGGTTTTATCCTATAAGGGACACTTCTAGTAACCAAGCATCCACCCACCTACTAACCGTTAGATCAATCTCACTCTTCAAACCCTGATACTCTCTCTTCTTCCTTTTACACAAACATTTCTCCCATCCCCTGCCTCCATTTATTCTCCGCTGGTTTCACGTCAAACAACAGCCGACCTTCTTTCACTCCGCCGACGGGATGATCGTTTGCATAGATCCGTACTGATACGCCTCTCACTCCGTTCATCTTCTCCGATCTGTGTCGATTTTGTGGGGTATGTGTTCTGTACATCCTTATTTCCTCCCACTCTCTACACACACACTAGCTCTCTCCCTCTCCCATCTCTTCCGGCCACCACCATTTTCGGACACTGCCATCACCACACCATTGCCACCACCAAAGTAAGAAGAAGTTGATGGATATGAAGATGTATTTCTTGATAATTGTAAACATATATGGTATCATGGCTGCTCAAATTAAATAAATTGTATCATGTATGCATATGTCTAGTGGCTTGATCAAGTATATGTATGCTTAACATGGTTGGAAAAATCGCTAGGCGCTAGTCGGGCGGTGGGGTGGGGCCTAGGCGGGATTAATCGGATTGAAATTTTTATATGTAATTTTTATAAAAATGTTCATTTTTAAACCACACCAAAGGTTTACGCCGGAATTTGGCCAGAATTTTCAAGTTTTCGCTGGAAATTTTAGGTTTTAGCCGGAAATTTCAGGTTTTCGCCGGAATGTTCGCCGAAATCTGGCCGCCTAGGCCCGCCTGGGACCGACTAGGACCGCCCAGCGATTAATGTAGCGACTTGGCCAAAATTACTCGTCATAGGGCCGCCTAGGCGCGATTTTTACAACCATGATGCTTAATCAGTATGGGTTCTAGGGTTTTTATCCTGTGTACTATGGCATGACTATAGTTCATATAACTTAGTTTAGCCAAATAAATTCTAATCATGTATGCATAATGTATTGTCATTGTATGATCAAAATAGAATGTTTAAGATATTTGACTTTGTTTATCATGGATGTCACATTCTCCCGCAGTTAAAGGAATTTCGTCCCAAAATTCATGTTGTGTTGTTGTCCTTGGTGAACAGTTGTGGATGTTTTTTGTTGGGCTACCCGTACATACATCCTTAACTCGGTCCCGTTCAGTTTGAGTCCATACATTTACGGATGTCTGAATCTCTCAAACTATTGCTCTAATAATAACTTGTAAGGCCCTCGACTCCTGAGAGATCTCACATGTTGGATTTACTAATTCACAATATAGTTTAACAATTGAATAACATATCGTTGGTTGCGGAAACATTGTTCATTACATAACAGTAATTAAAACATCATAAAACATTGTCTTTAAAGTAATCATAGCAATGACGTGTCAATCTTGGGTTAGGTAGCCATATGTGTCTAGTTCAGTTCATCCATAAGCATCCCTGCATCATCTTTCATTAATCTAAAGTACATACTAAAATAGTCAGCTAACAAAGGTGAGTTCTAGTTTAAGCAATCTTGCATAATCATCATTCATATAACACGTCACCATAGAGAGTCATAATTCATATCGTCTACACAAAGTAGCCGTAATTCATACCGCATGCATAAGTAGCCGTAATATCACCTACCGTCTACACAAAGTAGCCGTAAACACACTGTCTACAGAAGTAGCCGTAATCATACCGTCTACATGAAGTAGCCGTAATCGTACCGTCTACATGAAGTAGCCGTAATGATACCGTATACTGAAGTACCCATTTCCCATTCATCTACATTATGTAGCCGTAGCATCATAATAGCACATACCGTTTACAAAAGTAGCCGTAATATCATACCGTCTATATAAGTAGTCGTCTGGTCGTCCGTTTGCCACAAAGGCAACCGTTTAATATTTATCATCTTAGTACATTAGGACATACAATCATTTAGTACACATCACTTACTAAAAGGGTACATTCATTTAGCTTTCATCACAAAGTATAATAACAACATATAAGTATGCATCTTGGCCCAAAACGTTACAAAACTTCTTTATAAAGGTCATCTAGAAACTCACATGTGGTATTAGGTTGTGAATACTGAGCTCTGGTGTAGTCTGCAGACTCTGGTGATTGTGCTCAAGCTGTGTAGGTACATTGTGTGAACTTACTCTCTCAAACTAAGTATATGCATACAAGTATTCACCCATCATCCTTCTGCGAGAACTCCAAGTATACGCTCATGGTATTTGTGTGTGTGCTCAAGTTCACACTCATCCTATGCATGCGTGTAGTAGGAGTATGTGCACGAGTACTTGTGCGAGTACTCCTAGTACTAGCTGTTTCATGCATGCGTGATCTTCAAGATTCACGCACGAGTACTACATGCGAGTACCCTTGCGTGAACCGCGTTCTTGCAAACAAAAATACGCTAACTTTCTGCATGCTTCAGATTTGGACTGTTTGTATGTAGTAAAATCATTCTCGAATATTAGACTGACCTAACATTTTGGTATCAGAGCAAGGTTGAGAGACGAGAGCCGTTTTGAGAGTCGTGTTTAGAGAGGGGAGCAGCCCTCTTGGCTGCAGGGCTGAAGAACCAGAAGCAGCAGCGGGTAATAAGCAAGAATATAGCAGCAACAAGCGATCAGAAGCAGCAGCAAGTGAAGAACCGATCGTTCAAGGCAGGAGTGGAGCAGCGGTTTCTTTTATGGCAGTGATTATTGTTAAGAGAGAGAGAAATTGAAGGCCACTGTTGAAGGCAGGAAGAAAGAACGAAAAAAAGTAGGTTACGGTGGAAGAGGAGTCGTCATTGGTTTCTGTCGAACAAAAGAGTTTGGAACCAAGCAAGCTAGCAAGCACCTGAAGATTAGTTTGTGGTTGACATGGAAGAAGAAAAGTAGCAAGCATACACATAGGTTAATTAAATGAAGCAAGCAGGCAAGGAGGTGAAGCATACTTGCATATACCTAAAATTCACTGTTGTTATTTGATCGAAAGCACACAAGCAACCATGTGAAGAAATTTGTGGCTCAAATCAATTCGACGAAGCTCATCATTAATATTTAGTATCCAAGAGAAAATAAATAGAGGGAAGCAAGCAAGTAGATAGGGGGTGAATTCCAGGTTGTGAATTAATTCAAACCAAGCAAGGATGAAGCAAAAAAAAAAAAAACACCAAAGCAAAAAAGGCAGCAAGTTTTTTTTTGGTTTAGATCAGAAAGCAACAAAAAGGCAAGACGGGTTCAACTTTAAATCCAGGTGAATTAGCAAGGCAAGTTCAACAAGAAATTAGCAAGTTGTAGCAAGAAACAAGCAAGGGAGCAAAATTCTAAGCAAGCAAGCAAGAACGGTTCGAATCAAGCAAGCAAGTAGCAAGAACAATCAAGATTAAGGGGGTGAATGTAGGTAATAATCTTGATGTTACGGGTCAACGGGTACGGGTCAAATAATTAGAATGGGTCCGCAGGATTTTTAGTTTAGTCACATGTTTTATTGTTTTAATAGAACATGAGTGGTTAACAAGTAGTGGATTACTGGGTAAGTTAGGTTACTTTTCTTTAGGAGGTTTTTCTCTATTTATTTTAAATGTTTGAGAATTAATGAATGCAAGAGTTTGTAAGTAGTAAAATCATTCTCTGAATATTAGTCTGACTCAACAATAGGCACAGAATTGCGGTCCATCTTGAGTTCTAGAGTAGAGAATCTTTTGTAACCAGAGATTTATTCATACGAATAAAAAAAGTGAAATAACATAGGTGATTCAACAAAGTACCAGTTTGTCATCTTCAAGAAGGATTCCCTTGGAGAGTATGCTATAGATATCCTTTTTTCGCCATTGCGGAGTAAATCTCACGAGACTTGGAGAGTATTTCTTTGTCATTTCCGTGCAATTTGGCCCCTTGCATTTCAAAAGCCTCCTGCATATTAATTATATTTCAATCCACTGCGCATCGAAATTCAGAAAACCGTTTTTATTTTCATTTAAGTATTTGAATTATCATAGGCTTTAAAATATAAAACAGAACAAAAATGGGTTTTAGTGATTATCATCACCAATTTTTGAAAGTAATTAAACTTTCTTAGAATGCTAGTTAAGATTGCACATGTTTCTTTCAATTCATCATAATTTGCATATTCCATCTATAGTACTATATATTAGGCGCTGTAAATCAGCACTACACATCAGCAAATTAGCTGTCAAATCAATTAGTCAAATATGTAATTATTGTTGATAGTCTTTCCTTAGTTATTGATAGTCAGTTACCTAGAATTAAGCTATGTACTCTGTGTATATATTGTATTGTAAATCAATGATCAAGGCATTCAATCTTTACCATTCTACATGGTATCAGACTTACAGGTCTATACCTAGCCGCTATCCCCTTGACCACCTTCGATTACCTGCAACCTCACCACAGCAGCAATTTTTTTTCCTTTGTCTTACTGTCACGATGGGAGACACAAACGCTGCAGCCACCACCCAACAGCCTTGGCTGTTGTCTCTGATGAACAACCACGACCTGAAAACTTCAATCGCAGACGAGGCAGCGGCAGTAGGCCAAACCAGTCGCGACGCCCTCACCAGCCATCTAATGGGCCTAATCGCAGCAGGCCCCCCTATCAGCAGCAGGCCCAATCGCAGTCTACACACTGGCCCACTTCAGGTAATCGGCCCCCACCGTATTGGGCCTACTGGGCTCCTCCTCCCTGCCCATTTCCCACACATCCTGGCTGGACCCTACCTTGGCAGAACCAGTCTCAGCCCAATCGCAGCCCCGTTTTAGCTCAAAACAGAAACAGTCAGACTCAGTCGCATGATCAGTCTTCTAGCCAGGCACATCTCACCGATGTGGACCCTCTACAGCGCCTAATACTATTTAATTAGAAAAGAATATAACATGTCAGGTTTCAACTACAAAATTTAAGGTTTATTTAAGCATAACAGTAATAAAATAAACCAACAAAAAATTTATAGCTAGAATGGTTTGCATACATGATCATAAACATATTATGACGAGAAAGATCATGTGGCAAACTGCCTATGGCGGTTTGACCCAACTGTCCCCGAAATTCTCCAATAAAGGCTCCGATTCCGTTAATTGCTGATTTTCCTAAATTTTAGCTAATTTTGTATCTTTCCTTTTTAGTGTAAAACGCGTTAAATCACTGATTGCCTTGATTTACACGTTTATTTATGTCATCAACTTTTGCTATTTACGAGTCGGTTTGTAAATTCAAAATTGACCATACCTGCCAAATTTAGAATCCCTCTATATAAGGGAATCTAATGTAATGGTTTGAGCATTCAGTTTTTAAGCAAATTTCTTTGAGAAATCACTTAGAGCATTCACAGTAGCTCCCCTATCCTCATCCCCATAATTACACTAAAATCATTACCTTTTTTCTCTCCTTCTCAATTAAATAATACTTTTTTATACATTTATCATTACCTTTTCTCTCTCTTTCTCAATTAAATAATACTTTTTTATACTTTTATCATTACGTTTTCTCTCTCCTCCACTCACAACCACTTCAAAAAATATTAAAAAATTTATGCAGGTGAACAGTGTTTTCCCCAAATATACAAAAAAGTTATCCCTTTTCTCTCTCATCCACTCACAACCACTTTAAACCACCATATAAAATATAGGGAACTCACTCACATAAATATAGGAAACCTACTGTGAATGCTCTTATCTGTTATTATTTTGCTTTCACTCTACATCACAGTTACCCAGTCAAAAGTGATGATGTGGCATCCTATGTGTTGTCAACTTTGACCATGTTGACTCTTTTCTCATGTGGCTTATGGAAACTGGTTAACTTAGAACATATTATGACTCATGAAACACATGCCAGTACTTAGACATGATACATCTACATGTTAATATAGATCATGTGTATATGTTAGTGTCCTTAGATGGAAATAGTATTTTCTTCTAAAACATCAATCAAACAAACAAACCTTAATCTTAAACAAGCAGTGTTTCATCCTTATTATAGATAAATGACTCAAAACTGCACTGTTTCTCCATCTATCATCATTGATGGATCGTGCTCCTGCAGACAAAATGATTACTGTTTACTACTATCATCTAAATGGTTTTAACTTCTAACATAAAACAGAATGATAAAAGATCATGCCCAACTCATCAGTATTTCATCCATATGATCATCGAAGGCATCATAACCGTTGTTTCCAACAAAACCAATTGTTGAATCGTTTTGCCATATTCAGTTCAGTGTTTGACCTATTGTAGACCCCACAAACCTGGTCATTCGATTGACTCACAAGTCCACTCAAGCCGTCACCATTGGGTGGCGGCGCTGTAGCGGCTAACATGCTAAAAGCATTACTTGAGTACTGACCATAACTCTGTTGAAGTTGACCATTGGGTGGTGGTGCTGTAGCGGCTATCATGCTAAAAGCATTACTTGAGTACTGACCGTAACTCTATTGAAGTTGACCATTGGGTGGCGGTGCTGCAGCGGCCATCACCATGCTTTCTTGTTGGCTGATTCTACTCATGAAAAGCCGATATTTCTGTAAATAAAAAAATAAAAAGTTTAGAAGCGTTGTTTGTTTCATCAATCACCAAATTTGGATTAATGTGAGGTTAAAAATGTAATAATCAAATAATAAGTTGTTTGAGTTAAAGTTACCAAATAAGGTTTAAAAATAGGGTTTTTTTTACATATTTTTCCCTATTAAAGTTATAAATTACATATATCATCGAGTCTTAACTTTAATTACATATTTCTTCAATTAACTTAAAATTATCAAATTACCCCTCACAAAATGCCCCTAACTCATAAATCTATTAACCAAACAACCAAAATAGATGTCATTCTTATTCAATGAACCCTAAACTTAAAACTTAAAAGACACAACGTACTCTACTGTAAGACATAAGTTTTAATTAACAAAAAAATGAACTTGAAAGAAAAGAAAAAAAAAGAAGGAAAATAAATAATCTCTAACAAAGGGAGAGTAACACAAAATCAATAAAGAAGATGAGAAGAAGAAAAAAAAATTTAAGTTATATGTAAAGAATACGAGGTGGGAGCTAAAACATAAAAAAATTATTTTTAAAAGAAATGTAGATTAATATTTAATGATAAAAACTAATACATTAAAGTTTTTTTTATAGAAAGGGGATATATGTAAATAGTAATTTAATTGGTTTATTAATGGTAAAGTGGTAACAAGATAAGTTATTTTAAATTAACTGGATAAATATGTAATATATAGGTTTTAGAAAGAGAAAATATGTAATTAAATTTTAGGGTTGGTAAATATGTGATAAAGAAACTTAAGAAGGAGATATATGTAAATGCCCCTAAAAAATAAAGGTTACACCTTGATAATTAATTTTCTTGCAACTAATTTTATTATTATAGTGATTATTATTTATTTGACCCTAAATAAACAGAGAATCAGTTTTGAAATATAAATCGGAAACACATCCTTGTAAAGGAAATAAATGGAACCCGAAGATGGCTTGAAACATTTTCCCTGGTAAGACCTTCAACATTCATCTGCTCAAGAATCTTTTTCGGAACAGCTTCTGCGTTATGCAAGAACAATCGTCAGAAATGTCAAGAAAACAAATTTTATATACGAACACGAGTATTAAACTGATAATTGGTATTTGAATTGTTGATCTCCTCATTCACATAAACATCTATTTATACAACTATTTGACCTAATCTATATTAGGATAGGATTGCCTATATTCAATTACATATCAATTACAATGAATATCTCCTCAATTGTAGCCTATGATTTATCTCGGCTAATATACCCCCGCAGTCGAAACAGGAGCTTCCCGAATGTAGACGCTGTGCTTGAAATCATCAAATAAAACAAGAGGCAATCCTTTATGAAGAGGTCAGCTATCTGATGTCTTGAGGGTACATTTAAAACCCGAACTTCTCCTTTGGCAACCTTGTCTCGAACGAAATGAATATCCAACTCAATGTGTTTAGTGCGTTGATGTTGAACTGGGTTACAGGAAAGGTAAACGGCAGTAATGTTGTCACAATATACTAAAGTGGCAAGAGTCGGAGGATGATGAAGTTCTAATAACAAGTTGCGTAACCAACAAGTTTCAGAGACTACATTGGCCACTCCCCGATATTCTGCTTCGGCACCGGAGCGAGAGATAATGGGTTGTCGTTTAGACGACCACGAGAGGAGGTTGTCGCCTAGATAGACACAGTAGCCAGAAGTAGAACGACGGGTATCGGGGCAACCTGCCCAATCCGCATCAGTATAAGAAGTCAGAGAAGTAACCGAGGACTTGGTGATGTGTAGGCTGTGACTTAAAGTACCATTAACGTACCGTAAGATCCGTTTTAAAGCATTCCAATGGGATGGCCGTGGCGCATGCATATGCATGCAGATTTGCTGAACAGCATAGCTGATATCAGGGCGGGTAAAGGTAAGGTACTCGAGTGCACCTGCTAATTGACGGAACTGTGTACCCCTGTCATCAAGAACCGTGTCGGCGGAGGCACTGAGTTTGGACTTTGTGTCCACTGGTGTAGCAGATGGTTTACAGGAGGTCATCCATGCCAGGTCAAGAAGCTTGGCAGCATATTTCTGTTGAGAAAGGAAAAGTGATTCACGATGCCGGGTAACTGAGATGCCGAGGAAGTAACTGAGTGGTGGGTCCAAATCTTTCATTGCGAATTCTCTTGCCAAATGTTGCATGGATTTGTTCCGGAGAGTATCCGAAGACGTGACCAAGATGATATCATCGACATATAGTAAGATATACGCAGTGTATGGTCCGTGCTTGTAAATAAAACAGAGAATGGTCACACATGCTATGATGAAATCCGATTTTTGAGACATACAAGGCGAACCTTTGGTACCACGCCCGCGGTGCCTGGTTCAACCCATATAAAGACTTCTTTAATAAGCACACATGATTAGGATGGTGAGTGTCTTTGAATCCCGGTGGTTGATACATGTATACCGTTTTCCTTTAAATTACCATGTAAAAACGCGTTCTTGACATCGAGTTAGTGAATGGACCATGAGTGGGACAGTGCCAATGAGAGAATGGTCATGATGGTAGCCGGTTTAACAACCGAGCTGAATATGTCCCCGCAATCAATGCCAACCTGCTGAGACCTGCCATCACAAACTAAACGAGCCTTGTAGCGCTCCAAAGATCCATCAGATTTAGGTTTATGTTTAAAAATCCACATACTACGCACAACATTCATGTTATTATGTCGGGGAACTAACTCCCACGTGCTATTGTCAATAAGACCCCGAAACTCGTCGGTCATGGCCCGATTCCAATCTTGGTTACGGAGGGCATCTTCGAGGTTATGAGGTAATGGGGAGATGGGAGTGGAAGTGTGGAAGTTCTTGCCCTTATAAATAGAAGACTTGTCTTCATTTGTAGGTGGAACTTCTGGGAACTAGGTTGAGAGGTGTCCGAGCGGGATGAGCTCTCCCGCCCCTGGACCGTGAGCGTATACGAGAGATGTGTACTTCTTCGGTATGTAATGTGAGATGACTTCGTTGTTATGGATTACGTATCGTTTTTGTGTTGATTCTATTCTTTATGTTCATGTTTCTCTCTGTCTCGTTCTTCTTTGTTCCCACACGAATCGACGGACAGATCCATGTATCTCCGCTGCTCGACCGAGGCCCCGGGACCTACAAATGGTTGGCGTAGTTTAGAGATGTCGGACATGCTACGAGTGTGAACAGTCCAGGTTGGAGGAGGATTAGTGGGAGAGGGGGCAGCAAAGGGGAAAATAGTGTCGTCAAACACCACGTGGCGGGAGATGATAATTTGACGAGATTGTAAGTTGAAACATTTATACCCCCGATGGTTTGTAGGGAAACCGAGAAATACGCATTGCGTGGATCGGTTAGCAAGCTTGTGGATGGTGGTGGACGGTAGTAGAGGGTAGCAAAGGCAACCGAAAGTGCGTAAATGATAGTAATCCGGGTGGCGATTGTAGAGAAGGTGAGTGGGGGTGAGATTATATAATAGCTTACTTGGAAGGGTGTTGAGAAGATAGGTGGCATGTTGAAGGGCATGATGCCAGAAAATAGTGGGAACAGAGGAGAGAGCTAAGATGGTGCGGATAATGTTATTAATAGAACGGATTTTGCGCTCTGCTTTGCCATTTTGTGGCGAGGTATGGGGGCAAGAGAACCGGAATTAGATTCCGTGGGTGTCACAAAAGGTATGCAATAGGTTGTTGTCATATTCACGTCCATTATCACATTGAATAGTTTTAATGTTTCTGTTAAATTGTGTTTTGATAAGTGAATGAAATTTTTGGAAAATGGAGAAGGTTTGGGATTTTTTGGATATAGTGTAAGTTCATAGAAAATTCGTTTTGTCATCCAAAAATAATAAATAATAACGATGACCACTAGAAGATAAGACAGGGGATGTCCACAAGTCATTATGTATTATATCAAAAGGCAAATATGTAAACGAACTGGAATTAGAAAAAGGAAATTTCAAATGTTTGCCAAACACACAAGAAGCACAAACTGTAGTAGATCGTTTATTACAAGAAGCAAATGATAAATTGTTTTCAACGAAAGTAAAGTAGATGAGCCGGGATGTCCGAGACGATGATGCCATAAGTCTTTAGTGATGGCAGTAAAGGCAGCTGGGGTTGTGAACTGAGATGAGGACTGAATGGTGAAAGGATAGAGGTCCCCAGTGCTGTTGCATCTAAGGATGGGTGTCCGCGTCGGGAAGTCATTCACATCAAAACCAAATTGGTCAAATTCTATGGAGAGATTATTATCAGTTGTTAATTAACGCACGGATAATAAATTTTTAATAATTTCTGGGACGTGAAGAACATTAGATAATTTTAGTGGGGGAGGGGGTGAGGAAGAATTTGGTGTCCCGTACCAAGGATTGGAATGTGTGACCCATTACCAACTATAATATTCCGAAAAATACCCTTATTAATATAGGACGTGAAGTTACCTGAAGAGTGAGTCATGTGTGAGGTTGCCCTGGAATCCGCATACCAGTTGTGATCAGGCAGATTCAAAGTCACAGTGTGGAAGGCTTGCTCGATATCAGTGGGGTGTAGCTGGCCTCGGAGGCGGCATAAGCCTGAGAAGGGCGAGGTCCGAGTAGGCTCTGTCCAGATCCAGGGGCTGGGCTATGTCCAGGAGGTGTACCAAAAACAGATGTTGGGTCGTAACTGGGCTTGGGTGGTCCACTGTTCTGAGTGGGATAAGGGCAAGGTGGGTAGGCCAAGTTTGGGTATAGAGAGTAGGCCCAAGGTGGTGGAGCAGACCAAGACTGGACCTGCCTAGACCTATTCTGCTCTTGTGTTTGCCCATACGCACCTCGTCCGCGACCACTGTTTGACCTACCACGACCAAGCCCACCCCGACCACGTCCATGGGAATTGTAACTGTGTTGAGAGTCAGACTGGTGATAAGGACTGTGGTCTGGAGGGCGGTTAATCTATTGAGAAGAAGCATGTAGGGCAGCCCCGGTTGCTGAATTACCAGAGTGAGCAGCATGATGAGACTTTCGAGTTTCTTCCAAGATGAATTTAGAGCGAGCTTCATAAAATTCCGGTAATGGTGTGGTCTGCTGTATCATCATAGCTACACCCTCATAGCTTTCGTTCAAACCTGTAATTAATTATAAGACTAACCTTTGGTTTGTAACTACTGCTCCCACGTTTGCAAGCCGGTTAGGGCCTGACAGTAGGAGGAGATATTGGGATGATTATCAAGATGGGTCGTCACGAATTTATGTTCCAGGTACATGGCTCGTGAGCTTTGGTTGTCCTAGAATATATTTTCTAAAGCCACCCAGGCTTGGCAGGCGGTGGTATTAGGTTTGAGGATGGTATGGAGCAGATCATTAGAGATCGTGCTATAAATCCACTAAAGTACTATTGCATCCAGACGGGACAGAGTTCAACGTGATGGGGGTGTTTCTTTGGCTTTGTCGGCGGCAGCAGCAGACATGGTTTAAAAAATGGTCGAGGCGGGCGGAGGCGGGCCTCACAGGGTGTTTTTGATAGTACGCCTCTAAAGGGCTAAGGCGGTCGAGGCGGGCTGAGGCGGTAGAAATGGGAAAAAATTGACTTTTGACTGGACTTTTGACCCATTTGAGTTGTGTATTTCGTTAGCTCAAATGGGTCAAAAGTCCATAATTCGCATCTGATTCTCATTAATTTGACCTATTTTCTCATTCTTCTCCTTAATTTGACATAATTTCTCATCCTTCTTCCACACATCACACCTGGGAAAGGTTTGGAAGGGGCTGATGTAGTCAACAAACAAGATAAAAACTTTTTTTGATGTTTAGTATATTATTTTTTGTAAGATATATAAATTTTATATTTATTTTTTAATTCCGCCTCGGTTCGCCTCGAGACGTGACGCGATTCCGTTCTTTTAAACTTTGGCAGCAGGAGTGGGAGAGGGTGAGAGGGTGTGCCGACGGCTTTAGGGTCAATGTGATTACTGACCCGGAAAGCCTGACAGTGGATGTGAAACAATTCTGCCTAGGAGTTGTATTGCCCACTTTCCATCACCAAAACAAACGGGATTAAGTTCCGGATGTTGGTGACAGTAATCGCTGGGTGGATCTTGTTCACAGGGCCGTCCCTGAGATTTCGGGTGCCTTGTGCGAGTAGAAAAAATGGGCCCCTAAAATATAAAGTTATATATAAAAAAATCATTAATACGACCATAATTGTTATAACAATAAACAAAACAAAATTTTTGTAGCAAAATAATTTATGCTACAGAGTTAAACGAATCGTAAAACCCTCCTACTTAGAGAACTTGCGACTTTCTTAAGTTTTTTTACTAAAATATTCATTTAAAGAAAAATTTTCACAAAATTAAACATGTTTTTTAATTAAAATTAGAACAAATCAAATAAAATAATAAACACTAAAGTAAACAAAGTGATAAATAAATAAAACAAATAATATATATATATATATATATATATATATTAAATATTTACTAATAAATAATAAAAATTAGATTTATACTTTCAGGGAAAAGTACTTAAAAGAGCACTTTGAATAGGATTATTGGATTTTAATAATCTCATATTTTATTAATTGGCAAATAATAATCACAACTGAGAATATTTTTACCACCGGTCCTTATTTTTAAACTTTTTTCTTACATTGGACCCCCATTAAAAAAACTTAACGCCGTTAAATTTTATATGACGTGGACATCTGCAAACAGCCGGAAAGTCGAGTCAAGCTAGCAGTGGTCTCGTGGTGGGTTTTGAAATTGGCTCTCGTGGTGTTTAACTGGTCTCGTTAAACACCATCATTGTCTCTGTTTGAACTTACCGAAAAAACGAGACCAGTTAAACACCACCAGAGCCAATTTCAAAACCCACCATGAGACCACTGCTAGCTTGGCTCGACTTTCCGGCGGTTTGCAGATGTCCACGTTATATAAAATCTAACGGCGTTAAGTTTTTTTAATTGGGGGCCAATGTAAGAAAATAGTTTGAAAGTAGGGATTAGTGGTAAGAATATTCTCAGTTGTGATTATTATTGATCAATTGATAAAAATTGAGATTATTAAAATCCAATAATCCCTTTAAATAAAGTAATAATTGATTTTTGTTGAGTGATGTGAGAAACTATCAATTCCCAATAAAATTATTACCACTCAATAAAAAAAATACTATTATCCCTAATATGCATCTTCATCTTCAACAATAGTCTCTGAAGTTATCTCTCTCCGAAATACAAATGGTATTACAAACTTCATTCTCTTCATCTCAAACTTTCTACCAACATCGATTTTTTAGAGCTAAACAAAAAACGATAAATTATTTGTTCATGTTAGTAAAGGAATTTTGGGCCCTCTAAAATATTGGGTCTGAGCGGTCGTCCACCCGGCACACCCCTAGGGCCGGCCCCGCTTGTCCATGGTAGAGGGGATAAGCAGGAGGAAAAGAAAAAAAAATAGATGAGAAGAAGGCCGGAGATCGGAGAGATCAGAGGTCGGAGGTGGAAGAAGACGGCTAGGGCAGATTTTTGGTTATCAGAGATGCACTGATACCATGATAATTGGTATTTGAATTGTCTATCTCCTCATTCACATAAACATCTATTTATACAAGTATTTGACCTACTCTATATTAGGATATGATTGCCTATATTCAATTACATATCAATTACAATGAATATCTCATCAATTGTAGCCTATGATTTATCTCGGCAATATAAACGACTCACTTTCGATCCCAAGTTGATTAACAACATCCACAAATTTTGTGTGAAGATCAATGGACCAAACAACACGTGGCTTCTTTTGTGTTGATGGATCATCATCTTTATTCCTGTTATCTTCAACATCTTCATCATCTTTTCTTTTCCTATTAAGTTTTCCATTTGGATCTCCACTACCGGTTTCTTGTCCACCTTCATTATTCGGCCTTTCTTGGTTATTGTTTGGCTTTGACTGAGATTTTCTTCAGATCACGTGTTGCCAAATGTTGCGTAGTTCCTCAAGCCGTACGGGTTTCACAAGGTAATCACAAGCACCATGAGTGATTCCCATCATTACAAGCTTTGGGTTACCGTCTACTGATAACACTGTTAACAATTTCAAGAAAACATTAGATACCATTAAAGAACACTCCCTCTTGCGCCAAGATTCAAAATTTTGACCTTTTTAGGTAAAACCAACTAATAATTTAAAGCTGTGACTAAAACTAATAGACCCCAATTCAGTTTATCCACTTCAAAACTCTATAAGAATGTCAAACATGAACACCTATCATCTTTTTTTTTTATTAAAGATGACTTCTTTAGGTCAAATTACCTAAAATTTTGCGTGTTTTCTCAAGAAAATTAATGAAATTCATATTAATTTTGTACCTAATCATTAGGTTATCAAGGATGCTAAACACACAAAATTATCAATTATGTGATTATAGGAAGTGTATTAAGACTTACTGATAACAGGTAAGTCCATTTCAAGACCCACAAGTTCAACAAGCTTGAAGCCATCCATGTCCGGCATGTACACATCATTGATCACAAGGTCAAACCTGTTTTGATTTTCCCTTAACGTCTTCAATGCTGTTCTTGCGTTATTTTTGGTTGTAACTGCAAAAAATCAAAATTAGATGATGAAATTGGAACTTAATTAAAGAAATATAAAACAAAACTAACCTTGATATTGGCATTTGCTTAAAAGCACCTCTAATAACTTCAAACAAGGTGGATTATCATCTACTGCAAGCACTCTCACCCCAATGGGAAATCTGTCAAATTCATCATCATACCCCACTACCATTGATATCGGCATTTTCTTAAGATTCAAGAAACACTAAGAGAGTTTGGATTTTTTGCAATTATTTGACCACCTTGTTGATGAACAAAACAAACCCAGAAAGAAATGAATCTGAATCAAACTCGAACAAACATACGAACACGCTGTAAAATCAATATATATATATATATATATATATATATATATATATATATATATATATATATATATATATATATATATATATATATATATATAGAACGAATTTCATTAGCGTATCCAGTTACGTGATTAAGTCTATGACTTATAAAGAGAAAGAGGATCTCTACAAGAATAGAGAGAGAGCTTAATAATTGGGGAAAGATTGGAAATTTTTTTTATGGATTTTAATGTTTTTGTAGCGGTGATGCAAACAGAAGGGTTCAAATATGTAGAAGAAAGATGCCCTTTGTTGTTATCAGAGCTTCTAGAAACAATTGCATCAACATTGGTGGATGTGAGATCAGGTGAAGGGGGGTTAACTAAGTACGGGTATAATGTCTTTTTTTTTCTGAATCATTAAGCAATTGGGTCCTCTGGTCTAGTTAGGGGTGAGCAGTTCACGGTTCGGACCCGTTGGAACCGTAGAACCTATTAGAATCGGAACCGACCCGCGAAATAGTAAACAAGGCCGGTCCTCGGTTCTTCATATGGTAGTTAAAAGGTGCGCGGTTCGGTTCGGTTTATAACCCGACGGTTCCGGTTCGGACCTGTTAGAACCGCTTGTTTCAAATTAAAAAAAACCTTACAAAATAAATAAGGCCAATGGCATTTGTTAGTAGGTGATTTTGAAAATATATTCTCTTTTTGAAAGAATATGTTACAAAAATAAACTCCCAGCCCAGTTCATATGTATATCATATATGACATTCCCTTTTCCATTTCAACGAGTACATTTTCTTCAGCGAGATTGTGGTAATTCCACGGTAAGTTCTATCATTCTTCCACTTTTTATTATTTGTTATTATGATCTTGTCCTTGTTTTTTATTTGGGGTAAAACCCTTAATCATTTAAATGTAACTTATAGATAGAAAAAGGTTAAAATAGTGTAAATGTCATATAATCAAAGAACCGACCCGTTTAATACGGTTCGGTCCGGTCCGAAACGTTTATATACGGACCGGTTCTCGGTTAACATATTTCCATACAAACGGTTTGCGGTTCCGGTTCGGTTCGGCCCAGTTTGAACCGAATGCTCACCCCTAGGTCTAGTGGTTGAAAGCATTGCACCACCAATCTTAGGTCACGGGTTCAAAACCCATTGACCTTTCTTTTCTGTTTTGATTTTTGCAATGTTTTCAAACCCGGACAGGCGCCCGGTGGCTAGAGCGGTCCGGTTCGGTGTGTTCAAACAATTATGCAGAGACCCGGCCGGTCGTACCGGGAACGGGTGGTCGAACCGGGCAATGGATCGTTGCCTTGCTCTGAGTTTAAGAGATAATAGAAATGAAATAGATTGAGAAGAAATCATACCGGAAAAAAAATGGAGAAATCACATACTGAAGAAGATGGGGAGCTAAAAGAAAATGAAGGAGGCGGCTGACATTTCATCTCTTTTGTTTGTAGCTAGGTTAATTTCTTTATTAAAAAAAAACATATAGTGTTACGTATACGTAAACAGAAAATAAAAAAATTGCGGTTACGTATACGAAACTTATAATATTACACATTGTTTTAGTGTTTTTCTCGATTTCTCCAAACTTTGTAGTTTTCTCTTGATCTCTCTCCTATATATATATATATATATATATATATATATATATATGGGAAGTTTTAAATACAAAGGGCTTATTTCGTACGAAGGGATAGCAGGGCGCCTTCATTTTAATTTTGAGTAGAAAAGATATTTTTATTATTCTACCGGTTATTAATTAAACATGATTTCATTTTTTTTCTGTTTTCCGGCGTGATTAAATTGTTCCAATTCAGTGATTATCTATTTACGTTTTCCGTGAATGTTAATTTGAATTTGATTATTAATTTCCGTGATTTTATTAAAGTTTCCTTGATATATATTAAAATTTACGTGATTATAATTGTTTCAATTCAGGAAAACGGAAATTTATATTAAAGTTTCTGTGGTCCATTCAAATTCGTATTAAAGTTTCCTTGATTATTTCAAATTCGCATTAATTCAAATATATATTTGATTTATAATTCGCATTAAAGTCCCCATTAAAACGTCATTATTAATTAAAATTCGCAATAAAGTCGCATTAAAAACGTTTTTGCGTGATTAGGTGAAAAATTCACGTTTTTTGCGTGAAAAAAATCAAACATACGAACACGCTGTAAAATAAATAAATATATATATAGAACGAATTTCATTATCGTATCAAGTTACGTGATTAAGTCCCTGACTTAAAAAGAGAAAGAAGATCTCTACAAGATTAGAGAGAGAGCGCTTAATAATTGGGGAAAGATTGAAAAGTTTTTTACTATAGATTCCATTAAAGAAACATTAGATACTATTTCAAGAAATATTAGATACCATTAAAGAACATTCCCTCTTGCTCCAAGATTCAAAATTTTGACCTTTTTGGGTTAAACCAACTAATAATTTAAAGCTGTGACTAAAACTAATAGACCCCAATTCAGTTTATGCACTTCAAAACTCTATAAGAATGTCAAATATGAACACCTATCATCTTTTTTTTTATTAAAGATGATTTCTTTAGGTCAAATTACCTAAAATTTTGTGTGTTTTCTCAAGAAAATTAAGGAAATCCATATTAATTTTGTACCTAATCATTAGGTTATCAAAGATGCTAAACACACAAAATTATCAATTATGTGATTATGGGAAGTGTATTAAGACTTACTGATAATAGGTAAGTCCATTTCAAGACCCACAAGTTCAAGAAGCTTGAAGCCATCCATGTCTGGCATGTACACATCACTAATCACAAGGTCAAACCTGTTTTGATTTTCCCTTAACATCTTCAATGTTGTTCTTGCGTTATTTGTGGTTGTAACTACAAAAAATCAAAGTTAGATGATGAAATTGGAACTTAATTAAAGAAATATAAAACAAAACTAACCTTGATATTGGAATTTGCTTAAAAGCACCTCTAATAACTTCAAACAAGGTGGATTATCATCTACTGCAAGCACTCTCATCCCAATGGGAAATCTGTCAAATTCATCATCATACCCCACTACCATTGATATCGGCATTTGCTTAAGATTCAAGAAACACTAAGAGAGCTCTGATTTTTTGCAATTATTTGACCACCTTGTTGACGAACAAAACAAACCCAGAAAGAAAAGAATCCGAATCAAACTAGAACAAACATACGAACACGCTGTAAAATCAGTATATATAAATATATATATATATATATATATATAGAACGAATTTCATTATCGTATCCGGTTACGTGATTAAGACACTAACTTAAAAAGAGAAAGGGGATCTCTACAAGATTATAGAGAGAGAGCTTAATAATTGGGGAAAGATTGGAAAGTTTTTTGATGGATTTTAATGTTTTTGTAGCGGTGATGCAAATAGAAGGGTTCAAACATTTAGAAGAAAGATGCCCTTTGTTGCCATCAGAGCTTCTAAAAACAGTTGCATCAGCATCGGTGGATGTGAGATCAGGTGAAGAGGGGTTAACTAAGTAATGGTATAATGTCTTTTTTTTTCTGAATCATTAAGCAATTCGGTCCTCTGGTCTAGTTAGGGGTGAGCGGTTCGCGGTTCGGACCCGTTGGAACCGTAGAACTGGACCTATTAGAATCGGAACCGACCCGCGAAATAGTAAATAAGTCCGGTCCAAGGTTCTTCATATGGTAGTTAAACGGTGCATGGTTCGGTTCGGTTTATAACCCGACGGTTTCAGAACCGTTAGAACCGTTTGTTTCAAATTAAAAAAAAACCTTACTAAATAAATAAGGTCAATGGCATTTGTTAGTAGGTGATTTTGAAAATATATTCTCTTTTTGAAAGAATATGATACAAAAATAAACTCCCAGCCCAATTCGTATGTATATCATATATGACATTCCCTTTTCCTTTTCAACGAGTACATTTTCTTTAGCAAGATCGTCTTCTTGTGGTAATTCCACGGTAAGTTCTTTCATTCTTCCATTTTTTATTATTTGTTATTATGATCTTGCCCTTGTTTTTTATTTGGGGTAAAACCCTTAATCATTAAATGTAACTTATAGATACAAAAAGGTTAAAATAGTGTAAATGTAATATAATCAAAGAACCGATCCGTTTAAAACGGTTTGGTCCGGTCCGGACCATTTATATACGGTCCGGTTCTCGGTTAACATATTTCCATACAAACGGTTCGCGGTTCGGGTTCGGTTCGGTTCGGCCCGGTTCGAACCGAATGCTCACCCCTAGGTCTAGTGGTTGAAAGCATTGCACCACCAATCTTAGGTCACGGGTTCAAAACCCATTGACCTTTCTTTTCTGTTTTGATTTTTGCAATGTTTTCAAACCCGGACAGGCGCTCGGTGGCTAGAGCGGTCCGGTTCGGTGTGTTCAAACGATCATGCAGAGACCCGGCCGGTCATACCGGGCAATGGATCGTTGCCTTGCTCTGAGTTTAAGAGAGAATAGAAATGAAAGAGATTGAGATGAAATCATACCGGAAAAATGGAGAAATCACATTGTGAAGAAGATGGAGAGCTAAAAGAAAATGAAGGAGGCGGCTGACATTTCATCTCTTTTGTATTTAGCTAGGTTAAATTCTTTTTTCAAAAAAAAAACCGATAGTGTTATGTATACGTAAACAGAAAACAAAAAAATTGCGGTTACGTATACGTAACCCATAGTATTACACGTTGTTTTAGTGGTTTTCTCGGTTTTCGCCAAACTTTGTAGTTTTCTCTTGATCCCTCCTATATATATATATATATATATATATATATATATATATATATATATATATATATATATATATATATATATATGGGAAGTTTTAAATACCAAGGGCTTATTTCGTACGAAGCGTATGAAGGGATAGAAGGGCGCCGCATATTCTTTTTAATTTTGAGTGGGAAGGATATTTTTGTTATTCTACCGGTTATTAATTAAAAGTGATTTCATTTTTTTCCTGTTTTCCAGCGTGATTAAAATTTTCAATTCTGTGATTATCTATTTCCGTTTTTCGTGATTGTTAATTTGAATTTGATTATTAATTTTCTGTGATTTTATTAAAGTTTCCTTGATATATATTAAAGTTTATGTGATTCTAATTGTTTCAATTCAGGAAAACGGAAATTTATATTAAAGTTTCTGTGGTCCATTCAAATTCGTATTAAAGTTTCCTTGGTTATTTCAAATTCGCATTAATTCAAATATATATTTGATCATTAATTCGTGTTAAAGTCCCATTAAAACGTCATTATTAATTAAAATTCGCAATAAAGTCGCATTAAAAACGTTTTTGCGTGATTAGGTGAAAAATTCACGTTTTTCGCGTGAAAAAAATCAAACATACGAACACGCTGTAAAATCAAAATATACATACATATAGAACGAATTTCATTATCGTATCTAGTTACGTGATTAAGTCACTGACTTAAAAAGAGAAAGAGGATCTATACAAGATTAGAGAGATAAAGAGAGAGTAATAATTGGGGAAAGATTGGATAGTTTTTGGTGGATTTTAATGTTTTTGTAGCGGTAATGCAAACAAAAGTGTTCAAATATGTAGAAGAAAGATACCCTTTGTTGCTATTAGAGCTTCTAGAAACATTTGCATCAACATCGGTGGATGTGAGATCAGGTGAATGGGGTTAACTAAGTAATGGTATAATGTCTTTTTTTCCCGAATCATTAAGCAATTGGGTCCTCTAGTCTAGTGAGCGGTGAGCGGTTCGCGGTTCGGACCCGTTGGAACCGTAGAACCGGACCTATTAGAATCGGAACCGACCCGCGAAATAGTAAACAAGTCCGGTCCTCGGTTCTTCATATGATAGATAAACAGTGTGCGGTTCGGTTAGGTTTATAACCCGATGGTTCCGGTTAGGACCCGTTAGAACCGTTTGTTTCAAATAAAAAAAAACCTTACTAAATAAATAAGGCCAATGGCATTTGTTAGTAGGTGATTTTGAAACTATATTCTTTTTCTGAAAGAATATGTTACCAAAATAAACTTCCAGCCAGTTCGTATGTATATCATATATGACATTCCCTTTTCCTTTTCAACAAGAACATTTTCTTCTGCAAGATCTTCTTCTTGTGGTAATTCCATGGTAAGTTCTTCCTGTAACATCACAAAAATAAAACTACAGTTGAAATAATGAGTTAGAATATGAGAACAAACAGAATAAATGAACGAGGCATGACGGGCCGGGCCAGGCCGGATGTGCCGGTAAACTTGGGTGGCGATCAGGGAGATGAGTATCTCTATAAATAGCCCAAGCCACCTCCATTTCTCTTATTTGCAAGAATCTAGAGAGAGAAACCATAGAGAGAGAAAGTGAAGGATCGACTCGAGATTGCATGGGAAAGATTCTTAAGTGCTCGTGAAGATAACCTCCGAATCAGAAGCTCGATACAGGTAACGGTTTGGCTTAGATCTGAGTTTTTTGTTAACTTTGGGGTTTTCGGTTTTTGGATGAAAAGGTAACGTTTTTACGTGTGAAACTTGAAAATAAATATATATCTAGCATCTAGAAGGAAAAACAAACGTTATGAACGTAGAAAGTTGGGATCTTGATGTGATCAGATTCGCATGCAAGAACTTAGGGTTCTTGGGGAAGAAGACTGCCCGCAGGCCCTGCTTACTTGCTATATACGCAATAACAAGGCCTTGCGTACTTGTTAAGTACGCAAGAACAAGGCCCTGCGTACTTGTTAAGAACGCAAGAGCAAGGTCCTGCGCACTTTCTAAATGCAGACATCAGGTCTATGGGGATTATGTTCGCGTAATTCAGTATGATTAAACCGTTAGAGTCGGGATTAGTTCTGATGTGTATGTAACTACTCAATCCAGATTGTACGTGACGTTGTTGGGCCTTCGATTAGGACAACGAGACTAGCTTATCAGGTGAGTTCTAGAAGACCTCTTTTAAATGTTTTAAATAATGTTTTTGGCATGGTGTGCATACATAGGAAATGATGTTTTACGAAATGATGTTTTAAGAAACGATGTTTACGAAACGATGTTTTACGAAACGATGTTTACGAGATGATGTTTATGAAATGTTTTGCCAAATGAAGTTTACGAAAGGTTTACAAAAGAGATGATGTTTTGTTTAATAAAACGTACGAATGCTTTAACTAAAATGAGGTAAATGTTTTGTGAAAGTCACGAATAAACGAATCTGCCACGAGTTCCTACGAGAACTAGGGTATGTATGTATGTATTGGCCTTACCATTACGGGGGGCCTCTACGGCAGGCTAACGGTTGTACAACTGGTTGAGGATGGGGTGACGACGGTCAACCATGGGATTACCGGGATCCCGATGGATGGTACTATTCCTTGCGGGGAAATAGTGCCTAAGTTATGTTCTGTCTACCTAGAGGTAACGAGCCTTAGGAGACATATGTTTGGTCTACCTAGAGGTAACGAACCTTAGGAGACATATGTTTGGTCAACCTAGAGGTAACGAGCCTTAGGAGACCTGTGTGACGGATGACTTAGAGGTAACGAGCCATAAGTTCATCTGCTGGTATGCGATGCATGGAATTGACGGTTACGAGAAGTCGCAGATTCAGTTCATGTTGACTTATGTTATGATGCTATGTTACGATGTTATGATGAGGTTAAGTTATTGTATGTTTTACGTACGCTTTTGTTAAATAAATGTATGTTATGTTTTTGGCAAAATGTTTATGTTAAGGTTTTATGTAAAGCTAGAACTCAGCAGCGTAGCTGACTTTTTAGTATGCACATTCAGGTTAAGGCAGGTTATGATGATGGACGGTGATGCTGGGCGGCTTGATGAGTTACGTGGATGATATGAAGACTGGCATCCCGTTATGATTAGCTTATGTTATGTTTATGTATTAGACTATGTTACGCTTCCGCATGTTGAACAATGTTATGATTATGTTTTAATGAAATTTTCCGCTCCGTTATTTTGATATTCAAGTTTAAGAACTGTTTGTGAATGAGTAAATCCAACTCGTGAGGCCTCCCGAGTTTGGGGCCTTATAGGTTGGTATCAGATCAATAGTTTGAGATATTCGGACACTCCCAGTGTCTAAACTTAAACTTTGAATGGGTCCGAAAGTGGATGCCAGTACGGGTAACTCGAGCCACAGCATCAGGTATGAAGTTAGTATATATTTACATATAGTATGCCTTAGAAAGTGTTAGGTTAGGACTTGTGTTCTAATGGAATCACAAAGGTGGTTAAATAGAAATCAAGAGGTAGTGTAATGGTTAATTGAAGATGGCCAGTGTATATTAACATCTTACGGTACTTGTTGAATTCTATTTGTTAACTAGCGTGATGACATTGGATTCCTTGTCTTATAGAACAAAATGGCGGGACGAAAGAGCGGAAGGCGTGGTAGGGGTCGTACCGGCGGTCGTATTGGTGGTCGTAATAGGACTCCTGCTCGTCTGGAGTACAGTGAAGAGGGAAGTGTCCACACGAAGCCAGAAGTCAGCATGCATGGAATTGAACGAACTCCCGTGGAAGAACAACACTTCACTTTCGAACCGTAAGTGAAGGCGGTCCTGGTACGCGAGTTTACTGAGCTGATGAAGGCTACCCTGCCAGATCTGCTGTCAGAAGCATTGAAGAAGGCTATTGAGGCGGGCGGGTCCAACACGGCAACTGATGCCCCGATCATTGAGGCAGTTAACGCACCGCCTGCTCGCGGTTGCGACTATAATCCTTCAAGGCATGTGATCTGCCGGTTCTCACTGGAAAGAAAGACGTGGTGGCTACGTTTGATTGGGTGATTCGTATGGAGGCTGCCATTCACCTGAACGAATGCCGAGCGAGTCAAGTTGTGAAGTTTGCTGCTAACTCCTTGAGGGAGGAAGCATCCCACTGGTGGGAAGGTGTACGTCAGGCTAAGGGGGATGAGGTTGTTGACTCGATGATGTGGAATGACTTGAAAACTCTGGTAATCAAGAACTTCTATTCGAGGAACGAGATTGAGAAGGTAGAGAGGGAATTTCTAGGTTTGAAGGCTGGGAGGATGACGCACCGGCAGTACACTACCCGATTCAATGAACTGGCACGTGTAGTGTCACATCTTGTCACGACTAAGGAAAGAAAGATTGCCTGCTACATTCAGGGACTGCCGGACAAGGTCCGCACCTACGTTAAGGCAAATGCTCCTATTACCTACGATTCGGTAGTAGAACGGAGTGGCATGGTATTTGATGATTTGGCACTGAATTTTGTCGCTACTGATGAGCCGAAGCAGAAACCAAGTTTTCTGGCGGAAGACTGTTTGGAGCTTGAGAGAAACATGCTAGAGTGGGTGAGGCTGTGATGTGGGAAGTGTGGCAGTAGGCATCTAGGTGAATGCAGGCTAGGGACAAATCTGTGCTACAAATGTGGCAAGAATGGGCACTACTCCCGTGAATGCATGCAAGGCATTAAATGTTATAATTGTGGCGAAGGCGGCCACATGAGCCGGGAATGCACTAAACCAAGAATGGGTGAAATGGGAAAAGGGAATGGCCCTGAGAAGAAAGAAGAGAGGCCCCAAGCGAAGACTCGAGCCTATGCGCTTACGTAGGAACAGGCCAGGGTGGACCCCGATGTGGCGTCAGGTACGTTTATCCTTGACAACACTTTTGTATCTGTGTTATTTGATTTGGGTGCAAGTAAGAGTTTTATATCTGTGACTTTTTGTAAAAGAGTAAAGTACACTATAAGTAAGCTAGAAAGGGCCTTTAGCGTAGAAACCGCTGAGGGTAAAACTGCGAGGGTGACTGATGTAGTTGACAATTCCATGATAAAAATAGAAGGCCATAGATTCCCCGTCAGGCTGTTCGTTATGGTTTTAGGTGGGTTCGATGTCGTGTTAGGTATGGATTGGCTAACTGCCAATGAAGCGCAAATTATATGCAAACGAAAGATAATCCGACTCAAGGCTCCGGACGAAGTTGAGGTTTTTGGAGATCTTGACGCCCCGATGCCCAATGTCATCTTGATGATTAAGGCAACAGATTACTTGAGGCGCGGATGCGAGGCGTATCTGGTGTACGTGATTGAAAAATGTAAGGAAGTTAGGGAACTAGATGATGTGCCCGTGGTACGAGAGTACCCGGAGGTGTTTCCAGAGGATTTGCCTGGGATACCACCCGACATGGAGATTGAGTTCCGAATCGACTTAGTACCAGATGCCCAGCCCATGGTCAAGGCTCCATATCGACTAGCACCAGTAGAGATGAAAGAAATAATGACACAACTACACGAATTGCTTAAGAAAGGATTTATCCAACCGAGCATCTCGCCTTGGGGTGCTCCGGTGTTGTTTGTGAAGAAGAAAGACGGTTCGATGAGAATGTGTATTGATTATAGCGAGTTGAACAAATGTACGATGAAGAACAAGTACCATTTACCAAGGATCGACGACCTGTTCGATTAATTATAGGGCGCAAGTTGGTTCTCAAAAATCGACCTTCGATCCGGGTACCATCAGTTGAAAGTGAGGGAAGAAGACATACCGAAAATCGCATTTCACACGTGTTATGGACATTTCGAGTTCCGCGTAATGTCTTTCGGATTGACGAACGCCCCCGCAACATTTATGGATTTGATGAATAGGGTGTGTCGACCGATGCTGGACCGATCGGTAATCGTGTTAATCGATGATATCCTCACCTACTCCAAGAATGAGGGTGATCACTCATGTCACTTAAAAGAGGTGTTGGAGGCTCTGAAGAAGGAAAAGTTGCATGCTAAGTTCTCCAAATGCGCGTTCTACCTTAGGGAAGTCCAATTCCTAGGTCACGTCATTAACCCAAACGACATTATGGTTGACCCAGCAAAGATAATAACGGTAAGGGAATGGAATATTCCTAAGACGCCAACTGAAATCCGCAGTTTCTTGGGATTGGCAGGCTACTATCGGAGATTCATCTAGGATTTCTCGAAAATAGCTTCGCCGTTGACAAAGTTGACTCGGAATGAGGTAAAGTACGAATAGGGTTCGACCCAGGATGAGGCGTTTAAGGAATTGAAGGAGAAGCTAACCGAAGCTCCAGTCTTGGCCCTTCCCGAGGGTAATGAAGACTTGGTGGTATACTCTAACGCTTCGGGTCAGGGATTGGGATGCGTGTTGATGCAACGCGGGAGAGTGATCGCGTATGCGTCACGGCAGTTGAAGATTCACGAAGCCAATTATCCGACTCATGATCTGGAACTTACTGCTGTCGTGTTTGCAGTGAAAATATGGAGACACTACCTATACGGGGTGAAGTTTACCATATACTCCGACCACAAAAGTTTGAAGTACTTCTTCGAATAAAAGGAACTTAATATGAGGCAAAGACGATGGTTGGAACTATTGAAAGACTATGACTGTGAAATCATATACCATCCTGGAAAGGCAAACGTGGTGGCTGACGCTCTAAGCCGAAAGGATGTGCCTACTCCTTTTAGAGTGAAAGCTTGCAAGTTGGTGGCAACATCAAATGTGATGAGGGAAATTGAAAGAGCTCAAGATGAAGCACTTAAGGAAGAAAACATAAAGAAGGAAAGAATGGTTGGCCAACAGGACAAGTTGGAATATAACACCCTTGGTGTTAGGACACGTTTGGGCGGGTATGGATACCTATGGGTGGCGAGCTTAGGACCAAAATCTTGGATGAGGCTAATAAGTCTCGTTACTCTATCCATCCCGGTACCAACAAAATGTACCAAGATCTGAGGAAGGAATACCGGTGGCCTAGAATGAAACACGAAGTGACAAAGTATGTAAGCAAGTGCTTGAATTGCTCGCAAGTAAAAGCTGAACACCAGAAACCATACGTAAATATTCAACCTCTTGATATACCGGAATGGAAATGGGAACACATTACAATGGACTTCATAACCAAGCTACCTCGCACAGTTAAAGTTCATGACACCATTTGGGTAATTGTGGACCGTTTAACGAAGAATGCTCATTTCCTACCTATTCGCGAGACGTTCTCGTCGAAAAGGTTAGCGAAAGTATTTATTAATGAGGTAGTGGCGCGGCATGGGATGCCTTTGACAATTGTATCTGACCGGGGCACACGATTCACATCGAGGTTCTGGAAGAGATTTCACGAGGCGATGGGTACGAGACTTAATATCAGCACAACATACCACCCGCAGACAGATGGTTTGTCCGAAAGGACCATCCAGACGTTGGAAGATATGCTCCGTGCTTGTATTATTAATTTCGGCGGTGGCTGGGATAGTCATCTACCATTAGCCGAGTTCTCCTACAACAACAGTCATCACACGATGATAGGCATGCCGCCTTACGAAATATTGTATGGGAGAAGATGCAGGACCCTGGTTTGTTGGGGTGAGATTGGACAGAAGGAATTAGGAAGTCTTGAAGTCGTAAGAGAAACGTCAGAAAAGTTTGATCAAATCAATGCACGAATGAAGGCCGTACAAGATCGCCAGAAATCCTATGCGGATAAACGACAAAGGCCTATTGAGTTTGATGTCAGGGATAGAGTAATGTTGAAAGTGTCACCCTGGAAGGGAATCATACGATTAGAAAGATAGGAAAGTTAAGTCCGAGGTTTGTCGGACCATTCAGGATAATGGCATGGGTTGGTGAAGTCGCTTATCGGTTGGAGTTGACTGAGGAGTTAAGTGGGATTCATCCTAACTTCCATGTATGACACTTGCGAAAGTGTTTGGCGGATGAAACAACTCACGTACCACTTACCGACATCGAGGTTGACAACAGTCTTAACTACATTGAAGAACCCGTGGCCATCCTAGTCAGGAAGGAGAAACGGTTACGTAACAAGGTTATCCAACAGGTTAAAGTCCAATGGAAACATTGAAAGGGATCGTAGGCTACATGGGAAAAGAGATGGAAATGAGGGAGTCATACCCTTAACTGTTTGACTTATGATTCGGAGGACGAAACGTATTGTAAGGGGGGTAGACTTGTAACATCCTAAAAATAAAACGACAATTGAAATAACGAGTTAGAATACGAGAACAAACAAAATAAACGAACGAGGCATGACGGGCCGGGCCGGATGCGCCGGCAAACTTGGGTGGCGATCAGGGAGATGAGTCTCTCTATAAATAGCCCAAGCCACCTCCATTTCTCTCATTTGCAAGAATCTAGAGAGAGAAACCGTAGAGAGAGAAAGTGAAGGATCGACTCGGGATTTCAAGGGAAAGATTCTCCAGTGCTCGTGAAGATAACATCTGAATCAGAAGCTCGATACAGGTAACGGTTTGGCCTAGATATGAGTTTTTTGCTAACTTTGGGGTTTTCGGGTTTTGGATGAAAAAGTAACGTTTTTACGTGTGAAACTTGAAAATAAACATAGATCTAGCATCTAGAAGGAAAAACGAACGTTATGAACGTAGAAAGTTGGGATCTTGATGTGATCAGATTCGCATGCAAGAACTTATGGTTCTTGGGGAAGAAGATTGCCCGCAGGCCCTGCGTACTTGCTATGTACGCAAGAACAAGGCCTAGCGTACTTGTTAAGTACGCAAGAACAAGGCCTTGCGTATTTGTTAAGTACGCAAGAACAAGGCCCTACGTACTTGTTAAGTACGCAATAGCAAGGTCATGCGCACTTGCTAAGTGCGCAGGCATCAGGTCTATGGGGATAAATAGCTGGTTAGTGAAGTCAGTATGTTCGCCTAATTCAGTATGATTAAATCGTTAGAGTCGGGATTTGGTCTGATGTGTATGTAATTACTCAATCCAGATCGTACGTGATGTTTTTGGGCCTTCGATTAGGACAACGAAACTACCTTATCATGTGAGTTCTAGAAGCCCTCTTTTAAATGTTTTAAATAATGTTTTGGGCTGGTGTGCATACATACAAATGATGTTTTATGAAACGATGTTTACGAAATGATGTTTTACGAAACGATGTTTACGAGATGATGTTTATGAAATGTTTTGCCAAATGAAGTTTACGAAAGGTTTATGAAAGAGATGATGTTTTGTTTAATATAACGTACGAATGCTTTAACTAAAGTTAGGTAAAGGTTTTGTGAAAGTCACGAATGAACGAATCTGCCACGAGTTCCTACGGGAACTATGCTATGTATGTATGTATTGGCCTTACCCTTATGGGGGGCCTCTGTGGCTGGCTAACGGTTGTACAACTGGTTGAGGATGGGGTGACGACGGTCATCCATGGGATTACCGGGATCCCGATGGAAGGTACTATTCCTTGCGGGGAAATAATGCCTAAGTTATGTTCTGTCTACCTAGAGGTAACGAGACTTAGGAGACATATGTTGGGTATACCTAGAGGTAACGAGCCTTAGGAGACATATGTTTGGTCCACCTAGAGGTAACAAGCCTTAGGAGACCTGTGTGACAAATGACTTAGAGGTAACGAGCCTTAAGTTCATCCGCTAGTATGCGATGTATGGAATTGACGGTTACGAGAAGGCGCAAATTCGGTTCATGTTGACTTATGTTATGATGCTATGTTATGATGTTATGATGAGGTTAAGTTATTGCATGTTTTACGTAAGCTTTTGTTAAATAAATGTATGTTATGTTTTTGGAAAAATGTTTATGTTAAGGTTTTATGTAAAGCTAGAACTCAGAAGCGTAGCTGACTTTTTAGTATGCACATTCAGGTTAAGGCAGGTTATGATGATAGACGGTGATGTTGGGCAGCTTGATTTGTTACTCGGATGATATGAAGACTGGCATCCCGTTATGATTAACTTATGTTATGTTTATGTATTAGACTATGTTACGCTTCCGCATGTTGAACAATGTTATGATTATGTTTTAATGAAATTTTCTGCTGTGTTATTTTGATATTCAAGTTTAAGAACTGTTTGTGAATAAGTAAATCCAACGCGTGAGGCCTCCCAGGTTTGGAGCCTTACACTTTCATTCTTCCATTTTTTATTATCTGTTATTATGATATTGTCCTTGTTTTTTATTTGGGGTAAAACCCTTAATCATTTAAATGTAAATTATAGATAGAAAAGGGTTAACATAGTGTAAATGTAATATAATCAAAGGACCGACGCGTTTAATACGGTTCGGTCCGGTCCGAACCGTGTATATACTGTCAGGTTCTCGATTAACATATTTTCATACAAATGGTTCGCGATTCCGGTTCGGTTCGGTTCGGCACGGTTCGGTCCGGTTCGAATCGAATGCTCACCCCTAGATCTAGTGGTTGAAAGCATTGCACCACCAATCTTAGGTCACGTGTTTAAAACCCATTGACCTTTCTTTTCTGTTTTGATTTTTGCAATGTTTTCAAACCGGGACAGGTGCCCGGTGGCTAGAGCGGTCTGGTTCGGTGTGTTCAAACGATCATGAAGAGACCCGGCCGGTCGTACCGGGAACGAGCGGTCGAACCGGGAAATGGATCGTTGCCTTGCTCTGAGTTTAAGAGAGAATAGAAATGAAAGAGATTGAGATGAAATCATACCGGAAAAAATGGAGAAATCACATAGTGAAGAAGATGGAGAGTTTTTGAAGAAGATGGAGAGCTAAAAGCAAATGAAGGATGCGGCTGACATTTCATTTTCCTGCGTGATTAAATTGTTCTTTTTAATTTTGAGTGAGAAGGATATTTTTGTTATTCAACCGGTTATTAATTAAACGTGATTTTATTTTTTTTTGTTTTCCAGCGTGATTGAATTGTTTCAATTCCGTGATTATTTATTTCCGTTTTCCGTGATTGTTAATTTGAATTTGATTATAATTGTTTCAATTCAGGAAAACGGAAATTTATATTAAAGTTTCCCTGGTCCATTCAAATTCGTATTAAAGTTTCCTTAATTATTTCAAATTTGCATTAATTCAAATATATATTTGATCATTAATTCGCATTAAAGTCCCCATTAAAACGTCATTATTAATTAAAATTCGCAATAAAGTCGTATTAAAAACGTTTTTGCGTGATTAGGTGAAAAATTCACGTTTTTCGCGTGAAAAAAATCAAACATACGAACACACTGTAAAATCAATATATATATATATATATATATATATATATATATATATATATATATATATATATATAAAAGTATAGAACGGATTTCATTATCATATCCAGTAACATGATTAAGTCACTGACTTAAAAAGAGAAAGAGAATCTCTTCAAGATTAGAGAGAGAGAGCGCTTAATACTTGGGGAAAAATTGGAAAGTTTTTTTGATGGATTTTAGTGTTTTTGTAGCGGTGATGCAAACAGAAGGTTTCAAATATGTAGAAGAAAGATGCCCTTTGTTGAGCTTCTAGAAGCAATTGGGTCCTCTAGTATAGTTAGGGGTGAGCGGTTCGCGGTTCGGACTCGTTGGAACCGTAGAACAGGACCTATTAGAATCAAAACCGACCCGTGAAATAGTAAACAAGTCCGGTCCTCGGTTCTTCATATGGTAGTTAAAAGGTGCGCGGTTCGGTTCGGTTTATAACCTAACGGTTTCGGTTCGGACCCGTTAGAACCGTTTGTTTCAAATTAAAAAAAAACCTTACTAAATAAATAAGGCCAATGACATTTGTTAGTATATGTTACCAAAATAAACTCCCAGCCCAGTTCATATGTATATCATATATGACATTCCCTTTTCCTTTTCAACGAGAACATTTTTTTCAGCGAGATCGTCTTCTTGTGGTAATTCCACGGAAAGTTCTTTCATTCTTCCATTTTTTATTATTTGTTAATATGATATTGTTCTTGTTTTTTATTTGGCGTAAAATCCTTAATCATATAAATGTAACTTATAGATAGAAAAGGATAGAAAAGGGTTAAAATAGTGTAAATGTAATATAATCAAAGAACCAACCCGTTTAATACGGTTCGGTCCGGTCCGAACCGTTTATATACGGTCCGGTTCTTGGTTAACATATTTTCATACAAACGGTTCACGGTTCCGGTTCGGTTCGGTTCGGCCCGGTTCGGTCCGGTTCAAACCGAATGCTCACCCCTACTTCTAGTGGTTGAAAGCATTGCACCACCAATCTTAGGTCACGGGTTCAAAACCCATTGACCTTTCTTTTCTGTTTTGATTTTTGCAATGTTTTCAAACCCGGACAGGCGCCCGGTGGCTAGAGCGGTCCGGTTCGGTGTGTTCAAACGATCATGCAGAAACCCGACCGGTCTTACCGGGAACGGGCGGTCGAACCGGGCAATGGATCGTTGCCTTGCTCTGAGTTTAAGAGAGAATAGAAATGAAAGAGATTGAGATGAAATCATACTAGAAAAAATGGAGAAATCACATAGTGAAAAAGATGGAGAGCTTTTCAAGAAGATGGAGAGCTAAAAGAAAATGAAGGAGGCGGCTGACATTTCATCTTTTTTGTATGTAGCTAGGTTAAATTGTTTTTTCAAAAAAAAAAACCCATAGTGTTACGTATACGTAAACAGAAAATAAAAAAATTACGGTTACATATACGTAACCCATAGTATTACACATCGTTTTAGTGGTTTTCTCGGTTTTCGCCTAACTTTGTGGTTTTGTTTTGATCCCTCCACTCTATATATAGGATGGATCTGGTACAAAACATATTTAACATTAAAAAATATAGGAACCATTATGATGGTGAGACGCGTACATGATTAGAAATTAGTAAAAGGGTAATAGTGAGAATTGACATTATCATTTGATTTTTTTTCATTAAATATTAGTTTCACCCATTTTTTTAAAACTAAAATAACTTTTACATACTTTATTTACTTTTTTATAGAAAGTATACAATAAAATAGAGAATTTTATCCTCTTTAATATGTGTATAGTATTGTTATATTTTTTTATTTAAATAATTTTTTTAAAATCCATGTGAAAATGACACTATATTGATAACAACACCTTACACATGCGATAACAACACATAACAAGATATATCGACATACTATAAATAAGATAACAACATGCGTTGTTCTGTGTTGTTATCCCATTAGAATGTGTTGTTATATAACTTTACAATATGCTGATATGCGTTATTCTGTGTTGTTATCCCATTACAACGTCTTGTTATATCACTTTACACTGTGCTGTTTTGTGTTGTTATTTCGTATACAATGTGTTGTTATAAACGAAGTGTTACTTTTACACGACTTTTAATAAAAAAACTTCATTTAAAAAATTATATTAATAGTATACTCATATTAAAGATAATAAAATTCTCGATTTTATGGTATAATTTTTAGTAAAATATAATAAAGTATATAAAAGTTTTTTGATTTTAAAAAAAATGGATGGAACTATTATTTAATTAAAAAAAGTCAAAGATGATGTCAAATTCTCTCTTTTACCATTTTAGTGATTTTAAGTTCTAATTAATTCCAAAATTAACACCTAATTAATCTTAACCATTAAATTAATATGATCAAAGGCCCAGATTGTTTCCTACATTTTTATGCTAAATGTATTTTATACATGATCCTGTTATGTGTACGAAGGGATATATAAGTAGGATAAAAGACTTATTTTGTACGAAGCGTACGAAGGGATAGGGATAGCATGTCGCCGTGTATTCTTTTTAATTTTGAGTGAGAAGGTTATTTTTGTTATTCTACCGATTATTAATTAAACGTGATTTCATTTTTTTTCGTTTTCCAGCGTGATTAAACTGTTTCAATTCCGTGATTATCTATTTCCGTTTTCCGTGATTGTTAATTTGAATTTGATTATTAATTTCCGTGATTTTATTAAAGTTTCCTTGATATATATTAAAGTTTACGTGATTATAATTGTTTCAATTCAAGAAAACGGAAATTTATATTAAAGTTTCCGTGGTCCGTTCAAATTCGTATTAAAGTTTCCTTGATTATTTCAAATTCGCATTAATTCAAATATATAATTGATCATTAATTCGCATTAAAGTCCCATTAAAACGTCATTATTAATTAAAATTCGCAATAAAGTCGCATTAAAAACGTTTTTGCGTGATTAGGTGAAAAATTCACGTTTTTTGCGTGAAAAAAAAACAAACATACGAACACGCTGCAAAATCAATATATATATATATATATGTAACATCCCGAAATTTACGATAAAGAATAAACGACGTTTATGGAATAATGAAAGAATAAATGGGCTCGAGCGGATCGGGCCTTGGGCCGTGAGCAAATGGCGCAAAAGGGGGAAGGAGAAGGGTGAAACCCTAGCCACCCTCTCTTCTCCCCCACATTCATCATCTTCACCAACTAATCTAGAGAGAGAAAGTAGAGAGAGAAAGTTTCATAGCTCACCCGTTGATCTCCTCGTTTGAGCCCAAGATCGTTGCTACACGTTACAGAAGACCAAAGAAGAAGGAATCAAGCCATAACCGGTAACAACTCGACCTCAGATCCGATTTCTGTATTGAAAATGGGTTTTAGGGTTTCAAAGTGGGTTTTTATAAAAAGTCAGGATTTTTATGATGGAATTAGACTAGAAAGCATGTATTTAGCTTTATGGAAGCTAGACACAAGTTTTGGACGTAAAAAGATCGAGTCTTGGATCAAAAACGACAAAATCAGCCAAGAACGCTTGAATTGTCCGAAAACTCTATGAATGTTCCTAAAACTTTGAAACGTCCGAAAAGTATGTCGGACAGAACTTTTCGATCGAAAGGTATTTCGAACAAGACATTTCGATCGACAAGTATTTTGGACAGAAAAGATTTCGGACAATTATTTTCGAACGAAATAATCAATGATTAAAAGATATTTAACAGGTTAGTTTTCGGTCGAAAGAGATTTCGATCAAGAAAGATTTCGATCGAAAAATATTTCGATCGAATAAGATTTCGGACGGAAAGTTTTTCGAATTAAACCTATAGGTTATAACCCTGTTTCATTCGTGACCCTTGACAGATTTGTAACATTCCACCTAGCTCAAAGTTTCCTTGCTAAGTGAGATAGAACCATTAGAAGTCAGGTGAGTTCTTATTGCCCTTTTTCCTTAACGGTTTTGAGTTGGCATGCATACTGTTAAAGAGATAGTTTTCAAGGTTAAAGAATATTTTATAAGAATTATATATTTTTATAAAATGAAAGACAAGGTATAGTATTTTATAAAAGGTTACTTTTATATAAAGAAAGTTAAAGTGTTAAAGAGAATAGTACTATCTTTGAAATGTAATTTCAAGAAAGTAAAGCAAAGTAAAGAATGGTAAAGAAGTTGCATCTTGGTGCAGCTTGACAGTGACAGTAACAGTGACAGTGACAGATGCCATATTATATGCTTATGTGTTAATATGTGTTATTTTTCTATGTGTTATGTGTTTGAATGGCATTATATTATGTGACATAGTATAAGTGCATAATAGTTGCATAGTAGTTGCATTGTAGTTGCAAAGTAAAAAGTCTTGCGGGCAAGGAAAGTAGAAGTCTCACACTTCAGTGTGAGCAGGCACAGGAGTCTTCACTTCGGTGTAAGCGAGAAAGTCTCACCCTGAGGTGTGAGCAGGCAAAGGAGTCTTCACTTCGGTGTAAGCGAGAATGTCCCACCCTGTGGTGTGGGCACAACAAAGTAAAAGTCTTACCTTGAGGTGTAAGCGAGCAAAGGGATCCTGCCCTCGGGCAATGATTCATGTGTGAAAGTTAAAGTAAGTTATAGTCACTTGTCTTGTACGAGTGAAATGTAAAGTGGCAAAGAGTAAAGGAGGACACCTTAACCGGTTACCTCAAAAGTAAAGTTTTAACGAAAGATGTAACGTAACAGTTTTATAATTGTCACTTTACAAAGTTTTAAAGTAAAGCTAAAGTGTTTTCAAAGAAAGTGAGAGTAAAGCTTATATTTTATTTTTATAAAACTAAGCTACCAAAAAAGAAAGTTTTATAGTTTAAAGTAAAGAAAGAACTCACCAGCGTTAGCTGACTTTTAGTATGCATGACATGTAGTAAAGGTAAAGCAAAAGTAAAGTAAAGGAGCCGTGAGGGCCGGATAGCATGGACATCGGGTCACCGCTCTGAAGACTGACATTTCCTATTCCGATGGTTTATACTTTAGACAATGAATTACTTTATTGTTTGATGAATGTTTTAATTTAAAGACTTCCGCTGTAATAGATTCTGATTTCTGGTTTAAGAACTTTGTTTGTTATGTTTTGTGCCAACTATGAGACGTACCCGGTTTTAGGGCGTTTCAAGTTGATATCAGAGCCATAGTTTGAGAGATTCAGACATTTGCAATGATGTCTGAACTTAAACTGAGAATGGGACAAAGAAAATAAAGGAAAGGAATGTCAGTCAGAGCAGCCCGTCCATGGAACGATAGTAGACAGAAGGTAGTCAATGTCCTTACATAGAACATAGACAATAATGCCTTAGCACAGATAGTAGAAAGTAAATGCTTTAACATAAATAGTACGTAGTACATGCCTTAGCACAGATAGTAGACAGTAGATAGTACGTGCCTTGTAGTAGAAACTCTGAACTTGGATGCAAATGTTGCTCTGAAAGGAAATGTTCAGAACCCGAGTAGTAAAGTAAGTTAGTAATTTCATACCGGTCTCTGTAATTAGCAATTTAAATTACTCGAGGTGTTCTAAATTATTACCTATCATGATAATACGAGCTATCTTTGTTCGTAGTAGACATTAATGGCTAGAGCAAAGAGAGGTGGTCGCACTGGGGGTCGTACTGGTCGTCGAGGCCGACCGCCAGGTAACCGAAACGGTCATGAGGAAAGTGAACACTCCCGCAACGAGACTGAATCGGTGCACGTGGAGCATAATGACAGTGGGAACCATGAGTCGGTTCATGACGATGCCCATAACGAGGTGCTTGAGTTGGAACCGATTGTGAAGGAAGCTATCGCGGCAGACGTTACTTCTATCTTGAAGAAAGTTCTACCTGAAGCACTAGGCGAGGCCTTAAAGAATTTGATATAGGGAAAAAAGAGAAGAAAGAGGAAAGCAGCAAGAGAACTGAAGTCACTGATGGTGACGATTATGATTATGAAATGGCAACTCGGGGGTGCAACTATAAGTCTTTTCGGGGGTGTGACGCGCCGAAATATGATGGACGGAAAGATGTTGTTGCCACCTTCGAGTGGATAGAGAGGATGAACGGGGTGATCAACATTAGTGAGTGCCGTGATGACCAAGCGGTCAAGTTTTCCGCTCACTCATTCACTAATGAGGTGTTAAGTTGGTGGAGATCGATTGAAAGAATCAAGTCTTCTGCTGAAATGAAAAAGATGAAATGGGATGACATGAAAAAGCTACTGATCACTAAGTTCTGCCCGCAGAACGAAATTGACAGAGTTGAGAGAGAATTTCTGGGGCTCTGTGCTGGCAGTATGACTCATCACAAGTATACCTCCAAATACCAAGAGTTGGCTCAGTTGGTTCCATATCCGGTGGACACTGAGGATAAAGTATTACATCAAGGGACTACCATAGAGGGTCCGTGTGCACGTTAAAGCAAATGCTCCCACAAGCTTCGAATCTGTGGTATCACTTGCTGGCATAGTTTACTTTGAATCTGCGGATCCGCTACCCACTGAGAAGAAAGTGACTAATGCCGTTAAGCGGCCAGCAAAGGAGTGGGTGGGACCGGAGACGAAGAAGCTGAGGATTACGGATGGAACTGATTGTGCTAAGTGTGGGCGAAAGCACTATGGGGAGTGCCGTATGGGTCTGAACATTTGTTACCTATGTGGGAAGACTGGGCAATACTCTCGAGAGTGTCCTGGTGCACTGTCCTGCAATAACTGTGGAATCCCTTGGCACCTAGCCAAGGACTGTCGTAAGCCTAATGTTGCTGGCAAAGAGAAAGGAAAAGAGGCCGAGAAGCCAAAGGCAAGGACCCGAGCGTATGCACTGACCCAAGAGGAAGCTAGAGGTGATCCAGATGTGGTGTGCGGTACGTTCATCCTTGATCATACCTTTGTCTCTGTACTATTTGATTCAGGTGCCAGTAGGAGTTTTATATCATCCTCTATGTGTAGAAGAATGAAATGTAAAGTTACTAAAGTAGAAAGGGCCTTTACGGTAGAAACTACCGAGGGTAAAACCACAAGAGTTACAAAACTGGTAGATAATTGCACGGTAAAGATTCATGGCAATAGATTTCCAGTAAGGTTGTATGTTATGACCTTGGGAGGGTTTGATAGAGTTTTGGGTATGGATTAGTTAGCTGCCAACGAAGCCGGATAGTATGCAGACGAAAGATAGTTCAGCTCAAAGCTCCAGACGGTAGCGAGATTTTGGTTTATGGGGATCGCGACGGTTCATTAACGAACGTCATATCAATGATTAAGGAAGAGAAGTACATAGGGCGCGGATGCGAGGCCTACCTGGCCTATGTGATAGACAATGATGTAAAAGTGAAAGAGTTAAAAGATATACCAGTGGTTTGTAATTTTCCGAAGGTGTTTCCCGAGGAGTTACCTGGGTTACCACCTGACTGGGAGACAGAGTTCCAGATAGACTTTGTGCCAGGTGGCCAGCCCGTGGCTAAAGCATCGTACCGACTTGCTCCTCTGGAGATTAAAGAGGTAATGATACAGTTGGAAAACTTTTGGATATGGGTTTTATCAGGCCGAGCATTTCTCCATGGGGTGCTCCGGTTCTGTTTGTATAGAAGAAAGAAGGTGCCATGAGAATGTGCATCGACTACAGAGAGTTGAACAAACGTACAGTAAAGAATAAATATTCGCTACCAAGGATCGATGATCTGTTTGACCAACTATAAGGCACAGATGGTTATCCAAGATCCATCTGCGGTCGGGATATCATCAGTTAAAGGTAAGGGAAGAGGACATACCTAAGACAGCATTCTGCACGCGGTATGGCATTACGAATTCCACGTGATGTCATTCCGTTTGACCAATGCTCCAGCAGCATTCATGAGTATGATGAACCAAGTATGTAGACCGATGCTGGACAGGTCAGTGATAGTATTCATAGACGACATACTTGTTTATTCGAAAAGTGAAGGTGACCATGCTTGTCATCTTTGAGAAGTACTAGAGACGCTACAGAAAGAAAAATTGTATGCCAAGTTCTCCAAATGCGCGTTCTGGCTTAAGGAAGTCCAATTCTTAGGTCATGTCATTAACGCAGAAGGCATTATGGTTGACCCGGCTAAGATAGAGGCGGTACAAGAATGGGAATTCCCGAAGAAACCAACCGAGATTCAAAGTTTTCTTGGATTGGCAGGTTACTATCTAAGGTTCATTCAGGACTTCTCGAGAATAGCCTCACCACTGACAAGGTTGACACGTAAGGAAGTAAAGTACGAATAGGGTCAGGCCCAGTCTAAATCATTTGAAGAGTTAAAGAAGAAGTTGACCCAAGCCCAAGTGTTAGAATTACCCGACGGTAACGAGGACCTTGTGGTATATTCTGACGCTTCGGGACAGGGGTTAGGGTGTGTTTTGATGCAGAGGGGAAAGGTGATCGCGTATGCGTCACGGCAACTAAAGATTCACAAAGTTAACTACCCGACTCACAATTTGGAGCTCGCGACAGTTGTCTTCGCGCTAAAGATTTGGAGGCATTACCTTTACGGGGTAAAATGCACAATTTATTCGGATCACAAGAGCTTGAAGCATTTCTTTGAGCAGAAAGATCTAAATATGCGACAAAGGTGGTGATTAGAATTGCTGAAAGACTATGATTGTGAGATCCTATACCACCAGGGAAAGGCGAATTTGGTCGCTGATGCCCTAAGTCGTAAGGAGACTCATTCTCCTATTAGGGTGAAAGGTTACCAGTTGGTGATAACCCCAGATTTTATGGTAGAGCTAGAAAAAGCACAGACAGAAGCACTAAAGGAAGACAACCTAAAGAAAGAAAGAATGGTCGGTCAGCATATGAAGTTACAAATAAACACTCATGGAGTGAGGACCAGATGTGGTCGCATGTGGGTACCGAAGGACGGAGAGATTATGGCCAAAGTACTCGACAAGGCCCATAAGTCTCGATATTCCATCCACCTAGGAACCACAAAAATGTACCATGATTTGAAGAAAGAGTATTGGTGGCCTAACATGAAGAATGATGTAGCCGGATACGTCAGCGAGTGTCTGACTTGCATACAAGTTAAAGCAGAGCATCAGAAACTATATGAGAAAATCCAGCCTCTGGAAATATCCGAATGGAAGTGGGAGCGTATCACCAAGGACTTTATTACAAAGCTGCCCCACACAGCTAAAGGCCATGACACGATTTGGGTTATAGTGGATAGTTTGACAAAGAGTGCACACTTCTTACCAATCCGTGAAACCTATTCATCGGAGAAGCTGGCAGAAGTGTTTATCAATGAGATTGTGTCTCATCATGGCGTGCCAATATCGATTGTATCTGACCGGGACACATGATTTACATCGATATTCTGGAAAAGATTTCATGAGTCAATGGGTACAAGGTTGAACATCAGCATGGCTTATCACCCCCAGAGGGATGGTCAATCAGAAAGGACCATCCAGACGTTTGAGGATATGCTCCGCGCATGCATTATAGACTTCGGTGGCAGTTGGGATAGCCACCTACCATTGGCATAATTCTCCTACAACAACAGCTACCACACCACTATTGGTATGCCGCCTTACGAGATGTTGTATGGTAGGAAATGTCGAACCCCGGTCTGTTGGGGTGAGATAGGACAGAAAGAGCTGGGAAGTTTAGAGGTAGTCACAGCAACCTCTGAGAAGTTTGACCAGATTAAGTCTAGAATGAAAGCAGCACAGGACCGTCAAAAGTCCTACGCGGATAAGAGGCGAAGGCTGATCGAATTCAATGTTGGGTATCAAGTACTATTGAAGGTTTCCCCCTGGAAGGGGATTATACGATTCAGAAAGAGAGGGAAGTTAAGTCCAAGGTTCGTCGGACCTTTCAAGATAATGGCATGGATTGGTGAAGTTGCTTACCCGTTAGAATTACCTGATGAGCTAAGTGGAATTCACCCGACCTTTCATGTGTTGCACTTGCGTAAGTGTCTGGTTGACGAATCAGCACACGTGCCACTTGACGACATCGAGGTAGATAATAGCCTCAATTACATCGAGGAACCAGTCGTCATACTAGATAAGAAAGAGAAGCGGTTACGAAACAAAGTAATTTAGTTAGTCAAGGTACAATGGAAGCATCGTAGAGGATCGGAAGCTACTTGGGAAATCGAAGCAGAAATGAAAGAGTCGTACCCGCACCTGTTTAACTTATAGCAGGTTTCGACCTTTTGTAAGAGTGGTAGACTTGTAACATCACGAAATTTACGATAAAGAATAAACGAAGCTTAAGGAATAATGAAAGAATGAAAGAATAAGTGGGCTCGAGCGGATCGGGCCTTGGGCCATGAGCAAATGGCGCAAAAGGGGGAAGGGGAAGGGTAAAACCCTAGCCACCCTCTCTTCTCCCCCACATTCATCATCTTCACCAACTAATCTAGAGAGAGAAAGTAGAGAGATAAAGTTTCATCGCTCACCCGTTGATCTCCTCGTTTGAGCCCGAGATCATTGCTACACGTTACAGAAGACCAAAGAAGAAGGAATCAAGCCATAACTGGTAACAACTCGACCTCAGATCCGATTTCTGTATTGAAAATGGGTTTTAGGGTTTCAAAGTGGCTTTTTATAAAAAGTCAGGATTTTTATGATGGAATTACACTAGAAAGCATGTATTTAGCTTCATGGAATCTAGACACAAGTTTTGGACGTAAAAAGATCGAGTCTTGGATCAAAAACGATGAAATCAACCAATAACGCTTGAATCGTCCGAAAACCCTATGAATGGTCCAAAAACTTCGAAACGTCCGAAAAGTATGTTGGACAGAACTTTTCGATCGAAAGGTATTTCGAAAAAGACATTTCGATCGACAAGTATTTTGGACAGAAAAGATTTCGGACAATTATTTTCGAACGAAATAGTCAATGATTAAAAGATATTTAATAGGTTAGTTTTCGGTCGAAAGAGATTTCGATCAAGAAAGACTTCGATCGAAAAATATTTGATCGAATAAGATTTCGGACGAAAAGTTTTTCGAATTAAACCTATAGGTTATAACCCTGTTTCATTCGTGACCCTTGACAGATTTGTAACATTCCACCTATCTCAATGTTTCCTTGCTAAGTGAGATAGAACCAGTAGAAGTCAGGTGAGTTCTTATTGCCCTTTTTCCCTAACGGTTTTGTGCTGGCATTCATACTGTTAAAGAGATAGTTTTCAAGGTTAAAGAACATTTTATAAGAATTATATATTTTTATAAAATGAAAGACAAGGTATAGTATTTTATAAAAGGTTACTTTTATAAAAAAAAAGAAAGTTAAAGTGTTAAAGAGAATAGTACTATCTTTGAAATGTAATTTCAAGAAAGTAAAGCAAAGTAAAGAATGGTAAAGAAGCTGCATCTTGGTGCAGCTTGATAGTGACAGTGACAGATGCCATATTATATGCTTATGTGTTAATATGTGTTATTTGTCTATGTGTTATGTGTTTGAATGGCATTATATCATGTGACATAGTATAAGTGCATAGTAGTTGCAAAGTAAAAAGTGCTACAGGCAAGCAAAGTAGAAGTCTCACACTTCGGTGTGAGCAGGAAAAGGAGTCTTAACTTCGGTGTAAGCGAGAAAGTCTCACCCTGACGTGTGAGCAGGCAAAGGCGTCTTCACTTCGGTGTAAGCGAGAAAGTCCCACCCTGAGGTGTGGGCAAGCAAAGTAAAAGTCTTACCTTTGGGTGTAAGCGAGCAAAGGGATCCTGCCCTCGGGCAATGATTCACGTGTGAAAGTTAAAGAATGTTATAGTCACTTGTCTTGTACGAGTTAAATGTAAAGTGGCAAAGAGTAAAGGGGGACACCTTAACCGGTTACCTTAAAAGTAAAGTTTTAACGAAAGATATAACGTAACAGTTTTATAATTGTCACGTTGCAAAGTTTTAAAGTAAAGCTAAAGTGTTTTCAAAGAAAGTGAAAGTAAAGCTTATATTTTAATTTTATAAAACTAAGCTACCAAAAAAGAAAGTTTTATAATTTAAAGTAAAGAAAAAACTCACCAGCGTTAGCTGACTTTTAGTATGCATGACAGGTAGTAAAGGTAAAGCAAAAGTAAAGTAAAAGAGCCGTGAGCGCTGGATAGCATGGACATCTGGTCGCCGCTCTAAAGACTGACATTTCCTATTCCGATAGTTTATGCTTTAGACAATGAATTACTTTATTGTTTGATGAATGTTTTAATTTAAAGACTTCCGCAGTAATAGATTCTGATTTCTGGTTTAAGAACTATGTTTGTTATGTTTTGTGCCAACTATGAGACGTACCCGGTTTTGGGGCGTTTCAATATATATATATATATATAAATATATATATATTTATATATATATATATATATATATAAATATATATATATATATATATATATATATATATATATATATATATATATATATATATATATATATGTAGAGAGAGAGAGAGAGAACGAATTTCATTATCGTATCCAGTTACGTGATTAAGTCACTGACTTAAAAAGAGAAAGAGGATCTCTACAAGATTAGAGAGAGAGAGAGAGAGCGCTTAATAATTGGAGAAAGATTGGAAAGTATTTTGATGGATTTTAATGTTTTTATAGCGGTGATGCAAACAAAAGGGTTCAAATATGTAGAAGAAACGTTCCCTTTGTTGATATCAGAGCTTCTAGAAACAGTTGTATCAACATCGGTGGATGTGAGATTAGGTGAAGGGGGGCTAACTAAGTAATGGTATAATGTCTTTTTTTTCTGAATTATTAAGCAATTGGGTTCTTTGGTCTAGACTGTCTAGTGGTTGAAAGCATTGTACCACCAATCTTAGGTCACAGGTTCAAAACCCACTGACCTTTCTTTTCTGTTTTGATTTTTGCAATGTTTTCAAACCCGGACAGGCGCCCGGTGGCTAGAGCGGTTCGGTTCGGTGTGTTCAAATGATCATGGTCGGTCATACCGGGAACGGGCGGTCGAAATGGGCAATGGATCGTTGCCTTGCTCTGAATATAAGAGAGAATAGAAATGAAAGAGATTGAGATGAAATCATACCGGAAAAAATGGAGAAATAACATAGTGAAGAAGATGGAGAGCTTTTGAAGAAGATAGAGAGCTAAAAGAAAATGAAGGAGGCGGCTGACATTTCATCTCTTTTGTATGTTGCTAGGTTAAATTCTTTTTAAAAAAAAACCCATAGTGTTATGTATACGTAAACATAAAACAAAAAAATTGTGGTTACGTTTACGTAACCCATAGTATTAAACATTGTTTTAGTGGTTTTCTCGGTTTTCGCCTAACTTTGTGGTTTTCTCTTGATCCCTCCCCTATATATATATATATATATATATATATTGTAACATCCAGAGTTTGTAGAATATGAAATAGTCCTCGAGTATTAGAATGAACAGGAGAAAAGGGAGGAGCGGTCTTGGGCCTTGACCTGGGTGCTTGTATGGGCCGAGACAAGTGTAAGGCCCCTTTCTGGGTAACCTCACTTGTTGGATTTACTCATAAACATAGTCGTAATTACTGAACTTAAATTTAAAGCATTCGAATTCAATCATTACATAACATGACAGCGGAAGTCTTAACACTTAAAAACATAACAATGTCTTAACACATATACTAAAGTGGGATGCCAGTCTCATACCGGGTAACCTTCATGCCATCGCACGACCCTTTATTCCTTTACCTGAAATGTATACTAAAAGTCAGCTAACGCTGGTGAGTTCTAGTTTAAAGACAATCATACATAATATTTATCTTATCATGAGTATTATATATACATATATATATATATATATATATAATATACTTAACATTCGAGCCTTTACATATTCTTTGCTTTACTATTCTCACATAACATTCATACTGATTACATACATATGTACATACATACTTACTTGGGTAGAACATTCATTTGGCCATAAACATAAGGGTGATCAACCCATCATACTTGTCGCGAATGTCACAAAGACATCGCAATGAGAGCTACCGTCGTCGCCCTTTTCATAAACCGTCCGGCTCTAGAAAACCGTCCGTCGATACATAAATCCGCCCGGCAACCTTTGTCCGTCCGCTCTTAACCCGTTCTACCGTCGTAGTACGGTCATTCGTTCGTCTGCCTTGGGGCATCCGTTTCCCACGTGGCTATTATGTATGCAACCGTTCTACATGTAATAAGGCATTTGCTTCGACCGTCCATGAGTACCTTTCTTATACGTCCTAGCTTGCGAAGGAACGTTTATTTTTATCTCGGTTGCAAAATAGTCACGTGGTCGTCCGTCTACCGAAGTAGCCGTTGTCATAGAAGCATTCATAACATTTACATACATTCATAACATGCAATATATATATATATAATATAAAGCAATACTTCACTTATTTACGTTATGTCATTCTTTCATTCATTCTTCATAATCATACGTTTCATTCTTTGTTCATAATTCATTTTCGTATATAGGTGTATATTTATATTTGTATACCCCGTATGATCACATTGAAATTCATAGCATTTATTCATTTAGTGTATACACTTCAGCCCCAAAACATTTAAATTGATTTGCATAACATAGAAGGGGGCACATAGAACTTACCTGATAAGCTAATCTGGGTTGTCCTAAACAAGGGTCCAACAACGTCACTTCCGATATGAATTAGGTAGTTAATTACACATCAGACCCAATCCCGACTCTAACGGTTTAATCATTCTAAACATTCTGACTTTACTTAACCAGCCTGCTGCCTATGCACTTAGTAAGTGCGCAGGGCCTTGCTTATGCGTACTTGACAAGTGCGCAGAGCATTCTTCTTGCGTACTTGGTAAGTACGCAGGATCTTCATCCTGCGTACTTGGTAAGTACGCAGGACGTCCTTCTTGCGTACTTGATAAGTACGCAATACCTGTTTCCTGGACTAAAATCCAAAATTCTTATATGCTAACCCGATCATGCCAATCTTACAATTTTCTTTGATCAAAACGTGCGGTTTTCATTCTAGATGCTAGTTCTAAGCTTATTATCAGGTTTCATCTATAAAAATGTCTCCTATTTAGCTAAAACCCGAGAAACCTCAAAACGAACAAAAACTCAGATTATGGTCGAATCGTTACCTGGATTGGAATTCTGATTCGGAGGTTTTGCTCACGAGCTCAGCAGTAACGTGCTCCTTCAATCTCGTGTCGATCCGTCAACTTTCTCTCTCTAGACTCGAGCTCTCCTTTCTCTCTCTAGTGTGATGAAATGAGGTTGAAATGGTGAGGTGGGCTGCTTCGCCCCTTATATACCTGGGATTCCATCGGCCCATTGGAGCCGAGCCCAAGCCCATCCGTTTTTCTTTTGTTTTATGATGATTAAGTCTCTATCGTTTTATTATTTACTTATTTATTATTTTTGGTATGTTACAAGTCTACCCTCCTTAAAGAGGTTTCGTCCCCGAAACCGCTTATACGTTAAACATTTGAGGGTATAGTCCCCTCATCTCGTCTTCTTGTTCCCATGTGGCTTCTGACCCTTTTCTGTGCTTCCATTGTACTTTGACTAAAGGAATCGACTTATTGCGTAGTCGTTTCTCAGCTCGGTCAAGGATGGTTATCGGTTCCTCTACATAATTTAGACTGTTATCCACTTCGATATCGTCGTAAGGTATGTGAGATTTGTCGTCAGCTAGGCACTTGCGTAAGTGCGACACGTGGAACGTAGGGTGTATTCCACTAAGCTCAACGGGTAGGTCGAGTTTGTAAGCAACTTGATCCACTCTCGCTAAAATCTTGAAAGGCTCGACAAACCTTGGACTTAGTTTGCCACGTTTTCTGAATCGAATGATTCCTTTCCATGGTGATACCTTTAACGGTACCATGTCCCCCACTTGAAACTCTAAATCCCTTCTTCTCTTATCCGCATATGATTTCTGTCTGTCTTTTGCGGCTTTCATTCGAGCCTTGATTTGATCAAACTTCTCGGAAGTAGCTTTGACCACTTCGAGACTTGCAAAATCCTTTTGTCCAATTTCCCCCCAACAAATCGGGGTCCTACATCTCCTCCCATACAACATTTCAAATGGCGGCATGCTAATAGTTGAGTGATAGCTGTTATTATATGAAAATTCTGCCAACGGTAGATGGCTGTCCCAGCTCCCACTGAAGTCAATGATACAGGCCCGAATCATGTCCTCCAAGGTCTGAATGGTCCTTTCCGATTGACCATCGGTTTGGGGGTGGTAAGCAGTGCTGATGTTCAGTCTAGTGCCCATTGCTTCATTGAATTTCTTCCAAAACCTTGACATGAATCTAGTATCCCTGTCGGACACAATCGACAACGGCATACCATGTCTGCTCACAACTTCCTTGATAAATATTTCTGCTAGTCTTTCTGACGAAGAAGTCTCACGTATTGGCAAGAAGTGAACACTTTTTGTCAAGCGGTCGACGATCACCCAAATGGTATCATTTTCTTTAGCTGTTCGCGGTAGCTTGGTAATGAAGTCCATCGTGATCCCTTCCCACTTCCATTCCGGTATTGGTAAAGGCTGCATTTTACCGCATGGTTTCTGGTGCTCGGCCTTAACTAGTGAACACGTTAAGCACTTGTTCACGTACTCAGTCACATCATTTTTCATGCCAGGCCACCAGTACTCTTTCTTCAAGTCCTGATACATTTTGTTTGTCCCGGGGTGGATAGAATAGCGAGACTTATGGGCCTCATCGAGTATTTTGGCTCGAAGTTCGCCAATCTTAGGTATCCACATCCGACCAAACCTAGTTCGTACACCATGTGCATTTGCATCTAAATTACCTTGTTGTCCTACTATTCTTTCCAGTTTTATATTTCTTTCTAATAGTGCTTCATCTTGTGCCTTTGATATTTCACCCATCAAATCTGGCATTATAATCAGCTGACACGCTTTGATTCGGATAGGTGCCGATTCTTCCTTTCTACTTAAAGCGTTAACCACTATGTTTGCCTTGCCTGGATGGTACAATATCTCACAATCATAGTCTTTCAGTGGCTCTAACCATCTCCTTTGTCTCATGTTTAATTCCTTTTGTTAGAAAAAGTACTTCAAGCTTTTGTGATCGGAGTAAATGGTGCATTTAACTCCATACAGATAGTGCCTCCATATTTTCAACGCGAAAACTACTTTCAACTGATGGTAACCCAACCTAAGATCGATCTTTGAGAACCAACTCGCACCTTGCAGTTGATCAAAAAGGTCATCAATTCTAGGTAGTGGGTATTTGTTCTTTACTGTCCTCTTGTTCAGTTCGCGGTAGTCAATGCAAATGCGCATGCTGCCGTCCTTCTTCTTTACAAATAGTACCGGAGCGCCCCATGGTGAAATGCTCGGTCTAATAAATCATTTTTCTGTTAGTTCCTCTAGTTGAGACATCAATTCTTTCATTTCTGACGGAGCCAATCAGTAGGGGGCTTTGGCAACGGGCTCAGCTCCTGGCAGTAAGTCAATATGAAATTCTATTTCCCGATCGGGTGGTAACCCAGGTAGATCCTCAGGGAATACTTCCGGAAAGTTGCACACCATGGGTACATTCTTGAGTTCATTCATTTTCATTCTATCGTCAATAACATATGCCAGATAAGCTTCGCAATCGCACCTCATGTAACTTTCGGCCTTGATCATCGAGATGACGTTCGGCATCGTGCAATTCCAATCCCCATAAACCGTAATTGGGCCGCCGCTTGGAGCTTTGAGGTGTATCCTCTTACATTTACATATGATTTGAGCTTCATTGGCAGCTAGCCAATCCATACCCAATACTATATCGAATCCTTCTAAGGTGAGAGGGAACAATCTAGAAGGGAACTTATGACCCTCTATTTCTATGATGCAATCCTTTGTTACTTGAAATACTGCCGAATTTTTACCAATGGCAGTTTGTACGCTAAAGGCCTTTACTATGGTGTTGATAGTGCAATCTAGTTTACGACTAAATGCATTGGATATAAAACTTTTACTAGCACCAGAGTCAAATAAAATAGCAGCATGTTCATTATTAACTAGGAACGTACCTGACACAACATCAGGGTTTCCCCTTGCTTCCTCCTCAGTCAGGGCGTAGGTTCGAGTCCTAGCCTGCGGCTGTTCCTTTTCAGTTTCCTTTTCCTTTCCCGAACCGGATTGTCTGGTTTTCCCGCAATCCCTAGTCGGGTGTCTATATCTTCCACAACTTTGGCACTTGACGTCCTTTATCCAATCTTGGGAGTAGTGCCCCGGCCTCCCGCATTTATAGCACATGGTTGTGCCAACTAAACATTCGCCTTGGTGTTTCCTTGAGCATTTCCTACAAACTTCATACCCTTCTGCTCTAGGCTTCTTTACCTCGGCGGCGTAGTTTCCCTTTCCATTTCCTTTGAACGAGTTCTCCCATTTCTGTTTCGGAGCTTCGGGAGCTGTATACTCATTAGCATAATCGTCATAGACGATCCCCGACAGGTTGACTACCGACTCGAAGGTCGAGGGTAGGTTGGCTTTCACATGGACACGGACCCTTTGAGGTAGGCCTTTCACATAATACTTGATCATTCGTTCTTCTGTCTCCACCAGGTGGGGTACCAGTTGAGCTAGCTCATTGAACCTAGAAGTATGTGCGTCTTGCTGCCAGCCTTGAAGTTTAGGAATTCATTTTCCACTCGATCAATTTCGTTCTGGGGACAAAACTTTTGAATTATCAGCTTCTTCAGGTCTTCCCATGTCATTCTAGCAAGAGCGTTTGGCGACTTTGTTCTCTCAATGTTCCTCCACCAACTTAGTGCCTCATTGGTGAAAGAATGAGCAACATACTTAACCGTCTGGTTCGGTCGACATTCACTAATGTTGATTACATCGTTCATCCTCTCAATCCATTCGAACGTAGCCACTGAATCACTGTTCCCATCGAACTTGGGTGGGTCTCCATCCTTGAAACCTTTGTAGGTACATCCACGATTGCTTGATCCCATTTTCACTTCATCCCCATCACTGTCGTACACTTTTTCTTCATGGTCTCCTTCGTCCTCCTCTCTACTTTTCTTTAGTGCCTCGGATAGTAGATCAGGCAATACTATCTTCAGAGTGAGTACCAACTCGCGGGAAATAGCATCCCTGACCTCTGGTTCTAACTGTAAAGGCCCTTGATTGTCGTCCCTAGTTGGGGCCACCTCTGTTTCGTGCACACTTTCAGTGTGTTCTGCGTGCACACTCTCTTCCTCTTCATGTCTTTGATTCAATGGAGTTCTACCGACTCGGCCAGTGCGACCGCCTCGGCGTCCTGTTCTTCCTCCACCAGCCATAGTTCCTAGTTTCCTGATAGTTATAAAGGGAATACTCAATGCCATTATTTCAGATCATAGTTTTTGAACAGTACGAGCAAGGTAAATTGTTAATTACAGTGACCAGTTTGTGATTACTAATTTACATTGCTTTTCGGGTTCAAAACTCTTCAAATCGGTTATGACTTTGACATCTATTTGTTCTAAGTTAAGGTATCTATTCTTATCCAAGTGCATTAACTTTAGTACTTACTTACCATGCTGGCGTTGGCGTTGGTTACCCATACTGACATCCGTGCGTTGGTCCCATAATCAGTTTGAGTCCAGACATTTAGGGATGTCTGAATCTCTCAAACTATTGCTCTGATACCAACTTGTAAGGCCCCTTCTCGGGTAACCTCACTTGTTGGATTTACTCATGAACATAGTCGTAATTATTGAACTTAAATTTAAAACATTCGAATTCAATCATTACATAACATGACATAACATGACAGCGGAAGTCTTAACAATTAAAAACATAACATTGTCTTAACACATATACTAAAGTGGGATGCCAGTCTCATGTCGGGTAACCTTCACGCCATCGCACGACCCTTTCTTCCTTTACCTGAAATGTATACTAAAAGTCAGCTAACGCAGATGAGTTCTAGCTTAAAGACAATCATACATAATATTTATCTTATCATGAGTATTATATATATATATAATATACTTAACATTCGAGCCTTTACATATTCTTTGCTTTACTATTCTCACATAACATTCATACTGAGTACATACATATGTACATACATACTTACTTGGGGAGAACATTCATTTGGGCATAAACATAAGGGTGATCAACCCATCATACTTGTCGCGAATGTCACAAAGACATCGCAGTGAGAGCTACCGTCGTCGCCCTTTTCATAAACCGTCCGGCTCTAGAAAACCGTCCGTCGATACATAAATCCGTCCGGCAACCTTTGTCTGTCCGCTCTTAACCCGTTCTACCGTCGTAGTACGGTCATTCGTCCGTCTGCCCTGGGGCATCCATTTCCCACATGGCTATTATGTATGCAACCGTTCTACATGTAATAAGGCATTTGCTTCGACCTTCCATGAGTACCTTTCTTATACGTCCTAGCTTTCGAAGGAACGTTTACTTTTATCCCGGTTGCAAAATAGTCACGTGGTCGTCCGTCTACCGAAGTAGCCGTTGTCATAGAAGCATTCATAACGTTTACATACATTCATAACATGCAATATATATAATATAAAGCAAGACTTCACTTATTTACGTTATGTCATTCTTTCATTCATTCTTCATAATCATACGTTTCATTCTTTGTTCATAATTCATTTTTGTATATAGGTGTATATATATATTTGTATACCACGTATGATCACATTGACATTCATAGCATTTATTCATTTAATGTATACACTTCAGCCCCAAAACATTTAAATTGATTTGCACATAACATAGAAGGGGGCACATAGAACTCACCTGATAAGCTAATCTGGGTTGTCCTAGACAAGGGTCCAACAACGTCACTTCCGATCTGAATTACGTAGTTAATTACACATCAGACCCAATCTCGACTTTAACGGTTTAATCATTCTAAACATACTGACTTTACTTAACTAGCCTGCTGCCTGCGCACTTAGTAAGTGCGTAGGGCCTTGCTTATGCGTACTTGACAAGTGCGCAGAGCATTCTTCTTGCGTACTTGGTAATTACGTAGGATCTTCCTCCTGCGTACTTGGTAAGTACGCAGGACGTCCTTCTTGTGTACTTGATAAGTACGCAATACCTGTTTCCTGGACAAAAATCCAAAATTCTTGCATGCTAACCCGATCATGCCAATCTTACAATTTTCTTTGATCAAAACATGCGGTTTTCATTCTAGATGCTAGTTCTAAGTTTATTATCAGGTTTCATCCATAAAAACGTCTCCTATTTAGCTAAAACCCGAGAAACCTCAAAACGAACAAAAACTCAGATTATGGTCGAATCGTTACCTGGATTGGAATTCTGATTCGGAGGTTTTGCTCAGGAGCTCAGCAGTAACGTGCTCCTTCAATCTCGTGTTGATCCGCCGACTTTCTCTCTCTAGACCCGAGCTCTCCTTTCTCTCTCTAGAGTGATGAAATGAGGTTGAAATGGCGAGGTGGGCTGCCTCGCCCCTTATATACCTGGGCTTCCATCGGCCCGTTGGAGCCGATCCCAAGTCCATCCGTTTTTCTTTTGTTTTATGACGATTATGTCTCTATCGTTTTATTATTTACTTATTTATTATTTTTGGGATGTTACAACAAGGGGAAATGATGGGCCCTTATAAGCACCAAAATCAGCCCCAAACCATCATTCTTGCACTATTTTTGTTTTCCTAGAGAGAGAAAGTGAGAGAGAACTTAAAGAGAGAAAGTCCCGGTTTTTGGATTTGAATTTCAAGAATCGTTAGCAAGGGTCTCTAAAGCATTTAGCATCACACGGTAAATGATTCGAGGTAAAGATCTTTCCCAGATCTGAGTTTTTAGAAAGTTATGGGTTTTATGGTTTTCGAATCTAAAGGCTAGATTTTTACGTTTGAAAATGAAAACAAAGCTTAGATCTAGCATCATGAGTATAAAACACAAGTTTTGAATGTAAAAATTTTGTGTCTTAGCCACCATTGCATGTAGAGTAGGATTTGTTTGGGGTTGATCTCTCCCGCATGCGAACTTGATAAGTTCGCCAGGTCTTGTAGTAGCGAACTTGACAAGTTCGCTTGGCAAGTTCGCTGGATGTTGTCTAGCGAAGTTATTAAGTTCGCTTGATAAGTTCGTCGGGCCCATGGGGGCGAACTTGTCCTATGTTCGCCTAGTCAGAAGTGGTGAAACCGTTTAGTGTCAAGTTAAGTCTGGTATGTGTTGAATTATTATGATTGTTCAGATTGTGTGAGATTCTAGTAGGACATTCCTGCTAAGATACAAGGTGAGTTCTAATCCCCTTTTTGACTTCTTTAGGGGTGGTGTGCATACTTAGTGTAAAGTGTTTATTACATATTTTTATATTAATAAACAAAGTGAAAAGCTATGCTTTAGTGAAAAGTTTAAAAGAGCCAAATATACGTTTTGGCAAAGTATAGGTATATCATTGGCAAGCATTTACTATATTTTCATATACATAAACAAAGGCATGATATATATGATAAGCTATGTTTCAGTAAAGCAAGTTATATTATTGGCAAGCATTTACTATATTTTGATATACATAAACAAAGGCATAATATATGTTAGTATGATCAAGTTAAAGAAAGTTTATGAACAGAAAGTGAATAGTCTTCCTATGGGAAGTGAACCAGTTGTATAAGGTCCTTGGGACAAATGTTACTTGTACAAGATGCCAGTTATGGGTTCTACCCATTAGTAAGAGCCTTGGTGGCTCGTTAACAGTTGTACAATTGGGATGAGTGACGGCGGTTGCTCGGGGGTCTACGTAATTCCCATGTACCAATTAAGCGGTATTGATCACGAGGACAATACCAGGTGTTGGTCACGAGGACAACATCATAGGGTGACGAGGACCAAAGGGTCACGAGGACCAAACCATGCTGAGTGGTATTGATCACGAGGACAATGCCAGGTGTTGATCACGAGGACAACATCATGCTGAGTGGTATTAATCACGAGGACAGTACCAGATGTGACAAGCGAATTGACGGTTAAGAAGTATTTGCCGGTTCATGGCCGTGTGCCATGAAGGCAATACAGTGTAATGGAATTGATGGTTTATTATATGTTTTAAACTGGTTATGAAAGATAAAGTATGTGAAGTTTTGTCTTAATGACTGGAATTATGTATTAGTAAATCTTTTGTATAATTGATTTAAAGGTAAACTTTAGAACTCACTCAGCGTTGCTGATTTTTAGTATGCATATCAGTTAAGTGTAGGTGGCAGATGAAGGATGTGGATGTTTGGCTTGGCGAGAAGAGTTACCCGAAGATCAGCATCTGGTATCCCGTTTATGTTTATGTTTCAGTTGTTTAAGACAAGTTTCATTTCATATCCAGAAAGTGACCGTATTCCATATCGTGTTTATGTTGCAGCAATCGCGTGTAATATCCATGATTTTCCGGCCTTATTTTTTTTATTTATTCTAGTAGCAATTCTTTTAATTTTCGTATTTGTTCAACACATTAATAAGTACTATTAATTCAAGGCTTCAACTCTTACAATTAACATATTACTTACTATTAATTATGTAACATAGGTATGTACACAGGTATATATATAAATATATATACCTTGTTATAAAGTATAAAACAAAGATAAAATTTTGTTAACCATACAAATCCCTCTTATATGTATATGTATTTAATTATTTAGATATATATATATATATATATATATATATATATATATATATATATATATGTGTGTGTGAAGTTTTCATTTATAAAAAAAATAGGGGTATAAACATATTTTTATAGAAATCATTAAACAAACTATATTAACGAATTTGTTTATTCTGCCTAAGATATTACAAAATAAACAAACTATACAAAATGTAACTTTATATAAAAAAAATGGAAATGACCCCTTTTTTAAAATATTTATAATTAAACAAGCATTGTGTAACTTTTTTTAGTTCTATAAAAACAGTTACAAATAATAATATATATTCCAAGTTCTAAAATTCTATAAAGAAAATTTCATGTAACATCCCAAAAATAATACGACGAGTTACAATAATGGATGAACACGATACGAAAGAATAAACGAACGCGGCGTGACGGGCTGGGCCGGATGGGCTGGCGAGCTTGTGGGTGGCGCATAAGGGGGAGGAGCCTCCTTATAAATAGCCAAAGTCACCTCCATTTCTCTCATTTGTAAGAATCTAGAGAGAGAAAGTGAAGGATCGGCCCGAGATTGAAGAAGCGTGTTACTACTAAGCTTGTGAGCAAGATCTTCGATTCAGAATTTCGAAAACAGGTAACGACCCGAACCAAATCTGAGTTTTTGTTCTTTTTGGGTTTTCGGGTATTTTCGTAAAAAGGATGAGTTTTTATAAACCAAATGAGAAAAACATTATAGGTCTGGAATCACGAGCGGAAAATACACCTTTTGAATGCAAAAAGTTCAAAACTTGATGAATCCGTCGATCCAGATCCGAGTCCAAGGTTTTGGATGAAATTCACGGTTTGGGTGAAGTTTGCGGTTGGAACGAAGTTCACGGTTGGGAAGTTTGCAGTTTGGGAAGTTCACGGTTTGGGAAGTTTACGGTTTGACATGTAGAAGTAAAATGTAATAGTTGTGTGTAAAGCTAAGTCTAGGTTGTGTACGTACAGGTTAGAATATCCTTTACAGACCTTTGACCCTGTTTATCTCAGGCTTTAACGTTTTAATAACCATTTTGGGCTGGTGTGCATACTTACGAAATGATTTTTTATGAAATGATGTTTATGAAATGATGTTTACGAGATGATGTTTATGAAATGTTTTGCCAAAGGAAGTTTATGAAAGGTTTACGAAAGAGATGATGTTTTTGTTTAATAAAATGTACGAATGCTTTAACTAAGATGAGGTAAAGGTTTTATGAATGTCACGAATGAACGAATCTGCCACGAGTTCCTACGGGAGCTACGATATGTATGTATGTATGCATTAGCCTTACCCTTATGGGAGGCCTATGTGGCTGGCTAACAGTTACACAACTGGTTGAGGATGGGGTGACGACGGTCACCCATGGGATTACCGGGATCCCGATGGAAGGTACTATTTCTCGCGGGGAAATAGTGCCTAAGTTATGTTCTGTATACCTAGAGGTAACAAGCCTTAGTAGACATATGTTTGGTCCACCTAGAGGTAACGAGCCTTAGGACACCTGGGTGACGGATGACTTAGAGGTAATGAGCCTTAAGTTCATCCGCTGGTATGCGATGTATGGAATTGACGGTTACGAGAAGGCGTAAATTCGATTCATGTTGACTTATGTTATGATGCTATGTTACGATGTTATGATGAGGTTAAGTTATTTCATGTTTTACGTACGCTTTGTTAAATAAATGTATGTTATGTTTTTGGCAAAACGTTTATGTTAAGGTTTTATGTAACGCTAGAACTCACCAGCGTAGCTGACTTTTAGTATGCACATTCAGGTTAAGGCACGTAGGGAAGATGAACGGTGATGCTTGGCAAGCGATGAAGAGTTACCCGGCTGATACGATGACTGGCATCCCGTTACGTTATGTTTATGTTATGTAATGAATGTTTTAGACAATGTTACGCTTCCGCATGTTTGAACAAGTTTTAATTGTTTTGAATGAATGATTCAACTGCGTTATTTGATATTCAAGTTTAAGAACTGTTTGTGAATGAGTAAATATAACAAGTGAGGCCTCCCGGGTTTGGGGCTTTACAAGTTGGTATCAGAGCAATAGTTTGAGAGATTCGGACACTCCCAGTGTCTGAACTTAAACTGTGAATGGGACCGAAAGCGGATGCCAGTACGGGTAACTCAAGCCAGAGCATCAGGTATGAAGGTAGTATATATTTACATATATAGTATGTCTTAGAAAATCTTAGGTAAGGACTTATGTTCTGATGGAATCACAAAGGTGGTAAAATAGAAATCAAAAGGTAGTGTAATGGTTAATTGCAGATGGCCAGTGTATATTAACATCTGACAGTACTTGTTGAATGCTATTTGTTAACTAGCGTAATGACATTGGATTCCTTGTCTTATAGAACGAAATGGCGGGACGAAAGAGCAGAAGGCATGGTGGGGGCCGTACCGGTGGTCATAATAGGACTCCTGTTCGTCAGGAGTACAGTGAAGAGGGAAGTGTCCATACGGAACCGGAAGTCAGCATGCATGGAACTGAACGGACTCCCGTGGAAGAACAACACTTCACTTTCAAACCGAAAGTGAAGGCGGCCCTACCACGTGAATTTACTTAGCTGATGAAGGCCACCCTGCCATATCTGCTGTAGAGGCATTGAAGAAGACTAATGAGGCGGGTGGGTCTAACACGGCAAATGATGCCCCGATCATTGAGGCAATTAACGCACCGCCTTCTCGCGGTTGTGACTATAAGTCCTTCAAGTTGTGAAGTTTGCTGTTAACTCCTTGAGGGAGGAAGCATCCCACTGGGGGGAAGGTGTACGTTAGGCTAAGGGGGATGAGGTTGTTGACTCGATGATGTGGAATGACTTGAAAACTATGGTAATCAAGAACTTCTGTTCGAGGAACGAGATTGAGAAGGTAGAGAGGGTATTTATGGGTTTGAAGGCCGGGAGCATGACGCACCGGTAGTACACTACCCGATTCAATGAACTGGCACGTCTGGTGCTACATCTTGTCACGACTGAGGAAAGAAAGATTTTCTGCTACATTCAGGGATTGCCAGACAAGGTCCGCACCTATGTTAAGGAAAACACTCCTATTACCTACGATTCGGTCGTAGAACTGAGTGGCATGGTATTTGATGATTTGGCACTAAATGTAGTCGCTACTTATGAGCCGAAGAGGAAACCAAGTTTTTTGGCCAAACGATCTGGCGGGAGACTATTTGGAGCTCGAGAGTGACAGGGTAGAGTGGGTGAGGCCGCGGTATGTGGGAAGTGTGGCAGTAGGCATCTAGGTGAATGCAGGCTGGGAACAAATCTGTGCTACAAATGTGGCAGACTGGGCACTACTCCCGTGAATGCATGCAAGACATTAAATGTTATAATTATGGCGAAAGTGGCCACATGAGCCGGGAATGCACTAAACCAAGAATGGGTGAAGCTGGAAAAGGGAAAGGCCCTGAAAAGAAAGAGGAGAGGCCCCGAGCAAAGACTCGTGCGTACACGCTGACGCAAGAGTAGGCCAGGGTGGACCCCGACGTGGCGTTAGGTACGTTCATCCTTGACAACACTTTTGTATCCGTGCTATTTAAATCGGGTGCAAGTAAGAGTTTTATATCTGCAACCTTTTGTAAATGAGTGAAGTACACTGTAAGTAAGCTAGAAAGGGCGTTTAGCGTAGAAACCACTGAGGGTAGAACTGCGAGAGTTACTAATGTAGTTGACAATTCCAAGATAAAAATAGAAGGCCATAGATTCCCCGTCAGGCTGTTCGTTATGGTTTTGGTTGGGTTTGATGTAGTTTTGGGTATGGATTGGTTAACTGCCAACGAAGCACAAATCATATGTAAACGAAAGATAATCCTACCCAAGGCTCCGGATGGTAGCGAAGTCGAGGTGTTTTCTAGATCGTGACGCCCCAGTGCCTAATGTCATCTCGATGATTAAGGAAACAGATTACCTGAGGCGCGGATGCGAGGCTTATCTGGTGTACGTGAGGAGAAGCTAACCCAAGCTCCAGTCTTGGCCCTTCCCGAGGTCAATGAAGACTTGGTGGTATACTCTGACGCTTCGGGTCAGGGATTGGGGTGCATGCTGATGCAACGTGGGAGAGTGATCGTGTATGCATCACGACAGTTGAAGGTTCACGAAGTCAATTATCCGGCTCATAATTATTGAAAATCTGGAGGCACTACCTTTACGGGGTGAAGTTTACTATTTACTCCGACCACAAAAGTTTGAAGTACTTCTTCGAACAAAGGGAGCTTAATATGAGGAAGAGACGATGGTTGGAACTCTTGAAAGATTATGACTGTGAAAACATATACCATCCTAGAAAGGCAAATGTGGTGGCTGATGCTTTAAGCCGAAAGGATGTGCCCACTCCTATTTAGAGTGAAAGCTTGCCAGTTGGTGGTAACATCGGATGTGATGAGGGAAATTGAAAAGGCTCAAGATGAAGCACTTAAAGAGGGAAACATAAAGAAGGAACGGATGGTTAGCCAACAGGATAAGTTAGAATATAACACCCTTGGTGTTAGGACACGTTTTGGCCGGATATGGATACCTATGGGTGGCGGGCTTAGAACCAAAATCTTGGATGAGGCTCATAAGTCTCGTTACTCTATCCATCCTGGTACCAACAAAATGTACCAAGATCCGAGGAAGGAATACTGGTGGCCTGGGATGAAATATGAGGTGATGAAATACGTAAGCAAGTGTCTGACTTGCTCGCAAATAAAGGCCGAACACCAGAAACCTTATGGAAAGATTCAACCTCTTGATATACCGGAATGGAAATGGGAACACATTACAATGGACTTCATAACCAAGCTACCTCGCACAGCTAAAGGTCATGACACCATTTGGGTAATTGTTGACCGTTTAACGAACAGTGCTCATTTCCTACCTATTCACGAGACGTTCTCGTCGGAAAGGTTAGCGGAAGTATTTATTAATGAAGTAGTGGCGCGGCATGGGATGCCTTTGAAAATTGTATCTGACCGGGACACACGATTCACATCGAGGTTCTGGAAGAGATTTCACGAGGCGATGGGTACGAGACTTAATATCAGCACGGCATACCACCCGCAAACGGGTGGTCAGTCCGAAAGGACCATTCAAACATTGGAGGACATGCTCCGCGCTTGTTTTATTGACTTCGATGGCAGTTGGGACAGTCATCTGTCGTTAGCCGAATTCTCCTACAACAACAGTTCTCACTCGACAATAGGCATGCCGCCTTATGAGATGTTGTATGGGAGAAAATGCAGAACCCCGATTTGTTGGGGTGAGACTGGACAGAATGAATTGGGAAGTCTTGAATTTTTAAGGGAAAAGTCGGAAAGGTTTGATCAGATTAAGACACGAATGAAGGCTGCCAAGATCGTCAGAAATCCTACGCTGATAAACGACGAAGACATATTGAGTTTAATGTTGGGGACAGAGTAATGTTGAAAGTGTCGCCCTGAAAGGGGATCATACGATTCAGGAAGAGGGGAAAGTTAAGTCCGAGATTTGTTAGACCATTCAGAATAATAGCACGGGTCGGTGAAATCGCCTATCGGTTGGAGTTGCTGACGAGTTAAGTGGGATTCATCCTACCTTCCATGTGTCACACTTGCGAAAGTGTTTGGCGGATGAATCGGCTCACGTACCACTTACTAATATCGAGGTCGACAACAGCTTTAACTACATTGAGGAACCCGTGGCCATCCTAGATCGGAAGGAGAAACATTTACGTAATAAGGTTATCCAATTGGTTAAAGTCTAATGGAAACATCGAAAGGGATTGGAATCTACTTGGGAAACGGAGATAGAAATGAGGGAGTCGTACCCTCAACTATTTGACTTATGATAGGTTTCGGGACGAAACCTGTTGTAAGGGGGTTAGACTTGTAACATCAAAAAAATAAGACGACGAGTTATAATAATGGATGAACACAAGACGAAAAGAATAAACGAACGCGGCGTGACGGGCCGGGCCGGATGGGCCAACGAGCTTGTGGGTGGCGCATAAGGGGGATGAGCCTCCATATAAAAAGCCCAAGTCACCTCCATCTCTCTCATTTGTAAGAATCTAGAGAGAGAAACCGTAGAGAGAGAAAGGGAAGGATCGACCCGAGATTGAAGGAGCATGTTACTACTAAGCTTGTGAGCAAGATCTTTGATTTAGAATCTCGAAAACAGGTAACGACCCGAACCAAATCTGAGTTTTTGTTCTTTTTAGGTTTTCGGGTATTTTCGTAAAAAAGATGAGTTTTTATAAACCAAACGAGAAAAGGATTATAGATTTGGAATCACGAGCGGAAAATACACCTTTTGAATGCAAAAAGTTCTAAACCTGATGAATCCGTCGATCCAGATTCAAGTCCAAGGTTTTGGATGAAGTTCACGGTTTGGGTGAAGTTTACGGTTGGGACAAAGTTCACGGTTGGGAATTTTACGGTTTGGGAAGTTCACGGTTTGGGAAGTTTGCGGTTTGGGAAGTTTACGGTTTGGGAAGTTCATGGTTGAGAAGTTTGCGGTTTGGGAAGTTTGCGGTTTGGGTGAAGTTCACGGTTTGGGTGAAGTTCACGGTTTGAGTGAAGGTCACGGTTAAGTGAAGTTTGCGGTTGGGAGAAGTTCACGGTTAAGTGAAGTTCACGGTTTGGGGTGAAGTTCACGGCCGGGAATTTCCCCTTGAACCACGAACCTCTAATTTCACGGGGAAGAAACAGTGTACCCCTAAGTTCTTGACATGTAGAAGTAAAATGTAATAGTTGTGTGTAAAGCTAAGGCTAGGTTGTGTACGCACAGGTTAGAAGATCCTTTACAGACCTTTGACCCTGTTTATCCCGGGTGAGTTCTAGAGCCCTCTCTTTTAACGTTTTAATAACCGTTTTGGGCTGGTGTGCATACTTACGAAATGATGTTTTATGAAATGATGTTTACGAAATGATGTTTACGAAATGATGTTTATGAAATGATGTTTACGAGATGATGTTTATGAAATGTTTTGCCAAACGAAGTTTATGAAAGGTTTACGAAAGAGATGATGTTTTTGTTTAATAAAACGTACGAATGCTTTAACTAAGATTAGGTAAAGGTTTTATGAAAGTCACGAACGAACGAATCTGCCACGAGTTCCTACGGGAGCTAGGGTATGTATGTATGTATGTATTGGCCTTACCCTTACGGGGGGCCTCTGTGGCTGGCTAACGGTTGTACAACTGGTTGAGGATGGGGTGACGACGGTCACCCATGAGATTACCGGGATCCTGATGGAAGGTACTATTCCTTACGGGGAAATAGTGCCTAAGTTATGTTCTGTCTACCTAGAGGTAACGATCCTTAAGAGACATATGTTTGGTCCACCTAGAGGTAACGAGCCATAGGAGACCTGGGTGACGGATGACTTAGAAGTAACGAGCCTTAAGTTCATCCGCTGGTATGCGATGTATGGAATTGACGGTTACGAGAAGGCGCAGATTCGATTGATGTTGACTTATGTTATGATGCTATGTTACGATGTTACAATGAGGTTAAGTTATTACATGTTTTACGTACGCTTTGTTAAATAAATGTATGTTATGTTTTTGGCAAAATGATTATGTTAAGGTTTTATGTAAAGCTAGAACTCACCAGCGTAGCTGACTTTTAGTATGCACATTCAGGTTAAGGCAGGTATGGAAGGTGAACGGTGATGCTTGGCAAACGATGAAGAGTTACCCGACTGATACGATGACTGGCATCCCGTTACATTATGTAATGAAAGTTTTATACAAGGTTACGCTTCCGCATGTTTGAACAAGTTTTAATTGTTTTGAATAAATGATTCCGCTGCGTTATTTGATATTCAAGTTTAACAACTGTTTGTGAATGAGTAAATCCAACAAGTGAGGCCTCCCAGATTTGGGGCCTTACATTTCATAATCTAATATTTATTTACATAGAAAATTAGTTTTGTACTCTAACTGGAAAACCACCCCCTTCCCTCTATCAACCATTTGGACCCTCCCTTAATTTGAAACCATTCAACCGTTTTTGACTTTGTGTAGTCAATGGAGGTCAAATTGCATACCCAATCAACCAAATTCCCAGTCGACGATGCTTAGTTATCCTTCAAACACGATATGCGATCGAAACCAAGTGTTCCTGGTAAATTAACAAGTCCTAATCAAGCATTTAAACCACACCCGTCAAGTTTGACTGCCCAAGGTCAAACCCGGATTGAATCAGATCAAATTCGTGGGTTTTCATCATGTTTAACGACATTAAAACGTGCTTAGACATTATACAATCAGAATCAAGTGCCATTGATGAGCCTATTTAACCGAATTAACACAAACAATTAAACCCGTAACCGTTCCGAGCGATTTCGAATCAAAACGTACATTTCAGTCGAAATTGGAACTTATAATCTGTTCTCACACACTCGCGACACCTATTTCTTACTCCCTCAGCTCTCAAACACATCACCTATCGACCATGGAACTCGATTGGAGCCGAAGAAACCGAACGCTAAGGCCTTATTCGAACACCACCGTTCTATAACTATTTCAGGTAAATTTTCTATCATCATACTCGTCTTGGTTCACACATTGAAAGCCCTATCATTTTGGCATCGTATCGTTGCGAATGGGTGGTGTTGTGGGATTAGGGTTTATGGGTTTCGTATTAGAGAAGAAGGGTTGCTTGTGAGTGCGAGTTATAAGCTTCTCAAACCAAAAATCTAACACAGCATTAGCCCTGGTTCAACTAGTTAACTCATCTGGCCAACAGACACGAGGTCACAGGTTCGAAACCTCCTGTGCCCTCCTTTTGTTTGCGCGTAGAAGGGCCTTAAACACAAGTTAGACTCTTGCTTGTTATGGTTTAATCTGACCATATGACACCACTGGCGGTCCAGTGGTTTGTACGTTGTTGACTCCCAAGGCAGACCCGCGTTCGACCCCGGGCAACCTCATTCTTTTATGTTTATTTTTACACATCAATTCTTTATGTTTTAAATTATGAAATAAATCCTATAAATCTTAAAAGAGTATTTTGTAACTTTTATAAACATAGGAAACAAATAAAATAATATTTTATTTTAAATTATTAAAAAAAAGAATTATTGGATTTTTAATAATACCATCTTTTACCAATTGTGAATTTTGCGGTGGTGTTGTGGGATTAGGGTTTATGGGTTTCGTATTAGAGAAGAAGGGTTGCTTGTGAGTGCGATTTATAAGCTTCTCAAACCAAAAATCTAGCACAACATTAGCCCTGGTTCAACTAGTTAACTCATCTGGCCAACGGACACGAGGTCACAGGTTCGAAACCTCCTGTGCCCTCCTTTTGTTTGCGCGTAGAAGGGCCTTAAACACAAGTTAGACTCTTGCTTGTTATGGTTTAATCCGACCATATGACACCACTGGCGGTCCAGTGGTTTGTACGTTGTTGACTCCCAAGGCAGACCCGTGTTCGACCCCGGGCAACCTCATTCTTTTATGTTTATTTTTACACATCAATTCTTTATGTTTTAAATTATGAAATAAATCCTATAAATCTTAAAAGAGTATTTTGTAACTTTTATAAACATAGGAAACAAATAAAATAATATTTTATTTTAAATTATTAAAAAAAAGAATTATTGGATTTGAATCAGATCCAATTCGTGGGTTTTCATCATCTTTAACGACATTAAAACGTGCTTAGACATTATACAATCAGAATCAAGTGCCATTGATGAGCCTATTTAACCGAATTAACACAAACAATTAAACCCGTAACCGTTCTGAGCGATTGCGAATCAAAACGTACATTTCAGTCGAAATTTGAACTTATAATCTGTTCCCACACACTCGCGACACCCATTTCTTACTCCCTGAGCTCTCAAACACATCACCTATCGACCATGGAACTCGATTGGAGCCGAAGAAACCGAACGCTAAGGCCTTAGCCGAACACCACCGTTCCATAACCATTTCAGGTAAATTTTAAGATTATATTTAAATATTATTATGGAGATAATATATTTAAACTAAAAACTACAATTCCTAAATAAATATTATGGAGATAATTTATTTAAACTAGTCTAGATTATATTTATACATTTACATTTATAAAACAAATTGTAAACAAATTATTTACATCATTACCCTCATTTTAAACACATAAATAGATATTTTGACAAAGATAACTATTTAAAACATTTTAAGATTTATAAAAACACTTAAATAACCATTTTAGGTAAATAATTATACATATTAAATTAATCTCATTTAAAGCTTGTAATTATTTAATATCTCTCTTACTAACCATTTAAGTAAGAGAAATTTATTAGATAATTTAACTAATCATTCTATTTATTTAAACCCTTCCTAAATCTATTTATTTTCTTGGGATAAATTGATTAGATGGTTAAATAATTATTTTATTTACTTAGGATAAACTTTTTTCTAATTCATAATTTATTTATCAATTATCTCGAGAATAATTATATAAATAATTTGAAAGCTATTTACTATATAATTAATTAGAAATTTTTATGCGATCCTATTTAATTTTATGAAATATTTTTGTTATTGTTTCAATAGTTGTCATGGGTACATATTCTTCCCATAAAATATATACAATCCCATATTCAATCCCAAACCATATGAAACCCCAGAATCTCATGGTGCCTTACTCTTATTAGACGTACATTGAGAACTAGAATATAACTTATCTGTGTAAGTTGATTGTGAGAAATCCTCACGAAGCCTACCTATCCTTTACAATTCATTCAAACCTGCTAGATCGTTGGAAGGTGAGTTTACATAGCCCCTTTTTCCTATTTATGCTTTTGGGGCGAAACATGTTTACAAATGCTTTACTTACACAATTCAATACATATGTTCTTATGCTTTGATCTTTATGCTTTATGTCTTAAACTACCTGGTGACCATTACATATGTTCATGTCGGTACATTTATTAACTTGCAGCCCAAGCCTAGGGTAGTACCTTTTATGATCATTTATACGGGAATCCAAAACTATAACTTACTACAAAACCTTGGCGGGTTTTGTTGGCTATCCTCTTGCCCCTTTTTCAAAATGGTAATCAGTGGGATTGCGTATCTAGTTTTCCATTATCGGGATTGAATTTTACGCTTGGAACCTTGTGTGTTTTCACATATATGCTTTAGACGTGCTTTGAACATATTGAATTGTAAAACTATACTTAACATTGTTTGATGTCAAAACCTATGTTTCTCACCAACTACTTGTAGTTGACAGTTACTAACATGTTTCAAGTGCACCTGTTTGAGGACTACTTGATCACATAGGACATGGACCTAGTTTTAATTTAATTTATGTTATGAACTCTTTGTGTTCCCTACTTTCAATTGTAACGGATGTTTTAAATTTGTATGAATAAATATTATCACATTTAATAGATGATCATGTGCTTATGAAGAACCGCGTCAGCCCTGACGTATAATCCGCCGCCGGTCGGGGTGTGACAGATTGGTATCAGAGCCAGGTTTTTAGGGAATGGGGTTATTAGGAACCAATGACCTAGTCTATAACCTTAGGACACCTTTGTGTGATTATCCTACATGTTAACCTTGGTATCACATTGCATGAAACAATACATGTCATTCTATGTGCTACGTTACTTGATAACTTACATGCTTACAAAATTGCTATTCATGTAATACCTTATTTGCCACACTATTTGATTACATGCTACCTATTTGATTCCATTAAATGTCATCCTAAGCTTTACCATACACTTATTCACATGTAAGACCTCATACACCCTCATCCTCACACACTAAGAATTATGTCACCATCATCAATTACGAACTCAAACTTAACCCTTGGATCTAATGCTCATTAATAAGAAACTAAAGGATCCCACTTACCCTCCAAGAATAGGAAGCCTTCAAGAATAAATGAATCTCACCCTTGGGTCTCAAAGCCCAGTCCATAAAGATTCTCAGAATAACCATGAGCCCAAATAATAGTGTTATTAGTACACGATGGCTGGAAGAGTGGGTGTAGATCCGTAAGAGGTTCTGACTAAGGAAAAACCGGGTACTTAAGTGTGTCCCTTGTGACCCACCCCTCTTTCCTGGGAATTCTCTTCGTGGGTACACCACTTATAGGTCAAGTGTTACTCCTAACATACTATTGTGAAAGCTCTGTGTTATGACTAGTCAAACTCTGAACTCATGAAAACATATATACTTAACAGTTGTTTTTTATTATCACTCACAATTTCCTTTTTTTTGTTTTCCTACTAGACATGGACTCCTACCCTCCTCCCTCCCCCGTATACTATCCCGAGATGGAGTCCGAGAACGAGGAAGACACCGGATCCCCATCACTAGACCATCAGTCACTAACACCCCCAGCTGCCAGGTCCATGTTTGACATAAAGGCATATTGGATGAGGAGCACTGGCCTGAGAATCCGAGCATCTGAACCACCCCCATCAAGAAACCCTTATCAAGCACCTCACCTACATAACCAGCTACCACCCCCATTGAGAGACCCTTAGTTAGCACCCGACCCATACCACCCGAACTCGGGAGCAAGGCACACCATGGCACCCACCAGTGCTATAGGAGTCCCAACTGATGCCACCCACCAGTATGTAAGGACCACATAATTTCTGAGGTAGGGAATGGAGCACAGGATAAGGCACGACCTGTTGGGTCAACGAATAGATAGCCTTTTTGGTCAAGTGTGGTTCAAGAAGCAAATTGCAAGCCTGGAAGAAGATAGGGATATACTTGATGCACGCACGGAAGCAGCCGGTGGAAAGCTACCTAAGGCGTTAGCCAGGTTTTCTATGTTTGTCTTTAAATTTTAGTTTAAAAAAAAACCTCTGCTCTATGTTTGGATTTTAGTATTTGACAATTTTCAATGAATAAGTTGGATATTACAACTTAAATGCCACCACTTACTGATTTAAAGTTGCTAGTACCAAACACACCCGATGTATCTTCATCATGATCACCCAAACATCATTCCTTTAGAGTTCAGTAACCCCGTCAAAGTCTTAAATTCTGTTAATTAACAGATTAACTAGTTGAAAAGGTGACACGCATACTCCGAAAACTCCGTCTAGGAAGGCATTTCATATGAATCCAAACCAACCAACGGATTCATATGTCTTCCGGAGAATTTCTTGGGTGAGTGTTTGCCTATGGACTAAAACTTGACTTCTTGAAAATATACAAATTTAAATCACTTGATTTGTCAAAATATTTATCCGACTATGCCATCAAATGAATACAATTTAAACAACACAATCCTATTTATTTCGGATTAATACCCATACCAAAACCTTTTTTGTAAACTAGTTATTTTATTTGATTTAATTAACATGGTTAATTGTTTAAATAGAACATTTATCAAATCATTGGTTCGTAGATACTATCTAGAATATAAACTATTTATAAACCCCTAATCTTATAAAGAAATCTAATACAATTTGTTTTATAAAAACATTAAATATCTCACCATCTTAGTTAATAACTAGTTACGACTACTTCATCACGACCTTTTATTTCGTTAAACTAACTATTATTTTCTTGAATTAATCATTAAATAATTTAGTCATTATCCCTTTCGAAACGTTCACTTTTATGATGATTAAGATTAAATAAATAAAAGGTTTTATTAAATTATCCAATTATCTAGTTAACCAACTTATTATTTTCACTTAATTTACAAATAAGGGTAAATTTCAATTATCCATTTATTTACAAACAAAAAGCACCATTCAGTTATTCATGTTCACATTATTCTAATTGTAGGTCCAGATTTCTCTTGAAATCACTGATATGATCGATTACACACACACAGGCGGAAACTGTGTGTATGGTGGTGAAACAGATAATAGAAACAGTGTTGGTGAAGATAACAGGCTAACCACAGTTTGAATCAACACGCAAATGGTATGAAAGTGTAAGAACACAGTGAATAAACAACTGCAAATTGTATTGATTCAGGAAAAATGTGAAAGAGAAGGTTCAGGGTTACAGCCGCTACTCACACCCTAAACATTCTCAAACTAGGCTATTTATAGTAGTGACAGTATCGAAACTATGTTCAATCAAAACTACTAGTTTCGATTGACCATTTACAAGTGACACAAAACTATCGAAACTACCATCTATCGAAACTACTAGTTTCGATTGAACAGACTCAATCGAAACTAAGTAGTTTCGATGGCCCAGACTTGGAAATAAAAATAGTAAATTACATAAAACTGAAATTACATTTAATGAAATGACAGAAAGTAAACTAGTCTAAAACTATTTAAACAAACAATAAATGACAACAGCTTATACATAATATATGACTCTACAATCTCCCCCTAAGCTGTTGCATTACCGTCTTCAGCTCTTCATCAAGCAGCTGGTCCTTCAGTTGTCCTTGGTATAAAAGGTTTAACATGGAGAGATACAACCCGTTGGTAGGCCTTAGCATCAGCTTCATCTTCATCACTGTATGCCTGAATATGATTCTGAAAAAGGATTTCCAGATCTTCAGGCTGAAACTTCAACAGCTCCATGGGCTCAAAGATGGTGATGTCTTCCTTGCCCTCACACTCTATCACTGCACTGCCAATGATTGGGTCATAATACCACTTTCTGAAAGTTTATAGCTCGACAGGTACAGATTTTGGAATGGTGATGGTCTTGTGAGTGTGGGCATGCTTGTACCTTAAGAACACATATGGCTTGTTAGTCTTAGGATGAAACCTAGTCTTTGAGATCTTCTTTTGAGTTTTTCTAGGCTTCATTCCTTTGAAATCATTATTGACTTGAGAATGCAGAAATTTCTCAAAGTCATAAGCCATCATGACCTTCCCAGGGTTTTGAAGTGGAAGTTTAGCTAAATCCCTGAGGTCATAGAAAGGAAGGGTTTGGAAGTCAGTCATATTTTTAAAGTGCTGAACTCCCCCTCTATATCTTCTTATGATAAAGAGCTTTCTTTCAGCATCATACTTCCAGCTAACTGGAGGTCTTTTTAGTTCTTGATGCTCTGCTATCCATTCATATGTCTTAGGGGTTTCCTCCTGAATTATTTTCTTAAACCAAGACTTTCTTGAAATTGGAGGTTCAGGAGCAACCGAGGGTGAATCTTGTGCTGGACCGGATTCGGAGACTGTAGTGGTTGGTTCAGGAGTCACTGTTTTGATAAGATTAATCTGAACATCATCTTCACCTTTTTCTTCGTCAGATAAGGTTTGAATTTCATCCCCGTCTTCCGTAAAGTATCTAGTTCGCTTAGTCTCCTTTTCTTCAGTGGTCAGGATTTCTGGATAAAGATCATTATACCCAAAGTTTTCAATGTCATCTAAAAGGGCATTCAGCTCATCATCAGATGGGATGTCTTCTTCATCAAGAATCACGGTCTCTATTTTAGTGGAAGTCCCTTTCCCTCTCTTCCTTGCATCTCTTCTCTCACTAGCTGAGGGAAGGTTTAGTTCTGTACCTTCAACTTTGACTTTAACCGCCTCTTTTGTCTTTTCAATATGGCCAGCAAATATAGTTAGTGCAGATTCTGGATTAGTCACAAGGTCAGGAGATGAGGGTTCAACCACAGATGTGGTCTCCCCTGAGCTGTTGAAGTAGTTGGTTGTTTTTGCACAGGTTTAACGATTGAGGCTTTGAGCTGCTCCACTGCTTCAGCCAAAGCCTTGAATTCGTCATTTTGCTTTGATATTAGTTTCTGCTGTGTTTCAAGTTGAGTTTGTTGGACCTCAATTTGGGTATGTAAACCCCCAACTTCTAGCTTCAGGTCTTTAACCTCTTCCTGGACATTATGCAAATTATTTTTTAAGCCTTCAATTTCTACATCTTTCTTTTGAATCGTATCCTGTATTTTCTTCAGTTCAAGGCTTAGAGTCTTAACTCTTGGTACAGGAGAGGCTGAATCATGAGTTGGTGATGTGGGAGTAGTATAGATGGGTGATTGTTGTGGAGATGGTTGTGGAGTGGGTTGTGGAGTAGGTTGTGGAGATGGTTGTGAAGATGGTTGTGGAGATGGTTGTGGAGTGGCTAATAGAGAATCTGATGAGGATGACAAGTCTTCAAATCCTGTTTTGATTTTCTTTGCCTTAGGCTCTTCTTCCTCAAAATCAGAACCTGACTCAACCTGTCGTTTAGTGGAAGATGCAGGATGCATTGTTCTATCATCTGAATCAGACTTGTAGTAGTCAGATCCATAAATCCCTGCATCCAGAGTTCCACTTGATTCTGCGACTTCCTCCTCAACTCCATGCATGCCAGCTTCAACATTAACTGCTGGCTCTTGAACTATCTGAATTTGTTCAACAAAAGGAGCCTCTATCACAGGCTCAATGATGGGTTGTTCTTGTTCTTGAACATCAGGGACGTTTATCTCAATCTCAGCTTCATCAATAGGTGCATTACCTTGATCTTGCTCAACTTCCATTTCTTCTTCTTCAGATGATGAGTTCTCTTCTTCAAGATCAGGGTCAATGTCAGGGATAAATTCTTCTTCTTCACCAATAATATGACCAAACAGGGGAACGTCAGCTATTGCCCTGTTGGTTCTCTTGTTAGTACTCCTCATATAGCTGAGAGTCTTGGCAATCATGTAATCGAACACAAAGGTGTTCCCACCATGTTGCAGCTCAGGATGAATATGATTGATGATAATTTGTAAAAATCTAGGATATGCCAAGAATTTCTCCTTCACAGCTCCAGTTAGATTGTCTTTTAACTGTCTGAATATGAAGCCAGAAAAGTTGTAATCTCTTCCCTTGATTATCCCCAAAATAGCTGAGCCCAGAGTGCTATTTGCTGAATCAAACCCTCCTTTTCTGATTGATAGGCAGTGAATAAACACGTGCACTATATATCTCCAGTGGCTTGGTAAGGAGTTCTTGATTATCTGGCCACTCTTGAATTCATCTGGATGACCCAACCTTCTGAAGCATTCTTTAACATAGAAGATTGGGAATTCAATAGGTGCATCTGGATTATCATTAAACTGAAGCACCTCTCTAATTGTAGCTTCAGAAAGTAAGACTTCTTGGCCACGCACAGTTGCTCTAATATGCTCTATATTCTCAATTGTGATGATTTCTGCAGTCTCCCAGAATTCTCTTATAGTTGTCTCAAACACCGACAGATTATTGCTGATGGCAAAGCTAATGTTGGAGCTTGCCAGGAAGTTTAGTACAGGAATGAACTCTGCAGCCTTAGGATCATTGACATTGAGGAATGCACAGACATTATGTCTTTTTACAAATAAGAGATCCATACCTGTAAAGTTTATCAATTTTGCACAATAAGTAAGATTTCTGAAAATACTGAATCGAAACAAGATATATCAATACTTAGAAAAAATTTGAAGTCCTAATTGTCGAAACAACTAGTTTCGATTGAGATCAACATAGTCGAAACAACTAGTTTCGATGGAGATCAACAGTGTCGAAACAACTAGTTTCGATCGAGATCAACACCGTCGAAACAACTAGTTTCGATGGAGATCAAAACTATCGAAACAACTAGTTTCGATGGAGATCAAAACTGTCGAAACAACTAGTTTCGATGGAGATGAACTTATCGAAACTATCTAGTTTCGATCAGAGATACTAGGGCAAGTTTGGGTGTCGAAACTAGTAGTTTCGATTAAAAAACCTTTTAAGAAAATTTTGAAAGCGTTAAACCCCTTTGTCGAAACTACTTGGTTTTGAAACCCAAACCTCTCTGATTCGTTATACTCAGACTGGTATAAACAATTTAAAAGAAAGGTTTAGAGTGGCCTGTAAGTGACGGAGCTTCATCTTACCGAATGTGAAATGTTATCTGCAAGAATACACAAATAATCGTGAGTTCTAAGATGATTGAAATGTATGCAAACACAGAGAAGCACACAAACAACTATTATTACGAAGATTTAGTCGAACAAATTTTAATTTTTGAAACCCTGGGTCTGCCGTTTTGCAAAAATCATCAAAAAGAGGTAGTGAGACGTTACCTGATGATGGAGACGATAAAGACAATGGGGAAAATCAGTTGATATCTTGCAACCCAGACCGACGATTTGAGAGATTGTGTGAATGACGGAGAAGGCGAAAAGGTTTTGAAAAATACGAGTAAGAATCAGTATGACGGGAGGGATTGCTTATGAAGGCTTTTAATTCTCGTGAGACAAAAGACAAAATTGCCCCTGTCGAAACAACTAGTTTCGATAGGACAAACTAGTTTCGATATGTACAAAGTAGTTTCGATAGGTCAAAGTAGTTTCGATATGCACAAAGTAGTTTCGTTAGTTCAAGTAGTTTCGATATGTACAACTAGTTTCGATAGTTCAAAGTAGTTTCGATATGTACAACTAGTTTCGATAGTTCAAAGTAATTTCGATATGTACAACTAGTTTCGATATTTAATAAATAAAATTATACACAAGATATTTACACTTTTCTTTTTGAAAAAGATCCAACATGAGATCAGATATGGTCAGTCTCTTGAAACACTTCCTTTTGCAATTCACTACTGTGAGTCCCTGAAGATAGCTGGTATTTGTGCAAAGTAAACCCGAACATTTGTTTGTACAAAGATTTCATGTGATTAGAAGGTACCATTTAAGCAACACACAAGGTGTACCCCACATATTAAAATAAAATGATTTTGAAAAACCTATCAATCCTCAAGAAGTACCCATCTTCATCCAATCATCTCTTTCTGATTAACCAAGGTACCGTCTTAGTAATGTCAAAGTACCACCAAAATAAAATAAGATATCCTAGTGGATTTAGAAATATTAAAATAAAAAATATCCAAGTAGATATTAAAAAAAATACGAGCATTCTAGATCTTTGCGTAAGCAAAATATAAGAAGTCGTAAAATTATCCAAGCGGATAGAAAAATGTTGAACACCCGAGATCTTTGCGTAAGCAAAACAGACGGGGTCAAATCATCTAAGTGGATGGGAAAAGGATGAGCACCCGAGATCTTTGCGTAAGCAAAACATACGGGGTCATCGGTGGTAAATATCGTTATATTGACGGTCACTTGGCGTATGAATAGGAATCCAATACGTAAGCCTGTATCTGATTGAATCGGTTTTCTTAGATATAAAATGGATTAGATGTTTCAATAACGGATTCAAACACACAAGTATGAGATATATATTAGGTTTTCACACTACTTACAAGTTTTAACCATATGTCGGGCCTACCAGCTATACCTCAGTAAACACCATCGCTGTTGATCTATTCCATATCCAAGAGATGAGATCAGACACTATCATTTCTCAAAGGTCAGATTCAATTTTTTCTTGCAACTTGTAAGATTATATACACAGCAATTCTTTTCAATATTAAAATATTATATTTCTCCCCCAAAAGATTTGCGTGGATACTGTTAAAAAAAAATAAAATCTTTTTGAAATTTTCTTAGACAGTTTAAACAGAATTAATAAAAAAAAATAAAATAAAATGATAAAAAAATAGAAAAATTATTTACACAATTTACTGAAAGTTGATCATTCCAAGCATTTCCACCAGTTGGGCAAATCTGGTAGAGTCAAAAGCCTTTGTGAAGATGTCTGCGGTTTGTTTATTAGTTTTGACTTCAACAATTTGAATATGCTTCTTTTCAACACAGTCATGAATAAAATGATGTTTAATTTCAATGTGTTTGGTTTTGGAATGCTGAACAGGGTTTTTGGTGATATGGGGAACGGCAGCGTTGTCACACAGAATGAGTGTCTCATGGAATGTGATCCCATAGTCAAGCATCTGATGGTGTATCCATCTGACTTGGGAACAACAGAGGGCTGCGGCAATGTATTCGGCTTCGGCGGTGGATTGGGAAACGGTGGATTGTTTCTTACATTGCCATGAGACAAGGCGGTTGCCAAGGAATTGACAACCTCCAGAAGTGGATTTTCGGTCTAAGTTGCAACCCCCGTAGTCTGAATCTGAATAAGCCACAAGATCAAACAAGTCAGTTTTAGGATACCACAGACCCAATTTTGGCTTATACCTTAAGTATCTTAAAATACGTTTGACAGCAGATAAATGAGAAAGTTTAGGATTAGCCTGAAAACGTGCACACAAGCACACTGCAAACATGATGTCGGGTCTGCTGGCCGTGAGATACATGAGAGATCCTATCATAGAGCGATATAGATGTGGATCAACGCTTTCCCCATCCATATCAGGAGTCAAACAATGTCGAACTTCCACATGAGTTTTTACTGGATGGGAATCAGCCATTTTGAACTTGGTCAAGATTTATTTTACGTATTTTTCTTGATGGATAAGGATTCCTGACTCAGACTGATCAACTTGTAGTCCCAAAAAGAACTTCATTTCCCCCATGGAGCTCATCTCAAACTTAGATCGCATCACTTCTTCAAATTCTTTGCAGAGACGGGGATTTGTAGATCCAAAAATGATATCATCCACATAAATTTGCACCATGATTGTATCCTTTTCCTCCTTCCGTTTGAACAAAGTTTGGTCAATTGCTCCTCGTGTGAAACCATTCTCAATTAGATGCTTTGATAAAGTTTCATACCACGCACGAGGTGCTTGGTGAAGACCGTACAATGCTTTGTATAACTTGTAAACACGGTCTGGAAAATTAGGATCAATGAAACCCGGTGGCTGCTTGACATATACTTCTTCTTGAACTTTGCCATACAAAAATGCGCTTTTGACATCCATTTGATGAACGGTGAAGTCCATGTAGGCTGCATAGGCGAGAAACATTCTGATGGCTTCCAAACGAGCCACTGGTGCAAAGACTTCCTCATAGTCAATCCCTTCTTCTTGATAGAAACCTTGAACCACCAGACGAGCTTTATTTCGAATCACAGTGCCGCCTTCATCCTTTTTGTTGCGAAAGACCCAACGAGTACCGATTGGAACTTTGTTCTTGGGTAGATCCACCAAATTCCACACATGTAGCTTTGAGAATTGCTGTAGCTCTTCCTGCATTGCTTCCACCCAGCTGTTTTCTAGTAGAGCTGCTTTAATGTTCTTTGGTTCAGTTTGAGAGATGAAGCAAGAAAACATGCTGTTTTCAAATGCTTCACAGGCACTTCGGGTACTAACACCCACATTGAGTGGTCCAATGATGTTATTGGTGGGATGAATCTTCTGAATTCGCAGTTGAGGAATTGCATCTTCTTCCACGACTTCTTCCAAATTGGTAAGATTTTCAGCAGGAGGATCGGCAATATCATTAATAGGATCTTCAGCAGGTGATTGTCGTGCAACATCTACTATTGGAATGAAGTTGTCTTCAACAATTTCACTTGTTGCACCAGAACCAGAAGACTCCATGTTTGATTCAGCATTAGCAACCACAAGAATTTCAACCTGAGCAGATGAAGAAGAGCCTTGATCATTTATGTTCCCTAGATTGTTCACAGAGAAGTAAGGATTAGCATGAGTTGATTCAATAGAGAAATCAGGAAGATTAAACGACTTAAAAACTGAATCGGCGTCAAAGAGCCAATTGGGACCGTCTCCTGCGTCCGTATGATTGTTTTCATGCCAATTGATATCAATGGACTCCATCACTATCCTTTTCTTCTTATGGTAGACACGAAAAGCACGTTGATTTGATGAGTAACCAACAAAATAGCATTCATCAGCTTTGGCTTCAAACTTGTTGAGTTGATCTGAAGTGTTCAACATTGTGCACACACACCCAAATTTCCTGTAGAAATCAATAACTGGCTTGCGCTTGTACATGACCTCATAAGGTGTCTTGTTGCAACTTTTAGTGATAAGAACCCGATTTTGCACAAAACATGCAGTGTTGACCACCTCAGCCCAGAAAGTCACGGGAAGCTTAGAGTTAACAATCATAGTTCGTGCAGCTTCAATTAAAGTGCGGTTTCTTCTTTCAGCTACACCGTTTTGTTGAGGAGTACGAGGTGCACTGAATTGTCGAGAAATTCCTTTGCTTTCACAGAAGGAATCAAGAGTTGCATTTTTGAATTCTGTTCCATGATCGCTGCGGATAGTCTTCACACTTAGATTGAAGAGGTTCTCAATTTGAAGCAGATAGGTTTTTAAAATCTCTGGCGTCTCATCTTTTGTGGCTAAGAAAAACACCCAAGTGAATCGAGAAAAATCATCTGTTACCACCAGACAGTATGACTTTCGTCCAAGACTCATGACACTCACTAGACCAAAAAGATCCATGTGAAGCAATTGGAGAGGAGAGTCAATGGAATTGGTGGTTTTAGGCTTATGCGAAGATTTGTGTTGTTTTCCTTTGGAACATGAGATACAGTGTTCCATAGGAGTGAAATCTTTGAGAGGTAATCCAGTGACTAGGTTGCCTCGAACCAGTCGATTCATTGTTTTAAAATTTACATGTCCCAACCTCTTATGCCACAGGAAAGATTCATCTTCAGAAGCTTTTGAGAGAAAACACGATTCAATGCCCGATGGGTTGTTCATATCCAAGCTATATGTGTTGTATCTTCTGGGAGCACGCATGAGAATAAGTTCTTTCGGAATCACCACTCCTGGTTTCAAGATAAGACTTTCCTTTGAATTGAATAAGGCACAAAAGTCCTTGTCACAAATCTGTGAAACACTCATCAGATTGTATTTCAACTAAGGAACAAAGTTAACAAATTCCAGACTATTTACTCCATTTGATACTGTTCCTTGTCCTTCAATCTTTCCTCCTCTTGGGTTTCCAGCAAAAGCAACATACTCTCCATCAATTTGATGATAATCTTGCAGCAAGTTAAAGTGCCCAGTCATATGTCTTGAACATCCACTATCTACATGCCAGATGTTGTCACCGGTTCTTCTTGATTGACCCTATACACAACGAACCACTTATACGTTTTGACCAACATTGTTTCAATCAAGAGATCTTAGTGTCAGGATATGACATCTCATTGGAATCAAAATTACAACCATCCTTTGATGAAACACGGTCATCAAATAGAACATTATTTTTAATTTTCCACGTTCGTTTTAAATGATTTTTAGCATTTTTAATTCTTTTACGCCTAGATTTTCTACTGTGAGAAGACTTAGGCAACATGTATGAATTTAATGAACTTTCGGAAGGCGATTTTTCATTAGAATTTGTAGTTGTCAATTTACAACTTTTTGAAACATGATTTGAGGCACCACAACTAAAACAGACGTTTTCACAAGATATCTTAGCGTGATAATAGTCATCACAAGATGAAGATGATTGTGATGTTGAGGAATCTGAACATGAGACGGTTCTCTCATCAATAACTTTGTCTTGAAGACGATGTGCTTCCTTTAAACTGAAAAATTCCATGTTGCTCATGGTTTCACGTGGTACATCATTCACAATAATTCCTGCACTTTTAAATTTTGTAACACATGGCATAACATTCAAAGATTTAGGAACAAAAGGCAAGGCATTTTTAAATTTAGAAACATCACATCCCAAACCAGTATGCTCAGCAGGCATAGAATCAAAATACAAGTTTTTAACGTGTTCACAAATATTTGGTTTTGACACGGACATATTATTACATTCATCTGACTCAAGTTCTTTTAAAATAGTTCTATCATTAGCACTCTTATCACAATCATCTTCGGAATTTACACAATTTGACTCTGCACAAGAAGCAAAACTGTCAGAATCAGAGGATGTAATATAATCATTAGGAGATAATATGCAAACAAAAGGTGTGGAAACATGTGGAGTAGGCATATCAGCAAATCTCCCTGATTTAGAATAAGGAGGTGGATGAGAGTTATACCCAAGACCTTCTGTGCCTTTTCTATTAAATTGTTTATCAATTATTCCAAACAGAATTTTCTGATCCATATCCATATGATCAACCTGTAATTTGGCTTTTTCTGCCTTTTGGACTCTTTCTGTTAAAATTATATTATTAATGGTTTGAGTATTGAGTTGCACAATTAAAGAACGATTTTCACCACAAATATCACGAATTTTCTTTAAGTAAAGTTTCTCATTTTTGGCCACAGAGTCATACATTACCTTAATGTGATTTCGTTCATCAATCAAGGCTTGATTGATGAATCTGTATTTTTGAATTTCATTCAAGCAAGATCTAGAATTACACAGTTTAGAAATAACCTCAGCAGGCACAGCAGTGAGATCCTCAGCAGGTTCAATCATGACACACTTGCCCATGTCCTCCACATCAGCCATCAAAGCTTTATCAGCAGCTTCCTCAGCTTGGTCTCCCCAATGATAATGTCCATCAGCCTGACACACAAGAGCTGTGGAGCTTGAAGATGTGTTTGTCTTTGGAGGATTTGCAGCTTGTTTTCCAGAGGAGATCTTCTTTTCTTGCTGATCCTTGGAGGACGGTTCCTTGCAGTTTCTGGCAAAGTGACCCAGCTGATCACAATTGTAACATCTCACCTTCTTGATATCAAACCCAAGTGTCTTTCCCTGCTTGAATCTGTCTATACCAGTTCTTTTGATGAATCTTTTGGCTCTTAAGGTCAACATGGCCATGCACCAATCAATGTCCATTTTCTCCAAATCATCAGGATTGATCTTCTCCAAGTCATCAGGTTGAATGCTAACCGGTGTTAGATTTCCAGAGATCAGTGCATCATAGCACGACATGAAAGCAGTCATGATTGGGACATATTCATCAGGAATCATGGTGATAGTCTTTTGAGGAGCAGAGGAGCTGGTAGAATTAATTGCAGCAGCTGAAGGAGGGACATCAGTCTGAAAGTATGGGCTACCGGATGAGCTTGATCCAACAATGAGAGCTGTGTTTCCAGACTGATTTGATGGGGTGACTGCTCCCTTCTTAATTTCAATTTCATAAGATTCAAGAATGCTATAGACTTCCTGTTGAGACAGAGCACTCAGATTCTCAGTCTTTTTGATCATGATTCGATACATATTCCATTCCTTTAGGAAGAGAATCTTGGAGTTTCTTGTTTAGATCAAGAGTAGGGTACTCAACTCCCATTACCTTCAACCTTGATACAATGCTTGAGAAACGGTTGATCAAATCAGATATTGATTCTCCCCTTACACTGCTGAACATCGCATATTGTTTCTTGATCAGATCTCTTTTGCTTTCCCTGACATCCTCACTTCCCTCATATCTTGTGCACAGTGCAGCCCATAAGTCTTTGGCAGTTGTGTACTCAGCAAAGATGTTGAAAATATCCATAGGAAGAGCCATGGCAATAGTCCTGTAGGCCTTGTTGTCTAGGGCAATCAAGGCAAGATCTTTCTCATCATACTCAGATACTAACTTAGGACGTTGAACATCAGCAGTGGTAGTTACGGGCTTGTGGGGACCATCGGTGATAGAACTCAACAGTGTATAATCGTGAAATTGAAAGAGAAAAGCTTCATCTTTTTAGTCCAGTCATCAAAATCTCTTGTGGACACAAGAACAGGTGGTCTATTTCCCCCAGAATGTTCTGTTGAACTTGAAGTGGCCATAATATTTTGAATCGAAACTAAAACAGTAACTAGTTTCGATAGGTCAACTTCTATCGAAACAACTAGTTTCGATAGAACAACTTTTATCGAAACAACTAGTTTCGATAGGACAGCTTTTATCGAAACAACTAGTTTCGATACTGAAAATTTTCAAGGCAAGTTTCGATAGAGATAAGACAAAATTTAGTTTCGATAGTACCTTCTCCCGACAAAAAGTAGACAAGAAGTTTCGATGATCAACGGAAATCAGAAACTGTCCCCAGTAGTTTCGATGCCTTATTCTCCAAGCTCAGAAATACTCCATTGATGATAAGCTCCAGAAATCAATAGTGCAGAAATGACAAACCAATCCGGCGAAAACCTTCGACTAACCCTCCTGATCACTAATCCAACTTCCGATTCTGAAAATACGAGCAAAAACCCTTGGAAATCGATGAAACAGTACTTCCGAGAATAGATGTGAAAAAACCAGAAATAAGCTCAAAATACCTCACAAATCATCTAGAATCGATCACAAAACCTGATAACACTCAAAAATACTAGAGCATAATGCTCTGATACCAATTTTAGGTCCATATTTCTCTTGAAATCACTGATTTGATCGATTACACACACAGACGTAAACTGTGTGTATGATGGTGAAACAGATAATAGAAACAGTGTTGGTGAAGATAACAGGCTAACCACAGTTTTAATCAACACGCAAATGGTATGAAAGTGTAAGAACACAGTGAATAAACAACTGCAAATTGTATTGATTCAGGAAAAATGTGAAAGAGAAGGTTCAGGGTTACAGCCGCTACTCACACCCTAAACATTCTCAAACTAGGCTATTTATAGTAGTGACAGTATCGAAACTATGTTCAATCGAAACTACTAGTTTCGATTGACCATTTACAAGTGACACAAAACTGTCGAAACTACCATCTATCGAAACTACTAGTCTCGATTGAACAGATTCAATCGAAACTAAGTAGTTTCGATGGCCCAGACTTGGAAATAAAAACAGTAAATTACATAAAACTGAAATTATATTTAATGAAATGACAGAAAGTAAACTACTCTAAAACTGTTTAAACAAACAATAAATGACAACAGCTTATACATAAGATATGACTCTACACTAAATACATGCAAAACCTACTCATTATTTTGCACTTTCGGGAGTGTATGAGTTTCCTAGTTGCTTCAAAGAGATGAATCATTTCGCGTAAGCGTTAACCACCCTTACAACCCTCAGCAAAAAAAATTGAAAATTTTAAAACCCAACTACCTACCTTGTACATGAAACTCTGAGCAACACGCACGTCCGCAAAACTTGATCATCTACAAACTTCGATAGTCCACGTTACTCGTGAGATTCGATAACTTACATATGAACATATATACATGATACTTGATTGCTTGCAATATACGTGATACTAGATTTTTCACATGATATATAGTACTTGGTTGTTTGCAATATACACGATACCAGATTATTTACGTTATTCAAGAAACTTGAGTGTTTACATTACACACTAAACTAGACCGTTTACATTGTTTGCAATTAATTGGCCACTATACACTTGAGGCATGATCATTTACTTTGTCCATGAAAAATGATAGCTATAAACTTTGAGCTACTCGGGTTTTGACTTATTCTTGTTCAAACACGAGGAAGCTTTAGAACTTTAAACCACTCGGTGTTTGACGTATTCTTGTTCAAACTCGAGGGAGCTATAAACTTTATGGGTAATCTAAAGAATTATGCCATCTACTTAGGGCACCCATGTATGGGGTTGTACTACATTGTTAGTCTTTAATTCTTGATCGACTTTACCATCTAGAGACACAACTATTTATTAGCAACTCTTAAACAATAGTTATGAACTAAGTGTTATTGAGGCCTCTCTTGACCCACACTCACAATAGGATGACCTATACGGACCATACGATGATTTGAGTAATGGGTCCACATGTAATTATAAAAATCAGCGCATGGAAAACATAGTGAATTCTGGCGTGTGTGATGGCATAAAACATGTCGTGACACATAGTAATGAAACTGAGGTGCTACGATAAGGGCATGGTGGATACACCGCTAGTACTTCCTATATACGAGTGTTCCTGCCATATTGCCAGTGGTAGCGTTATTAGTGCCACATAGGATTTGTCACTAATTTGACCCTGATCAATGCCTGAGAAATCATATCCAGTGATACCTCTTAAACTTATTAAGACTAGATCCCAAACAAGTTTTGATCATCAAATTCTCATCGCCCTCATGGCATGAGTGCGTCCCATCTCTGGAGTCCAAAATTATTCTAAGACAATTTTCCTTCTTAATTCTCTTCAGACTAAACCCACTACCACCACCCATGCCTGACACAATGACCTGACCTGATCTTGAATATCAGACCTGAACCCTGTCAACAATTATACTTCTCAAACCAAAAATCAAAGATCGTTAAGAATCCAAACTCACATCTTTTCCTGATTCAGTAGCCACCAACAGTTGAATTTTGGGACGAAATTCCCTCAACTTGGAGATACTATCAATTCAAGGTTTCAACTCTTACAATTAACATATTACTTACTATTAATTATTTAACATAGGTATGTACATATGTATGTATATAAATATATATACTTTGTTATAAAGTATAAAACAAAGATAAAATTTTGTTAACCATACAAATCCCTCTTATATGTATATGTATTTAATTATATATATATATATATATATATATGTGTGTGTGTGTGAAGTTTTCATTTATAAAAAATAGGGGTATAAACATATTTTTATGGAAATCATTAAACAAACTATATTAACGAATTTGTTTATTCTGCCTAAGATATTACAAACTATACAAAATGTAACTTTGTATAAAAAAAATGGAAGTGACCACTTTTCAAAATATTTATAATCAAACAAGCATTGTATAACTTTTTTTTTTAGTTCTATAAAAACAGTTAAAAATAATAATATATATTCCAAGTTCTAAAAGTCTATAAAGAAAATTTCATAATCTAATATTTATTTACATAGAAAATTAGTTTTGAACTCTAATTGGAACCCCTCCCCCTCTATCAACCATTTGGACCCTCCCTTAATTTGAAACCATTCAGCCATTTTTGACTTTGTGTAGTCAACGGAGGTCAAATTGCATACCCAATCCACCAAATTCCCAGTCGACGATGCTTGGTTATCATTCAAAGACGATATGCGATTGAAACCAAGTGTTCCTGGTAAATTAACAAGTCCTAATCAAGCATTTGAACCACACCCGTCAAGTTTGACTACCCAAGGTCAAACTCGGATTGAATCCGATCCAATTCGTGGGTTTTCATCATGTTTAACAACATTAAAACGTCCTTAGACGTTATACAATCAGAATCAAGTGCCATTGATGAGCCTATTTAACCGAATTAAATCGAATTAACACAAACAATTAAACCCGTAACCGTTCCGAGCGATTGCGAATCAAAACGTACATTTCAGTCGAAATTGGAACTTATAATCTGTTCTCACACACTTGCGACACCCATTTCTTACTCCTTGAGCTCTCAAACACATCACCTATCGACCCTGGAACTCGATTGGAGCCAAAGAAACCGAACGCTAAGGCCTTAGTCGAACACCACCGTTCCTTAACCATTTCAGGTAAATTTGCTCTCATCATACTCGTCTTGGTTCACACATTGAAAGCCCTATCATTTTGGCATCGTGTCGTTGCGAATGGGTGGTGTTGTGGGATTAGGGTTTATGGGTTTCGTATTAGAGAAGAAGGGTTGCTTGTGAGTGCGAGTTATAAGCTTCTCAAACCAAAAATCTAACCCAGCATTAGCCCTGGTTCAACTAGTTAACTCATCTGGCCAACAGACACGATGTCACAGGTTCGAAACCTCCTGTGCCCTCCTTTTGTTTGCCCGTAGAAGGGCCTTAAACACAAGTTAGACTCTTGCTTGTTATGGTTTAATCGGACCATATGACACCACTGGTGGTTTGTACGTTGTTGACTCCCAAGGCAGACCTGTGTTCGACCCCGGGCAACCTCATTCTTTAATGTTTATTTTTACACATCAATTCTTTATGTTTTAAATTATGAAATAAATCCTATAAATCTTAAAAGAGTATTTTGTAACTTTTATAAACATAGGAAACAAATAAAATAATATTTTATTTTAAATTATTTAAAAAAAGAATTATTGGATTTTAATAATACCATCTTTTACCAATTGCCTAATAATAATTCCAACTGATAATATTTTTACCAACAGTCTCTACTTTCAAACTATTTTCTTACATTGGACCCCTCCGTTAAAAAAACTTAACGCCGTTAGATTTTATATCACGTGGACATCTGCAAACCGCCGGAAAGTCGAGCCAAGCTAGCACTGGTCTCGTGGTGTGTTTTGAAATTGGCTCTGGTGGTGTTTAGCTTGTCTCGTTTTTTTCCGGCAAGTCCAAACAGAGACAACAATGGTGTTTAACGAGACTAGTTAAACACCACCAGTGCCAATTTCAAAACACACCACGAGACCATTGCTAGCTTGGCTCGACTTTTCCGACGGTTTGCAGATGTCCACGTCATATAAAATCTAACGGCGTTAAGTTTTTTAACGGGGGGTCCAATGTAAGAAAATAGTGTGAAAGTAGGGACCGGTGATAAGAATATTTTCAGCTGTGATTATTATTGGATAATTGGTAAAATGTGAGATTATTAAAATACAATAATCCAAAAAAAAACATATTCTAAAAAGTACAATTCCTAAATAAATATTATGGAGATAATTTATTTAAACTAGTCTAGATTATATTTATACATTTACATTTATAAAATAAACAAATTATTTACATCATTACCCTCATTTTATACACATAAATAGTTATTTATAGAAACACTTAAATAATTATTTTAGGTAAATAATTATTCAAATTAAATTAATCTCATTTAAAGCTTGTAATTATTTAATATCTCTCTTACTAATCATTTACGTAAGAGAAATTTATTAGATAATTTAACTAATCATTCTATTTATTTAAGCCCTTCCTAAATCTATTCATTTTCTTGGGATAAATTATTTAGATGGTTAAATAATTATTTTATTTACTTAAGAACAATTATTTAAACCTTTTTCTAATCCATAATTTATTTATCAATTATCTCGAGAATAATTATATAAATAATTTGAAACCTATTTACTATATAATTAATTAGAAATTTTTAAGCGATCCTAATTAACTTTATGAACTATTTTTGTTATTGTTTCAATACTTGTTATGGGTACATATTCTTTCCACAAAATATATATAATCCTATATTCAATCTCAAACCATATGAAACCCCAGAATCTCATGGTGTCTTACTCTTATTAGACGTACATTGAGAACTAGAATAAAACTTATCTGTGTAGGTTGATTGTGAGAAATCCTCATGAAGCCTACCTATCCTTTACAATTCATTCAAACCTCCTAGATCGTTGCAAGGTGAGTTTACATAGCCCATTTTTCCTATTTATGCTTTTGGGGTGAATCTTGTTTACAAATGCTTTACTTACACAATTCAATACCCATGTTCTTATGCTTTGATCTTTATGCTTTATGTCTTAAACTATCTGGTGACCATTACATGTGTTCATGTCAGTACATTCATTAACTTACAACCCAAGCCTTAAGGTAGTACCTTTTATGATCATTTATACGGGAATCTGAAACTATAACTTACCATAAAACCTTGGCGGGTTTTGTTGGGTATCAGCGTACAACTTGAGTATCCTCTTGCCCCTTTTTCAAAATGGCAATCAGTGGGATTGCGTATCTAGTTTTCCATTACTAGGATTGAATTGTACGCTTGGAACCTTGTGTGTTTTCACATATATGCTTTAGACTTGCTTTGAACATATTGAATTATAAAACTATACTTAACTTTGTTTGGTGTCAAAACCTATGTTTCTCACCAACTACTTGTAGTTGACAGTTACTAACATGTTTCAGGTGCACCTGTTTGAGGACTACTTGATCACATAGGACATGGACTTAGTTTTAATTTAATTTATGCTATGAACTCTTTGTGTTCCCTACTTTCAATTGTAATGGATGTTTTAAATTTGGATGAATAAATATTATCACATGTAATAGATTATCATGTGCTTATGAACAACCGCGTCAGCCCCCGCGTATAATCCGTTGCCGGCCAGGGTGTGACAGCGCGCTGGGTAGGGAACACGACTCAAATCAATCTCGGGGGTCTTCATCTCCGCCCCCTTCTTCTTCTCCTCTGCCTTTTCGGAAGGCTTTTCAACTACTACCTCCTCTGCTATCTCCTCTTCCAGGTGCTCTTTAATCATTTTAGCATCGATCTCAGCGAATCGAGCTCTCCAATCTACCTTCTTCACCTGTTCAAGCGAAGGGATGTGATAGTCAGCGATGTGGGAGGCTTTCTCCTCTACTTCATCCTCCTTCTGACTCATGATTAACACGGCCATCAATGAAGCATTAGGGTCTGAAGATGGACCTCCCTGTCTATCCTTTAGGCTCTGAGCGATGTCTTTTACCGTGCGTTGCAAATCCTGGAATGCTGAGTGCTGATTCTTCAATAACGTGTCATGGGCATCCAGTCTCTGCCTAGTGTCCTTGTCCTGCTGGACTAAATGGGCAAGCATTTATGTTTGATTCTCAATCATCTCCTCAATTCTTTTTGTGTTGACACTGCTTCCCGAACTTGCTCCAGATTCAGCTCCTCCATACTGATTCGAGCGGGCATTTAACCAAGGCGGGTTGTTACCAGATCTCCATCCCGAGCCATAAGAATTATTGTAGTTGTTGTACCCTCGATTCTAGTTATGGTTTCCAGCAAAGTTCACATGCTCCTGATGATTTACGGGGCAAGCTCTGGTGTCGTGGCCTCCCCTTCACACCTCACACCGTTGAGCACTCAGCTTTAGCTCTTTAATCTCATTCGCCATTGCCGTGAGTGCAGCAGCCACGCTAGTATCAGGAGTGACCTGATGCACACCTGTAGGAGAAGAGGCGGGTGCTTTAGCAGTAGGAATGGAATTCCTAAGAGAACGTGGATGCTGTTGTTCCACTAGAACGAATCTCTCGGACATCTCTTCGCACTCATCAGGTTCAAGTTTGTCCATGATATGGCCTCCCGCAGCTGTGTTGAACATTTGGTGCTTCTCGAAGGTGAGACCATTGTAGAACTCCTCCACTATCTCTGATAGACTATGCTGGGGACATCGGCTCAACAACGCGTTAAACCACTCCCAGTCCATGAGATAGAGCTCGTCAGGGTCCATCCGGAAGGAGTGGATTTGATCCCTAAGGCGAGCGACCCTAGAAGGTGGATAGTACTTTTTAAGAAACTTGGCGTGAAGATCCTCCCATGTGATGATATAATTGTCTGGAAGGGTGTCAAGATAAGTAGATGCATGCCAAGAGAGCGAGAATGGGAAGAGACGCAAGTAGATTGCGTCCTTAGACACACCCATGATATTGAAGGTATCACATATGCGCGCGAAGCGGGACAAGTGTCCAGGTGCGTCCTCATCCTCAAGGTCATGAAACTGAGTGGCATGAGTGATCGTACTCATAACATATGATGAGATCTGCCAAGTATTGGTAGTAGGAACAGCGGGGCGTGTGATCGAAAATCTCGCCCCGGTGACCCCGTCACTGGCCTTGTGGTGAACAGTACACCTCGCTCAGCGTCGCCCATGTTAGGAAATGAAATTAGGCTACTAGAACGTACCTGGGATTTGCACAACTCTTTCAAACGCTCCCGGAAGTCGCGGGTGCGCTCGTGTAGCTCTCGTTCGGGCTCTTGAAAACCTGAATAAGGTGGTGATCCCTGCGAACGAGTATTGTGCATAAACTGACACAAGAATAAAAGAAAACAAATAAAGGCTTAAAAACAGAAAGATTCGATCCTACGTTAGACACACAGATAGCAAGTAAGACAAGCACACAAGAATGACTCAAAAGAAATAAAAATAAACCAAAAATCAAACAAAGAACTAGTCAAAGCTAATATTGCTATTGCCAAGTGTCCCTGCCAACGGCGTAAAAAACTTGATGTCGCCCAGACGGTCTATATAAAAACTAACAAAACCTAACCTAGACCCCTAAGTAATAAATGGAGTACCTTCGAACTAAACCGCACTGACAGGAAAGTGTACCTATCGAGTGTAGCACATCTTAATGGTAAGCCGAGTTATCGAACCCTAGAGACACTACGATACCAAAACCAGACTCTAACTCGGACCAAAGATTATTTGATTTGGGGGGGTTTCTATACTAATGATTAAACTGATAATGAAAACACAAGAACGACTTCAACTATCAAACAAGAACTTTGAGAATATCAGGAATGAGAAGAATACCACCTAGGTCGGAATCCTACTTGCAAAGCACAGACTTCTATCGATTATGGAAACTATAATGGATCTGGGTTTCTAAGGATAACAACTCTAGACAACCTAGTGGACCCCTAATCACTCACAGGGTGTCACCAACTAAGGAACCTAAAGTGTACTAAACTCACCAGATAGTCGGATTACCTTTCCGTCTCTCCAACAATGATAATGTACCCAACAGACGGATCACCTCTCGGTCTCACTGTCCACAATACATTTGAAGAATGCACGGGGTAATCTCAAGATAAGAACTATGACTTAGAATAGCAACAATCACTAGACACCTAAACCAACTTCCTCTCAAACAGTTGACACTCAGATTCCTAATGACGAAGACTAAACGACTATTTCTCACTTCTCAAGTATTGAAATAGGATACACACTCAATCTAAATAACTCTTAAATACAACCCCTATGGATCACTATGTCTAGCAAGCCACACAACCGATCATAAACACACAGTCCTATGATCTAGATACGCAAATCAAAATGTAAGACATCCACAATCAACGTACAGAACTATAATCAATAATAGCTCAGATTTAAGCACATAGGTTCATCATAACTAATATCAAAAGATCTTTTACAAAATCATAAAACCATTAATTAAATCCAAAACAAATAAAAATCATAACTTTAACAAGTATTCATCAATTGACCCAGGCAGTATCAATGTTTTAGCCGAGGATCATGTCTAGAGCAACCAAAATAGAAGTAAAAGACCGAAACATGGTTCAAACAATCAAATCAAAGACAAAGATTCAAGCTTGCAAACTGAATACGCTTAAATAATGAACCCGGATCTCAAAGCCTTCAACTTTTCACTCTGATTGACTTCTAGCTCCCCAAAATCACCCTTGAAAGCTCTGTAGACGGCCAAAATTCGATCTCGCCAAAGAATGGGATTATAATTCTATTTAATTTCAAAAACTAGGGTTTTGCGGAATTTCAGTCTCCCGTTTATCGCGAAAGAACATAGCCAGTCCCTCGCGTACCGCGAGGGCCAAAATAGTCGGGTCCGGTTCTGACTTCTCTCGCGTACCGCGAGAGAATTCTTCTCCATCGTCACGTATCGCGAGGGATCAAAGATCCAACTTTTTTTTTATTTTTCTCTTGGGATTTCTCTCGTGCTCGGTTTCTTCAGGATTTGACCTGTATTCCATACGAGCTCCTGAAAATATTACAAAGACTCAAATGTATACAAAAACGACTTAAAACAAATACAAAACTAACTAAAAACGCACGAATACAATGGAATAAAGATGTGTGCTTTGCACTATATCACCCCGCGAGGTAAATCGTACCAACTTTAAGGATCATGGTAATCCCCTTGGTGAACGTCATCACCCTAGTTGTACAACAGTTGGCCAGCCACATAGGCCCCTAAAAGGTAAGGCCCAGAACGTACTTCCCATACCCATAACCTCAATTCCCGAAGGAAACATGGCAGATTCGTTTGTTTGTGACTTTCATAAACATTCACTTCTCTTACTTCAAAACTTCAGTTAAAACATTCGTACGTTTTATTAAAAATCATTCTTTCGTTTGTAAACACTTCGTAAACTTCTTTTGTCAAATATTTCATAAACACTTATTTCATAACCTTTCATTCCAAAACATCGTTCATAAACATCGTTTTCATAAAACGTCACATACATCATCGTTTTATAAAACAGTCACATCGTTACGTATACACACCAGCCCAAAAACATTATTAAAACATTTAAATAAGGGCTTCTAGAACTCACCTGATAAGCTAGCCTTGGTTGATCTAAACAAAGGCCCAACAACATCACGTACAATCTGGATTGAGTAGTTAAATACACATCAGATCAAATCCTGACTCTATTGGGTTATCCATACCAAATTAGGCGAACTTAAGGCTAAGTTCGCCCAATAGAACCAAGCGAACATGCCTAGCTAACTTACCAACTTCGCCTATACTTACCCTTCGGCGAACTTACACATAGCGAACTTACACAAGTTCGCCTGTTATGGACTTCTAGTGAGCTTATCAAGTTCGCTCGACTAAGTTCTCCAAAACTCCCCACGCGAACTTAACAAGTTCGCATGCGGGACTGTCTTCTTCCTCAAGAACCCTAGATCCATGCATGTGGATCTGATTTGGTGAAGACCTCAACTTTCTACGTTTAAAACGTTCGTTTTTCATTCTAGATGCTAGATCTATGTTTATATTCAAGTTTCATACGTAAAAATGCCATCTTTTTATCCAAAACCCAAAAACCCCAAAACGAACAAAACTCAGATCTAGATCAGATCGTTACCTGTATCGATCTTCTGATTTGGAGGTTTTGCTCATGAGCTATGGAGTAACACGCTTCTTCAGTCTCGGGCCGGTCCGCTAACTTTCTCTCTATACGGTTTCTCTCTCTAAGACTTGCAAATGAGAGAAAGATGGTGGAAGCTCCCCTATGTTCGCCTCCCTTAAGTTTTCCGGGCCCTTCCCGGGCCGGCCCATCACGCCTCGTTCATTTATTCCGTTCGTCTTATGTTATCCCATTATTATAAGTGTCGTTTTATTTTTGGGATGTTACAAGTCTACCCCATTACAATAGGTTTCGTCCCTAAAACCTATTATAAGTCAAAAAGTTGAGGGTATGACTCCCACATTTCCTTCTCCGTTTCCCAAGTAGATTCCGATCCCTTCCGATGCTTCTATTGGACTTTAACCAACTGAATAACCTTATTACGTAAACGTTTCTCCTTCCTGTCCAAGATGGCCATGGGTTCTTCGATGTAGTTAAGGCTGTTGTCGACCTCGATGTCGGTAAGTGTTACATGAGCCGATTCATCCGCCAAAAACTTTTGTAAGTGTGATACATGGAACGTAGGATGAATCCCACTTAACTCATCAGGCAATTCCAACCAATAGGCGACTTCACCAACCTGTGCTATTATTCTGAATGGTTCGACAAACCTCGGACTTAACTTTCCTCTCTTTCTGAATTGTATGATTCCGTTCCATGGCGACACTTTCAACATTACTCTGTCCCCAACCTCAAACTCAATAAGCCTTCGTCGTTTATCCGTGTAGGATTTCTGACGATATTGCGCGGCCTTCATTCGTGCCTTGATCTGATCAAACCTTTTCGAAGTTTCTCTTACCACTTCAAGACTTTCTAATTCCCTCTGTCCAATCTCACCCCAACAGACTAGGGTCCTGCATCTCCTCACGTACAACATCTCGTAAGGCGGCATGCCTATTGTCGTATGATGACTGTTGTTGTAGGAGAACTTGGCTAACGACAGATGACTGCCCAACTACCGTCTAAATCAATGATATAAGCACGGAGCATGTTTTCCAATGTTTGAATGGTCCTTTCGGACTGACCATCCATTTACGGGTGGTACGACGTGCTGATATTGAGTCTAGTGCCCATCGTTTCGTGGAATCTCTTCCAGAACCTCGATGTGAATCGTGTGTCCCAGTCAGACACAATCATCAAAGGCATTCCATGCCATGCTACTATTTCATTAATAAATACTTTCGCTAACCTTTCCAATGAGAATATCTCACGAATAGGTAGGAAATGAGCACTCTTCGTTAGACGGTCCACAATTACCCAAATGGTGTCATGACCTTTAGCTGTGTGAGGTAGCTTGGTTATGAAGTCCATTGTAATGTGTTCCCACTTGAATTCCGGTATATCAAGTGGTTGGATCTTCCCATACGGTTTTTGGTGCTCTGCCTTTACTTGTGAGCAAGTCAAGCACTTGCTTACATATTTTATCACCTCATATTTCATTCCAGGCCACCAGTATTCCTTCCTCAGATCTTGGTACATTTTGTTGGTACCAGGATGGATAGAGTACCGAGACTTATGAGCCTCATCCAAGATTTTGGTTCTAAGCTCGCCACCCATAGGTATCCATACCCGTCCAAAACGTGTCCTAACACCAAGGGTGTTATATTCCAACTTATCCTGTTGGCCAACCATCCTTTCTTTCTTTATGTTTTCTCCTTTCAGTACCTCAGCTTGAGCCTTTTCAATTTCTCTCATCATGTCCGGTGTTACCACCAATTGGCAAGCTTTCACTCTAATAGGAGCTGGCACGTCCTTTCGACTTAGAGAGTCGGCCACCACATTTTCCTTTCTAGGATGGTATATGATTTCGGAATCATAATCCTTCAAAAGTTCCAACCATCGCCTCTGCCTCATATTCAGCTCCTTTTGTTCAAAGAAGCACTTCAGACTTTTATGATCGGAGTATATGGTAAACTTCACCCCGTAAAGGTAGTGCTTCCAAATTTTTAATGCGAACACAACATCAACAAGTTCAAAATCATGAGTCGGATAGTTGACTTCGTGAACTTTCAACTGTCGGGATGCATACGCGATTACTCTCCCACGTTGCATTAGTACAGACCCTAATCCCTGACCCGAAGCGTCAGAGTATACCACCAAGTCTTCATTGCCCTCAGGGAGGGCCAAGACCGAAGCTTAGGTTAACTTCTCCTTGAGTTCCTTAAACGCCTCCTCCTGAGTTGAACCCCATTCATACTTTACCTCCTTTCGTGTTAACTTTGTCAACGGCGAAGCTATTTTTGACAAATCCTGTATGAATCTCCCATAGTAGCCTGTCAATCCCAAGAAACTGCGGATCTCAGTTGGCCACGAATGGCCATACTAACTAGCGTAACGCTGAGTTTCGTAGGTTCCCCTGTTGCGGAACAAGAAGGAAGAGCCCCTCTACTCACTACTCTCTACTCTAACTACGAAATAAGCTCTCTATTGAGGTACGGATGGCTGTTGTAGGGTGTGTTGAATGAAGAACTCAAGCCCTCTATTTATAGGCCTCAAAATGAGCAATGCACGGCCGTGCATTGGATTGCACGGGGGTGCAAACACCTCAGGAATCAAACAGGGTACATAGGATGGTGTACTAGAGCCTTGGGGAGCAAGGAGGCCCTTGCACCGCCGTGCAATGGGATACACGAAAGTGCATCCCTCCTTTGCTTCCCAGTTTCGTCTTTTAGCTGCTGGTTGACTTGTTGTTGACCTGGTTTGACTTCTTGGGGGTCAATGCTAGGGTTTGGTCTTCCAAAAGCTTGATTTCATCATGTTTTAAGCTGGTTTTCACTCTGTTTATCTTGGAATACGGAATAACCTGCAATTGTGAAATATTAATGCTTTAAGTATCAATTGCAAGACTTTTAATCAATTAGTACCATAATATGGGGATTATCATGCATGCAAAACATGTATAATTTAGGGCATAACATTGATAACCAGAGTTTTCAAGTCATTCCACATAATTGAGTCAACCTCTTCATCCCCTTTAGCCTGACGTACACAACTTGATATGCTCGGCATTCACTGAGGCCAATGGCGGCTTCCATATGGATCACCAAGTCAAAGGTAGCCACCGCGTCTTTCTTCCCAGTTAGAATAAGCGGGTTACATGCGTTAAAGGACTTGTAGTCGCAACCGTGAGTAAGCGGTGCGTTGACAACCTCATTGTTCAGGGCACCAATTGCCGGGTTAGACCCACCTGCCTCATTAGCCTTCTTCAATGCTTCTGCCCATAGATCTGGCAACGAAGCCTTCATCAGCTCAGTAAACTCGCGTGCTAGGGCCGCTTTCACTTTCGGTTTGAAAGTGAAATGTTGTTCTTCTGCATTAGTCTGCTCAATCCCATGCACACTAACTTTCGGTTCAATGTGGACACTTCCTTCTTCACTGTACTCCTGACGACAAGAAGTTCTACCTCAGCCACCGGTACAGCCACCGGTACGGCCCCCGCCACGACTTCCATTTCCTCTTCTCGCCATTTCGTTCTATAAGACATGTAATCCAATGTCATCATGTTAGTTAACAAACATAATTCAACAAGTACTATAAGATGTTAATATACACTATCCATCTACAATTAACCATTATACTACCTCTTGACTTCCATTTGACCACCTTTATGATTCCATCAGAACACAAGTCCTAACTTAACACGTTCTAAGTCATATTATTCGTACACTACTTTCATACCTGAGGCTTTGGGTCGAGTTACCCGAACTGGCATCCGCTTTCGGTCCCATTCACAGTTTAAGTTTAGACACTGGGTATTGCTCTGATACCAACTTGTAAGGCCCCAAACCCGGGAGACCTCACGCGTTGGATTTACACATTCACAAGCAGTTCTTAAACTTGAATATCAATTAACGCGGTGGAAACTTTCATTTAAAACATGACATAACATTGTTCAACATGCGGAAGCGTAAACCTTGTCTAATAATAACATAAACGTAATCAAAACATAACGGGATGCAAGTCTTCATCATCAGCTGGGTAACTCTTCATCGCTTGCCAAGCGTCACCGTTCATCATCATTACATGCCCTTAACTTGAATGTGCATACTAAAAAGTCAGCTACGCTGGTGAGTTCTAGTTTTAACATAAAACATTAACTTCAAATATTTGCCAAAAACATAACATTCAACTTCATTTAATAAAAGCGTACGAAAACATGCAATAACATAACACAACCTCGTAACATAACATCATAACATAAGTTAACATGAACCGAATCTGCGCCTTCTTGTAACTGTCAATTCCATGCATCGCATACCAGCGGAGGTACCTAAGGCTCGTTACCTCTAGGTCATCCGTCACCTAGGTCTCCTAAGGCTCGTTACCTCTAGGAAGACCAAACATACATACAAGTGGAGAAATCTAAGGCACGTTACCTCTAGACCATTCCACCAAGCTTCAAGCGCGATTACCCCGCAAGGTAAATCGTACCAACTTCAAGGATCACGGTAATCCCTTGGTGGCGGTCATCACCCAGTTGTACGACAGTTGGCCAGCCACATAGGCCCCTAAAAGGTAAGGCCCATAACATACTTCCCATACCCATAACCTCAATTCCTGAAGGAAACATGACATATTAGTTCGTTTGTGACTTTCATAAACATTCGCTTCTTTTACTTCAACACTCCAGTTAAAGCATTCGCACGTTTTATTAAAAATCATTCATTCGTTTGTAAACACTTCATAAATATCTTTTGGCAAAATATTTCATAAACACTTCTTTCATAACCTTTCCTTCCAAAAAATCCTTCATAAACATCGTTTTCATAAAACGTAACATACATCATCGTTTTATAAAACATTTACATCGTTACGTATGCACACCAGCCCGAAAACATTATTAAAACATTTAAATAAGGGCTTCTATAACTCATCTGATAAGCTAGCCTCGGTTGTCCTAAACAAAGGCCCAACAACGTCAAGTTATCTGGATTGAGTAGTTAAATACATATCATACAAAATCCCGACTCTAACGGGTTAACCATACCAAATTAGGTGAACTTAAGGCTAAGTTCGCCCAATAGAACCAAACGAACATGCCTAGCAAAACTTACCAAGTTCGCCTATACTTACCCTTCAGCGAACTTACACATAGCCAACTTACACAAGTTCACCTGTTATGGACTTCCAGTTAACTTATCAAGTTCGCTCGACTAAGTTCTCCTAAACTCCCCACGCGAACTTAACAAGTTCGCCTGCGGGGCTGTCTTCTTCCTCAAGAACCCTAGACCCCAACTTTCTACATTGAAAACGTTCGTTTTTCATTCTAGATGCTAGATCTATGTTTATATTCAAGTTTCATATGTAAAAATGTCATCTTTTTATCCAATACCCGAAAACCCCAAATCGAAAAAAAAACTCAGATCTAGATCAAATCGTTACCTGTATCGAGCTTCTGATTCGGAGGTTTTGCTCATGAGCTATGGAGTAACACACTTCTTCAATCTCGGGTCGATCCGCCAACTTTCTCTCTCTAAAACTTGCAAATAAGAGAAATATGGTGGCTTAGGCTATTTATAGGGGGAAGCTCCCCTATGTTCGCCACCCTTAAGTTCTCCGGGCCTTTCCCGTGCCGGCCCATCATGCCTTGTTCATTTATTCCGTTCGTCTTATGTTTATCCCGTTATTATAACTGTCGTTTTATTTTTGGGATGTTACAAAAACGAACACACACATAAGTCTTATGTTAAGGACTAATAAGTATAAAATCTAGTTTGAGAAGATGTAAGTTACCAAGGACAAAACCAAACATCAAAGACCGGTTTAACTATACTTGCATATACGTAAAAGCATAAAAATACATAGTTTGTGTATACACATTTATCCACTAATATCATTATTTTCTTTCTAGAAACACAAAATATATTTCATATAATCATACTAGAATGATTTCGAACGATAAAACGTTTTCAAATCCATTTTAATCTAGTTACGACGAAAAACGCCGCATTATTTATTTTTCGACGGAAACGCTCTAATTATCAAATGTAACGAACCAAATTTCATATTAATATTATTATTATTATTATTATTATAATATGGCGTTTATATTATAAGGGTGCAAATAAATAAAAGATGAAAGTTGGAGGTTTGTTGCAAAAGTGGGGATTTAACTAGTTTGGGTGAGAGGGGTCATTTTTTAAACTACAGGGGCTGTTTTATAAATTGCAAAATTCTATAATTAGAAGGGGGTGGGGGCAACATTTACACACACAAAATGTGTGTTCTTGAGTTTTTGTAAAGAGAAGAGAATAGGAGGTGCATTGAGAAGCAAAATCTGGGTGTTGCATGCTTGAATTGAAGGTTTTGGCTTGCTCAATCCCTTTATAACATCAAGTAAGTTCCTTTTCATCTTTTGAATCCACCATTTGAGGTGTTCTTGGTGGGTTTCGGGTGAAATCCGAATTGGGGCTGTTGGGGGTGAATTAGATGGTTAGAAACGTGAAATAAATAGTTATCTAGCTTAATTTGAAGTAATGGGAGGTAGATAACATAATCTAAACATCTAATTTGGTGATTCAAGAGTTAGGGTTCTTGAGGAAAATTTGGGGGTTTTCTATTTATTGTTGTTAGAATGTTAAATTGATCTTGGATAAGTGTCTAGGGAATTAATGGACACACAATTAACCATAAAGCCCAAATTTTTATGGTGATTTGTAAAATGGGAGTTTTGATAGAACTTGGGTGATTCCTAAACGGGTCATTTGGGTTAAGGGAGTGTTTGATGGGTGTTAAGGGTTTGATTATGTTAATCTAACTTAGAGAAATGTTAATGTTGATTAGTTGGTGTTAGGAGTGGGTTAGAACAAGAATTGGTGTACATTGGGATGTCTAGACTAATGTAGATAATTTGTTTAGGTGATCACGTGGCTAAGATTGAAGTTAAACCGGATTCATCTAAAGCACAAGGTAAGTGCTTTGCACTTACTTAGTAATGATATGGGTTGGTAGATACACATAATTAATTTACATGTCGGTTGTTCAATGTCTTTTATGTGTTTAAAAATACTTTTTGAATTTGGGGATGTTATATATGGTGAAATATGCAAGGGTGGGTGTATGGTGTTTGAGGTCTAAGGACTTCATTATGTTATTTGGTGAATTAAGTTATTAAACCTACATGGTGTAATGGTGATAAGAAGAATTAGTAAAAGGTGAAATACATAGGTGAAATATGTATTTAAATGGTGATGTACATGGGTGAAACATGTGCATAAATGGTGAAATACATAGGTGGAATATGTATTTAATTGGTGATATACATGGGTGTGACATGTATATAAAATGGTGATGTATACGTAGGTGAAATATGTATACAAATGGTGATATACATGGGTGATACATGTATATAATTGGTGATATATACATAGGTGACATATGTATATAATGGTGGCATACATGATTGTAACATGTATGCCAAAGGCGAAACAAATTTCTAAAACTTAAATGGTTGAGTCGGTGGTTGAGATTCATAAGAATCACGTGGGGTGTTAACGGTGGGTTATTCAGTGTTTATAACCCTGCCTAGATGCTAACGGTTGAATAAATTGACTGGGGGTCGAGTCAGGAGGGTCGGAAACTAAAAGTTGCAGCAGGTTCATATGGCCATGTCTGATTTTTCACATGGCCATGTCAAAATTCTTTATTTTCATCAGATGGATATGGTTATGTCCGTCTACACATGGCCATGTCTAGGATTTGTTGTGGGCATCAGGTTCACATAGCCATGTCTGATTTTGCACATGGCCATTTCAGAATTCTTGTTTCTTCAAAATTCCTCATTTTTGGGGTAATTGCTTTGGTTTAACCCATGGGGGTTTAAGGGAGGTCGTATAGCGTTACTAATGGTGTTATTTATGGTGTTTACTTGCAGGTAAAGCTCCGGTTTGATGCCTCAGGTCATGTTTCGTGTTGGTTGGATTCTCCATATATTTTGAATGGTTGTAAATGTTTGGAGTTATGACTACTTGTTGGGAGTCACTAAACTTGTTTTAAAATATCTTTAGGATGTTAAAACTTGTTGTTATTTTGACATGTCGGTAGGTTGCTTTTAAACAAAACAACGTCGTTGTCGTTTTCTGGTAATTAACATGTGATGTTTTGTCAAGGGTGTTCAATGGGACCTGCTTCCGTGTGTTTTATAAAGTTAAAATTTGGTTGAAATTTTTAGGGTGTTACAACTTGGTATCAGAGCAATGGTTTGAGGGATTCGAGTGTGCTAGACACCAAACTCAAACTTAGTTGCTCTTGATATGGGTGGGCGTAACGAGAATCCAATGAAGGGATGACCGAGACACAGAGCTAAGGTAAAAGTTAGTAATGATATTTGTTGATTGTTAATTGGTGTCTAAGGTGTTTATGTGTGTCGAAAATTGTCTTGGGAGTTATCACATGGGGACAATGAATATACTTAAGCATAGTATATTACTAATCATGTCCAGCCAGGATGATTAGTAATGTAACATGTCTACGTGTCTTCATGGTGGCCATGTAATAATAACCATTGACAAGGAGTAAGTGAAGGTGAATATATACGTATTTTATGTATATAAATATATATACGTACTTACATACATATAGGAGCATGACTTAAGATAGATGCCTATAGTTATGCTTTGCATGCGTGACAAGTCGTTTGTTTTAAATCTCAGTCGAGGAATGGCTAACCAAGGAGATTTGAATAAAGAGAAGAATGTTGGTGATGGACATGATAGCGGGTTGGGATTAAACCGATCCGTACACTCTCCCAAGGATGATAAGATGGATGAGGCGATCGGAAGGTGAATTTCCGAAGAGGTGGCTAAGGCATTTGAATGAACTACGCCTATCTTTGTATCCGAAATTCAAGGTGCGGTTAAGGCGGCCTTTTCCAAAAAGGAGAACAAAACAAAGGAGGACGAAATTATTATCGTGGATGGCGGAAATAAAGATAAAGGAAAAGAAAAGGAAAGGAGACCTTGTACTTATAAGGATTACATGATTTTCAAACCAAAGGACTTTCATGGGGAGGTGGACCCATTGGTTAGTCAGCGTTGGATCACGAAGATTGAGTCCACGTTTGAAACATGCCACCGTGACCCGGAGGATCGGGTAGTGTTTGCTGTGAATCAGCTCAAGGGACGAAGTAAGGACTGGTTGCATAATCTCTGCAAGGAGAAGGGCAACATTGGGAGTATCTCATGGGAGGAATTCAAAGAGGCATTTTTGAAGTATCATTGTCCACAAGCGGCGGTGAACCGCATTACTGAAGAGTTCCTCCGTATGAGGCAATCTAATGAATCAATTGATGAATTAGCGGGTATGTTTTATGACAAAAGTCAGTTTTGTCCGGAGTTAGTGAGCACGGAGAAAATGAAGATTGACTGTTTCTACTCTATGCTCTCTGTTGATTTTAGGAAGTTTGTTACTCCCTTATTATGTGGGACACTTGTTGACATGATCAAAAAATGTCGGGAACGAGAGGTGGAGATAAGAAGGCAAGTTGCTCGAGGCGAGAAGAGGAAAAGAGAGGAGGTAGAGGCGGCCTCCAAGAAAACTAAACTTGCTAGCCCTAGCAAGAAGCCATTTGTAAAGGCTACTGTATGATATTGTCGAACTTGTGGAAAGGAGAATAGTGGTGAGTGTAGAATTAAAACCCAATCGTGCTATAGATGTGGGAAACCAGGACACCTTGCTACTCAGTGTTCCAGTCCAATTAACTTATGCTGTAACTATTACAAGCCCGGGAATATGCAGAATGAATGTCCCGAGTTGAAACAAGGTGGAAGTGGGGGAAAAAAGTTGGAGATTCCAAGACCGAAGGGGCGGGCATTTCAAATCACGGCTGAGGAGGCAAAGAAAACTCCTGATGTTGTGTCAGGTATTTTCATGATTAATTCCTTGCCCGCTCTTACTTTATTTGGTATGTTGTGTTAGGTATTTTTGTAAAGTCTTATTATTGTATAACATGTTGTCATCAATGTATTTCTTTTGAACAATGTTTAGCTAGTTTATTTACGTGTAATTTCATTATTATGTAATTTCTCGTTTTATATTTCTAAGTCTGGGTCATCGAAACTATCTAGTTTCGATTGAGATTTGTTCAATCGAAACTAGTAGTTTCGATAGATAGTTTAGTTTCGACAAGCTTGTTTCACACTTGTAAATGCTCCACCGAAACTACTAGTTTCAGTGAGAATAGCTTCGATGCCTGTCATCTTACTATAAATACCCTAGTTTGAGAATTTCTAGGGTGTGAGTATCGGCTGTAACCCTGGATTTTCTCTTTCACTGTTCTTGAAGAATCAATACAATCTACATTTGTTTAATGCTTTGTTCTTACATTTTCACATCTTATTTGTGTTGATTTTATGTGTGGTTAACTGTTATCTTCACCAATTTTGTTTCTATCCTCTGTTTCACCACCATACACACAGATTCCGCCTGTCTGTGTGTAATCGATCTATTGAGTGATTTTCGATTGAAATATGGACCTACAATATTGATTTTAGTTTATTATTCAGAGATTTATTCTAAATATAATTTGGCTTTCTCATGTATGTTTACTGCTATTTTTAATTATTATATACAAAAAAAAAATGAAAATAAAATGGCAAATTACACAAAAATGGCCACATAGAACCCAAGTAAATATGTGTGACCAAAGGTAAGACAATAGTCACACTTAAAATTCTAAAATTTCATGTGGCTATAAATAACAATTAGCCACAACATAGTTACTTTGCTTTATGGTTGTATGACGGAATGATAGCAAACATCGTGGGAAAAAAACTATATGTGTGACCAAAGGTAAGACCATATCCACACTTAAAATTATAAAATTTCGTGTGGCTATAAATGACCATTAGCCACACCAAAGTAACTTTGTTTTTGCTTATGTGACTGGATGATACCAAACGTCATGGAAAAATATTATGTGTGACCAAAGTTTAGACAATAGCCACACTTATAATTACAAAATTTCGTGTGGCTGTAAATAACCATTAGCCACACCATAGTCACTTTGATTTTTGTTAGTGTGACTGAATGATAGCAAACTTCATACGAAAAAAACTTTATGTGTGATCAAAGGTAAGACAATAGCCACACTTAAAATTCCAAAATTTCGTGTGGCTATAAATAACCATTTGCCACGCCATAGTTACTTTGCTTTATGTTTGTGTGATGGAATGATAGCAAACGTCATGGGAAAAAACTATATGTGTGACCAAAGGTAAGACAATAGCCACACTTAAAATTACAAAATTTCGTGTGGCTATAAATGACCATTAGCCACACCAAAGTAACTTTGTTTTTTGCTTATGTGATGGAATGATACCAAACGTCTTGGGAAAAAAACAATTAGGTGTGACAAAATGTTAGACTATAGCCACACTTAAAATTACAATAATTTTTTGTGTGTCAAGTAAAAGATTTTAGCCACTTTTACAATAAATTCATGTGACTGTATAATATAAATGGCTACACTTACAGTAAATTCATATGGCCGTTGTTACCATTTAGCCATACTTATCGGGACAAAATACTTGATCACAACAACCCTTTTGCCATGATTTTATTAAATAAGTGTGGCTAAAACAAACTTTTTAGTAAATTCATATGGCCGTTGTGACCCGTTAGCCACACTAAAAGTAAAGTCATGTGGCCGTTGCTACCCTTTAGCCACACTTAATGGAGGGAATGCTTGATTCCAGCAAGAAATTTTGATACCCTTTAGCCACACTTTTAAGCTACTACGGCCACTAAAAAGCGTGTGTGGCCGTATTACCTACGATGACTCGAGCTTTGATCACACTTGAGCCGGAAAAAAAATGTGTGGCGAAAGGCCTACGGTCACACGTTTTTTGTGTGGCCGTAGGCCATTTTTGACGCATTGGAGGTAGTGTCCTATGATTAAAGAAAACATACGAACGATTATCAACAACATATAAACGTGAAAGGTGTTATCTAAAAGTGTATATATATATATACACTAGGTTAGAATCTCATGTATTAAACGAGCTGAATAAATGTAATGTTACATACAAAGTAATAAAATTTTATGTCTTTAAAAACCATGTATTACACCGCTTGAATAAACCCTCATATTACACATATAATTAATCTAATCTGTTAACACATACGCGCGTCAAAATATGTCTTTAAAAATGTTTTTTGACGTGACAGTTATAAATTTTGTTAATTTAATTTTTAAAACATTGTTTTTCAATCGTGTATTAATTTTTTTTATATAATTGATAAATGTTAGTTCATATTAAATTTATTTTGTTAATGGTATAATAAATATTCATAATTAAATATTAAGTAACCATAATTAGATTAATATTTAATAGGAGAGAGATGTGAGAAAAACATATTGAGGATGCATCAGAAAGTAACATGTATCCCCTAATTTACTTGTGTTATTAGGAAGTGTGTGTATATATATATATATATATATATATATATATATATATATATATATATATATCGTATAAGCATTTTATGTATATTCATGCATTCATTCAAGTTCATTAACATCATATAAGCATCTATGAACCATCAAATGAGTGTATTAATTAATACCCTAATCATGCATTACCTAGCCGTAAATGAAGGAACGTAAAGTGTTAGTAAAACTCGGTAAATACTGTTAACAATTGGAAATAGATATATTTATTTTGGAAACTCGTTTACTAAAAATGTAAGGCCTCAAACCCGGGAGACCTCACGCGTTGGATTTACACATTCACAAGCAGTTATTAAACTTGAATATCAATTAACGTGGTGGAAACTTTTATTTAAAACATAACATAACATTGTTCAACATGCAGAAGCATAAACATTGTCTAATAATAACGTAAAGGTAATCAAAACATAACAGGATACCAGTCTTCATCATCAGCCGGGTAACACTTCATCGCTTGCCAAGCATCACCGTTCATCATCATTACCTGCCCTTAACCTAAATGTGCATACTAAAAAGTCAGCTATGCTGGTGAGTTCTAGTTTTAACATAAAACATTAACTTCAAATATTTGTAAAAACATAACATTCAACTTCATTTAATAAAAGCGTACGAAAACATGCAATAACATAACACAACCTCGTAACATCACATCATAACATAAGTCAACATGAACCGAATCTGCGCCTTCTCATAACCGTCAATTCCATAGATCGCATGCCGACGGAGGAACCTAAGGCTCGTAACCTCTAGGTTATCCGTCACCTAGGTCTCCTAAGGCTCGTTACCTCTAGGAAGACCAAACATAGATAATAGTGGAGAAATCTTAGGCTTTCTCTCGTGCTCGGTTTCTTTGGGATTTGACTTGTATTCTACACGAGCTCCTGAAAACATTACAAAGACTCAAATGTATACAAAAACGACTCAAAACAAATACAAAACTAACTAAAAACGCACGAATACAATGGAATAAAGATGTGTGCTTTGCACTACATCAAACATCCCTATACTTAACCTTTTTTCGTCCTCGAAAAAGTCTGCAAAATGGAATCATAACTGGCATCTCACTAAACAATCTCAATTATATTCAATTTAGCAAAACATACTCACGCGTTAAAAAGCAACAATTAGTATTTCTGTCCGATTAAACCCAACCACTAACTTTCAAGCCCCCGTAAAGTGTTCTACATCCATTTTATACAACATATCAATCTATCTATGTGACTCACACTTAAAGGCTATAGCTCTACCTAATCCCGTCTCAGGGTCATGTCTAGGCCCGGGTTAAAACCATATACATTCACCCACCACGTTAAACCAAGATTTACATGTTTTAAAAATTAGATGATAAATGAATGAAATGGATTAATGAAATGATGAGCATTATTAAATATATGAATCAACCTCACCTAGTGGTGCTTCAACCAGGTTACCATCCTAGAGGGTAGCACATAGGATGTAATTTCTATCAATCAAGCACATAAGAGTTCAACTTAGAGGCGTATCCACATAGTCACTATCCCCATGGGAAACACATAAATCAAAACTTATTTATCTAAAACATTGATCACTTAAGTCCCAACCCATACGTGTATCAACCAAGTCGCTATCCCGGAGGGTAACACTTAGGTCAAAACTCAAGTTTTCAATCGATTAATTATACTCATGATTAGATGGAATTATGGATGAGGGCGCCACCAAACTCAAATTCATTCACATAAACAAAGAATGGTGTGCCAAAAATTTCAAAAACATAACGATTTTAGCTTAACGTGGTATCTATCACCATATGTTGTCAGTTTCAGCTTTACCGATTACCCTAAGATGAGTACCCACAAGATATCATGATTTAATTACCTGATTAATCCTAAGTAACACTTACAGGAAATTTCAAAAACATAACGATTATACGCGTTTTCTAGCATTTAAAACATTTAAACTCAACAAAAGATCCAGTTCTAATATCATTTCCCATTAATTATGCAAAACTTTTGATTTGAAAAGGACATTTTTTCAAATTTTTCAATTTTTTTGTTTTATTGAATTTGTATTAAGAAAACAAACTAGCTAGACTAGACACTCACATCCCCACACTTGAAAGACACATTGTCCTTAATGTGAAGCAAGACACACCTAAAAATAAAAAATGCAAAAATAAAAACTAGAAACTTAGTTGGTTATGATATGCATTGAAGTATCCAGCATTTCTCTTCCACATGTGCACCGTATAGCATTTCGGTCACAGTTGCACAGACTGCTGGGTTGCCTTTACACAATGATAATGATTAGGGTCGACCCCACCCGAATGGAGATTGAGTATGTACGGGATGATCAATACCTGCAAAATAAACCTCACAACAAACCCGCGTCATTAAACTGACTCAAGATATAGACTCAATATAAAATAAAAGACTCAAGATAGATAGGAGAGAAACGTACTCAACATGTGACACACACATAGACATGAATATCACAGCAAAGCAAAACATCGTTCACGAACGGTCTCTAAGTTTCCCATGGTCGTAGTGGTAGTCGGTGGATATGATAATGAATGGTGATGGAGATATGATGGATGAGTGGTGGGTATAATGGTGTGGTAATGGTGGATGATGATAGAGACGATGGTGAATGATGGATGATGGTGGTAATGGGAAACCATGGGAAACAAAGGAGGAATGCAAATTCTAGAGCTCCCCCGTGTCCCACAAAGCGTCAAAGGTCAAACCTTGCGTACCGCGAGGAACAAAAGATTTGATCGGCCATGATTTTTGTCCTTCGCGTACCACGAGAAGGCCTCATTCATAGAAAGTTTTATATGTAGAAAATTTTTCGCCCCTCAAAATTTCTTTTTACCCAGATTCCTTAAAAACCCGTTCCAACTATAAAACATGTGTAAAAATACCTGGAACTTCGTTCCTGATGATTTTCCTCATCGAATCAAGCCTGAATTCCAACAAAATACGACACAAACAAGACATGCACACCGAAAAACACATAAATGACATGGACTTAAACCAAGAAATGCACACAAACTCTACATCCCGGGCACTTGCCCGAGGCTCAAACAAGCCTATCCAGAGGTTTCTCCTTGATTCTGACAGGTACCGCCTTCATTCTGCGCGGTATTCCAGCTTTCCAAAGCACCAACAATCTAATAAGCCCCAAACACTAATTATATTTATCACTCATGTCCTTCCACCAAAATGTAACCCTACCGGGTCCGAAGATAACATGGTTCAAATACCCTATCAAGTTGTCACCCTTGAACATCCCCACACTTGGGGTTTGCATTCTCCCCAAATCAGATAAATCTATTAACTCTCGAGTTATCTTACGGGGTGGCCTAAACCTAGGGGGTGACTCGGTCTCTCTCCCCTCAGCACGAAGAACAGTAATAACATGCAGAGGTTCAGGAATAGGTATTTGTTATGGGTCAGTTTTTACCTCTGGTATCCTGAATCCTCATATATGTATTGGTATCCCTGATCCTATGTTTCAGTATCCTTATTAACTGACTGTTATAACAATTAATATTACGTGTTTTTGTTTGATTAGTCTTGAACAGGTAATCAACACTTCATTAATGACTAAATCAATGGCTGAAGAACCGTTCAAACAGTTAGGAAAATGCGTGGAAGTCAAACTATAACGGTCAAGAATTAATGGAGACTTGTAACTGCCATGAAGACCTGATTTCTCACCGGGATCCTCACTTTTCTGTTATTTTTATCTTTTGTATATAATTAGCAATTGGATCGAATAGGAAGGACATCTACACTCACTTAGCAACACACGAACACACTTAGCAATACGTAACAACTCTGTAACACATAGATCTCGATCATTTCTGCTCACACTTGTAATCTTTTTATTATTTATTGAAGAAACAAGGCAGGTGTCGATTGTCACCTCCCAAGGTTTTATGTTGGAGATCCTTAAAGATCAAGGGCTTTCCTCATAAACAACCGTGTCAAGTTTTACTTCATTTTATCAATTTTCGTTGATCTTACAAGCACACTACCTCATTTACTAATTTTGGTTACACAATTATTCTTGTTAATTTTTACCCAAAACAATTTGGCGCCCACCGTGGGACAAGTGGTGCTTTTCATCTTCAAATATTTACTAAAGTTTGTGTTCAATCACTATCTTTCAAAACTGATTTCAAAGATGTCGTCCCAATCCATAAACATTTCTGTTTCTGCTCCATCTTCAAGCTCTGGGTTGAACAACCCTCTTCCTTCTCCTCCGTTCCAAAAGAGTGGCAATTAGCCATAGAAAACTACATCTGCGGGTTTTTCGGGATCCGATATACCTTTTGGAGGACCTTTGCTAGTTTCAAATGATTATATCCTCAATTTGTTCTCAGAAATTAAGCAACATATGAACAACATAAGAAAATTAATCAGATGTTGTTCAGAGAGCTTGAAAGGGTTAAAGAATCAAAGAAGTCGGTGGAAGTGATGACCCTAATACAACCAAGGATCTTGGACTTCAACTATTGGGGATCCTAAGGAGTCCATAAGGGAGATTTTCTTCCCATGCACTCTGGAATCACTATAGTTGGCCCAACTCCGGCTATTAAAGTTATAACAAATCAGGATTTTGGAATTACTCTGGGATCATCGTTCCAAAATCCTGAGAATGGTAACACCTTCAATCAATTTTCAAATATTAACGAATTTGTGCTGGATACAGGAATCACTCCGTCCATGGCCAAGGAGTTAAAAAAGTAAGAGAAATGATCTCCAGCGTACCAGGCGTAGTCCAACCGATACCGGAGATGTCCTCTACCAGCCACAGGATCTCCAGATTCGCACCACCTATTTGTGATGCTGGCATCCCCAAGCGCTTCCAAACTCCCAACATGAAACTATGTGATGGAACTACAGATTAACTTCATTCCTTTGGACCTGAAGGAAGCTTGTCTGTGCAAGGGCTTCGACTCTACCTTAACAGGATCAACCTTAAAATGGCTACTTAATGTTCAACCTTATTCGATTACTTCATTTGCTCATTTGATTAACCTGTTTAACAATCATTTCTCTTGCAGTAGAACTTTTGAAAGGTTAACAAGTGACTTGTACATGATAATTCAAAACCCTTGAGAATCCCTCCGAGACATGTCAGTGAGTTTGGCATGGAATCCCTGGAAATCCCAAAACTCGACGTCACCACTGCTGTCCAAGCATTCAAGATGGGACCGAGGAAGGATTCTCAATTCTACGAATACCTTGTCATGAATCCTTGTAGGAATCTTGATGAAGTCAGGAACCGGGAACTGAGGTTAATTAGGCTGGAAGATGATAAGAAGATCCAACAAAGGGTAGATGCTCCGAATAGCTACACTCAACCCAACTAGAAAGCTGAATCGACACCTTTTAAATCGTATAGATCCAAGCCGTATTCGAAGCCGGATAATCACAGGGTCAACACTTTAGAAGATGACGAGGGCGAGGAATAATATCCTAAGTTGTCTCAGTACTGTTTTTCTTTTGATACAACTGGTTTGCTATTTGCTACGCAGGATCTTGGAGAAAAAGCCAGATGGCCTCGCAAGTTTGAGAGGAACTAGGGAGGAAAGGACAAGTCCAAGTGGTGTGCATTCCACGAAGACTTTGGCCATGTAACTGAGGATTGTATTGCTTTGCGGAAAGAGATAAGCTATCTCCTAAGCAAGGGATATCTCAAAGAATTTCTAGGCAAAGGAAAGAACAAAACTAAGGATCAAGACAGGATCCCACAAAGAGCAAAATCCCCTTCGCTAGATGCTAAGGTAATAGGTTTCATATCTGGTGGATCTGATATTTGTGGTACTTCTTACTCTGCAGTTAAAAGGAATGCCAAAGAAGCAAAAGCAGAGAATGGGGACAGACCTATCAGAACCTCCAGCTTAACTGAAGAAAAGGTGATATGTTTCGATGAGGATGAAAGAGATGACGTAGAGGATCCTCATCACGATGGCCTGGTGATCACACTGTACATTGCAAACCACTTCATCCACAGGATACTGATCGACGGAGGAAGCTCTGTAAACATTATCTAGCATGAAGTTCTGAAAAGATTTGGGATCCCGGTCTGAGATCATCTCAAAATTCTCAGTGTTAGTAGGATTTAGTGTAGAGGTTAAAAACACGGTTAGAGAAATCAAGCTACCAATCTACATCGAGGGGTTAAACTCTATACAAAAATTTTGTGTCATTGATTCTTTATCTTGCTATAATATTATTCTAGGAAGACCCTGGATACACGACATGAAGGTAGTACCTTCAACATATCACCAATGTGTCAAGATGCCAACCCCTTAGGGAGTAGTAAAGATCAACAGCGATCATCAGGAGGCTAAAAACTGTTACACTTCTTCAATGAAGGCCTCCGTTAAAACCAGGCAAGCATAGCAATTAACGAAGCAGGTCAGGTATGTTCTAGAAGCTAAAGAACAAGATGTTAAAGAGGTATCCCTGGATGCTGAGAATCTAGATATAAAGATCCTGGTAGGGATCAATATCCTTAAGGATATTGAAAAAAGATATCTTGAATTTCCTAAGGGGTAGAAAAGCAATCTTCGCATGGAAGAATGAAGACATGACAGGTATATCCAAAGATATCATAACTCATAAACTTGAAATTGATAAAAGTTTCAGGCCAATACATCAAAAGCGCAGGAAATTTGCTCCTGAAAGAAACGTGATCATCCAAGAAGAGGTCGAAAGGCTCCTTAAATCTGGAATGATAAGGGAGGTAAAATTCACAAGGTGGCTAGCCAACATGGTGGTAGTCTAGAAAAAGAACGAGAAGTGGAGAGTTTGTGTAGACTGCACGGACCTCAACAAAGCGTGTCCTAAAGATCCTTTCCCATTACCACACATAGATTCAATGGTAGACGCTATAGCAGGCCACGGAATCCTGACTTTTATGGATGCCTCTTCAGGATTTCAACAGATCCAAATGGACCCATCGGATCAGGAAGACAAGGCGTTCATGACTCCGACAGGTATTTATTGCTACATAGCTATGCCATTTGGTCTTAAAAATGCAGGTGCCACTTATCAGAGACTGTTAAACATGATGTTCAAAGACAAGATTGGGGACACTATGGAAGTCTACATAGATGATATGGTGGTAAAGTCGAAGAAAGCTGAGGATCATCTCAGGGATCTCAAAGACGCATTCGATATCATAGACCAATACAATATGAAGCTGAACCCTTCGAAATGTCACTTCGGAGTGGGGGCAGGAAAGTTCTTGGGCTACATGGTAACGAAGAGAGAGATAGAAGCCAGTCCAAAACAAATCAAAGCGATCATCAACCTGAAATCCCTAGCAAACACTAGGGATCTCTAGAGACTGACCGACAGAGTAGCAGCGCTCAACAAATTTATATTAAGATCCTTAGAAAAGTGCAAGGGATTCTACGACATCCTGAAGAAGAACAAGAGATTCGAATGGGAGGAGAAACATGAACAAGCACTCCAATCGTTGAAGGAATACTTGTCATCAGCCCCTCTACTGATGAAACTAGAAGACGACGAACCATTATCCCTATATTTGGCAGTATCCCGAAACACCGTAAGTGCTGTATTAGTCAAGGATCATGAGGGACAACAACATCCGGTATACTATGTAAGTAAAAGTTTGCTACCAGCGGAAACCTGGTACTCTCATTTAGAAAAATTGATTTTAGCTTTAATAATGGCATCTACTAAACTTAGACATTATTTTGAAACTCATACTATTCATGTTAAAACTAATTATCCTATTAAGTGTGTCTTGAGAAAGCCAGAGATGTTAGTAGGGATGGCTAAGTGGTCAGTCAAGCTCAACGCCTATGACCTCATATATGAACCTAGAACAGCCATAAAGTCTCAAGAACTGGCGGACTTTGTAGCTGATTTCAGCAGTGATATCCAACATGAAGCAGATCTCGAAGTCCAACAACTAGAAGAGTCGAAGGATGAATGGACCTTATTCACTGATGGTGCATCAAGTGTAAGAGGAACGGGTTTGGGAATCATACTAAAATCGCCACAAGGGGACATATTACCCCAATCTATAAGCTGTGAGTTCCAGACTACAAATAATGAAGCAAAGTATGAGGCGATGATAGAAGGATTGTAATTTGCCAGGGATATCAAGATCAGGTATCTTCAGGTATATGTAGACTCATTGTTAATTGCTAACCATTTCAATGGTTCATATGCAATAAAAGGTGACAAGCTAGCCAAATATCTCACAATAGTTTAGCAATTATCCATGGAATTCAAAACTTTTATCATTACACAGGTGGCTAGAGAAGATAACGTTGAGGATGATGCCTTAGCAAACCTTGCTTCAGCTCTTAGAATACCGAAAGGTACCAAAATACCTATCATACACATTCTTAGCTCAACAATCGAGAAGATAAATGAAGTATCTAACACTGAAGTAGAAGCAGACATTCAGGATCTTGAACATGCTCAAGGATCCTGGATTTCACCGATTAATAAATACTTGCATGATGGTGAGATCCCAAGTGATGAAAAGAACCACAAGGCTTTTCGCATGAGGACGTCTCGTTTTATAATATTACAGAATGTTTTGTATAGAAAATCAATTGCAGGTCCATACTTAAGATGATTGGAGGATCCTGAAGCGCTTGAAGTCTTGAAAGATCTACACGAAGGAGATTGTGGTAATCACACTAGGGGCAGAGCATTGTTTTCAAGGATCCTGAGGACAAGATATTACTGGCCTACCATAAGGAAAGATGTTGTGACTTACTCTAAAAAATGTGACGCTTTCCACAGACACAGCAACATACTCCATCAACCGACCAAATCTTTATACCTAATCGTCTCTCCATGGTCATTCATGAAGTGGGGAATTGATATCGTCGGCAAACTTCCCAAAGCACCAGGAGGAAAAGTCTTTACGCTAGCAATGGCGGATTACTTCTCTAAATGGATCGAAGCTGAGGCATTTGTCCAAGTCAGAGAGAAAGAAGTCATCTCCTTCATCAAGCGCAATATCCTGACGAGATTTGGAATCCCGGCGAAAATAATTTGTGATAATGGATCTCAGTTCTTTGGCAAAAGAACAACCAATTTTTGTGCCAGTTAGGGAATCAAAATGATAACTTCTACCCCCGTATATCCGCAAGCCAATGGACAAGCAGAATCTAGCAACAAGATTATCGTTGACAACCTCAAGTAGAGATTGGGAGCAAAGAAAGGAAGATGGGCTGAAGAGCTACCATTTGTACTTTGGGCAGATAGAACAACCACGAAGAATGCGATGGGGCAAACTCCATTCTCCTTGGTATTTGGAACTGAAGCCATGATCTCGACAGAGATGGTTATCCCTAATGCCATAACCAATCTCCAATCTTCAGAGACCAACAACGAAGCTCTTGCTCAGGATCTCGACACTATGGATGAGCTCAGGGATCTTGCCAAAGTTCGCATTGCAGCTTATCAGCAGAGGATAGAAAAATCTTATAACAAAAACATAAGTATTAGAAGATTCCAAGTGGGTGACCTTGTATTAAGAAAGGCGTTTCAAAATACTATCAATCCCAGTGATGGAAAGCTTGCACCAAAATGGGAAGACCCGTACTTGATTGACTCTGAAGCAGGCAAGGGTGCCTATTGGTTGGCTACTATCGAAGGGGATATCCTGCCAAGATCCTGGAACGCTATCCATCTTAAAACCTACTTTATGTAAGTTTAGAACTTATGTTCTAACTGAAACTGGTATGTCTTCTATCCTTGACTATTTTTATACTTATAATCCTTGATCAAAGTACTGACTTGGCTAACACCCACCTTCACCAAGATTTCCTGTTTTGCAGGAAGTATCTCCAGGGATCCTAACAGAAGAAAGAGATTGGCCATTTCTCCTAAGTTAAGGTATCCTGAATACCTCAAAGGTTTAAACGGCTTTCTCCTTTCTAAGTAGATTGGGTTTCTACACCCCGTCAGGAGCGCACGATGTTCAAGTATAGTTCAAGGTGGTGCGACCAGTCCATGTAACAATGGCTGATAATTTCATCATTGTTGGCTATATCTTGAATGCTACGATAGTAACAGACGTGTTACTCCTAGGGTTTTTAGCATTTTCATGCTAACTTAAGTCTGGCTTGGCCCACGTTAGTTTGGCTTGGCCCATAATATTCTGGCTTAGCCCACGTTATTCTGGCTTGGCCCATGATTTTAACTTGTCACATGTATTTAACTCTTATGTGTTAACTCAAGAACTTAGCATCAATATGCTGATTCAAGATCATTAAACGGATTGAAGACTTGTGAACATCTTGAAGTACAATTACTAAGTCTATGACGTGTTTAATGATTATACACATGGGACAACTAACAGTTATACTATGAACTCCATGTCATAATCTGGTATGTGTATCTACCCGACTTAGTCCTCAACAAAGGTATGTGTTACTTATTAATTTTCAATTAAAAGAAGATTTGAAATTTGAATGACTAAAGTCATGATATGTTTGTAACTGGTGTTCTTCCATATCATTTATCAAAATCAAACTATATTTTTCTAAGTCAAAGTTTGATAAAAACCTAAGATGTTATTTATAAATAAAGGATCCAGTATCCTGAAAATATACTTAAACCTATTTTTCTAAATATCCGAAGGCTTAACTGGCTAAGGATCCTGATCTTCTAGAACATGTCAAAGCAAACCAAACGCATTACAATCATGGCAAATAGTCTTAAGCTACTAATTAATATTGAAAGTATAAGAGGATCAAGAATTCGGGCTTCATCCAAAAGTTGGACCCATCCACCCGAACCCTTCACCATTAGTAAAAAAAATAAATTGTCTATCCCATGCAGGGATCCCCAAACACAAAAGAAAAATTGTTTTTAAATAGACTTGGCGGCATCAATCTTCTTAATGTCTTCGATCTTCCCTTTAGCCATGCTAGCCCTATTCTCCGCTGCCTCAAGATCAATGCTCATCTTGTATAGACCCTACAATATTTGAAAATGTTAAACATTGATACTAACAATTATTTACAGGGATACTGACAATTATTTGCAGGATACTTAAAATATTCGCTTACTAGGATCATCAGGTATCACGCTTTCTTTGCAGCGTCAACAGGATCCATGCCCTCAAACACCTCAAGATCCATGTCAGAGGTTTTCCTCTTTTTTCCTGACACCATGGAATGAAGTATCGGGATCCTGGGCTTGGAAATAATAGGTGTGGGAGCCTCTTGCTTAAAAATGGCTCCTCCAGAGAGAATGCTATCAAGATCATCCAAAGCAAAATGAGAACCAGATATTTGAATCTCTACAAAAGCAGAAAAATAATTAGAGTCAGTAAAACTCAGTAAACAAGTGAAGCAAATTCTTACTTGATGACATGGTGGCTTCGGAGTACTCAGTTGAAAAACTAGCTTGACTAACAACAGACTCAAAGTGGAAAGATCTCTCACCAACAAGGATCCTGACTACATCCTACCCTTCTTAACCTACTGGAATGGCAAGAGATCCCCACCAGGGATAGATGTTCTCTTCATAAAAAGGTATTTCCCCCTCCAATCACCGTCATTTTGGGTAGCTTTTGGAATCAAAGGAATTTTACAAGGCTTAACTTGAAGAACAAAGCGGGAATACCCATGAGTTCTCAGATTGCACACACTAGCAATCTCAGGGATACTGATGGTCAAGGAATGGCTACGTTTCAATTTATTTAAAGTGAACATAATCCTCCATATCATAGGCATCACATTAGAAAAAGACAAACTTGTGGACTGAAAGAAATCGATAATCAACGAAGGAAAAGGGAAAATCTTCAGATATGGAAGCCGTTTTACCTAGATCTACGCACTCATCAAGTCACGTCAGTCAAAACTTTTTGAATTTTGAAATTTAAAGTTTTTCACAACTGTCCGAATGACCTTCACAACTGTCAAAAACTTGGGGACAATTGTTACGGGTCAGTTTTTACCTCTGTTATCCCGAATCCTCAGATAAGTAACGGTATCCCTTATCCTTACTATGTTTCAGTATCCTGATTAACTGACCATTATAACAATTAATATTACGTGTTTTTCTTTGATTAGTCTTGAACAGGTAATCAACACTTCATTAATGACTAAATCAATGGCTGAAGAACCGTTCAAACTGTTAGGAAAACGCGTGGAAGTCAAACGATAACTGTCAAGATTTAATGGAGGCTTGTAACTGCCATGAAGACCTGATTTCTCGTTGGGATACTCGCATTTCAGTTATTTTTATCTTTTGTATATAATTAGCAATTGAATCGAATAGGAAGGACATCAACACTCACTTAGCAACACACGAACACACTTAGCAATACGCAACAACTCTGTAACACATAGATCTCGATCATTTCTGCTCATACTTGTAATCTTTTTATTATTTATTGAAGAAACGAGGCATGTGTCGATTTTCACCTCCCGAGGTTTTATGCCGGAGATCCTTAAAGATCAAGGGCTTTACTCGTAAACAACTATGTCAAGTTTTACTTCATTTTATCGATTTTTGTTGATCCATAAATGTTGTCATACGCTACTAAACTTACTAAGTTTGGTTACAAAATTAGACTTGTTAGTTTTTACCCAAAACAGTATTTCTAACGGTTTGACCTCTACACTCTCCTCCGGATCATCAGGATCCTCTACACTCTCCACCAACTTCCCCACACTTGGGGTTTTTCCTAAAATCTCATTTAATTCTGCCATTATCTCCAGCAGATCATCATGCACATCTTCGTCGTATTCATTCGGCTCATCCAACAACTTCTCCAACTCCAACGCCCACTCAGATGGTTCTTCTAAATTAGGGTCGGGTTCACCAACCTCTCTCTCTGGATCAGAGTCCCGATGATAGTTGATGTGTTGTAACTATATATATTTTTTTAGAAAGATTTTCACACAATTAGTTTTAAAAAGGGTTTTCACCAAAGACTAATCATAAACACCGGGCAGTGTACCCGTCGGATAGAAATATAGTAAAGGTAAGAACCGGATATCAATCCGTGGATACGGTGGCGTGGGATAATAAACCGGAACTAAAATCTAATCAAGTAAGGGTGAAAGATGTTTAAGTTGAATTTTAATTAAACTAAAATACAAATATAAAACTAAACTAAGAACACAAGTCAAACAATCAAGGAAGGAATATCACTTCGGTCTCGAATCTATTTAGTAGACATCCAACAATAATTGTAGACAGATGGCAAACACACGATATAAAAGTTGACTAAATTCTCATTAAAGACATCTAATCAAATGATTCTTCAGAAAGTTAGAATGAATTACACAAACCAACCACCTAAAATCATACAATGAAGCTCACGTGCTATGAATGCGTCAATGTTTGATAAAGATTGAAGTAGCTTCCTGTCAAGGTTGGCTAATTCAACAACTAGTTGGAAAGATTACATGAATCAACACATAACACACCTCAAGTTGATTAAAGTAAAAAACAACATGCACTTCCTCAACACACAATGTTCATATCAAGATTACATAAATTAGAAGATTGCATCAAAATGTCCTAGATAAACATAATACTAAACATGACACACCATAAGTAGCACTTTGTCTTTCCAAACACAAGCACAAGGATGCACATTCAAGAGTTTTCGACCATAACCAAGACTTCATCCACCATTCCTAGTCAAACGCCATAAACTAGCATACATACATACACTAATCAATGAATACATGCATAAACAATGGGTTTTCCAACATACATAACCTACACATATACAAGTCTTGCAAACTATCTCAACTCTCAAATACACAATATCATTGAAGAATAATCATTCCATTGTTATAACACTAACACAAACTATGCCAAAAATCCATAAATGTTGTCATACTCTACTAAACTTCATCTAAACCAAAGTCATATCAAGAGTTAGCTCATGGTGAGCATATGAACAAGAACAAAGAAAGGAAAAGTTACAAGACTTCTGAATAAATGCCAAGAATCAAACCAACTCTTCCAAGCTAGATGATGATGATGTATGGTGATCCTCTTGATGTTGTAGTCCTTCCTATAAGTTTGAAATGTGGCTAGAAACAAGGTAATTCAGAGCACAAAATAGTTTTCAAGGCTCCAACTCTCCACGTATCCAGTCCTTTTAATGTGGGAAAAACTTCTGATATTTATAGAATATGCCTGGAGATTAGCACGGTCGTGGGACATGTGGTTGACCGATCTACTTCTTTTATTGGCTCTCTTTCTTCGAGGATGTGTTAGGACATAGATTGTATGACAAAAGCTTTGTAACAGTTTAGATCTTATTGTCTTTATGTTTTTATGTAAATGTTTTTGTTTTTGTCTTAGTATTTGTACAAGTTCTGCTAGAGACGAACTTGATAAGTTCGCCTGGTCTATCAGAGGCGAACTTGTTAAGTTCGCCTAAGCATCTTTGAAGCGAACTTGTTAAGTTCGCCTGGTGTAGAACATGTGTCTATAAATAGAGTTATAGAGTCTGTTTAGAACAGAGAAGTGAGACTGATCGAACAAGAATTCTATAAACTCTATGTTTGTGAATACAAAGAGAAAGCTTTATTTACATGCTGTGTTTACTTGTCAATTAGTATACATTCGTTAACACGAAGGATTCCGCACTCCGCGTTAACGATACGTCTTATCACGAGATCGATCTGAGATGAGTCATGTGGACCTACAAGTGGTATCAGAGCTTTTGCTCGTGATTTGTGGTTGATTTTTGTTGATAAGAGACGGTTTTTGTGTACAATTTGACAAGAAATTGGTTATTTTTGAAGATTTTGTATCCATGGAGTTTACAAGTTCTTGAAACTGATTTTACTGCTGATTTCGTGAAATTGAGGTTGATTTTGATGAAATTGATCCGATAGAAGTGTTCTAATTCATTAAATACTCAATCCTACGGTGCAATTTCTTTAAATTCCTTCAATTCTGTGAGATATGATGATTTCTGGTGTTGTTATGTTCGTGTTTGGGTTAATGTTCTTGCTGAGTTTGTTTCAGCTGGTTTAGGCGAACTTGCTGAAAGTTGTTACATGCGAACTTAGCAAGCGAACTTATTAAGTTTGCTTCTCTCAGTTTAAGCGAACTTAGTAGGCGAACTTATCAGTAAGCGAACTTATTGGATTTCTTGGGTAAGCGAACTTGTCAAGTTTGTTTGATATAAATTCTGCTTGTTTGAGGCGAACTTATTATCTTCGCCTAAGGGATTGTTTGTTCAACACTTGAAATTTTTTTGGAAAATGGCAAATATGGTGCAAGTGACAAATATGCTGAATTACGACAACGAGATTGGTACATCTCAGAAACCGCCCAAATTATTAAGTCTTGCAGATTACTCTAACTGGAAGGATCGGTTTGATTAGTTCGTATCTTTTACTGATACAAGTTTATGGATTCCAATCTTGGAAGGCTATACGCATCTGACATATACCTGGATGGGAAAAGATGATGTTCCTAAATCGGTATCTGCGTTAACCACAGAAGAAAAACTATTGTTTGATAGAGAAAAGAAGGCAATGGCTAGTATTTCAATGTCTCTTCCTAAAGAAATTTATCACAGTTTTAAACAATTCAGTGCTTCTCAAAAATTGTGGGAGGCATTGCAAAAGAGGTGTGAATGTAGTTCGGACGTTAAGAAAAGCCGAAAAGAATTATTGAAGAAGCAGTTCTTAGTGTTTAAGCACTTTCAAAATGAATCTTTAGATGATCTTGCAACAAGATTTTATCATTGCTGAGTGAGTTGTCGAGTGCTTCAGTGGTTTATGAGACTGAAGAAATAAATGATAAGTTTTTGGAAGCATTACCATCAAAATTTGATGTGTATACGGTTTTGATTAAAGAAAATGTCAAGTATAAAACCATGTCACTTGAAGAAGTTCTTGGGAAAATACAATCACATGATATGAATATGAAGAAGAAGGAAACAAATATGGAACATATTCAAGATCCTTCAATGTATTTTGCTAAGTCTTCTGTGAAAACTGGTGCAGGGGTAGCGTTCTTTTCTGCTGATGCTCAAGATGTCTCTCATGATCATTGTTCTTGGGTTCCAAGTCATTCAAGTTTCTCTGTAAATACAACTTCTTCTTCGTCTGGAACACATAATATGAATCAAAGGGTTGCTGATGATTACTTAGCTATGTTTTCTTCCTTTATGGCTTCTTATGAAAATTTTATTGGAGGAAAAATTCATGATCCAGAGGTTATTGAAGAAGATTTTAGACAGATTGATCCTGTTGATCTAGAAGAAATGAACATTCAATGGAATATGGCTATGCTTATGCGACAAGCAAAGGATTTTTTGAAGAAGACTGGAAGAAAGTATATTGGGTCTAACAGTCGGTCACGCATGCGATTTGATAAAACAAAAGTTCGTTGCTATAACTATCAAGAGTATGGTCATTTTGCTAAAGAATGTGTGAAGCCGAAAGTTGAATTTGATTCCTAGAAGAAGCCTACTAACTTTTAGAACAATCGTAATCAATCACATGTTTCTTCTAATTCTGGAAATTCTAATCATGCATCTGCATCGTCTGCGTTGGTTGCTCAAAATGATGAAAACTATGACTGGGGTATTTATCTTGAAGATTTGGTTGGTTCGGTAAGTCAAGCGTTTGTAGCTGAGATTCTTTCTACTAAATCTGAAGAGTCAACTGATGATGATAGCTCATGTGATGGTGAGAGTATGCCAAGTGCTGATGAAGAAAGTGATCAAGTACAAAATGGTGAGACTGAGATTGCATCTGGTATATCTGGCGATGATATTCTGTTATCTAAAAATTCTTCTACGGGTGGTGCTGATTCTGAAGATATCCCGATTGCCAAAGTCTTCTTGGCAGATATGTTAGATCCGTCTAAGGTAAAAGATTCTGTCTGTCGCATTTATTATTCAAATTGCATAAGTATAAAGGGTAAAATGCAAAAGGTAATGGATGATAACACAAATTTGATTTGTGACATGAATTCTATGCATTCAGTTAATCAAAACTTGAAGGATAATGATAAATTGTGTATAGATAGAATTGAGTCTTTGAAAAGAGATTTGAACTCATTGGGATTGAAATATAAGGAATAAGCATATCATTTGGATATGGCTTATGCTGAGATTGAGAAGCGAAATGATATTGTCGCTCAAAAGAACAAAGAAATTTCTGATAAAGAATCTGAAGTGATCAAACTACATCGAAAACTGGAAAATTTTGAAAATTCATCTGTAGTATTGGATTATTTTAATGCTAATGCTGATCCTACTAAGAGGGTTGCTGGGATTGGATTTTTTCTTCCACCATTCAATGCAAATTATGTGGTTGAACCAGAGATTATTCATGAAGAAGAAATAGATCCAAAGACAATGTTAAAAGTGAATCCAGTAACTGGTGAAGATATGATATATGATTCTGATTGTGAGGATGAGGTTTTTGATGATAAGAAGGTGGAGGGCATTCCAAAGGAAGTGAAACTTGATGATCCAAAAATAGTGAAAAATGTTACCCATGATAGATGCATTTTTACAGAACCTGATGAGGTGAAAGTTGGATCTAACATTTCTAGAATATTACAATCTAGTGGTTTTGTTGCTGCTGGTTATCAAAAGAAGAATTCTTCAACAATAACTAAACAAGTGTTTGTTCCAAAGAAGCCAGTTAATTGTTCAGGAAATTCTCCTGAAGCTAGTTCATCAAATGGGTCATCATATTCTCGAAAAACTCCTTATATCAGAAATCATCAAGACAGAAGAATTTGTTTCATTGTAATGAGGCTTGTCACATTCTGATTCACTGTCCTTATAAGAATCAAGTCAAATTGAAAGTGATCCCTCACAACAAAGGGTGGTGACGATCCTGAAAAGACAAAATGTGGGAAAACCTACATCTAGTGCTGTTAAGAATGTGCCGTGTCAATCATTTGCTAAATCTTCGGGATTTAAGCAATATGATAAGCATATTTCTAAACCTGTTTTTTTTTCAAAAGAAGTTTGAGATTCCACCTGTTAGAATTCAAAAAGAGTCTCAACCTGAGGTCAAACTTTCTAGACCACAACGAAGAAGACGTAATAGGAAATTAAAGAAAATTTTGGAAACAACTGAATCTGATAATAATAAATCTAAAACTGTTTTTCCAATAAATCAAAATATGTCTTCTTTGAGAAAGTCAAATAATAAATCTTATGTTCCAAAGGTTGATTGTGAATTGCTTGAAGTTGTTTATTTTGATCCATCTGGACGACCCAAGACCACAATGGCTTGGGTTTATATTTCTAACTGATTTTCTTTGTTTATGTAGAGGCAACCAAGGAGGACTATCAACAATACGTGGTATGTGGATAGTGGTTGTTCTCGACATATGACAAGGAATATTCGTTTGTTGGAAGATGTGATTAATATTGATGGTGGTTATGTCGCTTTTTCTGGTAATAAAGGCGGGTATATAACTGGTCAAGGTACTTTAAAGAATGAAAAAGTCAAATTTAAGAAAGTGAACTATGTGGAGCAACTTGAACATAATCTTTTAAGTGTATCTCAAGTGTGTGACAAGAAGTTTTCATTTCATTTCAATGATTCTGAGTGTTATATCTTGAAACCGGGCTTTGTGATTCCTGACGAATGGATTCTAATGAAGGCTCCGAGGAGAAATGACACCTATGTCCTCGACATGAGTGTTGCTACAACAATGTATTCAATTCCTACATGTCTACTTTCTAAGGCGTCTGAGTCAGATTCTATTTTGTGGCACAGGAAACTTGCTCACATCAAATTATCGGAAAATGAATTATCATGTTAAGAATGATCTGGTTTTTGGTGTTCCGAAAATGAAATTTTCAGTTCCTGGTGACTGTATTCCTTGCAAGAAGGGTAAACAACACAAGAAGTCCTGTAGGTCCCTCAGGTGTAGCGGATCGTCACATGCAAGTGGGTCTACTAGTCGGACCGGGTGCGAAATACCCGTGACTAGGTGGAGAGTCTTACGAAACAAAGTGAATCGATAAGATAATCACTATAAACGTTCGTCTATTATAAACACTTGAAGGTTACAGAGAGAAGTTCTGAGATTACAAAGTTCTACGTATTTGCCAATCTGAATGCCTATGATTGCGTACTTATCTACTGTCAACCATTCCTATTTATACTTGACATGATGCCTGCGCACTTAGCAAGTGCGCAGGGCAATTTGCTCATGCGTACTTAGCAAGTACGCATAGGTATTCTTGCGTACTTGATAAGTACGCAGGAACTACTTCCTGAGCACATACAAGTGCGCAAAACACTTAGAGAAATCTGCAACAGTCAATATGTAAAAGTAAATACAACTAGATAACTAATACATACAGACACTTACAAACAAAGACAAATACATAAGTGAAAGTACTAAACTAAGACTCTATCTATCCAGAATCTATCCAGAGTGTTTGTCACAAGAAAGTACTTCAACAAACTCCCCCTTGACAACATCTCTAGATCATCTTCGATCTTTAGTCTTCAGTCTTCACAGCTATGCATCTTTAGCTTCCATCTTCTTCTTATAGTCAAGGCAGAACTTGATCACCTTGTCATATTTATAAGCAAGGAATTTCGTCCATTCGTCCGTATGCATGCAATACCTGTCTGCTAGTGCCTCCAGATCTTTCACAGAGAAGTTAATGAAGCAGACTTCATCAAATACTCTGATTAGTTCCCTCGGCACTAAGCATCCACTTTCTGACCTCACCTTTCCAATCACCACAGCCTCGCCCGTCTTTGGATCTACATACCAGTACCACATGTCACCGAGGATATCCTGAGATAACTTGCTCAGGGGAATCTTGGTTTCACATAGCACTGGCTTGTATACCAATTTCTTTAGGAATTTCTTAGTCACAGGATGTCTTGCTGTCTTATCCTTGACTCTCTTGGGCACTTGAGGCTTGAACATATCAAACTTCCCAGATCTTGCTTCCCGCTGTAGAACCACCCACAAACCCATTGCCACTGCATGATTAGAATGACCTAGCAGCTCTCAGTTTGCTAGGTTCACAAGGTCGTATTTGGGTAAGGAGTTGAACGCTTCACTGGTTGGTTTCAAGTATTGATCCCCCCAGATCTTTTGATTATGAACAACTGCTTATCCTACTCGAACCTTACAGCCAAGATCATCCCTGTTGCCCCTTGTTTGTCTATGATAGACGTCTTTTGCCAAACTGGAGCTGGACCCTTAGATGAAGTAAAAGGCATATCTTTTTCTTTAGGTGCCTCCGGATCCACAGGTGTAGGGTCAACTGGGGAGGCTTCAGTCGAGGCTTCCACATTACTAGCATGCTCGACTGAACCTGTGTCGAGCTGAGCTTCGAAGGATGGAAATTCAAAGATCTCTCCATCTTCTAACTCATACTCTCCTTCCCCGTCGCCCTTGGGAATTTCAATTACTACATCCTCATCATCATCATCATCCCAATCATCACCAGAGTCGATCTCTCCTTCTTTTAGGTTAAAGAGAGCATCGATCTGTGCTTCCTTGGAATAGTCAGGCTCTAAGTATAAGATCTCATCATTAGATAGATCCTTAAGCACCTCAGCCGCTAACTTTCCTTTGTCACCACCACCAGAGGTATCACCACCCTCTTGATGAGTAGACTCCCCCTGAGCCATTGGAATAGTAGAGATGGGCATAATTGCTAAAGCTTGGGGCTCACCTCCACTAGGACTGGCTTCGGGATCCTTGTATTTGTCGTAATCCTTAGTCAGGTCAACAGGATGACAAGCCTCATCACCAGTAGTTTTCTCCTCCTCTTTCTCCTTATCTTTATCTTTCTCCCCCTGAGCATCAAGCTTCTTGGTCAGATCAGCAATTAGTTTGACCATCAGCTCATGCTCTTTCCGTTGAGTATCAAACCTCAGCTCTAGAGATGACCTGTGACCCAGAATCATTTCATTTGTCCTGATTAGAAGCTCGTTCTGGGCCATGACGTTCTTCAGTCTCTCGTCAGTCTCCGTTCTCTGGCTTCTTAGAATCCTAACTTCATCCACCAACGAATTAATCTGTGCTTGTTGAGCGTCAGATTCCTCCATTGACTTCCGAATAGTTTCCAATAATCCAGAAACTTGGGTTTCTAGAATCATTAGGATCAGGATGTCTGGATGATGACGCTTCGGCATTGTGAATTTGGGAGGAGAAGATGGTGTCAAAGTCAAACCCTTGAGTAAATTCCCCATAGTTGAAGGGTTGACTTAAAGGATCAATGGTGGTTGTTGGGATTGTGGATGTGATGACGATTGTAGGTGTTATGGCAGGGGTGATGGTGACTGACTCCATGAGAATTGGAGTAGTCACCGCCACCTGGGCAGATGTGATAGGGAGGGTCACTATCACAGGAATCTCCTCTATGATTGAAGTGACTGCCACGTCAGGTTGTACCTGTGGCCTCCTCCTCTATCTTCTGTAAAGATGCTGTGAAGGTGGGGTGGAAGCTGAATCAGAACTCGCAGCTAAAACTTATACTTGCTGCTGAGGACTCACCGCCACCTCACTAGGAATAGGTTGTTGCTGCCTATCCCCCCTGTTCTTATGAACACTTTCACGTCTTTGCCTTTGTATAGCAGCGTCAGAGTCAGAATCTGGCTCATATTCGCTGCTTGAAGCTTGTAGCTTTCTCTTTGAGGACGACTCAGGTAGGGTTACCTTTGTCATTCTCCTTGGGTGTACCTGAGATGGTGCATCATCGGAATCAGAAGAATTAGACTCAGTCTCTTCGGAGTCAGATCCCTCAGCACCATCATTCCACGTTCCTTCGTCTCCACTATCCGACGATCCATTTTCACTTCAACTTCCTCCTCCTCTTGTTGTTGTTGTTCATCTGAATGTTCACTCAACTCTGGCTCCGAATCATGACTATACCATCTCTAGTCACTTGGTGCCATGTATGCTTCATTTATCAGGTGGCCAAAGAGTGTTATGTGCTCAGGGGTAGGATCTACACTGCCTGGCTTTAAAAACTGTGCTAACACCCTCTTGTCCACCCTTTTCACTTGCAATCTCTTCCCTGTAGCAAGTAGGTTTGGCAACGCATCGTTTTCTAGAAGTTGCACAAACCTAGGGTATAACAAGAACATGAACCTCTCAGCCGTGTTGATCTGGTCATTGATCGCTTTGAATATGTATCATGAGAAGTTGTAGCCCTTGTTGAGAGATAAGCCAACCATGGCTGTAGCAAGGTCATGACCCATTGCATCCTTTCCAGCCTTTCTTGAGGAGATGCACATGATCATGACGTGGGCAAAATATCTCCATTGGTCAAGCACCCACATCTTCTTATACGAAGCATAGTCTCTCGCACCGACATATCCCATTCGTTGCCTCCAACAGCCATCCACAAAGTAGTCTGGATAGGCTGTCGGGTCGGTCAAGAGATCTCGGAATTGCAGGACCCTTCTAATTGTATCTTCAGAGAAGGCGATGTCATGACCAGCCACGGTAGCCCTTATAACATTGGGGGTTACCGTGCAGTCATGCTCCGCAGTCTCCTAAAATTGCTCCAGATAAGGTCTTGAAACGATAGGGTCAGCAGAAATAGCATAGCTAATTCTAGAACGGTTCAAGAAATCAACTATCTCGCGGTACTGTAGAGCAGCACCCTTCCATTCCGGTTGAGTATTAGCTAACAGATTGAATTCGTTCGTAAACGCCAGAGCCATAATCTGCAAAAACACACAAAAAACATAATCAGAACAACAAGTTTCATTGGAAATGAATAAACATGACGCAGTATAGTAGTTACTCTTTGAACTGAAATTTCAGACTTAGAAATTTTTCCCAAGTGTTGGTCCTGCGTACTTAGCAAGTACGCAGGAATTTCCTCTTGCGTACTTAACAAGTATGCATAAGTTGTTTCTTACGTACTTGTTAAGTGCGCATGAAACACACTTGTTCATTTTTTTTTTAGAAATAAAAAATCAACAGATGTTCAAACAGGGAGGTGGATTAGGTCACCACAAGGTCGGAATCAGTGATTACGACCCATGGAACCAACATCAACACCATATCATTGCTATATGGTCCAATTTTGACTTAAACCACCACCCAGATGAACTGTCGGCCATAGAGGGTCTAAGTTCAAAATCAAGGGATTAAACAGACTGATTAAGGGTCGATCACTGGTTCTAATCAAGTTTTAATTATAAGGTTTTACCCAAACAACCCAAAATTTGACTAAAAAGCTCGAATCAAACCCTAAACTTTTCAAATGTTCAAATCGGTCCAAAATCGAGATTTTTGTGGATGGATTGGCTCAAGATTCTCACCGATTGATTGTTACACGATGATGATACTAGAGATGGGACGAAAAATCGGTATGGAACACTCGGATTTTTGAGTAAAAATTGCAGAGGGAAAATGTACAGTCGATGAGTTTGAATGATAAAAGTCTGAAATTTTTCTAACTCCTGTATATATACCCAACACCAAACAGTCAGACGTACTTGCTAAGTGCGTAAGCTTTAATTCATGCGTACTTACAAGTGCGCAAGACTTAACTCTTGCGTACTTGATAAGTACGCAGGGCTCACTTCATGCGCACTTGTCAAGTACGCAGTAACCCTTAAGTGCGCAAACTTTCAACTCAAATTATGAAGATTTTCAAGTCAAATAACGAACAAGATAAAAATATTCAATCAGGAGGATTCACAATCAATTCAGGAAAGTTAAACACAAATATTTTTGGTTTTTCTGATTAAGATTGAACTGTTCATAAACTTAAAATCTTTTTGATCATTTCTAGATAGAAATATACACGTACTACACAAGCTATTTTTGATCAAAGACACGAGCAGAGGATAATATCAGGCTAACTTATAGCAAAAATGATACAATATAAACATCAAAGAATATGGGATCATGTCATGGATTACTATTTATTCATCCATAATAAGCACATAAACAAGTAATTCAAGTTGACAATATTATAAGATTTGAAACTATAAGCATCTCTGTATCACGTTCTTGTGTATTAAGGTATTAATTATAAGATATACAACGTGTACCCCACTGATATGCTACAATAATGTAAATTGCATTATCTCAAGGCATCTAAGATTTTCCCAATGATTTTCTAAATTTTCAGAATGAAGTTACATCTATTAGCACGGGAAAAATCAAGCAGAATCCATAAGGATTATCAGGAATCATAAGATTCAGAATCGAGTGATTCATATGTCTTGGTTTCATTTGATTTTCTTCATTGAATATCGGTATGATGTTTCAGGATAATGAGTATGGTGTTTGAATAAGGTAAGGAAATCCAACTTTTATCTGGATTTGATTTCAATGAATCAGGAGTGATTCAAGGGTGAATACATGCTCAACGGTTGATGTAGAGACATGTCTTGATTCAATCTCACCTTGCATACTTGTGAGTATGGGCAGTGAGATGAACCGCATTAATTGTGCTAACGACATAACCCGAAACTGACCTGAAAAGAAAATTATTGCCAAAATCTTACATCTTTTATCTGATAATGATCTTTTCTATTGTTTTACGCACACACACTAGCAAACATGGGTTCAAATCACAGTTGTAATTTAGACTTTAGTTTCCACACTACTAGTGATTCAAAGACGCATACATCCTACTGCCAATTCAAATTATTTGTAAATAAGCAGATTAAAAACATAGTAATTTAAACAATTAAGTAAGCATGACGCAATCATTTCCCATATGAGCAGTCTATGACGTTTAGATCATTTCTGATGTACTATCATTTCCTCTTTTCTCAAGTTAACTTTGAAATTTTCTCCATTTTCTATTTTGTTTTTGATTTTGTAAAATGTTTTGAAAGTTAAAAGAACTATACAGAAAACTTAAAAGAAAATAAAATTTAACTTTCGTGAATTGAATTGATTTACAAAAAACAAGTTTTCTCACTCGGGATTCAACATTCCTATCAAGTTGACAAGATGCTCAAGACGGGATCGATCAAAAGCCTTTGTGAAAAGGTCAGCAAGATTGTCATCTGTGTGAACTTTTACAAGTTCAAAAAAGTTCAATTAAATGCTTTTCAGCACAATCACAGATGAAATGAGGGCGAATTTCTATATGTTTAGTTTTGGAATGTTTCACCGGGTTATTTGTGATGGACATGGTGGCATTGTTGTCAATGAATAAGGGAGTTCCAGTGAAGTTTAAGTCGTAGTCTCTCAATTGCTGCTGAATCCACAATATCTGAGAACAACCGCTCGCCGCAGCAATGTATTCTGCTTCACAAGTTGAGACAGAAACCGTTGACTGCTTCTTACACTACCAGGAAACCAGTCTGTCTCCTAAGAATTGACATCCACCAGAAGTTGACTTCCTGTCAAGGTTACAACCGCCATAATCTGTATTAGTGTAGGCTTTGAAGTCAAATGACTGCTGCTTAGAGTACCAAAGACCTAATGAGGTTTCCCTTTCAAGTATCTGAAAATTCTCTTCACGTCTATCATATGTGACTCCTTCGGTTGAGACTGAAACCTTGAGCACAAGCACACATCATATATTATATCGGGTCTTGAAGCTGTGAGATACATAAATGATCCGATCATCCCATGATACAATCTGCAATCCACATCCTTTCCATCTTTGTCAGGATGCAGACCATGATTGACTGGGATAGGTGTGCCAAAACTACTGCTATCATTCATCTAGTATTTTGAAAAGATGTCCTGCACATACTTAGTTTGATGTAGATAAATGCCATCCTCTCTTTGACTGACTTGCAGACCTAAGAAGAACGACAATTCACCCATGTTACTCATTTCAAACTTGGACTTCATCACTTGTTCGAATTCCCTACACATCCCTTCATTGGTAGATCTAAAAATAATGTCGTCGACGTAGACTTGCACAAGAAGAATGTCACCTCCTGCTTTCCTAATGAAGAGGGTCGAGTCAATCTGTCCACGGTCGAAACCATTAGACAATAGATGCTTAGATAATGTCTCATACCATGCCCGCGGTGCTTGATGACGACCATAAAGTGCTTTGTCGAGCTTATACACTTTATTGATGATATACGGATCTTCAAAGCTGGGAGGTTGAGTGACATAGACCTCTTCATGAACTTTTCCATATAGGAAAGCACTCTTCACATCCAGTTGATAGAACTTGAAGCCGACATATGTGGCATAAGCCAAGAACAATCGAATGGCCTCAATTCTAGCAATAGGGGCATATACTTCCGTGTAATCCAAGCCCTCTTGTTGATAAAAACCCTGAACAACCAATCCTGCTTTGTTCTTCACAACCACATGACGATCATCCGTCTTGCATTTGAACACCCATCTGGTTCCAATTGGCTGAAAGCCTTTTGGCAAGTCAACCAAATCCCACATGTGCAACTTTTGGAATTGAGACAATTCATCTTGCATCGCCTCAATCCAGCAGTTGTCCGCGAGAGCCTCCTTCACATTCTTCGGCTCTAACTGGGATACGAATGCAGCATGCAGACATGTTTCCATGACACCAGTGTCAAGTATCTCCGAGTAAAGACTAGTGTTCTCTGCAATGGTTCGATGACGAGTTTGAACACCGGCATGAGGATCACCAATAATGTTGTCGATTGGATGATTCTTATGCACTCTCGTTTCTGGTATATTCGGTTCCTGAATTTCTGAATCAAGATTCGTGCTTAACTCCCCCATTTCCTGTGTTCCAGAAGAAGAAGATTCAATGTTAATTGGATCAGCTGGAGCTTCATTTCCTACAGTTGTGTTAGGATTAGCTTGAGCGTCATCTCCAGCAACATGAACAGCTTCACTGTTATCACTGTCATGAGTTCCAGATGCAGATGCAGCATTGGAATCAGGAGTTACAGTCGGTACCGTAGCACGAGTAGAGAAACTGGAGTCATCGCCGCCACCCAATAATTCATAAACATTTGCGGCGTCAACTGCAGATAGATCAGGAAGATTGAATGACTTGAGTAGCGCATCATAATCAAAACCCCAAGCTGGACCTGTTAGTTCTGGTGGAATGCTGTGTTTACTACAATCCACTTCAAACCATTCCTCGACAGTACGAGTTCCTATATTGTACACTCTCTTGCAAGGCGAGTTGGCAACGTATCCTAAGAAGATGCCTTCCACCGCTTTTGCATGAAACTTAGACTGGAGGTCTTTGTACTGTAGCAATAAGGAACAGGGACTACCAAACGGAACTAGGTAATCAAGATTGGGAAGTCGATTGTTGATCAACTCATAACAAGTCTTGTTACGCCTCTTCACAACCAGAACTCTGTTTAAGACGTGACAAGCTGTATTAACTGCTTCTGCCCAGAACGTGACAGGAAGCTTTGCATCCGACAGCATCGTCCTTGCAGTCTCTATCAATGTTCTGTTCTTCCATTCTGTAACTCCATTCTGCTGAGGTGTATACGGGGCGCTGAATTCGTTACGGATCACCTTCTTGAGACAGAAAAGTTCCATCAAATTATTCTTGAACTCAGTTCCGTTGTCACTCCTTATTCTTCTAACCTTCAGAGCTCAGGATCAGGTATTGAAGAATATCCGCAGTCTCATCCTTAGTACTTAAAAAATGCACCCAAGAAAAACGTGATAAATCATCAGTTACAACCAGACAGAACGACTTACCTCCATTACTCCTGATACTTATAGGGCCAAACAGATCCATGTGTAATAGCTCCAAAGGGGTATCAATGGAGTTTTGGAGCTTGGGCTTGTGAGACTTCCGCTGATGTTTGCCCTTTTTACAAGGCATACAGTCATCTGCAATGGTAAATCTCAGCTTAGGAACCCCAGTTACCAAACCGTTTCGAACAAGATGGTTCATTTTACGATACGAAATATGTCCGAGTTTCCTATGCCACAAGATAGAGTCAAGCTCTATCGCTTTGGTAAGCAAACAAGTAGCAACTGATGAGGTGGTTGTTGCCACGCTCATATCAATCTAATAGGTGTCGTTTGTCCTTGGCGCTCTCATCAGGATCCAATCTTCAGGAACTTCAAAACTAGGCTTGAGAATCAAGCATTCATTCTTATCAAACATCAAAAGTACTCCTTGTCGCACATTTGGGAGACACTCAGCAGGTTATGCTTCAGCTGCTTGCAAAAGTTGACATTGTCAAAACTGACACAACCATTTGATACCACGCCTTGACACGTGATACTACCGCCTTTCTCTCCAGCAAAGGCCACATAGCCGCCTCTGAATGGTTTCACATCTTGAAGCAAAGCCATGTTTCCTGTCATGTGACGGGAGCATCCACTATCTAAATACCAGCGGTTAGAGATAGTACCCTTCGGACGTCCCTACACGAGTCACAAAAAGAATTAGTTAGATTTGGAGACCCAAGCCATAGTGGTCTTGGGTCGTCCATCATTTTCAAAATAAACTACCTCTTTTAACTCAAGGTCGTGATGACTGTTCAAAATGGATGAATCTTTAAAAGAATTAGGACTAGGAGATTGAGAGATTTTAGATTTGGCAGTCCAGGACCTCTTCTTTTTCTTAACTGGAACAGTAGACTTTGGTTCAACAACATCAGGTGAACTTGTGGAAGCTTCACCTGATTGAACTGAAGTCAGCTGCTCTAGCTTTTTCAACCTCTTATTCCTTCTTCTTCTCTGTGGCTTAGAGAGTTTCACCACAGGTTTCTCACCAGTACGTGTACTACTAGAGGTAGATACACAAGGTACAGTAGGTTGCTTAACCTTTCTTGAAACAGATGGTTTGGCCTCAGATTTGATCTTCGGTTTTGCCATCGGTTTAACTGGTGATTTCACCACATTTTGTTTTGGACATTTGGGAGGTTTCACTGACGGTGACTTAGGGATGACAGCCGATTGTGAAACAATAGGCCGTTTCCCCTAGTTCTTTGAAGGACAATTCACAAAAATGTGACCAACCAAGCCACAGTGAAAGCAAGTCCTCTTGTCTGTGTAAGTTCTCCTGTAAGGCTCATTAGATCTGGCATTAGATGACTCAGCATTATGAGCAGGAGGAGTTGGTTTGTGAACAGGAGTTTGACCCGATACAGATTGGTTTTTGGGAGTATAGTATTTTTGCAAATTTTCTTTGTAACCAAGCCCATAGTGAGCTGAAAAAGCCTCTTTCTTTACTTGATTAAGATTTTTATAGCCCCCATAAAGCATTACCTTTAATTTATCATTAGATTCAATGATATCGGGTTCAGTTAAAATACAGTTATCACTATTAGTGATAATGTTTTTCTTGACTTTCTGTTCAGATAACAACTCCTCAGATACTACTCCTTCAGGGCAAGTGTTAACCGACCCATCATCAGAAGCCGTAAAGAACTCCTCATTAGATGCGGAGTTGGCCTTACTTGAGGATTCATCCTTGTTAGAGGAATCATCCTTTCCTGAGGACTCATCAAGACAAGTTAGATCAATGTCTACTAAGTTGTTGACAAACTTCCCGCTAACTGGCTTAGGACTCATTAGTACCCAGCCCTAAGCCATTCATTTGCCTCACTAGAGATTCGTAGTGTTCCACCACAAAACGAGAGTTTTTCAACTTCTCATTAGAACATTTCAACTGCAAGATGTCATTTTGCAGCTTATTAATTTCATTGTTCCTTTTCTCCAACCCCTTATATGCAATATCCAAGTGAAGCTGTTGATCGCTCATTTTTAGTGAATAATCACGTTTTTCTTTTTTCAATGTTTCAATTGAATCTTTAAATCATTTTTAGTTTTCTTTATAACTTAGACCTGCAATGCGAAGGGGTTCGACCTTGTCTTGGAGCTTAGAATTTTCAAGTTTTAAGCCTAGACATTTAGAACAAGAAATAACAGAAAAAGGATTAGAATCTACCTCAGACGATGAACTTGTTACTTCTCCAATGGCCATGAGAGCAACAGCAGTAGTAGATTCCTCTTGATCAGCTACAGAAGCTTCCTTTTCTTCAGCTTCCTTTTCCTTTCTCAGCTTCCATCAACTCCATGATCTTAGCAATGAGACCAACTTGAGTTTGTGCAATGATGGCATCTTCCAGATGAACACCCCAATCAAAGCTGTCGTCCTGTTGAGCTACCAGTGCATTGGACGAACCACCGTGGCTTTGATTGTGGCTGATTGAGTTGTTGTAGCCATGGCTGTTTCCTTGGCTAGGTCTGGTAAAACCCAAAGCTGGTGCTCTGTCTTTTTGACATTCACGAGCAAAGTGTCCATAGTTCAGACACTTGTAGCATTTGGCCTTGGATTTGTTAAAACCAACCTTGGCATTAGAATGCCCGCCAATGAACTTTCTTCCTGTTCTGTTCAGGAAACGCTTGGCTCTCCTCAAGATCATGGCCATATTCCATTGAATATCCATGTCCTCCATGTCATCAGGATCCACTTGATTAAAATCTTCTTCAGTTGTCTCGGGATCTGTAAGCTTGCCACCTATGAAGTTCTCGTAGGCCAGCATGCAAGATGAGAATAATGCTACATGATCTTCAGCTATTTTGGCTATAGCTGATTGGTTAGCTGAAGTTGTAGCGGGAGGATTTCTTGAGGTGTGTTGTTGATGAGATCTACAACCTGATCCAGATGCATAGCATGCATGACCACGACAACCATTTGAGTGGTCTTCTTCAGTAGAGTTTCCAGAGAAGAGGGCAATTCCTGAGCCCGAAGATTTGGTTGTAGAAGACGTCCCATGATACATAGAAGGGTCTTGTATCTGAGGTCTCCCTGAGCTCTCCTTCTTTCTAAGGTTCATGTTATGAGCTTGAACCTTTCCAATTGACTCCTCCACTGTCATTTCATAGAATTTTGGATTCTCTCTCATCAGGGTTGTGTACATTTCAAACCTGGGTGGCAAAACATCCAGAAACTTTTCCACCAACTCTTCATCGGGATACTTGAGCTCAAAAGCTTTCAATTCTGTCTGCAGATGATAGAATCTAGAGATGAGGTCATCTAAAGACTCATTTTCCAAAAATCTGAAGCATTCATACTGCTTTCTGAGTAGATCCCGTTTACTCTTCTTGATATCACTATTCCCTTCGAATCTTTTATGTAACGCCTTCCAAAGATCCTTAGAGTTGTCATAACCTCTGAAGCTGTGGAACAACTCCCGAGTTAATGCCATAGTGATTGAACGAGGAGCCTTCTTCTCTCGATCATAAGCTTTCTTTTCTTCTTCATCGAGTTTAGAGATAGGCTTAGGCAGTTTATCATCAAGATAAATGTGTGTGGGATGCTTATAGCCTTCTAGAATTGGAATCCATAACGAAGAATCAGTGTATGAAATGTAATGCTCAAAGCGTGCCTTTCGGTTAGAATAATCATTTACATTTAGCAGCTTTGGTGGTTTCTGAGGAGTACCAATCTCATTGTCATAGTTTAAAAGGTTTCCAAGGTTTTGAAGATTCGACATGGTGAACACCTAATCAAATTTCAGAAAAATCAGACACACTTGCGCACTTGATATTGGCCTTGCGCACTTAGAGGAATGGTCTTGCGTATTTAAGATTTGCTCTTGCGTACTTGATAAGTATGCAGGAGTAAATGATAAGTACACAGGATATAACTTAAGTACGCACAAGATTAGTCTTGCGTATTTAGTAAGTACGCAAGAGATTAGTCTTGCGTATTTAGTAAGTACGCAGCAAGACTGTACTTTTTGCAGATAAGGTAAGTACGCGTAACACCTTTTCACCAACTCTCACCAAACTATTCCGGTCACTGGAAACACACCGGAGATGGCAAAAATCGGACGGTTGAACAATCAAAATGAGCCATAGGGTAAGAAACTTGTTTCCAACCAACCTTCGATGCTCAAAACACTCAAAATACACAACAAAAGTCGGTTTTGAGTGATTTTTGCTTCTAAAATAGTGCTCAAGAGCTACCCTTATTTTATCACAAAAATCAACAAAACACCTCCTTTCGCTTGTAAAACTCTGTAGAAAACTCTCCAAATTCACTCACAACACTCGAAATCAAGAGCAATGCTCTGATACCACTTGTAGGTCCCTCGGGTGTGGCGGATCGTCACATGCAAGTGGGTCTACTAGTCGGACCGGGTGCGGAATACCCGTGAATAGGTGGAGAGTCTTACGCAACAAAGTAAACCGATAAGATAATCACTATAAACGTTCGTCTATTATAAACACTTGAAGGTTACAGATAGAAGTTCTGAGATTAGAAAGTTCTGCGTATTTGCTAAACTGAATGCCTATGATTGTGTACTTATCTACTGTCAACCATTCCTATTTATACATGACCTGATGCCTGCGCACTTAGCAAGTGCGCAGGAAAAATTGCTCATGTGTACTTAGCAAGTACGCATAGGTATTCTTGCGTACTTGCTAAGTACGCAGGAACTACTTCATGCGCACATACAAGTGTGCAAAACCTTTAGAGAAATCTGCAACAGTCAATATGTAAAAGTAAATACAACTCGATAACTAATACATACAGACACTTACAAACAAAGACAAATACATAAGTGAAAGTACTAAACTAAGACTCTATCTATCCAGAATCTATCCAAAGTGTTTGTCACAGGAAAGTGCTTCAACAAGTCCCACAAATCTAAGACAAAGAATTCAATTGTAACTCCTTTGGAGCTACTGCATATGGATTTGTTTGGATCGATTAGTATCAGGAGCATTGGTGGTAAATCTTACTGCCTAATCGTAACAGATGATTTCTCTAGATTTTCATGGGTTAAGTTCCTTGCTTCTAAAGCCGAAACCACAGAGTTGGTACAATTCTTCATCCTGGGTTTAGAGAATTTGTTCAAACAGAAAGTTAGAAGAATTAGGAGTGACAATGACAGTGAATTTAAGAATAGCAAGATGGGTTTATTCTGTCTTCAAAAGGGTATTCATCATGAATTCAGTGCGCCATATGTACCTTAACAAAATGGTGTTGCTGAACAAAAGAACAGGACTTTAGTTGAAACTGCACGTACGATGCTTGCTGATTCTAAGCTTCTAGTAACTTTTTGGGCCGAGGCTGTGAATACTGCGTGTCATGTTTTGAACCGAGTCTTGACCGTTAAGCGACACAACAAGACGTGTTATGAGTTGCTTAATAATCGTAAGCCGAATCTGGAATATTTACTACCTTTTGGTAATCCATGCACCCTTTTGAAAGTACGTGATGTCCCAACCAAGTTCAGTGCTAAGGCTATTGAAGGGATTTTTCTGGGGTATGTTGCAAATTCTACTACCAAGAGGGTTTATAACAAAGAGACTCGCCAAGTTGAAGAATGGTTTCATATTGACTGTTCTAATCGGTCTTTACCTCAAATGGCGATTGGACCAGACTGGGCTTTTGATTATGACAATTTATTCAAGTCTTTTCATTTACCTTCTGATATTTCTCCTGCAGATGCTGCTGTTTTATATGATTCTTGTCCAGATGCACAGAATTGTGGTTTTCTACCGACTACGGTTCCACAATCATCTGTTCCTTCTACATCTGCTCCGGATCCTAATGTTGCTTCTTGTTCGGGACCACAAGAGTCTGATAGTGACGATGAAAATGTTATTTTCCAAGATTCTTCTGCTGGTCCTTTGTTGGTTGATGAACCTTCTATTTCGACACAGGCTTAGGGGGAGATTCCTACAAATCTGGACTCAGAAATACCAATTAATCAGGATATGTCTTATCAATATGACACAACTCAAGTTGATGTGTTGCCTGTTCCTGAGGTTGCATCTATCAAGGAACACAAAGCTCATCCGATTTCAAATATCATTGGGGATTTGCGTGATGGAGTGCAAACGCGTTCTACTCTTGACAACACTTGTTTGTTTACAGATTTTAATAATTCTGGTGTTCTTGATGTATGCTCACATTCCTGTTTTATTTCTCAGGTTGAACCAAAGAATGTCGAAATGGCGTTAAGTGATAACAATTGGATATAGGCCATGTAAGAAGAACTTTCTCAGTTTGACAAACTCAAGGTTTGGAATCTTGTTGATCTTCCAAAGGGTGTGTATCCAATTGGTACAAAGTGGGTGTTTAAATGCAAGAAAGACGATCGAGGTGTTGTGGTAAGAAATAAGGTAAGATTAGTTGTACAGGGGTTTAATCAACAAGAAGGAATTGATTTCCCCGAGGTTTATGCGCCTGTTGCTAGGCTTGAAGCTATAAGATTGTTTCTTGCTTTTGCTTCTTACAAAGGGTTTAAGGTGTTTCAATTAGACGTAAAAAGTGCTTTCTTATATGGTAAAGTCAAGGAGGAAGTTATGTGTGTCAGCCACCGGGGTTTGAAGATCCACTTAATCCGTCTAGACTTTTCAAGCTTGATAAAGCTCTCTATGGTCTTCATCAAGCTCCTCGAGCGTGGTATGAAACATTGTCTGCACATCTTTTGGATAATGATTTTGTTCGTGGCAAAATTGACTCGACTTTATTCATTAAGAAAGCAGGGGGAGAATACCTACTGGTGCAGATATATGTAGATGATATTATTTTTGGCTCTTCAAATGAAGGGTTGTGCAAAGAGTTTGAGAGTGTTATGAAATCGAAGTTTGAAATGTCAGCTATGGGAGAGTTATCATTTTTCTTAGGTCTTCAAGTTAATCAGAAAGAAGATGGTTTCTTTATTCATCAGTCCACGTACGTAAAGGACATCTTGAGCCGGTTCAAGATGGAGGACTGTACGGTCAACCATAAATTGAATTCTGACCCGAATGGAAAAGAAGTTGATTGCTGACTCTACCATGCAATGATTGGATCTCTCATGTACTTAACCGCTTCAAGGCCAGATATAATGTTCGCTATGTGTATTTGTTCCAGGTTTCAAGCAAAACCAAAAGAATCTCATTTGATTGCAGTAAAGAGAATCTTTCGTTATCTTAAAGGAAAACAAAGATTGGGACTATGGTTTCCTCATGGTTCTAACTTTGAATTAAATGCTTACACTGATTCTAATTTTGGTGGTTGTTGTTTGGACAGGAAATCTACTACAGGAGGTTGTCAGTTCTTGGGTAATCGTCTAGTTTCCTGGCAATGCAAAAAGCAAACTACGGTCTACATTTCAACATGCGAAGCAGAATACATTGCTGCTGCAAGTTGTTGTTCACAGATCTTGTGGATCCAACAATAATTAAGAGACTACGGTTTGAATTTCACAGGAACCCCCATGTTTATTGATAATAATGCTACAATGTCTATCACAAATTATCCTGTTAAGCACAGTAACACAAAGCACATTGAAATTAGATATCATTTTATTCGTGATTGTGCAGATAAGAAGTTGATTGAGCTGGTAAAGGTACATACAGATGATAACTTTGCTGATCTTTTTACCAAAGCATTTGATCGTACCAGGTTTGAATTTCTGATCAAAATGATTGGTATGATCAATCCCGAATAAAAGTTTTTCAAAGCAATTTTCATGGAAGATATTGTTTTCAATTTCTTTTATTGCTTTATTACATTTCTGCATTTTACATTTAAGTCAAAAATTGTTATTTATAAAAATTCAAAACAAAATGAAAAATATAAAATTGACATCATTTGAAGTTATAGAAGATATGATAGTACATCAGTGAATAGTTCATTACACAAGATCTTAGTAGACCTTTGATATATGAAAGTTTAAATAATTTGATTTGATCTAAATTTCAAAGTCTGCATAAATGAGAAATGATAGTGTTTTGAATGCTTTAATCTTGGTAACCCGTTTTAATTTGAATATAAGTTTGAAACTTAAATTGTCAATAGACTAGAAGCGTTTTTAAACCAATAGTAGTGTGAAAATTAAATATGATATGATTACATATGTGATTTGAATCCATTTTATGCCTGGGTGTGTGTAAAAGATCATTATCAGATATAGAATATATGGTTTTAAGAATTTCATGAGACCAATATCAAATTATATCTTTAGCACAATCTCTTTCAGTTCACTTCACTGCCCATGCCCCGAAAAACATGCAAGGTGTTGTTGAACTAAGATATGTTTCTGACACCATCTGTTAGAACTTATATTCACCCTTAGATCAGTTAGATACATCATCTAGTCTGATTTCGTTGAAATTTATCCAGATAATAGTTGGATCCTCCTACCTGAATCTATTGATTCTCATTAAAAAAACCAATTCATTAGAATCTTTCAATTCTGAATCATTATGATTCTTATATCCTTTGGGATCTGCTATTCTATACCTGTGCTAATAGAGATAATTTCATCTTGGAGATTGATCTAATCTTTCAATAAACTGTGGTGCACATTTAATTTCTGTTGGCATATATGTGGGGTACACGATGTTGTTCATCTAAATGGTACTAAATCACATTAATTTGGTAGAAAAATGTTTGTGGTTTCAAATCATATAATATTGACAATTTAAAACTTCATGCTTTGTATTGCAAATTCAAAATGAAAAATTGAGCATTTCATAACCTGATCTTGTTTACTTTGAAATTTATCGCGTATCATTTCAAGTATAATTCAATTTGATTGAAAAAGTTACATAAATTGAAAAAGAATGTATTTACATAAGAATGAATTTGTTGATTGTTTAATATCATAGGTTACCCATAGTTGAAAATAAACTGTGGGATGAATTACTCATATACTGATATGATCTTCTTGCTCATGATATTCATCCAAAAACATGCATTTTAGTTTGCTCATATAAAAACCAAAAATATGTGTTTCTGTTTGTACAGATAAAAACCAAAAATATGTGATTCCGTTTGTACAGATAAAATCCAAAAATATTTTGTTTCTATCTTACATGAAAATTTTAATTTTAAAATGTTTCAGGATTGGATCGGATACTTGATACAGATGGAAGTTCACGAAAATGGGTCGTGTTGAAAGTGAATAATTTTGGTCAAAGAAAGGGTTTGGAGCGAACTTAACATGTTCGCCTGGTTCAGAGTAAGTGAACTTAATATGTTCGCCTGAGGCTTGTTAAGTGAACTTAACAAGTTCGCCTAATGGTGCGAACTTAATGGTGATTTAGTATTGTGTTCAGGTGAACTTATTCTTTTATCCTCTTCACTGTTTGAGCGAACATATCTGAGCGAACTTACGGCTTTTTTAGAGAACTTTTGATTTCGGATCTAGGGTTTCTAAGTAGAACCTTGTGTGTTTGTTTCTGGATCGATTTTCAATTGCGAGTCATTCTAGAGTATTTTCATTGATTTCTATCTGGTAAATCATCCTGATTTTGAAAATTTTCATATGTGTTCTTCGGTTTGAAAAATTTTAACGTTTTTTTCTAAGATGTGGACTTGTTTCTGACTTAATATTTGAAATTGAAGATTTAAAATGTGTCATGAATCTTAATCGATACTAGTGTTAAGTTTGATTTGAGATTTTAGCTTGATTTACACAAAATTTTGTGATTCTGTTTGGAAGTTGTATCGACAGACAGGTTCAGGTGAACTTGTTCAGGCGAACTTGTTCAAGCGAACTTGTTTAGGCGAATTTATTATGTTCGCCTCTTGTAACACTAAGCGAACTTAGTAAGTTCGCCTAAGGGCTCAGTAGTGTATTGGACTTGTGATTTTTTTTGTTGAAAATTTTTTTTGTTGTACTTACTAATGTGTTTTTGTCCGCTACATTTCAGATGGCTCGTCGTGTTGAGTACAAACATAATCAAGTGGCTTTATTGTATCCTAATATGTCTGAAGCTGCTCATTTTCAAGGAATTATCAACTTTCTGAATCGTTCACGTTTGAATGTTGCTTTATCTGCTAATCCGTATATAAGTTTACCTTATATTCAGCAATTCTGGGATACCGTTCATCAAGACACGGATGTTGAACCTCATGTTCTTCGTGCTATATTAAATAATACGGAGGTCGCTATTTCAATAGAAACTATTCATACTGCTTTGGCATTAGGAGGTGCTGTTGATGATCCGATATCATATCCTGGAACCCTGATTATGGGATGTTTTCAGAGGATGGGTTATAGAGGAAGACCGAATGATACACAAGCAAGAAAAGGAGGTTTAGTTGGCGAATGGCGATAATTTATGCACGTCATCATACAATGTCTGTCTCCAAGGAAGGCTGGTATTGATGGTTTAAAGAGTGCACTACAAGCTGCTATGGTTGCTTTGAGCCACCAAATGATAACTGGTTTCATCCTAAGGAGTTAGTACAATGTCAAGTCCAGAATCAAGTTCCTCAACAACAACAACAACAAGTTCTTCAACAACAAGTTCCTCAACAACAACAAGTTCCTGCTCAAATGCAACAACAAGTTCCTATTCCACAAGAACATGTTCACGTTCTTGTTAATGAACCAGTTCAAGAAGAGATTGCTCATGAGAATGATCAAGAGTTGGATATGAATATGAATGATTTTGATCATGAAGTTGTGAACTCACCTGTTCATTAAGCCGAAAGCAATGTTGAAGATACGAGTTTCGATGATACTATCTTACCTGATTCTGAAGCTACTGATTCTGATTCATCTAGGGATTTTAGCTTAGATCATTATGCAAGATTGGCTCAGTTACCATTGGCTAATAGGGGAAAACGTATTAAATCTACTGCCAGAAAGCCGAGGCGTAAGTCTGTTCCTAATCCTCCTTCTGGATCAGTACTTGGCAAAAGAACTTTGCTTGATGAAAGTTCTGACACGGATAGTGATTTTATTCCAGTTCCTAAAGCTCAGAAGCTTATGTCTGCTTCTATTGCTGCTGCTCAATCATCTCAGGGAGTTGAGGATGCTACTTTTATTTCATCTCTACTGTTACACCTCATCCTTCTAGGCAACAATCTCCAGTGCTTTCTCCAAATGTTCCAAATGTTCCTACTTCATCCGATGCTGGTCCTTCAAAGCCGTCTGATTCTGAAAGAATTACATTCCTTGAATCCCAGGTGCTAGCTTTACAAACTCAGGTGGATACTCTTGTGTCTGTTGATTCTCAGAGACAATTGGTCCTTCAAACTCAGGCACAATAGATTGCTGACATGTAATTATTGGTGTCTACACTTGTTAAGAGTCTTGACGCTCAGGGGGAGTTAAGGATACCTGATACGTGTCATACTCAATCAATTCAACGAAAGGATGATGAAGACAATGGTCCTAGTGGTAATGTTGAGGGTGATCGTCAATACGCTAACGTGAATCCAATATCCAGAGCTCAGGGGGAGTCGACATCACATACTATTGAAGGAACCAAGACTCATGATTCTGGAGTAAATGAAGAAATATTGTTATTGGAATTCTTTCAAGATTCTGAAGAAGAAGCTGGGAAATTAGAGTGTCTGGATGATATAGACGAGTTATTTGATGATGATGAAGAAGATGTGGTGGATAACGAAGTTGAAGAAGGTGAGATTGTGGAAACTGAGGTAGAAAAGAGTAAATCTAAGATTACTTATGAAGGAAGTGATGGTCTGAATGTTCCGTATAACTTCATCCAAGAGGATGTTATTCCTGAGTTTTCCTATGATGGAGTAACAGATTCTATGGACTCTTTTGAAGATATCACTACACCTGATGATACTGCTAAATCCAAGATTGATTCTGATGTTGATACTACTCGTACTGTGTCTCCTAAGCTGAATGAAGAACCTGTGATGTATAGAGATACAAGTATGACTAGAGAACTGTGGAGAGAAGTGGTGAACAATTGGATGAAAGTACTACCAAAGTCACCTGTACAACCTGCTCAAAAAGAAAGATATGTAAATAAAGAGAGGTGTATCGGAAAGATCATAAGTTGGTTCTATGATAATGAGATAAAGTTGTTTGCTCTTAAAAGATCTGATGGTGTTCAGTGCATAAAGCCTAGGATTAAGTATTTCAATACCCTGCCAAGCTGTGAAATGAATGGTCTGGCTACTAAACCACTGAATAATAGATCAAATTGTCGATTAGCTGATGTGATTGCTACCCTGATTAAGAGAGAAGGTGGATCAGGGAAGTATGAAAGGTTAAAACCACAGAAGGGAAAAAGAGTGAAGCTTGTAGATCAAAAGACTAAGAAAGTGACTTGGAAGTACAAGTTCAAGCCGGTACGTGTTGTACAGAAGATACCATTGAAGAAAATTCCACAAGATTTTCTGCGTAATATGAAATGGTGGTATGTAGATGTGAATACTGGTGAAGCTAGGATTGATGATAAAGATAACAAGATCATTATTAGTTTCTACGATGCAATGAATCTTATTAATTTTTCAAAGAAAGACCAGAGAACATTAAAAAAGAATGAGAACATGTTTACTGATGAATGGAAAGAACAAGGATTGCAGTACAAAAGAGTGTTAGAGATTTGTAGAAGATATGGAGTGCATGCAGGAAGCAGATTACCACATAACTGGAAGAGCTCATCATGAAGACTGAAGACAGAAGATCAAGCTATTGTCAAGGGGGAGTCTGTTAGGACATAGATTGTATGACAAAAGATTTGTAATAGTTTAGATCTTATTTGTCTTTATGTTTTTATGTAAATGTTTAGTTTTTGTCTAAGTATTTGTACAAGTTCTGCTAGAGGCGAACTTGATAAGTTCGCCTGGTCTATCAGAGTCTTTGAAGTGAACTTGTTAAGTTCGCCTGGTGCAGACAATGTGTCTATAAATAGAGTTACAGAGTCTGTTTAGAACAGAGAAGTGAGACTGATCGAACAAGAATTCTGTATACTCTGTGTTTGTGAATACAAAGGGAAAGCTTTATTTACATGCTGTGTTTACTTGTCAATTTGTATACATTCGTTAACACGAAGGATTCCGCACTCCGTGTTAACGATACGTCTTATCACGATATCGATATGAGATGAGTCATGTGGACCTATAGGATGTATGATGCTCAGGTCCTGAATCAGACTCACGGGTATACACGCGGTCTTGGGGCGTCAAGAGCATGGCTGTGCTCGGCAACTGGACTTGGCGCGGTCATGCCAATTACGGGGCACGACCGTGCCTAGGGTTTTGAAGACTGGCACGACCATGCCAGATAGGGGAACGACCGTGCCTCCAACACAGAAACCCTAAAAATTTAATTTTCTTCCTCGAATTCTCTTGTTTGTTCACCCTGCCTCACAAAAAAGTACAAAACTGAAAATGAAGCAATTCAGTGTCTAAACTCGGGAAATCACCTGGAATTGATCGTGAAATGAATAAAGTTTTGTGCCAAAAAGATGTGTAATTTACGACACATCAAACAACCCCACACTTGAACATTGCTTGTCCTCAAGCAAAAATCAAAATTAAACAAAACATCCAATGGCACTATGGATCAATTCAGAAAACCGTAAGCATTAATAAATTTATAAAGGTTTGACAAGCTTTTCAAGAAATGCAAAGTTGACTAAATGAAACCCAAGGAGTCAAATGAAATAACAACCGAATGAGCAAATAAACATGTCTAGGAAATCATTAGCATGCACCTTTATGCTTCTTACAATGTTCACACACACTCGGGTATATATATGATCATACAAGTAATGGTGTATATATAGAACACTCAAATGCCAAGACAATGAGTCATGCATAAATCATAAGCTTGCTAAAAGATCAAATCTCTACCAACTAACATGAAACAAAGCATAAATCAAGAGGAATTTGAACGGGTTGTAACTTGGCAATGGTTAGGGGTAGGGAAGTGAAATTTAAAAGTGGCTAAATGGCTCAAAACCCGTTTGCTATGCTAATTCAAAAACTAAAACAACTTCTAATATGAAAATTAAACTAGATAATACTTCCATATGGATAAGGGCTAACAACCGAATTGTTTACATCTTTGATCACAAAATTGCTCTAATCGGCTATAATTCACCTAATTTTGGTGATTTTTTATTTTATTCTATTTTATTATTTTATTTTTGAATGACACTATTTCTTTGTTTTATTTTTTGAAGGGAACTAAGTCAATATGCATCTTTTCTTAGCTAAAAACTTTTCAAGAATTTGAAGATTACAACAATAATAACAGCTATAAAATTAACATTAGCCATCCGGATTTCTTACACGGGTGAAAAATAAAATAAATAAAAAGGCTAATGAAGGTTTAATGGTGGTGTAATGTGGGTAATAAAAGAAAAAACACGGGATATGCTCAACGTGGCTAACTAGTGGATGTGTTCGGGTGAGGGAAAACAAAAATAAAAGGCTAACAAAGCGGTTTATCCAAATGCCTATTTATGTTCATGATTTCGAAATGTATACTAAAATCCGCAAAAACGAGAGCAAACAATGTCTAAAGGTTAACATGCAATTCATTCGTTTAGCCCACTAAAACTCATGGTTATCTCAAAAAATTGGGTTTGACTCTTTGGAATTTCTATCTTGATTGCTTTCGAAAAATCAAACCTCTAATATTTACTAAAAATGTGAATGCTAAACGGTTAACTTTTATTCTATTTTTGTGTTCTTAAATTTTTATAAAACTGATTTAATGCCAATAAAAGTTATGAAGGAAGATTTTGCAAAAAATGAAGTCATAAAATGCTAAGAGAACAAACATCACGTGAACAAATTCTCACCCAACACTTAAAATCATACATTGCCCTCAATGTATAACAAAAAAAATAATGCAAAGTGAAGAATGAACACCCAACCCCACACTTTAGAAATATACATTGTCCTCAATGCATACAAAAACATGTAATGCAAAAGGGGATGCAATGCAATGGAGTGTGTAGGGAGCACTGAAACTTCACTCATGTCGATCTCGGTCAAACGCAAAAAGCCTACCCACAAAAATGACGTTCCAAGCGATTCCACAATTCCAAGATCTAATCAAGACTAACAACATCAAACATAGATCAGTAAAATCAAGCCAAAAATATAAGCATGAAAGGTAAAGATAAATATTTAAAAAAAGTACAACAAAAACAAAGTACAACAAAATACAGAATATTACAAACGCTGAAGCGTGATACAAGAGTTTGTACAACATGAAGCAAGTACAACTCAACAAAAAGTGATACCAAAAGGGTAGTGGAGGGCACTACTCCTCCATCTGCACATCCTCAATATTAAGGCCGGCTCCGTCGCCCTCCCCGGCTCCACCTCCTCCAGGTGGTGATCGTGGTGGCTGATGGTGATGCGGCGATGGTGATGGTGACGGCTGTGGCTACGGTGATGATGGTGGCTGTGGTGATGGTGGTGGTTGTGGCTGGTGCTCTGGATGCATAAAGAACGACAAGGGGACCACGTATGGTGCCCCGCCAGCAGCAACAGCAGCGCACTGGACCTCGTACTGCCAGGCCCAGTAGTGCATGAATAGATCGTGGGTGACGGTAACTAGAGGTGGTGGTGGTGGCGGAGGCGGAGTAGGAGGTGGTGGAAAAATCGGATCGGCATCGTGGGGGGTGTGGTGCTCGGCGTGATGTGGGTCGATATGCCCCAGCTCTTGCTGAGCTGCATGTGCCTGATGAGCGGCGGCGATGGCCTCTGCCTCGGAACAACATCGGGGTCAGGACTAGGTCGATCTGGATCCCAGACCCGACCCCATCTGTCCACTAATCATACTCCTCCCGGTGCGCGACAAGCCACGTGCATATTTCTCAGTGTCTGCACGGTCATCACAACGGTCTCTGCCACCGGGGTCAAGTCGGCGATCAACTCGTCTGTCAGTAAATGGTTGTGCCTGGCGATCTTGGTTACAAACTGACCACCGCAGATGGCACTCGTGACCTCTCTCCCTGAGCTGTTCACCAAGTACCCCCCGATAGAGTGCGCAAGATTGCAAGTGCGCGGGCGTACAAGGCAAAACAAGTAAAACAACTCCATCTAGTTCACTACTGTCTCCCCTGGCCTCGACCTGAAAAAGAATAAACGATGGAGCGGTGAAGGACATGGTGCAATGGATCCCGAAGGCTCGAGGTGTTTGTCAAACTCGGATCATATATCCCAAAGCCAAACTCATGCCAAAACTGATCTTTATCGTCCTCGGTTGGGAATTCGGTAATACCATCGGTGAACTACTTAGTCTCTATCTCATCTCTAGTATATAAACCCAAAAGTCGCCCAAATCTCGCAACAGACATGACTCTCTAGACTCCTAATCTAAATAGGACCCGCTCGGGGTGCTCCAAATCCTCGTAAGGGTAGTCGAACTCGTAGGTAGAGAAAAACTCCATCACAAGCTCAATGTACTGGACGACGTGTAGCCTGAATAACCGACGCCAGGGGGCAGTAACCAAATTATTCCATCGGTTTCTCTTACCGATGGCATCAAGCGCTCCGAAGTTGACACGTCCCGGCTAAGATCCGGTGCCGACGTAGCCACAAAACCTCTAACGGATGCTCGTACTCCAGCTCAATATGGTGGAACTCGAGGTACGGATGGTCCCTGTTTCCCGCCATCTACAAGAAAATTCAAAAATCAGAACAAGTTATAAAGGGGCACGACCGTGCCAGGGACAGGGCACGATTGTGCCTAAGCCAATTACTCGGCCCACGGTCGCGCTGTGGACGACCACAGGCAGTCCCGACCCGGAAGCACGACCGTGCTAGGTTAGGGCACGACCGCGTCAAGGCCAAAAATGAGAACCACGGCCGCGCTAATGTGTTAACACGGCCGCGTTTAGACCAACTACATAGAACACGACCGCGCTAGTGGGGGCACGAGCGCGCTCAACAAAATCATCTTCCAGGAAATTTTTCAAGCCTAGCACGACTGCGCCTGGTTAGGAGCACGATCGTGCTCAACCCAAATTAGGGTTTTCAGATCCAAAATTTTCCATTTTTAAGCACGTTTAGGAAGGGGCTTTTGATAAGGTAACATCCCAGGAAGTATAACGAATGATTCTAAGCATCAAACATCGACAAACAACATATAAACATGCGAAAATTAGGAAAACCTAAAACTAGCTAAAACCCTAGGTTTTTAAACATAAATGGGATACTAATCCTAAGTCTAAGCACGAACAAAAGAGAGTAGGACGTTGAACGTACCTTAAATCTTGGGGATGAAGATCAGGAACTGGAAAACGAAGGTGACTCACAGGGGGAGAGTTTTGAGTAAAAGTTATGAGTTTTCAGCTAAAAAATCCTTTTATAGGGCTCTCCAAGAAGTGAGGCATGACCGTGCCTATGGGAGAGGCACGACCGCGCTGAGGAGGGGGCACGACCGTGTCTCTTGCCCAGCAAACACAGAAACCTGATTTTTATGAAGAGTTTGACCAACCCGACTGCGATTCGTCCGAATTAAAATTTATAAAAATTCAGAGGACGTACGTGTGAGGTTCCAATCCATATCCCCAAACCGCTCAATCCAAGTTATGATCCGATAACCTAAACTCAAAAATAAACTGTAAAATCCTAGAAAAATAAAAGGGAAAATAGGAAAATAATTTGAAAGATAAAAATGAACAAACACAACTAACGGATGAAAACCGAACATTCTAAGTTTATTAACGAGCTAGACTCGTGTCCTAATGCGCGTCAATTAGGATAAATGATGGGGCAAAACAACAAACGGGTGGCCTATGATTCTTGAATACCCATTCGACCCGTTTGGTTTAAAGCATTTACCACCGGCTAGTGACAACCAGTAGTAGATGCAAAAACGAAGTGACGGGTCGTGCCACCAACACTTGTATTTGCCCGGACCGAACCTGAGGTACATGATGTAGTGAAGGAGGCGATCATCCCGACAAGATAGTGTTAACTTGCTGTGCTTTGTGGACCGATGTCGCGCCTTCTCCCGCTGTTCGGATGATTCGTATGATGAATCGTGATCATGATCAATAGCGGGCCGACTATCCTAGGTGCACAACAGAGGATCGGGCGTCACCATAGTCATTGGTTCATTGATGAACCCATCCGTTTGCACATCTTCCTCTTGGTGCGACTCCCCTTCAATTACCACGGTTGAATCTTCAAACAATAATGCTTCCAGTTCGTCCGAATTACCAACCGGGATGCATGTTGGGTCCTCATAGCGCTTTGCGGGGTAGCCCAAGAACTAATAACCATCTAATGTGTAATGTGGGCCCGCACAAATCTCGCACCAAATCTCATCGTGGTAACCCCATAGATCAAACGGGTACTCGTCACTGTAACTCCCATAGTCGCGATCCATTAAAATCACTTCAAAGAACACTCAAACAAAATGATCACGGGTACCAGATAGAAATAAAAATAAAAATAAATATAACATCCGAAGAACTATACACAAATATAAGATGAAAATGATAAAATAAAGATAAAAATAAAAATAAATTTAAATAAGGAAAACTATTTATCAAGGTATATACAAATATGTACTAAATGACTAAATAATAATTCCAATCATTCTCGCACAAACCGTATCCCCGGCAACAGCGCCAAAAACTTGAGTGTTGTATATATATATATATATATATATATATATATATATATATATATATATATATATATATATATATACAAGGATTTTTACACAATTAGTTTTATAGAGGGTTTTCACCAAAGACTAATCACACACACATCGGGCAGTGTACCCGTCGGATAGCAATATAGTAAAGGTAAGAATAGGATATCAATCCGTGGATACGGTGGAGTGCGATAATAAACTGGAACTAAAATCTAATCAAGTAAGGGTGAAAGATGTTTAGGTTGAATTTTAATTAAACTAAAATGCAAATATAAAACTAAACTAAGAACACAAGTCAAACAATCAAGGAAGGCATATCACTTCCGTCTCGAATCCATTTAGTAGACATCCATCAACAATTATATACAGATGGCAAACACACGATATGAAAGTTGACTAAATTCTTGTCAAAGACATCTAATCAAATGATTCTTCAAAAAGTTAGAATGACTTACACAAACCAACCACCTAAAATCATACAATGAAGCTCACGTGCTATAAATGCATCAATATTTTACATGAATCAACACATAGCCCACTTCAAGTTGATTAAAGTAAACAACAACATGCAGTTCCTCAACAAACAATGTTCATATCAAGATTACATAAACTAGAAGATTGCATCAACAAGTCCTAGATAAACATAATACTAAACATGACTCACCATAACAAGCACTTTGTCTTTCCAAACACAAGCACAAGGATGCATATTCAAGAGTTTTCAACCATAACTAAAACTTCATCCACCATTCCTAGTCAAACGCCATAAACTAGCATACATACATACACTAAATCAATGAATACATGCATAAACCATGGGTTTTCCAACATACATAACCTACACATATACAAGTCTTGAAAAAAATCTCAACTCCCAAATACACAATATCATTGAAGAATAATCATGCCATTGTTATAACATTAACACAAACTATGCCAAAAATCCATAAATGTTGTTATACGTTACTAAACTTCATATATACCAAAGTGATATCAAGAGTTAGCTCATGGTGAGCATATGAACAAGAACAATGCAAGGAAAAGTTACAAGACTCTTGAAGAAATGCCAAGAATCAAACCAACTCTTCCAAGCTAGATAATGATGATGATGATGACGTATGGTGATCCTCTTGATGTTGTTGTCCTTCCTAGAAGCTTGAAATGTGGCTAGAAACAAGGTAATTCAGAGCACAAAATAGTGCTCAAGGCTCCAACTCTCCAGGTCTCCAGTCCTTTTAATGTGGGAAAAATTTCTGATATTTATAGAACAAGGGAGGCACGACTATGCCAGGTGGTAAGGCACGACCATGCCAGTCATTGGGGCGCGACCGTGCCTGGTGATTAGCACGGTCGTGGGACAGGTGGTTGACCGATCTAATTCTTTCATTGGCTCTCTTTCTTCCAGGATGTACGATGCTCAGGTCCTGAATCAGACTCATGGGTATACACGCAGTCGTGGGGCGTCAAGAGCACGGTTGTGCTCGGCAACTGGACTTGGCACGGTTGATGTCGTCCAGACGGTCTATAAAATAAACTACTAAACCTAACCTAGACTCCAAAGTAATAAATGGAAAACCTACGAACTAGACCGCACTGACATGAAAATATACCTATCGAGTGTAGCACAGCTTAATGGTAAACCGAGTTATCGAACCCTAGAGACACTAAGTAACGAAACTAGACTCTGACTCGGACTAAGGATTGATTTGGTTTGGGGGTTTACTACACTAAAGATTAACTAAGGATGCAGGAAACTAGATCGATTCAACTATCAAGATGAAAGTACTAAAGATGAAATCAAAAGATGGGAAGAATACTACCTGGGTCGGAATCCTACTTGCAAAACACAACTTCTACCGGTTCTGGAAACTATGATGGATTTGGATTTCTAAGGATGACAACTAAAGACTACCTAGTGGATTCCTAATCATTCTTAAGGTGTCACCAACTAAGCTACCTAAAGATGTACTAAACGCACTAGATGGTCAGATCACCTCTCGGGTATTTACAACAATGATAATGTACCCGAAAGACAGATCACCTTTCAGTCTCACTATCCACGACACAACGAAGATGCACGGGGTAATCTCAGGATAAAAACTATGACATGAACTAGCAACAGCCACTAGTCACCTAATACTAACTGTAACATCCACGATTTTATGTAATTGTGTTAAGGCAATAAACAAAAAAAATCATCTAAACTAAGAGGGACTTGTTTTGCCAAATTATATTTTTGTTATAATGAAAATTTTTATTACTAACACATAAAGTACAAGGACCTAACAAGCCATTAATAAAAACTTAAAACTTAAAACCCTATTTTCCCGATTCTCGTCTCCCCTCCGCCGTTTTTCTGGCAACCAAGTCCGGCCACCCCACGACTTTCCGGTGAAGGTGTTAAAACCCCAAACTCGCTAGTCAAACGGGTCCTTTACTCGTCTCCAATCAAACCGAGGACCACAGTATCACATTTACGCGTTTTGAAGCTGTTAAATTCCCAATCAATGAGTGCTCAATCACTGCCCCAAATCTCGGGCTTTCCAAACTTAGGAAACATGGATTTGATCTTCTAAATACTCATGAGTTCGCTCAATACAGACACACATCACTCACTATTCCCTTCCCCTCACTCGAAATCGCCCCTGTGCCTAATTTGCTACCACCGCCACTTCCGAACTCCGGTCAGGACCTCCGGCTTCGATTCGAGCTTCGATTCAATGTGAGTATACCACTTTCCAACTCGCTTTTACATCACGATGCAAAGCCCCAAATGTTTCGTTTGCAATCTGCGCTTAATCATGGTCGATTTGGGATTAGGGTTTGGTTTGGGCTGATTAAGGAAGAAGGGTTCTTAGAACCCATATGTTAAAGTTAAAAGAATCCAATTCATGTTAAGGAAAATGCCCTAGATCAACCGGTTAAGAGCCCAGATCACGGGTTCCAGCCCTTGCGGCTACAACCTTTTTATTTATTTCATTTTCCTACTAGTTCCTCTACCCATACAAATATATGCATTTTTTTTATATAACAAGTAAATAATATAATTTTTAAATAAGTAAATTGTGTTACACTGGGGCTTTATATCGTTCATTTTAATTATAAATGAAATGTGTTTGGCTATAATTATTAAAACGTTTTGGTTATCGCGAATGAAATATGAGCCCCATTATCCTTTTAGTTCGTAACCACTATATATATATATATATATATATATATATATACACACATGTATGTTCACCAAAACTCTTGCAAATCATGTTATGGCTAAAGAAATCAACTCTTTTATAAACTTTCAAGGGTTTATAATTATTTATATAAAAGTATATCTAATATATGTCTAATTATTTCCTTGAAACATTTTACGAGCCTTATTATCGTTAAATACATATTACTTCATTATCATTATATATATATTTCAAGAACGTGTCAAATATTATAGTATTTGAAACCCTATCATTTTATATATTTTTTAAAACATTATAAAATGATCATGTCGTAACGTATTTAAACAAAATAGGTTATATATATATATATATATATATATATATATATATAAACCTTTAAAACAACCTATGATTAATAATACGATTATAATTGCATTACTAATAATATAAAAATATTAGTTTATTAGTATATCTATCACGTTATTACTTTCACAAATAACATGGTATGGATTTCATAAATAGTAATATTACAATTGCATAACTAAATTATTTATTTCAAATCATATCCTTATGAACATCATTTTATATAATATTTTAAAATGATGATCATTTTAATACCTAGCTTTAAACACCTTTGACATTGTTTTAAAATGCAAATACTGTACTAAGATATTTATTATAATATTATATTAGCAAATATCACTCATTTTTTACGCATGTCCTCCTTTTATAAATAAACTTTATAAAACATCATTTACAAACTCTATTCATATCCTCGATCACTCGTCCATTCCAACACCTTAAAATCCCAAATCATTCCATCCCTTTTTTTCCTTTAATCATTTCAATGTATTAAATATGTATGGCTAATTATTTAGGGCATCGTTAACTCGGATCACTTGCCCTCACAATCTAGTTCAATATTGAATCACAATATCAAGGTGAGTTTACATAGCCCTTTTATATTTTTACATACTTTGGGGTGAAACATGTTTTACATTGAAAACTATTTGCAATTACAATATACAATTCTACATTATGACTACTTGTGTAATTTCTGCTTTTGTGCTTGAATGCTATGAGTTGAACTACATATACATGACACACTCGTACAATCATTAACTCAGTGCTAGCCAACGCTAATATTGATAGATCTATTGTGTCTGACAAACCCACCCAGGTAGGGTGATTGTTACCGACACTACATCAGGATAAATGTGTTTTTATGCCCTACATTAGGATAACTTGCGGGTTATGCCCTTCAGTCACAAGGTTTAATTGTACACCTAGTTTCGACTATAGATTCTCCATAAAATGCCTTATTTACAATATGTCATATGAATTGTATACAACACTTGAAAACTACTTGAGATTTCTAAACCTATGTATGCTCACCAACTATTTATAGTTGACCCTCTCATTTTAAACATGTTTCAGGTGGATATGTTGATGTACAAGTCTAACACATAGGAGCTTATGGACCTAGTGACAAATAAAAATTGATGTATTGTTAGCTTCTGATGTTTGAACAAAAATGTATTTGTACCTGTAATTCAATTTAATAAAGTTATGAAATTTAGTTTGATCATGAGTTTTCGAACAATCTACTTGTCCTGCCCCGACATATGCCGTCGTCGTTTGGGGTGTGACAAATTGGTATCAGAGCCTTGGTTATAGGGAATTAGGTTATTAGACACTTTTGACCTAGACTATAACCTTAGGACACCCATATTATGTCATGCTCCATGTACATGACATTAGTAACATTACTAAATGCTACATGATTACTACATTGTAAGAATATTTTTACATGTTATTCTAAGTGTTACATCGCATGATACAATACCCGATAGCCTATGTACTACACTACTTGATAATTCTTGTGCTTATAAGCATTGTTATCTACATGCTACCTATTTGATTTCCTTAAGTGTTATCCTAAGTCTTATCACACACTTACTCACACCTAATCCTTTATGCACCGCCATTCTTGCACATATGTCACCATCATCAGTTGCGAACAAAAATTTAAACTCTTGGGCCTAAAGCCTATTAAGATTTTAAAATCCCGTCAAAGTTTTGAGTTCTGAAAACCTGTAAAGAACATGTACAATCCGGAAGGGTGAATGCCTGTACTTTGGGTCTTCTTTCTAGAAAAGCATTTCAGATAAATCCAAATCAACCGAAGGATCCGTATGCTTTCCTGGGAATTCCCGAAGTGAGTGTTCACCTATAGGCTAAAGCACGTATTCTTGAGAGTGTAATAATTTGAATCATTTTGATTTGTCAAAGTATCCATTTGATTATGTTTTCAAATGAGGTACAATCTAAACACCATCGTTTTGTTTATTACAAATTAGTACACGAACATAAGCCTTCTTTGCAAACTAACGATTTTATTATTTGATTTAAACAACATCGTTATTTCATTCAAACAAAGCGATTATCAAACCTTAACTTTATAAATAGTATCTGAAGTATAAATTTTCTATAAACCTTTTCACAGTGTAACGAAACTTAATACAACTTGTTTTATAAAAGCATTATTTTTAATTGATAATTAATTATGATTTTTCTCGCTAAATTAATTATTATTAAACCTCGGCTTAATTATTAAATAATCTAGCCATTATTTTCTCTTAAAAATAGTCTTCTTATAATAATTCAAAAATTAAATAAAAAGGTTTTCATTTAATTATCAATATAGTTAATTATTCAACTATTTTTCACCATTTTATTTACAAACAAGAATAAATTACAACTACTTGTTTATTTACAAACAAAGAGCACAAATAAGTTATTTGTAAGCACACTGCTCTAAATATCTACACAACATTCACGTTATCTTACTCCTTCAGAAATGCATGATTGTACTAGGCACTACCATGAGATGAATCATTTCGCGTAGGCATTAGCCATCCCTATAAACCTCAACAAGATTTTAAAAATTAAAAATCCAACTACCCACGTTATACATGAACGCCAAACAACACGCTTGTCTGCAACACTCGACCACCTACAAAATTCTATAGTTTACGTTACTCATGAGATCCAATAACTTACAAATGAACATTCACATGATACATGAAACTTAGTTGTCCACAATATGCATGATACTAGGTTAATCACATGATACATGAAACTTGTTTGTTTGATACATGATTGAGCACATTATACATGATCACACAATACATGAAACTTAGTTGCAATATACATAATGTTACACAGATCACATAATACATGAAACTTGTTTGTTTGCAATATTCATTATACTGGATTGATCACATAATGCATGAAGATTGTTTGTTTACAAAATACATAACTACTAAATTGTTCACCTTATACATAAAACTCATTTGTTTACTATATTCATGGTACTAGACTAGTCACAGTATACATGAAACCCACTTGTTTACAAGGTGCATAACACTAGATCATACATGAAACCTATTTGCTTACAATGTACATAACACTAGATCAAGCATGGAAGCTTGAGTGCTTACATTATACACGGAACTAGATTGTTTACATTGTTGCTATTGATTAAGTACATCATACACAAGGCATGATTATTCACCTTATCCATGAAAGCTACTCGTGGTTTGACGTATTCTTGTTCAAACACGAGGAAGCTATGGAACTCTAAATTATGCCATGTTATTACCCTTTAGATGCTAAGTGACCTTATTATCTATGGACACAGTTACTTATTAACAACGCATATGTGAAAACAATAGACATGAACTAAGTGAATTTGTGCCCCCTCTTGACCCGCACACAACGGAAGGATCTATACGGATCATGCGATGATTCGAGTAATTACGGGTGCACACGTAATTATAAAAATCAGCGCATGTAAAACATAGCGAATTCTGTCGTGTGTTATGACATAAAACCCATCATGATATATAATAACGAAACTAATGTGATATGACAGGGGCATAGTGGATACGCCGCTGGTACTTCCTATATATAAGTGTTCCTTTCATATTGTCAGTAGTAACGCATTTGTATCACGATAAGTTTTAAGTTATTTTGACCTTGACCATTGTTTATGAAATCTCTTATCTAGTAACGTATCTTGAACATATTAGACTACATCCTAAACAAACCTTGATCATCAAGTTCCCATTGCTCCCATTTCAAGTAATGCATTTCACCTTTGGAGTCCAAACTTTGTTTCAACAGTTTATCTCCTTAACTCCTTTCAAACAAAATCCACTACCACCATATATGTCTGACCTGATGACCTGGTCTAACCTTGAGTACTAGACCTGAACACTGTCATCCGCTTTACACCTCAAACCGACAATCAAAACTCATTGAGAATCCAAGCTCACCTCTTTCCTAATTCAGTAACCTTCACTATTTCAATTTTGGGACGAAATTCCCTCAACACGGGGATACTGTAACATCCACGTTTTTATCTAATTGTGTTAAGGCAATAAACAAAACAAAAAAAAATCATCTAAACTAAGAGGGATTTGTTTTGCCAAATTATATTTTTGTTATAATGAAAATTTTTATTACTAACACATAAAGTACAAGGACCTAACAAGCCATTAATCAAAACTTAAAACTTGAAACCCTATTTTCCCAATTCTCGTCTCCCCCTCCCCTATTTTTCCGGCAAACAAGTTCGGCCACCACACGACTTTCCGGCAAAGGTGTTAAAACCCCAAACTCGCTAGTCAAACGGGTCCTTTACTCATCTCCAATCAAACCGAGGACATTTACGCGTTTTGAAGCTGTCAAATTCCCAATCAATGAGTGCTCAATCACTGCCCCAAATCTCGGGCTTTCCAAACTTAGGAAACGCGGATTTGATCTTCTAAATACTCACGAGTTCGCTCAATACAGACACACATCACTCACTATTCCCTTCCCCTCACTCGAAATCGCCCCTGTGCCTAGTTTACTACCACCGCCACTTCCGAACTCCGGCCAGGACCTCCGGCTTCGATCCGAGCTTCGATTCTATGTAAGTATACCACTTTCCTATTCGTTTTTACATCACGATGCAAAGCCCCAAATGTTTCGTTTGCAATCTGCGCTTAATCATAGTCGATTTGGGGTTAGGGTTTGGTTTGGGATGATTAAGGAAGAAGGGTTCTCAAAACCCGTATGTTAAAGTTAAAAGAATCCAGTTCATGTCAAGGCCAATGCCCTAGATCAACCGGTTAAGAACTTCTCCCCCTCTAGCCCAGGTGGCGGGTTCGAGCCCTTGTAGCTGCAACCTTTTTATTTATTTCATTTTCCTGCTAGTTCCTCTACCCATACAAATATATGCATTTTTTTTATATAACTAGTAAATAATCTAATTTCCAAATAAGTAAATTGTGTTACCCCGGGGCTTTATATCGTTCATTTTAATTATAAATGAAATGTGTTTAGCTATAATTATTAAAACTTTTTGGTTATCACGAATGAAATATGAGCCTCATTATTCTTTTAGTTCGTTACCACTATATATATATATATATATACACACATGTATGTTCACCAAAACTCTTGCAAATCATGTTATGGCTAAAGAAATCCACTCTTTTATTGACTTTCAAGGGTTTATAATTATGTTATATAAAAGTATATCTAATATATATCTAATTATTTCCTTGAAACATTTTACGACCCTTATTATGGTTAAATACATATTACTTCATTATCATTATATATATTTCAAGAACGTCTCAAATATTATAGTATTTGAAACCCTATCATTTTATATATTTTTTTAAAAATTATAAAATGATCGTGTCGTAACGTCTTTAAACAAAAAGTGTTATATATATATTTAAACCTTTAAAACAACATATGATTAATAATACGATTATACTTGCATTACTAATAATATAAAAAAAAATTGTTTATTAGTATATTTATCACGTTATTACTTTCACAAATAACATGGTATGGATTTCATAAATAGTAATATTACAATTGCATAACTAAATTATTTATTTCAAATCATATCCTTATGAACATCATTTTATATAATATTTCAAAATGATAATCATTTTAATACCTAGCTTTAAAAACCTTTGACATTGTCTTAAAATGCAAATATTGTACTAAGATATTTATTATAATATTATATCAGCAAATATCACTCATTTTTTACGCATGTCCTCCTTTTATAAATAAACCTTATAAAACATCATTTACAAACTATATTCATATCCTCGATCACTCGTCCATTCCAACACCCTAAAATCCCAAATCATTCCATCCCTTTTTTTTCCTTTAATCATTTCAATGTATTTAATATGTATGGCTAATTATTTAGGGCATCGTTAATCCGGATCACTTGCCCTCACAATCTAGTTCAATATTGAATCACAATATCAAGGTGAGTTTACATAGCCGCTTTTACATTTTTACATACTTTGGGGTGAAACATGTTTTACATTGAAAACTATTTGCAATTACAATATATAATTCTACATTATGACTACTTGTGTAATTTGTCTTTTTGTGCTTGAATGCTATGAGTTGAACTACATATACATGACACATTAGTACAATCATTAACTCAGTACAAGCCAACGGTAACATTGATAGATCTATTGTGTCTAACAAACCCACCCAGGTAGGGTGATTGTTACCGACACTATATCATGATAACATGTGTTGTTATGCCCTACATTAGGATAACCTGCGGGTTATGCCCTTCAGCCACAAGGTTTGATTGTACACCTAGTTTCGACTATAGATTCTCCATAAAATGCCTTATTTACCATATGTCATATGAATTGTATACAACACTTGAAAACTACTTGAGATTTCTAAACCTATGAATGCTCACCAACTATTTATAGTTGACCCTCTCATTTTAAACATGTTTCAGGTGGATATGTTGATGTACAAGTCTAACACATAGGAGATTATGGACCTAGTGACAAATAAAAATTGATGTATTGTTAGCTTCTAATGTTTGAACAAAAATCTATTTGCACCTGTAATTCAATTTAATAAAGTTATGAAATTTAGTTTGATCATGAGCTTTCGAACAGTCTACATGTCACGCCCCGACGTATTCCGCCGTCGGTTGGAGTGTGACACTAACGCCCTATCAGACTGTTAACACTCGGATTCCTAATGACGAAGACTAGACAACTAATTCTCACCTCTCGAGTATTAAACTAGGATACACTCAATTCTAATCAGGGATTAACCAACACTCCTATGGATTACTACGTCTAGCAAACCACTTAGGTCACAAGCAATACGCAAACAACCTAAACATGCATCTATTAATGAAAGACATTCAACAAGACAACATGAGGAACATTAATCAACACCAAACCAGATTAAAGTATGCTATATCATCACAATTAATATCCAAAGATCGTTTACAAAATCAATTAACCATCAAACGAATCCAAAACCAGATAAAAATCTAAACTTTACGCATATTCATCAATGAACCTGCAAGCCCTCTACATAAAGGTGAAAAAGGAAGAAGAAGAGTGACTAAAGAAGATAATCTCTAAAAGAAGGGTAGACATTCAAACAGAGGAAAGAAAACAAAAGAAACCCACGACTACTCCCTCAACCTCTCCTCCTTCTGTCCAACAAATTCCCTTTCACCCTCCTAGATCTCTCTCCTCCCCTCCCCTCCCAAAGAGTCCAAATCCTCTCACCCAGCTCCCTCTCTTCAACATCCTCCTAAAAAGAAAAATAAACCTCCTACCACATCTGAAGATTCAAGAGAGATTGTACAATGGATTTATAGTGACTCGGATCAATGGTTTGAAGTGTTTAGAGGAAAGACAAATATGAAGAGATCAGTCTGCAAATCTGTTGATGAGGTAATGCAGCTTCCAGACATTGACCTAAAGAAAATTCTGGAGTTGGGTGAAGCTCATGAGCCAAATAATGAAAGTGGGAGACATCTTTTGCTGGTAATCAAACATCACTTCAATCCTAACAAAGATATCATCATAGATGCAAAACCACTCCAATCCCACTTTCCTCTTGTCAAATGATCCTATAATGCTGATAAAGATGAATACACACTGGTAGATGTCAAACGAAACAAGATACGATGTCCCAGCAAAGTCATCTTCAACGTGCCTAGAAGGGACATCAAATCTCTGTCAGAAATTCCTTTTGATAATCCTAGCAAGGACCCAAGAGGCTATGAGACTGCAAGGATAGTCATGCATATGCAAAAGCTTCAGGAACAAAGGAAGTAAGAGTGTTTTGGTAGCATCATTCTAGGGGGAGTTTGTAGAGATAAAGACTGATGGCTACAAAATTCTCTAAGTACATATGCTGCGGACTCAACAATTTTGCTGACTTACAAAGTTGCTGCGGATAAGGTATATGTTGTGCATAGTTAAGTTCTCCTGCTGATGAACTACTAGGTTGTGGATAGCCTTATCTGATGAAGTCCAAATTTGCTGCTGATAGGCTTCTCAGCAGCATCAAACATTGATGATGCTGATAGACAAATCATCAGCAACTTTGACTTTGCTACTGACACTGATAGGCAAATCATCAGTAGCTTTGACTTTGCTACTGACACCTTTTGCTGCAACTCTGACGCATCTATCAGCAGAAGGAATGTTATTGGTGCAGATGATTAAAGACAAAGCTACTACTTCTGAAGTCTCCTTCAAAGATTCCTAAAAAGACTTTTGACCTGATTCATACTGTTTGCTTCAGTTTGTCTTTTAGTTGTCTACCAATTGGAGTGTAACTTGTAACTGTCAAAGATCAACGGCTTGTGTTTGATCTGATCCTTAGAATCAAGGGTCTGTCTTGATTCTAAGTTCCTTTATATGTATTGTATCTTCTTATTGTACAAGTGTGCTTCCTTAGAGTTTTCTCTGTAACTTGTAAACCTTGAAGATTAATACAATTTGCATTTATCAGTATTATCATTGTTTCTTGTTTACATTGCATAGTTGTGATTGTTTTCGCCGATCTCAACTGAACAGAACCATTTTATAAAACACCGATCCTACAATAGTCATCTCGAAAGATTTCACCTTAAGTGGTGTATGACTAGTTTTTCGACTAAGTGCATATGCTACTACATTCGCCTTCCCCGGATGACAGAGTATTTCACAATCATAATCTTTGACCAGTTCTAGCCACCTCCTTTATCTCATGTTGAGATCTTTTTGGTCATGGAAGTATTTAAGACTCTTATGATCCGTGAAGATTGTACAACGCACCCTATAAAGATAATGTATCCAGATTTTTAGAGCGAATACCACGGCTGCAAGCTCCAAGTCGTGGGTCGGAATGCGAGGCATTAGAATAAACAACAAAGTCTTCGGTCCCTTCAGGTAATGATAAACACAGGTGCCTTGGTTAACTTCTCTTTCAGAAGTTGAAAGGCGGATTCCTGGTCAGGACCCCAAACCAATTTTGTCTCCTTACGAGTGAACTTAGTCGTAGGCAAGGCAATACGAGAGAAGTTCTCGATAAATCGCCGATAATAACCCGCTAAGCCCAAAAAACTTTTAATCTCCATGGGTGTTTTCGGTGATAACCAACCTCTAACTGCTTCAAATTTTGACGGGTCACATGACCCAAGAATTGCATCTCCCGGAGCCAAAAGGCACACTTGGAGAATTTAGCAAACAACTTCTCTTTACGAAGTACTTCAAGAATATCACAAAGATGGCACGCGTGATCGACCTCACTGTGTGAATAGATAAGGATGTCATCGATAAACACGATAACCGAACGATCAAGGAATGGTCTACACACCTGATTCATGAGATCCATGAAAGCCGCGGGCGCATTAGTTAGACCGAAAGGCATAACAGTAAACTTGTGGTGACCATAACGAGTACGAAACACCGTTTTAGGAATATCATTGCCTTTCACCTTCAACTGATGGTACCTGGATCTATAATCAATCTTGGAAAACCACGAAGCTCCTTCTAGTTGATCAAAGAGATCGTCAATCCGAGGTAAGGGATACCAGTTCTTGATTGTCAACTTATTCAATTCCCAGTAATCTAAGCACATCCGCATACTCCCATCCTTCTTCTTTACAAACAAAAAAGGAGCACCCCAAGGAGAGACACTCGGGCGTATAAACCCATTATCGAGCAACTCTTGGAGTTGAGTCATCAACTCCTTCATATCCGGTGGGGCTAACCGATAGGGTGCTTTAGCAACCGATAGGGTGCTTTAGCAACCGATTTTGCTCCCGGAATTAGATCAATCCCAAACTCCACTTCTCTCTCGGGTGGAATCCCCGGTAAGTCCTCCAGAAAGACATCCACGTATTGATTCACAACCGGAACATCATGAACCTTCACCAAATCCCGACTTGAGTCCATGACACACGCCATAAACGCCTTACAACTGTGAACAATATACTTCATCGTCTTGAGATAAGAACACAATAGGACGCCCCCTATTCTTTCACCTCGAATATAAATAGATCTCCCTGAAGGAAAGATAGGTTGAATAGCCTTAGGCCCGCACATAATATTGGCTCTATATCTAGAAAGCCAATCCATTCCCACAATAACATCGAACTCTCCTAACGTCATAGGAATAAGATCAATAGAGAAGGTTTCACCTTCCACCTCCAACTTACAATCCACATAAACATCAAACACCAAAAAGCTCCTATCATTAGCCACCTCAATTTCTAGTGGTTCACCTAACCTTTTACTTAGAAACGAAGTATGATTGGAAAATTTCAAGGATATAAAAGAACGACTAGCACCCGAATCAAATAAAGTAAGAGCGGGCAAGGAATTAATCATGAAAATTGTAGGTCCAGATTTACATCAGAAATCATTCAATAGATCGATTACACACACACATGCGGAATCTGAGTGTATGGTGGTGAAACAGAAGGTAGAAACAGAATTGGTGAAGATAACAACTAACCACACACAGAATCAACACAAATAAGATGTGAAAATGTAAGAACAAAGCATTAAACAAATGCAGATTGTATTGATTCTTCAAGAACAGTGAAAGAGAAAATTTAGGGTTACAGCCGCTACTCAGACCCTAGAAATTCTCAAACTAGGCTATTTATAGTAAGCTGACAGGCATCGAAACTATGTGTAGGTCCCTCGGGTGTGGCGGATCGTCACATGCAAGTGGGTCTACTAGTCGGACCGGGTGCGGAATGCCCGTGACTAGGTGGAGAGTCTAGCTAAAAAAAGTAAACCAACAAGAGAAAACACTTTAAACGTTCTTTGTATTATAAACACTTGAAGGTTACAGAGAAAAGAACTGAAATTACAATCTGCGTATTTGCACTAAAGCCTGCGTACTTAACTTATGTCAACCTATCCTATTTATACAGGACCTGATGCCTGCGCACTTAGCAAGTGTGCAGGGCAAAATACTCTTGCGTACTTAGCAAGTACGCAAAGTTACTCTTGCGTACTTGCCAAGTACGCAGGAGCTTTCTCCTGCGCACTTACAAGTGCGCAAAACACTTGGAGAAATCTGCAACATTCAATATGTAAAAGTAAATACAACTTGATAAACTAATACATAAAGACTCTTACATACAAAGACAATTACAAACAAGACAAAACAACCTTGACAACAGCTCTGGATAATCTTCAGTCTTTGGGCTTCACATCTTCAGTCTTCACAGCGTGTGATCTTTAGCTTCCATCTTCTACTTGTAATCGAGGCAGAACTTGATCACCTTGTCGTATTTAGAAGCAAGGAGCTTTGTCCACTCATCCGTGTAGAAGCAATAGTGTTCTGCTAGTACCTCCAGATCTTTCACAGAAAAGTTGATGAAGTAGACTTCATCAAATATTCTGATCAGCTCCTTTAGCACTAGGTTCCCACTCTCTTAACGTCCTTTACCCATGATCACAGCCTCGCCCGTCTTTGGATCTACGTACCAGTACCACATGTCACCAAGAGTATCCTGAGATAACCTGCACAGGGGAATCTTAGTTTCACATCGCACTCGCTAGTATACCAATTTCTTTACGTGCTTCTTAGTCACAGGATGTACAGCGTGCTTATCCTTGACTCTCTTGGGCACTTGAGGCTTGAACATCTCGAACTTCCCTGATCTTGCTTCTCACTGCAGAACCACCCACAAACCCATCGCCACTGCGTGATTGGAACGACCCAGCAGCTCTCGGTTTGCTTGGTTCACAAGGTCGTATTTGGGCAAGGAGCTGAACGCTTCACTGGTGGGTTTCAAGTGTTGAACCCCTCCAGATCTTTTGATAGCGAACAACTGCTTGTCCTCCTCGAACCTTACAGCCAAGATCATCCCTGTTGCTCCGTGTTTGTCTATTGTAGACGTCTTTTACCACACAGGAGCTGGACCCTTTGATGAAGTAGAAGGCATGTATGTTTCTTTCGGTGCCTCTGGGTCCATAGGTTCAGGGTCAACTGGGGAGGCTTCAGTCGAGGCTTCTACATTGCTGGCCTGCTCGATTGAACTTGTGTCGAGTGGAGCGTCGAAGGATAGAAATTCAAAGATCTCTCCATCTTCTAGCTCGTACTCTCCTTCCCAGTCACCCTTGGGAATTTTGATCACAACATCTTCGTCATCATCATCCCAATCGTCACCAGAGTTGATCTCTCCTTCTTCTAGATTGAAGAGAGCATCGATCTGTGCTTCATTGGAATAGTCAGGCTCTAGATATAGGATCTCATCATCAGACAAGTCCTTAAGTACTTCAGCCACTGACTTTCCTTTCTCACCACCAGAGGTATCACCACCCTCTTGATGAGTCGACTCCCCCTGAGCCATTGGAACAACAGAGATGGGCACGATTGCTAAAGCTTGGTGCTCACCTCCACTAGGACCGGCTTCGGGATCCTTGTCCTTGTCATCATCCTTAGTCAAGTCGACCGGATGACACGCCTCATCACCAGTAGTCCTCTTCTCCTTCTCTTTCTCTTTCTTTTTGTCCTTCTCCCCCTGAGCATCAAGCTTCTTGGTCAGATCAGCAATCAGCTTGACCATCAGCTCATGCTCCTTCCTTTGAGCGTCAAACCTGAGCTCCATGGACGACCCATGACCCATAAGCATTTCATTTGTCTTTATTAGGAGTTCATTCTGGGCCAGGACGTTTTTCAGTCGTTCCTCAGTCCCTGTTCTCTGGCTACGAAGGATTGTAACTTCATCTATCAAAGAATTGATCTTTGCTTATTGAGCGTCAGACTCCTCCTTCGATTTCTGAATGGTCTTCAGTAATCCAGCAACTTGGGTTTCCAAAACATCTATCCTAGCATCATTCGGATCAGGATGTCTGGATGAGGACGCTTCAGCAGTGTGAATAGGGGAGGAGAATATGGTATCAGAGTCAAACCCTTTCGTGAAATCTCCATAATTGAAGGGTTGACTGAGAGGCTCATGGTGGTAGTTGGGATGGAAGATGTGACGAGAGTTGTTGGGGTAATGGTAGGGGTGATGGTGACTGACTCCGTGAGAACTGGAGTAGTCACCGCCACCTGAGTAGTTGTGGTAGGGAGGGTCACTATCACAGGAATCACTTCTGTGATTGTAGTGACGGCCACTTCACTTTGTACTTGTGGCCTCTTCCTCCTACGGTAAAGCTGCTGTGAAGGTGGGGTGGAGGTTGAATCCGGACTAGCAGCTGATACTTGTACTTGCTGCTGAGCCTCCACCACACTAGGGATAGAAGGCTGTTGCCTATCGCCCCTGTTTTTGGGAATGCTTTCCCTTCTTTGTCTTTGTATAGCAGCGTCAGAGTCAGAGTCTGGCTCGTATTCGCTGCTAGAGGACTATCGCTTTCTCTTGGAGGACGACTCAGTTAGGGTTACCTTAGCCGTTCTCCGTGGGTGTACCTGCGATGGTGCATCATCGGAATCGGAAGAATCTGACTCAGTCGCTTTCGAATCGGATCCCTCAGCACCATCATTTCCTCCTTCGTCGTCTCCACCATCAGACGATCCATCATCACTCTCCATTTCCTATTGTTGTTGTTCCTATTGTTCATCGGAGTGTTCACTCAATTCAGGTTCCGAGTCGGGACTGTACCATCTCCAGTCACCTGGGGCCACATACGCCTCATTGATGAGGTGGCCAAAGAGTTTTGTATGCACAGGGGTAGGATCTACACTGCCTGCTTTAGGAATTGGGCGAATACTCTTTTGTCCACTCTCTTTACTTGCAGTCTCTCCCCTATAGCAGGAAGGTTTGGCAACGCGTCATTAATCAAAAGTTGCACAAATCGAGGGTATAACAAGAACCGAAACCTCTCCGCTGTGTTGATCTGGTCATTGATGGCCTTAAAGATGTAGCGGGAGAAGTTGTAGCCCTTGTTGAGAGAAAGGCCGACCATGGCTGCTGCAAGGTCATGACCCATGGCATCTTTCCCAGCTTTCCTTGATGAGATGCACATGATCATGACGTGGGCGAAATATCTCCATTGGTCTAATACCCACATCTTTTTTTATGAAGCATAGTCCCTTGCACCGACATACCCCATTCTTTGTCTCCAACACCCGTCCACAAAGTAGTCTGGATAGGCTGTCGGGTCGGTTACGAGATCTCTGAATTGAAGGACCCTTCGTATAGTATCTTCAGAAAAAGCAATAGCATGACCAGAAAAGGTAGCCCTTATAACGTTGGGGGTGACCGTGCAGTCATGCTCTGCAGTCTCCCAAAACTGCTCAAGGTAGGGTCTAGACACTATCAGGTCAGCAGAAATGGCGTAGCTAATTCTTGAACGATTCAAGAAATCAACTATGTCTATGTACTACAGTGCTGCACCCTTCCATTCTGGTTCCGTGTTGGCTAACAGGTTGAATTCGTTAGTAAACGCCCGAGCCATGATCTGCAAAAACACACAGAAAACATAACAAGAACAACACGTATCATTGGAAACGGATAAACATGACTCAGTATATTTGAACAGAATTTCAGACTTCGGAATTTTTGCCAAGTGTTGGTCCTGTGTACTTAGAAAGTACGCAGGAGTTTCCTCTTGCGTACTTAACAAGTACGCAGGAAGTGCTTCTTGCGTACTTGTTAAATGCGCAGGAAACGTACTTGGCAAAAATTTCAGAAGTTTGAAATCCAACCAATTTGCAAAAATTGGTGTGTATTGGGTCACCACTAGGTCAGAATCAATGATTCTAACCTATGGGACCAACAACAACACCAAATACTACTATACATGACCAAATTTGACCTAAAATTGTTCGACCGAACCACTGTCGGTACAACTTCATGCACAAGGTCAAAATCGAAGATTAAAAAGGACGATTAAGGGTAGATTATGTGATCTAATCATGTTTAGTGATAATAGGTTACCCAAACAACCCTCAAATTGCCCTAAAAATCACGGTTTGAACCTAGATGTACTTAGTGAAGAATCGGTCCAAAATCGAAAGTTTTTGTGGATGGATTAAGCCCAAAATCTCACAAAATCGATGTTATGAGGTGATGAAACTAGTAGTGGGACGAAAATATGGATTGGAACACGTGAATTTTTGAGTAAGTTTGCAGAGGGAAAAATCGGTTTGAATGTGGTGAAAAACCCTGAAAATTTCTAAGTCCTCTTTATATACTCAACACTAAAAGGCCGTGCGTACTTAATAACTGCGCACGTTTTAACTCGTGCGTACTTACAAGTGCGCAAGCTTTAACTCTTGTGTACTTACAAGTGCGCAAGACTTAACTCTTGCGTACTTGTTAAGTACGCAGGACTTACCACGTGCGCACTTACAAGTACGCACAAACCCTTAAGTGCGCAAACTTTCAACTCAAATTTATGAAATTTTGCAAGTCAAATAACGAACAAGTTAAAAATATTCAATCAAGAGGATTCAAATACAAATCAGGAAGGTTAAACACAAATATTTTTGGTTTTTCTGAATAAAATTGAACTATGCATAAACTTAAAATCTTTTTGATCTTTTCTAATAAAAATATACAAGTATTCACACAAACTATTTTTGATCAAAGACACGAGCAGAGGATCATATCAGGCTATCTTTTAGCAAAAACGATACAATATAAACATCAAAGAATATGGGATCATGTCATGGATTACTATTTATTCATACGTAATAAGCACATAAATAAGTAATTCAAGTTGACAATATTATAAGATTTGAGACTATAAGCATCTTTGTATCACATTCTTGTGTATTAAGGTATTATTTATAAGATATACAACGTGTACCCCACTGATATGCTATATTAATGTAAATTGCATTATCTCACGGAATCTAAGATTTTCCCAATGATTTTCTAAATTTTTAGAATGAAGTTACATCTATTAGCACAGGAAAAATCAAGCAGAATCCATAAGGATTATCAGGAATCATAAGATTCAGAATCGAGTGATTCATTTGTCTTGGTTTCATTTGATTTTCTTCATTGAATATTGGTATGATAATTCAGGATAATATATATGGTGTTTGAGTTTTAAGGTAAGGGGATCCAACTTTTATCTGGATTTTATTTCAATGAATCAGGAGTGATTCAAGGGTGAATACATGCTCAACGGTTAATGTTGAGACATGTCTTGATTCAATCTCTCCTTGCATACTTGTGAGTATGGGCAGTGAGATGAACCGCATTAATTGTGCTAACGACATAACCCGAAACCGACCTCAAAAGAAAATTATTGCCAAAATCTAACATCCTTTATCTAATAATGATCTTTTCTATTCTTTTACGTACACACACTTGCAAATCACAGTTGTAATTTAGACTTTAGTTTCCACACTACTAGTGATTCAAAGACGCATACATCCTACTGCCAATTCAAATTATTTGTAAATAAGCAGATTAAAAACATAGTAATTTAAACAATTAAGTAAGCATGACGCAATCATTTCCCATATGAGCAGTCTGTGACGTTTAGATCATTTCTGATGTACTATCATTTCCTCTTTCCTCAAGTTAACATTGAAATTTTCTCCATTTTCTATTTTGTTTTTGTTTTTGTAAAATATTTTGAAACTTAAAAGAACTATACAGAAATTTAAAAGAAATAAAGTTTAACTTCCATGAATTGAATTGATTTAAGAAAAATTAATTTTCACTCAGGATTGAACATTCCTATCAAGTTGACATGATGCTCAAAACGGGATCGATCAAATGCCTTTGTGAAAAGGTCAGCAAGATTGTCATCCGTGTGAACGTTTACAAGTTCAATTAAATGCTTTTCAGCACAATCACGGATGAAGTGATGGCGAATCTCTATATGTTTAGTTTTGGAATGTTTCGCCGGGTTATTTGTGATGGACATGGTGGCATTGTTGTCAATGAATAGAGGAGTTCCAGTGAAGTTTAAGCCATAGTCTCTCAACTGCTGCTGAATCCACAGTATCTGAGAACAACTGCTTGCTGCAGCAATGTATTCTGCTTCACAAGTTGAGACAGAAACCGTTGACTGCTTCTTACACTGCCAGGAGACCACTCTGTCTCCTAAGAATTTACATCCACCAGAAGTTGACTTTCTGTCAAGGTTACAACCGCCATAATCTGAATCAGTGTAGGATTTGAAGTCGAATGACTGCTGCTTAGAGTACCAAAGACCTAATCGGGGTTTCCCTTTCAGGTATCTGAAAATTCTCTTCACGGCTATCATATGTGACTCCTTCGGTTGAGACTGAAACCTTGAGCACAAGCACACAGCAAACATTATATCGGGTCTTGAAGCTGTGAGATACATAAGTGATCCGATCATCCCACGGTACAATTTTCTATCTACATCCTTTCCATCTTTGTCAGGATGCAGACCATGATTGACTGGGATAGGTGTGCCATAAGTACTGCTATCATTCATGTTGTATTTTGATAAGATGTCCTGCACATACTTAGTTTGATGTAGATAAATGCCATCCTCTCTTTGACTGACTTGCAGACCCAGGAAGAACGACAATTCACCCATATTACTCATTTCAAACTTGGACTTCATCATGTGCTCGAATTCCCTACACATCCCTTCATTGGTAGATACAAAGATAATGTCGTTGACGTATACTTGTACAAGAAGAATGTCACCTCCTGCTTTCCTAATGAAGAGAGTCGAGTCAATCTGTCCACGGTCGAAACCATTAGACAGTAAATGCTTAGATAATGTCTCATACCATTCCCGCGGTGCTTGATGAAGACCAGAAAGTGCTTTGTCGAGCTTATACACTTTATTGATATTATGCGGATCTTCAAAACCGGGAGGTTGAGTGACATAGACCTCTTCATAAACTTTACCATAAAGGAAAGCACTCTTCACATCAAGTTGATAGACCTTGAAGCCGGCATATGTGGCATAAGCCAAGAATAGTCGAATGGCCTCAATTCTAGCAACTGGGGCATATACTTTCGTGTAATCCAAGCCCTCTTGCTGATAAAAACCCTGAATAACTAATCATGCTTTGTTCTTCACAACTACATGACGATCATCCGTCTTGCATTTGAACACCCATCTGGTTCCAATATCTGGCACTTGGTTCCCTTGATCTTGTTCTATGTGTTGCTCAACTTCAATCTCAGCCTCTTGGTTCCCTTGGGCCTGCTCTTCTTCTCCTGGTGACGATGAGTCAAGGACTTCAATATTTGGGTCAACATCAGGGATGACTTCTTCAATTTCTCCAATAATGTGCCCAAAAAGAGGGACATCTACAATGATTCTGTTAGTTCTGGAACTCGAGCTCTTCATGTAACTAAGTGTCTTGGCATTCATATGGTCAAAAATCAGGAGAGGACCATCTTGTTGAAGATTCGGGAGAAGATGGTTGATAATCATTTGCAGAAATCTTGGGTAGACAAGAAACTTGTCTCGGACTCACCCAGTTAAATTTTCAATCATCTGCTTGAACACAAGTCCAGAGAAATTGTACTCCCTTCCTTTGATTAAACCAAGAACTGCTGAAGCTACCAAAACATTTGTTGAGTCAAAGCCTCCTTTCCTGATAAAAATGCAGTGTAAAAATACATGCACAATTTATATCCAAAGAGGGGGAAGAGCATTCTTGATAATTTGCTCGCCTTTGAATTCATCTGGATGACCCATTCTTCTGAAACATTCTCGGATGTAAAAGCTTGTGAATTCTACTAGGGCCTCATGATTATCATTGAACTGTAGAACCTCTCTGATAGTTGCTTCAAAAAATAACACTTCATGATTTTGAACAGTGGCTCTAATGTGGTATGTATTGTTGATGGAGACTCTTATGGCAGTAGCCCAGAATTGTCTGATAAAAGACTCAAACACTGGTAGATTATGACTTATAGCAAAGCTGATGTTGGAGTTGGCTAGGAAATCAAGCACATGTATGAATTCTGCATTTTTTGGATCAGTAGTGTTCAGCACAGCACACACATTGTGCCTTTTGACAAATAAGAGATCCATATCTGCACAAAAACAACACAAGAAAAAAATTATCAAACATAAGTCCAAAACTTAGAAAATTTTCAGAAAGGCCTGACCGAAACTACTAGTTTCGGGTGAAGAAAGCATATGAAACTACATAGTTTCGGGCACCAAAGGGTATCGAAACAACTAGTTTCGATGGAAAACCTATTCAACTTCTAAGACATCTTTTTAAAAACATAAACCCTTTGATCGAAACAACTAGTTTCGATGCCTGATTTCTGAACAAATAATACAGACTCAATTAATCAAAGAAAAAGGATCCAAAACTTATACACAAACTCAAAGAATCTAGATTAAAATATGTAAAAATTGTTAAAACTGAGTAAAAGAGGACAAAGAAAGAGCCTGTGAGAATCGAAACTTCATCTTACCCAAAGTATCAACTTTAATCTGCAAGAATATACAAGAGGAGGTAAGATATTAACAAAGGTGAGTTCATAAACAGGATTAGAACACAAAACGACCAAGATTATGAAGAATTAGTCATAAAACTCTCAGAATTGAAACCCTAGGTCTGGTATTTTTATAAAAATCACACATAATGAACAGAAATCAGTACTTGATTATGAAGACGATGGGGGAATCAGATAAGAAAGACTGATTTCGCAACCTTAGACCGAGGAAAAGAGAGATTTTGTGTGTGAAGATGACGGTGAAAAAGGTTTCGAAAGAGTAAGATTGAACGAAGAATGAAAAATAACCTGATTATGAAGACATTCAATTTGAGCTTGACAAAAGACTAAAATGCCCCTATCGAAACTACTAGTTTCGATTGGGCAAAGTAGTTTCGGGTGGGAGGTAGTTTCGGGCGGTTGAGTAGTTTTGATGACATTGTTGTTTCGGGTGACATGAGATACTTGATCAGAAACAAAGGAAAAACACTCATATGTACACAATATCTTAAAATACGTTTGACAGCAATTAAATGAGAGAGTTTAGGATTAGCCTGAAAGCGTGCACACAAGCACACTGCGAGCAAGATGTCTGGTCTGCTAGCAGTGAGATACAGAAGAGATCCTATCATTGAGCGATAGAGGTCCTGATCAACGCTTTCACCATCCAAATCAGGAGACAGACAGTGTCGAACTTCCACAGGAGTCTTGTAAGGATGAGACTCAGTCATTTTGAACTTGGTCAGGATTTCTTTGACATACTTCTCTTGTTGGATAAGAATTCCTGACTCAGACTGATCTACTTGAAAACCAAGAAAGAACTTCATTTCTCCCATAGAGCTCATTTCAAACTTAGAACGCATCACTTCCTCGAACTCTTTACATAATCGAGATTTTGTGGATCCAAAAATGATATCATCAACGTAGATTTGCACCAAAATAGTGTCCACACCATCCTTTCGTTTGAACAAGGTTTGGCCAATTGCTCCTCTGTGAAACCATTATCAAGCAGATGCTTAGATAACGTCTCATACCATGCACGAGGTGCTTGATGAAGACCGTACAATGCCTTGTCAAGTTTGTAAACTCTGTCAGGATAGCTTGGATCAATGAAACCCGGTGGCTGCATGACATAAACTTTCTGTTGAACTTTTCCATACAGAAATGCGCTTTTGACATCCATCTGATGAACTATGAAGTCCATATAGGCTGCGTATGCGAGAAACATTCTGATGGCTTCAAAGCGAGCCACTCGTGCAAAGATATCCTCAAAGTCAATTCCTTCTTCTTGATAAAACCCCTGAACCACCAAGAGGGCTTTATTTTGAATCACGATCCCCCTTCGTCCTTCTTGTTACGAAATACCCAACAAGTACCGACTGGAACTTTGTTTTTTGGAAGGTCCACTAGATTCCACACATGTAACTTGTTGAGCTGCTGCAATTCTTCATGTATGGCCTCTACCCTACTGTTCTCAAGCAAAGCAGCTTTGATATTCTTATGTTCAACTTGAGATATGAAGAAAGTGAAGAGACCATCATTCATTGCTTCTGTGGCACTACGAGTTCGGACTCCCACATTGAGTGGACCAATGATGTTTTCTGTGGGATGATCCTTGTGAATTCTCAACTTTGGAATCTCATCCTCTTCTAAGTGGTCATCTATATGGTAATGTTGTTGTAAGGAAGAACAACTTCCTCAATAATAGGACCTTCAACGGATGACTGTGGAGCAACATCCACTATTGGAGGAGTTTCTTCCTCAACAGTTTCACTTGTTGCCATAGAGTTTAAAGAATCCTGAGTGGATGATGATGAGGAACTTGAAGCAGTAGAAGTACCTAGGATATTTACAGACATAAGAGGATTAGCTGAGATAGATATGTTAGTGAAATCAGGAAAATTAAATGATTTAAACAAAGAATCGACATCAAAAAGCCAATCAGGACCGCCCCCTGTGTCCGTATGATTGCTTTCATGCCAGTTGATATCAATGGACTCCAGCACAATCCTTCATCTCTTGTTGTAAACATGAAAAGCTCTTTGGTTAGAGGAATAGCCCCTGAAATAACACTCATCCGCTTTGGCTTCAAACTTGTTCAGCTGATCAGAAGTATTTAGCATTGTGCAAACACACCCAAATTTCCTGAAGAAATCAATAACAGGCTTACGCTTGTACATAATTTCATAAGGTGTCTTGTTGCAACTTTTGGTGGTAAGAACTCTATTTTGCACAAAACATGAGGTATTGACTGCCTCAGCCCAGAACGTGACAGGAAGCTTAGAATTAACAATCATAGTTCTTGCCGCTTCTATCAACGTGCGATTTCTTCATTCAGCTACACCGTTTTGTTGAGGAGTACGAGGTGCACTGAATTGCCGAGAGATACCCTTACTTTCACAGAAATAATCTAGAATGGCATTCTTGAACTTTATGCCATGATCACTGCGAATAGTCTTTACACTTAGATTAAACATGTTCTCGATTTGTAGCAGATGAATCTTCAGAGTCTCTGGCGTCTCATCTTTCTTTGCCAGGAAGAATACCCAAGTAAACCGAGAGAAGTCATCGGTTACTACCAGGCAGTAGGATTTCCTTCCATGACTCATGAAACTTACAGGACCAAAGAGATCCATGTGAAGCAATTATTGAGGGGAGTCAATGGAATTGGTGGTTTTAGGCTTGTGCGATGACTTGTGATGCTTGCCCTTTGAACAAGAGAGACAATGTTCCATGGGTGAGAAGTCTTTTAGAGGTAAACCGGTGACAAGGTTTCCTCGAACAAGGCGGTTCATTGTCTTGAAATTCACGTGTCCTAATCTCTTGTTCCAAAGAAAGGACTAATCTTCTGAAGCTTTTGAGAGAAAGCAAGATTCGATTCCTGATGGATTATTCATATCCAGACTGTAAGTATTGAATCTTCGAGGAGCACGCATGAGGATTAGGTCTTCTGGAATAACCACTCCAGGCTTCAGGATCAAACATTCTCTTAAGTTGAAGAGGGCACAAAAGTCTTTATCACAAATCTGGGATACACTCATCAGATTACACTTTAGCTGTGGGACGAAGTTGACATTCTCCAGGCTATTTATACCATTGGGCACAGTTCCTTGTCCTTCAATTTTTCCTCCTCTTGGATTGCCTGCAAATGCGACAAAATCTCCGTATATTGGATGATAATTTTGCAATAAAGAAAAATGACCAGTCATATGTCTTGAGCAACCACTGTCGACATGCCAGATATTATCTCCAGTCCTTCTTGATCGTCCCTACACAAGATAAATCATTTAGACATTTGTACCCAAGCCATTGCTAACTTGGAACGCTTAACTTTACAAGATGCATTTCGAAAGTAATAGTCAGAATCCTCCTTTAATGTATTCTCAAAAAGATCATTATTCTTAATTTTCCAAATCCTTTTCGACCAATTTTTAGCATTTTTAATCCTTTTACGTCGCAAAGTTCTACTATGTTGTGATTTAGAGAAAACATTTGAAACACAATCAATTGAGTTTTGAATAACATATGCTACTATTTCTTCCTCAAAACGATATGTAGACAATTTACATGTCTTAAAAACATGATTGGATTCCCCACAACTGAAACAAACTTTATCACATGTCGGCTTAGCCTGATAATTGTCATCACAAGATGATGAAGATGATTGTGATGTTGAGACATCAGAACTAGAGGCAACTCGTTCTTCAATATTTTTTTCATGAAGGCTTTGATCTTCCTTTAATCTGAAAAATTCCATATTGCTCATTGTTTCTTGTGGAATGTCAGTCATAACCACTCCTATACTTTTAAAATTTGTAATACAACTCATAGCATTTACAGATTTAGGAACAAAAGGCAAAGCGTTCTTAAACTTAGAAATAACATTTCTCAAACTGTCATGCTCAGAAGGCACAGAGCCAAAATACAAATTTTCAATGTGTTCACAAATATCTAGTTTTGACACGGACATATTATTACATTCATCCGACTCAAGTTCATTTAAAACTTTTCCCTTACTAGAACCCTCATCACAATCATCTTCGGAACCTACACAATCTGACTCTGCACAGGAAGCAAAGCTGTCAGAATCTAAAGTTTGGATATAATCATCAGCAGATAAATTGCAATCAAAAGGTGTGGGAACATAAGGAACTGGCATATCAGCAAATCTACCAGACTTGGAATACGGAGGAGGGTGAGAGTTATACCCGATGCCTTCTGTGTCCTTTTTATGAATTTGGTTGTTAATGATTCCAAAAAGAATTTTCTGATCCATGCTAATGTGTTCAACTTGAAAATTTGTTTTTTGGCCTTTTGAAGTCTTTCAGTTAAAATTTCATTATTATTCTTTTGTGTAGTAAGTTGCACAATCAAAGATCGGTTTTCTTCAGAAATATCATGAATTTTCTTTAAGTAAAGTTTCTCCTTTTTAGCCACAGAATCATACATCACCTTTATGTGATCTCGTTCATCGACCAAGGCCTGGTTGATGAATCTATATTTCTGAATTTCATTTAAACAAGATTTAGCATTGCAAAGTCTAGACATTACCTCAGCTGGTACGGCAGTAAGATCCTCAGTTGGTTCAATCATGACACATTTCTCCTTTTCTTCAATGTCTGTCATTAGTGCCTTGTCAGCTGCTTCCCCTTCTTGATCTCCCCAATGATAGTGTCCATCAGCTTGACAGACCAGAGCTGTGGAGCTGGAATTTGTAGTGGATTTGGGAGAGATGGCAGCTTGCTTTCCAGGTGAATTCTTCTTCTCATGCTGCTCCTTTGATGATGGCTCCTTGCAGTTCCTAGCAAAATGACCCAGCTGGTCACAGTTGTAGCATCTCACCTTCCTGATGTCAAACCCCAGAGTCTTTCCTTTCTTGAATCTATCCATCCCAGTCCTCTTGATGAATCTTTTGGCTCTTAGAGTCAGCATAGCTATACACCAATCAATATCCATCTTTTCCAAATCATCCGGGTTGATCTGCTCCAAGTCATCAGGTTGAAAGCTGACAGGTGTTAAGTTTCCAAAAATTAGGGCATCATAGCATGACATGAAGACAGTCATGATAGGAAGATACTCATCGGGGATCATAGTGGTTGGATTCTGAGATGTGGATGAAGTAGTAGGCTGAACTCCAGAAATCAAAGGTGGAACATCAGTTTGAAAATAAGTCATTGTAGTTTTGTTGGATTAAGTAGAGGAACCTTGACATGCAAGAAGAGCTATGTTTCCAGACTGATTAGTTGGAGTGACTGCACCCTTCTTTATCTCCAACTCATAAGACTCCAGAATGCTGAAGAGTTCTTGCTGTGACAAGTCACTTAGTTTTTAAGTTTTCTTGATCATAATCCGGTACAAATTCCATTCCTCGGGCAGTGAATCAAGCAGCTTCTTGTTTAACTTAACAGTGGGATACTCAGTTCCCAAAACCTTCAACTTAGAGACAATACTTGAGAATCGGTTGATCAGTTCAGACATGGGTTCTCCAAGGACACTGCTAAACATTTCATATTGATTCTTGATCAAATTCCTCTTGCTTTCTCTAACCTCAGCACTTCCCTCATACCTTGTACATAAAGCAACCCAAAGATCTTTTGCAGTTGTATACTCAGCAAATATGTTGAACACATCCATATGAAGAGCCATAGCAGTAGATCCATAAGCCTTGTTATCTCTGGTAATTAGGGCAATATCCTTTTCATCATATTCAGACACAAGCTTGGGACGTTGAACATCTGCAGTGGTAGTAACTGGTTTGTGTGGACCATCAGTGATTGACTGCAGAAGAGTATGGTCATGGAACAGAAAGAAGGTCTTCATTTCCTTGGTCCAATCATCAAAGTCTCTAGTGGACACCAAGACAGATGGTTTGTTTCCCCCAGCATACTCATTGGAGCTTGAAGTTGCCATATGTAGGATCGGTAAATACAAGATGGTTCTATTCCAGTTGAGATTGGCGGAAACAATCACAACTGATCAATGTAAACAAGTAAACACAAAAAGTACTGATAAATGCAATTTGTATTAAGCTTCAATGGTTAGAAGATTATAGAGAAAATTCTAAGAAAAGCACTAAGATACAATGACTCTAAGTACTACTTATATAGTAACTTAGAATCAAGACAGACCCTTGATTCTAAGGATCAGATCTAACATAAACCGTTGATCTTGTATTGAGGCTATTCTACATATAATGACAATAAACACTATAAAAGTTAACTTTACTCAAACGTCTTCTTAGGCATCATTGCTTGCATGCTTCGAGAAGAGCGTTGTAGTGCTTTATTGTCTGCAACAGTGACATTCTTTCTGCGTGGAGTGTGTCAGTGTTGTAGCCGAAAGTTGTCAGTGGTAATGGTTGCTTTATCGAAGTCAGTCAGCTGCAACGTTTGATCTTCAGTGGAAATGGCTATCAGCTGCAAAGTTGGAGATCCGCAGCAAGATGCAACCATCCGCAACAGATTTGTTCTTCAGCAGAAGAACAAGTATCCGCTGCAGATAAGCTTATCTGTAGAAGTTTGTTGGTCAGCAGCAAACTCTGAGGTAAGCAGCATTTGTACTTAGAAAGTTTTGTAGGCATCAGTCTTTATTTCTACAAACTCCCCCTAGACTGATGCTACCAAAACTCTATTACTTCTTTTGCTGCTGAAGCTTTTCCATGTTGCTGACTATTCTTGCAACCTCATATCCTCTCTGGTCCTTGCTGGGATTGTTAAGAGGAAGCTCATATAGAGTCTTGATGTCTTTGGTCACCATTTTGAAGATGGCCTTGCTTGAACACTTCATCTTCTGTCCTTTAACATCTGTCAATGTGAACTCATTCTTTTCGGCATTATAGGACCAACTGATGAATGGAGAGTGGGATTGGAGAGGTTTGGCATTAATAATTTCATTTTTTTATCACCAGCAACAAATGTCTCCCACCTTCATTCTCAGGCTCATTAGCTTCACCTAGCTCCATCATTCTTCTTAGATCAGAATCTGGAAGCTGCAATACCTCATCAACAGTTGTATAGAGTGATCTTCTTTCTTCTGTTCTTCCCCTGAAGACTTCAAACCTTTGATCTTGAGTACTGTAGGACCAGTTGACGATTTCTCTTGAGTCTTCTGGTTTGGTAGTATGATTGCTTTTCTTCTTGGGAGGTTGTTGATGAGTGTGAGCTGGGTGGGATGATTTGGACTTTGTGGGAGGAGAGGAGGGAGGTCTAGGATGGAGAGTGGAAGGTTGTTGGATAGAGGAAGTGGTGGATGAGGGACAAGGCTTGGGTTTCTTTGGTTTCCTTTCTTCTTCTTTATTGATTACCCTCTTCTTTGAGCCTTTCTTCCCCAGTCTTTCATCCTCTTCCTTTTTGACTTTAAAGTAAAGGGCTTGCAGGTTCATGAAACTCATGGGACCCAGCCTTTTTCCACTCTCATCTAGCCTTTAGGAAGTCAATCATGACCTTCCTTTCTTCATGGGTTCTTTTGTTAAAGGAAATGGTCTTCTTGGATTTCTATTTGGCTTTTTCTTCTTCTTCAGCCCTTTTCTTATTTCCCAAATGACCTTGCTGACCCATGAAGGCTCTGTAGATTTCTTTATTTGATAGTTTCTCAAGGTAGTCTGCATCCTCACCTTAAGAAATCAGAGCTTCTATCCATTCCTCTCTCATTTCTTTGGCTAGTTCAGAATCAGTTATTTTGAAGATAGCCTCTTCCTTTTTCTTCTTTTCTCTTTCTTCTTCTTCTTTATTGAATTGTTCCTGCAGTTGAAGAGCTAGAGCTTCATCTTCTTCTATTTGTAAAGCTGCAGGAATCTTGACTTTCAGATCATCCAGCTGCTTAGCATACAGCTGGATTTGTTGTTCTCTGAAGAGAATGGCCGCTTTTCTTTCTTGAGCTTTTCGTAATTCAGCCATCTCCTCTTCTTCTCTTCTTCTTCTTCTTTCCTCCTTCTCCTTCTTTTCCTTCACAATCCTTTCTTCATCTTCTTTTGTCATAAGTCCCTTCCCCTTTTCTTTGCTGGATGCCTCTGCTTTAGCTTCATTGACCTCAATAGCAGATGTAAGAGATGCTGTTGGGATCTCAGCTTCAGCTTCATTGGCATTTTGGGGGATAGACAAGGGAAGGACACTTTCTTCATCTTCTTCCCATTCGAGACCTGTTACTTCTTTCCACCCTTCCTTCACCTTTTCTTCTTCTCTTCTTTTGGATTCTTGTTCTGTGTTTAGTCTGACTGTAGGTGAGGAAAGGAAGGATAGGTCTGAGTCAGAGTCAGAGGCATCCATTGCAAGTAGACCTTCCTTTTCAAGATGAGCTTTGATGATTTTTATCATTGCTTGACTCTCTAAGTAATTAATGTTGCAGATGAGTGATCTGAGCTCAAAGACCTTGTGCAGGAAGTCTGAAGGTAGGAGTAAGATCTATTTGATGTTGATTGAGAAAAAAGATCCATTGCTTAGGAAGAAGGTGAAATCAGAGGAATCAGTGCTCACCCATCCTAGCACTTCCAAGTCCCTGACCATGATGTTGTACAGGAATCTTCTCCAGCAGATAACTTCTTCTTCAGTTAAAGCATTGCTCCTGATTAAGTCAAGTCTTCTTGGAGCCAGTCTTTGTTCTGCTGTTGATGAAGATTCAGGATAAGCCACCCTATTTGCTTCTTTTAGTAGTCTTTCAAACCAGGGCATATTATCCTCCATTAAGTCATAGAAGCTGCTGATTGCAAGTTCTGCTGAGAGATCTGATGAAGTGTTGATACATCTTGTCAAATACAGATTAAGAACCTGGAGGGCATTAAGAGTGTTCTAGTTTAGCTCTTCTACTCCACTAAACTCCCATCTAATCCAGTATCTCTCAGTTATGCCATCATACCCCTAAGCTACAATGGAGTAGAATTCTAGCTTGTTTGAAGTTAGTGAGAATTGGGGAGTAAATGTTTGACTTATTATGGTTGCAGCTTCAGGAAGTATGCTGAATGATGTAGGTGTGTCTTCATGGAGAGTTTCATCTTGCAACACCTCATCAACAGCTCGGACAACTAACTTCCAATCCTCAGTGATATCTTCCTCTTCATCTACTGAGTCTGGCAAGTCATGGATTTGAACAAAAGCAGGTTTATATAGCGAACTTGGAAACATAGTCTACTATTGTATCCATTCTTCTAGGCTGTCCGCATCATCTTCCTTGGTAATTACCTCCCCCTTTTTTGTTGCATCAGTGCATAGAGTGTTATTTTTTTGGGTGTCCACTGATATAAAGGAGGGAAAAGTCACTGGAGGGCATTGATGGGCTTCATTTGGTGCTGCAACTTGGACACTTCAGCCTCTAGCATTGCCACCCTGGCCGTTAATTCCAAATTATGAAGTTTTAGTCTGTCCTCATCTACAGTTGTGGAATCCTTGGAGCTGGAAGGGGTCTTAGGCCTAGCCTCTGCATCCCCATCACCCTATTTTTCTTGGCGCCTAGGATTCCTCTCAATGAAGAGTGTTTCTAAGGAAACATCCTCACTGTGAGTTGTCGTGGTTAGGGTCTTAGTGGTGTTATCACTGTCCTCCTGGTCAGTTGATGTACAAGGAGTAGTGACATCCCTTTCCACATTCACTCTATCATCACTCCGAGAGTGAACCTTCTTGGGTGATGAACTTGGGTTGGGTGATGAACTTGGGTTGGGTGCATTTGCAGCCAAGTCAATCAATACCTCCAAGATAGTGGTAGTTGGAAAAGGTATATCATCTTGACTAGGTGCCTCTGCACTTAATTTCAGAGAAGAGAAATAATGATATGGCTCAGCGGGTTGTTCTTTGAATCTGGGATGTGATCCTGATCTGTAACGAACCAAAATCCGGGTCTTGTTATAAATAAATAAATAATTCTAATAAATATTATGGTGAAAATAATATTTTAGAAATAAGTTGAAACAAGCGGGTTTCAAGTTAGTAACGGGGATATACTAGTTTTAACTAGTTATGAAAGGAAATGGAAAAGATTGAAAGTAGAGGGGCTAAAGGTGAAACATGGCAAAATTGCCATATTTGACCTTTAGAAGTCAAAATTGACTTCATTTTGGAGTTGGGTCGTTCAAGAGAAGAGAAAGAGAGGAGAAATCGGGTTGAAGCCAAAATTCGTGTGTTTGACGCTTGTAACTTGAAGGTGTTGGCTCACACATCACCTTTCTAACATCAAGTAAGTGATTTCTTCCTCTTTGATCCACCATTTATGGTGTTCTTGTTGGGTTTTGTTGAAAACCCGAAATTATGGTTGCATGTGGTAAAATGGTGTTAGATTATTGATAATCTAGCTAAACTAAAGGTGTAGGAAGGTGAACAACACCATGGAACCCTTTGATTTTGATTTTTGAAAGTTAGGGTTCATATGGAGGAAATTGGGGGTTTTGGGGTTTTGATAAAAAATTGATAAATTGATGATGATTAAGTGTTATAGAGGTGTTAGACACTTAAACAAACCCCAAATTAACTTAAAGGAACTAGTTTGATAAAAATTAGTGTCAAGGTATTGGAAAGAGAATTCTAGTGGTTGAAAATGGAAATTTGGGTGGTAAACTCAATTGTATGTGTTTTGAATGAATGATTAGATTACTAAACTAGGTGTGTATGTTTAGGCAATCAAATTGTGGGTCTAGAAGGCGGAGCGGAGTCGTCTAACCCAAAAGGTAAGTGCCTATGCACTTACTTAGTATTGATGATAAATGGTGAATTTTATGGATTATGTGTTATGTGATTGTGTGCATACTTGTGATATGATAAATTTTGAATGATTTAGTATGTGCAATGAATGAATGTAGTTATAGTGTTAACCTATAATGGTAATGGATCATGTGTTGATCATAAATGAAAAGGAGTTATGGCCTTTGTGCCATAATGGAAATGGATCATGTGTTGGTCATAATTGAAACTTGTAGTAAGGGTGCAAGAATATGTAGCCTAAATGACAATTTGGGTGGAAACGGGTCAAATGGGTGAATGGGTGAAACAAGTAGGAATTTACTTGTTTGTTATGAATTTATCTTCATTACTAATGGTGATATGTGTGGTGAATGTAGGAAAAGCTCCGAGGTAGTCGAAGTCAAGTCCAAGGCGTTGGCGGATCCTCGTATGCATAAAAACATGTTTTGATGATTTGGTGGAATTTCCCCTTTTTGATTGTAATTTGATAAAAAAAAACATGTTTTTGGGTTGTGATCATGTTGTTGAAGGGGTTTTTGGTTAAAACCCATGTGTTGGGCAAAATTGTTGTCTTGTAATTTGGAAAAAGTTGGAAAAATGGCTAAGTATGAAAACCTGCTGAAACCTGAGAAACTTTCTGAGTTTTTAACTCCCTCGCGTATCGCGAGGGAGGAAGCTTGTTTTCTCGCGCTACGCGAGATGGTAAAAAAAAAAATTCCTGGGTTAAGACTTCCGCGCATTAAAGTTTTGTTTTTTAAAAGTGGTGTGTTTCAACTTGGTATCAGAGCAATGGTTTGAGGGATTTGGTGTGCGAGACACTAAACTCAAACCGGATGCTCTTGATATGGGGGAAATGATACGAGAATCCACGAAGTACTTGACTAAGACTCGGAGCTTTCGGAAATGAAAGGTTAGTAATGATTTAATAAGTGATTATGTATATATGTTGTAAATGCATATGATTGATTGAATGACAAAGTGTTATGTGTGCCGAAACTTGTCTTGTAAATTGTTATATGCATATGATAATTACACTTGGGCATAACGTATTATTAAACATGTCTGGCCAATATGATTAATAAGACGAGATGTGCAAGAGATTTTATGATAACCATATGACAATGAACATTTTCAAGGATTAGGTGAAGGTGATCGTATATGTATGTGTATAAGTAGGTAAATATATATATATATATATATATATATATATATATATACCCTAGGTGATTTGAAGTTATAGGAATGTTAAGGTATTTTTGGTACTATTTCTCAGTTAAGAGATGACGGACGAGGGCGACCACCACGAAAATGTTGATGTGAACGAAGAACCGTTGGATCCAAGGATCCAAGATATGATAAAGGAAGAAGTGGCCAAGGCGTTTGAGCAAGCCACAAATCTCTTGATGGAGGAAATGAGGGGAACTATTAAGCTCTCTCTTGAAGAGGTCATGAAAGAGAAAGATAAGGAACCTCGAGATTGTACTCTCAAGGATTTCATGGTGATTAAACCGAAAGAATACGACGGTCAGGTGGACCCGATACTTAGCCACCGGTGGGTGGTGGATATGGAGTCGAATTTCAAAACGACTAGATGCAGGCCCGAGGATAGGGTAATGTTCAGTGTGCCTCTGTTGACTGGGAGGGCAAAGGAATGGCTGTTGAATCTCCGTAGAGAGAGAGGTGTTTCTGGGGTGACCTCTATGTCTTGGGAGGAATTTAAAGCGGCTATTCTGAAATACCACTGCCCGCAAGCCGCGGTGGACAGGATGACTGAGGAGTTTCTCCTCATGAGGCAGACGACTGAGTCAATTGACGAATTGGCCGGGGCCTTCTTTGATCGGGCCAAGTTTTGTCCGGATGTGGTATCGACCGAAAAGGGCAAGATTGATAGGTTCTATGCTATGCTAACAGTGGAATTCAGAGATAGCATATCTCCATCCTCATTTCCCACGCTTGTTGATTTAATAAACAGGTGTCGGGAAAGGGAGGTGGAGTTAAAGAGGCAAGAGGCTAGGGGTGAGAAGAGAAAAAGGGAAATTGTGGAACAGGTGGTGAAGAAGATAAAGGGCGAGAGCCCTAGTAAGAAGCCGTTTGTTAAACCTTCTTCGCAAGATTGTAAGTTATGTGGAAAAGTGCATTTTGGGGAATGTAGAAAGGGTTCTTCAAGATGCTATAAATGCGGAAAGCCGGGGCATATGGCTAATCAAAGCCAAGTCCGTATATGCTACAACTGTTACAAGCCCGGGCACAATAGGGTGGATTGTCCCGAGTTAAAGCAACAAGGTGGAAGCGGGGTGAAGGTTGAGACGCCAAAGCCTAAGGGAAGAGCCTTCCACATTTCGGCGGAAGAGGGAAAGAACAACGCGGATGTAGTGTCAGGTACATTCAAGATTAACTCATTACCTGCACTAGTTCTTTTTGACTCGGGGGCTAGTCGTTCGTTTGTGTCTTTGAAATTTGTTAAGCATTCTTCTTTTGTAAGTAGCAAGTTAGATGAACCCTTAGAAATCGAAGCGGGTAATGATAAGAGTTTCCTTGTCTTTGACATTTTTAGAGATTGTAAGTTGAGAGCGGAGGGCGAAACTTTCTTTATTGATTTGATTCCTTTGGCTATGGGAGATTTTGATGTTATTGTGGGGATGGATTGGTTGTCAAAGAATAAGGCGAGTATTTTATGTGGACCGAAGGCGATCCAACTTGTTTCCCCGTCGGGAGAGTCCATCTACATAGAAGGTGATAAAAAGGGTAAAGTAAGGTTGTGCACTTATGTGAAGGCGACCAAGTACATGGCGCGTGGGTGCAAGGCGTACATGGCTTGTGTCTCGGATGTGAATGAAAGAGTAAAGGAGATTCACGATGTACCGGTCGTGAACCAATTCGTAGATGTGTTTCCTGACGAGTTACCGGGGATTCCGCCGGATAGGGAGATAGAGTTTGGAATTGATTTGATACCGGGTGCTAAGCCGGTAGCTAAAGCGCCTTATAGATTGGCACCGCCAGAAATGAAAGAACTCATGGAGCAATTACAAGAGTTTCTTGACAAGGGTTTCATACGCCCAAGTGTTTCACCTTGGGGTGCGCCCGTTTTCTTCGTCAAAAAAAAAAGATGGGAGCATGAGAATGTGTATGGATTTGACCGTGAAGAATAGGTACCCATTGCCTAGGATTGACGATCTTTTCGACCAATTGCAAGGGGCGTCATGGTTTTCTAAGATTGACTTGAAGTCCGGGTATCATCAGTTGAAAGTGAAGGAAGAGGATGTTCATAAGACAGCTTTTCGCACTCGTTACGGTCACTATGAGTTTACGGTTATGCCTTTCGGTTTGACCAACGCACCTGCGTTTTTCATGGATCTCATGAACCGGGTGTGTAGACCGTTCCTTGATCGTTCGGTCATTGTGTTTATTGACGATCTTCTCATCTATTCAAGGAGCGAGGGTGATCACGCTTGTCATTTGCGTGAGATTCTTGAAGTCTTGCAAAAGGAGAAGCTTTATGCTAAATTCTCCAAGTGCGCATTTTGGTTGCGCGAGATCCAATTCTTGGGTCATGTGATTAATGAAAGAGGAATTACCGTTGACCCATCCAAGATTATGGCTATTAAAGAATGGTCATCACCGAAGACGCCTTCGGATATTAGAAGTTTCTTGGGGTTAGCGGGTTATTATCGGAGGTTCATCGAAAACTTCTCTCAGATTGCTTTGCCGATGACGAAGTTGACTCGTAAGGAGACAAAGTTTGTTTGGAGTCCCGAGCAAGAATCTGCCTTTCAACTCTTGAAAGAAAAGTTGACTAAGGCGCCTGTTTTATCCTTATCGGACGGGACCGAGGATTTTGTTGTTTATTCAGATGCCTCGCATTCGGGGTTGGGGTGTGTTTTGATGCAAAGGGGGAAAGTGATTGCCTATGCATCTAGGCAATTAAAGACTCACGAGGTGAATTACCCAACCCATGATTTAGAGCTTGTAGCCGTGGTTTTCGCGCTCAAGATTTGGAGGCATTATTTGTATGGTGCTAAGTGTACGATCTACACGGATCACAAAAGTCTCAAATATTTCTTTGACCAAAAGGACCTCAATATGAGGCAAAGACGGTGGCTTGAATTGGTTAAGGATTATGATTGTGAGATACTTTATCATCCGGGTAAAGCGAATGTTGTGGCGGATGCGCTTAGTAGAAAGTCAAGTCATTCACCTATCAAGGTGAAGTCATTTAAGATGACAATTTCATCATCTCTTATTGATGAAATCCGGGAGGCCCAAGTGTTAGCACTTGGTGGCGACTTGAAGAAAGAACGGATGATTTCTTATGTTGATAAGCTTGGTGAAAATAGCATGGGTTTGAAGACATGCTTTGATAGAATTTGGATACCTAGGTTGTCAAGTGTCTTGACAACTATTCTTGGCGAGGCGCATAAATCCAAATATTCTATCCATCCGGGGGCCACAAAGATGTTTTATGATTTGAGGTGTCATTTTTGGTGGCCGGGTATGAGGCGTGATATTGTTAAGTATGTGGAGAGGTGTCTCACATGTTTAAGGGTTAAGGCGGAGCATCAAAAGCCGTATGGAAAGCTTCAACCGCTTGAAATACCGCTTTGGAAATGGGAAAATATAACCATGGATTTGATCACTAAACTACCAAAGACTCGAAAGGGTTATGATGCGATATGGGTAGTTGTGGATCGGTTGACGAAGAGTGCACATTTCCTTCCTATAAAGGAAACGTATTCTTCGGATAGATTGGCGGAAATGTATGTGAAGGAAATTGTGTCACGTCATGGTGTGCCGGTGTCGATTATATCGGATCGTGATACGAGATTTACTTCTCGTTTTTGGAAGAAATTCCATGAGGATATGGGGACTAGATTGAATCTTAGCACCGCTTATCATCCACAAACGGATGGTCAAAGCGAGCGAACGATTCAAACGCTCGAGGATATGTTGCGAGCGTGTGCCTTGGATTTTGGTGGTAGTTGGGATGACCATTTACCGTTGACGGAATTCTCTTACAACAATAGCTACCATTCTAGTATTGGTATGCCGCCTTTTGAGGCATTGTATGGGAGAAAGTGTCGAACACCCGTGTGTTGGGGTGAGATTGGTCAACGGGAGCTTGGAAGTGTCGAAGTGGTCAAGGAAACTAATGATAGTATTGACCAAATTAGAGCACGCTTGAAGGCGGCTCAAGATCGCCAAAAGTCTTATGCGGATAATAGGAAGCGGGCGATTGAGTTTCAAGTGGGGGACTTTGTGCTTTTGAAAGTCTCTCCTTGGAAAGGGGTGATACGGTTTAGGAAACGGGGGAAGTTAAGTCCTCGTTTCATCGGGCCGTTTAAGGTGATAGCAAAGGTGGGTACGGTAGCTTATCGATTGGAGTTACCGGAGGGACTAAGTAGACTTCATAACACGTTCCATGTGTCTCATTTGCGGAAGTGTTTGGCGGATGAATCTACTTTTGTCCCTTTGGACGATATCGAATTGGATGAAAAGTTGAATTATGTTGAAGAACCGGTGGCAATCTTGGATAGGAAGGTGAAGAAGTTACGTAATAAAGAGATTGGCCAAGTATTGGTTAGATGGAAGCATAGAAAGGGGGTGGAAATGACTTGGGAAACCGAGGAAGAGATGCTCAAATGCTATCCGAACCTTTTTATGTGAAGTCGGGTTTCGGGGACGAAACCCAAATAAGGGGAGGAGATTTGTAACGAACCAAAATCCGGGTCTCGTTATAAATAAATAAATAATTCTAATAAATATTATGGTGAAAATAATATTTTAGAAATAAGTTGAAACAAGCGGGTTTCAAGTTAGTAATGGGGATATACTAGTTTTAACTAGTTATGGAAGGAAATGGAAAAGATTGAAAGTAGAAGGGCTAAAGGTGAAACATGGCAAAATTGCCATATTTGACCTTTAGAAGTCAAAATTGACTTCATTTTGGAGTTGGGTCGTTCAAGAGAAGAGGAAGAGAGGAGAAATCGGGTTGAAGCCAAAATTCGTGTGTTTGACGCTTGTAACTTGAAGGTGTTGGCTCACACATCACCTTTCTAACATCAAGTAAGTGATTTCTTCCTCTTTGATCCACCATTTATGGTGTTCTTGTTGGGTTTTGTTGAAAACCCGAAATTATGGTTGCATGTGGTAAAATGGTGTTAGATTATTGATAATCTAGCTAAACTAAAGGTGTAGGAAGGTGAACAACACCATGGAACCCTTTGATTTTGATTTTTGAAAGTTAGGGTTCATATGGAGGAAATTGGGGGTTTTGGGGTTTTGATAAAAAATTGATAAATTGATGATGATTAAGTGTTATAGAGGTGTTAGACACTTAAACAAACCCCAAATTAACTTAAAGAAACTAGTTTGATAAAAATTAGTGTCAAGGTATTGGAAAGAGAATTCTAGTGGTTGAAAATGGAAATTTGGGTGGCAAACTCAATTGTATGTGTTTTGAATGAATGATTAGATTACTAAACTAGGTGTGTATGTTTAGGCAATCAAATTGTGGGTCTAGAAGGCGGAGCGGAGTCGTCTAACCCAAAAGGTAAGTGCCTATGCACTTACTTAGTATTGATGATAAATGGTGAATTTTATGGATTATGTGTTATGTGATTGTGTGCATACTTGTGATATGATAAATTGTGAATGATTTAGTATGTGCAATGAATGAATGTAGTTATAGTGTTAACCTATAATGGTAATGGATCATGTGTTGATCATAAATGAAACGGAGATAGGGCCTTGTGCCATATTGGAAATGGATCATGAGTTGATCATAAATGAAACGGAGATATGGCCTTGTGCCATATTGGAAATGGATCATGTGTTGATCATAAATGAAAAGGAGTTATGGCCTTTGTGCCATAATGGAAATGGATCATATGTTGATCATAATTGAAACTTGTAGTAAGGGTGCAAGAATATGTAGCCTAAATGACAATTTGGGTGGAAACGGGTCAAATGGGTGAATGGGTGAAACAAGTAGGAATTTACTTGTTTGTTATGAATTTATCTTCATTACTAATGGTGATATGTGTGGTGAATGTAGGAAAAGCTCCGAGGTAGTCGAAGTCAAGTCCAAGGCGTTGGCGGATCCTCGTATGCATAAAAACATGTTTTGATGATTTGGTGGAATTTCCCCCTTTTTGATTGTAATTTGATAAACAAAACATGTTTTTGGGTTGTGATCATGTTGTTGAAGGGGTTTTTGGTTAAAACCCATGTGTTGGGCAAAATTGTTGTCTTGTAATTTGGAAAAAGTTGGAAAAATGGCTAAGTATGAAAACCTGCTGAAACCTGAGAAACTTTCTAAGTTTTTGACTCCCTCGCGTATCGCGAGGGAGGAAGCTTGTTTTCTCGCGCTACGCGAGATGGTAAAAAAAAAATTTCCTGGGTTAAGACTTCCGCGCGTTAAAGTTTTGTTTTTTAAAAGTGGTGTGTTTCATGATCCTAATAGAGAAACTTCCAAGGAAGTCTCTCTAATGGTGTGGTTATCCCTTTTGATATTCTCATCAGAATGTTGAGATTCTGAATGAGGGCTTTTAAGTTGGGATTGGGCCTATGAGACAAGAAGAGAAGGAGTCTTCTTGCTCCTTTTTCTAGTATATGTCGTTGCAACTGGGGCCCTTGGTTCCAGTTGAACGATAACATCAATAACAGATGTAAGTAATTTCTGTGCCTGTGCATCCTTAGTAGTATGCACAGGGGTTCAAACAGTGGAAGCGGATTGTTGTTCAGGATGTGAAGTGGAGGGTGTGGGATCAGTATCAGCTGGGATTGCTAAACTGTCACCCTGGGTACTTTGTATGTTCAGCATTGTAGATAACAAGGGAACATTGACCCCTCAGAACTTTTTGGAACTTTTTGGAAACAGTTCTCATACTTTGAAAAATATTATTTTTATGACCCAACATGATGTAGATTCTTGCAGGTTTTGAGAGATCATTTAGTTCCCTGTTGAAAACGTCCTGCAAGAATCTGGGATACATAAAAAATTGTTGCTTTGCACCCTCTTGAAGGTTATATCTCAAACCCTCAAAGATGAGGTGTGCAAAGTTGAATCCTTGACCAGTAATCATACCGTGAACAGCATAGGCAAGTGCAGAGCTCACTTGATGCCATCCACTTCTCTTCTGAGATATGCATTGTAGAAGAGTGTGGTAGAGATACTTCCATGGAGGGCTCATCAGTGCCTTCTCTATTGTGTACTCATTTTGATTTCCTGTGTACCCTATGGATACAAAGGTCCTCATGTATTCTTCCTTTGAGTATGAGATGGTTGCTCCCTCATCTTGAAGCTGAAGATGTTTTCGGATAGTAGCTTCAGAGATGATGATGTCCTTGCCGTCTACCTTGGCTTTTATTTGGGGAATCCCCTATTCGGTATAGTAGATGGCGGTATTCCAAAAATCCTCCATATGAGGAATATATATGGTAGGGTTGACTGTTAGTGCAAAATGTATCTTTGATCGGCACAGAAAATCGATTATATCATTAAACCCCTCGGACTTCTTTCCTTTGGTTAAGTATGCCGTGAGGTTGTGATATGGGGAGAACTTATCATCAGGATTGTTTATGTCTGCCATTTTTGTTGGATTTTAGAGGGAAGGAGGAAGGTTTTTGAAAGGGTGGTTAAGGATGGAAGGCTTTGAATGTTGTGGGGGCTTGAGGGAAAGTGATGGGAGTTAGGGCGAAATTGAATATGAAGGGGTGGTGAAGAAATTTGATTTGTTCTTATAACGGCAGAGGAGGGAAAAGTAAAATGACTTATACAGTGCAACCTCATTCACTTTTTACTGTTATAGCTGTAATGCACTATAGCAGTCATGGTAAAGACTAAAAGGAATTTTTACAGCGGGTAAAAGTTAATTTAGACTTATTTTTACCCATCAGCAGCAAACTTGGTTACTGCGGATGGTTAAGCCTATCCGCTGCAAGCTTGGTTGCGGCGGATAGTTAAGTCTGTCAGTAGCAAACACTATTGCTGCTGATGGATGCATTGATCCGCAGCAAGGGTGTTGCTGCTGACTGCCTTAAAGCTATCCGCGGGAAACTTGTTCCTGCTGATAACTTAAAGCAGTCAGTGGAAAAATCTTTGCTGCTGATTATTAAACCTGTCAGCAGCAAAAATGGATGCTGCTGACTTGTAACTTTTATTTATAACAAAAGACAAACATATTTACGAAGACAAAATTTTAGAGACATATTTTAATCAAAGTTCACCATACCAATAGATTCAACTAAATATCTAAATCTAGCTTCATCAAACGGTTTTGTAAACAAATCAGCATATTGCTCATTGGTATGAACTTTGGTTAAAATAATTCTCTTTTTCTCAGCTTGATCTCTTATAAAGTGATACCTGATGTCAATGTGCTTTGTCTTGGAGTGCTGCACCGGATTGTTTGTGATTGATATAGCACTCATGTTGTCAATGTGAATGGGAGTTGCCATGAAAGTCATCCCATAATCCAGCATTTGATTTTGTATCCAGATGACTTGGGCACAGCAACTTGAAGCTGCAATGTATTCTGCTTCTACTGTAGAAGTTGAAACACATGTTTGCTTCTTGCACTGCCATTAAATCAGTCTCCCTCCCAGAAACTGACATCCCCCTGAAGTGGACTTTTTGTCCAAGTTGCATCCCCCATAATCACTGTCAGTGTATGCATACAGATTGAACTTATCATTTTTAGAGTACCATAGCCCAAGTCTTGGGGCTCCCTTTAGGTATCTGAAAATTCTCTTGACAGCTTGAAGATGTGAAATCTTTGGAGCTGCTTGGAATCTTGCACAGAGACATACTGCAAACATGATATCTGGCCTTAAGGTAGTGAGATACATAAGAGACCCTATCATTGCACGGTACTTATGTTGATAAGTTTCTTGACCATCTTTGTCTGGAGTTAGCTGATGGTGTACTTGCATAGGGGTTCTTGCAGCAGAGCAGCCAGCCATCTTGAATCTTTCCAGAATGCTCTTGACATATTTGGATTGGCTGATGAAGATTCCATTTGGGACTTGTTTGACTTAAAGACCCAGAAAGAAATTTAGCTCACCTATTGAGCTCATTTCAAACTTTGAACGCATCAGGATCTCGAAGTCTTTACACAGCTTCTTCCTTGTTGATCCAAAGATGATATCCTCTACGTAGATTTGAACCAGTAAGATTTCTCCCCCTTCATCTTTGATAAACAAGGTTTGGTCAATGGCACATCTTCTGAAGTTGTTGCTTAGTAGATATCCAGACAAAGTTTCATACCAGGCTCTTGGGGCTTGAAGTAAGCCATACAGAGCTTTGTCTAGTTTGAACACTTGGTTAGGATGTGCAGGATCTACAAAGCCTGGAGGCTGTTTGACATATACTTCTTCACCAATCTTCCCATACAGAAAGGCACTCTTGACATCCATTTGATAGACCATGAAATTCTTGGATGCAGCATATGCCAGGAAGATTCTAATGGCCTCTAGTTTGGCAACAGGAGCAAAGACTTCATCATAGTCAATTCCCTCTTCCTGAATGTAGCCTTGAGCTACAAGTCTGGCTTTGTTCTTGACTACAATGCCTCTCTTATCTTGCTTGTACCTGAATACCCATCTTGTGCCAATGGAAGATTGACCAGGTGGAAGATCAACGAGCTTCCAGACATCCTGTCTCTTGAATTGCAGCAACTCTTCCTTCATTGCCTCAATCCAACTGCTGTGTTGCAGAGCTTCATCTATCTTCTTTGGTTCCACCTGAGATAGAAAACACGAAAACAAACATATATTGGCATCATGAGATTTGCTTCTTGTTAGAACTCCTTGGTGAACTTAGCCAATAATATTTTCCAGAGGATGTTTCTTGTTGATCCTTTGTGCTGGTACCACCTCTAGCTATATCCCTTGCTCAAGATTGCTTTGATTTTGATCAGGGATTTCTTCATTCATGGTTGAAGAGTCTTCAAGATCAACAGCTACATCAGTATTATCAGCAATGGTATCTACAGCATTTACCGAAGAGTCTTCATTCAAGTTTTCATTTTCAGACAGGCTGCTACTGGTGACATTAGAGAGTGTGGTTCTGGCTGCACTTGCTTTAATGGCTTCCATAACAAATAAAGGATCAATGGATGGTCTTCTCAGAATGATAGAATATTTTGGAAAAACCAGTCTGTAGTCAGAGGAGGTGGAAGCAAGTGCTTAAGAAGAGGAAGACTCCGTATTTGAGAAGATGAGAGGCTCAAATATTTGAGTGAAGGAGTCTATGTCAAAAAGCCAGTTTGGGCCTTTTCCCTGTTCACAGACAATGTGTTCTCTGCATTCCACATTGGCTGATTCTTCCACAATTCTTGTTCTTGAGTTGAATACTCTGTAGGCCTTGGATTGAGAGGAATAGCCCACAAAATATCCTTCATCAGATTTGGCACCAAACTTAGGAAGAACCCCATGTGTGATCAGAATTGTGCATGGATATCTAAAAGGTTTTAGAAATCCAATGTATGGAACTCTTTGGAACCATAGTTCATAGGGTGTCTTGCTGAGAGGCTTGACTATGAGAACTCTATTTTGCACATAGCAGGCTGTGCTTACTGCTTCTGCCCAAAATGTGAGAGGCAGTTTTGAGTCAGCCAACATAGATCTTGCTGACTCAATTAGAGTTTTGTTTCTTCTTTCAGCAACTCCATTTTGTTGAGGAGTTCTTGGAGCACTGTATTGCCTTTCAATTCCCTTGCTCTCACAGAAACAGTTCAAAGTTTGGTTCTTGAACTCTGTGCCCTAATCACACCTTATAATCTTCACCTTCTGATTGCTTTGATTCTCTACCTTAAGAATGTAGGATTTGAGGATCTCGGCAGTTTCATCTTTAGTTCTCAAGAAGTATACCCATGAGAATTTGGTGTAGTCATCAGTTATCACCAGACAGTATGACTTTTTGCCCATTGACATGACATTTGTAGGACCGAAGAGATCCATATGCAGCAGTTGTAGTGGAGTGTCATTTGTATTCAAAGTCTTGGGCTTGTGAGAACTCTTGTGTTGCTTCCCCTTTCAAACAAGCAATGCAGTGATCTTCTAGCTGGAATTCTTTATCAGGAAGCCCTCTGACAAGATTGTCCTTCACCAATTTGTTGATAGTTTTGATGTTAACGTGGCTTAATCTCCTGTGCTAGAGAGTTGATTCATCAACTGAGGCTTTTGATAGAAAACAGGAAACACTCACAGATGGAGTGACTTCATTCATGTCCAGTACATAGAGATTTTCTTTTCTCTGAGCAGTTAATAAATTTTTTTCTGGAGGAGGTATGGATAAGCCTGGAGATAGTACAAAGCATTCTTTATCCATGAAGAGTATCCAATGCTTTTGGTCACAGACCTAGGAAACACTCATGAGATTGAAGTCTAATTCTTTGACATAGTTGACGTTATCAATGCTCATTCTTTCGTTGGACACAGTTCCTTGTCCAGTAATGGATCCTCCCTTTGAGTCACTTCCAAAGGCAACATATCCTCCATTGAAGTGTCTGAAGTTAGAGAGGATGGATATGTTGCCTTTCATGTGCCTGGAACAACCATTGTCTACCACCCAAGTGTTATTCTTGTGACCTAGCTGCCCCTGCACATGAGAGAGATCTAGTTAGTGGGAGGAACCCAAGAGCTTGCATACTTGAAGAAAAGGGTTCTCGGAATATCAGATTCAGCATGTGTGCATTCAACAGAGCCAATGATGATTCTTGGAGGGATAGAAGCTGGGATCTTGACTTTCCATTGCTGAAGAGATGGTTTTCCAGTTCTCTTTGCTCTGTCAGCAGCTGATGTTGCTTTGGCTGCTGATGGATTTGCTTTATCAGTAGCAGATTTTGCTGCTGATGACTTTGGCTTATCAGCAGCTGATGTTGTTGCTGTTGAGGACTTCGGCTTATCAGCAGAGGATTTTGCTGTTGATGACTTTAGCTTATCAGTGGTAGATTTTGTTGCTGCTGATGGTTTTGCCTGAGCAGCAGCAGACTTGGTTGCTGCTGAAGGCTTGTCCTTTGGTTTCTTGGGTTTGGCTTGATTACCAACATTTTTGCTGGCTGCTGATGGTTCAACAACCAATGTATGCTTATCCTTCTTTACCTTGTTGACGGAGGGCTTCTCTGTAGAAGTTCTCATGCTGATGGGATTTTGTTTAGGAGGGGTTTGATGAAGGATCTGGTTGAAGGGATTAAATTCACAATTTGAAGCAAAGTGGTCTGATTCACCACAGATGATGCAAGATTGTTGAGGCTTAGGCAGCTGCTTCCTTGGTGGGGAAAGAGAATTTCTTAAATGAGTTGCCTTGGCTTCAAAACTCCTTACCTTTTTGTTCTTGTTTGTCTTCTCAAAAGCATGTTGTTTGAGGTTTCTTTGCTGCTGAAGGTAGTAGAAGCAGGTGCTGGCAGTGTGGTTGTATTTGCCACAGACAAAGCATGATTTAGCCAGATTGTCCCTCTGAAAGTACACACATTCCTTTTTTTTTAACAAGTCTTTGAAGTTCCAGGGGTGAGCTTTGTTGTGCTCAAAGGTGGCTTCTTCCAATGTCTTTTGAACATACGAAACTCTTTCTCCAGGCGCATGACATATGTCAAACACCTTTCTTTCAGGTTTTGAGTTGGTGGAGGTTGAAGACAGCCTTTTCAACAGTTAGCTTTCTACCTTTTGGAGGATAGTTGATTTTGATTTGTTTGAAAGGCATAGGAACCGGAACAGCTGGTAAAGGGACAGGAGCACTTGTTTGAATGAATTCAAGAACAGGCGGTGCTGGTACTTGTACTGGTGATGAGGCCTCCTCAGTTTTAGTGGACTCTGAGCATGTTGACTCGGACTCAGACGAGGTAGTGCATTCTTGCACCAATGGTTCATGCCTTGAAGGGTCAAGACCTCGGTTGGCCTTTTCAAGATTTGAGATATTGAAGCTTGGTTCATGGATAGAAACGTAGTCAGCAGGAGGTGCAACGGCTTGGTATTGTTCAGCATGATACCCCAAACCAGTTTTTACCTTGTCATGAATTTGAGCATCCAAAAGTCTTTGCAGCTTTTTGGATGCAAATTCATATTTGTCAACATGAATTTTCTGTTCTGTCAATTCTGCTCTGGTAGCTTTTAATCTAGCAAGTAGATCATCAATATGAGTTTCAAGATTTGTTTGTTCATGTTTTAGTAATGAAATCTCTTTCTTTATGCAGTTAATTTTTTCTTTATAACTATTTTTTACATTTGTGAATTCAGATTTCATTTGATGAAACTCTTCATTTTAATCTATAAGGTTTTGATTATGCTTTCTGTAGCCTAACACCTTATCAATACAAGCTTGGGAACAGAGATGTTCTTATACCTGAGGCGGTATCTCAGTTGTGTCTGCCATAAGAGCTTGGTTGTTAGCAGGCAGATCTTCTTACTGGAAGCTCTAGTCAGAAGTTCCAACAGCTGCACAAGATGCAGTTTGAGCTGGAGGAGTAGCTTGTTGTTGTTGTTGTCTTGGTTGGGCTTGGTGAGCTTGTCTTGATTAAGGAGCTGTTGGGTTTGCCTTAGGTGCCTTGCATTCTCTAGCAAAGTGACCCAGTTGGTTACAGTTGTAACATCTTAATTTGCTTTTACCCAAGCCAACTCTGGTGTTGGAGTTGTTACTTGGAATGGGTCTTCCGGTTCTAGAGTAGAACCTTTTTGCTCTTATAGAGAGCATGGCATACGAGTGTTGTATGTCCATTTCTTCTAAGTCATCTGGATGGGAGCATTCCAAATCCTCCTTGATAAAGGACATGTTGGTTGAGTTTTCAGAAACAAAAGCAGCAGAGGTTGAGGTTTGAGGAGGAGCTTCTAGGAGAAATGGTGATGTGTTTGTTTGAGAGGTTGGAGTTTGGGGATGAGTGATGATGGGAGGATAATAGTTGCTTGAACTAGGACGTGAGTGGTCATAGTGGAGGGCAGAAGAGGTGGTGGTAGATGTTGAGGCTGTTTGGTAGCTTGAGCTTCTTTCATTTGCCTGAATCATCTCTAGCTCATAGGTTTTTAGCATTCCGAAGAGCTCAGTCATCTTGAGAGTCTTCAGATTCTCAGTTCTTCTGATGGACACTGTGTAGAGTGTCCAGCAACTCGGTAGAGACCTGATGAACTTTTTGAAATGTCTTCATTCTCCAGCTTCACCTTTGAGCACTGCAGCTCACCTACAAGATAGGTATATCTGTTATATAAAACAGTTAGAGACTCACCTTCCTTCCAGATGAAGTTTTCATATTGCTGCTTCAGGATGTCTCTTCTGTTTTCTTTAACTTCCTCTGACCCTGCAAACATCTTCTCAAGAGTCTCCCATAGCTCCTAAGCAGTTTTGTATCCTCTGAAGTTTTGAAAAACTTCATTTGGAAGACACATTTGGATAGCTCCCAAAGCCTTGAAATCTACCTCCATTCTCTTGATGTCTTCATCTGAGTATTTGGAGGATTGTTTGGGAACCAGTGCACCTTCGGAATCAGCAGAGGACACCATGGGTATGTATGGTCCATTTTTAATGGATTTCCACATCCCATATTCCTAATAGCAGAAGAAGCTTTCCATTCTGTTCTTTCACATATTGTAGTCTTCCCCAGACACCAGTCTTGGTGGTCTGTTAATGCTTCCGATGTCTTCAAATCCATTGTTTGAGCCATTTTTGATTTGTGATAATGGGTGACTTTAGCAAAGAGATAGTTTTGAATAGAACCAGAGAATGATTAAACAAGTATGAGTTTGTTTAATCTGAGCCAAAGCTCTGATACCACTTGTAGGATCGGTAAATACAAGATGGTTCTATTCCAGTTGAGATTGGTGGAAACAATCACAACTGATCAATGTAAACAAGTAAACACAAGAAGTACTGATAAATGCAATCTGTATTAAGCTTCAATGGTTACAAGATTACAGAGAAAATTCTAACAAAAGCACTAAGATACAATGACTCTAAGTACTACTTATATAGTAACTTAGAATCAAGACAGACCCTTGATTCTAAGGATCAGATCTAACACAAACTGTTGATCTTGTATTGAGGCTATTCTACATATAATGATAATAAACACTATAAAAGTTAACTTTACTCAAACGTCTTCTTAGGCATCATTGCTTGTATGCTTCGAGAAGAGCGTTGTAGTGCTTTATTGTCTGCACCAGTGACATTCTTTCTGCGTGGAGTGTGTCAGTGGTGTAGCCAAAAGTTGTCAGTGGTAATGGTTGCTTTATCGAAGTCAGTCAGCTGCAACGTTTGATCTTCAGTGGAAATGGCTATCAGCTGCAAAGATGGAGATCAGCAGCAAGATGCAACCATCCAAAGCTGCTGATGATTTGCCTATCAGCAACATCAAGTGTTGATGCTGCTGAGAAGCCTATCCGCAGCAACTCTGGTCTTCAGAAGATAAGGCTATCCGCAACAGATTTGTTCTTCAGCAGAAGAACAAGTATCCGCTGCAGATAAGTTTATCCGCAGCAGTTTGTTGGTCATCAGCAAACTCTGAGGTAAGCAGCATTTGTACTTAGAAAGTTTTATAGCCATCAGTCTTTATTTCTACACCATAATCTCAGGAAAAAAAAGACAAAGAGTAGCTAGTTTTGGGTGAACAGGGTTGATCGAAAAAACTAGTATCGATAGAGAAAAAGTTGACCGAAACTCCTAGTTTCGATAAAACAAAACTTGCCCGAAACTTCTAGTTTCGATAGACAAAACAGAAACAAGAAACAACTAGTTTCGATGAAGAAGACTTGGTAGAAAATCCAGCAAACTCAGTAGAAACTACAAGTTTCGATTGAAACTAGTTTCGGGTGATCAATCTACAAAGGTTAGTTTCGATATAACAGGACAGATAACTAGTTTCGATGATTCCTTCTCCAGACAACAGTACAGACAAGAAGTTTCGATGACCAACTAAAAGCAGAAATTGTCTCCCAATAGTTTCGATACCTTCTTCTTCAAGCTTTAGCAGACTCCATTGATAAAAAGTTTCAAAAATCAAAAATAATAAACTCGCAATCTGATCCAGCAAAAAGTTTCCAAATAAGATTCTGAACACAAATCAATCTTCAGATCCGAAAAACTCGAAGAAATATTGTCGAAATCGATGAAACAGTGCCAAAACAGTGCAGACCCAGAAAACCTTCAAATTCCAACTAAAAGTCACCTAAAATCGATCAAAACAACCTAAAAATACTCAGAAATCAAGAGCATAAAGCTCTGATACCAATTGTAGGTCCAGATTTCAATCAGAAATCACTCAATAGATCGATTACACACACACAGGCGGAATCTGTGAGTATGGTGGTGAAACGGAGGGTAGAAACAGAATTGGTGCAATTCGTTCTTTTGATGATCCTTTTGTTCGAGGAACATTCCAATATCTACTAGAAGTCACTCCATTGCCAATCCTTTTTAAAAATCTACGTCTTTCCTTTTCAAGTACTACTATGAGGGCATTCATGCCCGATTCAAGATTCAGGGTTCCATCCATGATTTGTGTTTCACTGTCGATCTGCAAAAAAAATGTCAAAAGAATGTAATGAGATGTTTTTTTAACAATGTAAACATGTATTATAGTAAATTGTTGGATCCTAAAAAGAACTGCTGATTCTGAAAGCCGAAACTCCAGGCGTTGACAAGAACTTTACAGAAGAATAGGGCTTTGACTTTACAAAGAGCAATCTGCTAATTCCCTACATGCATAGAACATATGGTTGTAACTGCTGGTTACATGAACTGCTGATTCTAAAAGCCAAAACTCCAGGCATTGAACAAAACTTTAAAGAAGAATAGGGCTTTGACTTTACAAAGAGCAAACTACTGATTCCCTACAAGCATAGAACATGTGGCTGTAACTGTTGGTTACATGAACTACTGTTGAAGTTGTTCACCAGCAGTTCCCCAAACCAGCAGTTGTATCTATTCCAGCTATTTACTTGTTCGAGCAATTTTACTAAATGCTGAGAAACAAGCTTGTTAGCCTACTTAGATGTCACAATCAGGGTGATGTAACCGGTAGTTCTTACTAATGTATAAATAGAATCAAGTTTGTTAGCCTAATTAGATGTCACTATGAGTTACCGGCTTTAAGTTTAAAACACTGATCCTGGCTAATGACAGTTTTAATTACCCTTCGGTCTTATCTCACAACTCCAACTCTATTAACTGAGTTTGACAATGATTTTTCTTTAACATAATTTCCAAAAGTTTGAAGTTAAACTTACTATTTTATGTGCCATGACTGTGACATCAGCATTCTTGTATTCTCCTTTTTTGTCTTCCCTTGCTTTTCTCCACATCAAAGCACGGGAGGGGATTTCATCAGGTGCAATTTCGTTGTTTTGTACCTTGTAATATATTCAACAGAAAGCAGTAGACACTCACACATCATACATACAACAGAAAAATACACTTGAATTAGAGAATAAAGTTACCAATTTATCTCTTAGATAAGTATATACTTCTTGTCCCAGGTGATGATCATAAACGTACTTTGATCGTGCTTCTTTTCTTGTTTTTGACAGATTCTTCCAACACACATTTTAATTATTTCATTAGAGTTTAAAGGAGAAAGATTAAAAATATAATGATGATGAACATTAATTAGAGTAAATGATTAAAACCTTGAATTCGTCAGATTGTGTATATGTAACGAACTTGTCCCGGTCTGTTTGCTCTATCACTGTACGATACTGCTTAGGAATTATCTTAAGTTTAACCGGTTTACCTAGGTTGGGTAATATGTATCCCACATACAGTTTTCTTCTAAGATTTCGAAGAAGGTGACTAAGACGATTCATCACAAAACGCCTATGATATGCATCAATCTCATAATATTTCTGCAATATATAACATAGGCTAGTTTGTTAGTATTAATTAGCTTGTATAGATAGGTAGGTGTAATCAGGGGTGGCTCTACAGTATTGAAAAACTACTTTAATTTGTATTTCCAACTTTTCTATTTTCAGAGAGAAATGATAATTTCATAACTTTTATGTCAACATTATACGTTTTGACGCTCCATTAAATTACAATTTAATTTTTTTATATATATTTACAAATCTTTCACAGAAAGCCTCAATTTCAATGTTCGCTTTATGCCAAAAAATATGTTATTGTATAATTGATTTATAATGAATGCTTATTGTATTAACTTACTATATATTGAGATGATATGTGATGTTGATTCGTACCTGATTACCATGAGTTTCTTCACTTAATTAGTCACGCGGAAATGAAACTGTAAAAAATGCATATTTATAATTAAAACTTAAAAGCAATAGATTAACCGTTAATACTTCCCACGGCTTATCCTTTACTTCTTTTGGCACCGCCTTCCATGCTAGAAATATTAATCCGAAGTTTTACCTTACCAGGTCTCCCAAATAAATTGGAAATTCTGATCTATATTCCCCAGTTAACCTACCAGTTCATCAAACGTAACTTTGTGTTTTCTTCCACCAGAGTTTGTATATGCTGCACGTAACTTTGGTAACCTGGTCAACCCCCTCTTAGTTGTTTTCGTTGTAGCTAAACTGATATCCAGATCCATATCTTCGTTGACTTGTGATTCACCTAGCTTTGTAACCTGGTCAACCATCACATCGTCGTTGTGATGATCCAGATCATCGCTTTCATAGTCGTCTGTTGAATCTCCATCGTCGTTGAATTGATCCTGGATCAATAATTGACCTTCACCGTCCATGACTTTCAAATTAATGATATCAGATTTGAGATCGGAAATACAAAAGCTTGGTAAGGAAGAGGATGGATTTGAAATCAGAATGGAAGAGGACGGATTTGAAATCGAATTGGGGCACAAGTTTCTTAAAATTTTCTTTAAAATTTTACCGCTGATTTTGTGACCTAATGAAGTTTCAACATATTTCTTAAAATTTTACCGCTAATTTTGTTTAAGATCCCGCCATATAGTTTCGGGGAATTTTTAAACCAAAAACTAATTACGGTTTCTAAAATATATTTGTCAAAAAAACAAAAAACTAATTAGGTTTATAATAAACCTACTTAAAACATTACTAAAACGCAATGAATGAGAATACTATGATTTCATAATGGACGAGTAATCTTCCAACCTGTATGTAGTTATCTGGCAAATAGAATGTTCTATCAAAGGAAAGAATGGTATATAAATACATCATGGACCCGTCATTCTTTTCTGGAAACATCTCTATTGGAGGTACTACTCTGGAAGGATAATTACCCTAGTTTACAAAAAGGTTATAAGTGTAAATGAATAAGGGAAGGCTTAATTCTAAATAAAGGAATATTTGTAATGTATTATAGGGGTGGTGGGTACGCGGGTGGTACACCCTATATATAAACCTCTTTAATACATCATAGAGACGCCTTTAGGAGGAATTAGAGCAATGATTGGATAAAGGCGTGAGGAAGTCACGCTATTAAATAAAAGAGGGTTAACTGGGAAGCTTAATTCTAAGTAAAGGAGTATTCATGGGACGTTAAAGGGGTGGTGGATACACCACTGATACTTCCTATATATAAACCTATTTAACGTTACATGGAGAAACCTTTATAAGGAATTAGAGCAGGGATGAATATGAAAGTATGACAAGAGGTCATGCTATATGTCGTCAATTTAATTCTGATGCCGATGCAAGAAATTCAACATGATCATTGGAATAGACTAGTTATCTTCGCATGCTACAGTGACTATATGCAATCAGAAGATTATACGATTTACGACGTCTGCAGGAAAAGAAGTTAGTATCATTAGCGAATGACGGAACTAGATTACGTACTATGGCTAGGATAAACAGCCATGTGAGACAAGGTCACCAAGCCTTCTTAGCTTATACAACTGATGGTGAATGAATTCCCAGAAGTATTTCCAGACGATCTTCCAGGTGCTCCACCTGAGAGAGATATCGAATTCAAAATTGATTTAATTCTTGTAGCTAGGCCAATGGATAAGGCTCCTTACCAATTAGCACCTATTGGAAGGAAGCACTTGATGTCACAACTGCAAGAGTTGTTAGATAAGGAATTTATACATCTGAACGTATCCCCATGGGATGCACCAGTTCTATTCTGAAAGAAGAACAAAAGTAGTATGAGAATGTATATAGACTACCGAGAATTAAATAAGTTGATTATCAAAAATAAGTATCCCTTACCTAGAACTGATGACATGTTCTATCAATTACAAAGATCTAGTTGGTTTTTCAAAATCGACTAGAGACCCGGTCATCACCAAGTCAAGAAACGAGAAGAATATGCGCCTAAGACGGCATCTAGAACTCGTTATGAACGTTAAAAATTGAATATTTCGGCAGTTTTTATGGATCTCATAAATAAAGTATGACGACCAATATACAGACAAGAGAAGTAGACCAATAGAATTCCAAGAAGGAGATTATGTTTTACTAAAGATATCTCCTTAGGAAAGGTTTGATTCGATTAAGAAAAGTGGCAAGCTAAGTCCGCAATTCATTGGTTCTTTTAGGATTATTAAACGAGTCGGAAGAGTGGCTTATCAACTAGAGTTACCTAAAGAATTGAATAAGATACCTAACATGTTTCACGTATCTTACTTTAAGGAAATGTTTGGTAGGTGAGACTACACATGTTCCTTTGGAAAAGATAGAGGTTGACAAGAAACTAATATATGTCAAAAAACGTGTAAAGATTCTACACACTAAAGAGAAGTAGTTACGTCACAAATCGATTAAACAAGTATTAGTGCAATGGAGCCACAGAAAAGGATTGGAGATGGCCATGGAAAGTGAGGAAGAAATGAGAAAGAATCACCCTCATTTATTCTAAAATCAATAGGTTTCGAGGACGAAACCTAATTTAAGAGGGATAGATTTGTAACATCCCAAACACCTAACAATAAGTTAGGATACGTGTCGGCTAAGAAACTCGACACTATGTCACATCCCCAAATTTATTTACTTAATAAATAAATACAGGTTGCAACGATTGGTTCATTACACGATAGCGGAAGCTGTAATAGTGATTTCTAAGACTTGATTATATATACAATTACTAAAACTAAATAAATACAATGATCTAAGTCCTGCTAGTTCAATGGTCGACTTGAGACTTGATAATCTATGTCCGTCCGGTTACTAGGACTTGTTCCAACATAGCTAGCCTATTCCAACCGCGCCATGGCTAAAGGTTACCTGAGAAACATACTTGAAAGTGTCAACACAAAGGTTGGTGAGTTCACATAGTTTGTTCATTTAGTACAGTTAGTTTTCCCCGAAAACGTATACATGACTTAATCGTCATAAAATAAGTAGTTTTCCTTTGAAAACATGCCCTTGACTTTACCGTCATAAAATAAGTAGTTTTCCTTTGAAAACATGCCCATGACTTTACCGTCATAAAATAAGTAGTTTTCCTTTGAAAACATGCCTATGACTTTACCGTCATAAAATAAGTAGTTTTCCTTTAAAAAATGCCCATGACTTTACCGTCATAAAAAAAGTAGTTTTCCTTTGAAAACATGCTCATGACTTTACCGTCATAAAATAAGTAGTTTTCCTTTGAAAACATGCCCATGACTTTACCGTCATGAAATAAGTAGTTTTCCTTTGAAAACATGCCCATGACTTAACCGTCATAAAATATGTAGTTTTCCTTTGAAAACATGTCCATGACTTAACCGTCATAAAATATGTAGTTTTCCTTTGAAAACATGTCCATGACTTAACCGTCATAAAATATGTAGTTTTCCTGTGAAAACATGTCCATGACTTAACCGTCATAAAATATGTAGTTTTCCTTTGAAAACATGCCCATGACTTAATCGTCATAAAATAAGTAGTTTTCCTTGGAAAACATTCCCATGACTTTACCGTCATAAATCCAATGTTTAAACATGATCATTTTCCGATCAAAACTCTTTGTATGTATTACCAATGAATCCGAATACTAATCCGATCAATTGACCCCATTTGCAAATTTGCAAGGAATACAAAACAGTATGTAATGTACGAGACCGTAACCAAACCCCAACTTTCTGTGCCTCCCCTCGTCTTTCTGCGAGTTAAGACAATATGCGGTCATTCGGCCATTTGGACCCCTGATTAGCGCGACTAATCATGACCGGAGGCGTCACCCCCAATAGTACTATCCATAAAATCCAGGGCTAAGTCCATAGCTAATGGTTACTAATTTATTCTGAGGACTTTAAGCGCTTTATTTTTCCCTCAATACACACATACGGTAAGATCATTAGTTCATTCATTTGCATACGAAAATTCTTTACAAGTATGTTTCCACCCCAAAATATTTCAAAAACTTAGAAAAAGGGGGGTTTAGTGAAACTCACAAGGAGTTAAACCCGAATGTTCATGATGTAAAACGTGTAAGCAAATGTAATTCATGTTTTCAAAACATAACAAGTAAGTATGTTTCTCCCCCGATGTTTACAAAACAGTAAAGAGTTAAAAGGGGGCCGTGAACTCACCTTGTGTCCGATGAAATCCTAGCAAATAACAGTGCTCTAAGAGTTCCTGTCTATCCGTACCCTAATCACATAAGGGTACTAATGTGTTAAGACTACCCGTCTTATACGTAAGTTGTTCATCCGACTTAACGAATCCCGTTAAGTACGCCTTTGTTTAGTAAAAATAGGGTTTTCATTTACGACTCATTGGTGATTATTATTCCAGTCTAGACACTTACACATTTTCCGAGAAAATAATATGTTTCCCTATTGGTGACTTATTAAGTGTACCAAAAATAAATATTATTTTTGTAGGATTTTTCTTAAAATATATTCACTTATGTTCCACGATGTCATGTGATTATTTATTTTTAACCGAATCTCTTCATATGTTCCATGTACATATATCAAATGTTCATATTAGGATACTAATCTTTAATTCCTAGAACAATTCCATAATTTACCCAAAACCATACACAACACATATATCTCACAAATTTGATCCATAAACATATATTTTTAGTACCACCTTTCACGTTCATTTGTTGATGATAATCGTTCGTATGTCTTCTTGAATCATAGGACACTACCTCGGGCCTTGCCAGGTAAGTCACACACGATCATATAACTTCACGAACATGTATCCTTCAACATAACACATGAATGGAATGAAGGGTTTATGAAGAACATCATCATCCTAATGTTACTTTATGTGATTATATATAAGTAGTTTATATTTGATGTGTCCTTGTCTTGTCCATGGTCCTTCTAGTTTGGTATTTTATGTATGAATATGTACATGTTTAAATATATGTATTCGAACATGACTTATGAAGAAATAAAGCCAAAACTCATCAAGACTTTTATGTTTTATTTTGTTCTTGAAAACTCAGATTTTTAGGCGTACTCCGAGTAGACTTTTAGATGGTTTTAGAAGACCAAATGACTTGGGGTTTTCTTCTAAAATCAATTTATTGAAACCAGAGGAGATGTAAAAAAGAATTACTGGATTTGGAGTTGTGTAGGTACCTCAAAACAGGAAAATAGAGAAGAGGTATCCAGATTCGACCTGCACTAAGCGTTCTTCTTGCGCCGGCTGTTTGGAGGTCGAATACTCCATGGATTCGAGTGATTCTACTTGGGTTCTCCTCTGTTAACATAGAGCTTCATTCTAGAAAAAGAATGAACTTATTTGGCCAAGTAACGAAGGAGATATGGCCTTCCGAAGTTGACCGAAAATCTGGCATGAAGCTGAGTTACGGGAATTGTTTGCATTTTCGGTTTTGGAGAGGGGGGGGGATTGAGAGAGATTTCTTCTTGAAGTACTAGGGCTTGGCACTTGAATTTGTGGGTATGTGTGTGTGTTATTTGAGCCGAGAGAGGGAGAGAACAAGAGGAAACTCTTGTTCTTCCTCCATACAACCTTATATATATATATATATATATATATATATATATATATATATATATATATATATGTTGGATGGAGTGTTGGATTGGTGATAATCATGTATCATTATTACAAGGTATGGTTGATGTGATGGAGGTGACTCTTGCTTGGAGTCTTGGTAAAATGGGTATGGCCTTATGACACATATGATGAGTGAGGATGGTGGGATGGCAAGGTGGGTGGCCCCACCTTGGGTTCGGCCGAGAATGGGTTAGGGGTGGGGGGTTAGGTGTTGTCCAATCACTAGCTACCTCTCAGTTGCTAGTTAGTTTGGTTTAAGGTAGCGTAAACCCGGTAGGTGATCTCGTGATATAACACCCGGTGTAGGAACTTTTACTGATGTAAACTTTATATCTATATACCTAGGTATTTTTATATATATACATATATATATATATATTATTAGATGAAACGGGGGTTGAGTGTAGATCTCAACAAGTCATCATTAATATGATTTGATGTTGGAGTGAAATATAAGCAAAGATATAATGATTGTGATGTTGCTTGCACTCTTGGTCATAATCATGATGATTATGACGCTTGAGTGTTGTGTAAGCAAAGCAATTATGATAAAGATGTGATTGATTTAGACGCGGTATATTACCCGAAATTAATGCCCGCCTTAATATCTTTAATTATTAAGATGTCCTACATTTTGTGTAGTTTGACTAGCTTTAATAATCTGCTAGTGAATTCCCGACATAGTTATTACTTTAACTATATCACACATGTATACATATAAAATAACTCAATGTCATGCAACCCAACATTTTTATGTCCATGTTTTAAGGTTTAGTCACCAATGTATACGTTTTTATATTAAAACGTGTCCCTAGACTTTTACCGGAATAAAATCTCGTTAATCACCAATGAGCGTTCAATGCGGGTTATTATCGTTCATTTCCTAGTAATTCTTAAAAATTACTAAATATGACACTTGTCCCTTTGCTAGACTCCTAACAATACTATGTCAAAAATAATATTCCAAGAAATATAAAAATAGGAATGTGCAAATATGACTATGGGTATTGACCTGGTCTACTGGGTGTCACATTCTCCCCATGTTAAAGAGAATTTCGTCCCAAAATTCAGTTCTTGTCATCTTGACTTGGAGTGTTCGTGAACAAAGACGGATACTTGGCTTTCATTTTATCTTCCCGCTCCCACGTATACTCGGAGCCGCGCTTTGAATTCCAACGTACCTTAACCAATTTAACCCAGCTACGCCTTGTTTTCTGAACCTTCCAATATGTGACTTCAATGGGTTCCTCAACGAAGTGCAGCTTGTTATCTATGTGAATCTCATCAGGCGGTATAATTAATGACTCGTCTGATAAGCACTTCTTGAGATTTGACACATGAAACGTATCATGTACATTGCTTAGTTCTTGTGGCAACTTGAGCTTGTATGCTACAGGGCTAACCCTAGCCGATATTTCAAATGGTCCTACGTACCTAGGGTTAAGCTTGCCACGGTTGCCAAATCTAGCAACTCCTTTCTAAGGTGAGACCTTCAACATGACGCGGTCCCCAACTTGGAATTCTAATGGTCTTCGTCTGTTATCTGCGTAACTCTTTTGTCTGTCACGAGCGGCCTTCAGACGATCCTTGATCTTGAAGATCTTGTCAGTAGTCTCCTGAATAACCTTAGGACCGGTTAAATGCTTGTCGCCAACTTTCGCCCAACATAGCGGTGAACGACATTTTTTGACCATACAAAGCCTCAAACGGAGCGGCTTTGATGCTGGTGTGGTAACTGTTATTGTATGAAAACTCAGCCAACGGCGGTGAGTATCCCTATTTCCTCTGAAATCAATTACACACGCACGGAGCACATCTTTTAAAGTTTGGATGGTCCTTTTACCTTGACCATTCATCTGGGGATGATATGCAGTGCTCATGTCAAGGCGTGTGCCCAAGGCTTCTTGTACAGACCGCCAGATTCTTGACATGAATCAACTGTCCCTATTAGAGAAAATGGAAACTGGCATACCATGCCTAGCCTTAATTTCCTTAATATTTAGCCTTGCACGCTTCCTACTTTTATTTGTCTCCTTGATTGGTAGGGAGTGAGCGGATTTCGTCAAATGACTGATGATTACCCATATAGTATCATAGTCGCTAGATGTTCTGGGTAGATTTGTAATGAAATCTATGGAATTCTCCTCCCATTTCCATTGAGGAATCTGCGGTTTTTGTGTTCACTCAGGTGATTCCTAACATTCTGCTTTCACTGTCGGGTATCTCCCAACATAGATAGCAGTTTCTCCTTTCATGTTTTGCCACATAATGGAGTTCCTCGGGATCCTTATACGTTTTATTTGATTCTGGATGAATGGAGTACTTGGGATTATGGACTTCATCCATAACCTCCCACGTAGGCTACCGATACCTAGTACCCAAATTCTATTTGTATCATCCAACTTAGGCTTCAATCGTTTGATTCCATTTACTTGGTAGTCGGTATTCGCAAGCAAAGCGAATACTTCTTCGACTAACGATATTAAACATGCAAGAACCCCTTTATTTGATTACCCTCAATATGGTAGGGTTATATGATGCTCATTCCTGGTAATGAAAGGAATGGTGCCTGCGAATCTTGAGCGTATGTTGACACATACCCTCTATTCGTCTATGCACTTTGTCAAAAAAAGCAGATCTCTATAGATCTTAGGAAAGAATTACTTGATAAGATGTCTAGGTTTTAGTTGAATATTGGGTAGTAATGACACAGTACGGAAATGAAACTTTATGTTTGTCCCTCTTATGCTTTTCGAAAGCATTTTCTCGGACTAATACTTTATTCTTAATTCAGGTTTCGTGTTATCTATGATCTTCCATTAAAATGGGTCATAATTGATTTAATATTTCTAGATTCCTTGTGTGCTCTCACTAGCAAAGTTCGAGTCTAATCACCACTTTACCCTTTGCTTGTACCATGTTTCTGAGGCAGACCATCCTTTAGGTTGTAACGTCCTGATATGCAAACTCATGGCTTGACGACCATACTCTCGAAGTATGTACGTCATACAAAGTTCTATGTTTATTTGGAATATTCACATTTCGTCTAGGTGAGGAAATGAACAGTGATACTGTGAGTATGGTCTCATCGAATTAGCGCTTCCCCAAAATGGGCTATGGGTTTGTCAATCCATTAAGTTGGCAGAAAGGGTTGATAGCCAACTATTAGTCATACAGTGTGTATGCACTTCCTTAGTGTTTGAATGGTGCTTTGGTGACTTACTGTTACGTATTCCACTCATATAGGTTATAGCCTCAAAATCCTTAGCACAAGGATAAAATTGAGGTAATGAGTGTTAAACATCAAAAACTTTATATTCTTACTGAGCCTGCGTTAAAAGGTCATTTCTTAACAATAGATGATCTAGAGCTTCCTAATTATAGAAAATTAAGAGCGAAAGATGTGATCACGCCTCTCCTCTAGGCTGAATTCTGGGATCCATTCAACAAGATGATCTTTGGGAAAGTGCGGGTACAAAGGGTATCAAACTATCCTTCTCGAATCTTTATGGACAGTGATCTATATTGAACAACTCATGCTTACGTCCCTTATGCATATCATGAGCTAATGAGATTAGCAAGAAATTCCGCATTTGGGAAACCTTCAAAAGTTTTGTATGTCGTTTTTCTGTTAGTGCGACAATAGTCATCAGTCCATACTTAGGTTTCTTTGGCATTCGCTTGAGCATCATCCCCGACCTATTCATCACCGGGAGAATAGTCGGACTTAAAGGTGTACTGAATGTCAATGGTTGTGAGAACAACCTTGTTTGTCCAATATTCTAAAATTTTAGATTACCTACTTGTCTCATGTCGAGCTTCCACAATACCCCATCGGTGCTATGTGTATGCGGGTCAGTATAAATTTTCTGCCCCATCACCGAAGTTAGTGCATAGCACTCTTGGCGTAACTTCCAAGCTATTGTGAGATTGAACTGTATGATGGATCCTGAGATTACTTTATAATCTCCCACAATAATTGTGCAATTATTGTAAGTGTTAGTTGTGGTAATGCTCAATTTGAAGCATTCCTGACAAGTAGAATGAATGTACGAAATCCTTCGCCATTTAGGATTCACTAAGGATTGGTTGAATTCAATTTGAATTTCTCTCGTTCCTCCCGAACTAGGAGAATACTTTGTGGACACCTATTTGAGAAGTCTGATTTGTTAAGATCCAATCCTTACTCAAGTGACTGAGAACATGGGTTGATCATTAGATTAGACAGCAAGACTCACTAAAGTTCCCATGCGCTGCAAATTATGATTACGTGTGCACCCGTAATGATAATTTACTTTGCATGATCCCTGTAGTGTTCCTTCTATCCCCATGTGACACCCGACATTTCAGGTTAATATCCGTACACGATGTAAACGAGTTTATATTATATTTGTTTTCGTGATTTACCTAATTGCATAAATTAGGACATTAAAGTCTAAGAAAAGCCGTACATTGTTTCATTTCATATTTTGGTAATTCTAGGAATTTCCGGTTCACATACCCGTATAACCCGACTAAATACGAACGTTAGTGATTAAATTAAATAACCAAGAAAAATATTTAGACATATATATTACACGAACTTTACGTTGGACAATAATTCATTTTTAGACTAAAATAAATATAAAAATACGTAAAAGTAAACTAACGAACTCTTTCGAAGATATTACCTAGTAGCGTCAACTTTAGATATTTATACCCACAAATAATCACCTCAACGAATTATACAATCCAATATTTCAATATCTTTCGTTAACGAGCCATAAACTTAATAAATTTATAATACCGTGGGGAACCTAAACCAAATTAAATTACCCCTTTTAAATCTCTAATTGATATTAATACCACTAATAAACTAATACTTAAAACTAATTATTAACCCTCAAACCACTTTTTGACTTTCTCGGCCGAAGCCAGAGAAGACCATTCCCCCTTTCACTCTTCCCATACCATACCTGAGAAAACTCAGATAAAACCATACCTCCTCAGTCTCAACCTCACATTTCCTTTTTCATATTTCTCATTTCTTACGGCAAATTTTCCCCAATTCTCTCCAAATCGAAGTCAAGTTCTAAGGCAAAACCTACCATAATTCGGTGTTTTAAGAAGAATTTCAAGTGTTTCTAAAGGAAATTTAACAAAAGAATCAAGATCATTCTCTGTTTTCTCTCATCATCTTCATCTCTGTTTTAAGATAAAAACTCAATACTACCTACATTATTTTCTTTAAAACCGTAGCTAAACATACAAAGTATTCAAACGCAAGTAAGATAACAAGAAAAGTGTGTCGAATTCAAGTTTAAAACATAAAAATATGCAGGACTGATTCTGTCAAAACGAAATGACAGTATCGAAACTATAGTTTCGATACCTATTTCTCAATCGAAACTAGGGGTTTCGATACCAGTTTGATCGAAACTAGGTAGTTTCGATACCTATTTGATCGAAACTAGGAGTTTCGATACTTGTTTACTTAATCGAAACTAGGTAGTTTCGATAGCTATTATTCAATCGAAACTAGGAGTTTCGATACCTAGTACTCAATCGAAACTAGATAGTTTCGATACCCAGTTTGCTTAATCGAAACTAGGTAGTTTCGACCTCTGTTCTGTTCTGTTCTGTTCTGTTCAATCGAAACTAGGTAGTTTCGATACCTGGTCATCAGTCCCATTTAGCAGTAACTTAGAACTGTTTTTACTACAAATCAAGTGTTGAACAAATAAGAAGATATTTTAAACAAACACAACTAGATTTATGAAGTCGGTAAACAATTTGCAATATGAGACGTTCGGTCTTAACACAATTTACCCTTTGGTATCTAGGGTACAAATAGTCAAGTTGACTAGAACAAATATCGTGACAAGCATACACAAACTCAAGGTGAGTTTCACGGCCCCTTTTTACTGTTTTGTACTATTTGGGGGAAGAACATACTTATAACTATTTCTATATGATAACAAGAAAACAAGACCCGACCTTTATGTATGCATGAGTGAACACATTTGGAGCTCGTAAAGTCCCCTGATCATCATATTTATAACCATTAGCTATAGATTAGCCTGAGATTCTATGGATAGTACTATTGGGTCTGACACCCCCGGTCATGGTTAGTCGCGCTAACCATGGGTCCCTCTGGCCAAATGACTGCGTAGTGTTCTAATATTGTTCGTGAGGTACGAGTGAGGGGCAAAACACCTGGTCTTTGTTTGGTTATGCCTCATGTATGTACATATTATTTGTATTCCTAGCTAGTTTACAAATGGGTCAAACATTACTTGTTTTGTTTATCATATACGTAAAATCATTTTCATGCAATTGGTTTGCTCATTGTATTCATTTATAAAACCTGTGAACTCACCAACCTAGTGTTGATATTTTCAAGTATGTTTTTCAGGAAACTGAACGTGATAGCAAGGGTAATACTATGTAGGGTTCATGCATACACGGTGGATACAACTTTTGAAGATTTTTCTTGTATAACCCATAATTTTTGGGTCATATTTGTAAAATCTTAATATTTTGTAACTTCAACTACTATTTTGGGCTGTAAAACCTTAAATTTAATTTATGTATCCAGTTGTATGTATGCGTTTGCAATAATTATATGCTTTGAAAAATCATGAACGTCGCGCCTCGCGTTTCCGCCTTGGCGGGGTGTGACAGAATTGGTATCAGAGCCAGGTTTTTTATAGCGAACTAGGAGTCTAAAAATCGAACCTAGTCTATAATTTAAATGACTCACTGAGACGTTTTTCATTGCATATGCATGTCATAACTTATCATCATATTGTACGGATATCGTAGACACTGAACATCGTCACACACTAACCCCATTTCGACTTCAGACCCATGGCACCCAAAAGAAGGACACCGCGTGACACTACTGGTGAAAACAACACGACGATTTCCGCAGAAGTTGAGCAACTCATATCACAATGTGTAGCCGCCGCCTTGGAGCAGTACGAAGCCAATCGGAATAACGTCGGAGGAAATGGTAGTGGTAGCGGAGGAGGTGCAGGAGGCAGTGGCACTGCTGGAGGTTCTGGAGGTTCTTGAGGTAACAGAATGTGTAATCACCTCTGTAACACAGTCACGATCTAAGTTAACAACATTATTAAAAATATTGACTTGTGACCCTACAGATGCTTTGAACAAGAAGTGCACTTATAAGGCCTTTCTATCCTGCAACCCTCGCAACTTCAATGGCACCGAGGGTGCAGTAGGCCTGATGAGGTGGATTGAGAAGATGGAATCTGTGATTGATATTAATGAATGCACAGTTGACTGTATGGTGAAATATGCCACTTGCACACTTGCTGACAAAGCATTAACCTGGTGGAATTCTCAGATGAAAACATTGGGAAGACAAACTGCCTACCAGCTATCTTGGGATGATCTAAAGGCCATGATGATCGAGGAGTACTGTCCTCGAAATGAATTGCAGAAAATCGAAACTGAAATGTGGAACCTTCAAATGCTAGGAGATGATGTGGCTGGTTACACTGACAGGTTCAATGAACTAGCAATCTTGGTGCCACACATGGTCACACCAGAGTACAAAAAGGTTGAAAGGTACTTGTGGGGTCTCGCACCTCAAATTTTCGTCGAACCCCAAGAGTGCCATAGTCTTAGCCTACAAACTAAGGGATGATGTTGTTCGTAATGGTTTGTTCGAGAAAAAGGAAACTGGGGAAAGAAAGTCAGGAGAAAAGAGGAAATGGGTGGGAAAACCAAATAACCAATTTAGGAATCAAGCCTATAAGAGACAAGAGACCGTGAAAGCTTTTGCTGCTAACGCTGTGGAGAAAAGGGGTTATGCTGGCCCCTAACCGAGGTGTGATAAATGCGGGTATCACCATGTAGGGAAATGCACTCAATGTGAAAGGTGTAGAAAGTTTGGGCATCGAGCGCAGACATGTCGACTCAATGCCAACCCCACCGATAAGACTAAGCAAGGATGCTACGAATGTGGAGATCTGAAGCACTACAGGAAAGATTGCCCCAAGTTGAATAATCAGAATAACAATCAGGCCCGAGGAAGAGCGTTCGTGATGGGAGCTGGGGACGCACGCCAGGACCCTAACATTGTCACTGGTACGTTCCTGATAAACAATCATTATGCTTCTATACTTTTCGATACGGGTGCTGATATGATTTTTGTGTCAAATGACTTTTAAGTCCCTACTCGGTATTAAGGCCAGTAAACTAGACCAAAATTATACAATTGAATTAGCAAACAGGAAATTAATTAAAACCGAAGAAGTCATTCAGGGTTGTACTCTATGTTTGAAAGACCACACCTTTAGTATAGACCTGTTACCTATTGACTTGGGAAGTTTTGACGTTGTTATTGGTATGGATTGGTTGTCGAAGAATCACGCCGAGATCGTTTGTTTTGAGAAGATTGTTCATATTCCTCTCCCAAACGGAGAAGTCCTTTCGGTACAAGGTGAGAAAAGTAGAGTGACATTGAAGATGATAAACTGCCTGAAAGCTCGTAAGTATCTACGTAAAGGCTATTGCGTATTCCTGGCTCACGTCGTCGAGAAGAAACTTGAGAAATGTCGACTTGAAGACCTACCAATCGTTAAGGATTACCCCGAAGTTTTTCCTGAAGACTTACCTGGACTACCACCACCGAGGCAAGTCGAATTCCGAATCGACTTGGTACCAGGAGCCGCCCCGGTTGCGCGATCACCGTATCGATTAGCACCTTCTGAGATGCAGGAATTATCAAATCAACTCCAGGAGTTGCTTGATAAAGGTTTCATAAGACCGAGTTTCTCACCTTGGGGAGCTCCGGTCCTATTCGTAAAGAAAAAAGATGGAACCTTTAGGATGTGTATTGATTACCGAGAATTAAACAAGCTTACAATCAAAAACCGATACCCACTTCCTCGAATAGATGATTTGTTCGATCAACTACAAGGTTCCAGCTTCTACTCTAAGATCGATCTACGTTCGGGGTATCATCAACTAAGAATCCAAGAAGAAGATGTACCAAAGACAGCATTTAGGACTCGTTATGGCCACTACGAATTTCTAGTTATGCCGTTTGGTTTGACGAACGCACCAGCTGTCTTCATGGATCTCATGAACCACGTGTGCAAACCATACTTGGATAAATTCGTGATAGTATTTATCGATGATATATTAATATATTCACGAACCAAGGAAGATCATGAACATCATCTAAAATTAATTTTGGAACTACTCAGAAACGAGAAACTTTACGCTAAATTCTCTAAGTGTGAGTTTTGGATCGGAGAAGTGCATTTTCTTGGACACGTCATCAATAAAGAGGGAATTCATGTTGATCCATCTAAGATAGAAGCGATCAAAAACTGGGAAGCACCAAAGACTCCGACCGAAGTGCGTCAATTTTTGGGTTTGGCCGGCTATTACAGACGATTCATCGAGAATTTTTCAAAAATAGCCCTGCCTTTAACCACACTAACCCAGAAAGAAAAGAAATTTGATTGGAATGACAAACAAGAGTCAGCTTTTAAATTACTAAAGCAGAAGCTGTGTAGTGCACCGATCTTATCCCTTCCTGAGGGAATCGATAACTTTGTCGTATACTGCGATGCATCACACCAAGGACTTGGTTGCGTGTTAATGCAAAGAGACAAAGTCATCGCATATGCCTCACGACAACTAAAAGTGCACGAAAAGAATTATACGACCCACGACTTGGAGTTGAGCGCAGTTGTGTTTGCACTCAAGATTTGGAGACATTATCTTTACGGAACAAGATGCACTATTTTTACTGATCATAAGAGTCTTCAACATATCTTCGATCAAAAGGAACTTAACATGAGACAACGTTGTTGGGTAGAACTACTAAACGACTATGATTGTGATATCAAGTACCATCCCGGGAAAGCCAATGTCGTAGCAGACGCCTTAAGTCGCAAGGAACGAGTCAAAACTCTTCGTGTTCTTGCCCTAGAATTGACAATTCATACGAGTCTCACGACTCAAATCCGGATGGCGCAACAAGAGGCAATCAAAGAAGAAAACATTCAGAATGAAGCTTTACGAGGAATGACAAAGCAGTTGGAACCAAAGTCAGATGACACTTTATACTTTGCAAATAGAATTTGGGTGCCATGTTTTGGTAACTTACGGGAGTTGGTTATGGACGAAGCCCACAAGTCCAGGTACTCCATTCACCCAGGTTCAGATAAGATGTATAAAGATCTAAAAGAATTATATTGGTGGCCCAATATGAAAGGAGATATTGCCACATATGTCAGTAAATGCGTAACGTGTTCAAAAGTAAAAGCCGAACATCAGAAACCGTCTGGTTTGTTACAACAACCTGAAATTCCCCAATGGAAATGGGAACAGATTTCTATGGATTTCATCACGAAATTACCCAAGACGTCCAGTGGTTATGATACCATATGGGTAATTGTCGATCGTCTGACAAAATCAGCTCATTTTCTACCTATCAAAGAGACGGATAAAACCGAGAAACTTGCAAAGCTTTATATCAAGGAAAGTGTGGCTAGGCATGGAGTGCCAATTTCTATTATCTCTTATAGAGACAGCAGATTCGTGTCTAGAATCTAGAAATCATTACAAGAAGCCATGGGCACACGTCTTGACATGAGCACGGCATATCACCCACAAACAGATGGTCAAAGCGAAAGGACCATTCAAACTTTAGAGGATATGCTCCGTGCGTGTGTAATTGATTTCGGAGGAAATTGGGATACTCATTTACCGTTGGCAGAGTTTTCCTATAATAACAGCTACCACACGAGCATTAAGGCAGCTCCGTTTGAAGCTTTATATGGTCGTAAATGCCGCTCACCGTTATGTTAGGCGAAAGTTGGTGAAAAACATTTGACAGGCCCTGAGATTGTCCAGGAAACCACTGATAAGATCTTCAAAATTAAGGACCGTCTGAAAGCGGCCCGAGATAGACAGAAGAGCTATGCTGATAACAGACGGAAACCATTAGAATTTCAAATTGGTGACCGAGTAATGTTAAAAGTCTCACCATGGAAAGGCGTTGCAAGGTTTGGTAACCGTGGTAAGCTCAACCCTAGATACGTTGGACCGTTTGAAATACTGGCTAGGGTTGGTCCGGTAGCTTACAAGCTCAAACTACCGCAAGAACTAAACAATGTACATGATACGTTTCATGTATCAAATCTCAAGAAGTGTTTATCAGACGAGACGCTAATTATACCGCCTGACGAGATTCACATTGACGATAAACTTCATTTCATCGAGGAACCAATTGAGATTTCAGATTGGAAAGTTCAAAGACTGAGACGCAGTCGAATCAAACTGGTTAAAGTTCAAAACATGGTCCTGAGTATACATGGGAACGAGAGGATCAAATGAAAACAAAATACCCCTCCTTGTTTAAGGATGCACCAGTTCAAGATGGCACGAATTGAATTTCGGGACGAAATTCTTTTAACATGGGGAGAATGTGACACCCGACATTTCAGGTTAATATCCGTACACGATGTAAACGAGTTTATATTATATTTGTTTTCGTGATTTACCTAATTGCATAAATTAGGACATTAAAGTCTAAGAAAAGCCGTACATTGTTTCATTTCATATTTTGGTAATTCTAGGAATTTCCGCTTCACATACCCGTATAACCCGACTAAATACGAACGTTAGTGATTAAATTAAATAACCAAGAAAAATATTTAGACATATATATTACACGAACTTTACGTTGGACAATAATTCATTTTTAGACTAAAATAAATATAAAAATACGTAAAAGTAAACTAACGAACTCTTTCGAAGATATTACCTAGTAGCGTCAACTTTAGATATTTATACCTACAAATAATCACCTCAACGAATTATACAATCCAAGATTTCAATATCTTTCGTTAACGAGCCATAAACTTAATAAATTTATAATACCGTGGGTAACCTAAACCAAATTAAATTACCCCTTTTAAATCTCTAATTGATATTAATACCATTAATAAACTAATACTTAAAACTAATTATTAACCCTCAAACCACTTTTTGACTTTCTCGGCCGAAGCCAGAGAAGACCATTCCCCCTTTCACTCTTCCCATACCATACCTGAGAAAACTCAGATAAAACCATACCTCCTCAGTCTCAACCTCACATTTCCTTTTTCATATTTCTCATTTCTTACGGCAAATTTTCCCCAATTCTCTCCAAATCGAAGTCAAGTTCTAAGGCAAAACCTACCATAATTCGGTGTTTTAAGAAGAATTTCAAGTGTTTCTAAAGGAAATTTAACAAAAGAATCAAGATCATTCTCTGTTTTCTCTCATCATCTTCATCTCTGTTTTAAGATAAAAACTCAATACTACCTACATTATTTTCTTTAAAACCGTAGCTAAACATACAAAGTATTCAAACGCAAGTAAGATAACAAGAAAAGTGTGTCGAATTCAAGTTTAAAACATAAAAATATGCAGGACTGATTCTGTCAAAACGAAATGACAGTATCGAAACTATAGTTTCGATACCTATTTCTCAATCGAAACTAGGGGTTTCGATACCAGTTTGATCGAAACTAGGTAGTTTCGATACCTATTTGATCGAAACTAGGAGTTTCGATACCTGTTTACTCAATCGAAACTAGGTAGTTTCGATAGCTATTATTCAATCGAAACTAGGAGTTTCGATACCTAGTACTCAATCGAAACTAGATAGTTTCGATACCCAGTTTGCTTAATCGAAACTAGGTAGTTTCGACCTCTGTTCTGTTCTGTTCTGTTCAATCGAAACTAGGTAGTTTCGATACCTGGTCATCAGTCCCATTTAGCAGTAACTTAGAACTGTTTTTACTACAAATCAAGTGTTGAACAAATAAGAAGATATTTTAAACAAACACAACCAGATTTACGAAGTCGGTAAACAATTTGCAATATGAGACGTTCGGTCTTAACACAATTTACCCTTTGGTATCTAGGGTACAAATAGTCAAGTTGACTAGAACAAATATCGTGACAAGCATACACAAACTCAAGGTGAGTTTCACGGCCCCTTTTTACTGTTTTGTACTATTTGGGGGGAAGAACATACTTATAACTATTTCTATATGATAACAAGAAAACAAGACCCGACCTTTATGTATGCATGAGTGAACACATTTGGAGCTCGTAAAGTCCCCTGATCATCATATTTATAACCATTAGCTATAGATTAGCCTGAGATTCTATGGATAGTACTATTGGGTCTGACACCCCCGGTCATGGTTAGTCGCGCTAACAATGGGTCCCTCTGGCCAAATGACTGCGTAGTGTTCTAATATTGCTCGTGAGGTACGAGTGAGGGGCAAAACACCTGGTCTTGGTTTGGTTATGCCTCATGTATGTACATATTATTTGTATTCCTAGCTAGTTTACAAATGGGTCAAACATTACTTGTTTTGTTTATCATATACGTAAAATCATTTTCATGCAATTGGTTTGCTCATTGTATTCATTTATAAAACCTGTGAACTCACCAACCTAGTGTTGACATTTTCAAGTATGTTTTTCAGGAAACTGAACGTGATAGCAAGGGTAATACTACGTAGGGTTCATGCATACACGGTGGATACAACTTTTGAAGATTTTTCTTGTATAACCCATAATGTTCGGGTCATATTTGTAAAATCTTAATATTTTGTAACTTCAACTACTATTTTGGGCTATAAAACCTTAAATTTAATTTATATATCCAGTTGTATGTATGCGTTTGCAATAATTATATGCTTTAAAAAACCATGAACGTCGCGCCTCGCGTTTCCGCCTTGGCGGGGTGTGACACCCCAACTTTTAAATCAATGAGATTTGAAATGTTCATTAAATCGTGTTTGCACACTTGTGCAGGAGTGTGTATTTGTTCTATCGGATTACTCTTGATTATGTGTACCAATACCCATGAGTCTGCCGAATCTGGCTGTTACCGGATGAGGTTAACGGTAGAGAGGCACCACCAGTGTCTCTCAAGAATAAAATGTGCATGGAAGTCAGGCACTATGTGTAGGGCAGAGATCCTCAAATTAGTGTCGAGCAACTCATGCTCCAAGTGTGTATGTACGTATGGATCCGAATGATCCTGATGAATGTCTGGGTCTCCTGACCCATGGAGTTCTCCCCCGTTTAGTCCTGCTTATCCACCTTGGATTCCCTTCGGTCCGGGCAATCTCGTCTGCCACATCTCATGGCGAAAGTCTATTAGTTCGATCCGGCAACTCTTGAATTAGAGTTTTTATACTGCACATATGTCAGAAAGAAAGTTGCCTCCACGACTAGAGTAGTTGTCGGTGTGGTGCAGGTATAGGCACAGATTCTGGTACGGGTTCAGCCTGTTGTGATACCAAGATCGGTAACTGACAGTTGCTGCCGTCGTCGCCCAAGCTCAGCTCGTAACTCGATCTTCTAAGGTTGCAGTATGCTGAGTACCCGTTATTCTTGACTCGTAATCCGAACAGTAACTTGTTGTAAGTGTTTATTATTTCCACATTGTTGTATGTGTTTAAGTGTTCATTACATGTGCCATGTAATTGTATTAGTGTAGCTAATGATACCCTAGTGTAAGTCCATACACTAATAGTCTACACAAGTTGTTCGGCAGCGGTTGGAATTTCTATAGTCAAGTCTTGGGTGTTCTTAGTGTGATGCAAGTCTTAGAAATCTTGGTCCCTAAATGAGTCCGGTTAGAGCCTAGGTGTCACTAAGGAAACCTAATTCGCTAAAACCATTGCTCTGATACCAATCTGTCACATCCCCAAATTTATTTACTTAATAAATAAATGCAGGTTGCAACGATTGGTTCATTACACGATAGCGGAAGCTGTAATAGTGATTTCTAAGACTTGATTACATATACGATTACTAAAACTAAATAAATACAATGATCTAAGTCCTGCTAGTTCAATGGTCGACTTGAGACTTGATAATCTATGTCCGTCCGGTTACTAGGACTTGTTCCAACATAGCTAGCCTATTCCAACCGCGCCATGGCTAAAGGTTACCTGAGAAACATACTTGAAAGTGTCAACATAAAGGTTGGTGAGTTCACAGAGTTTGTTCATTTAGTACATTTAGTTTTCCCCGAAAACGTATACATGACTTAATCGTCATAACATAAGTAGTTTTCCTTTGAAAACATGCCCTTGACTTTACCGTCATAAAATAAGTAGTTTTCCTTTGAAAACATGCCCATGACTTTATCGTCATAAAATAAGTAGTTTTCCTTTGAAAACATACCCATGACTTTACCGTCATAAAATAAGTAGTTTTCCGTTAAAAACATGCCCATGACTTTACCATCATAAAATAAGTAGTTTTCCTTTGAAAACATGCCCATGACTTTACCGTCATAAAATAAGTAGTTTTCCTTTGAAAACATGCCCATGACTTTACCGTCATGAAATAAGTAGTTTTCCTTTGAAAACATGCCCATGACTTAACCGTCATAAAATATGTAGTTTTCCTTTGAAAACATGTCCATGACTTAACCGTCATAAAATATGTAGTTTTCCTTTGAAAACATGTCCATGACTTAACCGTCATAAAATATGTAGTTTTCCTGTGAAAACATGTCCATGACTTAACCGTCATAAAATATGTAGTTTTCCTTTGAAAACATGCCCATGACTTAACCGTCATAAAATAAGTAGTTTTCCTTGGAAAACATTCCCATGACTTTACCGTCATAAATCCAATGTTTAAATATGATCATTTTCCGATCAAAACTCTTTGTATGTATTACCAATGAATCCGAATACTAATCCGATCAATTGACCCCATTTGTAAACTTGCAAGGAATACAAAACAGTATGTAATGTACGAGACCGTAACCAAACCCCAACTTTCTGTGCCTCCCCTCGCCTTTCTGCGAGTTAAGACAATATGCGGTCATTCGGCCATTTGGACCCCTGATTAGCGCGACTAATCATGACCGGAGGCGTCACCCCCAATAGTACTATCCATAAAATCCAGGGCTAAGTCCATAGCTAATGGTTACTAATTTATTCTGAGGACTTTAAGCGCTTTATTTTTCCCTCAATACACACATAAGGTAAGATCATTAGTTCATTCATTTACATACGAAAATTCTTTACAAGTATGTTTCCACCCCAAAATATTTCAAAAACTTAGAAAAAGGGGGGTTTAGTGAAACTCACAAGGAGTTAAACCCGAATGTTCATGATGTAAAACGTGTAAGCAAATGTAATTCATGTTTTCAAAACATAACAAGTAAGTATGTTTCTCCCCCGATGTTTACAAAACAGTAAAGAGTTAAAAGGGGGCCGTGAACTCACCTTGTGTCCGATGAAATCCTAGCAAATAACAGTGCTCTAAGAGTTCCTGTCTATCCGTACCCTAATCACACAAGGGTACTAATGTGTTAAGACTACCCGTCTTATACGTAAGTTGTTCATCCGACTTAACGAATCCCGTTAAGTACGCCTTTGTTTAGTAAAAATAGGGTTTTCATTTACCACTCATTGGTGATTATTATTCCAGTCTAGACACTTACACATTTTCCGAGAAAATAATATGTTTCCCTATTGGTGACTTATTAAGTGTACCAAAAACAAATATTATTTTTGTAGGATTTTCCTTAAAATATATTCACTTATGTTCCACGATGTCATGTGATTATTTATTTTTAACCGAATCTCTTCATATGTTCCATGTACATATATCAAATGTTCATATTAGGATACTAATCTTTAATTCCTAGAACATTTCCATAATTTAACCAAAACCATACACCAACACATATATATCACAAATTTGATCCATAAACATATATTTTTAGTAACACCTTTCACGTTCATATGTTGATGATAATCGTTCGTATGTCTTCTTGAATCATAGGACACTACCTCGGGTCTTGCCAGGTAAGTCACACATGATCATATAACTTCACGAACATGTATCCTTTAACATAACACATGAATGGAATGAAGGGTTTATGAAGAACACCATCATCCAAGTGTTATTTTATGTGATTATATATATGTAGTTTATATTTGATATGTCCTTGTCTTGTCCATGGTCCTTCTAGTTTGGTATTTTATGTATGAATATGTACATGTTTAAATATATGTATTAGAACATGACTTACGAAGAAATAAAGCCAAAACTCATCAAGACTTTTATGTTTTATTTTGTTTTTGAAAACTCAGATTTTTAGGCGTACTCCGAGTAGACTTTTAGATGGTTTTAGAAGACCAAATGACTTGGGGTTTTCTTCTAAAATCAAGTTTATTTAAACCAAAGGAGATGTGAAAAGAATTACTGGATTTGGAGTTGTGTAGGTACCTCAAAACAGGAAAATAGAGAAGAGGTGTCCAGATTCGACCTGCACTGAGCGGTCTTCTTGTGGGTTCTCCTCTGTTAACATAGAGCTTCATTATAGAAAAAGAATGGACTTATTTGGCCAAGTAACGAAGGAGATATGGCCTTCCGAAGTTGACCAAAAATCTGGCATGAAGCTGAGTTACGGGAATTGTTTGCATTTTCGGTTTTGCAGAGGGGGGGATTGATGGAGATTTCTTCTTGAAGTACTAGGGCTTGGCACTTGAATTTGTGGGTATGTGTGTGTGTTATTTGAGCCGAGAGAGGGAGAGAACAAGAGGAAACTCTTGTTCTTCCTCCATACAACCTTATATATATATATATATGTTGGATGGAGTGTTGGATTGGTGATAATCATGTATCATTATTACAAGGTATGGTTGATGTGATGGAGGTGACTCTTGCTTGGAGTCTTGGTAAAATGGGTATGGCCTTATGACACATATGATGAGTGAGGATGGTGGGATGGCAAGGTGGGTGGCCCCACCTTGGGTTCGGCCGAGAATGCGTTAGGGGTGGGGGGTTGGGTGTTGTCCAATCACTAGCTACCTCTCAGTTGCTAGTTAGTTTGGTTTAAGGTAGCGTAAACCCGGTAGGTGGTCTCGTGATATAACAACCGGTGTAGGAACTTTTACTGATGTAAACTTTATATCTATATACCTAGGTATTTTTATATATATACATATATATTATTAGATGAAACGGGGGTTGAGTGTAGATCTCAACAAGTCATCATTAACATGATTTGATGTTGGAGTGAAATATAAGCAAAGATATAATGATTGTGATGTGATCTTTAAGGTTGCTTGCACTCTTGGTCATAATCATGATGATTATGACGCTTGAGTGTTGTGTAAGCAAAGCAATCATGATAAAGATGTGATTGATTTAGACGCGGTATATTACCCGAAATTAATACCCGCCTTAATATCTTTAATTATTAAGATGTCCTACATTTTGTGTAGTTTGACTAGCTTTAATAATCTGCTAGTGAATTCCCGACATAGTTATTACTTTAACTATATCACACATGTATACATATAAAATAACTCAAGGTCATGCAACCCAACATTTTTATGTCCATGTTTTAAGGTTTAGTCACCAATGTATACGTTTTTATATTAAAACGTGTCCCTAGACTTTTACCGGAATAAAATCTCGTTAATCACCAATGAGCGTTCAATGCGGGTTATTATCGTTCATTTCCTAGTAATTCTTAAAAATTACTAAATATGACACTTGTCCCTTTGCTAGACTCCTAACAATACTATGTCAAAAATAATATTCCAAGAAATATAAAAATAGGAATGTACAAATATGACTATAGGTATTGACCTGGTCTACTGGGTGTCACACACTAGAACGTAACTGGACCCGAAAATAGAAAGTCGGTTCGACAGGAAATAGCCCAAAACTTCGCATAAGCATATCTCGGGCTAGAATAGGAGTTATGGAAGCCATAATATATGAAACTTGGGTGCCTTGGTGAGAAGAATTTGAAACTGGGGTCATAACGGACCGTCACACCGCAAAATCGTGAAAACTTACCATTTTACGCCACGTATTACTTACTCAACGCACCCTAAGGCCATGACGGACCGTCATGGGCTGTGACGGTCCGTTACGTGGCTAGGAAGTGTTTGGAGGCCAAAAAATGTAACGGACAGTCACCGGCGGTAACGATCTGTTACGGGATCAGAATTTTGCCTATAAATTGATGTTTGAGGCCATTCACTTACAACTATATCACACACAAACACCACAACACACACATACAATCCGAGGAGAGTTAGAAGACCTGGTGTGATGCGTTTAAGTACGAGTGGGGTACGCTTCAAGTGAGGTTCGGATCCCGAGAGACGTTTAAGCTAGGAACGAGCACAGGAAACGATCTGAGACTATCGTAAGTACACTGGACCCATACCTTAGATAAATTTTTAAGTGAATTATGTCATTATGTGTTATGTGCTATGTGTGGAACCAAGGTACGTGGTAATGGGATTAGTCTAAACACTAAATCAGAATAATGGAGTAATCACGAGGTATTAAAGGGGTGGTGGATACGCCGCTGGTACTTCCTATATATAAATCTCTTTGACGCTTCATGGTAAAACCATTATGAACGTTTAGGGGTATGGAATAAAATGCAATGAATGAGAATACTATGATTTCATAATGGACGGGTATTCTTCCAACCAGTGTGTAATTATCTGACAAACAGAATGTTCTGTCTAAGGAAAAAATGGTGCATAAATCCCTCCTTGACCCGTCATTCTTTCCTGGGAACATCTCTGTTGGAGGTATTACTCTAGAAGGATAATTACCCTAGTTTAAAAAAAATTGATAAATGTAAATGAATAAGGGAGGGCTTAATTCTAAATAAAGGATATATGTAATGTATTATAAGGGTGGAGGGTACGCCACCGGTACACCCTATATATAAACCTCCCTAATACATCATAGAGACGCCTTTAGGAGGAATTAGAGCAAGCAATGGATAAAGGCATCAGGAAGTCATGCTATTAAATAAAAGAGGATTAACGGGGAAGCTTAATTCCATGTACATGAGTATTCATGGGACGTTAAAGGGCTGGTGGATACGCCGCTGGTACTTCCTATATATAAACCTCTTTAACGTAACTAGAGAAACCTTTATAAGGAATTAGAGCATGGATGAATATGAAAGTATGACAAGAGGTCATGCTATACGAACGAATCTGCAATGTGTGATAAATGTGAACATATGAATACATGATCGACGATCATGCTATATGTGTAAATATGAATATGTGGTGGAAATGAGTCTAAGTCTTAAAATGGAATAACGGAGTACTCAAGAAGTGTTAAAGGGGTGGTGGATACCCCGCTGGTACTTTCTATATATAAGCCTCTTTAATGTATTGTGGAGAAACCGCTATGAAGTTTTAAGGCGAGGACTGGTTAGAATACATTGGGAGGCTGTGAGTCTATGATACTCAAGATCCCAATGTAATGAAATGTCCAGGCTACGGGGCGGGTCTCAATGAAAGAATGAAAGGAGATGTCCAGCCTACGGGGCGGGTCTCAGAAATGAAATGAATACTATGACCGGAGGTATGTCCTAAGATGCTCATGAGTGGGTTAGCACACCCATAAATATACGAATGACGTGACCGGAGGTACGTCCGGAGATGGTCATGGGGGCGCCGAGCGCCCGGGAAACTTGAATAATAAGAACCTAAAGGGTCATAATAAAATGAACGATGCAGTGTACTTACTTAGCGTAAACTAATTCAAAAACGTTTTCCAAACACTGTAGTAAAAAGGCACGTGGAATAAAGCTTACTGAAGACATGGCCGGTCGGAGCTGAAGAATCCCTATGTATTATAATGTCAATATGTAAAAACAAAATTTATAATAAAATATACCTGTGTCACCTTAGTGACAAGGTTTGGAAAAACCTGGGACCATTTTTTGATATAATAAACTCTGATAAAATATATAGAAATAAGTAGGGTATTTCAGGTAAAAATACTAATGGAGTTCTCCACCTTATAAACCACTTAAAGGTTTCTCATCCCACCAATGTGGGACAAGTTTCCTCACTTTTCTACTCAAGAAAAGCTGAATTTTTTCAGCTCTAAATACCTAACTTTGACCATCGATATCTCATTAATTTTAGCTCTGTTTTGGACGCGGTTTGTTTCTTAGCGAAGGTCTCATGTAAGAAAACACAAAACCAGAAAGAAATAATAATATTAACCTCAGTTACATATTTTTATTTCTGTCCAAAGTTGACAAAAAGTCATTTTTGTAACTTAGTGAAAAAACACATTTTACTTGCGCCATTATCTGTCGTGTGATTACTTGCGCCATTATCGGCATACCAAACGTCTTTGTTATCGTCGATCGTTAGGAACACTCTATCCTCATTTAGCAGTACCATGGAGGGAGTATTTGCACCATTTATACACAAGTGAAGAACTGGCTCTTCTTAAAGTGTCGGTTGCTTCAAGCACACATATCATAGTTGACTGTCCATTTGTCTCTTTAGATATGGAGCAATCATATCATAGTTGTTACTTTTCATAGTGTCAATGATATAAGGTTGTTCCTCGGAGTTGTCATAGGCTGTTCCTAAGAAGATGGACGGTAACGCTGGGAGCATTGATCGTTTCCTTAGATTGTCCAGTTGTTCATAATGGTTTTTAGCTAGATATTGATTCACATCTTCAATCGTTGCTTTCCTCCCATAAAGCACTTCCTACAAAATCACGCCCAAAGAGTACACATCAGAGTTTTTCGGATCATACCAAGATTCAGTAGAAGATAGCACCTTGGCTTTCCAATCTTTATCTAACAATATTTTAAAACTCTTGTTATAACTATATGTCAAGGCATGTGCAGCACCAAAACATATATGCAATCTTTGGAGCCAAGTGAGGGTTGGGTCACTTATATATGCATCTAGACTTCCATTAGCTACATGTTCCATAACTATCATCCTTTCATCTTTCTCGTCACAAAAACCAATCAACGATACAACATTCCTATTCTTGAAATGATATATTCTCTTAACCTCTTTACAGAACTTATATATGTGACTACTATACTTCCATATAACATCATCGATCTCTAATTTGGACCACCGCAAGAGCAGTACTCCTTTGTAAACATCTGCCTTTCCACCTCGTTTTAACAAATTTTCTTCAGCAAAATCTTTGGTAGCGATTACTATATCTTCAAGTGGGATTCGTAATGGAGCAAGCTCTGCGTCTAAAGAAGACATGGGGTTTCTATGTAATAACAAGAGAATATTGAAGGTCAAGAGATATGTTGAATGTGAAGGAAAAATATATTAAACTAAAACATAATGACATAACCCGACATAGGCAAGCATATACAAGTATATCTAGTAAACGATGTTGGTCTAGTATTGACCGAACCTAAAGGATGAGAACGTTGCAACTGGTGCCGACTGTTGGATCAAGCTTTGTATATTCAAGAAAATAAAGAACGTAAATTGCTGCTGAAACTTTCTGATTTCATTCAACTCAAAACAAACTACATAAATAACCATAATAACCCTTGTACCTAAAGAAAATGAGGAATAACTACCCACTACTTTGACTCCTAATAACATTAAAAACATGTGCTTAAATAAACTTCTAGAGACTTTCTGGACGACACTTACCCGTTTGACCCGACTTGACCCGTACCCATTCACCCCCTTAATCTTGATGTTGGTTCTTGCTTCTTGCTTGATCTTACTGTTTTTGCTTTTCCTTTCTTTCTTAACTTCTTGCCTGTGTTCTTGCTAAAACTTGTTGAATTCTTGCTAAACTTGTTATCTTCTTGCTGAATGTTCCTTGCCTTAAACTTGCTATTTACTTGCTATATGAACCACTAAGGTTCGGTTCATCACAACAAAATAGCATTCCGACGGCGGTCATTCTTTCTTTCTAATCGACACCCATTCTTTATTCTTTCTTCTTTCTGATCGATGCTTGCTATGTCGCCCAGACGGTCTATAAAACTAATGAATAAAAACCTAACTAGACTCCTAAGTAATAAATGGAGTACCTATGAACTAAACCGCACTGACAGGCAAGTGTACCTATCGAGTGTAGCACAGCTTAACGGTAAACCGGATTATCGAACCCTAGAGACACTACGATAACAAAACTAGACTCTGACTCGGACTGAAGATTGATGATTGGGGGGTTTTCTACACTACTGAATTAACTAAGGAATGCAGAAAACTAAGATCGACTCAAACTATCAAGACAAGAGTTAAGATGAAATCAGGAATGGGAAGAATACCACCTAGGTCGGAATCCTACTTGCAAAGCACAACTTCTACCGGTTCTGGAAACTATGATGGATCTGGGTTTCTAGGGAAACAACTCTAGACTACCTAGTGAATCCCAAATCACTCTCAGGATGTCACCAACTAAGGAACCTAAAGTGTACTAACGCACCAGATGGTTGGATCACCTCTCGGTTTCTCCAACTATGATAATGTACCCGGAAGACAGATCACCTCTCAATCCCATTATCCACAATACATTCAAAGAATGCACGGGGTAATCTCGGGATAATAATTATGATTTGAACTAGCAACAATCACTAGACACCTAATACTAACGTCCTCTCAGACTGTTAACACTCGGATTCCTAATGACGAAGACTAGACAACTAATTCTCACCTCTCGGGTATTAAACTAGGACACACACTCAATTCTAATCAGCAATCAATCACAACTCCTATGGCGACTATATCTAGCAAACCATACAAACACTCAATTCTAATCAGCAATCAATCACAAAACCTAAGATCTATGACTTAGATACGCTAATCAAACTGGCAGACGACCACAATCAACGTATGGAATTGAAATCACACAAAAGATCAGATTTAAGCATGCATATTCATCACACTAATTAACTCAATATCCTTTACAAAATCATAAAACCATTAATTAGAATCCAAAACCGATAAAAACTGAAACTTTAGCAAATATTCATCATAGAACCTAGGCAGTATCAATGTTTTAGCCTAGGATCATGTTCAAAACAACCATAGCAAAAGTATAAACAAGATTCATGGTTTCAAACATAGCAATTCAAAGATAAAAATCGAATCTTGAAACATAGAACGCTAAATCTAATGAACCCGGATTCGAAAGCTCCAATCTCTCACTTCAATTGACTTCTTATTCCCCAAAATCACCCTAAAACTTGCTCTGTACGTCCAAAAAGATCGAACTCCCAAAGAATGGGATTAAAAATCTATTTAAAATCAAAATTATGGTTTTTTCTAGGAATTTCCTCCCCTCGCGTACCGCAAAAGAATTAGGCTTGGTTCCTCGCGTACCGCTAGGAACAAAATAGTCGGGCGCGCTTCTGAATTTCCTCGCGTACCGCGAAAGAATTTCTTTACTCTTTTGCGTACCGCGAGGGACTTGTTTTCACCATTTTTCACTTTGAACCCTGGACCTCACTCTCGTGCTCAGTTTCTTTATATATTCACTTGTATTGCATACGAGCACCTGAAAACTTAACAAAGACTCAAAAGGAAGCAAAAAACGACTCAAAACGAACACAAAACTAATTAAAGACGCACTAAAACAACGGAATTAAGATGTGTGCTTTGCACTACATCAAACATCCACACACTTAACTTTTTTTCGTCCTCGAAAAAGTCTGCAATGGAATCATAACTGGAATCTAACTTTAACAATCTCAATAATTTAATTAGCAAAACGTACTCATGCGTTAAAAAGCAACAATCAGTATTTGTATCCGACTAAACCCAAAAACCAACTTTCAAGCCCCTGTAAAGTGTTCTAAACCCAATTTATACAACTATCAATCAATCCATGTGACTCACACTCAGAATGGCTACTTAATGTTCCTCCATATTCTATTACTTCATTCGCTCATTTAATTAACATGTTTAACAATCAATTCTCTTGCAGTAGAAATTTTGAAAGATTAACAAGTGACTTATACAGGATAATTCAAAATCCCGGAGAATCCCTCCAAGACTATGTCAGCAAATTTGGTCAGGAATCCCTGGATATCCCGAATCTTGACGTTGCCGCTGTAGTACAGGCCTTCAAGATGGGGCTACAGAAGGATTCTCAATTTTACAAATACCTTGTTATGAATCCTTGTAGGAACCTTGATGAAGTCAGGAACCGGGCATTGAGGTTTATTAGGCTGGAAGATAATAGAAAGATCCAGCAGAGAGTTAATGCTCCGACAAGCTACTCTCAACCTAACCAAAAAGTTAAACCCGCACCTTTCAAGTCGTACAGATCCAAGCCATATTCTAAGCCGGACAATCACAGGGTCAATGATGTAGAAGACGACGAGGACGAAGAAGAATTTCCTAAGTTATCTGAATAATGTTTTTCTCTTGACACGACTGGTTTGCTATTTGCTATGCAGGATCTTGGAGAAAAAGCCAGGTGGCCTCACAAATTTGAGAGGAACTCAGGGGGAAAGGACAAGTCCAAGGGGTGTGCATTCCACGAAGACTTTGGCCATATAACTAAGGATTGTATCGCTTTGTGGAAGGAGATAAGCTATCTCCTGAGCAAGGGATATCTCAAAGAATTTCTGGGCAAAGGAAGGAACAAGACCAAGGATAATGACAGGATCCCGCAAAGAGCAAAATCCCCGCCGCCGGATGCCAATGTAATAGGTTTTATCTGGTGGATCTGACATTTGTGATACTTCTTACTCTTTTGCAAAAAAGAAATGCCACAGAAGCAAAAACAGAGAATGGGGACAGACCTATCAGGACCTCCAGCTTAACTGAAGAAAAGGTGATCTGTTTCGACGAAGATGACAGAAATGACGTACAGGATCCTCATCACGATGGCCTGGTGATTACACTATACATTGCAAACCACTTCATCCGGAGAATACTGATTGACGGAGGGAGCTCGGTCAACATAATTCAGCATGAAGTCCTGAAAAGAATGGGGATCCTGGATTCTAAAATTATTTCAAAATCCTCAGTGCTGGTAGGGTTCAGCTGAGAAGTCAAAAGCACAGTCGGAGAGATAAAATAACCAATATACATTGAAGGGGTAAATTCTAATCAAAAAAATTTTCTATAATAGATTCTTTGTCTTGCTATAATATCAATTTAGGAAGCACATGGATACGCGATATGAAGGCGGTGCCCTCAACATACCATCAGTGTGTCAAATTTCCAACCCCTTGGGGAGTAGTGAAGATTAACAGTGATCAGCAAGAGGCTAAGAATTGCTACACTTCTTCGATAAAAGCCTCCGTCAAAACCAGGCAAGCATAGCAATTAACAAAGCAGGCCAGGGATGTTCTAAGCTAAAGATCATGATGTTAAATAGGTATCCCTGGATGCTGAAATCCATATGTAAAGATCCTTGTAGGGAACAATATCCCTGAAGATATTGAAAAATATATCCAGAACTTCCTGAAGGGCAGAAAAGCAACCTTCGTATGGAAGCATGAGGACATGATAGGTATATCCCAAGATATCATAACTCATAAACTTGGAGTTGATAAAAGTATCAGGCCAATACATCAAAAGCGAAGGAAATTTGCTCCTGAGAGAAACGTAATCATCCAAGAAGAGGTGGAAAGACTTCTCAAGTCTAGAATGAAAAGGGAAGTAAAATTCCCAAGGTGGCTAGCCAACATAGTAGTAGTCTAGAAGAAGAACGGGAAGTGGAGAGTTTGTGTAGACTACACGGACCTCAACAAGGCGTGTCCTAAAGACCCCGTCCCACTACCACACATTGACTCTATGGTCGACGCCACATCAGGCCATGAAATACTGACTTTCATCGATGCTTCATCAAGAATCCAACAAATTCATATGGAACCCTCCGACCAAGAGGATTCTGCGTTCATGACTCCTACAGGTATTTATTGTTATATTGCTATGCCCTTTGGTTTGAAAAATGCAGGTGCTACATACCAAAGGCTAGTGAACATGATGTTCAAAGAGAAACTAGGGGACACCATGGAGGTCTACATAGACGACATGGTGGTAAAATCAAAGAGAGCTGAGGATCATCTCAGGGACCTTAAAGAAGCATTTGATATCCTGGACCAATACAATATGAAGTTGAACCCTTCAAAATGTCACTTCGGAGTGAGGGCAGGAAAGTTCTTAGGCTATATGGTGACCAAAAGAGGAATAGAAGCCAGTCCAGAACAAATCAAAGCTATCATCAACCTGAAATCCCCAGCAAACACAAAGGATGTCCAGAGACTAACTGGCAGAGTAGCAGCACTCAACAGATTTAAATTGAGATCCTCAGAAAGGTGCAAAGAGTTCTACGACATCCTGAGGAAGAACAAGAGATTCGAATGGGAACAGAAACATGAACAAGCTCTCCAATCATTGAAGAAATACTTGTCATCAGCTCCTCTACTGATGAAACCAGAAGACGGTGAACCATTATCCCTATACTTGGCAGTATCCCGAAGCACTGTAAGTGCTGTGTTAGTCAAGGATAATGAAGGACAACAACATCCGGTATATTATATAAGTAAAAGTTTGCTACCAGCGAAAACCATGTACTCTCATTTTGAAAATTTAATTTTAGCTTTAACAATTGCATCAACTAAACTAAGACATTATTTTGAAACTCATGCTATTCATGTTAAGACTAACTACCCTATTAAGTGTGTTAAGAAAGCCAAAGATGTTAGGAAGGATGGCTAAATGGTCCGTCAAGCTTAGCGTCTATGACCTCATGTACAAACCTAGAACAGCAATAAAGTCCCAAGCACTGGCGGACTTTGTGGCTGATTTCAGCAGTGATATCCAACACGAAGCAGATCTTGAAGTCCAACAACTAGAGGAGTCGAATGACGAATGGACTTTATTCACAGATGGTGCTTCAAACGTAAGAGGAACAGGACTGGGAATCATACTAAAATCGCCACAAGGGGACATATTACCCCAATCCATAAGCTGTGAGTTCCAGGCTACGAATAATGAAGCCGAGTATGAGGCGCTGATCACAGGATTACAATTAGCTTGGGATATCAAGATTAGGTATCTTCAGGTATATGTAGACTCATTATTAATTGCTAATCATTTCAATGGTTCGTATGCAGTAAAAGGTGAGAAGCTAGCCAAATAGCTCACAGTAGTTAAACAATTATCCATGGAATTTGAAACATTTAACATTACACAGGTGCCTAGAGAAGATAACACTTAGGCTGATGCCTTAGAGAACCTTGCTTCAGCTCTTAGAATACCAGAAGATACCAAAATACCTATCATACACATTCTGAGCCCGACAATTGAGAAGGTAAATGAAGTATCCAACACTGAAGAAGAAGCAGACATTCGGAATCTTGAACCTATTCCAGGATCCTGGATTTCACCTATTAATAAATACTTGCAGGATGGTGAAATCCCAAGTGATGAAAAGAACCACAATGCTTTTCGCATGAGAATGTCTCGTTTTATAATTTTCGAGAATGTTTTGTATAGAAAATCAATTGCAGGTCCATACTTGAGATGCTTGGAGGATCCTGAAGCACATGAAGTCCTGAAAGATCTACACGAAGGAGATTGTGGCAATCATACCAGGGGCAGAGCGCTATTTTCAAGGATCCTGAGGACAGGATATTATTGGCCTACCATGAGGAAAGATGATGTGACTTACTCTCAAAAATGTGACGCTTGCAAGAGACACAACAACATACTCCATCAACCGGCCGAACCTTTATATCCAATCTTCTCTCCATGGCCATTCATGAAATTGGGAATGGATATCGTCGGCAAACTCCCCAAAACACCAGGACTCTTCATGCTAGCAATGACGGATTACTTCTCTAAATGGATCGAAGCTGAGGCATTTGTCCAAGTCAGAGAGAAAGAAGTCATCTCCTTCATCAAGCGCAATATCCTGACGAGATTTGGGATCCCGGCGGAGATTGTATGTGATAATGGATCTCAGTTCATTGGCAAGAGAACAACTGACTTTTGTGCTAGTTGGGGAATCAAAACGATAACTTCTACCCCTGTACATCCTCAAGCCAATGGACAAGCAGAATCTAGCAACAAGATCATCGTTAACAACCTCAAAAAGAGATTAGGAGCAAAGAAAGGAAGATGGGCTGAAGAGCTACCGTTTGTACTTTGGGCGGATAGGAAACCATGAAAAACGTGACAGGGCAGACTCCATTCTCCTTGGTATTTGGAACTGAAGCAATGATCCCGACAGAGATGGTTATCCCTACTACCAGAACCAACTTTCAATCTTCAGAGACCAACGACGAAGCTCTTGCTCAGGATCTCGATATTGTGGATGAGCTTAGGGATCTTGCCAAAGTTCGCATTGTAGCTTATCAGCAGAGGAAAACAAACTCATACAAAAAAAACATAAGGGCTAGAAGATTCCGAGCAGGTGATCTCGTATTAAGAAAGGCATTCCAAAATACTACTAATCCCAATGATGGAAAGCTTGCACCAAAATGGGAAGGCCCATACTTGATTGATTTAGAAGCAGGCAGGGGAGCTTATTGGTTGGCTACTTTGGAAGGAGATATCCTGCCAAGATCCGGGAACGCTATCCATCTCAAAACCTACTTTATGTAAGTTAGAATTTAAATCCTAACTAAAAATGGTACGTCTTCTTTCCATAATTATTTTTATACTTGTTACTCTTGATCAAAGTACTGACTTGAGCGTCGGAGGGGTGTTAGCCAGGCTAACACCCACCTTCACCAAGATTTCCTGTTTTGCAGGAAGTATCTCCAGGGATCCCGACAGAAGAAAGAGATTGGCCATCTCTCCTATGTTTTGGTATCCTCAAATACCTCGAAGGTTTAAACGGCTTTCGCCTTTCTAAGTATTGGGTTAATACACCCCGTCAGGAGCGCACGATATCCAATTATAGTTCAAGGTGGTGCGACCAGTCCATGTAACTGTGGCTGATAATTTCATCACTATTGGCTATATATTGGGTGCTACGAATATAACAGACGTGTTATTACTCAAGTTTCTCCCGATCATTTAACACTTACCTGTTAAAGCTAAGGTTTTTAGCATTTTCATGCTAACTCATAATTGGCCTTACCAACGATATTGGCTTAGCCCATGATTATTTGGCTTAGCCCACGATATTGGCTTAGCCCACGATTATTTGGCTTACCCCACGTTATTGGCTTAGCTCACGTTTTCTAGCTTGGCACATGATTTTAAATATGTAACACTTACGTGTTAACTCAAAAACTTGGCATCAATATGCTGACTCAGGATCCTTAAACGACTTGAAGACTAATGAGGATCCCGAAGTGTATTTACTAAGCCTACGACATATTCAATGACTGTACACAGGGGACAACCAAAGGTTGTTGTATTTCGCACTCCGTGATATAATTCGGTATGTCCAAATTCATACTCAACAAAGGTACGTGTTACTAATTTTTCACTTACAAGAAGATTTGAAAGCTGAATGACTAAGTCATGATACGTTTGGTACTCTTATTTATTAAAACTAAATTGTGTTTTCCTAAGTCTAAATTTGATAAAAACCTGAGAATTTATTATTAAAGATCTGGTATCCTGAAATATGTTCGAACCTATTCTTTTTTACGTTTTAACTACCTCAGGATCCTAATTTTGAAAAATATATCAAGGAAAACATGCAACAATCATGGCAGATAGTGATAAACCATTCACTAATATTTAAGGTGCAGGAAAAGAAAGTGATCCGGGCTTCATCCAAAACCTGGACCCATCCACCCGGATTCACAAGTTATCAAATTGTCTATCCCATGCAGGGATCCCAAAAACCTAAAAAGGTAAATTGTTCGACAACCACAAGACATAAAAGGAAATTGTTCAAAGACTGCAGTAACCATGATCAACCAACAAGAACAATCAAAGGACCACAAATTCCAGGGCTCAGGCCTAGGCATCATTACCCTCATCGCCCTGGTCCACCTGCTTCTCACCATCACCAGCACCAACATCCTCAGCAACCTTGCTAGTTTCCATAGCTTCACCGCCGAGTTTAGCTAGAGAAGAGCGCCATCCCTGAAGATCCCAAGTTATAGGATCAACACCTTCAGTAACAGCTTGCTCAGCCATCTGGATCCTGGATTGAACCGCGGACCTCTTGGCGTTATCCACAGTCTCCTGCAACTTCTGCTCGGACTGAGCCAAATCCTCCTACAGCTTTTCCTTCAAGATTTGGATCTCTTTCTCCAAGTACTTGGACTTGTTGGCCGCAATTTTCTTCAGATCCTCAACCTTCTCCAGAGCTTCTTCAGCGTTCTTCTCTGTCGTAACCAAGTTGGCGTTTAGCTTCTCAAGACCCTGCAAGATTTGGATAAATTAAGACTTTCGGGATCCTAAAATTGAAATAGGGATACCAGAAAGCGCTTACTAGACTCAGTAAGGAATGAAGCTTCATGGCAGTCTCACTGGAATCCATGCCCTCAAAGATCTCCAGGTCCACTATGCCAGTCGTTTTCCTCTTCTTACTCCCCGAAGCTTTAGACCGGAGTAGGGGAACCCGGGACTTAGTAGTTGGTGTGGGACCCACCTTCTTGACAACGACAGCTCCAGACAAGAGGCTATCGAGGTTAGACAAGGAAAATTGAGAGCTCGACTTAGGAATTCCTACAAAAAGATAGAACAAATCAGGATCATGATACTTGATAATACGAATGTAAACTATTCTATACCTGAAGACATCTTGGGTTCGGAATATTGGGTATTTAAACTAGCTTCACTGGTGGCAGATTCGGCACGGAAGGATCTCTCCGTAATAGGTATCTCTAACAATGCTTCTATTATTTTATCTGTGTCACTTCTTGCAGGGACCAATTCGTCGAACTTTGGAGCTACATAAAGATAAGATGAGAATCATCAGAATCAAGTTAGAAATATTTAAAATTACAGGGATCCTAACTATATCCTACCCTTCTTAACTCATTCAAGCGGCAAGAGTTTCCCATCAGAAATTGAATCTCTCCGGACAAAGAAGAATTTCCCCTTCCAGTCGGTGTCATTTTGAGTAGCTTTTGGGATTAGGTGAGTTCGCCCGGACTTAAGCTGAAGGACGAAACGAGAAGAGCCATGGGTTCTCAAATTATAGACAGAGGCTAGCTCAGGGACGCCAATGGTCAGAGAATGAGAAAGATTCAACCATTCAAGAGTAGCCAAGATTCTCCAAACCATGGGCATAGTTTGGGAATAACATAAGCCGGTAAGCTTGAAGAACTCGGTGATAAGTGGAGAAAAGGGATATGACAGACCGAGAGCGAAAGGATACGCGAGAAAGCAAACCCATGTTTTAGAAATCAAATCCGCTTTTTTTCTAGAATCAAAAGGCCTAAAAATGGTTTTTTGAGGAAAAATATTATTTGATTTCAAAAGTTTTATATCCAGATCAGTGAAAGAGCAGAGTTCGAGATCAGAATGGTCAAGGATTCCTTGATCAACGAAATCGTCGATCGTTTCAGCAACGATAGAAGCGGCCGACCTAGTCATTTTCTTACCCATGATAACGAAAGTTTAGAAATAAAGAAGAAATCAGAAACAAAGACTTTTACCTTCTTCATCCTTGAAGAAGATGGGAATGAGAGAGAAGGAGTAATAATGAATATATCCAGGAAATTTCAACGGTTAAATCGCCTTGGAAATCGAGTACGGTCATATCGCTACCCTATCATCATTTATTTTTATTTGAATTTTAAAATTTTACAGATGTCGATGAGATTGACAGCTGTCAAATTTTGGGGACAATTGTTAGAGGTCATTTTACAAATAGGGATCCTGGATCTTCAACATACTTCGGTATCCTTAATTTCCTTATTATCTAACCATTGTATCTTTCCTCTATCTTGATCAATACGCAGGTAAAACACGTGAAGTCAATTTAATCCCTGGAGAATCGGTCTGGAAGTTGAAATAAGTGTGTAAAAGACACGTAGAACGACCTCCAACGGTCATATTTGAAGACCTGGTCGATTCCGGGATTCTCAGATAGTTAGTTAGTATGATCTCTGTATAAAATCAGCAGCTTGGTCGATTAGAAAACACACAACAACGCACTTAGCAATAGAATACACTCGTAATCAGTCTTGTAACACTTAGATATCGATCATTTGCTGCTCAACACTTGTAATTCTTTACCATTTATTGAAGTAACGAGGCAGGTGTCGATTGTCACCTCCCGAGGTTTTATGCCGGAGATGCTGAACGATCAAGGGATATCCTCATAAACATCCGTGTCACTCTTTACGTTTTTACATTGTTTTACATTGATTTTACAAGCACACTACCTCACAAACTAAGTTTGGTTACAAAATTAGTCTTGCTATTTTTTACCCAAAACAGGAGGTAACTCAATCCTTCTGCAGTATTAATGCACATCTTCTATGACACCTGCCAAAATTCTGATCTCAATTTTTGCCTAGAACTCCTATAAGACGACAAGAATTATTGGAAACCCGAAAGTTAGAAATTTTAATAAGAATTCTGACATTTAAGGGGTAGCGGACCGCTACCTACTGGTTAACAGTCCGCTACGGAATTAAGAATTTTTGCCGCCCAAGGGGTGGTAGACCGCCAGCCTCCTGGCTAGCGGTCCGCTACGGGAGAACCTTGGCTGGCGGACCACTAGCATCAACGCTAACGGTCCGCTACGCATGTCCCTAGGGACCCTCTGCAGTTGACACGTGTCTTGACACGTGTAGGGCATGCGTCAGCCCTAACGACGCGTGGTCGGTGGCGGACCGCCACGGCAGACCCACACGGTCCGCTACGGACGTGTTGCGTGTCTTCGTTGCATAGCCACCACGTGGCATGCATGTGAGAGACATGGGGTGGTAGCGGACCACCAGGGACCTGGCGATCGGTCCGCTACGGGTCAGGGATGGCCTATAAATAGAAGCTCATTTGCTCCTTATTTTCCACAAACACACAACTCTCTCTCGAGCTTTCTCTGCACCCGAACCATTCCCAAGGCCTCCAGCCGTCCTGACTCCCGAGCCGCTCTTCTCGGTTCGACTGACTTTCGTTTATTTACCGGAGTCAAGCGTTAAAGAGACAAGGAGCCCGAGGAACTAGTAGAAGTACCAGTTACCGTAATAGAGCTTTAAGAGTTGACTGTTTAGAGCCGCTTAGCTCTAAGCTACTATCTTTCCACCAATCAAACTTCCAATCAAAGGTGAATTACTTGCCTACGTCATAAACACTCGTTCACATGGTGAACGAGAGTCTATAAAAAACGATTTATAAGACGTGCTTGGGCTATAGGCTATCATCACGCAACAAGTCAAACTATCATGTTTTACAAAAGGGCAAAACACGAGAATTAAATAATTACTCATATAATCCCTGGGATGGTGTTACCCAAGCGGTGTACGTAAAGTTTGATCAAGTCTTTATACTCGCTCCGGTTCTGGTTAGGGTCGGGCGGGGTTGGCATGTATGTCTGGTAAACGCTTATGTGCCTGAAGGGCCGAGTACGTGACCAATGTATACATGGATACGAAAACGGAAAGGAGCGAAGTGTTTGATGGATTCCAAGGACGAAAGGTTTAATTATTTAATTTAACTGTTTTGCCATAAACCGAACACCGTTGCCACTGATTCTCGTCGATCACAACCACCGGGTAAGAGCTTAACCTTGCTCTAATACCAATTCAAGGATTGAATCGATTATAACTCAACCGAAACAAACAATAATTGGAATAACTCTCCAAGTACTTTATTATAACTGGAAAATATAACTCAAAAAACCAATTACCATAGCTCTATAACTCTTATAATGAAACCCTAACCCGCTAACATTTATTTATAATGCTAAAACCTAATAACCCTAACTTGGTCATTAAGTTACCCATTAAAATCCTAACCCATGGGTTGGGCCTGTTTCATGAGCCAAACAACAATTGAGCCAACAGAGAGACTATGTTGGGATGCTCACATCTACTGAGCACATCAATTTCAGCAAGAAACCCTTCTTTTCCTTGACTATCCTCTGTACTGAAGATGCATTATATATAATTGTATGTATATATGACTAGGGGGAACCCCGCGCTCCGCGGCGGTGAAGTAAATCGCGGTAATGGCGACAAAATGGGAGCGTTAATGTTTATAACGTAAAAGCCAAATTACGAAAAAATAACAAGTATTTAAGGTTAATAAAAGCTGGGGAAAATCAAATAAAAAAAAACATTTAAAAACACGAAAATAAAACTAAAAGAAACCCACCCCGATTCGAACCCGGGTGGATGGGTTGGGGAGGAGTGATCAAGAGGCTGGGCGCGGACCACAAGCCAGACCAGTTTTGTGTTAATATTTCCACCAAAAAACTATTAATGCAAGAAACTATGGGTGTTCATCGGTTCGGGTTACGGTTTTTTCGGTTTATTCGATTCGGGATTTTCGGGTTGAATAATTTTTTTGATGGAACCACAATACGTACCGAACCTAATTCGTGGAAACATATTCCGAACCTAAAACCACTATATAATTCAGTATGGTTTTCGGTTTGAACCTAACAAACCGAATTAGATAAAAAAAAAAAAAAGAAGACATTTTTCCTTTTTCTTTTGAGTAGCCATAACAAGTTCGATTTAAAAAGCACAAAATTTTAAGAAAGTCTAAACAAAAACATACATTTATCAAATAATAAGTTCGGTTCAAATAACGAGTGATAGTAAGTGACTAACCATCAAAAATAACAAGTTAAGTGAACCGTTAGAAAAATAAAGAGTAATAAAGTCAATGAGTGATAGTAAGTGACTAACCATCACAAATAACAAGTTCACCGTACTGTCATATGGAGTGTGGAGTGACAATGCAGTAAGATTGCTGGTGATGTGATGAGATGCCGTGCTGTCATAAAGCCAAGAAGGAGTAGAACCATTGTTGCCGATGACTGTCATCATGTGGGCTTGCGATTTGTTGTTGGAGTCAGTTCTAGGTACGTATGTAGGAGGAGCAATTTGGGTATAAAGCCTCTTAAAGATAGAACAAGAAGTGAGAAAATGTCCTTTAATGAGCTTCTCATGAATTTCATGAAAAGAAATAGTAGTATCTCTAGCATGTAAGCTGTGGTGGCCGGAAAAAAGGAAAGGGACGGTGGCAGAAGGTGTCAACTTGGGAGAGGATTTTTAGCTCCTCGCTTATACCATATCAAGGTATATTCCGAAGAAAAATGTTTTCCTTTACTCATCAATATGGGTAAATACAATAAAAGTTCCAAAAGAATAGGAAGATAAGCTGTAAAACACCAAGACTAAATCTACAACAATTTAAATACATTTGAATACACACTTGGAATGAACTGGCAGTAGTAGCCGGAGCCGATAGGTTCAAGAATAGGCTGGTGCTTACTATGTCGCCTTTTTTAATACGTCATTCTAATAGTTGGTACCCATAGGCTCTGAGTGGTAATCTTCGTCATGCTCTTGAATAAACTGAACTGCTTGTTCGAGCTCCCAAATTGTATTTTCGGTGACGGGAGTTATCTGATTAAAAACACATAAATGATATAATCCACAAGCAATCTATATCTATAACATATAATAAAAGAAAACAATGTGGGACACATGGCAAGCTCTAAGGGCATCAATTTTTATGTTTTCCCGCCTATTACCCACGGGTAAAAATACTTCACGCGAATCTTAAATGTATACTAAATTTCAAAGAAGAATATTGTTTCTAAATAAGTGTGAGTAATCATTTGTTTTAATTTTTGAATGTTTTCATATTTAACTTTATTTTTAATTACTTTCCTAAATTGTAAAATATTTTAATTAACTTACAACCACGTTAACTTTATAAATAATATTAATTATAATTTACCGAAAATAAGCATTTCTTTAATTAAAAACTTTTCAATCCCTATAAATACATACTCTCATACCGTCTATTCATATAATAATACACAAAACATTAGGCAAAGGTTTCAAGTCCATAATAAGGTTTGTTTCAATTTTATTTTCTTTTTCTATTGTTAAATCTTTAACATTTGTAGCATTCGTTTTGTTTCGGTAGTTAATTTTTCATTTTCCCTATCGTTTTTTTTACAATGTTTTCACATACAGAAAAATGGAAAACAAAAAGATAATAGTCTTGAATGATCTCGGCGTATTGAAATCCGATTTTACAATCAAGGTTAAGATAATTAGCCTGTCGCGGAGACCTATGAACGAGGAATTAAAAAGTAGACAACAAAACCTTGAAAACGACACCTACTCAATCGAGATGATACTTTTATTTTAAGAATTAATTTGATACCTTCATATAAGAAGATTCATTTCAAGTTTTAAATAAAACAATTTCCAATATCAGTATTTTTACAATAACGATTAATAAAAGTCAAGAACAATCATTATCTAGACTTGGTTTGTATTTAAAAAAATCGGTCTTCACCCATTGATAAGAGTAAATAATAGACGGAGTAAAGTTACTAATATTAAACAATGATGGTAAACTTACAAATCAAACATCAAATGTTGTCTACAAGAAATATTTATAGATTTATGATTTTTATATATATTTTTAATTATAATATAATTTTTTCTATTTTCTTATTTAATAAAGAAAGAAATGTTCCGTTATAATATTGTTTGTTTATATACTTATTACGTATACCCGTGTAATACACGGGTACATAACCTAGTTGTAGAATATAATAAGATGTCTATTATTTGACGTCGATCAAAAACTTATTTATTTCTTACTCAAGAGCATCAAACACGGAATTGTACATATTACACAACTTGTTGCGTATTTGATTGTCTTATCATAAAAAGGACATTGATGATCAGTGAAAAGTATTTGCGCGAAATAGTGTGGGTATCACATGCGTTTAAGCCTATGATAAGGAAATGAGTGGGTTTTCATAGCATGACTATAACACACTAAGGAAAAGGTCATATTGATGATTTATTTTTCTTATTGAAATCTAGTTATTGTAAGAGCATAGACGCTTACCTTGTTTACGCAGACAATTGTGGTCACTCTTAAGTTCTAGAGTTGATCATCATTTATAAATTCAGATTTGTTCATATGAATAAAATTAAGTGAAATAACATAAACGACAAACCAAGCATAATGATCAATCTTTGTAGATTCAGTACTATAACTATTTGAAAGTAGAAAAAGATATATGGAGCCCCAAAATAACATAGAAGAATGAAGTATGTACCAATTTGTCATCTTCAAGGAGGATTCCCTTGGAGAGTATGTTGTAGATATCGTTTTTCCGCATGGTGGAGTAAATCTCAGGGGACTTTGAAAACTGATGAAGTATTTCTTTGTAGGTTCTATGCAATTTGCCCTTCCTTATTTCATAAGCCACCTGCATATTGACTAAAGGATTGAACACTATATTTCAATGCATAAAAAATAACAGAACAGAAGATGGGTTTCAAGTGAGTATCATAAAATCCAAAAATTAGGATTGTACATACTTTTCTGTCTATTTGTCCAGGGAAATGAAGACTGTTTTCTAAAGCTGTGAAAACTTACTTGAAATTCCAAAGCCTTTTGAAGCTGTACTACCACATCACTAGCTGTGGGTCGTTCTTTTCTCTCATCGTCTATGCATTGTAATGCAATCCTTTGAAATATATCAAATGATTTCTGTATAATTTGTTCCTTTATGCCCTCAAACACTATCTCATCAAGTCGTTCTTCTTGACAGTGATGTTTAGCCAAAACGCCTAAAAATTGACTGCGATCTCTGAAGTCCTCTGGATAGGCCAATCTCCCGCACAAGATTTCAAATAAAATCACACCAAATGAGTAAATATCTGATTCTTTGGTTAAGAATTTTGTTTTCCAATACAGTGGGTAACAATAGCCAGGCGAACCTACAACATCACTTATGACATACTTCATCTCCTGGTTTGTTGGGTATGTTTTGGAAAGCTCAAAACCATAAATTTTTGCTTTCCAATCCTTGGTTAGTAGAATGTTGGAACTTGTTATGTCTCTATGTATCACCACATCTTGTCCTACTTCACCTCCATGAAGGAACTTCAACCCCTTTGCAATATCAATGCATGTCTTAAGTCGTTTGGTCCATGTAAAACTAGTATTGTTTAGATATCTATTGAGACTTCCCCTAGAGGCATGCTCATAAACAATAATCTTTTCATCCAATTCTTTACAATAGCCTACAAGACCGATGATATTCTCTTGTCTATACTTGAAAAGAACTTCAAACTCTTTCAAAAAACCATCTTCTTGACCAGATGTACTAAACCGCTTTATGACAACTTCCTTATGTCTATTATTGTATTGAACTTTTCCTTTGTAAAGCATCCCATATCCCCCTCTCATAATGTAGCTGCAATAACTGAAGTTATCTACGCCCACTATTATGTTTTCAAGCGAAAATCGAAGGGTTTTCATCCTGTTTTCCTGTGTATAACGAGCATCAAAGTTGAAAATATGTTAACTGTAAAATGAAGAATAGTACCTGCCTACATTTAATTCCAAACATAAACCGCAAAATTTAGTTTTGGAAATATAGTTCACAAATAAAAAATACCTATGTATTATACACAAGTTATCCTATGAAAATGAAAGACTTCTTAGCAAAACCGTTTTTTTTTTTACAATGACTTACTTGAAAGTGTAATGCTTTGTTAAGTTCCTTGATTACGACTTCAATTGTTGGACGCTCGGCTTGAGTTTTAGCCAAACATTGATATGCAATTCTTGAAAATGTATCCAAAGATTCATGATCAGGTCTTACTTTTAGAGTTAAACCAAGTTCATAAACTTCTTCACCCATTGTGTTTAGATCAAACATTTCTTTAATTAGTGTTCCCATTTTAAAGTGTCTTTTTGCAATGGGTGCAAGCCCCCTTTTTTTTCTCCTCAAGTAAATTGAATCTTAGGCCACCTTCCCTGAGAAGATCTCAAACAAAACTACTCCGAAAGAGTAGATATCTGATGCTCTTTTTAAGCTACCTGTGTTATCATATTCAGGGTCCAAGTACACAAACGTGCCTGCAACATTATTTGTATTGATGGTGCTTGCCTCATGATTCACAGGAAAGAATTTAGAGAGCCCAAAGTCAGCAATTTTAGCCTCCCATTTCTTACCCAACAGAATATTGGCACTTTTAATATCTCGGTGTATTATCCTTCTTTTGTCCTCCATGTTTGTGTGTAGGTAATTCAATCCTTCTGCGATATCAATGCACATCTTCAGACGCTGCACCCACGTAAGATTAACCATCTTATCCGCGCTTCCCAAATAATCATCCAAACTTCCATTAGAAGCATGCTCATAGACAAGAAGCATTTCACTACCTTCAACACAACATCCAAGTAAAGAGACTATGTTGGGATGCTCACATCTACTGAGCACATCAAGTTCGGCAAGGAACCCTTCTTTTCCTTGACCGTCTTCTGTACTGAAGATGCGCTTTAAAGCCACAGTGCAACTCATTTTAGAAAGTTCATCTTTACTCTTCAATTTCATTGCCAAGTAACTTCTCTTATTGAAATTATTGAGTTCTGCTTTGTAAACTGCACCGGACCCAATACAATATTTTGTGTCAAAATTATAGGTGGCCAACTGTATAACCTGAAGTGGAATCTTCATACTTTCTCGTACCTGCAAGAAAAGATGAAAATGAAATCAAACTCTGAAATTGTGTCATTTACACTTTGTTGATCCTTTTTAGAATCTCAAGAAATTTAAACCCAAAAAAAATAATTGATTTCAGTTGATTAGCACATGTAGCTTAAAAATATCACATATAGAGGTACGGGTTCAAATAATGCGTACATTTCATGGGCGTCTCTACGGTACAAGCAACTAAAACAACGGCTTTTGGCCTCCAAATTTAAAGACCCCAAAAAATTGAAAAACTAATTTAATATATATTAATTTTAAGGTGAACATATATGTGATAATCCATTAATTTTGTGTTTTTTTGAAAGATATAAGAAAAGATAGCAAAATGAGATTACTGTAATAAGATTCAGTCTAAACATTAATATTATACATTTTGATGCTCTATAAAATGACATTTTAAAAACCTTTCATATATTTAGAAAACTTTGACAAAAATGATTCAATTTCAAATTTTGCTTTAGGTTCCAAAATATGTTGAGTTGCCCCTGCGTACATTCCTTTTATGATGATACTAAATGACACTCTAATTGCTATTAAGGATAGAGGATGAAGAATATCAATAGAAAAACACTTTTTAACTTCAAAGATTTACTTACTTACTTGCAAGTGTAATGCTTTCTCAAGGGACTTTATGACAATTTCCAATGTAGGATGCTCGCTTGGAGTTTCTACCAAACATTGATATGCAATTTTGGAAAATATATCAAAAGAATCTTGATCAGGCACTTTTTTCGGAGTACAATCGAACTCTTGGGTTTCTTCCATTATTATCCTAGGATCCGCCATATTCTTTAGTTTTCCTTTTCCTTCGCTGAAGTGTAGGCGTGCCATAGATGTAAATTCATTTACCTTTTCCTTCATGTAACTTGAATCATAGTCTACCAACCGCGCGGTTAGGATCTCAAATAAAATTACTCCGAGAAAGTAAACATCGTCTACCACAAGTCTTCGGTCTGAGGGGATCCATGGTGCATCCATGGCATCCCACCACCACGTTCTATAGTTTTCAGGTTTTGATTGCCACAAAGATGTAGGGTATGAATTGAATTCAGAGAGCCTAAAGTTAGATATCTTTGCGGTCAACTTCTCATCCAAAAAAACATTTGCGCTCAGTATTCCATGATGTATCATACTTGGTTTGCCCTCCATGTTGTGAAGGTACTTCAACCCATGTGCAATATCAAGGCAGATACGTATTCGTTGCTCCCAAGTTAGATTAGTCTTGTTACTTGTGCTTCTCAAATAACCATCGAGGGTTTCTCTAAAAGCACATTCAAAAACAAGAATCATCTCAGATTCTTCATCACAAAAGCCTAGTAGAGTGAGTAAGTTGGGATGCTTACAATTAGTGAGCATTTCAATTTCTGTAAAGAAGTCTTTTGCTATTTTCTTGTATCTGTGGAAGCGGTTAATAATTACTCTTCTCTTTGACAGTTCGCCTTTATTTTCCCCTTCTATTGTCAACACAATTTCCCGGTCAAAATGGTCTAGCTCTGCTTTATACACACTTCTATATAACTTGATGCGGTTGGTATCCGCAAAATCATTTGTGGCCAACTTTATACGACTCAGTGGAATCTTCAAGTATTCAAACTTTTCCACCCATAACTATGTGTCAACGAGAAAAAAAGAGTATTCAATGAAAGGTTAAACTAAATTATAAATACAATGGTCTTAGTGTCAATATTATAAAGTAGGTTTGAGGGTCATAGTGTATTTGTTTATTGTAAAGGGGTCAAGTATGTAAAGTTGTAAAATTAGAAACTGTCATATTAGGAATGATTAGGGTTGTGTCGTTCTTGAAACGACGCGTCGGTTAGAATAAGTTTGTATATATACGATGTCAAACATTCAAGTATCAAATCGACGCATAACATTCAATAAACAGATATCCAAGTTTGTATATTGTTCTTGATTCCAACAATCGGTATCAGAGCCGTCGTTCAAGGGATGAAGAAAGAATCACATGAAGAATCGGAAAAAAAAGATTGAAATCAATTAAAGAGAAATCCATTCGCCCCTACAAGTCGAACATGGCCTTACGGCCTTCTAAAAAATTGACGAAATGGAATCGCATTTCATTGATTGATGCCATCAACAAATCAAGAAGCAACGATCAAGAAAGAACATGAAGAAAGGAGAAGTTATATGGGAAACGAAAACAAAACGAAGGATATCGATTAGAAACAATTTTCTACAAATAAATAAAAATATGATCTTTGATCAACAAGAAGAACAAGAAACCCGATTTGGATTATAGCAAGAGCAAGAAACTCGTTTTTGAGTTAAAGCAAGAAATAATTTCAAAGAATTCAAGCAAGAACAACAAGCAAGTCAGCAAGGAAAGTAACAAGTTAAAGCAAATAGCATGCAAGAAAGAAAAATGGGTTCATCTTTGAATCAATTAACAAGTAAGCAAGATAAGCAAGTTAGCATATTAAGCAAGAAAGCAAGAAGCCAGCAAGAACAAAGCACCTTAATTAGCAAGAAGAAAGAAAGAAAGAAAGCGTGACAGGCAAGGAAGATAAAAAAGGAAGAAAGCACATCAATACCAGTTCATGAGCAAGGAAACATATCTCTTAAATAACCAAAATTGACTGAATCAAACTACACCGCTTGGGCAATTCTAATGAAAACCATCTTGAAGGCTTATGGACTTTAGGAAACAGTTACTTCAGCAGAAGCATTAGATGAAAAAGAAGGTTCATACAATAAAAGCAATGATCCTCCAAACATTTTCGAAAGATGTTATGATGTAAGTTGCACAACACCCAAATGCAAAGGAAGTATGGGAATCGATTAAAGTTCGATACCTAAGAGCGGATCTAGTTTAGAAAGCACCTCTACAAACATTGAGGAGAAAATTAGAGGCTTTAAAAATGAAAGTAAATGAAGAAGTGAATGATTTTGCATGTAAGTTGGGTAGTATAAGAACCAAGATTAAAAGTCTTGATGCTAATCTTAAAGATAAGATAATTATAACAAAACGGCTTAACTCCGTTCCAAAGAAGTTTCTATCGATCGTGGCATCTATCAAGCAGTAAGTGTCATTTGAAGAAACAGTGGGAAGAATAACACTCTTTAAAGAATGTATCAAAAGTCAAGATGAACTGTAGGATAATAATCATGGTAAGCTCCTAATGGCACGTTCAAGTAATCATCCTGAAAGTTGGCACCATGGAAAAGGATGTGGTAATCAAAGTCTTGGAAGGGGTCATGAAAGAGGCTTTAGGATAGGGGGAAGAGTAGTGGAAGAGGTATGAGACAAGAGTTATGAATGTAGTGAATATGGTTACTTTGCATACGAGTGCTTTAAGAGAAAAGATCAGGATGAAGAAAAGGAACAACACGCTCATCTCGTGTGGGGTGAAGAACCAGCATCATTGTGAAGGGTAGAAGATCTTCAAACTAAATTATAAATATAAAGGTCTTGGTGTTAATATTGTTAAATTGGTTTACATGTCAAAGTATCTTTCTTTATTATAAAAGGGTTAAGTATATAAAGTTGTAAAATTAGAAACTGTCATATTATAGGGTTGTGTTGTTTTTGAAATGACATGTCAATTAGAATAAATCTGTATATATATACAATGTCAAACATTGAAGTATCAAATCGACACATTTTCAGTAAACAGAAATCCAAGGTTGTATCTTGTTATTGATTCCAACATTCAAGGCTATACATGATAGTAATTAAGAATTAAAACATAAATTTTGGTTGAGTTAAATAAAAATTATTACTATACATGATAGAAATTAAGAATTAAAACATAAATTTTGGTTGAGTTAAATAAAAATTATTACTATACATGATAGTAATTAAGAATAAAAAATAAATTTTTGTTGACTTAAATGAAAATTATTACTAAAAAGTGTATTAATATCAGTGGTGGAGCCATATTAGGGTGAACGGGTTCATCTAACACCATTAAATTTCATGTCTCATATGCAACGTGTGATAGGAAAAATTCAATTGACACCATTGTTTTTTTTACGCTAGACACATTGGTTTTATAAAAAAATGACCTCATTGGCGTGAAAAAACTATATATATATTTTACTAAAGAAAAAAGTTATCTAAACATTTTACATAATAAAAAAATAATAGTTTAAAAATTATGTGCAATTACTTAATTTTCAATACTAGAATTTAAATCATTAAAATCTCATTTTTAATTTTTAAGTTTTTAACACAATAACCATTATAGGCCTATGTCCAATTATTTTATATCAATTGTTTAACCTAAATTAAAAAAAAAAAAGGCTGACACATCGATTTGTTCCTATTCTCGACGATAACTGAAGAGTCATGGATTCACGATGGTCGATTGTTTCTAGTCGATTGATTCGTTTATGGTAATCATAGTCAATCTAATCAATTGATTTTGAATTCTGATAAAAAAAATAAGCAAACTAGACAAGTACGATTAAACCAAACATGAGTAAATGTTAGTTATTATTCAGTATTAAAATTGAAATAAGACATGAATACATGATTAAAGTTGAAATTATGTGTGTTTATGTCACTTGAATACTTCATTAAAGTATGTGATTTTATAGTAAAATTTTGAATACTTGATTAAAGTTTAAATTAGTTAAATAAATGTGTAATTTGTTTATGTGATTTTTATATTGTAGACTTGGTCACTTGGTTATTGATTTTAATGATTGTATAATATCTTATAGAGTTATAGGATTATTAATTTTAGTTGTTTTTGACTTGTTTAATTAGTGGTTCTTGACACAGTGTTATTATAAACCCGAGTATCCAAAAAATGAAACCATAGGAAAAAATTTCTAGCTCCGCCAGTCGTAGCAGCTTAAAGAGTTAACCAAAATTTACCAACTTACACTTTTAATGTTTAAACTTAATTAATAAGCTCCTTAAAATCAAATCTAATAAATGCTTAATATATGTTACATTGTTGTCTTCTTTTTTATGGCTCCCAATATAAAATTAATTAATTAATTTATTTATAATTAAGGAAGAATCTTACGATTGAAGAACTTGAAACAAAACCAATAAGAGAAAATCAATTCTAAAACTAAAAGTTGGTTAGAATACAGATAGTGACTCTGTGTGCATTATGAAAGTACTCACAGGATTTTCATGTTTCCATTGTATCTTAGCAGCTTCGTTAAGTCCTCCAAGAATATGATCACGTTGTCCCTCAGGTCCATACTTCAAGCAGGTATAGGCTATTCGTGAGAATATGGATAGTGACTCTGTGTGCATTTGTGTCAGATTTGGAGCGATCATATCATCCAAATGTTCTCCCTTTCCATAATTGTTTTCCTCTATTTTGGTTAGATAATGATTCACATCTTCAATCGTTGCCTTCCTCCCATAAAGCACTTCCAGCAATATAATACCCAAAGAGTTCTTTATGTCACACAAAGATTCAATACAAATTAGTACCTTGGCTTCCCAATCTTTATCTAACAATATTTTATATCCCTTCTTCTTATAACCTCTTCTATCCTTATATTCCCAATAGTTCAATGCGCACGCAGCACCAAAACATATATGCAATCTTTGGGACCATGTGAGGGTTGTTGGATCACTTAGATATTCGTCGAGACTTCCATTAACTACATGATCCATAACTATCATCCTTTCATCTTTCTCATCACAAAAACCAATAAAAGATGCAACATTTCTATGCCTGAGACGAGAAATTATCTTAATCTCTTTATAGAATGTGTGACTATGATACTTTCGTATAACAACATTGATCCCTACTTCAGACTGCCACAACAATCCTTTGTAAACATCTGCCTTTTCACCCTATTTTAAGAGATTTTCTTTAGCAAAATCTTTGGTAGCGATTACTATATCTTTAAGTGGAATTCGTAAGGAAGCAAGCTTTGCGTCGAAAGAAGACATGGGGTTTCTGTGTAATAAGGAGAGAAGGTTTATATAGAGATGAATGTGAAGGAAAAAGGATATTCGACTAAAACACAATCATATGCATTTAAAAGCTTAATATGAAAGGTTCCAGTGATAGAATGCAAAGGTTTATATCAATCTTCAAACTAAACCGCCAAGATTCTCAGCATTCCATATTTGATCTTAACTCGGAAGATTTTTACTCTCATGAGATATTAAACGATTGATATTTTGAATTTCTCGACTCAACGGGTAGTGTTGCACTCTGAACCCCACCATTTTCGATCAATTTCTCACGATAACCACCTATCATCAAAAACGAAATTAACAACAAACCAAACCAACATTATGAAGAGATTCAATCGGTAATTTTCCCATGAGGGAAACTGTAGCCCGGTTCTAATTCATTAATTGAATTGAGCTTTTTAATTATTGTTTGTTTGTTTGTCATGTCTAGTACTTAAACACTTGTATTTGGGTTTTGGATACTTTGGTTTTATGATTATGGGCCGGAGGCCAACATGCACACGTCACAAGGAATTAGAAACCGTGAAAACATGATGGGAGTTAGGGAGTTATCCCTAACGACGTTTGGCGGTTTACAAGGAACCATTGTGTTCCTTAAACAATGCCGACGGTTGGGGGAGTATAAATAGGGTAGATAACATTCAAACTTTGTAACCCTATTTTTCAGTTTCTATCAAGTTAGTTTGTGTGTTTATTTGTTCTTAAGATTATGTATCAATTATAATCACGGATTTAAAGTTCAATAGTTCATTACAAGAATCAATGAACCGTGGTAAAGATCAAGGGACTGTTAGTGGTATGAAAGCCACACACATTTGGGATTCCAGCACTAGTGAGAGCGATGATGGAGACTTCATGATAGGATGAAAGGAGACGATATGAAGGATACAGGCGGGGCCAAAGATTGGTGGCCGGTCAGGAGGAATCAAGATCTCATATTCAAATTTGTCTCAGGATGGCAGTTACACGGCGAGAACAGTACGTAATATTTAGGTCGGCGGCAAGGGTAAAGGAAATAAGAAACAAGCCGCGAGGGGATTAGCGTTGGTATATATTCATGGTCATCAAGTTTAAAGATTGGTCATGGGAAGATTCACAAGCCGGAAAGATCGTGGTTTTGGACTCCGAAAGATAAAGGAAAGAGACCAGTTGGTAGACCATGGATGATGGGAATTCGTTGTTATTTTTACCACGAGATCTGTCACGTCACAGCATTCTGTCCAAGTAAGTACGTTGATCTTAAGTCTTCCCTGGTTAGTATTGATTATACGGTTAATGGTACCGATGGCGGAAACTAGAACTTCACTAGTATGTTGATCCCAATGTCAAATTTCACATGTCCAGAATCAGAACGTGTTTAAGGTTTTTAAACGCAATTTTGGGATCAAGGCGAATGACGGGACAAAGGTGTGGATGTCTTTGCAAATAAATAGGAGGTGGAACTCGAGGGAGAATATCTTGATAATTTTTACGACCACCTAGACGACTCCACCACTTTTCAAAAGGAAAAAAGAAGGATTAAAAGAATCCATAGAAGAGACATACAAGAAGGAGTTTCAAAGGTTATGTAAGGAAATGATCTAGTTTTGGATCATGTTGATGTCAAGATTGAACCAGAAGAAGGGATAAGTCATGAAATGAGGAACACTAATTTCGTAAAGGAGAAATCGTCATTAATTTGTTACTTAGAGGCATTAGAAGCAAATCCGAATCAATCAACGATGAGTGTCGAGATCGTGTATGGTCCTATGTTAAAATTGATTCCTCACTATCCGTTGAATCTTTCGATCAAGAACTTACTTTAGAAAGTTGCATAAACTTTCTTGAATTGATAAAGATTCATGAGAGGTGGATAAAGAATGAAAACAGTTTCAAGATGGAATTCACCCAGCTATCAAAATGGTTTGTCAAGGAATATCTTGAAATTGAAAAGGCTGATGGAGAACCTCCTTGTTTGCCTAATGTAGAAGAAATAGATTTGCTTAATCTAATGGTTTTAGTAAGTACCGAAGGAGGATACGAACAAGTTTATATAGTAAACAAGCGGGGAATGGTAGCAATGAGGCTCGGGTGTGCATGGAAGGACGCCAAGGTTTTAAAGCTCGTTTATATAAAGTATCTAGATTTGATTGAATGTTACTATCAAATTATGAAGGAACGAGTCAAGACAAGTATTGAAAATCAGACATAAGTTGTTGGAGCACATGATCAAATGGAAGAAGCGAAGCATTAGTACCATCAGAGATTTCCCGTTTGGATGTGAACCGGTTGGTGGATATATGGTGTAAGAAGATCAAACGGTTGCGGAGACTGGATGAAAACTCGTCATCATCCTTGATGATGATGTTGAAGACTGTGGGATTGAAGATCAAGACAGTTCATTTATGAATTAGGGATGATGTAGCTCGGTTCTAATTCATTAATCGAATTGGGATTTTTAATTATTGTTTGTTTGTCATGTCCAGTACTAAACACTTGTATTTGGGTTTTGGATACTTAGGTTTCATGATTATGGGTCGGAGGCCAACTTGCACACGTCGCAAGGAATTAGAAACCGTGAAAACAGGATAGGAGTTAGGGAGTTATCCCTAACGACGTTTGGCGGTTTACAAGGAACCGTTGTGTTCCTTAAACAATGGCGATGATTGGGGACGTATAAATAGGGTAAATAACCTTCCAACTTTGTAACCCTATTTTTCAGTTTCAATCAAGTTCGTTTATGTGTTTATTTGTTCTGGAGATTACGTATCAATTATAATCATGGATTTAAAATTCAATCGTTTATTACAAGAAAGAATCAATGAACTGTGGTAAAGATCAGGGGCTTTTAGAATTGGTCACCAAGTTTTGTGGTAAACTCTATCGCAACTCATTTTTTTGTTTTATTATTAACTGATGAATAAACTTGTTTACATAGATCCTATTTATACTAGTTTAAATGTATCCTAATTAATCTTTAAAACTGAATAAAGAAAAGCATAAGAAATAAAGAGTTATATGAAACATACAAACCCCCCCCCCCCCCCCCTTTTGACTTATCATACGCCTCCTTTGAAGTTATAAATTCATACCTTCCCATCCTTTTAGTTGTCGTATATACAAACCTCATCTTTTGTTATATTTTATTTATTTTGTTCTTTAACTGAATAAAAATATCCAATTTTTTTTTAAATGTAATATGTTTTTTAACCTTTTTAAAATGCGTTTTTTAATATACAAACTTTTTTACATATAAGTTTTTATGTTTTGAAAAACTATTTTTTTATGTTTTAAAAAACTTTTCTTTTTTACTGTTTTGTAAAAGCGGTTTTTTCTTTTACTTAGATAAAAAATTTATAACAATGTTTTTAATGTATTTTAGATTTTTAATGTATTTTATTAAAATGTGTTTTTATTTTATAAAAACGTTTTTTAATGAATTTTGTAAAATCGTTTTTTTTTACAAAAAAGTTTTTTATTTTATAAAATTATTTTTTAGAGAAAGTGTTTTTTTTGTTTTATAAGAAAGTTTTTAAAAAAACTTATTTATTTATTATTATTTTTTTTTTACAGAGATTTTTTTTATCATTCAAAAACATTTATTTTAATTTTTATAAAATATTTATTTTATTTTTATTTTTATTTTTAAAATAATTTATACTATATAATAAATAAAGGTTTTGATTGAACATTTGTCACTCTCTCGTGCATTCTTGACTTTTTTTCTCGATTCTCTCTCCTATTAATTACATAAATTTATTTAATTTTTTGTTTTCCACCACTCTCTCATATTAAATAATAATAATTTCTATAATTATTTTTATAAAAAGTTTTCCATTAATATGTAATATTTAATCTTTATTACTAAAATACTAAATATATAACATTGCATTTATTCAACCCGTGTAATACATCGGGTTTCTAAAGTTTAATATGAATTAACATTTATCAGTTAAATAAAAAAAATTTAATACTCAGCTAAAAAAAATGTTTTAAAAATTAACTTAACAGTATTTATAACTGTTACGTAATATTTTATTCAAATCGTGTAATACACGGGTTTTTAAAGACATAAATTTTTTATTATTAAGTATATAACATTACATTTATTCAACCCGTGTAATACACGAAATTCTAACCTAATAATTAATCAAGTGGGGAAATATGGCAAGTTTTAAAGTGATTTTTCTAAGGCGTACCACAAATAATAGAGGGGATACGTAAAGTCTAACTCTAAATAATTTAGGAAGTTTAAATAATAATCCTAAACAAACTCGAAATTATCTCCTACTTCTTATCCAAGCATTAATCATGATCGGAATTATGCCAACACATTAAAGTTAAAAACAAAGCACAAAATAAATACTAACTACAGTAGAAGCTCTATAATTTAATACTCGATAAATTAATAATCTCGATAAAATTAATAATTTGTCCGGTCCCGACTTGGGACCAGTATAAAATTGGACCCCAATCGATAAAATAATAAGATAATAATTTTTTTGAAATCTCAATGTAAATATATTGGTCCCAGCGAAACTATAAATTAATAATTACTAAAATATTCCAAAATTCTAGGATTTTCTAGTAAAAAATGAATCTATAGTCACTTGTTTTTTTGTGAACTTCAAATCTATATTGAGTTCATCTTTAAATCTCCACATTGCACTTAAGAGTTAAGGCACTGTATTCTCGTATTGCAACAAAAAGTTGTGAAGAGTTGTTGCCGCTTGCAATGCTTCTTTCCGAGTGATCGGTTCCAAGGGTACTGAATCATCATCAACTTCATCATCAACCGGATTTTGAACGGTATCCGCCATAATTTCTTCAATGCTTTGAACCTTGTAACATTCATTATTTTCACATGGATAATCCAACAACTCATTCACATCCATTTTGTGTCGATAATGCATTCTTGTAATCAAGTTCTCAAGCTCACGAATGTCTTCTCCAAAATTTACATCGTTTAAATCATTTGAGCCGGTTGGATTAGCCGAACGAATTTTACAGTGTCGATGCATTAATTTGAGAGTTGCTTACAAATATAGGCCTACTTTTTAAATTAATAATTTATTAATTTATCGATATAATAATATCTCGCTAAATTAATAAAATATCCCGGTCCCAACATTATTAATTTATAGAGGTTCTACTGTAGTGGGCTACAGCCGCGCTCCGTGGCGAAGGCGGTCCCATTTTTAACAAAATTTAAACGAAAATGTAGACGCAATATAAAAAATAACGTTAATAGGCGAGACGAACACAAACAATATTAAAAAGAAGTTAAAAATAAGGTTTAAAAAAAACCATGCGCGGCGGCTCAGTTATTAAACATAGATAAAGAGAAACACGTTGCAACAATATATGTGAAATATAAAAGGCATAATATTTTAAATATTATAGTCCAAAAGTAAATATAAAGATTTAAAACAACAAAAAAATAAAAATAAAAAAGTTGTAAATTTAAAAAAATTATATAATTAATTATGATGTCAACATGAGTCTTCGTTGATGTCCGAAACCTGAAAAAGGCGGGGAGGGGTGGACTCGAGCCCACGACCACTAGGGGTGGGGAGTAGGCAAGCCTGATTCTTATAAATTGTTTTAGTCTAAAACTTATATAAATACAAACAAGTTCCTGAAAATAAAGAAAAAAAACAGCGACAGTCGACAGAGGAAAAGACTTGTACTCTGCTCTTACCAATTTTTACGAATTGAACTGTATTTTAGGTGAGTAATGCAAATTTCGGTAAATGTGTTTATATATAATTTTAAACCCAAAAATAACAAAACCTAACCTTTAATCAACGATGGCAGAAGCACGAGGAGCGGCGGCGGCGGCGATTGGCATTGCGACTTTTAACCGGTTGGGAGAGAAGAATTAATAAGGAAAAGATGATCTGCATTTATGGAATTGTAGGTGTGAAGAAGATAGAAAAGATATAGAAGACTTTGACTATCATCTCGTCCACACGACAATTAAAGATATTATATCGAAGACTTTGGCTTGACTTCCATGCATATACACAACTACATATCTCTGTTGTAATAAAAAAAACTAAATAACCGGACACATGTCACCACCACATTACACCTTACAAGTTTTTTTCCTCAAAATCACGTTACATCCACTATTCAATCTTTTTATATTTAGATCAACTTTTTTTTTAAATTACAAAAATAAACATTTTAACAAATCAATTCACTATTATTACCATTGACTCAAAATTTTTTTTAACTATCATCAAAAATGAATATTTTAAAAAATCAAGAGTTAAAAAATAGGAGATTTTAAAAAAGCGAGTTTTTAAAGTTTTATTATTAAAAAACGAGTGTTTAAAATTTTATTATTAAAAAAGCAAGATTTTTTAATTTTACATATAAAATTTAAAATACTACTTTTGTATTTTAAATAAATATATGTTAGAATAAAGTTTACTAATATTTAATTACTAGTTTTTTAAATAAGTTTGATATTTATTAAAAATAAATTTTTTATTTTGATTTTGAAATTTTAAGAGATAGTTTTTAATTAAAAAAATTAATAAATTTATAAATATTTATTTTTAAAATTGTATTATTTTTAACCCTAATTTTTATTTAAATGGCGAGATTTTTTTTCCAAAAAATATGTTTGGTTTCAATTCTAATTTATTAGTTTTAATTTTTTTCATAATTAATTTTGGAATTTTAAATTTAAATTGTGTCGATATATTAAGCAGTGCGATTTTGGAGTTTTAATTTTTGAATTTAAAAGCCGATATATTGTTGAAATTTAAATTTTATTTGTATTTTTTTATTTTATTTTAAACGAGAGATTAAATATTAAAAGTTTAGCGAGATTTTTCGTACAAAGGCGAGATTTAAAAAAAATATTTTTGATATGTAAATTTAATTACAACTTAAATATTTATAAATATGTTACAACATCAAGGTTAAAGTTTCTAAAAAAGGCTGATAGAATTTAAAAAAACTAATAAAATGGAGAAACTACGTACGCAAGAAAATCGTTGACCAATTTAATTATCTTCGATTTCTCCATATTCTATTACTTCATTCGCTCATTTAATTAACATGTTTAACAATCAATTCTCTTGCAGTAGAAATTTTGAAAGATTAACAAGTGACTTATACAGGATAATTCAAAATCCCGGAGAATCCCTCCAAGACTATGTCAGCAAATTTGGTCAGGAATCCCTGGATATCCCGAATCTTGACGTTGCCGCTGTAGTACAGGCCTTCAAGATGGGGCTACAGAAGGATTCTCAATTTTACGAATACCTTGTTATGAATCCTTGTAGGAACCTTGATGAAGTCAGGAACCGGGCATTGAGGTTTATTAGGCTGGAAGATAATAGAAAGATCCAGCAGAGAGTTAATGCTCCGACAAGCTACTCTCAACCTAACCGAAAAGTTAAACCCGCACCTTTCAAGTCGTACAGATCCAAGCCATATTCTAAGCCGGACAATCACAGGGTCAATGATGTAGAAGACGACGAGGACGAAGAAGAATTTCCTAAGTTATCTGAATAATGTTTTTCTCTTGACACGACTGGTTTGCTATTTGCTATGCAGGATCTTGGAGAAAAAGCCAGGTGGCCTCACAAATTTGAGAGGAACTCAGGGGGAAAGGACAAGTCCAAGGGGTGTGCATTCCACGAAGACTTTGGCCATATAACTAAGGATTGTATCGCTTTGTGGAAGGAGATAAGCTATCTCCTGAGCAAGGGATATCTCAAAGAATTTCTGGGCAAAGGAAGGAACAAGACCAAGGATAATGACAGGATCCCGCAAAGAGCAAAATCCCCGCCGCCGGATGCCAATGTAATAGGTTTTATCTGGTGGATCTGACATTTGTGATACTTCTTACTCTGCAGCAAAAAAGAAATGCCACAGAAGCAAAAACAGAGAATGGGGACAGACCTATCAGGACCTCCAGCTTAACTGAAGAAAAGGTGATCTGTTTCGACGAAGATGACAGAAATGACGTACAGGATCCTCATCACGATGGCCTGGTGATTACACTATACATTGCAAACCACTTCATCCGGAGAATACTGATTGACGGAGGGAGCTCGGTCAACATAATTCAGCATGAAGTCCTGAAAAGAATGGGGATCCTGGATTCTAAAATTATTTCAAAATCCTCAGTGCTGGTAGGGTTCAGCTGAGAAGTCAAAAGCACAGTCGGAGAGATAAAATAACCAATATACATTGAAGGGGTAAATTCTAATCAAAAAAATTTTCTATAATAGATTCTTTGTCTTGCTATAATATCAATTTAGGAAGCACATGGATACGCGATATGAAGGCGGTGCCCTCAACATACCATCAGTGTGTCAAATTTCCAACCCCTTGGGGAGTAGTGAAGATTAACAGTGATCAGCAAGAGGCTAAGAATTGCTACACTTCTTCGATAAAAGCCTCCGTCAAAACCAGGCAAGCATAGCAATTAACAAAGCAGGCCAGGGATGTTCTAAGCTAAAGATCATGATGTTAAATAGGTATCCCTGGATGCTGAAATCCATATGTAAAGATCCTTGTAGGGAACAATATCCCTGAAGATATTGAAAAATATATCCAGAACTTCCTGAAGGGCAGAAAAGCAACCTTCGTATGGAAGCATGAGGACATGATAGGTATATCCCAAGATATCATAACTCATAAACTTGGAGTTGATAAAAGTATCAGGCCAATACATCAAAAGCGAAGGAAATTTGCTCCTGAGAGAAACGTAATCATCCAAGAAGAGGTGGAAAGACTTCTCAAGTCTAGAATGAAAAGGGAAGTAAAATTCCCAAGGTGGCTAGCCAACATAGTAGTAGTCTAGAAGAAGAACGGGAAGTGGAGAGTTTGTGTAGACTACACGGACCTCAACAAGGCGTGTCCTAAAGACCCCGTCCCACTACCACACATTGACTCTATGGTCGACGCCACATCAGGCCATGAAATACTGACTTTCATCGATGCTTCATCAAGAATCCAACAAATTCATATGGAACCCTCAGACCAAGAGGATTCTGCGTTCATGACTCCTACAGGTATTTATTGTTATATTGCTATGCCCTTTGGTTTGAAAAATGCAGGTGCTACATACCAAAGGCTAGTGAACATGATGTTCAAAGAGAAACTAGGGGACACCATGGAGGTCTACATAGACGACATGGTGGTAAAATCAAAGAGAGCTGAGGATCATCTCAGGGACCTTAAAGAAGCATTTGATATCCTGGACCAATACAATATGAAGTTGAACCCTTCAAAATGTCACTTCGGAGTGAGGGCAGGAAAGTTCTTAGGCTATATGGTGACCAAAAGAGGAATAGAAGCCAGTCCAGAACAAATCAAAGCTATCATCAACCTGAAATCCCCAGCAAACACAAAGGATGTCCAGAGACTAACTGGCAGAGTAGCAGCACTCAACAGATTTAAATTGAGATCCTCAGAAAGGTGCAAAGAGTTCTACGACATCCTGAGGAAGAACAAGAGATTCGAATGGGAACAGAAACATGAACAAGCTCTCCAATCATTGAAGAAATACTTGTCATCAGCTCCTCTACTGATGAAACCAGAAGACGGTGAACCATTATCCCTATACTTGGCAGTATCCCGAAGCACTGTAAGTGCTGTGTTAGTCAAGGATAATGAAGGACAACAACATCCGGTATATTATATAAGTAAAAGTTTGCTACCAGCGAAAACCATGTACTCTCATTTTGAAAATTTAATTTTAGCTTTAACAATTGCATCAACTAAACTAAGACATTATTTTGAAACTCATGCTATTCATGTTAAGACTAACTACCCTATTAAGTGTGTTAAGAAAGCCAAAGATGTTAGGAAGGATGGCTAAATGGTCCGTCAAGCTTAGCGTCTATGACCTCATGTACAAACCTAGAACAGCAATAAAGTCCCAAGCACTGGCGGACTTTGTGGCTGATTTCAGCAGTGATATCCAACACGAAGCAGATCTTGAAGTCCAACAACTAGAGGAGTCGAATGACGAATGGACTTTATTCACAGATGGTGCTTCAAACGTAAGAGGAACAGGACTGGGAATCATACTAAAATCGCCACAAGGGGACATATTACCCCAATCCATAAGCTGTGAGTTCCAGGCTACGAATAATGAAGCCGAGTATGAGGCGCTGATCACAGGATTACAATTAGCTTGGGATATCAAGATTAGGTATCTTCAGGTATATGTAGACTCATTATTAATTGCTAATCATTTCAATGGTTCGTATGCAGTAAAAGGTGAGAAGCTAGCCAAATAGCTCACAGTAGTTAAACAATTATCCATGGAATTTGAAACATTTAACATTACACAGGTGCCTAGAGAAGATAACACTTAGGCTGATGCCTTAGAGAACCTTGCTTCAGCTCTTAGAATACCAGAAGATACCAAAATACCTATCATACACATTCTGAGCCCGACAATTGAGAAGGTAAATGAAGTATCCAACACTGAAGAAGAAGCAGACATTCGGAATCTTGAACCTATTCCAGGATCCTGGATTTCACCTATTAATAAATACTTGCAGGATGGTGAAATCCCAAGTGATGAAAAGAACCACAAGGCTTTTCGCATGAGAATGTCTCGTTTTATAATTTTCGAGAATGTTTTGTATAGAAAATCAATTGCAGGTCCATACTTGAGATGCTTGGAGGATCCTGAAGCACATGAAGTCCTGAAAGATCTACACGAAGGAGATTGTGGCAATCATACCAGGGGCAGAGCGCTATTTTCAAGGATCCTGAGGACAGGATATTATTGGCCTACCATGAGGAAAGATGATGTGACTTACTCTCAAAAATGTGACGCTTGCAAGAGACACAACAACATACTCCATCAACCGGCCGAACCTTTATATCCAATCTTCTCTCCATGGCCATTCATGAAATTGGGAATGGATATCGTCGGCAAACTCCCCAAAACACCAGGACTCTTCATGCTAGCAATGACGGATTACTTCTCTAAATGGATCGAAGCTGAGGCATTTGTCCAAGTCAGAGAGAAAGAAGTCATCTCCTTCATCAAGCGCAATATCCTGACGAGATTTGGGATCCCGGCGGAGATTGTATGTGATAATGGATCTCAGTTCATTGGCAAGAGAACAACTGACTTTTGTGCTAGTTGGGGAATCAAAACGATAACTTCTACCCCTGTACATCCTCAAGCCAATGGACAAGCAGAATCTAGCAACAAGATCATCGTTAACAACCTCAAAAAGAGATTAGGAGCAAAGAAAGGAAGATGGGCTGAAGAGCTACCGTTTGTACTTTGGGCGGATAGGAAACCATGAAAAACGTGACAGGGCAGACTCCATTCTCCTTGGTATTTGGAACTGAAGCAATGATCCCGACAGAGATGGTTATCCCTACTACCAGAACCAACTTTCAATCTTCAGAGACCAACGACGAAGCTCTTGCTCAGGATCTCGATATTGTGGATGAGCTTAGGGATCTTGCCAAAGTTCGCATTGTAGCTTATCAGCAGAGGATAACAAACTCATACAAAAAAAACATAAGGGCTAGAAGATTCCGAGCAGGTGATCTCGTATTAAGAAAGGCATTCCAAAATACTACTAATCCCAATGATGGAAAGCTTGCACCAAAATGGGAAGGCCCATACTTGATTGATTTAGAAGCAGGCAGGGGAGCTTATTGGTTGGCTACTTTGGAAGGAGATATCCTGCCAAGATCCGGGAACGCTATCCATCTCAAAACCTACTTTATGTAAGTTAGAATTTAAATCCTAACTAAAAATGGTACGTCTTCTTTCCATAATTATTTTTATACTTGTTACTCTTGATCAAAGTACTGACTTGAGCGTCGGAGGGGTGTTAGCCAGGCTAACACCCACCTTCACCAAGATTTCCTGTTTTGCAGGAAGTATCTCCAGGGATCCCGACAGAAGAAAGAGATTGGCCATCTCTCCTATGTTTTGGTATCCTCAAATACCTCGAAGGTTTAAACGGCTTTCGCCTTTCTAAGTATTGGGTTAATACACCCCGTCAGGAGCGCACGATATCCAATTATAGTTCAAGGTGGTGCGACCAGTCCATGTAACTGTGGCTGATAATTTCATCACTATTGGCTATATATTGGGTGCTACGAATATAACAGACGTGTTATTACTCAAGTTTCTCCCGATCATTTAACACTTACCTGTTAAAGCTAAGGTTTTTAGCATTTTCATGCTAACTCATAATTGGCCTTACCCACGATATTGGCTTAGCCCATGATTATTTGGCTTAGCCCACGATATTGGCTTAGCCCACGATTATTTGGCTTACCCCACGTTATTGGCTTAGCTCACGTTTTCTAGCTTGGCCCATGATTTTAAATATGTAACACTTACGTGTTAACTCAAAAACTTGGCATCAATATGCTGACTCAGGATCCTTAAACGACTTGAAGACTAATGAGGATCCCGAAGTGTATTTACTAAGCCTACGACATATTCAATGACTGTACACAGGGGACAACCAAAGGTTGTTGTATTTCGCACTCCGTGATATAATTCGGTATGTCCAAATTCATACTCAACAAAGGTACGTGTTACTAATTTTTCACTTACAAGAAGATTTGAAAGCTGAATGACTAAGTCATGATACGTTTGGTACTCTTATTTATTAAAACTAAATTGTGTTTTCCTAAGTCTAAATTTGATAAAAACCTGAGAATTTATTATTAAAGATCTGGTATCCTGAAATATGTTCGAACCTATTCTTTTTTACGTTTTAACTACCTCAGGATCCTAATTTTGAAAAATATATCAAGGAAAACATGCAACAATCATGGCAGATAGTGATAAACCATTCACTAATATTTAAGGTGCAGGAAAAGAAAGTGATCCGGGCTTCATCCAAAACCTGGACCCATCCACCCGGATTCACAAGTTATCAAATTGTCTATCCCATGCAGGGATCCCAAAAACCTAAAAAGGTAAATTGTTCGACAACCACAAGACATAAAAGGAAATTGTTCAAAGACTGCAGTAACCATGATCAACCAACAAGAACAATCAAAGGACCACAAATTCCAGGGCTCAGGCCTAGGCATCATTACCCTCATCGCCCTGGTCCACCTGCTTCTCACCATCACCAGCACCAACATCCTCAGCAACCTTGCTAGTTTCCATAGCTTCACCGCCGAGTTTAGCTAGAGAAGAGCGCCATCCCTGAAGATCCCAAGTTATAGGATCAACACCTTCAGTAACAGCTTGCTCAGCCATCTGGATCCTGGATTGAACCGCGGACCTCTTGGCGTTATCCACAGTCTCCTGCAACTTCTGCTCGGACTGAGCCAAATCCTCCTACAGCTTTTCCTTCAAGATTTGGATCTCTTTCTCCAAGTACTTGGACTTGTTGGCCGCAATTTTCTTCAGATCCTCAACCTTCTCCAGAGCTTCTTCAGCGTTCTTCTCTGTCGTAACCAAGTTGGCGTTTAGCTTCTCAAGACCCTGCAAGATTTGGATAAATTAAGACTTTCGGGATCCTAAAATTGAAATAGGGATACCAGAAAGCGCTTACTAGACTCAGTAAGGAATGAAGCTTCATGGCAGTCTCACTGGAATCCATGCCCTCAAAGATCTCCAGGTCCACTATGCCAGTCGTTTTCCTCTTCTTACTCCCCGAAGCTTTAGACCGGAGTAGGGGAACCCGGGACTTAGTAGTTGGTGTGGGACCCACCTTCTTGACAACGACAGCTCCAGACAAGAGGCTATCGAGGTCAGACAAGGAAAATTGAGAGCTTGACTTAGGAATTCCTACAAAAAGATAGAACAAATCAGGATCATGATACTTGATAATACGAATGTAAACTATTCTATACCTGAAGACATCTTGGGTTCGGAATATTGGGTATTTAAACTAGCTTCACTGGTGGCAGATTCGGCACGGAAGGATCTCTCCGTAATAGGTATCTCTAACAATGCTTCTATTATTTTATCTGTGTCACTTCTTGCAGGGACCAGTTCGTCGAACTTTGGAGCTACATAAAGATAAGATGAGAATCATCAGAATCAAGTTAGAAATATTTAAAATTACAGGGATCCTAACTATATCCTACCCTTCTTAACTCATTCAAGCGGCAAGAGTTTCCCATCAGAAATTGAATCTCTCCGGACAAAGAAGAATTTCCCCTTCCAGTCGGTGTCATTTTGAGTAGCTTTTGGGATTAGGTGAGTTCGCTCGGACTTAAGCTGAAGGACGAAACGAGAAGAGCCATGGGTTCTCAAATTATAGACAGAGGCTAGCTCAGGGACGCCAATGGTCAGAGAATGAGAAAGATTCAACCATTCAAGAGTAGCCAAGATTCTCCAAACCATGGGCATAGTTTGGGAATAACATAAGCCGGTAAGCTTGAAGAACTCGGTGATAAGTGGAGAAAAGGGATATGACAGACCGAGAACGAAAGGATACGCAAGAAAGCAAACCCATGTTTTAGAAATCAAATCCGCTTTTTTTCTAGAATCAAAAGGCCTAAAAATGGTTTTTTGAGGAAAAATATTATTTGATTTCAAAAGTTTTATATCCAGATCAGTGAAAGAGCAGAGTTCGAGATCAGAATGGTCAAGGATTCCTTGATCAACGAAATCGTCGATCGTTTCAGCAACGATAGAAGCGGCCGACCTAGTCATTTTCTTACCCATGATAACGAAAGTTTAGAAATAAAGAAGAAATCAGAAACAAAGACTTTTACCTTCTTCAACCTTGAAGAAGATGGGAATGAGAGAGAAGGAGTAATAATGAATATATCCAGGAAATTTCAACGGTTAAATCGCCTTGGAAATCGAGTACGGTCATATCGCTACCCTATCATCATTTATTTTTATTTGAATTTTAAAATTTTACAGATGTCGATGAGATTGACAGCTGTCAAATTTTGGGGACAATTGTTAGAGGTCATTTTACAAATAGGGATCCTGGATCTTCAACATACTTCGGTATCCTTAATTTCCTTATTATCTAACCATTGTATCTTTCCTCTATCTTGATCAATACGCAGGTAAAACACGTGAAGTCAATTTAATCCCTGGAGAATCGGTCTGGAAGTTGAAATAAGTGTGTAAAAGACACGTAGAACGACCTCCAACGGTCATATTTGAAGACCTGGTCGATTCCGGGATTCTCAGATAGTTAGTTAGTATGATCTCTGTATAAAATCAGCAGCTTGGTCGATTAGAAAACACACAACAACGCACTTAGCAATAGAATACACTCGTAATCAGTCTTGTAACACTTAGATATCGATCATTTGCTGCTCAACACTTGTAATTCTTTACCATTTATTGAAGTAACGAGGCAGGTGTCGATTGTCACCTCCCGAGGTTTTATGCCGGAGATGCTGAACGATCAAGGGATATCCTCATAAACATCCGTGTCACTCTTTACGTTTTTACATTGTTTTACAATGATTTTACAAGCACACTACCTCACAAACTAAGTTTGGTTACAAAATTAGTCTTGCTATTTTTTACCCAAAACAGGAGGTAACTCAATCCTTCTGCAGTATTAATGCACATCTTCTATGACACCTGCCAAAATTCCGATCTCAATTTTTGCCTAGAACTCCTATAAGACGACAAGAATTATTGGAAACCCGAAAGTTAGAAATTTTAATAAGAATTCTGACATTTAAGGGGTAGCGGACCGCTACCTACTGGTTAACAGTCCGCTACGGAATTAAGAATTTTTGCCGCCCAAGGGGTGGTAGACCGCCAGCCTCCTGGCTAGCGGTCCGCTACGGGAGAACCTTGGCTGGCGGACCACTAGCATCAACGCTAACGGTCCGCTACGCATGTCCCTAGGGACCCTCTGCAGTTGACACGTGTCTTGACACGTGTAGGGCATGCGTCAGCCCTAACGACGCGTGGTCGGTGGCGGACCGCCACGGCAGACCCACACGGTCCGCTACGGACGTGTTGCGTGTCTTCGTTGCATAGCCACCACGTGGCATGCATGTGAGAGACATGGGGTGGTAGCGGACCACCAGGGACCTGGCGATCGGTCCGCTACGGGTCAGGGATGGCCTATAAATAGAAGCTCATTTGCTCCTTATTTTCCACAAACACACAACTCTCTCTCGAGCTTTCTCTGCACCCGAACCATTCCCAAGGCCTCCAGCCGTCCTGACTCCCGAGCCGCTCTTCTCGGTTCGACTGACTTTCGTTTATTTACCGGAGTCAAGCGTTAAAGAGACAAGGAGCCCGAGGAACTAGTAGAAGTACCAGTTACCGTAATAGAGCTTTAAGAGTTGACTGTTTAGAGCCGCTTAGCTCTAAGCTACTATCTTTCCACCAATCAAACTTCCAATCAAAGGTGAATTACTTGCCTACGTCATAAACACTCGTTCACATGGTGAACGAGAGTCTATAAAAAACGATTTATAAGACGTGCTTGGGCTATAGGCTATCATCACGCAACAAGTCAAACTATCATGTTTTACAAAAGGGCAAAACACGAGAATTAAATAATTACTCATATAATCCCTGGGATGGTGTTACCCAAGCGGTGTACGTAAAGTTTGATCAAGTCTTTATACTCGCTCCGGTTCTGGTTAGGGTCGGGCGGGGTTGGCATGTATGTCTGGTAAACGCTTATGTGCCTGAAGGGCCGAGTACGTGACCAATGTATACATGGATACGAAAACGGAAAGGAGCGAAGTGTTTGATGGATTCCAAGGACGAAAGGTTTAATTATTTAATTTAACTGTTTTGCCATAAACCGAACACTGTTGCCACTGATTCTCGTCGATCACAACCACCGGGTAAGAGCTTAACCTTGCTCTAATACCAATTCAAGGATTGAATCGATTATAACTCAACCGAAACAAACAATAATTAGAATAACTCTCCAAGTACTTTATTATAACTGGAAAATATAACTCAAAAAACCAATTACCATAGCTCTATAACTCTTATAATGAAACCCTAACCCGCTAACATTTATTTATAATGCTAAAACCTAATAACCCTAACTTGGTCATTAAGTTACCCATTAAAATCCTAACCCATGGGTTGGGCCTGTTTCATGAGTCAAACAACAATTGAGCCAACAGAGAGACTATGTTGGGATGCTCACATCTACTGAGCACATCAATTTCAGCAAGAAACCCTTCTTTTCCTTGACTATCCTCTGTACTGAAGATGCATTATATATAATTGTATGTATATATGACTAGGGGGAACCCCGCGCTCCGCGGCGGTGAAGTAAATCGCGGTAATGGCGACAAAATGGGAGCGTTAATGTTTATAACGTAAAAGCCAAATTACGAAAAAATAACAAGTATTTAAGGTTAATAAAAGCTGGGGAAAATCAAATAAAAAAAAACATTTAAAAACACGAAAATAAAACTAAAAGAAACCCACCCCGATTCGAACCCGGGTGGATGGGTTGGGGAGGAGTGATCAAGAGGCTGGGCGCGGACCACAAGCCAGACCAGTTTTGTGTTAATATTTCCACCAAAAAACTATTAATGCAAGAAACTATGGGTGTTCATCGGTTCGGGTTACGGTTTTTTCGGTTTATTCGATTCGGGATTTTCGGGTTGAATAATTTTTTTGATGGAACCACAATACGTACCGAACCTAATTCGTGGAAACATATTCCGAACCTAAAACCACTATATAATTCAGTATGGTTTTCGGTTTGAACCTAACAAACCGAATTAGATAAAAAAAAAAAAAAGAAGACATTTTTCCTTTTTCTTTTGAGTAGCCATAACAAGTTCGATTTAAAAAGCACAAAATTTTAAGAAAGTCTAAACAAAAACATACATTTATCAAATAATAAGTTCGGTTCAAACAACGAGTGATAGTAAGTGACTAACCATCAAAAATAACAAGTTAAGTGAACCGTTAGAAAAATAAAGAGTAATAAAGTCAATGAGTGATAGTAAGTGACTAACCATCACAAATAACAAGTTCACCGTACTGTCATATGGAGCGTGGAGTGACAATGCAGTAAGATTGCTGGTGATGTGATGAGATGCCGTGCTGTCATAAAGCCAAGAAGGAGTAGAACCATTGTTGCCGATGACTGTCATCATGTGGGCTTGCGATTTGTTGTTGGAGTCAGTTCTAGGTACGTATGTAGGAGGAGCAATTTGGGTATAAAGCCTCTTAAAGATAGAACAAGAAGTGAGAAAATGTCCTTTAATGAGCTTCTCATGAATTTCATGAAAAGAAATAGTAGTATCTCTAGCATGTAAGCTGTGGTGGCCGGAAAAAAGGAAAGGGACGGTGGCAGAAGGTGTCAACTTGGGAGAGGATTTTTAGCTCCTCGCTTATACCATATCAAGGTATATTCCGAAGAAAAATGTTTTCCTTTACTCATCAATATGGGTAAATACAATAAAAGTTCCAAAAGAATAGGAAGATAAGCTGTAAAACACCAAGACTAAATCTACAACAATTTAAATACATTTGAATACACACTTGGAATGAACTGGCAGTAGTAGCCGGAGCCGATAGGTTCAAGAATAGGCTGGTGCTTACTATGTCGCCTTTTTTAATACGTCATTCTAATAGTTGGTACCCATAGGCTCTGAGTGGTAATCTTCGTCATGCTCTTGAATAAACTGAACTGCTTGTTCGAGCTCCCAAATTGTATTTTCGGTGACGGGAGTTATCTGATTAAAAACACATAAATGATATAATCCACAAGCAATCTATATCTATAACATATAATAAAAGAAAACAATGTGGGACACATGGCAAGCTCTAAGGGCATCAATTTTTATGTTTTCCCGCCTATTACCCACGGGTAAAAATACTTCACGCGAATCTTAAATGTATACTAAATTTCAAAGAAGAATATTGTTTCTAAATAAGTGTGAGTAATCATTTGTTTTAATTTTTGAATGTTTTCATATTTAACTTTATTTTTAATTACTTTCCTAAATTGTAAAATATTTTAATTAACTTACAACCACGTTAACTTTATAAATAATATTAATTATAATTTACCGAAAATAAGCATTTCTTTAATTAAAAACTTTTCAATCCCTATAAATACATACTCTCATACCGTCTATTCATATAATAATACACAAAACATTAGGCAAAGGTTTCAAGTCCATAATAAGGTTTGTTTCAATTTTATTTTCTTTTTCTATTGTTAAATCTTTAACATTTGTAGCATTCGTTTTGTTTCGGTAGTTAATTTTTCATTTTCCCTATCGTTTTTTTTACAATGTTTTCACATACAGAAAAATGGAAAACAAAAAGATAATAGTCTTGAATGATCTCGGCGTATTGAAATCCGATTTTACAATCAAGGTTAAGATAATTAGCCTGTCGCGGAGACCTATGAACGAGGAATTAAAAAGTAGACAACAAAACCTTGAAAACGACACCTACTCAATCGAGATGATACTTTTATTTTAAGAATTAATTTGATACCTTCATATAAGAAGATTCATTTCAAGTTTTAAATAAAACAATTTCCAATATCAGTATTTTTACAATAACGATTAATAAAAGTCAAGAACAATCATTATCTAGACTTGGTTTGTATTTAAAAAAATCGGTCTTCACCCATTGATAAGAGTAAATAATAGACGGAGTAAAGTTACTAATATTAAACAATGATGGTAAACTTACAAATCAAACATCAAATGTTGTCTACAAGAAATATTTATAGATTTATGATTTTTATATATATTTTTAATTATAATATAATTTTTTCTATTTTCTTATTTAATAAAGAAAGAAATGTTCCGTTATAATATTGTTTGTTTATATACTTATTACGTATACCCGTGTAATACACGGGTACATAACCTAGTTGTAGAATATAATAAGATGTCTATTATTTGACGTCGATCAAAAACTTATTTATTTCTTACTCAAGAGCATCAAACACGGAATTGTACATATTACACAACTTGTTGCGTATTTGATTGTCTTATCATAAAAAGGACATTGATGATCAGTGAAAAGTATTTGCGCGAAATAGTGTGGGTATCACATGCGTTTAAGCCTATGATAAGGAAATGAGTGGGTTTTCATAGCATGACTATAACACACTAAGGAAAAGGTCATATTGATGATTTATTTTTCTTATTGAAATCTAGTTATTGTAAGAGCATAGACGCTTACCTTGTTTACGCAGACAATTGTGGTCACTCTTAAGTTCTAGAGTTGATCATCATTTATAAATTCAGATTTGTTCATATGAATAAAATTAAGTGAAATAACATAAACGACAAACCAAGCATAATGATCAATCTTTGTAGATTCAGTACTATAACTATTTGAAAGTAGAAAAAGATATATGGAGCCCCAAAATAACATAGAAGAATGAAGTATGTACCAATTTGTCATCTTCAAGGAGGATTCCCTTGGAGAGTATGTTGTAGATATCGTTTTTCCGCATGGTGGAGTAAATCTCAGGGGACTTTGAAAACTGATGAAGTATTTCTTTGTAGGTTCTATGCAATTTGCCCTTCCTTATTTCATAAGCCACCTGCATATTGACTAAAGGATTGAACACTATATTTCAATGCATAAAAAATAACAGAACAGAAGATGGGTTTCAAGTGAGTATCATAAAATCCAAAAATTAGGATTGTACATACTTTTCTGTCTATTTGTCCAGGGAAATGAAGACTGTTTTCTAAAGCTGTGAAAACTTACTTGAAATTCCAAAGCCTTTTGAAGCTGTACTACCACATCACTATGTGGGTCGTTCTTTTCTCTCATCGTCTATGCATTGTAATGCAATCCTTTGAAATATATCAAATGATTTCTGTATAATTTGTTCCTTTATGCCCTCAAACACTATCTCATCAAGTCGTTCTTCTTGACAGTGATGTTTAGCCAAAACGCCTAAAAATTGACTGCGATCTCTGAAGTCCTCTGGATAGGCCAATCTCCCGCACAAGATTTCAAATAAAATCACACCAAATGAGTAAATATCTGATTCTTTGGTTAAGAATTTTGTTTTCCAATACAGTGGGTAACAATAGCCAGGCGAACCTACAACATCACTTATGACATACTTCATCTCCTGGTTTGTTGGGTATGTTTTGGAAAGCTCAAAACCATAAATTTTTGCTTTCCAATCCTTGGTTAGTAGAATGTTGGAACTTGTTATGTCTCTATGTATCACCACATCTTGTCCTACTTCACCTCCATGAAGGAACTTCAACCCCTTTGCAATATCAATGCATGTCTTAAGTCGTTTGGTCCATGTAAAACTAGTATTGTTTAGATATCTATTGAGACTTCCCCTAGAGGCATGCTCATAAACAATAATCTTTTCATCCAATTCTTTACAATAGCCTACAAGACCGATGATATTCTCTTGTCTATACTTGAAAAGAACTTCAAACTCTTTCAAAAAACCATCTTCTTGACCAGATGTACTAAACCGCTTTATGACAACTTCCTTATGTCTATTATTGTATTGAACTTTTCCTTTGTAAAGCATCCCATATCCCCCTCTCATAATGTAGTTGCAATAACTGAAGTTATCTACGCCCACTATTATGTTTTCAAGCGAAAATCGAAGGGTTTTCATCCTGTTTTCCTGTGTATAACGAGCATCAAAGTTGAAAATATGTTAACTGTAAAATGAAGAATAGTACCTGCCTACATTTAATTCCAAACATAAACCGCAAAATTTAGTTTTGGAAATATAGTTCACAAATAAAAAATACCTATGTATTATACACAAGTTATCCTATGAAAATGAAAGACTTCTTAGCAAAACCGTTTTTTTTTTTACAATGACTTACTTGAAAGTGTAATGCTTTGTTAAGTTCCTTGATTACTACTTCAATTGTTGGACGCTCGGCTTGAGTTTTAGCCAAACATTGATATGCAATTCTTGAAAATGTATCCAAAGATTCATGATCAGGTCTTACTTTTAGAGTTAAACCAAGTTCATAAACTTCTTCACCCATTGTGTTTAGATCAAACATTTCTTTAATTAGTGTTCCCATTTTAAAGTGTCTTTTTGCAATGGGTGCAAGCCCCCTTTTTTTTCTCCTCAAGTAAATTGAATCTTAGGCCACCTTCCCTGAGAAGATCTCAAACAAAACTACTCCGAAAGAGTAGATATCTGATGCTCTTTTTAAGCTACCTGTGTTATCATATTCAGGGTCCAAGTACACAAACGTGCCTGCAACATTATTTGTATTGATGGTGCTTGCCTCATGATTCACAGGAAAGAATTTAGAGAGCCCAAAGTCAGCAATTTTAGCCTCCCATTTCTTACCCAACAGAATATTGGCACTTTTAATATCTCGGTGTATTATCCTTCTTTTGTCCTCCATGTTTGTGTGTAGGTAATTCAATCCTTCTGCGATATCAATGCACATCTTCAGACGCTGCACCCACGTAAGATTAACCATCTTATCCGCGCTTCCCAAATAATCATCCAAACTTCCATTAGAAGCATGCTCATAGACAAGAAGCATTTCACTACCTTCAACACAACATCCAAGTAAAGAGACTATGTTGGGATGCTCACATCTACTGAGCACATCAAGTTCGGCAAGGAACCCTTCTTTTCCTTGACCGTCTTCTGTACTGAAGATGCGCTTTAAAGCTACAGTGCAACTCATTTTAGAAAGTTCATCTTTACTCTTCAATTTCATTGCCAAGTAACTTCTCTTATTGAAATTATTGAGTTCTGCTTTGTAAACTGCACCGGACCCAATACAATATTTTGTGTCAAAATTATAGGTGGCCAACTGTATAACCTGAAGTGGAATCTTCATACTTTCTCGTACCTGCAAGAAAAGATGAAAATGAAATCAAACTCTGAAATTGTGTCATTTACACTTTGTTGATCCTTTTTAGAATCTCAAGAAATTTAAACCCAAAAAAAATAATTGATTTCAGTTGATTAGCACATGTAGCTTAAAAATATCACATATAGAGGTACGGGTTCAAATAATGCGTACATTTCATGGGCGTCTCTACGGTACAAGCAACTAAAACAACGGCTTTTGGCCTCCAAATTTAAAGACCCCAAAAAATTGAAAAACTAATTTAATATATATTAATTTTAAGGTGAACATATATGTGATAATCCATTAATTTTGTGTTTTTTTGAAAGATATAAGAAAAGATAGCAAAATGAGATTACTGTAATAAGATTCAGTCTAAACATTAATATTATACATTTTGATGCTTTATAAAATGACATTTTAAAAACCTTTCATATATTTAGAAAACTTTGACAAAAATGATTCAATTTCAAATTTTGCTTTAGGTTCCAAAATATGTTGAGTTGTCCCTGCGTACATTCCTTTTATGATGATACTAAATGACACTCTAATTGCTATTAAGGATAGAGGATGAAGAATATCAATAGAAAAACACTTTTTAACTTCAAAGATTTACTTACTTACTTGCAAGTGTAATGCTTTCTCAAGGGACTTTATGACAATTTCCAATGTAGGATGCTCGCTTGGAGTTTCTACCAAACATTGATATGCAATTTTGGAAAATATATCAAAAGAATCTTGATCAGGCACTTTTTTCGGAGTACAATCGAACTCTTGGGTTTCTTCCATTATTATCCTAGGATCCGCCATATTCTTTAGTTTTCCTTTTCCTTCGCTGAAGTGTAGGCGTGCCATAGATGTAAATTCATTTACCTTTTCCTTCATGTAACTTGAATCATAGTCTACCAACCGCGCGGTTAGGATCTCAAATAAAATTACTCCGAGAAAGTAAACATCGTCTACCACAAGTCTTCGGTCTGAGGGGATCCATGGTGCATCCATGGCATCCCACCACCACGTTCTATAGTTTTCAGGTTTTGATTGCCACAAAGATGTAGGGTATGAATTGAATTCAGAGAGCCTAAAGTTAGATATCTTTGCGGTCAACTTCTCATCCAAAAAAACATTTGCGCTCAGTATTCCATGATGTATCATACTTGGTTTGCCCTCCATGTTGTGAAGGTACTTCAACCCATGTGCAATATCAAGGCAGATACGTATTCGTTGCTCCCAAGTTAGATTAGTCTTGTTACTTGTGCTTCTCAAATAACCATCGAGGGTTTCTCTAAAAGCACATTCAAAAACAAGAATCATCTCAGATTCTTCATCACAAAAGCCTAGTAGAGTGAGTAAGTTGGGATGCTTACAATTAGTGAGCATTTCAATTTCTGTAAAGAAGTCTTTTGCTATTTTCTTGTATCTGTGGAAGCGGTTAATAATTACTCTTCTCTTTGACAGTTCGCCTTTATTTTCCCCTTCTATTGTCAACACAATTTCCCGGTCAAAATGGTCTAGCTCTGCTTTATACACACTTCTATATAACTTGATGCGGTTGGTATCCGCAAAATCATTTGTGGCCAACTTTATACGACTCAGTGGAATCTTCAAGTATTCAAACTTTTCCACCCATAACTATGTGTCAACGAGAAAAAAAGAGTATTCAATGAAAGGTTAAACTAAATTATAAATACAATGGTCTTAGTGTCAATATTATAAAGTAGGTTTGAGGGTCATAGTGTATTTGTTTATTGTAAAGGGGTCAAGTATGTAAAGTTGTAAAATTAGAAACTGTCATATTAGGAATGATTAGGGTTGTGTCGTTCTTGAAACGACGCGTCGGTTAGAATAAGTTTGTATATATACGATGTCAAACATTCAAGTATCAAATCGACGCATAACATTCAATAAACAGATATCCAAGTTTGTATATTGTTCTTGATTCCAACAATCGGTATCAGAGCCGTCGTTCAAGGGATGAAGAAAGAATCACATGAAGAATCGGAAAAAAAAGATTGAAATCAATTAAAGAGAAATCCATTCGCCCCTACAAGTCGAACATGGCCTTACGGCCTTCTAAAAAATTGACGAAATGGAATCGCATTTCATTGATTGATGCCATCAACAAATCAAGAAGCAACGATCAAGAAAGAACATGAAGAAAGGAGAAGTTATATGGGAAACGAAAACAAAACGAAGGATATCGATTAGAAACAATTTTCTACAAATAAATAAAAATATGATCTTTGATCAACAAGAAGAACAAGAAACCCGATTTGGATTATAGCAAGAGCAAGAAACTCGTTTTTGAGTTAAAGCAAGAAATAATTTCAAAGAATTCAAGCAAGAACAACAAGCAAGTCAGCAAGGAAAGTAACAAGTTAAAGCAAATAGCATGCAAGAAAGAAAAATGGGTTCATCTTTGAATCAATTAACAAGTAAGCAAGATAAGCAAGTTAGCATATTAAGCAAGAAAGCAAGAAGCCAGCAAGAACAAAGCACCTTAATTAGCAAGAAGAAAGAAAGAAAGAAAGCGTGACAGGCAAGGAAGATAAAAAAGGAAGAAAGCACATCAATACCAGTTCATGAGCAAGGAAACATATCTCTTAAATAACCAAAATTGACTGAATCAAACTACACCGCTTGGGCAATTCTAATGAAAACCATCTTGAAGGCTTATGGACTTTAGGAAACAGTTACTTCAGCAGAAGCATTAGATGAAAAAGAAGGTTCATACAATAAAAGCAATGATCCTCCAAACATTTTCGAAAGATGTTATGATGTAAGTTGCACAACACCCAAATGCAAAGGAAGTATGGGAATCGATTAAAGTTCGATACCTAAGAGCGGATCTAGTTTAGAAAGCACCTCTACAAACATTGAGGAGAAAATTAGAGGCTTTAAAAATGAAAGTAAATGAAGAAGTGAATGATTTTGCATGTAAGTTGGGTAGTATAAGAACCAAGATTAAAAGTCTTGATGCTAATCTTAAAGATAAGATAATTATAACAAAACGGCTTAACTCCGTTCCAAAGAAGTTTCTATCGATCGTGGCATCTATCAAGCAGTAAGTGTCATTTGAAGAAACAGTGGGAAGAATAACACTCTTTAAAGAATGTATCAAAAGTCAAGATGAACTGTAGGATAATAATCATGGTAAGCTCCTAATGGCACGTTCAAGTAATCATCCTGAAAGTTGGCACCATGGAAAAGGATGTGGTAATCAAAGTCTTGGAAGGGGTCATGAAAGAGGCTTTAGGATAGGGGGAAGAGTAGTGGAAGAGGTATGAGACAAGAGTTATGAATGTAGTGAATATGGTTACTTTGCATACGAGTGCTTTAAGAGAAAAGATCAGGATGAAGAAAAGGAACAACACGCTCATCTCGTGTGGGGTGAAGAACCAGCATCATTGTGAAGGGTAGAAGATCTTCAAACTAAATTATAAATATAAAGGTCTTGGTGTTAATATTGTTAAATTGGTTTACATGTCAAAGTATCTTTCTTTATTATAAAAGGGTTAAGTATATAAAGTTGTAAAATTAGAAACTGTCATATTATAGGGTTGTGTTGTTTTTGAAATGACATGTCAATTAGAATAAATCTGTATATATATACAATGTCAAACATTGAAGTATCAAATCGACACATTTTCAGTAAACAGAAATCCAAGGTTGTATCTTGTTATTGATTCCAACATTCAAGGCTATACATGATAGTAATTAAGAATTAAAACATAAATTTTGGTTGAGTTAAATAAAAATTATTACTATACATGATAGAAATTAAGAATTAAAACATAAATTTTGGTTGAGTTAAATAAAAATTATTACTATACATGATAGTAATTAAGAATAAAAAATAAATTTTTGTTGACTTAAATGAAAATTATTACTAAAAAGTGTATTAATATCAGTGGTGGAGCCATATTAGGGTGAACGGGTTCATCTAACACCATTAAATTTCATGTCTCATATGCAACGTGTGATAGGAAAAATTCAATTGACACCATTGTTTTTTTTACGCTAGACACATTGGTTTTATAAAAAAATGACCTCATTGGCGTGAAAAAACTATATATATATTTTACTAAAGAAAAAAGTTATCTAAACATTTTACATAATAAAAAAATAATAGTTTAAAAATTATGTGCAATTACTTAATTTTCAATACTAGAATTTAAATCATTAAAATCTCATTTTTAATTTTTAAGTTTTTAACACAATAACCATTATAGGCCTATGTCCAATTATTTTATATCAATTGTTTAACCTAAATTAAAAAAAAAAAAGGCTGACACATCGATTTGTTCCTATTCTCGACGATAACTGAAGAGTCATGGATTCACGATGGTCGATTGTTTCTAGTCGATTGATTCGTTTATGGTAATCATAGTCAATCTAATCAATTGATTTTGAATTCTGATAAAAAAAATAAGCAAACTAGACAAGTACGATTAAACCAAACATGAGTAAATGTTAGTTATTATTCAGTATTAAAATTGAAATAAGACATGAATACATGATTAAAGTTGAAATTATGTGTGTTTATGTCACTTGAATACTTCATTAAAGTATGTGATTTTATAGTAAAATTTTGAATACTTGATTAAAGTTTAAATTAGTTAAATAAATGTGTAATTTGTTTATGTGATTTTTATATTGTAGACTTGGTCACTTGGTTATTGATTTTAATGATTGTATAATATCTTATAGAGTTATAGGATTATTAATTTTAGTTGTTTTTGACTTGTTTAATTAGTGGTTCTTGACACAGTGTTATTATAAACCCGAGTATCCAAAAAATGAAACCATAGGAAAAAATTTCTAGCTCCGCCAGTCGTAGCAGCTTAAAGAGTTAACCAAAATTTACCAACTTACACTTTTAATGTTTAAACTTAATTAATAAGCTCCTTAAAATCAAATCTAATAAATGCTTAATATATGTTACATTGTTGTCTTCTTTTTTATGGCTCCCAATATAAAATTAATTAATTAATTTATTTATAATTAAGGAAGAATCTTACGATTGAAGAACTTGAAACAAAACCAATAAGAGAAAATCAATTCTAAAACTAAAAGTTGGTTAGAATACAGATAGTGACTCTGTGTGCATTATGAAAGTACTCACAGGATTTTCATGTTTCCATTGTATCTTAGCAGCTTCGTTAAGTCCTCCAAGAATATGATCACGTTGTCCCTCAGGTCCATACTTCAAGCAGGTATAGGCTATTCGTGAGAATATGGATAGTGACTCTGTGTGCATTTGTGTCAGATTTGGAGCGATCATATCATCCAAATGTTCTCCCTTTCCATAATTGTTTTCCTCTATTTTGGTTAGATAATGATTCACATCTTCAATCGTTGCCTTCCTCCCATAAAGCACTTCCAGCAATATAATACCCAAAGAGTTCTTTATGTCACACAAAGATTCAATACAAATTAGTACCTTGGCTTCCCAATCTTTATCTAACAATATTTTATATCCCTTCTTCTTATAACCTCTTCTATCCTTATATTCCCAATAGTTCAATGCGCACGCAGCACCAAAACATATATGCAATCTTTGGGACCATGTGAGGGTTGTTGGATCACTTAGATATTCGTCGAGACTTCCATTAACTACATGATCCATAACTATCATCCTTTCATCTTTCTCATCACAAAAACCAATAAAAGATGCAACATTTCTATGCCTGAGACGAGAAATTATCTTAATCTCTTTATAGAATGTGTGACTATGATACTTTCGTATAACAACATTGATCCCTACTTCAGACTGCCACAACAATCCTTTGTAAACATCTGCCTTTTCACCCTATTTTAAGAGATTTTCTTTAGCAAAATCTTTGGTAGCGATTACTATATCTTTAAGTGGAATTCGTAAGGAAGCAAGCTTTGCGTCGAAAGAAGACATGGGGTTTCTGTGTAATAAGGAGAGAAGGTTTATATAGAGATGAATGTGAAGGAAAAAGGATATTCGACTAAAACACAATCATATGCATTTAAAAGCTTAATATGAAAGGTTCCAGTGATAGAATGCAAAGGTTTATATCAATCTTCAAACTAAACCGCCAAGATTCTCAGCATTCCATATTTGATCTTAACTCGGAAGATTTTTACTCTCATGAGATATTAAACGATTGATATTTTGAATTTCTCGACTCAACGGGTAGTGTTGCACTCTGAACCCCACCATTTTCGATCAATTTCTCACGATAACCACCTATCATCAAAAACGAAATTAACAACAAACCAAACCAACATTATGAAGAGATTCAATCGGTAATTTTCCCATGAGGGAAACTGTAGCCCGGTTCTAATTCATTAATTGAATTGAGCTTTTTAATTATTGTTTGTTTGTTTGTCATGTCTAGTACTTAAACACTTGTATTTGGGTTTTGGATACTTTGGTTTTATGATTATGGGCCGGAGGCCAACATGCACACGTCACAAGGAATTAGAAACCGTGAAAACATGATGGGAGTTAGGGAGTTATCCCTAACGACGTTTGGCGGTTTACAAGGAACCATTGTGTTCCTTAAACAATGCCGACGGTTGGGGGAGTATAAATAGGGTAGATAACATTCAAACTTTGTAACCCTATTTTTCAGTTTCTATCAAGTTAGTTTGTGTGTTTATTTGTTCTTAAGATTATGTATCAATTATAATCACGGATTTAAAGTTCAATAGTTCATTACAAGAATCAATGAACCGTGGTAAAGATCAAGGGACTGTTAGTGGTATGAAAGCCACACACATTTGGGATTCCAGCACTAGTGAGAGCGATGATGGAGACTTCATGATAGGATGAAAGGAGACGATATGAAGGATACAGGCGGGGCCAAAGATTGGTGGCCGGTCAGGAGGAATCAAGATCTCATATTCAAATTTGTCTCAGGATGGCAGTTACACGGCGAGAACAGTACGTAATATTTAGGTCGGCGGCAAGGGTAAAGGAAATAAGAAACAAGCCGCGAGGGGATTAGCGTTGGTATATATTCATGGTCATCAAGTTTAAAGATTGGTCATGGGAAGATTCACAAGCCGGAAAGATCGTGGTTTTGGACTCCGAAAGATAAAGGAAAGAGACCAGTTGGTAGACCATGGATGATGGGAATTCGTTGTTATTTTTACCACGAGATCTGTCACGTCACAGCATTCTGTCCAAGTAAGTACGTTGATCTTAAGTCTTCCCTGGTTAGTATTGATTATACGGTTAATGGTACCGATGGCGGAAACTAGAACTTCACTAGTATGTTGATCCCAATGTCAAATTTCACATGTCCAGAATCAGAACGTGTTTAAGGTTTTTAAACGCAATTTTGGGATCAAGGCGAATGACGGGACAAAGGTGTGGATGTCTTTGCAAATAAATAGGAGGTGGAACTCGAGGGAGAATATCTTGATAATTTTTACGACCACCTAGACGACTCCACCACTTTTCAAAAGGAAAAAAGAAGGATTAAAAGAATCCATAGAAGAGACATACAAGAAGGAGTTTCAAAGGTTATGTAAGGAAATGATCTAGTTTTGGATCATGTTGATGTCAAGATTGAACCAGAAGAAGGGATAAGTCATGAAATGAGGAACACTAATTTCGTAAAGGAGAAATCGTCATTAATTTGTTACTTAGAGGCATTAGAAGCAAATCCGAATCAATCAACGATGAGTGTCGAGATCGTGTATGGTCCTATGTTAAAATTGATTCCTCACTATCCGTTGAATCTTTCGATCAAGAACTTACTTTAGAAAGTTGCATAAACTTTCTTGAATTGATAAAGATTCATGAGAGGTGGATAAAGAATGAAAACAGTTTCAAGATGGAATTCACCCAGCTATCAAAATGGTTTGTCAAGGAATATCTTGAAATTGAAAAGGCTGATGGAGAACCTCCTTGTTTGCCTAATGTAGAAGAAATAGATTTGCTTAATCTAATGGTTTTAGTAAGTACCGAAGGAGGATACGAACAAGTTTATATAGTAAACAAGCGGGGAATGGTAGCAATGAGGCTCGGGTGTGCATGGAAGGACGCCAAGGTTTTAAAGCTCGTTTATATAAAGTATCTAGATTTGATTGAATGTTACTATCAAATTATGAAGGAACGAGTCAAGACAAGTATTGAAAATCAGACATAAGTTGTTGGAGCACATGATCAAATGGAAGAAGCGAAGCATTAGTACCATCAGAGATTTCCCGTTTGGATGTGAACCGGTTGGTGGATATATGGTGTAAGAAGATCAAACGGTTGCGGAGACTGGATGAAAACTCGTCATCATCCTTGATGATGATGTTGAAGACTGTGGGATTGAAGATCAAGACAGTTCATTTATGAATTAGGGATGATGTAGCTCGGTTCTAATTCATTAATCGAATTGGGATTTTTAATTATTGTTTGTTTGTCATGTCCAGTACTAAACACTTGTATTTGGGTTTTGGATACTTAGGTTTCATGATTATGGGTCGGAGGCCAACTTGCACACGTCGCAAGGAATTAGAAACCGTGAAAACAGGATAGGAGTTAGGGAGTTATCCCTAACGACGTTTGGCGGTTTACAAGGAACCGTTGTGTTCCTTAAACAATGGCGATGATTGGGGACGTATAAATAGGGTAAATAACCTTCCAACTTTGTAACCCTATTTTTCAGTTTCAATCAAGTTCGTTTATGTGTTTATTTGTTCTGGAGATTACGTATCAATTATAATCATGGATTTAAAATTCAATCGTTTATTACAAGAAAGAATCAATGAACTGTGGTAAAGATCAGGGGCTTTTAGAATTGGTCACCAAGTTTTGTGGTAAACTCTATCGCAACTCATTTTTTTGTTTTATTATTAACTGATGAATAAACTTGTTTACATAGATCCTATTTATACTAGTTTAAATGTATCCTAATTAATCTTTAAAACTGAATAAAGAAAAGCATAAGAAATAAAGAGTTATATGAAACATACAAACCCCCCCCCCCCCCCCCCTTTTGACTTATCATACGCCTCCTTTGAAGTTATAAATTCATACCTTCCCATCCTTTTAGTTGTCGTATATACAAACCTCATCTTTTGTTATATTTTATTTATTTTGTTCTTTAACTGAATAAAAATATCCAATTTTTTTTTAAATGTAATATGTTTTTTAACCTTTTTAAAATGCGTTTTTTAATATACAAACTTTTTTACATATAAGTTTTTATGTTTTGAAAAACTATTTTTTTATGTTTTAAAAAACTTTTCTTTTTTACTGTTTTGTAAAAGCGGTTTTTTCTTTTACTTAGATAAAAAATTTATAACAATGTTTTTAATGTATTTTAGATTTTTAATGTATTTTATTAAAATGTGTTTTTATTTTATAAAAACGTTTTTTAATGAATTTTGTAAAATCGTTTTTTTTTACAAAAAAGTTTTTTATTTTATAAAATTATTTTTTAGAGAAAGTGTTTTTTTTGTTTTATAAGAAAGTTTTTAAAAAAACTTATTTATTTATTATTATTTTTTTTTTACAGAGATTTTTTTTATCATTCAAAAACATTTATTTTAATTTTTATAAAATATTTATTTTATTTTTATTTTTATTTTTAAAATAATTTATACTATATAATAAATAAAGGTTTTGATTGAACATTTGTCACTCTCTCGTGCATTCTTGACTTTTTTTCTCGATTCTCTCTCCTATTAATTACATAAATTTATTTAATTTTTTGTTTTCCACCACTCTCTCATATTAAATAATAATAATTTCTATAATTATTTTTATAAAAAGTTTTCCATTAATATGTAATATTTAATCTTTATTACTAAAATACTAAATATATAACATTGCATTTATTCAACCCGTGTAATACATCGGGTTTCTAAAGTTTAATATGAATTAACATTTATCAGTTAAATAAAAAAAATTTAATACTCAGCTAAAAAAAATGTTTTAAAAATTAACTTAACAGTATTTATAACTGTTACGTAATATTTTATTCAAATCGTGTAATACACGGGTTTTTAAAGACATAAATTTTTTATTATTAAGTATATAACATTACATTTATTCAACCCGTGTAATACACGAAATTCTAACCTAATAATTAATCAAGTGGGGAAATATGGCAAGTTTTAAAGTGATTTTTCTAAGGCGTACCACAAATAATAGAGGGGATACGTAAAGTCTAACTCTAAATAATTTAGGAAGTTTAAATAATAATCCTAAACAAACTCGAAATTATCTCCTACTTCTTATCCAAGCATTAATCATGATCGGAATTATGCCAACACATTAAAGTTAAAAACAAAGCACAAAATAAATACTAACTACAGTAGAAGCTCTATAATTTAATACTCGATAAATTAATAATCTCGATAAAATTAATAATTTGTCCGGTCCCGACTTGGGACCAGTATAAAATTGGACCCCAATCGATAAAATAATAAGATAATAATTTTTTTGAAATCTCAATGTAAATATATTGGTCCCAGCGAAACTATAAATTAATAATTACTAAAATATTCCAAAATTCTAGGATTTTCTAGTAAAAAATGAATCTATAGTCACTTGTTTTTTTGTGAACTTCAAATCTATATTGAGTTCATCTTTAAATCTCCACATTGCACTTAAGAGTTAAGGCACTGTATTCTCGTATTGCAACAAAAAGTTGTGAAGAGTTGTTGCCGCTTGCAATGCTTCTTTCCGAGTGATCGGTTCCAAGGGTACTGAATCATCATCAACTTCATCATCAACCGGATTTTGAACGGTATCCGCCATAATTTCTTCAATGCTTTGAACCTTGTAACATTCATTATTTTCACATGGATAATCCAACAACTCATTCACATCCATTTTGTGTCGATAATGCATTCTTGTAATCAAGTTCTCAAGCTCACGAATGTCTTCTCCAAAATTTACATCGTTTAAATCATTTGAGCCGGTTGGATTAGCCGAACGAATTTTACAGTGTCGATGCATTAATTTGAGAGTTGCTTACAAATATAGGCCTACTTTTTAAATTAATAATTTATTAATTTATCGATATAATAATATCTCGCTAAATTAATAAAATATCCCGGTCCCAACATTATTAATTTATAGAGGTTCTACTGTAGTGGGCTACAGCCGCGCTCCGTGGCGAAGGCGGTCCCATTTTTAACAAAATTTAAACGAAAATGTAGACGCAATATAAAAAATAACGTTAATAGGCGAGACGAACACAAACAATATTAAAAAGAAGTTAAAAATAAGGTTTAAAAAAAACCATGCGCGGCGGCTCAGTTATTAAACATAGATAAAGAGAAACACGTTGCAACAATATATGTGAAATATAAAAGGCATAATATTTTAAATATTATAGTCCAAAAGTAAATATAAAGATTTAAAACAACAAAAAAATAAAAATAAAAAAGTTGTAAATTTAAAAAAATTATATAATTAATTATGATGTCAACATGAGTCTTCGTTGATGTCCGAAACCTGAAAAAGGCGGGGAGGGGTGGACTCGAGCCCACGACCACTAGGGGTGGGGAGTAGGCAAGCCTGATTCTTATAAATTGTTTTAGTCTAAAACTTATATAAATACAAACAAGTTCCTGAAAATAAAGAAAAAAAACAGCGACAGTCGACAGAGGAAAAGACTTGTACTCTGCTCTTACCAATTTTTACGAATTGAACTGTATTTTAGGTGAGTAATGCAAATTTCGGTAAATGTGTTTATATATAATTTTAAACCCAAAAATAACAAAACCTAACCTTTAATCAACGATGGCAGAAGCACGAGGAGCGGCGGCGGCGGCGATTGGCATTGCGACTTTTAACCGGTTGGGAGAGAAGAATTAATAAGGAAAAGATGATCTGCATTTATGGAATTGTAGGTGTGAAGAAGATAGAAAAGATATAGAAGACTTTGACTATCATCTCGTCCACACGACAATTAAAGATATTATATCGAAGACTTTGGCTTGACTTCCATGCATATACACAACTACATATCTCTGTTGTAATAAAAAAAACTAAATAACCGGACACATGTCACCACCACATTACACCTTACAAGTTTTTTTCCTCAAAATCACGTTACATCCACTATTCAATCTTTTTATATTTAGATCAACTTTTTTTTTAAATTACAAAAATAAACATTTTAACAAATCAATTCACTATTATTACCATTGACTCAAAATTTTTTTTAACTATCATCAAAAATGAATATTTTAAAAAATCAAGAGTTAAAAAATAGGAGATTTTAAAAAAGCGAGTTTTTAAAGTTTTATTATTAAAAAACGAGTGTTTAAAATTTTATTATTAAAAAAGCAAGATTTTTTAATTTTACATATAAAATTTAAAATACTACTTTTGTATTTTAAATAAATATATGTTAGAATAAAGTTTACTAATATTTAATTACTAGTTTTTTAAATAAGTTTGATATTTATTAAAAATAAATTTTTTATTTTGATTTTGAAATTTTAAGAGATAGTTTTTAATTAAAAAAATTAATAAATTTATAAATATTTATTTTTAAAATTGTATTATTTTTAACCCTAATTTTTATTTAAATGGCGAGATTTTTTTTCCAAAAAATATGTTTGGTTTCAATTCTAATTTATTAGTTTTAATTTTTTTCATAATTAATTTTGGAATTTTAAATTTAAATTGTGTCGATATATTAAGCAGTGCGATTTTGGAGTTTTAATTTTTGAATTTAAAAGCCGATATATTGTTGAAATTTAAATTTTATTTGTATTTTTTTATTTTATTTTAAACGAGAGATTAAATATTAAAAGTTTAGCGAGATTTTTCGTACAAAGGCGAGATTTAAAAAAAATATTTTTGATATGTAAATTTAATTACAACTTAAATATTTATAAATATGTTACAACATCAAGGTTAAAGTTTCTAAAAAAGGCTGATAGAATTTAAAAAAACTAATAAAATGGAGAAACTACGTACGCAAGAAAATCGTTGACCAATTTAATTATCTTCGATTTCTCCATATTCTATTACTTCATTCGCTCATTTAATTAACATGTTTAACAATCAATTCTCTTGCAGTAGAAATTTTGAAAGATTAACAAGTGACTTATACAGGATAATTCAAAATCCCGGAGAATCCCTCCAAGACTATGTCAGCAAATTTGGTCAGGAATCCCTGGATATCCCGAATCTTGACGTTGCCGCTGTAGTACAGGCCTTCAAGATGGGGCTACAGAAGGATTCTCAATTTTACGAATACCTTGTTATGAATCCTTGTAGGAACCTTGATGAAGTCAGGAACCGGGCATTGAGGTTTATTAGGCTGGAAGATAATAGAAAGATCCAGCAGAGAGTTAATGCTCCGACAAGCTACTCTCAACCTAACCGAAAAGTTAAACCCGCACCTTTCAAGTCGTACAGATCCAAGCCATATTCTAAGCCGGACAATCACAGGGTCAATGATGTAGAAGACGACGAGGACGAAGAAGAATTTCCTAAGTTATCTGAATAATGTTTTTCTCTTGACACGACTGGTTTGCTATTTGCTATGCAGGATCTTGGAGAAAAAGCCAGGTGGCCTCACAAATTTGAGAGGAACTCAGGGGGAAAGGACAAGTCCAAGGGGTGTGCATTCCACGAAGACTTTGGCCATATAACTAAGGATTGTATCGCTTTGTGGAAGGAGATAAGCTATCTCCTGAGCAAGGGATATCTCAAAGAATTTCTGGGCAAAGGAAGGAACAAGACCAAGGATAATGACAGGATCCCGCAAAGAGCAAAATCCCCGCCGCCGGATGCCAATGTAATAGGTTTTATCTGGTGGATCTGACATTTGTGATACTTCTTACTCTGCAGCAAAAAAGAAATGCCACAGAAGCAAAAACAGAGAATGGGGACAGACCTATCAGGACCTCCAGCTTAACTGAAGAAAAGGTGATCTGTTTCGACGAAGATGACAGAAATGACGTACAGGATCCTCATCACGATGGCCTGGTGATTACACTATACATTGCAAACCACTTCATCCGGAGAATACTGATTGACGGAGGGAGCTCGGTCAACATAATTCAGCATGAAGTCCTGAAAAGAATGGGGATCCTGGATTCTAAAATTATTTCAAAATCCTCAGTGCTGGTAGGGTTCAGCTGAGAAGTCAAAAGCACAGTCGGAGAGATAAAATAACCAATATACATTGAAGGGGTAAATTCTAATCAAAAAAATTTTCTATAATAGATTCTTTGTCTTGCTATAATATCAATTTAGGAAGCACATGGATACGCGATATGAAGGCGGTGCCCTCAACATACCATCAGTGTGTCAAATTTCCAACCCCTTGGGGAGTAGTGAAGATTAACAGTGATCAGCAAGAGGCTAAGAATTGCTACACTTCTTCGATAAAAGCCTCCGTCAAAACCAGGCAAGCATAGCAATTAACAAAGCAGGCCAGGGATGTTCTAAGCTAAAGATCATGATGTTAAATAGGTATCCCTGGATGCTGAAATCCATATGTAAAGATCCTTGTAGGGAACAATATCCCTGAAGATATTGAAAAATATATCCAGAACTTCCTGAAGGGCAGAAAAGCAACCTTCGTATGGAAGCATGAGGACATGATAGGTATATCCCAAGATATCATAACTCATAAACTTGGAGTTGATAAAAGTATCAGGCCAATACATCAAAAGCGAAGGAAATTTGCTCCTGAGAGAAACGTAATCATCCAAGAAGAGGTGGAAAGACTTCTCAAGTCTAGAATGAAAAGGGAAGTAAAATTCCCAAGGTGGCTAGCCAACATAGTAGTAGTCTAGAAGAAGAACGGGAAGTGGAGAGTTTGTGTAGACTACACGGACCTCAACAAGGCGTGTCCTAAAGACCCCGTCCCACTACCACACATTGACTCTATGGTCGACGCCACATCAGGCCATGAAATACTGACTTTCATCGATGCTTCATCAAGAATCCAACAAATTCATATGGAACCCTCAGACCAAGAGGATTCTGCGTTCATGACTCCTACAGGTATTTATTGTTATATTGCTATGCCCTTTGGTTTGAAAAATGCAGGTGCTACATACCAAAGGCTAGTGAACATGATGTTCAAAGAGAAACTAGGGGACACCATGGAGGTCTACATAGACGACATGGTGGTAAAATCAAAGAGAGCTGAGGATCATCTCAGGGACCTTAAAGAAGCATTTGATATCCTGGACCAATACAATATGAAGTTGAACCCTTCAAAATGTCACTTCGGAGTGAGGGCAGGAAAGTTCTTAGGCTATATGGTGACCAAAAGAGGAATAGAAGCCAGTCCAGAACAAATCAAAGCTATCATCAACCTGAAATCCCCAGCAAACACAAAGGATGTCCAGAGACTAACTGGCAGAGTAGCAGCACTCAACAGATTTAAATTGAGATCCTCAGAAAGGTGCAAAGAGTTCTACGACATCCTGAGGAAGAACAAGAGATTCGAATGGGAACAGAAACATGAACAAGCTCTCCAATCATTGAAGAAATACTTGTCATCAGCTCCTCTACTGATGAAACCAGAAGACGGTGAACCATTATCCCTATACTTGGCAGTATCCCGAAGCACTGTAAGTGCTGTGTTAGTCAAGGATAATGAAGGACAACAACATCCGGTATATTATATAAGTAAAAGTTTGCTACCAGCGAAAACCATGTACTCTCATTTTGAAAATTTAATTTTAGCTTTAACAATTGCATCAACTAAACTAAGACATTATTTTGAAACTCATGCTATTCATGTTAAGACTAACTACCCTATTAAGTGTGTTAAGAAAGCCAAAGATGTTAGGAAGGATGGCTAAATGGTCCGTCAAGCTTAGCGTCTATGACCTCATGTACAAACCTAGAACAGCAATAAAGTCCCAAGCACTGGCGGACTTTGTGGCTGATTTCAGCAGTGATATCCAACACGAAGCAGATCTTGAAGTCCAACAACTAGAGGAGTCGAATGACGAATGGACTTTATTCACAGATGGTGCTTCAAACGTAAGAGGAACAGGACTGGGAATCATACTAAAATCGCCACAAGGGGACATATTACCCCAATCCATAAGCTGTGAGTTCCAGGCTACGAATAATGAAGCCGAGTATGAGGCGCTGATCACAGGATTACAATTAGCTTGGGATATCAAGATTAGGTATCTTCAGGTATATGTAGACTCATTATTAATTGCTAATCATTTCAATGGTTCGTATGCAGTAAAAGGTGAGAAGCTAGCCAAATAGCTCACAGTAGTTAAACAATTATCCATGGAATTTGAAACATTTAACATTACACAGGTGCCTAGAGAAGATAACACTTAGGCTGATGCCTTAGAGAACCTTGCTTCAGCTCTTAGAATACCAGAAGATACCAAAATACCTATCATACACATTCTGAGCCCGACAATTGAGAAGGTAAATGAAGTATCCAACACTGAAGAAGAAGCAGACATTCGGAATCTTGAACCTATTCCAGGATCCTGGATTTCACCTATTAATAAATACTTGCAGGATGGTGAAATCCCAAGTGATGAAAAGAACCACAAGGCTTTTCGCATGAGAATGTCTCGTTTTATAATTTTCGAGAATGTTTTGTATAGAAAATCAATTGCAGGTCCATACTTGAGATGCTTGGAGGATCCTGAAGCACATGAAGTCCTGAAAGATCTACACGAAGGAGATTGTGGCAATCATACCAGGGGCAGAGCGCTATTTTCAAGGATCCTGAGGACAGGATATTATTGGCCTACCATGAGGAAAGATGATGTGACTTACTCTCAAAAATGTGACGCTTGCAAGAGACACAACAACATACTCCATCAACCGGCCGAACCTTTATATCCAATCTTCTCTCCATGGCCATTCATGAAATTGGGAATGGATATCGTCGGCAAACTCCCCAAAACACCAGGACTCTTCATGCTAGCAATGACGGATTACTTCTCTAAATGGATCGAAGCTGAGGCATTTGTCCAAGTCAGAGAGAAAGAAGTCATCTCCTTCATCAAGCGCAATATCCTGACGAGATTTGGGATCCCGGCGGAGATTGTATGTGATAATGGATCTCAGTTCATTGGCAAGAGAACAACTGACTTTTGTGCTAGTTGGGGAATCAAAACGATAACTTCTACCCCTGTACATCCTCAAGCCAATGGACAAGCAGAATCTAGCAACAAGATCATCGTTAACAACCTCAAAAAGAGATTAGGAGCAAAGAAAGGAAGATGGGCTGAAGAGCTACCGTTTGTACTTTGGGCGGATAGGAAACCATGAAAAACGTGACAGGGCAGACTCCATTCTCCTTGGTATTTGGAACTGAAGCAATGATCCCGACAGAGATGGTTATCCCTACTACCAGAACCAACTTTCAATCTTCAGAGACCAACGACGAAGCTCTTGCTCAGGATCTCGATATTGTGGATGAGCTTAGGGATCTTGCCAAAGTTCGCATTGTAGCTTATCAGCAGAGGATAACAAACTCATACAAAAAAAACATAAGGGCTAGAAGATTCCGAGCAGGTGATCTCGTATTAAGAAAGGCATTCCAAAATACTACTAATCCCAATGATGGAAAGCTTGCACCAAAATGGGAAGGCCCATACTTGATTGATTTAGAAGCAGGCAGGGGAGCTTATTGGTTGGCTACTTTGGAAGGAGATATCCTGCCAAGATCCGGGAACGCTATCCATCTCAAAACCTACTTTATGTAAGTTAGAATTTAAATCCTAACTAAAAATGGTACGTCTTCTTTCCATAATTATTTTTATACTTGTTACTCTTGATCAAAGTACTGACTTGAGCGTCGGAGGGGTGTTAGCCAGGCTAACACCCACCTTCACCAAGATTTCCTGTTTTGCAGGAAGTATCTCCAGGTATCCCGACAGAATAAAGAGATTGGCCATCTCTCCTATGTTTTGGTATCCTCAAATACCTCGAAGGTTTAAACGGCTTTCGCCTTTCTAAGTATTGGGTTAATACACCCCGTCAGGAGCGCACGATATCCAATTATAGTTCAAGGTGGTGCGACCAGTCCATGTAACTGTGGCTGATAATTTCATCACTATTGGCTATATATTGGGTGCTACGAATATAACAGACGTGTTATTACTCAAGTTTCTCCCGATCATTTAACACTTACCTGTTAAAGCTAAGGTTTTTAGCATTTTCATGCTAACTCATAATTGGCCTTACCCACGATATTGGCTTAGCCCATGATTATTTGGCTTAGCCCACGATATTGGCTTAGCCCACGATTATTTGGCTTACCCCACGTTATTGGCTTAGCTCACGTTTTCTAGCTTGGCCCATGATTTTAAATATGTAACACTTACGTGTTAACTCAAAAACTTGGCATCAATATGCTGACTCAGGATCCTTAAACGACTTGAAGACTAATGAGGATCCCGAAGTGTATTTACTAAGCCTACGACATATTCAATGACTGTACACAGGGGACAACCAAAGGTTGTTGTATTTCGCACTCCGTGATATAATTCGGTATGTCCAAATTCATACTCAACAAAGGTACGTGTTACTAATTTTTCACTTACAAGAAGATTTGAAAGCTGAATGACTAAGTCATGATACGTTTGGTACTCTTATTTATTAAAACTAAATTGTGTTTTCCTAAGTCTAAATTTGATAAAAACCTGAGAATTTATTATTAAAGATCTGGTATCCTGAAATATGTTCGAACCTATTCTTTTTTACGTTTTAACTACCTCAGGATCCTAATTTTGAAAAATATATCAAGGAAAACATGCAACAATCATGGCAGATAGTGATAAACCATTCACTAATATTTAAGGTGCAGGAAAAGAAAGTGATCCGGGCTTCATCCAAAACCTGGACCCATCCACCCGGATTCACAAGTTATCAAATTGTCTATCCCATGCAGGGATCCCAAAAACCTAAAAAGGTAAATTGTTCGACAACCACAAGACATAAAAGGAAATTGTTCAAAGACTGCAGTAACCATGATCAACCAACAAGAACAATCAAAGGACCACAAATTCCAGGGCTCAGGCCTAGGCATCATTACCCTCATCGCCCTGGTCCACCTGCTTCTCACCATCACCAGCACCAACATCCTCAGCAACCTTGCTAGTTTCCATAGCTTCACCGCCGAGTTTAGCTAGAGAAGAGCGCCATCCCTGAAGATCCCAAGTTATAGGATCAACACCTTCAGTAACAGCTTGCTCAGCCATCTGGATCCTGGATTGAACCGCGGACCTCTTGGCGTTATCCACAGTCTCCTGCAACTTCTGCTCGGACTGAGCCAAATCCTCCTACAGCTTTTCCTTCAAGATTTGGATCTCTTTCTCCAAGTACTTGGACTTGTTGGCCGCAATTTTCTTCAGATCCTCAACCTTCTCCAGAGCTTCTTCAGCGTTCTTCTCTGTCGTAACCAAGTTGGCGTTTAGCTTCTCAAGACCCTGCAAGATTTGGATAAATTAAGACTTTCGGGATCCTAAAATTGAAATAGGGATACCAGAAAGCGCTTACTAGACTCAGTAAGGAATGAAGCTTCATGGCAGTCTCACTGGAATCCATGCCCTCAAAGATCTCCAGGTCCACTATGCCAGTCGTTTTCCTCTTCTTACTCCCCGAAGCTTTAGACCGGAGTAGGGGAACCCGGGACTTAGTAGTTGGTGTGGGACCCACCTTCTTGACAACGACAGCTCCAGACAAGAGGCTATCGAGGTCAGACAAGGAAAATTGAGAGCTTGACTTAGGAATTCCTACAAAAAGATAGAACAAATCAGGATCATGATACTTGATAATACGAATGTAAACTATTCTATACCTGAAGACATCTTGGGTTCGGAATATTGGGTATTTAAACTAGCTTCACTGGTGGCAGATTCGGCACGGAAGGATCTCTCCGTAATAGGTATCTCTAACAATGCTTCTATTATTTTATCTGTGTCACTTCTTGCAGGGACCAGTTCGTCGAACTTTGGAGCTACATAAAGATAAGATGAGAATCATCAGAATCAAGTTAGAAATATTTAAAATTACAGGGATCCTAACTATATCCTACCCTTCTTAACTCATTCAAGCGGCAAGAGTTTCCCATCAGAAATTGAATCTCTCCGGACAAAGAAGAATTTCCCCTTCCAGTCGGTGTCATTTTGAGTAGCTTTTGGGATTAGGTGAGTTCGCTCGGACTTAAGCTGAAGGACGAAACGAGAAGAGCCATGGGTTCTCAAATTATAGACAGAGGCTAGCTCAGGGACGCCAATGGTCAGAGAATGAGAAAGATTCAACCATTCAAGAGTAGCCAAGATTCTCCAAACCATGGGCATAGTTTGGGAATAACATAAGCCGGTAAGCTTGAAGAACTCGGTGATAAGTGGAGAAAAGGGATATGACAGACCGAGAACGAAAGGATACGCGAGAAAGCAAACCCATGTTTTAGAAATCAAATCCGCTTTTTTTCTAGAATCAAAAGGCCTAAAAATGGTTTTTTGAGGAAAAATATTATTTGATTTCAAAAGTTTTATATCCAGATCAGTGAAAGAGCAGAGTTCGAGATCAGAATGGTCAAGGATTCCTTGATCAACGAAATCGTCGATCGTTTCAGCAACGATAGAAGCGGCCGACCTAGTCATTTTCTTACCCATGATAACGAAAGTTTAGAAATAAAGAAGAAATCAGAAACAAAGACTTTTACCTTCTTCAACCTTGAAGAAGATGGGAATGAGAGAGAAGGAGTAATAATGAATATATCCAGGAAATTTCAACGGTTAAATCGCCTTGGAAATCGAGTACGGTCATATCGCTACCCTATCATCATTTATTTTTATTTGAATTTTAAAATTTTACAGATGTCGATGAGATTGACAGCTGTCAAATTTTGGGGACAATTGTTAGAGGTCATTTTACAAATAGGGATCCTGGATCTTCAACATACTTCGGTATCCTTAATTTCCTTATTATCTAACCATTGTATCTTTCCTCTATCTTGATCAATACGCAGGTAAAACACGTGAAGTCAATTTAATCCCTGGAGAATCGGTCTGGAAGTTGAAATAAGTGTGTAAAAGACACGTAGAACGACCTCCAACGGTCATATTTGAAGACCTGGTCGATTCCGGGATTCTCAGATAGTTAGTTAGTATGATCTCTGTATAAAATCAGCAGCTTGGTCGATTAGAAAACACACAACAACGCACTTAGCAATAGAATACACTCGTAATCAGTCTTGTAACACTTAGATATCGATCATTTGCTGCTCAACACTTGTAATTCTTTACCATTTATTGAAGTAACGAGGCAGGTGTCGATTGTCACCTCCCGAGGTTTTATGCCGGAGATGCTGAACGATCAAGGGATATCCTCATAAACATCCGTGTCACTCTTTACGTTTTTACATTGTTTTACAATGATTTTACAAGCACACTACCTCACAAACTAAGTTTGGTTACAAAATTAGTCTTGCTATTTTTTACCCAAAACAGGAGGTAACTCAATCCTTCTGCAGTATTAATGCACATCTTCTATGACACCTGCCAAAATTCCGATCTCAATTTTTGCCTAGAACTCCTATAAGACGACAAGAATTATTGGAAACCCGAAAGTTAGAAATTTTAATAAGAATTCTGACATTTAAGGGGTAGCGGACCGCTACCTACTGGTTAACAGTCCGCTACGGAATTAAGAATTTTTGCCGCCCAAGGGGTGGTAGACCGCCAGCCTCCTGGCTAGCGGTCCGCTACGGGAGAACCTTGGCTGGCGGACCACTAGCATCAACGCTAACGGTCCGCTACGCATGTCCCTAGGGACCCTCTGCAGTTGACACGTGTCTTGACACGTGTAGGGCATGCGTCAGCCCTAACGACGCGTGGTCGGTGGCGGACCGCCACGGCAGACCCACACGGTCCGCTACGGACGTGTTGCGTGTCTTCGTTGCATAGCCACCACGTGGCATGCATGTGAGAGACATGGGGTGGTAGCGGACCACCAGGGACCTGGCGATCGGTCCGCTACGGGTCAGGGATGGCCTATAAATAGAAGCTCATTTGCTCCTTATTTTCCACAAACACACAACTCTCTCTCGAGCTTTCTCTGCACCCGAACCATTCCCAAGGCCTCCAGCCGTCCTGACTCCCGAGCCGCTCTTCTCGGTTCGACTGACTTTCGTTTATTTACCGGAGTCAAGCGTTAAAGAGACAAGGAGCCCGAGGAACTAGTAGAAGTACCAGTTACCGTAATAGAGCTTTAAGAGTTGACTGTTTAGAGCCGCTTAGCTCTAAGCTACTATCTTTCCACCAATCAAACTTCCAATCAAAGGTGAATTACTTGCCTACGTCATAAACACTCGTTCACATGGTGAACGAGAGTCTATAAAAAACGATTTATAAGACGTGCTTGGGCTATAGGCTATCATCACGCAACAAGTCAAACTATCATGTTTTACAAAAGGGCAAAACACGAGAATTAAATAATTACTCATATAATCCCTGGGATGGTGTTACCCAAGCGGTGTACGTAAAGTTTGATCAAGTCTTTATACTCGCTCCGGTTCTGGTTAGGGTCGGGCGGGGTTGGCATGTATGTCTGGTAAACGCTTATGTGCCTGAAGGGCCGAGTACGTGACCAATGTATACATGGATACGAAAACGGAAAGGAGCGAAGTGTTTGATGGATTCCAAGGACGAAAGGTTTAATTATTTAATTTAACTGTTTTGCCATAAACCGAACACTGTTGCCACTGATTCTCGTCGATCACAACCACCGGGTAAGAGCTTAACCTTGCTCTAATACCAATTCAAGGATTGAATCGATTATAACTCAACCGAAACAAACAATAATTAGAATAACTCTCCAAGTACTTTATTATAACTGGAAAATATAACTCAAAAAACCAATTACCATAGCTCTATAACTCTTATAATGAAACCCTAACCCGCTAACATTTATTTATAATGCTAAAACCTAATAACCCTAACTTGGTCATTAAGTTACCCATTAAAATCCTAACCCATGGGTTGGGCCTGTTTCATGAGTCAAACAACAATTGAGCCAACAGAGAGACTATGTTGGGATGCTCACATCTACTGAGCACATCAATTTCAGCAAGAAACCCTTCTTTTCCTTGACTATCCTCTGTACTGAAGATGCATTATATATAATTGTATGTATATATGACTAGGGGGAACCCCGCGCTCCGCGGCGGTGAAGTAAATCGCGGTAATGGCGACAAAATGGGAGCGTTAATGTTTATAACGTAAAAGCCAAATTACGAAAAAATAACAAGTATTTAAGGTTAATAAAAGCTGGGGAAAATCAAATAAAAAAAAACATTTAAAAACACGAAAATAAAACTAAAAGAAACCCACCCCGATTCGAACCCGGGTGGATGGGTTGGGGAGGAGTGATCAAGAGGCTGGGCGCGGACCACAAGCCAGACCAGTTTTGTGTTAATATTTCCACCAAAAAACTATTAATGCAAGAAACTATGGGTGTTCATCGGTTCGGGTTACGGTTTTTTCGGTTTATTCGATTCGGGATTTTCGGGTTGAATAATTTTTTTGATGGAACCACAATACGTACCGAACCTAATTCGTGGAAACATATTCCGAACCTAAAACCACTATATAATTCAGTATGGTTTTCGGTTTGAACCTAACAAACCGAATTAGATAAAAAAAAAAAAAAGAAGACATTTTTCCTTTTTCTTTTGAGTAGCCATAACAAGTTCGATTTAAAAAGCACAAAATTTTAAGAAAGTCTAAACAAAAACATACATTTATCAAATAATAAGTTCGGTTCAAACAACGAGTGATAGTAAGTGACTAACCATCAAAAATAACAAGTTAAGTGAACCGTTAGAAAAATAAAGAGTAATAAAGTCAATGAGTGATAGTAAGTGACTAACCATCACAAATAACAAGTTCACCGTACTGTCATATGGAGCGTGGAGTGACAATGCAGTAAGATTGCTGGTGATGTGATGAGATGCCGTGCTGTCATAAAGCCAAGAAGGAGTAGAACCATTGTTGCCGATGACTGTCATCATGTGGGCTTGCGATTTGTTGTTGGAGTCAGTTCTAGGTACGTATGTAGGAGGAGCAATTTGGGTATAAAGCCTCTTAAAGATAGAACAAGAAGTGAGAAAATGTCCTTTAATGAGCTTCTCATGAATTTCATGAAAAGAAATAGTAGTATCTCTAGCATGTAAGCTGTGGTGGCCGGAAAAAAGGAAAGGGACGGTGGCAGAAGGTGTCAACTTGGGAGAGGATTTTTAGCTCCTCGCTTATACCATATCAAGGTATATTCCGAAGAAAAATGTTTTCCTTTACTCATCAATATGGATAAATACAATAAAAGTTCCAAAAGAATAGGAAGATAAGCTGTAAAACACCAAGACTAAATCTACAACAATTTAAATACATTTGAATACACACTTGGAATGAACTGGCAGTAGTAGCCGGAGCCGATAGGTTCAAGAATAGGCTGGTGCTTACTATGTCGCCTTTTTTAATACGTCATTCTAATAGTTGGTACCCATAGGCTCTGAGTGGTAATCTTCGTCATGCTCTTGAATAAACTGAACTGCTTGTTCGAGCTCCCAAATTGTATTTTCGGTGACGGGAGTTATCTGATTAAAAACACATAAATGATATAATCCACAAGCAATCTATATCTATAACATATAATAAAAGAAAACAATGTGGGACACATGGCAAGCTCTAAGGGCATCAATTTTTATGTTTTCCCGCCTATTACCCACGGGTAAAAATACTTCACGCGAATCTTAAATGTATACTAAATTTCAAAGAAGAATATTGTTTCTAAATAAGTGTGAGTAATCATTTGTTTTAATTTTTGAATGTTTTCATATTTAACTTTATTTTTAATTACTTTCCTAAATTGTAAAATATTTTAATTAACTTACAACCACGTTAACTTTATAAATAATATTAATTATAATTTACCGAAAATAAGCATTTCTTTAATTAAAAACTTTTCAATCCCTATAAATACATACTCTCATACCGTCTATTCATATAATAATACACAAAACATTAGGCAAAGGTTTCAAGTCCATAATAAGGTTTGTTTCAATTTTATTTTCTTTTTCTATTGTTAAATCTTTAACATTTGTAGCATTCGTTTTGTTTCGGTAGTTAATTTTTCATTTTCCCTATCGTTTTTTTTACAATGTTTTCACATACAGAAAAATGGAAAACAAAAAGATAATAGTCTTGAATGATCTCGGCGTATTGAAATCCGATTTTACAATCAAGGTTAAGATAATTAGCCTGTCGCGGAGACCTATGAACGAGGAATTAAAAAGTAGACAACAAAACCTTGAAAACGACACCTACTCAATCGAGATGATACTTTTATTTTAAGAATTAATTTGATACCTTCATATAAGAAGATTCATTTCAAGTTTTAAATAAAACAATTTCCAATATCAGTATTTTTACAATAACGATTAATAAAAGTCAAGAACAATCATTATCTAGACTTGGTTTGTATTTAAAAAAATCGGTCTTCACCCATTGATAAGAGTAAATAATAGACGGAGTAAAGTTACTAATATTAAACAATGATGGTAAACTTACAAATCAAACATCAAATGTTGTCTACAAGAAATATTTATAGATTTATGATTTTTATATATATTTTTAATTATAATATAATTTTTTCTATTTTCTTATTTAATAAAGAAAGAAATGTTCCGTTATAATATTGTTTGTTTATATACTTATTACGTATACCCGTGTAATACACGGGTACATAACCTAGTTGTAGAATATAATAAGATGTCTATTATTTGACGTCGATCAAAAACTTATTTATTTCTTACTCAAGAGCATCAAACACGGAATTGTACATATTACACAACTTGTTGCGTATTTGATTGTCTTATCATAAAAAGGACATTGATGATCAGTGAAAAGTATTTGCGCGAAATAGTGTGGGTATCACATGCGTTTAAGCCTATGATAAGGAAATGAGTGGGTTTTCATAGCATGACTATAACACACTAAGGAAAAGGTCATATTGATGATTTATTTTTCTTATTGAAATCTAGTTATTGTAAGAGCATAGACGCTTACCTTGTTTACGCAGACAATTGTGGTCACTCTTAAGTTCTAGAGTTGATCATCATTTATAAATTCAGATTTGTTCATATGAATAAAATTAAGTGAAATAACATAAACGACAAACCAAGCATAATGATCAATCTTTGTAGATTCAGTACTATAACTATTTGAAAGTAGAAAAAGATATATGGAGCCCCAAAATAACATAGAAGAATGAAGTATGTACCAATTTGTCATCTTCAAGGAGGATTCCCTTGGAGAGTATGTTGTAGATATCGTTTTTCCGCATGGTGGAGTAAATCTCAGGGGACTTTGAAAACTGATGAAGTATTTCTTTGTAGGTTCTATGCAATTTGCCCTTCCTTATTTCATAAGCCACCTGCATATTGACTAAAGGATTGAACACTATATTTCAATGCATAAAAAATAACAGAACAGAAGATGGGTTTCAAGTGAGTATCATAAAATCCAAAAATTAGGATTGTACATACTTTTCTGTCTATTTGTCCAGGGAAATGAAGACTGTTTTCTAAAGCTGTGAAAACTTACTTGAAATTCCAAAGCCTTTTGAAGCTGTACTACCACATCACTATGTGGGTCGTTCTTTTCTCTCATCGTCTATGCATTGTAATGCAATCCTTTGAAATATATCAAATGATTTCTGTATAATTTGTTCCTTTATGCCCTCAAACACTATCTCATCAAGTCGTTCTTCTTGACAGTGATGTTTAGCCAAAACGCCTAAAAATTGACTGCGATCTCTGAAGTCCTCTGGATAGGCCAATCTCCCGCACAAGATTTCAAATAAAATCACACCAAATGAGTAAATATCTGATTCTTTGGTTAAGAATTTTGTTTTCCAATACAGTGGGTAACAATAGCCAGGCGAACCTACAACATCACTTATGACATACTTCATCTCCTGGTTTGTTGGGTATGTTTTGGAAAGCTCAAAACCATAAATTTTTGCTTTCCAATCCTTGGTTAGTAGAATGTTGGAACTTGTTATGTCTCTATGTATCACCACATCTTGTCCTACTTCACCTCCATGAAGGAACTTCAACCCCTTTGCAATATCAATGCATGTCTTAAGTCGTTTGGTCCATGTAAAACTAGTATTGTTTAGATATCTATTGAGACTTCCCCTAGAGGCATGCTCATAAACAATAATCTTTTCATCCAATTCTTTACAATAGCCTACAAGACCGATGATATTCTCTTGTCTATACTTGAAAAGAACTTCAAACTCTTTCAAAAAACCATCTTCTTGACCAGATGTACTAAACCGCTTTATGACAACTTCCTTATGTCTATTATTGTATTGAACTTTTCCTTTGTAAAGCATCCCATATCCCCCTCTCATAATGTAGTTGCAATAACTGAAGTTATCTACGCCCACTATTATGTTTTCAAGCGAAAATCGAAGGGTTTTCATCCTGTTTTCCTGTGTATAACGAGCATCAAAGTTGAAAATATGTTAACTGTAAAATGAAGAATAGTACCTGCCTACATTTAATTCCAAACATAAACCGCAAAATTTAGTTTTGGAAATATAGTTCACAAATAAAAAATACCTATGTATTATACACAAGTTATCCTATGAAAATGAAAGACTTCTTAGCAAAACCGTTTTTTTTTTTACAATGACTTACTTGAAAGTGTAATGCTTTGTTAAGTTCCTTGATTACTACTTCAATTGTTGGACGCTCGGCTTGAGTTTTAGCCAAACATTGATATGCAATTCTTGAAAATGTATCCAAAGATTCATGATCAGGTCTTACTTTTAGAGTTAAACCAAGTTCATAAACTTCTTCACCCATTGTGTTTAGATCAAACATTTCTTTAATTAGTGTTCCCATTTTAAAGTGTCTTTTTGCAATGGGTGCAAGCCCCCTTTTTTTTCTCCTCAAGTAAATTGAATCTTAGGCCACCTTCCCTGAGAAGATCTCAAACAAAACTACTCCGAAAGAGTAGATATCTGATGCTCTTTTTAAGCTACCTGTGTTATCATATTCAGGGTCCAAGTACACAAACGTGCCTGCAACATTATTTGTATTGATGGTGCTTGCCTCATGATTCACAGGAAAGAATTTAGAGAGCCCAAAGTCAGCAATTTTAGCCTCCCATTTCTTACCCAACAGAATATTGGCACTTTTAATATCTCGGTGTATTATCCTTCTTTTGTCCTCCATGTTTGTGTGTAGGTAATTCAATCCTTCTGCGATATCAATGCACATCTTCAGACGCTGCACCCACGTAAGATTAACCATCTTATCCGCGCTTCCCAAATAATCATCCAAACTTCCATTAGAAGCATGCTCATAGACAAGAAGCATTTCACTACCTTCAACACAACATCCAAGTAAAGAGACTATGTTGGGATGCTCACATCTACTGAGCACATCAAGTTCGGCAAGGAACCCTTCTTTTCCTTGACCGTCTTCTGTACTGAAGATGCGCTTTAAAGCTACAGTGCAACTCATTTTAGAAAGTTCATCTTTACTCTTCAATTTCATTGCCAAGTAACTTCTCTTATTGAAATTATTGAGTTCTGCTTTGTAAACTGCACCGGACCCAATACAATATTTTGTGTCAAAATTATAGGTGGCCAACTGTATAACCTGAAGTGGAATCTTCATACTTTCTCGTACCTGCAAGAAAAGATGAAAATGAAATCAAACTCTGAAATTGTGTCATTTACACTTTGTTGATCCTTTTTAGAATCTCAAGAAATTTAAACCCAAAAAAAATAATTGATTTCAGTTGATTAGCACATGTAGCTTAAAAATATCACATATAGAGGTACGGGTTCAAATAATGCGTACATTTCATGGGCGTCTCTACGGTACAAGCAACTAAAACAACGGCTTTTGGCCTCCAAATTTAAAGACCCCAAAAAATTGAAAAACTAATTTAATATATATTAATTTTAAGGTGAACATATATGTGATAATCCATTAATTTTGTGTTTTTTTGAAAGATATAAGAAAAGATAGCAAAATGAGATTACTGTAATAAGATTCAGTCTAAACATTAATATTATACATTTTGATGCTTTATAAAATGACATTTTAAAAACCTTTCATATATTTAGAAAACTTTGACAAAAATGATTCAATTTCAAATTTTGCTTTAGGTTCCAAAATATGTTGAGTTGTCCCTGCGTACATTCCTTTTATGATGATACTAAATGACACTCTAATTGCTATTAAGGATAGAGGATGAAGAATATCAATAGAAAAACACTTTTTAACTTCAAAGATTTACTTACTTACTTGCAAGTGTAATGCTTTCTCAAGGGACTTTATGACAATTTCCAATGTAGGATGCTCGCTTGGAGTTTCTACCAAACATTGATATGCAATTTTGGAAAATATATCAAAAGAATCTTGATCAGGCACTTTTTTCGGAGTACAATCGAACTCTTGGGTTTCTTCCATTATTATCCTAGGATCCGCCATATTCTTTAGTTTTCCTTTTCCTTCGCTGAAGTGTAGGCGTGCCATAGATGTAAATTCATTTACCTTTTCCTTCATGTAACTTGAATCATAGTCTACCAACCGCGCGGTTAGGATCTCAAATAAAATTACTCCGAGAAAGTAAACATCGTCTACCACAAGTCTTCGGTCTGAGGGGATCCATGGTGCATCCATGGCATCCCACCACCACGTTCTATAGTTTTCAGGTTTTGATTGCCACAAAGATGTAGGGTATGAATTGAATTCAGAGAGCCTAAAGTTAGATATCTTTGCGGTCAACTTCTCATCCAAAAAAACATTTGCGCTCAGTATTCCATGATGTATCATACTTGGTTTGCCCTCCATGTTGTGAAGGTACTTCAACCCATGTGCAATATCAAGGCAGATACGTATTCGTTGCTCCCAAGTTAGATTAGTCTTGTTACTTGTGCTTCTCAAATAACCATCGAGGGTTTCTCTAAAAGCACATTCAAAAACAAGAATCATCTCAGATTCTTCATCACAAAAGCCTAGTAGAGTGAGTAAGTTGGGATGCTTACAATTAGTGAGCATTTCAATTTCTGTAAAGAAGTCTTTTGCTATTTTCTTGTATCTGTGGAAGCGGTTAATAATTACTCTTCTCTTTGACAGTTCGCCTTTATTTTCCCCTTCTATTGTCAACACAATTTCCCGGTCAAAATGGTCTAGCTCTGCTTTATACACACTTCTATATAACTTGATGCGGTTGGTATCCGCAAAATCATTTGTGGCCAACTTTATACGACTCAGTGGAATCTTCAAGTATTCAAACTTTTCCACCCATAACTATGTGTCAACGAGAAAAAAAGAGTATTCAATGAAAGGTTAAACTAAATTATAAATACAATGGTCTTAGTGTCAATATTATAAAGTAGGTTTGAGGGTCATAGTGTATTTGTTTATTGTAAAGGGGTCAAGTATGTAAAGTTGTAAAATTAGAAACTGTCATATTAGGAATGATTAGGGTTGTGTCGTTCTTGAAACGACGCGTCGGTTAGAATAAGTTTGTATATATACGATGTCAAACATTCAAGTATCAAATCGACGCATAACATTCAATAAACAGATATCCAAGTTTGTATATTGTTCTTGATTCCAACAATCGGTATCAGAGCCGTCGTTCAAGGGATGAAGAAAGAATCACATGAAGAATCGGAAAAAAAAGATTGAAATCAATTAAAGAGAAATCCATTCGCCCCTACAAGTCGAACATGGCCTTACGGCCTTCTAAAAAATTGACGAAATGGAATCGCATTTCATTGATTGATGCCATCAACAAATCAAGAAGCAACGATCAAGAAAGAACATGAAGAAAGGAGAAGTTATATGGGAAACGAAAACAAAACGAAGGATATCGATTAGAAACAATTTTCTACAAATAAATAAAAATCTGATCTTTGATCAACAAGAAGAACAAGAAACCCGATTTGGATTATAGCAAGAGCAAGAAACTCGTTTTTGAGTTAAAGCAAGAAATAATTTCAAAGAATTCAAGCAAGAACAACAAGCAAGTCAGCAAGGAAAGTAACAAGTTAAAGCAAATAGCATGCAAGAAAGAAAAATGGGTTCATCTTTGAATCAATTAACAAGTAAGCAAGATAAGCAAGTTAGCATATTAAGCAAGAAAGCAAGAAGCCAGCAAGAACAAAGCACCTTAATTAGCAAGAAGAAAGAAAGAAAGAAAGCGTGACAGGCAAGGAAGATAAAAAAGGAAGAAAGCACATCAATACCAGTTCATGAGCAAGGAAACATATCTCTTAAATAACCAAAATTGACTGAATCAAACTACACCGCTTGGGCAATTCTAATGAAAACCATCTTGAAGGCTTATGGACTTTAGGAAACAGTTACTTCAGCAGAAGCATTAGATGAAAAAGAAGGTTCATACAATAAAAGCAATGATCCTCCAAACATTTTCGGAAGATGTTATGATGTAAGTTGCACAACACCCAAATGCAAAGGAAGTATAGGAATCGATTAAAGTTCGATACCTAAGAGCGGATCTAGTTTAGAAAGCACCTCTACAAACATTGAGGAGAAAATTAGAGGCTTTAAAAATGAAAGTAAATGAAGAAGTGAATGATTTTGCATGTAAGTTGGGTAGTATAAGAACCAAGATTAAAAGTCTTGATGCTAATCTTAAAGATAAGATAATTATAACAAAACGGCTTAACTCCGTTCCAAAGAAGTTTCTATCGATCGTGGCGTCTATCAAGCAGTAAGTGTCATTTGAAGAAACAGTGGGAAGAATAACACTCTTTAAAGAATGTATCAAAAGTCAAGATGAACTGTAGGATAATAATCATGGTAAGCTCCTAATGGCACGTTCAAGTAATCATCCTGAAAGTTGGCACCATGGAAAAGGATGTGGTAATCAAAGTCTTGGAAGGGGTCATGAAAGAGGCTTTAGGATAGGGGGAAGAGTAGTGGAAGAGGTATGAGACAAGAGTTATGAATGTAGTGAATATGGTTACTTTGCATACGAGTGCTTTAAGAGAAAAGATCAGGATGAAGAAAAGGAACAACACGCTCATCTCGTGTGGGGTGAAGAACCAGCATCATTGTGAAGGGTAGAAGATCTTCAAACTAAATTATAAATATAAAGGTCTTGGTGTTAATATTGTTAAATTGGTTTACATGTCAAAGTATCTTTCTTTATTATAAAAGGGTTAAGTATATAAAGTTGTAAAATTAGAAACTGTCATATTATAGGGTTGTGTTGTTTTTGAAATGACATGTCAATTAGAATAAATCTGTATATATATACAATGTCAAACATTGAAGTATCAAATCGACACATTTTCAGTAAACAGAAATCCAAGGTTGTATCTTGTTATTGATTCCAACATTCAAGGCTATACATGATAGTAATTAAGAATTAAAACATAAATTTTGGTTGAGTTAAATAAAAATTATTACTATACATGATAGAAATTAAGAATTAAAACATAAATTTTGGTTGAGTTAAATAAAAATTATTACTATACATGATAGTAATTAAGAATAAAAAATAAATTTTTGTTGACTTAAATGAAAATTATTACTAAAAAGTGTATTAATATCAGTGGTGGAGCCATATTAGGGTGAACGGGTTCATCTAACACCATTAAATTTCATGTCTCATATGCAACGTGTGATAGGAAAAATTCAATTGACACCATTGTTTTTTTTACGCTAGACACATTGGTTTTATAAAAAAATGACCTCATTGGCGTGAAAAAACTATATATATATTTTACTAAAGAAAAAAGTTATCTAAACATTTTACATAATAAAAAAATAATAGTTTAAAAATTATGTGCAATTACTTAATTTTCAATACTAGAATTTAAATCATTAAAATCTCATTTTTAATTTTTAAGTTTTTAACACAATAACCATTATAGGCCTATGTCCAATTATTTTATATCAATTGTTTAACCTAAATTAAAAAAAAAAAGGCTGACACATCGATTTGTTCCTATTCTCGACGATAACTGAAGAGTCATGGATTCACGATGGTCGATTGTTTCTAGTCGATTGATTCGTTTATGGTAATCATAGTCGATCTAATCAATTGATTTTGAATTCTGATAAAAAAAATAAGCAAACTAGACAAGTACGATTAAACCAAACATGAGTAAATGTTAGTTATTATTCAGTATTAAAATTGAAATAAGACATGAATACATGATTAAAGTTGAAATTATGTGTGTTTATGTCACTTGAATACTTCATTAAAGTATGTGATTTTATAGTAAAATTTTGAATACTTGATTAAAGTTTAAATTAGTTAAATAAATGTGTAATTTGTTTATGTGATTTTTATATTGTAGACTTGGTCACTTGGTTATTGATTTTAATGATTGTATAATATCTTATAGAGTTATAGGATTATTAATTTTAGTTGTTTTTGACTTGTTTAATTAGTGGTTCTTGACACAGTGTTATTATAAACCCGAGTATCCAAAAAATGAAACCATAGGAAAAAATTTCTGGCTCCGCCAGTCGTAGCAGCTTAAAGAGTTAACCAAAATTTACCAACTTACACTTTTAATGTTTAAACTTAATTAATAAGCTCCTTAAAATCAAATCTAATAAATGCTTAATATATGTTACATTGTTATCTTCTTTTTTATGGCTCCCAATATAAAATTAATTAATTAATTTATTTATAATTAAGGAAGAATCTTACGATTGAAGAACTTGAAACAAAACCAATAAGAGAAAATCAATTCTAAAACTAAAAGTTGGTTAGAATACAGATAGTGACTCTGTGTGCATTATGAAAGTACTCACAGGATTTTCATGTTTCCATTGTATCTTAGCAGCTTCGTTAAGTCCTCCAAGAATATGATCACGTTGTCCCTCAGGTCCATACTTCAAGCAGGTATAGGCTATTCGTGAGAATATGGATAGTGACTCTGTGTGCATTTGTGTCAGATTTGGAGCGATCATATCATCCAAATGTTCTCCCTTTCCATAATTGTTTTCCTCTATTTTGGTTAGATAATGATTCACATCTTCAATCGTTGCCTTCCTCCCATAAAGCACTTCCAGCAATATAATACCCAAAGAGTTCTTTATGTCACACAAAGATTCAATACAAATTAGTACCTTGGCTTCCCAATCTTTATCTAACAATATTTTATATCCCTTCTTCTTATAACCTCTTCTATCCTTATATTCCCAATAGTTCAATGCGCACGCAGCACCAAAACATATATGCAATCTTTGGGACCATGTGAGGGTTGTTGGATCACTTAGATATTCGTCGAGACTTCCATTAACTACATGCTCCATAACTATCATCCTTTCATCTTTCTCATCACAAAAACCAATAAAAGATGCGACATTTCTATGCCTGAGACGAGAAATTATCTTAATCTCTTTATAGAATGTGTGACTATGATACTTTCGTATAACAACATTGATCCCTACTTCAGACTGCCACAACAATCCTTTGTAAACATCTGCCTTTTCACCCTATTTTAAGAGATTTTCTTTAGCAAAATCTTTGGTAGCGATTACTATATCTTTAAGTGGAATTCGTAAGGAAGCAAGCTTTGCGTCGAAAGAAGACATGGGGTTTCTGTGTAATAAGGAGAGAAGGTTTATATAGAGATGAATGTGAAGGAAAAAGGATATTCGACTAAAACACAATCATATGCATTTAAAAGCTTAATATGAAAGGTTCCAGTGATAGAATGCAAAGGTTTATATCAATCTTCAAACTAAACCGCCAAGATTCTCAGCATTCCATATTTGATCTTAACTCGGAAGATTTTTACTCTCATGAGATATTAAACGATTGATATTTTGAATTTCTCGACTCAACGGGTAGTGTTGCACTCTGAACCCCACCATTTTCGATCAATTTCTCACGATAACCACCTATCATCAAAAACGAAATTAACAACAAACCAAACCAACATTATGAAGAGATTCAATCGGTAATTTTCCCATGAGGGAAACTGTAGCCCGGTTCTAATTCATTAATTGAATTGAGCTTTTTAATTATTGTTTGTTTGTTTGTCATGTCTAGTACTTAAACACTTGTATTTGGGTTTTGGATACTTTGGTTTTATGATTATGGGCCGGAGGCCAACATGCACACGTCACAAGGAATTAGAAACCGTGAAAACATGATGGGAGTTAGGGAGTTATCCCTAACGACGTTTGGCGGTTTACAAGGAACCATTGTGTTCCTTAAACAATGCCGACGGTTGGGGGAGTATAAATAGGGTAGATAACATTCAAACTTTGTAACCCTATTTTTCAGTTTCTATCAAGTTAGTTTGTGTGTTTATTTGTTCTTAAGATTATGTATCAATTATAATCACGGATTTAAAGTTCAATAGTTCATTACAAGAATCAATGAACCGTGGTAAAGATCAAGGGACTGTTAGTGGTATGAAAGCCACACACCTTTGGGATTCCAGCACTAGTGAGAGCGATGATGGAGACTTCATGATAGGATGAAAGGAGACGATATGAAGGATACAGGCGGGGCCAAAGATTGGTGGCCGGTCAGGAGGAATCAAGATCTCATATTCAAATTCGTCTCAGGATGGCAGTTACACGGCGAGAACAGTAAGTAATATTTAGGTCGGCGGCAAGGGTAAAGGAAATAAGAAACAAGCCGCGAGGGGATTAGCGTTGGTATATATTCATGGTCATCAAGTTTAAAGATTGGTCATGGGAAGATTCACAAGCCGGAAAGATCGTGGTTTTGGACTCCGAAAGATAAAGGAAAGAGACCAGTTGGTAGACCATGGATGATGGGAATTCGTTGTTATTTTTACCACGAGATCTGTCACGTCACAGCATTCTGTCCAAGTAAGTACGTTGATCTTAAGTCTTCCCTGGTTAGTATTGATTATACGGTTAATGGTACCGATGGCGGAAACTAGAACTTAACTAGTATGTTGATCCCAATGTCAAATTTCACATGTCCAGAATCAGAACGTGTTTAAGGTTTTTAAACGCAATTTTGGGATCAAGGCGAATGACGGGACAAAGGTGTGGATGTCTTTGCAAATAAATAGGAGGTGGAACTCGAGGGAGAATATCTTGATAATTTTTACGACCACCTAGACGACTCCACCACTTTTCAAAAGGAAAAAAGAAGGATTAAAAGAATCCATAGAAGAGACATACAAGAAGGAGTTTCAAAGGTTATGTAAGGAAATGATCTAGTTTTGGATCATGTTGATGTCAAGATTGAACCAGAAGAAGGGATAAGTCATGAAATGAGGAACACTAATTTCGTAAAGGAGAAATCGTCATTAATTTGTTACTTAGAGGCATTAGAAGCAAATCCGAATCAATCAACGATGAGTGTCGAGATCGTGTATGGTCCTATGTTAAAATTGATTCCTCACTATCCGTTGAATCTTTCGATCAAGAACTTACTTTAGAAAGTTGCATAAACTTTCTTGAATTGATAAAGATTCATGAGAGGTGGATAAAGAATGAAAACAGTTTCAAGATGGAATTCACCCAGCTATCAAAATGGTTTGTCAAGGAATATCTTGAAATTGAAAAGGCTGATGGAGAACCTCCTTGTTTGCCTAATGTAGAAGAAATAGATTTGCTTAATCTAATGGTTTTAGTAAGTACCGAAGGAGGATACGAACAAGTTTATATAGTAAACAAGCGGGGAATGGTAGCAATGAGGCTCGGGTGTGCATGGAAGGACGCCAAGGTTTTAAAGCTCGTTTATATAAAGTATCTAGATTTGATTGAATGTTACTATCAAATTATGAAGGAACGAGTCAAGACAAGTATTGAAAATCAGACATAAGTTGTTGGAGCACATGATCAAATGGAAGAAGCGAAGCATTAGTACCATCAGAGATTTCCCGTTTGGATGTGAACCGGTTGGTGGATATATGGTGTAAGAAGATCAAACGGTTGCGGAGACTGGATGAAAACTCGTCATCATCCTTGATGATGATGTTGAAGACTGTGGGATTGAAGATCAAGACAGTTCATTTATGAATTAGGGATGATGTAGCTCGGTTCTAATTCATTAATCGAATTGGGATTTTTAATTATTGTTTGTTTGTCATGTCCAGTACTAAACACTTGTATTTGGGTTTTGGATACTTAGGTTTCATGATTATGGGTCGGAGGCCAACTTGCACACGTCGCAAGGAATTAGAAACCGTGAAAACAGGATAGGAGTTAGGGAGTTATCCCTAACGACGTTTGGCGGTTTACAAGGAACCGTTGTGTTCCTTAAACAATGGCGATGATTGGGGACGTATAAATAGGGTAAATAACCTTCCAACTTTGTAACCCTATTTTTCAGTTTCAATCAAGTTCGTTTATGTGTTTATTTGTTCTGGAGATTACGTATCAATTATAATCATGGATTTAAAATTCAATCGTTTATTACAAGAAAGAATCAATGAACTGTGGTAAAGATCAGGGGCTTTTAGAATTGGTCACCAAGTTTTGTGGTAAACTCTATCGCAACTCATTTTTTTGTTTTATTATTAACTGATGAATAAACTTGTTTACATAGATCCTATTTATACTAGTTTAAATGTATCCTAATTAATCTTTAAAACTGAATAAAGAAAAGCATAAGAAATAAAGAGTTATATGAAACATACAACCCCCCCCCCCCCCCCATTTTGACCTATCATACGCCTCCTTTGAAGTTATAAATTCATACCTTCCCATCCTTTTAGTTGTCGTATATACAAACCTCATCTTTTGTTATATTTTATTTATTTTGTTCTTTAACTGAATAAAAATATCCAATTTTTTTTTAAATGTAATATGTTTTTTAACCTTTTTAAAATGCGTTTTTTAATATACAAACTTTTTTACATATAAGTTTTTATGTTTTGAAAAACTATTTTTTTATGTTTTAAAAAACTTTTCTTTTTTACTGTTTTGTAAAAGCGGTTTTTTCTTTTACTTAGATAAAAAATTTATAACAATGTTTTTAATGTATTTTAGATTTTTAATGTATTTTATTAAAATGTGTTTTTATTTTATAAAAACGTTTTTTAATGAATTTTGTAAAATCGTTTTTTTTTACAAAAAAGTTTTTTATTTTATAAAATTATTTTTTAGAGAAAGTGTTTTTTTTGTTTTATAAGAAAGTTTTTAAAAAAACTTATTTATTTATTATTATTTTTTTTTTACAGAGATTTTTTTTATCATTCAAAAACATTTATTTTAATTTTTATAAAATATTTATTTTATTTTTATTTTTATTTTTAAAATAATTTATACTATATAATAAATAAAGGTTTTGATTGAACATTTGTCACTCTCTCGTGCATTCTTGACTTTTTTTCTCGATTCTCTCTCCTATTAATTACATAAATTTATTTAATTTTTTGTTTCCCACCACTCTCTCATATTAAATAATAATAATTTCTATAATTATTTTTATAAAAAGTTTTCCATTAATATGTAATATTTAATCTTTATTACTAAAATACTAAATATATAACATTGCATTTATTCAACCCGTGTAATACATCGGGTTTCTAAAGTTTAATATGAATTAACATTTATCAGTTAAATAAAAAAAATTTAATACTCAGCTAAAAAAAATGTTTTAAAAATTAACTTAACAGTATTTATAACTGTTACGTAATATTTTATTCAAATCGTGTAATACACGGGTTTTTAAAGACATAAATTTTTTATTATTAAGTATATAACATTACATTTATTCAACCCGTGTAATACACGAAATTCTAACCTAATAATTAATCAAGTGGGGAAATATGGCAAGTTTTAAAGTGATTTTTCTAAGGCGTACCACAAATAATAGAGGGGATACGTAAAGTCTAACTCTAAATAATTTAGGAAGTTTAAATAATAATCCTAAACAAACTCGAAATTATCTCCTACTTCTTATCCAAGCATTAATCATGATCGGAATTATGCCAACACATTAAAGTTAAAAACAAAGCACAAAATAAATACTAACTACAGTAGAAGCTCTATAATTTAATACTCGATAAATTAATAATCTCGATAAAATTAATAATTTGTCCGGTCCCGACTTGGGACCAGTATAAAATTGGACCCCAATCGATAAAATAATAAGATAATAATTTTTTTGAAATCTCAATGTAAATATATTGGTCCCAGCGAAACTATAAATTAATAATTACTAAAATATTCCAAAATTCTAGGATTTTCTAGTAAAAAATGAATCTATAGTCACTTGTTTTTTTGTGAACTTCAAATCTATATTGAGTTCATCTTTAAATCTCCCCATTGCACTTAAGAGTTAAGGCACTGTATTCTCGTATTGCAACAAAAAGTTGTGAAGAGTTGTTGCCGCTTGCAATGCTTCTTTCCGAGTGATCGGTTCCAAGGGTACTGAATCATCATCAACTTCATCATCAACCGGATTTTGAACGGTATCCGCCATAATTTCTTCAATGCTTTGAACCTTGTAACATTCATTATTTTCACATGGATAATCCAACAACTCATTCACATCCATTTTGTGTCGATAATGCATTCTTGTAATCAAGTTCTCAAGCTCACGAATGTCTTCTCCAAAATTTACATCGTTTAAATCATTTGAGCCGGTTGGATTAGCCGAACGAATTTTACAGTGTCGATGCATTAATTTGAGAGTTGCTTACAAATATAGGCCTACTTTTTAAATTAATAATTTATTAATTTATCGATATAATAATATCTCGCTAAATTAATAAAATATCCCGGTCCCAACATTATTAATTTATAGAGGTTCTACTGTAGTGGGCTACAGCCGCGCTCCGTGGCGAAGGCGGTCCCATTTTTAACAAAATTTAAACGAAAATGTAGACGCAATATAAAAAATAACGTTAATAGGCGAGACGAACACAAACAATATTAAAAAGAAGTTAAAAATAAGGTTTAAAAAAAACCATGCGCGGCGGCTCAGTTATTAAACATAGATAAAGAGAAACACGTTGCAACAATATATGTGAAATATAAAAGGCATAATATTTTAAATATTATAGTCCAAAAGTAAATATAAAGATTTAAAACAACAAAAAAATAAAAATAAAAAAGTTGTAAATTTAAAAAAATTATATAATTAATTATGATGTCAACATGAGTCTTCGTTGATGTCCGAAACCTGAAAAAGGCGGGGAGGGGTGGACTCGAGCCCACGACCACTAGGGGTGGGGAGTAGGCAAGCCTGATTCTTATAAATTGTTTTAGTCTAAAACTTATATAAATACAAACAAGTTCCTGAAAATAAAGAAAAAAAACAGCGACAGTCGACAGAGGAAAAGACTTGTACTCTGCTCTTACCAATTTTTACGAATTGAACTGTATTTTAGGTGAGTAATGCAAATTTCGGTAAATGTGTTTATATATAATTTTAAACCCAAAAATAACAAAACCTAACCTTTAATCAACGATGGCAGAAGCACGAGGAGCGGCGGCGGCGGCGATTGGCATTGCGACTTTTAACCGGTTGGGAGAGAAGAATTAATAAGGAAAAGATGATCTGCATTTATGGAATTGTAGGTGTGAAGAAGATAGAAAAGATATAGAAGACTTTGACTATCATCTCGTCCACACGACAATTAAAGATATTATATCGAAGACTTTGGCTTGACTTCCATGCATATACACAACTACATATCTCTGTTGTAATAAAAAAAACTAAATAACCGGACACATGTCACCACCACATTACACCTTACAAGTTTTTTTCCTCAAAATCACGTTACATCCACTATTCAATCTTTTTATATTTAGATCAACTTTTTTTTTAAATTACAAAAATAAACATTTTAACAAATCAATTCACTATTATTACCATTGACTCAAATTTTTTTTTAACTATCATCAAAAATGAATATTTTAAAAAATCAAGAGTTAAAAAATAGGAGATTTTAAAAAAGCGAGTTTTTAAAGTTTTATTATTAAAAAACGAGTGTTTAAAATTTTATTATTAAAAAAGCAAGATTTTTTAATTTTACATATAAAATTTAAAATACTACTTTTGTATTTTAAATAAATATATGTTAGAATAAAGTTTACTAATATTTAATTACTAGTTTTTTAAATAAGTTTGATATTTATTAAAAATAAATTTTTTATTTTGATTTTGAAATTTTAAGAGATAGTTTTTAATTAAAAAAATTAATAAATTTATAAATATTTATTTTTAAAATTGTATTATTTTTAACCCTAATTTTTATTTAAATGACGAGATTTTTTTTCCAAAAAATATGTTTGGTTTCAATTCTAATTTATTAGTTTTAATTTTTTTCATAATTAATTTTGGAATTTTAAATTTAAATTGTGTCGATATATTAAGCAGTGCGATTTTGGAGTTTTAATTTTTGAATTTAAAAGCCGATATATTGTTGAAATTTAAATTTTATTTGTATTTTTTTATTTTATTTTAAACGAGAGATTAAATATTAAAAGTTTAGCGAGATTTTTCGTACAAAGGCGAGATTTAAAAAAAATATTTTTGATATGTAAATTTAATTACAACTTAAATATTTATAAATATGTTACAACATCAAGGTTAAAGTTTCTAAAAAAGGCTGATAGAATTTAAAAAAACTAATAAAATGGAGAAACTACGTACGCAAGAAAATCGTTGACCAATTTAATTATCTTCGATTTCTTTGACTCCCTTCTGATTTCTATCAGGTTCGCACCGTTTGTGACCTCTTTTTCGAACGGTTTTGGCTATTTTGTGTTTTCAGTTATTGAAGAAAAGGAACTCTATTCTTTGTTGCACTTAGTGGGTGTTAAACCTGGAAAAGTTACTAATACCATGTCAAATTTTGTATACAGTAAAGTATTTTTAAAGTTGTAAATCATTATTGTAGGGTTTCATTTGACATTTAATTTAATGTATTGTAAAAGTACACCACTTATGAAATGTATTTTCATGTATTTTCTTCATGTTTTGATTACTCTTATTCTTATAATCTTAACATTTAACAAAATGAAAAAGTTACCAATACAATATCAAATTTGCATAAAAAGAGGTGTTAAGATATTTATCAATATAATATTAACGTTTCACCTCGTATAACACATGGGGTTAAAGCTAGTTATTTATAAATGAATGATATTCCCTAAGAACTCAATTACCAACGTCAGTACAGCTTTAAACCTTCAACTTTGTTAGAATTACCGTCTAAACCCTCAACTTCCTAAAGTTTTTATTTAGCCCCTTGTACTATCTAAAAATATATGTTTTTAACCTCATTAATTTTTTTACTAAATTATATTTTCTCTAATAACTTTCGTTCGTTAACCTTTTTTTTTAAATCGTTAAATATATTTTTTAGGTATCATTGGTTATATCAACTGGCGGTAACGTGATGGTATCTATTTTCATATACTACCCCTCAAATTTCTAAATTTTAAACATATCCCTCAAGTTTCTAAACTTTCAAGTTTACCCCTGTACAAAATTCTCAACTCTACTTCTCAAATTTCTAAACTATCAAGTTTACCCCTCAAACTTCGTTTCTTTTTTCTTTTACTCTTCTTTTATATTCGTTTGTAAAATTTAGTTTTTTCTATTTAAAATTTGTTTTTTCTTTAATAAATTTGTCGTTTCAATGTTAACTTCTATTCGCGTCACAATTTGGTACTTAACCTGCACACCAGTTTGGTCCTGCGTACTTAGTAAGTACGCAAGGCTTTTGCCTTGCGTACTTGTCAAGTACGCAGGTAGTGTTCCTTCCCCTATAAATAGAAGACTTGTCTTCATTTGTAGGTGGAACTTCTGGAACAAGGTCGAGAGGTGTCCGGGTCGGGAAGAGCTCTCCCGACCCCTGGACCGTGAGCTTAGATGAGAGATGTGTGCTCCTTCGGTATGTAGTCTGTAATACGGGATGACTTCTATGTTATGGATTACGTTTCGTTTCATTATCTTTTGTCTTTGTTCGTGTTTTCTCTGTCTCGTTTCTTGGTTCCCACACAAATCACAGAACAGGTCCGTGTAAATCCGCTGCGCGACGAGGCTCCCGGGACCTACAACTGGTATCAGAGCCTTGGTGTTCGTTGATTTGTGTTCCAGTTTCGATTTTTTAGGGTTTTGAGCAAAAAAGAGTTCGTAACCTAAAATCCTTAAAATCGAGTTTGTTATCACTTCATTTGGTGTTTGGAAGGCTAAGGGTTTGTTAGATGATGTTTTCGAAGCTTTTGGAAGCATTAATTTCTCAGATCCATCATTTTTCGAGCATTCTCCTCAAGATCCGTCAAGAACACTGCTGTACTGAACAAGTACTCAGAATCACCTTTTCTGCGTATTTGCTAAGTACGCATGTGTTAGCCCTGCGTACTTAGTAAGTACGCATGAGAAGTGACCTGCGTACTTAGCTAAGTACGCAAGAGCATTTCTCTGCGCACTTAACAAGTACGCATGAGTACTTGGCTTTGCGAACTTACTAAATACGCAGCAACACCCTACATTTGTGTATTTACTAAATACGTATGAACTAGCATCTGGGATTAAAAAAAATGTTTTTTGGCTGGAAAACCTTCCTTGTCCAAATTTTTTAGGGATCATTTGTACGCGTGTTTCGGGCCATTTTTGAGAAGATAGTAATTTTGGTTTTTCCGGACCAGAATTTGTATACAATGTGGCTTGGCGAAACACGGACGAGATTTTTGTTGGATGATACCACTTGTCATACATTGTTTAAGGGTCCTACCTGAAAATGTAGGCTACGAGTATCCGGGATACTTATTTAATAGGGTATAAATGTTGAACTAATGGGAGCAATTGGGTCGTCATCGGCTAAAGGTCTCGTTCTATTTGTGAAGATGTGGCTGCTTTGGGTCTTTAGAAAAAAGAATCATCTTGTTTTTAGTATTCAAACCTGAATATGTAGGCTACGAGTATCCGGGATACTTCTTTAATAGGGGATGAATACTGAAACAACTTGAACCCAAGGATTTGCTGCTTTGGTTCTTTACAAAGGAATAAAGAATAAAATCCTGGAGTTGACTAGTTGTGCTTTTTGAGGATTTGAGTGAAGTAATGATGAAGCTGGTCATAGTTTACAGAGAAATGAGGGGGATAAAATCTAGTATTCATGAGACATTAAAGATGTGGTGGAAAAGCCGTTGGTACTTCCTATATATATACCTCTTTGACGTAACATGGATCTCAACTATGATTTCTCGTGTAAACTATATTTTCGTGTTTGATTCTATCGTGTGTTTTCAAGATGAAGCTGGATATTCGTTGGATTATTAGTTGAAGATGGAACCTTTTATCATTTGCCGATGGGATAGGAAACATACCCTTGTTTCTGGTCTAGTCAGATGGAGCTTAAACTGAAAGGGGATATTAGAAATGAACATCTTCGGGAATTTGGTTGACTCGTGAAGATACAGGATAGATTTGGACACATCTGGTTGAAGACTTAAGTTTATCTTACTGGAATTCCAATGGGAGCTTATTAGTTTGATGCAGGTTATTGGAAACTCAAACTCTCTATCATATGCCAGCTGATTTGTAGTTGTCTTAGTCTACTATTGTTACCTGTTTAGGAAGACATTGTCAGACTCAGAATTCTAAGTCAGGGTGGAGGTTGCTACTGCTGAGAGGATGAACTACAATGAGCTGTGTTGGGTTAGTTGGTTCTTATTGAAACACTTGGTTTGGTTTACAATGAAAGCTACAGTTATGAGGGAGTCGGGTTTGTCATCACTCGGCAACTGAAGACTGAAGTTTGAAGATTTGAAGATCTCAAGTGGAATGCCAGAAGATCAAGTCTCGCCAGAAGACACGTGATGTCATTAGTTTAGAGGGAGTCTGTTAGGACATTCTTTGTAAACAGATGTATATCAGTGTTAGAGATAAATAGAATTTGATGCTATAGTTAAGAAGGAGTTTGTAGAAGCATGTTTTGTAACTATAGATTAAATTCTATGTATCGGTGTACGTGGCTAGTACGCAGGAGGGTGTTTCTGAGTACTTAATCTGCACACCAGTTTGGTCTTGCGTACTTGTCAAGTACGCATGACCAAACCATGCGTACTTAGTAAGTACGCAAGGCTTTTGCCTTGCGTACTTGTCAAGTACGCAAGTAGTGTTCCTTTCCCTATAAATAGAAGACTTGTCTTCATTTGTAGGTGGAACTTCTGGAACAAGGTCGAGAGGTGTCCGGGTTGGGAAGAGCTTTCCCGACCTCTGGACCGTGAGCTTAGATGAGAGATGTGTGCTCCTTCGATATGTAGTCTGTAATACGGGATGACTTCTATGTTATGGATTGCGTTTCGTTTCATTATCTTTTGTCTTTGTTCGTGTTTTCTCTGTCTCGTTTCTTGGTTCCCACACAAATCACAGAACAGGTCCGTGTAAATCCGCTGCGCGACGAGGCTCCCGGAACCTACAGATACACTAGAAAAAATATGTTAAGGATACACTAGAAAGTGATATGTATCCCCTAGAACTTTTATTTATTAATATAAAGATATGTCATAAAACAACTATCTATCTTTTAAAACAATAGTTTAATTAATTAAGTTTTAAATCTCTTTAATAAATGTGTTATTATTTATTATTATTACTTAAGTGTCACATCATAATTTTTACTTCATCTTTCATCCTATTTTAGAGTAAATTACACATATCGTCCTTTATGTTTATATTTTATTTTCAGATTGCGTCCTTTAGCAAAAAAATTATCATGTATCATCCTTTTATGCGTTTGATTCGTTTAAATTGCATGTGTTTTGTTTGATTCAACCGAAAGTTTCAAGCTGGATCAGTGTGTATGAAACTATGAATTGAGTCCCAATTAGTTGTGTAATTTGATTTTTTAGTGATAGTGATTCTCAATTGTGTTTAACATTTATTTAAAAATATATTAATTAACATATTTTTAAATAAATAGGTAAAATTACAAAACTACCCTCATGTGCCTTGCACATGACCAGACTTTAATTTAACTGTGTTAGGGCCAAAGGACGAAACGTGCAAGATTTATAAACGTAAAGGATGATACATGATAATTTTTTTGCTAAATGACGCAATCTGAAAAAATGTATAAACATAAATGACGATATCTGTAATTTACTCCTTATTTTATACATATGCTTCACTTACTCCACATTTCACTTTTTTTTTAATTCTTTTTCTTTTTTTTTAATAATTTATTTAATATATAATTGGATTTATCTCTAATAACTTGTAATATTTAATTTTTTTTAAATCTAAATACACTGTTTTTTTTTTGTTTTTTTTTTTACATTTCGATGTAAATTTAATCGAAAACGGAATCTTTTTCAAAATAATTTTTTTTTTATATTTAAGAGTCCAAAAAATACATCATCAAACACAAATGGTCCAGGTGACCAATAAAATTTGAAAAAGGCTCACAAATATAAAAAAAATACTTTATTTTAAAAAGGATTTGAAAACGACTCGTAAATATAAAAAAAGAGTTTATTTAAAAAAAACACATGGTTCAGGCAATAAAATTTGAAAATAATCGTAAATATAAAAAAAATACTTTATTTTAAAAAGGATTCGGTTTTCAATTGAATTTACATCGGAATGTAGAGAAACAATTAAACAAAACCGTATATTTAAAATTAAAAATAGTTAAATATTGCAAGTTTAGAAAAAATCAGATTATAGGTTAAATTAGTTATTGAATAAAATGATTAAGAAAAACAACTAAACACTCACCGCACCGCACCTCACCTCAGCGGCAGTTTCTTAGGGTGGAGGGGGCACCCGCGTCGCCGACTAGCGGCTTCCACGTCGCCACCCCCACTATGCCGCGCAACGGCTCCATTTCACGGCTTCCCAGCGTAGCTCCATCTTAACTAAAAAAAGGACCGTTTTGGGTAACGGCTAGATTAAAGTGGGACGATGGATTTTAATTGTGAAAAGGTGGGACGATGGATTTTAACCAGGAAGTCGGAGGCGATGGTGAGTATTGAAAAGGTTGTGGAAGGAAATAAATGATATCAATATCTTATACCTTTAAGGTAAATAAGGTAAATTTAATATAATATTTATTTTCTTTCTAAATTTAAATAGGTTACGTAATCTTATTTACTTGATCAAATTCAATTAGAAAATGTTTTTTTGTTATTTAAATGAGAAAAACTATTTGTGTTATTTAAATGAGAAAAACTTTTAGTTTATTTTATTTTTATGAATTAAATAAATTAATTAATTAAATTATGTTTTTTTAATTTTTAATTAAAAAAAATTGTTTGTGGCTTTAAGGGACTTGGGTGCCGCCATCAAATGAGGTGTCACTCTTATTGGATGGTGAGGGGCTTCAAGGGGCTTAAGGGCTTGGGTGCCCCCTCCACCTTAGCCCACTTCTGCGGTGTCTACGTCGTCAAGGGGCGGTATTGCCGCGACCCACTTCACGCTCACCGCAAGGTGCAGTGGGGGTATAACCCTCACCCTAATATCAAATCAAAATAAAGTTAAAAACTAGCAGTTGACGATCCTTCCTTAAGAAACACGTCGAAGAACATCATATACAGTGGCCACCCCCGCCGTCGGTAACCACCATGGCACCATAGTACCACCGCTGCTCTCTACTTATTTGGCACACCTCTTCCCCTTTCCTCCTTTCGCAGATAGCCATCAACATAATGTTATCAATACCCCACTTCACAAAATAGATCACAGCATTCAAAACAATGTACGGACTTGAAATCGGTTAAAATATTTAGATTTTGATACTCATTAGTTAGGGGTCTCTATTATGTATTTGTGTTGAAGGGTAGGTGCCATTAGTGGCATTGTATGAACGGAGGAAGAAGGAAAGGGGAATGGGTGTGAGATGGTGGCGAAGAAGGGTGTGTGGGTGTTTGGAAAGGATGTTCATCGGAGATGTTTTCAGAGGAAGGGTTCTCGTCGGGGAAGACAAGGGGATTGTGTTTTTCTTTAATTTGATATTGGTTGAAATTTAAGTTTTAAAGCAAACTACTTGTCAAACAACAACACTAGCAGATGCAAAACTTTGATGATTAGGGGAGATACAATATAAAGGTACGGCGAGGAGGCAAGGGTGAGCAGTGACGAGGACGTGATAGGATATCCAAACATTCTGACTTCAACCTAGCCATGACCCGTTTGGCCCAATTGTAAAATTACCCGCTTTAACCCGACCCGTTACCAAACCCTTCCATTTCGCCACCTCTGACTACAACTCAAAGACAAGTATAACTGTAAAAAAGACATATGGCCCCAAACTCAGGCTATTCCTGAAGTCACCATTAGAAAAAAAAAAGAAAAAAAACACCCGCATAAGCACATAAGCTCAAAATTGACATATTGTTTCACAGTCACCAACATCTTGCATGTAATTACCATAACTAACACAACTTATGACCAAAACTGTAGAAACATTACATAACCATGATGAAATAAGTTCCCAGTTTAGGCTTTCCAGCATATATTCTTGTCCTACTTCAGTTGTAAGAGTGTGTCTTGTGTTTTCTGTAGATTATTACTTAACCAAATGGGGCACTTATTTCTGGTTTAAAAGATTCAGTAATGAACTCAATTGTGCGGCATTTGGTACCAAATTCTAGTCTGGAAGGTATTGTTGGTGATGAATGAACCACTTCATGATCTTAGAAACAGAAATAAAGCTGATGAACATGCAGTTAAGACCGATATATAGGACGAATGCCAAGATTGAAGTCCAAGTTCCTGATAAAATTTGAAGATTGAAATCATAAGAGAGATGAAATTAAATGGATATTGATTAAAAAAGACTTTTCTAGTAGTGTATATCATATATATGTAGCAATTCCAATCTATTTTCTTATTGGTTTGGGTTTCTTTGAATCTCAAACCGGTCAAATGAAATAAAGTAGCTAAAAAGGGCACAAGTAGGTCAGAAGTCAGAACAGGTCAAACGGGTTGAAAGTCATCCAAAGTGTGTTTTTAAGCATACAACCTCCTACTCTCCTAGATTACTTTATTCAAAGATTAAGGTTTTTTGTTGCAACAATATTGTATCTGTCAAAAATTAATAATGACAAGAAAGTTGTTGGGTCAACCAAGCCCGTTTTGACCCGTTACCTAGTTTTCTAAAGTAACTCATTTTTTAATTATAACATAAGGGATGATTTCTTATATCCCCCTCTAAACATACAAAATATCATATTTCCCCATGTCGTGCTTTAAGAGAACTATGCATTATGCATTGGAAACTTGGGTTTTGGGAAATATGATATTTTGCAAGCTTAGAGGTTGTAACCAAAATGATTAAACATATTTACAAGGAAGAAAATTAGTCCATACCCAAGCTAAATTAAGGTTTTAGAGTTAAAATAATCAATTGTCTACTCTAATTTACATCACAATTTTATCATGGGATACTTACAATGCCAGGTGAATAAGAAAAAGGGGAATGAGAAAAAAAATTGATGCATCAAGAAAAGCAATTCAACAACAATGTGTGATCAAAGTGACATATGCAACCCTTTTCGTTTTTTTCCGTTTTGCATACTTTTTGCTTCAAGAAATATGACATACAGCATATAGTTCAATAAAGCTTATAGCAACCAACCAAACCTGCAACATCAGTTTAACTTTTTAACAAGGTTGTTTAGGGAGAGAACAACTAGACATAAATGCCTCCTACACAAAGTGTAGGGTAAGGCTGCGTACATCAGATCGTGAAGTGATCTCCCCGGACCCTGCCCAAATGCGGGAGCTAGGTCAAGAACCAGGTAGGCCCTTTTTATTACTTTTATCTAAGACCGGTGAAGCATGTGATGGGCTTGTTAAATCTTGGAGTCTCAACATTCTTATATTAAGAATGAAAAGGTCTTGATTAAATGTTAGATGCCCTTTATAGCCATCTACCTTGCCAAAACCTTTTTACATGAAGCAATGTCAGGATGAAAACCACATTGTAAAAAACACCAACTTTTTAAAATTTTGGACTTCTATTTAAAAGGAAATTATATAAGGTTTTTTTATTACATATGTAGAAGATGAAAACCACATCTTCTATGCCTATTATATATTTTTTTATTAGTGCCCTTTGCGCCTTTGACTACCTAGCTTTCAAGGGTAACTACTAACGTGGTGAAACTTCTCTTGATGAATACTGAATCTTATGTGACGACATAGATAACCAAAGTTCAGCACAACTGCATAGACGCATAATCCTAGTGTTTTCAGATTTTAGATTTTAATCATCCAACAGCTGGCATGTTTATTCTAATATTTCACTGAAACCATGTTATATTAACAAGCAATTATAATCAGGTACAATCTGAAAATATAAACTATATTTTGGAGAAAGCTGCAACAGCTGTTAAAGGTCCTCAACCATTAATCGTCTCGGTTTATTGTTTAAAAAGTAGGTAGATATGGAGGACACTGATAGAAATACCTCAACTTTTCTTGATTCTAATTCCTTCGGGCCTAAGTCTAATTTTCGGCAATTTGGAAAGTGGAAAAATCAGCAACTAGGAAAGTTTTGCAATTAGGAATGCTTTATGTACAATCAAAATAAGCCTAAGTCCAATTTTTAGGAATTTGGATCATAGTTGTCAATAGCGAATAGCGGTAAATAGCGACAAGCCACCTATACGCTACGTAGCGAATAGCGGTAAATAGCGGGCGCTATTTCACGTTTAGCGATACACTAGTAGAAAGTTTCAGAAATATTTTATATTCAACTATTATAGGATATGTAGCAATTATAATCAATAATCATCTAAATCTTCATATATTAGGGTTATTAGCAACCCTATTTATATTAATCAAGTAAAAAACTAGTTAAAAACATTAAAAAAAAAAAGTTGCTATCGGTCGCTATGTAGTCGAGAAATGCAAATAGCGGTCACTTAACGAATCGCTATGTAGCGCGCTATAGCGCGCGCTACAAGCGCTATTGACAAGTATGATTTGGATGTAGTTCAGTTTAGACCAAACCACGTAAAATCCCGTGTTCTTTTCTGTTTTATTGTGTTTCTGAGTGTGTGTGTGTTTTGTGTTCTGCTGTTTGCGAAACAAACACCAGAAGCATCCGTTGTCGCTGGTCAACATAAATCTGTCAACCGCCAAAGTCAACGCTGACCGCTCAACTGTTGCAGGTCACCGCCAGTCAAACAGCAGCCGCTGATTGACCAGAATTTGATTAAGTTCAGCAGGATCAGATTACGATAAGAAGGTTTTGACCAGAAATCATTGGATGAGAATCAGGTTTGACCAGTAAAAGTCAACAGAAAAGAATTAGTGTATCTGAACAGCCGTGATACCCAACCCTAAGATCAACATGGTCAAACTAACCAACAAGCCATCATTTTGACACGGTAACATGTATGAATTACTTTAATCGAAAGTTGAGGTTTTTATGGGTGAAAATAATGCTGAGGAGTCTGATGAAGAATAAGCTTTGGCTTAAGGGTTGGTGAGTAGGCATGTTAGACTTAAACATTTACACTAAGGCAGCATTTATACCAATCCGATTATAATAAATAAAGATCTCATGTAATGCTAATCACATATTCATAAATCATTTTGATATCGTAGCCGATCAAATCGAGTGAACCATGTTAATTGTTATATCATGTGTTCTTATTGTTCGTGCGCTTTCAGTTGTCTAGCTATTGTTACTTTGGTGTTTCTTGGGTCCCGCCTTCTAGATTTTAGATTTTTATTGCGAGCAATGGCAGAAGATGATAAAGTTTAGACCGAAATGTTTGACATCCACGATTTTAATTTTTGGAAGATGCAGATCAAAGATTACCTAAACTAAAAAAGTTGCATAAACCATTGTCATAAAAAATGAAGCATGAAGCTTGGGATCAATTATCGGATCAGAAGCCCGGTGTTGTCAAATTGTCTTTAAAGAAGAATGCTGCTTACAACATCGATTAAAAGATGTATAGTTTGATCAAGGTGTTGGTTCAATATGTATGAGAAGCCATGATCTTCAAATAAGATTTTCTTGACATACAATGAATACAAAGATGAAGGAAGAGGCACAAATCACGAGAATGAACTCAAGATGTTCAAAATGTATGAAAGTTGGTCAGGCACTACAACTAATCGGGAACTACTAAGCTTACCTGTGAAGGAATTTGTGACCTAATCCTCAGAGAGGATATCCTGAGGAAGAACTCAGACGAGTACTCAAACTCCTTGTTGAGTGAAGGAAGCAGGGGCGAAAGTAGGTTTGACATAAGACATGTAAAGGTAGAGATAGATCGAGGTCAGAAAGGATGTAACATATTGGAATTGCAAGCATATTGGGCACTTCAAAAATATACAGATGCATGTTGCAAAAGAATCTAATGAAGCCCTAATTTGCAGTGTTAAATGTTGTGGATTCAGGTTCCCAATGTAAGGAAGTAATGTCGATTCCAGGTGGATGGACACTAAAGTACACATAGCAGAAAGGAGTTATTCTAGAGGGTTTTGCTTATGTAGATTTAGGTGGATGTTCTGAATTAGCACTATTGGGTGTGTTTTCATAGTTGGGGGAACAACAGTCAATCGAATGTCCAGATTATAGAATAATGTAGCTCTTTCAACCATCGAATAATGATACATGGCTATTGCAACATAAAGGAGACCCCATTTGTGTAAATAACTCATTCTAATATCGTAAGTGAATCTGGACATTGCAATAATGATACATATCTTTTATACAATAACTCATTCTAATAAGTAATATCGGAAGTGAACCATGTTGAATAATACTTAGCACTTGTAATCGAAAATTGCATTTTTTATGACCACCATTATGTTTAACAAATTGTTGGTAAAATTTGGGAATGCATAACGAACCAATAACTTAGCAATTGCAATTTGCAAGATACTGAAGTAGAATAAAAGGCTTCATACCTTAATTGAAAGACGAGATGAAGTTGAAGAAGACTTCAACGCTGGAAACCCTATATCATATGCAAGGGTCCCGTCAGGTTTATACAGGCCAAAGTTCCTCTCAGAAGTAGCACCCGTCTTTGAATTCTCATTAAATAAAGCAAAAATATACGCCTTCAACATAGATTTTGGCCTTCGTGGAGTACCCTTTCGTTTAGAAAGCCTTTTACGCAAATTATAATTATACGTTCTTGCATTTTCAGGTGTAGCAACACCTTCGTTTGCATCTCCATGAGAAGCCCATCCTGTTTCAGTAACTATAACTTCCATATTGTTAAATCCAGCATCTTCAAGTGCAGCATAAGTTGCATCAATCTGAGCATCAAGCATGTTATCATAATGAAGTTTTGTTTTTTCATCATATATCCCATCAGTTGGATTAAACAGAGCATAATTTATATCAATATGATCTGGACTACCCATGTAAGCCAAAAAAGGATAAGCATTTAAACAAAAAGGAGAACCTATTTGTGTAAATAATTCTAGAAGCTTCTTCATGTGTTGGAAAACATCTTCTTTAAAGACACATGAAGATGGCGGGTATGAATTAGAAAAAACAGCCTGTGAATGTGCAGTTGTTATCTGAACTACACGATCCAACTGAAGTTTTTGGGTTGCGTTGTAAATATTTTTAACTGCACCATATAATGCTGACTGGAGATCCAAATCACCACCTCCTAGAACTTCATTTCCAACTGCAATTCCAACAATATGTGTGTTTGGAACATATGCTTGCACATTTTCTCTAACCCAATTAAGGGCATGATCAGCACTATTACTCATATCTTTCACCAATCCATTATTAAGTCCAATCACTAAATCAAGACCACTCCCACTAAATGCATCAAGAACACTATGATCAGCATCATAAATCCGTACATTCTTTATCTTAGCAGCTTTAAGAAGCCTAACAACTTCATTAGGAGAAGGGATATTATTTGCAAGTCTTCCGTAATTTATACCATAAGTCCCTGTGAAAGCCACATTCCCTGAAAAAAATGACAAAAAGTAAGTATTCATAATGATTAGTCGTACTGATAAGCAAAGTTTTCAGAACCGGACAGGACATCGAACTGGTTGCCTTACTGGTCCACTGGTCGGACATGATTTAAGAACCAGATGACGTCATAAATATTATAAAAATTTTAATAATATATATATATCAAATTATATATAATAATAAAAACTGAAATCGGCACCACACAGTAGATTTACTGTTCATTGTTTACAAGTCTTAAAGCATAAGGTACAACTTGGTTATGCATGCTTTGCTTTTTTTTCTATGTTTTCTGTTTCTATATATACATTTGCAGCACTTGCTTTGCCCAGTGGTTCAAGCACCTTGTCCCTACCCGCCTCACGCGAGTTCAAATCCAGCTCCCCCAGTTTAGTTGCTGACGCCAGCCCCTCCCACGTTGACGTCAGCATGACTTAAAAAAAAAATTCTTAGTTTTCTTAATAATTTTTAAATTTCCTTTTTTTATTTTTTTTATTTCAAAGACCTTAACTTTTATCGCGGTTAAACTCCTTTTTTAATTCAAAGAAGTTTCTTTTTGCGGTCTAACGCACCGCAACATGCGGGTTTTAGTACTAGTTTAAAACAAAATATGAGGATATCATATGCTTTGGTATAGATTTTGGAGGAAAAAAAATATATCAACGGGTCCTATTCACAGGTTCTACTAAAAAATGGTTTAAATAGATTAACTGGACAGGTTAAGCACCCGGTTCCCAGTCCGGTCGTGAAAACATTGCTGATAAACAACATCAGGGGGAAGTTCAAACCAGTTGTGAACTCAATTTTGATTGCCACTACTAATTGGATGAACAAATAGCCCTAACCCTAAATCTCTCATAAAACAAATTTAACAACGAAAACACAAAAATCAAACACTATAATTGCTAAATCATTAAGCAGGGGAGAAATTCAAGCTTGGCACGTTATGATTCTACATTCGATTTGACTAATCGAGTCCAATTACACACATCCCACAACTGTTGTTGTGCGCCTGCCAAATATGATTATAATTACGAATAAGATCCCAAAACAAGCAACAAAACTCAAAACTCATGATCAATTAAGATCGTCATGTTAATTAAACCAAAATTACAATTAATCACTAATAGTATCAGTTAATTAACTAGGTTTCAATCGTTACCTTCGTGAATAAAAAGGACCAGAAGCAGAAGAACGCGTCCACAAAAGGATCGAGAAATCTTCATCTCGGAGTCAACGAAACGACTCCATCGCCGTTGACTGACCAATTTCTCTCTCTCAATTTGCTCTCTCTCCCTCTCTCTCTCTCTCATTCACACAGTTGTAACTATAATTTGAATGTATACACAAATTTCACTCACTGAACTAGTACACAATCGAGATTCTGCTTATAAGAAGTTTTCCGGTGAGTTCTCACGGCGGATGGCGGTGGCGTAAGGCGGAGCCAAGGGGGCATTTTAAAGTTTTATAGCCGCGTAGATATTTTTCAATTTATCGACGATATGGAATCAGAATCATTGATTGCTAATTGCATAAATAGGCCTATTTTTTTCAATCATATTGTTTTACTTTGGTACCCTTAACTTTAGACGTTAGTGAAATATAGTACTTGATTTTAAAAATGTACTTTTTCGGTAAAAATACTAAAAGCATGATATTCTTTATCCATACCTTTATAATTTAACTAAAAACTATTATTTCATAAAAAATTTGTTTATTTTTTATAAATCTCTCACATCTTACTCTTTATCCTTATATTTTTAAATAAATGGTTAAGGAATTAATATGTTTAAAATCATAGTGTTCATTTCCTTATAATTGTAAGGATAAAGATAATACCCTATTAACTTAAATCGTATTTTTTTCTCTTATAATTTAAAAATATGGTATATATATTAATCCTGATGTGGATGCTCTAATTAATTAAATAAAAGTGTTTGTATATTCTTTTATCTTTTTTTTATAACACTTCTTTCATAAACAAGCACTTTTCTTCTTGTAGTCATCTAATCACATTATTTTAAGCTAATTTAATTAGATCAGTTAATATTAGTTAGTGATTTAGGACATTAGGAAAAAAGCATACTAACTTCTCAATTAACTTAGTGATTTATCGCAGCTATATAGGATGGGTTAGGTCCAGGGTTATTGAATGTTCTGTAAACACTTATATTCAACTTTTTTGTTTTATTTTAGTTTAACCATTAAATTGTCGGTAGAGTTAAAACTAATGGCGCTCTTTTATTTTGTCCATGTATGGGGCTCGAATCACCTTCAACGTGTCTTGCGTTTTGTCTGGTTTCCCGGCCACCATTCCGGATAGCCTATCCGTTTGAAACAATCGTCCTTATTGTGACCATCACGACCACAGAAGTCACAATGCTTTACCTGGTCACCGGCTGCCTCCTTTGTTTTCTTTGGCACAGACTTGTTATACTGCGATGTGGCCTCTCGCTTGGTCGGAATGGATTTGTCGCCGGACATGGCCAACGGGTGTAGGGGTCGTCGATGTGCTTCAGACGGCGATTAGTTTTTTTTAGGTTCGAGGTTATACCGCTCTGATACCATTACAGAATTCGTATCTTTTCTTCTGAATCAAAGTAAAATTACAAAGGAATAAATAAGAAAAGAAGCCTATGAATGGAAAGCATCTAATTAGGCTAAGAAAATAGGAACCGTATATGAAAAAGATAATGAGACTAAAATAAGTGGGTAAAATAAAGAGCTCCATTACGATCACTTGCCTCGTACTTGTGTCGGAGAAGGTAAACCCAAACGGTTCGGCTGTAATAATCCACAATGGTCAAGAAATAACTAGCTCGTGACAAGGAGGGTGTCCGATATTGACCCCAAATGTCACAATGTAACAAATCAAAGCAATCATGAGTTTTAATAGAACTTGTCGGGAAAGGTAACCATGTGTGTTTAGCCTTGGCACACGAATCACAAATAATGGTTCTAGTCTTCAAAATATTCTTAACGAAATCAAACCGTGAAAGTTTGTCATCAGAGGCATGAACTAATCTCTTGTGCCATGTGTCAACAGTAGTCATCATGGCCTTTCTTTTTCTTCCTTTCATCCCGATCCGATATAGACCTTGCGTGCACTTGCCCACTCCAATCAAGTTCCTCGAATGTAGCCTCCACATAACACAAAAATCAGGAAAGAATGTTATGGCGCACTGAAGGTCTCGAGTCAAATGGTTAACGGATAAGAGATTGCAATTGAAGTCTGGAACGTGTAAAACTCCTTTGATTTTGGTTCCATTTGGGAGAGTATATCCCTTTAACCGGTATGGAATCTCCATTTGGTATGGTAATCGGTAATTCATGGAAGGTATTAGCCCTTTCATCAAGCCAGTCGTCTATATGGGTTATATGCTCGGTGGCACCTGAGTCTATAATCCATTCATCACCTTCATCCGGTTTACCTGCAGTGTTTGCTATTGGTGGTGCAGCATCCAAAAGAGAGTTGCCTTTTCCTCCAAAGTAATTCAAAACTTGTTTATACCGCTCTTCAGCAGAAGCTAAATACCGGGCCATGGTTGCCATTGTGAGTGAGGTTCTTTGGGTCCGTTGGCTTTTAAAGGAGCTTGAAGTTGATCAGAATAGTCCCACGCCTTTATTTTGTGACAATCAAGCTGCTAGACAAATTGCCAACAATCTTGTCTTCCATGAGCGAACAAAACACGTTGAAATGGATTGTTACTTTGTTCGAGAACGGGTTGAATCTGGGGATATTGAGACTTTTCGCATTGATACTAAATTGCAAGTTGTTGATTTGTTCATCAAAGCACTCGGGTCTCACCAACTCCACACCTTACTTGACAAGTTGGGTGTTAGGAATCTACACACTCAAACTTGAGGAGGAGTAATGCAGCTCTTTATTTTACCCCCTTATTTTAGTCTCATTATCTTTTCATATACGGTTCCTATTTTCTTGGCCTAATTAGATGCTTTCCATTCATAGGCTTCTTTGCTTATTTATTCCTTTGTAATCTTACTTTGATTAAGAAGAAAAGATACGAATTCTGTAAAAAAAACTACGGGTGTTCAAATATCGATGAAAACCAACTGAACCGTCCAAAGCAAGCTGACCGGTTTGAGACCAAGCGGTTTGGTTCACAATTCAATTTTGCGGTTCAACCGGTCGGTTCAGTTTGAAACCTGGAACCGGCCGTAACCTCCATTATTTTTATACTTTCATTTTTAGAATATATAGTTATATATATGTATTATAATTATGAACCATCTTTTATTATTTTTAAAATTTTAATACACATTAATAATTTAAAAGTAATAATAATAAAAAAATCAGTTTAAATCGTAAAAATCGAATCGTTAAATACTTAAATCCACCTTTTACTACTTTCTGGAGGTCGTTTTCTTTTGGAGGGGACGCGTTTTATAGCCGCGTGGATACTTTTCTGTTTATGGTCGAATCATTGATTGATTAATTGGGCTATTTGTTTCATCATATAGTTTCACTTGGGTACCCTCAACTTTAGAGGTTAGTCAACATTTAGTCTTTATCTTGAAAATGTACCGTAAAAATACTAAACAAATAAAAGTGCTTGTATATTTTTTTCAATATCACATTTTTTATAGGCATGTACTTTTCTTCTTGTAGTCATCTAATCACATTATTTAAATTTAATTTTAATTGAATCAATTAACCTTAATGTTGATTTTGGACATTAGGACTAACTTTTCAATTTTTTTCACGGTGAGCGCATACTCTTTACTCTAAACCTATTTTACTCTTAAAATTATCATGTCTGCATTTTACAGAATTTGAATCTATAACTATTTGATTGGGAAGTACATCACTTTACCATCATGATGTCTCGTTAGGAACGGACTAACTTCTCAATTAACTTAGTGATTCTTCAAAGTTACGTACCATATAGGAGACGTTGATTTTGGACATTAGGACTAACTTCTATTAATATTTATATTTAACCTCTTTCTTATAGTTTAATCTTTAAACGATCAAGCAAAACATGACTGCAAATCTTCTCGATACCGGTCGGAATCACATACTTTTGGTGGGCGGTGGTGGCGTGAGAAGACCGCTATCGGAATCGCATACATTTGTTGAGTAAGATCTCAAGGTTTCGGCTAGAGTTAAAGAGAACATATGGTGGGACTGTGGAAGAAAAGAAACGTGGAGTGCAGAGAACTAAACACGTGAAAATAGGAAAGAGTTGAACGCAGACAACTAAACACGTAGAATTAAAATAATAAAAAGTAAAAAACATTGTTTCTAAGGCCGTTACCTTTTAAAGTAGTTTTATAATTATCAATATAGTGAAACGAAGATAAAAATTTTATTGTGACCCTAAATTTTAACTACCAATATATTAGAAATAATTAGAGGTGCACAAATTGGGTATTCTAAAGAACCGGTTCCAGATCCGGTTCTTGTTTGAAAACCGGACCCTATGTACCCGGTTTCGGGTTTTCAAGAACCGGTTCCGGTAATTCAAGGCGGGTATTTCAAAACCTATTTTCCGAGTATTCGAAAAACTTAGTTAAACATATAAATAACTAACTTAAAAAGTTCAATAACATTAAAAACTTAAAATATTACAAAATAGATAAATGTTTAAAACATAAACTCATAAAACATAGATAAATTATATAAAAAAATAGATTGTCTTCGTTTTTCTCTTCGTGACTTCGTTTTTTTACATAACTCGAAATGAACAAAAAGAGTTGAGTTTCTCATTGTGGGAACAACTTCCACCACGTTTGGTTTGCTACTAGCCGGGGTGGAAGCGGTAGCCGATTCGGAAGCCATTTTTTTAGCGTTTTTTTTTTTTGAGATTTTGATCGCTTTCGAGTGTGGTAACTAAACCTAAACATCCGCCAACTATTTATACTAAGTTAGGGCCATTAAAAGGTCAAAAAATGCCTAAAAGAGGCTATTGCGGCTATATTACCGTTATAAGACGGTCAAAAAAGATCCCAACACGTTTTTCGGGAAGAACCGATTTTGGGAGAACCGGTTTTGGCTAGAAATTCGGGAAGAACCTACGGATAGGGTCGGTTTGGTTCCGGTTCAGGCCCGGAAGAACCGGTTCGGTTCCAGTTTTTGGGTTCACCTCTAGAAATAATTATACATAATGCATTTAAAGTTATCCTATACTTGTAGTGGTGTTCCCTTGGATGAAGAGCAAAAGGTGTACGCTTTATATTCTTATTCCAGAAGATAACGGAAGATTAAAATTTAAATGTTAAGGGGCTTCAAATAGAAAATAAAAATTAATATAAAAGTACAAAAAAATCACTTTATTATAAAACCAACACCAAACTTGTTTCAAGATTTAACTTCCATTCCGTTATATTTTAAGGATTTAGTTTATGGCTTTTACAAGTATTGAAATCACAATGTTTTCTATAGGAAAAAAAACATAGATAGCATGTCATACGGTTTCAAAAACTATATTATAAATGAGTCGTTTTAAACACATAACAAGTGATCTGGTAAATTTTTTTGTATATTTTTATTTGATGATAAGTAAATAATATACTAATACGAGTTCAAAAGCGATATTATGAATCAATTATTTACTTTTGTAATACAATGATTTAAGATTATGTATGTGTTACTGTGTTAGAATACATTTTGGATAAATTTTGACCTACTGCCCAAAAGATCAAATCACGGTAACCAAACGGACCACTCAAGACCGCGTTAGGCCCATATGAGATGTAAATTTAACTTATTTATCGAGTGGTCTGCACAATGGTGGTCGAACGAAGTTGATTCACAACACATAGGGAATTTGTTGATAAATGCGGTTCAATTTTGACAACCTTTTATGTTTGAAACCAACTCGACTACATATTGAAGGCCTACTCTACTTGTTTGACTCGCTTCTCAGAAGCTATTTTCTTTTTCTATTTTATGACATTAATAAAAATATATAAAAATGAGTATATTTATATGTATTGGTTTATATTTCCTTCTCCAATATTAATTCAAATATATAAGATTAATTTAATTTTTGTCAATTAATATTTTAAAAGCTAAAGTAATGTATTTTAAGTAGTATATAATTGTGGTTGGGTGCTAATTAGAAAACTAATTGGAATTGTTAAAATACCAACTAAAGGTGCTTTACCATCGATCAAGATAATGTTGGCTAATCAATATGCTGACTCAGGATCCTTAAACGACTTGAAGACTAATGAGGATCCCGAAGTGTATTTACTAAGCCTACGACATATTCAATGACTGTACACAGGGGACAACCAAAGGTTGTTGTATTTCGCACTCCGTGATATAATTCGGTATGTCCAAATTCATACTCAACAAAGGTACGTGTTACTAATTTTTCACTTACAAGAAGATTTGAAAGCTGAATGACTAAGTCATGATACGTTTGGTACTCTTATTTATTAAAACTAAATTGTGTTTTCCTAAGTCTAAATTTGATAAAAACCTGAGAATTTATTATTAAAGATCTGGTATCCTGAAATATGTTCGAACCTATTCTTTTTTACGTTTTAACTACCTCAGGATCCTAATTTTGAAAAATATATCAAGGAAAACATGCAACAATCATGGCAGATAGTGATAAACCATTCACTAATATTTAAGGTGCAGGAAAAGAAAGTGATCCGGGCTTCATCCAAAACCTGGACCCATCCACCCGGATTCACAAGTTATCAAATTGTCTATCCCATGCAGGGATCCCAAAAACCTAAAAAGGTAAATTGTTCGACAACCACAAGACATAAAAGGAAATTGTTCAAAGACTGCAGTAACCATGATCAACCAACAAGAACAATCAAAGGACCACAAATTCCAGGGCTCAGGCCTAGGCATCATTACCCTCATCGCCCTGGTCCACCTGCTTCTCACCATCACCAGCACCAACATCCTCAGCAACCTTGCTAGTTTCCATAGCTTCACCGCCGAGTTTAGCTAGAGAAGAGCGCCATCCCTGAAGATCCCAAGTTATAGGATCAACACCTTCAGTAACAGCTTGCTCAGCCATCTGGATCCTGGATTGAACCGCGGACCTCTTGGCGTTATCCACAGTCTCCTGCAACTTCTGCTCGGACTGAGCCAAATCCTCCTACAGCTTTTCCTTCAAGATTTGGATCTCTTTCTCCAAGTACTTGGACTTGTTGGCCGCAATTTTCTTCAGATCCTCAACCTTCTCCAGAGCTTCTTCAGCGTTCTTCTCTGTCGTAACCAAGTTGGCGTTTAGCTTCTCAAGACCCTGCAAGATTTGGATAAATTAAGACTTTCGGGATCCTAAAATTGAAATAGGGATACCAGAAAGCGCTTACTAGACTCAGTAAGGAATGAAGCTTCATGGCAGTCTCACTGGAATCCATGCCCTCAAAGATCTCCAGGTCCACTATGCCAGTCGTTTTCCTCTTCTTACTCCCCGAAGCTTTAGACCGGAGTAGGGGAACCCGGGACTTAGTAGTTGGTGTGGGACCCACCTTCTTGACAACGACAGCTCCAGACAAGAGGCTATCGAGGTCAGACAAGGAAAATTGAGAGCTTGACTTAGGAATTCCTACAAAAAGATAGAACAAATCAGGATCATGATACTTGATAATACGAATGTAAACTATTCTATACCTGAAGACATCTTGGGTTCGGAATATTGGGTATTTAAACTAGCTTCACTGGTGGCAGATTCGGCACGGAAGGATCTCTCCGTAATAGGTATCTCTAACAATGCTTCTATTATTTTATCTGTGTCACTTCTTGCAGGGACCAGTTCGTCGAACTTTGGAGCTACATAAAGATAAGATGAGAATCATCAGAATCAAGTTAGAAATATTTAAAATTACAGGGATCCTAACTATATCCTACCCTTCTTAACTCATTCAAGCGGCAAGAGTTTCCCATCAGAAATTGAATCTCTCCGGACAAAGAAGAATTTCCCCTTCCAGTCGGTGTCATTTTGAGTAGCTTTTGGGATTAGGTGAGTTCGCTCGGACTTAAGCTGAAGGACGAAACGAGAAGAGCCATGGGTTCTCAAATTATAGACAGAGGCTAGCTCAGGGACGCCAATGGTCAGAGAATGAGAAAGATTCAACCATTCAAGAGTAGCCAAGATTCTCCAAACCATGGGCATAGTTTGGGAATAACATAAGCCGGTAAGCTTGAAGAACTCGGTGATAAGTGGAGAAAAGGGATATGACAGACCGAGAACGAAAGGATACGCGAGAAAGCAAACCCATGTTTTAGAAATCAAATCCGCTTTTTTTCTAGAATCAAAAGGCCTAAAAATGGTTTTTTGAGGAAAAATATTATTTGATTTCAAAAGTTTTATATCCAGATCAGTGAAAGAGCAGAGTTCGAGATCAGAATGGTCAAGGATTCCTTGATCAACGAAATCGTCGATCGTTTCAGCAACGATAGAAGCGGCCGACCTAGTCATTTTCTTACCCATGATAACGAAAGTTTAGAAATAAAGAAGAAATCAGAAACAAAGACTTTTACCTTCTTCAACCTTGAAGAAGATGGGAATGAGAGAGAAGGAGTAATAATGAATATATCCAGGAAATTTCAACGGTTAAATCGCCTTGGAAATCGAGTACGGTCATATCGCTACCCTATCATCATTTATTTTTATTTGAATTTTAAAATTTTACAGATGTCGATGAGATTGACAGCTGTCAAATTTTGGGGACAATTGTTAGAGGTCATTTTACAAATAGGGATCCTGGATCTTCAACATACTTCGGTATCCTTAATTTCCTTATTATCTAACCATTGTATCTTTCCTCTATCTTGATCAATACGCAGGTAAAACACGTGAAGTCAATTTAATCCCTGGAGAATCGGTCTGGAAGTTGAAATAAGTGTGTAAAAGACACGTAGAACGACCTCCAACGGTCATATTTGAAGACCTGGTCGATTCCGGGATTCTCAGATAGTTAGTTAGTATGATCTCTGTATAAAATCAGCAGCTTGGTCGATTAGAAAACACACAACAACGCACTTAGCAATAGAATACACTCGTAATCAGTCTTGTAACACTTAGATATCGATCATTTGCTGCTCAACACTTGTAATTCTTTACCATTTATTGAAGTAACGAGGCAGGTGTCGATTGTCACCTCCCGAGGTTTTATGCCGGAGATGCTGAACGATCAAGGGATATCCTCATAAACATCCGTGTCACTCTTTACGTTTTTACATTGTTTTACAATGATTTTACAAGCACACTACCTCACAAACTAAGTTTGGTTACAAAATTAGTCTTGCTATTTTTTACCCAAAACAGGAGGTAACTCAATCCTTCTGCAGTATTAATGCACATCTTCTATGACACCTGCCAAAATTCCGATCTCAATTTTTGCCTAGAACTCCTATAAGACGACAAGAATTATTGGAAACCCGAAAGTTAGAAATTTTAATAAGAATTCTGACATTTAAGGGGTAGCGGACCGCTACCTACTGGTTAACAGTCCGCTACGGAATTAAGAATTTTTGCCGCCCAAGGGGTGGTAGACCGCCAGCCTCCTGGCTAGCGGTCCGCTACGGGAGAACCTTGGCTGGCGGACCACTAGCATCAACGCTAACGGTCCGCTACGCATGTCCCTAGGGACCCTCTGCAGTTGACACGTGTCTTGACACGTGTAGGGCATGCGTCAGCCCTAACGACGCGTGGTCGGTGGCGGACCGCCACGGCAGACCCACACGGTCCGCTACGGACGTGTTGCGTGTCTTCGTTGCATAGCCACCACGTGGCATGCATGTGAGAGACATGGGGTGGTAGCGGACCACCAGGGACCTGGCGATCGGTCCGCTACGGGTCAGGGATGGCCTATAAATAGAAGCTCATTTGCTCCTTATTTTCCACAAACACACAACTCTCTCTCGAGCTTTCTCTGCACCCGAACCATTCCCAAGGCCTCCAGCCGTCCTGACTCCCGAGCCGCTCTTCTCGGTTCGACTGACTTTCGTTTATTTACCGGAGTCAAGCGTTAAAGAGACAAGGAGCCCGAGGAACTAGTAGAAGTACCAGTTACCGTAATAGAGCTTTAAGAGTTGACTGTTTAGAGCCGCTTAGCTCTAAGCTACTATCTTTCCACCAATCAAACTTCCAATCAAAGGTGAATTACTTGCCTACGTCATAAACACTCGTTCACATGGTGAACGAGAGTCTATAAAAAACGATTTATAAGACGTGCTTGGGCTATAGGCTATCATCACGCAACAAGTCAAACTATCATGTTTTACAAAAGGGCAAAACACGAGAATTAAATAATTACTCATATAATCCCTGGGATGGTGTTACCCAAGCGGTGTACGTAAAGTTTGATCAAGTCTTTATACTCGCTCCGGTTCTGGTTAGGGTCGGGCGGGGTTGGCATGTATGTCTGGTAAACGCTTATGTGCCTGAAGGGCCGAGTACGTGACCAATGTATACATGGATACGAAAACGGAAAGGAGCGAAGTGTTTGATGGATTCCAAGGACGAAAGGTTTAATTATTTAATTTAACTGTTTTGCCATAAACCGAACACTGTTGCCACTGATTCTCGTCGATCACAACCACCGGGTAAGAGCTTAACCTTGCTCTAATACCAATTCAAGGATTGAATCGATTATAACTCAACCGAAACAAACAATAATTAGAATAACTCTCCAAGTACTTTATTATAACTGGAAAATATAACTCAAAAAACCAATTACCATAGCTCTATAACTCTTATAATGAAACCCTAACCCGCTAACATTTATTTATAATGCTAAAACCTAATAACCCTAACTTGGTCATTAAGTTACCCATTAAAATCCTAACCCATGGGTTGGGCCTGTTTCATGAGTCAAACAACAATTGAGCCAACAGAGAGACTATGTTGGGATGCTCACATCTACTGAGCACATCAATTTCAGCAAGAAACCCTTCTTTTCCTTGACTATCCTCTGTACTGAAGATGCATTATATATAATTGTATGTATATATGACTAGGGGGAACCCCGCGCTCCGCGGCGGTGAAGTAAATCGCGGTAATGGCGACAAAATGGGAGCGTTAATGTTTATAACGTAAAAGCCAAATTACGAAAAAATAACAAGTATTTAAGGTTAATAAAAGCTGGGGAAAATCAAATAAAAAAAAACATTTAAAAACACGAAAATAAAACTAAAAGAAACCCACCCCGATTCGAACCCGGGTGGATGGGTTGGGGAGGAGTGATCAAGAGGCTGGGCGCGGACCACAAGCCAGACCAGTTTTGTGTTAATATTTCCACCAAAAAACTATTAATGCAAGAAACTATGGGTGTTCATCGGTTCGGGTTACGGTTTTTTCGGTTTATTCGATTCGGGATTTTCGGGTTGAATAATTTTTTTGATGGAACCACAATACGTACCGAACCTAATTCGTGGAAACATATTCCGAACCTAAAACCACTATATAATTCAGTATGGTTTTCGGTTTGAACCTAACAAACCGAATTAGATAAAAAAAAAAAAAAGAAGACATTTTTCCTTTTTCTTTTGAGTAGCCATAACAAGTTCGATTTAAAAAGCACAAAATTTTAAGAAAGTCTAAACAAAAACATACATTTATCAAATAATAAGTTCGGTTCAAACAACGAGTGATAGTAAGTGACTAACCATCAAAAATAACAAGTTAAGTGAACCGTTAGAAAAATAAAGAGTAATAAAGTCAATGAGTGATAGTAAGTGACTAACCATCACAAATAACAAGTTCACCGTACTGTCATATGGAGCGTGGAGTGACAATGCAGTAAGATTGCTGGTGATGTGATGAGATGCCGTGCTGTCATAAAGCCAAGAAGGAGTAGAACCATTGTTGCCGATGACTGTCATCATGTGGGCTTGCGATTTGTTGTTGGAGTCAGTTCTAGGTACGTATGTAGGAGGAGCAATTTGGGTATAAAGCCTCTTAAAGATAGAACAAGAAGTGAGAAAATGTCCTTTAATGAGCTTCTCATGAATTTCATGAAAAGAAATAGTAGTATCTCTAGCATGTAAGCTGTGGTGGCCGGAAAAAAGGAAAGGGACGGTGGCAGAAGGTGTCAACTTGGGAGAGGATTTTTAGCTCCTCGCTTATACCATATCAAGGTATATTCCGAAGAAAAATGTTTTCCTTTACTCATCAATATGGGTAAATACAATAAAAGTTCCAAAAGAATAGGAAGATAAGCTGTAAAACACCAAGACTAAATCTACAACAATTTAAATACATTTGAATACACACTTGGAATGAACTGGCAGTAGTAGCCGGAGCCGATAGGTTCAAGAATAGGCTGGTGCTTACTATGTCGCCTTTTTTAATACGTCATTCTAATAGTTGGTACCCATAGGCTCTGAGTGGTAATCTTCGTCATGCTCTTGAATAAACTGAACTGCTTGTTCGAGCTCCCAAATTGTATTTTCGGTGACGGGAGTTATCTGATTAAAAACACATAAATGATATAATCCACAAGCAATCTATATCTATAACATATAATAAAAGAAAACAATGTGGGACACATGGCAAGCTCTAAGGGCATCAATTTTTATGTTTTCCCGCCTATTACCCACGGGTAAAAATACTTCACGCGAATCTTAAATGTATACTAAATTTCAAAGAAGAATATTGTTTCTAAATAAGTGTGAGTAATCATTTGTTTTAATTTTTGAATGTTTTCATATTTAACTTTATTTTTAATTACTTTCCTAAATTGTAAAATATTTTAATTAACTTACAACCACGTTAACTTTATAAATAATATTAATTATAATTTACCGAAAATAAGCATTTCTTTAATTAAAAACTTTTCAATCCCTATAAATACATACTCTCATACCGTCTATTCATATAATAATACACAAAACATTAGGCAAAGGTTTCAAGTCCATAATAAGGTTTGTTTCAATTTTATTTTCTTTTTCTATTGTTAAATCTTTAACATTTGTAGCATTCGTTTTGTTTCGGTAGTTAATTTTTCATTTTCCCTATCGTTTTTTTTACAATGTTTTCACATACAGAAAAATGGAAAACAAAAAGATAATAGTCTTGAATGATCTCGGCGTATTGAAATCCGATTTTACAATCAAGGTTAAGATAATTAGCCTGTCGCGGAGACCTATGAACGAGGAATTAAAAAGTAGACAACAAAACCTTGAAAACGACACCTACTCAATCAAGATGATACTTTTATTTTAAGAATTAATTTGATACCTTCATATAAGAAGATTCATTTCAAGTTTTAAATAAAACAATTTCCAATATCAGTATTTTTACAATAACGATTAATAAAAGTCAAGAACAATCATTATCTAGACTTGGTTTGTATTTAAAAAAATCGGTCTTCACCCATTGATAAGAGTAAATAATAGACGGAGTAAAGTTACTAATATTAAACAATGATGGTAAACTTACAAATCAAACATCAAATGTTGTCTACAAGAAATATTTATAGATTTATGATTTTTATATATATTTTTAATTATAATATAATTTTTTCTATTTTCTTATTTAATAAAGAAAGAAATGTTCCGTTATAATATTGTTTGTTTATATACTTATTACGTATACCCGTGTAATACACGGGTACATAACCTAGTTGTAGAATATAATAAGATGTCTATTATTTGACGTCGATCAAAAACTTATTTATTTCTTACTCAAGAGCATCAAACACGGAATTGTACATATTACACAACTTGTTGCGTATTTGATTGTCTTATCATAAAAAGGACATTGATGATCAGTGAAAAGTATTTGCGCGAAATAGTGTGGGTATCACATGCGTTTAAGCCTATGATAAGGAAATGAGTGGGTTTTCATAGCATGACTATAACACACTAAGGAAAAGGTCATATTGATGATTTATTTTTCTTATTGAAATCTAGTTATTGTAAGAGCATAGACGCTTACCTTGTTTACGCAGACAATTGTGGTCACTCTTAAGTTCTAGAGTTGATCATCATTTATAAATTCAGATTTGTTCATATGAATAAAATTAAGTGAAATAACATAAACGACAAACCAAGCATAATGATCAATCTTTGTAGATTCAGTACTATAACTATTTGAAAGTAGAAAAAGATATATGGAGCCCCAAAATAACATAGAAGAATGAAGTATGTACCAATTTGTCATCTTCAAGGAGGATTCCCTTGGAGAGTATGTTGTAGATATCGTTTTTCCGCATGGTGGAGTAAATCTCAGGGGACTTTGAAAACTGATGAAGTATTTCTTTGTAGGTTCTATGCAATTTGCCCTTCCTTATTTCATAAGCCACCTGCATATTGACTAAAGGATTGAACACTATATTTCAATGCATAAAAAATAACAGAACAGAAGATGGGTTTCAAGTGAGTATCATAAAATCCAAAAATTAGGATTGTACATACTTTTCTGTCTATTTGTCCAGGGAAATGAAGACTGTTTTCTAAAGCTGTGAAAACTTACTTGAAATTCCAAAGCCTTTTGAAGCTGTACTACCACATCACTATGTGGGTCGTTCTTTTCTCTCATCGTCTATGCATTGTAATGCAATCCTTTGAAATATATCAAATGATTTCTGTATAATTTGTTCCTTTATGCCCTCAAACACTATCTCATCAAGTCGTTCTTCTTGACAGTGATGTTTAGCCAAAACGCCTAAAAATTGACTGCGATCTCTGAAGTCCTCTGGATAGGCCAATCTCCCGCACAAGATTTCAAATAAAATCACACCAAATGAGTAAATATCTGATTCTTTGGTTAAGAATTTTGTTTTCCAATACAGTGGGTAACAATAGCCAGGCGAACCTACAACATCACTTATGACATACTTCATCTCCTGGTTTGTTGGGTATGTTTTGGAAAGCTCAAAACCATAAATTTTTGCTTTCCAATCCTTGGTTAGTAGAATGTTGGAACTTGTTATGTCTCTATGTATCACCACATCTTGTCCTACTTCACCTCCATGAAGGAACTTCAACCCCTTTGCAATATCAATGCATGTCTTAAGTCGTTTGGTCCATGTAAAACTAGTATTGTTTAGATATCTATTGAGACTTCCCCTAGAGGCATGCTCATAAACAATAATCTTTTCATCCAATTCTTTACAATAGCCTACAAGACCGATGATATTCTCTTGTCTATACTTGAAAAGAACTTCAAACTCTTTCAAAAAACCATCTTCTTGACCAGATGTACTAAACCGCTTTATGACAACTTCCTTATGTCTATTATTGTATTGAACTTTTCCTTTGTAAAGCATCCCATATCCCCCTCTCATAATGTAGTTGCAATAACTGAAGTTATCTACGCCCACTATTATGTTTTCAAGCGAAAATCGAAGGGTTTTCATCCTGTTTTCCTGTGTATAACGAGCATCAAAGTTGAAAATATGTTAACTGTAAAATGAAGAATAGTACCTGCCTACATTTAATTCCAAACATAAACCGCAAAATTTAGTTTTGGAAATATAGTTCACAAATAAAAAATACCTATGTATTATACACAAGTTATCCTATGAAAATGAAAGACTTCTTAGCAAAACCGTTTTTTTTTTTACAATGACTTACTTGAAAGTGTAATGCTTTGTTAAGTTCCTTGATTACTACTTCAATTGTTGGACGCTCGGCTTGAGTTTTAGCCAAACATTGATATGCAATTCTTGAAAATGTATCCAAAGATTCATGATCAGGTCTTACTTTTAGAGTTAAACCAAGTTCATAAACTTCTTCACACATTGTGTTTAGATCAAACATTTCTTTAATTAGTGTTCCCATTTTAAAGTGTCTTTTTGCAATGGGTGCAAGCCCCCTTTTTTTTCTCCTCAAGTAAATTGAATCTTAGGCCACCTTCCCTGAGAAGATCTCAAACAAAACTACTCCGAAAGAGTAGATATCTGATGCTCTTTTTAAGCTACCTGTGTTATCATATTCAGGGTCCAAGTACACAAACGTGCCTGCAACATTATTTGTATTGATGGTGCTTGCCTCATGATTCACAGGAAAGAATTTAGAGAGCCCAAAGTCAGCAATTTTAGCCTCCCATTTCTTACCCAACAGAATATTGGCACTTTTAATATCTCGGTGTATTATCCTTCTTTTGTCCTCCATGTTTGTGTGTAGGTAATTCAATCCTTCTGCGATATCAATGCACATCTTCAGACGCTGCACCCACGTAAGATTAACCATCTTATCCGCGCTTCCCAAATAATCATCCAAACTTCCATTAGAAGCATGCTCATAGACAAGAAGCATTTCACTACCTTCAACACAACATCCAAGTAAAGAGACTATGTTGGGATGCTCACATCTACTGAGCACATCAAGTTCGGCAAGGAACCCTTCTTTTCCTTGACCGTCTTCTGTACTGAAGATGCGCTTTAAAGCTACAGTGCAACTCATTTTAGAAAGTTCATCTTTACTCTTCAATTTCATTGCCAAGTAACTTCTCTTATTGAAATTATTGAGTTCTGCTTTGTAAACTGCACCGGACCCAATACAATATTTTGTGTCAAAATTATAGGTGGCCAACTGTATAACCTGAAGTGGAATCTTCATACTTTCTCGTACCTGCAAGAAAAGATGAAAATGAAATCAAACTCTGAAATTGTGTCATTTACACTTTGTTGATCCTTTTTAGAATCTCAAGAAATTTAAACCCAAAAAAAATAATTGATTTCAGTTGATTAGCACATGTAGCTTAAAAATATCACATATAGAGGTACGGGTTCAAATAATGCGTACATTTCATGGGCGTCTCTACGGTACAAGCAACTAAAACAACGGCTTTTGGCCTCCAAATTTAAAGACCCCAAAAAATTGAAAAACTAATTTAATATATATTAATTTTAAGGTGAACATATATGTGATAATCCATTAATTTTGTGTTTTTTTGAAAGATATAAGAAAAGATAGCAAAATGAGATTACTGTAATAAGATTCAGTCTAAACATTAATATTATACATTTTGATGCTTTATAAAATGACATTTTAAAAACCTTTCATATATTTAGAAAACTTTGACAAAAATGATTCAATTTCAAATTTTGCTTTAGGTTCCAAAATATGTTGAGTTGTCCCTGCGTACATTCCTTTTATGATGATACTAAATGACACTCTAATTGCTATTAAGGATAGAGGATGAAGAATATCAATAGAAAAACACTTTTTAACTTCAAAGATTTACTTACTTACTTGCAAGTGTAATGCTTTCTCAAGGGACTTTATGACAATTTCCAATGTAGGATGCTCGCTTGGAGTTTCTACCAAACATTGATATGCAATTTTGGAAAATATATCAAAAGAATCTTGATCAGGCACTTTTTTCGGAGTACAATCGAACTCTTGGGTTTCTTCCATTATTATCCTAGGATCCGCCATATTCTTTAGTTTTCCTTTTCCTTCGCTGAAGTGTAGGCGTGCCATAGATGTAAATTCATTTACCTTTTCCTTCATGTAACTTGAATCATAGTCTACCAACCGCGCGGTTAGGATCTCAAATAAAATTACTCCGAGAAAGTAAACATCGTCTACCACAAGTCTTCGGTCTGAGGGGATCCATGGTGCATCCATGGCATCCCACCACCACGTTCTATAGTTTTCAGGTTTTGATTGCCACAAAGATGTAGGGTATGAATTGAATTCAGAGAGCCTAAAGTTAGATATCTTTGCGGTCAACTTCTCATCCAAAAAAACATTTGCGCTCAGTATTCCATGATGTATCATACTTGGTTTGCCCTCCATGTTGTGAAGGTACTTCAACCCATGTGCAATATCAAGGCAGATACGTATTCGTTGCTCCCAAGTTAGATTAGTCTTGTTACTTGTGCTTCTCAAATAACCATCGAGGGTTTCTCTAAAAGCACATTCAAAAACAAGAATCATCTCAGATTCTTCATCACAAAAGCCTAGTAGAGTGAGTAAGTTGGGATGCTTACAATTAGTGAGCATTTCAATTTCTGTAAAGAAGTCTTTTGCTATTTTCTTGTATCTGTGGAAGCGGTTAATAATTACTCTTCTCTTTGACAGTTCGCCTTTATTTTCCCCTTCTATTGTCAACACAATTTCCCGGTCAAAATGGTCTAGCTCTGCTTTATACACACTTCTATATAACTTGATGCGGTTGGTATCCGCAAAATCATTTGTGGCCAACTTTATACGACTCAGTGGAATCTTCAAGTATTCAAACTTTTCCACCCATAACTATGTGTCAACGAGAAAAAAAGAGTATTCAATGAAAGGTTAAACTAAATTATAAATACAATGGTCTTAGTGTCAATATTATAAAGTAGGTTTGAGGGTCATAGTGTATTTGTTTATTGTAAAGGGGTCAAGTATGTAAAGTTGTAAAATTAGAAACTGTCATATTAGGAATGATTAGGGTTGTGTCGTTCTTGAAACGACGCGTCGGTTAGAATAAGTTTGTATATATACGATGTCAAACATTCAAGTATCAAATCGACGCATAACATTCAATAAACAGATATCCAAGTTTGTATATTGTTCTTGATTCCAACAATCGGTATCAGAGCCGTCGTTCAAGGGATGAAGAAAGAATCACATGAAGAATCGGAAAAAAAAGATTGAAATCAATTAAAGAGAAATCCATTCGCCCCTACAAGTCGAACATGGCCTTACGGCCTTCTAAAAAATTGACGAAATGGAATCGCATTTCATTGATTGATGCCATCAACAAATCAAGAAGCAACGATCAAGAAAGAACATGAAGAAAGGAGAAGTTATATGGGAAACGAAAACAAAACGAAGGATATCGATTAGAAACAATTTTCTACAAATAAATAAAAATCTGATCTTTGATCAACAAGAAGAACAAGAAACCCGATTTGGATTATAGCAAGAGCAAGAAACTCGTTTTTGAGTTAAAGCAAGAAATAATTTCAAAGAATTCAAGCAAGAACAACAAGCAAGTCAGCAAGGAAAGTAACAAGTTAAAGCAAATAGCATGCAAGAAAGAAAAATGGGTTCATCTTTGAATCAATTAACAAGTAAGCAAGATAAGCAAGTTAGCATATTAAGCAAGAAAGCAAGAAGCCAGCAAGAACAAAGCACCTTAATTAGCAAGAAGAAAGAAAGAAAGAAAGCGTGACAGGCAAGGAAGATAAAAAAGGAAGAAAGCACATCAATACCAGTTCATGAGCAAGGAAACATATCTCTTAAATAACCAAAATTGACTGAATCAAACTACACCGCTTGGGCAATTCTAATGAAAACCATCTTGAAGGCTTATGGACTTTAGGAAACAGTTACTTCAGCAGAAGCATTAGATGAAAAAGAAGGTTCATACAATAAAAGCAATGATCCTCCAAACATTTTCGGAAGATGTTATGATGTAAGTTGCACAACACCCAAATGCAAAGGAAGTATAGGAATCGATTAAAGTTCGATACCTAAGAGCGGATCTAGTTTAGAAAGCACCTCTACAAACATTGAGGAGAAAATTAGAGGCTTTAAAAATGAAAGTAAATGAAGAAGTGAATGATTTTGCATGTAAGTTGGGTAGTATAAGAACCAAGATTAAAAGTCTTGATGCTAATCTTAAAGATAAGATAATTATAACAAAACGGCTTAACTCCGTTCCAAAGAAGTTTCTATCGATCGTGGCGTCTATCAAGCAGTAAGTGTCATTTGAAGAAACAGTGGGAAGAATAACACTCTTTAAAGAATGTATCAAAAGTCAAGATGAACTGTAGGATAATAATCATGGTAAGCTCCTAATGGCACGTTCAAGTAATCATCCTGAAAGTTGGCACCATGGAAAAGGATGTGGTAATCAAAGTCTTGGAAGGGGTCATGAAAGAGGCTTTAGGATAGGGGGAAGAGTAGTGGAAGAGGTATGAGACAAGAGTTATGAATGTAGTGAATATGGTTACTTTGCATACGAGTGCTTTAAGAGAAAAGATCAGGATGAAGAAAAGGAACAACACGCTCATCTCGTGTGGGGTGAAGAACCAGCATCATTGTGAAGGGTAGAAGATCTTCAAACTAAATTATAAATATAAAGGTCTTGGTGTTAATATTGTTAAATTGGTTTACATGTCAAAGTATCTTTCTTTATTATAAAAGGGTTAAGTATATAAAGTTGTAAAATTAGAAACTGTCATATTATAGGGTTGTGTTGTTTTTGAAATGACATGTCAATTAGAATAAATCTGTATATATATACAATGTCAAACATTGAAGTATCAAATCGACACATTTTCAGTAAACAGAAATCCAAGGTTGTATCTTGTTATTGATTCCAACATTCAAGGCTATACATGATAGTAATTAAGAATTAAAACATAAATTTTGGTTGAGTTAAATAAAAATTATTACTATACATGATAGAAATTAAGAATTAAAACATAAATTTTGGTTGAGTTAAATAAAAATTATTACTATACATGATAGTAATTAAGAATAAAAAATAAATTTTTGTTGACTTAAATGAAAATTATTACTAAAAAGTGTATTAATATCAGTGGTGGAGCCATATTAGGGTGAACGGGTTCATCTAACACCATTAAATTTCATGTCTCATATGCAACGTGTGATAGGAAAAATTCAATTGACACCATTGTTTTTTTTACGCTAGACACATTGGTTTTATAAAAAAATGACCTCATTGGCGTGAAAAAACTATATATATATTTTACTAAAGAAAAAAGTTATCTAAACATTTTACATAATAAAAAAATAATAGTTTAAAAATTATGTGCAATTACTTAATTTTCAATACTAGAATTTAAATCATTAAAATCTCATTTTTAATTTTTAAGTTTTTAACACAATAACCATTATAGGCCTATGTCCAATTATTTTATATCAATTGTTTAACCTAAATTAAAAAAAAAAAGGCTGACACATCGATTTGTTCCTATTCTCGACGATAACTGAAGAGTCATGGATTCACGATGGTCGATTGTTTCTAGTCGATTGATTCGTTTATGGTAATCATAGTCGATCTAATCAATTGATTTTGAATTCTGATAAAAAAAATAAGCAAACTAGACAAGTACGATTAAACCAAACATGAGTAAATGTTAGTTATTATTCAGTATTAAAATTGAAATAAGACATGAATACATGATTAAAGTTGAAATTATGTGTGTTTATGTCACTTGAATACTTCATTAAAGTATGTGATTTTATAGTAAAATTTTGAATACTTGATTAAAGTTTAAATTAGTTAAATAAATGTGTAATTTGTTTATGTGATTTTTATATTGTAGACTTGGTCACTTGGTTATTGATTTTAATGATTGTATAATATCTTATAGAGTTATAGGATTATTAATTTTAGTTGTTTTTGACTTGTTTAATTAGTGGTTCTTGACACAGTGTTATTATAAACCCGAGTATCCAAAAAATGAAACCATAGGAAAAAATTTCTGGCTCCGCCAGTCGTAGCAGCTTAAAGAGTTAACCAAAATTTACCAACTTACACTTTTAATGTTTAAACTTAATTAATAAGCTCCTTAAAATCAAATCTAATAAATGCTTAATATATGTTACATTGTTATCTTCTTTTTTATGGCTCCCAATATAAAATTAATTAATTAATTTATTTATAATTAAGGAAGAATCTTACGATTGAAGAACTTGAAACAAAACCAATAAGAGAAAATCAATTCTAAAACTAAAAGTTGGTTAGAATACAGATAGTGACTCTGTGTGCATTATGAAAGTACTCACAGGATTTTCATGTTTCCATTGTATCTTAGCAGCTTCGTTAAGTCCTCCAAGAATATGATCACGTTGTCCCTCAGGTCCATACTTCAAGCAGGTATAGGCTATTCGTGAGAATATGGATAGTGACTCTGTGTGCATTTGTGTCAGATTTGGAGCGATCATATCATCCAAATGTTCTCCCTTTCCATAATTGTTTTCCTCTATTTTGGTTAGATAATGATTCACATCTTCAATCGTTGCCTTCCTCCCATAAAGCACTTCCAGCAATATAATACCCAAAGAGTTCTTTATGTCACACAAAGATTCAATACAAATTAGTACCTTGGCTTCCCAATCTTTATCTAACAATATTTTATATCCCTTCTTCTTATAACCTCTTCTATCCTTATATTCCCAATAGTTCAATGCGCACGCAGCACCAAAACATATATGCAATCTTTGGGACCATGTGAGGGTTGTTGGATCACTTAGATATTCGTCGAGACTTCCATTAACTACATGCTCCATAACTATCATCCTTTCATCTTTCTCATCACAAAAACCAATAAAAGATGCGACATTTCTATGCCTGAGACGAGAAATTATCTTAATCTCTTTATAGAATGTGTGACTATGATACTTTCGTATAACAACATTGATCCCTACTTCAGACTGCCACAACAATCCTTTGTAAACATCTGCCTTTTCACCCTATTTTAAGAGATTTTCTTTAGCAAAATCTTTGGTAGCGATTACTATATCTTTAAGTGGAATTCGTAAGGAAGCAAGCTTTGCGTCGAAAGAAGACATGGGGTTTCTGTGTAATAAGGAGAGAAGGTTTATATAGAGATGAATGTGAAGGAAAAAGGATATTCGACTAAAACACAATCATATGCATTTAAAAGCTTAATATGAAAGGTTCCAGTGATAGAATGCAAAGGTTTATATCAATCTTCAAACTAAACCGCCAAGATTCTCAGCATTCCATATTTGATCTTAACTCGGAAGATTTTTACTCTCATGAGATATTAAACGATTGATATTTTGAATTTCTCGACTCAACGGGTAGTGTTGCACTCTGAACCCCACCATTTTCGATCAATTTCTCACGATAACCACCTATCATCAAAAACGAAATTAACAACAAACCAAACCAACATTATGAAGAGATTCAATCGGTAATTTTCCCATGAGGGAAACTGTAGCCCGGTTCTAATTCATTAATTGAATTGAGCTTTTTAATTATTGTTTGTTTGTTTGTCATGTCTAGTACTTAAACACTTGTATTTGGGTTTTGGATACTTTGGTTTTATGATTATGGGCCGGAGGCCAACATGCACACGTCACAAGGAATTAGAAACCGTGAAAACATGATGGGAGTTAGGGAGTTATCCCTAACGACGTTTGGCGGTTTACAAGGAACCATTGTGTTCCTTAAACAATGCCGACGGTTGGGGGAGTATAAATAGGGTAGATAACATTCAAACTTTGTAACCCTATTTTTCAGTTTCTATCAAGTTAGTTTGTGTGTTTATTTGTTCTTAAGATTATGTATCAATTATAATCACGGATTTAAAGTTCAATAGTTCATTACAAGAATCAATGAACCGTGGTAAAGATCAAGGGACTGTTAGTGGTATGAAAGCCACACACCTTTGGGATTCCAGCACTAGTGAGAGCGATGATGGAGACTTCATGATAGGATGAAAGGAGACGATATGAAGGATACAGGCGGGGCCAAAGATTGGTGGCCGGTCAGGAGGAATCAAGATCTCATATTCAAATTCGTCTCAGGATGGCAGTTACACGGCGAGAACAGTAAGTAATATTTAGGTCGGCGGCAAGGGTAAAGGAAATAAGAAACAAGCCGCGAGGGGATTAGCGTTGGTATATATTCATGGTCATCAAGTTTAAAGATTGGTCATGGGAAGATTCACAAGCCGGAAAGATCGTGGTTTTGGACTCCGAAAGATAAAGGAAAGAGACCAGTTGGTAGACCATGGATGATGGGAATTCGTTGTTATTTTTACCACGAGATCTGTCACGTCACAGCATTCTGTCCAAGTAAGTACGTTGATCTTAAGTCTTCCCTGGTTAGTATTGATTATACGGTTAATGGTACCGATGGCGGAAACTAGAACTTAACTAGTATGTTGATCCCAATGTCAAATTTCACATGTCCAGAATCAGAACGTGTTTAAGGTTTTTAAACGCAATTTTGGGATCAAGGCGAATGACGGGACAAAGGTGTGGATGTCTTTGCAAATAAATAGGAGGTGGAACTCGAGGGAGAATATCTTGATAATTTTTACGACCACCTAGACGACTCCACCACTTTTCAAAAGGAAAAAAGAAGGATTAAAAGAATCCATAGAAGAGACATACAAGAAGGAGTTTCAAAGGTTATGTAAGGAAATGATCTAGTTTTGGATCATGTTGATGTCAAGATTGAACCAGAAGAAGGGATAAGTCATGAAATGAGGAACACTAATTTCGTAAAGGAGAAATCGTCATTAATTTGTTACTTAGAGGCATTAGAAGCAAATCCGAATCAATCAACGATGAGTGTCGAGATCGTGTATGGTCCTATGTTAAAATTGATTCCTCACTATCCGTTGAATCTTTCGATCAAGAACTTACTTTAGAAAGTTGCATAAACTTTCTTGAATTGATAAAGATTCATGAGAGGTGGATAAAGAATGAAAACAGTTTCAAGATGGAATTCACCCAGCTATCAAAATGGTTTGTCAAGGAATATCTTGAAATTGAAAAGGCTGATGGAGAACCTCCTTGTTTGCCTAATGTAGAAGAAATAGATTTGCTTAATCTAATGGTTTTAGTAAGTACCGAAGGAGGATACGAACAAGTTTATATAGTAAACAAGCGGGGAATGGTAGCAATGAGGCTCGGGTGTGCATGGAAGGACGCCAAGGTTTTAAAGCTCGTTTATATAAAGTATCTAGATTTGATTGAATGTTACTATCAAATTATGAAGGAACGAGTCAAGACAAGTATTGAAAATCAGACATAAGTTGTTGGAGCACATGATCAAATGGAAGAAGCGAAGCATTAGTACCATCAGAGATTTCCCGTTTGGATGTGAACCGGTTGGTGGATATATGGTGTAAGAAGATCAAACGGTTGCGGAGACTGGATGAAAACTCGTCATCATCCTTGATGATGATGTTGAAGACTGTGGGATTGAAGATCAAGACAGTTCATTTATGAATTAGGGATGATGTAGCTCGGTTCTAATTCATTAATCGAATTGGGATTTTTAATTATTGTTTGTTTGTCATGTCCAGTACTAAACACTTGTATTTGGGTTTTGGATACTTAGGTTTCATGATTATGGGTCGGAGGCCAACTTGCACACGTCGCAAGGAATTAGAAACCGTGAAAACAGGATAGGAGTTAGGGAGTTATCCCTAACGACGTTTGGCGGTTTACAAGGAACCGTTGTGTTCCTTAAACAATGGCGATGATTGGGGACGTATAAATAGGGTAAATAACCTTCCAACTTTGTAACCCTATTTTTCAGTTTCAATCAAGTTCGTTTATGTGTTTATTTGTTCTGGAGATTACGTATCAATTATAATCATGGATTTAAAATTCAATCGTTTATTACAAGAAAGAATCAATGAACTGTGGTAAAGATCAGGGGCTTTTAGAATTGGTCACCAAGTTTTGTGGTAAACTCTATCGCAACTCATTTTTTTGTTTTATTATTAACTGATGAATAAACTTGTTTACATAGATCCTATTTATACTAGTTTAAATGTATCCTAATTAATCTTTAAAACTGAATAAAGAAAAGCATAAGAAATAAAGAGTTATATGAAACATACAACCCCCCCCCCCCCCATTTTGACCTATCATACGCCTCCTTTGAAGTTATAAATTCATACCTTCCCATCCTTTTAGTTGTCGTATATACAAACCTCATCTTTTGTTATATTTTATTTATTTTGTTCTTTAACTGAATAAAAATATCCAATTTTTTTTTAAATGTAATATGTTTTTTAACCTTTTTAAAATGCGTTTTTTAATATACAAACTTTTTTACATATAAGTTTTTATGTTTTGAAAAACTATTTTTTTATGTTTTAAAAAACTTTTCTTTTTTACTGTTTTGTAAAAGCGGTTTTTTCTTTTACTTAGATAAAAAATTTATAACAATGTTTTTAATGTATTTTAGATTTTTAATGTATTTTATTAAAATGTGTTTTTATTTTATAAAAACGTTTTTTAATGAATTTTGTAAAATCGTTTTTTTTTACAAAAAAGTTTTTTATTTTATAAAATTATTTTTTAGAGAAAGTGTTTTTTTTGTTTTATAAGAAAGTTTTTAAAAAAACTTATTTATTTATTATTATTTTTTTTTTACAGAGATTTTTTTTATCATTCAAAAACATTTATTTTAATTTTTATAAAATATTTATTTTATTTTTATTTTTATTTTTAAAATAATTTATACTATATAATAAATAAAGGTTTTGATTGAACATTTGTCACTCTCTCGTGCATTCTTGACTTTTTTTCTCGATTCTCTCTCCTATTAATTACATAAATTTATTTAATTTTTTGTTTCCCACCACTCTCTCATATTAAATAATAATAATTTCTATAATTATTTTTATAAAAAGTTTTCCATTAATATGTAATATTTAATCTTTATTACTAAAATACTAAATATATAACATTGCATTTATTCAACCCGTGTAATACATCGGGTTTCTAAAGTTTAATATGAATTAACATTTATCAGTTAAATAAAAAAAATTTAATACTCAGCTAAAAAAAATGTTTTAAAAATTAACTTAACAGTATTTATAACTGTTACGTAATATTTTATTCAAATCGTGTAATACACGGGTTTTTAAAGACATAAATTTTTTATTATTAAGTATATAACATTACATTTATTCAACCCGTGTAATACACGAAATTCTAACCTAATAATTAATCAAGTGGGGAAATATGGCAAGTTTTAAAGTGATTTTTCTAAGGCGTACCACAAATAATAGAGGGGATACGTAAAGTCTAACTCTAAATAATTTAGGAAGTTTAAATAATAATCCTAAACAAACTCGAAATTATCTCCTACTTCTTATCCAAGCATTAATCATGATCGGAATTATGCCAACACATTAAAGTTAAAAACAAAGCACAAAATAAATACTAACTACAGTAGAAGCTCTATAATTTAATACTCGATAAATTAATAATCTCGATAAAATTAATAATTTGTCCGGTCCCGACTTGGGACCAGTATAAAATTGGACCCCAATCGATAAAATAATAAGATAATAATTTTTTTGAAATCTCAATGTAAATATATTGGTCCCAGCGAAACTATAAATTAATAATTACTAAAATATTCCAAAATTCTAGGATTTTCTAGTAAAAAATGAATCTATAGTCACTTGTTTTTTTGTGAACTTCAAATCTATATTGAGTTCATCTTTAAATCTCCCCATTGCACTTAAGAGTTAAGGCACTGTATTCTCGTATTGCAACAAAAAGTTGTGAAGAGTTGTTGCCGCTTGCAATGCTTCTTTCCGAGTGATCGGTTCCAAGGGTACTGAATCATCATCAACTTCATCATCAACCGGATTTTGAACGGTATCCGCCATAATTTCTTCAATGCTTTGAACCTTGTAACATTCATTATTTTCACATGGATAATCCAACAACTCATTCACATCCATTTTGTGTCGATAATGCATTCTTGTAATCAAGTTCTCAAGCTCACGAATGTCTTCTCCAAAATTTACATCGTTTAAATCATTTGAGCCGGTTGGATTAGCCGAACGAATTTTACAGTGTCGATGCATTAATTTGAGAGTTGCTTACAAATATAGGCCTACTTTTTAAATTAATAATTTATTAATTTATCGATATAATAATATCTCGCTAAATTAATAAAATATCCCGGTCCCAACATTATTAATTTATAGAGGTTCTACTGTAGTGGGCTACAGCCGCGCTCCGTGGCGAAGGCGGTCCCATTTTTAACAAAATTTAAACGAAAATGTAGACGCAATATAAAAAATAACGTTAATAGGCGAGACGAACACAAACAATATTAAAAAGAAGTTAAAAATAAGGTTTAAAAAAAACCATGCGCGGCGGCTCAGTTATTAAACATAGATAAAGAGAAACACGTTGCAACAATATATGTGAAATATAAAAGGCATAATATTTTAAATATTATAGTCCAAAAGTAAATATAAAGATTTAAAACAACAAAAAAATAAAAATAAAAAAGTTGTAAATTTAAAAAAATTATATAATTAATTATGATGTCAACATGAGTCTTCGTTGATGTCCGAAACCTGAAAAAGGCGGGGAGGGGTGGACTCGAGCCCACGACCACTAGGGGTGGGGAGTAGGCAAGCCTGATTCTTATAAATTGTTTTAGTCTAAAACTTATATAAATACAAACAAGTTCCTGAAAATAAAGAAAAAAAACAGCGACAGTCGACAGAGGAAAAGACTTGTACTCTGCTCTTACCAATTTTTACGAATTGAACTGTATTTTAGGTGAGTAATGCAAATTTCGGTAAATGTGTTTATATATAATTTTAAACCCAAAAATAACAAAACCTAACCTTTAATCAACGATGGCAGAAGCACGAGGAGCGGCGGCGGCGGCGATTGGCATTGCGACTTTTAACCGGTTGGGAGAGAAGAATTAATAAGGAAAAGATGATCTGCATTTATGGAATTGTAGGTGTGAAGAAGATAGAAAAGATATAGAAGACTTTGACTATCATCTCGTCCACACGACAATTAAAGATATTATATCGAAGACTTTGGCTTGACTTCCATGCATATACACAACTACATATCTCTGTTGTAATAAAAAAAACTAAATAACCGGACACATGTCACCACCACATTACACCTTACAAGTTTTTTTCCTCAAAATCACGTTACATCCACTATTCAATCTTTTTATATTTAGATCAACTTTTTTTTTAAATTACAAAAATAAACATTTTAACAAATCAATTCACTATTATTACCATTGACTCAAATTTTTTTTTAACTATCATCAAAAATGAATATTTTAAAAAATCAAGAGTTAAAAAATAGGAGATTTTAAAAAAGCGAGTTTTTAAAGTTTTATTATTAAAAAACGAGTGTTTAAAATTTTATTATTAAAAAAGCAAGATTTTTTAATTTTACATATAAAATTTAAAATACTACTTTTGTATTTTAAATAAATATATGTTAGAATAAAGTTTACTAATATTTAATTACTAGTTTTTTAAATAAGTTTGATATTTATTAAAAATAAATTTTTTATTTTGATTTTGAAATTTTAAGAGATAGTTTTTAATTAAAAAAATTAATAAATTTATAAATATTTATTTTTAAAATTGTATTATTTTTAACCCTAATTTTTATTTAAATGACGAGATTTTTTTTCCAAAAAATATGTTTGGTTTCAATTCTAATTTATTAGTTTTAATTTTTTTCATAATTAATTTTGGAATTTTAAATTTAAATTGTGTCGATATATTAAGCAGTGCGATTTTGGAGTTTTAATTTTTGAATTTAAAAGCCGATATATTGTTGAAATTTAAATTTTATTTGTATTTTTTTATTTTATTTTAAACGAGAGATTAAATATTAAAAGTTTAGCGAGATTTTTCGTACAAAGGCGAGATTTAAAAAAAATATTTTTGATATGTAAATTTAATTACAACTTAAATATTTATAAATATGTTACAACATCAAGGTTAAAGTTTCTAAAAAAGGCTGATAGAATTTAAAAAAACTAATAAAATGGAGAAACTACGTACGCAAGAAAATCGTTGACCAATTTAATTATCTTCGATTTCTTTGACTCCCTTCTGATTTCTATCAGGTTCGCACCGTTTGTGACCTCTTTTTCGAACGGTTTTGGCTATTTTGTGTTTTCAGTTATTGAAGAAAAGGAACTCTATTCTTTGTTGCACTTAGTGGGTGTTAAACCTGGAAAAGTTACTAATACCATGTCAAATTTTGTATACAGTAAAGTATTTTTAAAGTTGTAAATCATTATTGTAGGGTTTCATTTGACATTTAATTTAATGTATTGTAAAAGTACACCACTTATGAAATGTATTTTCATGTATTTTCTTCATGTTTTGATTACTCTTATTCTTATAATCTTAACATTTAACAAAATGAAAAAGTTACCAATACAATATCAAATTTGCATAAAAAGAGGTGTTAAGATATTTATCAATATAATATTAACGTTTCACCTCGTATAACACATGGGGTTAAAGCTAGTTATTTATAAATGAATGATATTCCCTAAGAACTCAATTACCAACGTCAGTACAGCTTTAAACCTTCAACTTTGTTAGAATTACCGTCTAAACCCTCAACTTCCTAAAGTTTTTATTTAGCCCCTTGTACTATCTAAAAATATATGTTTTTAACCTCATTAATTTTTTTACTAAATTATATTTTCTCTAATAACTTTCGTTCGTTAACCTTTTTTTTTAAATCGTTAAATATATTTTTTAGGTATCATTGGTTATATCAACTGGCGGTAACGTGATGGTATCTATTTTCATATACTACCCCTCAAATTTCTAAATTTTAAACATATCCCTCAAGTTTCTAAACTTTCAAGTTTACCCCTGTACAAAATTCTCAACTCTACTTCTCAAATTTCTAAACTATCAAGTTTACCCCTCAAACTTCGTTTCTTTTTTCTTTTACTCTTCTTTTATATTCGTTTGTAAAATTTAGTTTTTTCTATTTAAAATTTGTTTTTTCTTTAATAAATTTGTCGTTTCAATGTTAACTTCTATTCGCGTCACAATTTGGTACTTAACCTGCACACCAGTTTGGTCCTGCGTACTTAGTAAGTACGCAAGGCTTTTGCCTTGCGTACTTGTCAAGTACGCAGGTAGTGTTCCTTCCCCTATAAATAGAAGACTTGTCTTCATTTGTAGGTGGAACTTCTGGAACAAGGTCGAGAGGTGTCCGGGTCGGGAAGAGCTCTCCCGACCCCTGGACCGTGAGCTTAGATGAGAGATGTGTGCTCCTTCGGTATGTAGTCTGTAATACGGGATGACTTCTATGTTATGGATTACGTTTCGTTTCATTATCTTTTGTCTTTGTTCGTGTTTTCTCTGTCTCGTTTCTTGGTTCCCACACAAATCACAGAACAGGTCCGTGTAAATCCGCTGCGCGACGAGGCTCCCGGGACCTACAACTGGTATCAGAGCCTTGGTGTTCGTTGATTTGTGTTCCAGTTTCGATTTTTTAGGGTTTTGAGCAAAAAAGAGTTCGTAACCTAAAATCCTTAAAATCGAGTTTGTTATCACTTCATTTGGTGTTTGGAAGGCTAAGGGTTTGTTAGATGATGTTTTCGAAGCTTTTGGAAGCATTAATTTCTCAGATCCATCATTTTTCGAGCATTCTCCTCAAGATCCGTCAAGAACACTGCTGTACTGAACAAGTACTCAGAATCACCTTTTCTGCGTATTTGCTAAGTACGCATGTGTTAGCCCTGCGTACTTAGTAAGTACGCATGAGAAGTGACCTGCGTACTTAGCTAAGTACGCAAGAGCATTTCTCTGCGCACTTAACAAGTACGCATGAGTACTTGGCTTTGCGAACTTACTAAATACGCAGCAACACCCTACATTTGTGTATTTACTAAATACGTATGAACTAGCATCTGGGATTAAAAAAAATGTTTTTTGGCTGGAAAACCTTCCTTGTCCAAATTTTTTAGGGATCATTTGTACGCGTGTTTCGGGCCATTTTTGAGAAGATAGTAATTTTGGTTTTTCCGGACCAGAATTTGTATACAATGTGGCTTGGCGAAACACGGACGAGATTTTTGTTGGATGATACCACTTGTCATACATTGTTTAAGGGTCCTACCTGAAAATGTAGGCTACGAGTATCCGGGATACTTATTTAATAGGGTATAAATGTTGAACTAATGGGAGCAATTGGGTCGTCATCGGCTAAAGGTCTCGTTCTATTTGTGAAGATGTGGCTGCTTTGGGTCTTTAGAAAAAAGAATCATCTTGTTTTTAGTATTCAAACCTGAATATGTAGGCTACGAGTATCCGGGATACTTCTTTAATAGGGGATGAATACTGAAACAACTTGAACCCAAGGATTTGCTGCTTTGGTTCTTTACAAAGGAATAAAGAATAAAATCCTGGAGTTGACTAGTTGTGCTTTTTGAGGATTTGAGTGAAGTAATGATGAAGCTGGTCATAGTTTACAGAGAAATGAGGGGGATAAAATCTAGTATTCATGAGACATTAAAGATGTGGTGGAAAAGCCGTTGGTACTTCCTATATATATACCTCTTTGACGTAACATGGATCTCAACTATGATTTCTCGTGTAAACTATATTTTCGTGTTTGATTCTATCGTGTGTTTTCAAGATGAAGCTGGATATTCGTTGGATTATTAGTTGAAGATGGAACCTTTTATCATTTGCCGATGGGATAGGAAACATACCCTTGTTTCTGGTCTAGTCAGATGGAGCTTAAACTGAAAGGGGATATTAGAAATGAACATCTTGGGGAATTTGGTTGACTCGTGAAGATACAGGATAGATTTGGACACATCTGGTTGAAGACTTAAGTTTATCTTACTGGAATTCCAATGGGAGCTTATTAGTTTGATGCAGGTTATTGGAAACTCAAACTCTCTATCATATGCCAGCTGATTTGTAGTTGTCTTAGTCTACTATTGTTACCTGTTTAGGAAGACATTGTCAGACTCAGAATTCTAAGTCAGGGTGGAGGTTGCTACTGCTGAGAGGATGAACTACAATGAGCTGTGTTGGGTTAGTTGGTTCTTATTGAAACACTTGGTTTGGTTTACAATGAAAGCTACAGTTATGAGGGAGTCGGGTTTGTCATCACTCGGCAACTGAAGACTGAAGTTTGAAGATTTGAAGATCTCAAGTGGAATGCCAGAAGATCAAGTCTCGCCAGAAGACACGTGATGTCATTAGTTTAGAGGGAGTCTGTTAGGACATTCTTTGTAAACAGATGTATATCAGTGTTAGAGATAAATAGAATTTGATGCTATAGTTAAGAAGGAGTTTGTAGAAGCATGTTTTGTAACTATAGATTAAATTCTATGTATCGGTGTACGTGGCTAGTACGCAGGAGGGTGTTTCTGAGTACTTAATCTGCACACCAGTTTGGTCTTGCGTACTTGTCAAGTACGCATGACCAAACCATGCGTACTTAGTAAGTACGCAAGGCTTTTGCCTTGCGTACTTGTCAAGTACGCAAGTAGTGTTCCTTTCCCTATAAATAGAAGACTTGTCTTCATTTGTAGGTGGAACTTCTGGAACAAGGTCGAGAGGTGTCCGGGTTGGGAAGAGCTTTCCCGACCTCTGGACCGTGAGCTTAGATGAGAGATGTGTGCTCCTTCGATATGTAGTCTGTAATACGGGATGACTTCTATGTTATGGATTGCGTTTCGTTTCATTATCTTTTGTCTTTGTTCGTGTTTTCTCTGTCTCGTTTCTTGGTTCCCACACAAATCACAGAACAGGTCCGTGTAAATCCGCTGCGCGACGAGGCTCCCGGAACCTACAGATACACTAGAAAAAATATGTTAAGGATACACTAGAAAGTGATATGTATCCCCTAGAACTTTTATTTATTAATATAAAGATATGTCATAAAACAACTATCTATCTTTTAAAACAATAGTTTAATTAATTAAGTTTTAAATCTCTTTAATAAATGTGTTATTATTTATTATTATTACTTAAGTGTCACATCATAATTTTTACTTCATCTTTCATCCTATTTTAGAGTAAATTACACATATCGTCCTTTATGTTTATATTTTATTTTCAGATTGCGTCCTTTAGCAAAAAAATTATCATGTATCATCCTTTTATGCGTTTGATTCGTTTAAATTGCATGTGTTTTGTTTGATTCAACCGAAAGTTTCAAGCTGGATCAGTGTGTATGAAACTATGAATTGAGTCCCAATTAGTTGTGTAATTTGATTTTTTAGTGATAGTGATTCTCAATTGTGTTTAACATTTATTTAAAAATATATTAATTAACATATTTTTAAATAAATAGGTAAAATTACAAAACTACCCTCATATGCCTTGCACATGACCAGACTTTAATTTAACTGTGTTAGGGCCAAAGGACGAAACGTGCAAGATTTATAAACGTAAAGGATGATACATGATAATTTTTTTGCTAAAGGACGCAATCTGAAAAAATGTATAAACATAAATGACGATATCTGTAATTTACTCCTTATTTTATACATATGCTTCACTTACTCCACATTTCACTTTTTTTTTAATTCTTTTTCTTTTTTTTTAATAATTTATTTAATATATAATTGGATTTATCTCTAATAACTTGTAATATTTAATTTTTTTTAAATCTAAATACACTGTTTTTTTTTTGTTTTTTTTTTTACATTTCGATGTAAATTTAATCGAAAACGGAATCTTTTTCAAAATAATTTTTTTTTTATATTTAAGAGTCCAAAAAATACATCATCAAACACAAATGGTCCAGGTGACCAATAAAATTTGAAAAAGGCTCACAAATATAAAAAAAATACTTTATTTTAAAAAGGATTTGAAAACGACTCGTAAATATAAAAAAAGAGTTTATTTAAAAAAAACACATGGTTCAGGCAATAAAATTTGAAAATAATCGTAAATATAAAAAAAATACTTTATTTTAAAAAGGATTCGGTTTTCAATTGAATTTACATCGGAATGTAGAGAAACAATTAAACAAAACCGTATATTTAAAATTAAAAATAGTTAAATATTGCAAGTTTAGAAAAAATCAGATTATAGGTTAAATTAGTTATTGAATAAAATGATTAAGAAAAACAACTAAACACTCACCGCACCGCACCTCACCTCAGCGGCAGTTTCTTAGGGTGGAGGGGGCACCCGCGTCGCCGACTAGCGGCTTCCACGTCGCCACCCCCACTATGCCGCGCAACGGCTCCATTTCACGGCTTCCCAGCGTAGCTCCATCTTAACTAAAAAAAAGGACCGTTTTGGGTAACGGCTAGATTAAAGTGGGACGATGGATTTTAATTGTGAAAAGGTGGGACGATGGATTTTAACCAGGAAGTCGGAGGCGATGGTGAGTATTGAAAAGGTTGTGGAAGGAAATAAATGATATCAATATCTTATACCTTTAAGGTAAATAAGGTAAATTTAATATAATATTTATTTTCTTTCTAAATTTAAATAGGTTACGTAATCTTATTTACTTGATCAAATTCAATTAGAAAATGTTTTTTTGTTATTTAAATGAGAAAAACTATTTGTGTTATTTAAATGAGAAAAACTTTTAGTTTATTTTATTTTTATGAATTAAATAAATTAATTAATTAAATTATGTTTTTTTAATTTTTAATTAAAAAAAATTGTTTGTGGCTTTAAGGGACTTGGGTGCCGCCATCAAATGAGGTGTCACTCTTATTGGATGGTGAGGGGCTTCAAGGGGCTTAAGGGCTTGGGTGCCCCCTCCACCTTAGCCCACTTCTGCGGTGTCTACGTCGTCAAGGGGCGGTATTGCCGCGACCCACTTCACGCTCACCGCAAGGTGCAGTGGGGGTATAACCCTCACCCTAATATCAAATCAAAATAAAGTTAAAAACTAGCAGTTGACGATCCTTCCTTAAGAAACACGTCGAAGAACATCATATACAGTGGCCACCCCCGCCGTCGGTAACCACCATGGCACCATAGTACCACCGCTGCTCTCTACTTATTTGGCACACCTCTTCCCCTTTCCTCCTTTCGCAGATAGCCATCAACATAATGTTATCAATACCCCACTTCACAAAATAGATCACAGCATTCAAAACAATGTACGGACTTGAAATCGGTTAAAATATTTAGATTTTGATACTCATTAGTTAGGGGTCTCTATTATGTATTTGTGTTGAAGGGTAGGTGCCATTAGTGGCATTGTATGAACGGAGGAAGAAGGAAAGGGGAATGGGTGTGAGATGGTGGCGAAGAAGGGTGTGTGGGTGTTTGGAAAGGATGTTCATCGGAGATGTTTTCAGAGGAAGGGTTCTCGTCGGGGAAGACAAGGGGATTGTGTTTTTCTTTAATTTGATATTGGTTGAAATTTAAGTTTTAAAGCAAACTACTTGTCAAACAACAACACTAGCAGATGCAAAACTTTGATGATTAGGGGAGATACAATATAAAGGTACGGCGAGGAGGCAAGGGTGAGCAGTGACGAGGACGTGATAGGATATCCAAACATTCTGACTTCAACCTAGCCATGACCCGTTTGGCCCAATTGTAAAATTACCCGCTTTAACCCGACCCGTTACCAAACCCTTCCATTTCGCCACCTCTGACTACAACTCAAAGACAAGTATAACTGTAAAAAAGACATATGGCCCCAAACTCAGGCTATTCCTGAAGTCACCATTAGAAAAAAAAAAGAAAAAAAACACCCGCATAAGCACATAAGCTCAAAATTGACATATTGTTTCACAGTCACCAACATCTTGCATGTAATTACCATAACTAACACAACTTATGACCAAAACTGTAGAAACATTACATAACCATGATGAAATAAGTTCCCAGTTTAGGCTTTCCAGCATATATTCTTGTCCTACTTCAGTTGTAAGAGTGTGTCTTGTGTTTTCTGTAGATTATTACTTAACCAAATGGGGCACTTATTTCTGGTTTAAAAGATTCAGTAATGAACTCAATTGTGCGGCATTTGGTACCAAATTCTAGTCTGGAAGGTATTGTTGGTGATGAATGAACCACTTCATGATCTTAGAAACAGAAATAAAGCTGATGAACATGCAGTTAAGACCGATATATAGGACGAATGCCAAGATTGAAGTCCAAGTTCCTGATAAAATTTGAAGATTGAAATCATAAGAGAGATGAAATTAAATGGATATTGATTAAAAAAGACTTTTCTAGTAGTGTATATCATATATATGTAGCAATTCCAATCTATTTTCTTATTGGTTTGGGTTTCTTTGAATCTCAAACCGGTCAAATGAAATAAAGTAGCTAAAAAGGGCACAAGTAGGTCAGAAGTCAGAACAGGTCAAACGGGTTGAAAGTCATCCAAAGTGTGTTTTTAAGCATACAACCTCCTACTCTCCTAGATTACTTTATTCAAAGATTAAGGTTTTTTGTTGCAACAATATTGTATCTGTCAAAAATTAATAATGACAAGAAAGTTGTTGGGTCAACCAAGCCCGTTTTGACCCGTTACCTAGTTTTCTAAAGTAACTCATTTTTTAATTATAACATAAGGGATGATTTCTTATATCCCCCTCTAAACATACAAAATATCATATTTCCCCATGTCGTGCTTTAAGAGAACTATGCATTATGCATTGGAAACTTGGGTTTTGGGAAATATGATATTTTGCAAGCTTAGAGGTTGTAACCAAAATGATTAAACATATTTACAAGGAAGAAAATTAGTCCATACCCAAGCTAAATTAAGGTTTTAGAGTTAAAATAATCAATTGTCTACTCTAATTTACATCACAATTTTATCATGGGATACTTACAATGCCAGGTGAATAAGAAAAAGGGGAATGAGAAAAAAAATTGATGCATCAAGAAAAGCAATTCAACAACAATGTGTGATCAAAGTGACATATGCAACCCTTTTCGTTTTTTTCCGTTTTGCATACTTTTTGCTTCAAGAAATATGACATACAGCATATAGTTCAATAAAGCTTATAGCAACCAACCAAACCTGCAACATCAGTTTAACTTTTTAACAAGGTTGTTTAGGGAGAGAACAACTAGACATAAATGCCTCCTACACAAAGTGTAGGGTAAGGCTGCGTACATCAGATCGTGAAGTGATCTCCCCGGACCCTGCCCAAATGCGGGAGCTAGGTCAAGAACCAGGTAGGCCCTTTTTATTACTTTTATCTAAGACCGGTGAAGCATGTGATGGGCTTGTTAAATCTTGGAGTCTCAACATTCTTATATTAAGAATGAAAAGGTCTTGATTAAATGTTAGATGCCCTTTATAGCCATCTACCTTGCCAAAACCTTTTTACATGAAGCAATGTCAGGATGAAAACCACATTGTAAAAAACACCAACTTTTTAAAATTTTGGACTTCTATTTAAAAGGAAATTATATAAGGTTTTTTTATTACATATGTAGAAGATGAAAACCACATCTTCTATGCCTATTATATATTTTTTTATTAGTGCCCTTTGCGCCTTTGACTACCTAGCTTTCAAGGGTAACTACTAACGTGGTGAAACTTCTCTTGATGAATACTGAATCTTATGTGACGACATAGATAACCAAAGTTCAGCACAACTGCATAGACGCATAATCCTAGTGTTTTCAGATTTTAGATTTTAATCATCCAACAGCTGGCATGTTTATTCTAATATTTCACTGAAACCATGTTATATTAACAAGCAATTATAATCAGGTACAATCTGAAAATATAAACTATATTTTGGAGAAAGCTGCAACAGCTGTTAAAGGTCCTCAACCATTAATCGTCTCGGTTTATTGTTTAAAAAGTAGGTAGATATGGAGGACACTGATAGAAATACCTCAACTTTTCTTGATTCTAATTCCTTCGGGCCTAAGTCTAATTTTCGGCAATTTGGAAAGTGGAAAAATCAGCAACTAGGAAAGTTTTGCAATTAGGAATGCTTTATGTACAATCAAAATAAGCCTAAGTCCAATTTTTAGGAATTTGGATCATAGTTGTCAATAGCGAATAGCGGTAAATAGCGACAAGCCACCTATACGCTACGTAGCGAATAGCGGTAAATAGCGGGCGCTATTTCACGTTTAGCGATACACTAGTAGAAAGTTTTAGAAATATTTTATATTCAACTATTATAGGATATGTAGCAATTATAATCAATAATCATCTAAATCTTCATATATTAGGGTTATTAGCAACCCTATTTATATTAATCAAGTAAAAAACTAGTTAAAAACATTAAAAAAAAAAAGTTGCTATCGGTCGCTATGTAGTCGAGAAATGCAAATAGCGGTCACTTAACGAATCGCTATGTAGCGCGCTATAGCGCGCGCTACAAGCGCTATTGACAAGTATGATTTGGATGTAGTTCAGTTTAGACCAAACCACGTAAAATCCCGTGTTCTTTTCTGTTTTATTGTGTTTCTGAGTGTGTGTGTGTTTTGTGTTCTGCTGTTTGCGAAACAAACACCAGAAGCATCCGTTGTCGCTGGTCAACATAAATCTGTCAACCGCCAAAGTCAACGCTGACCGCTCAACTGTTGCAGGTCACCGCCAGTCAAACAGCAGCCGCTGATTGACCAGAATTTGATTAAGTTCAGCAGGATCAGATTACGATAAGAAGGTTTTGACCAGAAATCATTGGATGAGAATCAGGTTTGACCAGTAAAAGTCAACAGAAAAGAATTAGTGTATCTGAACAGCCGTGATACCCAACCCTAAGATCAACATGGTCAAACTAACCGACAAGCCATCATTTTGACACGGTAACATGTATGAATTACTTTAATCGAAAGTTGAGGTTTTTATGGGTGAAAATAATGCTGAGGAGTCTGATGAAGAATAAGCTTTGGCTTAAGGGTTGGTGAGTAGGCATGTTAGACTTAAACATTTACACTAAGGCAGCATTTATACCAATCCGATTATAATAAATAAAGATCTCATGTAATGCTAATCACATATTCATAAATCATTTTGATATCGTAGCCGATCAAATCGAGTGAACCATGTTAATTGTTATATCATGTGTTCTTATTGTTCGTGCGCTTTCAGTTGTCTAGCTATTGTTACTTTGGTGTTTCTTGGGTCCCGCCTTCTAGATTTTAGATTTTTATTGCGAGCAATGGCAGAAGATGATAAAGTTTAGACCGAAATGTTTGACATCCACGATTTTAATTTTTGGAAGATGCAGATCAAAGATTACCTAAACTAAAAAAGTTGCATAAACCATTGTCATAAAAAATGAAGCATGAAGCTTGGGATCAATTATCGGATCAGAAGCCCGGTGTTGTCAAATTGTCTTTAAAGAAGAATGCTGCTTACAACATCGATTAAAAGATGTATAGTTTGATCAAGGTGTTGGTTCAATATGTATGAGAAGCCATGATCTTCAAATAAGATTTTCTTGACATACAATGAATACAAAGATGAAGGAAGAGGCACAAATCACGAGAATGAACTCAAGATGTTCAAAATGTATGAAAGTTGGTCAGGCACTACAACTAATCGGGAACTACTAAGCTTACCTGTGAAGGAATTTGTGACCTAATCCTCAGAGAGGATATCCTGAGGAAGAACTCAGACGAGTACTCAAACTCCTTGTTGAGTGAAGGAAGCAGGGGCGAAAGTAGGTTTGACATAAGACATGTAAAGGTAGAGATAGATCGAGGTCAGAAAGGATGTAACATATTGGAATTGCAAGCATATTGGGCACTTCAAAAATATACAGATGCATGTTGCAAAAGAATCTAATGAAGCCCTAATTTGCAGTGTTAAATGTTGTGGATTCAGGTTCCCAATGTAAGGAAGTAATGTCGATTCCAGGTGGATGGACACTAAAGTACACATAGCAGAAAGGAGTTATTCTAGAGGGTTTTGCTTATGTAGATTTAGGTGGATGTTCTGAATTAGCACTATTGGGTGTGTTTTCATAGTTGGGGGAACAACAGTCAATCGAATGTCCAGATTATAGAATAATGTAGCTCTTTCAACCATCGAATAATGATACATGGCTATTGCAACATAAAGGAGACCCCATTTGTGTAAATAACTCATTCTAATATCGTAAGTGAATCTGGACATTGCAATAATGATACATATCTTTTATACAATAACTCATTCTAATAAGTAATATCGGAAGTGAACCATGTTGAATAATACTTAGCACTTGTAATCGAAAATTGCATTTTTTATGACCACCATTATGTTTAACAAATTGTTGGTAAAATTTGGGAATGCATAACGAACCAATAACTTAGCAATTGCAATTTGCAAGATACTGAAGTAGAATAAAAGGCTTCATACCTTAATTGAAAGACGAGATGAAGTTGAAGAAGACTTCAACGCTGGAAACCCTATATCATATGCAAGGGTCCCGTCAGGTTTATACAGGCCAAAGTTCCTCTCAGAAGTAGCACCCGTCTTTGAATTCTCATTAAATAAAGCAAAAATATACGCCTTCAACATAGATTTTGGCCTTCGTGGAGTACCCTTTCGTTTAGAAAGCCTTTTACGCAAATTATAATTATACGTTCTTGCATTTTCAGGTGTAGCAACACCTTCGTTTGCATCTCCATGAGAAGCCCATCCTGTTTCAGTAACTATAACTTCCATATTGTTAAATCCAGCATCTTCAAGTGCAGCATAAGTTGCATCAATCTGAGCATCAAGCATGTTATCATAATGAAGTTTTGTTTTTTCATCATATATCCCATCAGTTGGATTAAACAGAGCATAATTTATATCAATATGATCTGGACTACCCATGTAAGCCAAAAAAGGATAAGCATTTAAACAAAAAGGAGAACCTATTTGTGTAAATAATTCTAGAAGCTTCTTCATGTGTTGGAAAACATCTTCTTTAAAGACACATGAAGATGGCGGGTATGAATTAGAAAAAACAGCCTGTGAATGTGCAGTTGTTATCTGAACTACACGATCCAACTGAAGTTTTTGGGTTGCGTTGTAAATATTTTTAACTGCACCATATAATGCTGACTGGAGATCCAAATCACCACCTCCTAGAACTTCATTTCCAACTGCAATTCCAACAATATGTGTGTTTGGAACATATGCTTGCACATTTTCTCTAACCCAATTAAGGGCATGATCAGCACTATTACTCATATCTTTCACCAATCCATTATTAAGTCCAATCACTAAATCAAGACCACTCCCACTAAATGCATCAAGAACACTATGATCAGCATCATAAATCCGTACATTCTTTATCTTAGCAGCTTTAAGAAGCCTAACAACTTCATTAGGAGAAGGGATATTATTTGCAAGTCTTCCGTAATTTATACCATAAGTCCCTGTGAAAGCCACATTCCCTGAAAAAAATGACAAAAAGTAAGTATTCATAATGATTAGTCGTACTGATAAGCAAAGTTTTCAGAACCGGACAGGACATCGAACTGGTTGCCTTACTGGTCCACTGGTCGGACATGATTTAAGAACCAGATGACGTCATAAATATTATAAAAATTTTAATAATATATATATATCAAATTATATATAATAATAAAAACTGAAATCGGCACCACACAGTAGATTTACTGTTCATTGTTTACAAGTCTTAAAGCATAAGGTACAACTTGGTTATGCATGCTTTGCTTTTTTTTCTATGTTTTCTGTTTCTATATATACATTTGCAGCACTTGCTTTGCCCAGTGGTTCAAGCACCTTGTCCCTACCCGCCTCACGCGAGTTCAAATCCAGCTCCCCCAGTTTAGTTGCTGACGCCAGCCCCTCCCACGTTGACGTCAGCATGACTTAAAAAAAAAATTCTTAGTTTTCTTAATAATTTTTAAATTTCCTTTTTTTATTTTTTTTATTTCAAAGACCTTAACTTTTATCGCGGTTAAACTCCTTTTTTAATTCAAAGAAGTTTCTTTTTGCGGTCTAACGCACCGCAACATGCGGGTTTTAGTACTAGTTTAAAACAAAATATGAGGATATCATATGCTTTGGTATAGATTTTGGAGGAAAAAAAATATATCAACGGGTCCTATTCACAGGTTCTACTAAAAAATGGTTTAAATAGATTAACTGGACAGGTTAAGCACCCGGTTCCCAGTCCGGTCGTGAAAACATTGCTGATAAACAACATCAGGGGGAAGTTCAAACCAGTTGTGAACTCAATTTTGATTGCCACTACTAATTGGATGAACAAATAGCCCTAACCCTAAATCTCTCATAAAACAAATTTAACAACGAAAACACAAAAATCAAACACTATAATTGCTAAATCATTAAGCAGGGGAGAAATTCAAGCTTGGCACGTTATGATTCTACATTCGATTTGACTAATCGAGTCCAATTACACACATCCCACAACTGTTGTTGTGCGCCTGCCAAATATGATTATAATTACGAATAAGATCCCAAAACAAGCAACAAAACTCAAAACTCATGATCAATTAAGATCGTCATGTTAATTAAACCAAAATTACAATTAATCACTAATAGTATCAGTTAATTAACTAGGTTTCAATCGTTACCTTCGTGAATAAAAAGGACCAGAAGCAGAAGAACGCGTCCACAAAAGGATCGAGAAATCTTCATCTCGGAGTCAACGAAACGACTCCATCGCCGTTGACTGACCAATTTCTCTCTCTCAATTTGCTCTCTCTCCCTCTCTCTCTCTCTCATTCACACAGTTGTAACTATAATTTGAATGTATACACAAATTTCACTCACTGAACTAGTACACAATCGAGATTCTGCTTATAAGAAGTTTTCCGGTGAGTTCTCACGGCGGATGGCGGTGGCGTAAGGCGGAGCCAAGGGGGCATTTTAAAGTTTTATAGCCGCGTAGATATTTTTCAATTTATCGACGATATGGAATCAGAATCATTGATTGCTAATTGCATAAATAGGCCTATTTTTTTCAATCATATTGTTTTACTTTGGTACCCTTAACTTTAGACGTTAGTGAAATATAGTACTTGATTTTAAAAATGTACTTTTTCGGTAAAAATACTAAAAGCATGATATTCTTTATCCATACCTTTATAATTTAACTAAAAACTATTATTTCATAAAAAATTTGTTTATTTTTTATAAATCTCTCACATCTTACTCTTTATCCTTATATTTTTAAATAAATGGTTAAGGAATTAATATGTTTAAAATCATAGTGTTCATTTCCTTATAATTGTAAGGATAAAGATAATACCCTATTAACTTAAATCGTATTTTTTTCTCTTATAATTTAAAAATATGGTATATATATTAATCCTGATGTGGATGCTCTAATTAATTAAATAAAAGTGTTTGTATATTCTTTTATCTTTTTTTTATAACACTTCTTTCATAAACAAGCACTTTTCTTCTTGTAGTCATCTAATCACATTATTTTAAGCTAATTTAATTAGATCAGTTAATATTAGTTAGTGATTTAGGACATTAGGAAAAAAGCATACTAACTTCTCAATTAACTTAGTGATTTATCGCAGCTATATAGGATGGGTTAGGTCCAGGGTTATTGAATGTTCTGTAAACACTTATATTCAACTTTTTTGTTTTATTTTAGTTTAACCATTAAATTGTCGGTAGAGTTAAAACTAATGGCGCTCTTTTATTTTGTCCATGTATGGGGCTCGAATCACCTTCAACGTGTCTTGCGTTTTGTCTGGTTTCCCGGCCACCATTCCGGATAGCCTATCCGTTTGAAACAATCGTCCTTATTGTGACCATCACGACCACAGAAGTCACAATGCTTTACCTGGTCACCGGCTGCCTCCTTTGTTTTCTTTGGCACAGACTTGTTATACTGCGATGTGGCCTCTCGCTTGGTCGGAATGGATTTGTCGCCGGACATGGCCAACGGGTGTAGGGGTCGTCGATGTGCTTCAGACGGCGATTAGTTTTTTTTAGGTTCGAGGTTATACCGCTCTGATACCATTACAGAATTCGTATCTTTTCTTCTGAATCAAAGTAAAATTACAAAGGAATAAATAAGAAAAGAAGCCTATGAATGGAAAGCATCTAATTAGGCTAAGAAAATAGGAACCGTATATGAAAAAGATAATGAGACTAAAATAAGTGGGTAAAATAAAGAGCTCCATTACGATCACTTGCCTCGTACTTGTGTCGGAGAAGGTAAACCCAAACGGTTCGGCTGTAATAATCCACAATGGTCAAGAAATAACTAGCTCGTGACAAGGAGGGTGTCCGATATTGACCCCAAATGTCACAATGTAACAAATCAAAGCAATCATGAGTTTTAATAGAACTTGTCGGGAAAGGTAACCATGTGTGTTTAGCCTTGGCACACGAATCACAAATAATGGTTCTAGTCTTCAAAATATTCTTAACGAAATCAAACCGTGAAAGTTTGTCATCAGAGGCATGAACTAATCTCTTGTGCCATGTGTCAACAGTAGTCATCATGGCCTTTCTTTTTCTTCCTTTCATCCCGATCCGATATAGACCTTGCGTGCACTTGCCCACTCCAATCAAGTTCCTCGAATGTAGCCTCCACATAACACAAAAATCAGGAAAGAATGTTATGGCGCACTGAAGGTCTCGAGTCAAATGGTTAACGGATAAGAGATTGCAATTGAAGTCTGGAACGTGTAAAACTCCTTTGATTTTGGTTCCATTTGGGAGAGTATATCCCTTTAACCGGTATGGAATCTCCATTTGGTATGGTAATCGGTAATTCATGGAAGGTATTAGCCCTTTCATCAAGCCAGTCGTCTATATGGGTTATATGCTCGGTGGCACCTGAGTCTATAATCCATTCATCACCTTCATCCGGTTTACCTGCAGTGTTTGCTATTGGTGGTGCAGCATCCAAAAGAGAGTTGCCTTTTCCTCCAAAGTAATTCAAAACTTGTTTATACCGCTCTTCAGCAGAAGCTAAATACCGGGCCATGGTTGCCATTGTGAGTGAGGTTCTTTGGGTCCGTTGGCTTTTAAAGGAGCTTGAAGTTGATCAGAATAGTCCCACGCCTTTATTTTGTGACAATCAAGCTGCTAGACAAATTGCCAACAATCTTGTCTTCCATGAGCGAACAAAACACGTTGAAATGGATTGTTACTTTGTTCGAGAACGGGTTGAATCTGGGGATATTGAGACTTTTCGCATTGATACTAAATTGCAAGTTGTTGATTTGTTCATCAAAGCACTCGGGTCTCACCAACTCCACACCTTACTTGACAAGTTGGGTGTTAGGAATCTACACACTCAAACTTGAGGAGGAGTAATGCAGCTCTTTATTTTACCCCCTTATTTTAGTCTCATTATCTTTTCATATACGGTTCCTATTTTCTTGGCCTAATTAGATGCTTTCCATTCATAGGCTTCTTTGCTTATTTATTCCTTTGTAATCTTACTTTGATTAAGAAGAAAAGATACGAATTCTGTAAAAAAAACTACGGGTGTTCAAATATCGATGAAAACCAACTGAACCGTCCAAAGCAAGCTGACCGGTTTGAGACCAAGCGGTTTGGTTCACAATTCAATTTTGCGGTTCAACCGGTCGGTTCAGTTTGAAACCTGGAACCGGCCGTAACCTCCATTATTTTTATACTTTCATTTTTAGAATATATAGTTATATATATGTATTATAATTATGAACCATCTTTTATTATTTTTAAAATTTTAATACACATTAATAATTTAAAAGTAATAATAATAAAAAAATCAGTTTAAATCGTAAAAATCGAATCGTTAAATACTTAAATCCACCTTTTACTACTTTCTGGAGGTCGTTTTCTTTTGGAGGGGACGCGTTTTATAGCCGCGTGGATACTTTTCTGTTTATGGTCGAATCATTGATTGATTAATTGGGCTATTTGTTTCATCATATAGTTTCACTTGGGTACCCTCAACTTTAGAGGTTAGTCAACATTTAGTCTTTATCTTGAAAATGTACCGTAAAAATACTAAACAAATAAAAGTGCTTGTATATTTTTTTCAATATCACATTTTTTATAGGCATGTACTTTTCTTCTTGTAGTCATCTAATCACATTATTTAAATTTAATTTTAATTGAATCAATTAACCTTAATGTTGATTTTGGACATTAGGACTAACTTTTCAATTTTTTTCACGGTGAGCGCATACTCTTTACTCTAAACCTATTTTACTCTTAAAATTATCATGTCTGCATTTTACAGAATTTGAATCTATAACTATTTGATTGGGAAGTACATCACTTTACCATCATGATGTCTCGTTAGGAACGGACTAACTTCTCAATTAACTTAGTGATTCTTCAAAGTTACGTACCATATAGGAGACGTTGATTTTGGACATTAGGACTAACTTCTATTAATATTTATATTTAACCTCTTTCTTATAGTTTAATCTTTAAACGATCAAGCAAAACATGACTGCAAATCTTCTCGATACCGGTCGGAATCACATACTTTTGGTGGGCGGTGGTGGCGTGAGAAGACCGCTATCGGAATCGCATACATTTGTTGAGTAAGATCTCAAGGTTTCGGCTAGAGTTAAAGAGAACATATGGTGGGACTGTGGAAGAAAAGAAACGTGGAGTGCAGAGAACTAAACACGTGAAAATAGGAAAGAGTTGAACGCAGACAACTAAACACGTAGAATTAAAATAATAAAAAGTAAAAAACATTGTTTCTAAGGCCGTTACCTTTTAAAGTAGTTTTATAATTATCAATATAGTGAAACGAAGATAAAAATTTTATTGTGACCCTAAATTTTAACTACCAATATATTAGAAATAATTAGAGGTGCACAAATTGGGTATTCTAAAGAACCGGTTCCAGATCCGGTTCTTGTTTGAAAACCGGACCCTATGTACCCGGTTTCGGGTTTTCAAGAACCGGTTCCGGTAATTCAAGGCGGGTATTTCAAAACCTATTTTCCGAGTATTCGAAAAACTTAGTTAAACATATAAATAACTAACTTAAAAAGTTCAATAACATTAAAAACTTAAAATATTACAAAATAGATAAATGTTTAAAACATAAACTCATAAAACATAGATAAATTATATAAAAAAATAGATTGTCTTCGTTTTTCTCTTCGTGACTTCGTTTTTTTACATAACTCGAAATGAACAAAAAGAGTTGAGTTTCTCATTGTGGGAACAACTTCCACCACGTTTGGTTTGCTACTAGCCGGGGTGGAAGCGGTAGCCGATTCGGAAGCCATTTTTTTAGCGTTTTTTTTTTTTGAGATTTTGATCGCTTTCGAGTGTGGTAACTAAACCTAAACATCCGCCAACTATTTATACTAAGTTAGGGCCATTAAAAGGTCAAAAAATGCCTAAAAGAGGCTATTGCGGCTATATTACCGTTATAAGACGGTCAAAAAAGATCCCAACACGTTTTTCGGGAAGAACCGATTTTGGGAGAACCGGTTTTGGCTAGAAATTCGGGAAGAACCTACGGATAGGGTCGGTTTGGTTCCGGTTCAGGCCCGGAAGAACCGGTTCGGTTCCAGTTTTTGGGTTCACCTCTAGAAATAATTATACATAATGCATTTAAAGTTATCCTATACTTGTAGTGGTGTTCCCTTGGATGAAGAGCAAAAGGTGTACGCTTTATATTCTTATTCCAGAAGATAACGGAAGATTAAAATTTAAATGTTAAGGGGCTTCAAATAGAAAATAAAAATTAATATAAAAGTACAAAAAAATCACTTTATTATAAAACCAACACCAAACTTGTTTCAAGATTTAACTTCCATTCCGTTATATTTTAAGGATTTAGTTTATGGCTTTTACAAGTATTGAAATCACAATGTTTTCTATAGGAAAAAAAACATAGATAGCATGTCATACGGTTTCAAAAACTATATTATAAATGAGTCGTTTTAAACACATAACAAGTGATCTGGTAAATTTTTTTGTATATTTTTATTTGATGATAAGTAAATAATATACTAATACGAGTTCAAAAGCGATATTATGAATCAATTATTTACTTTTGTAATACAATGATTTAAGATTATGTATGTGTTACTGTGTTAGAATACATTTTGGATAAATTTTGACCTACTGCCCAAAAGATCAAATCACGGTAACCAAACGGACCACTCAAGACCGCGTTAGGCCCATATGAGATGTAAATTTAACTTATTTATCGAGTGGTCTGCACAATGGTGGTCGAACGAAGTTGATTCACAACACATAGGGAATTTGTTGATAAATGCGGTTCAATTTTGACAACCTTTTATGTTTGAAACCAACTCGACTACATATTGAAGGCCTACTCTACTTGTTTGACTCGCTTCTCAGAAGCTATTTTCTTTTTCTATTTTATGACATTAATAAAAATATATAAAAATGAGTATATTTATATGTATTGGTTTATATTTCCTTCTCCAATATTAATTCAAATATATAAGATTAATTTAATTTTTGTCAATTAATATTTTAAAAGCTAAAGTAATGTATTTTAAGTAGTATATAATTGTGGTTGGGTGCTAATTAGAAAACTAATTGGAATTGTTAAAATACCAACTAAAGGTGCTTTACCATCGATCAAGATAATGTTGGCTAATGAAGAAAAGAATCTTGATTCTTGAAATGCCGCCTAGTAATAAACCATTTTATTTTATTTTATTCATTCTAATTCCATTACTAAATTTCTTTTTGTACAAACAAATGAAGTATAAGTTTAATGCATGATATAAAAAATAAACATTTTAATTAGAAATATTTAGTTTTCAAAAAGTGAGTGTGTGTTATTATGATGCAAATGAGGTATGCCATGATTGTCAATGAGTGTATTTGTGGTGTAAATATGAATGAAAGAGACCAAAAAGTCATGGTGGAATGTGAAAAGGATTATCTTTAGATGTAAGCAAAATAAATTTTTGATTCATTCTATGATCTCTTCTTTCTTAGGGTTTTGGTTCAACTTTGTTTATCATAATCCAAAAGTTTTTAAATTAAACTTATAATCGTTATTTTTATCTTGACAGGTGAATCTAGATATCTTCGATTTTAGTTCTAAGAAGGATCATTAACAGATGTAACTTCTCGGGCAATGGGATGATAAGAGAGTGGCCAAAAGCTTGTTAGTCACAATCTTTCATGGTTTTGATTCATAAATGTTTGGACCCTCTTTCATCCCTGACAACAAGTTGCGTTGTCTTGGGCATTTATGTCAATCTATACAACCTACCCGACAAATACTTCTGAAAACCTGAGAGGTTGACACACCTCAACCCATTTTGACTCATAATGCAAAGCTTTTTGACCCACCTCCGTAACCACTAAAATCGTTATGCAAATGAAATAGAAGGGCTTAAATCTCGTAGCAATACTAGAATGAAATAGAAGTGCTTACAGCTCATGGCATTGCCGTTGCATCAACACAACGATAGTTTGTTACATAAAGTTATATATAAAGTTATAGATAAGTCGTGTGTGGTTACTCAAAGGGTAAGTGGCGTCGGTTGGTGCTTGCGACAGCCGGTTCTTGGGGGAGCCAAAGGGGCTCAATTGGCAGCTTTGAGTTCCCTACTGACTCAAGTGGTTATTAATCAGTCTCCGGATAGATGGATTTGAAAGATTAATGGATCTGAAGGGTTTTCGGTTAAGGAGGTTAGAAAGCATATTGATGAGTTTTTGTTGCCAGTGGGGTCGAGGAGTACGATAACATTCAGATTTGTCTCGAGAAAGGTGAACATTTGTGCTTGGAGAATCTTGCTAGATAGATTTCCTACTCGGGTGAATCTCGATGCAAAAAATGTTGACATCCCGTCTTTACTATGCCCATTTTGCGGGAATGATCCAGAGACGGTTAGTCCTATTTTTGCTGAGTGTGAAAATATAAAAAATATTTGGAATTTGATATGTGCTTGGTTTGGAGTAGAGCATCCTTCGTGCTTTCAACCGGTGCAGATAATGGAGTGGTTCAGCAATTATAGGTGTCCTTTGAGTAAAAAGTTGGCTTTGGGTTCGGTGATTTATGTGACGTGGTGGGCGATTTGGAGACTCCGGAACAATGCGGTCTTCCTCAAAAAGATTTATAAAAATGAGCTTTTGTTTGATGATATAGTTCAACACTCTTTTTGTGGTATTCAAGTAGGAACCGAAAATGTAAGATGAATTTGACAGAGTGGATGATAAATCCATTGATGTATTTGTAATGTTTTCCCGGCTAGTTTCTTACTAGTCGTGGTTTTTAATTTATGTCGTCGTTCTAAAAAAACACACACACACGTACATGACCGGTCCAACCATTTTAGGGGCTAAAAGTGAAGTACAAATATGGGCCCTTTTCCTATTTTCATTGTTAGACCATCCGTAGTGGTTTCACGCCCCCCTCTTTCATGCCCTGCCACGTCAGCGCCACATCAGCACAGGGGCAATCACTGCCCAGAATCACTAAGGTGCGTAGTGATTTCACGCCTCGCATTTAATTTTAAATAATTAAATCTTAAACTTAATATTTAATTAAAAAGAAAAAAAGAAAAAGAATAATGAGTTGTAAAGTTTTGATTGAATGAATTTTTGGTTAGATAGCCCCTTCCCCCGTGATTCTACCCACCCCACCCACGCCACTTTTCACGCCCACGGGAGCGGTGTTCCACGCCCCCTTCCACGCTCCCACTACACGTCTACACATACCCTTATGAACCCTCCTTACTTTTAAATTTTTGGTTCTACATAAACGTCCATATAATGCTAAGAGCGCCTCTCTTAATAGTCTAATTACCTTACCACCAGTTGCTAGAAAATCTAATTGCCTTAACACCTTCTACCTGAATGGTTTGGAAGTTGAAAACTGACTTGTTCGCACCTAAAATGTCTTCCCCACGGGACGCTGGAGATGTCTGGAGACAAGAGGAGTGTCGGTGTATGGGGTTGAATTGACCAGACGCTTGAACTGATGTAGCAACTGAAAGAAAATTTAAGGTGGTAGTTGAGGCAACATTATGAGAAGCCACGGTATATGGGTCAATTGTTAGCTAGTATACGTGTAATTTACTCGAGCGAGCTCATGTGGGCTAGAACTCAGCTCGAAAAATTAAGCGACCCAATTGGCTTAGACCAAAGTAGCTCGAGATGATTATACTTAAGCTAATTTCGAACGGGTTACAAGTCACAATCTATTTGAACAACTCTCATGTCCTAAACAACCGAATAAAATAGTGCTTACAAGTCGTTAAATGAAGACAGTTCGATTCCCATGGTGTAGATTTAAAAGTAAGATTAGATGGTCTGTGTGTTTGGTGCTTGGACACAAATAGAAGGTTTATTCAGATAAAGCTCATCACAATACAACATAAACATAGCTTGTTACATACTAGTACATAATACACATCACCCATCATCTCTACAAGACCTACAATTAACTGCAACCAAAACTAGAGGTGCTCAAAAGAACCGGAACCGAATCCGATCCGATGGATTATCCGAAACCGGATCCGTCTAGAACCGGTTTTTTTGGGACCGGACCGGATTTTGTGAGAACCGACGGATCCAGAACCGGTTCTGGTTTTTTTGACGGACCGGATAAAAATCGGACAAAATGGAACCGGTTTTTTCGGACAATTTGGAACCGGTTCGGAACCGGTTATAGCCGTTGGAAGAAAAAAAACCGGCTATATAGCCGTTTTTTGGCCGTTTTTTTTTGTTTTTTTTTGTTTTTAAGGCTTGAAACTTAGTATAAATAGGTATTGGGTGTATGAGTTAGTTCACCACAACATTCTAGCTCTCAAAACTAAAAAACGCTCTCAAAACGCAAAAAAAACGCTCACTTTACGCAAAAAAAAAACGCTCTCATGGCTTCCGCTTCCGCAAGCACTCAAAATTCGGTTGGTGGTTCTACTAGCGATGTCACGGTGGTGTCAATACTTCCTTGCTCCTGAAACCAAGAGATATGGGCTTATTTCGATTTATGCGAAATGTCGAACGGTTCGCAAAAGGCTCGTTGCAAACGTTGTGGTAGAATTTTGGGTGCAGCGGGAAATAGCACTTTGAGGAAACATATTGCTAGTCACGCAAAACACACTCAAGGTGAAGATCAAACTCAAATTGGTAGGGATGGAGGAGTTTGGCAATACAATGTCGAGAGGGTTCGTGAGAGAATGACACATTTCGTCATTCAAGAAGGATTGCCTTTTGATCACTTTGATAATCCGCGCTTGACGAGGATGATATAAGAGACGCTTCAATCGAGTTACACAAATGTAAGTCGTTCTACTTTGAGAAGAGATTGTTTAAAAATGTGGAAAAGAGATAAAAAAGAATTATCTTTAGGTTTTAAAAATTTAAATACCGGCATTAACTTAACAACGGACATTTGGTCCGCTCCACATGGTTTACCCGAATCGTACCTTTGCGTTACCGCACACTGGGTTCAACCGGAGTCGTGGCAAATGATGAAGCGTACGATTGCGTTTGATTATTTTGGATATCCACATACCGGCGAAAACTTATTTTATATTTTAGACTCGGTAATTCAAACTTATAAAATTCAACCAAAAATATTTTCAATATCTTTTGATAACGCTTCAAATAACACAAACGCGGTGGAAAAATTAAAAATAAAATATGAACCGCCTTGTAACGGTGTTTTTTTTCATAGTCGATGTGTTGCACACATCATTAACTTGGTTGTGCAAGACGGTCTAAACGTCCAAGAAATAAGAGACGTAAAAGAAAATTTTAAAGTGATGTTACGTGAAGTTTTTAGCACAAGCAAAAAAAGATATATAAACTATAGAAACTTGTGCCAACAAACGGATTCCATCTTTTTAGGTCCGAATTGGAACGTACCTACTAGATGGAACTCGACATGGAAAATGTTTGAATCGGCCTTAAGGCAAAGAGTTACTTTAAAACATTTCCATGATGAACTAGTACAAAAGAAACGTTGTTCACAAAAATTTGATAATATAAGTTGGGATATGATCGAGAAACTAACTAATTTGCTTGAGGTTTTTAAAAATGCAACTACATGTTTATCGGGAGTTTATTATCCCACATCTTCGCTAATACTTCAACAATTATATTTAATATGTAATAAATTAAAAGAGTTTGAATATCACGGCCCTATTTTTGAAAAAATGGTAAAACCTATGAAAGCTAAATTTAAAAAATATTTTTCAGAAATGCCGGCCGTTGTTACATGTTCGGCCGCTTTAAACCCAAAGATTAATGTAACCGGTGTTGAAACATTAATTGGATCAATATCGGATGATTTAAATATGTTCGAGGAAGACCCAAATTTTGAATCAAAGGCAATAAGGGATTTCAATTCGGCTTTTAATAATATGTTTGATTATTATTTACGCAAATATGGTGGAAGTGGTGATCCATCAAACATACGTGAATCAATGGGTTCGGGTTCAAGTTCTAGTAGTTCAAGGAACCCGATGCTAAATTTATTTAACACTTTAAGAAACGAAAATACTAAACGAGCTCGTGGAACCACACCAAGTAGCGAGCTTGGGAGATATCAAGCAACCGACTTTATTTCAACTCTAAGATCCGAAGAGTTTGAAAACTTTGATGTCTTGAGTTGGTGGCAAGGAAGGGAATCCCAATATCCCGTTCTAGCCGCAATGGCCCGTGACCTACTAACCGTCCAAGCTTCTATGGTAGCTTCGGAATCTGCTTTTTCTCTTAGTGGCAGGGTTTTATCTATTCGAAGAACGAGGCTTACACCGGAATCTATGGAGATGTGTATTTGCTTGAAGGACCATTTGGATGCCGCCGAACGTGTACAACATGTTGCAAAACTAGAAGGCGAGCTTGACATTGATGAAGAAGATTTACTAAACAATGCTGTTAAGAAGTTTAGAAAGAAAAAGAAACAAGCAAAGAATCTTGATGTTGTACCATTTTATGTGGGTCAAAACTTTACCAACAAGAAGGAAATAAAATGTCTTGTGAAAAGTCATGCTGTACTTTCTAGAAGACAACTTTTTATCATTAGAAATGAGAAGTTAAGGTTTAGGGTTATTTGCACAGGTGTTAACCCAGTTTTTGTTTCTGGAAGTCAAGATGGCAATATTTCAAAAGTGTTGGGGCAAGTTGGCAATACTTCAAAAGTGTTGGGGCAAGATGGCAATACTACTCAAAAAGTTGGTGAGTCTTCCCAAGGAGGTTTGTCTTCATCTGCAAGTTGTACAAAAAGTAAAAAGCACAATGCACCCACTTGTCCCTGGTCATTGCATTTATCAAGGAAAAATGAGCAAGATGCTTGGTTGGTCAAGACTTTTATTGAGGATCATAAATGCCTACAAACTAGACAAGTCAAGTTGTATACTGTTAGCACCATAACAAAGGAGATGGAAGACATAGTGGAGTCCAACCCTGAAATACCATTAAAAGCTCTTCAAGATCAAATACAGAAAAAGTACCAGGTTGAAGTGAGTCTGCAAAAATTTTTTAGGGCTAAGGTAATGGCTATAAACAAAGTTCAAGGTGACTATGCATCACAATATTTATTTCTTAGGGATTACTGTGAAGAGTTGGCATGATCCAATCCAGGCACAACAATTAAGATAGAAGTGGAAAGAGAATTTAATCCCACAAGTGAAAGTAGGCAATTTAAAAGGATCTACATCTGTTATGAGGCTTTAAAAGTTGGATTTAAGATGTCTGGGAGAGAAGTCTTAGGTCTGGATGGATGCTTAATGAAAGGGCCCTATCCTGGCCAGATTTTGACAGCTGTAGGTGTAGATGCTAATAATGGGATATACCCAGTAGCATTTGCAATAGTTGAAGCAGAAACATCTAATTCATGGACTTGGTTTTTAAAGTGTCTTGGTCATAACCTAGATCTACAAGAAAACTCCAATATCACATTCTTGAGTGACAGACAGAAGGTTAATATTTTGTTTCTATTTATTGTAGTTAATATTTTGGCCCTGTTTATTGTAATTAATACTTTGTTTGATTTATAGGGCATCATTCCAGCAATCAAGAAGGTTTATCCTTCTGCTGAACACAGGTACTGCCTCAGACATATACATGAAAATATGAAAACTAAATGGAGAGGCAATCTGTTCAAGGACTTGTTGTGAAAAGCAGCAAGTGCTACTACAATTCCTCAGTTTAACAAACAAATGGAAGACATTAGAAACAAGGATTCATCCTTACATAAGTGGTTGCAAGAAATCCCACCTAAACATTGGGCAAGATCCCATTTCAGTGGTATGTGATTTCATTTGTATTTTGATTAAATTTGTATTTTGATTACATTTGTATTTTGATTACATTGACAGGTAGGTCAAAGTGTGATGTGTTACTCAACAACTTTTGTGAGGTTTTTAATAAGCAGTTGGTAGGAGGTAGGGATAAACCCATCATCACTTGTTTGGAATTTATCAGAGAATACATGATGAGGAGATTTGGGGTGGTCAACAAGCTAATTACAAAATCAGATGGTCCATTGACACCCACAGCTACAAAGACATTTAACCATATCAAGTCTGAGGCATCTCAATACACTGTCATGTGGACTGGTCAAAGAAAGTATGAGGTGAGTGGACCATGGGGTGATCAGCGTGTTGTGGATGTGGATAGGAAAACTTGTTCATGTAGAAAATGGGAACTGACTGGTATGCCTTGCAAGCATGCAGTGGCTGTTAATTGGAATATGCTTTCTAATGGTATTCAGGTTGGAATCCCAGAATCATGGGTTAGTGAGGTGTATTGGTTGGACACATGGAAGAAGGTCTATAAGAACACCATTGACCCAATCAATGGTAGGGACATGTGGACTCCATCTGCTTGCCCAACAACACTAATGCCACCTAAACATCACACACAAGTTGGCAGGCCAAAAAAGGCTAGAAAGAGATCTGCTGAAGAGTTGTCACAGAAGCTGAACACTACTGGGAAGATGACTAGGAAGGGAAAGTGTGTCACATGTCAAGTTTGCAAGAAGACCGGACATAATAAAAGAAGTTGCAAGGGCCAGGGACCTTCACAACCTGCAAGTTAGTCATTGTCTTTAGTCTTAAGTGTGATTTATTAATGGTTTTAACTGTCTTTTGCTACTGTCACTACTCTATTCTGTTTAGAACCATGGTTTGTAACTGTCTTTTGGTTTTAGTTGTCTGTTAATGTATGCACAATGTTTCTGTTTCTGATGTTTGTTGTTGTTTGTTGATGTTTGGAATCAAAATTAATGTTTTTGTTTCAGTGTTTTAATTCCCAGAATCAGGTAAATAGCTTCAAACTTTCATACCAAACAAGCAAAGCATTACAATTATGTAACTAGTAAAGCTTCAAACTGAATACCAAACAAAACATTTTCATTCCATAAATCACATGTACATAGCTTATAAATAACAATACATACTTGTAACCAGTACATAGCCTAAAAACATTTACTAATGAAGTACATGACAAACAACATCCAAGTTAAAAAAATAGCACATTTAAGCTTCCTATTTTCAGCAGACATCTCCTTTGTAAATTCTTCATTTTTGTTGATCTTCTTCAGTAATCCAGGAATGATTTCAACAGATCTTGCACACAAGGGAGGATCGGCCCACACAACAAACCCACATCCTCGAACCTGTAGTTATCATCCATGAATTAGGTAAAAAAAAATAAAACTGAAATGAAATTACTACCTTTCTCATGCAACAATGGAACCTTCGACCATGGTTATTAGAAGTCCAAGAAGTGACAATCGTGGTTGGGGAACCACACTTGCATATAACCATGGCAATTTAGGGTTTAGTGGGGAAGAAGAGCGACTGGTTTTATGCGGTACACATTTTGGGTTTTTATTTAAGAGAAATAGGTAAAAGACCAAAATGCCCCTCATGTGAGGGGCACATGATCAGGTATAACGTTTAAAGTAGACGGCGTGATCAATTTGGACTAAAAGGGTTATAGAATCCAAACCACAGGGTTTGATTTGTTAAAAGATTCTTTTTTGGACTGAAATGGTTAAAATGCTCAAACCACAGGGGCCAAAATAGTAATTTACTCTAATATCAAAGTTATACTTTATATTTTTTTTAAGTAGACGAACAAACATTCTCTACTTTAAAGATACTCTACTCTTAAAATCACCATTTAATCCATTTTACCACCAAAATATACCATTAGGGACGAAAGTAATATCTTTCTAGTTACCATTTTAAGAAATAACTAGTAAAAGATACCCGCTCGTAGCGGGGGCTCGGCTCTTAATAAAATATTTAAATGAAAAAGATTTAAATTATTAAGAAAAAAGTTTTAATAGAAATGCATTTTTTGATTAAAAAAAATTAACCAGTTTCAACGTTCGATTACCCGTACACTGGTTTTAACACAAAAAAAAATTAACGTAGAAATGTTAAGAAAAATGAAAAAAAAAAAAAAAACCTGAAGTAAGATTTCAAAAAAAAAAAAATTTTCATTGCCATTATATCATTAAAGTATGAATAGTTTTACAACACTGTCAGGTAAATAAGTATGAATTGATTTTACATGAACTGTTTTGACCTAACCCATTTTTTCCCGACTTGTTTTGTCCCTGCCAATTTTTACAGATACTCATAAAAATTTCTGGATCCACCACTGTCAGCTTGTAACTTTCAATCATATGTGAAAATTTCCACCTATTGGTGTGCGGGCTTAAATGGCACATATCATGTAGTGATATTAAGCTGCTGGCACTGAATCTAGCAAAATATGAACAACAAACATAATATTTTCAATTTAAAAGGAATTGATGTAAGTGTTTAAAGATGAACTCTAATTCTTGTATTTTGTTGTAATTTTTGACATTTTAAAATTTATAATTATTGTTCACTCTACCCTTCAAATTTCACAGATCAGCCAGATCGAGTTGTGTTACAACTACTATAAATAGGATAAAATTGACGGCAAATCAATTAGGATAGTTATGCTGATTATACATCCACAAAGTACAAGATTTGACTTTATAAAGTCAAATTGAGTTTATTTTTCTGTGTAATCATGTTGATTATACATCCATAAAGTACTGGATTTGACTTTACAAAGTCAACCTTTTAAATTACTGTATTCATTCTAATGCATGTTTTATTTTCCATACTGATGCAATATACAGTTGGGAAATCTAGTTTTGGAGTATGCTGCTGATTTAAACTCAAGGACTGATATGATGGCACTCTAGATGTTTGCAATCCATTTGTACTCTCATTGTCCAGGATCATTGCTCCCCAGGTACATATTTAGCACCAGATTGTAAAATAAAAAATAAAAAAATTTACACAATTTTATAAAATGGGTTTAAGTTAAAAAAAAGTGGTTTTTTTTTAATAAAAATACCAACTTTATTTAATTATTTAAAAGTATGTTTCTTGAAAAAGAATTTGACTGAAAGTATACATCTTTTACACATTTTCACCATCTCAAACACATATAACATCTTAAAGATCTTGAAATTGTGTCGTATTTACAGCAAGTAACCGAGAGAGTAACCGTTAACTACCTTAACCGACTTGATGTCCATAGAGCCCTGCATGCGCGTTTGGTTGGGGTCCGAAAATGGGATGTTTGTAGCAAGTAAGTTTCAGTGTATTATTTTGCAGGCCCGTTTCACTTATAGAAACGTTTTAATTTTTTTAAAATTTTTGAACCCATATTATGAACTACTCAACATCGAGATACCTACAATCAACATTACAGACTACAGATGCTGAAGATTCTCGTGTAGTATTGGGGAATGAAGAAGATAAGTCCGTTAATGCATTAAAAGTTGGTCGTATTTCGGAAGAACATAATGTACGTAAGCTTTGAATCTGTTAAGTAACATAATTCAATGGAATTGGAATATGAAAGTTTCTTAATTTCATCGATACTTACTAAGATTATTGTGTAAGGAATATGGTTAAGTTTATTTGTATTACATTGCAACACCCGGACTGTGACGGGTATAAAACTAGTTCTCAAGGGTGGTTATATAAATGACGATAGGAATTAGGAGTAGGTGGATTCGTTTCGCCACATACAGAGGTGGTAATTGACTTGTTAATTAAAAACTTTTTTAACATCAATTTTCACACCTAGATACCATATAATCTTGCATTTGTAAGGATTTGAGCTCATATCACTTTTGTATGGGTAAACACCATATGTCACACCCCGCCCAGGACGAGTTCACCGTGACTGATTGATACATAACCATAGCAGCGAAAACATAACTAGAGGTATAAACCTTATATTTTATTACTATTCAAAAGTTGAATTACAAGCTTAAACAAAATACACTTGTTGCTAATTCTAAAAAATCCAAGTGTACATCTACATGCTCCATAAGCTTGTATTAACTATCTCCAAATACCGGCTATTTCATAGCCCCAACTAAGTTTCACCTTAGACAGGTTTAAATCATTTGCAAGTCGATTTAAACTGATGAATTCTCAATTAATGGTTTTGTTTTCAAAACACTCTCTCAATCGAGTCAATCCGGTGTCCTCGAAATACTTTTAGAAATCTATATCTATATTATATAATAAATAAAGGTTTTGGAGGACACTTGTCATTCTCATGTTCATCCTTAACATTTTTTTCCTGCCTCTCTCTCCTATTAATTACACAAATTTTTTAATTTTTTTTTTAATTTTTGTTTCTCGTCTCTCTCTACTATTAAATAATAATAATTTTTATAATTATTTTTATAAAACATTTTTTATTTAAAAAAATAGGTTTGTTCATAAAACATTTTTATAATTTGAACATTTCTTTCATTTTTTTATAAACATTTTTAAAAAATAAATATATAACGTTTCTAAAATTTGTATTAAAAAAACTATAAAATATGTCATAAATATGTAATATGTAAATCTTTATTACTAAGTATATATAAAACTACATTTATTCACCCTATGTAATATACCGGGTTTCTAACTTATATTATAATAAATAAATAACTATACTTGCTACATGTTGACTTCTTCCAAAGTCTAGATTTTTGTTTTCCGCATATCTCTTCTATTAAATAATGATGATGTTAAATAATTAAATATCTAAAATTTATTTTAATATTTTATTAAAAGTTACTAAATCATAAGAAAATTTCAATTATATCTTATTTTAAAATACAATTTTATAATTATTAAATCTTCATTATTTGTTATTTATAATTCTTAAATCTTCATTATTTCTTATTTCACCGATGACTAATATCATCCGATTTACAAATCTTCACAGAACTACTGTGTTTATAACAAGTTGTATTTATTCAACCCATGTAATACATGGGTTTTAACCTAGTTAACGAATAAAACCATGCCATCAATTCAAGATAGTGTGGCTGGCATCACCAGCACTACCAATCAGTCCCCTCGTAGCGCTTAACCCCTACATGACACGCAATATGAGTGACAATACCATGGATGTGTGCACATAAAGTACAAGCATCCACCATGGACGTGGACACACAAAGTCCAAGCATCCACCAAGGTCATATGTATATATCATAATTTCACGCATCATGTTGATTTCATTAACCTGTAGTAATTTCTCATTTCCATAAGGACGTTTTTCATCAAAGGTTTACACATCTCAGTTTGAAAACCAATTTGAAAAGAGCATATGAGAATGTGTCAATTCAATCATTTCATTTTGCAAACTTCCAAGGGTTTACTATTCAAAACCTTTGTAATTGAAAATCATTTAACAATGTGTCAATAAGCCCAAAATATTTGAAAAAGACGTATGGAACTCACCTTTGTATACATTAGTTTCATGATATGTCTCATATCCCAAAACATTTAAAATAGTTTAAAAGTGGGCATTACGAGTTCATATAAAAACTTTGCATTGTATGTAACCTCAAAAGAAAAAAAAACATTTAAAAAGGGGTTCTGAGAACTCATGTAGAGTTTTGCATTATATAAACCCTAAAACAACATATTTAAAGGAGGGTCTCGAGAACTTACCTTTAACAGCTTAATGTTAAAGCCTACATTCGGGCTGAACCAGTACTAGCACAAGCACTTGACTCGAAGTCCTAAACCATACCCACATTACTTAAAAAAGTCTTAACTTAATCGTAATAGTGGGCATAACCTTTCCTTTGCACTATCTACTGCGTATTGCAAACGAAGAGCGGGCAATTCCTAGTTGCGAACGGGTACCGGACCGAGTTTCACGTTCTCAGAGTTGTGTGTGTTTTGAAAGTGCTTTGAGTGTGTGTTGTGGTGTAAAACGGATCACATTTTATTCCAATTTATAGGCCAAACCAGCCTTTGTAACAGACCGTTATGGATTGTGACGGTCCGTCACTGCCTTACCGTAACGGATTGTTACGTTTTGGTGATGGTCCGTCACTGGCCTATGTTGCGCGAGTCAGCTGACACATGTTGGCTTCCGGATAAGCGGTGCACTTTCCGCGTGTGATGGACCGTTACAACCCTACGGTCCGTCACCGACCCAATTAGGACTGAATCATCTTGACACGTGGCCCCTCCGTATCCTTTACTTGGTGAGCTCGTAACAGACCGTTATACTCCGTGATGGTCCGTTACAGCCCTAAAATTCAAAATTTTTATTTTTTACCCTTGGGTTTAACTTTGGAATAATTGCACAAGTAGTCCCTTGACTTTTATTTTGGACAAGGAGAATTTATGGGTGTCCATATACCACTAGACCACTAGGTCAACTAGTTGTTAATTAAATTATAATAATAATATCATACTTTCTATTTATTTTCATTCGGTTAGGAACTCTTCAATTCCTAATAATCAAAATTTCTTGTAAATTGTATAATATGTTCTGATTCTCACGAACAAATCGTATTTATTTTCCTCTTGAGTGTAATTTGTTACTATAAACAGAGAACATTTATCGACCGACACGGATACTATGTCGAAAACATGACGTGTGTAAAGAATTTAACGACATGTTACCGATAGAGAAATTACTAACATATTATCGATGGAAGATGGTTTAGGCTCACATGTCAATATCATCAAGGAATCGCCTCAAGTTGACCTCACCACTAAATCTGTAAAAGTAAGACAAATACAACACACATTAGAACCAACAAACACTCATTCATTCAAACGAAAATGCCACACAATCGTAGATTAGCAACAAACTTAATAGTAACCATATAAACATGCATACAATACAAAATCATGCAAATTACATACATACATGTCCCAAATTCATCCAAACTTCAAGTCTCAAATTCAAGTCTGAAATACAAGTCTTTAACACATATTTAAACAATCAAACGTAGGTCAATCATAACACGTTCAAAACCAACTTTAGAACGACAAACATTTATAATTCAAACCAAAACACCACACAATCAGACTTCATACATAATTGTCCAAATCCATCCCAAAATTCACCATAACATCATCACTCCTGGTTGAAAGTAACATAACCACTTACCCAAATCTAATTGTACTACGGTTCTCAACGGCACATAACAATGCATCATCAAAAATCGATTACAAGAACTTACACCTAATTGAGAAATGTAACATAACATCTTACCAAGTATGTTGAAATGAAAAAATGTAACATAACATAACATCATCACAAAATCGGTTGAATAGAATACGTTAAGTGCTGAACATAAGGCGTAAAATGCTAAATAGAAGGTCACGAAAGGGCGTCGATTGATGGCGTCAGGTTGTGGTGGCAAGAGGTGGTCACCGAGAGCGCTTAGAGGGAAAGAGAATATTCAAAGTAATAGGTTCTTTTAGTGTTAAAGATATGTGTGCGAGGATTAGTACACTGTTAGGCCTTGGTATTGTCATGTGTTAGGTTTTTCAGAACCTTTTCAAATAACAATAACAAAGAAATATGAATTGTGTGTGCACATGAGAACAATGCACACGTGGGAAACCAGCTTTACGATTAAGTGTTGCAACCAATCTAAGAGTTTAGAAAACCAAGTTTCTTATCAGGTAATATCCCAGCTTTGTTTTACTTGAATAACTTGTTAACAAATAACTACATGCAAAGGTAGTCTGAAACGTATGGCAATAGACATCCACTTCTAGTATGTGCAAAAGTCAAACATACATTATCGTACTTAATTTTAGTTCCAATGCCACCAATTGCAAAAAAACCAACTAATACTATATTTGCTTACATGACGGGTTCAACGACACATTTGTCATATTTAACTTATGAAGCCACCGTTCCAAAAACCGTTTGGTATGTATTCAACGAAGAACACATATTAGTAAGCTCATCCATTTTAGACATGATGAAACAATACTTACATGTTGATGTTGACCTAAAAGAAAATTGACATCGATTTATCCGTCCAGATGCCTACATAGTGAATCCACCGGTCCCAATGATTTTCTTTAAAATCTGATATTTTGATTTTGGTCTTATACATGGCTTGTTTAAGAATGAATTATAAACATAAACATATAAATATGAATATTTATAATTACCACTTGTGTCATATATATTCTCCTAACTTTTATTATATTTTGTGTAATAAATAAACATAACTAGTCCTACAAGTCAAGTGAATTGAAATTGCTGCTTAATAAACAATAATATATCTACAGTATACAGTCTACTAAAAGAACCCTACCTACCCGCTTTCTTCTTCATACTAGACTTTGTCCTAAATCATAACAGATCTGTGATAACCAAAAATGGCGCCTAAAATCCTCAGATTCCAAACCGAAGAAGCCGCCGCCGCCGCTCTCGCTAAGTACATCTCCGATCTGTCCGCCAAATCCATCGCCGCGCACGGTTCCTTCTCCGTCGTCCTCTCCGGCAGCAGTTTATTCGACACCACCAGGTAACTACAACTCTAAAGCCCTAGCATCCTAATTGCATAGAAATTAATCAAATTGCAGTTTATAGTTGATCGATTAATCGTGTGTTATGTTCAATTTGATGAATTTGAGTTCATTTTTTACAGGAAGATACTGGAGCCTCCGTACATTAGCTCTATAGATTGGTCGAAATGGTTGATTTTCTTCCTGGATGAACGTGTTGTTCCTCTGGATCATCCTGATTCCAATTACAAGCTTGCTTATGACCGGTTTCTTAGTAAGGTACTTTTAGGTTTTATGCTAGTGCTTAGGGTTTTAACTTTTGAGCATAAATTAGGTGTGAAATGTCTTGATTGTTAATTTGTGACTGGATGAAGTGAAGATGTTGATATTGGGAATGGTTTAGGGAAAAAAAACTCTAAATTTACACTTTGAGATGTAAAAATGGTGCAGGACAGTGTGTAAACGAGCCGTGCCTGAGCTCGACTCGTTTAACTACATAGAACTTGAGCTCGAGCTCAACTCGTTTCGTTTAGGCTCATGAACCAGCTCGAGCTTTATAAGTGAAGCTCGGGCTCGGGCTCGTTTATTAAACAAGCTTATTTTTAGGCTCGAGCTCATTTAATCTCGGCTCGATTCGAGCTTTTAGCGAGCCGATCTCGAGTAGCTCACGAGCCGGCTTGGCTCATTCACACCTCTAATGACACATATCATCACAAGAATCTTCTCTGCACTTTTTACTTTAAGGTCACTATTTACATGAACCATAATATTATGTGTTTAGCTTTCATGTATTGAAGAAAAAAGTTACTTAGTTAAATGATATGTGATGTTATTATAAGTTTCCTTTTGGGTTAAGAGGTGTTTAGATTTGCATAGAAAGCATTATTAGTTTCTAATAGGTAAGGAGCGGTGGTGGCTTAACGTAGGTTTGTTGCTAACAATAATAAAATAAATAGTTTGTAGTTGAAGGGTTAAAAGTTGAAACAACTACTTATACATATTTTTAAATGAAATTTATTAAATTTTTAGATGAAATTTATTCTTGTAGCCTTATTTGAAGCAAATTCTTTAATTTTTTTGCAAAATCAGTATACATTATTATTGCTCATTACTCTCAAACATGGTGTGTTAGGTGCCAATACCCAAATCTAACATCTTTCCCATGAAAGAAAACTTGTCAGCTGAGGAAGCAGCAGATGAATACGAGCAACGGCTTAAACAACTGGTAACAAACAACACCCTGAACAAATCACCAATTACAGGGTCTGCTAAATTCGACCTGATATTATCTGGAATGGGTCCAGACGGGCACGTTGCATCTCTTTTCTGCTGGCATTTTCAACGATTCGAGAAGCAAAAATGGATGACTGTTGTTACAAATTCACCCAAACCGCCACCTCTTAGAATCACTTTCACTTTCCCTTTAATCAATTCAGCATCAGAGGTCGCGTTGGTGGTGATTGGTGATGAGAAAGCAGATGCAGTGAAAGTGGCGTTGGGTGAACATGCTTCACATGGTTACCCGTTGCCCGTGCAGAAGGTTTCACCTGAGGGAAATCTCACATGGTTTTTGGACAGCGGTGCTACGTCACGGCTGTAGTGAACTACTACAGGTTATATCCTGTTAATTTTAAGTTAATATTCGTCGTAGTTGACACTCTGCTGTTATTTGGTATGGTTTGGTTTATGCATTCTCGATATTTGTAAGCTTTTTGTTGGTTGAAATAAAACGTCTCGGGTTCCATTCAAATTCAAAACTGCAAATTATTATGTTACGGTTTATCTAGAGCTGCGATTGACACGACTCATTAACACGACATGAAGTTAAGCGGGTTAGGGTTTTAGTTAAACAGGTTTGGGTCATAAACGAGTCAGCACGCTAATATCACGATTAAAAATGCGTCTGAATGGGTTCCACCCGCCTAACCTGTTTAACTAATCGTGTTAAATGGGTTAACAAGTGTGCACGACACATTTATAACCTGATTATCAAAACGTTATAATTTGTTAGATAATTAAATATATGAATAATTAGTATATGATATATCCTAAAAGAATAAACTCTTAAACCCTAATTATGTTAAGCAGGTCGTGCCATGTCATTCGTGTTACTGAACATGTTATATTTAATCGTGTTAAAAACGGGTCGTGCTGTGTAACCCGTTTATGAATCATTTTCACATTCGTGTTTAATAAAATGACACGTTTAATTAATTTTGTTGTATTCGAGTTTAGTGCCCGTGTTGATTGTGTTGTGTCTGACCCATTTAGCAGAACCCGACATTGGATTACTTTGACATTCCTACGCGATCTCTTAGAACATCTTTCATCATACAAATCAAGACCTTGCAATCTCCCCCTATTTGTTGATGAAAGATGCATAATACTTAGAAATACAATGAAACAAAATCAAATAACAAATATCTTTGAGCCTGTAGAAGATCTCCCCCTTGTCTGTTAATTATTTGTTTCTTCATCTCAACCATGAAGACATACATCCTATTTGACTCTAAATAATTATCATGTTTCATATCTTTCATTGCACTTCTACCCCTTCGTTAAAGCTTCCCCTAAATATTACTATTCAAGTCTTCTATTCTCATCCCAAGAAATTAAGGTTTAGGGTGTTTGTCCTTCTCATCAAGGACCCCAAATAAGGTTCTAATCATTTTTTCATTAATCATTGAATCCCAAAGTTCACATGTATTATATATTTCATTTCTTAATGGACTATAGCAATTTAAATGAGCACATCATCCATGTTCCTTTTGTTATGGCACAAGAGACTTAGACACATGAGTAGTATGGGCATGACTGAGTTAAAGAAACAAGAAGTCATTAAGTCTCTAGAAAAATGTGATTTTGGGTCATGTGAAAAGTGTATTATGGGCAAAGCTCATAAGGTAAAGTTCTCAAAGGGAATTCATAAAACAAAGGACATTCTAGAGTATGTACATGCTGATCTTTGGGGGCCTACCAAGAATGTTTTATTGGGTGGGGCATCTTATTTTCAGTCCATTATAGATGACTACTTTAAAAGAGTGTGGGTGTACATCTTGAAGAACAAGTTTGATGCATTTGAAAGCTTCAAAGAGTGGAAGACTCTAGTTGAAACACAGACAGAAAAGAAGGTTAAAAAGGTCAGAACATATAATGGATTGGAATTTTGCAGTGGTGATTTTAACAAATTCTCTAGAATGAATGGGATAGCCATCCAGAGACCCACAACAGAATGGACTTGTTGAAAGAATGAATAGGACCCTGCTAGAAAAGGTCAGATGTATGTTGATTGAATCTAGGCTACCTAAGAGCTTCTGGGCTGAGGCAGTGAAGACTGCTGCTTATCTGGAGAATAGATCTCCTTCATCGGCTATAGGCATGATGGTTCGCATGGAAAAGTGGGCAAGAATGAAGACAACCTATGATAACCTGAAAGTATTTGGTTCTCTTTCTTATTCTCACATAAGTCAAGGTAAATTAGAACCAAGGGATTAAAAGTGTATCATGATTGGATATCCTGATGGGGTAAAGGGTTACAAGTTGTGGAGGCTAGACAGTGGTAGACCCAAGGTTATAGTAAGCAGGAATGTAGTGTTCAATGAAGAGATAATGTACAAGGACGTGGTTGGGAGTTCAAGCCACATTCAGAATGTTAATGATGAAGTGCAACTTGAGGTGGAGCATACTGATTCTGAAAAACAAGAGGCTAGTACTAGTGAAGCTCCCGGTGAAGGGAATAGAGCTACTAGTGAGTATAGCATAGCAAAAGACAGACCTAGAAGGCAAGTGAAGTTACCTGCCAGATTTAGAAGTGAGGATGATATTTCTGCTTTTGTATTCACAGCTGCAGAAGAGGAATCCACCAGTGAACCTTTGACCTATAGTTAGGACTGTAAACGAACCGAACCGAACCAAACCAAACCTAACGAAGCATTGTTTGTGTTCGTTCGTTTAGCATTTAACTTGTTCATGAACGGTTCACGAACACTAACCGAACGAAATTTCATGTTCGTGTTTGTTCATTTAGGAAATGGATTTGTTTACGAACGGTTCACGAACGGAATCGAACGAAGCCTTGTTTGGGACTTTTGATGTCAACCCTAATGTCTTCTGAAATGAACATTTAATAAGATCATTTTAATATCAAGTTTTATGTATCTGTATCAAATTACTTTACTTGGTTAATTGTTAAGGTAAAAAATAAATTAAAAATTAAACAATATAAAAAGTTTAGATAAAATTAAATAGAAATATACAAAAATATTTAATGAACAACATAAACAAACGAACACGAACGTAAACGAACGAATGTAAATAAACGAACGTTCACGAACACGTTACCGAACATTCACGAACACAATTGAACGAACGAGACCTTTGTTCATGTTCGTTCATTTAGTTAATTGGACGGAATTCCTTGTTCATGTTCGTTCATTTATTAAACGAACGAACGTAAACGAACTTCCCGCCGAACGGTTCACGAACTGTTCGCTGAACGTTCGGTTCATTTACAACCCTACCTATAGTGATGATGTGTCTTCTGTTGAGAAAGAAAAATGGATCAATGCCATGGAAGAGGAGATGAATTCACTTTATAAGAATGAGACATGGGTGTTGGTTGATAACCTAAGGGTCAAAAGACAGTTTCTTGTAAATGGATCTTTAAAATTAAAGAAGGATTTCTAGGGGAAAAGCCTAGATATAAGGCTAGGTTGGTGGCTAAGGGGTTCACTCAAAAAGAAGGGGTAGGCTACAATGAGATCTTTTCTCCCGTAGTTAAACACACCTCAATCAGAGTGGTTCTAGCATTAACTACCTCTATGGACTATGAGCTAGAACAACTTGATGTAAAAACTGCTTTTTTACATAGAAATTTAGATGAAAAGATATATATGAATCAACCACACGGTTTTGAGGTTGAAGAGGTCACTGTATGGGTTAAAACAGTCCCCAAGGCAGTGGCAACTCATATTTGATTAGGATGGCAATAGGTCGGCTTCGGGCCGGGTATCGGTAATCCCAAACCCATACCCGGTTGTAAAATTATGTCTCATACCCGGCCCATTACCCGTCAGGTTTGTGTCGGGTATTGGGTATACCCGCGGGTATCGGGTATACCCGCGGGTATCGGGCATACCCGTAGTATAGTGTATCAAGTTTTTTTGCGGGTATCGGCCAATACCTATTGGGTATGTGTCGTGTACTTTTCTATGACTCTATTTTTTATATTTATAAATACATATTTTAAAAGAAAAATTAATTTTCCACATAATAAACCTACTTAAATGAAGCATTAATAAGCATGTGTCAATGGAAAATAAAAACAAAAATAAAATTTTTTTGGGTATATGATTCAGGTATATGGTTCGGGTAAATGGGCACGTGGTTTCGGGTAATCGGGTCAGGTGTCACCTAATCCCATACCCGTCCCATACCCGTGAAATATTTTAAAATTAATCCCATACCCGGCCCCGTACCTGTCGGGTTTCGGGTATACCCGTCCCGGATGTTTCGGGTTTCGGGTATACCCGTCGGGCTCGGGTTATTTTGCCATCCCTAGATTTGATGATTACATGGTGTCACATGGGTTTAAAAGAAGAAATTTTGACAATTGTGTGTATTTGAGAGAGTATGAGCAGGGAGAACATGTTTATCTATTGTTTTATGTTGATGACATGTTAATTGCCTGCAAGGACAAGGGTGTAATTGAGGTCACTACAGAGCTACTTAAGAAGGAGTTTGAAATGAAAGAACTTGGTGAAGCAAAGAAGATTCTAGGAATGGAAATGACCAGGGATAGAGATCAATGTATGTTGTTTCTAAGGTAGAATTCTTATGTCAAGAAGGTTTTGTCAAACTATGGTATGGAAGGTAGCATAGCAGTGGCTACACCTATAGCTCCTCATTTCAAACTGTTTAGGGAGAATTCTCCAAAGTCAGAAGCAGAAAAGGCTAGAATGGAGAATGTGCCATATGCTAATGTGGTAGGAAGCCTAATGTATCTCATGGTATGTACTAGGCCAGATATTGGCTCTGCAGTTAGTCTGGTAAGCAGGTTCATAGCTAATCCTTGTAAAGTTCATTGGGAGGCTGCGAAGTGGATACTAAGGTATCTAAAGGGTACAACTGAAGTTCATTTGGTGTTTGGAAAAGGGAAGTGTGATGATCAGATTCTTGGATATACAGATGCAGATTTTGCAAAAGATGTGGATACTGGTAGGTCAATGACCGGTTATGCTTTCACAGTTTTTGGTTCCCTAATTAGTTGGAGGCCTACTCTGCAGCATGTTGTCACTTTGTCAACAACAGAGGCAGAATATGTTTCTTTAACTGAAGTTGTCAAGGAGTGTTTATGGTTGAAGGTTTCATGGCAGACTTGGGAATTCATGGGTCAAAATATATGGTTTTGTGTGATAACAGTGGGGCATTGCAGTTGACCAAGAATCAAGTTTTTCATCATAGGACCAAGCACATCAATGTTAAATTGCATTTTATAAGAGATGTTATTAAGTCAAATGAGATAGATGTTCAAAAGGTGGATACTTTGGAAAATGGGGCTGATATGTTTACCAAAGTTCTACCGGGTCCAAAGTTTGATTTTTGTTTGAATTTGTTGAATGAGGGTTGACATTGACCAAAGGTGGAGATTGTTAGAAAGTTATTGGTCAATAATGTCAATAGTGGTAAGTTCAGGGTGCATTGTGAAACTATTCTTTAGACTCAAATACAGACTTAAACGACTCAAAACAAAGATAAAACTAATAAAAAACGCACGAATACAACGGAATAAGGATATGTGCTTTGCACTACATCAAATATCCCCACACTTAACATTTTTTCGTCCTCGAAAAAGCTGCAAATGGAATCATAACCAGATCTAACTTAACAAACATCAATTACCAATTATCAAAACATACTCACGCGTTAAAAAGCAATAATAAGTATTTCTGTACGATTAAACCCAAGCACCAACTTTCAAGCCCCCATTACGTATTTAACATTACATTACCAGGCATATCAGTCAATCTATGTGACTCACACTTAACAGTTACAGCTCTACCTAATCCCGTCTCACGGTCATGTTTAGGCACAGATCAAACTATATAGATTTACCCTACCACAAACTAAAATTTACAGGTTTTTAGAAATCAGATGAAACATGAATGAATGGATGAAATATGAGCATTATTAAGCAAATTAACTTTCGTCTAGAAGCGTTTCAACCAAGTCACTATCCCGGAAGGTAACACATAGAATAAGTCATAACAATGAAGCACATAAGAATCTAACCCAGTGGTGTTTCAATCAGGCTGGAACCCGACGTGTGACACGTAGGCGAAACTTAGATTTCAATTAAATAAGCTCAAGTATATGAACTATGGATATGGGTGCCACCGAAACTCAGATTTATTCTCATAAAAAGAGAGTGGTGTGCCATGAAATTTCAAAAACCTCTAAATTTTAACTTAACGTGGTACCTATCACCCTGTGTTGACAGTTTCAGTATTACTGACATCCTAAGATGAATACCCACAAGATATCATGATTTAATTCAGTTAATTCCTAAGTAACACTCACATGATATTTAAGCTTTACTAGCTAGTTGAGTCTACCAAAACATCACTAATTAAACACGTTTTCAATTATTTATATCATTTAAACTCACAAGTATATCCACTTGTACTATCATTTTCTAAGTATATGCAATTATTTTCAAGGACATTTTTCAAATTTTTTTAATTTTTTGTATTTTTGAATTTTTATAGACAAGACAAACTAGCTAAACTAGACACTCACATCCCCACACTTGAAAGACACATTGTCCTCAATGTGAAGTTAGACACAACTAAAAATAAAAATGCAAAAATAAAAACAGGAAGCAACTTAGCTGGTAATGTAGCATGAATGGTCCAGCATTACTCTTCCACGTGTGCACCGTATAGCATTTCGGTCGCGGTTGCACAAACGACTGTCGGGCTGCCTTTACAAGACAGATAAGATGAGAATCAACCCTGCTCGAAAGGAGATTGAGTATGGATGGAGCGATCAAAACCTGCACAATAAAACTCAAACAAACCCGCAACATTAAACTGACACAAGTTATAGACTCAAAGTAAAAATTAAAGACTCGACTGACTCACTAAGAACTTAAAGACTCAAGATAGATAGCATGTAGAGAAACATACTCAATGTGTGGCAAACACATAGACATGAAAGCCACAGCAAGGTCGGTCATCGGTCACGAACAGTTTCAATTTCCTATGGTCGTGGTATTCGGTGAATGATATGAATGGTGATAATGGATGGTGTGATAATGATATGATATAGGTGGTATGATGGTGGTGGGAGTGGTGGTCGATGCGAGTGAACGGATGTGGAAAACCATAGGAAAACAAAGAAGAAGGGTGAAATCAGCAAGCTCCCGCGTACCGCGAGAAACCAGGTGGCCACTCCTTGCGTACCGCGAGGGAGTGGCATTTAAGCCGGCCAAACCCTAGACCTCTCGTGTACCGCTAGAAAGCCCAGGAAATAATTCGCGTACCGCGAAGAGTTGCTGGTAACAGAAAGTTAAAGTTTTTTCCAACTTTTATCCTTAGAAAATTTTTGATCATTTAAAATTTGTTTCACCCAAATTCCTTAAAAACCTACTCCAAGCATAAAACACACATGTAAAAATACCTGGAACTTCATTCCCGACAATTTTTCTCACCGAATCAAGCACGAATCCCTGCAAAACTTGACACAAATAAAACACACACCGAAAAACACAAAAACGACACGGACTCAAACCAAGTAATGCACACAAACTCTACATCCCGGGCACTCAAATAAGCCTATCAGGAGGCTTCTCCTTGATCCTAACAGGTACCTCCTTCATCCTACGCGGTCTACCGATCTTCCACAACCTCATTAAGCTCCTACTTCTATCAAACTCTGAATGTATATCATATGCACCAATTCGGTCTTTCCACCACAACTTAAAACTACCAGGTCCAAAGATCACATGGTTCAAGTACTTCAGCAAACTGTCACCTCTAAACATCCCCACACTTGGGGTTTTCACTCTCCCTAGATCAACAACCTCACTCAACTCTCGGAGTTTCTTACGGGGCAGCTTAGATTTAGGGGATGAATCGACTTCTATCCCCTCAGCATGCACATAAGTACATGTTTGTCACACCCCCAATTTCAACTAACGGAGTTTTACCATTTGGGAAGTGACGAACCATGATCTCAGACATTAGTTACTTTGAAAGACTCTACATAGGACTCAAAATGAAAATATCATTTAAATCAGAGTATCAATGCGGAAGCGTAAAGAAAGTAAATGCGCAAAATACACGCGCCCAAAACCAAAGTCCAAAAGTCCAAAAAGCAAAGTACAATAGAATAATTCAACCAACATAAATAGTTATAATCAAAGCAGTTGAATCCCATGCATGCCCTAACGTGCACCTGTGTCTTAGCTTAGCGACCTGAGAAAACATGTAAAAATATGTCAACACGAGGTTGGTGAGTCCACAGGTTTCAAAATAAGTAAATAAGCATTTACCGGATTTATGTTCGTTCAGTACGTATCTATAGGTAGCTAACCTATGTTAATCTTCAGCTCAAGCGCTCGCAACCGAAGCTGACTGTTTGTTTATTGCCTTCTGCCAGGTCTATCAACACTGGCGGTGTGAGTAGGCTAACATTTCACCCGTTCGATATCAAATCGAGTTAGCGCGACTAACGCGGGTGGGATTTGTCAAACCCAGTAGTACTACTAAATATTACCTCGCTAAGATCCATATTAACGGTCCGATATTAGTTGAGGACTTTCTGTGATAGCGGGTTACGCTTAGCATTTAACATTGATAACATACGAATTAAAAATCCAAAATCGTTTAGTCATGTTTTCTCCCCCAAGTTAAAACAGTAAAAGGGGCCGTGAAAACTCACATGCTTTGCGTTGAAGGTAGTTTCACCCTAGAGGTAAGTTGGGACCACGAGTGTAAGTCTCAAAAGACCTACGAATGTCCTAAAATTATAAACACATAAATTAGGAATGATAATGGGAATTGTGACAGTGACACGGAAAGGAGTGTCTTAAAGAAACGCTCTAATAATCAAGAGTAGACGAACGTGTCCACGGGAATAAGAATTCTTTAATTAATAACTAAGATATATAAGTTACGCGACGAATGAAAAAATAATATATAATAAATATATTCGAGCGTTTTCGTCATTAAATAATGACCGAAGAAAATAATATAATATATATATATATATTATTTTTAGATTTAACAAAGTATCACCATAACGATTATGTGTCAAAATTATTAAGTCTATTATTTTATTCAAGGGTATAAACGTGCATTATGTTATATATATAAATTTGAAACGTCTCCCCATATTTACAAACTTAGTGAAACAATATTTAAATAACTAATATTTTAACCGGAGTCACGGAGTGAAATATATTATTTTATTTGAAAACACGGATTTAATAATAATATAGTAGTCACGGAGTGAAATATATTATTTTATTTGAAAACACGGATTTAATAATAATATAGTATATTATTATAACATCGAGAACAATAATAATGATTCGTTAAAAATCCCAAACCCGAGCTTACGGGTTGATTTTCCGGCTCAAAACACTTAATATATCAATATAACAATATAGCATTTGATTTTATATTAAAATAGTGACTAGAAAATAAATAAAAACCAAAACAGGGGTGAGGAGACTCGAACCCGGGTCTCCTCCCAATTAGCACACACACTCAACCAGTCCACCTGCTAAGGCAATCGCAACATGGACTAGATCAAAATGATTTTAATCATCAAACCCGACCGTGATCTCCCCTCCCCCCCAGCGTGAACCGAACCAAAACCCATTCCAAATCTATCGATTTAACAAGAAAGCATATGGGTTTTGTTACTTAGGGTATTTCGAATCTATCTATGACTTCAATTGCAAAACCATTGAGTTTTAAATCGTTAAATCTCAGTCTCAAGAACCGAAACCCTAAAACAAGAACGAGAAATCAATTTGATGAAATTCGATGTTAAAAGACTTTGAATTCATAGGGCTTTTACCAAATTGAACCTTGCGAATTTGATAGAGTAGTTTAATTTGATAGAGAACAGGTTTAAGATCAAAACCCCCAAATCGATTTTATGAACGAACCCTAGATTGAGATCATGACAGATTCGATGTTAACAGATTAATTTGATAGAGGGCTTTCAACAATTAGGTGATTGCGAAACTGATCATGTAAATTAATTTGATTGAAACAGAGCCTAAGGTGATGATCGGTTAACCCACAATCGCATGAACCCTAGAATCGGGTTCTTGATATAATCGATGTTGTAAGCCCTAATTGGCATAGGGCTTTCCGTCTAGGAGTAAAAACGAAAGTGTTTATGTAAGTAATTACCAGAATAGATGAAGAATTGATAGAGTTCGACTAGAGAGGCTCCGACTTCGCGCAAGGTTGTTCTCCGGCGACTGTATCTACTTCTCCGGTCGAATTGAAGCGTGCAGAAACAACAGGGGATTTCGTCTAGTGTGTGCAGATGGTCAATTCGTGAATTGGTATTCACATTAGTATGAATTCGGTGACATATGTTCATGAAGTCGACGGTTACGGTATAATTGATCATTATTGAGTTTAATTCGACGTGATAATGGTGTTTTAAACTGTAATAACGATCGTTAATGGCTTTAATGTGAGGATCGGTTGCAATTTCAAACGAGAATCGATCGTGAAGCATGAATTTGGATTGATTTCGTCCGATTTGACTTTCTCAAGTCAAACAGAAATCAAAGTTGAGTTAATTGCAGTTTTAGTTCCTAAAGTTTCTGAATTTGTTTAACAAGGTTGTGATTTGGTTGGTTTAACTAATAAAAGTCAACATGAGTTCAATTTTTGGCTTTGAAAAGTCAATAGAGTGGCTTAGGAATATAACGCAAATAGTTCTTGGAGTTTAAGTTTGGATTGTTGACAGAATTGGTCCCTTGAGTTATAGGTAGGGTTAGATAGGTTAACTTTAACTGGATTTTCTAACTAAGTTAACTGGAAAAGTACGGATTGTCACATCATCCCCTAGTTGAAAGAATTTTCGTCCCGAAAATTTAAATAGTACCTTGAGAATTTGATGCGGAGTGCTTGAACAGATTAGGATATTTGCGCATCATCTGATCTTCGCGCTCCCACGTGAATTCCGGTCCGCGTTTCGAGTTCCAACGAACTCTGACAATAAATATCTTACTGTGCTTTAACGTTTTAACTTCCCTATCCATAATTTCCACAGGTTCTTCGATGAAACGTAACTGTTCATCAACGTGTAGTTCCTCAAGAGGAACTGGGAGTGATTCGTGTGACAATCCGACTTTTTAAGTTAACCCCGTTAACTATCCCGATAAGTTTCTTATTAAAAACTTAACCCCGTTAACTAAATCTAACCCCAGGGACTGTTTCTGTCATAAATCCAACTCAGAAATGCAGGGACTATTCCTGCCAAGTCTCAATACGTGAATTATTGACTCCCCAAAGTCAAAATCAAATCAATGTAATTATGTTTGACTTTTTGAAGTCAAACTCGTAGAAATTCAATCGAATTCGAAATTGCAAATCAATTATGTGGAAATTGAAACCGTTATCGTTCGATTTTTACCTTTAACGACCTTAATTATCAATTAAATCATCTATCATTAGCGAATTAATCAAAATATGGCCGTTCATTTCGTAACCGTCGACCCCATATTCGATTATCATCAAATCCGGCAAATCCCTGTATTTTCTTCTCGAATTGAGACGCTGCAATCACTTAACGAACCCCCCTGAAGTTTTCGCACAAACCAGATTAGTCGGAGAAGCAGCAGACATTGCCGGAGAACACTACAGCCACCGTCGGACTCAGTTTCAGTCGAGCTCTATCAATCCGACATCCAATCGGGTAATTGAGGCATTCCTTTGATTCGTTTCAGTCTGTAGAATGAAAGCCCTAACCTAATTAGGGCTTACATTATCTATTTAATCATGAACCGATTTCTAGGGTTCATAAGAAACCAGTTTAATCAAACCCTACCCTAAATGTGTTCTTAATAAAATCAATTCACACCTGTAGATTCGCAACAACTCTCAGAATGAAAACCCTTTATCAATTTAACATTCTAACATCGAATTTTTCATAACCTGAATTCTAGGGTTCGTCCTTATTCAATTTGGGGATTTCGAACCTAGGAGTATTCAAAATGAAATTGAGCTATATGGTTAGTTTCGTAATCGGTTACACTTTAAAAGCCCCATCCTAATTTGAACATTTATCATCGATTTCATAACTAACGGATAATGAGGGTTTTTCGTCGAGACTGGTTAATCAAACTCTAACCTCGGCACAATCTAAATTCAATTAATTTATGGGGATAAGTTTGCAATCCATCACTCTTTGAAAGCCCCATGAATTCAGCCACTGTTAATATCAGAATCAACGGATTTGATTTGTGTTCTTAAACTAGGGTTCCAGCTTTTCGAATCAGAAATCAACGAATTAAAACTTGATCGTTTTTCAATTGAATCCAACCCTAGATTCGCTATACCCCGATTAACAAAACCCCCTCGATACTTTGGCAAATCACAATCGAATTCATGGTGTATGGGACGGGATTTGATCTGGGTACCTATGGAGAACTAAATCACATCCGGCTTAGATGTTAAAAGAAATTAGAACTGGATTTGTTCGCGATAGCCTAGCGGCCGGGACTGGTTAAGACAGTGTGCGTGTGTGGGAGAGACCCGGGTTCGAGTCCGGGCTCCCACAATCATTTTTAAACATTTTTCTATTAATATTTAATTAATAAAAATCAAACCCTATAATATTATAATATTATACAATTGTGTTTTTACCCGAAAAACAACCCGTAGGCTCGGGTTTGAATTATTAACTTATTTTTATATATTATACCCACTTTTATAAATAATTTAGTGTTATTATCCCCAAGTGAAAATAATATGTTTATATTATTTTAAGCCACAAATTTGTATAAAATAATACGTTTAGTCTCAAACCGTGACTCGTGCTATTTAATAATGTATATACATATATTACTTCGTAACGTTTTACAACCTCGTGTAACATTCGAAACTAAATAATAATATAATTAGTTATATTATTTACTCGCATTGCTACGTTCATAAAAATAATATATTTATTATTTTGTACCCCAAACGAGTAATTAGAATGTTCTTTTGAATCTAATAATAATATATTAAATTATATTATTTTCCTAATTTTTGTGAGTGACAAAACACTCGATTTTATTTATTATTATTTTTGTCATTCGTCGCGTAACGTATATATATATATATATATATCATAATAATAAATTAAGGAATTTATATCCCCGTGGACCCGTTCGTTTACTCTTGAATATTAAAACGTTTCTTAGGACGTTCCTCTTTCCGTGTCGCTATCACAATTCCCAAGCTTTATCCCTAATTTATGTGTTTATAATTTTAGGGCGTACGTAAGTTGTCTGAGACTTACACTCGTGGTTTCAACTTTTTCCTTGTGTGATCCAAATCCCTACTCAAGCTCAGGTGAGTTTTCACGGCCACTTTTACCGCTTTTAAACTGGGGGAGAAAACATGATACAAACTCTTTTGATTTTTGTACTTCATTTTATATCAATTGTTATGACTATGCGTAAACTCTATCATAAAAGTCCTCACATCGAACCGTTTAAATATGAATATAGCGAGGTATGTTGGGTAGTACTACTGGGTTTGACAAACCTCACCCGCGTTAGTCGCGCTAACACGATTGGATATCGAATGGGTGCAATATTGACCTAAACGTGCACCGTGGTTGATAGACCTGGTGGGAGGCAATACAAACAGTCAGTTTACGGTTGCGAGCGTAATAGCAAACATGATCATGGGTTAGCTACTCATTTGGTATATATGTTGATTGTACAATAAATCTGGTAAACGTTTATTTATATATTGAAACCTGTGAACTCACCAACCTCGTGTTGACACTTTTTCTTACATGTTTTCTCAGGACGCTAAGCTAAGACACGGGTGCACGTTAGGGCATGCATGGGATTTAACTGCTTTGCTTTTTGTCTATTTATGTTGATTGAATTATTTTAATGTACTTTGTTTGGTTGGACGTTTGGACTTTGGTTTTGGGCGCGTGTATTTTGCGCATTTACTTTCTTTACGCTTCCGCATTGATACTCTGATTTAAAAGATATTTTCATTTTGAGTCCCATGTAGAGTCGTTCAATGTAACTAGTGTCTGAGATCCTGGTTTGTCACTTCCCAAACGGTAATACTCCGTTAGTTGAAATTGGGGGTGTGACAGATTGGTATATGAAACACAGCACTTTTAAAAACAAAAATTTAACGCGCGGAAGTCTTAACCCAGGATTTTTTTTTTTTTTTACCCTCTCGCGTACCGCGAGAGAATCCTTCCTGGACTCTCGCGACCCGCGAGGGACCCTTTTTCTCAGAATGTTTCCAGTTTTCAGCAGGTTTTCATACTTAGCCATTTTTCCAACTTTTTTCAAAATACAAGACAACAAATTTGCCCAACACATGGGTTTTAACCAAAAACCCCTTCAACAACATGATCACAACCCAAAAACATGTTTTGTTTATCAAATTACAATCAAAAAGGGGAATTCCACCAAATCATCAAAACATGAAAATATGCATACAAGGATCCGCCAACGCCTTGGACTTGACTTTGACTACCTCGGAGCTTTTCCTACATTCACCACACATATCACCATTAGTAATGAAGATAAATTCATAACAAACAAGTAAATTCCTACTTGTTTCACCCATTCACCCATTTGACCCGTTTCCACCCAAATTGTCATTTAGGCTACATATTCTTGCACCCTTACTACAAGTTTCAATTATGATCAACACATGATCCATTTCCATTATGGCACAAAGGCCATAACTCCTTTTCATTTATGATCAACACATGATCCATTTCCAATATGGCACAAGGCCATATCTCCGTTTCATTTATGATCAACACATGATCCATTACCATTATAGCGCAAGGCCATAACTCCGTTTCATTTATGATCAACACATGATCCATTACCATTATAACACAAGGCCATAACTCCGTTTCATTTATGATCAACACATGATCCATTACCATTATAGGTTAACACTATAACTACATTCATTCATTGCACATACTAAATCATTCACAATTTATCATATCACAAGTATGCACACAACCACATAACACATAATCCATAAAATTCACCATTTATCATCAATACTAAGTAAGTGCATAGGCACTTACCTTTTGGGTTAGACGACTCCGCTCCGCCTTCTAGACCCACAATTTGATTGCCTAAACATACACACCTAGTTTAGTAATCTAATTATTCATTCAAAACACATACAATTGAGTTTACCACCCAAATTTCCATTTTCAACCCAAATTGACCCGTTTGGGTTATTTCCATATCCAAACACCCCCTTTAATCAAGAACTCATCTCAACCACTAGAATTCTCTTTCCAATACCTTGACACTAATTTTTATCAAACTAGTTTCTTTAAGTTAATTTGGGGTTTGTTTAAGTGTCTAACACCTCTATAACACTTAATCATCATCAATTTATCAATTTTTTTTATCAAAACCCCAAAACCCCCAATTTCCTCCATATGAACCCTAACTTTCTAAAATCAAAATCAAAGGGTTCCATGGTGTTGTTCACCTTCCTACACCTTTAGTTTAGCTAGATTATCAATAATCTAACACCATTTTACCACATGCAACCATAATTTCGGGTTTTCAACAAAACCCAACAAGAACACCATAAATGGTGGATCAAAGAGGAAGAAATCACTTACTTGATGTTAGAAAGGTGATGTGTGAGCCAACACCTTCAAGTTACAAGCTTCAAACACACGAATTTTGGCTTCAACCCGATTTCTCCTCTCTTCCTCTTCTCTTGAACGACCCAACTCCAAAATGAAGTCAATTTTTTTTTCTAAAGGTCAAATATGGCAGATTTGCCATGTTTCACCTTTAGCCCCTCTACTTTCAATCTTTTCCATTTCCTTCCATAACTAGTTAAAACTAGTATATCCACGTTACTAACTTGAAACCCGCTTGTTTCCACTTATTTCTAAAATATTATTTTCACCATAATATTTATTGGAATTATTTATTTATTTATAACGAGACCCGGATTTTGGTTCGTTACAGTATCAGAGCCATTGGTTATAGAGAACTATGATTGCATACTAGACTATAGCCTCACACATTAGTTACATGTCATTTGGATGTTTGGTACTTATACAAAATGTTGCAGGATCATGTCGTCAACACCACCTCCATCACCTAACGCATCAGGGCATAAGGCACATGTACCCTCATCCCTGGAGCCCAAAAGGCGCCGGACTACCACAATTGAGCAAGGAGAACCGAGCAACGCACGAGCATTGGATTATGCTCTCAATTGGGATATGTACCCACATATGATCCAAAGGTGGATCGAAATGAGAGATGTTCCATCACCGTACTTTGGATCCACGTCTTCATCGTCTACCTTGCCTAGCTTACCATGCACCATGGAACAAGCCTTCGCAGCATTTGTCCTATATGTTAAAGGAATTAAGTTTTGTACAAGATGCCACCGAGGAGATACCTAAACTCCTGGAGAATGGACCTCAAGTGGAAAAGAATAGGGTAGGAATAGAAAATTTGACTACCGAACTAGCTGCAACGGACCATGTCCACAACCTTTTAGTGGATCGTGTGGCACACCTAGAGACGAGGGCTGACACTATGGATGATGATATTCAAGGAGTTCTGGAGAGATTAGCTGCTATGGAAGCTCAGCTACATGTGGCTAACCACACTGCTGAAGGCCTTCAAGAGAGGGTGGCTCACTTGGAAGCTCAACTGCAAGCGGCCCTACACCCGGAAGACATTCCAGTATCTGACGATGAGGAGGAACCCTTTGAGGAGGAACTCTTTGAGGAGGATCCCTTCGAGGAGGAACCCTTAGAGGGGGAACCAGCTGAGGAAGAGCCAGTGGAGATTGATGATGCACAGTCATATGTCTCTTCTGATGACGAGGATATTTGAGGATCTTCCTAATCTATCTTCTTTTCATGTTTGTTTTGCTTATGTTATTTCCCTTTTAAAACCTAGATAGGTAAGGTTGTTCCCATCCAATAAAAGCATGAGAAGTTTAATATTTGAGTTATTTATTTTGTAGCCTTACAATTTATCTAATTTTCAAAATATTAGATGTTGTATTTCCTTACCCGTACCTGAATAATGTTTAATATGCGATATATTTCTCATTATTTTCATTTGTGATTGTGAAGAAACATGTCTGGGAGAGGACGAGGAGGCCGTGCCGGTGGTCGTGGCACCATCAACATGACGGCAGCAGAACTAGCAGCTTTGATAAACAATAGAGTGGCAGAGGCCCTAGCAGCACAGAATGCTGCAGGTAAATGCTTTAACTATTGACTAGTAGTGTCAATTCCTTCTCCTAAGAACATCTTTCTAAACTTTATAATTCCAATTCAATTTGTATTTCTAAATCCAGGCTAGCAAAATCAGCAAAATCAACAGCCAGCCTGCACTTTTAAGGCATTCATGGACTGCAAGCCCCACACCTTTAGTGGAGCTGAAGGAGCAGTTGGATTACTTCGCTGGTTTGAGAAGGTTGAATCAGTAATAGCCATGTGCAACTGCCCCGTGGCTAACCTAGTGAAATTTGCTGCTGGAACTTTGGAAGGCCCGGCCCTAACATGGTGGAATGCCCAAGTGCAAATGTTGGGACTAGCAATGGCAAATGGACTCCTGTGGGAGGAATTTAAAACAATGATGAAGGAGGAATACTACCCACGAGATGAAATTCAAAAGCTAGAAGGAGAGTTCTGGAACATTAAGATGGAGGGTTCAGAAATTGAACTCTACACTACCCGTTCGCACGAACTTGCTACCATGTGCCCACACATGGTGACTCCGGATTACAAACGGATTGAACTCTATATTGGAGGTTTGGTACCTCAGATTCAAAGCATGGTGACCACATCCAACCCTACCACCATCCAACAGACCATCAGACTTGCTCACAAATTGACCGATCAGGCAGTGACACAGGGAACTCTACCTCCAAGAGGTTCGGTTTGTAAACCCACCGACAAAAATAAGCGCAAGTTCGACCATCACTCCCACTCACACTCACACTCCCACTCTAATTCTAAAGGATCCCAACCCAATTAACCTCAGCACCAACATCAGCGAAAGTTTGAGCCTGCTAGAAACTTTAATCAAACGACCTCATCAGGTCCGAATCAAGGGGAATATGCTGGGAGGTACCCCAAGTGCAACAAATGTGGCTATCACCACACGGGCACTTGTGACCGACAACGTTGCCAGCGGTGTGGTAAAATGGGCCACGCTGCGAAGGACTGTAGGGTTGCACTCCCGAATAAACAACCATTTCAATCACAGGGATTCACGATGGGATGTTTTCAGTGCGGTAAAGAGGGGCACATTCAAAGGAATTGTCCTCAGTTGAAAAAGGGTGGAAATGGTAATGGCAGTGGTAGTGGTAACGGTAATAACCAGGGTAACAATGGTAACAACCCCAATCAAAACAACAATGGTGGGAATAACGGTAATAACGGTGGTAATGGAGGAAATGGGGCGAAAGGAAGAGCTTTTGTACTGGGATCCGGAGAGGCTTGCTACGATCATAACGTGGTCACGGGTAAATTTCTCTTAAATAATTACTTTGCTTCTGTCCTTTTTGACAATGGTGCTGATAGGAGTTTTATATCTAAGAAACTTAGTGTTATGATAAAAGGAACCCCAACTCTGTTAGAAGCTAAGTATGTAACAGAGATAGCTGACGGCCAAATAATCGAAGCAACTCACATTCTTAAGGGTTGTAAGCTTAATCTAGCTAGCCATATTCTTGATATCGACCTTATGCCAGTCACACTTGGTAGTTTTGATGTAATCGTCGGCATGGATTGGTTGTCTAGAAACCAAGCGGAAATCATTTGTCATGAGAAAATCGTTCGCATACCCCTCCCGAGTGGAGAAATTCTTTCAGTTCAGGGCGAAAGGGTTGATACTGTCATGGGTATCATATCCTTCATGAAAGCAAAAAAATGTCTTCGAAAGGGGCATACGGCCATTTTGGCCCTTGTTGCTGAACAGCCGTCAGAAGAGAAGAAGATCGAAGATATTCCCGTTGTGCGTGAATTTTTGGAAGTATTTCCCGAGGATCTGCCCGGTCTGCCACCACACCATCAGGTTGAATTCCAAATTGACCTAGCACCCGGAGCAGCACCGATTGCTCGGGCACCTTATCGATTAGCACCTAGTGAATTGCAGGAACTGTCCACTCAGTTGCAAGACTTATTGGATAAAGGTTTCATCCGACCTAGTTCATCACCGTGGGGAGCTCCGGTATTATTTGTCAAGAAGAAGGACGGTACGTTCTGTATGTGTATTGATTACCGGGAGCTGAATAAAGTTACAATCAAGAACCGCTACCCTTACCTCGTATCGATGACATTTTTGATCAACTCCAATGATCAAGTTTCTATTCCAAAATAGACCTTAGGTCCGGCTATCATCAGTTAAGAGTCCGAGAATAAGATATCTCTAAAACTGCATTCAGGACAAGGTACGGCCATTACGAATTTATGGTCATGCCTTTCGGTTTAACCAACGCACCTGCGGTATTCATGGACCTCATGCCTTACCTTGACCAGTTTGTTATCGTTTTCATCGATGACATCCTTATTTATTCCAAGAACGAGGAAGAACATGAGGAACATCTACGTCTAATTTTGGAACTACTTAAGCAAGAGCAACTTTATGCTAAGTTTTCCAAATGTGAATTTTGGATTTGAGCCATTTATTCCAAGAACAAGGAAGAACATGAGGAACATCTACGCCTAATTTTGGAATTACTTAAGCGAGAGCAACTGTATGATAAGTTTTCCAAGTGTGAATTCTGGATCCGGGAAGTTCAGTTTCTATGGCATGTGGTTAACGAGAAAGGGATACATGTCGACCTATCTAAAATAGAAGCCATCAAGAATTGGGCAGCACCGACGACTCCGACTGAGGTGCGATAATTTCTGGGATTGGCTGGATATTACCGTCGATTCATCGAAGGATTTTCCAAAATTGCTCAACCCCTCACTGCTTTAACTCAAAAGGGTAAAGCCTATAATTGGGGCGACAACCAAGAGTCAGCATTCCAACACCTCAAACAGAAACTTTGCAGTGCACCTATTTTAGCTCTTCCGGAAGGAACCGATGATTTTGTGGTGTATTGTGATGCATCTATTCAAGGTCTGGGTTGTGTCTTAATGCAACGCGAAAAGGTAATCGCATACGCTTCACGTCAGTTAAAGGTTCACGAGAAAAACTACACCACTCATGACCTAGAGTTGGGAGCAGTAGTTTTTGCACTTAAGATATGGAGACATTACTTGTACGGTACCAAATGCCGTTCATTATCAGTTAAATCATCCATCATTAGCGAATTAATCAAAATATGGCCGTTCATTTCGTAACCGTCGACCCCATATTCGATTATCATCAAATCCGGCAAATCCCTGTATTTTCTTCTCGAATTGAGACGCTGTAATCACTTAACGAACCCCCCTGAAGTTTTCGCACAAACCAGATTAGTCGGAGAAGCAGCAGACATCGCCGGAGAACACTACAGCCGCCGTCGGACTCAGTTTCAGTCGAGCTCTATCAATCCGACATCCAATCGGGTAATTGAGGCATTCCTTTGATTCGTTTCAGTCTGTAGAATGAAAGCCCTAACCTAATTAGGGCTTACATTATCTATTTAATCATGAACCGATTTCTAGGGTTCATAAGAAACCAGTTTAATCAAACCCTACCCTAAATGTGTTCTTAATCAAATCAATTCACACATGTAGATTCGCAACAACTCTCAGAATGAAAACCCTTTATCAATTTAACATTCTAACATCGAATTTTTCATAACCTGAATTCTAGGGTTCCTCCTTATTCAATTTGGGGATTTCGAACCTAGGAGTATTCAAAATGAAATTGAACTATATGGTTAGTTTCGTAATCGGTTACACTTTAAAAGCCCCATCCTAATTTGAACATTTATCATCGATTTCATAACTAACGGATAATGAGGGTTTTTCGTCGAGACTGGTTAATCAAACTCTAACCTCGGCACAATCTAAATTCAATTAATTTATGGGGATAAGTTCGCAATCCATCACTCTTTGAAAGCCCCATGAATTCAGCCACTGTTAATATCAGAATCAACGGATTTGATTTGTGTTCTTAAACTAGGGTTCCAGCTTTTCGAATCAGAAATTAACGAATTAAAACTTGATCGTTTTTCAATTGAATCCAACCCTAGATTCGCTATACCCCGATTAACAAAACCCCCTCGATACTTTGGCAAATCATAATCGAATTCATGGTGTATGGGACGGGATTTGATCTGGGTACCTATGGAGAACTAAATCACATCCGGCTTAGATGTTAAAAGAAATTAGAACTGGATTTGTTCGCGATAGCCTAGCGGCCGGGACTGGTTAAGACAGTGTGCGTGTGTGGGAGAGACCCGGGTTCGAGTCCGGGCTCCCACAATCATTTTTAAACATTTTTCTGTTAATATTTAATTAATAAAAATCAAACCCTATAATATTATAATATTATACAATTGTGTTTTTACCTGGAAAACAACCCGTAGGCTCGGGTTTGAATTATTAACTTATTTTTATATATTATACCCACTTTTATAAATAATTTAGTGTTATTATCCCCAAGTGAAAATAATATGTTTATATTATTTTAAGCCACAAATTTGTATAAAATAATACGTTTAGTCTCAAACCGTGACTCGTGCTATTTAATAATGTATATACATATATTACTTCGTATCGTTTTACAACCTCGTGTAACATTCGAAACTAAATAATAATATAATTAGTTATATTATTTACTCGCATTGCTACGTTCATAAAAATAATATATTTATTATTTTGTACCCTAAACGAGTAATTAGAATGTTCTTTTGAATCTAATAATAATATATTAAATTATATTATTTTCCTAATTTTTGTGAGTGACAAAACACTCGATTTTATTTATTATTATTTTTGTCATTCGTCGCGTAACGTATATTTATATATATATATATATATCATAATAATAAATTAAGGAATTTATATCCCCGTGGACCCGTTCGTTTACTCTTGAATATTAGAACGTTTCTTAGGACGTTCCTCTTTCCGTGTCGCTATCACAATTCCCAAGCTTTATCCCTAATTTATGTGTTTATAATTTTAGGGCGTACGTAAGTTGTCTGAGACTTACACTCGTGGTTCCAACTTTTTCTTTGTGTGATCCAAATCCCTACTCAAGCTCAGGTGAGTTTTCACGGCCCCTTGTACTGCTTTTAAACTGGGGGAGAAAACATGATACAAACTCTTTTCATTTTTGTACTTCATTTTATATCAATTGTTATGACTATGCGTAAACTCTATCATAAAAGTCCTCACATCGAACCGTTTAAATATGAATATAGCGAGGTATGTTGGGTAGTACTACTGGGTTTGACAAACCTCACCCTCGTTAGTCGCGCTAACACGATTGGATATCGAACGGGTGCAATATTGACCTAAACGTGCACCGTGGTTGATAGACCTGGTGGGAGGCAATACAAACAGTCAGTTTACGGTTGCGAGCGTAATAGCAAACATGAACATGGGTTAGCTACTCATTTGGTATATATGTTGATTGTACAATAAATCTGGTAAACGTTTATTTATATATTGAAACCTGTGAACTCACCAACCTCGTGTTGACACTTTTTCTTACATGTTTTCTCAGGACGCTAAGCTAAGACACAGGTGCACGTTAGGGCATGCATAGGATTCAACTGCTTTGCTTTGTGTCTATTTATGTTGATTGAATTATTTTAATGTACTTTGTTTGGTTGGACGTTTGGACTTTGGTTTTGGGCGCGTGTATTTTGCGCATTTACTTTCTTTACGCTTCCACATTGATACTCTGATTTAAAAGATATTTTCATTTTGAGTCCCATGTAGAGTCGTTCAATGTAACTAGTGTCTGAGATCCTGGTTTGTCACTTCCCAAACGGTAATACTCCGTTAGTTGAAATTGGGGGTGTGACAATTCGTCTGCCAGACATTTCTTTAAATTTGAGACGTGAAAGACGTTGTGCACACCACTAAGTCTTTCAGGTAGGTCCAGTTGATACGCTACTGGTCCGATTCTCTTCATTATTTTGAATGGTCCAACATAACAAGGATTCAGCTTGCCTTGTTTCCCGAAATGAATGACACCTTTCCAAGGTGAGACTTTGAGTAAGACCATGTCACCTATTTGAAACTCTAAAGGTTTACGACGTTTGTCGGCATAGCTCTTTTGACGATCACGAGCTGCCGCCATACGGTTTCTAATTTGAACGATCTTTTCGGAAGTTTCAAATACAAGTTCAGGACCTGTGAGTTGGCTATCTCCAACCTCGGTCCAACAAATGGGAGAACGGCATTTCCGTCTATAAAGTGCTTCAAATGGAGCTGCCTTGATGCTAGTGTGATAGCTGCTGTTGTAGGAGAACTCCACCAACGGTAGGTGAGACTCCCAAGTGTTACCGAAATCAATCACACAAGCTCGTAGCATGTCCTCCAGAGTTTGGATTGTACGTTCCGTTTGGCCATCAGTTTGAGGATGGTATGCTGTGCACATATCTAGACGTGTACCTAAGGCCTTATGTAACGATTGCCAGAAACGAGAAGTGAATCGTGCATCACGATCCGAAATAATGGAGATTGGCACCCCGTGCCGAGAGACTATTTCTTTCAGGTAAGTACGAGTAAGTTTATCCATTTTGTCGGTCTCTTTGATTGCTAAGAAGTGAGTAGACTTTGTTAATCGATCAACGATTACCCATATGGTATCATATCCGGTAGGGGTTCGTGGTAGTTTGGTGATGAAGTCCATGGATATTTGTTCCCATTTCCACATAGGAATTTCTGGTTGTTGCAGAAGACCGGATGGTTTCTGATATTCAACTTTGACCTTCGCGCAAGTCAGACACTTACTAACAGGTGGCTATATCGGCCTTCATCTTCGGCCACCAATATAGTACTTTTAGGTCATGGTACATTTTGTCGGAACCTGGATGTATCGAGTAACGAGATTTATGAGACGCATCCATAACTAGTTCCCTTAGGTTCGCGAATACTGGAACCCATATTCGCTCGGCAAAGTAGCGAATACCGTCAGACTTGACTTCAAGTTGTGCTTCCATACCGCGTGTACCTTCCAGCGGTAGATTTTCTTCTTTTAGGGCTTCGAGTTGAGCACTACGGATTTTGTCAGGTAATCCGGGGTGAATAGTAAGCTGTAATGCTCGAACTCGTTTGGGTTTTGTTTCTTTTTGACTTAGGGCATCAGCTACAACATTAACTTTACCCGGGTGATATCGGATCGCACAGTCATAATCGTTTAAGAGTTCGACCCAACGACGTTGTCGCATGTTCAACTCTTTCTGCTAGAAGATGTGCTGAAGACTCTTGTAATCAGTGTAGATGGTGCATTTGGTACTGTACAAGTAATGTCTCCATATCTTAAGAGCGAAGACTACGGCTCCCAACTCTAAGTCATGAGTGGTGTAGTTTCTCTCGTGGACCTTTAGTTGTCGTGAAGCGTATGCGATCACCTTTTCGCGTTGCATTAAGACACAACCCAGACCTTGGATAATTGCATCACAATACACTACAAAATCATCGGTTCCTTCTGGAAGAGCTAAAATAGGTGCACTGCAAAGTTTCTGTTTGAGGTGTTGGAATGCTGACTCTTGGTTGTCGCCCCAATTATAGGCTTTACCCTTTTGAGTTAAAGCAGTGAGGAGTTGAGCAATTTTGGAAAATCCTTCGATGAATCGACGGTAATATCCAGCCAATCCCAGAAATTGTCGCACCTCAGTCGGAGTCGTCAGTGCTGCCCAATTCTTGATTGCTTCTATTTTAGATGGGTCGACATGTATCCCTTTCTCGTTAGCCACATGCCCTAGAAACTGAACTTCCCGGTTCCAGAATTCACACTTGGAAAACTTATCATACAGTTGCTCTCGCTTAAGTAATTCCAAAATTAGGCGTAGATGTTCCTCATGTTCTTCCTTGTTCTTGGAATAAATGAGAATGTCGTCGATGAAAACGATAACGAATTGATCAAGATAAGGCTTACACACACGGTTCATGAGATCCATGAATACCGCAGGTGCGTTGGTTAATCCGAAAGGCATGACCATAAATTCGTAATGGCCGTACCTTGTTCTGAATGCAGTCTTTGAGATATCTTCTTCTCGGACTCTTAACTGATGGTAACCGGACCTAAGATCTATTTTGGAATAGAAACTAGATCCTTGGAGTTGATCAAAGAGGTCATCTATGCGAGGTAAAGGGTAGCGGTTCTTGATTGTGACTTTATTCAACTCCCGGTAGTCAATACACATACGGAAAGTTCCGTCTTTCTTCTTGACAAATAGTACCGGAGCTCCCCACGGTGATGAACTAGGTCGGATAAAACCTTTATCCAACAAATCTTGCAATTGAGTGGACAACTCTTGTAATTCACTAGGTGCTAACCTATAAGGTGCCCGAGCAATCGGTGCTTCTCCGGGTGCTAAATCGATTTGGAATTCAACTTGACGGTGCAGTGGCAAACCGGGCAGATCTTCGGGAAACACTTCCAAAAATTCACGCACGACGGGAATATCTTCAATTTTCTTCTCTTCGGAGGGCTGCTCAGCATCGAGAGCCAAAATAGCCGTATGCCCTTTTCGAAGACATTTCTGTGCTTTCATGAAGGATATGATGCCAACGACTGCACCACTCCTTTTGTCTTGGACAGAAAGAATTTCCCCTCTAAGGAGAAGAAGGCAAACATTTTTGTCACAACAGATGGCCTCAGGTTGGTTCTTAGATAACCAATTCATACCGACAATAAGGTCGAAACTGCCAAGTGTAACTGGCAGAAGGTCAATGTCAAGTTTATGACTAACCAATACTAGTTTACATCTGTAAGAATGCGAGTTGTTTCGATTTTCTGAGCGTCTGCTATCTCAATAGTATACTTGGCTTTTAATAGCGATGGAGTTCCTTTTATCATATTACTAAATTTCTTAGATATAAAACTTCTATCAGCACCAGTGTCAAAAAGGATAGAAGCAAAGTAATTATTTACGAGGAACTTACCGGTGACCACATTATGGTCGTAACGGGCTTCTCCAGATCCTAGTACGAAGGCTCGTCCCTTCGCACCATTTCCTCCACCATTGCCATTGTTATCACCATTGCCATTGTTATTCTGGTTAGGGTTGTGGTTTTCGTTACCCCCTTTCTTCAATTGAGGACAATTCTTTCGAATATGCCCTTCCTTTCCGCACTCAAAGCAACCCCTTGTGGATCCCGGTTGTTGAAAAGGTTGTTTAGTTTGTAACTCACCCCTGCAGTCCTTAGCAACATGACCTATTTTTCCACACCTCTGGCAACGATTACAGAACCCAAAGTGGTGGAAGTTACACTTGTTACACTTCGGAGACTTCCCCGCGTAACCACCCTGGTTTTGACCAGAAGAGGTCGACTGGTTGAAGTTCTTAGTAGGCTCAAACCTACGTTGTTGCTGCTGCGGTTGGTTAAACTAGGGTTGGTTGGGTTGGGGTCCTTTGGAGTGGGAGTTGGAGTGGTTGTGGGTGTTGGAATGGTGATAGAACTTGCGTTTGTGATTGTCGGTGGGTTTAGCAACTGAACCTCTCGGCGGTAGGGTTCCTTGTGTCACCGCTTGGTCGGTTAACTTGTCACACCCCCAATTTCAACTAACGGAGTTTTACCATTTTGGGAAGTGACAAACCAGGATCTCAGACATCAGTTACATTGAACGACTCTACATGGGACATAAGTGTAATATAATCAAAGTTCAGAGTTCAAATGCGGATGCGTAAAGAAAATAAATGCGCAAAATACACGCGCCCCAAAAAGAAAGTCCAAACAATAATAAAACGAAAACAATCAAAGTAGCAAGACATCAATAAATCAGGAGCATCCCATGCATGATCCTAGTTGTGCACCTGTGTCTTAACTTAGCGACCTGAGAAAACATGTAAATAAAAATGTCAACACGAGGTTGGTGAGTTCACAGGTTTCAATATATAAATAAACGTTTACCATATTTATTGTACAATCAACATATATATACCAATGAGTAGCTAACCCATGTTCATGTTTGCTATTACGCTCGCAACCGTAAACTGACTGTTTGTATTGCCTCCCACCAGGTCTATCAACCACGGTGCACGTTTAGGTCAATATTGCACCCGTTCGATATCCAATCGAGTTAGCGCGACTGAAGCGGGTGAGGTTTGTCAAACCCAGTAGTACTACCCAACATACCTCGCTATATTCATATTTAAACAGTTCGATGTGAGGACTTTCATGATAGAGTTTACGCTTAGTTATAACAAGTGATATAAAATGAAGTACAAAAATCAAAAAGAGTTTGCATCATGTTTTCTCCCCCAGATTAAAAGCAGTAAAAAGGGGCCATGAAAACTCACCTGAGCTTGAGTAGAGATTTGGATCACACAAGAGAAAATTTGGAACCACGAGTGTAAGTCTCAGACGACTTACGTATGCCCTAAAATTATAAACACATAAATTAGGGACAAGTTGGAATTTGTGATGACGACACGGAAGATTTAACGCCCTAACGCATTCTAGGGATTTAAGAGTAGACGAACGTGTCTACGGAATTATATATATAATAATTAAGGTAAATGCGTTACGTGTCGAACGTTAATAACGAATAATAAAAAAATAAATAATTAGATTCGTACGTTCGAGTCGTTTACAAAAGTTAGGAAAATAATATAATCTAATATATTATTTTAGATTCGTAAGATTAATAATTTATCATTGGCAAAAATAATAAACATGTTATTTTTATTCGAGCAAATAACGTAGGTAAATAATATAACAACTTATATTATTAATTAGTTTAAAACATCACACGAGGTATTTAAACAAAGTGAAATAACATAAATATATATTATTTAGAAATCGGAGTCACGAGTTAAAAATAATATTAATATATTATTTCATACGAAGTCGGGGTTGAAATTAGTATAATATATTATTTCAAAAGTGGAATTATTATCAATTATAAGTTATAAAATCAAACCCGAGCCTACGGGTTGTTTTCCGGGTTAAAACACTTTAATATAATATTATATTATTTTAACAATTTATTTGGTAATTAAAATAATAGTGAAAATCAGTTTTTAAAAATAAATGTGGGTCGAGAGGCTCAAACCCGGGTCTCTCCCCCAATAGCACACACACTTAACCAGTCCCGGCCGCTAGGCTATCGCAACAGAATCCGGTTTCAAATGGTTTTAACATACAACCCAAGTGTTCATCCCTCCCCATACACACATACGATTGAATCTAGACTCGAATCCAACGATTTTTGACACTGAAATGAAATAAAAGGTTAGGGGTTTTGTAAATCGGATGTTTGCGAAACTGAGGTGGTGTTTAATTGTAAGAATTCACACGTTTTGAATCGATTAGCTACACGTATTCGGCCGAAACCCTTGATTAAGAACCAACAAACAATTTCTTTGAATTCGATATTGATAATCATCGAATTTATGGGGCTTTTACAGAGGAAAGAATTTCGAATTAGCCTATATAGATTAATTCCATTTTGGTTAAGTTTAGGATATAAATCCCCAAATCAATTTTGAGCAAACCCTAGGTTACAGATTATGATCAATTTAGTTTCGATTGATGAAATAAACATAGGGCTTCTGATTGATACATGATTTCTAAACTGATGGTATAAATTAATTGGATTGGGTTAAGCCTAAGTTGAAAACCCCCAAATCGTATACGGATGAACCCTAGAGTTTTGGATCGAGTGAAATTCGTTGATATATGATCCAATCTTCATAAGGTTAATGATCTAGATGCTAAAACGAAACAGTAGGTTCGAAAAGTTACCAGAATCGATGGAGAATTGATAGAGTTCGACTAGACCAAATGCCAACGGCTTGCGGGTTAGGTTCCGGCGACTTCGGGCTTGAATCCGGTTGAATTAGTGCGTGCAGAAGCTAGACAGTAACTCGTTTGAGGTGATGGAATGCGAAATCGTGATAATGGTAATCGAATTGTGAGATTTTGATAAATGTCGACGGGAAGGTCGACAGTTTTGACATAAACACCCATAATTGGGTTTAACTCGCACGATTATTGTTCAGTAATGATCCTTTAATGAGCGATCATAGCATTAAAGTGAATTTCCGTTACTATTTCAAATGAATTTCGGTTATAGAACTTGAATTTGGATTGTTGGTTGCGAGTTTGACTTTCAGAAAGTCAACAGAGTTAATTCGAGTTTGATTTTGACTTTGGGAGTCAGCCATTTAAGTCTTGGGATTTGGCAGGACTAGTCCCTGTAGTTTGAGCTTAAATATTTGACAGAAATAGTCCCTGGGGTTTGAAATGAGTTAAATAGGTTAGTATTTAACTGGATTTAGTTAACGGGGTTAAGTTTTTCTATAGGGTTTTTAACAGAATTGTTAACGGAGTTAACCGAAAAAGTCGGGTTGTCACATAACTTATGCGCAAGTCGAATGATTTGTTGGATAGTGACAGGATTGGATGAAGTAACCATGCTTTGTATTTGAGGCACTAGACCTCTAATGTAAAGCTCAATTCTTTTGTAATCAGGAGTTACCATATGCGAGCACATAGTAGCCAGTTCATGGGAACGTGTAGTGTAGAGTTCAATCTCAGAACCCTCCATCTTTAGGTTCCAAAATTCTCCCTCTAAGTTCTGGATCTCATCGCGAGGACAGTATTCCTATTTCATCATTGCTTTGAATTCCTCCCACGGGAGTCCATTCGCCATGGCCAGACCCAACATTTGGACCTGGGCATTCCACCATGTGAGTGCCGGGCCCTCCAAAGTTCCGGCAGCAAACTTCACCTGATTTTCCACGGGGCAATTGCAGATGGCAGTTACTGATTCAACCTTTTCAAACCAACGAAGTAGTCCAACGGCTCCTTCAGCTCCACTAAAGGTGTGGGGCTTGCAATCCATGAATGCCTTGAAAGTGCAGGCTGGTTGTTGGTTTTGGTGATTTTGCTGGCCTGGATTTAGAAATAAAAATAGGATTGGAATTTTAGAGTTTAGGAAGATGTTTTTAGGAGATGGGTTGACATCATTGGTCAATAGCTAAAGCATTTACCTGCAGCATTCTGTGCTGCCAGAGCCTCTGCCACACTATCATTTATCAGTGCCGCTAGCTCTGCTGCCGTCATGTTAATGGTACCACGACCACCAGCACGGCCTCCGCGTCCTCTCCCTGACATGATTCTTCACAATCACAAATGAAAACAATGAGAAATATATCGCATATTAAACATCATTCAGGTATGAGTAAGGAGATACAACATCTAATACTTTGAAATTTAAATAAATTGTAAGGCTAGAAAATAAATAACTCAAATATTAAACTTCTCATGCTTTTATTGGATGGGAACAACCTTACCCATCTAGGTTTGAAAAGAGAAATAACATAAGCAAAAGCAAACATGAAAAGGAAGATAGAATAGGAAGATCATCAAGCATCTTCGTCATCGGAAGAAACATACGATTGTGTATCGTCTATCTCTACCGGTTCCTCTTCCACGGGCTCATCCTCGAAAGGCTCTTCTTCAAAAGGTTCCTCCTCAAAAGGTTCCTCCTCAAAAGGTTCCTCCTCTCCATAAGAATGTGGAATCTCTTCAGGAAATAAAGCGGCTTGTATTTGGGCTTCCAAGTGGGTCACCCTTTCTTGAAGACCTTCAGCAGTGTGGTTTGCTACATGTAGCTGAGCTTCCATAGCAGCTAATCTCTCCAGTACTCCTTCCATATCATCGTCCATAGTGTCGGCCCTCGTCTCCAGATGTGCCACACGATCCACTAAAAGGTTATGGACATGATCCGTTGCAGCTAGTTCGGTAATCAAGAGTTCTATTCCTACCTTATTTTCTTCTATTTGAGGTCCATTCTTCAGAAGGTTAGGTATCTCCTCGGTAGCATCTTGCACAATACTCAATTCCTTCGACATATATGATACGAAGGCTGCGAAAGCTTGTTCCATAGTGCATGGCAAGCTAGGTAGTAGGGATGATGAGGATGCAGAACCGAAGTAGGGTGATGGGACATTTCCTATTTCGATCCACCTTTGGATCATTTGCGGGTATGTGTTCCAGTTTCGAGCAGGATTTATTGCTTGCGCGCTGCTCGCTTCCCCTTGGTCAACTGAATAGTCACTGGAAGTAGTCCGGCGCCTTTTAGGCTCCGGGGATGGTAGATAGGTGCCTTATCTCTTGGTGCCTTAGGTGATGAAGGTGGGGTTGACGACATGTTCCTGTAACAATACATATAAGTGCCAAACATCCAAATGACATGTAACTAATGTGTGAGGCTATAGTCTAGTATGCAATCCTAGTTCTCTATAACCAATGGCTCTGATACCAATCTGTCACACCCCCAATTTCAACTAACGGAGTTTTACCGTTTGGGAAGTGACGAACCAGGATCTCAGACATTAGTTACTTTGAACGACTCTACATGGGACTCAAAATGAAAATATCATTTAAATCAGAGTATCAATGCGGAAGCGTAAAGAAAGTAAATGCGCAAAATACACGTGCCCAAAACCAAAGTCCAAAAGTCCAAAAAGCAAAGTACAATAGAATAATTCAACCAACATAAATAGTTATAATCAAAGCAGTTGAATCCCATGCATGCCCTAACGTGCACCTGTGTCTTAGCTTAGCGACATGAGAAAACATGTAAAAATATGTCAACACGAGGTTGGTGAGTCTACAGGTTTCAATATAAGTAAATAAGCGTTTACCGGATTTATGTTCATTCAGTACGTATCTATAGGTAGCTAACCTATGTTCATGTTCAACTTAAGCGCTCGCAACCGAAGCTGACTGTTTGTTTATTGCCTCCTGCCAGGTCTATCAACACTGGCGGTGTGAGTAGGCTAACATTTCACCCGTTCGATATCAAATCGAGTTAGCGCGACTAACGCGGTTGGGATTTGTCAGACCCAGTAGTACTACTAAATATTACCTCGCTAAGATCCATATTAATAGTCCGATATTAGTTGAGGACTTTCTGTGATAGCGGGTTACTCTTAGCATTTAACATTGATAGCATACGAATTAAAAATCCAAAATCGTTTAGTCATGTTTTCTCCCCCAAGTTAAAACAGTAAAAGGGGCCGTGAAAACTCACCTGCTTTGCGTTGAAGGTAGTTTCACCCTAGAGGTAAGTTGGGACCACGAGTGTAAGTCTCAAAAGACATACGAATGTCCTAAAATTATAAACACATAAATTAGGAATGATAATGAGAATTGTGACAGTAACACAGAAAGGAGCGTCTTAAAGAAACGCTCTAATAATCAAGAGTAGACAAACGTGTCCACGAGAATAAGAATTCTTTAATTAATAACTAAGATATATAAGTTATGCGACGAATGACAAAATAATATATAATAAATATATTCGAGCGTTTTCGTTATTAAATAATGACCGAAGAAAATAATATAATATATATATTATTTTTAGATTTAACAAAGTATCACCATAACGATTATGTGTCAAAATTAATAAGTCTATTATTTTATTCAAGGGTATAAACGTGCATTATTGTGACACCCAGTAATTCAGGTCAATATCCATATTTCATAAATACACGTTCATAACGTATATTTCCTGAAGTTTTATTTTGACTAAGTAAAGTCAAGGAGTCTAGCAAAGGAAATTATATCAAAATAGTAATTTTTAAGAATTACTAGAAAAATAAACAGTAATAACCCGCAAAGTACGGTCGTTGGTGATTAACAAGAACTTGACAATAAAAGTCTAGGGAGACGCTTTAACATAAAAACATAAATATTGGTGACTAAACTTTTATAAAAAGTTGACATATAAATAATTGTTACATGGCTCTATGTTATTTTGCGTATACATGTATAATATAGTTCAAGTAATAACTACATCGGAAATTCACTAGCAGATTATTAAAGCTAGTCAATCTACACAAAATGTAAGACGTTTTAATAATTAAATATATTAAAACGGGTATTAATTTCGGGTAGTATACCGCGTCTAAATCAATCACATCATCATCATGATTGCTTTGCTTACACAACACTCAAGCGTCATAATCATCATGATTATGACCAAGAGTGCAAGCAACCTCAAAGATCACATCACCATCATTATATCTTTGCTTATACTCCACTCCAACGTCAAGGCATAATGATGATGACTTGTTGAGTTCTACACTCAACCCCCTTTTCATCAAATAATTATATATATACGTGTATATATATGTATGTATATATATATATATATATAATATCTAGGTATATAGATATATAAAGTTTAAACCATTAAAAAGTCATACACTGAGTATTAGATCACGGGATCACCTACCGGGTATACACTACCTAAAAACCAATCAACTAATACATGGAATGATGACTCGTGATGTGACAAGACCCAACCCCCACCCCATGCCCAATCATGGCCGAAATGTGTGGGACCACCCACACACCCACTCCACCATCATGTCCATGATGATTGTCATAAGAGGCCATACCCTATTAACCAAGTGTGCAAGCAAGGGTCAATCCATCAAGTCAACCATCCCTTGCCATGATTAGGTTGAATGCAACACCCAAACCCCCACCCTAACCCTTGGTTCGGCCGAGAATAGAGGGCCCCACCCACCTCACATCACCTCACCACTTCCATACTCATGTCATAAGAAGACCATGCTTCTTTGAGTGTAGACCATACCAACATCAAATCCATCACATTTAATACACCCTCTTACACACTCAAGCTCTCACTCTCTCATATATATATCGACATATGCACACACATAATCACTTTGCATCTTTCAAATTCAAGAGCAAAAACCAAAGAGAAGTTTGAGTTAGAGTTGAAGATTCAAGGAAGGTTGGAGTCTAGGAGTCGGGACTTGATAACAACACGAGCACCTAGTGTCTTCCATACGTTTTTCTTCACCTAGCTTGTCTAGTGGTACGAAACCATCATCCATCTTTTATGTTTTCTTTACTTCCTTAAATTAAGCATGTTGTTCATCCTAATAATTAAAGGAGGTTTAAAAAGCTAAAGAGTTTTATAAAGTTTAACATTATTATGATTAAAAACTAGATTTTATAATAAAAAGATGTATGAAATTCGAAAATGATAAGCTCTTATACATAGATTCTTATCTTAACATATTTATGAGATATTTGTTAATTTGAATTCATGATGCTAAATTAAGAATTGATAAACTAAAAAGATGTGTGTAAATATATATATACATATATATGTGTAACCGAAATTTGTATGTATAAGTGTATAAGTGATTGTTTTGATCCTATAATGATAGTTGTAGATATTAAAAGCATGATTAACATCAGATAAAAAGGTTTGAACATGAATACATATCCATGATTAGAGATGTAAACCGGAAATAATCAAGTGTATTATTTAAAAAGAAATCGTGACATATGTATGTTCAAATGTATGTTCATAAAGTGTTAACTTGTTGAATTGAGAATTATTGAAACATATGCATGCTTGATAAGAACCGAAATATATTTCCAGAAATGTATGCATACAAGAGTAAATATGGTACATGAGTAAAATGATATATATATATATATATATATATGGAAGCTAAAAAGTATATATGGAGACATAATTATAATTGTATATTGAAAGTAAATTATGGATAATATTGTATTGTTGTGTATTGACATGAAATTTGTTATGATTAAAGTGTTTTGGGTGTTTGGTAACAATAAAAAGCATACATGCACATATCATGAAATAACCATAGATAGGTTCATGTGCACGAAATTAAAGATGTTTCAGTTAAAAATAAATAAGTGTATGTTGAAATGTAGTTATACCTGTGTGTATATATATTTGTAAGAAAATATAAATACATGTCGAACTGAAACAAGTTAATAAATATCGTTCGGAACAAGTAATTGTATATGCATATAGAGATAAACATACATAGAAAATACATGAACGATACTTGCATATTTATTGGAAAGAAGTAATTATGTGTTTATACATGGATTATAGTATAAATATATTACAAGACGTTGCAAAAATAATATTTATTTTTGACAAACATAACGAGTCACCAATATGGAAATATAATAGTTTTTCCGGAAAATAAATAAAGCGTCTAGACTGGAATAATAATCACCAACGAGTCGTCATGAGAAAACATTGTTTTAAATAAACAAAGCCGTGCTTAACAGGAATAGTTAAGTCGGGTGAACAACTTGCGTTTAAGACAGGTAGTCGTAACGTGTTTAGTACCCTTGTGTGATTAGGGTACGGATAGACAAGAACTATTAGCACAAGGTTGTTGCTAGGATTTCATCGAACACAAGGTGAGTTCACGGCCCCCTTTTAACTTTTTAATGTTTTGTAAACATCGGGGGAGAAACATACTTACTTGTTATGTTTTGAAAACATGAATTACATTTGCTTACACGTTTGACATCATGAACATTCAGGTTTAACTCCTTGTGAGTTTCACTAATCCCCCCTTTTTCTAAAGTTTTTGAAATGATTTGGGGTGGAAACATACTTGTAAAAGACTTTTTTATGTAAATGAATGAACTAATGATCTGACCGTATGTGTGTATTGAGGGAAAAGTAAAGCACTTAAAGTCCTCTGAATAAGTTAGTAACCATTAGTTATTTTAGTCCGGGATTATATGGATAGTACTATTGGGGGTGACGCCTCCGGTCATGGTTAGTCGCGCTAACCAGGGGTCCAAATGGCCGAATGACCGCATATTGTCTTATTCGCAGAAAGGCGGGGGGAGGCACAGAATGTTGGGGTTTGGTTACGGTCTCGTACATTACATACTATTTTGTATTCCTTGCAAGCTTACAAATGGGGTCAATAGATCGGATTAGTATTCAGATTCATTGGTAATACATGCAAAAGGGTACTGATCAGGTTAAAGTGATCAGGTTTAAACAAAAGAGTTTTGATCATATTAAAGTGATCAGGTTTATACAAAGGGTTCTGATCAGGTTAAAGTGATCAGGTTTAAACAAAGGGTTTTGATCAGGTTAAAGTGATCAGGTTTAAACAAAGGGTTTTGATCAGGTTAAAGTGATCAGGTTTAAACAAAGGGTTATGATCAGGTTAAAGTGATCAGGTTTAAACAAAGGGTTTTGATCAGGTTAAAATGATCAGGTTTATACAAAGAGTTTTGATCAGGTTAAAATGATCATGTTTAAACATTGGATTTATGACGGTTAAGTCATGGTAATGTTTTCAAAGAAAAACTACATATTTTATGACGGTATAGTCATGGGCATGTTTTCAAATGAAAACTACTTATTATTTATGACGGTTAAGTCATGAATAGTTTTTCGGGGAAAACTACTTAGTTTTATGACGGTAAAGTCATGTACATGTTTTCGGGAAAAACTATAAGCACTGATATAACTAACTCTGTGAACTCACCAACCTTTGTGTTGACACTTTCAAGTATGTTTCTCAGGTAACCTTTAGCCATGGCGCGGTTGGAATAGGCTAGCTATGTTGGATCAATTCCTAGTAGCTGGAAGGACGTAGAATATCAAGTCTCAAGTCTATCGTTGATCTAGAAGAACTTAGATCATAGTATTACTTAGTTTTAGTAATTGTATATGTAATCAAGTCTTAGAAATCACAATTACCGCTTCCGCTATCGTGTAATGAACCAATCGTTGCAACCTGTATTTATTTATTAAGTAAATAAATTTGGGGGTGTGACAATTATGTTATATATATAAATTTGAAACGTCTCCCCATATTTACAAACTTTGTGAAACAATATTTAAATAACTAATATTTTAACCGGAGTCACGGAGTGAAATATATTATTTTATTTGAAAACACGGATTTAATAATAATATAGTATATTATTATAACATCGAGAACAATAATAATGATGCGTTAAAAATCCCAAACCCGAGGTTACGGGTTGATTTTCCGGCTCAAAACACTTAATATATTAATATAATAATATAGCATTTGATTTTATATTAAAATAGTGACTAGAAAATAAATAAAAACCAAAACAGGGGTGAGGAGACTCGAACCTGGGACTCCTCCCAATCAGCACACACACTCAACCAGTCCACCTGCTAAGGCAATCGCAACATGGATTAGATTAAAATGATTTTAATCATCAAACCCGGCCGTGATCTCCCCCCCTAGCGTGAACCGAACCAAAACCCATCCCAAATCTATCGATTTGGATATCGATTTAACCAGAAAGCATATGGGTTTTGTTACTTAGGGTATTTCGAATCTATGTATGACTTTAATTGCAAAACCATTGAGTTTCAAATCGTTAAATCTCAGTCTCAAGAACCGAAACCCTAAAACAAGAACGAGAAATCAATTTGATGAAATTCGATGTTAAAAGACTTTGAATTCATAGGGCTTTTACCAAATTGAACCTTGCGAATCTGATAGAGTAGTTTAATTTGATAGAGAACAGGTTTAAGATCAAAACCCCCAAATCGATTTTATGAACGAACCCTAGATTGAGATCATGACAGATTCGATGTTAACAGATTAATTTGATAGAGGGCTTTCAACAATTAGGTGATTGGGAAACTGATCATGTAAATTAATTTGATTGAAACAGAGCCTAAGGTGATGATCGGTTAACCCACGATCGCATGAACCCTAGAATCGGGTTCTTGATATAATCGATGTTGTAAGCCCTAATTGGCATAGGGCTTTCCGTCTAGGAGTAAAAACGAAAGTGTTTATGTAAGTAATTACCAGAATAGATGAAGAATTGATAGAGTTCGACTAGAGAGGCTCCGACTTCGCGCAAGGTTGTTCTCTGGCGACTGTATCTACTTCTCCGGTCGAATTGAAGCGTGCAGAAACAACATGGGATTTCGTCTAGTGTGTGCAGATGGTCAATTCATGAATTGGTATTCACATTAGTATGAATTCGGTGACATATGTTCATGAAGTCGACGGTTACGGTATAATTGATCATTATTGAGTTTAATTCGACGTGATAATGGTGTTTTAAACTGTAATAACGATCGTTAATGGCTTTAATGTGAGGATCGGTTGCAATTTCGAACGAGAATCGATCGTGAAGCATGAATTTGGATTGATTTCGTCCGGTTTGACTTTCTCAAGTCAAACAGAAATCAAAGTTGAGTTAATTACAGTTTTAGTTCCTAAAGTTTCTTAATTTGTTTAACAAGGTTGTGATTTGGTTGGTTTGACTAATAAAAGTCAACATGAGTTCAATTTTTGACTTTGAAAAGTCAATAGAGTGGCTTAGGAATATAACGCAACTAGTCCTTGGAGTTTAAGTTTGGATTGTTGACAGAATTGGTCCCTTGAGTTATAGGTAGGGTTAGATAGGTTAACTTTAACTAGATTTTCTAACTAAGTTAACTGGAAAAGTACGGATTGTCACAATGTTAAAGGTTTAATATGTGACATCACTAAAGGTGTAGTCTCTAACCTCTCGCCCGGATCATCATGATCCTCTCCACTCTCCACCACGGGCGTCTCACAGATTAATGACCCGACTTGTGCTAATATCTCACTCAAACTGCAGTCATCACTATCGGAACCTAAAAACGCGGACCCTATCAAATTCCTTTCAAATTCAGCTAACCAATCCGGTGGGTCCTCAATCATTTCTCCTCCATCTCCCTCAACAACATCTTGTACTGGATTAGAGTCTATGCTCGCCAACATCCTTCACAGACTTCATAGTATCGAATGTGATCGACTCATCCCCCACACGAAGTGTGAGTTTTTCCCGTCAAAGACATCGGTCATTGCCTTGGCGGTACGTAGGAATGAGCATCCTAGGATGAGTGGGACTTTGTCATCCACCGCCATGTCCAGGATGAAGAAATCCACGGGGAATACAAATTTTCCAACTTTCACTACTCCACAATTCCCCGTGGATACTTGACTGAGGGTTCAGCCAAGGAAATGCTCATGCGCGTAGGCTGCGGTTCACCTAGGTCTAGCTGCTTATAAATAGAATATGGCATCAGATTGACGCTAGCACCCAGATCAGCCAACACGTGGTTTAAAGGCAAACCGCCAAGCAGACATGGGATCGTGAAATGACCCGAATCTGCCAGTTTCTCCGGCAGTTTGTTCTGAACCACAGCAAAACATTGCTCACTAAGTGAGACTTCAGAGATCCCCATACTTAGGCATATGCTGGAGGACCTCTATAAATGGGAGATTGACCTTGAGTTGTTTGAACATATCAAGGAAGGTACCGTATTCCCTAGCGTGTTTATGTGGCAGCAAGCGTGCTGGATAGGGAACACGACTCAAGTTAATCTCGGGGGACTTCATCTCCACCCCCTTCTTCTTCTCCTCTGCCTTCTCGGCAGGCTTCTCCATAACTATCACTTCCTCCACCGGTTCTTCCTCTTCTACAACCGGTGGGTTCTTATCCTCTTCTACTCTCCTGCTCCTAGACGACACAACATTCGACTCAGACTCCTCTAGTATCTCCTCCTCCGCCTGCTCTTCAATCATCTTAGCATCGATCGCCGCGAATCGAGCTTTCCAATTTATCTTCTTGACCTCTTCAGGTGACGGAATATTATGCTCAATGAAGTGGGAGCCATTCTCTACAACCTCTTTCTCCTCCTCACTTCTAACTGACACATCTATCACTGAAGCATGGGAGCTTGAAGATGGACCTCCCTGCCTACCTTTCAAGCTCTGAGCGATGTCTCCTACCGTGCGTTGCAGATCCTGGAATGTTGACTGCTGATTCTTCAATAGAGTATCGTGTGCATTCACTGCCGAGTCTCCTTATCCTTTGATACCAAGTGGGTGAGCAACTGGATCTGGTTCTCCAACATCTCCTCTATTCTCTTGTTGTCTCCGCTTGGTCCTGCATCTCCACCTTGCTGATAAGGGCGGGCATTAAACCCAGGTGGGTTTCCTCCATATCTCCATCCCGAGCCAAAAGAATTATAGTTGTTGTACCCTCGGTTCTGGTTCTGGTTGCCCACAAATCTAACCTGCTCCTGATTATTGACTGGGCAATCCCTGGTGTCGTGGCCTCCCCTGCACACTTGACACCGTTGAGCACTGAGCTTCAGCTCCTTGATCTCGTTAGCCATTGAGGCGAGTGCAGCAGCCATGCTAGAATCAGGAGTAACCTGATGCACACCTCTAGGAGAAGAGGCGGGAGATCTAGCACTAGGATTGGAAGTCCTAGCAGATGGATGCTGCTGTTCGGCTTGAGCGAAGCTCTCGAACATCTCCTCACACTTATCAGGCTCGAGTCTATCCATGATATGGCCTCCCGCAGCTGTGTTGAACATTTGCTGCTTCTCAAAGGTGAGGCCATTATAGAACTTCTCCACAAGCGCCCAGTCGGAAAGACCGTGCTGGGGACATCGGCTCAACAACGCGTTGAACCGCTCCCAGGCCATGTGATAGGGCTCGTCGGGATCCATCCGGAAGGAATGGATCTGGCCCTGAAGGCGAGCGGCCCTGGAAGGTGGATAATACTTTTTGAAGAACTTGGCTTTAAGATCATCCCATGTGGTGATCGAATTGTCGGGGAGGGTGTCAAGCCAAGTAGATTCGCGACCAGAGAGCGAGAATGGGAAGAGACACAAGTAGATAGCGTCCTTAGACACACCCGTGATATTGAAAGTATCACATATCCGCACGAAGCGGGTCAAATGTCCCGGTGCATCCTCATCCTCAAGGCCATGAAATTGGGTGGCATGAGTGATCGTGCTGATGACATGTGACGGGATCTGCCATGTATTGGTGTTAGGAATGGCGGGGCGTGTGATCGAAGATCTCGTCCCAGTGACCCCGCCACTGGCCCTCTGGTGCACGTTACGTCTCGCTGGTGGGTCAGCGTCGCCCATGGTAGGAAATGGAATTGGGCTAGTAGAACATACCTAGGATTTGCAAAGCTCTTTCAAACGCTCCCGAAAGTCGCGGGTGTGCTCGTGTAGCTCTCGTTCGGGCTCTTGAAAAGCAAAATATGGTGGTGATCCATGCGAACGAGTGTGGTGCATAAACTGACACAAGAACAAAAGAAAATAAACAAAGACTCAAAACAGAAAGACTCAATCCTATGTTAGACTCACAGATAGCACGTAGGACAAGCACACAAACAAGACTCAAAAACAAAACAAACCAAAAATCACTAAAAGAACTAGTCAAAGCTAATATTGCTATTGCCAAGTGTCCCCGACAACGGCGCCAAAAACTTGATGTCGTCCAGACGGTCTATAAAATAAATAACAAAACCTAACCTAGACTCCTAAGTAATAAATGGAGTACCTTCGACTAAACCGGACTGACAGGCAAGTGTACCTATCGAGTGTAGCACAACTTAATGGTAAACCGGAATATCGAACCCTAGAGACACTACAAATAACAAAACTAGACTCTGACTCAGACTAAAGATTTAATTGGTTTGGGGGGTTGACTACACTAAAGGTTAACTAAGAATGCAACAAACTAATGTCGACTCAACTATCAAGACAAGTACTAAGGTGAAATCAGAAGATGCGAAGAATACTACGTAGGTCGGAATCCTATTTGCAAAGCACAACTTCTACCGGTTCTGAAAACTATGGGTTTCTAAAGATGACAACTAAAGACTACTTAGTGGATCCCTAATCACTCTCAGGGTGTCACCAACTATGCTACCTAAAGTGTACTAAACTCAACAGATGGTTAGATCACCTCTCGGGTATTTCCAACAATGATAAAGTACCCACATGACAGATTACCTCTCAGTCTCACTGTCCACAATACATTCGAAAATGCACGGGGTAATCTCTGGATAACAACTATGATTTAACCTAGCAACAATCACTAGACACCTAATACTAACGTCCTTTCAGACTGTTAACAATCAGATTCCTAATGATGAAGACTAGACAACTACTCCTCACCTCTCGGATATTGAACTAGGACAAACATTCAATTCTAATCAGCAATCAAACCCAACTCCTATGGTCACTATGTCTAGCAAACCACACAACAATCACAAACCCTAGAGTCTATGACCAATATATGCAAATCAAACTGGCAAACAACCACAATAAGCATACAGAGTTAAAATCAATTACAAATCAGATCTAAACATGCCATATCATCATAATAATTAACAAGAGATTCTTTACAAAATCATAAAACCATCAATCGAATCCAAAAACCAGTAAAAATCATAACTTTAACAAATATTTATCATGTTACCTAGGCAATATTAATGTTTTAGCTTAGGATCATACTCAAACACATCAAAACAGAAGTAATCAAGCAAAACATAGGTTCAAACACATAATTTAAACACAAAGATTCAAACTTGAAAACCTAGAACGCTATTACAACGAACCCGAAATCCAAAAACTTTGATCTTGCACTTGAATTGACCTTCTTACTCCCAAAATCGCCCTAGAATGCTCCTTAAACGACTGGAAATCGAACTCCCTCAATTATGGCTATCAAATTCTATTTAATTAAGAAAACTAGGGTTTTGCGGAATTTCCATCTCCCGCGTACCGCGAAAGAAACAAGTCGGGCCTTCGTGGTAGTCGCGCCCGGTTATGATCTTCCTCGCGTACCGCGAAACATTCTTCTGGACTTCTCGCGTACCGCGAGAGACTGAAATTCAACATTTTTCACTTTTTCCCTTGGACTTTCTTTTCTTGCTTGGTTTCTTCACGTATTCACTTGTATTCTTCCCGAGCTCCTCTAAACATACAATAGACTCAAATACAGACTTAAACGACTCAAAACAAAGATAAAACTAATAAAAAACGCACGAATACAACGGAATAAAGATGTGTGCTTTGCACTACATCAGTCATCTTGTTTGTTTTCTCATATAAATTTTCAAGCACATCATTGATTTCTCCTTTCTTTTCCTTATATATTGGTTGTTTGATATTATGTTATGTGAATTTTAAACTATTATTTTCTAGAACCGCTAATTTACACACTCTCAAACCATAAAGTAGTCTAAGCATGCTTGGCAGAATCTGATTCAAACATAATAATGTACTACTTTAAAGAATCTGATTCAAACATAATAATGTACTACTTTAAATACTCAGGTGAACAGTAATTTTATGTTACAATTTTATGTCTGGCAGAATCTAATTCAAACATAATATGCTACAATTTCACAAATTGACGAAAATTCAAAACAACCTTTTTAAGTAATTTTATTTATTTTTACACTTATTGACAATGTTTTCACAACCGCACCGGTCATCGAACAGGACACAGTACTGGTCTAATTGAACCATTTTAAAAACCGAATGACTATCATAAATAATTTAAAAGTAAAAATATATGTGTATAACTACTTTAAAAAATGGATCAAGCATCATGGGAACAAGTCATTGATGAGTTGTCCTTTACTGCCTTTTATATTAACCGCTCCGAGAAGAATACAGCCAACAGATCTAAACAACGCTATCCAAGTTTTCATGGGAGCAAATCTTATGCACATAGGCGACACATGGAGGTATGAAATACAATTGTTAGTATTATACAAACATGTTTATTAATTTTTATTGAAATCTCAGTAATAATATTTTTGTTGTTCACAGGGGACCGGACCTATTGAAGTTTTCAGAAACACCCATTACAAAGAAGGGACGGGATAGGCAAATGAGACTGCAACATCAGACTATGTAAGTAAAATCCTTTCATTATTAGTTTAAACGGGTCAATATGACACAATCCACTTTAATAGACTTAGAACATCAACTAAATGAGTCAAAATGACCCGAGCCCACTTTAATAGATTTAGAACATTCAATTGTAACTTTAAACGAGTCAAAATGATCCAAACCCATTTTAATAGACTTAAAACATTTAATTGTAACTTTGATCGGGTCAAAATGACCCAAGCTCACTTTAATAGACTTACAACATCCCATTGTAACTTTAAACATGTCAAAATGACTTAAACTCACTTTAATATATAATTATAACTTTAAACGGGTCAAATGACCCGGGCCCACTTTAATAGACATAGAACATCCAATTGTTGGATATTTTTGTTAGTATTATTAGTATTTGTTGTTATTAATGTGGTTGATTGAAACTTGTGAATTACTATCGTTTATTACTTATAGTTGAACAGGTTGGTTATCCATTTTACAACAGTTATGTTGTTGAATTTTAGTAAAATATTCTAGTTTATGTTTATTCTATTGTTTAATACATGAGAGAATTCAACAGCAGTTTACGAGATCCTCGAACGAGTCTGGTGGTGATCCACCAACAGTGGATGAGATTGGGTGTATGGAGCGTCATTAGGTCAAAGGTGTGGGCAACCACATTGTCAACAAATAGATGAGCGAATGTCGTAACTCCAACAACAACTCCAAGAACAACATCAGCATCAACGAGAACAAAACTTTCGGTCTAAGCGCAACAATGCTAGAAATGCAACTCCAAATGGAAAAAATGCGTCGTCTATGGTATCGACGAACTAGTATTGATGATAATTAGTCAAGAGTTGTCGTCTATGATGTTGCGAACAATTTGGATGTTTAGAACAATTTGAATATTTGTGAACAATTTGTAATATTTGAATGTTAATTTGCATGTTTGGATGTTTGGACTATTTTGAATGTTAATTTACACGATAATTTTTTAATATTTTTAATATTCATGATTCAAAAATAAAAAAAATATTAAAAAAAATAAAAAAGGCCAATACTAACGACATGTCGTCGATATAGGTCATTTTTTTTATTTCAGGCCTATAACGACATGTCTTCGGTATAGGTCAACCGTATGCCAACTACTTGTCGTCCGGATAGGTTTAAGATCTATATATACCGACGGCATGTCGTCGTTATAGATTTAAATTAAGAATTTTTTAATTAACCCTATATATACCGACGACAAGTTGTCGGTATATGCCTACCTATAACGACAACACCTATACCAATGACTTGTTTGACCTATTGATACGAACCTCTACCAACAACATATATACCGACGACAAGTTGTTGGGATATGTCTGATCACCCTATACCAACGACAAGTCGTCGGGATATGTCTGAGCACCCTATACCGACGACATGTCGTCGGGATAGGGTCCAAAAGCGTGGTCAGGAAAAGGTCTGACCCTTGTAGTGATATATATAGGGTTAGGTTATGGTAAAAATGGTTTTAAAAATAAGAAAGGTAAGAAGTATTCTGGGCTTGACATGTGTCCTTTTATTGTTTTTAAAGGGAGGGCATAACGGTCATTGTGTAATATACCAGGTCATTGTCTAATATAATGTCTGATATTACACAATGACCAGACCTGATATTACACAATGAACTGATATTACATAATGACTATACCTTACATTACACAATTACCTGACATATTTGAGCGAATTACACAATAATGAGCAAATTACACAATGAGCTGGAAAACGTAAAACACAATGATGAATACATATAACACAATGATGAAAAATATTTGACAAAATGACGAATACATATAACACAATGATGAAAAACATTTGACACAATGACCAGACCTGACATTACACAATGATCATACCTGATATTACACAATGACCTGATATTACACAATGACCAGGCAAATTACACAATGAGATGGAAAACGTAAAACACAATGATGAATACATATAACACAATAATGAAAAATATAATGAGCAAATTACACAATGAGTTGGAAAACGTAAAATATAATGATGAATACATATAACACAATGATAAAAAATATTTGACAAAATGAGCATATTACACAATGAGCAAATTACACAATAACCAGACCTGATATTACAGAATGACATGACATATTTGAGCGAATTACACAATAATGAGCAAATTATACAATGAGTTGGGAAACGTAAAACACAATGATGAATACATATAAAACAATGATGAAAAATATTTAACAAAATGAGCATATTACATAATGAGCAAATTACACAATGACTAGAACTTACATTATACAATGACCTGACATATTTGAGCGAATTACACAATAATGAGCAAATTACACAATAAGCTGGAAAACGTAAAACACAATGATGAATACATATAACACAATGATGAAAAATATTTGACAAATAGATGAATACATATAACACAATGATGAAAAAACATTTGACATAATGACCAGTCCTGACATTACACAATGACCAGACCTGATATTACACAATGACCAGACCTGATATTACACAATGAATTGATATTACACAATGACCTGACAAATTACACAATGAGCTGGAAAACGTAAAAAAATTTTTCGTTTTTGTATATAACGACACTATACTCGTTTTAAAGATAAAAAACGCTCGTTTTTATGGTGTAATTTTTTAAAAAAAATAATGTCGTATGTAAAAGTTAAGAACGTTTAAAAAAGGGGGGGGGGGAACTTGATAAAAAGTCAACACAAGTTTACAAGACTAAAATAACCTTCCAACAACTTTTTCTTCTACAATTTAATCTCAACAATTAAATCTTTTTTCTTCTACAATTTAATCTCAACAATTAAATCTTTTCTACAATTTGATATAGTGGCTCTAAATCCTTCTCACCCTTCTTAGAATTAGAATACTTTTTATCTAAACCTTTTCCTATATATATATATATATATACATATATATATATATATATATATAGGGTTAGGTTCAAATAAGAAGGGTTTTTAAAATAAGAAGGGTGAGAAGGATTTAGGCCCATTAGATCAAATTGTAGAAATTATTTAATGATTGACATCAAATTGTAGGAGAAAAAGTTGTTGGAAGGGTATTTTAGTCTTGACCATTTTTGTTGACTTTTTATCAAGTTTCCCCCCATTTTTTTAAACGTTCATAACTTTTACATACGACATTATTTAAAAAAAAATTACACCATAAAAACGAGCGTTTTTTATCTTTAAAACGAGTATAGTGTCGTTATAAACAAAAACGAAAAAAATTACGTTTTCCAGCTCATTGTGTAATTAGTCAGTTCATTGTGTAATACAAGTTCATTGTGCTATATGTATTTATCATTGTGTTTTACGTTTTCCAGCTCATTGTGTAATTAGTCAGGTCATTGTGTAATACAAGTTAATCGTGTAATACAAGTTCATTGTGTAATACCACGTCTGGTCATTGTGTAATATCTGGTCATTGTGTAATTAGTCAGGTAATTTTGTAATACAAGTTCATTGTATAATTAGTCAGGTCATTGTGTAATTAGTCAGGTTATTGTGTAATACAAGTTCATTGTGTAATACCACGTCTGGTCATTGTGTAATACCACGTCTGGTCATTGTGTAATTAGTCAGGTCATTGTGTAATACAAGTTCATTGTGTAATTAGTCAGGTAATTGGGTAATACAAGTTTATTATGTAATTATTCAGGTCATTGTGTAATTAGTCAGGTAATTGTGTAATACAAATTCATTGTGTAATATCACTTCTGTTCATTGTGTAATAACCTGGTATATTACACAATGACCATTATGCCCTCCCTTTAAAAATAATAAAAGGACATATATCAATCCCATAATCCTTCTTACCCTTCTTATTTTTCAAACTTTTTTTACTATAACATAACCCTATACATATATATATATATATATATATTATATGTGTGTGTATCATGTATCATCATAAATGTCTTTTAATATATATAAATAAATGAATATGCCCAAACAAAGTCAATACATACTGAGTTAAGTAAAAAAAAGTGAGGTTGATAGTTCAGTAACAAAGTTAAAGCCTCTTAAAGCATCTAGGATTGAAGGTCTTGAGTTCAAGTTTCAAACAAACAAAGAAATTCATTGTTTTAAAAAAAGTCTACATGAAAAATAGATTCATCGTTTTAAAAAAAGTCTACATGAAAAATAGGTAATTGAAAGAAATAGACACAAATAAAGAAATTCAAGTATATATAAAATAATAGGTAAAAAATCGATCAACTTTATAAATTTGTAATATATTTATTTTAATACAATTTATGTATTTTTAACTATAAACAAGTGGGTTATGTCCTCGCCTTGCGGCGTTCGATTTTGAATATAATTTATATAGAAACATAGATAAAAATTAGCGCGTCGCAATAGTATATTCAAAATTTTATAAAACATTATATTTGAAAATAAACAAAATCCGTTACATCGATTGAAAATCATAAAAAAAATACTGTTACCGGTTCTGATAATACTGATAATGGCAGTTCCGTCCATCACGGTACCTGTATGATATCAAAAGAAGACTCTCTTTCGAATACAACTCGGTTTACAACAAAATTAATACCAAAATGTCCATAAAAAAAAATTAAACACCGTAGTAAGGCTAAGGGGAGTACCAACGTGGAGAGGGGCGTGGATCTGAGGTGGCTGGCGCTGTGCCATGGAACACCGCACCCCCTGCGCGTGATCCACGGTCGTGGATGGGGGGTTTGTAGCCGTTGGGGGTGGGGCCAAACCACTCAAACGGTCAAAAATTAAAAAAATAAATTAAATTTTTAAATATATTTTATACTATAAATATAATCAATCTCAACCATCTCAAACGCATAAATTTATAAATATATTTTATCTCGAATGGGCTACTTTTGTGAAATCATTTTCATGGCCGGTAGATGAACCTAGAAAATATTTCAAACGCCGAAAAGAATCGGCGATAAAAGATATTGAACGTGCTTTTGGTGTACTAAAACAAAAATTTGATATAGTGAAAAACCCGACACGTGCATGAAAGCTCGAAAGAATACGACGTGTAATGTACACTTGCATCATCCTATATAACATGATCATTGAGGATGAAGGCCGAGCAATTTGCGAGTTCAACGAAGAAGAATTTGAAGCGACAATTGGATTAGAGGAAGTTAGCGAGGCCCAACAAAGTGTAAATGAACAATATAAACGCAATCGTGAAATACACAACAATCTTCGTCATGATTTGGTGCTTAATCTAGACTCAGGCAACAATTAAAGTCTAATTTTAAATTGATTATTAAGTTTTTTATGTATTTTTATTATTTTCTTTTTTTATTATTAATGTATTTTTTAGTTATTAATTAAAAAATATTATTTTCTTTTTTTTACTAAGGCTTTTATATTAATTATTAAAACAAATTAATATTAAATTAAATTAGAAAAAGAAAATGAAGTGACGGTGTAGAGATGTGGAACAATTTTCATCAAATGTTGAGAGGTATGGAAAAACTATGGAATCTGATGTAGTTCTGACGTGAAGGTGTGTATGTGTGAAAATTATGAGTAGTACCGCTGTGTTCCTGAGTTTACTAAAGGGAAGTTTTCTTTTCACTTCTTTTTCTTTCTCTTCAAATCTGTTCAATTTGGAAGGATGTAGATAAGACTTGTTTTGCTTTCATTTCCCTTCTTAAAAAAATGCTAGAACACTTTTTCTCTCATTTCCTTTCTTTTCCTCCTTAACAAAAAAAACTTTGGAATAAATGTTTCCTTCCCCTTCATTTCTTTTCTCTACTTAAATGAGACTCTGGAACACAGTGTTAGCCTAAGTGAAACAAACTTATATATATATATATATATATATTTGAACGCCGTTGGCTCAACTGGCATGTCCCATCAGGGGAGGCTCGTATATCAGTCTATCTATACAACCCTGAAGGAATTCGAATCTACAGATGGTGTTTCTAATTTTTATGAAGTGAAACAATCTTATATGATAGTCGACAAATGATAAAGGTACAAGTTGGAATGCACAAGGTATAATCAGGTTTATGTTGTTACATATACACGATCTGTCACCTCTGCATCTATCATCTCTCCGGTGCTGAAAAATGACGCAACCTATTATTCACAAATTGGAGGCGGAGTCACATGTGGCCGTTGCTCTTGCCAGCTATATCGCCGATCTGTCTGCTAAATTTATCGCCGCTAACGGTTCTTTCTCCGTCGTCCTCTCCGGCGGCACTTTAGTCGATACTCTAAGGTAACCGAAAACCCTACGATTCAAATTCACTCTTTAATTACTGAACGAATGTCCAAAAACGAGTAATTGTTGTGCATATCATGTTCCGTTTGATGAATTTGAGTTCAATTTTTGATAGGAAATTAGTGGAGCCTCCGTACGTTAGCTCAATAGATTGGTCGAAATGGTTGATTTTCTTTCTGGATGAACGTGTTGTTCCTCTGGATCATCCTGATTCTAATTACAAGCTTGCTTATGACGGATTTCTCAGTAAGGTGATTTAGGTTTTACGCTGTTTTTAGGGTTCTTGAATTGTGGATTTGTTTCTGAATTTCATTGAAATCATTTAGAGCTGAAATTGAAGCAATTTTGAACTGAGAGAACTTTAACTTTGTATTGTTAAATGCTAACTAAGTAACATGATGAGCTGTTTTCATGATATTATTAATCCATCCAGATTTTAAAACTCCAATAAATCTGTTTTCTCCATAAATTGATGTGCAAAATTGTTGACAATATCATGTATTCATTATTTGGCTTTCTTCGCTGACACACTGTACAGACGACAGAAGTTATACGGCCATATGATTAGGATGTAAACGAGCCCGAGCTCGGCTCATTTAACTTATAGAATGCGCGAGCGCGGCTCGTGGGTAGTTTTTCAAGCTCGGGCTCGGCTCGTTTATTATATAATTATTTATACATGTTATAATTATTTTTATATATTTTTATTATAATTTTTATGTATAACATAATACATATTGTTTAGTTATTTTTTATCATAATTATATATATATACTAATTATTATAATATAAATTTATATTTAATATATTAAATAGAAATTATATAAATAACAAGCTGGTTTAGGCTCACGAGCCACTCGATAAGTCAAGCTCGTGCTCGGGCTCGTTTATCAAACAAGCTTATTTTAAGTCTCGAGCTCGTTCAAGCTCGGATTGATTTGAGCTTTTAGCGAGCCGATCAGGCGTAGCTAACGAGCCGGCTTGGTTCGTTTACAACCCTACGTATGGTATGGTAAAAATGGCCATGGCCTGTATGATGGTTCCCCAAATCATACGGCCAGTATGACGTGATTAATTGAAATTGAAATGACTGATGTTAACCACTGACAAAGCCATACGGCCGTGTGACCTTTTTTTCGCCAAATCATATGCCCCGTATGATGTGACAGGGGTCTGGTGTATAGTTTTGGGGCTGGTGTTCCAACAGGCAACAACAACCCCTTTCTTATTTTGAAGGAAACAAGCAAAATTATTCTGATGATGTTAGTATGTCTCTATGATGTTAGGTGCCAATACCAGAATCTAACATATATCCCATCAAGGAAAAACTATCAGCCGAGGAAGCAGCAGATGAATACGAGCAGCGGCTTAAACATTTGGTAGCAAACGGCACCCTTAAAAAATCACCAACTACAGGGTTCGCTAAATTTGATCTGATGTTAGTCGGAATGGGTCCAGACGGCCATGTTGCATCACTCTTCTGCTGGCATTTTCAACGGTTTGAGAAGACCAAATGGGTGACTTTCATAACAGATTCACCCAAACCGCCACCTCCTAGGATCACTTTCACCTTCCCTTTGATCAATTCTGCTTCTGAGATTGCAATGGTGGTGACGGGAGAAGATGCAGCCGATGCGATTAAGGTGGTATTGGGTGAACATGCTTCTTATGGTTACCCATTGCCTGTGCAGAAGGTGTCTCCTGAAGGAAATCTCACATGGTTCTTGGACAGTGAGGCTACTTCAGAGCTCAAATAAAACAACAGGTATGTGAGAATATGTATTACTGTATTTTAATAAGCATAGGTGCATCATCACACAACCTTTGTTGTTTGCTTTAGTTTATGTAATATCTCAAGATTTTTAATATAAAATAGAAGTGTTACTGAATATTATTATTAAATAAAACTAGCTTATGATTTAGTAACACATCAGATTTAAATGTGGTATTGGTTTAAAAATCTTGGTGACATCTTTATATATCAAGTGATATATCTTTCTAAATTAATTTGTAATAAACTATGTAGAAACTTTGAAATAAGATTTTAATACTCTCAAACATGATGTTACTCTATTTATGATAACTAGTAGGTTAACCGTGCTTTGCGGCAGGCCTAAATTTATATGAGAACGAAGATAAAATTAAACATGTCATCAATAATTTCTCGTTGTGGTTTACTGTTGCGGCGATGTAGCTGAGACATTCGAAACTTAATAAAAAACGAAACGTTGACGTAATCCCACGCGAAAAAAATTAATGGCAGGATGTTGATAAAAAAAAGCCGTTGGAACGTGATATAAATAAGCATGTTACCTTTTTTTTTATCGGTTTACCATAAAGTTTATATCAAAATGTTGGAAAAAAGACTAAACAAATATTGAAACCGACTTGTATCGAAACCAAAAACCGTAAAAACGAATATGGTTACCGGTTTCGATGTTGTTTGATCGGTATCGGTTCGCTACGGTAAAGTACAAAAGATGCTTTATTTTGAATAAAGCTCAGTTTTCAATAAAATTTATATTGAAATGTTCACAAAAACAATTAAACACAACCGTGTTTTTATATTTTATAAAAAAAGTTAACGAACATAAATTAGCAAATTAGTAAGGAAAGAAAAATGAAATATTATTGAAAAGACAATTAAAACATATCGTACTAATACTATTAAGGATGACTATTTTAATTTTTCAAGCTTAAAATTTAATTACAGCGTTCATTTAATCCCACTAGTATAAAACAGTCAAATAATGTCTTAATAATACATGGTGGTAGAAGTTTCTTTGGTATAAATCAGTCAAATAATATGTTATAATTGTTGCTTGAAAGACAAACAAGTAAAGTATTGATGTATTAAAGTCCAGAACTTGTCCTGGGAGATCCTTGGACAAGCTCTTCGTTACAAAACATAACGATATACGGGCTAAACTAGGGAAAATAAGAAGAGAAAGAATTGAGAGTAAGATAAGTTCTCTCGGATCTGAGATGTCCATGTTGTTGAGGAGAGGCCGAATTCTTCCCAAAGGGAAATGTCTATACTGTGCCTTTCTGCTTTATCTTCTGGGTAGTCTTTGGGGAAACTCTCTGACATCAGTTTTTGAGGTGATAATGCCTATTGTTTTTTCGTTTTTTTTTCTTCTGGTTCATCCCTTTTGTTTGTGGTGTAGGTTTATACCTATTTTGAGATTACACATAATGAAATTGTCGTATGATGAGGTTCTTCGATTCACAATGAGAATTGGTGATCAACTTTTTGAATTTTGAACATGCTTTTCTGTCACATGGTTGTTGAAAAATGGAAAAAATATACAAACAAGGTTTACAAAATCGACGGTTATTTAGAACAATATGGTTTACAAAATGTATAGATTGCTAACATTTGTGATGCATAAACACTTGATTGATGTGTTGCATATAGATTTTGGGTTATGATATGTTTTAGGTTCCAAGTATTCTTGCATTATGTACAAGCTGAAAACCTAAAAAGCTGTTTCAAAAGCTTATTGAGTAGCTTAGTTTTATATAATTCTTGAAACATTAGAATTTTTCTAGAATTATTTTTTTGTTTGTATTAAAGATGTTAGATGTTAACTTGTTAGTTCATTGTGATACACATAATTGAAATCCCCTTCGAATTAAATCATATGAACAAAATTGAAATCACTTAAAAAACCTATATAAAGTTACAAACTAAATCATAAACCTTAGATCTCCACTGAAAAACTCAAAACATTTTCATGACCCGACTGAACCCGGTAAAAAAATGCGAATGAGAATGCGCTCGTCTTTGGTGTCGAATTTCTCACATGACAATAAAATATGATATGAATTTAATACGAAATTTGTGTATTTGGGTTTGGCTAAAGGGATTTGGGTTAGACACTAATTTAGGTTGATCTCGTGAACACATTTATATAAAGAGGCCGAGTTAGCGGTTTGATTAGTTTAAACGTTTTTTATAATTCTTTTTTAAACATGTGTTTTGTATCGTATCTTAAATTGGTTGGTATTTTGGGCTGATATCTAAATTTAGTGGGAAGTTAAAGGAGAAATATGCATCATGTCTTATAGTTTTAATGTAATTAATTAATACATATTTAGAATTTTGTTGTAAATTTGTAATCTTGGATATGGGTAAACGTCGTGTTAATCCATGAATATGCTTGTCATGCTCTGGTTCATGTGTCTTACACATTTTCCAGGTTTGTGTTAGGTTTGACCCTACAACCCGTAAACACAACCCGTTTAATACCGTTAGTGTATTATATGCCACTTCAAAATTTTTGACGATCCCATATTAGTTTGACTTAAAGGTATCTACTTTACTTAAGAATCAAGAGGCTATATATTTAAATCCTATTAAAGACATGTGTCTGACTTTATCATTAGAGAAATACTAGTGTCTCATATAATTGGGCACGTTTACAATAAGACAAGTTGATAATAAGAAGAGATTTTTTTTGAGCAGCAACCGTTAATATAAAAAGTTCCTGACTAGTAAGAAGTTAGACGGACGAGGAAAAACCTAATTACAAGATTATTAGAAGGTTTTTGAGTCACTCTATTCAATTCAAATTCGACTTTATATTCCTATTTACATACCACAAAAACAAATAATGAACTATAGGGTTGAAATTAGGATCCGTCTTGCGACTCTATCAAAAATAGTGTCGTTCTGAATTCTCCAAAGCATCCACCGTATCGTTTCCAAGATTCGAATGCAGAACCGTCAAAAGTTTTGGAAACGAGTAAAAGACCCGAATGATCAGAGAAGTGTAAAAACAATGGATTAGAGGAATCCATAGCCAAAATGACTGGAGGATCAGAAGTATTCGACATGAACACGAACACGAAGCAAAGACGAACAAGAGTAGTTTCGCTTAAAGAAAAGAACCGAAACTGACAGGAGCGAAACTAATAAAAAGTGAAACTGACAGAAAGCGAAACTGAAGGAAAAAAAACGAAACCGAGGGAGCAACGAAACTACATAGGAGCAAAAAAGAACAGTTTCGCATGTGCAAGAATAATGTCGTTTGACAGTTTCGCCTGAACGAACTAAAAACCCCAAACTCGAAGTTTGAAGTCTAGAAATCATCAAAACAAGTAAAACGAAACGAAAAAGAAGAATTCCTCCGATAGGAATAAGCAAAACCCCAAAAGAAAAGACAAGAGATCGATTTCTAGGTGAAATCGAGGATAAAATGAGCAAAAAAATTGCGAAAAACATGAAAAACCATCAAGAAATCATTGAAATAAGAATATTCAAGTGGAAACCTTGTCAATGAGGGCGGAAAAAAAAGATGAAATCATATAATCAAGTAAAAATGCTCTGATACCATGTTATAATAGTGAAATGAGACTGAAAAGAGAGAGAAACAATTGGGGGGGGGGGATAACTTTGATTGGTAACTCAAATATTGATTACAAAAATGCTTATATACTAGAAACTAATCAAAAAAGCGAAACTAGCTAACAAGCGAATAAATTTGCCCAACAATATTATGCCTTTTTGTTTTGTCTTCTTGGTAGTCTTTCCTTTTCTCTAAAGGGAAACTCTCTGACTTCAGTTTTCGAGGTTATAATGACTTTTTTTTTTTCTGGTTCATCCCTTTTGTTTATTGTGTAGGTTTATACCTATTTTGAGATTACACATAATGAAATTGTTGTATGATGAGGTTCTTCTTCGATTCACAATGAGAATTGGTGAATCAACTTTTTTGAATTTTGAACATGTTTTTTTACAAAATCGACGGTTGTATGATGGTTGTTTAAAAATGGAAAAATAGACAAACAAGGTTTACAAAATCGACGGTTATTTAGAACAATATGGCTTACAAAATGTATAGATTGCTAACATTTGTAATGCATAAACACTTGATTGATGTGTTGCATTTAGATTTTGGGTTATGATATGTTTTATATAGGTTCCAAGTATTCTTGAATTATGTACAGGCTGAAAACCTAGAAGGCTCTTTCAAAAGCTTATTGAGTAGCTAGTTTTATCTAATTCTTAAAACATTAGATTTTTTCAAGAATTTTTTTTTTCTGTATTACTTGTTAATTCATTGTGATACACATAATTGAAACCACGTACCTTCGAATTAAATCATATGAACAAAATTGAAAAAATGAAAATGAGAATACGCTCATCTTTGGTATAATTTCAACGTGCGAATTTCTCACACGACAAGAAAATATGATATGAACTTAATACGAAATTTGTGCATTTGGGTTTGGCTAAAGGGATTTGGGTTAGTTGATCTTGTGAACACATTTATATAACGAGGTCGAGTTAGCAATTTGATAATTTTAGACGTTTATTTTATAAATCTTTTTTAAACATGTGTTTTGTATCATATCTTAAGTTAATGGGAAGTTAAAAGAGAAATATGCTTCATGTTTCATAGTTTTAATGTAATTATTTTATACATATTTGGAATTTTGTTGTAAATTTGTAATCTTATAAATGGGTAAACGAGGCATCTTCGTGTTAATCCATTAATGTGCTTGTCGTGTTTTGGTTCATGTGTCTTACACAATTTTCAGGTTCATGTTAGGTTTTACCCGTCAACTCGTAAACACAACCCGTTTAATACCCTTAGTGTAATTATATACCACTTCAAAAGTTTTGACGATCCCATATTAGTTTGACTTAAAGGTATCTACTTTACTTAATAATCAAGAGGCTATATATTTAAATCCTATTAAAGACATATGTGTCTGACTTTATCATTAGAGAAATACTATAGTGTCTAATATAATTGGGCACGTTCACAATAAGACAAGTTGATGATAAGAGACGATTTTTTTAACCGCATCCATTAATATAAAAAGATATAAAAAGACCTTACTAGTAAGAAGCTAGACAGAGAAAAAAAAACCAATTACAAGACCATTAGAGGGTTCTTGAGCCACTCTACCCAATTCAAATTTGACTTTCTATTCCGATTAACATACCATACAAACGAATAATGAATCATAGAGTCGAAAATACCTATCTTGCGACTGCCTCTATCGAATATAGTTTCGTTCCGGATTCTGCAAAGCATCCACCATATCGTTTTTATAATAGAATCTATGAGTTCCTTTATTAGCTTGGAAATCACCATCGAATCTAACCAATGTAAAATATCCTTCGGTTTTTTGAAGTAGGCAAATCCAAATCGATCCATTTAGAAACCGCACTCCATGTTCTCTTAGCAATATCGTACTCGGCCAATAAGTGATCCTAAGTTTCCACTTCTTTAACGCATAGAGGACACAATAAAGAATATCAATACCGATATCGGTTCCATCTTGTAGCATGATTACCATCCGGAATGATGTTTTGTCTGGATGATAAGACGCGATTAAATAACTCACCCCAAACAATCTTTTTCTACAAGGGGCTTGAGGAGCTAGCGTAGACTATTATCATCAAGCATGAAATGTGAATTTTAAGCCAAGTGTCAATAACGGTTGTAGGAAAAAAATTCGGGGGTATCAGGCAAATTTTTTTTTCCTGTGTATTCAAGTAAATGAAACAAATTTATTTTTTGAAATTTAAGTAAATTAAACAAATTTTTTTTATTTCTTTGACTTTTTGGATAACAAAAATCAACTCACAATTCCCTTATCCATGCAATTTTCGATAAACCTCCTCCCTTTTACATCTGATGCCTTAGCAAATTAAACACTTAACACACTACTTTTTGTAATATCAAGGCTTTCCTCTTAGTAATTATTACTTTTAACATACACAAAGTCCAACCTTTGATCTACACCCACTTGCAGCCATAAGCACCTCTTTTGAAACGTTGAATCCCCACCTCATTCCTAATATTTTTGCCTTCTAAAATATGTTAGCTTTATAAATAAACCACCCTTCTTTCATTTTACCTACACCAAAATTTGCAGCACCAACTCTTCCACTCTAACTCCAAACTAATGGCTCAAGCACCCCCACCCTCACACATATTTTTCAACCAATATTTAGGATCTCAATTGTATTTCAAGTCTCTCTAGAGAAGTTCAAGTGGTGTCTCGGTGTTTCTCAAACAACCTCCATCTCGGTGTCACTGCTTTGGATCAACAAATGTTTAATTTGGGCTTTATAAAGTGTTATGATTTTCATTTAAACATTTGGGCTTTAAATTAAACCCAAATGTTTTATTAAAGCCCAAATGCCAAGTATAATTAGTAGAATAATATTTTTATTAAAATTTCTTGGGTTTTTATAAAGTGTTATGATTTTTATAAAATTTAAAGGTTAGTGTTGGGATTTGTTTGTGAGAAAATTTCAGGGGTATCTAAAATTTCATTCAGAGGTATCGGAAAACATAAGACGGTTAAAAAAAAATTCTCACTGCGTGTCGAAAGTTGAGGGTACCCCTGCCCTCCCCTTAAATCCGCCACTGAACGGTTGTATCCCACAATGCAATGATGCCACCCGAGTTTCCATTGGCCTTTTTAGTAACGAATTAACCACCAAAGAGGAGTTAAGAGACTTATCATCACATTTGTATTTGAATTCGTGGATGATAAATGCTATATTCATGGTTCCACGATGTTGAATAAATATTAAAAAAATGAACATACTCAATAGAATAGTTTCTTAATTAAGAGATCCTAAATCTAATTAACGTGTGTTTTATTTAGAGGGGATTGCATATATCCCCCTTTAAACTTACAAAATTATATATTTCACCAAAACACAAGTTTTCAATGCAAAATATACAATGCTCTTGAAGCATGATTTGAGAAAATATACAATTTTGTAAGTTTAGAAGGGATAGCCGGTCCTGAGGATTTAAGTGCCTCCGCCGAGCCGGAAAAAAAAGGCCCCTACGAACAAAATATATAAACTACATTTTTTTTAAGCGACGATTAACGTTATAACAATAAACATAGAAAAAATATAGTATGTAATAAACAAAAACAATAAAAAATCTATTATAAGTTTAAAGAGGGCCCAACCAATAAACATATAATTTTTTTTTTAAATGACTCAATTGTCATGGAATAAACAAAAGGGCCCAACCATTATAAAAGAGGGTCCAACTAGTATAAAGATTAAAAGGGCCCAACCAGTGTAAAAAGGGCCCAATAATTTTTTAAGTTTTATAAAAAGGACCCAATATATAAAACCGGTATTTAAAATTTTATAAAAAACATATATATATACAGGCCCCGTAAAAATTTTAGGCCCCCCGAAAAAAACGGGTCCTGGCCGGCGGCCCGGCTCGGCCTACCCCAGGGCCGGCCCTGGATATATGCAATTATAATTCTTGAGTGTAAAAACCGGGATTTGTAATCTCACATGATTATATCAAGCAATATTCTGAAGATCACATATTTAAAAAGAAAAGATGCGAAGAACTTTATTATCAGAATTGAACCAAATGTCTCAAAACAAATACCGATTCACATTAATTTGATGCGTTTTCACCTTGAGAATGAACATCCTTCGAGTCAAGAGTTTAGTTTTTGTATGAGAGAGATATGCGTTTAGTCAAATAGTCGAACCCATGGAAGTTTGATAACTTGGCCTTAGTCACCATACAACGATATATTTTATAAGGGAACCCGATATCAAAGGAGTAACATAAGCTAATTAGAGGGAATGAAGATTCTAATTATTCTGTCAAACTGTTACCATATTTGTTTACACAATTCTCTCCTTCACTTTGGCTATTACCTTGTTGTAAATTGTCTATATAAAGTGTGTATCCCTGTCAATGTAATTCAACGATATTTTCACTCATTTCTATATGGTATCAGGAGCCTCATCGATCTACACCTTTTTTTTTTTCTCTTTTTCCACCGAAAATCCTACAAGGCAAACCAAATCCTGCTTACCGATCTTGGTTCCGACAAGATCAGATCCAGGTCATGGAACTAAGGATTGTAGGAAGCTGGCACGCTTTCTACGAGAAAACAACATTACACTCTCCTCGTCCAACCCGATGATCAACACCTCAGCGGCTAGCTCGTCTCTACCAACACCACCTTGGATGTTTGATACTGGTGCTTCGGACCATGTAGCCTCCAACCGCTCATCATTACACACCTTATCGGAATATGGAGGGCCGGACGAAATTGTGTTAGGAAACGGTAAAAGTCTACCCATCTCTCACACCGGTCACACCACACTTCCTACTTCATCGCGTAATTTAAATTTACAAAACGTTTTTCTTGTTTCTCAATTACGCAATAACCTTGTTTCCGTGGCAAAACTTTGTAAATCTAATAATGTCTCCGTTGAATTTTTTCCTCATCATTTTTTGGTTAAGGATCTTCGCACAGGGGCACATCTAATGCGGGGAGTGAACGTTAATGACGTCTACTATGCGGCTCTCAACTCTCTCCGTTCTCTTTCTCAAGCCAACTACACCACCAAGTCAACCAGGTCAATTCACTCATGGCATCACAAGCTTGGATATCCTTCCATCAAAGTCCTAAAATTTCTACTTAAAAGTTTAGGATTAGATCAAAATAAAATGTCTAAAAAATTATTTTATTGTGATGCTTGTTCTATTAATAAAAGCCATAAAATGCCTTTTGGTGCAAATTCATTTACCGCTACCAAACCGCTAGAACTCGTGGCTATATCCTATGAAACGAAAATCGGATGTTGCTACTCTATTTCCACAGTTTAAAGTATTGGTTTTCATTTTTTTAGTACACCCCTAATATCACTTTTCTCCGACAACGGAGGCGAATACATCGGCCTCATTCCTTATCTTCAACAACATGGAATCTCCTACTTCACAACTCCACCACATACACCCGAACAAAATGGCGTGGCCGAAAGACGCCACCGCCATATTGTTGAAACCGGTTTATCTCTTCTCCATCACGCCAACTTACCTCTCACGTTTTGGTCTCACGCTTTCCAAGCAGCGGTCCACCTAATCAATCGACTACCCACAAAAATACTAGATTTCAAGTCACCATTTGACCGATTATACAACATCTCGTCAAGTTACACAAAATTAAAACCGTTCGGTTGTTTGTGTTTTCCGTGGTTGCATCCGTATGCCTCATCGAAACTACATCCACGATCTATCAAGTGTATTTTCCTTGGCTACTCATCCTCCAAATCCGCATATAAATGCTATGACCCCGTATCCCATCGCCTTTACCATTCCCGCCACGTGGAGTTTGTTGAACACATCTTCCCATTCAATACAAACTCTCCACTCAATTCCGCTCTACCGACACCCGATACCTTTCTTTCAAACCCCACTGTACGACCCACCGTAACACCTCATACTACCCAATCACCTACCTTCCCCATGCAAACCTCCACCCAACACCATATTGTCCACGACCAACAGTCACCTACCCATGCAAACCTAAACACCACACCAATCACCACTGCCACGCATCTTTCATCCTCGTCCATTCCAACCTCAACTCCCTCCACTCCCTTTTCAAACACCAACACATCACCTGAACCCAAATCTTCTCCCTCACAGCCCACTCCCACCTCTCCAACCCCAACCGATACCTCTCCAACAACCACTACATCACCCGCCACCACAACCTCATCCGCCACCACACCTATACCCACTCCTCAACCCAACACTCGACCACAACGAGACAGAAAACCGAACTCCAAATACTTTAATTCCAACCTAGTGAACACAACCACTCTTCATCCTCTACCGCCTACCCTTGAACCTACTACTCACACTCAAGCCTCCAAAGACCATCGATGGCGAAGCGCAATGGATTCGGAATTCAATGCTCTCATCCAAACCCAAACTTGGGAACTCGTACCTCCCACCGATCAAACACCGATTGGTTGCAAATGGGTGTTTCGAGTAAAACGCAATCCCGGCGGTTCAGTTGCTAAATACAAAGCACATCTTGTGGCAAAAGGCTTTCACCAACAATATGGCAAAGACTACTTTGATACATTTAGCGCCGTCACAAAAACCGTTACCATCCGTACCATTCTTTCGATTGCTCTCTCAAAAGAAGGGCCGTTACGCCAATTAGAAGTCAACAATGCCTTTCTTCACGGCACACTTCATGAGGACGTGTTTGTGACTCAACCACCCGGTTATGTCCATAGTCAATTTCCTCATCACCTTTGCAAGCTCAAAAAATCACTATACGTTTTAAAACAAGCTCCTCGCGCTTGGTACATTGAACTCACAACCTTTCTTCTCCGGTTTGGATTCACAAAATCCTTAGCCGATCCATCTCTTTTCATTTATCAACATCACAATATCACCTGCTACTTCATGGTATATGTTGACGACATTGTTCTAACGGGCAATGATTCCAAGTTCCTTAACCACTTTATCACGGCTTTAGGCAACAAATTCTCGGTAAAGGATCTTGGTATGCTTCATCACTTTCTAGGAGTTGAAGTCATTCCTACGCCCACAGGTCTCTTCTTATCTCAACATCGCCACATCCAAGGCATTCTCAACAACTTTCACATGGAGGGTGCCAAGGATGTCACCACTCCTCTTAGTACTAATGAACCCTTATCCCCCAATGATCCTTCTCCCTCGGTTGATGCCACTCCATACTGCAAGCTTGTCGGGTCTCTTCAATACCTAGCCTTTACTCGTCCCAATATCTCATTTGCCATCAATAAACTCTCTCAATTCATGCATGCACCTTGTCAAGATCATTGGCAAGCTCTCAAACGAGTCCTTCGTTACCTAAAAGGAACCATTCATCACGGACTTTTTCTCAACCGTAACTCCTCTCTCACACTTTCGGCCTTCTCAGATTCCGATTGGGGTCGAGTCAATGATGCCAGTCGCTCCACTACTTCTTACATCCTTTACCTTGGCACCAACATTATCTCATGGAAGTCTACACGCCAAAAGTCAGTCTCTCGTTCCTCCACTGAAGCTGAGTACAAGGCATTAGCAAATGCATCGGTTGAACTCATATGGCTTAAGAGTTTACTTCAAGAACTGGGTATTACTACTAACCACACGCCAACCTTGTTTTGTGACAACACAGGTGCCACGTATCTTTGTGCAAATCCAGTTTACCACTCGCGAATGAAGCACGTTGCTCTTGACTACCATTTTGTAGGGGAACAAGTATCGGCTGGTCTATTACGTGTTTTGCAAATCAGCTCGCGCGACCAACTTGTGGATATGCTCACCAAGCCACTGTCAAGAGCCTCATTTAGCGTATTCGATGGATCCTCCATCTTGCGGGTGCGTATAAGGGAACCCGATATCAAAGGAGTAACATAAGCTAATTAGAGGGAATGAAGATTCTAATTATTTTGTTAAACTGTTACCATATTTGTTTACACAATTCTCTCTAGGGATGATTATTGGGCTTTAACCTGATCAACCCGGACCGGACCGGGACCATTAACAGGGTAAACTGGGGACCGAGGACCGGACCAATTGTTAATGGGCCGGTCCGGGCTTTCACGGGCTTTAATGGGCCGGGACTCGGGCTTTAGCATCATGCCCGTTTAATTAAATTACCTTAATCATATTAGCTTCTGTGTAACTATAAATCCGACTTATTAGACGTTTCTCGTACAATATTCTTATTTGTTTGTTAACGGAAATAGAATATTCTTGAATATTATATCGAAAGAATTGGCCGAATTGTTACAAATATCAATTCAAAGAGATCTTTGCCTTTTATTTTATTTTCTTTTTCATTTTTTTCTTTATGCAAGATTTTAATTGTAAACTAATGTTATATGCATTTGAATATGTTTTAGTTTTTGTTTTTTTACCTTTTAGAATTTATTTTATTTTATATATGTGTGTAAATAACATTGCATTTATGTATAAATCATTATATGTAGTCTTTAATCTTTGTAGGAGATATATGCAATTGATCTGGGTTGTTAATTATGAGTAGTAAATATCGAAAAGTGATAGGTATGGTCATAGAGTATTGAAAAAGCTTTTGCGCAATAAAAAATGTTCATAATCAAAAGTATGATGGTGAAAATTGTAATTTAAAATTGTACATTCAGTTCTATTCAATTCTAGTTTTCTTGGACGATGAATGAAAAGTATAAAGAAACATTTGGGTGTATATAACAAAATTGAATAAAGTTAAAAAAAACTATATTTATGAAAAACATTGTTTTCGTATTAAAATAGGAAGAAAACTTGAAAACGATTACTGTTTAAACTAAAAAAAGATATATAACTATAGTTAATATTTTCACAATCGTTAAATATTCAAATAATAATAATACAAAGAAAATTTTTAAATATGGTTTATGTAAAATATAAATTAAGTGTTAGACTTTTTTTTTTGAAATTACTAATTGTTCTATATATACGGGTTTTATGGGCTTTTTTGAAAACCCGCGGGCTTAGCCCGGACCAGGACCATAACTGTTAAGTCATGAAAGGTAGGACCGAAGACCGGACCAGTTACACACATCATGGGTCGGGCCCGGGTTTAACGGGCCGATCCTGCAGGCTTTCACGGGCCAACCCATTTAATGCACACGCCTAATTCTCTCCTTCACTTTGGCTATTACCTTGTTGTAAATTGTCTATATAAAGTGTGTGTCCCTGTCAATGTAATTAATTCAATTCAACGATATTTTCACTCATTTCTCTATATTTTAGATAAAAAAAACTAATCATTTAACATAAGTCATGCTTACGAAACAACTTCATAACTCAAATCATATCCCTTCCTTTTACTACGAGGTATATAATGTATGCGATATTTATACCCCATCAAAAATGTTTAAAGTGACATGTACCTTTAGTCTTAAAGTCTATGAAATCGACATTGACATAAAATGTGGACTAATCACACAACTCGACTACTTGTGTTTCTTTACATTCAAATCAACCTATATCCATCAAGAATCTGTTTTTTACATTGAAAACGACTTGCGTTGGCATAACAAGTCGTACCCACAAAAAGAAAGGGGACAGATGTGAGAAAAAGAAGCCGGAAATGAAGGGAGTTTAAAGAATCAAGTTCTATATATATGAGCCAATAGTCCACAAATGAAGCTTTTAGGTCTCACCGAAAGTTATATTCACGTCACTTCAAATATGGTGAGGAAGTGTGCCATTTCCTTGGCATCCATTTTCACTTTACCACCACACCCCCATCTAGTATCACATCAACTAACTCATCATGTGATAATTAAACTCATAATGAAATAAATACTAAACAAAATAGCTATCTAAATAAAAAAATATAAAAAGATTAACAATTGTTATTCAATTAGCGTACCATAGTCCACCAGTACAACATTTGATCTTCTGAGACGGTAAAAAATTCTTTATTGGACTGGTATTAAAGAAATCCGGAGATGGTGGCTAGGGTTTCTGCCATATTCTGTCAATATTTATTTTTTAAATTACCTTTTTAAGCGGTCTTTATGATTTTAGGAGCGGTTTTGGAAACCACTCATTTTTTGAAGCGGTATCTTTTGAGGTGGTTTAAAACTGCTCTTAAAACCATTTTCACCACTTCTAAAGTTCAGTTTTGTACTAGTGGTCGTGTTTGACAAGGGGTTTTTTAGTGCTTTCTTTTAGCTTTTTAACCAAGCTTATATCTTTTAAGTTAAAATGAAAAAGATTCAAGAAATCCCTAAATAAAAAGTTATATGAAGTAACTTTTTAGAAAAAAAATTACATATTAATAAGCAAAAAAACTTAACAATACACCCATATTTATTTTTAAGTTATATCTAAGTTCTAGATCATTTTTCATTAAAAAATAGTGATATTTACATTATTGTTAGTTACATCACACGTATGCTTTATATTATTTATATGAAAATTGTAAAATATTTTCAAGATCCTAAATAATCAAGTTCTAAACATGAATGCATAAGTTGCAATTAACTATGTAATTCTGGACCAAATATCTCTACTTCTTTGACAGCAGATGATAAGGGTGTTGGATTTTATGGACCGACCCGATGGACAACGCGGCTGACCGAACTATGACCCGTAAGAGTTACACCTACGAACATTAAATCCACTTAACCTGATTAACTGGTAATTACGAAGTGTTAGCGAGACGATATATTTTATATATATTCGTTAGAAGCGAATTATTATTTATACTAGTTTATAAATAATAATTGTATATATATATTGTTTTAATCTTTCATTAAAACAATTAAATGGGTACAAGCTTTTTTATCTCGTATTGAACTTTGGACCCGGAAACAATTATTAGGGTTTATAATTATTATATAATTATAATCTAATGATTTTGTTTGGTGAAGAAAAAAAACAAAACTCAGCCGCAAGGGCTATTTGTTTTTTTTCTTTTGATCAAAACTAGAAGAGGCAAAAACAAGTTTTGCTTTTGTTTGTTGTTTCTTCGCCCGCCGCCAAACACCAAAACGAAATCATTTTTTTTGGTGATTTCCGACAACCATCAAGCCAGCCCCAGCCGCCGCTGCCTGCCCAGTTCTCGGTCAGCCCCGGTGTCCCGTTCTCTCGCGTTCGGTTCGTGATCTAGCATCGGTTCATTGTACCTAGGTGTCTCAACCGGTTAATCATTAACCACTAAGGTATAATTTATCTCATCAGTAGATTAATTGTTTTTTTGTGTTTGCGTGTTCATAACCAGATTCTGTTCAGTTTGTCAGTGCTGTTAAATAGGTTATGATTTTATTTTCCGCTGCGTATTTATTAATTAACTGAATTAATTAATTTCTCTGTCAAAACCCGTTTTTTACAAAAGTCAAACTGATCACCACTGAATCCCAACAGTGGTATCAGAGCCTGGGTTATAACACGCAAATCGAAACCGGTCTGGTTTCACCGGTTAGATTAATCACAAATTTTAACTATCTTGAAGTTTATGATCTGATCTGTTTTTGGGGCAATTTTTTTATTTATTAATTTGGTCGGTTTTTTATTTTATTTGACCAAATATATTGCCCGTATGTGATTGTGTTGAATATGTAAATTTGGCCCGACCCATATGATTGAGTTGTTTGTGTTTATTATTCAGTTTTTTGTTTTATGGTTTTGGCCCACTTTTGATGGCTCAAAGTTGTAATAAAATAGGTTTTTTTTATTTTATGTAATGTAATAAAAACCCGAAGACAAATCTGAAGACGCAACAGGAATCATGGAGTCAGTGGGAGTCATCCGAGACGACTAGATGCACGGAAGTCAATCCTTGTGGTTGTTTTAATTTTGTGGACCCCGTGACCCGTTTGGTCTTGCTAACTGGCTCTAGCAAGATCAAACAACCTTGGCCCTAAAAGATTTACATATTTATTTGCTTTATGGTTGCTTTTATTTTTTTATAACTTAATTTTATAATAAACAACCAAACACCAAACATTTTAAAAGGAGTTTTAAAATGTCACAATCTGTTACCACAAGTTCTAATTTTACAACTTGTAGAATTTTATAAAAATAACAACTGTCTTGTTTTTATAAAATAAATAACCGCTAAAGTTTTGCAAGTTAAACTAAATTTAATTTAAAAACTTATAACTTAATAGTTTTCAACTATTAACTTTAACTGGTTATTCAAGTCGCGACAAACTTAGTTTTAATATGTTATTTAAAATTAAGTGTCCTGAGAGATGAAAGGGTTCATCTAATTTGTCATGACTTTAAATAGTAAAACTGGCTTTCACAACACACGTATGATTTAATCATTCGTTGTGTTTGACCTTATTCGGTAAACACTAAAATTGGAACCCATATTTAAAACTAATGGTCTATGCCATCCTATTATAATGAACACTTGGACCATTAGTGACTGATTTAGCTAAAATCTCACTCCTTATTCTAATTTATGTAATTGGGTCATAAATTAATAAAGATTTTTCACTTTCTTTATACTAATTTATTTTTCTTTGCTTATCTTGACAGGTGTCTACTGAAATTAATAATACTAATAACTCCTCCGCTTTCAAGTCTATCCTTGAGAATGAAAAGCTGGATAACACCAACTTTCTCTCGTGGCAGTACAATTTGAGAATAGTTCTCAAGATGGCCAAGAAGCTCTATGTTCTCGATGCACCAGTCCCTGAGGCACCCGATGGTAACACGGCTGCGGCTCGTAAGGCTTGGGAAAATTGTGACACTCGACATTTCAGGTCAATATCCGTACATGTATTAAACAATTTTACATTATAATTATTCTTGTGATTTACTTAAATTCACAAACAAGGACATGAAGGACTAACAAAAACCGAGCATTGTCTCAGTTCACATTTGGTAATTCTAGGAGTTACTGGTTCACGTGTCATAGGAACCGAATTTATTTACCCCCTTTAAAACTCTAATAGATGTTAATACCATTAATAAATTAGTGGTAAAAACAAATTGTTTGATTTATTTTGACCCAAACCACCCACCCTTGACTATTCGGCCGAAATGCAGAGAAAACCATTCCCCCATTCTCACGTCCCATTTTACCATATTTTCAGATATAACTCATACCCTTTCACTCAAAACTCTCACAAACCTTTTATCTCTCTCATTTTCGTACGAAAATCTTCTCATTTCTCTTCAAAATCGAAGCCAAGTTTTAAGGTAAAAATCCACCACAATCCAGTGTTTTAAGAAGATTTCAAGTGTTTCTAAAGAAAGTTCAGCAGAAGATTCGAGACCATTCTCTGTTTTCTCTCATCATCTTCATCACTGTTTTTAAGGTAAAAACTCGATATTTTTCATATTATGTTCTTTAAAACCGTAACTAAACTTACATCTTATTTAAACGCAAGAAAGATAACAAGAAGAGTGTGTCGAATTCAAGTTTAAAACATCAAAATGTGCCGGACTGATTTTGTCAAAACAGAAGTCCAGTAATCGAAACTAGGAGTTTCGATACCTGTTTCTCAATCGAAACTAGGAGTTTCGATACATGTTGCTCAATCGAAACTAGGAGTTTCGATACCTGTTTCTCAATCGAAACTAGGAGTTTCGATACATGTTGCTCAATCGAAACTAGGAGTTTCGATACCTGTTTCTCAATCGAAACTAGGAGTTTCGATACATGTTGGTCAATCGAAACTAGGAGTTTCGATACCTGTTTCTCAATCGAAACTAGGAGTTTCGATACATGTTGCTCAATCGAAACTAGGAGTTTCGATACCTGTTTCTCAATCGAAACTAGGAGTTTCGATACATGTTGCTCAATCGAAACTAGGAGTTTCGATACCTGTTTCTCAATCGAAACTAGGAGTTTCGATACCTGTTGCTCAATCGAAACTAGGAGTTTCGATACCTGTTGGTCAATCGAAACTAGGAGTTTCGATACCTTTTACTCAATCGAAACTAGGTTGTTTCGACTCCTGACCACTCCATCGAAACTAAGTAGTTTCGACACACATATGCCCAATCGAAACTAAGAAGTTTCGACACCCGTACAACAGTCCCAGTTGGGCAGTAACTCAAAACTATTTTATAACAAAACATGTGTTGAAAAACTAAAACGATATTTAAACAAACATAATCAGATTTACAAGGTCGGTGAACAATTTACAATTAAGACGTTGGTCTTAACAACAATTTACCCTTGGTATCTAGGGTACAAACAGTCAAGGTTGACTACAACAAATATTATTACAAGTATATACACAAACACAAGGTGAGTTTCACGGCCCCTTTCTTTTTACTGTTTTCAAATATTTGGGGGAGAAACATACTTACAACTATTTTATGGGATAACAAGAGAATAAGACACGACTTTTATGTTTACATGGGATGAGAACAACACAATGGAGGCCGCGAAAGTCCCCTGGAACAACATAGTAACCATTAACTGTAGCCTAGGGTCCTATGAATAGTACTATGGAGAGTGACGTCTCCCGGTCATGGTTAGTCGCGCTAACCACAATCTGGAGGATTTATGGCCGCATAGAACTGAATAACGAAATTAGGGGCGTGTACACATGTCAAGGTTTGGTTACGCCCCATGTATGAACATATTATTTGTATTCCTAGCTAGTTTACAAATGGGTCAACAATTCTTATTCTGTTTATCACATATAACTGAAACTATTTACGAACAATTGAATTTTACAAAGACCTATTTTATTAAACCTGTGAACTCACCAACCTCGTGTTGACGATTTTAAGTATGTTTTTCAGGTAACTGAACGTGATTTCAAGGTTAGCAATGTAGATTACATGCATGCACGATGGATACTACTCAAGGAGGATTTCCCTTGTATAACTCATTGAGTTGAGTCATATTTGTGAAATCTTAACTTTTTGTAAACTCAGATTATGTTTTGTAATGTAAAACATTAAACTTGTTAATGTATCCATTTATCATGTATGTGTTTGCGGTAATCATATGCTTTGGAAACCATGAACGTTGCGCCTCGCGTTTCCGCCTTGGCGGGGTGTGACAGAACTGGTATCAGAGCCATTGATTATAGTGAACTAGGAATCTAAATTGGAACCTAGTCTATAATCTAAATGACTCACTAAAACGTTTTCATTGCATAAGCATCGCATGACCAGTCATTTTGTCATATGGATATTGTAGTCACAAGCATGTCGTCACATTCACATTCTGATCCCGTCTCTGACACTGAATCAAATGAGGAATTTTCCGCCTCACATCCCAAAAATCGAGTACAAACCCGTAGCTCCACACCACCTAATGTCGCCTTGGGAAAACCGCCTATCGTCTACCGAAAGAAAAGCGGAGGACCAGTGAAGGTACAAAGCGCTAGAAAGAAGTTTCGACTTCCGCACAAGAGGACTCTAGCAGCCCGTGACCCGAAGGACTTAGAGACTGATGAAGAGCCATCAAGGAAACGACCCTGTTACCACCCGACTGTGGGAACTATCCGTTGGATGCCACGTACTCTGGCCCGATGGAGGGAGATGGAGAGCATCCCATCTACCTTTGAAATTGGAGAGTCTTCTAACTCCCCAACACCCCTACCTCACACTGGGGAAGCCATAGAGCTCACTGTGCCTACCTTGGTAGCTCGCGTTCATACGCATGAGGAGCGTCTTGATGATCTCCTAGATGACATCCGGGCACAGGGGGATGCAGCCACGCGACTTCGTCAAGGACTCGGATCTCGAGTTCAGACTCTAAATGACCGCACCCGAAACATACAGGATGCCACTAACTATCTGGAGTTGAGAGCCGACATGGACTGGCAGTTCACTGTCACTGTCCGAGACATGGTGGAGGCGCTGGAAGAAAGGACGTTGGCTGCAGAGTTTGTGGCGAGAGCTAGCTTTGTCATGGCGGGACTTGCCATGATGATTGGATTGTACTCTCACTTCTTCTTTTAAACCTATTACGGGCGGGTTGTGCCCGTAGTACATTAAGTAGTTTAAAACTTTAGTACTGATGAGGTCATGTGAACCCATCTCTTTTGTATCCTTGTCTTTTGGAACAATGTACTATGAATGTTTTGACTATGTATGTAATGGTTTATGTTGTGATAATGGTTGTTTACATTTGACGTTGTTGTATCCTTATGTCATGAGCTATCATTATTGTCATATAATGTTGTTTCTTTTTAATTGATATGTTAGAAAGAACGTCATGGCACCTAAGCGTAGGACAACCCGTAACACTACTGGTGACAACAACGAGGCGATTTCCCCAAATGTGGAATAACTTATAGCACAACGAGTAGCTGCTGCCATGGAGCAGTATGAAGCCAATCGAAATAGTGGAGGAGGTGTAGGAGTAGCGGTACAGCTGGAGGTTCCGGAGGTGCAGGAGGTAGCGGTACAGCTGGAGGTTCCGGAGGTAATAAAATAAATAAGCCATAACATATAGTCATGATTCGAATTAATGACGTTATGACTTGTAATTCTACAGATGCTCCAATTAGAAAGTGCTCCTACAAGACCTTTCTGTCTTGCAAACCCCGTAACTTCAATGGCACCGAGGGTGCAGTTGGACTAATGAGATGGATAGAGAAGATGGAATCGGTGATTGATATTAGTGAATGCACCGCTGACTGCATGGTGAAGTATTCTACATGCTCACTCACTGATAAAGCTTTAACCTGGTGGAATTCACAAGTAAAGACTTTGGGAAGGCAGACAGCATATGAGTTGTCATGGGAAGACCTGAAGGCCATGATGATCGAGGAATATTGTCCTCGAAATGAGTTGCAAAAGATCGAATCTGAAATGTGGAACTTGCAAATGACAGGAGATGATGTTGCTGGCTACACTGACCGATTCAATGAGTTAGCAATCTTGGTTCCACACATGGTCACCCCAGAATACAAGAAGGTTGAAAGATACTTGTGGGGTCTCGCACCTCAAATCCGAGGTCTGGTGACTTCATCGAACCCTATGGATGCCAAGAGCGCCATAACTCTGGCTTTCAAACTAAGGGATAATGCTGTACGTGATGGTTTGTTTAAGAAGAAGGAGACCGAGGAAGGAAGGTCTGGGGAAAAGAGGAAATGGTTTGGAAAACCAATTAACCAAAACAAGAATCAAATTTACAAGAGACCTGAAACTACGAAAGCCTTTGTCGCCAACACTGTGGGACAAAATGTATATCTTGGAACATTACCGAGGTGTGACAAGTGTGGATATCATCACAGCGAAAAGTGTATCCAATGTGGGAAGTGTAAAAAGTATGGGCACCTGGCCCATAACTGTAGGAGCAATACGAACCCTAACAAGATAAATCAAGTAGCAGGAAAAGTCAACCCAGGAACAGAAAGGATGAATCAAGGATGCTTTGAGTGTGGAGATCCAAAGCACTTCAGAAAAGACTGTCCAAAGTTGAAGAACCGAAACGACAATCAGGCCCGTGGAAGAGCATTTGTGATGGGAGCTGGTGACGCACGACAAGATCCAAACATTGTCACTGGTACGTTCCCAATAAATAATCACTATGCCTCTATACTTTTCGATACGGGTGCTGATTTGAGTTTTGTGTCAAATGACTTTAAGTCCCTACTCGGTATTAAGCCCAGCAAACTAGAACAAAAGTATACAATTGAATTAGCGAACGGAAAATTAATTAATACCGGAGAGGTCATTCAAGGTTGTACCTTATATCTTAAAAATCACACATTTAGTATAGATCTGTTACCTGTTGACTTAGGAAGCTTTGACGTTGTTATTGGCATGGATTGGTTGTCAAAGAATCATGCAGAGATTGTTTGTTTTGAGAAGATTGTCCAAATTCCACTCCCAAACGGAGAAGTTCTTTCGATTCAAGGTGAGAAGAGTGGAGTAGCGTTAAGGATGATAAACTGCATGAAAACTCGTAAGTACCTACGCAAAGGCTATTGCGTATTCCTGACTCACGTCGTCGAGAAGAAACCCGAGGAACGTCGACTTGAGGATATACCAATCGTTAAGGAATATCCTGAAGTTTTTCCTAAAGACTTACCTGGATTACCACCACCGAGGCAAGTCGAATTCCGAATCGATTTGGTACCAAGATCCGCACCGATTGCCCGATCACCATATCGATTATCACCTTCTGAAATGCAAGAATTATCAAATCAACTACAAGAGTTGCTTGATAAAGGTTTCATAAGACCGAGTTTCTCACCTTGGGGAGCTCCGGTCCTATTTGTAAAGAAAAAGGATGGAACCTTTAGGATGTGTATTGATTACCGAGAATTAAACAAGCTTACAATCAAAAACCGATACCCACTTCCTCGAATAGATGATTTGTTCGATCAACTACAAGGTTCTAGCTTCTACTCTAAGATCGACCTACGTTCGGGATATCACCAATTAAGAATCCAAGAAGAAGATGTACCAAAGACAGCATTTAGGACTCGATATGGCCACTACGAATTCCTAGCTATGCCATTTGGTTTGACAAACGCACCAGCTGTCTTCATGGATCTCATGAACCGCGTGTGCAAGCCGTACTTGGATAAATTCGTGATTGTATTCATCGATGACATATTAATATATTCACGAACTAAGGAGGATCATGAACATCATCTTAAATTAATCTTACAACTACTCAGAAACGAGAAACTTTACGCTAAATTCTCTAAGTGTGAGTTTTGGATCCGAGAAGTGCATTTCCTTGGTCATGTCATCAACAAGGAAGGAATTCACGTTGATCCATCTAAAATTGAAGCGATCAAAAACTGGGAAGCACCAAAGACTCCGACAGAAGTGCGTCAATTTTTGGGTTTGGCTGGCTATTACAGACGATTCATCGAGAATTTTTCAAAAATAGCCTTGCCTTTAACCACATTAACCCAGAAAGAAAAGAAGTATGATTGGAGTGACAAACAAGAGTCAGCTTTTCAATTACTGAAGCAGAAGTTGTGTAGTGCACCAATCTTATCCCTTCCTGAGGGAATCGACAACTTTGTTGTATACTGTGATGCATCACACCAAGGACTTGGTTGTGTGTTAATGCAAAGAGAAAAAGTCATCGCATATGCCTCACGACAACTAAAAGTGCACGAAAAGAATTATACGACCCACGACTTGGAATTGGGTGCAGTTGTGTTTGCGCTCAAAATTTGGAGACATTACCTTTACGGTACAAGATGTACTATCTTTACTGATCACAAGAGTCTTCAACATATCTTCGATCAAAAGGAACTTAACATGAGACAACGTCGTTGGGTAGAACTACTAAACGATTATGATTGTGATATCAAGTACCATCCCGGGAAAGCCAATGTTGTAGCGGACGCTTTAAGTCGCAAAGAACGAGTTAAAACTCTTCGTGTTCGTGCCCTAGAATTGACAATTCACACGAATCTTACTACTCAAATTCGGATGGCACAACAAGAGGCAATCAAAGAAGAAAACATTCAGAATGAAGCTTTACGAGGAATGATAAAGCAATTGGAGTCTAAGTCAGATGACACTTTATACTTCATGAATAGAATTTGGGTGACCCGTTTTGGTAACTTACGGGAGTTAGTTATGGACGAAGCCCACAAGTCCAGGTACTCCATTCACCCAGGTTCAGATAAAATGTATAAGGATCTAAAAGAACTATATTGGTGGCCCAATATGAAAGGAGATATTGCCACATATGTCAGTAAATGCTTAACATGTTCAAAAGTAAAAGCCGAACATCAGAAACCGTCTGGTTTGTTACAACAACCTGAAATTCCCCAATGGAAATGGGAACAGATTTCTATGGATTTCATCACGAAATTACCCAGGACGTCTAGTGGTTATGATACCATATGGGTAATTGTCGACCGATTAACGAAATCTGCTCACTTTCTGCCAATGAAAGAAACTGACAAGACAGAGAAACTTACAAGACTCTATGTTAAAGAAATTGTGGCAAGACACGGAGTGCCAATTTCTATTATCTCCGATAGAGACAGCAGATTCGTGTCTAGGATCTGGAAATCATTACAAGAAGCAATGGGCACACGTCTTGACATGAGCACGGCATATCACCCACAAACAGATGGTCAAAGCGAAAGGACCATTCAGACATTAGAAGATATGCTCCGTGCATGTGTAATTGATTTCGGAGGAAATTGGGATACTCATTTACCATTAGCTGAGTTTTCCTATAATAACAGCTACCATACGAGCATTAAAGCAGCACCGTTTGAAGCTTTATATGGTCGTAAATGCCGCTCACCGCTATGTTGGGCGGAAGTTGGTGAAAAACATTTGACAGGCCCTGAGATTGTCCAGGAAACCACTGATAAGATCTTCAAAATTAAGGACCGTCTAAAAGCGGCCAGGGATAGACAAAAGAGCTACGCTGATAACAGACGAAAACCATTAGAATTTCAAATTGGTGACCGAGTAATGTTAAAAGTCTCACCATGGAAAGGCGTTGCAAGGTTTGGTAACCGTGGTAAGCTCAATCCTAGATACGTTGGACCATTTGAAATACTGGCTAGGGTTGGCCCTGTGGCCTACAAACTCAAGCTACCACAGGAACTAAGCAACGTACACAATACATTTCATGTGTCAAATCTCAAAAAGTGTCTATCAGATGAGACTTTGATCATACCGCCTGATGAAATTCACATTGACGATAAACTTCATTTCATCGAGCAACCAATTGAGATATCAGATTGGAAGGTTCAAAAGCTGAGACGTAGTCGGATCAAACTGGTTAAAGTACGTTGGAACTCAAAACGTGGTCCTGAGTATACATGGGAACGAGAGGACCAAATGAAAACAAAATACCCATCCTTGTTTAAGGATACACCAGTTCAAGATGACACGAATTGAATTTCGGGACGAAATTCTTTTAACAAGGGGAGAATGTGACACTCGACATTTCAGGTCAATATCCGTACATGTATTAAACAATTTTACATTATAATTATTCTTGTGATTTACTTAAATTCACAAACAAGGACATGAAGGACTAACAAAAACCGAGCATTGTCTCAGTTCACATTTGGTAATTCTAGGAGTTACTGGTTCACGTGTCATAGGAACCGAATTTATTTACCCCCTTTAAAACTCTAATAGATGTTAATACCATTAATAAATTAGTGGTAAAAACAAATTGTTTGATTTATTTTGACCCAAACCACCCACCCTTGACTATTCGGCCGAAATGCAGAGAAAACCATTCCCCCCATTCTCACGTCCCATTTTACCATATTTTCAGATATAACCCATACCCTTTCACTCAAAACTCTCACAAACCTTTTATCTCTCTCATTTTCGTACGAAAATCTTCTCATTTCTCTTCAAAATCGAAGCCAAGTTTTAAGGTAAAAATCCACCACAATCCAGTGTTTTAAGAAGATTTCAAGTGTTTCTAAAGAAAGTTCAACAGAAGATTCGAGACCATTCTCTGTTTTCTCTCATCATCTTCATCACTGTTTTTAAGGTAAAAACTCGATATTTTTCATATTATGTTCTTTAAAACCGTAACTAAACTTACATCTTATTTAAACGCAAGAAAGATAACAAGAAGAGTGTGTCGAATTCAAGTTTAAAACATCAAAATGTGCCGGACTGATTTTGTCAAAACAGAAGTCCAGTAATCGAAACTAGGAGTTTCGATACCTGTTTCTCAATCGAAACTAGGAGTTTCGATACATGTTGCTCAATCGAAACTAGGAGTTTCGATACCTGTTTCTCAATCGAAACTAGGAGTTTCGATACATGTTGCTCAATCGAAACTAGGAGTTTCGATACCTGTTTCTCAATCGAAACTAGGAGTTTCGATACATGTTGGTCAATCGAAACTAGGAGTTTCGATACCTGTTTCTCAATCGAAACTAGGAGTTTCGATACATGTTGCTCAATCGAAACTAGGAGTTTCGATACCTGTTTCTCAATCGAAACTAGGAGTTTCGATACATGTTGCTCAATCGAAACTAGGAGTTTCGATACCTGTTTCTCAATCGAAACTAGGAGTTTCGATACCTGTTGCTCAATCGAAACTAGGAGTTTCGATACCTGTTGGTCAATCGAAACTAGGAGTTTCGATACCTTTTACTCAATCGAAACTAGGTTGTTTCGACTCCTGACCACTCCATCGAAACTAAGTAGTTTCGACACACATATGCCCAATCGAAACTAAGAAGTTTCGACACCCGTACAACAGTCCCAGTTGGGCAGTAACTCAAAACTATTTTATAACAAAACATGTGTTGAAAAACTAAAACGATATTTAAACAAACATAATCAGATTTACAAGGTCGGTGAACAATTTACAATTAAGACGTTGGTCTTAACAACAATTTACCCTTGGTATCTAGGGTACAAACAGTCAAGGTTGACTACAACAAATATTATTACAAGTATATACACAAACACAAGGTGAGTTTCACGGCCCCTTTCTTTTTACTGTTTTCAAATATTTGGGGGAGAAACATACTTACAACTATTTTATGGGATAACAAGAGAATAAGACACGACTTTTATGTTTACATGGGATGAGAACAACACAATGGAGGCCGCGAAAGTCCCCTGGAACAACATAGTAACCATTAACTGTAGCCTAGGGTCCTATGAATAGTACTATGGAGAGTGACGTCTCCCGGTCATGGTTAGTCGCGCTAACCACAATCTGGAGGATTTATGGCCGCATAGAACTGAATAACGAAATTAGGGGCGTGTACACATGTCAAGGTTTGGTTACGCCCCATGTATGAACATATTATTTGTATTCCTAGCTAGTTTACAAATGGGTCAACAATTCTTATTCTGTTTATCACATATAACTGAAACTATTTACGAACAATTGAATTTTACAAAGACCTATTTTATTAAACCTGTGAACTCACCAACCTCGTGTTGACGATTTTAAGTATGTTTTTCAGGTAACTGAACGTGATTTCAAGGTTAGCAATGTAGATTACATGCATGCACGATGGATACTACTCAAGGAGGATTTCCCTTGTATAACTCATTGAGTTGAGTCATATTTGTGAAATCTTAACTTTTTGTAAACTCAGATTATGTTTTGTAATGTAAAACATTAAACTTGTTAATGTATCCATTTATCATGTATGTGTTTGCGGTAATCATATGCTTTGGAAACCATGAACGTTGCGCCTCGCGTTTCCGCCTTGGCGGGGTGTGACAAAAATGAAAGAGATGATGCCACTGAGGTGGGCTGCCTCATGCTAGCCTGCATGTCCCGTGAGCTCCAAAAGAGCATGGAGGACCTGAGTGCCTTTGACATGATTGAGCAACTTAAGGGCATGTTCCTGAAACAAGTCCGACAAGAACGCTATGAAACCATGTCTCAGCTCATTCGTTGCATGATGCAAGAGGGCACGCCTGTTAGTGCTCATGTACTTAAGATGAAAGGGTACATCGACCAGATGAACAAACTTGGATATCCCATGAAGGATGACATGGCTACTGATTTCATCTTAAACTCTCTCTCAAGCTCCTATGCTCAATTCGCAATGAATTTCAACATGAATAGCTTGGAGAAGACAGTGGTCGAGCTACATGGTATGCCCAAAAAGGCCGAGATGAATATCCAAGGAAAGAAAAATCAAGTTCTGATGGTCAGATCTGCTGGTGTTAAAAATCCTAACCCCAAGAAAAGTGGTTATAATAGCAAAGGCAAGAAGAAGGTTAATGTTGCTGCCAAGCCTGCCACCAACAATAACAAGAAAGCTTTAAAAGCACCCCTGTTGAGGAGCGCCAATGCTTTGAATGTAACAAAATGGGACACTGGAAACGTAACTGTCCTGAATATCTAGCCAAGTTGAAGCTGCAGAGGGCCAGTGGTGAGGGCACCTCTTCAAGTATTCTCATTTATGTTATTGAAATTTTTACTGTTTCTAGCAACACATGGGTATTTGATACTGGATGTGGATACCACATCATTAATGTCTGGCAGGAGTCTAAAAGTTGGAGGAAGCTGAAACAAGGCGACATAGAGCTCATCGTTGGTGATGGGAAAAGAGTACCAGTTCTTGCAACTGGAACATATCATCTCTCATGTCCTTCTAGCCTTGTGGTTGTTTTAAACAATTGTTTGTTTGCACCTGGTTTAACCAGAAACATTATTTCAGTTTCTTTATTGTTTGAACAAGGATTTAAGTACGTTTTTAATGGTATTGCTATTTCTGCCTACTTAAATGATATCTTTTATTTTGAGGCTAAACCTCAAAACGGTATTTATGAGATTGACGTTCAAACTGGCAATAACATATATAATCTTTCTAAACGTATCAAATCTGGCATTAATGATATTTTTCTATGGCATTGTCGACTTGGCCACATAAGCAAGACACGCATTAAAAGACTCCAATCCGAGGGAATTCTTGAACCTACCGGACATGACTCATTTGATAATTGCGAGTCTTGTTTAGCTGGCAAACTCACAAAGGACCCCTTCACTCATGTTGGTGAACGAGCCAAGGATCTGCTAGGCCTTATACACACTGATGTGTGTGGCCCTTTCAGAACCATGTCTAGAAATCATGAAAGATACTTCGTTTCATTTATTGACGATTATAGTCGATATGCTTATGTCTATCTTATGAAACATAAGCATGAAACATTTGAAAAGTTCAAGGAGTTTCAAAACAAAGTAGAGAAACAACTCGATAAATCTATCAAGACACTTCGATCAGATCGAGGTGGCGAGTATCTCAGCTTAGAATTTCGTAATCATCTGAAGGAGCACGGAATTATTTCTCTGCCCACTCCTCCTGGCACACCCCAACTTAATGGCGTAAGCAAGAGGAGAAATCGAACCCTACTTAATATGGTTCAATCGATGATGTGTAGAACTAACTTGCCTCACTCCTTCTGGAGTTATGCTCTTATGACCGCCGCCCGCCTTGTAAATCTGGCACCGACTAAGAAGGTGAACAAAACCCCATATGAGATATGGCACGGGTCTAAACCCAATTTGTCTTACCTTAGAGTATGGGGATGTGATGCATATGTCACCAGCGATTTTGATGACAAGCTCGATTCCAGAGGCGAAAAAGTTGTTTTCGTCGGTTACTACAACAAAAGCCGATATTATTTCTATCATCCTGATGCAAACATTGTTTCCATCAAAAGGAAAGGACGCTTTATCGAGGAAGATCTTCTAAATCGAGGAACTAGAAATAATATTATGGATCTTGTAAAAATTCGAGAAACACAAACAACCGTTGAGGAAGTCGGAGCGTCTGATCAACAAGAAGTTGTTGCTGATGAATCAGACATAAACACAAGTGTTATCAGAAGTAGCAGGTCTCGTAAAGAACCTAATAGATAACTATGGCATCTTGAAGCTTCTAAAGTCCTATTAGTAGCTGAGTCAAATGACGAACCTACAAACTACAAATCTGCTATCTCAGATCCTGAATCCGAGAAATGGCTTGATGCCATGAACGCCGAGATGCAATCTATGCATGATAATCAGGTCTGGGACTTGATTGAACTACCCCCGGTTCTCGGGAAATAGGGAGCAAATAGATTTTCAAAAGAAAAACCGACATGCATGGTAATATACAAACCTATAAAGCATGGCTAGTTACAAAGGGTTTCACTCAAACTCAAGGTATTGACTATGATGAAACTTTCTCACCCGTTGCTATGATCAAATCGATCAAGATACTGCTTGCCATAGCCGCGTACCATGATTACGAGATATAGCAAATGGATGTCAAAACCGCTTTTCTTAATGGACATCTCTCTGAAGATGTCTATATGGTTCAGCCTGACGGTTTTGTTGATCCAAAGTATCCTAGTAGGGTCTGCAAACTGAATAAGTCCATTTATGGACTTAAACTGTAAGGCCCCTTTCTCGGGTAACCTCACTTGTTGGATTTACTCATAAACATAGTCATAAATACTGAACTTAAATTAATAACATTTGAGAGTAGCGGAAGCAAACATCATTCGAATTACATAGCATAACAGCGGAAGTCTTAACAATTAAAAACATAACATTTGTCTTAACATATATAAAAGTGGGATGTCAGTCGCTTGCCGGGTAACCATCACGCCTTCGCACGACCCTTCCTTTTGTCACCTGAAATGTATACTAAAAGTCAGCTAACGCTGGTGAGTTCTAGTTTAAATCAAGTACGCATAAACATTAATTCTTGTCACAATTTTCATAAGTATTCATGTATATATATTTACCGTTTCAATTCTTTCCCTCATATTTTAAATCTTTGTGGGTACATATATATATACATACATTCTTACATTTATTTGTGCCTTTGCTGGTCTTACGCATAAGGGGGATCGGCCCATCAATGATTACGTGAGTCACAAAGACAAACGTCGCGGTTTACCGTCGTAGTCCACCATACTTACAACCGTCCGGCAACTAGTGTCCGTCCGTCATTATCTTACAACCGTCCTACCGAAGTAGTCCGTCATTATCTTACAACCGTTCTACCGAAGTAGTCCGTCATTATCTTACAACCGTCCTACCGAAGTAGTCCGTCATTATCTTACAACCGTCCTACCGAAGTAGTCCGTCATACTTACAACCGTCCTACCGTCGTAGTCCGTCATTATCTTACAACCGTCCTACCGAAGTAGTCCGTCATTATCTTACAACCGTCCTACCGAAGTAGTCCGTCATACTTACAACCGTCGTATCGTCGTAGTCCATCATATTTGTCTGACTGCCCTAAGGTATCCGTCTCCCACCCGAACTAATTATACAGTCGTGCATCGATTTCGGGACTTACTCCACCGTAGTGGCCTGTTTAGTCTACCTTTCTAGACTTTCATTTCTGGCTGCATAATAGTCGAGTGGTCATCCGTCTACCGAGGTAGCCGTTATCATTGTTCCATTCATAACGTTTATTCATTCATAGCAAGCAATATATATATGGATATAAAGCAAGATTTCATTCTTATAAGTTATGTCATACTTTCATTTCATTCTTTGTAGTTATTGGGTCCATTCTTTGTTCATCATTACTTTCATGTAACACGTATGATCATATTGGCATTCTTATCATTCATTCATTTAGTGTATACACTTCAGCCCCAAAACATTTAATAAGGTTTGCACATAACATAGAGGGGGCACATAGAACTCACCTGATGAGTAGTTTCTGAGATACACTTAGCTGGTTACTGAGCGTCACTAATGTCACTCACAATCTGTATAATAAAGTTATACACGTAAGGTAGTGCTCCTAAATGACACTAGACATTACTATGCTTGAACCTAGTAGTTTCGATGGATTTGCTTATATCAAAACTTGGTAGTTTCGATAGGTTGCTTATGTCGAAACTTGGTAGTTTCGATAGGTTGCTTATGTCGAAACTTGGTAGTTTCGAGTCATGGGTTCATATCGAAACTATGGTAGTTTCGGTAAGTAACTTATGTATTATCTTAGCTTCGGATCGTGGGCATATCGAAACTAGGTAGTTTCGATGGATTCACCTACATTGAAACTAGTAGTTTCGATGAATCAGTCTTCTTCCCCAAAAACCCGAAGGTTCTGCATGCGAATCTGATCGTGTCGGTATCTAAATTTTCTTTGATCAATGCGTTCGGTTTTCATTCTAGATGTTATACCTAAGCTCATTTTCAAGTTTCATCCGTAAAATTATCATCTGTTGGGCTAAAACCGAAAATCCTAAAAAAAATCATAAAAACTCATATTATGATTTGGATTTCTGATTTGGAGGAGATGATCACGAGCACAGCAACAACGTTCTCCTGAATTCCCGAGTCGATCCATCACTTTCTCTCTCTAGACCCGAGCTCTCTTCTCTCTATCTAGAACTTGTGAATGGTAGAAATGAAAGGTTTGGGGCAGCCCTTGCCCTTATATACTTGGGCTTCCTTCGGCCCGTTGGAGCCGAGCCCAAGCCTAAGCCCATCCGTTTTTCTTTCGCCATTTAAAAATTATAATTTTGATCGTGTCATTATTTATTTATTACCAGTTTTGGGATGTTACAAGTCTACCCCCCTTAGAAAGGTTTGTCCTCGAAACCAATTATACGTTAAACAACTGAGGGTATAGTTCCCGCATCTCGTCTTCTTTCTCCCAGGTAGATTCCGATCTCTTTCTGTGCTTCCATTGAACTTTGACCAATGGGATTGACTTGTTGCGTAGTCGCTTCTCAGATCGGTCAAGGATGGCTATTGGCTCCTCGACATAATTCAGACTGTTATCCACCTCGATCTTATCGTAAGGTATGTGAGCCGTGTCGTCAGCTAGACACTTGCGTAAGTGCGACATGTGGAACGTAGGGTGTATTTCGCTAAGCGCATCAGGTAGGTCGAGTCTGTAAGCAACTTGACCCACTCTCGCTAAGATCTTAAAAGGTCCGACAAACCTTGGACTTAGTTTGCCACGTTTTCTGAATCGGATGATTCCTTTCCATGGTGAAACCTTCAACAGTACCATGTCCCCTACTTGAAACTCCAATTCCCTCCTTCTCTTATCCGCGTACGATTTCTGTCTGTCCTTCGCGGCTTTCATTCGAGCTTTGATTTGATCAAATTTCTCAGAAGTAGCTTTGACCACTCCGAGGCTTGCAAAGTCCTTCTGCCCAATTTCCCCCCAACACACCGGGGTTCTACATCTCCTTCCATACAACATTTCAAATGGCGGCATGCCAATCGTTGAATGATAGCTATTGTTATATGAAAATTCTGCCAATGGTAGATGGCTGTCCCAGCTCCCACCGAAGTCAATGATACAGGCTCAGAGCATGTCCTCCAAGGTCTGAATGGTCCTTTCGGATTGACCATCGGTTTGAGGGTGGTAAGCGGTGCTGATGTTCAGTCTAGTGCCCATCGATTCACTGAATTTCTTCCAAAACCTTGACGTGAATCTAGTATCCCTGTCGGACACAATCGACAGTGGCATACCATGTCTGCTCACAATTTCCTTGATAAATATTTCTGCTAGCTTTTCAGAAGAAGAAGTTTCACGTATTGGCAAGAAGTGAGCACTCTTTGTCAAGCGGTCGACGATCACCCAAATGGTATCATTGCCTTTAGCTGTTCGCAGTAGCTTGGTAATGAAGTCCATCGTGATCTCCTCCCACTTCCATTCCGGTATTGGTAGAGGTTGCATTTTACCGCATGGTTTCTGGTGCTCGGCCTTAACTAGTGAACACGTTAGGCACTTGTTCACGTACTCGGTCACATCATTCTTTATGCCGGGCCACCAGTACTCTTTCTTCAAGTCTTGATACATTTTGTTTATCCCAGGGTGGATGGAATAGCGAGACTTATGGGCCTCCTCGAGTATTTTGGCTCTAAGCTCGCCAATCTTAGGTATCCACATCCGGCCAAACCTAGTTCGTACACCGTATACATTTGCATCCAAATTCCCTTGTTGTCCTACTATTCTTTCCCGTTTAATATTTCTTTCTAATAGTGCTTCATCTTGTGCTTTTGATATTTCATTCATCAAATCTGGCGTTATAATCAGCTGACATGCCTTGATCCGGATAGGATCAGATTGCTCCTTTCTGCTACTACGTTTGCCTTGCCTGGATGGTACAGTATCTCACAATCGTAGTCCTTTAATAATTCTAACCACCTCCTTTGCCTCATATTTAATTCCTTTTGCTGGAAAAAGTACTTCAAGCTTTTATGATCGGAGTAGATGGTGCATTTAACTCCATACAGATAGTGCCTCCATATTTTTAATGCGAAAACTACTGCCGCTAACTCCAGATCGTGAGTTGGGTAGTTAACCTCGTGAATCTTTAGTTGTCGCGAAGCGTAAGCAACCTTTCCTCGTTGCATAAGTACACAGCCTAAACCTTGACCCGAAGTATCAGAGTAGACTACCAAGTCTTCATTTCCCTCAGGTAGTGTCAAGACTAGAGCTTGGGTTAATCACGTTTTAAGTTCCTCAAACGCGTTGTTTTGGGTTGGACCCCATTCATATTTCACTTCTTTCCGTGTCAATTTAGTTAGTGGCGAGGCTATCTTCAAGAAATCTTGAATGAACCTCCGATAGTAGCCTGCCAACCCCAGAAAACTTCGTATCTCTGTTGGTGTCTTTGGGACGTTCCATTCCTTTACTGTTTCGATCTTTGTAGGATCTACCATGATGCCGTTTGGGTTTATCACATGACCTAGGAATTGGACTTCCCTGTCACACCCCCAAATTCCACTAACGGTGTTTTACCGTTTGGTGTGTGACTAACCAGGATCTCAGTCATTAGTTACATCAAACGACACTAAATGGGACTCAAATTGAAATATTATAAAAGTTTAGAGTAAATGCGGAAGCGTTTAAACAAGAGAGTAAATGCGCACAACAACGCGCCTAAGTCTAACAATAGCGGATACATAATAAATGTTCAACAGATTGACAATTATTGAATATATCATGTTGACACCATGCATGCCCTAACGTGCACCCGTGCCTTAGCTTAGCGTCCTGAGAAAACATGTAAGAAAAGTGTCAACACAAGGTTGGTGAGTTCACAGGTTTTAGTATAGTGATAAAGCGTTTACCAGATTAATGTACAATCAACATATATATACCAATGAGTAGCTAACCCATGTTCATGTTTGCTATTACGCTCGCAACCGTAAACTGACTGTTTGTATTGCCTCCCACCAGGTCTATCAACCACGGTGCACGTTTAGGTCAATATTGCACCCGTTCGATATCCAATTGTGTTAGCGCGACTAACGCGGGTGAGGTTTGTCAAACCCAGTAGTACTACCCAACATACCTCGCTATATTCATATTTAAACGGTTCGATGTGAGGACTTTCATGATAGAGTTTACGCATAGTCATAACAATTGATATAAAATGAAGTACAAAAATCAAAAGAGTTGTATCATGTTTTCTCCCCCAGTTTAAAAGCAGTAAAAAGGGGCCGTGAAAACTCACCTGCGTTGCGTAGTAGGTAGTATCACACAAGTATGAGATTTAGAACCTCAAGTGTTAGCCTGCACGGCTTACGTATGCCCTAGAATCATAACCACATAAGTTAGGGATACAATGGGATTTGTGACGACGACACGGAAGATTAGAACGTCTTAAAACATTCTAAGGGTTAACGGGTAGACGAACGCGTCTACAGGAAAATAGATTTCAGAATAGAATTAGCATAACTAAATTTCCTGTCGAACGTTACGAATAATATGTATAATACTTGTGTGTTTGGGTCATTCAGAAAAGTTTAAGAAAATAATATATATACCATATATTATTTTTAAGTTCGAAGGATTAATAAACGTTTGCGTGGAAAAATAATAAATATATTATTTTTAATTGGGTATAAAACGTGGGTCAATGATATAAATAATTATATTATTTAATAGTTTGAAATAATCCAATAGGTTTGAGTCACAAGTTGAAAATAATAATAGTATATTATTTTATCCGAAGTTAATAAAAAGAGGGTAAATAATATACATAAATATATTATTTATAAATCTTAAACGTCTTCATAACGTTTATAATTGTGGCAAAAATAATATAAAAATATTATTTTTAATTGAGGTCACGATGCTAGAATAATAAAAAAAATATCATTTCATTTTAAGTTGTGATTTGAAAATAATATAGAAAAATATATTATTTTATGAGTAGAAATAGGTTAAAATTTTAAAGCCGAGCCTACGGGTAATATACGAGGCTAAAATGTCATAATATATTATTATAATAATATGGGGTAAGTTTTTATATTAAAAATAATAGTTTAAAATTGTTTTAAAAAGAAAAGGGGGGTGGAAGGATCGAACCCGGGTCCTTCCCCTACGAGTACAAAGCTTTAACCAGCTCAGCCGCTAGGCCATCGCGTTAGAAACCCATTCTGATTCGTTTTAACAAGTAGGTTTCCTGTGTTCTTCCCCCTTTACACGAAACCGGACCAAGCTCCACCCCAAAACCAATGAATTCGTTTTTGATTGAAGTAAAAGACATAGGGGTTTTGATAATCGGGGTATTGCGAATCTGTGGGTTCGTTTAATTGCAAAAACAGCATCTCTAGGGTCGTTTAATTACCGAATAAGGATTCAAACCCTAGTTTTTGAATTCAAGTTCGAATTGAGAAATTTAGATGATAGAACATGTTGAAACCATAGGGCTTTTGATTAAAATGTGTTTGCGAACATGCTGGCCTCAATTAATTGGATTAAAACAGGTTCTAAGACAGTGACCGATTAACTCGTCCCCATATGAACCCTAGGTTACGGGTCATGACCAATTCGATAAAGCAAGCCTCTAAAAGCATAGGGCTTTTGATCTAGACATCGATACGAGTATGTGATCGTGATCAATTTCAGAATTAATTATCGAATTGATACATTTCGATTAAATCCGAAAGCATATGAACCCTAGAATTGGTTTATGAAGAATTCGATGGTGCAAGCCCTGATAATGATAGGGCTTTCAATCTAGATGAATAAACGAAAGTATAGGTATTAGTGATTACCAGATTGGAAGTCGAATTGATGATATTCGACTAAAACGAATGCCGACGGCGACGGCTTCGGTTCTCGGCGACCACTGCAGCGATTCCGGCCAAAATGATGTGTGGGATTGCTTCTGAGTTGCTTGACTGAGGTGTGCAGGTGGTCAATTGGAAAGATCACTATCGAATTTGAGGTATATGCGACCATGACCGAAGGTTACGACTTTAACATCCAATAATGGGATTAATTGTGCGTAATAATGATGTTAATTGATTCAATTATGAACGTTTATGACCTCAACGTGCATTTCAGTTACAGATTTGGATCGGTAACAGCTATAACCCGCGAATTTGGATCGAAGGGGTTACGGGTTTGACTTTTTGAAGTCAACAGAAGCAAAATTGGTTGGTTTTGACTTTGGGAAGTCAATTGATTGGGTTTTAAGACTTGGCAGATTCAGTCCCTGAAGTTTAAGGTACAAAACTGACAGGAATAGTCCCTGAGGTTAAATTTAACTGGATTTAGTTAACGGGGTTACGTTTCAGTTAGGATATTTAACGGAATTATTAACGGATTTAATTTGAAAATTCCGGGTTGTCACATCATCCCCTAGTTGAAAGAATTTTCGTCCCGAAAATTAAATCATAATAAAAAAAAATTCCCGGGAAATCACATCATCCCCTAGTTGAAAGAATTTTCGTCCCGAAAATTAGAATAGTACCTTAAGAGTTTGAAGTGGATTGCTTGAACAGATGTGGATACTTGCGTATCATATGATCCTCGCTTTCCCACGTGAATTCCGGTCCGCGTTTCGAGTTCCAACGAACTCTGACAATAGGGATTTTACTGCGTTTCAGCGTTTTGATTTCCCTATCCATGATTTCCACCGGTTCTTCAACGAACCGCAGTTGTTCATCGATGTGTAGTTCCTCAAGAGGAACAGCGAGTGTTTCGTCTGCTAGACATTTCTTCAGGTTCAAGACATGAAAGACATCGTGTACACCACTAGGTCCTTCAGGTAGGTCTAGTTGATAAGCTACTGGGCCAATTCTCTTCACTATTTTGAATGGTCCAACATAACGAGGATTCAGTTTGCCTCGTTTCCCGAAGTGAATTACACCTTTCCAAGGTGAGACTTTGAGTAGAACCATGTCACCTACTTGAAATTCTAACTGTTTACGACGCTTATCGGCGTTGCTTTTTTGACGATCACGAGCTGCCGCCATACGGTTTCAGATTTGTGCAATCTTTTCAGAAGTTTCAAAAACAAGTTCAGGACCTGTGAGTTGGCTATCTCCAAACTCGGTCCAACAAATGGGAGAACGGCATTTCAAATGGAGCTGCCTTGATGCTAGTGTGATAGCTGTTGTTGTAGGAGAACTCCACCAACGGTAGGTGAGACTCCCAAGTGTTACCGAAATCAATCACACAAGCTTGTAGCATGTCCTCCAGAGTTTGGATTGTACGTTCTCTTTGGCCATCAGTTTGAGGATGGTATGCTGTGCTCATATCTAGACGCGTGCCTAAGGGCTTATGTAACGACTGCCAGAAACGAGAAGTGAATCGTGCATCACGATCCGAAATAATGGAGATTGGCACCCCGTGCCGAGATACTACTTCTTTTAGGTAAATCCGAGTAAGCTTTTCCATCTTATCGGTTTCCTTGATGGCTAAGAAATGGGCGGATTTTGTTAAACGATCAACGATTACCCAAATGGTATCGCATCCAGTAGGAGTTCGTGGTAATTTGGTGATGAAATCCATGGATATTTGTTCCCATTTCCACATGAGAATTTCTGGTTGTTGTAGAAGACCAGATGGTTTTTGATATTCAATTTTGACCTTCAGATTAAAAGCAGTAAAAAGGGGCCATGAAAACTCACCTGAGCTTGAGTAGAGATTTGGATCACACAAGAGAAAATTTGGAACCACGAGTGTAAGTCTCAGACGACTTACGTATGCCCTAAAATTATAAACACATAAATTAGGGACAAGTTGGAATTTGTGATGACGACACGGAAGATTTAACGCCCTAACGCATTCTAGGGATTTAAGAGTAGACGAACGTGTCTACGGAATTATATATATAATAATTAAGGTAAATGCGTTACGTGTCGAACGTTAATAACGAATAATAAACAAATAAATAATTAGATTCGTACGTTCGAGTCGTTTACAAAAGTTAGGAAAATAATATAATCTAATATATTATTTTAGATTCGTAAGATTAATAATTAATCATTGGCAAAAATAATAAACATGTTATTTTTATTCGAGCAAATAACGTAGGTAAATAATATAACAACTTATATTATTAATTAGTTTAAAACATCACACGAGGTATTTAAACAAAGTGAAATAACATAAATATATATTATTTAGAAATCGGAGTCACGAGTTAAAAATAATATTAATATATTATTTCATACGAAGTCGGGGTTGAAATTAGTATAATATATTATTTCAAAAGTGGAATTATTATCAATTATAAGTTATAAAATCAAACCCGAGCCTACGGGTTGTTTTCCGGGTTAAAACACTTTAATATAATATTATATTATTTTAACAATTTATTTGGTAATTAAAATAATAGTGAAAATCAGTTTTTAAAAATAAATGTGGGTCGAGAGGCTCAAACCCGGGTCTCTCCCCCAATAGCACACACACTTAACCAGTCCCGGCCGCTAGGCTATCGCAACAGAATCCGGTTTCAAATGGTTTTAACATACAACCCAAGTGTTCATCCCTCCCCATACACACATACGATTGAATCTAGACTCGAATCCAACGATTTTTGACACTGAAATGAAATCAAAGGTTAGGGGTTTTGTAAATCGGATGTTTGCGAAACTGAGGTGGTGTTTAATTGTAAGAATTCACACGTTTTGAATCGATTAGCTACACGTATTCGGCCGAAACCCTTGATTAAGAACCAACAAACAATTTCTTTGAATTCGATATTGATAATCATCGAATTTATGGGGCTTTTACAGAGGAAAGAATTTTGAATTAGCCTATATAGATTAATTCCATTTTGGTTAAGTTTAGGATATAAACCCCCAAATCAATTTTGAGCAAACCCTAGGTTACAGATTATGATCAATTTAGTTTCGATTGATGAAATAAACATAGGGCTTCTGATTGATACATGATTTCTAAACTGATGGTATAAATTAATTGGATTGGGTTAAGCCTAAGTTCAAAACCCCCAAATCGTATACGGATGAACCCTAGAGTTTTGGATCGAGTGAAATTCGTTGATATATGATCCAATCTTCATAAGGTTAATGATCTAGATGCTAAAACGAAACAGTAGGTTCGAAAAGTTACCAGAATCGATAGAGAATTGATAGAGTTCGACTAGACCAAATGCCAACGGCTTGCGGGTTAGGTTCCGGCGACTTCGGGCTTGAATCCGGTTGAATTAGTGCGTGCAGAAGCTAGACAGTAACTCGTTTGAGGTGATGGAATGCGAAATCGTGATAATGGTAATCGAATTGTGAGATTTTGATAAATGTCGACGGGAAGGTCGACAGTTTTGACATAAACACCCATAATTGGGTTTAACTCGCACGATTATTGTTCAGTAATGATCCTTTAATGAGCGATCATAGCATTAAAGTGAATTTCCGTTACTATTTCAAATGAATTTCGGTTATAGAACTTGAATTTGGATTGTTGGTTGCGAGTTTGACTTTCAGAAAGTCAACAGAGTTAATTCGAGTTTGATTTTGACTTTGGGAGTCAACCATTTAAGTCTTGGGATTTGGCAGGACTAGTCCCTGTAGTTTGAGCTTAAATATTTGACAGAAATAGTCCCTGGGGTTTGAAATGAGTTAAATAGGTTAGTATTTAACTGGATTTAGTTAACGGGGTTAAGTTTTTCTATAGGGTTTTTAACAGAATTGTTAACGGAGTTAACCGAAAAAGTCGGGTTGTCACATAACTTATGCGCAAGTCGAATGATTTGTTGGATAGTGGCAGGATTGGATGAAGTAACCATGCTTTGTATTTGAGGCACTAGACCTCTAATGTAAAGCTCAATTCTTTTGTAATCAGGAGTTACCATATGCGGGCACATAGTAGCCAGTTCATGGGAACGTGTAGTGTAGAGTTCAATCTCAGAACCCTCCATCTTTAGGTTCCAAAATTCTCCCTCTAAGTTCTGGATCTCATCGCGAGGACAGTATTCCTATTTCATCATTGCTTTGAATTCCTCCCACGGGAGTCCATTCGCCATGGCCAGACCCAACATTTGGACCTGGGCATTCCACCATGTGAGTGCCGGGCCCTCCAAAGTTCCGGCAGCAAACTTCACCTGATTTTCCACGGGGCAATTGCAGATGGCAGTTACTGATTCAACCTTTTAAAACCAACGAAGTAGTCCAACGGCTCCTTCAGCTCCACTAAAGGTGTGGGGCTTGCAATCCATGAATGCCTTGAAAGTGCAGGCTGGTTGTTGGTTTTGGTGATTTTGCTGGCCTGGATTTAGAAATAAAAATAGGATTGGAATTTTAGAGTTTAGGAAGATGTTTTTAGGAGATGGGTTGACATCATTGGTCAATAGCTAAAGCATTTACCTGCAGCATTCTGTGCTGCCAGAGCCTCTGCCACACTATCATTTATCAGTGCCGCTAGCTCTGCTGCCGTCATGTTAATGGTACCACGACCACCAGCACGGCCTCCGCGTCCTCTCCCTGACATGATTCTTCACAATCACAAATGAAAACAATGAGAAATATATCGCATATTAAACATCATTCAGGTATGAGTAAGGAGATACAACATCTAATACTTTGAAATTTAAATAAATTGTAAGGCTACAAAATAAATAACTCAAATATTAAACTTCTCATGCTTTTATTGGATGGGAACAACCTTACCCATCTAGGTTTGAAAAGAGAAATAACATAAGCAAAAGCAAACATGAAAAGGAAGATAGAATAGGAAGATCATCAAGCATCTTCGTCATCGGAAGAAACATACGATTGTGTATCGTCTATCTCTACCGGTTCCTCTTCCACGGGCTCATCCTCGAAAGGCTCTTCTTCAAAAGGTTCCTCCTCAAAAGGTTCCTCCTCTCCATCAGAATGTGGAATCTCTTCAGGAAATAAAGCGGCTTGTAATTGGGCTTCCAAGTGGGTCACCCTTTCTTGAAGACCTTCAGCAGTGTGGTTTGCTACATCTAGCTGAGCTTCCATAGCAGCTAATCTCTCCAGTACTCCTTCCATATCATCGTCCATAGTGTCGGCCCTCATCTCCAGATGTGCCACACGATCCACTAAAAGGTTATGGACATGATCCGTTGCAGCTAGTTCGGTAGTCAAGAGTTCTATTCCTACCTTATTTTCTTCTATTTGAGGTCCATTCTTCAGAAGGTTAGGTATCTCCTCGGTAGCATCTTGCACAATACTCAATTCCTTCGACATATATGATACGAAGGCTGCGAAAGCTTGTTCCATAGTGCATGGCAAGCTAGGTAGTAGGGATGATGAGGATGCAGAACCGAAGTAGGGTGATGGGACATTTCCTATTTCGATCCACCTTTGGATCATTTGCGGGTATGTGTTCCAGTTTCGAGCAGGATTTATTGCTTGCGCGCTGCTCGCTTCCCCTTGGTCAACTGAATAGTCACTGGAAGTAGTCCGGCGCCTTTTAGGCTCCGGGGATGGTAGGATAGGTGCCTTATCTCTTGGTGCCTTAGGTGATGAAGGTGGGGTTGACGACATGTTCCTGTAACAATACATATAAGTGCCAAACATCCAAATGACATGTAACTAATGTGTGAGGCTATAGTCTAGTATGCAATCCTAGTTCTCTATAACCAATGGCTCTGATACCAATCTGTCACACCCCCAATTTCAACTAACGGAGTTTTACCGTTTGGGAACTGACGAACCAGGATCTCAGACATTAGTTACTTTGAACGACTCTACATGGGACTCAAAATGAAAATATCATTTAAATCAGAGTATCAATGCGGAAGCGTAAAGAAAGTAAATGCGCAAAATACACGTGCCCAAAACCAAAGTCCAAAAGTCCAAAAAGCAAAGTACAATAGAATAATTCAACCAACATAAATAGTTATAATCAAAGCAGTTGAATCCCATGCATGCCCTAACGTGCACCTGTGTCTTAGCTTAGCGACATGAGAAAACATGTAAAAATATGTCAACACGAGGTTGGTGAGTCTACAGGTTTCAATATAAGTAAATAAGCGTTTACCGAATTTATGTTCATTCAGTACGTATCTATAGGTAGCTAACCTATGTTCATGTTCAACTTAAGCGCTCGCAACCGAAGCTGACTGTTTGTTTATTGCCTCCTGCCAGGTCTATCAACACTGGCGGTGTGAGTAGGCTAACATTTCACCCGTTCGATATCAAATCGAGTTAGCGCGACTAACGCGGTTGGGATTTGTCAGACCCAGTAGTACTACTAAATATTACCTTGCTAAGATCCATATTAATAGTCCGATATTAGTTGAGGACTTTCTGTGATAGCGGGTTACGCTTAGCATTTAACATTGATAGCATACGGATTAAAAATCCAAAATCGTTTAGTCATGTTTTCTCCCCCAAGTTAAAACAGTAAAAGGGGCCGTGAAAACTCACCTGCTTTGCGTTGAAGGTAGTTTCACCCTAGAGGTAAGTTGGGACCACGAGTGTAAGTCTCAAAAGACATACGAATGTCCTAAAATTATAAACACATAAATTAGGAATGATAATGAGAATTGTGACAGTAACACAGAAAGGAGCGTCTTAAAGAAACGCTCTAATAATCAAGAGTAGACAAACGTGTCCACGGGAATAAGAATTCTTTAATTAATAACTAAGATATATAAGTTATGCGACGAATGACAAAATAATATATAATAAATATATTCGAGCGTTTTCGTTATTAAATAATGACCGAAGAAAATAATATAATATATATATTATTTTTAGATTTAACAAAGTATCACCATAACGATTATGTGTCAAAATTAATAAGTCTATTATTTTATTCAAGGGTATAAACGTGCATTATTGTGACACCCAGTAATTCAGGTCAATATCCATATTTCATAAATACACGTTCATAACGTATATTTCCTGAAGTTTTATTTTGACTAAGTAAAGTCAAGGAGTCTAGCAAAGGAAATTATATCAAAATAGTAATTTTTAAGAATTACTAGAAAAATAAACAGTAATAACCCGCAAAGTACGGTCGTTGGTGATTAACAAGAACTTGACAATAAAAGTCTAGGGAGACGCTTTAACATAAAAACATAAATATTGGTGACTAAACTTTTATAAAAGGTTGACATATAAATAATTGTTACATGGCTCTATGTTATTTTGCGTATACATGTATAATATAGTTCAAGTAATAACTACATCGGAAATTCACTAGCAGATTATTAAAGCTAGTCAATCTACACAAAATGTAAGACGTTTTAATAATTAAATATATTAAAACGGGTATTAATTTCGGGTAGTATACCGCGTCTAAATCAATCACATCATCATCATGATTGCTTTGCTTACACAACACTCAAGCGTCATAATCATCATGATTATGACCAAGAGTGCAAGCAACCTCAAAGATCACATCACCATCATTATATCTTTGCTTATACTCCACTCCAACGTCAAGGCATAATGATGATGACTTGTTGAGTTCTACACTCAACCCCCTTTTCATCAAATAATTATATATATACGTGTATATATATGTATGTATATATATATATATATATATAATATCTAGGTATATAGATATATAAAGTTTAAACCATTAAAAAGTCATACACTGAGTATTAGATCACGGGATCACCTACCGGGTATACACTACCTAAAAACCAATCAACTAATACATGGAATGATGACTCGTGATGTGACAAGACCCAACCCCCACCCCATGCCCAATCATGGCCGAAATGTGTGGGACCACCCACACACCCACTCCACCATCATGTCCATGATGATTGTCATAAGAGGCTATACCCTATTAACCAAGTGTGCAAGCAAGGGTCAATCCATCAAGTCAACCATCCCTTGCCATGATTAGGTTGAATGCAACACCCAAACCCCCACCCTAACCCTTGGTTCGGCCGAGAATAGAGGGCCCCACCCACCTCACATCACCTCACCACTTCCATACTCATGTCATAAGAAGACCATGCTTCTTTGAGTGTAGACCATACCAACATCAAATCCATCACATTTAATACACCCTCTTACACACTCAAGCTCTCACTCTCTCATATATATATCGACATATGCACACACATAATCACTTTGCATCTTTCAAATTCAAGAGCAAAAACCATAGAGAAGTTTGAGTTAGAGTTGAAGATTCAAGGAAGGTTGGAGTCTAGGAGTCGGGACTTGATAACAACACGAGCACCTAGTGTCTTCCATACGTTTTTCTTCACCTAGCTTGTCTAGTGGTACGAAACCATCATCCATCTTTTATGTTTTCTTTACTTCCTTAAATTAAGCATGTTGTTCATCCTAATAATTAAAGGAGGTTTAAAAAGCTAAAGAGTTTTATAAAGTTTAACATTATTATGATTAAAAACTAGATTTTATAATAAAAAGATGTATGAAATTCGAAAATGATAAGCTCTTATACATAGATTCTTATCTTAACATATTTATGAGATATTTGTTAATTTGAATTCATGATGCTAAATTAAGAATTGATAAACTAAAAAGATGTGTGTAAATATATATATACATATATATGTGTAACCGAAATTTGTATGTATAAGTGTATAAGTGATTGTTTTGATCCTATAATGATAGTTGTAGATATTAAAAGCATGATTAACATCAGATAAAAAGGTTTGAACATGAATACATATCCATGATTAGAGATGTAAACCGGAAATAATCAAGTGTATTATTTAAAAAGAAATCGTGACATATGTATGTTCAAATGTATGTTCATAAAGTGTTAACTTGTTGAATTGAGAATTATTGAAACATATGCATGCTTGATAAGAACCGAAATATATGTCCAGAAATGTATGCATACAAGAGTAAATATGGTACATGAGTAAAATGATATATATATATATATATATATATATATATATGGAAGCTAAAAAGTATATATGGAGACATAATTATAATCGTATATTGAAAGTAAATTATGGATAATATTGTATTGTTGTGTATTGACATGAAATTTGTTATGATTAAAGTGTTTTGGGTGTTTGGTAACAATAAAAAGCATACATGCACATATCATGAAATAACCATAGATAGGTTCATGTGCACGAAATTAAAGATGTTTCAGTTAAAAATAAATAAGTGTATGTTGAAATGTAGTTATACCTGTGTGTATATATATTTGTAAGAAAATATAAATACATGTCGAACTGAAACAAGTTAATAAATATCGTTCGGAACAAGTAATTGTATATGCATATAGAGATAAACATACATAGAAAATACATGAACGATACTTGCATATTTATTGGAAAGAAGTAATTATGTGTTTATACATGGATTATAGTATAAATATATTACAAGACGTCGCAAAAATAATATTTATTTTTGACAAACATAACGAGTCACCAATATGGAAATATAATAGTTTTTCCGGAAAATAAATAAAGCGTCTAGACTGGAATAATAATCACCAACGAGTCGTCATGAGAAAACATTGTTTTAAATAAACAAAGCCGTGCTTAACAGGAATAGTTAAGTCGGGTGAACAACTTGCGTTTAAGACAGGTAGTCTTAACGTGTTTAGTACCCTTGTGTGATTAGGGTACGGATAGACAAGAACTATTAGCACAAGGTTGTTGCTAGGATTTCATCGAACACAAGGTGAGTTCACGGCCCCCTTTTAACTTTTTAATGTTTTGTAAACATCGGGGGAGAAACATACTTACTTGTTATGTTTTGAAAACATGAATTACATTTGCTTACACGTTTGACATCATGAACATTCTGGTTTAACTCCTTGTGAGTTTCACTAATCCCCCCTTTTTCTAAAGTTTTTGAAATGATTTGGGGTGGAAACATACTTGTAAAAGACTTTTTTATGTAAATGAATGAACTAATGATCTGACCGTATGTGTGTATTGAGGGAAAAGTAAAGCGCTTAAAGTCCTCTGAATAAGTTAGTAACCATTAGTTATTTTAGTCCGGGATTATATGGATAGTACTATTGGGGGTGACGCCTCCGGTCATGGTTAGTCGCGCTAACCAGGGGTCCAAATGGCCGAATGACCGCATATTGTCTTATTCGCAGAAAGGCGGGGGGAGGCACAGAATGTTGGGGTTTGGTTACGGTCTCGTACATTACATACTATTTTGTATTCCTTGCAAGCTTACAAATGGGGTCAATAGATCGGATTAGTATTCAGATTCATTGGTAATACATGCAAAAGGGTACTGATCAGGTTAAAGTGATCAGGTTTAAACAAAAGAGTTGTTAGGACCGTGTACGTACGGATTACAATAGATTCAACGTGAAACCGAATCAAATAGCGCGGAATTCTATTTGATTGGCGATCCAATCAGTGAGAACGACAACCCGGATCAATCTAACGATTGATAAACGTTATGAACGTGTAGGAATCGATCCGGGAACGAACTATGAAGTTGGACAAAGTCTCTGGACGATTTCGTGCGGCTAGGGTTGATTGATATGACTTCGTTTTTTTTTAACAACACGATTTAAGATGTATTTATAGTCTGCAGGTTCCAGTCGTACGAATGGCTCATACGGATGATCCATTCGTGCGACTGAGTCATTCGGCAGATTGAACCATCCTTATGGTTCATTCGTACGAATGAGCCATACTTATGACTCATTCGTGCGACTGAGTCCATTCTGACTCATCAGCATGAACAACTTCTGCATAAGTATTATTTAAACATGTTAAGGGTATATATCAACGGTGATCAATAATATTAAACATAAACAACCATAAATACTCAAAACACACTGTTTTATATCACAACTGACTGATTACATTTGACTCGAACGCTTACAATGAACTGGGGACATATGTGTACCAACAAGAGTTTTGATCAGGTTAAAGTGATCAGGTTTATACAAAGGGTTCTGATCAGGTTAAAGTGATCAGGTTTAAACAAAGGGTTTTGATCAGGTTAAAGTGATCAGGTTTAAACAAAGGGTTTTGATCAGGTTAAAGTGATCAGGTTTAAACAAAGGGTTATGATCAGGTTAAAGTGATCAGGTTTAAACAAAGGGTTTTGATCAGGTTAAAATGATCAGGTTTATACAAAGAGTTTTGATCAGGTTAAAATGATCATGTTTAAACATTGGATTTATGACGGTTAAGTCATGGTAATGTTTTCAAAGAAAAACTACATATTTTATGACGGTATAGTCATGGGCATGTTTTCAAATGAAAACTACTTATTATTTATGACGGTTAAGTCATGAATAGTTTTTCGGGGAAAACTACTTAGTTTTATGACGGTAAAGTCATGTACATGTTTTCGGGAAAAACTATAAGCACTGATATAACTAACTCTGTGAACTCACCAACCTTTGTGTTGACACTTTCAAGTATGTTTCTCAGGTAACCTTTAGCCATGGCGCGGTTGGAATAGGCTATCTATGTTGGATCAATTCCTAGTAGCTGGAAGGACGTAGAATATCAAGTCTCAAGTCTATCGTTGATCTAGAAGAACTTAGATCATAGTATTACTTAGTTTTAGTAATTGTATATGTAATCAAGTCTTAGAAATCACAATTACCGCTTCCGCTATCGTGTAATGAACCAATCGTTGCAACCTGTATTTATTTATTAAGTAAATAAATTTGGGGGTGTGACAATTATGTTATATATATAAATTTGAAACGTCTCCCCATATTTACAAACTTTGTGAAACAATATTTAAATAACTAAAATTTTAACCGGAGTCACGGAGTGAAATATATTATTTTATTTGAAAACACGGATTTAATAATAATATAGTATATTATTATAACATCGAGAACAATAATAATGATGCGTTAAAAATCCCAAGCCCGAGGTTACGGGTTGATTTTCCGGCTCAAAACACTTAATATATTAATATAATAATATAGCATTTGATTTTATATTAAAATAGTGACTAGAAAATAAATAAAAACCAAAACAGGGGTGAGGAGACTCGAACCTGGGACTCCTCCCAATCAGCACACACACTCAACCAGTCCACCTGCTAAGGCAATCGCAACATGGATTAGATTAAAATGATTTTAATCATCAAACCCGGCCGTGATCTCCCCCCCTAGCGTGAACCGAACCAAAACCCATCCCAAATCTATCGATTTGGATATTGATTTAACCAGAAAGCATATGGGTTTTGTTACTTAGGGTATTTCGAATCTATGTATGACTTTAATTGCAAAACCATTGAGTTTTAAATCGTTAAATCTCAGTCTCAAGAACCGAAACCCTAAAACAAGAACGAGAAATCAATTTGATGAAATTCGATGTTAAAAGACTTTGAATTCATAGGGCTTTTACCAAATTGAACCTTGCGAATCTGATAGAGTAGTTTAATTTGATAGAGAACAGGTTTAAGATCAAAACCCCCAAATCGATTTTATGAACGAACCCTAGATTGAGATCATGACAGATTCGATGTTAACAGATTAATTTGATAGAGGGCTTTCAACAATTAGGTGATTGGGAAACTGATCATGTAAATTAATTTGATTGAAACAGAGCCTAAGGTGATGATCGATTAACCCACGATCGCATGAACCCTAGAATCGGGTTCTTGATATAATCGATGTTGTAAGCCCTAATTGGCATAGGGCTTTCCGTCTAGGAGTAAAAACGAAAGTGTTTATGTAAGTAATTACCAGAATAGATGAAGAATTGATAGAGTTCGACTAGAGAGGCTCCGACTTCGCGCAAGGTTGTTCTCCGGCGACTGTATCTACTTCTCCGGTCGAATTGAAGCGTGCAGAAACAACATGGGATTTCGTCTAGTGTGTGCAGATGGTCAATTCATGAATTGGTATTCACATTAGTATGAATTCGGTGACATATGTTCATGAAGTCGACGGTTACGGTATAATTGATCATTATTGAGTTTAATTCGACGTGATAATGGTGTTTTAAACTGTAATAACGATCGTTAATGGCTTTAATGTGAGGATCGGTTGCAATTTCGAACGAGAATCGATCGTGAAGCATGAATTTGGATTGATTTCGTCCGGTTTGACTTTCTCAAGTCAAACAGAAATCAAAGTTGAGTTAATTGCAGTTTTAGTTCCTAAAGTTTCTTAATTTGTTTAACAAGGTTGTGATTTGGTTGGTTTGACTAATAAAAGTCAACATGAGTTCAATTTTTGACTTTGAAAAGTCAACAGAGTGGCTTAGGAATATAACGCAACTAGTCCTTGGAGTTTAAGTTTGGATTGTTGACAGAATTGGTCCCTTGAGTTATAGGTAGGGTTAGATAGGTTAACTTTAACTAGATTTTCTAACTAAGTTAACTGGAAAAGTACGGATTGTCACAATGTTAAAGGTTTAATATGTGACATCACTAAAGGTGTAGTCTCTAACCTCTCGCCCGGATCATCATGATCCTCTCCACTCTCCACCACGGGCGTCTCACAGATTAATGACCCGACTTGTGCTAATATCTCACTCAAACCGCAGTCATCACTATCGGAACCTAAAAACGCGGACCCTATCAAATTCCTTTCAAATTCAGCTAACCAATCCGGTGGGTCCTCAATCATTTCTCCTCCATCTCCCTCAACAACATCTTGTACTGGATTAGATTCTATGCTCGCCAACATCCTTCACGGACTTCATAGTATCGAATGTGATCGACTCATCCCCCACACGAAGTGTGAGTTTTTCCCGTCAAAGACATCGGTCATTGCCTTGGCGGTACGTAGGAATGAGCGTCCTAGGATGAGTGGGACTTTGTCATCCACCTCCATGTCCAGGATGAAGAAATCCACGGGGAATACAAATTTTCCAACTTTCACTACTCCACAATTCCCCGTGGATACTTGACTGAGGGTTCAGCCAAGGAAATGCTCATGCGCGTAGGTTGCGGTTCACCTAGGTCTAGCTGCTTATAAATAGAATATGGCATCAGATTGACGCTAGCACCCAGATCAGCCAACACGTGGTTTAAAGGCAAACCGCCAAGCAGACATGGGATCGTGAAACGACCCGAATCTGCCAGTTTCTCCGGCAGTTTGTTCTGAACCACAGCAAAACATTGCTCACTAAGTGAGACTTCAGAGATCCCCATACTTAGGCATATGCTGGAGGACCTCTATAAATGGGAGATTGACCTTGAGTTGTTTGAACATATCAAGGAAGGTACCGTATTCCCTAGCATGTTTATGTGGCAGCAAGCGTGCTGGATAGGGAACACGACTCAAGTTAATCTCGGGGGACTTCATCTCCACCCCCTTCTTCTTCTCCTCTGCCTTCTCGGCAGGCTTCTCCATAACTATCACTTCCTCCACCGGTTCTTCCTCTTCTACAACCGATGGGTTCTTATCCTCTTCTACTCTCCTGCTCCTAGACGACACAACATTCGACTCAGACTCCTCTAGTATCTCCTCCTCCGCCTGCTCTTCAATCATCTTAGCATCGATCGCCGCGAATCGAGCTTTCCAATTTATCTTCTTGACCTCTTCAGGTGACGGAATATTATGCTCAATGAAGTGGGAGCCATTCTCCACAACCTCTTTCTCCTCCTCACTTCTAACTGACACATCTATCACTGAAGCATGGGAGCTTGAAGATGGACCTCCCTGCCTACCTTTCAAGCTCTGAGCGATGTCTCCTACCGTGCGTTGCAGATCCTGGAATGTTGACTGCTGATTCTTCAATAGAGTGTCGTGTGCATTCACTGCCGAGTCTCCTTATCCTTTGATACCAAGTGGGTGAGCAACTGGATCTGGTTCTCCAACATCTCCTCTATTCTCTTGTTGTCTCCGCTTGGTCCTGCATCTCCTCCTTGCTGATAAGGGAGGGCATTAAACCCAGGTGGGTTTCCTCCATATCTCCATCTCGAGCCAAAAGAATTATAGTTGTTGTACCCTCGGTTCTGGTTCTGGTTGCCCGCAAATCTAACCTGCTCCTGATTATTGACTGGGCAATCCCTGGTGTCGTGGCCTCCCCTGCACACTTGACACCGCTGAGCACTGAGCTTCAGCTCCTTGATCTCGTTAGCCATTGAGGCGAGTGCAGCAGCCATGCTAGAATCAGGAGTAACCTGATGCACACCTCTAGGAGAAGAGGCGGGAGATCTAGCACTAGGATTGGAAGTCCTAGCAGATGGATGCTGCTGTTCGGCTTGAGCGAAGCTCTCGAACATCTCCTCACACTTATCAGGCTCGAGTCTATCCATGATATGGCCTCCCGCAGCTGTGTTGAACATTTGCTGCTTCTCAAAGGTGAGGCCATTATAGAACTTCTCCACAAGCGCCCAGTCGGAAAGACCGTGCTGGGGACATCGGCTCAACAACGCATTGAACCGCTCCCAGGCCATGTGATAGGGCTCGTCGGGATCCATCCGGAAGGAATGGATCTGGCCCTGAAGGCGAGCGGCCCTGGAAGGTGGATAATACTTTTTGAAGAACTTGGCTTTGAGATCATCCCATGTGGTGATCGAATTGTCGGGGAGGGTGTCAAGCCAAGTAGATTCGCGACCAGAGAGCGAGAATGGGAAGAGACACAAGTAGATAGCGTCCTTAGACACACCCGTGATATTGAAAGTATCACATATCCGCACGAAGCGGGTCAAATGTCCCGGTCCATCCTCATCCTCAAGGCCATGAAATTGGGTGGCATGAGTGATCGTGCTCATGACATGTGACGGGATCTGCCATGTATTGGTGTTAGGAATGGCGGGGCGTGTGATCGAAGATCTCGTCCCAGTGACCCCGTCACTGGCCCTCTGGTGCACGTTACGTCTCGCTGGTGGGTCAGCGTCGCCCATGGTAGGAAATGGAATTAGGCTAGTAGAACATACCTAGGATTTGCAAAGCTCTTTCAAACGCTCCCGAAAGTCGCGGGTGTGCTCGTGTAGCTCTCGTTCGGGCTCTTGAAAAGCTGAATATGGTGGTGATCCATGCGAACGAGTGTGGTGCATAAACTGACACAAGAACAAAAGAAAATAAACAAAGACTCAAAATAGAAAGACTCAATCCTATGTTAGACACACAGATAGCACGTAGGACAAGCACACAAACAAGACTCAAAAACAAAACAAACCAAAAATCACTAAAAGAACTAGTCAAAGCTAATATTGCTATTGCCAAGTGTCCCCGATAACGGCGCCAAAAACTTGATGTCGTCCAGACGGTCTATAAAATAAATAACAAAACCTAACCTAGACTCCTAAGTAATAAATGGAGTACCTTCGACTAAACCGGACTGACAGGCAAGTGTACCTATCGAGTGTAGCACAACTTAATGGTAAACCGGAATATCGAACCCTAGAGACACTACAAATAACAAAACTAGACTCTGACTCAGACTAAAGATTTAATTGGTTTGGGGGGTTGACTACACTAAAGGTTAACTAAGAATGCAACAAACTAATGTCGACTCAACTATCAAGACAAGTACTAAGGTGAAATCAGAAGATGGGAAGAATACTACCTAGGTCGGAATCCTATTTGCAAAGCACAACTTCTACCGGTTCTGAAAACTATGGGTTTCTAAAGATGACAACTAAAGACTACTTAGTGGATCCCTAATCACTCTCAGGGTGTCACCAACTATGCTACCTAAAGTGTACTAAACTCACCAGATGGTTAGATCACCTCTCGGGTATTTCCAACAATGATAAAGTACCCACATGACAGATTACCTCTCAGTCTCACTGTCCACAATACATTCGAAAATGCACGGGGTAATCTCTGGATAACAACTATGATTTAACCTAGCAACAATCACTAGACACCTAATACTAACGTCCTTTCAGACTGTTAACAATCAGATTCCTAATGATGAAGACTAGACAACTACTCCTCACCTCTCGGATATTGAACTAGGACACACATTCAATTCTAATCAGCAATCAAACCCAACTCCTATGGTCACTATGTCTAGCAAACCACACAACAATCACAAACCCTAGAGTCTATGACCAATATATGCAAATCAAACTGGCAAACAACCACAATAAGCATACAGAGTTAAAATCAATTACAAATCAGATCTAAACATGCCATATCATCATAATAATTAACAAGAGATTCTTTACAAAATCATAAAACCATCAATCGAATCCAAAAACCAGTAAAAATCATAACTTTAACAAATATTTATCATGTGACCTAGGCAATATTAATGTTTTAGCCTAGGATCATACTCAAACACATCAAAACAGAAGTAATCAAGCAAAACATAGGTTCAAACACAGAATTTAAACACAAAGATTCAAACTTGAAAACCTAGAACGCTATTACAACGAACCCGAAATCCAAAAACTTTGATCTTGCACTTGAATTGACCTTCTTACTCCCAAAATCGCCCTAGAATGCTCCTTAAACGACTGGAAATCGAACTCCCTCAATTATGGCTATCAAATTCTATTTAATTAAGAAAACTAGGGTTTTGCGGAATTTCCATCTCCCGCGTACCGCGAAAGAAACAAGTCGGGCCTTCGCGGTAGTCGCGCCCGGTTATGATCTTCCTCGCGTACCGCGAAACATTCTTCTGGACTTCTCGCGTACCGCGAGAGACTGAAATTCAACATTTTTCACTTTTTCCCTTGGACTTTCTTTTCTTGCTTGGTTTCTTCACGTATTCACTTGTATTCTTCCCGAGCTCCTCTAAACATACAATAGACTCAAATACAGACTTAAACGACTCAAAACAAAGATAAAACTAATAAAAAACGCACGAATACAACGGAATAAAGATGTGTGCTTTGCACTACATCAGTCATCTTGTTTGTTTTCTCATATAAATTTTCAAGCACATCATTGATTTCTCCTTTCTTTTCCTTATATATTGGTTGTTTGATATTATGTTATGTGAATTTTAAACTATTATTTTCTAGAACCGCTAATTTACACACTCTCAAACCATAAAGTAGTCTAAGCATGCTTGGCAGAATCTGATTCAAACATAATAATGTACTACTTTAAAGAATCTGATTCAAACATAATAATGTACTACTTTAAATACTCAGGTGAACAGTAATTTTATGTTACAATTTTATGCCTGGCAGAATCTAATTCAAACATAATATGCTACAATTTCACAAATTGACGAAAATTCAAAACAACCTTTTTAAGTAATTTTATTTATTTTTACACTTATTGACAATGTTTTCACAACCGCACCGGTCATCGAACAGGACACAGTACTGGTCTAATTGAACCATTTTAAAAACCGAATGACTATCATAAATAATTTAAAAGTAAAAATATATGTGTATAACTACTTTAAAAAATGGATCAAGCATCATGGGAACAAGTCATTGATGAGTTGTCCTTTACTGCCTTTTATATTAACCGCTCCGAGAAGAATACAGCCAACAGATCTAAACAACGCTATCCAAGTTTTCATGGGAGCAAATCTTATGCACATAGGCGACACATGGAGGTATGAAATACAATTGTTAGTATTATACAAACATGTTTATTAATTTTTATTGAAATCTCAGTAATAATATTTTTGTTGTTCACAGGGGACCGGACCTATTGAAGTTTTCAGAAACACCCATTACAAAGAAGGGACGGGATAGGCAAATGAGACTGCAACATCAGACTATGTAAGTAAAATCCTTTCATTGTTAGTTTAAACGGGTCAATATGACACAATCCACTTTAATAGACTTAGAACATCAACTAAATGAGTCAAAATGACCCGAGCCCACTCTAATAGATTTAGAACATTCAATTGTAACTTTAAACGAGTCAAAATGATCCAAACCCATTTTAATCGACTTAAAACATTTAATTGTAACTTTGATCGGGTCAAAATGACCCAAGCTCACTTTAATAGACTTACAACATCCCATTGTAACTTTAAACATGTCAAAATGACTTAAACTCACTTTAATATATAATTATAACTTTAAACGGGTCAAATGACCCGGGCCCACTTTAATAGACATAGAACATCCAATTGTTGGATATTTTTGTTAGTATTATTAGTATTTGTTGTTATTAATGTGGTTGATTGAAACTTGTGAATTACTATCGTTTATTACTTATAGTTGAACAGGTTGGTTATCCATTTTACAACAGTTATGCTGTTGAATTTTAGTAAAATATTCTAGTTTATGTTTATTCTATTGTTTAATACATGAGAGAATTCAACAGCAGTTTACGAGATCCTCGAACGAGTCTGGTGGTGATCCACCAACAGTGGATGAGATTGGGTGTATGGAGCGTCATTAGGTCAAAGGTGTGGGCAACCACATTGTCAACAAATAGATGAGCGAATGTCGTAACTCCAACAACAACTCCAAGAACAACATCAGCATCAACGAGAACAAAACTTTCGGTCTAAGCGCAACAATGCTAGAAATGCAACTCCAAATGGAAAAAATGCGTCGTCTATGGTATCGACGAACTAGTATTGATGATAATTAGTCAAGAGTTGTCGTCTATGATGTTGCGACCAATTTGGATGTTTAGAACAATTTGAATATTTGTGAACAATTTGTAATATTTGAATGTTAATTTGCATGTTTGGATGTTTGGACTATTTTGAATGTTAATTTACACGATAATTTTTTAATATTTTTAATATTCATGATTCAAAAATAAAAAAAATATTAAAAAAAATAAAAAAGGCCAATACTAACGACATGTCGTCGATATAGGTCATTTTTTTTATTTCAGGCCTATAACGACATGTCTTCGGTATAGGTTAACCGTATGCCAACTACTTGTCGTCCGGATAGGTTTAAGATCTATATATACCGACGGCATGTCGTCGTTATAGATTTAAATTAAGAATTTTTTAATTAACCCTATATATACCGACGACAAGTTGTCGGTATATGCCTACCTATAACGATAACACCTATACCAATGACTTGTTTGACCTATTGATACGAACCTCTACCAACAACATATATACCGACGACAAGTTGTTGGGATATGTCTGATCACCCTATACCAACGACAAGTCGTCGGGATATGTCTGAGCACCCTATACCGACGACATGTCGTCGGGATAGGGTCCAAAAGCGTGGTCAGGAAAAGGTCTGACCCTTGTAGTGATATATATAGGGTTAGGTTATGGTAAAAATGGTTTTAAAAATAAGAAAGGTAAGAAGTATTCTGGGCTTGACATGTGTCCTTTTAGTGTTTTTATAGGGAGGGCATAACGGTCATTGTGTAATATACCAGGTCATTGTCTAATATAATGTCTGATATTACACAATGACCAGACCTGATATTACACAATGAACTGATATTACATAATGACTATACCTTACATTACACAATTACCTGACATATTTGAGCGAATTACACAATAATGAGCAAATTACACAATGAGCTGGAAAACGTAAAACACAATGATGAATACATATAACATAATGATGAAAAATATTTGACAAAATGACGAATACATATAACACAATGATGAAAAACATTTGACACAATGACCAGACCTGACATTACACAATGATCATACCTGATATTACACAATGACCTGATATTACACAATGACCAGGCAAATTACACAATGAGATGGAAAACGTAAAACACAATGATGAATACATATAACACAATAATGAAAAATATTTGATAAAATGAGCAAATTACACAATGAGTTGGAAAACGTAAAATACAATGATGAATACATATAACACAATGATAAAAAATATTTGACAAAATGAGCATATTACACAATGAGCAAATTACACAATAACCAGACCTGATATTACAGAATGACCTGACATATTTGAGCGAATTACACAATAATGAGCAAATTATACAATGAGTTGGGAAACGTAAAACACAATGATGAATACATATAAAACAATGATGAAAAATATTTAACAAAATGAGCATATTACATAATGAGCAAATTACACAATGACTAGAACTTACATTATACAATGACCTGACATATTTGAGCGAATTACACAATAATGAGCAAATTACACAATAAGCTGGAAAACGTAAAACACAATGATGAATACATATAACACAATGATGAAAAATATTTGACAAATAGATGAATATATATAACACAATGATGAAAAAACATTTGACATAATGACCAGTCCTGACATTACACAATGACCAGACCTGATATTACACAATGACCAGACCTGATATTACACAATGAATTGATATTACACAATGACCTGACAAATTACACAATGAGCTGGAAAACGTAAAAAAAATTTTCGTTTTTGTATATAACGACACTATACTCGTTTTAAAGATAAAAAACGCTCGTTTTTATGGTGTAATTTTTAAAAAAAAATAATGTCGTATGTAAAAGTTAAGAACGTTTAAAAAAGGGGGGGGGGAACTTGATAAAAAGTCAACACAAGTTTACAAGACTAAAATAACCTTCCAACAACTTTTTCTTCTACAATTTAATCTCAACAATTAAATCTTTTTTCTTCTACAATTTAATCTCAACAATTAAATCTTTTCTACAATTTGATATAGTGGCTCTAAATCCTTCTCACCCTTCTTAGAATTAGAATACTTTTTATCTAAACCTTTTCCTATATATATATATATACATATATATATATATATAGGGTTAGGTTCAAATAAGAAGGGTTTTTAAAATAAGAAGGGTGAGAAGGATTTAGGCCCATTAGATCAAATTGTAGAAATTATTTAATGATTGACATCAAATTGTAGGAGAAAAAGTTGTTGAAAGGGTATTTTAGTCTTGACCATTTTTGTTGACTTTTTATCAAGTTTCCCCCCATTTTTTAAACGTTCATAACTTTTACATACGACATTATTTAAAAAAAAATTACACCATAAAAACGAGCGTTTTTTATCTTTAAAACGAGTATAGTGTCGTTATAAACAAAAACGAAAAAAATTACGTTTTCCAGCTCATTGTGTAATTAGTCAGTTCATTGTGTAATACAAGTTCATTGTGCTATATGTATTTATCATTGTGTTTTACGTTTTCCAGCTCATTGTGTAATTAGTCAGGTCATTGTGTAATACAAGTTAATCGTGTAATACAAGTTCATTGTGTAATACCACGTCTGGTCATTGTGTAATATCTGGTCATTGTGTAATTAGTCAGGTAATTTTGTAATACAAGTTCATTGTATAATTAGTCAGGTCATTGTGTAATTAGTCAGGTTATTGTGTAATACAAGTTCATTGTGTAATACCACGTCTGGTCATTGTGTAATACCACGTCTGGTCATTGTGTAATTAGTCAGGTCATTGTGTAATACAAGTTCATTGTGTAATTAGTCAGGTAATTGGGTAATACAAGTTTATTATGTAATTATTCAGGTCATTGTGTAATTAGTCAGGTAATTGTGTAATACAAATTCATTGTGTAATATCACTTCTGTTCATTGTGTAATAACCTGGTATATTACACAATGACCATTATGCCCTCCCTTTAAAAATAATAAAAGGACATATATCAATCCCATAATCCTTCTTACCCTTCTTATTTTTTAAACTCTTTTTACTATAACATAACCCTATACATATATATATATATATATTATATGTGTGTGTATCATGTATCATCATAAATGCCTTTTAATATATATAAATAAATGAATATGCCCAAACAAAGTCAATACATACTGAGTTAAGTAAAAAAAAGTAGGGTTGATAGTTCAGTAACAAAGTTAAAGCCTCTTAAAGCATCTAGGATTGAAGGTCTTGAGTTCAAGTTTCAAACAATCAAAGAAATTCATTGTTTTAAAAAAAGTCTACATGAAAAATAGATTCATCGTTTTAAAAAAAGTCTACATGAAAAATAGGTAATTGAAAGAAATAGACACAAATAAAGAAATTCAAGTATATATAAAATAATAGGTAAAAAATCGATCAACTTTATAAATTTGTAATATATTTATTTTAATACAATTTATGTATTTTTAACTATAAACAAGTGGGTTATGTCCTCGCCTTGCGGCGTTCGATTTTGAATATAATTTATATAGAAACATAGATAAAAATTAGCGCGTCGCAATAGTATATTCAAAATTTTATAAAACATTATATTTGAAAATAAACAAAATCCGTTACATCGATTGAAAATCATAAAAAAAATACTGTTACCGGTTCTGATAATACTGATAATGGCAGTTCCGTCCATCACGGTACCTGTATGATATCAAAAGAAGACTCTCTTTCGAATACAACTCGGTTTACAACAAAATTAATACCAAAATGTCCATAAAAAAAAAATTAAACACCGTAGTAAGGCTAAGGGGAGTACCAACGTGGAGAGGGGCGTGGATCTGAGGTGGCTGGCGCTGTGCCGTGGAACACCGCACCCCCTGCGCGTGATCCACGGTCGTGGATGGGGGGTTTGTAGCCGTTGGGGGTGGGGCCAAACCACTCAAACGGTCAAAAATTAAAAAAATAAATTAAATTTTTAAATATATTTTATACTATAAATATAATCAATCTCAACCATCTCAAACGCATAAATTTATAAATATATTTTATCTCGAATGGGCTACTTTTGTGAAATCATTTTCATGGCCGGTAGATGAACCTAGAAAATATTTCAAACGCCGAAAAGAATCGGCGATAAAAGATATTGAACGTGCTTTTGGTGTACTAAAACAAAAATTTGATATAGTGAAAAACCCGACACGTGCATGAAAGCTCGAAAGAATACGACGTGTAATGTACACTTGCATCATCCTATATAACATGATCATTGAGGATGAAGGCCGAGCAATTTGCGAGTTCAACGAAGAAGAATTTGAAGCGACAATTGGATTAGAGGAAGTTAGCGAGGCCCAACAAAGTGTAAATGAACAATATAAACGCAATCGTGAAATACACAACAATCTTCGTCATGATTTGGTGCTTAATCTAGACTCAGGCAACAATTAAAGTCTAATTTTAAATTGATTATTAAGTTTTTTATGTATTTTTATTATTTTCTTTTTTTATTATTAATGTATTTTTTAGTTATTAATTAAAAAATATTATTTTCTTTTTTTTACTAAGGCTTTTATATTAATTATTAAAACAAATTAATATTAAATTAAATTAGAAAAAGAAAATGAAGTGACGGTGTAGAGATGTGGAACAATTTTCATCAAATGTTGAGAGGTATGGAAAAACTATGGAATCTGATGTAGTTCTGACGTGAAGGTGTGTATGTGTGGAAATTATGAGTAGTACCGCTGTGTTCCTGAGTTTACTAAAGGGAAGTTTTCTTTTCACTTCTTTTTCTTTCTCTTCAAATCTGTTCAATTTGGAAGGATGTAGATAAGACTTGTTTTGCTTTCATTTCCCTTCTTAAAAAAATGCTAGAACACTTTTTCTCTCATTTCCTTTCTTTTCCTCCTTAACAAAAAAAACTTTGGAACAAATGTTTCCTTCCTCTTTATTTCTTTTCTCTACTTAAATGAGACTCTGGAACACAGTGTTAGCCTAAGTGAAACAAACTTATATATATATATATTTGAACGCCGTTGGCTCAACTGGCATGTCCCATCAGGGGAGGCTCGTATATCAGTCTATCTATACAACCCTGAAGGAATTCGAATCTACAGATGGTGTTTCTAATTTTTATGAAGTGAAAAAATCTTATATGATAGTCGACAAATGATAAAGGTACAAGTTGGAATGCACAAGGTATAATCAGGTTTATGTTCTTACATATACACGATCTGTCACCTCTGCATCTAGCATCTCTCCGGTGCTGAAAAATGACGCAACCTATTATTCACAAATTGGAGGCGGAGTCACATGTGGCCGTTGCTCTTGCCAGCTATATCGCCGATCTGTCTGCTAAATTTATCGCCGCTAACGGTTCTTTCTCCGTCGTCCTCTCCGGCGGCACTTTAGTCGATACTCTAAGGTAACCGAAAACCCTACGATTCAAATTCACTCTTTAATTACTGAACGAATGTCCAAAAACGAGTAATTGTTGTGCATATCATGTTCCGTTTGATGAATTTGAGTTCAATTTTTGATAGGAAATTAGTGGAGCCTCCGTACGTTAGCTCAATAGATTGGTCGAAATGGTTGATTTTCTTTCTGGATGAACGTGTTGTTCCTCTGGATCATCCTGATTCTAATTACAAGCTTGCTTATGACGGATTTCTCAGTAAGGTGATTTAGGTTTTACGCTGTTTTTAGGGTTCTTGAATTGTGGATTTGTTTCTGAATTTCATTGAAATCATTTAGAGCTGAAATTGAAGCAATTTTGAACTGAGAGAACTTTAACTTTGTATTGTTAAATGCTAACTAAGTAACATGATGAGCTGTTTTCATGATATTATTAATCCATCCAGATTTTAAAACTCCAATAAATCTGTTTTCTCCATAAATTGATGTGCAAAATTGTTGACAATATCATGTATTCATTATTTGGCTTTCTTCACTGACACACTGTACAGACGACAGAAGTTATACGGCCATATGATTAGGATGTAAACGAGCCCGAGCTCGGCTCATTTAACTTATAGAATGCGCGAGCGCGGCTCGTGGGTAGTTTTTCAAGCTCGGGCTCGGCTCGTTTATTATATAATTATTTATACATGTTATAATTATTTTTATATATTTTTATTATAATTTTTATGTATAACATAATACATATTGTTTAGTTATTTTTTATCATAATTATATATATATACTAATTATTATAATATAAATTTATATTTAATATATTAAATAGAAATTATATAAATAACAAGCTGGTTTAGGCTCACGAGCCACTCGATAAGTCAAGCTCGTGCTCGGGCTCGTTTATCAAACAAGCTTATTTTAAGTCTCGAGCTCGTTCAAGCTCGGATTGATTTGAGCTTTTAGCGAGCCGATCAGGCGTAGCTAACGAGCCGGCTTGGTTCGTTTACAACCCTACGTATGGTATGGTAAAAATGGCCATGGCCTGTATGATGGTTCCCCAAATCATACGGCCAGTATGACGTGATTAATTGAAATTGAAATGACTGATGTTAACCACTGACAAAGCCATACGGCCGTGTGACCTTTTTTTCGCCAAATCATATGCCCCGTATGATGTGACAGGGGTCTGGTGTATAGTTTTGGGGCTGGTGTTCCAACAGGCAACAACAACCCCTTTCTTATTTTGAAGGAAACAAGCAAAATTATTCTGATGATGTTAGTATGTCTCTTTGATGTTAGGTGCCAATACCAGAATCTAACATATATCCCATCAAGGAAAAACTATCAGCCGAGGAAGCAGCAGATGAATACGAGCAGCGGCTTAAACATTTGGTAGCAAACGGCACCCTTAAAAAATCACCAACTACAGGGTTCGCTAAATTTGATCTGATGTTAGTCGGAATGGGTCCAGACGGCCATGTTGCATCACTCTTCTGCTGGCATTTTCAACGGTTTGAGAAGACCAAATGGGTGACTTTCATAACAGATTCACCCAAACCGCCACCTCCTAGGATCACTTTCACCTTCCCTTTGATCAATTCTGCTTCTGAGATTGCAATGGTGGTGACGGGAGAAGATGCAGCCGATGCGATTAAGGTGGTATTGGGTGAACATGCTTCTTATGGTTACCCATTGCCTGTGCAGAAGGTGTCTCCTGAAGGAAATCTCACATGGTTCTTGGACAGTGAGGCTACTTCAGAGCTCAAATAAAACAACAGGTATGTGAGAATATGTATTACTGTATTTTAATAAGCATAGGTGCATCATCACACAACCTTTGTTGTTTGCTTTAGTTTATGTAATATCTCAAGATTTTTAATATAAAATAGAAGTGTTACTGAATATTATTATTAAATAAAACTAGCTTATGATTTAGTAACACATCAGATTTAAATGTGGTATTGGTTTAAAAATCTTGGTGACATCTTTATATATCAAGTGATATATCTTTCTAAATTAATTTGTAATAAACTATGTAGAAACTTTGAAATAAGATTTTAATACTCTCAAACATGATGTTACTCTATTTATGATAACTAGTAGGTTAACCGTGCTTTGCGGCAGGCCTAAATTTATATGAGAACGAAGATAAAATTAAACATGTCATCAATAATTTCTCGTTGTGGTTTACTGTTGCGGCGATGTAGCTGAGACATTCGAAACTTAATAAAAAACGAAACGTTGACGTAATCCCACGCGAAAAAAATTAATGGCAGGATGTTGATAAAAAAAAGCCGTTGGAACGTGATATAAATAAGCATGTTACCTTTTTTTTTATCGGTTTACCATAAAGTTTATATCAAAATGTTGGAAAAAAGACTAAACAAATATTGAAACCGACTTGTATCGAAACCAAAAACCGTAAAAACGAATATGGTTACCGGTTTCGATGTTGTTTGATCGGTATCGGTTCGCTACGGTAAAGTACAAAAGATGCTTTATTTTGAATAAAGCTCAGTTTTCAATAAAATTTATATTGAAATGTTCACAAAAACAATTAAACACAACCGTGTTTTTATATTTTATAAAAAAAGTTAACGAACATAAATTAGCAAATTAGTAAGGAAAGAAAAATGAAATATTATTGAAAAGACAATTAAAACATATCGTACTAATACTATTAAGGATGACTATTTTAATTTTTCAAGCTTAAAATTTAATTACAGCGTTCATTTAATCCCACTAGTATAAAACAGTCAAATAATGTCTTAATAATACATGGTGGTAGAAGTTTCTTTGGTATAAATCAGTCAAATAATATGTTATAATTGTTGCTTGAAAGACAAACAAGTAAAGTATTGATGTATTAAAGTCCAGAACTTGTCCTGGGAGATCCTTGGACAAGCTCTTCGTTACAAAACATAACGATATACGGGCTAAACTAGGGAAAATAAGAAGAGAAAGAATTGAGAGTAAGATAAGTTCTCTCGGATCTGAGATGTCCATGTTGTTGAGGAGAGGCCGAATTCTTCCCAAAGGGAAATGTCTATACTGTGCCTTTCTGCTTTATCTTCTGGGTAGTCTTTGGGGAAACTCTCTGACATCAGTTTTTGAGGTGATAATGCCTATTGTTTTTTCGTTTTTTTTTCTTCTGGTTCATCCCTTTTGTTTGTGGTGTAGGTTTATACCTATTTTGAGATTACACATAATGAAATTGTCGTATGATGAGGTTCTTCGATTCACAATGAGAATTGGTGATCAACTTTTTGAATTTTGAACATGCTTTTCTGTCACATGGTTGTTGAAAAATGGAAAAAATATACAAACAAGGTTTACAAAATCGACGGTTATTTAGAACAATATGGTTTACAAAATGTATAGATTGCTAACATTTGTGATGCATAAACACTTGATTGATGTGTTGCATATAGATTTTGGGTTATGATATGTTTTAGGTTCCAAGTATTCTTGCATTATGTACAAGCTGAAAACCTAAAAAGCTGTTTCAAAAGCTTATTGAGTAGCTTAGTTTTATATAATTCTTGAAACATTAGAATTTTTCTAGAATTATTTTTTTGTTTGTATTAAAGATGTTAGATGTTAACTTGTTAGTTCATTGTGATACACATAATTGAAATCCCCTTCGAATTAAATCATATGAACAAAATTGAAATCACTTAAAAAACCTATATAAAGTTACAAACTAAATCATAAACCTTAGATCTCCACTGAAAAACTCAAAACATTTTCATGACCCGACTGAACCCGGTAAAAAAATGCGAATGAGAATGCGCTCGTCTTTGGTGTCGAATTTCTCACATGACAATAAAATATGATATGAATTTAATACGAAATTTGTGTATTTGGGTTTGGCTAAAGGGATTTGGGTTAGACACTAATTTAGGTTGATCTCGTGAACACATTTATATAAAGAGGCCGAGTTAGCGGTTTGATTAGTTTAAACGTTTTTTATAATTCTTTTTTAAACATGTGTTTTGTATCGTATCTTAAATTGGTTGGTATTTTGGGCTGATATCTAAATTTAGTGGGAAGTTAAAGGAGAAATATGCATCATGTCTTATAGTTTTAATGTAATTAATTAATACATATTTAGAATTTTGTTGTAAATTTGTAATCTTGGATATGGGTAAACGTCGTGTTAATCCATGAATATGCTTGTCATGCTCTGGTTCATGTGTCTTACACATTTTCCAGGTTTGTGTTAGGTTTGACCCTACAACCCGTAAACACAACCCGTTTAATACCGTTAGTGTATTATATGCCACTTCAAAATTTTTGACGATCCCATATTAGTTTGACTTAAAGGTATCTACTTTACTTAAGAATCAAGAGGCTATATATTTAAATCCTATTAAAGACATATGTGTCTGACTTTATCATTAGAGAAATACTAGTGTCTCATATAATTGGGCACGTTTACAATAAGACAAGTTGATAATAAGAAGAGATTTTTTTTGAGCAGCAACCGTTAATATAAAAAGTTCCTGACTAGTAAGAAGTTAGACGGACGAGGAAAAACCTAATTACAAGATTATTAGAAGGTTTTTGAGTCACTCTATTCAATTCAAATTCGACTTTATATTCCTATTTACATACCACAAAAACAAATAATGAACTATAGGGTTGAAATTAGGATCCGTCTTGCGACTCTATCAAAAATAGTGTCGTTCTGAATTCTCCAAAGCATCCACCGTATCGTTTCCAAGATTCGAATGCAGAACCGTCAAAAGTTTTGGAAACGAGTAAAAGACCCGAATGATCAGAGAAGTGTAAAAACAATGGATTAGAGGAATCCATAGCCAAAATGACTGGAGGATCAGAAGTATTCGACATGAACACGAACACGAAGCAAAGACGAACAAGAGTAGTTTCGCTTAAAGAAAAGAACCGAAACTGACAGGAGCGAAACTAATAAAAAGTGAAACTGACAGAAAGCGAAACTGAAGGAAAAAAAACGAAACCGAGGGAGCAACGAAACTACATAGGAGCAAAAAAGAACAGTTTCGCATGTGCAAGAATAATGTCGTTTGACAGTTTCGCCTGAACGAACTAAAAACCCCAAACTCGAAGTTTGAAGTCTAGAAATCATCAAAACAAGTAAAACGAAACGAAAAAGAAGAATTCCTCCGATAGGAATAAGCAAAACCCCAAAAGAAAAGACAAGAGATCGATTTCTAGGTGAAATCGAGGATAAAATGAGCAAAAAAATTGCGAAAAACATGAAAAACCATCAAGAAATCATTGAAATAAGAATATTCAAGTGGAAACCTTGTCAATGAGGGCGGAAAAAAAAGATGAAATCATATAATCAAGTAAAAATGCTCTGATACCATGTTATAATAGTGAAATGAGACTGAAAAGAGAGAGAAACAATTGGGGGGGGGGGGATAACTTTGATTGGTAACTCAAATATTGATTACAAAAATGCTTATATACTAGAAACTAATCAAAAAAGCGAAACTAGCTAACAAGCGAATAAATTTGCCCAACAATATTATGCCTTTTTGTTTTGTCTTCTTGGTAGTCTTTCCTTTTCTCTAAAGGGAAACTCTCTGACTTCAGTTTTCGAGGTTATAATGACTTTTTTTTTTTCTGGTTCATCCCTTTTGTTTATTGTGTAGGTTTATACCTATTTTGAGATTACACATAATGAAATTGTTGTATGATGAGGTTCTTCTTCGATTCACAATGAGAATTGGTGAATCAACTTTTTTGAATTTTGAACATGTTTTTTTACAAAATCGACGGTTGTATGATGGTTGTTTAAAAATGGAAAAATAGACAAACAAGGTTTACAAAATCGACGGTTATTTAGAACAATATGGCTTACAAAATGTATAGATTGCTAACATTTGTAATGCATAAACACTTGATTGATGTGTTGCATTTAGATTTTGGGTTATGATATGTTTTATATAGGTTCCAAGTATTCTTGAATTATGTACAGGCTGAAAACCTAGAAGGCTCTTTCAAAAGCTTATTGAGTAGCTAGTTTTATCTAATTCTTAAAACATTAGATTTTTTCAAGAATTTTTTTTTTCTGTATTACTTGTTAATTCATTGTGATACACATAATTGAAACCACGTACCTTCGAATTAAATCATATGAACAAAATTGAAAAAATGAAAATGAGAATACGCTCATCTTTGGTATAATTTCAACGTGCGAATTTCTCACACGACAAGAAAATATGATATGAACTTAATACGAAATTTGTGCATTTGGGTTTGGCTAAAGGGATTTGGGTTAGTTGATCTTGTGAACACATTTATATAACGAGGTCGAGTTAGCAATTTGATAATTTTAGACGTTTATTTTATAAATCTTTTTTAAACATGTGTTTTGTATCATATCTTAAGTTAATGGGAAGTTAAAAGAGAAATATGCTTCATGTTTCATAGTTTTAATGTAATTATTTTATACATATTTGGAATTTTGTTGTAAATTTGTAATCTTATAAATGGGTAAACGAGGCATCTTCGTGTTAATCCATTAATGTGCTTGTCGTGTTTTGGTTCATGTGTCTTACACAATTTTCAGGTTCATGTTAGGTTTTACCCGTCAACTCGTAAACACAACCCGTTTAATACCGTTAGTGTAATTATATGCCACTTCAAAATTTTTGACGATCCCATATTAGTTTGACTTAAAGGTATCTACTTTACTTAATAATCAAGAGGCTATATATTTAAATCCTATTAAAGACATATGTGTCTGACTTTATCATTAGAGAAATACTATAGTGTCTAATATAATTGGGCACGTTCACAATAAGACAAGTCGATGATAAGAGACGATTTTTTTAACCGCATCCATTAATATAAAAAGATATAAAAAGACCTTACTAGTAAGAAGCTAGACAGAGAAAAAAAAACCAATTACAAGACTATTAGAGGGTTCTTGAGCCACTCTACCCAATTCAAATTTGACTTTCTATTCCGATTAACATACCATAAAAACGAATAATGAATCATAGAGTCGAAAATACCTATCTTGCGACTGCCTCTATCGAATATAGTTTCGTTCCGGATTCTGCAAAGCATCCACCATATCGTTTTTATAATAGAATCTATGAGTTCCTTTATTAGCTTGGAAATCACCATCGAATCTAACCAATGTAAAATATCCTTCGGTTTTTTGAAGTAGGCAAATCCAAATCGATCCATTTAGAAACCGCACTCCATGTTCTCTTAGCAATATCGTACTCGGCCAATAAGTGATCCTAAGTTTCCACTTCTTTAACGCATAGAGGACACAATAAAGAATATCAATACCTTTATCCATCAAGTTTTGTCTTGAAGGAAGACGGTTTAAAAGCACTCTCCACGAAAGAATATTAACCTTTCTAGAAAGATATCGGTTCCATCTTGTAGCATGATTACCATCCGGAATGATGTTTTGTCCGGATGATAAGACGCGATTAAATAACTCACCCCAAACAATCTTTTTCTACAAGGGGCTTGAGGAGCTAGCGTAGACTATTATCATCAAGCATGAAATGTGAATTTTAAGCCAAGTGTCAATAACGGTTGTAGGAAAAAAATTCGGGGGTATCAGGCAAATTTTTTTTTCCTGTGTATTCAAGTAAATGAAACAAATTTATTTTTTGAAATTTAAGTAAATTAAACAAATTTTTTTTTATTTCTTTGACTTTTTGGATAACAAAAATCAACTCACAATTCCCTTATCCATGCAATTTTCGATAAACCTCCTCCCTTTTACATCTGATGCCTTAGCAAATTAAACACTTAACACACTACTTTTTGTAATATCAAGGCTTTTCTCTTAGTAATTATTACTTTTAACATACACAAAGTCTAACCTTTGATCTACACCCACTTGCAGCCATAAGCACCTCTTTCGAAACGTTGAATCCCCACCTCATTCCTAATATTTTTGCCTTCTAAAATATGTTAGCTTTATAAATAAACCACCCTTCTTTCATTTTACCTACACCAAAATTTGCAGCACCAACTCTTCCACTCTAACTCCAAACTAATGGCTCAAGCACCCCCACCTTCACACATATTTTTCAACCAATATTTAGGATCTCAATTGTATTTCAAGTCCCTCTAGAGAAGTTCAAGTGGTGTCTCGGTGTTTCTCAAACGACCTCCATCTCGGTGTCACTGCTTTGGATCAACAAATGTTTAATTTGGGCTTTATAAAGTGTTATGATTTTCATTTAAACATTTGGGCTTTAAATTAAACCCAAATGTTTAATTAAAGCCCAAATGCCAAGTATAATTAGTAGAATATTTATTAAAATTTCTTGGGTTTTTATAAAGTGTTATGATTTTTATAAAATTTAAAGGTTAGTGTTGGGATTTGTTTGTGAGAAAATTTCAGGGGTATCTAAAATTTCATTCAGAGGTATCGGAAAACATAAGACGGTTAAAAAAAAATTCTCACTGCGTGTCGAAAGTTGAGGGTACCCCTGCCCTCCCCTTAAATCCGCCACTGAACGGTTGTATCCCACAATGCAATGATGCCACCCGAGTTTCCATTGGCCTTTTTAGTAACGAATTAACCACCAAAGAGGAGTTAAGAGACTTATCATTACATTTGTATTTGAATTCGTGGATGATAAATGCTATATTCATGGTTCCACGATGTTGAATAAATATTAAAAAAATGAACATACTCAATAGAATAGTTTCTTAATTAAGAGATCCTAAATCTAATTAACGTGTGTTTTATTTAGGGGGGATTGCATATATCCCCCTTTAAACTTATAAAATTATATATTTCACCAAAACACAAGTTTTCAATGCAAAATATACAATGCTCTTGAAGCATGATTTGAGAAAATATACAATTTTGTAAGTTTAGAAGGGATAGCCGGTCCTGAGGATTTAAGTGCCTCCGCCGAGCCGGAAAAAAAAGGCCCCTACGAACAAAATATATAAACTACATTTTTTTAAGCGACGATTAACGTTATAACAATAAACATAGAAAAAATATAGTATGTAATAAACAAAAACAATAAAAAATCTATTATAAGTTTAAAGAGGGCCCAACCAATAAACATATAATTTTTTTTTTAAATGACTCAATGGTCATGGAATAAACAAAAGGGCCCAACCATTATAAAAGAGGGTCCAACTAGTATAAAGATTAAAAGGGCCCAACCAGTGTAAAAAGGGCCCAATAATTTTTTAAGTTTTATAAAAAGGACCCAATATATAAAACCGGTATTTAAAATTTTATAAAAAACATATATATATACAGGCCCCGTAAAAATTTTAGGCCCCCCGAAAAAAACGGGTCCTGGCCGGCGGCCCGGCTCGGCCTACCCCAGGGCCGGCCCTGGATATATGCAATTATAATTCTTGAGTGTAAAAACCGGGATTTGTAATCTCACATGATTATATCAAGCAATATTCTGAAGATCACATATTTAAAAAGAAAAGATGCGAAGAACTTTATTATCAGAATTGAACCAAATGTCTCAAAACAAATACCGATTCACATTAATTTGATGCGTTTTCACCTTGAGAATGAACATCCTTCGAGTCAAGAGTTTAGTTTTTGTATGAGAGAGATATGCGTTTAGTCAAATAGTCGAACCCATGGAAGTTTGATAACTTGGCCTTAGTCACCATACAACGATATATTTTATAAGGGAACCCGATATCAAAGGAGTAACATAAGCTAATTAGAGGGAATGAAGATTCTAATTATTCTGTCAAACTGTTACCATATTTGTTTACACAATTCTCTCCTTCACTTTGGCTATTACCTTGTTGTAAATTGTCTATATAAAGTGTGTATCCCTGTCAATGTAATTCAACGATATTTTCACTCATTTCTATATGGTATCAGGAGCCTCATCGATCTACACCTTTTTTTTTTTCTCTTTTTCCACCGAAAATCCTACAAGGCAAACCAAATCCTGCTTACCGATCTTGGTTCCGACAAGATCAGATCCAGGTCATGGAACTAAGGATTGTAGGAAGCTGGCACGCTTTCTACGAGAAAACAACATTACACTCTCCTCGTCCAACCCGATGATCAACACCTCAGCGGCTAGCTCGTCTCTACCAACACCACCTTGGATGTTTGATACTGGTGCTTCGGACCATGTAGCCTCCAACCGCTCATCATTACACACCTTATCGGAATATGGAGGGCCGGACGAAATTGTGTTAGGAAACGGTAAAAGTCTACCCATCTCTCACACCGGTCACACCACACTTCCTACTTCATCGCGTAATTTAAATTTACAAAACGTTTTTCTTGTTTCTCAATTACGCAATAACCTTGTTTCCGTGGCAAAACTTTGTAAATCTAATAATGTCTCCGTTGAATTTTTTCCTCATCATTTTTTGGTTAAGGATCTTCGCACAGGGGCACATCTAATGCGGGGAGTGAACGTTAATGACGTCTACTACACGGCTCTCAACTCTCTCCGTTCTCTTTCTCAAGCCAACTACACCACCAAGTCAACCAGGTCAATTCACTCATGGCATCACAAGCTTGGATATCCTTCCATCAAAGTCCTAAAATTTCTACTTAAAAGTTTAGGATTAGATCAAAATAAAATGTCTAAAAAATTATTTCATTGTGATGCTTGTTCTATTAATAAAAGCCATAAAATGCCTTTTGGTGCAAATTCATTTACCGCTACCAAACCGCTAGAACTCGTGGCTATATCCTATGAAACGAAAATCGGATGTTGCTACTCTATTTCCACAGTTTAAAGTATTGGTTTTCATTTTTTTTAGTACACCCCTAATATCACTTTTCTCCGACAACGGAGGCGAATACATCGGCCTCATTCCTTATCTTCAACAACATGGAATCTCCTACTTCACAACTCCACCACATACACCCGAACAAAATGGCGTGGCCGAAAGACGCCACCGCCATATTGTTGAAACCGGTTTATCTCTTCTCCATCACGCCAACTTACCTCTCACGTTTTGGTCTCACGCTTTCCAAGCAGCGGTCCACCTAATCAATCGACTACCCACAAAAATACTAGATTTCAAGTCACCATTTGACCGATTATACAACATCTCGTCAAGTTACACAAAATTAAAACCGTTCGGTTGTTTGTGTTTTCCGTGGTTGCATCCGTATGCCTCATCGAAACTACATCCACGATCTATCAAGTGTATTTTCCTTGGCTACTCATCCTCCAAATCCGCATATAAATGCTATGACCCCGTATCCCATCGCCTTTACCATTCCCGCCACGTGGAGTTTGTTGAACACATCTTCCCATTCAATACAAACTCTCCACTCAATTCCGCTCTACCGACACCCGATACCTTTCTTTCAAACCCCACTGTACGACCCACCTTAACACCTCATACTACCCAATCACCTACCTTCCCCATGCAAACCTCCACCCAACACCATATTGTCCACGACCAACAGTCACCTACCCATGCAAACCTAAACACCACACCAATCACCACTGCCACGCATCTTTCATCCTCGTCCATTCCAACCTCAACTCCCTCCACTCCCTTTTCAAACACCAACACATCACCTGAACCCAAATCTTCTCCCTCACAGCCCACTCCCACCTCTCCAACCCCAACCGATACCTCTCCAACAACCACTACATCACCCGCCACCACAACCTCATCCGCCACCACACCTATACCCACTCCTCAACCCAACACTCGACCACAACGAGACAGAAAACTGAACTCCAAATACTTTAATTCCAACCTAGTGAACACAACCACTCTTCATCCTCTACCGCCTACCCTTGAACCTACTACTCACACTCAAGCCTCCAAAGACCATCGATGGCGAAGCGCAATGGATTCGGAATTCAATGCTCTCATCCAAACCCAAACTTGGGAACTCGTACCTCCCACCGTTCAAACACCGATTGGTTGCAAATGGGTGTTTCGAGTAAAACGCAATCCCGGCGGTTCAGTTGCTAAATACAAAGCACATCTTGTGGCAAAAGGCTTTCACCAACAATATGGCAAAGACTACTTTGATACATTTAGCGCCGTCACAAAAACCGTTACCATCCGTACCATTCTTTCGATTGCTCTCTCAAAAGAAGGGCCGTTACGCCAATTAGAAGTCAACAATGCCTTTCTTCACGGTACACTTCATGAGGACGTGTTTGTGACTCAACCACCCGGTTATGTCCATAGTCAATTTCCTCATCACCTTTGCAAGCTCAAAAAATCACTATACGTTTTAAAACAAGCTCCTCGCGCTTGGTACATTGAACTCACAACCTTTCTTCTCCAGTTTGGATTCACAAAATCCTTAGCCGATCCATCTCTTTTCATTTATCAACATCACAATATCACCTGCTACTTCATGGTCTATGTTGACGACATTGTTCTAACGGGCAATGATTCCAAGTTCCTTAACCACTTTATCACGGCTTTAGGCAACAAATTCTCGGTAAAGGATCTTGGTATGCTTCATCACTTTCTAGGAGTTGAAGTCATTCCTACGCCCACAGGTCTCTTCTTATCTCAACATCGCCACATCCAAGGCATTCTCAACAACTTTCACATGGAGGGTGCCAAGGATGTCACCACTCCTCTTAGTACTAATGAACCCTTATCCCCCAATGATCCTTCTCCCTCGGTTAATGCCACTCCATACTGCAAGCTTGTCGGGTCTCTTCAATACCTAGCCTTTACTCGTCCCGATATCTCATTTGCCATCAATAAACTCTCTCAATTCATGCATGCACCTTGTCAAGATCATTGGCAAGCTCTCAAACGAGTCCTTCGTTACCTAAAAGGAACCATTCATCACGGACTTTTTCTCAACCGTAACTCCTCTCTCACACTTTCGGCCTTCTCAGATTCCGATTGGGGTCGAGTCAATGATGCCAGTCGCTCCACTACTTCTTACATCCTTTACCTTGGCACCAACATTATCTCATGGAAGTCTACACGCCAAAAGTCAGTCTCTCGTTCCTCCACTGAAACTGAGTACAAGGCATTAGCAAATGCATCGGCTGAACTCATATGGCTTAAGAGTTTACTTCAAGAACTGGGTATTACTACTAACCACACGCCAACCTTGTTTTGTGACAACACAGGTGCCACGTATCTTTGTGCAAATCCAGTTTACCACTCGCGAATGAAGCACGTTGCTCTTGACTACCATTTTGTAGGGGAACAAGTATCGGCTGGTCTATTACGTGTTTTGCAAATCAGCTCGCGCGACCAACTTGTGGATATGCTCACCAAGCCATTGTTAAGAGCCTCATTTAGCGTATTCGATGGATCCTCCATCTTGCGGGTGCGTATAAGGGAACCCGATATCAAAGGAGTAACATAAGCTAATTAGAGGGAATGAAGATTCTAATTATTTTGTTAAACTGTTACCATATTTGTTTACACAATTCTCTCTAGGGATGATTATTGGGCTTTAACCTGATCAACCCGGACCGGACCGGGACCATTAACAGGGTAAACTGGGGACCGAGGACCGGACCAATTGTTAATGGGCCGGTCCGGGCTTTCACGGGCTTTAATGGGCCGGGACTCGGGCTTTAGCATCATGCCCGTTTAATTAAATTACCTTAATCATATTAGCTTCTGTGTAACTATAAATCCGACTTATTAGACGTTTCTCGTACAATATTCTTATTTGTTTGTTAACGGAAATAGAATATTCTTGAATATTATATCGAAAGAATTGGCCGAATTGTTACAAATATCAATTCAAAGAGATCTTTGCCTTTTATTTTATTTTCTTTTTCATTTTTTTCTTTATGCAAGATTTTAATTGTAAACTAATGTTATATGCATTTGAATATGTTTTAGTTTTTGTTTTTTTACCTTTTAGAATTTATTTTATTTTATATATGTGTGTAAATAACATTGCATTTATGTATAAATCATTATATGTAGTCTTTAATCTTTGTAGGAGATATATGCAATTGATCTGGGTTGTTAATTATGAGTAGTAAATATCGAAAAGTGATAGGTATGGTCATAGAGTATTGAAAAAGCTTTTGCGCAATAAAAAATGTTCATAATCAAAAGTATGATGGTGAAAATTGTAATTTAAAATTGTACATTCAGTTCTATTCAATTCTAGTTTTCTTGGACGATGAATGAAAAGTATAAAGAAACATTTGGGTGTATATAACAAAATTGAATAAAGTTAAAAAAAACTATATTTATGAAAAACATTGTTTTCGTATTAAAATAGGAAGAAAACTTGAAAACGATTACTGTTTAAACTAAAAAAAGATATATAACTATAGTTAATATTTTCACAATCATTAAATATTCAAATAATAATAATATAAAGGAAATTTTTAAATATGGTTTATGTAAAATATAAATTAAGTGTTAGACTTTTTTTTTTTGAAATTACTAATTGTTCTATATATACGGGTTTTATGGGCTTTTTTGAAAACCCGCGGGCTTAGCCCGGACCAGGATCATAACTGTTAAGTCATGAAATGTAGGACCGAAGACCGGACCGGTTACACACATCATGGGTCGGGCCCGGGTTTAATGGGCCGGTCCTGCAGGCTTTCACGGGCCAACCCATTTAATGCACACGCCTAATTCTCTCCTTCACTTTGGCTATTACCTTGTTGTAAATTGTCTATATAAAGTGTGTGTCCCTGTCAATGTAATTAATTCAATTCAACGATATTTTCACTCATTTCTCTATATTTTAGATAAAAAAAAACTAATCATTTAACATAAGTCATGCTTACGAAACAACTTCATAACTCAAATCATATCCCTTCCTTTTACTACGAGGTATATAATGTATGCGATATTTATACCCCATCAAAAATGTTTAAAGTGACATGTACCTTTAGTCTTAAAGTCTATGAAATCGACATTGACATAAAATGTGGACTAATCACACAACTCGACTACTTGTGTTTCTTTACATTCAAATCAACCTATATCCATCAAGAATCTGTTTTTTACATTGAAAACGACTTGCGTTGGCATAACAAGTCGTACCCACAAAAAGAAAGGGGACAGATGTGAGAAAAAGAAGCCGGAAATGAAGGGAGTTTAAAGAATCAAGTTCTATATATATGAGCCAATAGTCCACAAATGAAGCTTTTAGGTCTCACCGAAAGTTATATTCACGTCACTTCAAATATGGTGAGGAAGTGTGCCATTTCCTTGGCATCCATTTTCACTTTACCACCACACCCCCATCTAGTATCACATCAACTAACTCATCATGTGATAATTAAACTCATAATGAAATAAATACTAAACAAAATAGCTATCTAAATAAAAAAATATAAAAAGATTACCAATTGTTATTCAATTAGCGTACCATAGTCCACCAGTACAACATTTGATCTTCTGAGACGGTAAAAAATTCTTTATTGGACTGGTATTAAAGAAATCCGGAGATGGTGGCTAGGGTTTCTGCCATATTCTGTCAATATTTATTTTTTAAATTACCTTTTTAAGCGGTCTTTATGATTTTAGGAGCGGTTTTGGAAACCACTCATTTTTTGAAGCGGTATCTTTTGAGGTGGTTTAAAACTGCTCTTAAAACCATTTTCACCACTTCTAAAGTTCAGTTTTGTACTAGTGGTCGTGTTTGACAAGGGGTTTTTTAGTGCTTTCTTTTAGCTTTTTAACCAAGCTTATATCTTTTAAGTTAAAATGAAAAAGATTCAAGAAATCCCTAAATAAAAAGTTATATGAAGTAACTTTTTAGAAAAAAAATTACATATTAATAAGCAAAAAAACTTAACAATACACCCATATTTATTTTTAAGTTATATCTAAGTTCTAGATCATTTTTCATTAAAAAATAGTGATATTTACATTATTGTTAGTTACATCACACGTATGCTTTATATTATTTATATGAGAATTGTAAAATATTTTCAAGATCCTAAATAATCAAGTTCTAAACATGAATGCATAAGTTGCAATTAACTATGTAATTCTGGACCAAAGATCTCTACTTCTTTGACAGCAGATGATAAGGGTGTTGGATTTTGTGGACCGACCCGATGGACAACGCGGCTGACCGAACTATGACCCGTAAGAGTTACACCTATGAACATTAAATCCACTTAACCTGATTAACTGGTAATTACGAAGTGTTAGCGAGACGATATATTTTATATATATTCGTTAGAAGCGAATTATTATTTATAGTAGTTTATAAATAATAATTGTATATATATATTGTTTTAATCTTTCATTAAAACAATTAAATGGGTACAAACTTTTTTATCTCGTATTGAACTTTGGACCCGGAAACAATTATTAGGGTTTATAATTATTATATAATTATAATCTAATGATTTTGTTTGGTGAAGAAAAAAAACAAAACTCAGCCGCAAGGGCTATTTGTTTTTTTTCTTTTGATCAAAACTAGAAGAGGCAAAAACAAGTTTTGCTTTTGTTTGTTGTTTCTTCGCCCGCCGCCAAACACCAAAACGAAATCATTTTTTTTGGTGATTTCCGACAACCATCAAGCCAGCCCCAGCTGCCGCTGCCTGCCCAGTTCTCGGTCAGCCCCGGTGTCCCGTTCTCTCGCGTTCGGTTCGTGATCTAGCATCGGTTCATTGTACCTAGGTGTCTCAACCGGTTAATCATTAATCACTAAGGTATAATTTATCTCATCAGTAGATTAATTGTTTTTTTGTGTTTGCGTGTTCATAACCAGATTCTGTTCAATTTGTCAGTGCTGTTAAATAGGTTATGATTTTATTTTTCGCTGCGTATTTATTAATTAACTGAATTAATTAATTTCTCTGTCAAAACCCGTTTTTTACAAAAGTCAAACTGATCACCACTGAATCCCAACAGTGGTATCAGAGCCTGGGTTATAACACGCAAATCGGAACCGGTCTGGTTTCACCGGTTAGATTAATCACAAACTTTAACTATCTTGAAGTTTATGATCTGATCTGTTTTTGGGGCAATTTTTTTATTTATTAATTTGGTCGGTTTTTTATTTTATTTGACCAAATATATTGCCCGTATGTGATTGTGTTGAATATGTAAATTTGGCCCGACCCATATGATTGAGTTGTTTGTGTTTATTATTCAGTTTTTTGTTTTATGGTTTTGGCCCACTTTTGATGGCTCAAAGTTGTAATAAAATAGGTTTTTTTTATTTTATGTAATGTAATAAAAACCCAAAGACAAATCTGAAGACGCAACAGGAATCATGGAGTCAGTGGGAGTCATCCGAGACGACTAGATGCACGAAAGTCAATCCTTGTGGTTGTTTTAATTTTGTGGACCCCGTGACCCGTTTGGTCTTGCTAACTGGCTCTAGCAAGATCAAACAACCTTGGCCCTAAAAGATTTACATATTTATTTGCTTTATGGTTGCTTTTATTTTTTTATAACTTAATTTTATAATAAACAACCAAACACCAAACATTTTAAAAGGAGTTTTAAAATGTCACAATCTGTTACCACAAGTTCTAATTTTACAACTTGTAGAATTTTATAAAAATAACAACTGTCTTGTTTTTATAAAATAAATAACCGCTAAAGTTTTGCAAGTTAAACTAAATTTAATTTCAAAACTTATAACTTAATAGTTTTCAACTATTAACTTTAACTGGTTATTCAAGTCGCGACAAACTTAGTTTTAATATGTTATTTAAAATTAAGTGTCCTGAGAGATGAAAGGGTTCATCTAATTTGTCATGACTTTAAATAGTAAAACTGGCTTTTACAACACACGTATGATTTAATCATTCGTTGTGTTTGACCTTATTCGGTAAACACTAAAATTGGAACCCATATTTAAAACTAATGGTCTATGCCATCCTATTATAATGAACACTTGGACCATTAGTGACTGATTTAGCTAAAATCTCACTCCTTATTCTAATTTATGTAATTGGGTCATAAATTAATAAAGATTTTTCACTTTCTTTATACTAATTTATTTTCTTTGCTTATCTTGACAGGTGTCTACTGAAATTAATAATACTAATAACTCCTCCGCTCTCAAGTCTATCCTTGAGAATGAAAAGCTGGATAACACCAACTTTCTCTCGTGGCAGTACAATTTGAGAATAGTTCTCAAGATGGCCAAGAAGCTCTATGTTCTCGATGCACCAGTCCCTGAGGCACCCGATGGTAACACGGCTGCCGCTCGTAAGGCTTGGGAAAATGAAAGAGATGATGCCACTGAGGTGGGCTGCCTCATGCTAGCCTGCATGTCCCGTGAGCTCCAAAAGAGCATGGAGGACCCGAGTGCCTTTGACATGATTGAGCAACTTAAGGGCATGTTCCTGAAACAAGTCCGACAAGAACGCTATGAAACCATGTCTCAGCTCATTCGTTGCATGATGCAAGAGGGCACGCCTGTTAGTGCTCATGTACTTAAGATGAAAGGGTACATCGACCAGATGAACAAACTTGGATATCCCATGAAGGATGACATGGCTACTGATTTCATCTTAAACTCTCTCTCAAGCTCCTATGCTCAATTCGCAATGAATTTCAACATGAATAGCTTGGAGAAGACAGTGGTCGAGCTACATGGTATGCTCAAAAAGGCCGAGATGAATATCCAAGGAAAGAAAAATCAAGTTCTGATGGTCAGATCTGCTGGTGTTAAAAATCCTAACCCCAAGAAAAGTGGTTATAATAGCAAAGGCAAGAAGAAGGTTAATGTTGCTGCCAAGCCTGCCACCAACAATAACAAGAAAGCTTTAAAAGCACCCCTGTTGAGGAGCTCCAATGCTTTGAATGTAACAAAATGGGACACTGGAAACGTAACTGTCCTGAATATCTAGCCAAGTTGAAGCTGCAGAGGGCCAGTGGTGAGGGCACCTCTTCAAGTATTCTCATTTATGTTATTGAAATTTTTACTGTTTCTAGCAACACATGGGTATTTGATACTGGATGTGGATACCACATCATTAATGTCTGGCAGGAGTCTAAAAGTTGGAGGAAGCTGAAACAAGGCGACATAGAGCTCATCGTTGGTGATGGGAAAAGAGTACCAGTTCTTGCAACTGGAACATATCATCTCTCATGTCCTTCTAGCCTTGTGGTTGTTTTAAACAATTGTTTGTTTGCACCTGGTTTAACCAAAAACATTATTTCAGTTTCTTTATTGTTTGAACAAGGATTTAAGTACGTTTTTAATGGTATTGCTATTTCTGCCTACTTAAATGATATCTTTTATTTTGAGGCTAAACCTCAAAACGGTATTTATGAGATTGACGTTCAAACTGGCAATAACATATATAATCTTTCTAAACGTATCAAATCTGGCATTAATGATATTTTTCTATGGCATTGTCGACTTGGCCACATAAGCAAGACACGCATTAAAAGACTCCAATCCGAGGGAATTCTTGAACCTACCGGACATGACTCATTTGATAATTGCGAGTCTTGTTTAGCTGGCAAACTCACAAAGGACCCCTTCACTCATGTTGGTGAACGAGCCAAGGATCTGCTAGGCCTTATACACACTGATGTGTGTGGCCCTTTCAGAACCATGTCTAGAAATCATGAAAGATACTTCGTTTCATTTATTGACGATTATAGTCGATATGCTTATGTCTATCTTATGAAACATAAGCATGAAACATTTGAAAAGTTCAAGGAGTTTCAAAACAAAGTAGAGAAACAACTCGATAAATCTATCAAGACACTTCGATCAGATCGAGGTGGCGAGTATCTCAGCTTAGAATTTCGTAATCATCTGAAGGAGCACGGAATTATTTCTCTGCCCACTCCTCCTGGCACACCCCAACTTAATGGCGTAAGCAAGAGGAGAAATCGAACCCTACTTAATATGGTTCAATCGATGATGTGTAGAACTAACTTGCCTCACTCCTTCTGGAGTTATGCTCTTATGACCGCCGCCCGCCTTGTAAATCTGGCACCGACTAAGAAGGTGAACAAAACCCCATATGAGATATGGCACGGGTCTAAACCCAATTTGTCTTACCTTAGAGTATGGGGATGTGATGCATATGTCACCAGCGATTTTGATGACAAGCTCGATTCCAGAGGCGAAAAAGTTGTTTTCGTCGGTTACTACAACAAAAGCCGATATTATTTCTATCATCCTGATGCAAACATTGTTTCCATCAAAAGGAAAGGACGCTTTATCGAGGAAGATCTTCTAAATCGAGGAACTAGAAATAATATTATGGATCTTGTAAAAATTCGAGAAACACAAACAACCGTTGAGGAAGTCGGAGCGTCTGATCAACAAGAAGTTGTTGCTGATGAATCAGACATAAACACAAGTGTTATCAGAAGTAGCAGGTCTCGTAAAGAACCTAATAGATAACTATGGCATCTTGAAGCTTCTAAAGTCCTATTAGTAGCTGAGTCAAATGACGAACCTACAAACTACAAATCTGCTATCTCAGATCCTGAATCCGAGAAATGGCTTGATGCCATGAACGCCGAGATGCAATCTATGCATGATAATCAGGTCTGAGACTTGATTGAACTACCCCCGGTTCTCGGGAAATAGGGAGCAAATAGATTTTCAAAAGAAAAACCGACATGCATGGTAATATACAAACCTATAAAGCATGGCTAGTTGCAAAGGGTTTCACTCAAACTCAAGGTATTGACTATGATGAAACTTTCTCACCCGTTGCTATGATCAAATCGATCAAGATACTGCTTGCCATAGCCGCGTACCATGATTACGAGATATAGCAAATGGATGTCAAAACCGCTTTTCTTAATGGACATCTCTCTGAAGATGTCTATATGGTTCAGCCTGACGGTTTTGTTGATCCAAAGTATCATAGTAGGGTCTGCAAACTGAATAAGTCCATTTATGGACTTAAACTGTAAGGCCCCTTTCTCGGGTAACCTCACTTGTTGGATTTACTCATAAACATAGTCATAAATACTGAACTTAAATTAATAACATTTGAGAGTAGCGGAAGCAAACATCATTCGAATTACATAGCATAACAGCGGAAGTCTTAACAATTAAAAACATAACATTTGTCTTAACATATATAAAAGTGGGATGTCAGTCGCTTGCCGGGTAACCATCACGCCTTCGCACGACCCTTCCTTTTGTCACCTGAAATGTATACTAAAAGTCAGCTAACGCTGGTGAGTTCTAGTTTAAATCAAGTACGCATAAACATTAATTCTTGTCACAATTTTCATAAGTATTCATGTATATATATTTACCGTTTCAATTCTTTCCCTCATATTTTAAATCTTTGTGGGTACATATATATATACATACATTCTTACATTTATTTGTGCCTTTGCTGGTCTTACGCATAAGGGGGATCGGCCCATCAATGATTACGTGAGTCACAAAGACAAACGTCGCGGTTTACCGTCGTAGTCCACCATACTTACAACCGTCCGGCAACTAGTGTCCGTCCGTCATTATCTTACAACCGTCCTACCGAAGTAGTCCGTCATTATCTTACAACCGTTCTACCGAAGTAGTCCGTCATTATCTTACAACCGTCCTACCGAAGTAGTCCGTCATTATCTTACAACCGTCCTACCGAAGTAGTCCGTCATACTTACAACCGTCCTACCGTCGTAGTCCGTCATTATCTTACAACCGTCCTACCGAAGTAGTCCGTCATTATCTTACAACCGTCCTACCGAAGTAGTCCGTCATACTTACAACCGTCGTATCGTCGTAGTCCATCATATTTGTCTGACTGCCCTAAGGTATCCGTCTCCCACCCGAACTAATTATACAGTCGTGCATCGACTTCGGGACTTACTCCACCGTAGTGGCCTGTTTAGTCTACCTTTCTAGACTTTCATTTCTGGCTGCATAATAGTCGAGTGGTCATCCGTCTACCGAGGTAGCCGTTATCATTGTTCCATTCATAACGTTTATTCATTCATAGCAAGCAATATATATATGGATATAAAGCAAGATTTCATTCTTATAAGTTATGTCATACTTTCATTTCATTCTTTGTAGTTATTGGGTCCATTCTTTGTTCATCATTACTTTCATGTAACACGTATGATCATATTGGCATTCTTATCATTCATTCATTTAGTGTATACACTTCAGCCCCAAAACATTTAATAATGTTTGCACATAACATAGAGGGGGCACATAGAACTCACCTGATGAGTAGTTTCTGAGATACACTTAGCTGGTTACTGAGCGTCACTAATGTCACTCACAATCTGTATAATAAAGTTATACACGTAAGGTAGTGCTCCTAAATGACACTAGACATTACTATGCTTGAACCTAGTAGTTTCGATGGATTTGCTTATATCAAAACTTGGTAGTTTCGATAGGTTGCTTATGTCGAAACTTGGTAGTTTCGATAGGTTGCTTATGTCGAAACTTGGTAGTTTCGAGTCATGGGTTCATATCGAAACTATGGTAGTTTCGGTAAGTAACTTATGTAGTATCTTAGCTTCGGATCGTGGGCATATCGAAACTAGGTAGTTTCGATGGATTCACCTACATTGAAACTAGTAGTTTCGATGAATCAGTCTTCTTCCCCAAAAACCCGAAGGTTCTGCATGCGAATCTGATCGTGTCGGTATCTAAATTTTCTTTGATCAATGCGTTCGGTTTTCATTCTAGATGTTATACCTAAGCTCATTTTCAAGTTTCATCCGTAAAATTATCATCTGTTGGGCTAAAACCGAAAATCCTAAAAAAAATCATAAAAACTCATATTATGATTTGGATTTCTGATTTGGAGGAGATGATCACGAGCACAGCAACAACGTTCTCCTGAATTCCCGAGTCGATCCATCACTTTCTCTCTCTAGACCCGATCTCTCTTCTCTCTATCTAGAACTTGTGAATGGTAGAAATGAAAGGTTTGGGGCAGCCCTTGCCCTTATATACTTGGGCTTCCTTCGGCCCGTTGGAGCCGAGCCCAAGCCTAAGCCCATCCGTTTTTCTTTCGCCATTTAAAAATTATAATTTTGATCGTGTCATTATTTATTTATTACCAGTTTTGGGATGTTACAAGTCTACCCCCCTTAGAAAGGTTTGTCCTCGAAACCAATTATACGTTAAACAACTGAGGGTATAGTTCCCGCATCTCGTCTTCTTTCTCCCAGGTAGATTCCGATCTCTTTCTGTGCTTCCATTGAACTTTGACCAATGGGATTGACTTGTTGCGTAGTCGCTTCTCAGATCGGTCAAGGATGGCTATTGGCTCCTCGACATAATTCAGACTGTTATCCACCTCGATCTTATCGTAAGGTATGTGAGCCGTGTCGTCAGCTAGACACTTGCGTAAGTGCGACATGTGGAACGTAGGGTGTATTTCGCTAAGCGCATCAGGTAGGTCGAGTCTGTAAGCAACTTGACCCACTCTCGCTAAGATCTTAAAAGGTCCGACAAACCTTGGACTTAGTTTGCCACGTTTTCTGAATCGGATGATTCCTTTCCATGGTGATACCTTCAACAGTACCATGTCCCCTACTTGAAACTCCAATTCCCTCCTTCTCTTATCCGCGTACGATTTCTGTCTGTCCTTCGCGGCTTTCATTCGAGCTTTGATTTGATCAAATTTCTCAGAAGTAGCTTTGACCACTCCGAGGCTTGCAAAGTCCTTCTGCCCAATTTCCCCCCAACACACCGGGGTTCTACATCTCCTTCCATACAACATTTCAAATGGCGGCATGCCAATCGTTGAATGATAGCTATTGTTATATGAAAATTCTGCCAATGGTAGATGGCTGTCCCAGCTCCCACCGAAGTCAATGATACAGGCTCAGAGCATGTCCTCCAAGGTCTGAATGGTCCTTTCGGATTGACCATCGGTTTGAGGGTGGTAAGCGGTGCTGATGTTCAGTCTAGTGCCCATCGATTCACTGAATTTCTTCCAAAACCTTGACGTGAATCTAGTATCCCTGTCGGACACAATCGACAGTGGCATACCATGTCTGCTCACAATTTCCTTGATAAATATTTCTGCTAGCTTTTCAGAAGAAGAAGTTTCACGTATTGGCAAGAAGTGAGCACTCTTTTTCAAGCGGTCGACGATCACCCAAATGGTATCATTGCCTTTAGCTGTTCGCAGTAGCTTGGTAATGAAGTCCATCGTGATCTCCTCCCACTTCCATTCCGGTATTGGTAGAGGTTGCATTTTACCGCATGGTTTCTGGTGCTCGGCCTTAACTAGTGAACACGTTAGGCACTTGTTCACGTACTCGGTCACATCATTCTTCATGCCGGGCCACCAGTACTCTTTCTTCAAGTCTTGATACATTTTGTTTATCCCAGGGTGGATGGAATAGCGAGACTTATGGGCCTCCTCGAGTATTTTGGCTCTAAGCTCGCCAATCTTAGGTATCCACATCCGGCCAAACCTAGTTCGTACACCGTATACATTTGCATCCAAATTCCCTTGTTGTCCTACTATTCTTTCCCGTTTAATATTTCTTTCTAATAGTGCTTCATCTTGTGCTTTTGATATTTCATTCATCAAATCTGGCGTTATAATCAGCTGACATGCCTTGATCCGGATAGGATCAGATTGCTCCTTTCTGCTACTACGTTTGCCTTGCCTGGATGGTACAGTATCTCACAATCGTAGTCCTTTAATAATTCTAACCACCTCCTTTGCCTCATATTTAATTCCTTTTGCTGGAAAAAGTAATTCAAGCTTTTATGATCGGAGTAGATGGTGCATTTAACTCCATACAGATAGTGCCTCCATATTTTTAATGCGAAAACTACTGCCGCTAACTCCAGATCGTGAGTTGGGTAGTTAACCTCGTGAATCTTTAGTTGTCGCGAAGCGTAAGCAACCTTTCCTCGTTGCATAAGTACACAGCCTAAACCTTGACCCGAAGTATCAGAGTAGACTGCCAAGTCTTCATTTCCCTCAGGTAGTGTCAAGACTAGAGCTTGGGTTAATCACGTTTTAAGTTCCTCAAACGCGTTGTTTTGGGTTGGACCCCATTCATATTTCACTTCTTTCCGTGTCAATTTAGTTAGTGGCGAGGCTATCTTCGAGAAATCTTGAATGAACCTCCGATAGTAGCCTGCCAACCCCAGAAAACTTCGTATCTCTGTTGGTGTCTTTGGGACGTTCCATTCCTTTACTGTTTCGATCTTTGTAAGATCTACCATGATGCCGTTTGGGTTTATCACATGACCTAGGAATTGGACTTCCCTGTCACACCCCCAAATTCCACTAACGGTGTTTTACCGTTTGGTGTGTGACTAACCAGGATCTCAGTCATTAGTTACATCAAACGACACTAAATGGGACTCAAATTGAAATATTATAAAAGTTTAGAGTAAATGCGGAAGCGTTTAAACAAGAGAGTAAATGCGCACAACAACGCGCCTAAGTCTAACAATAGCGGATACATAATAAATGTTCAACAGATTGACAATTATTGAATATATCATGTTGACACCATGCATGCCCTAACGTGCACCCGTGCCTTAGCTTAGTGTCCTGAGAAAACATGTAAGAAAAGTGTCAACACAAGGTTGGTGAGTTCACAGGTTTCAGTATAGTGATAAAGCGTTTACCAGATTAATGTACAATCAACATATATATACCAATGAGTAGCTAACCCATGTTCATGTTTGCTATTACGCTCGCAACCGTAAACTGACTGTTTGTATTGCCTCCCACCAGGTCTATCAACCACGGTGCACGTTTAGGTCAATATTGCACCCGTTCGATATCCAATTGTGTTAGCGCGACTAACGCGGGTGAGGTTTGTCAAACCCAGTAGTACTACCCAACATACCTCGCTATATTCATATTTAAACGGTTCGATGTGAGGACTTTCATGATAGAGTTTACGCATAGTCATAACAATTGATATAAAATGAAGTACAAAAATCAAAAGAGTTGTATCATGTTTTCTCCCCCAGTTTAAAAGCAGTAAAAAGGGGCCGTGAAAACTCACCTGCGTTGCGTAGTAGGTAGTATCACACAAGTATGAGATTTAGAACGTCAAGTGTTAGCCTGCACGGCTTACGTATGCCCTAGAATCATAACCACATAAGTTAGGGATACAATGGGATTTGTGACGACGACACGGAAGATTAGAACGTCTTAAAACATTCTAAGGATTAACGGGTAGACGAACGCGTCTACAGGAAAATAGATTTCAGAATAGAATTAGCATAACTAAATTTCGTGTCGAACGTTACGAATAATATGTATAATACTTGTGTGTTTGGGTCATTCAGAAAAGTTTAAGAAAATAATATATATACCATATATTATTTTTAGGTTCGAAGGATTAATAAACGTTTGCGTGGAAAAATAATAAATATATTATTTTTAATTGGGTATAAAACGTGGGTCAATGATATAAATAATTATATTATTTAATAGTTTGAAATAATCCAATAGGTTTGAGTCACAAGTTGAAAATAATAATAGTATATTATTTTATCCGAAGTTAATAAAAAGAGAGTAAATAATATACATAAATATATTATTTATAAATCTTAAACGTCTTCATAACGTTTATAATTGTGGCAAAAATAATATAAAAATATTATTTTTAATTGAGCTCACGATGCTAGAATAATAAAAAAAAATATCATTTCATTTTAAGTTGTGATTTGAAAATAATATAGAAAAATATATTATTTTATGAGTAGAAATGGTTAAAATTTTAAAGCCGAGCCTACGGGTAATATACGAGGCTAAAATGTCATAATATATTATTATAATAATATGGGGTAAGTTTTTATATTAAAAATAATAGTTTAAAATTGTTTTAAAAAGAAAAGGGGGGTGGAAGGATCGAACCCGGGTCCTTCCCATACGAGTACAAAGCTTTAACCAGCTCAGCCGCTAGGCCATCGCGTTAGAAACCCATTCTGATTCGTTTTAACAAGTAGGTTTCCTGTGTTCTTCCCCCTTTACACGAAACCGGACCAAGCTCCACCCCAAAACCAATGAATTCGTTTTTGATTGAAGTAAAAGACATAGGGGTTTTGATAATCGGGGTATTGCGAATCTGTGGGTTCGTTTAATTGCAAAAACAGCATCTCTAGGGTCGTTTAATTACCGAATAAGGATTCAAACCCTAGTTTTTGAATTCAAGTTCGAATTGAGAAATTTAGATGATAGAACATGTTAAAACCATAGGGCTTTTGATTAAAATGTGTTTGCGAACATGCTGGCCTCAATTAATTGGATTAAAACAGGTTCTAAGACAGAGACCGATTAACTCGTCCCCATATGAACCCTAGGTTACGGGTCATGACCAATTCGATAAAGCAAGCCTCTAAAAGCATAGGGCTTTTGATCTAGACATCGATACGAGTATGTGATCGTGATCAATTTCAGAATTAATTATCGAATTGATACATTTCGATTAAATCCGAAAGCATATGAACCCTAGAATTGGTTTATGAAGAATTCGATGGTGCAAGCCCTGATAATGATAGGGCTTTCAATCTAGATGAATAAACGAAAGTATAGGTATTAGTGATTACCAGATTGGAAGTCGAATTGATGATATTCGACTAAAACGAATGCCGACGGCGACGGCTTCGGTTCTCGGCGACCACTGCAGCGATTCCGGCCAAAATGATGTGTGGGATTGGCTTGACTGAGGTGTGCAGGTGGTCAATTGGAAAGATCACTATCGAATTTGAGGTATATGCGACCATGACCGAAGGTTACGACTTTAACATCCAATAATGGGATTAATTGTGCGTAATAATGATGTTAATTGATTCAATTATGAACGTTTATGACCTCAACGTGCATTTCAGTTACAGATTTGGATCGGTAACAGCTATAACCCGCGAATTTGGATCGAAGGGGTTACGGGTTTGACTTTTTGAAGTCAACAGAAGCAAAATTGGTTGGTTTTGACTTTGAGAAGTCAATTGATTGGGTTTTAAGACTTGGCAGATTCAGTCCCTGAAGTTTAAGGTACAAAACTGACAGGAATAGTCCCTGAGGTTAAATTTAACTGGATTTAGTTAACGGGGTTACGTTTCAGTTAGGATATTTAACGGAATTATTAACGGATTTAATTTGAAAATTCCGGGTTGTCACATCATCCCTTAGTTGAAAGAATTTTCGTCCCGAAAATTAAATCATAATAAAAAAAAATTCCCGGGATATCACATCATCCCCTAGTTGAAAGAATTTTCGTCCCGAAAATTAGAATAGTACCTTAAGAGTTTGAAGTGGATTGCTTGAACAGATGTGGATACTTGCGTATCATATGATCCTCGCTTTCCCACGTGAATTCCGGTCCGCGTTTCGAGTTCCAACGAACTCTGACAATAGGGATTTTACTGCGTTTCAGCGTTTTGATTTCCCTATCCATGATTTCCACCGGTTCTTCAACGAACCGCAGTTGTTCATCGATGTGTAGTTCCTCAAGAGGAACAGCGAGTGTTTCGTCTGCTAGACATTTCTTCAGGTTCAAGACATGAAAGACATCGTGTACACCACTAGGTCCTTCAGGTAGGTCTAGTTGATAAGCTACTGGGCCAATTCTCTTCACTATTTTGAATGGTCCAACATAACGAGGATTCAGTTTGCCTCGTTTCCCGAAGTGAATTACACCTTTCCAAGGTGAGACTTTGAGTAGAACCATGTCACCTACTTGAAATTCTAACTGTTTACGACGCTTATCGGCGTTGCTTTTTTGACGATCACGAGCTGCCGCCATACGGTTTCAGATTTGTGCAATCTTTTCAGAAGTTTCAAAAACAAGTTCAGGACCTGTGAGTTGGCTATCTCCAAACTCGGTCCAACAAATGGGAGAACGGCATTTCAAATGGAGCTGCCTTGATGCTAGTGTGATAGCTGTTGTTGTAGGAGAACTCCACCAACGGTAGGTGAGACTCCCAAGTGTTACCGAAATCAATCACACAAGCTTGTAGCATGTCCTCCAGAGTTTGGATTGTACGTTCTCTTTGGCCATCAGTTTGAGGATGGTATGCTGTGCTCATATCTAGACGCGTGCCTAAGGGCTTATGTAACGACTGCCAGAAACGAGAAGTGAATCGTGCATCACGATCCGAAATAATGGAGATTGGCACCCCGTGCCGAGATACTACTTCTTTTAGGTAAATCCGAGTAAGCTTTTCCATCTTATCGGTTTCCTTGATGGCTAAGAAATGGGCGGATTTTGTTAAACGATCAACGATTACCCAAATGGTATCGCATCCAGTAGGAGTTCGTGGTAATTTGGTGATGAAATCCATGGATATTTGTTCCCATTTCCACATGGGAATTTCTGGTTGTTGTAGAAGACCAGATGGTTTTTGATATTCAATTTTGACCTTCGCGCAGGTCAGACACTTACTAACATAGGTGGCTATATCGGCCTTCATCTTCGGCCACCAATATAGTACTTTTAGATCATGGTACATTTTATCGGAACCCGGATGGATGGAGTAACGAGATTTATGAGCTTCATCCATGATTAGTTCCCTTAAGTTTCCGAACACTGGAACCCATATTCGCTTGGCAAGGTAGAGAATGCCATCTGATTTGACTACCAGTTGTCCTTCCATACTGTGCGTAGCTTCTAACGGTAGGTTTTCCTCTTTAAGAGTTTCGAGTTGAGCACTTCGGATTTTGGTCAGGTAATCCAGGGTGAATAGTAAGTTATAACGCTCGAACTCGTTTGGGTTTCGTTTCCTTTCGGCTTAGTGCATTAGCTACAACGTTAGCCTTTCCCGGATGATATCGGATCACACAGTCGTAATCATTCAAGAGTTCAACCCAACGACGTTGCCTCATATTCAGCTCTTTTTGTTCGAAGATATGTTGAAGACTCTTGTGATCGATGTAGATAGTGCACTTGGTACCGTACAAGTAATGTCTCCAGATCTTTAGTGCAAATACCACGGCTCCTAACTCTAAGTCATGAGTCGCGTAGTTTTTCTCGTGGATTTTCAATTGACAAGAAGCGTATGCGATCACTTTCTCGCGTTGCATCAACACACAACCAAGACCTTGAATGGATGCATCACAATACACCACAAAATCATCCGTTCCCTCTGGAAGAGATAGGATTTGGTGCACTGTAGAGATAGGGTTTAACTTTTTGAGTTAAGGCCGTGAAGGGTTGGGCAATCTTGGAGTATCCTTCAATGAGACGATGATAGTAGCCAGCCAATCCCATAAATTGACGCACCTCCGTCGGCATTGTAGGTGCTGCCCAATTCTTGATTGCTTCTACTTTAGCTGGATTGACATGTATTCCCGTCTTGTTGACTACATATTCTAAGAATTGTACTTTTCGAATTCCAGAGTTCGCACTTGGAAAGTTTGGCATACAATTGCTCATGTTTTAGCAATTCTGAAATCAAACGCAGGTGTTCCTCATGTTCATCCCTATTCTTGGAGTAGATGAGGATGTCATCGATGAAGACGATAATGAACTGATCTAGGTACGTTTTACATACACGGTTTATTAGGTCCATGAATGCCGCGGTTGCATTGGTCAATCCCAAGGGCATGACCATGAATTCGTAGTGACCATACCTAGTCCTGAATGCCGTCTTAGAGATGCCTCCTCTCGGAATCTCAGCTAGTGATAACCGGACCTAAGATCTATCTTAGAGTAGAAGCTTGATCCTTGGAGTTGGTCAAAAAGATCATCGATGCGGGGTAGAGGATAACGGTTCTTGATTGTCACTTTGTTCAGTTTCCGATAATCGATGTACATGCGGAAGGTCCCGTCCTTCTTTTTGACAAATAGGACTGGAGCTCCCCATGGCGATGAGCTAGGTCGGATGGAACCTTTATCCAACAACTCTTGCAGTTGTGTAGATAGTTCTTGTAATTCACTGAGTGCAAGTCTACAGGGTGCCCGAGCAATAGGCGTTGTTCCGGGTGCTAGATTAATTTGGAATTCGACTTGACGATGCGGCGGAAGACCAGGCAGGTCTTTGGGAAATAATTCTGGATAATCACGAACGATCGGTATGTCGTCAATCTTCTTCTCCTCATATGGCTGCTCGGTGACGAGAGCCAGAATGACAATACGACCTTTACGTATATGCTTTTGTGCTTTCATGAAAGATATGATGCCTACGACAACGCCACTCTTTTCGCCTTGGACAGAAAGGGTTTCTCCTCTCGGGAGAGGTAGGCGAACAAATTTGCTCACGACAAATCATTTCGGCTTGGTTCTCAGATAACCAATCCATACCGACAATTACGTTGAAGTTGCCGAGTGTGACTGGCAAAAGGTCAATGTCAAGTTTATTACTAACCAATGCTAGTTTACATCTGCAAGAATGCGAGTTGTTTCAATTTTCTGAGTAACAGCCCAAGCAAACCGTACCAAGATATTGTCCACTTTGCCCCCGATGGGTTGCCCATCCAGGAACTCGCGGTTTTGTTTTTACCCGACGAGTTGCTCGCCCAGGCAAAACGCGTCTCAATAGAGAAGGTATCCACCTCCTAATAAGGAACGTATTGTTCTCCCCCTCAACCGATGCGGGATATTACAGTCTGCTATCTCAATAGTATACTTGGCTTTCAATAGAGTTAGAGCACTACACACTAATATGGAATTTGTGAAATCGTGCTGAGACTTCTAGTGAGACCCGCGCTTATAAAGCAAGTGTCAGTCAACGCATAGGCTAAGGAAAGAGGTTCACATGTATGAAAGAAAAGTATAATGAGATATAGATTCCAGTAGCATAAGAGATAGGATGTATGTTTGAGTAATTGCGTTCAACAGATGGTTGGTTAGGTTAAATCTTCGTTTCCTAATGTCATTGGATCAACGGGATCATTTCGTGAAGAAAGAAATCCGTTTACAGGATTGAATATGCTGGAGTAAAATTCGAAGTTAGACTAAGGATTAGTCACAGGATGAGGTAACAAGTTCAAGTGGGATCTATTGTAGGAGTGTAAGGAATAACGCGTTAGCATAGAAAGAATTCCTCAAATTCTGTGTACATAGTTGGAGTCGGTGGTTTTACTCTGAGGTTCTACTAGAGTTTCACTCTAGGTGGTTCTATCGATTAAGTTTGAATGAGAGTCGTAAGATCACTAAGACTCTTAGATGAGTGAGATAAAATGATGTATTTCATTAATGATAGACCAGTGTGTTCGTAAACACCTTCAACTTGATAGTCGCGTCTATCAGTTGTTGAACGAGTTTAACTATACCAACTAGTCGTTGAGTAGGTTACAAGAACTTCTACTGATAGTGGAAGTTTAAGTTTGTAGATTACTGCTTAGGACCATTTATCCACACACTAGGCTTCACCAGGACTTACATGCACTTCAAATTAGTATTACGTGTGCACCCGTAATGATAATTTGCTTTGCATGCTCACCCTAGCTTCTCCCTACCCTGTGTCAAAATGTCCCTCAATTTGCATTACCGAGTACAAAGTGTTGTCAGATATGGTAAGTCATCGAGAGGCTTAGTCATCAACCACAAGTTGACCAACTAGGACTCATATAAGGATGAGTAGTCAGGAATCGTTCGATCCAAGTATTCATTCGAGTGAAACACAATACAGGAGTCCAATCCAGCGGATTGTAAATGAGAACATGTAACAAACATGTACATGAAATGCGACTTCGAAAAATGAAAATGATTTCCTGAATACAAATTACAGAAAGCAGCAAGGTAGCTGTCCTTTTAACTTAGTCAAAATAGGGTTTGAGTATGCATTGAGCAATGCGTTCTCAGATTTGTGGTCAATCTATTCTCAACAGAATATCGAACAAGGATGCGAGTCCATGACTCGAGAAAGTGATGACATCTACGTGTCAATAGATTCTGCAATAATGCGTGTAGCGGTCTGCCTTCAGTCGGCGTATTGTTGCTAATGTGTACAGTAGGGACTCGCCTCCGACGATCCCAATTCCCAAGGAGATACGCGTTAGTGCTGCGTGTCGTCCATAACATGGACCTGAGAAAGCCCACCATACCCAACAGGTGATGGTGACGATGGTGACGTAAGTGACTCCTCCGAAGGCTCCGTCTCGCTGCCCTCGAACGGGAGTGGATGGTGTTCCGGTGATTCCCCGAGTGTCGCCACTGGGAATGATGATACAATGCAAACGATGTGTCCCTTGCCAACTGAGGGTGATACGGATGGTGTTACATGCCTGCACTGCAATGTATGTATAGGTGCTATATGTATCAGGTATGAGTGTCTGTGCCGTGTAACTAATGTTTGAGATTATAGTCTAGTATGCAATCCTAGTTCTCTATAACCAATGTCTCTGATACCAATCTGTCACACCCCCAAATTCCACTAACAGAGTTTTACCATTTGGTGTGTGACTAACCAGGATCTCAGTCATTAGTTACATCAAACGACACTAAATGAGACTCAAATTGAAATATTATAAAAGTTTAGAGTAAATGCGGAAGCGTTTAAACAAGAGAGTAAATGCGCACAACAACGCGCCCAAGTCTAACAATAACGGATACATAATAAATGTTCAACAGATTGACAATTATTGAATATATCATGTTGACACCATGCATGCCCTAACGTGCACCCGTGCCTTAGCTTAGCGTCCTGAGAAAACATGTAAGAAAAGTGTCAACACAAGGTTGGTGAGTTCACAGGTTTCAGTATAGTGATAAAGCGTTTACCAGATTAATGTACAATCAACATATATATACCAATGAGTAGCTAACCCATGTTCATGTTTGCTATTACGCTCGCAACCGTAAACTGACTGTTTGTATTGCCTCCCACCAGGTCTATCAACCACGGTGCACGTTTAGGTCAATATTGCACCCGTTCGATATCCAATCGTGTTAGCGCGACTAACGCGGGTGAGGTTTGTCAAACCCAGTAGTACTACCCAACATAACTCGCTATATTCATATTTAAACGGTTCGATGTGAGGACTTTCATGATAGAGTTTACGCATAGTCATAACAATTGATATAAAATGAAGTACAAAAATCAAAAGAGTTGTATCATGTTTTCTCCCCCAGTTTAAAAGCAGTAAAAAGGGGCCGTGAAAACTCACATGCGATGCGTAGTAGGTAGTATCACACAAGTATGAGATTTAGAACCTCAAGTGTTAGCCTGCACGGCTTACGTATGCCCTAGAATCATAACCACATAAGTTAGGGATACAATGGGATTTGTGACGACACGAAAGATTAGAACGTCTTAAAACATTCTAAGGGTTAACGGGTAGACGAACGCGTCTATAGGAAAATAGATTTCGGAATAGAATTAGCATAACTAAATTTCGTGTCGAACGTTACGAATAATATGTATAATACTTGTGTGTTTGGGTCATTCAGAAAAGTTTAAGAAAATAATATATATACCATATATTATTTTTAAGTTCGAAGGATTAATAAACGTTTGCGTGGGAAAATAATAAATATATTATTTTTAATTGGGTATAAAACGTGGGTCAATGATATAAATAATTATATTATTTAATAGTTTGAAATAATCCAATAGGTTTGAGTCACAAGTTGAAAATAATAATAGTATATTATTTTATACGAAGTTAATAAAAATAGGGTAAATAATATACATAAATATATTATTTATAAATCTTAAACGTCTTCATAACGTTTATAATTGTAGCAAAAATAATATAAAAATATTATTTTTAATTGAGGTCACGATGCTAGAATAATTAAAAAAAATATCATTTCATTTTAAGTTGTGATTTGAAAATAATATAAAAAAATATATTATTTTATGAGTAGAAATAGGTTAAAATTTTAAAGCCGAGCCTACGGGTAATATACGAGGCTAAAATGTCATAATATATTATTATAATAATATGGGGTAAGTTTTTATATTAAAAATAATAGTTTAAAATTGTTTTAAAAAGAAAAGGGGGTGGAAAGATCGAACCCGGGTCCTTCTCCTACGAGTACAAAGCTTTAACCAGCTCAGCCGCTAGGCCATCGCGTTAGAAACCCATTCTGATTCGTTTTAACAAGTAGGTTTCCTGTGTTCTTCCCCCTTTACACGAAACCGGACCAAGCTCCACCCCAAAACCAACGAATTCGTTTTTGATTGAAGTAAAAGACATAGGGGTTTTGATAATCGGGGTATTGCGAATCTATGGGTTCGTTTAATTGCAAAAACAACATCTCTAGGGTCGTTTAATTACCGAATAAGGATTCAAACCCTAGTTTTTGAATTCAAGTTCGAATTGAGAAATTTAGATGATAGAACATGTTGAAACCATAGGGCTTTTGATTAAAATGTGTTTGCGAACATGCTGGCCTCAATTATTTGGATTAAAACAGGTTCTAAGACAGTGACCGATTAACTCGTCCCCATATGAACCCTAGGTTACGGGTCATGACCAATTCGATAAAGCAAGCCTCTAAAAGCATAGGGCTTTTGATCTAGACATCGATACGAGTCTGTGATCGTGATCAATTTCAGAATTAATTATCGAATTGATACATTTCGATTAAATCCGAAAGCATATGAACCCTAGAATTGGTTTATGAAGAATTCGATGGTGCAAGCCCTGATAATGATAGGGCTTTCAATCTAGATGAATAAACGAAAGTATAGGTATTAATGATTACCAGATTGGATGTCGAATTGATGATATTCGACTAAAACGAATGCCGATGGCGACGGCTTTGGTTCTCGGCGACCACTGCAGCGATTCCGGCCAAAATGATGTGTGGGATTGCTTCTGAGTTGCTTGACTGAGGTGTGCAGGTGGTCAATTGGAAAGATCGCTATCGAATTTGAGGTATACGCGACCATGACCGAAGGTTACGACTTTAACATCCAATAATGGGATTAATTGTGCGTAATAATGATGTTAATTGATTCAATTATGAACGTTTATGACCTCAACGTGCATTTCAGTTACAGATTTGGATCGGTAACAGCTATAACCCGCGAATTTGGATCGAAGGGGTTACGGGTTTGACTTCTAGAAGTCAACAGAAGCAAAATTGGTTGGTTTTGACTTTGGGAAGTCAATTGATTAGGTTTTAAGACTTGGCAGATTCAGTCCCTGAAGTTTAAGGTACAAAACTGACAGGAATAGTCCCTGAGGTTAAATTTAACTGGATTTAGTTAACGGGGTTACGTTTCAGTTAGGATATTTAACGGAATTATTAACGGATTTTATTTGAAAATTCTGGGTTGTCACATTCCCTAAGCCAAAACGCGCATTTGGAGAATTTTGCGTACAACTTTTCCTGCTTTAGCACCCCCAGAACTTCTCTTAGGTGACAGTGGTGATCACCCTCGCTTTTCGGATATACCAGTATGTCGTCTATAAAAACTAGTACTGATCGATCCAACATTGGTCGACATACTCTATTCATCAAATCCAAGAACGCTGCTGGTGCGTTAGTCAATCTGAAGGACATCACAAGAAACTCATAATGCCCATAACGCGTGCGAAACGCGGTCTTTGGTACGTCTTCCTCTCTTACTTTCAACTGATGGTAACCCGACCTAAGATCGGTCTTTGAGAACCAACTCGCACCTTGCAGTTGATCAAAAAGGTCATCTATTCTAGGCAGTGGGTATTTGTTCTTTACTGTCCTCTTGTTCAGCTCAAGGTAGTCAATGCACATGCGCATGCTGCCGTCTTTCTTCTTTACGAATAGTACCGGAGCGCCCCATGGTGAAATGCTCGGTCTAATAAATCCTTTTTCCGTCAATTCCTGTAGTTGAGACATCAATTCTTTCATTTCTGACGGAGCCAATCGGTAGGGGGCTTTGGCAACGGGCTCAGCTCCTGGCAGTAAGTCAATCTGAAATTCTATTTCCCGATCGGGTGGCAACCCAGGTAGATCCTTAGGGAATACTTCTGAAAAGTTGCACACCACGGGTACATTCTTGAGTGCTTTCGTTTTCATTCTATCGTCAATAACATACGCCAGATAAGCTTCGCAACCGTGCCTCATGTAACTTTCGACCTTGATCATCGAAATGACGTTTGGCATTGTGCAATTCCAATCCCCATAAACCGTAATTGGACTTCCGCTAGGAGCTTTGAGGTGTATCCTTTTATGTTTACATATGATTTGAGCTTCGTTGGCAGCTAACCAATCCATACCCAATACTATATCGAATCCTCCTAAGGAGAGAAGGAATAATCTAGAAGGAAACTTATGGCCCTCTATTTCTATGATACAATCCTCTGTTACTTGAAACACTGTCGAATTTTTACCCACGGCAGTTTGTAAACTAAAGGCCTTTACTATGGTGTTGATAGTGCAATCCAGTTTACGACTAAATGCATTTGATATGAAGCTTTTACTAGCACCAGAGTCAAATAAAATAGCAGCATTTTCGTCATTTACTAGAAACGTACCTGACACAACATCAGGGTTTCCTCTTGCTTCTTCCTTAGTCAGTGCATAGGCTCGAGTCCTAGCCTTTGGCTGTTCCTTTTCAGCTTCCTTTTCCTTTCCCGAATCGGATTGTCTGGTTTTCTTGCAATCCCTAGTCAGGTGACCAAACAGTCCACATCCTTGGCATTTAGTGTCTCTTAAGCAGTCACGAGAATAGTGCCCCGCCTTCCCACATCAATAGTAGATGGTGGTGCCGATTCGGCACTCGCCAAGATGTCGCTTTCCACACTTCTTGCAGGTTTCATAATCATCTGTTCTTGGCTTCTTAACTTTAGTGTTTACATTCCCTTTCCCAGTGCCCCTAGGCGGGGTCTCCCATTTCCTCTTTTGTGTCTCGGGTGCCAGGTCCTCATTGCCGTAGTCGTCGTAGACGATTCCGCTCAGATTCACTACCGACTCGAAGGTCGACGGTAGGTTGGCTTTTATGTCACACCCCAACCGGGCGGCGGAACACGTCGGAGTATGACCCGAATTGTGACCAGATTGCTCGTAGCACTTGGAACTATTAAAATTTCATAATTTTATTCAATAATATTAAAAGTGCCTCAAAGGCTACAAATAGTTCAAATAAACAAGACAAAACATAGTTCCAAACAAGATAAAATCAGATTTCAAATTTCTAAGTCCAAGCCTAAGTGTTGAACATAAATCAAGCGTTGCTTGAACTTGGTGCACCTGAAACATGTTTAACATAAGAGTTATCAACAAAATGAATTGTTGGTGAGCAATCATGGTAGATATAGATATAGTAGTTTAGATAAAGTACAAATTCCATGCTAAGACAAGTAATACATTATAGTCTTATTGTATATACACACAGTCCAAATTAAACCTTCCTTTTAAGATTTATCCAATTCAGATTGTCCAACATATAGTTAACAGTTTTTCAGTTTCAGAATTCATTACATGCATCCTAGATCAAAGAAATGCATGGGGTAGCTAACCCACATGGTACCACTAATTCCATTCATAGGCTGTCGAAACAGTTAATAATATGAACTAGTGTAATCAACAAATAAGCCACATAATGCAATTAAACAAGTCTAACATAAGGGAATTTGTTTCAAGTTGTGAGATTTGTCAATAGTGTAAGTGTAATTATATAGGAACATGTTTCACCCCAAAAGTGATAAAATGTATAAAGAGGGGCATGAAAACTCACATGGTTTGTAAGTAGTTTCCGAGCTAAGTTTGATCCAAAGATATAATCCAAAGTAGGTCACAATTAACCTATTATAGTTGTAGTTTAGTCATTTAGTTTAAAGGAATAAGCTAAGGTTTGTTCGTGTTCTCGAATTTGGGAAATTAGGATTTTGGAAAGTTTAAGGTTTGAAAAGTAATTTGGTTATAGTTTAAGGTGTGCAAGTATTTAAATTACTAAATTATTATGTTTAGTAATTTAAATATAATTTCAGATTTTATAAAATATTTTAAGTGATTATTTAATTAATTACTTATTTAGTAATTTAGTTAATAAATGTGTTTAATTAACTAAATATGTCAAAAAGATAGTAAGAATATAAATATAATTTAAATTATAAATTTTATAAATATTTTCTGTTAATAAGTAAATTTTTATAAAATTTACTTGTTTTTAGTTTAATTAAATCAATAATTCCATTGATTTAATTACAAAACAAAATTAGTAAAAATTAGTAAAAATGTCTAAAAGTTCCAGAAACTTAATATTTTGTTAAAAATATATAGATTAAGTTTCTGTAATTTTTGTATAATTTTTGGAATAGATTTACTAATTTTAAATAAATAGTCCAAGCTTTAAATTTAGACTTTTAAATAATTAATTTTATAAACTCAGAAAGTTTTCTGTTTTTATTTTATAAAACAGTAGAGAATTTTATTACAAAAATTTGGACTATTTATTTGTACATTTTCGAGTTGTAAATAAAAAGTTATGAATTTTTAAAGATTAAAGATTTAATAAAAAGAAAAATCAAAAATAGGAAAATGTTGAAAAGTGGGCGAACCGGCCACAAGGCGGATCGAACCTGGGCTACTTGGCTTAGCAGCAGTGCACCTGACCGTTGGGCCAAGTGGCTAACCTGGTAATAAGTTGAATTGGGTTATATTTAACCCGGATCTTGGATCCGGTTTGTGTTCGTTTAAGCAAAAAAAAAAGCTCACGGGTGAGGGCCTTAGCCGGACTCGAACCCGTGACCTCTCGTTCGTAATACGCGCACCCGGCCATCTCGGCCAAGTGACTAACTCGTAAACAAACGGAGAGAGGTTCCTTTTAACGACGTTTTCGAAATAAAATCCCAAATCCGTTTGAAAACACAAGAACCCTAATCTGAGTTTGTTCGAATTCGATGAATCCGTATAATAGGAACTCAATTAACCATAGGGCTTTTGTTATACGTTCAATTCCGAGCCTAATGACGTATTGAATTACCTGGAATGATCAACTGATCGAAGTTCTGGACTCGTTGTTCAGTTCGTCTGAACTGAGATTCCGAGAAAGAGAATTAGAGAGTGTTAGGACTTGTGATTTGTTTCAAATGGACGCATTAGGTGTCGTCGAGGTTTGTACAATCTCAATTCGACAAATAAATTCGCGAATTAACGAGTTTTGATTACGGTTTAAGACGGTTTAAAGTTTTTAGCCGTTTTCTACTGTTACGAGTTAAAATTTCGAATTAAACGAGTTCATCATGCTCGTTTATGAGTTGTAATGGGATTTCAGTTACGAATCTTTGCTCTTATCATCTCAAAACACGTTTTCGAATATTCAGAACCCAAAACCGGGTTCCCCTTGTTTCGAACCCACGACCCCTTTTGGGTGGGTTTTAAAACAGAAAAATACAACTTTGGTCCCTGAGGTTTGTTAAGTTGACTCCGGTCAACTTAAACTTGAAAATAAGTTTGAGGAAAGGCAGTTTAGCCCTTGTAGTTAAGTTTTAACCAAAAACTAAGTTAGTTAGGTTAAATAGGGTTTTTAGTTAATAAATTTGATATATTTTGATATTTAAATGTATAAATTAAATTTAAATTATAAAAGAATTGTTTATTTCTATAAAAATGATATAAAATGACATATTTTTATAGAACTTTATTTTAAAAATATTTATTTAAATAAACTTTATTTATTTGATTTATTTAGGAATAAATCTTATTATTTCTTAAAAATTCATAAAAATTTATAAAAGTCATTTTAATTTATATAATTTGTGTTTTAATTTAAATAAAACACATTAGGATTTTTTTTTTCAAATTAAATAAGTATAATTTTTTTTTTTACACTTAGATAATTTATGAGATTTATTTTATATAGTTTAGGGACTTTATTCAAATACCATGAATATTAGCCCTAAAACATAGTTTGAGTATGGTTTTTAGCCACATAGTTTAAGCAATTCATTTAAGAATTTTCACATATTATTAAATATGGATAATTAGGGTTTACAATAAATGCCAAATGGCCGGAAATTGTAAACGGAAAAGTACAGATATTACAGTCTCCCCTACTTTAGGAAATTTCGTCCCGAAATTAAGTAGTGGAGTTTGTGAACAGGTGTGGGTACTTGGCCTTCATTTGATCTTCACGTTCCCAAGTGAACTCGGGTCCTCGTTTAGATTGCCAACGTACTTTCACAATCGGAATTCGGCTTCTTTTAAGTTGTTTGATCTCTCGATCCATGATTTCAATAGGCTTTCCCACGAAGTGCATCGACTCGTCAATGTGAACTTCGTCAAGAGGAACTTGGAGGTTTCCCTCGGCAAGACACTTCTTGATGTTAGATACATGAAACGTGGGATGTACATTGCTAAGCTTGTCGGGTAATTCCAACTCGTAAGCAACTTTCCCGATACGTTTGATGATTTTGAAAGGTCCAACGTATCGCGGTGTGAATTTCCCTTTCTTCCCAAACCGGACAACGCCTTTCCAAGGTGATACCTTTAAAAGAACCATGTCACCAACTTGGAATTCAAGAGGTCTTCTACGAATATCAGCATTCTTCTTTTGTCTCTCCCGAGCCAAACGAAGATTGTCGCGAACTTGGATGATTCGATCAGTGGTGTCTTGGACTAGAGCGGGACCAGTGATTTGTGCTTCACCGACCTCATCCCAGCCAAGAGGAGAACGACAATGGCGACCATATAAAGCCTTGAAAGGTGCCATCTCGATACTAGCATGGTAGCTGTTGTTATACGAAAACTCAGCTAGTGGAAGATATTTGTCCCAATTGCCTCCAAAGTCAAGGACGCAAGCACGTAACATATCTTCAAGAGTTTGAATCGTTCTTTCCGTTTGACCATCAGTTTGGGGATGGTAAGCTGTACTCAAATTCAATTGAGTACCCATGAACGATTGTAGAGATCCCCAAAAACGGGAAGTGAAACGACTATCACGATCAGATATGATATTAAAAGGAACGCCATGTAGACGAACGATCTCATCCAAATAAACTTGAGCCAACTTCTCAGCTCCCCAATCATCTCGAATTGCGAGAAAATGAGCTGATTTCGTGAGTCGGTCCACGATTACCCAAATGCTATCAAATCCTCGAGGTGTTCTTGGAAGTTTGGTGATAAAATCCATGGAAATACACTCCCATTTCCACATTGGAATCTCGGGTTGTTCAAGCAAACCCGAAGGTCGTTGATGTTCAATATTGACCTTAGAACAAGTAAGACATTTTGAAATGTACACGGCAACATCTTTCTTCATGCCGGGCCACCAATAGTGTTGGTGAAGGCCTTTGTACATTTTATCGGCTCCTGGGTGTATAGAATAACGAGTTTTGTGAGACTCGTCAAAAATCAAAGTACGAAGATCATCCCGATCAGGAACCCATAAGCGGTTTAAGAAGTGTAGCAACCCATTGGGTCGAGTCTCCAATTGTTTTTCAACTCCACAACCCAATTCTTTTTGCATGTTGCCCTCGGAAAGAACCGTTTGTTGAGCTTTAAGAATTTTGGTCTCGATATCCGATTGAATAAGAGCACAACATATGTTAGGATATTCTTTCCGACTTAACGCATCAGCCACCACGTTAGCTTTCCCTGGATGATATTTGATTTCGCAATCATAATCATTTAACAGTTCCATCCAACGACGTTGTCTCATGTTTAAGTCTTTTTGGTTGAATATATGTTGCAAACTCTTGTGATCGGTAAAGATTTCACATTTGGTTCCATAGAGATAATGTCTCCAAATTTTGAGAGCAAACACGACCGCACCAAGTTCGAGGTCGTGAGTGGTGTAGTTATCTTCATGAACCTTAAGTTGTCTTGAGGCATAAGCAATCACCTTACCCCTTTGCATGAGAACGCATCCAAGTCCTTGCTTTGAAGCATCACAGAAAACAACGAAGTCGTCGCTGCCATCGGGAAGAGATAGGACTGGAGCATGGCACAATTTTTCTTTAAGAGTTTGGAATGCTTCTTCTTGCTCTTGTCCCCATTCAAAGATCCTACCCTTATGAGTTAGGGCAGTGAGAGGAACAGCAATCTTGGAAAAGTTAGAAATAAAGCGTCGATAATATCCTGCTAGTCCAAGAAAAGAACGGATTTCTGTTGGTGTTTTAGGAGCAATCCAATTCTTTACAGCTTCAATTTTAGCAGGATCAACATGAATCCCAGCCTCGTTAATAACATGACCTAGGAATTGGACTTCCTTTAGCCAGAATTCACATTTGGAGAATTTAGCATAAAGTTGTTCCTGTTTAAGAAGATCAAGTACTAAACGAAGATGTTCTTCATGTTCTTGCTTAGATTTTGAGTAGATAAGAATATCGTCAATGAAGACAATGACGAATTTATCCAAATAAGGTCGACAAACACGATTCATCAAATCCATGAACACGGCAGGTGCGTTAGTCAAACCGAATGGCATGACAACAAACTCGTAGTGTCCATAGCGAGTTCTAAAAGCTGTTTTGGGAATGTCTTCCTCCTTAACACGTAGTTGGTGATAACCCGAACGAAGATCGATCTTTGAGAAAATAGAAGCTCCTTGGAGTTGATCAAATAAATCGTCAATCCTTGGAAGTGGGTATCGATTCTTGACAGTCAATTTGTTAAGTTCCCGATAGTCGATACACATCCTAAAAGATCCATCTTTCTTCTTGACGAATAAGACAGGTGCCCCCATGGTGAGGAACTAGGACGTATGAATCCTTTATCAGAGAGTTCTTGAAGTTGACTAGCAAGTTCTTGCATTTCAGATGGTGCAAGACGATATGGTGCTCTTGCCACAGGAGTTGCACCAGGCACAAGGTCGATACGAAACTCGACTTGTCGTGTAGGGGCAATTCCCGGTAGGTCTTCCGGAAATACTTCAGCAAAGTCCTTAATCACAGGAATATCAGCCATGAGTTTACCCTTGTCCTTCTCTTTCACAACGTGAGCTAGAAAAGCTGGATAATTCTTGTTGAGGTACTTCTGAGCTTTTGTTATAGTCATCAGTTTTAAGCCTTTGGGTTGTTTCTCTCCATACACGTGTAGTACTTCACCAGACGGCAGAGGAATCTTTATGAATTTGTCGGCACAAACGATCTCAGCACGATGTTTGGATAACCAATCCATGCCGACGATCACGTCGAAACTCCCAAGTTGCATAGGAGTTAAGTCAATAGAGAAAGTATGTTCGTTAAGTTGTAGTTGATTGTTTGCAATGATTGAGTCAACTTTAACGGATTTCCCGTTAGCTACTTCTACATTATAAGTTTTGTCTAGTTGGGTTCTAGTCTTAGCAAGCATTGGTTCAAAGTCAAAGGACACGAAACTTTTATCCGCACCAGAATCAAACAAAATAGTAGCATATTGATTATTGATCAGATACGTACCATTGACAACATCGTTGTCGGCTTGAGCTTGACTAGCAGTAATGGTGTAGACTCGGCCTTTGGAAGCAGAGATTGAAGCTTTTATTGCATTGGCCAGTAATGGACACTTATCCTTGAAGTGACTTGGATCTCCACATTGGAAACAAGCCTTAACAGTTAAGGATGGTGTGTTTTGTATCACGTTATGGCCTTGCACTTGAGATTGAGTGTTGCTTGGGGTTCGGCAACGATCTTGAGTATGTCCCAACCTTTTGCACTTTGTGCAAACCCAACACGGTGCATTGGGAAGATGGTGAGACTTGCAAATATCACATTGAGGATAACTCCCCGAAAAGCCTTCTTGGTTGGACTGAATATTAGTAGTAGTAGCAGGTGCTACTTGGCTCACAGGTTGAGCAGGTGTAACAGTCCCATAATTTTGTTTATGGTTGGACTTTCTCTTCCTGTTTCTACCAGTAGGTTCAGGTTTAGAAGTCACAGCAGCAACCACAGCAGGTTTCTTCCCTCCTTTGCGGTGAAGGATTCCCGCATCGACATAAGTGTCGGTAAGTGTGGCTGAAAGACGAACAGCTTCTTCGATAGTAGCAGGTCTACTACTAAGAACAGCACTCCTGATTTGAATTGGGAGTCCCTTGCAGAATTTCTCAATCTTCCTAGCCAAGGTGTCGACTAGGTGAGGAACGAGTAGACAAAGCTCATAAAAACGAGTGACATAAGCAGAATTGTCACCACTATCTTGGGAGAGAGTCCAAAATTCCTCCTCGATCTTCATCATTTCGTTTCGAGGACAGAACTCATTGATCATGAGTTCCTTGAATTCAGCCCAAGGAAGAGCCATAGCAACAAGAACGGTGCGAGTAGTTTTCTCGCCGTTCCACCAAGTTAGTGCACGCTTTTGAAAGACGCTTGAGCCATATTGAACCTTGAGTGCCTCGGGAACACCAGCATTAAGGAAGGTGTTCTCAATGCCCTCAAACTATTGGAGTAGTCCAGTGGCTCCTTCATGACCCGAATACTTTGGTGGTGAACACGAATTAAAGTATTTGAAGTTGCAAGCATTGTTGTTGTTGTTATTAGAAGAGCTTTGATCACAATGTTGAAACAGAGCTGGTAGTATTGCAGCAATCCGATCAACAATTTGTTGTGTGAGTGCCGGATTTGTATCAACGGGATCAGACATTCTATAAGAAAATAAAGTAAAATGCAAGTTTGAGATGAATAATAATATTCAAGAGTTAGCTTTGAAAGTAAAGATAGGCTTAAGTTTAAACACATAGTTAGTAATTGTGTTGGTTGGGTTTTACCTCACAATTACTTAGGACATATCAAGGTTAATAAGATTTCAACAATATTTGAGAAAGTCATGCTTTAGCCTATAAGTGAACACTCATCCCGAGAATCCCCAGGTAAGCGTAACAGGTCCAGTAATTTGGATTTGTACGAATACGCTTGCCTAGACAGGAAACTCAGAATACAGGCATTCACCCTTCCAGATTGCACGAGTTTCTGAACATTGTCAAAGTCTTAAACCTTAACGAGATTTTGGATAGACTTACAAAGTCTAGGGGGTTTTATAAAATATTTTAAAACATTGAAGAATTTCATATAAAAGAATATTGATGGAAATATAAGGTAAAGTCTTAGAATTTTGAGGATTTGTAAGATTTGTGTTAAAGATTTAGAATTTGACAAATAAACACATAAGTTCCTAATCATGCAAGACTAAAAGAGGGTCCTAAAGTTATAGTCTAGGTTAAAGATTTCTAATAACCTAAATCCCTATAACCAAGGCTCTGATACCAATCTGTCATACCCCAACCGGGCGGCGGAACACGTCGGAGTATGACCCGAATTGTGACCAGATTGCTCGTAGCACTTGGAACTATTAAAATTTCATAATTTTATTCAATAATATTAAAAGTGCCTCAAAGGCTACAAATAGTTCAAATAAACAAGACAAAACATAGTTCCAAACAAGATAAAATCAGATTTCAAATTTCTAAGTCCAAGCCTAAGTGTTGAACATAAATCAAGCGTTGCTTGAACTTGGTGCACCTGAAACATGTTTAACATAAGAGTTATCAACAAAATGAATTGTTGGTGAGCAATCATGGTAGATATAGATATAGTAGTTTAGATAAAGTACAAATTCCATGCTAAGACAAGTAATACATTATAGTCTTATTGTATATACACACAGTCCAAATTAAACTTTCCTTTTAAGATTTATCCAATTCAGATTATCCAACATATAGTTAACAGTTTTTCAGTTTCAGAATTCATTACATGCATCCTAGATCAAAGAAATGCATGGGGTAGCTAACCCACATGGTACCACTAATTCCATTCATAGGCTGTCGAAACAGTTAATAATATGAACTAGTGTAATCAACAAATAAGCCACATAATGCAATTAAACAAGTCTAACATAAGGGAATTTGTTTCAAGTTGTGAGATTTGTCAATAGTGTAAGTGTAATTATATAGGAACATGTTTCACCCCAAAAGTGATAAAATGTATAAAGAGGGGCATGAAAACTCACATGGTTTGTAAGTAGTTTCCGAGCTAAGTTTGATCCAAAGATATAATCCAAAGTAGGTCACAATTAACCTATTATAGTTGTAGTTTAGTCATTTAGTTTAAAGGAATAAGCTAAGGTTTGTTCGTGTTCTCGAATTTGGGAAATTAGGATTTTGGAAAGTTTAAGGTTTGAAAAGTAATTTGGTTATAGTTTAAGGTGTGCAAGTATTTAAATTACTAAATTATTATCTTTAGTAATTTAAATATAATTTCAGATTTTATAAAATATTTTAAGTGATTATTTAATTAATTACTTATTTAGTAATTTAGTTATTAAATGTGTTTAATTAACTAAATATGTCAAAAAGATAGTAAGAATATAAATATAATTTAAATTATAAATTTTATAAATATTTTCTGTTAATAAGTAAATTTTTATAAAATTTACTTATTTTTAGTTTAATTAAATCAATAATTCCATTGATTTAATTACAAAACAAAATTAGTAAAAATGTCTAAAAGTTCCAGAAACTTAATATTTTGTTAAAAATATATAGATTAAGTTTCTGTAATTTTTGTATAATTTTTGGAATAGATTTACTAATTTTAAATAAATAGTCCAAGCTTTAAATTTAGACTTTTAAATAATTAATTTTATAAACTCAGAAAGTTTTCTGTTTTTATTTTATAAAACAGTAGAGAATTTTATTACAAAAATTTGGACTATTTATTTGTACATTTTCGAGTTGTAAATAAAAAGTTATGAATTTTTAAAGATTAAAGATTTAATAAAAAGAAAAATCAAAAATAGGAAAATGTTGAAAAGTGGGCGAACCGGCCACAAGGCGGATCGAACCTGGACTACTTGGCTTTGCAGCAGTGCACCTGACCGTTGGGCCAAGTGGCTAACCTGGTAATAAGTTGAATTGGGTTATATTTAACCCGGATCTTGGATCCGGTTTGTGTTCGTTTAAGCAAAAAAAAAAGCTCACGGGTGAGGGCCTTAGCCGGACTCGAACCCGTGACCTCTCGTTCGTAATACGCGCACCCGGCCATCTCGGCCAAGTGACTAACTCGTAAACAAACGGAGAGAGGTTCCTTTTAACGACGTTTTCGAAATAAAATCCCAAATCCGTTTGAAAACACAAGAACCCTAATCTGAGTTTGTTCGAATTCGATGAATCCGTATAATAGGAACTCAATTAACCATAGGGCTTTTGTTATACGTTCAATTCCGAGCCTAATGACGTATTGAATTACCTGGAATGATCAACTGATCGAAGTTCTGGACTCGTTGTTCAGTTCATCTGAACTGAGATTCCGAGAGAGAGAATTAGAGAGTGTTAGGAGTTGTGATTTGTTTCAAATGGACGCATTAGGTGTCGTCGAGGTTTGTACAATCTCAATTCGACAAATAAATTCGCGAATTAACGAGTTTTGATTACGGTTTAAGACGGTTTAAAGTTTTTAGCCGTTTTCTACTGTTACGAGTTAAAATTTCGAATTAAACGAGTTCATCATGCTCGTTTATGAGTTGTAATGGGATTTCAGTTACGAATCTTTGCTCTTATCATCTCAAAACGCGTTTTCGAATATTCAGAACCCAAAACCGGGTTCCCCTTGTTTCGAACCCACGACCCCTTTTGGGTGGGTTTTAAAACAGAAAAATACAACTTTGGTCCCTGAGGTTTGTTAAGTTGACTCCGGTCAACTTAAACTTGAAAATAAGTTTGAGGAAAGACAGTTTAGCCCTTGTAGTTAAGTTTTAACCAAAAACTAAGTTAGTTAGGTTAAATAGGGTTTTTAGTTAATAAATTTGATATATTTTGATATTTAAATGTATAAATTAAATTTAAATTATAAAAGAATTGTTTATTTCTATAAAAATGATATAAAATGACATATTTTTATAGAACTTTATTTTAAAAATATTTATTTAATTAAACTTTATTTATTTGATTTATTTAGGAATAAATCTTATTATTTCTTAAAAATTCATAAAAATTTATAAAAGTCATTTTAATTTATATAATTTGTGTTTTAATTTAAATAAAACACATTAGGATTTTTTTTTTCAAATTAAATAAGTATAATTTTTTTTTTTTTACACTTAGATAATTTATGAGATTTATTTTATATAGTTTAGGGACCTTATTCAAATACCATGAATATTAGCCCTAAAACATAGTTTGAGTATGGTTTTAGCCACATAGTTTAAGCAATTCATTTAAGAATTTTCACATATTATTAAATATGGATAATTAGGGTTTACAATAAATGCCAAATGGCCGGAAATTGTAAACGGAAAAGTACAGATATTACATTTTACATGAACACGGACCCGTTGTGGCAATCCCTTAACATAGTATTTGATCAAACTGTAACATTTCTGATTTTTAGTGTCCGTATTTCAAATTCAATGTAATACATTTAAACCAAATTCTAGTGCACTGTTTTGTTCTATTCGTACCATCAATTAAATACTATATTTCAATGTTAATCCGCAAATTTAACACGGTTATAACCAACTAAAACACTACATAAGTCTCTATTTATACAAATATGTCAAAGACCAAAGTTACAAGGTCTGATGTTGAAAATTTACAAGAAACCCTAATAGGCACGGTCGCGCCTAGTTTTGGCACGGTCGCGCCGAGTGCTTTAGCACGGTCGCGCGACTTACTTTGGAACGGTCGCGCCTGGTGCCTTAGCACGGTCGCGCCGCATATGGGCACGGTCGCGCCTAGTACCAGTTGAAACGGAAATACAGCCTTTAATCACACAGACGTTCGATTTTGTAACCGTTTTACACGTTCCAACTATTAACAAACAAAGTTAAGCCACTTGATCATCCTAATTACAACAAATAAACGGAATTTCATCAATTCATCTAATAATCAATAAAATCGTCCACTAGACCATCGAATCCTCCAAATTGTTTGCAATTCTCCCAAGCAAACGCACAAACGATCCTCCCAGAAGCTACTGACCCACTTGAAGCAACCGGAATCGTAGCAGAAGACGCCGGAAACCAAGCTCGCCGACGCCGGAACTCCTTCCTACCGTTCGCTATCAATTCGCCATCATTTCGGGTAATTGAAACCTTGTCCTCTATCGATTTAGTCTTTAGATCAAAAGCCCCATGTTAATTTGGGCTTCCAATATGGAAATCATCTTAAACCCGAATCTAATTTTCGTTCAAAAATGATTTAATCGAATCCGACTCTAGACACGTTTTAAATCCAATTAATCTATGCAAAAAGACTCGAAATAATCTAATGGGTGAAAGCCCTATGATTTCCAACCCTGTTATTATAAGAATTAGTCAATTCGTTCCTGATTTGGAACAGACGCGGTCGCGCTAATCATCTAGCGCGGTCATGCCTCATGAGACGCGGTCGTGCCGACTATCAGCGCGGTCGTGGCCTCCTGTCCAGACCCAACCTTGCCCTTTGGCTAATCTCAGTCATGTCTTAGAATCATAGACACGAGCGTGCCTGGCCAAGGCACGGTCGTGCCTAAAGATTTAGTTAGTTAAGCCCTCTGTTTGATCAACACGGTCGTGCCCTGACTAGCATGGTCGCGCCTGTGGTTCGAGCACGATCGTGCCTTTCCCAGGCACGGTGGTGTGTGAGTTAAATTTTTGGCAGAATTATAATTTTATATATTTTTCAAACAATAAATATTTCTGATTAAATTACAAAATAAAAATAGTTTATTTTATAAAAAATGCATTTAAATCTATTTAGAAAGATCAAATATTTAATCTTAGAATCAATAGAAAATTATTTATTTAAAGTTTATAAAAATTTACAATTACTAAACCTTTCATTTAAAAATTATTTAAATGGTTACGTAACATTTTATAAATAAATAATTAAAGAAATGATTATTTATTTAATTTATATTTAAACAAAAACAATTAATTATTTATACTAACTTATAACTAATACTTACAATGTTTTCATAAACAATAATTATTTACATTACTTATTTAATTATTCAAACTCAAACCTTAATTAAAATATTCTAAAAATATTCTTTCAAACTTTATATATTTTATTCAATACTTCCAATTACAAATCAATGACTTTTTACACAAGTCCAAATGCAACTTTAGAATTAAACTCTTGTGCACACTATTAATACCATATACATTACACTTTAGGTTAACTTGTGCATTTCAAGGATCTTTATTCTATCTAGTACCTTGTTAGCAACGCCTTCAAACCAAGTGAGTATACATAGCCCCTTTTACTCTTTTATATTTTTGGGGTGAAACATGAACACTACTCAAACTACTGTTTACATTTACACAAACAACACAAATACAGATCCTATTTACATTCATGTGTGCAATTTGAGCTTTATGCCCGAGTGCTATGTGTGCTAACTTTTGTGAACACTTATGTGCAATCATTAACTATTCAAGCCGACGGTTTTCAATGATAGATCTATTGAGTCTGACAAACCCACCCAGATTGAGGTGATTGATACCGACAACACAATTTTGCATGCTAGTTACAAAGGTTTGATTGTACTTGGTTACACAATAGCTGCTCCCCATAAATGCCTTATTTATCATGTTATGTATGGATCTGTTTTACAAACTATGTGCTATCTATATAAACTTGTGTTATCCTCACCAACTTTTTACTTGACTTTATTTTATTCATGTTTCAGGTTCTAATGTGTGAGATTGATCAAGATGTGCTACACATAGGCTTGGACTTAGTTAAATTAAATAAAAGAACTCTATGTATTTCAGTTTTATTCTATTTTGGATTTGGTTGTGTTTGGACTACTTGTTATGAAATTTGATGTTTAATATATTCAATCTAGTCAACCTTGTGCTTATGAACAGTCTACATGTCCCGCCCCGATGATTCCGCCATCGGTCGGGGTGTGACAGATTGGTATCAGAGCCTTGGTTATAGGGAATTAGGTTATTAGACACCTTGACCTGGACTATAACTTTAGGACACCTTACCTATACTATGTTTCATGATTACATGTTATATGCTACATGCTACATGTTATATGTTATGTGTTACATGCTATGTGCTACATGCTTACTATGATTAGTTATTATTTTATTTGATGACTTATTTATTAAAAACCCATGACTTATTAGTATATACTTAAATAATAAATTAAATAAACAATATCTCTTTCTATATCCTAAAACCTCATAATGCTCTTACCTTCTTCTCTATCTATATTCTTCTTAGCATGTGGAATCTTCATGAAGCTAAATCCATAAAATTTTCTTTATTTCCTCGTTAAGGTTTTTAAGCTTTGTTAATTATTTGAGGACACGTGAAATCTGGAAGAGTGACACCTGTATTTTGGGTTTTCTGTCTAGGAAAGCATTTCGCATAAATCCCAATCAACCGAGGGACCCGTATGCTTTCCTTGGAATTCCCGAGATGAGTGTTTACTTATAGGTTAAAGCATGTCTCCTTGAAAATTATATAAGTTTAATTAACCTTAATGTGTCATAGTATTCGAGTGATTTTATCACTATTTGAGTACAATCCAAACTATGATTATCTATTTATTTTGTTATCTTATTCTATTAAATCCAAACAATTCTCATGAGTTCTTACATCTTTTCTTGTCTTGTGAAAATCTGTAGAATGCCTCCTCGTCGTGCTCCCGCGGCCAACACCAATACCGACATTGCTTCTATTCTAGCACAACTCGTGACACATCTCACTCAAGCTAATAGTGCCACCAATGGCAACAATGGTGAAAATGGTAGTAATAGTGGTAATGCTGGTAATGGTGGAAATGGTGGTAACAACCCATCTCAATGCACCTTCAAGCATTTCAACTCGTGTAATCCCCTCAAGTTCTATGGTACCGAAGGAGCTACCGGACTCCTTCAATGGTTCGAAAGCATTGAGAATACTTTTCTCAATAGTGACTGCCCCGACAACCTTCGGGTTCGTCATGCCACAAGTGTCCTACAAAAACGGGCACTCACGTGGTGGAATGGGGAGAAAAGGAATAGAGGTGTGGATGTAGCAATGGCCTTACCTTGGGATGAGGTTAAAAGGCTAATGACCGAGGAATTATGTCCTCAAAATGAAGTGAAGAAACTCGAAGCTGAATTTTGGGATCTTGCCCAAGATAGTGGTGAAAACTTGGCGTATACAACTCGGTTCCATGAGTTGAGTCTTCTTGTGCCCACATGGTCACTCATTTGTCCCGCTGCATTGAAAAGTATATTGGGGGACTACCTAGGCAAATTCAAGATACTGTCCTAGGAAGGAATCCCGCAACACTTGAAGATGCCATCCGTTTGTGCGCTACCTTAACCGATAATCATGTGAAGGCGGGGACTCTTACTAAAAAGGGCACTAAGAAAGTTTCTGACACTATAACCCCTCCTACCCAGAACAAAGAAGCCACAACTGAACCCTCCCGTAATAATAGGAAAAGGAAGACTAGAAACTATGCTGTGGTCACTCCTGTTATTCCTGTTAACCAAGCTGCACCTATGGTTCAAGCACCGGCCAAAAAGCCATATGTTGGAATCTACCCACTTTGTGCCACCTGCAACTACCATCATCCCCAAAGCATCCCATTTCGCCTTTATGCTTATTGTGGGAAATATGGCCATACGGTCAATGTTTGTAGGGCCAAGGCTCTTGCGGGCCAAATCAACCCCCAAGTGGCTAATCAAGGTGTACCCGCTATTGCAAATGGGCGAGCATGTTATGAGTGTGGCAACCCGAACTACTTCTGTGATCAATGCCCAAGATTTGTCAATGCTAGACAAGGTGGAGCTCGTGGGCGTGCATTCAACATAAACGCCAACGAAGCTCAAGCCAACAATGACGTGGTCAATGGTACGTTCCTTGTAAATAGTCAATATGCCTCCATTTTATTTGATACTGGTGCCGATAAAAGTTTTGTGTCACTTAACTTTGAACCTTTACTTGCAAAGACACGATCCTAATTAGAGAAAACCTTTACCGTCGAAATAGCAAATGGTGACTCCCTTACAATTGACTCCGTTATCTATGACTGCTCCTTAGAACTTAATGATCATGCATTCCCAATCAACCTTGTTCCAATGCCACTAGGAAGTTTTGATATCATCATAGGCATGGATTGGCTATCAAATCATCATGCCGAAGTCATCTGTTTCGAGAAGTGCATCCGAATACCTCTACCATCAGGAGAAACGTTGAGAGTCTTTGGTGAAAAGCCTTGCAAAGGGCTTAAATTAATGTCATGCACTACTGCTCAAAAGTACTTACGAAAGAAGTACGTGGCCTTTTTGGCCCATATCGTTCAAAAGGATGTCAAAAAGAAGAGTATTCAAGATATCCCCATTATTTGGGATTTTCCCAAAGTATTTCCCGAAGACCTATCCGGTCTTCCACCCGTTCGACAAGTAGAATTTCGCATTGATCTTGTGCCCGGAGCTAACCCCGTGGCTAGAGCTCCTTACCGTCTTGCACCTTCTGAAATGCAAGAACTTGCAAGTCAACTTCAAGAGCTCTCCGACAAGGGATTCATTCGTCCAAGTCATTCACCGTGGGGTGCACCTGTCTTATTCGTCAAAAAGAAGGATGGATCATTTCGCATGTGTATTGACTACCGCGAACTCAACAAGCTTACTATAAAAAACCGTTATCCTTTACCTAGAATTGATGACCTCTTTGATCAACTTCAAGGTTCTGCTTACTTCTCGAAGATTGATCTTCGATCTGGTTATCACCAACTCCGTGTGCAAGAAGACGATATTCCAAAGACTGCCTTCCGAACAAGATATGGTCACTATGAGTTCATGGTTATGCCTTTTGGACTAACCAATGCACCCGCAGTTTTCATGGACCTTATGAATCGTGTGTGCAAACCGTACCTTGATAAGTTCGTGATCGTTTTCATCGATGACATCTTAATCTATTCCAAGACTAAAGCCGATCATGAGCAACACCTTAGATTGGTTTTGGATCTCTTGAAGAAAGAACAACTATATGCCAAATTCTCCAAATGTGAATTTTGGCTAAAGGAAGTTCAATTTCTTGGTCACATCGTCAATGACAAGGGTATTCATGTTGACCCAGCTAAGATCGAAACGGTTAAGAATTGGAATGCCCCGAAGACTCCCACTGAAGTTCGTTCATTTCTTGGTCTTGCGGGATATTACCGTCGTTTCATCTCAAACTTCTCTAAGATTGATGTCCCCCTTACCGCTTTGACCCACAAGGGTAAGACTTATGAATGGGGACCAAAGCAAGAAGAAGCTTTCCAAACCCTTAAGCAAAAGTTGTGCAATGCTCCCATTTTGACTCTCCCTGATGGGAATGATGATCTGGTTGTCTATTGTGATGCTTCCAACCAAGGTCTTGGTTGTGTCCTCATACAATGAGGCAAAGTAATCGCTTATAAATCAAGGCAACTTAAGATTCATGAGAAGAATTATACGACGCACGATCTCGAGTTGGGTGCGGTCGTATTCGCATTGAAGATTTGGAGACATTATCTCTATGGCACCAAATGTGTGGTGTTCACCGACCACAGAAGTCTTCAACATATCTTTAACCAAAAAGAACTCAATATGAGGCAACGACGTTGGGTTGAACTCCTTAACGACTATGACTGCGAGATTCGTTACCATCCCGGCAAAGCGAATGTTGTAGCCGACGCTTTGAGTCGAAAGGACCATGTTATGCTTCATTGTGCCCGAATTCAAACCGATATTAAAGCTCAACACGTCTCAGTCACCGAGGGTAACATGTATGAGGAAATGTCGTGTGGTGTTGAACTTCTGCTTGAGTCAAAACCCAATGGCTTACTTTATTACTTGAACCGTATTTGGGTTCCCGATCGCGATGATCTCCGTACCTTTCTCATGAACGAGGCTCACAAGACTCGTTATTCTATTAATCCTGGTGCGGATAAAATGTACCAAGATCTTCGTCAACAATATTGGTGGCCCGGTATGAAAAAGGATATTGCTCACTATGTTGCCAAATGTCTAACGTCTTCCAAAGTCAAAGCCGAACACCAACGTCCTTCCGGATTACTTGAACAACCGAAAATTCCCGTGTGGAAATGGGAGAACTTAGCCATGGATTTTATCACCAAACTCCCTCGCACCTCGAGTGGTTATGATAGCATTTGGGTGATCATTGATCGTCTCACCAAATCTGCTCATTTCTTGCCTATCCGTGAAGACTATCGGGTTGAGAAACTAGCCCGAATTTACATTGATGAAATTGTGAGCCGTCATGGTGTTCCCTTGAACATAATATCCGACCGAGATGCCCGGTTCACTTCTCGATTTTGGCAATCTCTCCAAACTGCTCTTGGCACACGATTGGATTTGAGCACGGCTTATCATCCTCAAACTGATGGTCAAACCGAGCGAACAATCCAAACTCTTGAAGACATGCTTAGAGCTTACGTAATCGATTTTGGTGGCAATTGGGTGTAAGGCCCCAAACCCGGGAGGCCTCACTTATTGGATTTACTCATTCACAAGCAGTTCTTAAACATGAATATCAGATAACGCAGCGGAAATTTCATTTAAACATAACTTAATCGTTGTTCATACATGCGGAAGCGTAAACATAGTTTAAAACATATTTACATCATAACTAAACATAACGGGATGCCAGTCTTCAAAAGCAGTAGGGTAACTCTTCATCTCTAGCCAAGCATCACCGTCCATCCTCATAACCTGCCTTAACCTGAATGTGTACACTTAAAAACGTCAGCTACGCTGGTGAGTTCTAGTTTTCGTTCGTTTTAAGAAATGGTTCATCATTCAAACATTCAATAGGGTTTAACATTCGTATAAGAAAACAGGGCCTTTCATTCGTAAACCTTCGCACATTTAAACACGATCATTTGTTTAAATCATTAACATTCATTTAAGTCATACAATATTATCTAAAATCTGTATCGTTACGCGTCTCTATGTCCCCGTAGGAACTTTTAATGTTGTGGGCAACCGTTACGTATCGCCGTCATTGCCACAACCATACACTACGTAGGGTCAACCGTTACGTATCGCCGTCATTGACCAACCCTTCAATGCGTGGGGTCAACCGTTACGTATCGCCGTCATTGCCCAACACGCATCTTTCCTTTGGAAATTAACCGTTACGTATCGCCGTCATTAATTTCCCATTACCTCGTTCGTTAGGATGATCGTCATCACCCGAGTAACCGTCGTTACTCCCTTACCAGTTGTACAACATCAAAACCATTGACATGCCACAAAGACATTGCCCATGTTGTTCTTGTGGTAACTATGGCTCGCTGTCCATAATCTACCACAAGGCTGGGAATCACTTTCCCAGACTTCATTCGTCAATTCCATTCATTCGACAGATTAGATTTGTAATGACTTCTTTAAAACCTTTGCCCCTTTTTGTTTTCTTTTCATAAAACCTTTCCTTCACTTTCAAAACCCTTTACCTTTTCATTAAACCATTTCTTTATAACATTCGTTCGTAAACATTCCGTTCATAAACTTTCTTTCCATAAACCCTTCGTTTCAAATCATTTCCTTTCGTAAACGTAGTTTCATAAACATCATTTTATAAAACAATATTTCATACGTGTACACACCAGCCCGAAAACATTATATAAAAACATTTAAAAGAGGGCTTCTAGAACTCACCTTATAAGCTAGTCTCGGTTGTCCTAATCAAGGGTCCAACCACGTCACTTCCGATCTGAATTGAGTAGTTACATACACATCAGACCATTACCGACTCTAACGGTTTAACCATTCTAAACATACTAATCTCTACTCAACAGCCTGATGTCTGCGCACTTAGCAAGTGCGCAGACCCTGCTGCCTGCGCACTTAGCAAGTGCGCAGACTCTGCTGCCTGCGCACTTAGCAAGTGCGCAGACCTTGCCTCCTGCGCACTTAGCAAGTGCGCAGGACCTGCTCCGTGCGCACTTAGCAAGTGCGCACGACCTGTTCTTCACGAAAACCCTAACTTTCGCATTTCGGGTCTGATCATGTCAAGATCCCGAACATGTTGCATCCAAAACGTTCGTTTTCCATTAAGGAATTCGATTCTATGATTATCTTTCAGTTTCATCCACAAAAACGTCCGATTTTCACCCAAGACCCGAAAACCCAAAAACGAACTAAAAACTCAGATTTAGGTCGGATCGTTACCTGAATCGAGCTTCTGATCCGGAGGTTCTTCTCACGAGTGCAAGAGATACGAGCGGGTGCAATCTTGTGCGATTCCGACACTTTCTCTCTCTACGGTTTTCTCTCTCTAGAATTGCAAATGAGAGAAACATGTGGTGACCTTGGCTATTTATAGGGGAGACCTCCCCAAGCCCGGTTCGCGACTGACCCGGCCCGACTTCTGGCCGCTTGAACTCGTTAACTTTATTTCTCGACATTTTGGGATGTTACAAGTCTACCCCCCTTGTAATAGGTTTCGTCCCCGAAACCTATCACAAGTCAAATAATTGAGGGTACGACTCCCTCATCTCCGCCTCCGTTTCCCATGTAGCCTCCGACCCCTTTCGGTGCCTCCATTGGACTTTAACCAATTGGATCACTTTGTTACGCAAACGCTTCTCCTTTCGGTCCAGGATAGCCACGGGTTCTTCGATGTAATTAAGGCTGTTGTCGACCTCGATGTCAGTAAGTGGTACGTGAGCCGATTCATCCGCCAAACACTTTCGCAAGTGTGATACATGGAAGGTAGGATGAATCCCACTTAACTCGTCAGGCAACTCCAACCGGTAAGCAACTTCACCAACCCGCGCCATTATCCTGAACGGTCCGACAAACCTCGGACTTAACTTTCCTCTCTTTCTGAATCGAATGATTCCCTTCCAGGGGGACACTTTCAACATTACTCTGTCCCCAACATCAAACTCGATAGGCCTTCGTCGTCTATCCGCGTAGGATTTCTGACGATCTTGTGCGGCCTTCATTCGAGCTTTGATTTGATCAAACCTTTCTGATGTTTCTTTTATAACTTCAAGACTTCCCAATTCCTTCTGTCCAATCTCACCCCAACAAACCGGGGTCCTACATCTTCTACCATACAACATTTCGTAAGGCGGCATGCCTATCGTCGTGTGATGACTATTGTTGTAGGAGAATTCAGCTAACGGCAGATGGCTGTCCCAACTGCCACCGAAGTCAATAATACAAGCACGGAGCATATCCTCCAATGTCTGAATGGTCCTTTCGGACTGACCATCCGTTTGCGGGTGGTATGCTGTGCTGATATTAAGCCTCGTGCCCATCGCCTCGTGCCCATCGCCTCGTGAAATCTTTTCCAGAACCTCGATGTGAATCGTGTGTCCCGGTAGATACGATCGTCAAAGGCATCCCATGCCGTGCTACTACTTCGTTGATAAACACTTCTGCTAACCTTTCCGACGAGAACGCCTCACGAATAGGTAGGAAATGAGCACTCTTCGTTAATCGGTCCACAATTACCCAAATGGCGTCATGACCTTTAGCTGTGCGAGGTAGCTTAGTTATGAAGTCCATGGTAATGTGTTCCCACTTCCATTCCGGTATATCGAGTGGTTGAATCTTTCCATACGGTTTCTGGTGTTCAGCCTTTACTTGCGAGCAAGTCAAGCACTTGCTTACATACTTCGTCACATCACATTTCATTCCAGGCCACCAGTAGTCTTTCTTCAGGTCTTGGTACATCTTGTTGGTACCAGGGTGGATAGAGTAACGAGACTTATGAGCCTCATCCAAGATTTTGGTTCTAAGCTCGCCACCCATAGGTATCCATACCCGTCCATAACGTGTTCTAACACCAAGGGTGTTATATTCCAACTTGTCCTGTTGGCCCACCATCCTTTCTCCCTTTATATTTTCTTCCTTCAAAGCTTCATCTTGAGCTCTTTCGATTTCTCTCATCACATCCGATGTTACCACCAACTGGTAAGCTTTCACTCTAATAGGAGTAGGCACATCCTTTCGGCTTAGAGCGTCAGCCACCACGTTTGCCTTTCCAGGGTGGTACATTATTTCACAGTCATAGTCCTTCAGGAGTTCCAACCATCTCCTCTGCCTCATATTAAGTTCCTTTTGTTCGAAGAAGTACTTCAAACTTTTGTGGTCGGAGTAAATAGTAAACTTTACCCCGTACAGGTAGTGCCTCCAGATTTTTAATGCAAATACGACAGTAGCAAGTTCCAAATCGTGAGTCGGATAGTTGACTTCGTGAACTTTCAACTGCCGCGACGCATATGCAATCACTCTACCGCGTTGCATCAACACACACCCTAACCCCTGACCCGACACGTCAGAGTATACCACCAGGTCTTCACTGCCCTCGGGAAGGGCCAAGACTGGAGCTTGTGTTAGCTTCTCTTTCAATTCCTTAAACGCCTCATCCTGGGTCGAACCCCATTCGTACTTTACTTCTTTCCGAGTCAACTTTGTCAATGGCGAAGCTATTTTCGAGAAGTCCTGGATGAATCTCCGATAGTAGCCCGCCAATCCCAAGAAACTGCGGATTTCAGTTGGCGTCTTAGGAATGTCCCATTCACTTACCGTTACTATCTTTGCTGGGTCAACCATAATGCCGTTCGGGCCAATGACGTGACCTAGGAATTGGACTTCCCTAAGCCAGAACGCGCATTTGGAGAACTTAGCATACAACCTCTCCTTCTTCAGAACTTCCAATACTTCCTTCAAGTGACACGCGTGATCACCCTCATTCTTGGAGTAGATAAGGATGTCATCGATGAACACTATTACCGATCGATCCAGCATCGGTCGACACACCCTATTCATTAAATCCATGAACGCTGCGGGGGCGTTCGTCAATCCGAAAGACATTACGCGGAACTCGAAATGTCCATAACGCGTGCGAAATGCAGTTTTCGGTATGTCTTCTTCCCTCACCTTCAACAGATGGTACCCGGACCGAAGGTCGATTTTCGAAAACCAACTTGCGCCTTGCAACTGGTCGAACAGGTCATCGATCCTTGGTAAAGGGTACTTGTTCTTCACCGTTCGTTTATTCAACTCGCGATAATCGATACACATTCTCATCGAACCATCTTTCTTCTTTACAAACAACACCGGAGCACCCCACGGCGAGATGCTCGGTTGGATAAATCCTTTCTCAAGTAACTCGTCTAGTTGGACCATAAGTTCCTTCATTTCCAATGGTGCTAGTCGATATGGAGCCTTAGCCACGGGCTAGGCATCTGGTACTAAGTCAATTCGGAACTCAATTTCTCTATCGCGTGGTATTCCAGGCAAATCCTCTGGAAACACCTCCGGGTACTCGCGTACCACGGGTATATCGTCTAGTTCCTTCACTTCCTTACACTTGTCAATCACGTACACCAGATAAGCCTCGCATCCGCGCCTCAAGTAATCCGCTGCCTTAATCATCGAGATGACGTTTGGCATCGGGGCGTCACGATCTCCAAAAACCTCAACTTTGCTACCATCCGGAGCCTTGAGTTGGATTATTTTTCGCTTACATATGATTTGTGCTTCATTGGCAGTTAACCAATCCATACCCAACACAACATCGAACCCTCCCAAAACCATAACGAACAATCTGACAGGGAACCTATGACCTTCTATTTTCATCGTGGAGTTGTCAACTACATCGGTCACTCTCGCAGTTCTACCCTCTGCGGTCTCTACGCTAAAGGCCCTTTCTAGCTTACTCACAGCATACTTTACTCTTTTACAAAAAGTCGCAGATATAAAACTCTTACTGGCACCCGAATCAAATAACACAGAAACAAGAGTGTTGTCAAGGACGAACGTACCTGACGCCACATCGGGATCCTTCCTAGCCTGATCCTGCGTCAGTGCATACGCACGAGTCTTTGCATGAGATCCCTCTCCCTTCTTTTCCGGGCCCTTTCCTTTCCCGGTTTCCCCCATTCTGGGCTTCGTACATTCTCGGCTCATATGGCCGAAATCCCCACAGTTGTAGCATTTGTAGCCTTGCGGGCATTCACGGGAGTAGTGCCCGGTCTTGCCACACTTAAAGCACAGGCTAGATCTCAGTCTGCATTCACCTACATGTTCCCTTCCACACTTCTTACAAACAGTCGGCTCATCCACCCGAGCCCTTTTATCACGAGCCCCAAACATCTTTCCCCCAGTTCGCTTGTTTGAGAAGCTCGGTCTCTTCTTTTGCTCTTCAACGGCAACAACATTCAGTGCCAGATCGTCAAACACCACGCCGCTTAGCTCTACTGCCGAATCATAGGTAGTAGGGGCGTTTGCCTTAACATAGGTGCGGACCTGGTCCGGCAACCCTTGAATATAACAGGCAATCTTTCTCTCTTCTGTAGTGACAAGGTGTGGCACCAGACGTGCCAGTTCATTAAATCGGGTTGTGTATTGCCGGTGCGTCATGTTCCCGGCCTTCAAACCCAGAAATTCCCTCTCCACCTTTTCAATCTCGTTCCTTGGGCAGAAATTCTTGATTACCAAAGTTTTCAAGTCAGCCCACACCATCGCATCCACAATCTCGCTCCCTTTTGCTTGACGTACACCTTCCCACCAATGGGATGCTTCCTCCCTCTAGGAGTTAGCAGCAAATTTTACCACTTGATCCGTTCGGCACTCGCTCAGACGAATAGCAGCTTCCATACGGATCACCCAATCAAATGTAGCCACCGCGTCCTTCTTTCCAGTGAGTATCGGCGGGTCACATGCCTTAAAGGACTTATAATCACATCCGCGAGCAGGCGGTGCATTGTCGGTCTCATTGTTCTGAGCACCAATTGCCGCGCTAGACCCACCCGCCCCATTGACCTGCTTCAACGCTTCAGCCAACAGACCTGGCAGAGAATTCTTCATCAATTCTGTGAATTCTCGAGCTATTGCTGCTCTCACTTCTGGTTCAAAAGTGAAAGGTTGCTCTTCAACCTGTGTCTGCTCAGCTTCATGCACACTAACCGCCGGTTCATTGTGAACACTTCCTTCTTCACTGTGTTCTTGGCGCGCAGGAATCCTGCCACGCCCACCATTTCGACCGCCGGTACGACCACCGGTACGGCCACCACGCCTTCCGTTCCCTCTCCTTGCCATTTCGTTCTATTAGACAAGAAATCCAATGTCATCACGCTAGTTAACAAATAAAATTCAATAAGTACTGTAAGATGTTAATATACACTGGCCATCTGTAATTAACCATTACACTACCTTTCGATTTCTATTTGACCACCTTTGTGATTCCATCAGAACACAAGTCCTTACTTAACCCTTTCTAAGGCATACTATATACGTAATATATATATTACCTTCATACCTGATGCTTTGGCTCGAGTTACCCGTACTGGCATCCGCTTTCGGTCCCATTCAAAGTTTAAGTTCAGACACTGGGAGTGTCCGAATCTCTCAAACTATTGCTCTGATACCAACTTGTAAGGCCCCAAACCCGGGAGGCCTCACTTATTGGATTTACTCATTCACAAGCAGTTCTTAAACATGAATATCAGATAACGCAGCGGAAATTTCATTTAAACATAACTTAATCGTTGTTCATACATGCGGAAGCGTAAACATAGTTTAAAACATATTTACATCATAACTAAACATAACGGGATGCCAGTCTTCAAAAGCAGTCGGGTAACTCTTCATCTCTAGCCAAGCATCACCGTCCATCCTCATAACCTGCCTTAACCTGAATGTGTACACTTAAAAACGTCAGCTACGCTGGTGAGTTCTAGTTTTCGTTCGTTTTAAGAAATGGTTCATCATTCAAACATTCAATAGGGTTTAACATTCGTATAAGAAAACAGGGCCTTTCATTCGTAAACCTTCGCACATTTAAACACGATCATTTGTTTAAATCATTAACATTCATTTAAGTCATACATTATTATCTAAAATCTGTATCGTTACGCGTCTCTATGTCCCCGTAGGAACTTTTAATGTTGTGGGCAACCGTTACGTATCGCCGTCATTGCCACAACCATACACTACGTAGGGTCAACCGTTACGTATCGCCGTCATTGCCCAACCCTTCAATGCGTGGGCTCAACCGTTACGTATCGCCGTCATTGCCCAACACGCATCTTTCCTTTGGAAATTAACCGTTACGTATCGCCGTCATTAATTTCCCATTACCTCGTTCGTTAGGATGATCGTCATCACCCGAGTAACCGTCGTTACTCCCTTACCAGTTGTACAACATCAAAACCATTGACATGCCACAAAGACATTGCCCATGTTGTTCTTGTGGTAACTATGGCTCGCTGTCCATAATCTACCACAAGGCTGGGAATCACATTCCCAGACTTCATTCGTCAATTCCATTCATTCGACAGATTAGATTTGTAATGACTTCTTTAAAACCTTTGCCCCTTTTTGTTTTCTTTCCATAAAACCTTTCCTTCACTTTCAAAACCCTTTACCTTTTCATTAAACCATTTCTTTATAACATTCGTTCGTAAACATTCCGTTCATAAACTTTCTTTCCATAAACCCTTTGTTTCAAATCATTTCCTTTCGTAAACATAGTTTCATAAACATCATTTTATAAAACAATATTTCATACGTGTACACACCAGCCCGAAAACATTATATAAAAACATTTAAAAGAGGGCTTCTAGAACTCACCTTATAAGCTAGTCTCGGTTGTCCTAATCAAGGGTCCAACCACGTCACTTCCGATCTGAATTGAGTAGTTACATACACATCAGACCATTACCGACTCTAACGGTTTAACCATTCTAAACATACTAATCTCTACTCAACAGCCTGATGTCTGCGCACTTAGCAAGTGCGCAGACCCTGCTGCCTGCGCACTTAGCAAGTGCGCAGACTCTGCTGCCTGCGCACTTAGCAAGTGCGCAGACCTTGCCTCCTGCGCACTTAGCAAGTGCGCAGGTTCCTCCTCCTGCGCACTTAGCAAGTGCGCAGGACCTGCTCCGTGCGCACTTAGCAAGTGCGCACGACCTGTTCTTCGCGAAAACCCTAACTTTCGCATTTCGGGTCTGATCATGTCAAGATCCCGAACATGTTGCATCCAAAACGTTCGTTTTCCATTAAGGAATTCGATTCTATGATTATCTTTCAGTTTCATCCACAAAAACGTCCGATTTTCACCCAAGACCCGAAAACCCAAAAACGAACTAAAAACTCAGATTTAGGTCGGATCGTTACCTGAATCGAGCTTCTGATCCGGAGGTTCTTCTCACGGGTGCAAGAGATACGAGCGGGTGCAATCTTGTGCGATTCCGATACTTTCTCTCTCTACGGTTTTCTCTCTCTAGAATTGCAAATGAGAGAAACATGTGGTGACCTTGGCTATTTATAGGGGAGACCTCCCCAAGCCCGGTTCGCGACTGACCCGGCCCGACTTCGGCCCGCTTGAACTCGTTAACTTTATTTCTCGACATTTTGGGATGTTACATTGGGATTCATATTTATCCCTCATAGAGTTCTCTTACAATAATAGCTACCACACAAGTATCAACATGGCTCCATTCGAAGCTCTTTATGGTCGCAAGTGTCGTTCTCCTATCTGTTGGAACGAGATTGGTGAAGCACAAATCACCAGTCCCGAGCTAATTCAAGAAACATCCGACAAGATTATTCAAATCCGTGACAACATCCGAACAGCGTGAAGTCAGCAAAAGAGTTATGCCGATAAATGACGAAAACCCTTGGAATTCCAAGTCGGTGACCTTGTTTTTCTTAAGGTGTCCCCGTGGAAGGGTGTGATCCGTTTTGGAAAGAAAGGCAAGTTAGCCCCTCGCTATGTTGGTCCATTCAAAATCCTTGAAAGAATTGGGAAAGTGGCTTACAAACTCGAGTTACATCCATCTCTTGGCAATGTGCATCCTACATTTCATGTATCTAATCTGAAGAAATGTCTCGCTGATGAGAATCTCCATATACCACATGATGACGTGCGCATTGATGAAACGATGCACATCGTTGAGAAACCGGTAGAAATTATGGATCGTGAAATCAAGCAACTCAAGCGAAGTCGTATTCCTATTGTTAAAGTTCGTTGGGAGTCTAAGCGTGGTCCTGAATTCACTTGGGAATGAGAGGACCAAATGAAGCTCAAGTACCCCCATCTTTTTTACTAATGCCGTAGTTTCCTCTAACTAAATTTCGGGACGAAATTCCCTCAACAAGGGGAGACTGTAACATTTCTGATTTTTAGTGTCCGCATTTCAAATTCAATGTAATGCATTTCAAACCAAATTCTAGTGCACTGTTTTGTTCTATTCGTACCATCAATTAAATACTATATTTCAATGTTAATCCGCAAATTTAACACGGTTATAACCAACTAAAACACTACATAAGTATCTATTTATACAAATATGTCAAAGACCAAAGTTACAAGGTCTGATGTTGAAAATTTACAAGAAACCCTAATAGGCACGGTCGCGCCTAGTTTTGGCACGGTCGCGCCGAGTGCTTTAGCACGGTCGCGCAACTTACTTTGGAACGGTCGCGCCTGGTGCCTTAGCACGGTCGCGCCGCATATGGGCACGGTCGCGCCTAGTACCAGTTGAAACGGAAATACAGCCTTTAATCACACAGACGTTCGATTTTGTAATCGTTTTACACGTTCCAACTATTAACAAACAAAGTTAAGCCACTTGATCATCCTAATTACAACAAATAAACGGAATTTCATCAATTCATCTAATAATCAATAAAATCGTCCACTAGACCATCGAATCCTCTAAATTGTTTGCAATTCTCCCAAGCAAACGCACAAACGATCCTCCCAGAAGCTACTGACCCACTTGAAGCAACCGGAATCGTAGCAGAAGACGCCGGAAACCAAGCTCGCCGACGCCGGAACTCCTTACTACCGTTCGCTATCAATTCGCCATCATTTCGGGTAATTGAAACCTTGTCCTCTATCGATTTAGTCTTTAGATCAAAAGCCCCATGTTAATTTGGGCTTCCAATATGGAAATCATCTTAAACCCGAATCTAGTTTTCGTTCAAAAATGATTTAATCAAATCCGACTCTAGACACGTTTTAAATCTAATTAATCTATGCAAAAAGACTCGAAATAATCTAATGGGTGAAAGCCCTATGATTTCCAACCCTGTTATTATAAGAATTAGTCAATTCGTTCCTGATTTGGAACAGACGCGGTCGCGCTAATCATCTAGCGCGGTTGTGCCTCATGAGACGCGGTCGTGCCGACTATCAGCGCGGTCATGGCCTCCTGTCCAGACCCAACCATGCCCTTTGGCTAATCTCAGTCATGTCTTAGAATCATAGACATGATCGTGCCTGGCCAAGGCACGGTCGTGCCTAAAGATTTAGTTAGTTAAGCCCTCTGTTTGATCAACACGGTCGCGCCCTGACTAGCAACACGATCGTGCCTTTCCCAGGCACGGTCGTGTGTGAGTTAAATTTTTGGCAGAATAATAATTTTATATATTTTTTAAACAATAAATATTTCTGATTAAATTACAAAATAAAAATAGTTGATTTTATAAAAATGCATTTAAATCTATTTAGAAAGATCAAATATTTAATCTTAGAATCAATAGAAAATTATTTATTTAAAGTTTATAAAAATTTACAATTATTACTAAACCTTTCATTTAAAAAGTATTTAAATGGTTAAGTTACATTTTATAAATAAATAATTAAAGAAATGATTATTTATTTAATTTATATTTAAACAAAAACAATTAATTATTTATACTAACTTATAACTAATACTTACAATGTTTTCATAAAAAATAATTATTTACATTACTTATTTAATTATTCAAACTCAAACCTTAATCAAAATATTCTAAAAATATTTTTTCAAACTTTATATATTTTATTCAATAGTTCCAATTAAAAATCAATGACTTTTTACACAAGTCCAAATGCAACTTTAGAATTAAACTCTTGTGCACACTATTAATACCATATACATTACACTTTAGGTTAACTTGTGCATTTCAAGGATCTTTATTCTATCTAGTACCTTGTTAGCAACGCCTTCAAACCAAGTGAGTATACTTAGCCCCTTTTACTCTTTTACATTTTTGGGGTGAAACATGAACACTACTCAAACTACTGTTTACATTTACACAAACAACACAAGTACAGATCCTATTTACATTCATGTGTGCAATTTGAGCTTTATGCCCGAGTGCTATGTGTGCTAACTTTTGTGAACACTTATGTGCAATCATTAACTATTCAAGCCGAAGGTTTTCAATGATAGATCTATTGAGTCTGACAAACTCACCCAGATTGGGGTGATTGATACCGACAACACAATTTTGCATGCTAGTTACAAAGGTTTGATTGTACTTGGTTACACAATAGCTGCTCCCCATAAATGCCTTATTTATCATGTTATGTATGGATTTGTTTTACAAACAATGTGCTATCTATATAAACATGTGTTATACTCACCAACTTTTTAGTTGACTTTATTTTATTCATGTTTCAGGTTCTAATGTGTGAGATTGATCAAGATGTGCTACACATAGGCTTGGACTTAGTTAAATTAAATAAAAGAACTCTATGTATTTCAATTTTATTCTATTTTGGATTTAGTTGTGTTTGGACTACTTGTTATGAAATTTGATGTTTAATATATTCAATCTAGTCAACCTTGTGCTTATGAACAGACTACATGTCCCGCCCCGATGATTCCGCCACCGGTCGGGGTGTGACACAAACGATCTTCAGTTTCCACCAGGTGTGGTACTAGTTGAGCCAGTTCATTGAATCTTGATGTATACTGGCGATGAGTCTTGTTGCCAGCCTTGAAGTTCAGGAACTCGTTCTCCACACGATCGATCTCATTCTGTGGGCAGAAGTTTTGAATTATGATCTTTTTCAAGTCTTCCCACGTCATCCTGTTGATAGCATTGGGTGACTTAGTTCTTTGAATGTTCCTCCACCAACTTAGTGCTTCGTTGGTGAAAGAATGAGCAACGTACTTTACAGCTTGGTCTGGTCGACACTCACTGATGTTGATGACCGCGTTCATCCTCTCGACCCACTCAAGGGTGGCCACTGAGTCCTTGTTCCCGTCAAATTTGGGTGGGTCTCCATCCTTGATGTCACACCCCGACCGATGGCGGAATCATCGGGGCGAGACATGTAAGACTGTTCATGAGCACAAGGTTGACTAGATTGTAATATATTAAATCCATTCCCATTCAAACAAACACGAAATAAGTTCAAAGTACATAATGAAATACAATTTGTCTTTGATTTAATATTACTAGGTCCAAAGCCTATGTGTAGCATGTCTTGATCAAACTCAAATGAAAGCACCTGAAACATGAATAAAATAAGGTCAACTAAAAAGTTGGTGAGTATAACACAAGTTTGTACATAGATAGCATATAGTTTGTAAACCAAATCCTTTACATAACATGATAAATAAGGCATTTTTGGGGAGCAGCTATTGTGTAACCAAACGTACAATCAAACCTTTGTAACTAGCATGCAAAACAAAGTGTGTTGTCGGTTTCAATCACCGTGTACCATGGGTGGGTTTGTCAGACTCAATAGATCCATCATTGAAAACCGTCGGCTTAAAAAGTTAATGATTGCACATAATAGCATACAAGAGGTTAACACACCTAGCACTCGGGCATAAAGCTCAAATTGCACACATGAATGTAAGTAGGATTTGTACTTGTGTTGTTTGCGTAAATGTAAACATGTAAGTTGAATAGTGTTCATGTTTCACCCCAAAAATGTAAAAGAGTAAAAAGGGGTTGTGAATACTCACTTGTTTCGAAGGCGTAGCTAGCACAAATACTAAATAGTATAATGATCCTTGAGATGCACAAGATAACCTAAACTGTAATATATTGCATTAATAATGCACAATAGTCTAAGTCTATGGTTGAATTGGATGGAGTTAGTGATTTGGTACTTGAAAGTAAAATAGAAGATTCGAAATGAATATTTTTAGAACATTTTAAATAAGGTTTGATTTTGGGATAATTACTTAAGTAAATTAAATAATTATAGTTTATGGAAATAACGTAGGTATTATATGTAATTTAGTATAATTAAATAAATGTTTTTGTTTAGTTATAAATCAAATAAATAATTATTAACTTATTCATTTATTTATAAAATGTAACTTAAACATAACAATATTATTTAAGAGTAGAGTTTATGAATTAAATGTTGAACTTTAAATAATTTTCATTTATTTTAAGATTAAATACTTGATCTTTGCTAAATAAACAATAATACAGGTTTTTATAATTTCAATCATTTTTATTTTAAAAATAAATCTGAAATACTATTTGTAAAAAGAAATAAAAATTATAAATATTCTGTCAACACACACGACCGCGCCTAGACAGGGCACGACCGTGCTCGGACCACGGGTGCGATCGCGCTAGCCAGGGCGCGACCGTGTTGATCAACAGAGGACATAGTTAAGTAAATCACTAGGCACGACCGTGCCTTGGACAGGCACGCCCGTGTCTATGCTTCTGGGGCACGACTAAGTCTAGCCAACGAGTATGACTGTGTCTGAGCAGGAGGCACGACCGCGCTAGAAGTCGGCACGACCGCGTCTCCCGAGGAACGACCGCGCTAGATGATTAGCGCGACCGTGTCTCTTTCAAAACAGACGCGAATTGGTTGATCCTTATATTGATGGAGTCGGGATTGATAGGGCTTTCATTCACAAGATTATTACGAGTCTTTTGGTGTAGATTAATTGCTTTTAAAACATGTTTAAAGTCATATTCGATTAACCCATTTTGGAATGAAACATAGATTCTGATTTCGGATGATTTCTATAATGGAAGCCCAAATTAATATGGGGCTTTTGATATATGGATTGAAACGAACAAGAGGAATGATTCAATTACCTAAAACAGAAAGGAATTGATAGCGATCGGTAGAAGGGAGTTCCGGCGACGGAGAAAGTGGCTTCCGGCGGCTTCTGCTGCTATTCCGGCTGTTCCAACTCCTTCAGCAACCTTAGAGATGATTGGAGGATTGAGTTTCTTGATTATTTGGTAGCAACGGGATCGAAAATAATGATTCGAGGCTTGGGAGAAATATTGGATTGCTTTTCTTGAGAGAATTTGCAATTGGATGATAGTAATCGAAATAGACGATTATTTTCTTTGATACAGGAAATGAAACGCACATAGTATTCGAATTCGAACGACCAAGAGTTTTGAAACTGCATTTACGTTTTGACTGTTACTCAGGCGCGACCGTGCCAATAATAGACGCGACCGTGCCAGACGAGGCGCGACCGTGCCAACACGTGGCGCGACCGTGCCTACTAGGGTTTCTGGTTATTTACAGATTCAGCCCTTGCAACTTCAACTTTAACAGATTTAGCTTGGTTAGGATTTAACGGAAAATTAACGGGATTACTAACTGTATTAACTCTAGGAGGTGTTACCACATGATTAAGAGTTCTATATCTTCGAATTGAATACAATCGGCTAGCAATTAATGAGGTGTAGGTTTGAACAAGTATATGATTTAATGTCGTATTGTTATTTTATTAATTAAAATAAATTCAAATAGGGTCGGAAAATCAGGAATGTTACAGTCTCCCCATGTTAAGGGAATTTCGTCCCGAAATTTAATTAATGGAGGCTGCTAGGATCAAGAAGGAGGAGGGAGTTTTTGATTCTCGCTGAATTTTGATTGTTGGATTTCAAAGGGGTGTAACGGTTGACATTGTTTAAGAAGAAGATTGGACGAATAATAAAATGAAGGTGAGATGTATTATTTGAAATGGAAATGGGGGGAATTTTAAAATTTTGAGTTCGTGTAAGATGTAGACTAATGTGCTCAAAATTGTTAAAGGGTAAAAGATTTCACAAACATTGGTCTAGGTCAAAACTTCACGTGACACGAACAACGCTACTTTTGATAATATGATAGGACACTTATATATAGGAAGTACCATAGGCGTATCCACCATACCCTCGCCATATCACATCAGTCTCGTCGTTACATATCATGATAAGTTTTAGGTCACAACACACTACAAAATTTCACTATAGTTTCCATGCGCTGATTTTTATAATTCCGTGTGCACCCGTAATTATTCAAATCATCGTATGGTCCGTATAGATCATTCCATTGTGTGCGGGTAAGGGCACAATTTCACTATTATCACGTCTATTGTTTACACATAAAAGTCGCTAACAATTAATTATGCATCAAATCAGATAAGTTTGCAACCAAAGAGTAGTAAAGTAGTAACACTGAAAGTTTCTTAGCTTGCTCGTGTTTGAACTAGAATACGTCAAACCCCGAGGCGTCTAAATGTATCATGGTCTTCAACTTTGGTGTACAAAGTGCATGACCATGTCTTGTGTATAATGAAATCGATCCATTGTAATAATTGTAAGCAAATTTTGTTTCGAGTATATAGTAAGCACATAAGTCTCATGTATGTAAAGTAAACAATTTAGCATCTTGTATTTTGTAATCGGTAAACCATAACGTGTAATGTAAACAACATAGTATTATGTGTATCGAAGGAAATGGACCTCATGTATAGTGTTAGCAACGTAGCATCATGTATCTTGTATAGTGTACACCGTTTAGTATAAAGTACTTTGTAATCAAACAAGTTTCATGTACAGTGTGGTCAATCTAGAATTATGTATCAATGAAGCAATTCTTATGTATCACGTAGATTGCAAACAATCTAAGTTCCGTGTATCATGTGCTCGATCCAATAGCATATGTATTGCAAATAAACATGTTTCGTGCATTACGTGATCAATCGAGCAAATTGTAATTTGTAGGCAACTAGTTTCATGTATCATGTGGTTGCGTTGGGTATATTGTAAACGGGCATACATGAGTTTTGAACTTCGCGTGCGATGTGTACTAACGGGTTTTGCATGTGATCGAGTGTTGCGGATAAACGTGTTGTTTGGCGTCCTTGATCATGTGGTAGTTAGGTTCAAGTCCTCAAATCTCATTGATGTTGGTGGGAAAAGGTTAACGTTTACGCGGTATAGATCGTCTCTTGAAGCGTCAAGTGAAAGGTAGTGAGGAGGTTTTGGAATTATTCGGGAATTATGTTTACCAATACGGGCCTTTGTTTGAATATAGAAAGTGGGAAAATGTCTTTGGTTGAAGATATATAAAGTAGTGAGATCATTGAATCGCATATTTTAAATGGATATGCAATTTATGAGAAAATATTTTTTTTTAACTTAAATTTTCAACTATTGGCTAAATAAGTTGTAGTATATTAATTTAGCCAACTTTAGAAATATTTACTTTAATGAAGAAAAATCAAAATTATTTATCAGAAGAAAGAAATTAATATTTTTATAAAAATGGTTGCATTAACCTTTCCTATTAGGTAAAAAGTTTTATGGAAAATTTATGTTTTTGGTATTATCTAAAATTTCGTTAAACATTTTATTTAAACAAGATAACGAGGTTTTGTTTAAATAAAAAAAAATAGGATGATTTATTTAATGAAAGAGATTGTTGGTAATGTACTAAATCATGTTGAATGAAAGAAGTAATATTTGAGAAGGTTTGATGAAAATATAACAGGTGTAATTTACGTTCCACGGATCAAATCAATGAAAAATAACTGTAGAGTTGAAATATATGGAATTGACTGAATACTGAAATGTTAAACATTATTCAAAACATAGGGTAATGGTTTTCAAATTGAAAATTTAAAGGAAATCAGTAGAAGCTTCTTCTAACGTCTCAGGTAGCTTTCCACTAGGAAGAAAATAATCGCCAAGATGAACACCGCTATGGTCACTCTAGTAGTAGATCTGGCTTCAGCCCTGGCGGTCTCCGTGCGATGCTCTTGAACTTCCTTTTCGAGGATGGAGATCAACTCCTTTTGGTACCCTAATTGGTTTGCTAGACTATCAATTCTTTGTCCTTGTAAATCGTGTATTATCCCCTGCTCTAACCTTTGCCTCTCAAATTCTGAGGTTCTTACATATTGATGGAGATCATGGGTTGGAATCCCCATAACACCAGTGGGTGCTATGGTTTGTCTTACCCAAGGGTTAGGATGGTATGGGTCGGGCATTAGGTATGGGTCTCTTAGTGGGGGTGGCAATTGATTGTGGAGGTGTGGTGTATGATATGGGTTTATGGGTACGGGTGATCCAGGTGTTCGAAGTCTCGGGTCGGTGTTCCCAATCCCGTACGCCCTTACATCGAACCTTGGCCTAGCGGGTGGGGGTGTTGGTGATCGATAAACGGGTGTCTCCGTGTCTTCTTCCCAATCAGATTCTGACCCAGGACGGTAAACCGGGGAGGGAGGAGCGTAGGAGTCCATGTCTAACAGAAAAACAATGAAAAAGTTGTAAGTGATAATGAAATATGAAGTGTCAAATATAGAAGTTCTTATGGGTTTTAGAGTTTGACTAGTCATAACGCCGAACCTTCACGATAGTATTTTAGAAATATACTTGACCTATAAGTAACGTATCCCTAAGGAGAATTCCCAGGAAAGAGGGGTGGGTCACTAAGACACACTTAAGTACCCTATCTTTCCTTAGCCAGAATTCCTCTTGGGCTTACACACTCTTCCAGCCATCATGTATTAATAATACTATTGTTGGGCTCATGGTTAAGATGAGAATTGTTGTGGACTGGGCTTTGAGGCCCAAGGTAAGATTTATACATTTAAGTGGGCTTCTTCTTCTTGAAGGATAGATGGGCTTCTTGGTTTATTATTGGTGGACATTAGGCCCAATAATTTAAGTCTTTGCTCATAAAGGTGATGGTATCATGTATGGGAGTCTAAATGTGTATGAACAATTTGGTGAGTATGTGTGTGTGTCAACTTAGGATAGTGTTTAAATAATTTAAGTAGGTAGCTATGAATAGAAGGAAAAGTTGACACATAAACTATTGAATATTGTATCATGTAATGTGATCATATAGTATAACATATGAAGATATTCACATAGGAAATATTCATATAGCATGTAGGTAGTAATGAGTGTAGGCACAAGAGTTATCAAGTAGTGTGACACATAAGTCATTATGTATTGTATGTAGTGTGAGTACTTAGGTTGGCATGTAAGAAAAAAAATAATCACACATGAATTGATAATGTAACATGTAGTAGTATAGCATTGTATGGGTGTCCTAAAGTTATAGTCTAGGTCAAGAGTGTCTAATAACCTAGTTCCCTATAACGAAGGCTCTGATACCAATCTGTCACACCCCGACCGATGGCGGAATCATCGGGGCGGGACATGTAAGACTGTTCATGAGCACAAGGTTGACTAGATTGTAATATATTAAATCCATTCCCATTCAAACAAACACGAAATAAGTTCAAAGTACATAATGAAATACAATTTGTCTTTGATTTAATATTACTAGGTCCAAAGCCTATGTGTAGCATGTCTTGATCAAACTCAAATGAAAGCACCTGAAACATGAATAAAATAAGGTCAACTAAAAAGTTGGTGAGTATAACACAAGTTTGTACATAGATAGCATATAGTTTGTAAACCAAATCCTTTACATAACATGATAAATAAGGCATTTATGGGGAGCAGCTATTGTGTAACCAAACGTACAATCAAACCTTTGTAACTAGCATGCAAAACAAAGTGTGTTGTCGGTTTCAATCACCGCGTACCATGGGTGGGTTTGTCAGACTCAATAGATCCATCATTGAAAACCGTCGGCTTGAAAAGTTAATGATTGCACATAATAGCATACAAGAGGTTAACACACCTAGCACTCGGGCATAAAGCTCAAATTGCACACATGAATGTAAGTAGGATTTGTACTTGTGTTGTTTGCGTAAATGTAAACATGTAAGTTGAATAGTGTTCATGTTTCACCCCAAAAATGTAAAAGAGTAAAAAGGGGTTGTGAATACTCACTTGTTTCGAAGGCGTAGCTAGCACAAATACTAAATAGTATAATGATCCTTGAGATGCACAAGATAACCTAAAGTGTAATATATTGCATTAATAATGCACAATAGTCTAAGTCTATGGTTGAATTGGATGGAGTTAGTGATTTGGTACTTGAAAGTAAAATAGAAGATTCGAAATGAATATTTTTAGAACATTTTAAATAAGGTTTGATTTTGGGATAATTACTTAAGTAAATTAAATAATTATAGTTTATGGAAATAACGTAGGTATTATATGTAATTTAGTATAATTAAATAAATGTTTTTGTTTAGTTATAAATCAAATAAATAATTATTAACTTATTCATTTATTTATAAAATGTAACTTAAACATAACAATATTATTTAAGAGTAGAGTTTATGAATTAAATGTTGAACTTTAAATAATTTCCATTTATTTTAAGATTAAATACTTGATCTTTTCTAAATAAACAATAATACAGGTTTTTATAATTTCAATCATTTTTATTTTAAAAATAAATCTGAAATACTATTTGTAAAAAGAAATAAAAATTATAAATATTCTGTCAACACACACGACCGCGCCTAGACAGGGCACGACCGTGCTCGGACCACGGGTGCGATCGCGCTAGCCAGGGTGCGACCGTGTTGATCAACAGAGGACATAGTTAAGTAAATAACTAGGCACGACCGTGCCTTGGACAGGCACGCCCGTGTCTATGCTTCTGGGGCACGACCAAGTCTAGCCAACGAGTATGACTGTGTCTGAGCAGGAGGCACGACCGCGCTAGAAGTCGGCACGACCGCGTCTCCCGAGGAACGACCGCGCTAGATGATTAGCGCGACCGTGTCTCTTTCAAAACAGACGCGAATTGGTTGATCCTTATATTGATGGAGTCGGGATTGATAGGGCTTTCATTCACAAGATTATTACGAGTCTTTTGGTGTAGATTAATTGCTTTTAAAACATGTTTAAAGTCATATTCGATTAACCCATTTTGGAATGAAACATAGATTCTGATTTCGGATGATTTCTATAATGGAAGCCCAAATTAATATGGGGCTTTTGATATATGGATTGAAACGAACAAGAGGAATGATTCAATTACCTAAAACAGAAAGGAATTGATAGCGATCGGTAGAAGGGAGTTCCGGCGACGGAGAAAGTGGCTTCCGGCGGCTTCTGTTGCTATTCCGGCTGTTCCAACTCCTTCAGCAACCTTAGAGATGATTGGAGGATTGAGTTTCTTGATTATTTGGTAGCAACGGGATCGAAAATAATGATTCGGGGCTTGGGAGAAATATTGGATGGCTTTTCTTGAGAGAATTTGCAATTGGATGATAGTAATCGAAATAGACGATTATTTTCTTTGATACAGGAAATGAAACGCACATAGTATTCGAATTCGAACGACCAAGCGTTTTGAAACTGCATTTACGTTTTGACTGTTACTCAGGCGCGACCGTGTCAATAATAGACGCGACCGTGCCAGACGAGGCGCGACCGTGCCAACACGTGGCGCGACCGTGCCTACTAGGGTTTCTGGTTATTTACAGATTCAGCCCTTGCAACTTCAACTTTGACAGAATTAGCTTGGTTAGGATTTAACGGAAAATTAACGGGATTACTAACTGTATTAACTCTAGGAGGTGTTACCACATGATTAAGAGTTCTATATCTTCGAATTGAATACAATCGGCTAGCAATTAATGAGGTGTAGGTTTGAACAAGTATATGATTTAATGTCGTATTGTTATTTTATTAATTAAAATAAATTCAAATAGGGTCGGAAAATCAGGAATGTTACACTTGAAACCTTTATAAGTGCACCCCCTATTGCTTGATCCCATCTTTATTTCATCCCCGTCGCTGTCATATACTTTTTCCTCATGGTTACCTTCGTCGTCTTCCTTGATTTTCTTTAAGGCTTCAGACAGCAGGTCAGGCAACACGTTCTTTAAGGTGAGCACGACCTCATGGGCGATAGCATCCTGGACCCCGGGTTCTAACTGTAGTGACCATTGATGGTTACCCCCAGTTGGGGTGACATTAGTTTGGTGCACGCTCTCTGTGTTTTCCGTGTGCACATCCTCTTCTTCTTGATGTCTTGGATTCAGTGGAGGCCTTCCGACTCAGCCAGTGCGACCGCCTCGACGTCCTGTTCTTCCTCCTCCAGCCATAGTTCTTAGTTTCCTGACGGTCATAAGGGGAATATATCAATGTCATTTTCTCAGATCATAGTCTTAGAACAGTACGAACAAGATAAATTTGTAATTATAGTGACCGGTTTGTGATTAGAAATTTACATTGCCTTTCGGGTTCCAAACTCTTCAAATTGGTCGTGACATTGACATCTATTGGTTCTAGGTTTGAGTATCTATTCTTATCCAAGTGTATTAACCTTAGTACTTACTTACCGTGCTGGCGTTGGCGTTGGCTACCCAGACTGACATCCGTGCGTTGGTCCCATAATCAACTTGAGTCCAGACATTTAGGGATGTCTGAATCTCTCAAACTATTGCTCTGATACCAACTTGTAAGGCCCCTTTCTCGGGTAACCTCACTTGTTGGATTTACTCATAAACATAGTCATAAATACTGAACTTAAATTAATAACATTTGAGAGTAGCGGAAGCAAACATCATTCGAATTACATAGCATAACAGCGGAAGTCTTAACAATTAAAAACATAACATTTTGTCTTGACATATATAAAAGTGGGATGTCAGTCGATTGCCGGGTAACCATCACGCCTTCGCACGACCCTTCCTTTTGTCACCTGAAATGTATACTAAAAGTCAGCTAACGCTGGTGAGTTCTAGTTTAAATCAAGTAGGCATAAACATTAATTCTTGTCACAATTTTCATAAGTATTCATGTATATATATTTACCGTTTCAATTATTTCCCTCATATTTTTAATCTTTGTGGGTACATATATATATATATATATATATATATATATATATATACATACATTCTTACATTTATTTGTGCCTTTGCTGGTCTTACGCATAAGGGGGATCGGCCCATCAATGATTACGTGAGTCACAAAGACAAACGTCGCGGTCTACCGTCGTAGTCCACCATACTTACAACCGTCCGGCAACTAGTGTCCGTCCGTCATTATCTTACAACCGTCCTACCGAAGTAGTCCGTCATTATCTTACAACCGTCCTACCGAAGTAGTCCGTCATTGTCTTACAACCGTCCCACCGAAGTAGTCCGTCATTATCTTACAACCGTCCTACCGAAGTAGTCCGTCATACTTACAACCGTCCTACCGTCGTAGTCCGTCATTATCTTACAACCGTCCTACCGAAGTAGTCTGTCATTATCTTACAACCGTCCTACCGAAGTAGTCCGACATACTTACAACCGTCGTAGTCCGTCATATTTTTCTGACTGCCCTAAGGTATCCGTCTCCCACCCGAACTAATTATACTGTCGTGCATCGATTTCGGGACTTACTCCACCGTAGTGGCCTGTTTAGTCTACCTTTCTAGACTTTCATTTCTGGCTGCATAATTGTCGAGTGGTCATCCGTCTACCGAGGTAGCCGTTATCATTGTTCCATTCATAACGTTTATTCATTCATAGCAAGCAATATATATATGGATATAAAGCAAGATTTAATTCTTATAAGTTATGTCATACTTTCATTTCATTCTTTGTAGTTATTGGGTCCATTCTTTGTTCATCATTACTTTCATGTAACACGTATGATCATATTGGCATTCTTATCATTCATTCATTTAGTGTATACACTTCAGCCCCAAAACATTTAATAAGGTTTGCACATAACATAGAGGGGGCACATAGAACTCACCTGATGAGTAGTTTCTGAGATACACTTAGCTGGTTACTGAGCGTCACTAATGTCACTCACAATCTGTATAATAAAGTTATACACGTAAGGTAGTGCTACCAGATGACACTAGACATTACTATGCTTGAACCTAGTAGTTTCGATGGATTTGCTTATATCGAAACTTGGTAGTTTCGATAGGTTGCTTATGTCGAAACTTGGTAGTTTCGATAGGTTGCTTATGTCGAAACTTGGTAGTTTCGAGTCATGGGTTCATATCGAAACTATGGTAGTTTCGGTAAGTAACTTATGTATTATCTTAGCTTCGGATCGTGGGCATATCGAAACTAGGTAGTTTCGATGGGTCTGTATATATATATCGAAACTAAGTAGTTTCGATAGGTCTGTATATATATCGAAACTATGTAGTTTCGATGGATTCACCTACATTGAAACTAGTAGTTTCGATGAATCAGTCTTCTTCCCGAAAAACCCGAAGGTTCTGCATGCGAATCTGATCGTGTCGGTATCTAAATATTCTTTGATCAATGCGTTCGGTTTTCATTCTAGATGCTATACCTAAGCTCATTTTTAAGTTTCATCCGTAAAATCATCATCTATTGGGCTAAAACCGAAAATCCAAAAAAAATCATAAAAACTCAGATTATGATCGAACGCTTACCTGGATTGGATTTCTGATTCAGAGGAGATGATCACGAGCACAGCAAAAACGTTCTCCTGAATTCCCGAGTCGATCCGTCACTTTTTCTCTCTAGACCCGAGCTCTCTTCTCTCTCTCTGGAACTTGTGAATGGTAGAAATGTAAGGTTTGGGGCAGCCCTTGCCCTTATATACTTGGACTTCCTTCGGCCCGTTGGAGCCGAGCCCAAGCCCATCCGTTTTTCTTTCGCCATTTAAAAATTATAATTTTGATCGTGTCATTATTTATTTATTACCAGTTTTGGGATGTTACATAAACAGGCATCTCGAAGCTGGAATCTTCATTTTGATCAGAAAATCAAAGAGTTTGGTTTTGTCAAGAATGAAGATGAGCCTTGTGTTTACAGAAAGACTAGTGGGAGCACTATATCATTTCTCATCTTATATGTGGATGATATACTGATCATTGGAAACAACATCCATGTGCTTGACAAAGTCAAACAATGGTTAGGATCTTGTTTTGCAATGAAGGATCTTGGAGAAGCTGCTTACATTCTAGGAATCAAGATCTACAGAGATAGATCTAAGCGGCTTCTAGGGCTAAGTCAGAGTACTTACATAGACAAAATGATGACACGCTTTCATATGGAAAACTCCAAGAAAGGAGGTGTTCCTATGACTAAAGAAACCGTGCTGAACAAATCACAATCTCCTTCCACGGACATTGAAACCAAGCGTATGGAAGCAATTCCATATGCTTCGGCGATTGGTTCTATCATGTATGCTATGTTATGTACCAGGCCTGACGTCTCGTATTCTTTAAGCATGACTAGTCGTTTTCAGCAAAGTCCTGGCATTGCCCATTGGACTGCAGTCAAGAGCATCTTGAAGTACTTAAGAAGGACTAAAGACATGTTCTTAATATTTGGAGGAGTGGAAGAAGAGCTCACTGTAAGACGTTACATTGACGCAGGCTTCCATAATATACGGGAAATTGTGAAACTTGGTGACATCATGATAAGCAAAGAAGACACAGATCAAAACCTAGTGGACCCGTTTACTAAGCCCATGACTCAGGACAAGCATGATCTTCACAGAGATGCTATTGGTCTTAGATTTGCTAGTGGTATGTTTTGATTTAGTATTTTGAATGTGCGAACATTTAAATAGTTATACTTTTGAATTCTTTTGGTTTACTGATTTAAATGCAATTCTGAATTCTTATAACTGTGTTCGATTTTAATGCGTTTAATCCATGAATCTTGTATTCTTAATTATCCGTAGTCGGTCAGACTCGTGGGAACGTCTCTGAATTAAGACTTTTCTGAACTTCGGCTCAAGGAGTTGACTCCGAACTTCACAGGCCTCATTTTGAATGACGTTGGATGTAACTCGCATCAAATCATCTTCATGGATCTTTGTCATAAGATGTTTTGCTATTGGTATACTTATTAGTATCCTCTGACCTGAGATACATACTAGAACTGTCGTTTACAGAAGCATTCTTTAATCACTGTCAAACGTTGTCGCGTAACTGCCAGTCATAAAGGCTTTGATTAGGAATAGTTCTGAAGTTCAATGGGGGTTGTATGTAGTCAATAAGGGATTCTGTACTCTTGCATTATATGTAACAGATAAGCATCGTGGCGCCCTCGTTGATTCAAACTGGTGAAGTGTAAGGCCTTACCCAAACTTACTGTGTGTTTGATTGGACCACTTTGATTCTTGATCGAGAACAATAATAATTGAACGCCATATGAGAATGAACTAAATCCATGTCTCATTGATTCAATTGATGTTTTTTACGGAAAGGATGAATGACACATATTGCCATAAGTCTATTTTCTTGCTTTAGTTAGCTGTTACTAACACCGAGATATTTGGTTAATGACTTTAAAGCGTCATACCTTGTTAGGGACAGCCATGTGCAGCTAGAGCGTCGCTGACTGTTTGCGTTGATTTATCGTGGATCGTCCAAGTGGGAGATTGTTGGATTTTATGGACCGACCCGATGGACAACGCGGCTGACCGAGCTATGACCCGTAAGAGTTACACCTAGGGCAACGAACATTAAATCCACTTAACTGGTAATTACGAACTGTTAGCGAGACGATATATTTTATATATATTCGTTAGACGCGAATTATTATTTATACTAGTTTATAAATAATAATTGTATATATATTGTTTTAATCTTTCATTAAAACAATTAAATGGGTACAGACTTTTTTTATCTTGTATTGGACTTTGGGCACAGAAACAATTATTAGGGTTTATAATTATTATATAATTATAATCTAATGATTTTGTTTGGTGAAGAAAAAAAAACAAAACTCAGCCGCAAGGGCTATTTGTTTTTTTCTTTTGATCAAAACTAGAAGAGGCAAAAACAAGTTTTGCTTTTGTTTGTTGTTTCTTCGCCCGCCGCCAAACACCAAAACGGAATCATTTTTTTTGGTGATTTCCGGCAACCATCAAGCCAGCCCCGGCGTCCCGTTCTCTCACGTCCGGTTCGTGATATAGCATCGGTTCGTTGTACCTAGGTGTCTCAACCGGTTAATCATTAACCACTAAGGTATAATTTATCTCATCAGTAGATTAATTGTTTTTTTTGTGTTTGCGTGTTCATAACCAGATCATGTTCGGTTTGTCAGTGCTGTTAAATAGGTTATGATTTTATTTTCCGCTGCGTATTTATTAATTAACTGAATTAATTATTTTCTCTGTCAAAACCCGTTTTTTACAAAAGTCAAACTGATCACCACTGAATCCCAACAAAGGGTCAATTAATTAAGGTATCCGTACTAAATATATACTAATTAATGATATTTTGTTGTACTTATAAATATATACTAATAATAATAATAATTAAATTGTGTAACGGGTGTAGATTGCCAGGCTTCAAGAATGTCGGGAACATATTGCGTCACTCGCGGAAGCCGTATAATAATCGGTGGCCGAACTAGCCCAATCCCCTAAGACGTTATCTCTAGCAAGTGCCCAATCCCTAGCACATAAACGACCCAATGGCTCGTCATCTCCTGATACACGTCCTGATTCTCATGTATAGCTAGTTTTATCTTTTATATTTGAAAAAATAAATTAATAAATAAATAAATATTTAATAAATACTTTTTTGGAGTATTACGGTTTATTTGCTTATTTATGTTAAATTTCAAAATTTACAAATTTAATTTTTATTTAAACTAGAGTTGTGTCCACACGTGCTGTGGCACGTTAAATCGGGAAGAAATTAACGTACTCGAAAGCTTATAAAATAGTTATTGTTAAATGAAATAAATTAACGTACTCAGAACTTGGTATAAAAAAGTAAAACTTTACGTTAACCCACGCGTTGCAGCGAAATAACTAGTAATATTCCAAGAACTTTATACAAAAAAAAAAAAGAAACCATAACGAAGACGTTAAAAAAATTAACAGGAAAAGTTAGAAAAAGAAAAAAACTTAAAAATAATTCATAGCGACGTTGTACGCAAGTGCCTAAACTATACACTATCAAGCATAACTCCGTTACGATTGTGCGTATGTCACGTCTCGTAACTCTGTTGGTAAAAAAATACCCAATGTGTAAATGATAACTTTGTTAAAGTTTATGGTAAAAAAATATTCAATGTGTAAATGATAACTTTGTTAAAGTTTATGTTGTTAAAATAAAAGTAAAACAAAAACTCTTTTAAAATTCAGGTGTATAAAAGTAAATCTGCAATAATTCAGGGTTTAAGTGTAAAATGATATGAAAGATATACTAGTCGGCATCAGTCCATGCATTGAGTTGTGTACTCTATGCATATGGGTTTTTCTCATTATGAGAATTGTAAGAACTTGAATTTGCATGAAACAAAAAAAATTAATTTTTTTATTAAAAAGATAATTACCGATGGATTACCAACGGCAAATCTGTCGGTAACATTTTAGAGGTTAATCGGTAATCCATCGGAATCAGCCCGACGGTAATCCTTAGGTAATGGGTCAAACTGGGGCGGGAGAAAAAGCGTCGGTAATCCGTCGGTAACTTAGCCGTCGGTGATATCGGAAAAGGTATTACGCACGACCATTTAGCCGGCATAGCATCACTGACGGATTCTTGTCGGTGAATTTCATTGACGGTTTTCTAACAGAACTATCCATCGGTGAGGCTCCTGCTTTCTAGTAGTGAACGTATAAATCTAAAGACCATACGAACCACAAGACAATATACCGTATATTTGTAACAAATAAAGATGATCGATTCTTGCATTATGATTAGAAAGGGTCAAAAATTATAGACAACAAGCATGTGTTTGGAGCAGTAGAATATATAACTCAAATCCATTTATTTCCATCCGTTTTCGTCCCCACATATCACATGATCTTTCCTGCATGAAAAAAAGGCACAAGTACCTATTCAAGACTCGGGAAGTAGGAACCCATCATCTTTCAATCATTCTTGTACCCGATCAACAAAAAGATCTAAGGGGTGGTTAGGTAGTTGGGCGCGTGTTTTGAAAGTGATTACGAGGTATTAAATAATTAAAGTAACGCGATGAATGAAGATGCGCTTTTGAATTTTGATGATATTTATGATCTAAAAGAAAGTCTTCACTATTTTTTTACTGGATTGTTAAAAGATGGTGTTATGTCTCGTTTAGACATAAAACTAATCTTTTTAGGTATAAGTTTAATGGTTTTTACATTTAAAGTTTCTATAGCATATAACAAATAAGATAATTATCAAGAAAACAATATAACATTATTTTTTTAGTTATGTAAACGGGACAGAGCATCATGTATCGATGATCTAACAATGACCCGTTTAGAATATACAAAAAAAAGTATATTCTATGTATAAAACTAATCTGTTTAGGTATAAATTTAAGTTTACACATGTGTAATGAACAAATAAGATGATTAATTATCAAGAAAAAATGCAAAATAAAACAACTTGTATTCAACTAAAAAGTTTTTAATTTAATTACACACAAAAGTACATTCTATGTAATAAACCGTTTGTCTTTCCACATTTCTTCTCATGGAAATGCTTTTAAATCTTTATCCACCTTTAATCATTGAAAAATCTTCCCAAAAGAGTCTTTAACTACCACCCATATAATGCTTTTATATAAACAAATAGGCAAATAGCCCCATATTAACCAAACAAAAAGGAGTGCAGAATTTCATAAGAAAGTATGGAGAGGTCAAAGAAAGACCAAGATCAAACCAAACGACACATACAAACTAGCTTATATGATCCATTTCTTGCTTGGTGCAGGCAATTTGCTTCAATGGAATACCCTAATCACAGCTATCGATTATTTCGGCTATCTTTACCCCGAAAAACACGTGGAGAAAGTGTTTTCGGTAGCGTATTTGAGTTCATCATTACTAGTTCTAGTTGTGATGATAAGTTGGAGTAGATTGAGCACAAAAGTTAGCTTTAGAATGAGGATGAACATTGGATTCACCATGTTTGTTATTTGTCTAATGGTAACTCCAACCATTGACTGGACCCGGGCTCGACATAGCAGCAACATGTTCTGTGTTGTGGTTGCAACTGTTGTGATGTGCGGTTTAGCCGATGGGTTGATAGGAGGGAGTCTAATAGATTCCGCAGGAAAGTTGCCAAACCAGTATATGCAAGCCGTTTTTGCTGGAACTGCTTCAGCAGGTAAATTTTCTTAGCAAGTGATTTTTGTATAAAAATGGCACTTGAATACGTCGTGGGTTGTACCGTACAACACATGACTGTAGCCAGGCATATGAGCATAGGTGAAACAATGGATGGGTCAAGCTGGTTGAGTAATTAATGCGTCTATAACTACAATGTATGATTTTTGTACGGGTTGAAAATTAGGTTCGTTGACCTAAAACACATTTATGCAAGTATTTTTAAAAGTTTTTTGATTAATCCATTTGATGAATATGAATATAAAAATTGTTTGTATTTTAATGGTTAAAGTTGATGAAAAAATTTGGTTTTGGAGGGTTTATATATTAATAAAACACACGTGTTTCAACTTTTTGACTCTGTCTATATGTTATTTTTAAACTAACACGGTTGTAATTTACAATTATAACTCGAATTAACATATAAACTAATTGAGTCGAAATGATCACATGTATTCAAAATGTATGAAAAGGGTTACTTTTTATTAAAGTAAAATAATTAAAATACTTATGTTAGGGAAATACACGAGTATAGTATTGTATACAAAATAGAATGAAAAAGATAAATATAAATACAAAAATTTATACAATAAACATGATTCTAACCTTAGTCTTCCACGAGTCCGATTCTACGGCTGCAAAATGAACGAACTAATCTTTAAGGTGGTTAAGAATTCGTATATAACATCGGTCCCTTAAAACAGATTTCGGACCTCCTCTAAAACGAAAGCGTCTTTCTCACCGGGTGAATATGTTTTTTCGTTTTGTGGAAAAAGAAAAAAGATGAATTTGATGATTGTAGAAGAATTAGAGAGTGCTTCTATCTAAATTCTATGAGACTTGTTGACAATATGATTTCTCTAGTTTTTCTGTCTTTCTAGTTTGTGATCTTTTTCCACAACTAGTTAAAATGAATCTTGATGTTCATATATATTCACACAAATAGAAACCATAACTCTATATTTTAATTTGCATTAACCATAATTAAAATAGTTTAATATGAAATTACTCTATATTTTAATTGTAGTAACCACAATTAAAATAGTTTAATATGAATTTATAAGACAAACCAAAAATCACATATGATTTATGACAAGGATTTAAGAGTCAAACAAACAAAACACTCATATTACTTTATAAAAAATATTTGTTAGTATTTAATAAAAAGTTACAACAAATTTCTACTAAAATCACCTAAATTTTACATTTTCTACTCTAAATGATGATGAAGAGTGAAAAGACTCGCATAGCCTAACTCTATATGAAAAATATTCTACGAATGTAACAATATTTAAAGTTGAGTGGTTTCTTAATTAGAGTTAGAAAATAGTTTTAAACAATTAAATTTGTTGATTATACTTATTGTTCAGGGATACTGGTTTCTCTCTTGCGAATTATAACAAAAGCATCACTCCCACATGATCCACAAGGCTTAAGAACAAGTGCCCACTTATACTTCAGGGTAAGCACAACCATTCTAATGGTATGCATAGTTTGTTGTACTTTATCGTACAAGTTATCAGTCATGGAACAACATGACAAACTACTACAACATGACCACCCAACTTCAAATCCTAAACTATGGTATGTAGCAAGAACTATTCAATGGCCAGCATTGGGAATATTCATTACATACACCATAACATTATCGATTTTCCCGGAATTTTTAACAGAAAATATCGAGTCGAAAATACTCAAAGATTGGTATCCGATAATGTTGATCGCCACATATAATATCGCGGATTTTTTCGGGAAATCGTTTACGGCGATTTATATGTCAAAGAGTGTTGCTAAGGCTACATGGTGTTGTGTAGCAAGGTTGGTGTTTTATCCTGTATTCACAGCTTGTCTTCATGGGCCTAAATGGTTTAGAAGTGAAGAGTTTGTAGTGTTTTTGACATTTATGTTGGGGTTCACCGATGGGTATGTGACAAGTGTCATCATGATTCTTGCACCTAAATCAGTGTCACCTTCCGAAGCAGAATCTGCTGCAATTGTAATGGCTTTGTTTTTAGGGATTGGATTGGTTTGTGGTTCTGTTCTTGGATGGTTTTGGATCATCTAGTTTAATAAATGTAATGCATCCCTCATTGTATCTAGTTATTTATGTTAGTTTGTGGTGTTAAATCTTTAACCTACCCAAAATATGTAAGGGAAAATTATCAAAATGGACATTTGACCGATCAAACTTACCAAAATGGACAAACTTTTTCAGCCGCCTAATTCGTGGTCATTTAGGCCAATAGTCGGCTAAAGCCGGCTAGTTTACCCAGCTCCAAATTCCGTGCCCATCATCTTTTTGTCAGAGTTTTAACCAACCAGAGCACGACACGTGACAGCACTGATTTTTTACCCGGCTAAAACCCACTAAATAGGCGGCTTAGCCGGCGCTTTTTATTTTTTTACGTGGCTTAACCGGCTTGGCTCGAGCTGTAGCCGGCTTAGCCTGCGTTACCCGGTTTGGCCTCATTTAGCCGGCGCCAAAGAGGTCTAGACACTTGTTAGTCGGCGGGAGAGGTATAATTAGCCGTGTTCAGCTTTTTATAAATATAAACCAACTTATTTTAACCCTCATTTTCACTTATCAAATTTTAGTTTTCACTCCAAAGTTAAATTCTCAAATATGGGTGGAGGGTATCCATTCCCAGTAAACCCTTCTCGTCCGGCTGATGAACCTGTTGAACCTATACAGCCTGCCAACCCTTCTCGTCCAGCTGATGAACCTGTTGAACCTATACAACCTGCCAACCCTTCTCGTCCAGCGGATGAACCATTGACCTGGACGGATGAAGAGTGGAATTGGGCATTCGATCAAGTTTTTGGCCAACTACAAATTGGGGGCAACAATGTCCCCGATTTAGATGATGGGCACGTCCCCAATTCAGATGAGGGGTACGTCACTGACCTTGGAGAGGAATATGTCCCCGATTCATATGAGGGGTACGTCCCCAACTCAGAGGAGGGTTAGATCACTGGCCCCGGAGAGGAATACGTGCATAAGTCTGAAGACGAGGAGCAATACCTCACAGATGACGAGTGTCCCAGGTTTTTTGATCCATGGGAAGACGAGCGCTCGTAGCATTCAAATAACTCATTTGATTCATTTGATCATCTTTAATTCGTGGGATTATGATAACTCGTTTAATAACTCGGATAACTACGCTTTAGTTTATGTAATTTTTAATTTTTAGGTTATGTAATTTTTTTTATTTTTAGTTTTACTTTTAGTTTATGTAATTTTTAATTTTTAGGTTATGTTATTTTTTTATTTTTATATTATGGTATTTGTTAGGTAATGTAATTTTATTTTTGTTTTTTATAAATAATATGAAATATAAAACAAAAGATTATAATAAATAAGATTATAACAAAATAACAAGTAAGAAAATAACATTTCATTAAAACAAAACAACATAATATTAAAAAGTTACAATATCACTTAACGTGTCAGTAGGTGTCGGTAAACAAAGACAAATAAAAATTTTATCTGCCATTAATCGTCGATATTTCGTAATATTCTCCCAGAAATCTCCATCTAAATTTAAAGGCTTTTTCAGGGTTAAATGTTGCATTATCATACAAGCTAAAACTCATGAATTTTCAACCAGGGAACGGTGGTGGCTTTGGATGTACTTTTCTGAACTCAAAAACGTAAACTGTTTCTCACTTTGCCTAGATTTCCTCCAATAATGAATATTGACCAACGATCATGTCTGACTTGGAGGACAGTGATTACATGACGGTAATCGATTTTCTTGATGTGTTATCTTAGCCTGCTAGATGTATGTGCTAGATGTGATGACCAAGTCTGCTAAATGTGATATCTTAGCCTGGTTTCAAATTAATTTTAGCCTTGTATATGTGCTAGATATGATGACCAAGTATGCTACATGTGATATCTTAGCTTGCTAGATGTATGTGCTAGATGCGATGACCAAGCCTGCTAAATGTGATATCTTAGGCTGGTTTCAAATTAATTTTAGCCTTGTATATGTGCTAGATGTGATGACCAAGTCTGCTAAATGTGATATCTTAGCCTGCTAGATGTTTGTGCTAGATGTGCTAGATGTGATGACCAAGCCTGCTAAATGTGATATCTTAGCCTGGTTTCAAATTAATTTTATAGCCTTGTATATGTGCTAGATGTGATGACCAAGTCTGCCAAATGTGATATCTTAGCCTTGTTGATGTGTTATCTTAGCCTGCTAGATTAGATGACCAAGCCTTCTATATTTTCTATATTATCATCTGAATGTGTTAACTTAGCCTGCTAGATGTATGTGCTAGATGTGCTAGATGTGATGACCAAGCCTGCTAAATGTGATATATTAGTGTGGTTATTTATTAATTTTAGCCTTGTATATGTGCTAGATGTGATGACCAAGTCTGCTAAATGTGATATCTTAGCCTTGTTGATGTGTTATCTTAGCCTGCTAGATTAGATGACCAAGCCTTCTATATTTGCTATATTATCCTCTGAATGTGTTAACTTAGCCTGCTAGATGTATGTGCTAGATGTGATGACCAAGCCTGCTAAATGTGATATCTTAGCCTAGTTTCAAATTAAATTTAGCCTTGTATATACGCTAGATGTGATGACCAAGTCTGCTAAATGTGATATCTTAGCCTGGTTTCAAATTAATTTTAGCCTTGTATATGTGTTATCTTAGCCTGCTATTTTTGCAACATTAGCCTGCTATATTTCATGACAAAGCCTTCTCTATGACTATATTTTTTATGCAGGGTAAGGTGAAAGTGAGGTGTTCACCCGGGGTTGTTACTCAAATAAGAGCCAAGCTCATTGAAAACAAAATGAAGATATAGAGGGGCACATGTTTCAGGAGTTGGTTAAGGTGTCAATGCACATGTGCTGATAGTTTGTTAATACATCTCATGTTTCAACATGAGATTAAAACTCATCTTAACCCAAGAACTGACGGGTTAAACTATCTTGTTCGAGGGGAGGCCTTAAGGTTCGGGCCAAAAGAGTTTTGTCTCATTATAGGGTTTAGATTTGGGAATGGAACGACCCTACATCAACTTTAAATGTAAAATTTAAGTACAGGGTGTTTGGTGGGGCGAGATTGAAGGCTGAAGAGTTGGTGAAATTGTATGGGTAAAAAGCCGAAGAATTACTGGTGTTCATTGAATATGCTTTTGGCGTATGGTTGCATTTTGTGGGTTATTTTAAAGAACAAGGAGTTACTGTTTACCACCCGCCGATGTGTCACACCCCAACCGACGGTGGATTATACGTTGGGGCAGACGCGGTTGTTCAACAGCACAAGGTTGACTATTAAAGTTTCAATATTTCATTAATAATAGATTCAAAGGTTCAATACAAAGGAAATAACAAGTATACAACATTTATTTAATAAGTAGTCTAGGTCCAAAGCGTCCTATGTGATCACAAATAAGTCTCACGATGTAGAACCTGAAACATGTGAAAGAATCTGTCAACTACAAAATAGTTGGTGAGATACAAAGGTTTTGACACAGTTTAACAAGTATTTGAGAAGAATTTACAATTCACTATGATATATGCATTCTATAATGTAAGTATGAGAACAAGTATCTTAAACATTGTGCACTTCAACCCTCCAACCAAGTTTAGGCATAACCCGCAGGTTACCCTTATAAGTCTCAAGTTTAAAGTTTAATTCAGTAACAATCACCAAGGGCTCCCCCCCGAAGGGGTCAATCAATCAAGGTGGATTGGTCAAATACAATAGATCTATCATTATTACCATAGGCTTGATCAAAGTTAATGAATGTGCTAGTTTTAAGTTTAATCTAAGCATACAAGTCTCAAGTTCAACATAAGAATAAGCATCTAGTCATAGTTGTACAAGAATTGTATAAGTTTAAAGTTTTGAACATGTTTCACCCCAAAAGTATAGAAAGGAAAAATGGGGCTAAGTATACTCACTTGGATTTGGATGAAGAGTATCCGACTAGAGTTTGCAAGAATTGGAGAGGGGAAATATCCTCACAATAAGCCTAAGAATGCAAGTCTAAAGATTTAAGTTTATTTCTAAAAGTCTAAGACAAAAGATCTAGGATTTGAAGATTCTACTAGGGTTCCAAAGGGAAATGGAATTGATTATGTTTATGAAGTTTAAATTAAGTTTGTAATAAGGATTTTGAATGATTCAAACAAGGCTTGGTTTTCATGGTTTAATAAGTTCATAGTTTAAAATAATTATTGTTTTAAAATAATTATTTGAGATAAGGATTAAATATATATAATAATTATTTCAAGAGTAAAATAATTATTACTTACAAGTATTTAAAGACTAAGTAGTGATTTAGGATTGATAGTAGTTATTTAAAGTGTAAATAATTTATATCTATAAGAATAAACAATATAAATCATTTAGGTTTTCAAGTATTAAACATTTATTTTATAAATTACCTTGTAATAAATAATGTTTATAAGTCTAACTAAATGTTAAGTCTCTTATAAGTTTATAAAAAAAAAGAATAGAATTTCTTATAAGGTTTGCACATTGACTATAAGTTTATGGGTGTTTAAGAAATAACCAAGGTATAAAATTTACATAACCAAATAGATTGTTGTTTACGTATGAAATACAAGTTTTTATTTTATAAGGTTTATAAGTTTGTACATAAAAATGAATAAGGTATATTTATTTTCTCATGTTTTAAATTTATATAAACAAATGGATTTCTTGTTTATATGAAATATAAAATGTATAAGTTTAACATTTATTAAATTAAAGTTTCAAACCAAATAAGTTTATTATATATAAAAAAGAATAAGAACTTAAGTCTCGAATTTTTATAAAAACGATTTCTATTGAATGTCCAAGTTTTATAAATTTTAGAAGTATTCTTTTAAATGTTTAAAACTATTTTTAATAAGTTTATTATCATAAGTTTTAATCAAGTTTAATTAAATAAAATGTTTCCAGAAGATAAAAGTGTAAATATAACTCATATTCAAGTTTATAAAAGTATAACAGATTTTATAAAATTTATTAGAAATATTAAATCTATTTGGAAACTATTAAAAAAATAATATAGTGAAAACAGGGGCTAACCGGATCGAACCCGGCCCCCTGCCCGGGTCTCACTTGCACACACGCACACTAACCATCCCGACTACGGGTTCGTTAGTGTTATAACTGGAAAATAAAATACATAAACAAGAATTTCCAATCGCCCTTTTTTCCTTTATGAACCCTAGAACGATTTCGGTCAAATACACATTGATTTGCCCTCTGTTAATGGAATTAAACAGAGGGCTTTCGATCTACTGGATGTAACGAACGTGTTAGTCACAAAATTACCTGGATCGGTGTTGAATTGAGTGAGAACGGGTTCAAGCTTCAACTTCGGCTATCGCGGAATGAATCGAACAATGTAGGTGCGACTCGAATGAATTGAGGGTATGAGGAGTTGTGGTGTGGTGTCGTTGATGCTCTCACACCAGTATTTATAATCGATTTCACGATTTAATGCCGAATTGGTTGGGGGTTTACGGGTGAATGGGTCGAGTAAATTCCGGCTTCACGCGTGAATACGGTTGGAGAGGAGAGTTAATACGCATTGGGGAGAGGTCGCATGCGGGAGTCGAACCCGAGGTTCACTGAATTTGGACGGGATTTCGTGATTTGGGTAAATCGTGTTCAAAACCGGTTGGAACGGGGATCGAACTCTCGACTGGCAGAGGGTCTGAGATTTTGGTTGAATTACACATTCGGTCCCTGAACTTTCAAGGGTTCGTTATTTTGTTCACAAAACAAATTTTGGTTTAAAACAAGTTTCAGGTTTTGGCAGTTGTAGACCTTGGGCTTTTATAAATAAATGATATTTAATTTTTTTTATATAAATCTCCCAACAAGTTTTATTATTTTAAAACTTTATAAAGTATTTTATAGGATTATAACTTTAAAGATTTAGAGTTTTAATTATAAATCATAAATTTTTAAGAATTTAACATACCTATGCGTATATGAATAGAATTCTCATATATATATCTACATATATATATATATGTATATTTCAAGTATAAATGTTCTTCTTAAATATGTTTTTAAATCAAATCTATATTTATTATATACGAAATAGTTTTTAATAGAATTTCAAGTTCGAAATCGATAATACGTGCAAGTGTTTTAGGAAAAATATAGATCGGAAATCCTTCGATATTACACGATGGGCTTGGCAAGAGAGATCATTGATTGTCCTCAACAATTCTCGACTAGTGGAAAAGGAGACTGTGGCCCTTGGGTGTGCATATTCCTCGAGAGATTGATTAAACAAGAAATGTGGTGCATGGATGAAGACCCGGAGTTAACCACGAAACCGTTTCACCAAAATTTGTTATGATCATCTACTTGAGGATTGATCATTTGGTAAACAATTCATGGTAATGGGTTATGTTAGTGGTAAACAATGTTGGATTTATGTGGGTGGTAGTGACAATATTGGGTTTAAGCTGTTGAAAACAATGTTTGTATAGTTTCGGTAAACAATGTTGGTGGTAGTGACAATGTTAGATTTGCTTGTATAAGTTTTATGGCTAGTTTGGCCACAGTTAGGCTCTGATTAGCCTGCTATTTTTCTCTGATTAGCCTACTATTAGACTTTCAAATTTTAGGTTGAAATTTTAGTGTACATAGTCTTACCCGTTTACCTTAGTGTTTTGAGCCGAGTAATTGTGTATTTGCTTATCCTTAGCCGGCTAATAACATTTCCTTAGCCGCGTACCTGAGCATTTTTAGCCGAGTAATTATGTATTAGCCGGCTATTAGACATTCTTGAGCCGACTAATAACATTTCTTTAGCCGGTTATTAGACTTTCTTTAGCCGGCTATGTAGCCTTACTATATTTTGACTATAAAAAAGTGACCAATTGAATAAACACAACATTCGTATCAGGATTACGCAAATACAATACAAGTTAAATGTCTAAAAATAAAGACAACAACCAACTACAATATTAAATTTCAACTATTGATCATTCAAATCATAATGGAACTGTTGTGTGGTTGACTCGTACACATATCGACGGAAATTTTCTTCATCGACATTGGTAGGCTCAAACTGATTAACGGGTTCTTGTTTGCATTTGGATTTGCTCGACATCTGAGACGCTACAGGGGTTTTACAACTGTCTCGAGAATGACCTGTTGTGTGAGGCCTACCATAGAACAACGGTGTTATTTCCTCTCCTTGCGATGGAATACGATTATTTGCACGAGGATTGTATGCCCTAATACGCCACTCACAATTAGGCGTAGGACATGATGCTTCATACCTATTATTTTTAGATATATTAACCTTGAAATCGAAACATTCTCTAACACACATTTTCCCAAGCTCCAACTTTAAATGTTCTTTATCTCTAAAACACATACCTTCAAAAACATTATTAATTGATTTCTCACTTTTAACACCAGAATTATTTGGTGTTGGGTCTGGAATAAAATCTGGTAAAGGTTCGGGTTTTGGCTTCACACTGCGCTCCGGTGATGGCTCTGGTGCCTCACTAATAGAAAACTATTTACTTCCCGGAAAAGTTGTCTCACTAGGATTTGAATAAAACTCGTCATTATTTGGCTTAGAATGACAGTGACAACAAGTATATGTTTCATAGTTATCTGCAGTAACATTTAAATCAAACGAGAACTTAAATTCATCTTCTTTTGCCATGGGTTGAGAGCTAGAGCTCGGTAAAGAAACATGTAATCTGCTAGAACCAAGTGACAAACGGAATCGGTTAGACGAACCAATAGACACGTGTTTTCGGGTAGACGAACCAACACCATCTTCTTGGATAACATACAACTTATATATTTCAAAGGGATTTTTTTTCAAATATACCAAAAAAAAGGAAATATCACTATCATCGTATATATCGATTGGATCGGTAAATGTTGACATTTTATAAGATAACCTAGTAATATTCTTGCCACAAACAATCGAAATAATAGATAACAAATCATTGTAAGTAACATTTGTACATAACCTTATACCGCGCTTTTCACAATCGAACGGAATGTATTCAGCAGCACCGTCAACATATTCCCATCTATGAACATTGTAATGGCAAAGAAACTGGAAATGGTAAACTAACTTAAATAAGTATTATAAAAAGTTGAAGACGGCTAGTTATATCATTCCAGCCGGCTAACGTGCGTATTAACCCCTTCGGTGCCGGCTAAAACAAGCCAGGCCAGGTTGTAATAGCCAAGTCGGCTAAGCCACGTAAAAAAATAAAAAAACGCCGGCTAATCAGCCTATTTAGTGGGCATTAGTTGGCCAAAAAATAAGTGTCGCCACGTGTCGTGCTCTGGTTGGTTAGAACTCTGACAAAAAGCTGATGGGCACAGAATTTGGAGCCTGCTTTAGCGGACTATTGGCCTAAATGACCACGAATTAGGCGGCTGAAAAAGTTTATCCATTTTGGTAAGTTTGACCGGTCAAATGTCCATAACTCAACAAAAATAACTATTAAATCAACTCAGAATTATACAAAAGACTTGTAATTGCCTATATGATAAATGCACATACAATCTAGAGTTTTGCAAAGGGTATACACTATTATATAAATAAATAAACCAGATATGTTATACTGTTAAATATTTATTTTTTATTTTACACTACAAAAATTTATAAAAAGAAGCCGCAAGGCATGGACATACAAACCTTAAACCACTTCCATGTTTGTCTCTTCATCAAACTTTATTACCCAAATATATAAGTCACTTCCTTCTCGTCTGTCTCGTCACTCGGACTACCATGAGGTGCAACCCTCGAGTCACCCGCGCCTCTTCTCTCCTGAAATATGATATAGTTTTTGTAAACATATTTAACAAAATTAGGTATTTGTATTTATTTATTTATTTACAAAAAAAGTCCAGAAGTGTCCTGAACTAACCCGACCCGTTACTAAATATTTTCATATTTTGGAACTAAAACCCGTTTAGGTCTGTTATCTAACCCGACCCGAGAAGAACGAATATAGAACACTTTATTTTACATTGGAAGCTTCTAACCTTGCAACAGAAGAGCAACTACATAACAACATAAGAAAACATCATAGAATTTTAACTGCAAAACTAAAGCAAAAAAGTGAAAAAAAAAATGCTCAATCGTTAATATCATGCCTTATGAACACTTGCTGAATACTATAATCCCAAGTAGATTTTGTAAATGGAGAAAAATGTAGAAAATAAAAATGTGGTAGATAAGTTATCGAAAAGGGGCAACCGAGGGTAATTCGAGACCATTACCTGAGACTACAGCCTTTCTGAATTAGGAAGACTAATGATTGAAGGAAAAGTAGCATAAAACATGATTAGATCGATTAGTTTTTTTTATTTTGGTTATTGTTAATTTTATAAAACAGTTTGGTTAACTGAATGATGGCCTTTATTTTTTGGGCAGACTTAATTTAGCTAAGGTTTAATACATATTTTGGCTTTGATGAAAGTAAAAGTTTTTGCATATTTGTGGCTGTAACTTTTTTTTCTTAACTCTGCGGTCAGTTAAAGATTTTCTAATATTAACTAAAATAAATAATACGAAAAGAGGTTTAGTTTTCAATGGTTAGTTGCAACATTCGAAAAAAAAACCCGACATCTTTAATGGGACATATGAAAGAAAGAAGGAGTTGAAAGATGATGGGCTTGTGGGGGCATAGGCTTCGTCCAAAAAGGTTACCATAAACCCTAGCCTCCTTCATGATTAGGTTCATTCCAAGCAAAAGACACAAATTCATATAGAGAGAAAGTGAGGGTTTCTAGAGAGACACTACTTGAAAACATGCATATTTTCTACAAAAGTTTCTGACAGGTTACCAACAAAAGAAATTTCCTACAAGTTTGCGACAACTTTCCGACAAAACAAAAACAAAAACAAAAAGTAACCATAAGATTTCTGACAAATTTATTAAGTAAGTTAAATTATTTATTTAATATAATCGTCGGAATATTGTCGAAAATTACCGACGAAAGACTTTTGTCGCTAATTCGTCGAAAAATTAGTTGGGACTTTGTCGAAAAATATATTTCCTACGGGGTTATTTCCAACAAACACTTTTTGTGAGAAACTTGTCGCTAACGGCAAATTTTCCCACAAAACTGTTGTCGCAAATTTTTCATTTTTTATTAGCCAGAGAAAGTGAAGAAAACTTCAAGTAGTGCTCAAGAATTGCTACAATCTGTTCCTCTAGTGTTTGTGAGCAAGATCAGAAGAAGAAAATATCATCTTTAAGGTAAGAATTCAACCTAAAACCTCTATTTTTGGTTTAAATGGGTTTTGATGTAAAACTAGAGTTTTCATCTTAAAAGACAAGGTTTTTTACATATAAAATGGGGAATAAAGCCTAGATCTGGCTTCATGAAAGTTAAACAAATATTTTGGACGTAAAATGTTGAAAACGGGCAGTTTAAAAAAACAAGAAAAACTGGAACAAATAAGGATGACATCTATAACATTCCAAGGTTTATAATGGTAATTAAATAATTAATAATTAACTAGGATTAAATACAAGAATAAGATAAGGATGTTTAGTTAGTTGGTAAATGGATTTTGATTTGGATACAGTTTTATTCATTTAGATAACTTTAATGGTTTTAATTAATTTAATTGTTTTAATAATAATAATATTATTATTTACTAATAATTTTTGAAAATATATATATTAATATGCAATCAGATAAATAAAACATTAATTATCCATGGTTTTAAAGATGTAACAAAAGAAACCTTAAATTTACACAAGTATGACTTCGGTTCTTGAAATTTTACCATGGTTCAATAAAGTTGCTACTATGGTTCAATAAAGTTGCAAACTTTAATAACTTAGGTTAAAATAGAATATAGGGCATCCAAAGTTACCATTAGTAGCAAGTTCTGGATGAAATAGACATAGAAACAGGGCTGGCCCCCAAGGGGGACAAAGTGGGCTACGGATCCAGGCCCGATAACCCCCGAGACCCGAAGTTAAAAAATTTATATATATATGTGTGTTTTTTTATAAAAAAATCAATATATATTGTAAACAAAAAAAAATTCAATATATAGAGCCCCGGATTTTTTTTTTAGATGTACCTGACCCAAAACGTTTTGAAAATTCTCGAAACCGGGCCTGCATAGAAATTATGGATGTCACATGACCAAGCCGAAATAACAATGGTAGAAGGAAACGACAACAACAAAGACAATGTTGGGAGGTTAATTTCAAATTATGCAAAGCCATCGTTGGACGGAGCAAGACCCGGTATAGCAAGACATGGAAAAGAAGTTCTGGTTAAGGTACTTTCCACCGTCTAAGACTGCTCGGTTGAGGAATGACCCAATAATTTGTTTGTGCAAGACGAGGGAGGGGGAGGGGGAGGGGGAGGGGGAGGGAGGGAGACGTTACGAAGCATGGAAACGATTCAAGGAGTTTTTAAGGAAGTGCCCACACCATGGGATAGAACTTTGGATGCAGGTATAGACATTTTACAATGGTCTGTATCCTGGAAAATGATGGACTATGGACACCGTAGATGGAGGAATATTTTGCAGTCAAACTCCTATTAACGAATAAATATGTTATATGCAATGTTTTTAAACCCGGACCGGAACGGTCGGTCACACCGATCGGACCGGGACCCGGTGGCTTGAGCGGTCTGGTTTAGTGTGTTGAAACGGGCCTGCAGTGATCCGGCCGGTTGGACCAAGAACCGGTGGTCGGACCGGATATCGATTTCTTTCTTAAGCTTTCCTTCAATTTGGTTAAAAACCCATATGCAGTTGGTAACAGAGAGTCAGAGATGATGAAATCCGATGAGAACATAGCGGCGAAGATAAAATATGATCAAAGCGTAGCAAAGAAGATAATATCTAATCCAAACGCAGGGGAGAAGAGGAGTTCGATTGAAAACGAGAAGATTAGGGATGGAGAAGATGAGAGTGGCAGAGCCTGCCCTTTACCTTTGTTGTAGGCGGTAGCGGAGAAGACGAAAGATGAGAAAGGAGGTGTATCCAATGTTTTTAAACCCGGACCGTATCGTCGGTCGGACCGGGAACCGTGACCTCCACCGGTCCGGTTACATGCTCTGAGATCGTTTGCTGGTTGAACCGGGCGGTCCAAGCGATTCAGTGGTCGAACCGCGAACCGGTGGTCGAACCGGGTAGTTTAATTTTTGTTTATTTTTTTACTATTTTTTTATCTTTTTTATCCTGTAGTCCTCCTATTTACTTCTATTTGCAATTTTAACCCAATTTGACTCTTTCCTTTTAACTTATACGCTGTCACAGGTCCTCCAAAACCCTAATCAAAATTAAAATTGAAGATTCAAAAGACTTAAAATTCCTAAAGACCTACAACTCTCGTCCTTGACTCAAAATTGTTTAAATGGTTGTATATGTAGTATTTGGAATTTTTTTATATTTTTCTATATATTTTTATGAATATTTATATTATTTATTACGTCATCCGGTTTTTAAATCCGGTCCGACCAGTTAACCTCTAAGACGTCCGGTTCGTTGTCCGGTTCTAAAAACATTGGACGTATCATTTAACTTCCTTTTTTATATTTAGGTTAAATATATGTTTTATTATAAACCTTGTGAAATTAAGAGAGATCATTTTTAGCCCCTAGTAGCTTATTTTACACTTTTTTCCCCTTAAACTTTAAAATATCTAATGAAATATTCTAATATTAATTTTAAACTATAAAACTTTGAACGTAAATTATTTTAAATTATACATACATGTACATATATATATATGATCTTATCCGTTTCTTAAATCTGTTCGGACCGGTCGAACCGGTCTGACCAGTGAACCAGTAATATAACCGGTTCAATGTCCGGTCCAATTCTAAAAACACTGGTCATATGTTAGAGGATTATTAGGGCCTAGTGCCAGAGCTCGCATGAACCAAAAAAGCAAGGAGTTCACCAGGTTGATGCATGCACGTCTTTAGCCGCCATAGTTGACGTGATTGCTAGTCGACCGCATGCAGGTTAACCACTCGTTATCAAGTTGCAATGGGTGTGGAGGACAACATAATAATATTTAACTAGTTTTTACCCCCGCGTTTTGCGGCGGGTTGAATTGACTTTTTTTGCGTGAATAAAACTTACATCAAATCACAGACTCGTTATAGCGTACGATACCAAAAAAACACTCGAATTTGAATTGAACTTAGTCTTCAATAAAATTTAAACCAGAACGTTGACCAAAAAATTTAAGAAAAGGACGCATTCCGTTATTTAAAAAAAAATAGTGAACGATAGTTATCATAGAAAATGGTGTCGGACCCATCGTTAATAAAATTTAAATGAAAATGTAGGCGCAACGGTAAAAATAATATTAATACAAGGAAACATAAAACTAAGTAATAAAAAAAAGGAAAAAACGAATTAAAAAAATACCGCTGCAGGTCGTCGAAAATCATAAGGTGAATACCGATACAGATCCCGATAATACCAATATCGACAATGATGTTGTTCACCCATAATAGGTTCGGCCCGTAACGGTACCACAACAGTAACGACACTCGCTATAGGAAAAAAAATTAATTTTGAATACAACTCCGTTTAAAAAAAATAATATCGAAACGTTGACAAAAAAATCTTTAAATAGCTGCGCACTCTGTATTTTGAAAAAACTTAACGAACAAAAGTTATTAAAGAAAAAAGAAATTAATAGAAAATGAAACGGGTTAAAAACGTATATTATATATATACTATAAGGTTTAAAAATAAAAATATAAATATAAATAAAAAATTAATTATCATTTGACACTCCCCAGTTAAAGGAGTTACTATTCACAGGTGTTACACTTTAATCTTAGTTTCTATTGCCCAAGTGGAGGACAATATACTTCTCACGGGGAAGTAGATTCCGTGGCCAATCAAGGTCTTCCTCAAAACAAACAGTTGTAAATCAATACTTTATAAAAAATAAAGGTTTTTTCATGTCACGTGTCGTATTTATATTCATTATCAACATTTTTTCCTCGACTCTCTCTTATTAAATACACTTCCATCTTTTAATAATAATATCTATTTTTAAAAATAATACTAATTATACTAATAAACATATTTATTTTAAATTATCACTTATTATAAGAAACTTTGAAATCTAATTATTTAGCTTTTATTTTCAATTAAATAGTAAATGAAAGTCAAATTACATTAAATAGTAATTAACGTATTTTTACGAATATATACATAAAGTTTTAAAAATTTTGTGTATTGATATTTTTCAACACACGGGTTCTAAGCTAGTTTTATATATATATTAAAAGGCAAATACTCATCCTCTCACATTTGTTACTGTAGCAAATTTCCAACTTTTTGTGCATATGGTACAGGCATCTAATAATCTAACACGTGGTTGTACCTGCCTTCGTCAACAGCTTTTATCATTTTGTTTCTTTTAGAGCATGGGGTATACCGGTGTGATTGTGATGTGATATGATAATAAAGTGCACGCCACTGGCGTCACGTCACTATCCTCATTATCACACCACCCATCACTTGGCAAAAGGTATACCCGTGTGATTGTGGTGGTGTGATAATTAAATGTTATTTTTTTTAATTTTTATTTAAATAAAATAAAACATAATATTTCATTAATAAAAATAAAATAAAACATAATAATTATAATATTTCATTAATAATTAAAAAAATTACATTACTAAAATAAAAATTACATTACTAATGATTTGATTTTTCATAAACATACACAATCAAGTCTGCCTTTAGTGCGTTAAGAATTTCTCGATTACGTATTTCTTATCGGTTTACTCGTTTTTTATCTTCATCAATTTCTTCATGCGTAACCTCCTCCTCATTTGGGTTGTATTGATAAATTGTCACTCCTTGATCCTATAAAATCATATTATGCAAAATCACACAAGCATACATAATGTTCCAGATTTTGATTTGAGACCAAGATCGAGCCGGTCATTCAATTATATGCTACTTATTCTTCAAGAGACCGAACACTCTGTCGATATCTTTTCTTGCCGCTTCATGAGCCTTTTTATAATTATTACGTTTTGATGTCGTCCAGGCGATCTATAAAAACTAACAAATAAACCTAACCTAGACTCCTAAGTAATAAAAGGAGTACCTTCAACTAAACTGCACTGACAGGCAAGTGTACCTATCGAGTGTAGCACAGCTTACCGGTAAACCGAGTATCAAACCCTAGAGGCACTTTATAACTATACTAAACTCTGACACGGACTAAAGATTGATTTGGTTTGGGGGTTTACTACACTAAAGATTAACTAAGAATGCAATAAACTAAGGTCGACTCAACTAACCAGACAAAGGACAAAGGTAATATCAAGAATGGGAAGAATATCACCTAGGTTGGAATCCCACTTACAAAGCACAACTTCTATCAGTTATGGAAACTATAATGGATCGGGGTTTCTAAGAAAACAACTCTAGACAGCCTAGTGGATCCCTAATCACTCTCAGGGTGTCACCAACTAAGGAACCTAAAGATGTACTAACTCACCAGATTATTGGATCACTTCTCAGGTATTTCTAATATGATAAAGTACCCTAATAGACAGATTATGTGACAATCCAGAATTTTCCAGTTAACTCCGTTAACAAAATCCAGTTAAAGTTAACCTAATTAACTTAACTCAAACTTCAGGGACTAATTCTGTCAATAATCCAAACATAAACTCCAAGGACTAGTTGTGTAAATACTCATAAATTAAATCTGTTGACTTTGTAAAGTCAATATTGTAAATCTGTTGACTTATGAAAGTCAAACAAACTGGTCCTTAACCTAATTCAAACCTCAAGGACTATTCCTGATAGATTACAAACTCAGAAAACTAGAAATTACAAGGACTAGATGTGTAATTTCCCTAAACTTGATTTCTATTGACTTTAACAAGTCAAACCTCCTCCAATTTAATCCGAATTCAATTTCAAGCATCAATTCGTTCGATTTCATAACTGAAACTGCTCGATTAATGACATTAACAGTTATAACCATCAAATAAAGCGCAATCATAATCGAATTAAAACCGATTAATGGCCAATTATAGCATAACCGTCGACACATTGAACTTAACTATCGAATTCGACAGACTCTTGTATTATTCTTGTGAACTAATCATCTGCACACCTTATACGAACGCCTTTGAAGCTGTTTCACACTCTGTTTTGGCCGGAGTTGCGGCAGGTGCCATCAGAGAGTAAGAACAAGCAGACATATCTGAGTTTTGGTCGATCTCTATCAACCCGGCATTTATTTTGGTAATTGAACTTTCCCACACCTTCGTTTTCATCCATATAACAGAAGCCCTAACCTTTTAGAGGCTAACATCATTGAATTGATCATAAACCAGATTCTAGGGCTCATGAGAAACCTGTTTAATCGATCAACACCCTAGACTCTATTTAAATCCAATTAATATACATTATTAGCTTCGCAATCCTCTGTATATCGAAAGCCCTATCTTAATTTTGGTTTCCATTATCGGATTAATCACGATTCGAAACCTAGGGTTCATACGACTTCGGTTTAGTCGAACCCTATCATTTCGATACGGATTACAGAAATTGAACGCATCAGTAGACTCGCCTTGATGTCTACATTAAAAGCCCTATGAAAGCTATGAGTTTTATTATCTAATCGAAACCGGATCGAATCTAGGGTTCTTATGGCTTTCTGGTTAAGCGAATTCATACCAGTACTCATTTTAAATGAAATTAAACTACACCAACAGATTCGCAATCATCAAATTAACAAAAAACCTATGAATCCCACACCTTTCAATATCAGAATCGGTCAAATCGATTCAGGATCAAATCGAGGGTTTTCGGCCTTTTGAATCAAAAATTAAACGATCATAAACTTGTTAGTTTTGCAATTAAATACACGCACAGATGCGTATTAACCTGATTAACAAAACCCCTAGGTCACTTTGATCGATCGTTATCAGATTTGTGGGAATTGGGGCTGGTTTCTATCGGATCGTGATATGGGGGAAGATCACGCTGAACTTGTATGATAAAACCAATTGGAACCGTGTTTGTATGCGATACCCTAGCGGGCGGGACTGGTTAAAGCTGTGTGTGTGGGAGAGACTCGGGTTCGAGACCGGGCTCCCACATTTTATTTTTGAGGCACTTTTGATTATATTTAATTATTAAAAATCAAACCCTATATTATTATAATATTATATTAATATATTTTAGCCCGGGAAACCACCCGTAGGCTCGGGTTTGGATTTATAACCTATTTTCATAATTATTTCCAGTTTTAAAAATAGTATATTTATATTACTTTCAAGCCATAACCTCGTATAAATAATATATTTGCATTATTTTCAAGCCGTGATTAATATTATAAAATAATATATAAGTTATATTATTTCGGCTAGTTTAATTACCTCGTGTGACGTTCTAAAACTATAAATAATATAAATTATTATATTATTTATCTACGTTTATGTTCTTGATTAAAAATAATATATTTATTATTTTCCACACAATGATTAATTAGTTAATCCGACGAATCTAAAAATAATGTATTAAATTATATTATTTTCCTAATCTTTGTAAACGACCCGTACGTACGAACATATGTATTTGTTTAATTATTATTATTTATTAACATACGACACGTAACGCTTTTCCCTTAACGATCATATTAAAAATTTATATAATTCTGTAGACACGTTCGTCTACTCTTAAATCCTTAGAAAGCGTTAAGATATTCTAACTTCTGTGTCGTCGTCACAAATCTCAACTTGTTCCTAATTTATGTGTTTATAATTTTAGGGCATTCGTAAGTCTTTTGAGACTTACACTCGTGGTTCCAACTTATCTCTTGTGTGATACTGCCTACGCTATTCATGTGAGTTTTCACGGCCCCTTTTTACTGTTTTAAACTGGGGGAGAAAACATGTCGTAAATGCTTTTTGATTTTTGTAATTCATATATGATATCACTTGTATGACTATGCGTATACATTATCCTTTAAGTCCTCACATCGGATCGTTAATATGAACATAGCGAGGTAATTTGAATAGTACTACTGGGTTTGACAAACCTCACCCGCGTTAGTCGCGCTAACTCGATTGGAGGTCGAACGGGTGCAATATTGACCTAATCATGCACCATGATGGTGGGAGGCAAATAAACAGACAGCTGTCGGTTGCGAGCGTATTAGTTAACATGATGATGGGTTAGCAACCTATTGATTTATATATTGAATGTACATTAATCTGTTAACGCTTCTATAAACTGAAACCTGTGAACTTACCAACCTCGTGTTGAAATTTTCTTATATGTTTTTCTCAGGTCGCTTAAGATAAGGAACAGGTGCACACACTAGGACATGCATGGAATTCTGCCTTTGATTTCTGTTTTATTAAATTGTTTTGACTATTTCGAATTGTGTTTGGTTTGGACTTTTGGACTATTCTTTTGGGCGCGTGTGTTTTGCGCATTTACTTTCTTTACGCTTCCGCATTGACTTTGATTGATATGGTATTTTCATTTGAGTCCCATGTAGAGTCGTTCAATGTAACTAATGTCTGAGATCCTGGTTCATCACTTCCCAAACGGTAAAACTCCGTTAGTTGAAATTTGGGGGTGTGACAGATTGGTATCAGAGCCAGGTTATAGAGAACTAGGATTGCATACTAGACTATAACCTCACACATTAGTTACATGTCATAAACATTTGGATGTTTGGCACTTATATGTTATATTACAGGAACATGTCGTCAACTCCACCACCATCACCTAAGGCACCAGGACACGATGCACCTATCTTATCATCCACGGAGCCTAAAAGGCGCCGGACTAGTTCTAGTGACTATTCGGTTGATCAGGGTGAACCGAGTAGCGCGCAAGCAACGAATCCTGCTCGAAATTGGAATGATACACGCAAATGATCCAAAGGTGGATCGAAATGGGAAATGTTCCATCACCCTACTTTGGTTCCGCTTCCTCATCATCTACTTTACCTAGTTGCCCTGCACTATGGAACAAGCTTTTGCAGCTTTCGTATTTTACATGTCTAGGGAGTTGAGCATTGTGAAAGATGCTACTGAAGAGATACCTGACATTATGTAGCGAGAGACACAAATGGAGGAGAACAAGGTAGGAATTGAGCTTTTAACTGCTGAGCTAGCAGTGACGAATCAGGTCCATAACGTTTTGGTGGATCGGGTGACACATTTGGAGACGAGGGTAGACACCTCAGATTTTGAGGTAGGGGGATTCTGGAGAGAGTGGCTAATCTGGAAGCCCAGCTACAGGTAGCAAACCATGCTGCCGAAGTACTTCAAGAAAGAGTGACTCACTTAGAAGCCCAACTGCAAGAAGCCCTTTGTCCGGAAGACATTCCACTTTCGGACGACGAGGAAGCACCTTTCGAGGAGGAGCCCTTCGAGGATGAGCCCTTAGAGGAGGAGCCACCCGAGGAGGAACCGGTGGAGATTGATGATGCACAATCATACATTTCCTCCGATGACGAGGATGTTTGATGATCTTCCTATTCTATCTTTCCTTTTCATTCATGTTTTGCTTATGTTATTTCTCTTTTCAAACCTTGATGGGTAAGGTTGTTCCCATTCAATAAAAGCATGAGAAGTTTAATGTTTGAGTTATTTATTTTGTAGCCTTACAATTTATTTAATTTTCAAAATATTAGATGTTGTATTACCTTACTTATACATAAATAATGTTTAACATGTGATATATTTTTCATTGTTTGTATTTGTGAATATGAGAATCATGTCAGGAAGAGGACGTGGAGGTCGTGCTGGTGGCCGAGGTACCATCAACATGACAGCAGCGGAGCTGGCGGCACTAATCAACGATAGTGTTGTTGAGGCTCTAGCAGCACAGAATGCTGCAGGTAAATGCTTTAACTATTGACTAATGAGGTCAATTCATCTCTTAAAGCGCCTTTCCTAAGCTCTATAATCCCAATCCTATGTTATTTCTAAATCCAGGCCAGCAAAACCAGTAGAATCAGCAACCAGCATACACGTTTAAGACATTTATGGACTGTAAGCCCCACACTTTTAGTGGAGCTGAAGGAGCTGTCGGGCTACTCTGGTGGTTCGAAAAGGTAGAATCGGTGATTGCCATGTGCAACTGCCAAGTGGCCAATCAGGTCAAGTTCGCCGCTGGAACTTTGGAGGGCCCGGCTCTCACGTGGTGGAACGCTTAGGTCCAGATGTTGGGTCTGGCCATGGCAAATTGAATCCCGTGGGAGGAGTTTAAGACGATGATGAAGGAGGAGTACTGTCCTCGCGATGAAATTCAGAAGTTGGAAGGTGAATTTTGGAACCTGAAAATGGAAGGTTCTGAAATTGAGCTGTATACCACACGCTCCCACGAGCTCGCTACCATGTGCCCACATATGGCGACTCCAGATTACAAAAGAATTGAGATGTATATTGGAGGTCTAGTGCCTCAGATTCAAAGTATGGTTACTTCGTCCAACCCTACTACCATCCAGTAGACGATCAGACTGGCTCACAAGCTAACCGATCAGGCGGTGACTCAAGGGACTTTACCCAGAGAGGTCCGGTCTCTAAATCCACCGACAATCATAAATGCAAGTTTGATCACCACTCCAACACCCACTCCAACTCTCACTCCAAAGGACCCCAGTTCAAACAACCCCAGCAGCAACAGTAGTGAAAGTTTGAGCCTGCTAAGAATTTCAATTAGACAACCGCCTCAGGTCAAAATCATGGTAGTTAGCCCCCAAGTGCAACAAGTGCAATTACCACCATGTCGGTGCTTGTAACCGTTGTCAACGGTGTGGCAAGATGGGCCACGCTGCAAAAGATTGTAGAGTGGATCTTCAGAATAAGTAACCGTTCCGACCGCAAGGGTCCACAAGGGGATGTTTTCAAAGCGGCAAAGAGGGACATATTCAGAGGGATTGTCCTCAGTCGAAGAGGAATGGTAATGGAAATGGGAATGGAAATGGTAATGGTAACGGCAATAACCGGGGTAACAATGGTAACGGCAACAACAATCAAGGCAACAACAGTGGTGGCAATAATGCCACTAATGGAGGGAATGGTGCGAAAGGACGAGCTTTCGTGCTGGGATCTGGAGAAGCTCGTTATGATCATAATGTGGTCACGGGTAAATTTCTCTTAAATAATTACTTTGCTTCTGTTCTTTTTGACACTGGTGTTGATAGAAGTTTTATATCTAGAAAACTTAGTGATATGATAAAAATGAACTCCAACTCTGTTAGAAGCTAAGTATATAATAGAGATAGCTGATGGCGAAATAATTGAAGCAACCCACATTCTTAAGGTTGTAAGCTTGAGCTAGCTAGTCATAAACTTGATATCGACCATATGCCGGTCACGCTTGGTAGTTTTGATATAATTGTCGGCATGGATTGGTTATCTAAAAACCAAGCCGAAATCATCTGTCGTGAGAAAATTGTTCGCATTCCTCTCCCGAGTGGAGAAACCCTTTCCGTTCAGGGCGAAAAGGTTGGTGCAGTCATGGGCGTCATATCCTTTATGAAAGCACAGAAATGCCTTCGAAAAGGGTATACTGCTATTTTGGCTATCGTTGTTGAGCAGCCATCAGAAGAGAAGAAAATTGATGATATTCCCATCGTACGTGATTTTCTGGAAGTATTTCCCGAAGATTTGCCTGGTCTACCACCACATCGCCAAGTTGAATTTCAAATTGATCTGGCACCCGGAGCGGCACCGATCGCTCGGGCACCTTACAGACTGGCACCTAGTGAATAGCAAGAGCTATCTACTCAGTTACAGGAATTGTTGGATAAAGGTTTCATCCGACCTAGCTCATCGCCATGGGGAGCTCCAGTCCTGTTTGTCAAGAAGAAGGACGGAACTTTCCGTATGTGTATCGACTATCGTGAGCTAAATAAAGTCACAATCAAGAATCGTTATCCTTTTCCTCACATAGATGATCTCTTTGATCAACTCCAAGGATCTATTTTCTATTCCAAGATAGATCTTAGGTCCGGCTACCATCAATTGAGGGTCCGAGATGAAGATATCTCTAAGACTGCTTTCAGGACAAGGTACGACCACTATGAATTTATGGTCATACCTTTTGGATTAACCAACGCACATGCGGTATTCATGGACCTCATGAACCGTGTGTGTAAGCCATACATTGATCAATTTGTTATCGTTTTCATCGACGACATTCTCATTTATTCCAAGAACAAGGAGGAACATGAGGAACATTTACGTTTAATCCTGGAATTACTTAAAAAGGAGCAGCTGTATGCTAAGTTTTCCAAGTGTGAATTCTAGATCCGAGAAGTTCAATTATTAGGACATGTGGTTAACGAGAAAGGAATACATGTCGATCCATCAAAGATAGAAGCCATCAAGAATCGGGCAGCACCGACGACTCCGACTGAGGTGCGACAATTTCTGGGACTGGCTAGTTATTACCGTCGATTCATCGAAGGATTTTGAAAAATTGCACAACCTCTCACTGCCTTAACTCATAATGGTAAAGCCTATAACTGGGGAGATAACCAAGAGTCAGCATTCCAACATCTTAAGCAGAAACTTTACAGTGCACCTATCCTAGCTCTTCCGGAAGGTACGGATGATTTCGTGGTGTATTGCGACGTATCTATTCAGGGTTTGGGTTGTGTATTAATGCAACGAGAAAATGTAATTGCATATGCTTCGCGTCAACTAAAGATTCACGAGAAAAACTACACTATTCATGACCTAGAGTTGGGAGCTGTAGTTTTCGTACTTAAGATATGGAGACACTATTTATACGGTACCAAGTGCACCATCTACACCGATCACAAGAGTCTTTAGCATATCTTCAAGCAGAAAGAGCTGAACATGCGACAACATCGTTGGGTCGAGCTTTTGAATTGTGACACCCAGCATTTCAGGTCAATATCCACATTTCATAAGCGCACGTTCATAATTATTATTTCCTGATATTTTATTTTGACTAAGTAAAGTCAAGAAGTCTAGCAAAGAAGTTTGTTCCAAGTCTAGTAAACCGTAAAGAGTTACTAGAAAAAGTAAGCAGGATAACCCGACTTAATGCGAACGTAAATGGTTAAATAAAATAACCAGAAAAATATATATATATATATATATATATATATATATATTACACAAAATTTACGTTGAGCCAAGATTCTAATATTTTCTTCAACGAGCCATAAAATGGTTAAAAATTATAATACCGTGAAGAATCGAAACTGAATTAAATTACCCCTTAAAACTCTAATTGATACTAATACCATAATAAATTAATATTTTAAAAAAAAATTGGTTATCATTAACCCCTAAACCTATTTCTTGACTTTCTTGGCCGAGAGTCAGGGAGCCATTCTCCCACTTGCCTATTTCACCCAAATTCAGAGGAAAAACCATACCTCTTCAGTCGAAACTTCACCATCCCTTTCAAACCTTCTCTTTTCTTACGGCAAATTCCCAATTCCCTTTCAAATCGAAGTCCAGTTTTAAAGCGAAAATCACCACAATTCGGTGTCATAAGGAGAATTTCAAGTATTCTTGAAGAAAGCTTAGCAAAAGATTCAAGACTACTTCTCTGTTTTTCTCTAAAGATCGCCATTCTCGGTTTGAGGTAAAAAATCGATACCATCCATATTATTTGCTTTAAAACCGTAACTAAACATACAAATCGTTCAAACGCAAGTAAGATAACAAGAAAACTGTGTCAAACTCAAGATTTGAACATAAAAATATACAGAGTGAATTCTGTAAATCAAAGTGCAGATATCGAAACTATAGTTTCGATACCTGTTAGTCAATCGAAACTGGGAGTTTCGATACCTATTGATCGAAACTAGGAGTTTCGATACCAGTTATTCAATCGAAACTAGGAGTTTCGATACCGGTTGTTCTATCGAAACTAGGAGTTTCGATATCTATTTACTCAATCGAAACTAGGAAGTTTCGATACCTGTGTACAATCGAAACTAGGTAGTTTCGATACTATTCTTGCCAATCGAAACTAGGTAGTTTCGATACCTATTTCACTCAGTCGAAACTAGGAAGTTTCGACATCTGTTCTGTTCAATCGAAACTAAGAAAGCTTAGATACCTGTTCATCAGCCCCATAAGGCAGTAACTCAGAACTATTTTCATAACAAAACAAGGTTGGAAAAACTAAAAAGATAATTAAAACAAAAGTAATCAGATCGGCTAAGTCAAGTGAACAAATTGCGTTTAAGACGAGTAGTCTTAACGTGTATGTTATCCTTGTGTAAATAGGATACGGATAGGCGAATCTGCCGTCATTCAAATTTTTGCTAGCATTCATACTGTCGAGGTGAGTTTCACTAATCCCCTTTTTCTAAGTTTTTGAAATGATTTGGGGTGGAAACATACTTGTAAAAGACTTTTGTGTATAAATGAATGGAACTAATGATCTGACCGTATGTATGTATTGAGGGAACAATAAAGTGCTTAAAGTCCTCGTAATAAATTAGTAACCATTAGCTATGGATTTAGCCCGGGATTATATGAATAGTACTATTGGGGGTGACGCCTCCGGTCATGGTTAGTCGCGCTAACCAGGGGTCAAAATGGCCGAATGACCGCATATTGTCTTACTCGCAGAAAGGCGAGGGGAGGCACAGAAAGTTGGGGTTTGGTTACGGTCTCGTACATTACATACTATTTTGTATTCCTTGCAAGCTTACAAATGGGGTCAATAGATCGGATTAGTAATCATATTCATTGGTAATACATACAAAAGAGTTCTGATCAGGGTAAAATGATCAGGTTTTACACAAAAGAGTTCTGATCAGGGTAAAGTGATCAGGTTTATCAAAAGAGTTCTGATCAGGTTAAAATGATCAGGTTTTACACAAAAGAGTTCTGATCAGGGTAAAGTGATCAGGTTTATCAAAAGAGTTCTGATCAGGTTAAAATGATCAGGCTTTACACAAAAGTGTTCTGATCAGGGTAAAGTGATCAGGTTTAAAGTAAAGAATTCTGATCAGGTTAAAGTGATCAGGTTTAAATGAAAGAGTACTGATCAGGTTAAAATGATCAGGTTTAACAAAGAGTTTTGATCGGCAAAAAGATCAGATTTAAACATTGGGTTTATGATAACTCTTTATAATAACTTGTGAACTCACCAACCTCGTGTTGACAGTTTTAAGTATGTTTTCAGGAAATTGAACGTGGTCATCAGGTTAGCAATGTAGGTTACATGCATGCACGTGGATACGGCTTTTGGGAGGATTTCTCTTGTATAACTCATGGTCTTGAGTCATATTTGCGAAATCTTAAACATTTGTAAACTCAAATTGATATTTTGTAATGTAAATATTTTAAATTCAGTTATGTATCCAATTACATGTATGTGTTTGCGGTAATCATATGCTTTGGAAACCAGTGAAAGTCGCGCCTCGCGTTTCCGCCCTGGCGGGGTGTGACATGAATGATTATGACTGTGTGATCCGATATCATCCGGGTAAAGCTAACGTTGTAGCTGATGCCCTAAGTGGAAAGAAAACCAAGCCCAAACGAGTTCGAGCATTACAGCTTACTATTCACCCCGGATTACCTGACAAAATCCATAGTGCTCAACTTGAAGCCCTGAAAGAGGAAAACCTACCGCTGGAAGGTACACGCGGTATGGAAGCAAAACTCGAGGTCAAGTCTGACGGTATTCGCTACTTAGCTGAACGAATATGGGTTCCAATATTCGGAAATTTAAGGGAACTAGTCATGGATGAGGCTCATAAATCTCGTTACTCTATTCATCCAGGTTCCGAAAAGATGTATCATGACCTAAAGGTGCTGTATTGGTGGCCAAAGATGAAGGTCGATATAGCCACCTATGTGAGCAAGTGCCTGACTTTCGCGAAGGTCAAAGTTGAATATCAAAAGCCTTCTGGTCTTCTCCAACAACCAGAGATTCCCATGTTGTAACATCCATGATTTTATGGCCTAACTTTTAACTTATTTGTTTTTGTAATTATGACACACCATTTCAAACCCGTACTTGTCTAGCGTCTTATGTCACATTACTCATTATTTTAACGTGTATCAACAAAAAATTTCAACATTTTAGTTTCATGTTATTTTCTATTAAATATATAACATATGTATGTTATTTATATAAACATATATATATATATAGATATATATATATACCTTACTACAAAAATTAGATCAAAATAAAACTTACAAAGTTTAGTTACATCTTTGCATATATATATAAACATAAATATATCACTTTGTAAATCCTATTAAAATGAAAGTTATTTCCTTTATAAATAAATATAATAACAACTAGATTTTTATAAATTTTATAAAAAGGAATGTAAGGAAATAAATGTTGAGCCTTGAACCCCTTTACATTGAAGCCCCCCCCCCCCCACCAACACCACCACCCCCACCTTTGACCCCAATTTTGACCCCAAGTACCAACTTTTACATGTTTTGACTTTTAAAAGTCAAACATGACCGGAATTGTGTAATTCCGCATTCAAAACCAATTAATCCAATTGCGTTGAACTCTCCCTGTTTACATAAACGTTGTCAACCATTTCCAAATTCATTGATCATAACAATTTGACGAAATTAGCGCTGAATTCAAAACTCAAACGCGTTTGACCATTCAAGGTTAAACCAAATTCAATTCGATCTTCAAATCAAGGAATTGGAACGCATTAAAGCCGTAAATCACTCCCTAATTGACATCGTATGTATTAAACCCTCAAAGATAACCCAATTCATCCCCTTTCGGCCGAATCAACGCGTATAAATCTCGAACAACTGTCACATTCAAATCGTTAATCAAATCGTGTGTTTAAAGTAAATTATACAAATTTATTCACCACCCACCTTCACAGAACACATTGCCAACACTCTCAACTCTCTGTCGATCCTCATTTCACCTCTGAATCTCAATCGAGCATGAAGATCATCTTCTCGGACCGGTTAGCCGACGACACTCTACACTCCACCATAACAGGTAATATCGGTGTCTTTTGTTTCGTTTCTGACTGCTCAATGAAATCCCCATAATTTTTGCTTCATACATGTTCATAATCGCAAACAATTTGGGGCTAGGGTTTCGGGGAAATCGCTTTTTGGGAAGAAGATGGATCGAGGGTTCTGTGTTAAAAGAAATTCGTATCAGTTCTTGTCAAGGCTTTAAGCCCAGTTCGACTGGTTATGACTCTTAACCTCCACACGTTCGGTTGCGGGTTCGAAACCCACGCCCGAACCTATTTTCTTTTGTTTCTGTGATACCAAATCAGGCCCTATTACAGGTGTAGATTAAAATCAAACCAAAACCAAGTTGTTTCAATTATCAGTCCCCTGTTCCAATGGTAAAATCCTTGACTCACACACAAACCTCCCGGGTTCGAACCGGGTGGTCAGAATATATTTTTAAAAACCGTTTTACAACCCCAAAATTTTTGTATAAAAATGATTTTATAAACCTTGTAATTTTTATAACAAAATAAAAACCAAACTTACTAATTTTCAATATAACCTCATTTTATGATGAATTATATGGTTAAAATGGTTTATGAAATGTTAAAAACAAAAGAAAATTTGACATTTAAATTCAATTTTCAAATAAAAGCTTTTGTTTTATAAAGTTATAAATTTTTTACCCCCATTTAAATCAAACATTTATTTTTAAAATAATAAATAAATAAATAAATTTATTTATTATAGTTCACACTAAAAAGTTAAATGTATAATTATTAGATTTTATACATAAATATTAATTACACAATTTCACATTTACACATCATTTCAAATGAATAAATAAAGCAAACATTAATTAATTTTATATTTTATACACGCTATTTTATAACTAAATAAATAACAACTATTTATTTTATTTAGTTATTTAAACTCAAATCTTAATTCAATTATACTAAAACTATTAATTCCGAATCTTTCATTTTATACAACACATTTTAAGTACAAACCACAATTTCCTACACTCCTATACATACTACAACACTACTCTATGTACATACATTCAAATCAATCCTATAATTTAACATAGACTTTTGGTACACCCTTTTAATTCAAAATATATTACACCTTAGGTTAACGTGGTGTGTTACAAGGATCATTTCGCTACCTAGTCTCGTGTGTTAGCTACATCTTTGATTCAGGTGAGTTTACATAGCCCCCATTTTCTCTTTTGTACATTTTTGGGGTGAAACATGATTACATTCAAACCCTTTTTATTATACACGTACAATTCTACAATATGATTATATGTGTTTATTTGTGCTTTATGCTTGAATGCTAATTGTTAAGGCTACATATACATGATATACACGTGCAAACATAAATACATTACTTCAAGCTAACATGTGTTGTTAGGCCCTACATTAGGATAACATGTGTTGTTATGCCCTACATTTACATTAGGATAACATGTGTTGTTATGCCCTACATTTACATCATGATAACATGTGTTGTTATGCCATACATTAGGATAACATGTGTTCTAATGCCCTTTAATTACAAAGTTTCATTTGTGCATCTAGCTTAACTTAGATTCTCCATAAATGCTTTATAAACCATGCATCATATGAATTGTACACAAAACATTTGAACTTTACTTGTGGTGTCAAAACCTATGTATGCTCACCAACTATTTATAGTTGACCATCTCATTTTATCATGTTTCAGGTACAGTGTTGAGTTAAGATTTCAAGTCGCTTCACTTAGGATTGAGGACCTAGTTTTAAATTTAATAAAGTTATTCATGTATTTTTATTCTTGTAAGAGTTGTACTTGATTACTTGAGCTATGAAATGAAAGTTATTGTTTAATTATCACAACTTTAGTAAACCATGAGCTTATGAACAGTCTACATGTCCCGCCCCGACGTTTTCGCCGTCGGTTGAAGTTGGGGATAGTCAACTTACAGATCCTGAGCTCGTACTTGAAACTTCCGAGAAAATCGTTCAAATTAGAAACCGTATGGCAGCAGCTCGTGATCGTCAAAAGAGCTATGCCGATAAGCGTCGTAAACCGTTAGAATTTCAAGAGGGGATATGGTCTTGTTAAAAGTCTCGCTTTGGAAGGGTATCATTCGTTTTGGGAAACGAGGCAAATTGAATCCTCGTTATGTTGGACCATTCAAGATAATGAAGAGAATTGGTCCAGTAGCGTATCAACTGGATCTACCTGAAAGACTTAGTGGTGTACACAACGTCTTTCACATCTCAAACTTGAAGAAATGTCTAGTAGACGAGTCACTCACGGTCCCTCTCGAGGAACTATACATTGATGAACAGTTACGTTCCATCGAAGAACCTATGGAAATTATGGATAGGGAAGTCAAAACGTTAAAACGCAGTAAAATCCCTATTGTCAGAGTCCGTTGGAACTCGAAGCACGGAACGGAATTCACTTGGGAGTGCGAGAAACAGATGATGCGCAAGTATCCTCATCTGTTCAAGCAATCAACTTCAATCTCTTAAGGTACTATTCTAATTTTCGGGACGAAAATTCTTTCAACTAGGGGATGATGTGATATCCGAAAAATGTTTTATTTATTTATTTAATTTTCGGGACGAAAATTCTATCAACTAGGGGATGATGTGACAATCCGGACTTTTCCAGTTAACTCCGTTAACAAAATCCAGTTAAAGTTAACCTAATTAACTTAACTCAAACTTCAGGGACTAATTCTGTCAATAATCCAAACTTTAACTCCAAGGACTAGTTGTGTAAATACTCATAAATCAAATCTGTTGACTTTGTAAAGTCAATATTGTTATTCTGTTGACTTATGAAAGTCAAACAAACTGGTCCTTAACCTAATTCAAACCTCAAGGACTATTCCTCACATATTACAAACTCAGAAAACTGGAAATTACAAGGACTAGATGTGTAATTTCCCTAAACTTGATTTCTATTGACTTTAACAAGTCAAACCTCCTCCAATTTAATCCGAATTTGATTTCAAGCATCAATTCGTTTGATTTTATAACTGAAACTGCTCGATTAATGACATTAACAGTCATAACCATCAAATAAAGCGCAATCATAATCGAATTAAACCGAGTAATGGCCAATTATAGCATAACCGTCGACACATTGAACTTAACTATCGAATTCGACAGACTCTTGTATTATTCTTGTGAACTAATCATCTGCACACCTTATATAAACGCCTTTGAAGCTGTTTCACACTCTGTTTTGGCCGGAGTTGTAGCAGGAGGCATCGGAGAGTAAGAACAAGCCGACATATCTGAGTTTTGGTCGATCTCTATCAATCCGGCATTCATTTTGGTAATTGAACTTTCCCACACCTTTGTTTTCATCCATATAAAAGAAGCCCTAACCTTTTAGAGGCTAACATCATTGAATTGATCATAAACCCGATTCTAGGGTTCATGAGAAACCAGTTTAATCGATCAACACCCTAGACTATTTAAATCCAATTAATATACATTATTAGCTTCGCAATCCTCTGTATATCGAAAGCCCTATCTTAATTTTGGTTTCCATTATCGATTAATCATGATCTGAAACTTAGGGTTCATATCGGTTTAGTCGAACCCTATCATTTCGATACGGATTATAGAAATTGAACGCATCAGTAGACTCGCCTTGATGTCTACATTAAAAGCCCTATGAAAGCTATGAGTTTTATTATCTAATCGAAACCGGATCGAATCTAAGGGTTCTTATGGCTTTCTGGTTAAGCGAATTCATACCAGTACTCATTTTAAATGAAATTAAACTACACCAACAGATTCGCAATCATCAAATTAACAAAAACCCTATGAATCCAACACCTTTCAATATCAGAATCGGTCAAATCGATTCAGGATCAAATCGAGGGTTTTCGGACTTTTGAATCAAAAAATAAGCGATCATAAACTTGTTAGTTTTGCAATTAAATACACGCACAGGTGCGTATTAACCCTATTAACAAAACCCCTAGGTCACTTTGATCGATCTTTATCAGATTCGTGGGAATTGGGGTTGGTTTCGATCGGATCGTGATATGGGGGAAGATCACGCTGAACTTGTATGATAAAACCAATTGGAACCGGGTTTGTATGCGATACCCTAGCGGGCGGGACTGGTTAAAGCTGTGTGCGTGTGTGGGAGAGACCCGGGTTCGAGACCGGGCTCCCACATTTTATTTTTGAGGCACTTTTGATTATATTTAATTATCAAAATCAAACCCTATATTATTATAATATTATATTAATATGTTTTAGCCTGGGAAACCAAGCGTAGGCTCGGGTTTGGATTTATAACCTATTTTCATAATTATTTCCACTTTTAAAAAAAGTAGTATATTTATATTACTTTCAAGCCATAACCTCATATAAATAATATATTTGCATTATTTTCAACCCGTGATTAATATTATAAAATAATATATAAGTTATATTATTTCGGCTAGTTTAATTACCTTGTGTGACGTTTTAAAACTATAAATAATATAAATTGTTATATGTAACATCCCAAAAATAAAACGACAGTTAAAATAACGGAATAAATGAACGAGGCATGTCGGGTCGGGCCGGATGGGCCGGCGGGCTGGAAGGGGAGCCTTCCCTATAAATAGCCAAGGTCACCACCCATTTCTCTCATTTGCAACTTCTAGAGAGAGAAACCATAGAGAGAGAAAGTTGGCGGATCGACCCGAGATTTGAGAAGTGTGTTGCTCCATAGCTCGTGAGAAGAACCTCCGGATCAGAAACTAGATTCAGGTAACGATCGGGCCTAAATCTGAGTTTTTGTTCGTTTTTGGGTTTTTCGGGTTTTGGGTGAAAAGGTAACGTTTTAATGGATAAAACTGAAAGATAAACATAGATTTGAGTTCCTTAATGGAAGGCAAACTTTTTGAAGTAAACAAGTTCGGGATCTTGACATGATCAGACCCGAAAGCGAAAGTTAGGGTTTTTTCGAAGAAGCAGTTCGTGCGTACTTATCAAGTACGCATGAAGATGATCCTGCGTACTTACCAAGTACGCAAGAAGAGGATCCTGCGTACTTACCAAGTACGCAAGAAGAGGATCCTGCGTACTTATCAAGTACGCATGAAGAGGGTCATGCGTACTTATCAAGTACGCATGAAGAAGGTACTGCGTATTTATCAAGTACACATGAAGCAAAGTCTGCGCACTTATTAAGTACGCAAGAACAAGTCCCTGCGCACTTGCTAAGTGCGCAGCCATCAGGTTGTTTAAGTAAAGTTAGTATGTTTAGAATGGTTAAACCGTTAGAGTCAGGATTGTGTTTGATGTGTATTTAACTATCAAATTCAGATCGGAAGTGACGTAGTGGGACCTTTGTTTAGGGCAACCCGGACTAGCTTATCAGGTGTGTTCTAGAAGCCCTCTTTTAACTGTTTTATATAATGTTTTCGGGCTGGTGTGCATACATATGAAATGATGTTTTTACGAAACCATGTTTATGAAACTATGTTTATAAAATGATGCTTATGAAACTATGTTTACGAAATGAAATGATTTGGAATGAACGATTTATGGAAAGAAAGTTTATGAACAGAAGGTTTACGAACGAAATGTTTATAAAGAAATGGTTTAAACTAAAGGTAAAGGGTTTCGAAAATGAATGAAAGGTTTTGTGAAAAGAAAAGAAAAAGGGCAAAGGTTTTAAAGAAGTCATTACAAATCTAATCTGTCGAATGAATGGAATTGACGAATGAAGTCTGGGAATGTAATTCCCAGCCATGTGGTAGATTATGGACAACGAGCCATAGTTGCCATAAGAGCAACAGGGGCAGTGTCTTGGTGGCCTGCCAATGGTTTGATGTTGTACAACTGGTAAGGGAGTAACGACGGTTACTCGGGTGATGACGATCATCCTAAGAGAATGAGGTAAGGGGAACTCAATGACGGCGATACGTAACGGTTGATTCCCAAAGGAAAGATGCGTGTTGGGCAATGACGGCGATTCGTAACAGTTGACCCCACGTATTGAATGGTTGTGGCAATGACGGCGATACGTAGCGGTTGCCCACAACATCAAAGGTTCCTTCGGGGACACAAAGACGCTTAAAGAGAGATACAGATTGTAGATAGTAATGTATGACTTAAATGAAGGTTAAATGTTTTAAACAAATGATCTGTTCAATGTGTTTATGACGAGCAAAAATGTTTGAAGGTTTTCAATGATGAAAGAGGCCCTGTTTTCTTATAAGTGATGTTAAACCCTAATGAATGTTTTGAATGATGAACCATTTCTTAATTTGAACGAAAACTAGAACTCACCAGCGTAACTGACTTTTTAGTATGCACATTCAGGTTAAGGCAGATATGGATGATGGACGGTGATGCTTGGCAAGCGAGAAGAGTTACCCGGTTGATCATGAAGACTGGCATCCCGTTATGATTAGATTATGATACGTTTATGTAAGTGACTATGTTATGCTTCCGTTGTTAAACAATGTAATGTTTATGTTTATTTGAAGTATTTTTCCACTGTGTTATTTGATAATCAAGTTTAAGAACTGTTTGTGAATGAGTAAATCCGACAAGTGAGGCCTCCCGGGTTTGGGGCCTTACAAGTTGGTATCAGAGCAATAGTTTGAGAGATTCGGACACTCCAGTGTCTGAACTTAAACTGTGAATGGGACCGAAAGTGGATGCTAGTACGGGTAACTCGAGCCATAGCATCAGGTATGAAAAGTAGAGTATGTGTATGTAGTATGCCTTAGAAAGGGTTTGGAAAGGACTTGTGTTCTGATGGAATCACAAAGGTGGTCAAATAGAAATCGAAAGGTAGTGTAATGGTTAATTGCAGATGGCCAGTGTATATTAACATCTTACAGTACTTATTGAATTTTATTTGTTAACTAGCGTGATGACATTGGATTCTTGTCTTATTGAACAAAATAGCAAGAAGAGGAAACGAAAGGCGTGGTGGGGACCGTACCGGTGGTCGTACAGGTGGTCGTAATGGCGGTCGCGGCAGGACCCCTGCGCGCCAAGAGTATAGTGAAGAAGGAAGTGTTCACACTGAAGCGGCTGTTGGTGTGCATGGAACCGAGCAGACACAGGTTGAAGAACAACCTTTCACTTTTGAACCAGAAGTGAGAGCAGCCATAGCTCGAGAGTTCACAGACTTGATGAAAGTTTCTTTGTCGGGACTGTGGGCAGAAGCATTAAAGAAGGTTAATGAGACCGGTGGGTCTAACACGGCGGTTGATACCCCGAACACTGAGGCAATCAACGCACCGCTTAACCGTGGTTGCGACTATAAGTCCTTCAAGGTATGTGACCCACCAGTCCTGACTGGAAAGAAAGACGTGGTAGCTACGTTTGACTGGATAATCCGTATGGAGGCTGCCATCCATCTCAGAGAATGCCGGGCGGATCAAGTGGTGAAATTTGCTGCTAACTCCTTGAGAGAAGAAGCATCCCATTGGTGGGAAGGTGTACGTCAGGCAAAAGGGAGCAAGGTTGTGGATGCGATGATGTGGGCTGACTTGAAAACCTTGGTGATCAAGAATTTCTGCCCGAGGAACGAGATTGAGAAGGTAGAGAGGGAATTTCTGGGTTTGAAGGCCGGGAGCACGACGCACCGGCAATACACAACCCGATTCAATGAACTGGCACGTCTGGTGCCACACCTTATCACGACTGAGGAAAGAAAGATTTCCTGTTACATTCAAGGACTGTCGGACCAGGTCTGCACCTATGTTAAAGCAAACGCCCCTACGACCTATGATTCGGTAGTAGAACTGAGCGGCGTGGTATTCGATGATCTGGCGCTGAATGTCGTTGCCATTGAGGAACCGAAGAAGAGACCGAGCTTCTCGAACAAGCGAACTGGTTGAAGGATGTTTGGGACTCGTGATAAGAGGGCTCAGGTGAATGAGCTGACTGTTTGTAAGAAGTGTGGAAGTGAGCATACAGGTGAATGTAGAGTGGGATCTAACTTGTGCTTTAAGTGTGGCAAGACCGGGCACTACTCCCGTGAATGCCCACAACACTTCAAATGCTATAACTGTGGGGATGCCGGTCATCTGAGTAGGGAATGCCCGAAACCGAGAATGGGTGTAGCCGGGAAAGGGAAAGGCCTAGAAAGGAAAGAAGAGAGGCCCCGAGCAAAGACTCGTGCGTACGCACTGACGCAAGACCAAGCCAGGGCAGACCCCGATGTGGCGCCAGGTATGTTCATCCTTAACAACACGTTTGTTTCAGTGTTATTTGATTCGGGTGCCAGTAAGAGTTTTATATCTATGACTTTTTGTAGACGAGTAAAGTACACTGTCAGTAAGCTAGAAAGGGCCTTTAGCGTAGAAACCGCCGAGGGTAGAACTACGAGAGTGACCGATGTAGTTGACAACTCCACGATAAAAATAGAAGGTCATAGGTTCCCTGTCAGGTTGTTTGTTATGGTTCTGGGTGGGTTTGATGTCGTGTTAGGAATGGATTGGCTAACTGCCAATGAAGCACAAATTATATGTAAACGAAAGATAATCCGACTCAAGGCTCCGGATGGTAGCAAAGTCGAGGTTCTTGGAGATCGTGACGCCCCGATGCCAAACGTCATCTCAATGATTAAGGCAACAGATTACTTGAGGCGCGGATGCGAGGCTTATCTGGTGTATTTAATTGACGAGTGTAAGGAAGTGAAGGAGCTAGACGATGTACCCGTGGTACACGAGTACCCGGAGGTGTTTCCAGAGGATTTGCCTGGGGTACCACCCGACAGAGTGATTGAATTTCGAATCGACTTAGTACCAGATGCCCAGCCCGTGGCTAAGGCTCCATATCGACTAGCACCAGTGGAGATGAAAGAGTTAATGGCACAACTAGACGAGTTATTTGAGAAGGGATTTATCCAACCGAGCATCTCGCAGTGGGGTGCTCCGGTGTTGTTTGTGAAGAAGAAAGACGGTTCGATGAGAATGTGTATTGATTATCGCGAGTTGAACAAACGTACGGTGAAGAACAAGTACCCTTTACCAAGGATCGACGACCTGTTTGATCAATTACAGGGTGCAAGTTGGTTCTCAAAAATCGACCTTCGGTCTGGGTACCATCAGTTGAAGGTGAGGGAAGAAGACATACCGAAAACCGCATTTCGCACGCGTTATGGACATTTCGAGTTCCGCATGATGTCTTTTGGATTGATGAACGCCCCCGCAGCGTTCATGGATTTAATGAATAGGGTGTATCGACCGATGCTGGACCGATCGGTAATCGTGTTCATCGATGATATCCACATCTACTCCAAGAATGAGGGTGATCACGCGTGTCACTTGGAGGAAGTATTGGAAGCTCTGAAGAAGGAAAAGTTGTATGCTAAGTTCTCCAAATGCGCGTTTTGGCTTAGGGAAGTCCAATTCCTAGGTCACGTTATCAACCCGAACGGCATTATGGTTGACCCACCGAAGATAATGACGGTAAGGGAATGGAATATTCCTAAGATGCCAACTGAAATCCACAGTTTCTTGGGATTGGCAGGCTACTATCGGAGATTCATCCAGAATTTCTCAAAAATAGCTTTGCCATTGACAAAATTGACTCGGAAGGAGGTAAAGTACGAATGGGGTTCGACCCAGGACGAGGCGTTTAAGGAATTGAAGGAGAAGCTAACCCAAGCTCCAGTCTTGGCCCTTCCCGAGGGCAATGAAGACTTGGTGGTATACTCTGACGCTTCGGGTCAGGGATTGGGATGCGTGTTGATGCAACACGGAAGAGTGATCGCGTATGCGTCACGAAAGTTGAAGATTCACGAAGCTAATTATCCAACCCACGATTTGGAACTTGCTGCTGTCGTATCCGCATTAAAATCTGGAGGCACTACCTTTACGGGGTGAAGTTTACTATTTACTCCGACCACAAAAGTTTGAAGTACTTCTTCGAACAAAAGGAACTTAATATGAAGCAGAGGCGATGGTTGGAACTGTTGAAAGACTATGTCTGTGAAATAATATACCATCCAGGAAAGGCAAACGTGGTGGCTGACGCTCTATGCCGAAAGGATGTGCCTACTCCTATTAGAGTGAAAGCTTGCCAGTTGATAGTAGCATCAGATGTGATGAGAGAAATTGAAAGAGCTCAAGATGAAGCACTTAAGGAAGAAAACGTAAAGAAGGAAAGGATGGTTGGCCAACAGGACAAGTTGGAATATAACACCCTTGGTGTTAGGACACGTTTTGGGCGGGTATGGATACCTATGAGTGGCGAGCTTAGAACCAAAATCTTGGATGAGGCTCATAAGTGTCGATACTCTATCCACCCCGGTACCAAGAAAATGTACCAAGATCTGAGGAAGGAATACTGGTGGCCTGGAATGAAACATGAGGTGACAAAGTACGTAAGCAAGTGCTTGACTTGCTCACAAGTAAAGGCCGAGCACCAGAAACCGTATGGAAAGATTCAACCACTCGATATACCGGAATAGAAGTGGGAACACATTACCATGGACTTCATAACCAAGCTACCTCGCACAGCTAAAGGTCATGATACCATTTGGGTAATTATAGACCGTTTAACGAAGAGTGCTCATTTCCTACCTATTCGCGAGACGTTCTCGTCGGAAAGGTTAGCGGAATTATTTATTAACAAAGTAGTAGCACGGCATGGGAGGCCTTTGACGATCGTATCTGACCGGGACACATGATTCACATCGGGTTCTGGAAAAGATTTCACGAGGCGATGTGCACGAGGCTTAATATCAACACAACATACCACCCACAAACGGATGGTCAGTTCGAAAGGACCATTCAGACATTGGAGGATATGCTTCGTGCTTGTATTATCGATTTTGGCGGTAGTTGGGATAGTCATCTGCCGTTAGCCGAATTCTCCTACAACAATAGTCATCACACAACGATAGGCATGCCGCCTTACAAAATGTTGTATGGGAGGAGATGCAGGACCCCGATTTGTTGGGGTGAGATTGAACAAAAGGAATTAGGGAGTCTTGAAGTAGTAAGGGAAACGTCAGAAAGGTTTGATCAAATCAAAGCACGAATGAAGGCCGCACAGGATCGTCAGAAATCCTATGCGGATAAACGACGAAGACCTATTGAGTTTGATGTTGGGGACAGAGTAATGTTGAAAGTGTCACCCTGGAAGGGAATAATACGATTCAGGAAGAGAGGGAAGTTAAGTCCGAGGTTCGTCGGGCCATTCAGGATAATGGCACGGGTGGGTGAAGTCGCTTATCGGCTAGAGTTGCCTGATGAGTTGAGTGGGATTCATCCTACCTTCCATGTATCACACATGCGAAAGTGTTTGGCGGATGAATCAGCTCACGTACCACTTACTGACATCGAGGTCGACAACAGCCTTAATTACATCGAAGAACCCGTGGCCATCTTAGACAAGAAGGAGAAGCGTTTGCGTAATAAGATTATCCAATTGGTTAAAGTCCAATGGAAACATCGAAAGGGATCGGAAGCCACTTGGGAAACGGAGAAGGAAATGAGGGAGTCGTACCCTTATCTATTTGACTTATGATAGGTTTCGGGGACGAAACCTATTGTAAGGGGGGTAGACTTGTAACATCCCAAAAATAAAACGACAGTTAAAATAACGGAATAAACGAACGAGGCATGTCGGGTCGGGCCGGATGAGCCGGCGGGCTGGAAGGGGAGCCTTCCCTATAAATAGCCAAGGTCACCACCCATTTCTCTCATTTGCAACTTCTAGAGAGAGAAACCGTAGAGAGAGAAAGTTGGCAGACCGACCCGAGATTTGAGAAGTGTGTTGCTCCATAGCTCGTGAGAAGAACCTCCGGATCAGAAACTAGATTGAGGTAACGATCGGGACTAAATCTGAGTTTTTGTTCGTTTTTGGGTTTTTCGGGTTTTGGGTGAAAAGGTAACGTTTTAATGGATAAAACTGAAAGATAAACATAGATTTGATTTCCTTAATGGAAGGCAAACGTTTTGAAGTAAACAAGTTCGGGATTTTGACATGATCAGACCCGAAAGCGAAAGTTAGGGTTTTTGCGAAGAAGCAGTTCGTGCGTATTTATCAAGTACGCATGAAGATGATCCTGCGTACTTACCAAGTACGCAAGAAGAGGATCCTGTGTACTTATCAAGTACGCATGAAGAGGGTCATGCGTACTTATCAAGTACGCATGAAGAAGGTACTGCGTATTTATCAAGTACACATGAAGCAAAGTATGCGCACTTATTAAGTACGCAAGAACAAGTCCCTGCGCACTTGCTAAGTGCGCAGGCATCAGGTTGTTTAAGTAAAGTTAGTATGTTTAGAATGGTTAAACCGTTAGAGTCAGGATTGTGTTTGATGTGTATTTAACTATCAAATTCAGATCGGAAGTGACGTAGTGGGACCTTTGTTTAGGGCAACCCGGACTAGCTTATCAGGTGAGTTCTAGAAGCCCTCTTTTAAATGTTTTATATAATGTTTTCAGGCTGGTGTGCATACATATGAACTGATGTTTTTACGAAACCATGTTTATGAAACTATGTTTATAAAATGTTGCTTATGAAACTATGTTTACGAAATGAAATGATTTGGAATGAACGGTTTATGGAAAGAAAGTTTATGAACGGAAGGTTTACGAACGAAATGTTTATAAAGAAATGGTTTAAACTAAAGGTAAAGGGTTTCAAAAATGAATGAAAGGTTTTATGAAAAGAAAAGAAAAAGGGCAAAGGTTTTAAAGAAGTCATTACAAATCTAATATGTCGAATGAATGGAATTGACGAATGAAGTCTAGGAATGTAATTCCCAGCCTTGTGGTAGATTATGGACAACGAGCCATAGTTGCCATAAGAGCAACAGGGGCAGTGTCTTGGTGGCCTGCCAATGGTTTGATGTTGTACAACTGGTAAGGGAGTAACGACGGTTACTCGGGTGATGACGATCATCCTAAGAGAATGAGGTAAGGGGAAATCAATGACGGCGATACGTAACGGTTGATTCCCAAAGGAAAGATGCGTGTTGGGCAATGACGGCGATTCGTAACGGTTGACCCCACGTATTGAATGGTTGTGGCAATGACGGCGATACGTAGCGGTTGCTCACAACATCAAAGGTTCCTTCGGGGACACAGAGACGCTTAAAGATAGATACAGATTGTAGATAGTAATGTATGACTTAAATGAAGGTTAAATGTTTTAAACAAATGATCCGTTCAATGTGTTTATGACGAGCAAAAATGTTTGAAGGTTTTCAATGATGAATGAAAGGCCCTGTTTTCTTATAAGTGATGTTAAACCCTAATGAATGTTTTGAATGATGAACCATTTCTTAATTTGAACGAAAACTAGAACTCACCAGCGTAGATGACTTTTTAGTATGCACATTCAGGTTAAGGCAGATATGGATGATGGACGGTGATGCTTGGCAAGCGAGAAGAGTTACCCGGTTGATCATGAAGACTGGCATCCCGTTATGATTAGATTATGATACGTTTATGTAATAGACTATGTTACGCTTCCGTTGTTAAACAATGTAATGTTTATGTTTATTTGAAGTATTTTTCCGCTGCGTTATTTGATAATCAAGTTTAAGAACTGTTTGTGAATGAGTAAATCCAACAAGTGAGGCCTCCCGGGTTTGGGGCCTTACATTATATTATTTATCTACGTTTATGTTCTTGATTAAAAATAATATATTTATTATTTTCCACACAATGATTAATTAGTTAATCCGACGAATCTAAAAATAATGTATTAAATTATATTATTTTTCTAATCTTTGTAAACGACCCATACGTACGAACATATGTATTTGTTTAATTATTATTATTTATTAACATACGACACGTAACGCTTTTCCCTAAACGATCATATTAAAAATTTATATAATTCTGTAGACACGTTCGTCTACTCTTAAATCCTTAGAAAGCGTTAAGATGTTCTAACTTTCGTGTCGTCGTCACAAATCTCAACTTGTTCCTAATTTATGTGTTTATAATTTTAGGGCATTCGTAAGTCTTTTGAGACTTACACTCGTGGTTCCAATTTATCTCTTGTGTGATACTGCCTACGCTATTCATGTGAGTTTTCACGGCCCCTTTTTACTGTTTTAAACTGGGGGAGAAAACATGTCGTAAATGCTTTTTGATTTTTGTAATTCATATATGATATCACTTGTATGACTATGCGTATACATTATCCTTTAAGTCCTCACATCGGATCGTTAATATGAACATAGCGAGGTAATTTGAGTAGTACTACTGGGTTTGACAAACCTCACCCGCGTTAGTCGCGCTAACTCGATTGGAGGTCGAACGGGTGCAATATTGACCTAATCATGCACCATGATGGTGGGAGGCAAGTAAACAGTCAGCTGTCGGTTGCGAGCGTATTAGTTAACATGATGATGGGTTAGCTACCTATTGATTTATATATTGAATGTACATTAATCTGTTAACGCTTCTATAAACTGAAACCTGTGAACTCACCAACCTCGTGTTGACATTTTCTTATATGTTTTTCTCAGGTCGCATAAGATAAGGCACAGGTGCACACACTAGGACATGCATGGAATTCTGCCTTTGATTTCTGTTTTATTAAACTATTTAGACTATTTCGAATTGTGTTTGGTTTGGACTTTTGGACTATTCTTTTGGGCGCGCGTGTTTTATGCATTTACTTTCTTTATGCTTCCGCATTGACTTTGATTGATATGGTATTTTCATTTGAGTCCCATGTAGAGTCGTTCAATGTAACTAATGTCTGAGATCCTGGTTCGTCACTTCCCAAACGGTAAAACTCTGATAGTTGAAATTTAGGGGTGTGACAGATTACCTCTCAGTCTCTCCGTCCACCAATACACTCCGAATCGAGGGGCGGAATCCCTTGATCCGGTATCACTCTCGAATCAGAAATGGGTAGAGACGGGTGCGGGAATCACAAACACGAACAGAAATATATAAAAGTGAAAAGAACAGATAATTGGAGCATAAAACGTATGATTCTTTGATTGATATGAAAATTAAAAGGCTCCTCACACACTCTACAATTATCTCACCCTAGGGTGAGCTCCCCCTGGGGTGGTGATTCCCTCTACAGACACACTCTCACTCTAGGACATAATCTGCTATATATAGGAGGCCAAGCACATGCGCCTTGTTTTCCAAGCCACCACCCAATGGGCCTGAAAAACAGGTATCGAAACTACTTCAAAACTAGTAGTTTCGATTGAACAAAAGTTCAACCGAAACTAGTAGTTTCGATACTGTAATTTCGATTGACATCATCAGTCTCAAGATTATACCCAACAATCTCCCCCTAGACTGATGCTATCAATTCTTGTCCGACTCTGTCTTTCGTCTTCATAGATTGACTGATGATCCAATGCATTTCGTTGTGATTCTCCCCCTCAAGTGTAGACCCTCCTATCTTGTAGGCAAATGATAAAGGTTTGAATCCCAAGTATTTAGCAGTAAATAACCATCTTTCTACAAGGATTCTTGACATTCTCGAACACTTGATCAACTTTTGCCTTCTCTCCCCCTAAAAAAAGGTCAATTTCAAGTAAAGGCTCACTTTGTCTTGCATCTTCATAACTCTGCTGATAATTTGAAGTCTTTCGTGGTAATTCTCCCCCTGAAGTGTAGACCCTCCTATTTCTAGGCAAAAGATAAGGGATCGAATCACCATGTAATCAACAACTAATGATCCGGTTTGTCACAAGTATGCTTGACTTTGTTACCCGCTGCCCAAACTTGAACTTTGATCAAAGGAATTACGGCTGAATCAGGCAGAATATCGTGTATATTGCCGAAGAAACGAAATTTTTGAAAACCCGAAAAAGGTTGTCTCCAAGTTTTCTTCCAAAACTCCCCTTCTTCTATGCAATATCCTGTTAAAAAATTTATCCAAGAAAATTTCCAAAAAACTTTTTTTTTTTTTTTTGGAAAGTACTTGGATAGTTCTGCCTGTAGTTTCGATAGGCTCTACTTCAGTCGAAACAAGGCTAGTTTCGATAGGAGATTCTTCAATCGAAACTAGTAGTTTCGATACCCTCTAGTTTCGATAGCCTAGTTTCGACAGCCTAGTTTCGATGTCTTCTACTTCTGATTTAGGGCAACACCAGTAGTTTCGATAGAAAATGTTCAGCCGCCACATAGTTTCGATTGACCATCTTCAACCTTTACTTCGATACCCCCAATCCAGGTCTGAAAAATGCTTCAAAAGCCTTACATCTTCATATTTTGAAAGTGGAAATGTAGAACAGCAGTCACGAACCTGCTACACATCGATTTCTTCAAGTTTAACGTCTCAATGACGGTTTTTTCTTGATTTTGAGCAGATTCGAGAGCAATAAGAGCCACCATGGCTCTGATACCACTTGTAGGTCCTGAGCAGACCTGAAAGAACAGATCTGTGGAGAAATTCATCAAACAGTCCGGATCGAGGGGCGGAATCCCTTGATCTGGTATCACTCTCGAATCAGAAATGGGTAGAGACGGGTGCGGGAATCACAAACACGAACAGAAATATATAAAAGTGAAAAGAACAGATAATTGGAGCATAAAACGTATGATTCTTTGATTGATATGAAAATTAAAAGGCTCCTCACACACTCTACAATTATCTCACCCCAGAGTGAGCTCCCCCCCCTGGGGTGGTGATTCCCTCTACAGACACACTCTCACTCCTAGGACATAATCTGCTATATAGGAGGCCAAGCACATGCGCCTTGTTTTCCAAGCCACCGCCCAATGGGCCTGAAAAACAGGTATCGAAACTACTTAGTTTCGATTGAAGCTACTTAGTTTCGATTGAACAAATGTTCAACCGAAACTAGTAGTTTCGATACTGTAATTTCGATTGACAGCATCAGTCTCAAAATTATACCCAACACAAATTCTTCCCTCCACTGAAGCACCGTCATTGAGAAAGCACTGAACATCATATTCCGGGCTTCATCGTTTTAAGATGAAAACATTTTTTTTAATTGTATAAAGTTGTATGAGACTGGTGTGATTATTTGTGAAATGTATTAGGTAAAGGATGTCTATTTATAGTGGTTTAGTTAATAAAAAAATGATTTTTTTTAATTATCTTTGCACAACGGCAACATTTACAAAAAGAAAAACAGTTTGCCTAATGCTTCTCCTCTCATTACCGTGAAAAAACCCACGAATCAGCCTCATCACCCCTCATGAAAATGAGGGGACGATGTGCCCTCTCCCTCACAGCGTGAGCGAAGAGCTCACGAGACCCATAGCAAATGATCTTAGAATCAAACAACAAATTTGAAGAATCTTTTGATGCTTTTTCTTCTAACAAAAAACAACAAAGAAAATAAGTAACATTATTTGCAATGTTCCACTCTATTCCATATACACCACATACTTGCTAGATATTTTATTCACATAAAACTCCAAACAACTACATGCTTACTAGATATTTTACAACAACAATCCAAAAGATACCAATCTCAATATATCGGAGTTGGTCAAAGAAACAATTAATTGGAGTAGCTTCTTTTCAAGACTAAATGCAAAAGTTGACCCAATTAATTGTGCAACATATGTTAACCAGTTATTATCTATGTCATTATCAAGATTATAATCTTCATCTTCATCCCCATGATGCTGCAGCCATTGGAGCAACTGGAAACTGTTGTGATAAGAAACCTGGTGCTTCTTCTTCTTCATCTTCTTCATCAGCATCCCAAAGAAACCGAGTATAAGAAGGCATAACATAACTGTCTCAATGTCATCATCAAAATAACAAACTTTCTTCAGTAAAAAGTAAAAACTTAAAACATTCAAAATTATTTTCTTCTTATTGATTACAGTGAAGATGTTCATCTTACCAGTCATCCGTGGATGCTTTAATCGCCTGATCGAAGTAACTCCGTGCACGAGATGCATCCTTGTGTATCTCCCAGATCAAATCAGCATACATTGACAAAGCAGTTCCGTCATTAGGGTTAGCCAGAATTGCTCTGCTGCAGTACTCTTCAGCTCTCAAAACATCACCTCGCACCTGTTTCAAATCATCAATAAGATGAGGAGTGTACATGAGCCGAGTCTTAACTTAAAAAAACTCGATATTAGCTGGTTTAAAGCTCTATTTCTAAAACTCTAACTTATTTATTATTTATTAATTATTTATTTAAATTATTTATATATTTTTATAATTATTTATAAATATATATATATAGGGGAGGGATCAAGAGAAAACCACAAAGTTAGGCGAAAACCAAGAAAACCACATCATTTCAGGCAATTTTTTTATTTACGTATACGTATCCAAAAACAATTTCTTTGATTTACGTATACGTAACCACAATTTTTTTGTTTTATGTTTACGTATACGTAACACTATGTGTAAAAATGTTTTTTGGTAAAAATGTTTAATATTACATTGATACTCTTATAAATAAATAAAAATAAAATAAAACAAAAAATAAATATTATTATATGATTGAGTAAAATTGGTTTTTTGAGTGGTTTTCTCGGTTTTCGCCTAACTTGTGGTTTTCTCTGGAACCCTCCCCTATATATATATATATATATATATATTTATAATTACAATTTTATTATATAACATAATATATATTATTTAATTAGTTATATCATGAGTTTATATATAATATATAATAAATTATAATACAAATATATCTTAGTATATTATATAAAAAAGAAAAATTACCAAAATAGACATTGACTTTTAAAACCGTCAAATAAGGCGGCTAAATCGTAGCCTGTGGTTAAAAAAGCCTTACAAATCGGAAAAGTGCTAAGCCAGCGAAAAACGCAAACTAAGCCGGTGGCCATTACACGTGTCTTGATTTGATTAGCTGTTATCAAGATTTTTTTTCCGTCAGCTAGAATTTAGCCGTCTTAGCCGGCAGTGTGAAAGGCAATCGTTTATTTTGGTGATATTTGTAATCAACTTTCTATTTTAGTTATTTTCCTTAAATAAAAACTGCATAAATAAAAGGCTCTTTTAGGCTACCAAGCCGTCTCGGGCTCGATATGTAAATCTCAAGCTCGTTTATTAAACTAGCCTTAATAAAAGCTCGAGTTGGCTTGAGCTAGTTTAAGCTCGCTCGATTCAAATTTTTAACGAACCGGTCTCAAGTAGTTCACGGCTCATTTCATTTACACCATTTGTAGCTAACAAGAATTATGAATCTGGATCTGGTATAGAATATGTACCTCTTTCAAGTATTTAGAGTAATTGGCGAGAATCAACGAGTTGCCAGGGTTTGTTTCAATCATGTTCTGGTAGTACACATCTGTCTCATCATAATAACCACCACTACTACCACCACCGCAGTTCTTCCCAAAGCCACCGCGTCCACCGGTGCCATCCAAACCAGAGCTCGAAAACAGAAAACCGCTGCTTTCGATCTCTTCCGCTTCCACGTCCTCTTCCACGGCTACACACGGAAGCAAACTACTCATTGAATTCCTGCGTTTGGAGAGAGAAAGGCTGACCAGATCACTATCCGATGAGGCTCTAGCGATCTTCTTAGGCGAATCGTTTGATGGACTGGACGAATGTAATGAAACTGTGGTTGATTTGAAGCTCCGATAGATGAAATCGGGTTCTGGTGATGATAACACGATGGGATTTTGTTGTTGGAACCATGAATTGAGTGCGGGATTGGATGAGCTTCTATGTAGCATTTTAAAAAGCCCAGAGAAATTTGGGAGATTAGAGGTCGATGGCTATGGAGGTTTTCTGATGAGGAGGAATATTTATAGGGGAATGAGAAGAAGATCTTGACCGTTAGATTATTTGTTGAGTGAACGCGGTTGTCATTCTCATCGGGGTTTTGGGAAAATTACCTTTCTGATTATTTGGTTTTTTATGTTGCAAGCAATTGGTATTTAATGTATAAACTATAAACTAGGGTTTAGCATAGTTTAACTATAACAAAAAAAATAAAATAACCGATAACTGTTTCAAACCATAAATGAATTTAACTGAAACTGACGTCTGGAAGAGCCAAACCTTTAATCAAATCATTCGGTTATGATTACGGAAGTGCCAGGCAATTAACCAACCAAAATCGAACCGATCTTGTATTTCATTTTCACTTTTCCTGCATATATACATAAATACACATACAAATATACATATAAACACTTGCATATATTTTTATATACATCACATGTAAAACCGAGCTAAAACTGCAAAACCAAGATAAAATTAAGTTTAAAACCCATGGAACTTAATTAACCGAATTTAACTGAAACCAAACCATAATCGATAGTTAACCAAGTCATGGTTAACCGAGTCATAGTTAACCGATCATTGGCTAGCGATTATGGAAATGATTTTTCATTAATCGACCATCGGATTCGGTGGCAGTGGAAGAGTAAAACGACCCATAAACGACTTTGCACACCCCTATTATAAACTTGTAAACATACTCGTGTGCTTAGCAGAAGCTCGCCTATTAAAAACATTGCAACAGTATACCTGCAACTTAAATAAACATAATATTTTAAAAGTTATAGCTCAAAATTAATTATAAAGATTTAAATTATCAAGAAAGTTTTTTTTATTTTTAAATTAATTCTAACATCAGAATATTGAACTGCTGACGTCATTGAACCGGAAATGGTGGGAACGGGTGGGATTCGAACACGGGTGACGCGGGTGGGGAAGTGGAGTGTGGACCATTGGGCTAGCACCCATTCTTGTTTAGGGGGTTTTGTGAACTATTCTTTAGTTCATAACATGGTTCTGTTTTACACATCTTTGTAAATACAAGGACTGTTTCTGTCATTTTAAAACATGGTTTGTTAAAGACATTGTTTTCAGAACCGGACCGGACAACGAACGGGACGTTTTAGAGGTTCACTGGTCGGACAGGATTCAAGAACCGGATGACGCAATAAATAATATAAATATTCATAAAAATATATAGAAAAATATAAAATATTCCAAATACTACATATACAACAATTTAAACAATTTTGAGTCAAGGACGAGCATTGTAAGTCTGTAGAAATTTTAATTCTTTTGAATCTTCAATTTTAATTTTGATTAGGGTTTTGAAGGACCTGTAGCAGCGTATAAGTTAAAATGAAAGAGCCAAATTGTGTTAAAATTGTAAATAGAAGTAAGTAAAAGGACTATAGGATAAAAAAGATAAAAAAATAGAATAAAAAAATTAAACTACCCGGTTCGACCACCGGTTCGCGGTTCGACCGCTGAATCGCTTGGACCGCCTGGTTCAACCAGCAAACGGTCTCAGAGCATGTAACCGGACCGATGGAGGTCACGGTTCCCGGTCCGACCGGCCGGTCCGGTCCGGGTTTAAAAACATTGGTTAAAGACTGTTATTAGCTTAAAAGGGGCGGATTAGGTCAGTTTTCAATTTAGTGATTTTGACCTCAATTCGTTCATGTAATTTCATTTCTTTGTAATCAATTCTTTAGAGTTCATCAATAAAAAGAAATCGTTTAAGTTTGCATTGATTCTTGAGTCCAATTTCTTGGAGTGTTTGATTACAATAAACATTTATGTTCGGTTGGTTTTGTTAGTTGTGATATTGTTGCGTCTATTGATTATACAAATATTGGTTTTATGTATTTTAATATAATTATTACGTGATTACCCCAACTTAAAATACGTAAGAAAATTTCACTACAAACTTGTTCATATTGTTTTTGTTAATTTAGTTTATTCTTTATTTGTTCTTTTGTTTAAAAATTATGAAAAAATGTTTTTAAGTTATTAACAAGTTATGTAAATTAGCTTCTGGGTTTATTATGTATATCAGTAAAAAGCGAGGTAATAAACAGTGTCTTTTTTTTTTATTTTAATAAATCTTATTATAATGAATAAGTAACTTGGATCGTCACATTTCGACTTCTGGTGAAAATCTATATATTTGTTTCCTGTCTCTATCTCCTATTATATAACTATCTCTCACGTTAAATAATAATGATTTTAAATAATTAAATATCTATAATTTATTCTAATATTTTATTAAAACTTACTAAATCATAAGAATATAATAATTGGGAGAACTGGGCGCGTAACCCGTTGATTGGGAGCTCATGGGAATTGGGCCGGGTGCATCCTCTTTCTTTGTGTGTTTTGTCATTCTATGTTTGGGTGTTATCCCTTGTGGGACGTCCTTGGGTGATTTTAATTGTTGGTTGTATTGAGGTTTTTTCTAGTTCTCCGCTAGTTTTCTATGAGTAATTCTCATTGTTGCCGTTCAAAACAAAAAAAAAATTAAACGTGTTTGGATGAGAGAATTTCATGACGACCGGCCATCGTGAGCTCATGATGGACAAAACAAAAAATATTGATCGATTTGAGGAGTCAAATGTTACAAATAGTATTAGAGCTACTAGTATTATATTAAAAATGGCGTGGTATAACCTAATCAAGAACGATGAGTCCTTAATAGAAAAATGTTACATTAAGAGATACTAGGTTATAAGAAATATCTAGACTACTTGAATACTATTGACACACATTTTCTTGCAATCCTCATATGGGTTAATCTTTATTCTTGTTTTTCATGATAACTTGGAAGACATTTATGGATCCGATTGTTTTCTTGTATCTATTTTCATATTAAAAACGGTTCCATTGGTTTTACTTTTTTCTCATAGGTGAGTTTCAATAATAATGATGTCCATTATTATTTGAATCGGATTCGAAAAATTGAAATTAAAAGTAAACTGTATTTAAATTTTGTTTTCAAATCGAATTTGAATGTGTGATTTTCGAATCCATTCAACCTGAAGATTCCAGTTTAAATTATTTATGTATGTAATTTATTTTTCAATAAGTAAATTATTTGGTACTATTTTATTTAATTATCTCTATCATATACGATAGTGGTATGACTTGCCTACATTTCATCTTCCCCATACCCTACCAATAGCTTTGTTATGGATGATATATTTTTTTTACTGGGTATGGTTGTTGTTGTATATCATTTCTTTTAAAACCAATCGACCATTATAATTTGATTCTGTTTTTAAATTCTAACCCGAAAACCGACCAATAAACAACCATGCCAATAGATTGAAAAACATAATATTTGTGGATCAAAACAGAAGTTAGTAATTTTATTTAATAATTAATATTTGTTAATAAAAAAATTATTAATTTACAAATAACAGGCAAATAATATTTCTTAGTTCATGATATTGACTAATTTGTGAATTTCGTATGCTTTGACCTACAGATTGATTGATGAAAAAAATCTTACATAAACAAACAAACTCCTTGCTTGTGACAGTTCACCTGATTTCCAAATCGATTTTGAGGTCAAGCAATCCGAATTTTATATAAACAAACAAACTCTTATTCGGGTTAATCAACGGCTAGTTGGATCATCTGAATATTCGCTTAAAACTTAGATCTAAGATGACGGGTTGATTGTTTGACATAAAGTTTTACATCTTGATTAAAGAGAAAAATATGTATGCAGTAATCTAAGATCAATTAAAAAACCGGTTAATTTAGGGGTTTTTTTTTAACTAAATCAAGCCAGATAAATTGTATCATAAATTAGTTGGTCTGATTAAAATGTTGATAATACATGAAAGGGAAATTGACATAACTCGTCACCTCTAGAAGTATTAAAAGTTGATGAAATAAAGACACGCGCAACAACATTTTTGTTAGGGGGCAATAATGACATTCATGGAATGGAGGGACCGCCCATTTAGTAAATGCATAGTATAATTTGATTCCTCATTTATCACGTGCTAAATTGTCTGAAATTTCTTAGATCACATGCAATTGATTTTTCTTTTTTCTTTTCTTCTCCTTTTTTTTTCTTTTTGGGGATTGTTGTATGTATTTGTTGACTGCATTTAATTTATTTTACGGTGTTTAATCAAATCATGTTTATTCAAATAAATTGGACTAGTTTTTTATGGTAAATATTTAGATTTTTTAAAATAAATACATCACCTACATTTTGTAGGATTTAATTATTTAACCTTTTAATTATGAAGCACACGACTTAACCACTAAGATATCCATGACTACTTGGTCATAGACCATGTTATGCGCGTATTTTAATGATTTAACTTGGTTTAATAAATTATATAATACAGGCTGCTTTTTAAAAAAATATTTAATGTTGATGAAGTTTATTGTTGTTTATCATAATTGTACAACAGTTGATCGGTTAATTATATTATTTACTAGGTTAGAAATCAAATATATTACACGGGTTGAATAAATCTTGATTAAGAGCTCTACTTCCTCAATTATTCTCTTGTTCATCTTTAAATATTTCCTTTTTATGACATATTACATAGTTTCTTGTACGGTAGAAACCCTAAATGTCTTTATTTGAAATATGATGGTCAGCTAGATTGATACATCAATAGTGTAAGCGATAATTGCTTATTTGCACTATATATAGAATAGAGTTATTTAGTATAAATTACAAATTACGTCCTTTTAACTATTATCTATATTTCAATATACATCATTTAACTAAAGAATTACCGTCACTACTAGAAATTTAAGCAGTTTCGACGAGGCAATCTCGACGACACATGTCGTCGAGATAGGTGGACCAAATACGACGACATGTCGTCGGAGATCGTCTAAAAAATTCATTTTTTTTTCGACTTTTCTCGACGACACGTCGTCGGCGATGCTTAACCGGGAGAAGGTGAAAACTTTTGGCGCCTACCTGATACTAGTCTCGACGACATGTCGTCGAGATTGGTATTTTTAATTTTTTTTTCTTTTTTTTTACCTAGTAAAATATTAAAAAAAATTAATTTTAAAGAAAATACCTAATCTCGACGACATGTCGTCGAGATTGGTATATAATAAAAAATATTTTTATTTAATAATTAAAATAAAAGGACCCAATCTCGACGACATGTCGTCAAGACTGGTCCTACCTGGTATTAACCCACGCAGAAACCCTTCTCCTCCTTATTTTCCCCCTCTTTTTTCTCTCAACCTCCCTATCGACTTATACCCACAAATCCGGCCATTTTACTTCAATTTCCATCGTTTTCTACCTCATCCTCCACCATTACTCTTCTTAATCAAGTGGTTAGACCCGATTTTGACTTTTATTTGAAATTTTTCTTTATTATTGTAAATTTTTAATATAAATCTTGTGTATGTGAAGTTTTTGGCTAAGTGAACGGATTGAAAGCTAGATTGAGGGTTTTTCCGACGACGTGTCGTCGTTTCCAAAAAATTCCGGAGGTAATATGTATATTTTTTGTGTTTATAGGTGTATTTTGGTAGTTTTATATAGATTTATAAATGTTTGTTTAATATTTTGGTAATAGGTTTAGATTTGAGAAATTTAGTTTTGTATAAATGTTTTAATTGTTTTTTATTTGAATAATATAGTTGTATATATCTATTATTTTGTGAAATTGATGCTTAATTTATATAGATGTATAGTATGTTGGTGAATATTGATAGTTAATGTTGTGAAATTGATAGTTTATTTATAAAGATGTAGAGTTTGTATGGTTTATATAGATGTATAAGTATATAAATGTATGAATTATTTGTGAAATTGGTGAATTGTAAGTTTGTATAGATTTATTATTGGTGGTGTTATGTATATATTATTTGTATGAATTGTATGATGTTATTTATTTTTTGTAATGTATAGTTTGTATGTATTATTTATTTGGGTCTTTGTATGTATTTATGAAATGTATTATTGGTGGTGTTATGTATATATTATTTGTATGATGTTATTTTTTTTAATCTGTAGTTTGTATGTATTATTTATTTGGGTATTTATATGTATTTGTGAAATGTATTATTGGTTGTGTTATGTATGTCTCATAGATGAATATGTGCATGTATAGATGTTAGTAATTAGAACACGAACCTTTCACTTGTTTTGACTCAAATACTTGTATGCATTATTTTTTGACGAACTCAGGGCATTGGCACATGGTCCGTTGAGTGCATATTCTTACACTGCTTGTATCGTTAATGGTGTTAGATTTGTGGTACACAGTCATGATCTCGGACGCACTACCCAAAACAGTGGTGTTGTTTCATTCGGAGAAGATGATATACCATATTATGGTGAACTTGAGAGTATCATTGAGTTGAATTATTTAAGTAATTACTCGGTTGTAGTCTTTCTTTGTAAATGGTTCAACGCGTTGGGCAACGGCCGTATAATTAAAAAGGATAATCTGACTATTATCGACACTTATATTTTATTGATGTATCTAGACACTGACATTTTATTGACTTCAATTTTATGTAGGTATATATGGCGACTTATGCTCGTTCACAAGGTGGTGACGGTGGGGGTCGTGATCCGCGGGGGAATTCTAGGAGGCTCCCTACAGATTGCGAGTCTTGTAAGTTACTTGTTTTAGTTTGCTAATTCTTCAAATTCATGTAACATCTGCGAGTCTTGTAAGTTACTTATTTTAGTTTGATAATTCTTCAAATTCATGTAACATCTGCGAGTCTTAAATTCATGTAACAGCTTCCTCAAAAAAAGTAAGGGGCCGTGGAAGAAACCTTGATATGCTGGAGGCGTTCGCCCAAAATGGCAACAAGCCACTTCCACTTGAGCTTGATCCAACCCATGAGACATACAAGTTTGTCAGTCCGAACGGTCAATGGTTTGTTCGACAAATAACTATTGCTCTAGAGAAAATCCCATCACACTATTTTAGTAGGGAGTTTATTCTTAGGGAGCATCAAAACACCGTATTTCGCAATCTTCATGTAAGTATAAAATGTAATTTTTTAACACTCATAATTATTAAGTGTTTCCTAATTACCTTTTTTTACAGAATTACTTTGATTTAGAAAGCTGGAGTAACACACCGCAGTGGCCACAAATATCTGCGGGCATCCATGATGATTGTGCCCGTAGATTTCGTGACCGCAAGTCTGTTTTAAAGAGACATTTTGAATCGGTTGGTGGTTACGAGGATGTGGAAGAAGCAAGGAATCATCCTCATGAGTCCATCAGTTCCGGCAATTGGAATTCCCTCATCGACATATTGTACCTTGATCCCACATATATTGCACGCTGCAATCAAAATTCTTCAAACCGAGCTAAACAACCATACGCCAATACTAGTGAGAGCAAGTCATTTGCTCAACGGCGATATGAGGAAGTAACAAAAGTTGTTAATATTATTCTAAAAATGAATTCATAAGTTAGTCAAATATTAGTAACATTATTTTTGTTATTTATAGGTACAACAAGGTGGAACAGTCAGTCTGATTGATGGTTGGAGACGTATGCATACGTCTCACGGCACATGGGTCAACGATCGGGTACAAAACGATTGAGTAAGTATATATATCGATGAGGGAATTCCAAGTTTGGGAAATACACTAGAATATTAATCATATTGGTTACTGTTGGTGTTAATATAGGTTTTTATTGAGTTTTGTTGAATTATTATGTTTATTGAGTATTGTTAAGTAGGTTGGCTATCAATTTTGCAGTCGTTATGCTGTCGGATTTTTAAATTTTTATTGATATGTGTATTTTTTGTTTATTACAAAATACAATTCAAGAAGAATTGACCCGGATGCAACAAGACGGCAGAGATGTTGATGAGGAAGAGGTCCTAAAACGTGCCCTTAGCGAGAGACGTGGTTGGAGCCGAAGAGTTGGAAAAAAAGTTAGAAACATGCCCACTAATGTTTCGGCTCTCTCCGAGTCTCAATTCAACGAATTAAAAGAACAAATTCGTGAACTGAATGAGACCGTGAAACAGATGCAAAAGGACCGCAACCAATCCGGCAACCAAAATGACGACGATGAAGATGAATAAACTTGGTTGTAACTTTTATTTGAACGATTTGTAATAACTTATACAATTTATATACTTTTGTTAGATGTTTTATGCAATATATTTGTGTGAAATGTATTATTTGAACGATTTGCAACATGTTTGACAAGTTTTGATATTTTGTGTATTAAATTACTGGAAATTTTTAAAATTCAAAAAAAACTTTTTTTTAAAAAAATAACTCAGTCTCGATTGAGGTTTCCAGATTTTTTTAAAAAAAGATTAAATAAAATTAAATAGCCTTTCTCGACGACATGTCGTCGAGATTGGTCTATTTAATTTTATTTAATCTTTTTTTTTTAAGTGAAAAGTTATTACCGACGGGGAAATATCGACGACATGTCGTCGAGAAAAGGATAATCTATCTCGACGACGTTTTCTCGACGACTTTTCAAGCAGTTTCGACGAAGCTTTGCCGACGAAGCATTATCGACGACATGTCGTCGAAATAGCCTTTCTCGACGACATGTCGTCGAGAAAGGTCGTTGAATCTGCATGTGAGGACGTTTTGGTCGGTTTGTCTGGTCACATACTTGCATGTGAGGACGTTTTAGTTGGTTTGTCCACGACAGGGCACATGTTTTATCGATAATTACCGATGGATTTTTTCATCGGGGTATTTTTTCATAGGTGATGGACCTTTGTTTTTTTGTTTTGGTGTATTTATTATTAGTTATATAGATGGATGGTTGCACGCATGTGAAAGCCATATAGATGTAAACGGGTAAATATGGAAAAGAAGGGCCTGCTGTTCTCAACAGGAAGCCACATGGTTGGTGGCTAGTCGTCTATGCAAGTGGTGGGGGCTAAATAAATGGGGTTGGGGTTGGGGTTGGGGTTTGGGTTTGGGTTCGGCCATGTGAAGTGGGTCCCAAAATTTGACTTCAACGGTTACTCTTTATACTCACCAAGCAAACTTTGTTTTCAACTCTTTTGGACAGAATGTGTCAATGACAAACCTATTTATATGAATTATTAAAGTATGGGATGTGAACTTCTAAGAAGTTAACATTAAATTGTACATTTTGGTGTAGTCTAGACAAGTCCAAGTTAGCTTTGTGTTAAACCCGTGAACAAGGTTACTTAAACGAATCATGTTCACAGATTGACCCGTTTGATTTTATATTGGTGGTTTCTTTCGTGAGTTAAGTAGATTGAAAAATCTAAAATATAAAAGAGATGAGAAAGAAGTTTTATAATTTAAGCGTAAATTATTCAATATATTTGATTGTAAATGTGTAGAGAATTGATATGCGAAAATAATTAAAATGAATTCCGGGTCAAAAGTGTCGTGTTCGTGTCAATCTACGAGAACTTATGTCGTGTTCGGATTCATGTATATGACACGGTTTTTGGGTTCGTGTCAAATTTTATTGTTTGTATACAGTACGACCCGCCAACCTGTAAACACTACCCATTTTATGCCCGTAATTTAAACTAATTTCAAAAGTGTAAACCGATATTATGCATTTAACCATGTTATCGGTTCAATTCCACGATTCAAATAAAAGTTGACTCGTTCAAGAGTTTTGAGTTTTGTTCATATTTATAAAATTTATACCGAGTATCATATATAATATTTATTAAATAAAAACAGAATATTATTATAAAATTAAATACATGTAACATGTGAACATAGAACGAAAGTCACAAATTTGTTATTGTTATGCTACCTGAATAACGGACAAACGAGGAATCACGACGGAATCACGTGCTACTGAATGTAACGTTTATGTCTTAATACGTACTTGTGAGTTGAAACAAAATCTTATTTTAATTATATATTTAAGAAGAATAACCGATTGTCACGGGGTCATCTCTCGAGACCCCGTGTGTCGTCCTGGGTTGCCCTAGGGCCAGCCAATCCGTCCCGCTTATGATAAGGTCTACTGTTTTCATCCCGCCTTCGACTCATCAGGCGAGCGGCAACAGCTCGTGACCAGTGATGCGTTCGGTGTGCAAGACACCTAGGCATGTTCACGTCATCTATCCCACTGAGGCCGTCCCCGATGAAGTCCGGACTAGCCAACAAACCCAAGCGTTCAAGTACAAACATAGCACAACGATCTCCGAATATTTGGTCCGTGACACTCTCCCACCACCATTTCATGCACGTCCTCGTGCATGCCCGCAATCTCATACTTGCTTGCAGCCGTTGGACAATTCCTCACCCCTTATGATTGAGCATGATTCACTTTGGTAAGAAGAACACCCGGTAGTTCAGCAACATAAATCTTCGTCTGAATCGTTCAGATAATTGCATCTGATTCATTTAAGTGGCGCCGATGATCGCCTAGTTTACGGCGCTACTAGACCGTAGTTGTTGAACTTGATCACGACGGGCTTCAATGTTAACTGGACTAGGACGGTGCACACGATCCCATGCTCGCGGCGTACAAAGACCATCGCCGAAGCGCTCCCCATTTGGTCTTCTCCCACCACCATTGCAAAATCATACTCGTCTGCTAAACGCACATATGGGATAAGTCAAGTTCCAAAGTATCCGAGGGTCGACCTGCTCTAATACCACTTTGTTACGGGGTCATCTCTCGATGCCCCGTGTGGCGCCCTAGGTTGCCTAGGGCCAGCCAATCCGTCCGCTTATGATAGGGTCTACTGGTTTCGTCCTGCCTTGGACTCATCAGGCGATCGGCAACAACCCGCGACCAGTGATGCGCTCGGTGTGCAAAACACCTAGGCATGTTCACGTCGTCTATCCCATTGAGGCCGTCCCCGATGAAGTCTGGACTAGCCAGCAAACCCAAGCGTTTAAGTACAAACATAGCACAACGATCTCCGAATATTTGGTCATGACACGATGCTCTCTTGCCCTAGTAGTTTGGTGTTTATTTCGACTAAAGAGGTGCGTGTTTAAGTCTCATACGTGTGTTAAAAAGGAAATGTTTTTAGAAGCATTAAAGGGATCAGTTTAGTCATCATTTAACTTGAGTTAATTCCACAACTTTCAAGAGATCAGTGGCGGCACAATGTTAGTCCCATGTTTTTTTAGGACCCCTTATTAATATTTTCTTTTACATATATAGAGGGCGGTTCAAATAAGAAGGGAATTTTCGCTAATAAACCTAAGAAATAATTTTTTTTTTACCGAAATCGGGTCAAACGAAACTCCGATTGAGCTCATTCCAGCGGCGTTGAAACCTGGTCGTTGATGTTTTTTTGGGGGGGGTGGATTTAGGTTTTTTGGGGGGGGGGGTGGGGGTGGATTTAGGTTTTTTGGGGGGTGGGTAGATTTAGGTTTTTTTGATGGGTGAGGGTTGGAGGATTTAGGTTTTTTTTTTTTTTTTTTTTTGGGGGGTGGGGGGGGAGGGGTTGGGGTGGTTAGGTTTTTGATTTTTTTTTTTGGGAAATGGGCATTGCCCATAGTAAATGCTTTATTAAAAAAGAATAAGGTGTTACATACTAAATGCATCCCCCCTCCTGAGCCTTTGTACCATGGAGGAGGGAAACACGATAATTAATGAAAACAAACTAAAGCCCGAAGCCCCCATACAAAGTGTAACATACTAAATGAGCCAAACCAAGCCCATTTGTATGTGAATACATATCGGCCCATATGCTCCAATCCTATCCAAATAGTGCATCCCGACTAATACCCAGACTCCAAGCCCATAAAGCAAATATCCGAAGGAAGAGCAACTCCAAAAGTAAAAGCCCATTACTAGTCACCAGTCCATACCCATATATGAACTCAATCCCAGCCCATTGCTAAAGCTCCCTAAAGATCGAATACACCAATAGTCAAGCAACAAACCTGTTCCTCAACAGTACTAAACGTTAGCCCAAGCACATACTTGGACTTATTCCCTTGCCCATTTCCGAAACTCATAAAGGGAATAAGAACCTGAAACTACTCGTGCATATGTGACGTTCTATAAGCCCACTTACCCAAACTATATCTAAGATAATCCTTCCATCCAAAGTCTACTCGTGAGCCCCAAAGAGTCAAAGACTGCCATCGTACTAGCCCATTAATCATCCAAACGAAATCAACACCAAACCCATCCCAAAGCATCATGGCCCAACTAAGCTCCAATTGTGTATTCGATTGGGCCATCAAATACACACACCTCAGAAACTCTTTGCAACAACGCCTCTGAAAAGTAACTATCCTCATTAAGTAAACCCCACGTGTGTGTGTTTTTTTTTACATTTTCAGTTTCAACCTTATACTATATATAAATTTACACTTTTAGCCCGTCTCATTTTCTATTAATTTTGTTTTCCTTTGATAACTTTTGTTCGTTAACTTTTTTCAAAATACGGAGGGCGCGGCTGTTTTTAGTTTTTTTATCAACGTTCCGATATAATTTTTTTTTAAAACGGATTTGTATTCAAAATCGGTGTTTTTTTGTATCGTTGCCTATAGCAAATACCATTAACATTGTGATACCGCAACGAGCCGAATCTATTCTGAGCGAACAACATCATTGTCGGCATTTGTATTATCGTAACCCGTATTGTTATTAACTTTTATGGTTTTCGACGACCCAAACCGTTAAATTTTTTCTTCTTTTTTTATTATTTACTTTTATATTTCTCTTTTATTAACATTATTTTTACCGTTGCGTCTACGTTTTCATTTATATTTTATTAACGCTGAGCCCGACAACCGCCGCGAAGTGTGGGTATAAGCGAAGCATGCAATCCGTAAAATCCTTCCAAGTTTCGTTTACTTCTTTAGTTTTATTTTCTTTGGTTTTAGCGCCATTTTGACTATATTTTTTTGGTGGTTTTAAAGCAATGGTACCATTGTTTTTTTAGGTTTGCTTTTTACAAACGTTTGCGGCTGCATCTACGTTTAAGTTTTTTAATCGATCCGTCGTCGTCGATATTTTAGCTCTACGTTACTTTTTTAACGTTATTTTTACGTCTGAGCATGTACGTGTGTTAAAATTTTTCTAAAAACCGGTCGACCCTGTCACGGAGCGAGGGACGTGACCAACTAGTTAATTAAAAGCCCAACAACCTTTCTAGTATGCATGCATAGAGGTGCTCAAAAGAACCGGAACCGAATCCGATCCGATGGATTATCCGAAACCGGATCCGGCTAGAACCGGTTTTTTTGGAACCGGACCGGATCCGGATCCAGAACCGGTTCCAAGGTTTTGTCCGGACCGGATAAAAATCGGACAAAAATCGGACAAAATAGAACCGGACAAAATCGGACACAAAAAAAATCCGGAAAAAACCGGTTCCAATCGGATAAAACCGGATCCGATTCGGAACCGGTTCCAAATAGGTTCCACCTCTCCACTCCCAAAACCGGATCCGATCCGGAACCGGTTCCCTTGGGTCCGGTTCTTGTCCAACGTTGACGGAACCGGTCCGGATCTGGTTCCGGAAAAAAAACCGGTTTGTGCACCTCTATGCATGCATGTGTATATGCATATCTAGCAACCGGGTGGACCCACTCAATTCCATCCATGCAAACCGGCCTCCATACTTGACACGTGGACTCCCATGCACACGTACACAGAATCCAAAGTCCAGCCGCCATGCAATCCGTAAGCAATCAAATCAATTCAAAAAATTAAAATTTCAAATCCTTTCCATTTACACCAATCATCAAATCAATTCAAAAATTGAATACCACCAATTTCGTAAACTCCAATAAAATCCCAAAAAAGATGATGAGATTAAGGAAATCAATCCCTAACAACATGGCATCCTTCGTGGAATCCATTTCAAACAGATCAAAGTCCAAACCAAACCAATATCGATGAACATGAAGATGAACACCAACCGTAAACGCCAAGAACATCAAGAACAATCATTCTAACCCAAATCCGATCGGACCAAAATTCCCCAGATCGGATCTAACCATACCAAACTTTAATGAAATCAATCAAAAACATCCATCAATTTCCGAAGCAAATTAAGAACATTCAACCAAACCAAAGCCAAACGGATAGAGTGTCGTCAAGAATGAAAGTAACGTAAGCCATGATAACCAAAGATTCGTCTAATACACAACTTCTCTTTGGGTTTGATCAACATAGATCTCCAGCCTCTTCCGGACTCCCGTACCATCCAAGCCAACTTCACCCGCACGGCCGCACCATATCATCCTCGTCCCAGGTTAGCCCCAAGGCTCCAACTTCAACCATGTACCATCTTGAGCCTGACACCACCTCCATCGAAGACCCAAGCATTCCCACCACTTACCAGTTTAGCACAGGACCACAAATCTTCCATGAAGAACCCTAGGATGGTTTCAAGAAGCCCGATACACCAAGAAGCATAGAATCTCAAACCCAACCCCAAGTATTACGACCCCGTCTAACCCGGGTCGGAAGCATCTCTCTTACGTGGATTTATGTACGAATCCAAAGCCGTCTAGCACCGTTGCATGAGAATGCATCGGGTAACCACCATGCATGAGCATGGCCGATTGACACCCCAAAGAGGAGTTGCATACCGTTTTCCTCCTCCTACTCAATCAAAACCCAGACCATACATTCATGGGTCCGAATCAAGAGATGAGCCCAAACATCTCTCACGAATGAGATAGATCCCAGATAATTGATCAAATAGGACTCGGAATCCGGCTGCGAGCAGAAACAACAAACCTCTCTCCACCTTCGCTGAAGTAATCCGATTCACCATATTCGATGTGTCTAGCACCATTTGATAAACAACCTGTGACACCCGACATTTCAGGTCAATATCCGTACATACTATAAACAAGTTTACATTTTAATTGTTTTTGTGATTTATTTAATTTCACAAACAAGGACATTAAGGTCTAACAAAAACCGTACATGGTCTCATTTCATATCTGGTAATTCTATGAGTTACCGGTTCACGTACCAGGATAACCCGACTAAATACGAACACGAGTGGTTAAATTAAATAACTAGAAAAATATATATATATATATATATATATATATATATATATATTACACAAAATTTACGTTGAACTATAATTTAATTTTTAGACTAAATCATATAATATACGTAAAAGTAAAATATCGAACACTTTCGAAGACGTTACCATGTAGCGTCACCTTTAGTTACGTATACCTACAAATAATCACCTCAACGAATTATACAATCCAAGATTTCAATATTTTTCATCAACGAGCTATAAACTTGTTAAATTTATAATAACGTGAAAAATCTAAACCGAATTAAATTACCCTTTAAAACTCTAATTGATATTAATACCCTTAATAAATTAATTAATTAATACTTAAATCTAATTATTATACAAATTTAACCCAACCCACTCCCTTGACTTTCTCGCCGAAATTCAGAGAAGCTCATTCCCACTTCCTACTTCACTCACATCCTAAATATCTATACTAAAACCCATACATTTGCCTGCGAGAATTCAGATAAAAACCATACCCCCCTCAATTGTCTACCAATTCATCCATCTCAAATCACAATTCACCTTTCTTTTTCTCTCTTTGTCTTCCTTTCATCGGCAGCCACACCGATTATCGTCACTTCCATACCTTAAGTTAAGGGAAGTTTTCAAGGTTTCAGGGAGCTCATCCATTCTTTTCGCACAAAATCATCATCACTGTCTAGAGGTAAAAACTCAATACTATTCATATTATTTTCTTTAAACCGTAGCAAAACATACAATTTGTTCGAACGCAAGTAAAATAACCAGAAAAGTGTGTCGAATTCAAGATTTAAAACATGAATATATGCGTATAGGTATGAATAAAGTTTTGAAACTGATTCTGTCAATCAAAATTTCAGTAATCGAAACTATAGTTTCGATACCTGTTTACTCAATCGAAACTAGGAGTTTCGATACCTATTACTCAATCGAAACTAGGTAGTTTCGATACCTGTTTACTCAATCGAAACTAGGTAGTTTCGATACCTATTACTTAATCAAAACCAGGTAGTTTCGATACCTGTTGCTCAATCGAAACAAGGTAGTTTCGATACCTTTCTTGCCCAATCGAAACTAGGAAGTTTCGATACCCAGTTTGCTCAATCGAAACTAGGAAGTTTCGACATCTGTTCTGTTCAATCGAAACTAAGTAGTTTCGATACCTGTTTCAGTCCCATGGGGCAGTAACTTAGAACTATTTTATAACGAAACAAGTGTTGAAAAACTAAAAAGATATTTAAACAAAAGCAATCAGATTTGCTAAGTCGGTGAACAATTTGCATATGAGACATTCGGTCATAACACGAATTACCCTTTTGTAATTAGGGTATGAATAGTCAAGTTTGACTGGAACAATTATCATTGCAAGCATACACAAACTCAAGGTGAGTTTCACGGCCCCTTTTTACTGTTTTCAATATTTGGGGGAAGAACATACTTACAACTATTTTTATGTGATAACAAGAGAATAAGACTCGACTTTTATGTTTACATGAGTTAAACGATTTTAGGCCGCTAAAGTCCCCTGAAACAATTTAGTAACCATTAACTGTAGCCTAGGGTCCTATGAATAGTACTATGTAGAGTGACGTCTCCCGGTCATGGTTAGTCGCACTAACCACAATCTGGAGGATTTATGGCCGCATAGAACCGGATAACGAAATTAGGGGCGAAGAACAATTGTCATGGTTTGGTTACGGCTCATGTAGGAACATATTATTTGTATTCCTAGCTAGCTTACAAATGGGTCAACAATTCTTATTCTGATTATCACATACAACTGGAACTATTTACGAACAATTGAATTTTTCAAAGATCTTTTTGATTTAAACATGTGAACTCACCAACCTAGTGTTGACAATTTTAAGTATGTTTTTCAGGAAATTGAACGTGATCGCAAGGTTAACAATGTAGATTACATGCATGCACGATGGATACAACTTTTGGGGGATTTCTCTTGTATAACTCATTGTAATAGAGTCATATTTGCGAAATCTTCACTTTTTGTAAACTCAATTTACATTTTGGAATGTAAAACTTAAACTTGTTTATGTATCCATTTATCATGTATGTGTTTGCGGTAATCATATGCTTTGGAAACCATGTAATGTTACGCCTCGCGTTTCCGCCTTGGCGGGGTGTGACAGATTTGGTATCAGAGCCATGGATTATAGCGAACTAGAAGTCTAAAATGGAATCTAGTCTATAATTTAAATGACTCACTAAAACGTTTTCATTGCATAACCATTCATCTTATCACATGGATATTGTAGTCACAAGCATGTCGTCACATTCACACTCTGACCTCGTCTCTGACTCTGAATCCAACGAGGAACTTTCCGCCACACGCTCCAAAAATAGAGTACAAGTTCGCAGCTCCACACCACCCAATGTCGCCTATCGTCTACCGAAAGAAAAGCGGAGGACCAGTTATGGTAAAGAGTGCTAGGAAGAAGGTTCTATTTCCACGCAAGAGAACCCTGGCAGCCCGTGACCCGGAAGACTTGGAGACTGATGAGGAACCACCTAAGCAACGACCCTGCTACCACACTACTTTGGGGACTATCCGTTGGATGCCCCGTACCCTGGCACGATGGAGGGATATAGAGAGCATTCCCTCTACCTTTGAGCGCGGAGAGTCCTCCAACTCCCCAACACCCCTACCCCATATTGGGGAAGCCATGGAGCTCACAGTGCCTACATTGGTAGCACATGTTCATACGCACGAGGAACGTCTTGATGATCTCCTAGATGATATCCGGGCACATGGGGATGCAGCCACTCGACTACGTCAAGGGCTCGGATCTCGAGTACAGACTCTGGAGGATAGCACTCGAGACATACAGGGTGCCACTGACTACCTAGAGTTGAGAGCTGATATGGACTGGCAGTTCACTCTCACGGTCCGAGACATGGTGGAGGCACTGGAAGAAAGGACTTTGGATGCAGAATTTGTGGCTAGGGCTAGCTTTGTCATGGCAGGACTTGCCATGATGATTGGATTGTACACCCACTTCTTCTTTTAAACCTATTATGGGCGGGTTGTGCCCATAGCACATTATGTAGTTTAAAACTTTGGTACTGATGTGGTCATGTGAACCCATCCCTTTTGTATCCTTGTCTTTTGGAACAATGTACTATGCATGTTTTAACTATGTATGTGATGGTTTATGTCGTAATGATGGTTGTTTACGTTTGATGTTGTTGTATCCTTATGTCATGATCAATCATTATTATTATATAATGTTGTTTCTTTTTAATTGATATGTTAGAAAGAACGTCATGGCCTAAGCGTAGGACACCCCGTGATACTACTGGTGACAACAACGAGACGATTTCTCCAAACGTGGAACAACTCATAGCACAGCGAGTAGCTGCTGCTATGGAGCAGTATGAAGCGAATCGAAATATTGGAGGAGGAAACGGCAGCGGTACCGGCGGAGGAGGTGCAGGAGGTAGCGGTACAGCCGGAGGTTCCGGAGGTAATAGAATAAATAAGCCGTAACACATAGTCATGATCCAAATTAATGACGTTATGACTTGTAAATCTACAGATGCTCCAATTAGGAAGTGCACCTACAAGGCCTTTCTATCTTGCAACCCCCGTAACTTCAATAGCACCGAGGGTGCAGTTGGGCTAATGAGATGGATAGAAAAGATGGAGTCGGTGATTGATATTAGTGAATGCACCGCTGACTGCATGGTAAAGTATTCTACATGCACGCTCACTGATAAGGCTTTAACTTGGTGGAATTCACAAGTGAAAACCCTGGGAAGACAGATTGCATACCAACTGACTTGGGAGGAGCTGAAAGCCATGATGATTGAGGAGTACTGTCCTCGAAATGAGTTGCAAAAGATCGAATCTGAAATGTGGAATTTACAAATGATAGGAGATGATGTGGCTGGTTACACTGACCGATTAAATGAGTTAGCAAGTTTAGTTCCACACATGGTTACCCCAGAATACAAGAAGGTTGAAAGATATTTGTGGGGTCTCGCACCTCAAATCCGAAGCCTGGTGACTTCATCGAACCCTATGGATGCCAAGAGCGCTATAATTCTAGCTTTCAAGCTAAGGGATAATGCTGTGCGTGATGGTTTGTTTGAGAAGAAGGAGACCGAGGAAGGAAGGTCTGGGGAAAAGAGGAAATGGTTTGGAAAACCAAGTAATCAAAACAAGAATCAAACTTACAAGAGACCTGGAACTATGAAAGCCTATGCTGTCAACACTGTGGAACAAAAAGGATATCTTGGAACACGACCGAAGTGTGACAAATGTGGATATCATCACAGTGGAAGGTGTACCCAATGTGGAAAGTGTAAAAAGTATGGGCATCTAGCCCATAACCGTTAGAACAATGCGAACCCTAATAAGATCAATCAAGTAGCAGGAAAGGTCAACGCAGGAGCAGAAAGGATGAATCAGGGATGCTTTGAATGTGGAGATCCAAAGCACTTTAGAAAAGACTGTCCAAAGTTGAAGAACCGAAACGACAATCAGGCCCGTGGAAGAGCATTTGTGATGGGGGCTGGTGACGCACGACAAGATCCAAACATTGTCACTGGTACGTTCCAGATAAATAATCACTATGCCTCTATACTTTTTCTATACGGGTGCTGATATGAGTTTTGTGTCAAATGAATTTAAGTCCCTACTCGGTATTAAGTCCAGCAAACTAGACCAAAATTATACAATTGAATTAGCAAACGGGAAATTAATTAAAACCGAAGAAGTTATTCAGGGTTATACTCTATGTTTGAAAAACCACACATTTAGTATAGACCTGTTACCTGTTGACCTGGGAAGTTTTGACGTTGTTATGGGTATGGATTGGTTGTCGAAGAATCACGCCGAGATTGTTTGTTTTGAGAAGATTGTTCATATTCCCCTCCCGAACGGAGAAGTTCTTTCGATTCAAGGTGAGAAGAGTGGAGTAACATTAAGGATGATAAACTGCATGAAAGCTCGTAAGTACCTACGTAAAGGCTATTGCGTGTTCTTGGCTCACGTCGTCGAGAAGAAACCCGAGGAACGTCGACTTGAAGACATACCAATCGTTAAGGATTACCCCGAAGTTTTTCCTGAAGACTTACCTGGATTACCACCACCGAGGCAAGTCGAATTCCGAATTGACTTGGTACCAGGAGTCGCCCCGGTTGCGCGATCACCATATCGATTAGCACCTTCTGAAATGCAGGAATTATCAAATCAACTCCAGGAGTTGCTTAATAAAGGTTTCATAAGACCGAGTTTCTCACCTTGGGGAGCTCCGGTCCTATTCGTAAAGAAAAAGGTTGGAACCTTTAGGATGTGTATTGATTACCGAGAATTAAACAAGCTTACAATCAAAAACCGATACCCACTTCCTCGAATAGACGATTTGTTCGATCAACTACAAGGTTCTAGCTTCTACTCTAAGATCGATCTACGTTCGGGGTATCATCAACTAAGAATCCAAGAAGGAGATGTACCAAAGACGGCATTTAGGACTCGATATGGCAACTACGAATTCCTAGTTATGCCGTTTGATTTGACGAATGCACCAGCTGTTTTTATGGACCTCATGAACCGAGTGTGCAAGCCATACTTGGATAAATTCGTGATAGTATTTATCGACGATATATTAATATATTCACGAACATCATCTGAAATTAATTTTGGAACTACTCAGCAACGAGAATCTTTACGCTAAATTCTCTAAGTGTGAGTTTTGGATCCGAGAAGTGCATTTTCTTGGACATGTCATCAACAAGGAAGGAATTCTTGTTGATCCATCTAAAATAGAAGCGATCAAAAACTAGGAAGCACCAAAGACTCCGACAGAAGTGCGTCAATTTTTGGGTTTGGCCGGCTACTACAGACGATTCATTGAGAATTTTTCAAAAATAGCCCTGTCCTTAACCACATTAACCCATAAGAAAAAGAAGTATGATTGGAGTGACAAGCAAGAGTCAGCTTTCCAATTACTGAAGCAGAAGCTGTGTAGTGCACCGATCTTATCCCTTCCTGAGGGAATCGACAATTTTGAGGTATACTGCGATGCATCACACCAAGGACTTGGCTGTGTGTTAATGCAAAGAGACAAAGTCATCGCATATGCCTCACGACAACTAAAAGTGCACGAAAAGAATTATGCGACCCACGACTTGGAGTTAGGCGCAGTTGTGTTTGTACTCAAGATCTGGAGACATTATCTTTATGGTACGAGATGCACTATTTTTACTGATCACAAGAGTCTCCAACATATCTTTGATCAAAAAGAACTTAACATGAGACAACGTCGTTGGGTAGAACTACTAAACGACTATGATTGCGATATCAAGTACCATCCCGGAAAAGCCAATGTCGTAGCAGACGCCTTAAGTCGCAAAGAACGAGTTAAAACTCTTCGTGTTCGTGCCCTAGGATTAACAATTCATACGAGTCTTACTACTCAAATCCGAATGGCACAACAAGAAGCACTTAAAGAAAAGAACATCCAAAATGAGGCACTACGTGGAATGATCAAACAATTGGAGTCTAAGTCAGATGATACGTTTTACTTCATGGACATAATTTGGGTGCCGAGTAACGGTAACTTACGTGGGTTGATTATGGATGAAGCCCACAAGTCCAGGTACTCCATTCACCCGGGTTCAGATAATATGTATAAGAATCTAAAAGAATTATATTGGTGGCCCAATATGAAAGGAGATATTGCCACATATGTCAGTAAATGCTTAACGTGTTCAAAAGTAAAAGCCGAACATCAGAAACCGTCTGGCTTGTTACAACAACCCGAAATTCCCCAATGGAAATGGGAACAGATTTCTATGGATTTCATCACGAAATTACCCAAGACTTCTAGTGGTCATGATACCATATGGGTAATTGTCGACCGTTTAACGAAATCTGCTCACTTTCTGCCAATTAAAGAAACCGACAAGACAGAGAAACTTACAAGACTCTACGTTAAAGAAATTGTGGCAAGACACGGAGTGCCAGTTTCTATTATCTCTGATAGAGACAGCAGATTCGTGTCTAGAATCTGGAAATCGTTACAAGAAGCCATGGGCACACGTCTTGACATGAGCACGGCATATCACCCACAAACAGATGGTCAAAGCGAAAGGACCATTCAAACTTTAGAGGATATGCTCCGTGCGTGTGTAATTGATTTCGGAGGAAATTGGGATACTCATTTACCATTGGCAGAGTTTTCTTATAATAACAGCTACCACACGAGCATTAAGGCAGCTCCGTTTGAAGCTTTATATGGTCGTAAATGCCGCTCACCGCTATGTTGGGCGGAAGTTGGTGAAAAACATTTTACAGGTCCTGAGATTGTCCAGGAAACCACTGATAAGATCTTCAAAATTAAGGACCGTCTGAAAGCGGCCCGAGATAGACAAAAGAGCTATGCTGATAACAGACGGAAACCATTAGAATTTCAAATTGGTGACCGAGTAATGTTAAAAGTCTCACCATGGAAAGGCGTTGCAAGGTTTGGTAACCGTGGTAAACTCAACCCTAGATATGTTGGACCGTTTGAAATACTGGCTAGAGTTGGCCCTGTAGCTTACAAGCTCAAACTACCGCAAGAACTAAGCAACGTGCATGATACATTTCATGTGTCAAATCTCAAAAAGTGTTTGTCAGATGAGACCTTGATCATACCGCCTAATGAAATTCATATTGATGATAAACTTCATTTCATCGAGGAACCAATTGAGATTACAGATTGGAAAGTTCAAAGGTTGAGACGTAGTCGAATCAAACTGGTTAAAGTACGTTGGAACTCAAAACGTGGTCCTGAGTATACATGGGAACGAAAGGATCAAATGAAAACAAAATACCCCTCCTTGTTTAAGGATACACCAGTTCAAGATGACACGAATTGAATTTCGGGACGAAATTCTCTTAACATGAGGAGAATGTGACACACAACATTTCAGGTCAATATCCGTACATACTATAAACAAGTTTACATTTTAATTGTTTTTGTGATTTATTTAATTTCACAAACAAGGACATTAAGGTCTAACAAAAACCGTACATGGTCTCATTTCATATCTGGTAATTCTATGAGTTACCGGTTCACGTACCAGGATAACCCGACTAAATACGAACACGAGTAGTTAAATTAAATAACTAGAAATATATATATATATATATATATATATATATTACACAAAATTTACGTTGAACTATAATTTAATTTTTAGACTAAATCATATAATATACGTAAAAGTAAAATATCGAACCCTTTCGAAGACGTTACCATGTAGCGTCACCTTTAGGTACGTATACCTACAAATAATCACCTCAACGAATTATACAATCCAAGATTTCAATATTTTTCATCAACGAGCTATAAACTTGTTAAATTTATAATACCGTGAAAAATCTAAACCGAATTAAATTACCCTTTAAAACTCTAATTGATATTAATACCCTTAATAAATTAATTAATTAATACTTAAATCTAATTATTATACAAATTTAACCCAACCCACCCCCTTGACTTTCTCGGCCGAAATTCAGAGAAGCCCATTCCCACTTCCTACTTCACTCACATCCTAAATATCTATACTAAAACCCATACATTTGCCTGCGAGAATTCAGATAAAAACCATACCCCCCTCAATTGTCTATCAATTCATCCATCTCAAATCACAATTCACCTTTCTTTTTCTCTCTTTGTCTTCCTTTCATCGGCAGCAACACCGATTATCGTCACTTCCATACCTTAAGTTAAGGGAAGTTTTCAAGGTTTCAGGGAGCTCATCCATTCTTTTCGCACAAAATCATCATCACTGTCTAGAGGTAAAAACTCAATACTATTCATATTATTTTCTTTAAACCGTAGCAAAACATACAATTTGTTCGAACGCAAGTAAAATAACCAGAAAAGTGTGTCGAATTCAAGATTTAAAACATGAATATATGCGTATAGGTATGAATAAAGTTTTGAACCTGATTCTGTCAATCAAAATTTCAGTAATCGAAACTATAGTTTCGATACCTGTTTACTCAATCGAAACTAGGAGCTTCGATACCTGTTTGATCGAAACTAGGTAGTTTCGATACCTATTACTCAATCGAAACTAGGTAGTTTCGATACCTGTTTACTCAATCGAAACTAGGTAGTTTCGATACCTATTACTTAATCGAAACCAGGTAGTTTCGATACCTATTACTTAATCGAAACCAGGTAGTTTCGATACCTGTTGCTCAATCGAAACAAGGTAGTTTCGATACCTTTCTTGCCCAATCGAAACTAGGAAGTTTCGATACCCATTTTGCTCAATCGAAACTAGGAAGTTTCGACATCTGTTCTGTTCAATCGAAACTAAGTAGTTTCGATACCTGTTTCAGTCCCATGGGGCAGTAACTTAGAACTATTTTATAACGAAACAAGTGTTGAAAAACTAAAAAGATATTTAAACAAAAGCAATCAGATTTGCTAAGTCGGTGAACAATTTGCATATGAGACATTCGGTCATAACACGAATTACCCTTTTGTAATTAGGGTACGAATAGTCAAGTTTGACTGGAACAATTATCATTGCAAGCATACACAAACTCAAGGTGAGTTTCACGGCCCCTTTTTACTGTTTTCAATATTTGGGGAAAGAACATACTTACAACTATTTTTATGTGATAACAAGAGAATAAGACTCGACTTTTATGTTTACATGAGTTAAACAATTTTAGGCCGCTAAAGTCCCCTGGAACAATTTAGTAACCATTAACTGTAGCCTAGGGTCCTATGAATAGTACTATGGAGAGTGACGTCTCCCGGTTATGGTTAGTCGCACTAACCACAATCTGGAGGATTTATGGCCGCATAGAACCGGATAACGAAATTAGGGGCGAAGAACAATTGTCATGGTTTGGTTACGGATCATGTAGGAACATATTATTTGTATTCCTAGCTAGCTTACAAATGGGTCAACAATTCTTATTCTGATTATCACATACAACTGGAACTATTTACGAACAATTGAATTTTTCAAAGATCTTTTTGATTTAAACATGTGAACTCACCAACCTAGTGTTGACAATTTTAAGTATGTTTTTCAGGAAATTGAACGTGATCGCAAGGTTAACAATGTAGATTACATGCATGCACGATGGATACAACTTTTGGGGGATTTCTCTTGTATAACTCATTATAATAGAGTCATATTTGTGAAATCTTCACTTTTTGTAAACTCAATTTACATTTTGGAATGTAAAACTTTAAACTTGTTTATGTATCCATTTATCATGTATGTGTTTGCGGTAATCATATGCTTTGGAAACCATGTAATGTTACGCCTCGCGTTTCCGCCTTGGCGGGGTGTGACACAACCGGGTAACAATCATGCATTATACCATCCATATAATACATAATCGATTGACACCAAGGACCGATATGGCTCCTTGGCCGTACTCCTTATCAAATCCCAATGCGGGCGTAAGGGGACGAATCAAGCCAGAAACTTGATGACCGTTTATGGTATCTCGGATCATATCAACCCCAAAAATCATGAATCCATTGATTCCGGTTGTCTAGCTCCGTATAGAACGGGTAACAGCCATAGGAGATGACCCTATGGTCGATTGACTTCCAATCCAGAGGAAAGGAAAGATCACAGCCGAAGCAGTGATCGACTACCAGCCCCACAAGTGTTTCACAAGTGAGAAAGGACGGCCAGAGATGCTAGATCCATTCGTGAGGGAGGAGGCTGAGAAGGGAGAGTGTTTCACCTTGGAAAACACACACAAAAAACACAAATGAGAGAAACTTTGGTTTATCTTTAAGGGTATAGCTTTAGCGTTTAGCTTTTAGGGTTTAGCTTTAAGGGTTTGAGCTTTAGGGTTAGAGTTTAGCTCTAGGTTTTATTTCGACGAGCCGGTTTCAAAATCGCTGGAATTAGTTCAATTGGAGTTCGTTTGACCCAGTTTCTTAACGAAAATTCAGTTTTTAGGGGGTGTTTGGGATTATTTTTCAAACCTACTTATTGACTTATTACCTTCTCCAAGAAGTCAATAAGTCAAAAGTTTGTTTGGGTAAGGGCATGGTTGGAAAAATCGCTAGGCGCTAGTCGGACGGTGGGGTGGGGCCTGGGCCTGGGCCTAGGCCTAGGCGGGATTAACCGAGGCCTAGGCAGGATTAATCGGATTGGAATTTTTATATGTAATTTTTAGTTTTTTATATACACACACGCATTTTTATAAGTAATTTTTATAAAAATGTTAATTTTTAAATATTTATACACATATTTGGCTGGAATTTGAAGGGGTTGGCTGGAAAATCCAAGGCTTTTCTGGAAAATCCAAGGATTTCGCCGGAATTTGGCTGAAAATTTCAGGTTTTTGTCGGAATTTTCGCCGGAATCTGGCCACCTAGACCCGCCTAGACCCGCCTAGGACAGCCTAGGCCCGATTCCGATTAATGGTCCGTCTAGCTCAAAATTACAAGTTAAGGCCCGATTTTTACAACACTGGGTAAGGGTGAAAAAGTTGGTTTTTAAAGGATGAAAAAGTTATAAGTTAAAAGTAATTACTTTTCCAAAAAGTTATAAGTTGTTTTCAATAAGTAATCCCAAACACCCCCTTAGCGATATTTGAGCAATTTGACTGTTTAGTAATGTTATTGGGCATAAACTTGGCAATTGGGTTGGTAGTTCGACGTCCGTGCGGTGGAGGCTTAGGAGGGGGATAAATCAAACGCTACATTTATTAGGTCATAATGAACGTTTGACCGTACCGACGATTCATCCCTTGAATCGTGAAACGTCCCTGCCATTCTTGAATAAGTTCTCCCTTTATATAATTCTTGAAAAGTTATAAAAGTTTTGACCAAGTCAAATAAATTTTTAAGTTCTTTATAAGTATTTGACAAATTGTTTCAGACTTTGTTCTGAGTTGTATATAGTCTTGTGACTCTTTGTTTATCAGATATATTTTTTGGTATTTTTTGTTGAATCGGGTGATTCACATGTCTATCAGAATATGTTTTCTGGTTGGTTTATTTCTAGTTTGGCGGAATGTTATTATATGTCTTATGACATGGTTTTATTCTTTTTCAATGGTGGATTTAAAGTTCTTGGTTTGATCAAGAAGTTTGGGTAATAAAATTCATTGATACAGGTTATTGTCTCTGTCTCCGTCTCCTATTATGTAACTATCTCTCACGTTAAATAATAATGATTTTAAATAATTAAATATCTATAATTTATTTTAATATTTTATTAAAACTTACTAAATTATAAGAAGATTTCAATTATATTTTATCTTAAAATATAATTTTATAATTCTTAAGTTTTTATTATTTCGTATTTCACTCATGATTTATAACACTCAACAAACAAATATAGTTTATAATAAGTTGGATTTATTTAACCTCTTAAATACATGAGTTTATAAAACAGTTATATATAATAAAGAGTATGTGTCATTTTCATTTCTGTGTTTTGACTATTTTAATCACTTTCATCCAAAAAAAATTTTCTTTAGTTTTTTCATCCCTAACTTTTCAAAATCTAGCAATTTTCATCAACTTGACTAACTTCACCAACATTTTAACGTTAAATCATGACCAGTTTGGTCTTTTCAAAAATCATTTTTGAATATCATAGAGAGTAGAATGCAGTTGAAAAGACCAAATTGTAAAGTCACGGATGAAAAAGATAAAAAAAAGTTTTTCAATGAAAATAATTAAAATGGTCAAATCACAGGACGAAAATGACAATACATCCCTCCTTGATTAAGCCTCTGCCCCGGGTTCGATCCTTGTTGGCATGCTAATTTACCCCAACCTTTTTTTTGTTCGACTAAGAGGGTATTTGGGAGTGTGATGGGAAAGAGACTTATTAGCTTTTTAAAAAGTCAATAAGTCATTCTTAAAAGCCAAGAAATCCTGGCTTTTGGGGCTTTTGGAATGACTTATTGACTTATTTGCATTTTAAAAAGCTAATAAGTTAATAAGCACTTTCCCACCACACTCCCAAACACCCTCTAAATTTAATGTGTTTCACGGAATTAAGGCAAAAAATCATTTCCAAAATATCTCCCTTTTTGTATTAGTTTACATTCTCTAATTTGTATTAGTATATTACACACTTATATATATTAAAATATTATGAATATATGTATAATGTCACATTCTTTTAAATATTTTATTTTTTTATTATTTTAATATTTATAATTGATTTTACATACTTTGTTATTCTCTTATAACTTTTAACATTGTGTATTTTCGTTCACTTTGAATATACAATTACGACGTGTTTAACCACGTCAATATTACCGTCACGTCAATATTACGGCAGCGTGCGCTAGTTTTGTTGTAAAATCTAAATGAAATGCAAGAACGGTACATATTGTGACACTTCTGATTTTCACTACTTGTACTCATTCTAGACTTATCAATGAAAATCCGCATTACATTTCATTTTACTTGAAATCCTATTCAGACGTTGTTACAATACTAGTTCACATGTGAAACATTACGTTTATGCTTGATTTCAAAGACTTATACTTATCTGTGATTGATTCATGGATCGCACGTAGACTTAATTGATCTTTATGACACATTAAAAACACATGAACCACCCCCATACATCTCAAACATGTTCTTACAACCCATTCAATGTGAATTGATGCTTAAAAGTACTAGTTAGTACTTTCGTGCGATCGTTCGCCTTTTCAACCGTCATTAACTACATACCGTCCACGACCGACAAATCGTTTAACATGACATTAATTTATGTTTTAAATGTTTAAAATATTAATTTCTTTAATTAAAACAAATTTTGTTTGCAAAACTTTCCTTAAATAAATCCTGAAATTCGAAAAACGATCAAAAAGTCCGTTTTCTCACCCACCGATCGCCAACTAGTATACGCGAATAACGTAACTTTAACTTAAATGTTTTTAGCTAAACATACTCTTTTTGTTATGACAATCAACTTTAATGTTGAAAACATTTGCCAATTTCGCTTAGAAATGCTTAAAATCGCAATTTTCGAATGCGCGCACTCAACCGGATCAAGCTAGGACCCAACCCACCTACTCTTGGACCTAGCCCAAGCAAGAAATTACAAAAAACCCAGCCCCATTGAGGAAAATTTCACAGATTTGAGGGCCCTAAAACCCTAAATTGCTTTCCAAGACATTCCATATTTACACCCCTTCAACCATTAGTATAAATACGAGGCTTAAGATCTTGTTTTCTTTCCTAATTCTCCCTCAAACACTCCCAACCCCTCCTAAGTTGTGAAATCCCTTCCCAACCTTGAAGATTTCGAAAATCCCTTAGAGGATTCCAAGGGTTTGAAGATCAAACAAGTAAGTAACCCTCCGAAGTTGAATACCGTCTTTTTATTTTATTCTTTCTTCATCCCCTCAATCTTTTTCTATTTTCTATCCATGATCACTTGATCATGTGAAACCTCAGCCCTAAAAACCCTCTAATAATCTTAATCAAACTAATAAATCAAGCTAACATCACCAACTAACAAACAAAGGATCCCGTTTGCAATGGCGGCTATGCCGTCGCATTCTGCGAATCCTCAAGACAACTATTGCAAAAGTGGCTCTGCATATGCTTTAGTATGTTCTTGCTAACTTAAAACATGTTATTTATTCTATATTATCACTTATATGAACTCACACGCTAATTAAATATAGAATCCGCTTCCTCGTGTCGGCTATGCCGATTGCATTCTGTGATTCTCTCCAAAACGCTTCTGTGAATATCATGGCTAGACCGGTGACACGGGACATTTTGGCTAACCTAATCTGATTATATTATGTATTATAATAACATAATAATATTCGTCTAATTTTTATTTGCGCGTTCGGTAATTTTAAAACCCTAAACGGACCACTTAAGTGCAACCATTGATTTTGGACAGAAACTGTGCTGAATTTAACTGAGCGTAACTTGACCATAATTAATCTAAACTGAGCAAACTCAATTTCCACGACGTAGTTCGTTGAATTTCCTTTCCAACCATAATTGGATCGTTTTCTAATTCAAAAGTATGACTCCGTAGTAGCCAAAACGGGACAGAAACCTTTTTCAGTACCTTCTGTCTTGTTGGACTATTTTGGCCATGATCCGAGTCTTAAATGGAAAAACTTTCTAAACGAAACTTCTTCGGAACGACTTAAACTAATTCCATGTAATATTTCATAATTTTTAGACGTCGTTTGATATTTTTAACAATCCCGTTTCTGTTCTGCTATTTTGCTGTCCAAATCTGAAAATCAACTAAAACTCTATTTTTGCAACTAATTCTTAATCTTATGACCCGAACCGCCAATCTAACACTCGTAACCATCGAACCTACCCTAAAACTGGTTTATTTATTTGTTTAGGGTCTGGTCCGTGATTCATCTCGTCTATTCGTTCAAGTTTCTTATCTCGTCTAGCTTTCAAGGTGAGACTTCATAGCCCCACTTTATTCAAATCGTTTTGGGGGAAACATGTACGCGTTGGCACGCATTAAAACACGTTTTCAAACAATTATAAAACAAGCGAATCATATATGTATGTGAGTAAATGAACACAACATGATAAACGTTAAACTTGCAAATCCTTAACTTGAAACTTTCAAGCCAACGGTAGTACAGATATGGGCCATAGGATGGAAACCGCATATACTTTATGGACAACTTTTGATTTGCTAATCATGTGTTTGTTTTATTACGTGCTATATGATGATCTTGGAATATGAATCGTCACCTTTGCCAAACTTATACTTTTATTAAACCTGTGATTTCTCACCAACTATTTTTAGTTGACACTTGTTTTTCGTACATGTTTCAGGTGATTAAGCTCGTGATAGGTCAAGTCAATATCACATAGGATTTGCCTATATATCAATTGAAGAATCTTATTTTAAGTTGTTTGTCTTTTGAACATGTTATCTGTTTGGTTTAATTCGAAACTTATGTAATTGGGATTTTTTTTAATATTATGAAACTTTAATAGTAAATGTCCTTATTCCATTGTGTTCTTTTGTCAATTAAGTCGCACCCGTGGTTAAGATGCACGGTTGGGGTGTGACAGATTGGTATCAGAGCCGTGGTTATAGAGAATTCGACAACCATTTGACCTAGACTATAACCTAAGCTCCCCTTTGAAACTTATATGCTTATGTGATTCTAATCCACTAACTCTCTTATCTTTAGTATGTCGTCGTACTCTGCTGACATCTCTAGCAATTGAAGCCTTATTTCCGATGATGGGTCCCAAAGCCCAATTAGTTGGAGTAGGCTAATCTCACCACGATCATCTTTCTCTGGAAGCCTGCTACCCTCGAAACATAATGTCAAGCCCGAGTTAATCTCCGATGCGACAAGCCGGCCTGCACCGAAGCCTAAAGTAATCAACATATCAAGTGATTCGGAATCCGAAGACCAAGAGAGCCATGTTGGAACCACTTCTGAGGCCCAACTCCCGTTCAAGAAAAGAAAGCTGACTTGTGAAGCTGAATCCAACTCTTGGGCAAGGCCCAATCCATAATGTTCTCATCAAAATCAAAGGCTTGGATAGTGATACTAGAGACATGTGTAATCTGGAAGGGTGAGCGCCTGTACACTGGGGTTCTTGTCAAAGGAAAGTGAGGCACGTTCGTTACGAGTCGCACTTACCTGGGGACCCTTGGAGTGAGTGCTCACTTATAGGCTAAAACACGTCTCACTAGTATCATTCATCCGAATCTTGAATTTTGAGTAGTCAGTTTTGTCTTTATATTTCATTTGTAATTCAACATATATGTTTTAAATATATGTTTTATTTATCTTGTAAGACATTAATATTAATGAATGATGGTGTCGAAAAGCACTTGGAACCCAAACCCGATGATCTCCTTTACTTCATGGGTCGAATTTAGATCCCCGACTCAAGTGAGCTCCGAACCCTTATCCTTGATGAAGCACATAAATCCCGTTATTCTGTTCATCCCGGTGCTGATAAGATGTATCACGACTTGAAAGAGTTTTATTGGTGGCCAAGAATGAAGAAAAACATCGCCCTCTATGTAGGGAAGTGTCTTACTTGCTCTAAAGTTAAAGTTGAGCACCAGAAACCATCTGGTCTTCTCCAACAACCCGAAATATCACAATGGAAATGGGAGCAAATTTCCATGGACTTCATCACTAAGCTTCCGCGAACCTCTAGTGGTCATGACTCCATCTGGGTCATTGTTGACCGCTTAACCAAATCCGCTCATTTTCTCCCAATCCGTGAGGACTACAAAATGGAGAAGCTTTCCAGACTCTATATCAATGAGGTCGTGACACGTCACGGTGTCCCTCTATCCATTATCTCCGACCGTGATAGCCGTTTTACCTCCCGATTCTGGCAATCTTTACAGAAAGCTTTGGGAACTCGTTTGAACCTTAGCACGGCTTACCATCCCCAGACTGATGGTCAAAGTGAAAGGACCATACAGACCTTGGAAGACATGCTCCGTTCTTGTGTGATTGACTTTGGAGGAAGTTGGGATCAACACTTGCCACTCATCGAATTCTCTTACAACAATAGTTACCATACGAGAATCAAGTGCGCCCCTTTCGAGGCTCTATATGGTAGGAAGTGTTGATCTCCGGTGTGTTGGACCGAGATCGGAGACGCTCAAATCACCGGTCCCGAACTCATTCAAGAAACCACCGACAAGATACTTCAAATTCAAGAAAGACTCAAGGCCTCTCGCGATCGTCAAAAGAGTTATGCTAACAACCGTAGGAAGCCCCTTGAATTTCAAGTCGGTGATAGAGTCTTACTCAAGGTTTCCCCGTGGAAAGGTGTTGTCCGATTTGGGAAGAAGGGAAAGCTAGCCCCTAGGTTCGTTGGGCCTTTCGAAATTCTTGAAAGGATTGGCCCAGTAGCCTATAGACTCAAGCTACCAACCGAACTTTGTAACGTTCATGACGTTTTTCATGTATCAAACCTTAAAAGGTGCCTTGCTGATGACACACTTCAAGTTCCTCTGGATGATGTTCGTATCGACAACTCTATGCATTTCGTCGAAAAGCCCGTTGAAATCATGGACCGTGAAGTCAAGCAACTCAAGCGTAGCCGCATCCCTATCGTGAAAGTTCGTTGGGAAGCCAAGCATGGTCCTGAGTTCACCTGGGAATGTGAAGACCAAATGAAACATAAGTACCCTCATCTCTTTCTAGACCCTACAGCCTCTACTAGTTGAATTTCGGGGACGAAATTCTTTTAACTAGGGGAGACTGTGACACTTCTGATTTTCACTACTTGTACTCATTATAGACTTATCAATGAAAATCCGCATGACATTTCATTCTACTTGAAATCCTATTCAGACGTTGTTACAATACTAGTTCACATGTGAAACATTACGTTTATGCTTGATTTCAAAGACTTATACTTATCTGTGATTGATTCATGGATCACACGTAGACTTAATTGATCTTTATAACACATTAAATACACATGAACCACCCCCATACATCTCTAACATGTTCTTACAACCCATTCAATGTGAATTGATGCTTAAAAGTACTAGTTAGTACTTTCGTGCGATCGTTCGCCTTTTAAACCGTCGTTAACTACGTACCGTTCACGACCGACAAATCGTTTAACATGACATTAATTTATGTTTTAAATGTTTAAAATATTCATTTCTTTAATTAAAACAAAGTTTGTTTGCAAAACTTTCCTTAAATAAATCCTGAAATTCGAAAAACAATCAAAAAGTCCGTTTTCTCACCCACCGATCGCCAACTACTATACGCGAATAACGTAACTTTAACTTAAATGTTTTTAGCTAAACATACTCATTTTGTTATGACAATCAACTTTAATGTTGAAAACATTTGCCAATTTCGCTTAGATATGCTTAAAATCGTAATTTTCGAATGCGCGCACTCAACCGGATCAAGCTAGGACCCAACCCACCTACTCTTGGACCTAGCCCAAGCAAGAAATCACAAAAAACCCAGCCCCATTGAGGAAAATTTCACAGATTTGAGGGCTCTAAAACCCTAAATTGCTTTCCAAGACATTCCATATTTACACCCCTTCAACCATTAGTATAAATAGGAGGCTTAGGATCTTTTTTCCTTTGCTAATTCTCCTTCAAACACTCCCAACCCCTCCTAAGTTGTGAAATCCCTTCCCAACCTTGAAGATTTTGAAAATCCCTTAGAGGATTCCAAGGGTTTGAAGATCAAACAAGTAAGTAACCCTCCGAAGTTGAATACCGTCTTTTTATTTTATTCTTTCTTCATCCCCTCAATCTTTTTCTATTTTCTATCCATGATCACTTGATCATGTGAAACCTCAGCCCTAAAAACCCTCTAATAATCTTAATCAAAATAATAAATCAAGCTAACATCACCAACTAACAAACAAAGGATCCCGTTTGCAATGGCGGCTATGCCGTCGCATTCTGCGAATCCTCAAGACAACTATTGCAAAAGTGGCTCTGCCGATGCTTTAGTATGTTCTTGCTAACTTAAAACATGTTATTTATTCTATATTATCACTTATATGAACTCACACGCTAATTAAATATAGAATCCGCTTGCTCGTGTCGGCTATGCCGATTGCATTCTGAGATTCTCCAAAACGCTTCTGTGAATATCATGGCTAGACCGGTGACACGGGACATTTTGGCTAACCTAATCTGATTATATTATGTATTATAATAACATAATAACATTCGTCTAATTTTTATTTGCGCGTTCGGTAATTTTAAAACCCTAAACGGACCACTTAAGTGCAACCATTGATTTTGGACAGAAACTGTGCTGAATTTAACTGAGCGTAACTTGACCATAATTAATCTAAACTGAGTAAACTCAATTTCCACGACGTATTTCGTCGAATTTCCTTTCCAACCATAATTGGATCGTTTTCTAATTCAAAAGTATGACTCCGTAGTAGCCAAAACGGGACAGAAACCTTTTTCAGTACCTTCTGTCTTGTTGGACTATTTTGGCCATGATCCGAGTCTCAAATGGAAAAACTTTCTAAATGAAACTTCTTCGGAACGACTTAAACTAATTCCATGTAATATTTCATAATTTTTAGACGTCGTTTGATATTTTTAACAATCCCGTTTCTGTTCACCTACTTTGCTGTCCAAATCTGAAAATCAACTAAAACTCTATTTTTGCAACTAATTCTTAATCTTATGACCCGAACCGCCAATCTAACACTCGTAACCATCGAACCTACCCTAAAGCTGGTTTATTTATTTGTTTAGGGTCTGGTCCGTGATTCATCTCGTCTATTCGTTCAAGTTTCTTATCTCGTCTAGCTTTCAAGGTGAGACTTCATAGCCCCACTTTATTCAAATCGTTTTGGGGGAAACATGTACGCGTTGGCACGCATTAAAACACGTTTTCAAACAATTATAAAACAAGCGAATCATATATGTATGTGAGTAAATGAACACAACATGATAAACGTTAAACTTGCAAATCCTTAACTTGAAACTTTCAAGCCAACGGTAGTACAGATATGGGCCATAGGATGGAAACCGCATATACTTTATGGACAACTTTTGGTTGGACATCTTATTCGTTATCAGTGCAACTTGCGAGTTGTACCACTTATTCGTTACTCATCATTTCAGGTTGGATTTGCTAATCATGTGTTTGTTTTATTACGTGCTATATGATGATCTTGGAATATGAATTGTCACCTTTGCCAAACTTATACTTTTATTAAACCTGTGATTTCTCACCAACTATTTTTAGTTGACACTTGTTTTTCGTACATGTTTCAGGTGATTAAGCTCGTGATAGGTCAAGTCAATATCACATAGGATTTGCCTATATATCAATTGAAGAATCTTATTTTAAGTTGCTTGTCTTTTGAACATGTTATCTGTTTGGTTTAATTCGAAACTTATGTAATTGGGATTTTTTTTAATATTATGAAACTTTAATAGTAAATGTCCTTATTCCATTGTGTTCTTTTGTCAATTAAGTCGCACCCGTGGTTAAGATGCACGGTTGGGGTGTGACACATATGCTCTAGCCATCGACTTCAAAACACAACAGACTTAACCATGTGATTCAACCCAAGTCAAACCACTCCTCGTTGCCGGCTAATCTAGCCGAATGACCCTAACAAAAACAGCTATCACAACAATACGAGAAAAAAATATGTGCGTGGTGTCATTTTAAAAAGACAACTATATATCAATAAACTACAATTTAATAAGACAAACAATTTGTTTTTGTTATCGGGTCATAAGGAATTTTACGCGTTGCTAATTAAACATTTGAGATAATGGATCGGGAGAAATGTTTTAACCCCAAATATTAAATGTGGGTGAGATGAGATAAGACTTCACATTAAAACGTGTCTAGGAATGGTTAGATATTCTCGAAGGCTAGAAAGAAGGTGGATAACTTGGTTGAGGAAATACAGATTACGTCTTACAACTGGATGGTGAACAGGGGGAAAACTCAAGATACTAATTGGAAGTACTGGGCGCATAACCCGTTGATTGGGAGCTGATCGGAATTGGGCCGCGTGCATCCTCTTTCTTTGTGTGTTTTGTCATTCTATGTTTGGGTGTTATCCCTTGTGAGACGTCCTTGGGCGATTTTAATTGTTGGTTGTATTGGGGTTTTTGCTAGTTCCCCGCTAGCTTTCTATGAATAATTCTCATTGTTGCCGTTCAAAAAAAAATAAAATAAACGTGTTTGGATGAGAGAATTTCATGACGACTGGCCATCGTGAGCTCATGATGGACAAAATAAAAAATATTGATCGATTTGAGGAGTCAAATGTTACAAATAGTATTAGAGCTACTAGTATTATATTAAAAATGGCGTGGTACAACCTAATCAAGAACGATGAGTCCTTAATAGAAAAATGTTATATTAAGAGATACTAGGTTATAAGAAATATCTAGACTACTTGAATACTATTGACACACATTTTCTTGCAATCCTCATATGGGTTAATCTTTATTCTTGTTTTTCATGATAACTTGGAAGACATTTATGGATCCGATTGTTTTCTTGTATCTATTTTCATATTAAAAACGGTTCCATTGGTTTTACTTTTTTATCTCATAGGTGAGTTTCAATAATAATGATGCCCATTATTATTTGAATCGGATTCGAAAAATTGAAATTAAAAGTAAACTGTATTCAAATTTGGTTTTCAAATCGAATTTGAATGTGTGATTTTCGAATCCATTCAACCTGAAGATTCCAGTTTAAATTATTTATGTATGTAATTTATTTTTCAATAAGTAAATTATTTGGTACTATTTTATTTAATTATTTTTTTCAGTGCTGACAAGGTTTTTGGAGTTGGCCGGGAGCATCTCTATCATATACGATAGTGGTATGACTTGCCTACATCCCACCTTCCCCAGACCCTACCAATAGCTTTGCTATGGATGATATATTTTTTTTACGGGGTATGGTTGTTGTTGTATATCATTTCTTTTATAACCAATCGACCATTATAATTTGAATCTGTTTTTAAATTCTAACCCGAAAACCGACCAATAAACAACCATGCCAATAGATTGAAAAACATAATATTTGTGGATCAAAACAGAAGTTAGTAATTTTATTTAATAATTAATATTTGTTAATAAAAAAATTATTAATTTACAAATAACAGGCAAATAATATTTCTTAGTTCATGATATTGACTAATTTGTGAGTTTCATATGCTTTGACCTACAATCTTACATAAACAAACAAACTCCTTGCTTGTGATAGTTCACCTGATTTCCAAATCGAATTTGAGGTCAAGCAATCCGAATTTTATATAAACAAACAAACTCTTACTCGGGTTAATCAATGGCTAGTTGGATCATCTGAATATTCGCTTAAAACATAGATCTATGATGACGGGTTGGTTGTTTGACATAAAATTTTACATCTTGATTAAAGAGAAAAATATATATGTAGTAATCTAAGATCAATCAAAAAACCGGTTAATTTAGGGGTTTTTTTAAACTAAATCAAGCCAGATAAATTGTATCATAAATTAGTTGGTCTGAAGCACACGACTTAACCACTAAGATATCCATGACTTAACCACTAAGATATCCATGACTACTAGGTCATAGACTATGTTATGCCTGTATTTTAATGATTTAACTTGGTTTAATAAATTATATAATACAGGCTGCTTTTTAAGAAAATATTTAATGTTGATGAAGTTTATTGTTGTTTATCATAATTGTACAACAGTTGATCGGTTAATTATATTATTTACTAGGTTAGAAATCAAATGTATTACACGGGTTGAATAAATCTTGACTAAGAGCTCTACTTCCTCAATTATTCTCTTGTTCATCTTTACATATTTTATTTTTATGACATATTACATAGTTTTTTTTAATACAAATTATAGAAACGCTATATAGTTATTTTTAAAAAATATTTTATAAAAAGAATGAAAGAAATGTTTAATTTATAAAATATTTTATGAACAAACCTATTTTTAAATCAAAAATGTTTTATAAAAAGTTTTATAGAAATTAAATCATTATTGTCTAATAGGATTATTATTTAACAGGAGAGATATGAGAAACAAAAAGTTATAAAAACAATTAAATAAATTTGTATAATTAACAGAAGAGAGACGAAAAAAAACTGAGAATACAAATAATAGTGACAAGTATCCCACCAAAACTTTTATATATTAGAAAGTATAGATATATAGATTAGCTCAGGTTAATGTTAAAGTTTAAATAAAAGCGTTGATATTTTATTTTCATGTTTTTAATTAAAGAATACGTGTTTCATTAATATATAAACTTTACTATCTATTTACATTCTATATACGTTTACATCTGACCAGAATTTTTTAAATTTAAATGATGTTTCTTGTACGGTAGAAACCCTAAATGTCTTAATTTGAAATATGATGGTCAGCGATACATCAATAGTGTAAGCGAGAATTGCTTATTTGCACTATATCTAGAATAGAGTTTTATTTAGTATAAATTACAAATTACGTCCTTTTAACTATTATCTATATTTCAATATACGTTATTTAACTAAGGAATTACCGTGCTTGTTATTTATGTTTAAAACTTCTTCCACGTTACGTTCTTTGGCCTAACGATTGTTAAATTTACCGTTAAGTCTGGTCACATACTTGCATGTGAGGGCGTTTTGGTCGGTTTGTCCACGGCAGGGCACATGTTTTATCGATAATTACCGATGGATTTTTTTCATCGGGGTATTTTTTCATAGGTGATGGACCTTTGTCTTTTTTGTTTTGGTGTATTTATTATTAGTTATATAGATGGATGGTTGCATGCATGTGAAAGCCATATAGATGTAAACGGGTAAATATGGAAAAGAAAGGCCTGCTGTTCTCAATGGGGCATGACTCAACAACAAAACAATGGGCCAACGCAGGTGGGGTTCGGGTTTAACAGGAAGCCACATGGTTATGTTGGGATTCAGTGGTGATCAGTTTGACTTTTGCAAAACAGGTTTTGACAAAGAAATTAATTAATTCAGTTAATTAATAAATACGCAGCGGAAAATAAAATAAAAACATATTTAACAGCGCTGACAAACCGAACAGGATCTGGTTATAAACACGCAAACACAAAAAAAAATAATTAATCTACTGATAAGATTAATTATATCTTAGTGGTTAATGATTAACCGGTTGAGACACCTAAGTACAACGAGTCGATGCTATATCACGAACCGGACGCGAGAGAACGGGACGCACCAGGGTTGGCCGGAACTTGCAAAAGCGGCGGCGATTGGGCTGCTGGAGAACCGTCGACGGGACTAGTTAGTATGATTGGCCGGCTATCACAAACATCCTTTTGTATGGCGGCTATCACAAATTAACTAGTGAAAAAGGAAAATTCCCATCGCGGCTGTTTTCCAATAGGCTAGAATTGGTAATGACCAAAAAGTGGCCAACAAGTGAAAATCTTCTTCCTTGGCGGCTCACCTTAGTAGTGTAGGATTTTAGTATTATAATATCCCATACTAATTGTTTTCGGGCCTAAAGTCTAATACGAGATATAAAAACCCGAACACATTTAATTGTTTTAATGAAAGATTAAAACAATATATATACAATTATTATTTATAAACTAGTATAAATAATAATTCGCGTCTAACGAATATATATAAAACATATCGTCTCGCTAAAAGTTTGTAATTACCAGTTAAGCAGGTTAAGTGGATTTAATATTCGTTGCCCTAGATGTAACTCTTACGGATCATAACTCGATCAGCTGCGTTGTCCATCGGGTCGGTCCATAAAATCCAGCAGGTTGGTGGCTAGTCGTCTATGCAAGTGGTGGGGGCTAAATAAATGGGGTTTGGGTTCGGCCATGTGAAGTGGGTCCCAAAATTTGACTTCAACGGTTACTCTTTATAGTCACCAAGCAAACTTTGTTTTCAACTCTTTTGGACAGAATGTGTCAATGACAAACCTATTTATATGAATTATTAAAGTATGGGATGTGAACTTCTAAGAAGTTAACATTAAATTGTACATTTTGGTGTAGTCTAGACAAGTCCAAGTTAGTTTTATGTTAAACCCGTGAACAAGGTTATTTAAATGAATCATGTTCACAGGTTGACTCGTTTGATTTTATATTGGTGGTTTCTTTCGTGAGTTAAGTAGATTGAAAAATCTAAAATATAAAAGAGATGAGAAAGAAGTTTATAATTTAAGCATAAATAATTCAATATATTTGATTGTAAATATGTAGAGAATTGATATGCGAAAATAATTAACATGAATTCCGGGTCAAAAGTGTCGGGTTCGTGTCAATCTACGAGAACTTATGTCGTGTTCGGATTCATGTATATGACACGGTTTTTGGGTTCGTGTCAAATTTTCATGTTTGTATAGGGTACGACCCGCCAACCTGTAAACACTACCCATTTTATGCCCGTAATTTAAACTAATTTCAAAAGTGTAAACCGATATTATGCATTTAACCATGTTATCGGTTGAATTCCACGATTTAAATAAAAGTTGACTCGTTCAAGAGTTTTGAGTTTTGTTCATATTTATAAAATTGATACCGAGTATCATATATAATATTTATTAAATAAAAACAGAATATTATTATATAATTAAATACATGTAACATGTGAACATCAGAACGAAAGTCACAAATCGTTCAAGAGTTTTGAGTTTTGTTCATATTTATAAAATTGATACCGAGTATCATATATAATATTTATTAAATAAAAACAGAATATTATTATATAATTAAATACATGTAACATGTGAACATCAGAACGAAAGTCACAAATTTGTTATTGTTATGCTACCGGAATAACGGACAAACGAGGAATCACGTGCTACTGAATGTAACGTTTATGTCTTAATACGTACTTGTGAGTTGAAACAAAATCTTATTTTAATTATATATTTAAGAAGAATAACCGATTGTAACGGGGTCATCTCTCGAGGCCCCGTGTGGCGCCCTGGGTTACCCCAGGGCCAGCCAATCCGTCCCGCTTATGATAAGGCTACTGTTTTCATCGCGCCTTCGACTCATCAGGCGAGCGGCAACAGCTCGTGACCAGTGATGCGTTCGGTGTGCAAGACACTTAGGCATGTTCACGTCATCTATCCCACTGAGGCCGTCCCCGATGAAGTCCGGACTAGCCAGCAAACCCAAGCGTTCAAGTACAAACATAGCACAACGATCTCCGAATATTTGGTCCGTGACACTCTCCCACCACCATTTCATGCACGTCCTCATGCATGCCCGCAATCCCATACTTGCTTGCAGCCGTTGGACAATTCTTCACCCCTTATGATTGAGCATGATTCACTTTGGTAAGAAGGACACCCGGTAGTTCAGCAACATAAATCTTCGTCTGAATCGTTCAGATAATTGCATCTGATTGATTTAAGTGGCGCCGATGTTCGCCTAGTTTACGACGCTACTAGACCGTAGTTGCTGAACTTGATCACGACGGGCTTCAATGTTAACTGGACTAGGACGGTGCACACGATCCCATGCTCGCGGCATACAAAGACCATCGCCGAAGCGCTCCCCATTTGGTCTTCTTCCACCACCATTGCAAAATCATACTCGTCTGGTAAACGCACATATGGGATAAGTCACGTTCCAAAGTATCCGAGGCTCGACCTGCTCTAATACCACTTTGTCACGGGGTCATCTCTCGATGCCCCATGTGGCACACTAGGTTGCCTAGGGCCAGCCAATCCGTCCGCTTATGATAGGGTCTACTGATTTCGTCCTACCTTGGACTCATCAGGCGATCGGCACCAGCTCGCGACCAGTGATGCACTTGGTGTGCAAGACACCTAGGCATGTTCACGTCGTCTATCCCATTGAGGCCGTCCCCGATGAAGTCCGGACTAGCCAGCAAACCCAAGCGTTTAAGTACAAACATAGCACAACGATCTCCGAATATTTAGTCCGTGACACGATGCTCTCTTGCCCTAGTAGTTTGGTGTTTATTTCGACTAAAGAGGTGCGTGTTTTAAGTCTCATACGTGTATTAAAAAGGAAATGTATTTAGAAACATTAAAGGGATCAGTTTAGTCATCATTTACCTTGAGTTAATTCCACAACTTTCAAGAGATCAGTGGCGGCACAATGGGCGCGAGCCCTAAAGCAACCACTTTAGTCCCACGTTTTTTAGGACCCCTTATTAATATTTTCTTTACATATATAGGGGGCGGTTCAAATAAGAAGTGAATTTTCGCTAAGAAACCTAATAAATAATTTCTTTTTTAACCGAAATCGGGTCAAACGAACTCCGATTGAGCTCATTCTAGCGGCGTTGAAACCGGGTCGTTGATGTTTTTTTTTTGGGGGGGGGGGGGGGGTGGTGGATTTAGGTTTTTTGGGGGGTGGGGTGGGTAGGTTTAGGTTTTTTTGAGGGGTGGGGGTTGGAAGATTTAGGTTTTTTTTTTGGGAGGAGGGTGGGGTGGTTAGGTTTTACGTTTTTGGTTTTTTTTTTTTGGAAATGGACATTGCCCATGGTAAATTTTTTATTAAAAAAGAATAAGATGTTACATACTAAATTCATCCCCCCTCCTGCGCCTTTGTACCATGGAGGAAGGAAACACGAGAATTAATGAAAACAAACTAAAGGCTGAAGCCCCCATACAAGGTGAAACATACTAAGTGAGCCAAACCAAGCCCATTTGTATGTGAATACATATCGGCCCATATGCTCCAATCCTATCCAAATAGTGCATCCTGACTAATACCCAGACTCCAAGCCCATAAAGCAAATATCCAAAGGAAGAGCAACTCCAAAATTAAAAGCCCATTACTAGTCACCCGTCCATACCCATATATGAACTCAATCCCAGCCCATTGTTAAAGCTCCCTAAAGATCGAATACACCAATAGTCAAGCAAGAAGCCCGTTCCTCAACAGTACTAAACGTTAGCCCAAGCCCATACTTGGACTTATTCCCTTGCCCATTTTCGAAACTCATAATGGGAATAAGAACCTGAAACTACTCGTGCTGCATATGTGACGTTCTATAAGCCCACTTACCCAAACTATATCTGAGATAATCCTTCCATCCAAAGTCTACTCGTGAGCCCCAAAGAGTCAAAGACTGCCATCGTACTAGCCCATTAATCGTCCAAACGAAATCAATACCAAACCCATCCCAAAGCATCATGGCCTAACTAAGCTCCAATTGTGTATCTGGTTGGGCCATCAAATACACACACCTCAGAAACTCTTTGCAACAACGCCTCTGAACAGTAACTATCCCCATTCAGTAAACGCCACGTGTGTGTTTTTTTTTACATTTTCAGTTTCAACCTTATACTATATATGAATTTACACTTTTAACCCGTCTCATTTTCTATTAATTTTGTTCGTTAACTTTTTTCAAAATACGGAGGGCGCGACTGTTTTTAGTTTTTTTTTGTCAACGTTCCGATATAATTTTTTTTAAAACGGAGTTGTATTCAAAATCAGTTTTTTTTTGTATTGTTGCCTATAGCGAGTACCGTTAACATTGTGATACCGTGACGAGCCGAACCTATTCTGAGCGAACAACATCATTGTCGGCATTTATATTATCGTAACCCGTATTGTTATTAACTTTTATGGTTTTCGACGACTCAAACCGTTAAATTTTTTCTTCTTTTTTTATTATTTACTTTTATATTTCTCTTTTATTAACATTATTTTTACCATTGCGCCTACGTTTTCATTTATATTTTATTAACGATGGGACCGACAACCGCCGCGAAGTGTGGGTATCCGCTTCCAAGTTTCATTTACTTCTTTAGTTTTATTTTCTTTGGTTTTAGCGCCATTTTTACTATATTTTTTTGGAGTTTTTAAGTAATGGTACCGCATTCATTTTTTAGGTTTGCTTTTTACAAACGTTTGCGGGTGCATCTACGTTTAAGTTTTTTAATCGATCCGCCGTCGCCGATATTTTAGCTCTACGTTACTTTTTTTAACGTTATTTTTACGTCTGAGCATGCACATGTGTTAAAATTTTTATAAAAACCGGTCCACCCCGTCACGGAGCGAGGGCGTGACCATCTAGTTCAAATTAAAAGCCCAACAACCTTTCTAGTATGCATGCATGTGTATATGCATATCTAGCAACCGGGTGGACCCACTCAATTCCATCCATGCAAACCGGCCTTCATACTTGACCCGTGGACTCCCATGCACACGTACACAGAATCCAAAGTCCAGCCGCCATGCAATCCGTAAGCAATCAAATCAATTCAAAAAATTAAAATTTCAAATCCTTTCCATTTACACCAATCATCAAATCAATTCAAAAATTGAATACCACCAATTTCGTAAACTCCAATAAAATCCCAAAAAAGATGATGAGATTAAGGAAATCAATCCCTAACAACATGGCATCCTTCGTGGAATCCATTTCAATCAGATCAAAGTCCAAACCAAACCAATATCGATGAACATGAAGATGCACACCAACCGTAAACGCCAAGAACATCAAGAACAATCATTCTAACCCAAATCCGATCGGACCAAAATTCCCCAGATCGGATCTAACCATACCAAACTTTAATGAAATCAATCAAAAACATCCATCAATTTCCGAAGCAAATTAAGAACATTCAACCAAACCAAATCCAAACGGATCGAGTGTCGTCAAGAATGAAAGTAACGTAAGCCATGATAACCAAAGATTCGTCTAATACACAACTTCTCTTTGGGTTTGATCAACATAGATCTCCAGCCTCTTCCGGACTCCCGTACCATCCAAGCCAACTTCACCCGCACGGCCGCACCATATCATCCTCGTCCCAGGTTAGCCCCAAGGCTCCAACTTCAACCATGTACCATCTTGAGCCTGACACCACCCCTCTATCCATCGAAGACCCAAGCACTCCCACCACTTACCGGTTTATCACAGGACCACAAATCTTCCATGAAGAACCCTAGGATGGTTTCAAGAAACCCGATACACCAAGAAGCATAGAATCTCAAACCCAACCCCAAGTATTACGACCCCAAGTCTAACCCGGGTCGGAAGCATCTCTCTTACGTGGATTTATGTACGAATCCAAAGCCGTCTAGCACCGTTGCATGAGAATGCATCGGGTAACCACCATGCATGAGCATGGCCGATTGACACCCCAAAGAGGAGTTGCATACCGTTTTCCTCCTCCTACTCAAATCAAAACCCAGACCATACATTCATGGGTCCGAATCAAGAGATGAGCCCAAACATCTCTTACGAATGAGATAGATCCCAGATAATTGATCAAATAGGACTCGGAATCCGGCTGCGAGCAGAAACAACAAACCTCTCTCCACCTTCGCTGAAGTAATCCGATTCACCATATTCGATGTGTTTAGCACCATTTGATAAACAACCGGGTAACAATCATGCATTATACCATCCATATAATACATAATCGATTGACACCAAGGACCGATATGGCTCCTTGGCCGTACTCCTTATCAAATCCCAATGCGGGCGTAAGGGGACGAATCAAGCCAGAAACTTGAATCAAGCCAGAAACTGTAATGGAGTGTTACCCGCTCGTTACTAGTCCGGTATAATACCCGCGTGTCGTCATTTTTTCCGTTCGTTGTTACGTGTCGGGTATGAGTCGTATAAACAAAATAACATGAGTTTAGTAGTCCGGGTAAAATACGTGTCTGTCTCGTGTGTTTTGAATTATTTTTTCATCCTAGTGGGTATTCTCTATTATATAAAATAAAGAGAACGTTTCGAGATGTTTAAATATTATTTTCAATTTATCATCAATGCGATATGGGGTTCGATGAGTCTCAGAAATTTCTACTATTTCCTGTGTAGTTGTGTAGTGCTTGGACTGTACTGGACCGGGTTAGGGGTGTTCATCGGGTTTTTTAATCGGGTTTCGGGTTATTCGGTTCGGGTTATTCGGGTTTTTTGTTATAAGAATCCTACCCGTTTACCGACCCAAATAAGATTCGGGTTATTCGGTTTCGGGTTTATTCGGGTCGGGTTAATCGGTATTCGGGTTTCTAAATACAAGTTGCAACGCATACTTTATTATTTAACTTAACATTATATTTATTAAATAATAAGCATAGAATGTCAAATAAAAACCTTCTCAATATGATTTTTCATTCAAACTCATACACTAAACACATATTAACTAAAAAAACACCAAATAAAATAATCAAAAAACCAAAGTGTATCAACCAATCGTATAAACTAAAAAAAACGACAAATCATATCAACCAACAAACTCGTTAACAATGTTCACTATTCAAATTCTCACATTAATGTCCGCTCGTACGTTTTCAATCATAATTTAAAAAAAAGTGAAATAAAATAAGCATTAAAAATGGTTAGATGTATACTGAGCTAAGATTACAAATAAATATTAATAATAAAATACCTTTTTATTATTATTCGGGTTAATCGGGTTAACCCGATTAACCTTTTTTTTAACCCAATTACCAAACCGAATACTACCTTCGGGTTCGGGTTCCATCTTAAACGGGTTCGGGTTGTTCGGGTTCCATCTTAATCCGGTTCGGGTTAATTTGGGTCGGGTTTGGTATTCGGGTTTCGGGTAAAATGAACACCCCTAGACCGGGTTAGACCTAATTAATTAAAATTAGTCTAATATGCACAATCCTGGGTAATTATATTTAAATAATTATGCGGTAAAATTACCAGTTGTTACAATGCCCCCATGGCCAACGGCTATGAACCGACAATACCCTGGTCAATGCCCCCATGATCAACGACCGTGAACCGACAATACCACTTAACACTAAGAGGAGGTTGCGTGGACCTCTCGAGCAGCCGTCGTCACCCATCCCAGTTGTACAACCGTTAGCAAACCACAAAGGCTCTTAAGGAAAAGGGCTAGCCCGTAACTGTTATCTTGTATAAGTAACATCTGTCCCCAAAGGACCTTAACAAGTTGGTACACTTTCCCATAGGAAAACTGCTCACTTTCTTTTAATAAAACTTTCTTTACTTGCTCAAAACTTGACATATGGTATGCCTTTGTTTATGTATAAAAATATAATAAACGTCTGCCATAAAATATCTTTGCTTTACTGAAACATAGCCTAACACGTATATATTGTCTGTGTTTATGTATATGAAAATATAATAAACACTTGCCATAAATAAAACTATACTTTTACATAAAACGTACTTTTAACTCCTTTAAACTTTTCGCTAAAAACATAAGTTTCACTTTGTTTATTAATATAGAATATGCTATAAACACTTTTCACTAAGTATGCACACCTAAAGCAAGCAAAAAGGGGATTAGAACTCACCTGATATACAACCTACTATGGAAACTAAAAAGCTTCGGGCTACACGAGTGCTACGTGATCTGTGTGAATACAATACATGAAATCGGTTAAACTTGCTAGTGTCGGCTGACACTCTCAAGAGTCGGCTGATAGTGTTGGCTGACACTCTCAAGAGTGGGCAGATAGTGTCGGCTGACACTCTCAAGAGCCGGCTGACACTCTCAAGAGTGGGCTGATAGTGTCGGCTGACACTCTCAAGAGTCAGCTGAACTTGCTTTCTGGACTTTGTGTCATGCTATAGGAGTCGACACTCCCAATATCTTCTTCCTCGTCGAGTGTCGCTACTTGCAGGTGGTGACACGCGAGTGTCTGCTCAAGAACTCTAATCCCATACAGGCCCGTTTTCAGTCCAAAATCATAACTTTTATGTTCCAAAACGTTCTAATCTTAACCATGAAGCTAGATCTATGGTTTTAAAACATGAACATACGTAAAAATTTGATCTTTAAGTTGAAACCCCATGAAAACCCTAAAACCCCATTTTCAACCAAAATCTCATATTTGAACAAGTTTCTTACCTATAATCAACTCGTTTCTTCAGCAAAGCTTCGTGTAATCACCGGAGAAGAAGAATGGGTCGATCTTGGAGCAAAACCGACACACTCTCTCTAGATGTTTCTCTCTCTAGAAAGGGAGAAGATGCTGAAAGGAAGGAGAAGCGGTGGGGAAGGGGGGTTTAGAGGCTCCCTCACCGTCAGGCCCGTTGGCCCGTTCTCGGTCCACATCCCGACCCATCAAGTCTCATCATCAACTAAAGCTTTAAACCCGCACCCGATAAGATAAAATTCCGGATGTTACAAGTTCTCGGGTAAACTGTGAGTACTTCCTAGTTCTCGGGTAAGCACGAGTACTCCCAAGTTCTCGGTATGTTTGCGAGTACTTCTAAGTTCTCGATAATGATGATTGAATGAATGCGTTGTGTGTGAAGCTAAGCCTTTAGGATGTGTACGTACATGTTAGAGACCTTTGACCGTGCTTATCACAGGTGAATCAAGAATCCATATTTACTTGTTTCTAGGATGATATTCATACTCATAAAATGTTTATGAAATGATTGTTAAAGGAAATGCTTACGAAAAGAATGCTTTTCTAAAGAAACGATATTTTGAAACAAGAAAACGGGTGTGAAATGAAAGGTTTATGAAAAGAATGTTTATGAAATGGAATGTTTATAAGGATTGGTTTTGAAATTAATGAAGTCATTAAAAATGTTTTAATGAAGTCATTAAAAATCTAATATGTCGAATGAATGGACGAAATCTGGGAATTATGACAGCATTTGGGAAAGCCATAGTGCCATAAGCTTAACATGGGTTGCGCCTATGTGGTCTATCAATGGTATTATGGTTGTACAACTGGTGAAAATAGTGGCGACAATCACTCGGGGTTAACGTGACCCGTGAATAGTATTACCTTAATGACCAATGAGTCTTAAGGGCGAGGGAACGGCATTAGAGACTTACGAGTCCCACGGGCGACGGACAAATGGAACGAAATGGAGTGTAATATAGATTCAGATATTTCTTGCATGACTTGAATGGAATGTTAAATGATTTTCTGAACGAATGTTTGAATGATTGAATGGATGGAAAATGAATGTTAAGCCTTGTTTTACTTATGAATGATAAAACCCTAAGGAATGAACACACGATAAAACCATTTTCTTAAAATGAATGAAAGACGTGAACTCACTAGCGTTAGCTGACTTTTAGTATGCTTGTCAGGTTAAAGCTAGATGAACGTTGAAGGATGGTGCTTGGCTAAAGACGAGTTACCCGACGATCAAAGACTGCATCCCTTATGAAAGTTTAATTTTCGAATAGTTAAAGACAAAGTTTTAAACTTGTTGCTATTGAAAACAATGTAACGACGTTTATTCCGCTGCTTAATGTTATTTGAAGTTTAAGACTTGATTGTGAATGAGTAAAATCCAACACATGAGGCTTACTGGGTTTGGGGTTTTACATTTACTTTACTTTGAATGTTTTCACTATTACGTTATTTTTAGTTATATATAGATTATGTAAGTAACTAATGATTACAAACTTGGTTGCTCTTTATCTTAAAAAATATAAATTTGAAGTTGTTTGAATGATAAGTAATTTTTAAAGTTTGTTTGCTCTGTTTAATAATTGATATTGAGTTGAAGGGGATGTTCGAAAATAATAACTCAATTATAATCACTTCTCTAAATGAAATGGCAAACTAATAATTGTTAGTTAATTGCCTTCTAACTCTGTCTGTTAGTATATGTACATATTGGAAATGTTCGAGGGCCAATTCTGGACAAACGTATTCTTGGAGCAGTTGCGCCGGATGCTAGCAACTTGTGGGACTGAAATGAAGTTGTTGTAAAGTACAAGGGTTAAGATGAAAAGTTGTGAAAATAAAAACTAAAGTTTTTTCTCATCGAAGAATAACCAGATAGTTTCTTCTCAGTTAGGGCTTTATTCATATCTCACATCTATCAAATTTTCTCTCCTAAAAACGTATTGTCTTCATCTTAGTTTTAGGGGTTTTCACTAAAACAACTATTCACATTTGCTATGGAGTTCTGGATTCGAAATGTTCGAGGGCCAATTGTGGACAAACATATTCTTGGAGCAGCTGCGCTGGATGCTAGCAACCTGTGGGACTTAAATGAAGTTGTTCTAAAGTACGAGGGTTAAGCTGAAAAAGTTGTGAAAATAAAAACTAAAGTTTTCTCTCATCGAAGAATAACCAAATATTTTCATCTCAGTTAGGGCTTTATTCATCTCTCACACTATCTCAAATTTTCTCTCCTAAAAATGCATCGTCTCCATCTTTGTTTTAGGGTTTTTCATTAAAACAACTATTCACATTTGTTATGGAGTTCTGGATTCAGGTTCTGTACGTTAGGTCATTGTATTGATGATCTAATTCTATTACTCTTGTACAACTATAATACTTAAATTTATAACTATAATGCACATATCATGTTTCTTTTCTTTTTTCTTTTGCTCATAAATACTCTAATCCACATATATTCCTAACGATACCAAACCACCCAACTTTTTTCTTTTGCTCATAAATGGCTAGACAAGAAAACAAAGATTGAATATAATTTAAAAGATGAACTTAAGTAACAAGAAAATTTTATTTGAAGTTCTTTGTAATAAGTATTGTTAGGGTGAAGGGGACACAACCTTATAAAAAAGTTTCTCTAGCAAAATTATCTAATGAGGGTGTACCACCTAACTTTTATTCAAATGCTACCCTAATACCCTAAAGTGTTGGGGGCACAACCCTAATACCCTATTTTTTTCATTTTTAAATTAATTCTTTTTTTAAGTTAAAACAAATAATAATAATAATAATAATAATAATAATAATAATAATAAAAACAACTTCATTCATAAAAAAAAATACATTAACAATAAATAAAAAAATAAAAAAGGTACATAAAAATAAATCTAGAAATCACAAGGCCACCTGTATCGACTAGCTATTTCATGTTTTTGTTTTAGAACTATTTCCAACATCAGTCCGGTCACATGGTTGAGAGGATCCGTAAACATCTTTAAATCACGGTTCATACGATCCTCCCGAATAGCCGCCCGTTACTCTTCCACCATCTCCCTAATATCTTGATCTTTTGTCTTTTTTTATTCGAATAGCTCTTTCAAAATAAATTCTCGTGTAGACTCCCGTTCCTCCTTCATCGTTGTGTATTGAGCAACCGCTTCAGCTAAACTACATTTGCTTGACGATTCGTCCGATTTCTTTGCTTTTCGTGTTGGTCCTGTCAGAGTTGCGTCTTCGTTAAGGTCGGGTGCCCAATTAGTAAAGTGTTCATCATTTGAGTAATTGTCGGAATCCAAAGACTTTCATTTATTTTTCGATTGACCAGAAAACTCCGCCCCCATCAATGACACTTGTTTCCATTTATCATGTTGACGTACAAGCTCTCAACACTCAATGTGAGAAAAAGTTTTTTGTGTTTAGTTTGGAAGTCCTTCGTCGCTTTCTTCATCACATCTAAGTCGGTGGATCCACTCGCACATAGACAGTCCTATATGGTTATAATAAATATAAACTTAAATAAAAATAAAAAAAACAACAAACATGAACTTAAATAAACAAAAGATAAATATACCGCTTGAATCCAACAACCGTTGAACCAACTCATTTGCGTATTTAAAGCCGTCCATTTTGAATTTAGTTGGTAAATAGTTCTGTTACTTCCACCAACTTGTTCGTTGTAATGCTTAAGGATTCGCTTTCAAAATTCGCTTCTCTTTTGTTGATTTTCGACTACCGGGTATTTGGAAATATGAATCCAAGCCTTACACAAAGCGAGATTTTGTTTATCGGTCCACTGTTGACGTGCCGCACTTGCGTGGAATTTTCCTTTATTTCCGGGTTCTTCTTCATGTTCTTCAACCTCTACTTCTTCCACGTCATCATCTTCTTCTTCACCAACCTCTACTTCATCTTCGTTGTCATCAAAGATCGGGAGTGGTCGATCTTCATCGTTACGGTTTGGGTTACGGAATTGTAGGTTTTGGTAGCAGGGTGCAAAAGGCTCAAACACAAGTTGATCTTGTAAGGGATGGGGTGCAATTTGAGTAGGCATTTGAGCATACAGATAATATTCGTATGGAGCCGGTTGTTGTACTGGTTGATGCGGTTGTGATGGTTGAGTCGGTTGTTGTATTGGTTGATTTTGGCTAGAACCGGCCTTTGACTTTTTGGAATCCATGGTTTTGAGTAGAAATATAGTTGAATGATAGATTTTTGTTGTAGGAAATGTAGTGTATTTTAATGGTATTTATAAAGAAAAAAAAGTTTTTTTTTGTTTTAATTGTCCCAACGGCATTGTAGCCGTTACCAACGTTCGAAAATCAAGAATTTCACTCGGGTTGATATACCCGATTTATCCTACCCGTGAGCTAACCAGCATTGACGACGACGGTCACTACAACAATCACCCTATACCGACGACTTTTTTTGACCCTATAGCGACGACTTGTCGTCGGGATAGCTTATACCGACGACATGTCGTCGGGATAGGTGTCGTCGGGATTGAGTCGTACCAATAGCCCAAGATTGTCGTCGGGATAGGTGTTGTCGGTATAGGCTGACCTATATCGACGACATGTCGTCGCTATAGGGTCTAATTAAATAATTCAAAAAGAAATTCTATACCGACGACGTGTCGTCGGTATAGATTCCAACCTTGTACCGACGACATGTCGTCGGTATAGGTTGACCCTATTCCGACGACATGTCGTCGCTATAGGGTTTTTTTGTTTTTTTAATAATTTTTGAAAAAGGCCTATAGCGACGACATGTCGTCGGTATAAGTCTTTTCTGTTTTTTTTTATTTTTAATATTTTATCCAGAAATATTAAATTTCTAAAAACAAAAACCTGCAAATCATAAATATAAACCATTCAAACATTCAAATCGGATAAAAACTAATGTCCGAAACATAAACCAAACATCCAAATTGTTCGGCACACAAATTTGTTCGGCACACAAATTTGTTCGACAAATCAAACATTCAAAACATAAACTTGTTCGACACACAAATATGCAAATTGTTCAAGACAAATACCAACAAAAAAGGCAAAGGCTCAACAACTCCAAGCTAATTATCATCGCTGCTAGTTTGGCGATCCCACATTCGACGCATTTCATCCATTTGTCGTTGCATACAACCTAATCATCAAAAACACAAATTACACACATACATACAAACTAAACATTCAAACTAATCATCATAAAGACAAATTACACACATACAAACACTAAATTACATAAACTAAATTATATAAAATAATCACACATCTAAACCAAATGACCTAAACTAATCATAATTTAATAATTCCATCATACATACAAATATACATATTCATACATACAAACATACATACATACACATACATACAAAATCATAAAAATCTTAGATCTAAATCAAATTTCATCACAAATTAGTAATTAAAACGAGTACTTACCTTCACAAAGCTAGAAATCAAGAAATGGTGAAATTCCTCCAAAACCTAACCAAAATAAACAAACAAAACTTCAAAATCTTGAAAAAGTAGCTAAAATATGAAACCCGGATGTTACCTCACCTTAAATCCCGAGAGTTTTTGTGAAAGTTGCTCCCAATAAATACCATCTTATATACCTACACATCACAATTACATACATATATATATATAAATAAAAGCCCAATTACATAATTACAAACATATACATACAAACATAAATAAATGTCCAATTACATAATTACAAACATATACATACAAACATACATACACATATATACATTCATATTAACTAATCATCATAAACACGAATTACACACATACATACAAACTAATCATCCAAACTAATCATCATAAACACAAATTGCACACATACATACAAACTAAACATTCAAACTAATCATTATAAACATAAAATACACACATACATACATATACATACAAACACTAATTTACATAAACTAAATTATATAAAATAAGCACACATCTAAACCAAATGACCTAAACTAATCATAATTTAATAATTCCATCATACATACTCATACATACAAACATACATACATACACATACATACAAAATCATAAAAATCTTAGATCTAAACCAAATTTCATCATAAACACAAATTACACACATACATACCAACTAAACATTCAAACTAGTAATTAAAACGAGTATTTACCTTTACAAAGCTAGAAATTCAAGAAATGGTGAAATTCCTCCAAAACCTAACCAAAATAAACAAACAAAACTTCAAAATCTTAAAAAATTAGCTAAAATATGAACCCGGATGTTAGCTCACCTTAAATCCCGAAAGTTTGTGTGAAAGTTGCTTCCAAATAGCCCAAAAACGCTGAAATCGCCGGAGAGACAGAATTGGGGGAGTTTTGGAGAGTTTAGGCTGAAAATGAAGTTATGCCGTCTATTTCCCTATTTGTTCACGCTGCACCCTAGGTCCACTTGTCGTTGGTACAGTGGCCTATAGCGACGACATGTCGTCGGCACAGGTTTCAGAGAATGTTGACCAGTCAATAAAGGTAAAAACACTATACCGACGACATGTCGTCGCCTTAGGGTTTTCCAGAATTTTTTTTAATTTAATAAAAAAATTATTAAATAAAAAAAACAAAAAGAAAATCAAAATTAACCTATAGCGACGACATGTCGTCGCTATAGGTTTTCCCCAAAAATTCATTGGGCGCCAGTTTTCCCTCCAACCTTCCAAGTTTCATTTACTTCTTTAGTTTTATTTTCTTTGGTTTTAGCGCCATTTTTACTATATTTTTTTGGAGTTTTTAAGTAATGGTACCGCATTCATTTTTTAGGTTTGCTTTTTACAAACGTTTGCGGGTGCATCTACGTTTAAGTTTTTTAATCGATCCGCCGTCGCCGATATTTTAGCTCTACGTTACTTTTTTTAACGTTATTTTTACGTCTGAGCATGCACATGTGTTAAAATTTTTATAAAAACCGGTCCACCCCGTCACGGAGCGAGGGGCGTGACCAACTAGTTCAAATTAAAAAAATTATTAAGATAAAAAAATTAAAGTTTTGAAATCCATATTTTTCTGTTTAAAATAAAAAATTTATTTTTTAATCAATATATATCCAATAGCACATAAATATATAAAAAAACAAATCAAACCAAAAATTTCTACAAAATTATAAAATCTCTAATTTATAATCAATATATATCCATAGGATTTATCATTGTCAAGCAAAACTCTAATTTTCAACCTCCCATTTTAGCAGAACTTCCAAATCTCATTCACTGAAGAATTAAATGGGAAATTCGTGAGAAAAATCGAAACCGTTACCTGAGCAAGATTAATGGAATAAGAAGAATTTTTAATCGGAACCCCACCGTGCAAGACATTAGAAGTCTGTTAATTGCCTTCACGCTGTCTCGGACGTTTGTGAAACACCCAAGACCAGCCTGTATGGCCCCAAACTGGGTACCCTACAGTTGGTTCTCATCACTGGGTGTTCTCTTTAAAAATACTCGCTTTATTACAAACAATCAGTGGAAGTCTTAATTTAAAATAGTTGTAACCCTTTATAAACTCAATATCAATCTTAATCTTATCTTACAAATGCCTACACACCAATCCAAGTAGCACCGCTCCCTAGCCAAGATACCTCACCTGCAAACAAGAAATACCATTTGATTGAACTCAGAACATTACAATCCTTTATAAAACAGTTTGTTGTTTATTGACATGTTAATAACCCACACTTCAACACTAACCCATAAGGGTTCAACGACCCAAGATGTAACATCCCGGTTTTTCATAAAATAACTGGGTTTGTAATTATGTAAATTATTGTAAAGGTTAACGGGTAATTAACGGGGTTTTGGCGGGTTTTATTTAAAAACGTGAACAAAACCAAGCCCGGGAGACCTTGGGTGAGCGTGGGCCAAGCCTGGCCCTAGTGAAGAACACCCTTTAGGGTGCAACGCAAATATGGAGACCCCATTTTCACATTCAGCCGTCGAAGAGCAAGGAGGAGAGGGAGAGAGCCGTTCATCGCGTTTCAAGTCCGATTTGATGTATTTTGTCGATCTCTAATCATCCTTAGTGTGTCGGGATCCTTGAATCAATACTACACATGTTTCATAATTCTAGGGTTTAGAAGAGAAGTTGAGTTTCAAAGAAGACGAGGTGATTCGGGAATTCGATTGGCACGGATTCTCCGATCTAGAGGTATAATCTTGAAAACCTTCCAGTTTAAATGCTTGTTTGTGATCGTAGGGAACCTTCATGTGTGTGCATGGGTTCGGCCGAACCCTAGAGGTGGCCGGTTGGGGGGGTAGGTGTCCGACGAGGCATGAGGAAGCCCGGAACCCGTTAATTACACAAAGAATTTTTCCAGATTTTTTTTTAATTTAAAAAAAAAATTTTGACCGACGAAAATTTATTAAATAAAAAAAAAATTCAAAATTAACCTATAAAGACGACATGTGAGAATGTAAAAAAGAAGGGTAATATAGGTACAATATTACATACCTTCACATTTGGAATAAGAGATTTAATACTCTTAAGCTTTCTATGAGGCATCTCTTTATATTAAGCTCTCTGCATCTTTTCTTCAACATGGTTAATCCCACCTTAAGTTTCTCGGCTGCCATGACTATCGGCAACTCAAAATGCTTCTCTATCTCTTCCAATTCCAACGGTCTCGACGGCCTCCGGCCACCGTGATCACCGGAACCACCACCATTGTGATCATCATTGAAACTTAGCAATGGCAACACATGACCGTCTCCCCAACACTCCCACAAGCTTATATCTTCATCAATGAGATCGAAATATGAAAACCCTAAATCAGAAAAGTAATGTGATGAAACTCGGTTCATATCGAGAAGGTTGAAAAGTGCATCGTCGTGCCTGCAAAAACAAAAACAAAAACCAAAATGGTGTTAGATTATGTTATTAAACTTGAGGTTCAAATGCAACTTGTTTTGTGACAAAATGTGTACCTGAAAAGATCTTGATTGAAGTAGTGAAAGCAGTCATCAAGGTTATGAGGATTTTAATGGTTTACAGGATTATGATCCATTTTTGTGGTAGAAATGGAAAGAGGGTGATGTCATATATATATATATATATATATATATATACATATAGATAACATGCATATACATACATGGGTTATAGAGAGTGGGAAAATGTGCCTACGGTTACAGGAGTTATAATTAATTATTACACTTAATCATCATTATTATGTTAATTTAACATTATCTAATATTGAAAGTGGTAATAAATAGGGAAGGAGCATAACATTTTCCCATTAATTTATTATTACACTTTATCATTATTATGTTAATTTAATTAGCATTACTTTTATATTTTTTTTACAACGACGAAACATTTTAACTATGTTACAAATAAAAATTGTATCCGTGACATTCAAACCTTAGATGTTTCTAGAGGTTTTGTCTCTATCGTTGAACCATCAACCCTAATGATATTAGTTTTATAGGGTTTTACAAAATTTTTTTAATTTAAAAAAAAATTATTAGATAAAAAAAAACAAAAAGAAAATCAAAATTAACCTCGTCGCTATAGGGTGTCCCATTCAAAATTTCTGGAAAACCCTATGGCGACGACTATAGGGTGTCCCATTCAAAATTTTGGAAAAACCCTATCCCGACGACATGTCGTCGCCATAGGGTTTTCCAGAAATTTTTTTAATTTAAAAAAAAAATTTGACCGACGAAAATTTATTAAATAAAAAAAAACAAAAAGAAAATCAAAATTAACCTATAGCGACGACATGTCGTCGCTATAGGGTTTTCCAGAATTTTTTTTAATTTAAAAAAAAAAATTTGACCGACGAAAATTTATTAAATAAAAAAAAACAAAAAGAAAATCAAAATTAACCTATAGCGACGACATGTCGTCGCTATAGGTTTTCTCCAAATATTCATTGGGCGCCAGTTTTCGCTCCAACCTGCCTCAACCCTATACCGACGACATGTCGTCGCTATAGGGTCTCCCTACCAAAATTTTGGTTTTGACCTATACCGACGACATGTCGTCGGTATAGGGTGACCTATCCCGACGACAAATGTCGTCGGTACAGGTGACGTCAGGACAGGGTCAATTTGTTGTAGTGGGTGTACCCGAGCTACCCGCAAACCTGATCTCCTCTACCCAAGGATGCCCCCTTTACCCTTAAGAAGTTAAGAACCACCATATATAGTTAAAAGCATAGCTGTGTATATTGGTTGAACCTAGAAATAAGAGCCGTTAGCTTTAACACATACACAACAAATTTTACCATATATTCAACAAAGGACCTTCCGTAAATAAAAATTGAAGCTGCCTATATCAATTGTCTTACTTTAAATTAAAGAGTTAAGTACACGGATACCCCCGTGGTATGTTCAATTTTTTTATTTAGTCTCTAAATTTAAAAAATTACAGTGTTAGTCCTCAATTATATATAAAGGTAACATGTTTGGTTCTTAAAGTGGATGACAGTTAACTTTTCTGTTAGATATGTTAAAAATAACCAAAATATCCATAGATTAAAAAAACCAAATTAAAAAATAGGTTTTTAAAAAGAGTGGTGGTGCCGTCTCAGAACTAGGGTATAAATATAGATTTTTTTTAATTTATATTCTTTTTATTTTTTACTTTTTGAATGTATGAGTATTTTGTTTATTTTTAAAATATTTAATAGAAAAGTTAACTTTTATATTATACAGTGATCAAACATGTTACGATTATGCAAAATTTGGAGACTGTCATTGTAATTTTTCAAATTTAGTGATCAAATCTAAAATTTAAAGATAACATATTTACAATCCGTGTACTTAACTCTTTTAAATAAGATCTATATGGTTCACCTCAAATTTCCTATGCCCACATCCCCTAACTACCTATATCTCCGATAACTGCTATCACAATGCAACTCTCTTTGACAAACACGCAAAGCCATATTAAAGGAACACGAAAACCCTAATCAACTTCACTTTTTTTTTTATCCATTTTTTATCATCACATTCTTAAAACATTGTAGGATAAAAAATGTTGAAGTATTATAAAACGATAAAATATTTATTTACAATTCAAATATAACTCAATCTTAAAAACATTAAATCATTCTTTAAAAAACTAATATCAAAACTCAAACACAATGATCGAATTTCCTATTTGCACCTTCATGAATTAATGGGAAAAAGTAATGTGATATTTCAATTCGTTGGGCAAGCTATAAATGGAACCCATCTTACAAACTCTCACTAGAAAAGTAAAATAACCCTTAATTAAGGGTGAGGAGTTCGCGGTTCAGAACCGTTAGAATCGTAGAACCGGACCAATTGGAACCGGGACCGACCCGTGAAATACTAAACAGGTCCGGTGCTCGGTTCTTCATATGATCATTAAACGGTTCACGGTTCGGTTCGGTTAATAACCCGACGGTTCCGGTTCGGACTCGTTAGAAACGTTTGTGGAGTATTTTGGGTTTGTTTTTTGTTTTGTGGAGTTGAATTGGAACTTTATTTTGCAGGAAACATAATTTCGTATTATGAAAGTGGAACTTTATCTTAATCGGTTCGGTCCAGCAATCAAACGGTTCCGACCCGTTTAATACGGTTCCAGTCCAGTTTGAACCGTTTATATACAGTCCGGTTCTCGGTTAACATATTTGCATCCAAATGGTTCACGGTTTCTGCTCCGGTTCAGCCCGGTTCGATCCGGTTCGAACCGAATGCTCAGCCCTACCCTTAATAGAAAACTACACTCATTGTTGGTTGTAAATGGATAACCATTACAAATTTCCCGTTTTCTTTTTACTTTTTAACTTAAAAAAACAATTAGTAATGATTTTATTTTTTTCTTTAATCTTTTATTGTGTCTTCACGTCATCGAAAATCAAAGATTCGTCTAAAACCGCTTTAGTTTCTAAGTGAAGAGTTCTAAAATCTTCCTTAATGATGGGTGTGCTTCTTCCGATTACAATTTCTGAATACAATCCTCTTTTTCTTTTCAATTCCTTTTTTACATGCTCACATACTTATGAGGTCATGGGTATTTATAGGGTATTCTTATAGCTTTCTCTCTCTCTTCCTAACTGAATGATGTTGACATCTTTCTTTTATTGGTGAAGAGCCCTTGCGTGGGTCCCTTTTACATATAACTGAAAGTTGGATATGCTAAAGCCCTATTTTGCCCGTAGAGAAGTATGATCATGGAATATGTATTACTTGGCACTCTCTAAATTTGAGTATTGTCGCGGTAACCTTTTTCAGATAATCTATCATTGTCCGTTCTTTGCCTCATACACTTGATTCACTTGGTTCATTATTAACAGGGAGTCCACATGTGCTCGGACATATTGGGCGTCCATTGTTGTTGCCGGTTCGTGGTTCGAAACCGTACTAAACAGTTCCGATCCTTGGTTCTTCATATGGTCATTAAACGGTTCATTGTTCGGTTCGGTTAATAACCCGACTGTTCCGGTTCGGACCCATTAGAACTGTTTGTGGAGTATTTTGGGTTTGTTTTTGGTTTTGTAGAGTTGGATTGGAACTTTATTTTGCAGGAAACATAATTTCGTATAATGAAAGTGGAACTTTATCTTAATCAGTTCGGTCCAGCAATTAAATGGTTCCGACCCGTTTAATATGGTTCCGGTCCGGTCCGAACCGTTTATATATGGTCTGGTTCTTGGTTAACATATTTTCATCCAAACAGTTCGCGGTTTCTCGTCCGATTCGGCCCGGTTCGAACCGAATGCTCAACCCTACCCTTAATAGAAAATTGCACTTACTGTTGGATGTAAATAGATAACCATTACAAATTTCTCGTTTTCTTTTTTCTTTGAGTAAATTACACAGAATGTCCTTTATTTATACTATAAACTACACTCTGTGTCCTTTGACTTCAATAAGTACATCACAGGTCCTCTTCTTACATACTTTTATGCACTCTATGTCTTTTACACTAATTGGTGTTAAGTTTTTCTGTTAAGTTTTGACATGTGCCTTGCACATGAGGGTAAAATGGTCATTTTACCTGAAAAGGACAATTTATGTAATTGAAAAAAAATAAATTTAAACCTCTTTCTTATCTCTCAATCTCTCATCTCTAACCCCTTCAACACTACATCTTCCTGTAAATTTTTGGGTTCAATCATCATCTTGAAGAAAATGTAGTATGTGATCCATGAAACCATAACTCACTAAACTATTCAATCTTGTCAAATCTGAACACAAACTCATTATCACCCTTAAAGATGCATCTCTACTTTTGGATGAAAACGACGACTTGGGATCCAAAACATGGACCAAAACACGAATCCCCCTTTGTTACAGATTGACTGCCACTACTTGATCCCCAAAACACGAATCCCCGCTTTTCCACCTTATCATCCCCTTCTTCTTCGTCGTCTCCTCTATTCCCTCCTTGTTTCCCCACGGCGTGCAACTTCGAGGCTATAACATTGATTCTGCTTTCAAACAATTTTAACCTAGGGTTTGAAGGAGTTGAGAAGGAGGATATTGAACGACATGGTCTGGAAAAGGAGGAGGATCGGAGATAGACTTTCCAGCGGTGGTGGCGGAAGGGGGCTCCCGGCTCTGGGAGGTAAGACGATTGAGGTAGATACAGAGGAGAGGGATTCCGTTATAGAGGTGGTTGTTGGTTGTGTGTGGGGGGTTTATATACAAACAATAAGGTGGATGAGAAGTTGGTGGCGATCTCCGACTGCGTGAGGGGGATTGGGGACGATGAAGAAGCCCACCAGGTGTTTGATATGTGTCCCCTTGAAGAATCTTTCTGATGTTTTTGAAGATACCATGTATGTGGGCTTCACTGCTTCTACTGGGACATTGACTCGAGTCACAAGATCTTGAGTTAGAGCTTTAGCAACTCAGATTTCTCATTGAGTGATGGGTAAAATAGAAAATTGGGGCTGTAAAAAATTTATTCGATGGTCAGCAAGATGCTTCAAATGAAGTGAATGAGTTTCATTGGGTTGGTCAGAAATATGGTTCAAACAATTTATAAATTTTTATACGGTGGTGGACTGGTGGTGTTCTTGCATATAGAGGGAGAGATGAAGAACAATGTGGTTAGGGTTTTATGAGGAAGATAAGTGGAAATTACATAAACGGTCCTTTAGTGGGTAAAAAGACGATTTTACCCTCATGTGCAAGCCACATGTCTAGACTTCACAGAAAAACTTAACACCAGTTAGTGTAAAGGACATAGGGTGTATAAAAGTATGTAAGAAAAGGACTTGTGGTGTACTTATTGAAGTCAAAGAACACAAAATGTAATTTATAGTATAAATAAAGGACAATCTGTGTAATTTACTCTTTTTCTTTTTAACTTAAAAAAAACAATCAATAATGATTTTATTTTTTTCTTTAATCTTTTATTGTGTCTTCACGTCATCGAAAATAAAAACTTATGAATTTTAATCCATGTAATTACATCTTTATATATATATATATATATATATATATATATATATATATATATATATATATATATATATATATATATATATATATATATATATAATAAACAAGTAAAATAGGAGGACACTTGTCACAATTCTAGACCTCCTCATTTTCCCGCCTCTCTCTACTATTAATAATCAACTCCACTATTTTAGGTAACTAAATTAATTATTTATTTCAATTTTTATCTACACATTTTTGAATTTAAAATTGTGTTTATAATCAATTAATTTTTTCAATCATATTTTTATGAATTCTACAAACTGAAAATAATTCTATAGCCAGCTAGGATTCAAATAAAAAACTTTTAATCATATATTTACATATTCATATTATTCCATTTTGACGAGTGTATGTGTTAATAGATTACCTTATATTTTATTCAACCCGTGTAATACACGGGTTTATTCAACCCATGTATTACACGAGTTTTATAAACATAAACTTTTTATTACTAAGTATATAACATTACATTTATTCAACCCATGTATTACACAAGTTCTAACCTAGTATATATGTATATATGTATTTAATTATAAATATATATATGTAAATATATATATAGTTATTTATATTAAATAAATCATTTACGTAATTTGTAATTTTATAAAAATGGAGTTTCCTATCTAAAATAATTTAAAGTAAAGTAAATAATGTTTTAGATTTTACAAGGTTTTATAAAAACTATTTTATAACAAAATTTCATAGTTAATTATAATTAATTTTGATCTTGAACATTTTCTAAAGCAAAGAACCATCTCTACATGCCCTTGAACCCTCCTTATTTCGTTTGAACCCCTTGTGAACTTTTTTTTTCTCGTTGCACCCTGAAAGTTGTTCTTGAGCAACTTTGTCTTTGGAAAAGTCAAACTCGATCCAAACCTTCACCAATCCCTTCTAATTACAGATTCAAATCTCCACAAACCGTTACCAATACGTTTACAATCATTTAGGGCTAATCAATTCGTGTTCAGTTGAGTAATCACGAGCTTTTAAGAACAAAAATAAATATTCGGTTTTAAGTATCAAAACCCACGATTAAAGACTCATAAATCCCGCATTTTCCGTCGAATTAAAGTTGTAACGCATTACTTACACCATTTGTATTCACCCAATTCATTTACAACTGGAAATCGAACTCAATTCGTCCTTTTCCCCCCTCACGGTCGCGATCAGACGCAGAGACCAAGCTCCTCATTTTCGCTACTGAGCAAGTCCGATTTCTGGTAATTCCAACTGATTCCTACTATTTTTTGTAGGTCACTGGGTGTCTCGGATCGTTGCGTGTGGGTGTGTGACTAGTCGGACCTGGTGCGGAATGCCCGTGACTAGGTGGAGAATTAAGTAACACAAAGTAAACCGACAACGAAATCACTTTAAAACTCCGTCTATTATAAACTTGAAGGTTATAGAGAGAATACAACTGAGTGCAAAATGCCTGCGTACATATCTTCTGTTAACCTAGCCTATTTATACTAGACCTGATCTTTGCGCACTTAACAAGTGCGCAGGGCAAATTGTTCCTGCGTACTTAGCAAGTACGCAGAGTATTCTTGCGTACTTGCTAAGTACACAGGAAGTAATTCCTGCGCACATGCTAAGTGCGCAAAACACTTAGAGAAAATAGACGACTAGTACATACACTAGTAATTACAACTCGATAACTAATACGTACAGACACTAACATACAAAGACTAATACATACAAGACCAGTACAAAAGCTAAGACAATATCCAAAGTGTCTGTCACACAAACGTGCTTCAACAAACTCCCCCTTGACAACAGCTCTGGATTGTCTTCGGTCTTCACTGCTCGCAGTTTTAGCTTCCATCTTCTTCTTGTAATCAAGGCAGAACTTGATCACCTTGTCATATTTAGAAGCAAGGAACTTTGTCCACTCGTCCGTGTACATGCAGTACCTGTCCGCTAGCGCCTCCAGATCTTTCACAGAAAAGTTTATGAAGCAGACTTCATCAAACACTTTGATTAGTTCCCTTGGCACTAAGCTTCCACTCTCGAACCACACCTTTTCAATCACCACTGCCTTGCCAGATTTAGAATCTACGTACCAGTACCATATGTTACCGAGGATATCTTGAGATAACTTGCTCAGGGGAATCTTGGTTTCACTCAACACTGGCTTGTATACCAGTTTCTTTAAGCTTTTATTAATCACAGGATGTCTAACGTTCTTGTCCCTGACTCGCTTGGGCACTTGAGGCTTAAACATTTTGAACTTCCCAGATCTTACATCTCGTGGTAGAACCTGCCACAAACCCATCGCTGCTGCGTGATTTGAGTGACCCAGAAGCTCTCGGTTTGCTAGGTACACGAGGTCGTATCTTGGCAAGGAGTTGAAAGCTTCGCTGGTTGGTTTCAAGTATTGAACCCCCCCAGCTCGCTTGATTGCAAACAACTTCTTATTCTCATCGAACCTCACAGCTAAGATCATCCCTGTCGCTTCATGTTTGTCTATGATTGAAGTCTTTTTCCATACAAGAGCCGGATCCTTCGATGAACTTGCAGGCATATGTTTGTCTTTCTGTGCCTCTGGATCCACAGGTGTAGGGTCGGCAGGGGAGGCTTCAGTCGAAGTCTCAACTGTACTAGCAGGCTCGACTGAACCTGTGTCTTCAACTGATGGAACTTCACACATCTCTCCATCTTCAAACTCATACTCTCCTTCCCTTTCGCCCTTGGGCACTTCGATTACAACATCATCATCCTCCTCATCCCAGTCGTCACCAGAGTCGATCTCTCCATCTTCCAGATTGCAGAGAGCTTCGATCTGTGCTTCTTTGGAGTAGTCTGGCTCTAAGAATAGGATCACATCATCCGATACATCGACATATAGATCTTTCAAAATGTTAGCCATCGACTTTCCTTTATTACCACCTGAAGCATCACCTCCACCTTCACTCTGAGTGGACTCCCCCTCAGCCATAGACATGACAGAGATGGGAACAATCGCCAAAGCCAACGATTGCTACTCACTTCCACTTGGTCCGACTTCAGGATCCTTGTCCTGATCATCACCCTTAGTTAGATCAACTAAGTGACAAGCCTCTTCACTGCTAGGCTTAGGTGGTTGCTTCTCCAATAGTTCCTTCAATCTCTCCCCCTGAGCAGCAAGCGTCTTGGCTATATCACAGACCAGTTTCACCATAGTGTCATGCTCTAAACACTGCTTGTCATCAGCCGCCCGCTGTGTCTTTAGTGCGGCTACTTCATGAATCAACAAGTTTTTCTGGCCCTGTTTCTTGTCAGATTCTTCACGTGATTTCCGTACCGTTTCAAGTAGTATAGCGACTTGAGTCTATAGGGTAGTGATCCTAGCATTACGAGGATCAGGACCCTTAGACAAAGAAGCTTCGGCCAGATGAGTTGGGAAGGTAAACATTTCTTCAAAATCAAATCCATGATTGGAGTCAAAATCAACAAATGGTTCACTGATGTGTTGGAGAGTGGTTGTGGGGATTGAGGTAGGGATGGAAGTTGTTTGGATGGTGGTAGGGGTGATGGTGACGACTCGGTTAGAAAATGATTTGTCACCGCCACTTAACAGATTGCACAGGGAGGGACACTATCATAGGAACCTCGTCTGTGATAGCAGTGGTAGCCACATCAGTTGTTACATGTGGCCTCCTCCACTGTCGCGTATAAAGCTGTTGTGAAGGTGAGGTAGAAGTGGAATCAGTACTCGTAGCCGTGACACTTGCTTGCCTCTGAGCACTAACTTCTACCTCACGAAGGATAGCTTGGTGTGGCCTATCCCCTCGTTGCGTGTTTATACTTTCTCTTCTGCGTCTCTCTATAGCAGCGTCCGAATCAGAATCGGGTTCGTATTCACTGCTAGTCGCTTGTCTCTTTCTCTTTGAAGATTCGTCAATTTTCTTGGGTGTGACTGGGATGGTGCATCATCAGAATCAGAGGAATCTGACTCGGTCGTTTCTAAGTCAGAATCTTCAGCACCTCCAACTCCCTGTTCTTCGTCACTTTCATCGTCAGATATATCATCTTCAGATTCAGCTTCCTCTACTTCATGTTGTTCATCACTATGTTCACTGAGTTCAGGCTCAGACTCTGCACTACACGAATCGGAAGTCAGCAAGGGCCACATATGATTCATTTATTAGGTGGCCAAAGAGAGGAGTGTGCTCAAGGGTAGGTTCTACACTGTCTGACTTTAAAAATTGTGCAAACATTAATCGACAGCTGCACGAACCGAGGGTATAATAGAAATCTAAACCTATTAGCAGCATTGATCTGATTGGTGATAGACTTGTAGATATACTTTGAAAAGTTATAACCCTGGTTAATAGAGAGGCCAACCATTGCAGCTGCCAAGTCATGCCCCATGGCATCCTTTCCCGCCTTTCTAGCAGACAGGCACATGATCATGACGTGCGCGAAGTAACGCCACTGATCAAGTACCTACATCTTCTTATACGAGGAGTAGTCCATGGTACCAACATACCCCATCCTCTGTCTTCAGCATCCATCAATGAAGTAGTCAGGGTAACTCACCGGATCAGTTGATAAGTCCCTAAACTGTAGTACTCGTTTGATGGTGTCTTCAGAAATAGCAATATCACGACCTGCTACAGTAGCCCTAATGATGTTTGGGGTTACTATACAGTCATGATCATCAGTTTTCCAGAATTGCTCCAGATATGGTCTTGAGACAATAGGATCAGCAGAGATGGCATAGGTGATCTTTGAGCGGTTCAGGAAATCGACTATCTCCCGATATTGAAGTGCAACACCATTCCACTCGGGTTGTGTTAGAGCCAGCAGGTTGAACTCGCTGGTAAATGCACGAGCCACCACTGCAAAAACAAACAATAAACACAATAAGAACAAGAAGCATCATTGGAATTGAATACACATGACCAAGTATAGTACATTCACAGAGAACTGAAAAATCAGACTTAGAAAAATTTCAAAAATTCCCTTCCTGCGTACTTGTCATGTACGCAGGGTTTAGGTCTTGCGTACTTATAGCAAGTACGCATGCTAAGGTCTTGCGTACTTAGCAAGTACGCATGACTTGTTAAGTATGCATGACTTAACACTTATATAAATTTTTTGAAAACCCAAAATCAGTAACTGTGAATCTTTGATGGTAATGTTGGTTAGCAGTGAGCTGAAAAACATGTTAATGATCACTAGAACCAAAACCAACACCAAAAATGTGCTAAAACCCGGTCATATTGACCTAACTCTTGACCGACACGAACCCACGGTCAAACACAAGGTCAAAACCAAAATCAACAAGTGTTATGAACGATTAAGTGATGATCAAACTTCGAATAATGAATTTAAACACATTTTCGGTCATAATGCCGGTCAGAAACAACCCAAAATTGTCAAAAATCAAAGTTCAAAGCCCTAGCTCTTCAAGATCACAAATCGGTTCATAACTCATGATTTAACGGATGAAGTGGTCCTAGATTCTCACCAAATGTAAGTTAGATGATGATGAAACTAGGATCGGGACGAAAAACCGTTTAGGAACACACGAAATTTTGAGTGGTAAAGGATCAGTGGTATACAACAGAGTCGAAGAAGTTTGAATGAGATAAACTCACACAAATTTCCAAGTCCTGTATATATACCCACACAAGATTAGTCGTGCGTACTTGTTAAGTGCGCAAGACTTAACTCCTGCGTACTTACTAAGTACGCATGACTTAAGTCTTGCGTACTTGTTAAGTACGCAGGGTTTAACCCTTGCGCACTTACTAAGTACGCAGAGACTCATGTGTACCCAGATTTTTCAACTCAAATTATGAAGAAGTCAAGTCAAATAACGAACATGATAAAAATGTTCAATCAACAGGATTCAAAGTCAATTCACGAAGGTTAAACACAAATATTTTTGGTTTTTCTGAATGGAATTGAACTATACACAAACTTAAAATCTTTTTGATCTTTTCAGAGTAACGATATACACATATTCACACACACTATTTTTGTTCAAACACACGAGCAGAGGATCATATCAGGCTAAACTATAGCAAAAACGATACAAGATAAACATCAAAGAATATGGGATCAAGTCATGGATTACTATTTATTCATATGTAATAAGCACATAAACAAGTAATTCAAGTTGACAATATTATAATATTTGAAGCCCTAAGCATCTTTGTATCACGTTCTTGTGTGTTAAGGTAGTAATTTTAAGATATACAACGTGTACCCCACTGTTATGCTACAGTAATGTAAATTACACTATCTCAAGGCATCTAAGATTTTTCCAATGATTTTCAAAATTTCCAGAATGAGGCTACATCAATTAGCACAGGAAAAATCAAACAGAAACCATAAGGATTATCAGGAATCATAAGATTCAGAATCGAGTGATTCATTTGTCTTGATTTCATGTGATTTCTTCAGTGAATATCGGTATGATGATTCAGGATAACGAATATGGTGTTTGAGTATTTAGGTAAGTGAATCCAACTTTTATCTGGATTTGAATTCAATGAATCAGGAGTGATTCAGGGGTGAATACACGCTTAACGGTTGATGTAAAGACATGTCTTGATTCAATCTCTCATTGCATACTTGTGAATATGGGCATTGAGATGAACCGCATTAATTGTGCTAACGACCTATCCCGAAACTGGTCTCAGAAGAAAATAATTGCCAAAATCTAACATCCTGTATCTGATAGTGATCTTTTGCATTCTTTTATGCACACACACTAGCAAACATGGGTTCAAATCACAGTTGTAGTATTGATTTAATTTCCACACTACTAATGATTCAAAGATGCTTATAGCCTACTGACAATTCAAATTACTTGTAAATAAGCAGATTAAAACACAACAATTTAAACAATCAAGTAAGCATGACGCAATCATTTCCCATATGTGCAGTCTATGACGTTTAGATCATTTCTGATGTACTATCATTTCCTCTTTTCTCAAGAGAACTTTGAAATTTTCTGGTTTTCTATTTTGTTTGAATTCTTGTAAAATATTTGAAAATTAACAGAACTATACAGAAAACTTAAAAGAAATAAAATTTAACTTTCATGAATTGAATTGATTTAAGAAAAACAAGTTTCACTCTGGATTGAACATGATGATTCATTTTGCGTTAAGAAATGTGTGGAAATTTAAACCGTTTCGGACAAGATGATTCACTTTGCGATAATAAATGTGTCCGAGTTTCCTATGCCACAAGATAGAGTCAAGCTCTATCGCTTTGGTAAGTAAACAAGTAGCAACTGATGAGATGATTGTTGCCACGCTCATATCAATCTGATAAGTGTCGTTTGTCCTTGGTGCTCGCATGAGAATCCAGTCTTCAGGAATTTCAAAACCAGGTTTGAGAATCATGCATTCAGATTTGTCAAACATAACAGAGTACTCCTTGTCGCACATCTGAGAAGCACTCAACAGGTTATGCTTTAACTGCTCGCAGTAGTTGACGTTGTCGAAGCTGACACAACCATTTGTAACCACGCCTTGACAAGTGATACTACCGCCTTTCTCTCCAGCAAAAGCCACATAGCCGCCTCTGAATGGTTTTACATCTTGAAGCAGGGCCATGTTACCAGTTATGTGTCGAGAGCATCCACTATCTACATACCAACGATTAGAGATAGTACCCTTCGGATGTCCATGCACGAGTCACAAGAAATTAATTAGATTTGGAGACCCAAGCCATAGTGGTCTTGGGTCATCCGTCTTTCTCAAAATAAGCCATTGACAAATTTCTCGCTTACTGGTGGAGGAATGGCATTAATACCCAGCCCTAAGCCATTCACTTGTCTCACTACAGACTCGTAATGTTCCACCACAAAAAGAGAATTTTTCAACTTCTTAATATTACCTTTCAACTACAAGATCTCATTTTGCAGCTTGTTGATCTCATTGTTCCTTTTCTCTAACCCCTTGTACGCAACATCCAAATGAAACTTTTGATCGCTGATTTTAAGTGAATAATCACGTTTTTCTTTCTTCAACGTTTCAATTGAATCTTTGTATCGTTTTTCGTTTTCTTTGTAGCTTAAAGCTGCAATACGAAGGGGTTCAACTTTGTCTTGAAGCTTAGAATTTTCAACCTTTAAGCTTAGACATTTGGAACAAGAAATGACAGCAAAAGAGTTAGAATCTACCTCATTAGATGAACAAGATGTCTCTCCAATAGCCATGAGGGCAACTGCAGTTGTAGATTCTTCTTGGTCAGCCACAGAAGCTTCCCGTTCCTCTGCTTCCATCATCTCCATAATCTCAGCCATGAGACCAACTTGCGTTTGAGCAATGAGGGCATCCTTCAGATGAACACCCCAATCAAAGTTGCCATCTTGTTGTGCTACCAAAGCATTGGACGTTCCACCTTGACTTTGATTGCGGTTGTTGGAGTTGTTGTACCCTTGATTATTTCCTTGGCTAGGTCTGATGAACCCCGAGGCTGGTGCTTTGTCCTTTAGACATTTTCTTGCAAAATTTCCAAAGTTATTGCATTTATAGCACTTGGACTTGGATTTATCAAATCCCACCTTGGCATTTGAATGTCCACCAATAAACTTCCTGCCAGTTCTATTCAGGAAACGCTTCGCCCTCCTCAATATCATGGCCATATTCCATTGAATATCCATATCCTCCATATCATCCGAATCCACCTGATTTAAGTCTTCTTCTATGGTTTCAGGATCCGTGAGCTTACCGCCAATGAATTTCTCATAGGCAAGCATGCATGATGAGAATAAAGCCACATGATCTTCAGCTATCTTGGCTATTGCTGATTGGTTAGCTAAAGATGTGGGAGAAGGATTTCTTGAGGAATTCTGGTGATGAGATCCAGAACCAGATCCAGATGCTGCATAGCAAACATGACCTCCACGGATATTTGAGTTTTCCTCCTCATGAGAGTTCCCTGAGAAAAGGGCAATTCCAGAACCCGATGACTTGGCTGTGGAAGACGTCCCAAAATACATTGAAGGGTCTTGTATTTGAGGTCTCCCTGAGCTCTCTTTTCGTTTTAGGTTCATATCATGTGCTTGAACCTTTTCGATTGCTTCATCAATAGTCATCTCATAAAACTTTGAGTTCTCTCTCATCAGGGTGGTGTACATCTCAAATTTTGGTGGTAGGGCATCCAGAAATTTCTCAACTAACTCCTCATTCGGATAGATCAGGTCATAAGCTTTCAGCTCAGTTTGTAGATGATAGAATCTAGAGATAAGCTCATCTATAGATTCATTCTCCAGATATCTGAAGCACTCATACTACTTCCTAAGAAGATCCCTCTTACTCTTTATGATGTCGTTTTTTCCCTCGAATCTCTTCTGCAAAGCCTTCAAGAGATCTTTGGAGTTATCATATCCTCTGAAGCTGTGAAATAGTTCCCTGGTCAAGGCCATAGTGATAGATCCGTGTGCCTTCTTCTCTCTGTCATAAACTTTCTTTTCTTCTTCATCAAGTTTGGAGATAGGCTTGGGAACTTCCTCATCAAAATATGTATATGTGGGATGCTTATAACCCTCTAAAATGGGTATCCAAAGTGAAGAATTAGTGTATGAGATATAATGCTCAAAGCGTGCTTTCCAGTTTGAATAATCATTTACATTAAGCAGCTTTGGTGGTTTTTGTGGGGTTCTAATCTCATTGTCATAATTAAGAAGGTTACCGAGGTTCTGAAGATTTGCCATAGTAAAACACTTAGTCAATTTACAGAAAAGTCAGAACAACTTGCGCACTTGAATCTAGCCTTGCGCACTTAAAGACTTGGTCTTGGGTATTTAGAATTTGCTCTTGCGTACTTAATAAGTACGCATGAGTAAATGACAAGTACGCAGGAAGGAGTTAAGTACGCAACAAGAAATGGTCTTGCATACTTGGTAAGTATGCAGGAAGACTGTCCTTTTGGTCAAAAAAGGTAAGTACGCAGGTCACTTTTTCACCAACCCTCACCAACTTTTTTCGGTCACTGGAATCTCACCGGAGACAGAAAATGTTGAAGATATGACCAAACAAAATAAGCCAAAGGGTCAGAAACTCGTTTCTAACCAACCTTTGATGCTCAAAACACTCAAATACACAACAAAAGTCGGTTTTTGAGTGATTTTTGTGATAAAATAGTTGCTTCTAAAATAGTGCTCAAGAGCTACCCCTATTTTATCACAAAAATCAACAAAAGCACCCACTTTTGCTTGCAAAATCTCTGTAGGATGTGTAGAAGATGCTCCTAACACACTCACAACACTCGAAATCAAGAGTTATGCTCTGATACCACTTGTAGGTCCCCGGGTGTCTCAGATCATTACGTGTGGGTGTGTGACTAGTCGGACCGGGTGCGGAATGCCCGTGACTACGTGGAGAATCAAGTAACATAAAGTAAACCGACAACGAAATCACTTTAAAACTCCGTCTATTATAAACTTGAAGGTTATAGAGAGAATACAAATGAGTGCAAAATGCCTGCGTACATATCTTCTGTTAACCTAGCCTATTTATACTAGACCTGATCTCTGCGCACTTAACAAGTGTTCCTGCGTAGGGCAAATTGTTCCTGCGTACTTAGCAAGTACGAAGAGTATTCTTGTGTACTTGCTAAGTACGCAGGAAGTAATTCCTGCGCACATGCTAAGTGCGCAAAACACTTAGAGAAAACAGACGACTAGTACATACATTAGTAATTACAACTCGATAACTAATACGTACAGACACTAACATACAAAGACTAATACATACAAGACCAGTACAAAAGCTAAGACAATATCCAGAGTGTTTTTCACACAAACGTGCTTCAACAGTTTTTACACCCCAATGCAAAGCCCTAACGTTTTTGATACAATCCGTATTTGGGGTTAGGGTTTTGTTTGGTTGAATTGGGGAAGATGGGTTGCTGAAGCCTATTGATTAAATAAGAAAACGCTTCTTGTTCTCGACAAGGCATAAACCCAGATCAGCTAGTTAAACCCATTCACCCATACAGTCAAGGTCACGGGCCTCGTGACTGACTTTTCTTTTTCCTCTCTTTTATTTTATTTGATTCTATCTATTCACACACATGTATACATATATATAAACTATTATTTTGGTTTAATAAACAAATTCTTTTATAAATTTTTTTAAGGATTTATACTTACTAACCTTTATAAATAAGGAGTATTTAAATATATATATATATATATATATATATATATGTTTAATTGGTTTCTAAAAACATTTTGATCATGTTTAAATATATACTTTTCTTTTTCGTTACCACCGTATGTATTTCAAACCATGACAAACATTAAGTATATGTTCTATTTTATTGTGTAACTTTTAACATTATGAAACGATCGTATATAATTGTATTTAACCTACACCTTTAAAACGACCTATTATGATGTTATTTGCATTACTAATAATATATTATAATTACTTTCACAAATAGTATGATATTAGTAGTTAAATGATTCTTTTAATAATTAAAATTTTCTTAAATAGTAAACTCGCATAACTAATTTATTTATTTATTTCAAATAATATCCATGTAAATATTATTATATTGTTCCAACATTGTCTTAATAGGACATTTATTATATTTGAAATATTTATTAAATTTCAATTAATACTATATTGTTAACACCCAAAATCCCTCTTATAAATAAAATTTATAAATTATTATTGGAATATAATTATGATCATTTTTATAAACCCATTTACCTTGTAAAGATTCATACATCCTTTTTATATAATTATTTTTATTATATAAAATCAGTTAAATCAATTTTTATACTTTCAAATTAATAATTAATTATGATTTAATTATTAATTAATTAGAACATTATTTTTACACTTAAATTTCCTGGAAAATCAAACTATAAATAAATAAAAGGATTTATTTATTTAATTATTTATTTATACATTTATTCATTTATTAATTTATTCAATTACAAACAAAAGAAAACTACTTATTTAGTTATTTATTCATTTATTTACAAACAAATGAACAATATTTATGTATTCATATATTTATTTATTTATAAACAAAAGAAATCATTTATTTATTCTTTCATTATTCAAATTATAAAAACAATTATTTATCAAGGTTTACATAATTATTATTTGAAACTTAACAATTATTTTTCTTATTTAATAAAGGAAAAACCCACATCAAACCCTTTGCGCACCAGGATTCCCTTATTCATTTTACACAAATTATTGATATACACATTCCATCAAACATAGGTTAATCTTGTGATTAGCTAGAACATTTGTGCAACAACAACATACTTGTGTGACATTCAAGCTATTCATTGCAAGGTGAGTTACATAGCCCCACATTTTACAGTTTTACATTTTTGGGGTGAAACATCATTACATTGAACTATTTGCAATTTATACAATTCAATCATCATGTACATTTGTATACTTTTGTGCCTTATGCTTGAATACTATGAGCTAAACTACATTCATGACAAGTACAATCATTAACTCCATACAAGCCAATGGTAACAATGGTAGATCTATTGCATTTGACAAATCCACCTAGGTAGGGTGATTGTTGCCGAAAATACACTAGGATAACATTGAGTGTTATGCCTCATATGTCACAAGATTTGATTGTGCGCCGGTTTACTATAGTGATTATCCATAATTGCCTATTTATACTATGTGATGTGCTCTAATTTATACATATATTTCATATCATTTGCATCTCATTTATTGTCAATTTCTTTACACATTGATTGAATTTGACGCTCATTTAGCTTCTATTGGAGTTTCAGGGAACTCTTGGCTTAAAAGAAACAATCGAGCGAATAAGCGGCGAAAAATGAAGAAATTAGACAACTCAGAGGCTCAAGCACAGGTCTTGCCCCACTAGGCACACCCCCGTGCCTCATCATACAGAAAAGACAAAAATCTCCAGCCAAGCATGGGCCGTGCCCCTCAAGGCACACCCCCATGGTCAACTCAAAATCGTACCAGTGTACTATTGTCCCCCGACCAGGTGCAACACGGGGCCGTGCCCTACTAAGCACGCCCCCGTGCCCAGTACATGTTCAGTACGTTCGCGACAGAAAACAAAAACGGTTACGCTGTGGTCCCAGGACGAGGCCGTGCCTCATTGTTCAGACAGTATAAAAGCAGCCCTTTGGCTCATTTAAAAGAGAGCCCTTTTTGGAGAAAAATTCACCAATTCAAACACTCGGGAACCAGGCTTGGGAGACCATTTAGAGGCTAAGGAATGTTCATTTCATCATCAAATTCCACTTGGGAGATCACTACACTAATCCACTTGAAAACTTTGGTTGTATCCTTGAACCTATTATAATTTGCATGTATTCCATTTGTGTTGTTGTTGTTTGCAAGCTCATTATAAGCTAAACATCTTTTCAATCATCTTAGTTTGATGAAGCTTAATTAATTATGTTGAACTTATGACTATGGCTAAAATATTATGTTAATGTAATGATAGTTTTGTGTTAATTTCTTAATGGATTTGCATGTCTAAGTGTTTATGGAACAACTTAAGGTTTATAAATGAGAAATCATATCGTGTTGGAAAACCTATAAGACTAACATTTATTTGTAACTTTACTATCTTTTTGTATAATGTTATAGCTAAGAATTAGGAATAAATCTTTGAAATCTTTATTGTGAAATAAATACTAAGGCATGCAATCCCGTTAATCGTGTTTGAAAAAACTAAGAAAAATGTTGTGAACCTTCTTTGACAAAGGTTATGTTAATTAAAGTATTGATGACTTAAGCTTCATATTTACATGATTTTGACTTAGAATTTCATAAGTTAAGAAATTGCACCATTTTATCTAATTAAACTAACTTTAAGTGGACAACATGTAATTTACTCATTAATGTCTTTCTTAATGATTATGGAATTGAATGTCACACCCCCAAATTCCACTAACGGAGTTTTACCGTTTGGAAGGTGACACACCAGGATCTTAGTCATTAGTTACATCAAACGACACTACATGGGACTTAAAATGTCATAACATAAAAGTTCAGAGTTAATGCGGAAGCGTAAACGTTAATATGAAATCGAAAGTAATGACACGCAATAGGCGTCAATCAATGTAAATAAGTAAACTGTTTCAAATGTTTGAAATGGATGATATGACAGTAGGACTCCATGCATGTCCTAAGTGTGCAACCTGTGCCTTAGCGACCTGAGAAACATGTAAGAAAAAGTGTCAACACAAGGTTGGTGAGTTCACAGGTTTCAAGTTTACAATAAGAGTGTGTTTGCCAGATTATGTACTTTCAATATGCATATCTATAGGTAGCTAACCTATGTTCATGTTTTACTAAAGCGCTCGCAACCGAAGCTGACTGTGTTTGTATGCCTCCTGCCAGGTCTATCAACTCTGGCACATGTGAGTAGGCTAACATTTCACCCGTTCGATATCCAATCGAGTTAGCGCGACTAACGCGGGTGGGATTTGTCAAACCCAGTAGTACTACTAAACATTACCTCGCTAAGATCCATATTAACGGTTCGAAATAAGATGAGGACTTTCTGTGATAGCATGTTACGCTTAGTCTCAACAGTGATATCATATAAAGTACCATAATCAAATAGTTGCGTCATGTTTTCTCCCCTGGCGGGAAAAACAATATTTGCTTGCGTACCTGTTTCTCCCCCACGGGGAAAACAAGTAAAAGTATGATAGTTGGTGTTTCATGTTTGTTTCTTCCTCAACAGGAAAACAAGTAAAATACGTTTGTGTGTAAGCATGTTTCTCCCCCAATAGTAAAACAAGTAAAAAGGGGCCGTGAAACTCACCTGCGTTGCATAGGGTAGTATTACACAAGTATGAGATTTAGAACCTCACGTGTTAGCCTGCACGGCTTACGTATGCCCTAGAATCATAAACACATAAGTTAGGGACAAGTTGGGATTTATGACGACGACACGGAAAGTTAGAGTATCCTAACTCGTTCTATGGATTTAAATTAAACGAACGCGTCGAACGTCGACAATGGATAATAATAGATCAATTATTTTCTTTTGATCGAGTCGCTTACGAAGGATAGGAAATAATATAGTATATACATTATTTTAAATACGAATGATTTAGACAATCGATTCTCGGAGTGGGAAAATAATTTATATTATTTTTTAATCGGGTAAAGGACGGAGGTAAATAATATACTTTTATATTATTTAGTTTAAAACAATAGTCACGAACGGTCACGAACGGATTAAAAACAATATAACGTTTATAATAGTTCAAAATATTTAATACGGGTTCAAAATAATATAATCATATTATTTTTCACGGGATTGCGGGTTGGAAATGCGAAGAGTTTATTATTTTAAAAATGGTAAAAATAATATAATTTTTCATTAAATTCAAATCCGAGCCCACGGGTTAAATCCCGGGCTAGAACGCGTTTAAACGGGTTTATATTAATATAGGTTTAATATATATATATTTTTATTTAATAAAAATAGCCCCAAAAAAAATAGTGTGGGAGCCCGGCCTCGAACCCGGGTCTCTCCCACACACGCACTCGAGTTTAACCATCACGCCCGCTAGGGTCATCGCGAAAGAACTCGGATCAGAATGGTTTTAACATCCAGTTTCAAGAGGTCTCCCTCCTAAAATCGCCCGCGATCGAATCCGGCCAGAATCCGATGATTTCAATGGTGGATTGACTAATACAGAAATAAGTTTTGTTGCTCAGAGGATTACGAACCCGAGCATACAATCCGTTTCGAAAACGATCAAGATTAGGTTGTTTAAAATGTCGAAAACAGATCGAAAACTTATTGTGAAAACCTTGAATCGATTTGAGAGATTCTGATGATGAAAGTGATTGAAACCATAGGGCTTTTGTTAATCGGATCAAAACGAAACTGATGATGTAATTTAATTTCATTACTTTTGAGTCTAAGATCGAAAACCCCAATTCAGAATACAGATGAACCCTAATTATGGGTTCATGATCAATTCGATAGTGGAAGCCCGATATTTCATAGGGCTTTCACTCTACAGACGATTGCGAAGCTAATGGAGTAGTTTAATTTGATTTTAAAATAGTTTAGAATCGAATTCGACAATCTGGGTTCATACGAACCCTAATTACGGTTTACAGAGATTTCGATAATGAAACTTGAAATTGATAAAGGGCTTTCAGATAAGATGACTATGCGAATCTATCTGCATAGTTTAATTTCATTTTTAACCAGTCTGATGATGAACCCTAGGATCAGAAATTCGATCGAATTGATAGTGTAAGCCCGAATTAAAATAGGGCTTACCTTCTCAGAATGAAAACGAAACAACTGGGTTATGAATTTACCAGAATGCGCATCGAATTGGTTGAGATTGAGTTCTTGCAGGTGTCGGCTGCACAGGTTAATCTCCGGCGACTTCTGTTGCTTCTCCTGCCAATGTAGCTTGTGCGTATGCTTCAGAGGGATTCGTCAAGTGTGAGAAATGACTCAATTCGTAGGATTAACACTGGGATTAAACGAATTCAATCTCTGCCGACGGTTATGAGTTTAATGATAGTTATTCGAGTTTAATCCGCTTCAATGTCGATAATTATGATGATAATAACGATCGAAAACGGCTAAAACGTGGGATATCGGTTTCGACATTAACGAATTTCAACTGAAAACGGTCGAATTCGTTGATCTTCACGGTGTTGACTTTCTGAGGTCAACAAATCGACAATTAGGGAATTACAGAATTAGTCCCTGAGGTTTCCTGTGAAATTAAAGTTTGTAACTTGGCAGATTAAGTCCCTCAAGTTTAGATGGAGTTAGATCTTGGTTAACTTTGACTTTCAAAGTCAACAGAATTTATTTTGACTTTCCAAAAGTCAACAGAATAGTTTAGGGTTATGACATAACTAGTCCCTGAAGTTTAAGTTTGGAATATTGACAGAAACAGTCCCTGAAGTTTGAATAAAGTTAATTTCAGTTAACTTTAACTGGATTTTTCTAACGGAGTTAACTGGAAAAGTCCGGATTGTCACATTGAAAACCTTGACAGTCTTCTAATTCTACTGCTTCAAAGAACATTAACATAATCACAAACTTTAGCCATATAATTTGTTTCGACATAATTAAATAAGCTGATTCTAAACTAAGATTATTGTCTCACAAAAAACATTTATCACTTTTAATCAATTAAGTATTTGCAATTATCTCAAAATTAATTATTGTCATTTCAGAAAAGAATTTACAAAAAGAAATTGGAGCAACAAATGTTTTCCCTAACCAGTTAGAAAAATTAAAGATTTGGGTCAAGACGTTAAACTGTGTCCATGGATTGACATTCGGTTCTAATCAACTCTATATTATCACTCAACATGTGCACTTGCCTTACGTGTGTGTGGTTTAGTTTAGGTGAAAACCAATTTTAAAACCTACATTTGTGTGAAAAATCTTTATTAAAAATATATATACTTCACGCACATCAAGTTTTTTGACGCCGTTATCAGGGACACGGTTTCAACAGATAATCCAAATTTTAAATTCATAAACACTAGTGAACATATTTTCTTTTTATTTTTAGTCTTAGTTCTTTTCTTTCTTGTAAAAATATCCCAATTAACTAATATCGTCACGCCACTTTCGGAGCCCGAACGACATTTCCTTCACCGATTACGAGAAAGGACACGAGCAGTAGCTGAGGCGATAGTAGGAGAAGCGTTGGAGGATACACAACCAGACGACAACATGACAGATGAAGATGAGAGGAACATGACGTACTACGCCAAGCCGTACCTTGACAGTTACGAGTCTAGTGTTGCCCAACCAGCAGTTGCAGCCAACAATTTTGAAATAAAGTCAAGCATCATTCATCTGGTGGAAACCTCCACTCAGTTTAACGGTCTACCAGACGAGGATCCTAACGCTCATATCGCGCGTTTCTTACAAATATGTGCGACGTTCAAAATCCATAACTGTTCTGACGACGCTGTTAGACTTAGGCTCTTTCCATTTTCGCTCCGTGGCCACGCCATGGAATGGTTAGATGCACTGCCACCTGGCACCATCACAACATGGGCCAAAATGGCCGAGCAATTCTTTGTTAAAATACTTTCCACCCGATAAAACTGCCAAGTTAAGATCGAGTATCACCAGTTTCCGTCAGGATGACGATGAATCACTGCATGCAGCTTGGGAAAGATACGAAAGCCTTTTAAGGAGATGCCCACATCACGGGTTAGATCTATGGCTGCAATATCAGACGTTCTACGATGCTATTTCGGGAGCACACAAACAAGTTATTGATCAGTGTGCCGCACGAGACTTCGGAGGAGCAACCCCAATAGAGGCATTCCAAGCATTGGAAAAATCCGCCACTAAAAGCTTTGCCTACAATCCTCTAAGAGCTAGAACCACCCAAAAGGGCATACACCATGTTGACTCTGACACTTTGGTTGCAGCTCAATTAGAAGCACTTACCAAAAAGTTTGAAGAAATGCAAACTAAACTTAAGAAAGCACAGCTTCAGTGCGACACATGCGGAAAGCAGCACAAAACCAACGAATGACAACAAGCAATGATTGTACAAGAGGTTGTCTATGTAGGAGGGCAGAACAACTCTTATGGATACAATTATAATTCTAACTGGAGAAACAACTCAAACTTCAGAGAGGGGGGGCAATAATCAACAACCACTAGGATTTAATAGGAGACCAGCCTTCCAGCAACAGAATGCACCATTTCCACCTAAACAGCCATACCAAGGCCCAAGTAGCAGCAATCAACCAATCGGAGAACCTAGCATTGAAAGTCTATTACAGCAATTCCTGGCTAGTACACAAACATCCAACAAATTGGTTGAACAAAAGAACTAGAGAAACGAAGATCGTTTCCAAAAGCATGAAGTAGAAATGAGAAGTCAAAAGGCATCCACGCAAACCATTGAGAATCAGGTAGGACAAATAGCGCAACTTCTCTCAGAATGGCAGCAAGGGAGCCTTCCTAGCAACACCGTAACCAATCTTAACGCACACGTGAAAGCCATCACACTTAGGAGTGGTAAGACCACTGAAGAAGGAGCAACCCCTATAGAAGAAGAACCTCCAATTGGAATATGTGAGATTACAACTCCAGTTGTCGAGAAAAAAGCACAAGGAGCCAATTCGAGCACACGTCCCACCACCCCCATATCCAGGACGCCTGAAAAAGGAAAAATTGGAAAAAGAATATGGAACATTCTTGGGACTTTTAAGCAACTACGTGTGAATCTTCCTTTTATCGAAGCTCTTGCTAAAATGCCAAATTATGCAAAGTTTCTCAAGGGAGTTTTGACAAACAAAAGGAAGCTCGAAGAATTGTCACATGTGATACTGAATGAAGAATGCTCAGCTTTCCTACAAAACAAGCTTCCTACAAAGATGAATGACCCTGGGAGTTTCACCATCCCTTGTCTAATAGGAGATCTTTCAGTCAACAATGCCCTGGCCGACCTAGGAGCAAGCATTAACCTAATGCCATACGCAGTTTTTGAGAAACTGAAATTGGGGGAACCCAAACCAACCCGTATGAGCATCCAGTTGGCCGACCGTTCAGTAAAATACCCTCGAGGCATAGTGGAAAACATGTTGGTTAAAATTGAAAAGTTTGTATTTCTTGTCGATTTTGTGATCTTGTACATGGATGAGGACAAAAACGTTCCCCTTGTTCTGGGACGACCCTTCTTGGCTACAGCCAAAGCCCTCATAGACATGTGCACAGGAAAACTCACCTTGAGAGTAGACAATGAGGAGATCACCTTATTAGACAATCCATGAAACATCCTCAGCATCATGATGATTCCCTCTATTTCATTGACATTTGTGACTCCATAGTCAGTTGTCATCTGCGTGAAACTAGGGAGAAAGAATCATGTGATACTCAGCTAATCAAGGAGAGCATACTTGACGAGTGTATATAGGAAGAAGTTTTACATGTAGAAAACCAACAAAGTCATATCTCTCCGCAACCATGCAAGGACATTGATCGAGATTTAGAACCTAAGGCAAAACCATCATTGGAGGAACCACCTGTTCTGGAATTGAAGGAACTTCCATCACATCTTGAATATGCATTCTTGGAAAGACAATCTCAGCTACTCGTCATTATCTCATCCAGCCTAACAAGCGACGAAAAGGCTAAACTGCTCAAGGTCCTTAAGGCTCATAAAAAAGCCATAGCTTGGAAGATAATGGACATCAAAGGAATTAGTCCATCCTTTTGCACCTATAATATTTTAATGGAAGATGATTTTAAACCAGTCGTCCAACACCAAAAGACGATTGAATCCTAGCATGCAAGAAGTTGTGAAGAAAGAAGTCATAAAGCTGCTAGATGTCGAACTAATCTATCCCATTTCTGACTCACCATGGGTCAGTCCCGTGCAAGTTGTCCCAAAGAAAGGAGGGATGACAGTGGTAGAAAATGAAAAAAACGAGCTCATTCCTACTCGTATTGTGACCGGATAGAGGGTTTGTATCGACTACTGAAAGTTAAACGATGCCTCCAGGAAGGATCATTTTCCACTTCCCTTCATAGATCAAATGTTAGAGAGACTTTCCAAAAGAATGTACTATTGTTTCTTGGATGGTTTCTCCTGATAATTTCAAATTCCCATCGCTCCTGAAGACCAAGAAAAGACAACCTTCACATGTCCTTATGGAACATGAGCCTACCGTCGCATGCCCTTTGGTTTATGCAATGCACCAGCAACATTTCAAAGGTGTATGGTAGCTATATTTCATGACATGATCGAAGATTCAATGGAAGTGTTCATGGATGACTTTTCAATTTTCAGTAACTCTTTTGAGCACTGTCTACGTAATCTAGAGAAAATGTTGGCAAGATGCGAGGATGCCAACCTTGTTCTAAATTAGGAAAAATGCCACTTCATGGTGACATAAGGTATAGTGCTAGGGCATAAAATTTTACAAGCAGGGCTAGAAGTTGATCGGTCTAAAATAGACACTATCTCAAAACTTCCACCTCCGACTTCCGTGAAATCAATTAGGGGTTTTCTAGGTCACGCCGGTTACTACCGACGATTCATCAAGGATTTTTCAAATAGCTCGTCCTATGACCCAACTCTTGGAAAAAGATACCGTCTTTGTATTCTCTGATGAGTGCCTTAAAGCATTCGAACTGCTCAAAGAAAAACTTGTTAATGCCCCCATCATGGCAGCCGCCGATTGGACTTTGCCATTTGAATTAATGTGTGATGCGAGCGATTTTGCAGTAGGAGCTGTCTTAGGATAGCGAAAAGAGAAACATTTCCATCCAATCTACTATGCAAGCAAAACATTGAATGATGCCCAATAAAACTACACCACCACCGAGAATGAACTCTTAGCGGTAGTTTTTGCATTCGATAAGTTTTGTTCATATCTCATTCTTTCCAAAACCACCGTTTACACAGATCATGTAGCACTTCGTTACTTGTTCAATAAACAAGATGCAAAACCTAGATTGATTCGATGGATACTCTTGTTGCAAGAATTCGATATCGAGATCTGTGATAAGAAGGGATCAGAGAACGTTGCAGCAGACCATCTCTCACGTCTTGAATGTCCAGCCTCAGCAGAAAATATGAAGGTTGACATTAATGATAACTTTCCACATGAATTCCTTATGAGCATAGATACAGTTTTTGAAGAGCATCCTTGGTTCGCTGATTTTGCAAACTATCTTGCGAGTGGGGTTATCTTAAAAGGATTGACATATCAGCAGAAGAAGAAATTCCTCACAGATGTTAAGCACTATTTTTGGGAAGACCGATACCTGTTAAGGGTAGGAGCCGACCAACTCGTCCGAAGATGTGTGTTTGGAGTAGAAGCATAATAAATCCTAAAGCATTGCCATGAAGGCCCAACTAAGTCTACGGGAAGCCAGTATAAAAGCAGCCATTTGGCTCATTTAAAAGAGAGCCCTTTTGGAGAAAAATTCATCGATTCTAACAATCGGGAACCAGGCTTGGGAGACCACTTGGAGGCTAAGGAATGTCCATTTCATCATCAAATTCCACTTGGGAGATCACTACACTAATCCACTTGAAAACTTTGGTTGTATCCTTGAACCTATTATAATTTGCATGTATTCCATTTGTGTTGTTGTTGTTTGCAAGCTCATTATAAGCTAAACATCTTTTCAATCATCTTAGTTTGATGAAGCTTAATTAATTATGTTGAACTTATGACTATGGCTAAAATATTATGTTAATGTAATGATAGTTTTGTGTTAATTTCTTAATGGATTTGCATGTCTAAGTGTTTATGGAACAACTTAAGGTTTATAAATGAGAAATCATATCGTGTTGGAAAACCTATAAGACTAACATTTATTTGTAACTTTACTATCTTTTTGTATAATGTTATAGCTAAGAATTATGAATAAATCTTTGAAATCTTTATTGTGAAATAAATACTAAGGCATGCAATCCCGTTAATCGTGTTTGGAAAAACTAAGAAAAATGTTGTGAATCTTCTTTGACAAAGGTTATGTTAATTAAAGTATTGATGACTCAAGCTTCATATTTACATGATTTTGACTTAGAATTTCATAAGTTAAGAAATTGCACCATTTTATCTAATTAAACTAACTTTAAGTGGACAACATGTAATTTACTCATTGATGTCTTTCTTAATGATTATGGAATTGAAAACCTTGACATGATTCTAATTCTACTGCTTCAAAAAACATTAACATAATCGCAAACTTTAGCCATATAATTTGTTTCGACATAATTAAATAAGCTGATTCTAAACTAAGATGATTGTCTCATAAAAACATTTATCACTTTTAATCAATTAAGTCTTTGCAATTTTCTCAAAATGTTTTCCCTAACCGGTTAGAAAAATTAAAGATTTGGGTCAAGACGTTAAACTGTGTCCATGGATTGACATTCGGTTCTTATCAACTCTATATTATCACTCGACAGGTGCACTTGCCTTATGTGTGTGTGGTTTAGTTTAGGTGAAAACCAATTTTAAAACCTACATTTGTTTGAAAAATCTTTATTAAAAATATATATACTTCACGCACATCACTATGTCACATGTGAATTGTACACAACAATTTGAAAATATTTGTAGAGTCTCAAAACCTATGTATGCTCACCAACTATTTTTAGTTGACCTTGCTTTCATCATGTTTCAGGTGCAAATGTTTGAGATCATATGCAAGATGCTCCACTTAGGATTTTGTCCTAGTTTTAATAAAGAATTGGACTTTTGATGTATTTTGTCTTGGATGTTTATTTGAACTTGTGTTATGAAATTTTGAATTAAATCAATATATGAAGTTTAGTTGATCATGTTTTTATGAACAGTCTCCATGTCCCGCCCCGACATATTCCGCCATCGGTCGGGGTGTGACATGCTTCACAATCTGTCTCATTGTTTGTGCTTTTGAACTCAAGGCGTAAAGCATACGTCAGTTCGGCTCCCTCTGGGCTGACCAATATAAGACCTGCCCAGAGGGATGACCAATATAAGACCTGCCCCGGACCCTTCAGCGTTTGACGCCCCATCTGTGTATAAAGACCACCATTCCGGAGTGTCATCTTTTTTTGAAACAATAGTGGGGTGTCCGCTTATTTCCTCCTCCCGGTCTTTTGGTATTTCTGTGAGAAAGTCTGCGATAACTTGTCCCTTAATGGCGAACCGTGGCTTATATATTAAACTAAAAGCTCCCAATTCAATGGCCCACTTGGCTAATCTCCTGGACAATTCTGGCTTCCACAGTATTTGTTGCAATGGGAAGTTGGTAAGGACCTCAACTTGATGTGCTTGAAAATACCTGCGAATCGTTTAGATGCATGCACTAAAGACAATGTCAACTTTTCCTAAAGGGAATATCTTGTTTTTGGATCCGTTAATACCCGGCTAACGTAGTAGATAGTAGTCTGCACTCCTTCTCGTTCAACCATGAGCACTGCAGTGACCGCGGCGTCTGCCGCAGCTATGTAAATTTTAAGTCTTTCGTCCTTGTATGGGGCTGTGAGGGTGGGGAGCTTTGCGAGATATAACTTAAGCTGTTGGAAAGCTTCCTCAGCCTCTCCGGTCCACCGGAATTGATCCTTGTTTGTGCTGTTTTTTAACGTTTGTACAAAAGGTAAAGAGTTGTTTTGCTAATAAACGGTTGATAGCCACAATCCTTCCATTCAGGGATTGTATGGCTGAAACTTTGTCCGGATTAGCCCGAAAACCTTTCTTTGTTATCATGACGCCTAGGAACTTTGCCTCCTATACTCCAAAGGAGCATTTGTTCGGATTTAACATGATGTGTGCTTCCTTTAACCTTTTGAATGTTTCCTGGATATCTTTTAAAATTTCTTTTTCATTGCTGCTTTTAATGACCAAATCGTCAACATAGATTTAAAGGTCTCCCAATTTGAGGTTCAAATACTCGTTCCATAAGTCTCTGGTATGTAGCCCCGACGTTCTATAATCCGAAGGGCGTTTTTGTATAACAGTAAACCCCAATGTCGGTTATGAAAGCTGTTTTTTCTTCATCACCCTCGGCCATAGGGATTTGGTGGTAACCCTTATATGCGTCCAAAAAGCACTTGAATCTAAAAGGTGCCAAGGAATCGATTTTTAAATCAATTTTTGGTAAAGGGTAGGCGTCTTTTGGACAAGCACTGTTTAAGTTCTTATAATTTATGCACATCCGCCAAGCACCATTGCTTTTCTTTACCATAACAGGGTTTGCTATCCATGTTGGGTAGCACACCTCCCTCAAGATGCCTGCGCTAACTAGGTCTTTGACTTGTTCGACCGCTACCCTACTTCTTTCGGGGCCCATTTTCCTGCGTTTCTGAACCACGGGGTCTGCGGATTTGTATACATGTAGCTCATGTTCTACTAAGGTCCTGGGAACTCCTTTCATGTCGTCCGGTTTCCATGCAAAGAACTCCGAGTGAGTGCGTAAAAGTTGTTTCAGGCCGTCCCGTCCCGATTGTGATGATTTGCTCCGGATATTTGGGATTCATGACCCATTTTTTCGGCCCTCGTACCGGATCTGTGCTCATACCGGACGTCGATTGAACCGCGCGGGTTGCATTATGTCTTCCATTCGATCTACATATACCACAGCTACTCCTTTAGGAGTGGGGAAAGCATGGCCGAATGCACCGTTGACACTGCCGTGTGAAAAGATGCCAGACCCGGACGGCCAAGGATAAGATTATTTTTTGAAACTGCCGGTATTACCATAAAGGTGACAAGGACTGTGCGAATTTTAGTCCCATCCTGAAGGGTCATAGGTAATGTGATTTGTCCCAACTGGGCTACTGATTCTTCGAAAAACCCCACCAGATCAATATCCACATTTCCAGTGATTGTTGGTCTTTTATGTCCATCTGGTTAAAGAGTTTCTCATACATCACATCCATTGATGCACCGCTATCTACCAGAATCTGACTAATGCGATAATCTCCCACCAATGCGGTAATCACGACCAGGCTGGTGGAAGAAGCTCCGCACGGGGGGGGGGGGCGGTGGAATAAGAGGTTGTTCCATCCAAGCTTCTAAATGGGCGCCCCTCATTTCTGCCCCCGGACCTCTTTGATCTCCTGATTACCAATCATGCACAAGTCTCTAATATGCTTTTTCGTCGGAGGCTGCTTTTTACCAGGTGGACCAGCATGTATCTCCTTTAACAGATGAGATAACTTCCCTGTATGAATGGCTACCTTGATTTGTTTCTAGAGGTGCCAACAGTGGTCCGTGTCATGACCAATGTCTTTATGGAATTCACAGTATTTCTTTGGGTTGGGAGTCCTTGGCGGTTCTAACTCTAGCTTTTCCGTAACAAGGATCTCCCGAGGGTTTTTTCTTAACTTATTGACCCACATTGTTCCTCTCCCATCATTAATATCCTGATATTTGACGCTCGGCCCATTCATCCGTACGACTTCCTGCCTTGGATAACCCATTTGTTGTTTCCCTGGAACGGCTTGATGTTCCCGGATTACCCGACTTGCTTTTCTGTCCGTTCATGCTTGTGATCCTTTTTATCCAACTCATGGTTGTTCCAGACGGATCGTTCGGCTCGCACGAAAGTACGTGCCTCCGTCATTAACTCCTCCGTTGTTTTAGGTAAACCATCTCGTACGTGAAGACGACGAATCAATTCATCACTGTGGATTCCCTGTATGAAGCCTGCTATCATCAAGTCTTCCCTGTCTCCTGCTATTTGCAAACTTTCTTTGTTATAACGTGTGATAAAGTCTTCTACTGACTCATTATCTTTTCTCCGAATATATAGTATTTCCGTATTCTCCTTAGTATGTCGCTTCTGTTGACTGAACTGCTGCATAAACTTTTCTAAGAATTCGTCAAAATTGTCGATCCTGCCAACGGGGAGGCTATCATACCAAAGACGTGCCGAGCCCATAAGCGTTTGGACGAACATGTGACACCATTCATGTAAGGCCCAATGTTCTACCCCTCGACACTGATAAATACGTTAACGTGATCATCCGAGTCTTTGGTACCGTCATATTTGCCCAAAGTAGTAGGCATTTTCATCTTCCTGGTTATTTCCGCTTGCGCGATACGGGGCGTGAATTTAGACTGAGCCAGTAATGCGGCCGGGCAATACATACGTCGGATGTTGTTGGATACGTTGGTGCCCCTACCGAGAACAGGGACGGATGTCCGTCCATTCACCTCGGGGCCCTGAATCAATGCTGTAGATGGTTCCCCGATTACCATGTTGGGGTTTCCACCGTTCGAAATTCCTCCCAGAGTGATATAAGCAGCCTCCTCATAAGTTAATCGATTCCGGAGTTCACCCAAACATGCTTCTCTCCATAACTCCTCATCGATGCGCGCTCGGCGCGGCCGTTCCATCCACCACTCATTGCCACTTATTAAAGGGACTGAAAATGGGGTGATCCCTACAGAGTTTGGGAGACTTGTTGTAAGAGCCACATGAATTTCCCTCGAAGCAACGGGCTATACACAGGCATATTGGTCATAATGGTTCTATGTGGTAGGCTGGGATTGGGTAACACTCCTGGGGTTGATTGAAAACTTCCTTGGAATGGATTATACTGTTTAGAGTGAGTGGTAGTTAGACTAGACTGGCTGGGGAAAGGTGGAGGAAGGATTGGTGGTAGGAGGACATGATGTTGAGAGACCGAGACTATCTGATCAACCGGAGTCCCTTGGGCATGAAATGCTGCGGATGCTGCAAGCAAGGTTTCAGTACGACGTCGGGCATTTTCTAAACGTTCCTCCAGTGGTATACTGGATGGGATACTTGCCCGACTTTAAGTGTTCTCAACTGGTGCTGCTTCTAACTCAATTTCCTCCATCTCCTCTTCAGATTCATCGTGGTGATGCTGATTTTCCATTGTAAACAAGAAACTGCACTCGGAATACCGTTATAACTTCGTTCGGCCGTGGATGGTGCCAATGAAGAGTTCTAAAATCTTCCTTAATGATGGGTGCTTCTTTCGATAACAATTTCTTAATACAATCTTCTTTTTATTTTATATTCCTTTTTTACATGCCCTCATACTCATGAGGTCATGGGTATTTATAAGGCATTCTTGAAGCTTTCTCTCTCATACTAACCGAATGATGTTGACATTTTTTCTTTTATTGGTGAAGAGCCCTTGCGTGGATCCCTTCACATATAAGTGAAAGTTGGATATGCTAAAGCACTATTTTGCCCTTAGAGAAGTATGATCATGGAATCATACGCCGTCACTAAGCATGTAGGAAGATTGTCTCTGTACTCCATATCAAGAAGAAGAAACATTACTCACTCTCAGCTAATTACTTATGATCCGCACTTAAATAATATTGAAAGAATTGATTACTTAATGTTGAAAAATAGGTTGCAAATTTTTTATTCAAATAATGTTAAAAAAATAAATTTCATCTAAAAAAACACACAAATGCATATAAATTTATATACATACAATTTGAAAATGAAACATTAACCAGCAGCCCAATGAAGACACATCACTTGACAGGCGTCGATTATCGATTATGTATTTTATTTATTTATTTATTTTTCCACTTTTCAGTTTTAGTATATAAGTTTCGAAATATATTGTGAATATCGGAATGGGGATGTGCTTCAACTGCCTATCACCCGGGTTAGAATCTGAAACCCCCACCCACCCAAAATTTCCAATTTGCTTATTCAAGCAATACACACTACTGACGTCATATTTATTATTTTTATTTAAAAAAACACAAATAATTTTTTTTAATTTAAATCTGTTTAAGTAATTTTAAACTATAATTTTTAAAATATTATGTTTATTTATTTTTTCTTTCTTAATATTTTAGTTTTAGGTTTTTTTATTAACGTTATTTTTAACATTGTATCCATGGTTTCATTTAAATATTGTAATAAATTTTTAGCTTTTTTTCCTTTTTAATACTTTAATTTTAGGTTTTTTTATTAACTTTATTTTTAACATTACATTTACGTTTCTATTCGGATTTAGTTTGAATCGGTCCGCGGAACACTGATGTAACCCACTAGTTAATATACCCTTTTTAACTCCGTCCATAAAAATTGCTTTATTGTTGTGGTCTTCAACCCGGAAAAATATTAAGAAATATTACAATATCTTTAATGAAATGATCTCAAACGTCAATATGTTTTACGGACCCCACTAGTTTTTTTTATCAACAACCTTTTTACTTTTAAATACCAACTAAGAGCATGGGTATATGATATGGTGTAGTGTGATAATAAAGTGCACGTCACGTGACGCCACGTTACTATCCTTATTATCACACCACCCATCACTTGGCAAGGGGTATACCCATGTGATTATAGTGGTGTGATAATTAAATGTTTATTTTTTAATTTTCATTTAAATAAAATAAAACATAATATTTAATAAAAAAATACATTAATTAAAATAACATTACTAAAATAAACCATTAATTCAAACAACTAAAAAACATTAATAAAAAAAATTCATTACTAAAAAAACACTTCCTAAAAAAAATACATAACTAAAAACCTACTGGATACCATGACGTTCTTTGATCTCCTTTTGCTTTTTTTCAATCAAAAAACGTTGCGCGGTGGAGAGTGATTCAAGATCCATGCCAAGAATTTTTTTTTTGTATTCGGTCGGCTTAACGTCTCTTGCGACACCTTCTTCTTTCCTTTTTTGTGAAACATTTTGAGTATCGGTCACGGTTTCTTGTGGCATTTCTTGAGTTTGCGGTACGAAGTCAAGTAGTGTACCCGGTTGGACAGTAGTGATTGGTAGTTAAATATTTGGAAGTTTGGGTTAGGTTGGAAGTTTGGGATGGGTTGGAAGTTCGGGTTGGGTTGAAAGTTCGGGTTTGGTTGAAAGTTAGAGTTGAGTTGAAAGTTTGGGTTGGGTGGAAAGTTTTGGTTCATTTGGGTGGCCATGTAGGCGTTGTACTGAGCCCAAAAGTGTTGGCTCGGATCGTTAATCATTTTTTGGTAGAAAAATAGTGAGTAGATGAGTAGAAATTTAGAAAATTGGTGTGTAGAAGTGTGAAAAATATGGAGTAAAAATTGGGTATTTATAGTAAGTAAAATTAATATTATTAATTATTATTATTATTTTTTTACAACGGTACAAAATACTACCGTTCAACGGTAGTATTTTTTTGAAGGATCAATTTGTTGGCGTGAAAAAAATCACGTAGGGCAATAACGGCGTGATTAGAAAAACAAGGGGGCGGTGTGGTTACAAATCACGGCGTGATTTGGGCATACACGTAGGACGACGCCGTGATTTGTAACAGTATACCGGATGGCCTAATCATTATATAAGTGAGTGATTCGAACCCACATTATTTTTATGGAGGTAATCATCAACCGCCATAGTTTAAATACCAAGAAAAATTAGATTTTATGATAAAGCTACGTAATAAATTATTATACTACTGAAATCGTAAATGAACGAATGCTTTAATATTTTAGGAGTTTATTATAGCAAATTAGTTTGAGAATAATATATTTTATATTTTAATTAGTTGTTTCGGTTATGCCCCGAAACCAGCCCTCGTACTTATGCTACTTATAATTTAGAACACCTTCAAAATAATGTTCTAGGATGAAAATAAGCTACCACTCTTATTAGATAGCTCGAACATGCGCTTGCTCAATAAAACTCACTCTGAAACATATATTAAAATTAGTTAGTTTTCGTTGATGAGTCTATAGATTAAGCTTTCAAAACATCTTAGTAAAAAAATAGACATTTAAATTCACCACCAAACTCTTTCATAAACGTTTATTAGTGACATCCACTAACACCAACTTATCTCATATAACAAGCATAAACGTATCACACAACTTTGACACCATAACTCATGCAAATACTCAATAACAAATAACATTTACGAACAAACATCCCAGTGATATGTTTTACACTACTAGAAAAAAAAAATATTCCGACAAAAATTTGGTTGGAAATTCGTCGGAAATTGAGGTTTCTGACAAAAATCACTTGTTGGAAAAGGCCTCCTAGGAAACACGTTACCGACTATTTTCCGACAAACTTCCGACAAAAATATTTTCCGACAAAACTACCTTTCCAACAAGTTTCCGACTATATTATTCCGACCAGTTTCCGATACATTTTTCCGACCAACTTCCAACCATCTTTTTCCGACAAATTTCCGACCAAAACTTCTGATCAGTTTCCGACCACTTTAAAAAAAATAATTAAAAAAATGGCAACCGATTTTGTCACAAATCTGTTGCTAACAGGCCCGCATCAATTTTAATTTTTTGACAGATTTATAATATTAAACAAATTTTTAGAAATATAAAGAAATAACATTAAACAAATTATTACAAAATCATAATACTATACAAATTTACAAAACGATATAAATTCTAGAAATACAAAGAAATAAATTCACATAAACAGAGCCAAAGAGACGACTTGAACTTGACCATCACAAGAAAGAAGTGCATTTGGATGCAATATGTAGTTGCTTTGTCTCTCAATATTTCATTGCTATCTTTGTTGTTTCAGGTTTTTAGGACTCCACTTTCACAACAGCTTGCCTGCAGTGCACGACCCAAAAACAAATAGGAAAACCAAGGGTACATATTTTGACTGGTTTAAAGACAAATAGGTCGTAGTGTTTTTTTATCTCAAACCGAAAGATACGTACTTTACCTGTTTAAATACAAATAATTGTGAGGCTGCTGCTTGCATTCTTACATATATCTTCAAATATATATTCCGTATAAATTGTGTCAAAACGCATTAACTCACCACAACAAGCCTTTGGATATACTAAATGTCAAAGTGGTAACTTCATAAAGTGGCTAGATTGTATTGCACTTAATACTCATCAATCATAAAATTCATAATTCATGATTATTTTTGAATGACAAACACGTACACCCTCCTAAATTCAACTCCTAAAATCCACCTATACCCACTTTGTGGGATTTGAACCTACACCATTTGGGTGATGGAAAATTCATAATTCATGATATGTTAAAACTTTTTACAGCTCAAAATTCATTATTCAAGAAAGTTTTCATGGTAAAAAGAAAACATATACTTGAATTAATTACAACTACTAATTAAAAAAGGCAGAAAACATTAACTTCATGTCAAACCAACTTGATGTATATAGAAGTGATTTATTATAAGAATATAACATCAACAAAACAACTACTACAAAAAAGAGCACAAACCATATAAAGGAAACATAAAAAACAAAAGAGGAAAAAATAGATAATAAACACGTACAATATACGTTTATGAGTTGAAGTTTAATTACTTTTCCTTTCATTCCAAATAAACACAAAAAATTCAAAAAATCAAGCACTTGCATGGTAACTGATGACAAGGAAACAATCAAACAAATAAGGTTGGTTACCTTGTGTTATTCTGCGTAATCTGTACTAACATAAGGTTCTCAAAGATAAACGCAAAAAGTGAGCACAAATATATTGTACATATCATTATTGAAAACTGGAGACTACAAGTCCTTTCAGTGGAAAATAATAGGGAAAAGAGGATACCTTCTTCCAATAGCAAATCCAGCAATAACACCCTTTTGATCCTCCAGTTTTCTCAAAAATCAACTACAACAATAACAAATCCAAACATTTGAGTCTAAGACTATGTTCTATGCAACATTTCATCAAATACTTAGTGTGCAAAGACGAATATGATTTGAGAGTGCAAACCTTTGAACCTTGGCTGGCGACGAGTGTCTCTCCGATTTGATATCTACAATCTACAGTCGATCAGTAGATCACGGAGACGAGGTTGTGGTGGTCTTCCGTGGATTTATATATTTGTCACACCCCAACCGACGGCGGAATACGTCGGGGCGGGACATGTAGACTGTTCAAAAGCTCATGATCAACTAAATTGTATAAATTTATTGAATTGATTTAAAAGTACAAATACACATTTTTCACATAACAATGCTATCAAATAGTCCAATTTTCTTTGTCACTAGGTCCATAAGCTCCTATATGATAAACTTGTACTTCAAACATTTTCACCTGAAACATGTTGAAAATGAGAGGGTCAACTATAAATAGTTGGTGAGCATACATAGGTTTAGAAAATCCAAGTAGTTTTCAAGTGTTGAATACAATTCATATGACATATGGTAAAAAGGCATTTTATGGAGAATCTATAGTCAAACTAGGTGTACAATCAAACATTGTGACTGAAGGGCATAACCCACATGTTATCCTAATGTAGGGCATAACAACACATATTATCCGGATGTAGTGTTGGTAACAATCACCCTACATGGGTGGGTGTGACGTTTCGGATTTTTCGTTCGCGCACTTGTATTATATTGTAATCATTCTCTATTTAAATAAAATGTAAGAGTTTTTATTTAGTTTTATACAAATATGTATTTTATTTTACGGATTTAAATTAATTAAAATTTTATAAATTTTAGAAACTTATATAAAATATTATATAAAAATCTAAAATTTAAAAGTTTCACATTCAATAAAATAACATATTTAAATAATATAAATAAATTTTATAAAAAATTATTTATAATAATAATAATAAAATAAGTTTATAAAAACATTTAAAATATAATATAAAATTTAATTGATTTAAAAGAAATTAAATTAATTTATTTAAATAAAAAGTTTAGGGGTCGTTTTATAATTAATCAAACTAGAAGGTTTTAAGCTAAAGTCAGTTGAGGGACTGTTTCTGGACAAATTAAACTACAAGGATCCATCCGTAATTATCCCAGGGGGCGAATTAAAACAAAATTTAATTCCAGGGACTAAACCTGCCAAATTGCAAATCGTAAATCCGGTCACCCCCCTACATTGTCCGGCGGTCCAAAGCTTTCTCCGGCGAGCCACCGACAGGGCTGTTCCCTGCACCTCGACAGCCGCTAAAGGCACCTCTGGCTTCGTCTCTCCCACGCGAACAAGAACCCCCGACCAATTGGTCTCCCCGACATACATAAAGTTCGATCGTGTTTGTGGCCGAAAACCCACGCCACAAATTCGGCCCCGACAGTCAACCTCCACGCCTGCAAGATGGCTCGACAGCTTCGTCTCGTCCAGACGAGTGTCGGGACATGCTCAATTGCTTGTCTCATTATCAGGATCGAGCTCAGCTATAAAAAGCCATTACCACACTTGCACGAGCTCGCTACTCCTCCTCCACCCAATCTCACTCCAAATTGAGGAAACCATCACCTTCGTCGACCCTGGGTGAAGCTGTGACCAGGATTTCAGGAGCTAATTCCACACAGAAATCGATTCCCGCTTGTGACTTTTTCAAGTTCAAAGGCTGTGCCGACCAGACCCCTTTGCGACCACGTAAGAATCCTCAACTTCGTTTCTTTACTTTCTGTTATCATAAGGCAAACCGAACCAATCGAAGTCACGACTCCAAACCATCAATTATCGGACAAACTAATGTTCTAAAAGAATTACTGTTTTAAATTGCTAAAGTCTGGACCATCGAAACTACTTAGTTTCGATTGAGTAAACGGTCAATCGAAACTAATAGTTTCGATAGATGGTAGTTTCGACAGCCTGTGTATCACTTATAAATGACCAATCTAAACTAGTAGTTTCGATAAATGGTAGTTTCGACAGCCTGAATATCACTTATAAATGATCAATCGAAACTAGTAGTTTCGATAGATGGTAGTTTCGACAGCCTATGTATCACTTATAAATGGTCAATCGAAACTAGTAGTTTCGATTGAACATAGTTTCGATACCTGTCACAACTATAAAACAGTTTCGATCAAATCAGAAATTTCAAGTAAATCTGGACCAACTTCTATGCAAATACCACTGAGAAATGCTATTATAAACCTATACACAATTAAATACTAATACGCACATGTATACATACAATGATACCCATTTATCTACATAGGGTTTCAACGTGCTTAGACTTCAACGTCTTTATCACCTACACGCGTGGAAAAATACCCGCTTGCAAGGTGAGTTACATAGCCCATATTTTACATTTTTATACGTTTTGGGGTGAAACATTATACATGCTACTCACATTGTTTGTACGTGTTATACATGAGACTATATGCTTATTCTTTGGATGTACATACATTTAAAACACAAGACAACCAACTGTAATATTGATAGATCTATTGTGCCTGACCAGCCCACCCGGTTAGGGTGTTTATTACTGCATACTCGGATATAACCGCGTGTTATATTCAAACATATCGGATATAGTGGGTAACTATATTCAAACATACCGGACTTAGCTGTTGTGCTCTGTTCAAGCGCGTCAAACTCGGTTTGAATTGTGATTAAATAAATGATACATCATACATACTATGTTTAACAAGATAAACAATGAGTTGCAAAACGATTTACTACTACTATTTACCGGAATTACTAAACGTATGTACTCACCAACTTTTTAGTTGACACTTGATTTAAATAATGTTTCAGGTTTGGATATGTAACTACTTGCCCAAGATTTCTCCACTTAAGGACTATGGACCTAGTTAAACAAATCAATGTTTTGAACTAGACTAGGTTATTTGAAATGTATCGTATTTGGATCTTGTTGTCTTTAAATTTAATTAATGAATTATGCAACCTTTTAGCTATCATGTGCTTTTGAACAATCATTCCATCGTCGGCCCCGATGATTCCGTCATCGGTCGGGGTGTGACAGATTGGTATCAGAGCCATGGTTATAGGGAATTAGGTTATTAGACACGATGACCTAGACTATAACCCTAGGACTCCCTTTTATGTGTTATGTGCTAAATGATTAATTGCTATGTGAATTATTTGTAGTTAAGTATTATTTGAATTTTCCCAAGTTTGGTACATGAGACTTATACACATACATACAAGACTTTGATACATGATACATACTTTACATACATATTTGACAAACAAACTTATGCAAACAAATACACTACTCATCCTTATCCATACTCTTTCCTAATTCATATTAATTGCAACATTCCTACACATTTTATACTCATAGACTCTCAAGTCTATTAAAATCTTGAAAATCTTGTCAACGACTTAATTTCTTGAAACCAGTAAAGGACACGTGCAATCTGGAAGGGTGACACCTATACATTGGGTTTTCTGTCTAGGAAAGCATTTCGTATAAATCCAAATAAACGGACCCGTATGCTTTCCTGGGAATTCCTGAAGTGAGTGTTTACCTATAGGCTAAAGCATGTCTCTTTGAAAGTTTTGAGGGATTATTTAACGTTGATACGTCAATGTATTCGCAAGGATACGATCCGAACTTAAACTCAAAATTTGGGGACATTATAGCAAGATAGGAAGAACTAGACGAACATGTAAAGCAAATCATTATTACGGGTGCACACGTAATAACGATTTGTAGTGCATGCAAGTCCCGGCAATTCCTATTACGCGAATAATGATCTATAACATCATATTCTATCCGGAATAGATGGCTTAGTTTCCCCCCATCAACTTTGAATAAATACACATGCACTGGCACGCGTCATGATGAATCCCGTTTTTCTGCTTACATTATTTCCAGCTATATATCCATCTTATCTAAAATATCGTTGTCTTTTCTTATGGTGTTAGAATGCCTCCTCGACGTGCAAACTCTAGCACTTCCAACCCGGATCTTGCTACTCTTCTTGCCCAGCTGGTAGGGCAAATGACCCAAGCAAATAACAACAGTGACGGGTCTCACAACATCCAAGGGAACGGTGGTACCAACCCGCCTCACTGCACGTTTAAGCACTTTAACTCGTGCAATCCTACAAAATTCTTCGGGACTGAAGGTGCTACCGGCCTACTTCAGTGGTTTGAAAGCATGGAAAGCACATTCCTAAACAGCGACTGTCCCGATAATCTTCGGGTTCGTTATGCCACAAGTGTACTCCAAAAGAGAGCCCTCACCTGGTTGAACGGTGAGAAACGCACTCGTGGTGCTGAGGTTGCTACATCCTTATCATGGGATGATCTGAAGAAGGCCATGACTGATGAATTCTGTCCTCGGAATGAAATGAGGAAGCTCGAGGCTGAGTTTTGGGATCTTGCCTAAGACAGCGGGGATAATCTGGCCTACACCACCCGGTTTCAAGAGCTAAGTCTGCTGGTGCCTCATATGATCAGTCCCCTTGCTCGGGGGATTGAAAAATACATAGGCAGCCTGCCTATGCAAATTCAAGATGCTGTGCTAGGAAGCAATCCTCCTACACTTGAAGCTGCTATCCGCCTATCTGCTACGCTATCCGACAACCATGTCAAAGCCGGAACCTTAACAAGAAAGGGTTCCAAGAAGGTTGTTTCTACTCTTGCGGCCGTCAAGGATGTAAAACCCGAGTCTTCTAACCGCAACAAGAAACGAAAGGGTCGAAACTTCGCAGCCGTAACTCCCGCTGTGCCTGCTATTCAAGCGGCCCCTTTGGGACAAAACCCGAAAACTTATCAGGGCCCAAATACCCAATGCCAGACCTGCAAGTACCATCATCCTGCCAACCTACCATGCCGATTGTGTTCAAGCTGCGGACGATATGGACACGTGGTCACTACTTGCCGTACCCGTCCTCCCGTCCATCAAGCTGCTCCAGCCAACCGTCCCATCTATCCGGCACCTCTCAATGGTCGGGCATGTTACGAATGTGGAGAGCCAAACCATTTCCATGACCGATGCCCAAAACTTCATCATCAAGGTGGTCCTCAAGGACGAGCGTTTAATATAAACGCTAATGAGGCTCAAGCAAACAACGACGTGATAAACGGTATGGTTCTCGTAAACAATCATTATGCATCCATTTTATTTGATACCGGTGCCGATAGGAGTTTTATGTCTCTTACCTTTGAATCTCGACTTACTAAACAAAGAACGAAACTTGACAATTCATATTCCGTGGAGATAGCAAACGGAAAATCTATTACTATAAATTCTGTTATCCGTGGCTGCAATCTCGAGCTTAATAATCACAATTCTCTGTTGATCTCCTTCCAATGCAATTGGGAAGCTTCGATATTATAATTGGCATGGACTGGTTATCCAAGCACCATGCCGAGGTCATTTGCTACGAAAAGTGCATTCGTATACCTCTCCCTTCGGGTGACACGTTAGTTATTTTCGGTGAAAAACCGTGTCGTGGTCTTCAACTCATGTCTTGCACATTGGCACAAAAGTACCTACGGGAAAAGTACGTTGCCTTCTTGGCCCACGTAGTTGACACGAAAGACAAGGGTAAGAAATTGCAAGATATTCCGATCATTCGAGACTTTCCCGAAGTATTCCCCGGGGATTTACCCGACCTTCCTCCTTCTAGACAAGTAGAGTTTCGTATTGACCTTGTGCCCGGAGCAACTCCCGTGGCAAAAGCCCCCTATCGTCTTGCACCTTCCGAGATGCAAGAGCTTGCAAGTCAAATACAAGAACTCTCATCCAAAGGATTCATCCGCCCGAGCCATTCACCTTGGGGTGCTCCCGTGCTATTCGTAAAGAAAAAGGATGGATCGTTTCGAATGTGCATCGATTATCGTGAACTCAACAAGCTTACAATTAAGAACCGTTATCCTTTACCCCGTATCGACGATCTTTTTGATCAGCTTCAAGGTTCAACATGCTTCTCCAAGATTAACCTTCGTTCCGGGTACCATCAACTTCGTGTTCTCGATGAAGACATTCCGAAGACTGCCTTTCAGACTAGATATGGTCATTACGAGTTCATGGTCATGCCCTTCGGTTTGACTAATGCACCTGCAGTCTTCATGAACCTTATGAACCGTGTATGTAAACCTTATTTGGACAAGTTCGTGATCGTTTTCATTGACGACATTCTCATCTATTCTAAAACGAAAGCGGAGCATGAGCAACATCTTCGTTTGATCTTAGAACTCTTAAAGAAAGAACAACTATATGCCAAGCTCTCCAAGTGTGAATTCTGGCTAAAAGAGGTTCAATTTTTGGGACACATAGTCAACGATAAGGGAATTCATGTGGACCCGGCAAAGATCGAGGCTGTAAAGAATTGGAGTACTCCTAAGAATCCTACCGAGATTCGTTCATTCCTTGGACTAGCAGGTTACTATCGTCGCTTCATCCCAAATTTCTCCAAGATTGCGGTTCCGCTCACTGCCTTGACTCACAAAGGTAAATCTTACGAGTGGGGACCCAAGCAAGAGGAAGCTTTCCAAACTCTCAAGCTCAAGCTCTGCAATGCTCCTATTCTAACTCTTCCTAGAGGTGATGACGACTTTGTCGTTTATTATGATGCATCCAACCAATGTCTTGGTTGTGTTCTAATGCAACGTGGCCAAGTGATTGCATACGCATCACGTCAGCTCAAAATCCACGAGAAGAACTACACGACCCATGATCTCGAGCTTGGTGCTGTCGTTTTCGCCTTGAAAATTTGGAGACATTATCTTTATGGCACCAAATGCGTGGTTTTCACCGACCACAAAAGTCTCCAACATATTTTCATCAAAAAGAGCTTAATATGAGGCAACGGCGATAGGTTGAACTTCTTAACGACTACGATTGCGAGATTCGCTACCACCCCGGCAAAGCAAACGTTGTAGCCGACGCCTTGAGTCGTAAAGAACGTATCATGCTTCATAGTGTCCATATTCATAACGATATCCAAGCCCGTATTTTCAAAGCACAACACACCTCGGTTATCGAGGGAAACATGTACCAAGAAATGGCATGTGGTGTAGAACTCTTGCTAGAAACCAAAGCCAACGGTCTATTGTATTACTTGGACCGTATCTGGGTTCCCGATCGCGACAATCTTCGTATATTTTTGATGAACGAGTCCCACAAAACTCGATATTCGGTACATCCCGGAGCTGATAAGATGTACATGGGTCTCCGTCAGCAATATTGGTGGTCCGGCATGAAAAAGGATATTGCCCTCTTTGTGGCAAAATGCTTAACTTGTTCTAAAGTGAAGGCCGAACACCAAAAGCCTTCCGGACTCCTCGAACAACCAGAAATTCCCATGTGGAAGTGGAAGAACCTTGCTATGGACTTCATCACCAAACTTCCACGCACTACTAGTGGGCACGATAGTATCTGGGTTATTATCGACCGACTTACAAAGTCTGCTCACTTCTTGCCTATTCGTGAGGACTATCGAGTCGAGAAATTGGCTCGGATCTACATTGATGAGATCGTAAGTCGTCACGGAATCCCTTTGAACATCATCTCCGATCGTGATTCGCGTTTTACTTCCCGATTTTGGCAATCATTACAATCTGCGCTTGGTACTCGTGGATCTAAGTACGGCTTACCATCCTCAAACTGATGGACAAACCGAGCGAACAATCCAAACTCTCGAGGATATGCTTAGAGCTTGTGTCATTGACTTTGGTGGCAATTGGAATTCTCACCTACCACTGATTGAATTTTCCTACAACAACAGCTACCACACAAATATTAACATGGCACCGTTTGAGGCTCTTTATGGACGGAAATGTCGTTCACCGATTTGTTGGAACGAAATTGGTGAAGCACAAATCACCGGTCCCGAGCTTATCCAAGAGACCACCGATAAAGTCTCTCTTATACGTGACAACATTCGGGTAGCAAGGAGTCGGCAAAAGAGCTATGCCGATAAACGACGAAAACCCTTGGAATTTCAATTTGAGACATGGTTCTTCTAAAGGTATCACCTTGGAAAGGCGTAGTCCGATTTGGAAAGAAAGGAAAACTTGCACCTAGATATGTGGGTCCATTCAAGATACTCGAGAGGGTAGGAAAAGTGGCCTACAAACTCGATCTTCCTTCAGAACTTAACAACGTTCATCCGACCTTTCATGTATCTAATTTGAAAAAGTGTCTAGCCGACGAGAATCTCCACATCCCTCTTGACGAAGTGCGTATTGACGAGAAAATGCACTTTGTTGAGAAACCCGTGGAAATCATAGACCGAGAAGTCAAGAAACTCAAGCGTAGCCGCATCCCCATTGTCAAGGTCCGTTGGGAGTCTAAACGTGGACCCGAGTTCACTTGGGAACGTGAAGACCAAATGAAGACCAAGTATCCGCATCTTTTTTCATAGCCTCCACTATTTGAATTTCGGGGCAAAATTCCTTTAACATGGGGAGACTGTGACGTTTCGGATTTTTCGTTCGCGCACTTGTATTATATTGTAATCATTCTCTATTTAAATAAAATGTAAGAGTTTTTATTTAGTTTTATACCAATAGGTATTTTATTTTACGGATTTAAATAAATTAAAATTTTATAAATTTTAGAAACTTATATAAATATTATATAAAAATCTAAAATTTAAAAGTTGCACATTCAATAAAATAACCTATTTAAATAAGATAAATAAATTTTATAAAAAATTATTTATAATAATAATAATAAAATAAGTTTATAAAAACATTTAAAATATAGTATAAAATTTAATTGATTTAAAAGAAATTAAATTAATTTATTTAAATAAAAAGTTTAGGGGTCGTTTTATAATTAATCAAACTAGAAGGTTTTAAGCTAAAGTCTGTTGAGGGACTGTTTCTAGACAAATTAAACTACAAGGATCCATCCGTAATTATCCCAGGGGCGAATTAAAACAAAATTTAACTCCAGGGACTAAACCTGCCAAATTGCAAATCGTAAATCCGGTCACCCCCCTACATTGTCCGGCGGTCCAAAGCTTTCTCCGGTGAGCCACCGACAAGGCTGTTCCCTGCACCTCGACAGCCGCTAAAGGCACCTCGACAGCCGCTAAAGGCACCTCTGGCTTCGTCTCTCCCACGCGAACAAGAACCCCCGACCAATTGGTTTCCCCGACATACATAAAGTTCGATCATGTTTGTGGCCGAAAACCCACGCCACAAATTCGGCCCCGACAGTCAACCTCCACGCCTGCAAGATAGCTCGACAGCTTCGTCTCGTCCAGACGAGTGTCGGGACATGCTCAATTTCTTGTCTCATTATCAGGATCGAGCTCAGCTATAAAAAGCCATTACCACACCTGCACGAGCTCGCTACCCCTCCTCCACCCAATCTCACTCCAATTTGAGGAAACCATCACCTTCGTCGACCCTGGGTGAAGCTGTGACCAGGATTTCAGGAGCTAATTCCACACAGAAATCGATTCCCGCTTGTGACTTTTTCAAGTTCAAAGGCTGTGCCGACCAGACCCCTTTGCGACCACGTAAGAATCCTCAACTTCGTTTCTTTACTTTCTGTTATCATAAGGCAAACCGAACCAATCGAAGTCACAACTCCAAACCATCAATTACCGGACAAACTAATTTCTAAAAGAATTACTGTTTTAAATTGCTAAAGTCTGGACCATCGAAACTACTTAGTTTCGATTGAGTAAACGGTCAATCGAAACTAATAGTTTCGATAGATGGTAGTTTCGACAGCCTGTGTATCACTTATAAATGATCAATCGAAACTAGTAGTTTCGATAAATGGTAGTTTCGACAGCCTGAATATCACTTATAAATGATCAATCGAAACTAGTAGTTTCGATAGATTGTAGTTTCGACAGCATGTGTATCACTTATAAATGGTCAATCGAAACTAGTAGTTTCGATTGAACATAGTTTCGATACCTGTCACAACTATAAAACAGTTTCGATCAAATCAGTAATTTCAAGTAAATCTGGACCAACTTCTATGCAAATACGACTGAGAAATGCTATTATAAACCTATACACAATTAAATACTAATACGCACATGTATACATACAATGATACCCATTTATCTACATAGGGTTTCAACGTGCTTAGACTTCAACGTCTTTATCACCTACACGCGTGGAAAAATACCCGCTTGCAAGGTGAGTTACATAGCCCCTATTTTACATTTTTATACGTTTTGGGGTGAAACATTATACATGCTACTCACATTGTTTGTACGTGTTATACATGAGACTATATGCTTATTCTTTGGATGTACATACATTTAAAACACAAGACAACCAACTGTAATATTGATAGATCTATTGTGCCTGACCAGCCCACCCGGTTAGGGTGTTTATTACTGCATACTCGGATATAACCGCGTGTTATATTCAAACATATCGGATATAGTGGGTAACTATATTCAAACATACCGGACTTAGCTGTTGTGCTCTGTTCAAGCGCGTCAAACTCGGTTTGAATTGTGATTAAATAAATGATACATCATACATACTATGTTTAACAAGATAAACAATGAGTTGCAAAACGATTTACTACTACTATTTACCGGAATTACTAAACGTATGTACTCACCAACTTTTTAGTTGACACTTGATTTAAATAATGTTTCAGGTTTGGATATGTGACTACTTGCCGAAGATTTCTCCACTTAAGGACTATGGACCTAGTTAAATAAATCAATGTTTTGAACTAGACTAGGTTATTTGAAACGTATCGTATTTGGATCTTGTTGTCTTTAAATTTAATTAATGAATTATGCAACCTTTTAGCTATCATGTGCTTTTGAACAATCATTCCATTGTCCGACTCGATGATTCCGTCATCGGTCGGGGTGTGACAGTGGGTTTGTCAGACACAATAGATCTATCAATGTTATCGTTGGCTTGTACAAAGTTAATGATTCCACGAATGTGTCATGTATATGTAGTTCAACTCATAGCATTCAAGCACAAATTACACAAATAGTCATAATGTAGAATTGTATATTGTAATTGCAAATAGTTTTCAATGTAAATCATGTTTCACCAAAAAATGTACAAAAATGAAAAAGAATGGCTGTGTAAACTCACCTTGATAAATAGAGAGTTGAACTTTTAACCTTGAAGTAATTAGGTATAAAGATGCCCTAATTTAAATGAAATATGTTAATGTAATGTAGAATCGGTTTAAGGGAACAACAAATGTATGATTTGGGGTTTTAGGATTTTGGAATGGACGAACGATCGAGAGAATAGTAAAGATTCGAATTTTAACGATAACTAAAGTGATAATATATATAAATGAAATTACATGAAATAATGTTTTATAAATTTTTATTTATAAAAGAGATTTAGACATCAACAATAAATATTAATTATAAATTTGTTAAATATAATAAATATATTACTACAATATTCATAATGTCAAATGTGATTAAAATTTAGATTGTTTTAATAAAATAATTATCATTTTTCTTTTATATTAATATGTGTAAAATAATGCTTGACAAGTTTTTGAAATATATAGTGGTAACGAACAAAAATAATGAATGCTATACTAGTTGTGGTAATCAAAACGTTTTTAGAAAATATCTAAACTTAATTATGAATATTCTTTTTATCGAAAAGAACATTAATTATTAAACTCTTGAAGAAAAAGGTTGTTTATTCACCATAACATAATAGTTGTAGTTTATAATCATATAAATGTGTGTATGTGAGTAAATAGAAGTGATACTAAACAAAAAAAAATGAAATATGGGGCTGCCGGAGTTAGAACCCATGACCAGGTGTGTGTGAAGCAAGGGTTCTACCGGTTGGTCTGTCTGATACGTTGAAATAAAAAAGTTAGAAACAGAATATATTTAGCATAAGGGTTCAGAACTATAAGGTTTTATGAAACAAAAAAAATCGTTGCCTTCATCTTTAAGCATATCAGACGCCACAAGGCTCCCCCTCAAAACCCTAAATCCAAATCGTGAATAGGCTAACAAAATCATTAGATCGGGTCAATTTCAAGAAAGAAGGGGACACGGATGAATGGTTACCCGTTATTGACCTTGAACCGCCGCCAAAAGAGAGGTCTCGTACCCCTGGTATCGATCGCGACTGGGAGGATGGATTCGAGTGGTGAAATTGATTATGAGATGGTAGGGATTAAATAGGATGATGAGAAAACGCGTTTACCTCTTGAAATTGACGGGATTTGCGGGTTTAATTGCATGATTTATGGGTTTTAAAACCCCTGCCGTAACCCACTAAGAATGGGCTTCAAATTCGTAAGTTTCTTGATCAAGATTGACAGTTTCTAGTTCCAAATGATCGTGAATGAATGGAAAATTGATTTAGGAGGAATTAAATCCCGAAATTTCAGGGAATTGAAGTGATTTGAATGAGTTTGACTTTTCCATGAAGTCAAAATTGAGTCTACGCTTACCAGGGTTCAAGATGAGTAAGGAGGGGGTTATAAAGGGTTCAAGGCTATTCTTTTTTTTTAATAATCAACTAAGCATCTTATTCTTTTAAACTTATAAAACTTAAGTTTATATTTGTCATTGTTTATTTTTATTACAACATAATACTTTATTTTATAAAAATTTAAAGTATATAAACAATATATATATAAGATATAAAATACACTAAAATTGGAAATTAACAAAAAATAAAACACTAAATTGTTACGATGTGAATCTGTCACACCCTAACCGACGGCGGAAATGTCGGGGCAGGACATGGATACTGTTCATGAGCACATGGTTGGCTAAGTTGTTGTAAGCCCCTTTTTTCCGGGTAACCTCACTTGTTGGATTTACTCATAAACATAGTCATAAATACTGATATTAAATTAAGAACATTCGAATTCAATCATTACATAATGTAACATAACATGACATAACAGCGGAAGTCTTAACAATTAAATACATAACATTTGTCTTAACATATATAAAAGTGGGATGTCAGTCTTGTGTCGGGTAACCTTCACACCTTCGCACTACCCTTCCTTTCTGTACCTGAAATGTATACTAAAAGTCAGCTAACGCTGGTGAGTTCTAGTTTAAAACGTTTAAGTATGATCATTCTTTTCTTTATAAATATACATAACTATATACATACATTTGTATAAATACGTATTTATAGCTTTTGCTTTTCTTTCATCATTCTTATGTGATTACATAGATATGCATTCACCTTTACTTTCCTTTTCATTCATTAGTCATACACATAAGGGTGATCAACCCGTCTTTTACTGCGTATATCACAAAGACATACGCCCTTAAGCTACCGTCGTAGCCCTTTTACTCGTCCGGTCCTAGAAACCGTCTGCCTTAACTTTCGTCCGGCCAACCTTCGGCCGTCCGTCTTAACCGTCCTACCGTCGTAGTCCGTCATATTCGCCCGTCTGCCCTAAGGCATCCGTTTCCCACGCGAACTATTGTTTATTCAACCGTTATACTATTTTAGCATTTACTTCGACCGCCCATTTATGCTTTTTGTACGTCCTAGCTTGCGAAGGAACGTATATTTCCCAGTTGCAAAATAGTCACGTGGTCGTCCGTCTACAGAAGTAGCCGTTAGCTTCGTTTCCGTCCATAACGTATACATACATTCATAACATGCAATATAAATAATTATAAAGCAAGATTTCATTTATTTACGTTATGTCATTCCTTCATTTATTCTTTGTTAACATACGTTTCATTCTTCGTTCATAATTCATTCTCATATATATATAAATATATATATTAGTATATCACGTATGATCACATTAGTATTCATATCATTTATTCATTTAGTGTATACATTTCAGGCCCAAAACATTTAAAATGATTTGCACATAACATAGAAGGGGGCACATAGAACTCACCTGATAAGCTAGTCTTGGTTGTCCTAAACAAAGGTCCAACAACGTCACGTACGATCTGAATTGGGTAGTTAAATACACATCAGACCCAATCCCGACTCTAACTGTTTAATCATTCTAAACATACTGACTTTACTTACTGGTCTGCTGCCGGCGCACTTAGTAAGTGCGCATGACCTTACTCATGCGTACTTGACAAGTACGCAGAACATTCTTCTTGCGTACTTGATAAGTACGCAGGATCTTCCTCATGCGTACTTGATAAGTACGCATGACATCCTTCTTGCGTACTTGATAAGTACGCAAGACCTGCTTCCTGGACAAGTCCGAAATTCTTGCATGTTAATCCGATCATGCCAATCTTACAATTTTTTTTGATCAAAAGGTATGGTTTTCATTCTAGATGCTAATTTTAAGCTTATTTTCAAGTTTCATCCATAAAAACGTCTCCTATTTAGCTAAAACCCGAAAAATCCCAAAACGAACAAAAACTCAGTTTAGGGTCGAATCGTTACCTGGATTGGAATTCTGATTCGAAGGTTTTGCTCACGAACTCAGTAGTAACGTGCTCCTTCAATTTCGTGTCGATCCGTCGACTTTCTCTCTCTAGACCCGACTCCCCTTTCTCTCTATAGATTGAAGTGTTGGTGAAAAATGAGAGATTCAAGGCTGTCTTGGCCCTTATATACCTGGGCTTCCCTCGGCCCGTTGGAGCCGAGGCCAAGCCCATCCGTTTTTCTTTTGTTTTATGACGATTAAGTTTCTATCACGCTATTATTTACTAAATTACTAAATTACTATTTTTGGGATGTTACAGATGTAATATATTAAATCATTTCATTTCATAACAAACAAAATCCAAACAAAGTACAAGAAATTGAAAATACATAACAAGTTCATAATTTGATTAACTAGGTCCTCAAACTTAGGTGAAAGCAACTTGATCAACTCAAATATTTGTACCTGAAACATGATTAAAACATGTCAACTAAAAAGTTGGTGAGCATACATAGGTTTTGACACACAAATATGTTTTTTTTTCAAAGTGTTTTATATAATTCATATGATACATGGCATACAAGACACTTATGAAGAATCTATAGTTATACTAAGTTTACAATCAAACCTTGTGACTGAGGCATAACACGCACGTTACCCTAATGTATTGTCGGTAACAAACACCCTACCCGGGTGTCATGTGACAATCCGACTTTTTAGATTAACTCCGTTATCTATTCCGTTAAGTTTTCTATTAAAAATTAACCCCGTTAATCAAATCTAACCCCAAGGACTAATTCGGTCACAATATCAACTCAAAACTGCAGGGACTAGTTGTGTGAATATGCCAAACTGAATAAATTGACTCACCAAAGTCAAAATTGACAAAATTACTCATGTTGACTTTTGGAAGTCAACATTTTGATCCCTTGATTTCAAATTCGCGAGTTATACCCGAAATTCGTTTGATTTCATATTTAATATGGACATTATTAACATTTTCGACCATCATTGAGCCTTAATCACCTTCATTACATTCGAATTAAACAAGTGATGGCCGTTCGTTTCGTAACCGTCGACCCTTCCGTTGATCTTTATCAAAACTTCACAATTCGGTTACCATTATCACGATTACGCATTCTATCACCTCGAACGAGTTGCTGTCTAGCTTCTGCACGCGTCAATTCGATCGGAATCAAAGTCGGAGTCACCGGAAGCAAAGCCGCGCAATTTTGGCACCTATTTTGGTCGAGCACAGTCAATTCAAACCCCGATTTGGTAATTTATTGCAGTATCAGTTTCGTTTTTACCCACCAATTGAAAGCCCTATCATATTCGTGGCTTAAAACATCGAATCGATCATGAACCCAATCCTAGGGTTCATATGACACCGGTTTAATCGAACTTTGCTTTAAACCCTGTGTAAATCTAATCAAATGACACCATTAGCTTTGCAATCTGATACTATTTGAAACCCCCATATCAATTTAATCTTATATCATCGAATTTTACAAAATCCGTAATCTAGGGTTTATCCATAATCGGTTTTGGGGGTTTCGATCTTAATCATTGTCTCAATCTAATTAAACCACATGGCTCGATTCGGAATTCACTGTTTATTAATAGCCCTATGATAATTTGATCTCACAACATCAAATCCTTCAAAATCCAGAACCTAGGGTTCATACACTTCGGGTTTAATCGGATACTAGTCTAGACACTTTTTAAATCCAATTAAATTATACTAACAGATTCGCAATTCCCTTTTTGTTAAAAGCCCCATTATTCCAGCAAGTTTTATTATAGGATTCGTTCAATTTAATTCCAAGTTCAACCTAGGGTTTTTCGGTGTTTTCAAACGAGAATTAACGGCTTTAAACTTGTTAGATTTGCAATTAAATTCACATATAGATTCGTAAACATCTGTTGAACGAAACCCCTATGCATTTGATTCAAATCGTGATCGGATTCGTTGGATTGAGGCTGGGAATCGATCTCGGCTCGAATGGGGGAGGGGTCTCTCGAGAATTCCTAATTAAAACCCATTCCAGTTGGGTTTAGAATGCGATTCCCTAGCGGGTGGGACTAGTTAAAGCAGTGTGCTTGTGTGGGAGAGACCCGGGTTCGAGTCTCTCCACACAGTTTTATTTTAAAAACCGATTTTTAATATTATTTTGATATTAAAACCCAACCCCATGTTATTATATTAATATATTAAAGTGTTTTAACCCGGAAAACAACCCGTAGGCTCGGGTTTGAAATATTAGTTTGTTTTTATAAATTATACTCACTTTTATAATTTATACATTATTATTATTAACAAGTAAAAATAATATATTTATATTATTTTTTAAGCCGTAAATTCGTGTAAAATAAAATGTTTATATTATTCTCAAATTGTGACCCGTATTATTAAATAATATATATTTATATTATTTCAAATCATTTTATAACGCCGTAAATCAATCGAGACTAAATAATAATATAACTAATTATATTATCCACTCGTATATATATATATATATATATATATATATATATATATATATATATATATTATTCTTTATGTCGTTCGTCGCGTAAAGTAATTCCTAAACCCGTGGACACGTTCGTCCACTCTCGTTTATTGGAGCGGTTCTTTTTGGACGTTCCTCGTTTCCGTGTCACAGTCACAATTCCCATTATCGTTCCTAATTTATATGTTTATAATTTTAGGACATTCGTAGGTTTTTTTTGAGACTTACACTCGTGGTTCCAACTTACTTCTAGTGTGAAACTACCTTCAACGCCAAGCAGGTGAGTTTTCACGGCCCCTTTTTACTGTTTTAACTTGGGGGAGAAAACATGCTTAAACTGCTTTTGAGATTTTGTATTTCATATGCTATTAATGTTAAAGCTAAGTGTAAAACACTATCACAGAAAGTCCTCATCTTATCTCGAACCGTTAATATGGATCTTAGCGAGGTAATGTTTAGTAGTACTACTGGGTTTGACAAATCCCACCCGCGTTAGTCGCGCTAACTCGATTGGATATCGAACGGGTGAAATGTTAGCCTACTCACAAGGCTAGTATTGATAGACCTGGCAGGAGGCAATAAACAAACAGTCAGTTTCGGTTGCGAGCACTTGAGCTAAACATGAACATAGGTTAGCTACCTATAGATAATGATCATAAATCTGGTAAACGCTTACGTATTTATTTGAAACCTGTGAACTCACCAACCTTGTGTTGACACTTTTTCTTACATGTTTTCTCAGGTCGCTATGCTAAGACACAAGATGCACGTTAGGACATGCATGAGATTCAACTATTTTACTTATGATATATTTTATGACTTCCTTGTATTGTGTTTTGGTTGGTTGGACATTTTGGACTTTGGTTTTGGGCGCGTGTATTTTGCGCATTTACTTTTCGTTACGCTTCCGCATTGAACTTTGATTTTAATGGTATTTTCATTTGAGTCCCATGTAGAGTCGTTTAAAGTAACTAATGTCTGAGATCCTGGTTAGTCACTTCCCAAAACGGTAAAACTCCGTTGGTTGAAATTTGGGGGTGTGACAGATTGGGAAGTAACTAATGTCTGAGATACCAATCTGTCACACCCCCAAATTTCAACTAACGGAGTTTTACCGTTTTGGGAAGTGACTAACCAGGATCTCAGACATTAGTTACTTTGAACGACTCTACATGGGACTCAAATGAAAATACCATTAAAATCAAAGTTCAATGCGGAAGCGTAACGAAAAGTAAATGCGCAAAATACACGCGCCCAAAACCAAAGTCCAAAAAGTCCAAAATGTCCAACCAACCAAAACACAATACAAGGAAGTCATAAAATATATCATAAGTAAAATAGTTGAATCTCATGCATGTCCTAACGTGCACCTTGTGTCTTAGCTTAGCGACCTGAGAAAACATGTAAGAAAAAGTGTCAACACAAGGTTGGTGAGTTCACAGGTTTCAAATAAATACGTAAGCGTTTACCAGATTTATGATCATTCAATATGTATCTATAGGTAGCTAACCTATGTTCATGTTTAGCTCAAGTGCTCGCAACCGAAACTGACTGTTTGTTTATTGCCTCCTGCCAGGTCTATCAATACTAGCCTTGTGAGTAGGCTAACATTTCACCCGTTCGATATCCAATCGAGTTAGCGCGACTAATGCGGGTGGGATTTGTCAAACCCAGTAGTACTACTAAACATTACCTCGCTAAGATCCATATTAACGGTTCGAGATAAAATGAGGACTTTCTGTGATAGCGTTTTACACTTAGCTTTAACATTGATAGCATATGAAATACAAAATCTAAAAAGCAGTTTAAGCATGTTTTCTCCCCCAAGTTAAAACAGTAAAAAGGGGCCGTGAAAACTCACCTGTTTGGCGTTGAAGGTAGTTTCACACTAGAAGTAAGTTGGAACCACGAGTGTAAGTCTCAAAAAAACCTACGAATGTCCTAAAATTATAAACATATAAATTAGGAACAATAATGGGAATTGTGACTGTGACACGGAAACGAGGAACGTCCTAAAAGAACCGCTCCAATAAACGAGAGTGGACGAACGTGTCCACGGGTTTAGGAATTACTTTACGCGACGAACGACATAAATAATAATATATATATACGAGTGGATAATATAATTAGTTATATTATTATTTAGTCTCGATTGATTTACGGCGTTATAAAATGATTTGAAATAATATAAATATATATTATTTAATAATATGGGTCACAATTTGAGAATAATATAAACATATTATTTTACACGAATTTACGGCTTAAAAAATAATATAAATATATTATTTTTACTTGTTAATAATAATAATGTATAAATTATAAAAGTGGGTATAATTTATAAAAACAAACTAATATTTCAAACCCGAGCCTACGGGTTGTTTTCCGGGTTAAAACACTTTAATATATTAATATAATAACATGGGGTTGGGTTTTAATATCAAAATAATATTAAAAATCGGTTTTAAAAATAAAACTGTGTGGAGAGACTCGAACCCGGGTCTCTCCCACACAAGCACACTGCTTTAACCAGTCCCACCCGCTAGGGAATCGCATTCTAAACCCAACTGGAATGGGTTTTAATTAGGAATTCTCGAGAGACCCCTCCCCCATTCGAGCCGAGATCGATTCCCAGCCTCAATCCAACGAATCCGATCACGATTTGAATCAAATGCATAGGGGTTTCGTTCAACAGATGTTTACGAATCTATATGTGAATTTAATTGCAAATCTAACAAGTTTAAAGCCGTTAATTCTCGTTTGAAAACAACGAAAAACCCTAGGTTGAACATGTAATTAAATTGAACGAATCCTATAATAAAACTTGCTGGAATAATGGGGCTTTTAACAAAAAGGGAATTGCGAATCTGTTAGTATAATTTAATTGGATTTAAAAAGTGTCTAGACTAGTATCTGATTAAACCCGAAGTGTATGAACCCTAGGTTCTGGATTTTGAAGGATTTGATGTTGTGAGATCAAATTATCATAGGGCTATTAATAAACAGTGTATTCTGAATCGAGCCATGTGGTTTAATTAGATTGAGACAATGATTAAGATCGAAACCCCCAAAACTGATTATGGATAAACCCTAGATTACGGATTTTATAAAATTCGATGATATAAGATTAAATTGATATGGGGTTTTCAAATAGTATCAGATTGCAATGCTAATGGTGTCATTTGATTAGATTAACACAGGGTTTAAAGCAAAGTTCGATTAAACCGGTGTCATATGAACCCTAGGATTGGGTTCATGATCGATTCGATGTTTTAAGCCACGAATATGATAGGGCTTTCAATTGATGGGTAAAAACGAAACTGATACTGCAAGAAATTACCAAATCGGGGTTTGAATTGACTGTGCTCGACCAAAATAGGTGCCGACTTACGCGGCTTTGCTTCCGGTGACTCCGACTCTGATTCCGATCGAATTGACACGTGCAGAAGCTAGACAGAAACTCGATTGAGGTGATAGAATGCGTAATCGTGATAATGGTAACCGAATTGTGAAGTTTTGATAAAGATCAACGGAAGGGTCGACGGTTACGAAACGAACGGCCATCACTTGTTTAATTCGAATGTAATGAAGGTGATTAAGGCTCAATGATGGTCAAAAATGTTAATAATGTCCATATTAATTATGAAATCAAATGAATTTCGGGTATAACTCGTGAATTTGAAATCAAGGGATCAAAATGTTGACTTCCAAAAGTCAACAGGAGTAATTTTGACAATTTTGACTTTGGTTGGTCAATTTATTCGGTTTGGCATATTCACACAACTAGTCCCTGCAGTTTTGAGTTGATATTGTGACCGAATTAGTCCTTGGGGTTAGATTTGATTAACGGGGTTAAGCTTTTAATAGAAAATTTAACGGAATAGATAACGGAGTTATTCTAAAAAGTTGGATTGTCACATCATCCCCTAGTTGAAAGAATTTTCGTCCCGAAAATTAGAATAACTAAAAAAAAAATTCTGGGGTGTCACATGTCACACCCCAACCGACGGCGGAAACGTCGATGCGGGACATGTAAACTGTTCATGAGCACAAGGTTGACTAAATTGTAATATATTAAACATCAATTTCATTTCAAATAATCCAAACACAACCAAATCCAAGAAAGAACATAATTGAAATACATAGAATTCTTTATTCAAATTAACTAACTCCCAAGGCCTATATGTAGCATATCTTGATCAAATCACACATTAGTACCTGAAACATGAATAAAATAAGATCAACTAAAAAGTTGGTGAGCATACATAGGTTTGTACATAGATAGTGTATAAACATGAATAAACAAATCCTTACAAGTCATGATAAATAAGGCATTTATGGGGAGCATCTATTGTGTAACTAAAGTACAATCAAACCTTTGTAACTAGCATGCAAATTGTGTTGTCGGTAACAATCACCCCAATCTGGGTGGGTTTGTCAGACTCAATAGATCTATCATTGTTAACCGTCGGCTTAATTAGTTAATGATTGCACAAAATTTGCACACAAAAGTTAACACACCTAGCACTCAAACATAAAGCTAAAATTTGCACACATGAATGTAAATAGGATTTGTATTTGTGTAGTTTGTGTAAATGTAAGCTATTGTTTGTATAAAATTCATGAATCACCCCAAAAAGTGTAAAAGAGAAAAAGGGCTATGTAATACTCACTTGGATCAAGGGTGTAGCTAGAACGCAAGACTAGGTAGCAAAACAATTCTTGTAACGCACCACGTTAACCTAGTGTGTAATGTATATTGAGTTAATAGCGTGTACAAAAGTCTATGTCTAAGTCTAGGGTTCAACGGGTTTTACTGTATGTGGATTTGTACAAACAGTTTGTGTTATTCCCTGTAAAGGCATGTTATGTTTGTATAAGGATTTAAGGTATGTATGAACTTAATAGTCATTGAGGTAGGGTTGGATTTAAATAAATTAAATAAATAAATAATTTTATTTATTTATTTGTGAAAAATATGTTAAAACATATAGAACGTAAATATATGTTTAGAAAAATAAATTTTATATGTGTAGATAGGGTTTAATTTAAATGAATAATTTTTAAATATAAATTATATAAATAATTTCTACTTTATTTATTTATTTATTTATTTCTAAAGATATGTAAATGGTGTTAATATATGAAATTAATAGTAATTATATATTTTTAGTGTAGATTAAAATAAATAAATTTATTTATCTATTTATCATTTTAAAATAAGAATTTGATTGTTCTAAGTAAAGTTAAAATTTTATAACTTTATAAATTTGGTTTTTAGAATGGGAGATATTTTATAAAGTAAATACCTTATTTGATAATTAATTTCCTTTAGTTATTTAAAAATCTAAATTTTTTGTTTTAACTAATTAATATATAACTTTAACACTAAAATTCATAATAAAAATGAATTTATGTTGGAAATTGGAAATTTTGGTTTTATTCTGCTCAACATGTTGTAAGATTTATAAAAATAATTTTTATATAAATTTTGGGGTTGTAAAACGTTTTAAAAAAATATATTCTGACCACCCGGTTTGAACCCGGGTGGTTTGTGTGTGAGTCAAAGTTTTCACCACTGGACCAAGGGGACAATTACTTATACGGAATCGAACTGGATTTGTGTTAACCTGTTGTAGGGTGGGAGCCGGGTTTGGGTTTGAGGCTTTCGCCAAAAAGGTCCGGTGTTTGTGGGTTTCGAACCCACGCCACCTTGTTCGGTGGCGCAGTGACTTGCCGCCGGACCAGGTGGTTTCGCTGACTTATTATTGAATCTAATTACTTAAAACACGAAATTAAATTGATTCCAATTTTCGAATATGCCTCAGGCCGCCAAGAACTCCAACCCCAATCGATTTCGATATGTAATATGAATTCGAATTGATAACGGGTTAATGATCAGGGCTCGATTACGATTCTAATGATCTAGAACTTACTTGAAATGATTTTGGCACGAATGCGGACGGCTGCGGGCTTGCTCTGATTGTTCTTCGTGATCGACAGGATTCAAGAGAAGAAATGCGGTTCGATTAAGGGTTGGGAGAGTTTGAGTGATCGTTTACGAGAGTGTTAGGGCGATTTAATTTGATTAATTTTGTGTATAATAACCGATTTGATTTCAATTTGACCGTAATGGTTGCGGGTGACTGATTACGCGTAAATCCATCGATTTGGGAATAAATTGGGTCCTGATAATGGTCTAGGTACACTCGAGATTGACTGGCGAGTGAATCGTGGGATTAGGACGCGTTAATTTCTTGAATTAAATGCGGATTGATACGGATTTTGACTATCCAAAGTCAAATCCGTTCGAATTTCAATCTGCCGCTTAATCGATCGAATTGAGTTGCTGTTTGGGCCGAGATTGGGTCGTTTAATACATGTATGTGGGATGGAAACCCATAGGAATCGATTGGGTCGATATTGAGACTTGGATTTTTTAAGGATTTAGCCCTGTTTGACTTTTAAAAGTCAAACATGTGGGTTTTGTTTGGGTCTTGATCCAATTTCGCGACATTAGGGTTTAATCCAAGGTGTTAGGGTTCGAAACATTGTGTCAATAAATTGTCAATTGTGTGTTTGTATATGTGTATGTATTTATGTGATGTATCAATGTATATATACATGTATATGTCTATATATATATATATATATCGGGATTCTAGAACAAGGGTGAATCGAACTTTGTGGATTCGTATTGATAACTAGGGTTTAGTTGTTTGTTTGAATGAATTTAAAACGTTACACTAGAATCGAATTTGAATTGTGTTACATTGGATAGAAGAACTAATAAAAAAATCAGAAATGTTATACCGGGTGGGTTTGTCAGACTCAATAGATATATCCTTGTTAACCGTTGGCTTGTACGGAGTTAATGATTGTACGAGTTGTGTCATGTATGTGTAGTATTAACTCATAGCATTTAAGCATAATGCACAAATAGTCACATGAAATCATAATGTAGAATTGTATTGTAATTGCAAATAGTTTCAATGAAAGTCATGTTTCACCCCAAAGTATGAAAAATGAAAAATAGGCTATGTAAACTCACCTGTATCAATGGTAGTAGTTAATACGAGCTTCGGGTAGCACAAGTGTTTTGTTTAGGTAGCACAATGTCAACCTAGGATTCAATTGTATATGAGAAGTCAATAATGTGTACAAGTGCCTAGAGGGGAGGTCCTAATGTGTCACGGAATTGAGTATGAGTTTGGTTGGATGCACTTGGGGGTTTGTACAAAATGTGTTTATGTCAACTTAAGAAATGAATGTATGAATTGGTATTTGCTTGAATAAGGTTTGATATAAAATGAAAATTTAAAGTATATATGAAATTTGGTAAAAATACCCATGGACTTAGGGTTAAGTTTATATAATAAGTAAAATTCTTTTTATTTATATATTTACTTATATAAAAACGTGTCATTTAAATGAAAGGGAGTGTAAAATATATATAGTATTATTTTATGAAGTTACACTAAATATAATTTAAGCCTTAAGTGGATTAATGTACAAGGACGACTAAATTAAATAAATAAATTTAACTATTTATTTTTTAATAAAGTATGTCTTAAAAATGAGAAATGTAAATATATTTGAATATATATATTTAGAAAAATTATATTTGTTCAAGTAGGGTTTAAGCCCTAATGTATATAATTTATAGAAAATTTGATTAATGATAATGTGTTTTTATAAAACTTCATTATAGTTTTATAAAAATGAGTAATATAAATGTATTAATTAAAACTAATAATTTTAATTAACAAAATCTATTGTAAATGTTGTTTCAAAATCATTTAAATAGTGAAAATAACATTCCTAGTTCAAAATCGGATTATATTAGCACTAATTAGTTCAAAATGGTTTTAGGTTTTATAAACTAATTTTTATACAATAAAAATGGCATTAGAAACGGTTTTTTTTTAAATAAATGGGCCACCAATCTGTCACACCACAACCGACGGCGGAATACGTCGGGGCATGACATGTAGACTGTTCATAGCTCATGATCAACTAAATAGTTTCATATATTGAAATTTGATTAAATTACAAGTGAATGTTCACAAAACAGATTGAATAATCAAAAGTGAACAACATAATTTCCATGTTTTATTTAACTAGGACTTCATCCCTATGTTTAGCGTCTTAAATCACTTAATCACACATTTGTACCTGAAACATGGTAAAAAACAAGGTCAACTAAAAAGTTGGTGAGCATACATAGGTTTTGACTCTAAATAGTATCATTGTGTTGCGCGTATACAATCCATACATATCATGGTTAATAAGGCAATTATGAAGAGTTACTATTGTGAAACCAAGTTATACAATCAAACCTTTGTAACTAGCATGCAAATAACCAAATTGTGTTGTCGGTAACAATCATCATAACTGGGTGGGTTTGTCAGACTCAATAGATCTGTCATTGTTAACCGTCGGCTGTGTAGTTAATGATTGCACATGTAAATTGCACACAAATTGTAGTTTGCACACCTAGTACTCAAGCATAAGGCTCAAATTGCACACATGAATGTAGGGTGGAATTGTATTGTGTAGTTTGTAAACATTGTAGACTTTTGGTAATTTTTACCCTTGAACATTTGCATATTGACAGTTTAGTCCCTGAACTTTCAGATATTCACAATTTGGCCCCTAAACTTTTGACTTTTGAAATCTTAGTCCCTGATATTTTGGCTATTGTCAGTTTAGCCTAAAACCTCACGTTTTAACAACATTTCTTCTTTTTTCCAAGCTCTCTGTTTCTGTAACCTCGTGGTTATGTAAGAAGGTGCGGGCAGGGAGGGGGAGGGGCAGGGTGGCTGGGGCCGGATTTTGTTTTTTATTATTATTTGGGGTGTCTTAACAAGTGGTGTTTATGTCTGGAGCTCTGGATAACAATGTGGCTCCCCGTTTAGAGGTGGGTGATTGTTCCTCGGGTGTTTGGCCGTGTCCGTTTAGGGGTTTCCATTGTTTCTCGGATGGAACGGCGTGATCCAAGGGGTTTCCTAGGTTGGTTTCCCATATCAAGCGGCTCCATTTATCATCGAACGATTGATAGGGGGCCTTGCGGGAAGCGGTTTCCACGGATTGTGATTTGTTTGTTTTAGTTGGTGAGGCTTTAAATGTCGTGGACCAGTGGCTGTGCGGGGTGTGTATATGCTTACATGCTCTTAGTCGAGCATGCCACCATGCGGATGGCATGGCTCGTTTCAATTGGGTGGCGGGAGATGCAGAGGAGTTTATAGTGGGGATTCCTAAGCCTCACTTCCCATGTTGGGAGGGAAGTTGTTCCTTTAGGAGGGGTGGTGGTGGATGAGGGTCTCCTTGATCGTATCTTCTCTCTTCCCATCACAACTGTTAAGAGCATCCCTCATACTTGTCGCATGGCGTTTTCCCAGGCCTTAACTGCTGCCCTGGGTAAGGTGGCGGCTATGTAAGAGTCTGTTGAGGATTGGGTGAGACTTTTGTTGTTACCACGTTGCACGTTGCGAGTTTTCAGGCCTTCTAACCGTCAGGAGTGTAGGTCTGGCAATAGGAAGTATTTGCAATGCCAAAGTATTCAGCGGTCGTTAGCATCTTGGGTCGATGAAGATGGTTTCGCTGAGCTCATTTTATCACTTTTTGCCCAACCCTTGGTGGGAGTCTCGTGTCGTGATGAGCTTGTCCCTGGGTCCGATAATTCTGTGACGTGCACCAATGTTAAGCATTGTTTGCGTAAAGTTGCGGATGACCATTTCACTGCGGCGGTTAAAGTATTATGCTCTTCGGGAGTTGCGCCTTTCGGTAAGGATACTTTAAAAGCGTTGGTGGCAAAGCATCCAATCATGCCCCCTCCGGTTATGCCAGTTTCCTTGCTTTCTGAGCCTCCTCTTGTTGCGAATGCTGATACTGTGCTTGGGTGCATGAACTCTTTCCCCAAAGGGACCTCTTGTGGGAAGGACGGGTTGAGGGCCCAACACATTTTGGATGCTTTTTGTGGAGAGGGGTTTGCGATTGCCATTGGGTTACTCAATTTTATTTCTATGGTGGTTAATTTATGTTTGGGGGGGAGATGCCCTAGGGCTTTGGCAGAGTTTGTTGCGTCTGCCCCCCTCACGCCACTTCTCAAACCGGAAAACGGGATTAGACCTATTGTCGTAGGTGCGATCTGGAGGAGGCGGGTCTCTAAGGTGGCTATGAGGGGTGTTGGGAAGGTAATGACTAAATATCTTTGTGATTTTCAATTTGGGGTGGGAGTCCCTAGTGGGGCAGAGGCTGTGCTCCATACGGCGAACAGGTTCTTAAATAAGTTTCACTCGGATGGATCGTTGGCTATGCTTACCGTTGATTTCTCCAACGTCTTCAACTTGGTGGATAGGACTGCCCTCCTGCTTGCGGTTCGGACTCGATGCCCGTCCATTTCTTTATGGGTAGATTTCTTATATGGGCAGCCGGCTAAGTTATATGTGGGTGACGATCATATTTGGTCCACCACTAGGGTTCAACAGGGGGACCCTTTGGGGCCTCTTCTCTTTGCCTTAGTTTTGCACCCGCTCATTCACCACATCAGGGATTGCTGCAAGCTTCTTTTTCATGCTTGGTACCTCGACGATGGTACGATTATCGGAGACGCTAAAGATGTGGCTAAAGCCTTAGCTATTATCAGGTCCGACTGGCCCTGCTTGGGGCCTTAAACTCAACGTCAAGAAAATAGAAGTATTTTGGCCATCGTGCAATGGGGTGAAGATACAGGACGGTTTCTTCCCTTATGCGATTGGAAGGCCGGTGCTGGGTGTGAAACTCCTTGGGGGTGCCGTTAGCCAAGATGCGGGCTTCATTAGTAGTTTGGCTGTGAAAAGGTAGTTTGGTGGAACTGATGAGCTGTCTCCCACGTCTGCGGGACCCTCAATGCCAGCTCGGGAGTCGCAAAGTTATTGTTTGGTCTCAGAACGTGCCAGCCTATGTATGTGAGGGAAGCTGTTTCTGTTTTCGACAAGGGCCTTCGGGATGCGATCGAGGATATCGTGGTTTGTGGGGCTGCTTTTTTTGAGGATTTTCAATGGAGGTTGGCATCCCTTCCGACCCGTTTTGGGGGTTTGGGTTTATGTTCGGCTGAGGATCTGAATATGCTTTTGTGGCCTCGAGGGCACAATCTTGGAGTTTGTAGGACCACATTCTTCAGAGTTGTGGTATTGATGGTTTAGACTCTGATTATGGGTGTGTGGTGGATCGTTTGCACATGTCCCTTCCCGATTTTGATCTTAGCGGTTTCTCTAATAAGGACACCGCCCCCTCTATAGCCCAACATGCTTTGGAGAATGCCCTATTTAGTAGAATCGTCCAGACTTTGGGAGTGAAGTTTGATCTATCTCCTCGCTAAAAAGCAGTGTTTGAATGTCTCCGGGCTCCTCTGGCTCAGGATTTCCTGACAGTCATCCCCATCGAAGGACTGGGCCAGCATATGTCGGCTGTAGAGTATCGGGTTATCCTTAAGTACCGACTAATAATCCCCTTGTTTCGGACTGATAAGCCCTGCCCAGTATGCCGGAAGGTTTGTTTGGATTCTTTTGGCGAGTATGCGGTCTATTGCAAAGAGCTACCTGGGTTTAAATACAAGCACGATTTGGTTAGGGATGTTCTATGTGATGTTCTTAAGCGGGCATGAATTTCTGCTAAAAAGTAGGCCCCCGTGAATTTTCTGACAGATCCGCTTGAAGGGAGGTCTACTTTACGGTCAGCTGATATCTTTTTGTTTGGATGGGCAGGGGGAAACACGCTTGTGTGGACCTGACGGGAGTGTCCCCTCTCGTGGGACTCAGGAACAATGGGTTTGTTGCGGGCCATGCTGCGTTGAAGGCGGAAGCAGGCAAAGTTGCTAAACATGAGAAAGCTTGTTTAGAGAATCAACACGTGTTTATCCCTTTTGCTTTTGATACATTTGGTTTCCTTGCTTCGGAGGCTGTGGAATTACTGAACAGGGTTTAGCGGGTCATGCATGGTAATTTTTCGAGTCCTAAAACCCAAAACGTTGTTTATAGTAGGATTGGATTTGCTATCCAAAGGGGTTGTGGCGCAGCTTGTTGCCGTTTACCTGCCACTTTATTGTAATCATCCTTCTTGTGAAATGAACAATAGTTAAGCTCTAAAAATTACCAATTTGACCGTTAAAATTTTTTTTTGGGGGGAAGAAGCATGAATATGAATCGATCACCGATGGGTTTTTAAAATTAGGGCGGGATTGGTCGGCGGGAATACAAATTGATGAAATTACCAGCGGGAATTCCAATTTTGAGTAAAACAAAAAGATTAATGAATAATTTTTTTGTTCGAAAAATAGTCAGAAATTCCGACACGTTTCCGACCAAAATTTGATTTTAATAATAAGTATATATGACTCTTAATTAATTTAAATAAATAAACAATATAAATATAAATAACTTAAAAATTTTAAGTTAAAATTATAATGGTAATAATAAATTGAGAAACATAGCTTACTATTATTATTATTATTATTATTATTATCATTATCATTATTTTTATTATTATACAACTAAAGAGTCTAACTCATGTCTTGTTTTAAAAAAAAACTCAACTAAGGAGTACAACTCATGTTTTACTTAAAAAAAAGCTCAAATTTAGATTTAAAAAATGGATAAATTCTAATAACTTGATGGTCAATGAACCCTCTTGACACTTCTCTAGTTCCACCCCTAATTTCACCAAACTTATACGTATTATAGACATACGTATGTGCGTGTTCCCCATCATAGCATATTACTCAAAACCAAGTTTTTATCACTCAATAATTATATATGTATGTGTAATTTTTGTGTGTACACATACACATATAGCATACACACGCATACACATATACACACGCATGCCACACATCCAAATATAAAGACACACATAAACATATACACCATATACGAACACATACACAGACATAAACATCATGCATGCCACACATAAAAAAATACGCACACACCTACACATATACATCCTATATATACACAAACACACACACATACATACATACATAAACCCATACACACAGCACACGTACACATATATACACCTACATATACATACACATGCATACACGCACATGCATGTACAAATACCATGCATATACACCTAAATATACATCATATATTCATACATACACATACATATACGCATACACACACGTATACAAAAACATACACATATACATATACACATACACAAACGTATATAGACACACACATACATATACACCCATACATGTACACATACACATACCCATACGCACACATAAGCACATACATACACACACACATAGACATACACACACAAACACATCAATACACATACATATACAAAAATATATACATATACATAAACATACATACACATCTATATATATACACATACACACACATATACATCCATATACATATACATACATGTACACATACAGTACATACACATACACATACATATACATACATATACATATATAACATATATACTCATACACACACATACATACATACGTATGCATACACACACATAGACATACATACATATACAGACACATACACATATTATGACCAAAACATATTGTTAATATTACACATACATAAACAAATACACACACGTATACAAAAACATACACACATACAAATACCGACACATATACTTAATTTATCTACACATACACATGCCACACATATACATACACATACACTTACACACACCTACACATATACATCATATATGTACACACACACCTACACATATACATCATATATGTACACAGACACATGCCACACATAAGCATACATATAAAACACATACACACACTCACACATATACATCATATATGTACATATACATCATATATGTACATATACACATACACACACCTAGACACACATATACAAACATACATACAATGATACACATAAGCATACACATACATATTAACATACACACACACACATAACATACACATGTACACAGTTACACGTTCACGTACACACATACACACACATGCATTTTATTGTTTTTTCTTATAGTTCTTAATAATAGTATTTTTATTATTATTTATATGTTAATTATTGTTATAATCAATAAGCGAAAAAATAACAAAAAAATCATTTTGGTTGGAAATTTGTAGGAAATTACCGACCATTTTCTGACCAAACTCTAAAAAATTTAGTTAAAATCATTTTGCTCGGAAATTTGTAGGAAATTATCTACCATTTTCCGACCAAACTCCAAACAATTTAGTTAAAAATATTTTAGTCGGAAATTTGTAGGAAATTACCCACCATTTTCCGACCAAACTCCAAACAATTTGTTTAAAATCATTTTGGTTGGAAATTTGTAGGGAATTACAGACCATTTTCTGACCAAACTCCAAACAATTTGGTTAAAATCATTTTGGTCGGAAAATTGTCGGAAATTTCCGATAATTTTCCGACAAGTTTCGTCTTTTGTAGATTATTTGTCGAAAACTTGTCGCTAAATTTAGGGTTTCGTTTTTGTCGGAAACCGGTTGGAAAGTTGTCGGAATTTCGGACAAAAAAATTTTGGTCGGAAATGTTTGTCGGAAAAATCACATTTTTCTAGTAGTGTCAGTAGTATAAACAAGAAGCGCTGCATTCAAAAAGTATCAGAGAAACAATTTGTAGAGGAATTAAAACAATACCACTTGCGTCGGATTTTTCTAACACTTTCTCAAATTAGATGCATGAAACGTATCATGAATCTTACTCAAAGTTTCTACTAACTTTAGCTTATACGCTACCATTCCCACTCTAACACCTGTCTCGAAAGGTCCTCTATATATGGAGCTTAACTTTCCCGTTACCAAACCATAATACTCCTTTTGTGATGATCCGGACTTTCCAGGTTAACTCCGTTATACAAATCCAGTTAAAACCTAACTTAGTTAACTTGTCTTAAACTCCAAGGACCAATCCTGCTCTATTCAAACTCTAATACATGAAATTAGAAGGACTAATGTTCTATAGTTGATTCTTATTGACTTTTGAAAGTCAAACAACCTTGATCTTAACCTAATTCAAACTTCAAGGACTATTTCTGCCAAGTCCCAAACTCAAACACAGGAAACTGCAAGGACCAGATGTGTAATTTGACCAAACTTGATTTCTGTTTGACTTCTTAAAGTCAAACTCACGACAACTAGCTCAATTTCAAGTTCTCAAACCGATTTCTGTTGGATTGGAAATTGATATCGCTTGTATGGTGTCATTAACGGCCCTAACTACCGAAATAAAGCATCATCATGAGCAAATTAAACCAATTAATAACCAATTATGGCATAACCGTCGACCACTATCTTCTGACATCAAATTCGATTAATTCCTTTGTTAATTCCATAATTGAACCCTCTGCGCTCGATAAACAAATCACTCAGAAGCTTCTGTAAGCATCGACTTGACCAGAATCGCAGCAGAGGCCGCCAGAGATTGAACCAGTCATCGTCAGCATCAGTTTTGGTCGACCACAGTCAATTCGAATACAAATCTGGTAAATTCTTTCACCTTCAGTTTCGTTTGATTCTCTAGATCGAAAGCCCCATGTTAATCGGATCTTATATCATCGCTTGAATCAAAATCCGTAACCTATGGTTCATACATTTCCAGTTTAATCGAACCCTACTCCCGACTTGTTTTAAATTCAATTAAAATGCACGATTTGTTTCGCAATCCCCTATACAGTAAAAACAAAACTTTAACACGCGGAAGTCTTAACCCAGGAATTTTTTTTTTTACCCTCTCGCGTACCGCGAGAGAATCCTTCCTGGACTCTCGCGACCGGCGAGGGACCCTTTATCTCAGAATGTTTCCAGTTTTCAGCAGGTTTTAATACTTAGCCATTTTCTAACTTTTTCCAAAATACAAGACAACAAATTTGCCCAACACATGGGTTTTAACCAAAAACCCCTTCAACAACATGATCACAACCCAAAAACATGTTTTGTTTATCAAATTACAATAAAAAATGGGAATTCCACCAAATCATCAAAACATGAAAATATGCATACGAGGATCCGCCAACGCCTTGGACTTGACTTTGACTACCTCGGAGCTTTTCCTACATTCACCACACATATCACCATTAGTAATGAAGATAAATTCATAACAAATAAGTAAATTCCTACTTGTTTCACCCATTCACCCATTTGACCCGTTTTCACCCAAATTGTCATTTAGGCTACATATTCTTGCACCCTTACTACAAGTTTCAATTATGATCAACACATGATCCATTTCCATTATGGCACAAAGGCCATAACTCCTTTTCATTTATGATCAACACATGATCCATTTCCAATATGGCACAAGGCCATATCTCCGTTTCATTTATGATCAAAACATGATCCATTACCATTATAGCGCAAGGCCATAACTCCGTTTCATTTATGATCAACACATGATCCATTACCATTATAGCACAAGGCCATAACTTCGTTTCATTTATGATCAACACATGATCCATTACCATTATAGGTTAACACTATAACTACATTCATTCATTGCACATACTAAATCATTCACAATTTATCATATCACAAGTATGCACACAACCACATAACACATAATCCATAAAATTCACCATTTATCATCAATACTAAGTAAGTGCATAGGCACTTACCTTTTGGGTTAGACGACTCCGCTCCGTCTTCTAGACCCACAATTTGATTGCCTAAACATACACACCTAGTTTAGTAATCTAATCATTCATTCGAAACACATACAATTGAGTTTACCACCCAAATTTCCATTTTCAACCCAAATTGACCCGTTTGGGTTATTTCCATATCCAAACACTCCCTTTAATCAAGAACTCAACTCAACCACTAGAATTCTCTTTCCAATACCTTGACACTAATTTTTATCAAACTAGTTTCTTTAAGTTAATTTAGGGTTTGTTTAAGTGTCTAACACCTCCATAACACTTAATCATCATCAATTTATCAATTTTTCATCAAAACCCCAAAACCCCCAATTTCCTCCATATGAACCCTAACTTTCAAAAATCAAAATCAAAGGGTTCCATGGTGTTGTTCACCTTCCTACACCTTTAGTTTAGCTAGATTATCAATAATCTAACACCATTTTACCACATGCAACCATAATTTCGGGTTTTCAACAAAACCCAACAAGAACACCATAAATGGTGGATCAAAGAGGAAGAAATCACTTACTTGATGTTAGAAAGGTGAACCATAAATGGTGGATCAAAGAGGAAGAAATCACTTACTTGATGTTAGAAAGGTGATGTGTGAGCCAACACCTTCAAGTTACAAGCTTCAAACACACGAATTTTGGCTTCAACCCGATTTCTCCTCTCTTCCTCTTCTCTTGAACGACCCAACTCCAAAATGAAGTCAATTTTGACTTCTAAAGGTCAAATATGGCAGATTTGCCATGTTTCACCTTTTGCCCCTCTACTTTCAATCTTTTCCATTTCCTTCCATAACTAGTTAAAACTAGTATATCCCCGTTACTAACTTGAAACCCGCTTGTTTCCACTTATTTCTAAAATATTATTTTCACCATAATATTTATTAGAATTATTTATTTATTTATAACGAGACCCGGATTTTGGTTCGTTACAGAAATATTTTGTCTACATGACAAGATTCTAGTATTTACCCAAACAACCCTTGAGGTTGAGAATCGTTAAAAAGATCCTGTTTAAAACCACTATTCCGCTGCACAAAACCAAACTTTGAAATCAATGCAGGTACCGAAGGTGCCAACTGACGTCTCGGCCCGGTAACGTCCCGGGGGTGCCTGTGGCGGGGTGTGACATTGGTTAGTATCAGAGCCTGAAGTTTTAGCAAATTAGATACTTGGGATTCGTATCTAAGCTCTAACTAGATTAAGCAATGACTTGCTTACTCTGGAAGAAGGAAACTTTTCATGGTATCATAACTCTGCCAAAGGCTCCAATAAAAGAGAAATACGAAGCAGATCACCTGAGCCAAATGGGTGGCTCTGACTTCAGTAACTGGAGATGCACACCACCACATTACCCAGTATCTCCTCCACCAAACTACTCTCCACCTCAAACTCCCCCACCGCCTATGTATACTCCTCCCACTAACCAACAAGAGGCAGGGTCTAGCAAGAAGGCCACTAAACCTCGAATGAAGGTAAAAGAACCTGTTGAGAAGCTTTCCATCACATGACCTAGTTTAGAGGAAATCTATAAAAATCTGGAGAACTACAAAAGTTCCGAATCTGAAGGATTCCTTCCTCTACCTCCAGTGGAAGCCAATTCACCGTAATCAACTAGTTATGAACCGTTTGCTGATTACCTCAACTATCCCATCGTATCGGGTCCATACATGAGTAATAATTCGGACACCGACGGAAATTACGCTAACACAAGTTCTATAGGAGCCTACTTCGAAAGTTCTGGATCGTACATCGACTATGCAAATCATCCACAGTTCTTGGATCCCTATATCCAGGATGAATAATCCCATGGCTGAATTTGAGGTCACATTTGATGATCCTAATGCTATACCCGAGGACTATAACCCACGAGCTACCTTGAAACATAAACCTACTGTGACACCCAGCATTTCAGGTCAATATCCATATTCATAATTTTCACGTTCATATTTCATATTTCCTTGATTATTGTTTGATAAAGTATTGTCAAGGAGTCTAGTAAAGGAACACACATTATATTTTAGTAATTTTTAGAATTACTAGGGAATAAACAATTATAACCCACATTGTACGTTCATTGGTGATTAACAAGATTCTATTCAAGAAAAGTCTAGAGACACGTTTTAATATAAAAACATAAATATTGGGGACTAAACTTTTAAAAGTTGACATGAAAATGTTTATTACATGACGTTAAGTTATTTTTTATGTGTAAACATATATGTTATAGTTAAAGTAATAACTATGTCGGGTTTAACTAGTAAACTATTGTGACTAGTCAATCAACACAAAAATATATAAAGTTATTCGATCATTAAAAGTCCTACACCGGGCTTTATATTACGGGATCACCTACCGGGTTCACACCACCTAAAAACTACCTAACTAACATTTAGATCTTAAATAGTATTTGAATCAAGTCCCAACCCCCCCCCCCCCTCTAAACACCCCATTCGGCCTAGATTGTGGGGCCACCCACAAACCACCACCAATCACATCTCCATCTTTGGTGTCATATGGAACCCATGCTCAATCAACCAAAGATCTAGCCAACATCAAATCCATCTAATCTTCCATGACATGTGATGATTATAGTGTAGTAAACACTCAACCTCTCTTTCTTTCTCTATATATATATATCGACATATGCACACACATATTCACTTTACATCTTTCAAAATCCAAGAGCAAAAATCTAGAGAGTTTTAGCTACAAATTGGGAGATTCAAGGAAATCTTGGAGGCCTAAGGATCGGTTTTGATAGCAACATATCACTTTATACCCGGGATCCTTCACCTAGCTTTGTCTAGCGGTATGAAACCGACACCCTCTCTAGATTCATCTTTATTTCTAGCTTAAAGTTTGTTGTTCACCAATGAAAATAAAGGATTTGAAAAGATTAAAGAGTTTTACAAAGTTTAATTTTATTAAGTTTAAAAACTATGGTTTGGTACAAATATATATAAGTAGTTGAAATTTAGTATATATATGGGTATATTCTTGTTGTTTTGATGTTATGATAATGAGTTATAGATTAGTAAAAGTATAACTCACACTTCATGAAAAATGAAATGTATAGATAGATACATAAAGGAATCGTGATTTGTATGTATATATATGTGCATGTATTGTTATTTGCTCATGTGATGACAAGATTTAAATCAAAAGCATGTTTAATAATCTAAAAGTGTGGTTAATGCTTGATGAAATGTAAAGAATATATATATATATATATATATGAAATCGTGAGTTATATATGGATATATGTGTATGTATAAAGTTTATTAACTTGGAAGATTGTTAAGTATGAGATTATGTGTTCATATAAAGAGATCGAAAATGGATATGCATATACATGATTATAGTTGTTAAATGGGAAAATGATTAAGTGTAGGTATGCATGTTTAGAAACCAAAACATATATATACATATGTGTATGATCATAACTTGTTGAACTTGGAAAGTTGTTAAGTATATGCATGTAAATATATATAGAAGTCATAATATATATGTATGAGTGATGGAAAATTGTTAATTTGTAATGAGTTATGAAATGGCTAAATAGTTGAAATCTTATATATATGTTTATAACTTGTTCATAGTGCATAACATGGAACGTTGATATGAGTATATGAGGTCGAAAAATAAATAAATAAATATGGGCATGAAATCTAAAGACGTTCGGTTAAAAAATAAATGATCACATGTTATCGTGAAACATATTTAAGCATATATTGAATTGTTGAAATACTTGTATGTATCTATTAGTAAAAATAAATGCATGACGAATGTAAACAAATTAATAAATGTCGTTCGGAACAAGTACTTGTATGTGGACATAGCATCGTGGTTTGTTCATATGTGGAATAGTTAACATGCATAGAATATAATTGGATGATATTTGGGATTTTATATAATTATTTTAGAAATAATTATATGGTTATACGTGAGCTATAATATGAATATATTATAAGTTATTGCAAAAATAAAATTTACTTTTGGTACACATAACAAGTCACCAATATGGAAACATAATATTTTCTCGAAAAATAGGTAAGTGTCTTGACTGGAATAATAATCATCAACGAATCGTCACGTGAAAACATTGTTTTAATAAACAAAGACGTACTTAACAGGATTCGTTAAGTCGGGTGAACAACTTGCGTTTAAGACGGGTAGTCTTAACATATAAGTATCCTTGTGTAATTAGGATACGGATAGGCGGGGCCTACAGTTATACACATATTTGCTAGCATACGCTACTATAGAGGTGAGTTTCACTGACCCCTTTTTCTGGTTTTTGAAATGTTTTGGGGAGAAAACTGTAACATCCCAAAAATAATAAAACGAATAAATATAGCGAGACCGGTGATTTAGTTTGAATATTTAAACAAAAAGGGAGCGGGCCTAGGCCCGACTTCAATGGGCCGAGAGAAGCCCATGCACATAAGAGGCAAGGCAGCCCTCTTCCCTGCTCATTTCCCCAACTCACGCAGCTTTTAGAGAGAGAAAGGAGAGCTCGGGTCTAGAGAGAGAAAGTGACGGATCAACTCGTGAATTCAGAAGAACGTTGCTGCTGTTCTCGTGATCATATCCTCTGAATCAGGAATCCAATCCAGGTAACGATTCGATCACATTATGAGTTTTTGTTCGTTTTGCGAGTTTTCGGGTTTTGGCTAAAAAGATAACGATTTTTTTGCGGATGAAACTTGAAAGTGAACTTAGGTATAGCATCTAGAATGAAAAACGAACGTTTTGATCAAAGAAAATTTAGATATCGACATGATCAGATTCGCATGCAGAACATTCGGATTTTTGGGGAAGGCGATAAGTGCAGACCCATCGAAACTACTTAGTTTCGATATGTGTAGGTCCATCGAAACTACTTAGTTTTGATATGTGCAGGACCATCGAAACTACTTAGTTTCGATATGTGCAGACCTATCGAAACTACCCAGTTTCGATATATGCAGACCCAATCGAAACTACCATAGTTTCGATATGAGCCCCCGATCCGAAGCTAAGATAATACATAAGTTACCTATCGAAACTACCAAGTTTCGACAGAAACAACCTATCGAAACTACCAAGTTTCGATATAAGCTAATCAATCGAAACTACTAGGTTCAAGCATAGTAATGTCTAGTGTCATCTAGGAGCACCACCTTATGTGTATGACTTTATTATACAGATCGTGAGCGACGTTAGTGAAGCTCAGTAGCCAGCTTAGTATATTACAGGAACTACTCATCAGGTGAGTTCTATGTGCCCCCTTCTATGTTATGTGCAAATGATTTATAAATGTTTTGAGCCTGAGGTGTATACACTAAATGAATAAATGTTATAAATGTCAATGTGATCATACGTATGTATATATATATATATATAAATATTTATATATGAAAATGAATTATGAATAAAGAATGAAGCGTATGACTATAAAGAATGAATGAAAGAAGGACATAACGTAAAAGAATGAAATCTTGCTTTATATTACATATATATTGCATGTTATGAATGAATGTAAACGTTATAAACCCTTCTGTGACAACGGCTACTTCGGTAGACGGACGACCACGTGACTATTTTGCAACCGGGACAAAAACGTTCCTTCGCAAGCTAGGACGTATGAAAAGGTATTAATGGACGGTCGAAGCAAACCTTAACTAATGTAGAACGGTTGCATACATAATGGTCACGTGGGAAACGGATGCCCTAGGGCAGACGGATAAAAATGACGGACTACGATGCTAGGACGGTAAAGAGCGGACGGACAAAGGTTGCCGGACGGATTTAATGATATGACAGACGGTTTTCTAGAGCCGGACGGTAATGAAACGGGCGACGACGGTAGCTCTGACTGCGATGTCTTCGTGACATTCGCGACAAGTATGACGGGTTGATCACCCTTAAGATTATGGCCAATATGTGTTTTCTCAAAGAAAGTATGTATGTACATATGTATATACCCTCAATGAATGTTATGTGAGAACAGCAAAGTAAAGAATATTTAAAAGTACGAATATACATATATACATTATATTCATGATAAGATAAATTTTATGTATGGTTGTCTTTAAACTAGAACTCACCAGCGTTAGCTGACTTTTAGTATACATTTCAGGTAACAAAGGAAAGGGTCGTGCGAAGGCGTGAAGGTTACCCGACACAAGACTGACATCCCACTTTAATATATGTGTTAAGACTTCCGCTGTTATGTTATGTAATTGAACGACGAATGATTTGTAATTGAATGATGAATGTTTTTAATTTAAGTTCAGTATTTATGACTATGTTTATGAGTAAATCCAATAAGTGAGGTCACCCGGTTTAGGGGCCCTTACAAGTTGGTATCAGAGCAATAGTTTGAGAGATTTAGACATCCCTAAATGTCTAGACTCAAACTGATTATGGGACCAACGCACGGATGTCAGTATGGGTAACCAACGCCAACGCTAGCACGGTAAGTAAGTCATAAAGTTAATGCTTTAGCATAGGAATAGATACCTTAACTTAGAACAAATAGATGTTAATGCCACGACTGATTTGAAGAGTTTCGAACCCGAAAAGCAATGTAAATTAGTAATCACAAACCGGTCACTGTAATTAAGAATTTACCTTGCTCGTACTGTTCCAAACTATGATCTGAAGAAATGACATTGCTGTATTCCTTTTTTTAACTATCAGGAAATTAAGAACTATGGCTGGTGGAGGAAGAACAGGACCTCGAGGCGGTCGCACTGGCCGACGAGGTAGACCTCCGTTGAACCAAAGATTTGAAGAAGAAGAGAGTGTGCACGCAGAGCACACCGAAAGTGTGCACGAAACAGAAGTGACCCCAATTAGGGACGACAGTCCAGGGCCTATACAGTTGGAACCTGAAGTCAGGGATGTTATTGCCCGTGAAGTTGTGCTCACTTTGAAGAAGGTATTGCCCGATTTACTATCCGAGGCAATAAAGAAAAGTAAAGAGGAGGATGAAGGAAACCATGAAGAAAAAGTATATGACAGCGACGGGGATGAGATAAGAGTGGGGTCAAGCACTAAAGGGTGCACTTATAAAGGTTTCAAAGATGGAGACCCACCCAAGTTTGATGGTAGCAAGGATTCGGTGGCTACTTTGGAATGGATTGAGAGAATGAACGCTGTAATCAACATCAGCGAGTGCCGACCAGACCAGGCGGTTAAATATGTTGCTCATTCTTTCACAAATGAAGCACTAGGTTGGTGGAGAAATATTCAAAGAACAAAGTCACCACATGCTCTTGCAAGAATGACATGGGAAGACTTGAAAAAGCTCGTAATCCAAAAGTTCTGCCCACAGAATGAGATTGATCGTGTGGAGAACAAGTTCCTAGACTTCAAAGCTGGCGACAAGACTCATCGCCAATATACTTCAAGGTTCAACGAGCTGGCCCAACTGGTACCACACTTGGTGGAAACCGAAGAACGTATGATCAAATACTATGTCAAGGGTCTGCCGCAAAGGGTCCGTGTCCACGTAAAAGCCAACCTACCCTCAACCTTCGAGTCGGTAGTCAACCTGTCTGGAATCGTTTACGACGATTATGCCAACGAGGACCCGGAACCTGTGACACAAAAGAGAAAGTGGGAGAATCCGTCTAGAGGCACCGGAAGAGGGAATGAAACAACTGAAATTAAGAAACCGAGGTTGGACGGATATGAAACGTGCAAGAAATGTGGAAAGCAACATAGTGTCGAGTGTCGAATCGGCACCACCGTGTGTTATAAGTGCGGGAGGCCGGGGCACTACTCTCGAGATTATTGGAAGGACGCCAAATGCCAAGTATGTGGATTGTTCGGGCATCTGACAAAGAACTGCAGGAAGGCCGGCCAATCTGGTTCGGGAAAGGAGAAGGAACAGGAACAACAAAAGGCAAGGACTCGGGCCTATGCCTTAACTGAGGAAGAAGCAAGGGGAAACCCTGATGTCGTGTCAGGTACGTTTCTAGTTAATGATGAACGTGCTGCTATTTTATTCGATTCTGGTGCTAGTAAAAGCTTCATATCAAATGCATTTTGTCGTAAACTGGATTGCACTATCAACACCATAATAAAGGCCTTTAGCGTACAAACTGCCGTGGGTAAAAATTCGGCAGTATTTCAAGTAACAGAGGATTGCATCATAGAAATAGAGGGACATAAGTTTCCATCTAGATTATTCCTTCTCACCTTAGGAGGATTCGATATAGTATTGGGTATGGATTGGTTAGCTGCCAACGAAGCTCAAATCATATGTAAACGTAAGAGAATACACCTAAAAGCTCCTAGCGGCAGTCCAATTACGGTTTATGGGGATTGGAATTGCACGATGCCAAACGTCATCTCGATGATCAAGGCCGAAAGTTACATGAGGCGCAGTTGCGAAGCTTATCTGGCATATGTCATTGATGATAGAATGAAAATGAAAGAACTCAAGAATGTACCCGTGGTGTGCAACTTTCCAGAAGTATTCCCTGAGGATCTACCTGGGTTGCCACCCGATCAGGAAATAGAATTTCAGATTGAATTACTGCCAGGAGCTGAGCCCGTTACCAAAGCCCCCTACCGATTGGCTCCGTCAGAAATGAAAGAATTGATGTCTCAACTAGAGGAACTAACCGAAAAAGGATTTATTAGACCGAGCATCTCACCATGGGGCGCTCCGGTACTTTTTGTAAAGAAGAAGGACGGCAGCATGCGTATGTGCATTGACTACCGCAAATTGAACAAGAGGACAGTAAAGAACAAATACCCATTGCCTAGAATAGACGACCTTTTTGATCAACTGCAAGGTGCGAGTTGGTTCTCAAAGATCGATCTTAGGTCGGGTTACCATCAGTTAAAAGTAAGGGAAGAAGACGTACCAAAGACCGCGTTTCGCACGCGTTATGGACATTATGAATTCCTCGTGATGTCCTTCGGATTGACTAACGCTCCAGCAGCGTTCATGGATTTGATGAATAGAGTATGTCGACCAATGTTGGATCGATCAGTGATAGTTTTTATAGACGACATACTGGTATATTCAAAAAGCGAGGGTGATCATCACTGTCACCTAAGAGAAGTTCTGGAGGTGCTAAAGAAGGAAAAGTTGTACGCAAAATTCTCCAAATGCGCGTTTTGGCTTAGGGAAGTCCAATTCCTAGGTCATGTGATAAACCCAAACGGCATCATGGTGGATCCTGCAAAGATCGAGACAGTAAAGGAATGGAACATCCCAAAGACACCAACAGAGATACGAAGTTTTCTAGGATTGGCAGGCTACTATCGAAGGTTTATTCAAGACTTCTCAAGAATAGCCTCACCACTGACTAAACTGACACGGAAGGAAGAAAAGTATGAATGGGGTCAGACTCAAAACAACGCGTTTGAAGAACTCAAGACACGATTAACCCAAGCTCCAGTCTTGACTCTACCTGAGGGAAATGAAGACTTTGTAGTCTACTCTGACGCTTCGGGGCAGGGTTTAGGTTGCGTGCTTATGCAACGAGGAAAGGTAATTGCTTATGCTTCACGACAACTAAAGATTCACGAGGTTAACTACCCAACACACGATCTAGAATTAGCAGCAGTAGTTTTCGCGTTAAAAATATGGAGGCACTACTTGTATGGAGTTAAATGCACCATCTACTCCGATCATAAAAGCTTGAAGTACTTTTTCGAGCAAAAGGAATTAAACATGAGACAAAGGAGATGGTTAGAGATACTGAAAGACTATGACTGTGAGATATTGTACCATCCAGGCAAGGCAAACGTAGTGGCTGACGCTTTAAGTAGGAAGGAAGAATCGGCACCTATCCGGATCAAAGCATGTCAGTTGATTATAACACCAGACTTGATGGGTGAAATATCAAAGGCACAAGATGAAGCATTGTTAGAGAGAAATGTGAAACGGGAAAGAATGGTAGGACAACAAGGGAACTTAGATGCAAATGCATACGGAGTACGAACTAGGTTTGGACGGATGTGGATACCTAAAATTGGCGAGCGTAGAGCCAAAATACTTGATGAGGCCCATAAGTCTCGCTATTCTATCCACCCCGGGACAAACAAAATGTATCAAGACTTGAAGAAAGAATACTGGTGGCCTGGCATGAAGAATGATGTGACAGAATACGTGAGCAAGTGCCTAACGTGTTCTCTAGTTAAGGCCGAGCACCAGAAACCATGCGGTAAAATGCAACCTTTGCCAATACCAGAATGGAAATGGGAGGAGATCACAATGGACTTCATTACCAAGCTACCGCGAACAACTAAAGGCAATGACACCATTTGGGTGATCGTCGACCGCTTGACGAAAAGTGCTCACTTCTTGCCAATACGTGAGACTTCTTAGTCTGAAAAGTTAGCAGAAGTATTTATCAAGGAAATTGTGAGTAGACATGGTATGCCGCTGTCAATTGTGTCCGACAGGGATACTAGATTCACATCTAGATTTTGGAAGAAATTCAACGAAGTGATGGGCTCAAGACTGAACATCAGCACCGCTTACCACCCTCAAACCGATGGCCAGTCTGAAAGGACCATTCAGACCTTGGAGGACATGCTCCGGGCCTGTATCATTGACTTCGGTGGGAGTTGGGATAGCCATCTACCATTGGCAGAATTTTCATATAACAACAGCTATCACACGACTATTGGCATGCCGCCATTTGAAATGTTATATGGGAGAAAATGCAGAACCCCGGTTTGTTGGGGGGAAATTGGGCAAAAGGATTTTGCAAGTCTCGAAGTGGTCAAAGCAACTTCTGAAAAATTTGATCAAATCAAGGCTAGAATGAAAGCCGCAAAAGACAGACAGAAATCATACACGGATAAGAGAAGAAGGGATTTAGAGTTTCAAGTGGGGGACATGGTACTGTTGAAAGTATCACCATGGAAAGGAATCATCCGATTCAGAAAGCGTGGCAAACTAAGTCCAAGGTTTGTCGGACCTTTCAAGATTCTAGCAAGAGTGGGTCAAGTTGCTTACAGACTCGACCTACCCGTTGAGCTTAGTGGAATACACCCTACGTTTCACGTGTCGCACTTACGCAAGTACCTAGCTGACGACACAGCTCACATACCTTACGATGAGATCGAAGTGGATAACAGTCTAAACTATGTAGAAGAACCAATAGCCATTCTTGACCTAGCTGAAAAACTACTACGCAATAAGTCGATACCGTTAGTCAAGATACAATGGAAGCACAGAAAAGGGTCAGAAGTTACATGGGAAAAGCAAGACGAGATGAGGGGACTATACCCTCAATTGTTTAACGTATGAACAGTTTCGAGGACGAAACCTCTTTAAGGAGGGTAGACTTGTAACATCCCAAAAATAATAAAACGAATAAATATAGCGAGACCGGTGATTTAGTTGGAATATTTAAACAAAAAGGGAGCGGGCCTAGGCCCCGCTTCAATGGGCCGAGAGTAGCCCATGCACATAAGAGGCAAGGCAGCCCTCTTCCCTGCTCATTTCCCTAACTCACGCAGCTTTTAGAGAGAGAAAGGAGAGCTCGGGTCTAGAGAGAGAAAGTGACGGATCAACTCGGGAATTCAGGAGAACGTTGCTGCTGTTCTTGTGATCATATCCTCTGAATCAGGAATCCAATCCAGGTAACGATTCGATCACATTATGAGTTTTTGTTCGTTTTTGGAGTTTTCGGGTTTTGGGAGTTTTCGGGTTTTGGCTAAAAAGATAACGATTTTTTTTGCGGATGAAACTTGAAAGTGAACTTAGGTATAGCATCTAGAATGAAAAACGAACGTTTTGATCAAAGAAAATTTAGATATCGACATGATCAGATTCGCATGCAGAACATTCGGATTTTTGGGGAAGGCGATAAGTGCAGACCCATCGAAACTACTTAGTTTCGATATGTGTAGGTCCATCGAAACTACTTAGTTTTGATATGTGCAGGACCATCGAAACTACTTAGTTTCGATATGTGCAGACCTATCGAAACTACCCAGTTTCGATATATGTAGACCCAATCGAAACTACCATAGTTTCGATATGAGCCCCCGATCCGAAGCTAAGATAATACATAAGTTACCTATCGAAACTACCAAGTTTCGACAGAAACAACCTATCGAAACTACCAAGTTTCGATATAAGCTAATCAATCGAAACTACTAGGTTCAAGCATAGTAATGTCTAGTGTCATCTAGGAGCACCACCTTATGTGTATGACTTTATTATACAGATCGTGAGCGACGTTAGTGAAGCTCAGTAGCCAGCTTAGTATATTACAGGACCTACTCATCAGGTGAGTTCTATGTGCCCCCTTCTATGTTATGTGCAAATGATTTATAAATGTTTTGAGGCTGAGGTGTATACACTAAATGAATAAATGTTATAAATGTCAATGTGATCATACGTATGTATATATATATATATAAATATTTATATATGAAAATGAATTATGAATAAAGAATGAAGCGTATGACTATAAAGAATGAATGAAAGAAGGACATAACGTAAAAGAATGAAATCTTGCTTTATATTACATATATATTGCATGTTATGAATGAATGTATACGTTATAAACCCTTCTGTGACAACGGCTACTTCGGTAGACGGACGACCACGTGACTATTTTGCAACCGGGACAAAAACGTTCCTTCGCAAGCTAGGACGTATGAAAAGGTATTAATGGACGGTCGAAGCAAACCTTAACTAATGTAGAACGGTTGCATACATAATGGTCAAGTGGGAAACGGATGCCCTAGGGCAGACGGATAAAAATGACGGACTACGACGGTAGGACGGTAAAGAGCGGACGGACAAAGGTTGCCGGACGGATTTAATGATATGACGGACGGTTTTCTAGAGCCGGACGGTAATGAAACGGGCGACGACGGTAGCTCTGACTGCGATGTCTTCGTGACATTCGCGACAAGTATGACGGGTTGATCACCCTTAAGATTATGGCCAATATGTGTTCTCTCAAAGAAAGTATGTATGTACATATGTATATACCCTCAATGAATGTTATGTGAGAACAACAAAGTAAAGAATATTTAAAAGTACGAATATACATATATACATTATATTCATGATAAGATAAATTTTATGTATGGTTGTCTTTAAACTAGAACTCACCAGCGTTAGCTGACTTTTAGTATACATTTCAGGTAACAAAGGAAAGGGTCGTGCGAAGGCGTGAAGGTTACCCGACACAAGACTGACATGCCACTTTAATATATGTGTTAAGACTTCCGCTGTTATGTTATGTAATTGAACGACGAATGATTTGTAATTGAATGATGAATGTTTTTAATTTAAGTTCAGTATTTATGACTATGTTTATGAGTAAATCCTATAAGTGAGGTCACCCGGTTTAGGGGCCCTTACAAAAACATAATTGTACTTATTTTCATATATAAATGAAACGAACAAAGACCAGATCGTTATGTTTGCATGAGGAACAATAAAGCGCTAAAAGTCCCTTGAACAACATTAACATTTTGTAACCATTAGATATGGTCTTAGCCTTGGATTCTATGAATAGTACTATTGGGGGTGACGCCCCCGTTCATGGTTAGTCGCGCTAACCGGGACTTGAAATTGGGAGATATGGCCGCATATTGTCTTATTCCGTTCTCGTGGTATAGCGAGGGAGGGGCATTCCCAGTCATGGTTTGGTTACGGTCTCGTGCATTACATATTATTTGTATTCCTTGCTCGTTTACAAATGGGGTCATTTAGTCATTCATTGTTTAATTCATTGGTTATACATATGCTCTTGATCTGAAAAACTTATACATTTGAAAGTTTGTGAACGTTGAAACTACAAGAACATTTTATCAAAACCTGTGAACACACCAACCTCGTGTTGACACTTTTTATGTATGTTTTTCAGGAAATTGAACGTGGTCGCAAGGTTAGCAATGTAGGTTACATGCATGCACAATGAATACGACTTTAGTGAGATTTCTCTTGTATAACTCATCGTTATGAGTCATATTTGCGGTAATCATATGCTTTGAAAACTAGTGGATGTTACGCCTCGCGTTTCAGCTTCAGGTGTGACATATTGGTATTAGAGCCATTGATTATAGCGAACTAGGAGTCTAAAACTGAACCTAGTCTATAATTTCAATGACTCACTAAAACGTTTTCATTGCATAAGCATTGTATAACCATTCATCATGTCATATGGATATTGTATTTACATCATGTCGTCATACGATGGTCACATCCTCACTTCTGACTCTGAGGGCGAGTCGTCAGAGCACCGCTTACCTACTAGGGAGGAGACTCCCACCACACACCCCCGGTATCGGGTTCAGACCCGCAGCACCACACCACCTGACGCAGCTCTTGGAGAGCCACCTATCTGCTACCGTAAGAAGAGCGGAGGACCGATCATGGTCAAGAGTGCCCGTATGAGGACACGAATGCCCCACAAGAGAACCCTGGCTGCACATGACCCCCAACAACGACCTTTCTATCACCCTACAACCAGCTGGATGCACCGTACTCTTGCATGCTGGAGAGAGATGGAGGGCATCCCTTCCACATTTAAGCTCGATGAGTCTTCAAACTCCCCATCACAGCTGCCCCACATTGGGGAGGACATGGGGCTCACCGTTCCTACTTTGGTAGCCCGTGTGCATACACACGAGGAGTGTCTTGATGACCTCTTAGACGATCTCCGGGCACATGGAGATGCATCTACTCAACTACAGCGGGGTCTCGGATCCCGAGTGGAGACACTTGAGGACAACACCAGAGACCTGCAGGGTGCCACCGATTACTTAGAGACGAGGGCCGATATGGACTGGAAGTTGACTACTACGGTTCGAGATAGTGTGGATGCACTGGAGGAGAGGACTTTGGCTGTAGAGATGGTAGTCAGAGCTAGTGCTGTCATGGCTGGACTTGCCATGTTGATTGGGTTGTACTCCCACTTCTTTCATTAGACCTATTATGGGCGGGTTGTGGCCGTAACACATTATGTAGTTTGAAACTTTGGTACTGATGTGGCCATATGAACCCATATATTTTATATCCTTGTCTTTTAGAACAATGTACTATGTATGTGATATATATGTTGGGATGATGGTTGTCTACGTTTGATGTTGTTGTATCCTTTATGTCATGTTATATCATTATTATTATATAATGTTGTTTCTTTTTAAATATTATGTTAGAAAGAACACAATGGCACCTAAGCGAATGATGCCCCTTGACACCACTAGTGACAACAACGAGACGATTTCCCCAAACGTGGAGCAACTCATATCACAACGGGTAGCTGCCACCATGGAGCAGTATGAAGCTAATCGAAATAGTGGCGGAGGGAACGGCGACGATACCGACGGAGGAGGTGCATGAGGCAGCGGCACAACCAGAGGTTCTAGAGGTAATAAGAACGAGTAATCACATCCGTAACACATAGTCATGATCCAAATTAATGGTGTTATTAAAACAATGACTTGACACCCTACAGATGCTAGAAGTGCACCTACAAGGCCTTCCTTTCGTGTAACCCTCACAGCTTCAATGGCACTGAGAGTGTAGTAGGCCTGATGAGGTGGATAAAAAAGATGGAATCGGTGATTGACATCAGTGAGTGCACCGCTGACTGCATAGTGAAGTATTCTACTTGTACGCTCACTGATAAGGCATTGACCTGATGGATTCCTCAAGTAAAGACTTTGGGAAGGCAGAGCATATCAATTGTCTTGGGAAGACCTGAAAAACATGATGATCGAGGAATACTGCCCTCGAAATGTGTTACAAAATATTGAGGCTGAGATGTGGAATTTGCAAATGATCGGAGATGATGTGGCTGGTTACACCGACCGTTTTAATGAACTGGCAATCCTAGTGCCACACATGGTCACACCAGAACATAAGCGTGTTGAGAGATATCTGTGGGGCCTTGCGCCTCAAATTCGCAGAATGGTAACTTCATCAAATCCGATGGATGCCAAGAGTGCTATAACTTTAGCATTCAAGTTAAGAGATGATGCGGTGCGCAATGGATTGTTTGGGAAGAAGGAGAATGAGGAAGGTAGATCTGGAGAGAAAAGGATGTGGATGGGAAATTCGAGTAACAAGTCTGGGAAGCAAGGATTCAAGAAGCAGGAAACTGTGAAGGCTTTTGTAGCCAACACTGTGGAAAGGAAGGAATATGATGGGGGCCTACCGAGGTGTAACAAGTGTGGATATCACCATGGCGGTGGGTGCATTAAATGTGGGAAATGTGGTAGGTTTGGACATACTACACAAAACTATCGAGCCAATACCAACCCCACGGGTAAAGCCAAACAGGGATGTTTCAAGTGTGGTGATCTGAAGCACTTCAAGAAAGACTGTCCAAAGCTGAGAAATCAGAACTACGCTCAGGCACCAGGGAGGGCATTTATGATGGGTGCTGGGGACATGTAACAGGATCCGAACATTGTGACTGGTATGTTCCCGCTAAATAATCACTATGCCTCAGTACTTTTCGATTCGGGTGCTGATATGAGCTTTGTGTCAAATGATTTTAAATCTTTACTCGGTATTAAGGCCAACAAACTATATCAAAGTTATACAATTGAATTAGCGAATGGGAAATTAATAAAAACCGGAGAGGTCATTAAGGGTTGTACTTTATATCTAGAAAACCATACATTTAGTATAGACCTTCTACCTGTCGATCTTGGAAGTTTTGACATTGTTATTAGCATGGATTGGTTATCGAAGAATCATGACGAGATTGTATGCTTCGAAAAGATTGTACGTGTTCCACTACCAAGCGGAGAAATTCTTTTAATTCAAGGCGAGAAGGGTGGAACAATGTTGAAGATGATAAACTGCATGAAAGCTCATAAGTATTTACTCAAGGGTTATTGCGCATTTCTGGCTCACATCGTCGAGAAGAAGCCCGAGGAACGTTGACTTGAGGACATACCGATCGTTAGGGATTACCCTGAGGTATATCCCGAAGACTTACCTGGACTACCGCCACCAAGACAAATCGAGTTCCGGATCGACCTAGTACCTGGAGCTGCACCAGTTGCGCGATCGCTTTATCATCTAGCACTTTCTGAGATGCAAGAGTTGTCAAGCCAACTGCAAGAGTTGCTTGATAAAGGTTTCATAAGACCGAGTTTATCACCCTGGGGAGCTCTAGTCTTGTTTGTGAAGAAAAATAATGGAACCTTTAGAATGTGTATTGATTACCGAGAGTTGAACAGACTGACAATTAAAAACCGGTATCCGCTTCCTCGAATAGACGATTTATTCGATCAACTTCAAGGTTCCAGCTTCTATTCTAAGATTGATCTACGATCAGGGTATCATCAACTAAGAATCCAGGAGGAAGATATACCAAAGACGGTTTTTAGGACTCGTTATGGTCACTACGAGTTTCTAGTCATGCCATTTGGTTTGACTAATGCACCAGCAGTTTTTATGGATCTCATGAACCACGTGTGCAAGCCATACTTGGATAAATTTGTGATTATGTTTATCGATGACATATTGATATATTCATGAACCAAGGAGGAACATGAACATCATTTGAAATTAATCTTGGAACTACTTAGGAATGAGAAGCTTTATGCCAAATTCTCTATGTGTTTTTTGGATCCGAGAGGTTCATTTTCTTGGACATGTCATCAATAAGAAGGGTATTCACGTGGACCCGTCCAAGATTAAAGCTATCAAAAACTGGGAAGCAACAAGAACTCCGACTGAGGTGCGTCAATTTCTGGGTTTGGCAGGCTATTACAGGCTATTCATCAAGAATTTTTCAAAGATAGCCCTGCCTTTGACCACGTTAACCCAGAAGGACAAAAAGTTTGATTGGACTGATAAACAAGAATCAGCTTTTCAATTACTGAAGTAGAAGCTTTGCAGTGCACCAATCCTGTCACTTCTCGAGGGAACCGACAATTTCATCGTGTACTGCGATGCATCATACCAAGGTCTGGGATGTGTGCTGATGTAGAGAGAAAAAGTCATAGCATATGCATCCAGACAACTGAAAGTCCATGAGAAAAATTATATGACTCATGATTTGGAATACGGTGCTGTCGTGTTTGCACTCAAGATTTTGAGACATTACTTATATGGTACGAAATGTACTATCTTTACAGATCATAAGAGTCTCCAACACATTTTTAATCAGAAAGAACTCAACATGAGGCAACGCTGTTGGGTAGAACTACTAAATGATTACGACTATGATATCAAGTATCTCCCTGGTAAGGCGAATGTCGTAACAGACGCCTTGAGTCGTAAAGAACAAGTTACAACTCTTTGCGTCCGTGCTCTAGGGTTGACAATTCATACAAGTCTCAACACTTAAATCCGAAAGGCAAAACAAGAGGCACTTAAAGAAGAGAACATTCAGAATGAAGCTTTGCAAGGAATGATCAGACAGTTAGAACCTAAGATAGATGATACTTTATACTTCCTGAATAGAATTTGGGTGCCATGTTTTGGTAACTTATGTGTAACACCCAATATTTCAGTTCATTATCCATATTCATAATGGCACGTTCGTATTTTATATTTGTTAGGAGTATTATCTTTGACATGGTATTGTCAGAAGTCTAGCAAAGGAACACGTGCCATATTTTAGTAATTTTCAAGAGTTACTAGAATAGTAAACGGTTATAACCCACAAGATACGGTCGTTGGTGATTAAAAAGAATGTTATTCCAGAAAAGTCTAGGGAGACGCTTTAAAAACATAAATATTGGTGACTAACTTTTATAAAAAGTTGACACATAAATAAGTTACATAACTCTAAGTTATTTTATGTGTATACATGTATAATATAGTTCAAGTAATAACTACGTCGGGAATTCACTAGCAGAATATTAAAGCTAGTCAATCTACACAAAATATAGGACGTTTTAATAATTAAATATATTAAAACGGGTATTAATTTCGGGTAGTATACCGCGTCTAAATCAATCACATCATCATCATAATTGCTTTGCTTACACAACACTCAAGCGTCATAATCATCATGATTATGACCAAGAGTGCAAGCAACCTCAAAGATCACATCACCATCATTATATATTTGCTTATACTCCACTACATCGTCAAGTCGTAATGATGATGACTTGCTGAGTTCTACACTCAACCCCATTTCATCAAATAATTATATATATACGTGTATATATATGTATGTATATATATAAAAATATCTAGGTATATAGATAAAAAGTTTACATCAGTAAAAGTTACTACACCAGGTGTTATATCACGGGATCACCTACCAAGTTTACACTACCTTAGACCGAACTAACTAGCAATTGAGAGGTAGCTAGTGATTGGACAACACCCAAACCACCCACCCAACCACCACTTACGGCCGAGATGGCCTAGTGGGGTCACCCCACATCTCAAATCTTCCATTACTTGATTTGATGTTGTAAGAACATGTCCCTTTCATTCATGTACACACTCCAAAGTCTCATCTTCATGATGTGGTAAGACCATACCCTTTCACCTAATATGTCAAGAAAGGGTCACTATCAATCTCATCCACCATCTCCTTGCAATGATGATGGAAGACTCAACACTCAACTCCATTTTTTTTCTCTTACTATATAAAGAGGTGTGTGTGGAAGAAAAACAAGAGCTTTGCTCTTGTTCTTTCTCTCTTTCTCGGCTCAAATAGCACACACACATACCCACAATTTCAAGTGCCAAGACCTAGTACTTCAAGAAGGAATCACCCTCTATCCCCCTCTCCAAAACCGAAAATGCAAACGATTCCCGTAACTCAGCTTCATGCCAGAATTTCGGTCAACTTCGGAAGACCATATCTCCTTCGTTACTTGGCCAAATCGGTCCATTCTTTTTCTAGAATGAAGTTCTATGTTAACAGAGGAGAACCCAAGTGTAATCACTCGAATCCATGGAGTATTCGACCTCCAAACAGCTGACGGAAGAAGACCGCTCAGTGCAGGTCGAATCCGGACACCTCTTCTCATTTTTCTGTTTTGAGGTACCTACACAACTCCGAATCCAGTAATTCTTTTTCACATCTCCTCTGATTTCAATAAACTTGATTTTAGAAGAAAACCCCAAGTCATTTGGTCTTCTAAAACCATCTAAAAGTCTATTCAAAGTACGCCTAAAAATCTGAGTTTTCAAGGACGAAATAAAACATAAAAGTCTTGATGAGTTTTGGCGTTATTTCTTCATAAGTCATGTTTGAGTACATATATTTAATACACGTACATGTTCATACATAAAATACCAAACTACAAGGACCATGGACAAGACAAGTACACATCAAATATAAACTACATATATATACTATCACATAAAATAAACACTTGGATGATGGTGTTCCTCACAAACCCTGCATTCCATTCATGTGTTATGTTGAAGGATACATGTTCGTGAAGTTATATGATCATGTATGACTTACCTGGCAAGACCCAAGGTAGTGTCCTATGATTCAAGAAGACATACGAACGATTATCATCAACATATGAACGTGAAAGATGTTACTAGAAGTATAGGTTTATGGATAAAATTATGATATATATGTGTTGATGTACGGTTTTGGTTAAATCATGGAAATGTTCTAGGAATTAAAGATTAGTATCCTAATAAGAACATTGGATATATGTACATGGAACATATGAAGAGATTCGGTTAAAAATAAATAATCACGTGACATCGTGGAACATAAGTGAATATATTTTAAGTTACAAAAATAATATTTATTTTTGATACACCTAATAAGTCACCAATAAGGAAACATATTATTTTCTCGGAAAATATGTAAGCGTCTAGACTGGAATAATAATTACCAACGAGTCGTAAATAAAAACACTATTTTTACTTAACAAAGGCGTACTTAACGGGATTTGTTAAGTCGGATATAAGACGGGTAGTTTTAACACATTAGTACCCTTGTGTGATTAGGGTACGGATAGACAAGAACTAGCACAAGTTTGTTTGCTAGGATTTCATCGAACACAAGGTGAGTTCACGGCCCCCTTTTAACTCTTTACTGTTTTGTAAACATCGGGGGAGAAACATACTTACTTGTTATGTTTTGAAAACATGAATTACATTGCTTATACGTTTGACAATATGAACATTCTGGTTTAACTTCTTGTGAGTTTCACTAACCCCTTTTTCTAAGTTTTTCAAATGATTTGGGGTGGAAACATACTTGTAAAAGAATTTTGTATATAAAAGAATTGAACTAATGATCTGACCGTATGTGTGTATTGAGGGAAAAGTAAAGCGCTTAAAGTCCTCTGAATAAGTTAGTAACCATTAGCTATTTTAGCCCGAGATTATATGGATAGTACTATTGGGGGTGACGCCTCCGGTCATGGTTAGTCGCGCTAACCAGGGGTCAAAAGGGCCGAATGACCGCATATTGTCTTACTCGCAAAAAGGCGAGGGGGAGGCACAAAAGGTCGGGGTTTGGTTACGGTCTCGTACATTACATACTATTTTGTATTCCTTGCAAGCTTACAAATGGGGTTAATAGATCGGATTAGTATTCAAATTCATTGGTAATACATGCAAAAGAGTTCTGATCACGTTAAAGTTATCAGGTTTTAAGCAAAAGAGTTCTGATCAGGTTCTAAGTGATCAGGTTTTAAGCAAAAGAGTTCTGATCAGGTTAAAGTGATCAGGTTTTAGACAAAAGAGTTCTGATCAGGTTAAAGTGATTAGGTTTTAAACAAAAGAGTTCTGATCAGGTTAAAGTGATCAGGTTTTAAACAAAAGAGTTCTGATCAGGTTAAAGTGATCAGGTTTTAAACAAAAGAGTTTTTGATCAGAAAATGATCATGTTTAAACATTAGATTCATGACGGTTAAGTCATGGTAATGTTTTCAAAGGAAAAACTACATATTTTATGACGGTAAAGTCATGGACACGTTTTCAAATGAAAACTACTCATTATTATGACGGTTAAGTCATGTATAGTTTTTCGGGGAAAACTACTTAGTTTTATGACGGTAAAGTCATGTACATGTTTTCGGGAAGAACTATAAGCACTGATATAACTAACTCTGTGAACTCACCAACCTTTGTGTTGACACTTTCAAGTATGTTTCTCAGGTAACCTTTAGCTATGGCGCGGTTGGAATAGGCTAGCTATGTTGGATCAATTTCCTAGTAGCTGGAAGGACGTAGAATATCAAGTCTCAAGTATATCGTTGATCTAGAAGAACTTAGATCATAGTATTACTTAGTTTAGTAATTGTTTATGTAATCAAGTCTTAGAAATCACAATTACCGCTTCCGCTATCGTGTAATGAACCAATCGTTGCAACCTGTATTTATTTATTAAGTAAATAAATTTGGGGGTGTGACATTATGGGAGTTGGTTATGGATGAAGTTCACAAGTTAAGGTACTCCATTCACCCAGGTTCAGATAAGATGTATAAGGATCTGAAGGAATTTTATTGGCGGCCAAATATGAAAGGGGAGATTGCTGTCTATGTTGGCAAGTGCTTGACGTGTTCAAAACTAAAGGCAGAATATCAGAAACCGTCTGGGTTATTACAGCAACCCGAGATTCGTCAATGGAAATGGGAACAGATTTCCAAGGATTTCATTACAAAGTTACCCAAGATGTCGAGCGGGTATGACACCATATGGGTAATCGTCGATCGTTTGACGAAGTTCGCTCACTTCTTACCCATCAAAGAGACGGATAAAACAGAGAAACTTGCAACGCTTTATATCAAGGAAATTGTGGCTAGGCATGGAGGGCCAATCTCTATTATATCTGATAGAGACAGCAGATTCATGTCAAAAATCTGGCGATCATTATAGGAAGCCTTGGGCACACATCTTGACATGAGTATGGCATATCACCCACAAACAGATGGTTAAAGTAAAAGAACCATTCAAATGTTAGAAGATATGCTCCGTGCTTGTGTAATCGATTTCGAAGGAAACTGGGATACTCATTTACCATTGGCTGAGTTTTCGTACAATAACATCTATCACACCAGCATCAAAGCCGCTTCGTTTGAGGCTTTGTATGGTCGAAAATGTCATTCACCGCTATGTTGGGAGGAGGTTGGCGACAAGCATTTAACTAGTCCTGAGGTTATTCAGGAGACCACCGACAAGATTTTCAAAATCAAGGATTGTCTGAAGGCCGCCCATGATAGGCAAACGAGTTACGCGGATAACAGACGGAGACCGTTGGAATTCCAAGTTGGAGACCGGGTCATGTTGAAGGTCTCACCTTGGAAGGGAGTTGCATGGTTTGGAAACCGTGGCAAGCTTAACCCTAGGTTCATTGGACCATTTGAAATATTGGCTAGGGTTGGCCCTGCAGCATACAAACTCAAGTTGCCACAGGAACTAAGCAATGTACATGATACGTTTCATGTGTCAAATCTCAAGAAGTGCTTATCAGACGAGACGTTAATTATACCGCCTGGTGAGATTCACATAGATGACAAACTACACTTTATTGAGGAACCCATTGAAGTCACAGATTAGAAAGTTCAGAAAACAAGGCGTAGCCGTGTTAAATTGGTTAAGCTAGGTTGGAATTCAAAGCGTGGCCCTGAGTATACATGGGAACGAGAAGATCAAATGAAAGCCAAGTACCCGTCCTTGTTCATGAACACTCCAAGTCCAGATAACAACAACTGAATTTCGGGACGAAATTCTTTTTAACATGGGGAGAATGTGACACCCAGCATTTCAGGTCAATATCCATATTCATAATTTTCACATTCATATTTCATATTTCTTGGATTATTGTTTGACAAAGTATTGTCAAGGAGTCTAGTAAAGGAACACACATTATATTTTTGTAATTTTTAGAATTACAAGGGAATAAACAATTATAACCCGCATTGTACGTTCGTTGGTGATTAACAAGATTCTATTCAAGAAAAGTCTAGAGACACGTTTTAATATACAAACATAAATATTGGGGACTACACTTTTAAAAGTTGACATGAAAATGTATATTACATGACGTTAAGTTATTTTTTATATGTAAACATATATGTTATAGTTAAAGTAATAACTATGTCGGGTTTAACTAGTAATCTATTGTGTCTAGTCAATCAACACAAAAATATATAAAGTTATTTGATCATTAAAAGTCCTACATCGGGCTTTATATTACGGGATCACCTACCGGGTTCACACCACCTAAAAACTACCTAACTAACACTTAGATCTTAACTAGTATTTGAATAAAGTCCCAACCCCACCCCCCACCCCCCCCCTCGAGAATGTGAGGCCACCCACAAACCACCACCAATCACATCTCCATCTTTGGTGTTATATGGAACCCATGCTCAATCAACCAAAGATCTAGCCAACATCAAATCTATCTAATCTTGTGATGATGATAGTGTAGTAAACACTCAACCTCTCTTTCTATATATATATATCGACATATGCACACACATATTCACTTTACATCTTTCAAAATCCAACAGCAAAAATCTAGAGAGTTTTACCTAGAAATTGGGAGATTCAAGGAAGTCTTGGAGGCCTAAGGATCGGTTTTGATAGCAACACGAGCCTCTATCACTTTATACCCGAGATCCTTCACCTAGCTTTATCTAGCGGTATGAAACCGACACCATCTCTAGATTCATCTTTATTTCTAGCTTAAAGTTTGTTGTTCACCAATGAAAATAAAGGATTTAAAAAGATTAAAGAGTTTTATAAAGTTTAATTTTATTAAGTTTAAAAACTATGGTTTGGTATAAATATATATAAGTAGTTGAATTGTAGTATATATATGGGTGTATTCTTGATGTTTTGATGTTATGATAATGAGTTATAGATGTGACACCCACATCCCGCTTGGCTCGGAATGTCGGTCACTCATCGGATTTACTCATTAACACATAGTATATCAGAGATCGAAATGCAACGGAAACTAAAACATTTTATTTACTTAAGCCAAGTCTATACAATTGTACTAAAGTTATTACAGATTTTAATTAAACCTAAGCCAGTCTTCTCAGAGATAGATAGCTTGCTCTGATGCCTTTCTATTCCTGCTTCTACTATACGTTTTTCCTGAATACCCAAGCTCAAGTGTATCAGCTAACGCTGGTGAGTTCTAAATTTTAAATCAATTTATTTCAAGCATTTCAAAATAACATACTAACCCTTACCCTTCCCTTAATGCTAAAACATAACATTTTTAAATCTTTCATGAAATAAGTCTTTTGATTTAAAACCGGAGTTTAAAAAGACTTTTATTCTTTCGTCTAAAACCATTCCTAGCTTCTAAAACCCATGTCTAGTACAATCCCCAATATATTCGAATAGGTTTATATATAGGAAGTACCAGCGGCGTATCCACCACCTATTCGATATACCGCGAACGAACCCTATACGCAAGTGTTAGAGTATAGACTCTTTCTTGTCAGTGCATGTCTTAAAGTATCTTTCCAATGATTGCATGGTTCAAATTCATGAACCATAAACAATGTTAGTCCTTTAAGGAAATACATCCATTTCTAGACTATTTCTACAAGGGGTCACGTTCACCCCTTGAGCAGTCGTCACCACTCCTCTACTTATGAATTGTATAACCCTTCCATTGACAGGCCACAAAGACAATGCCTATGTTGTTCTGATGGTAATATCCGACCATCTCTATCATTTATTACCACGGCTCTTCGTATGCTTAATCACAAGGATTAAACATAATTCCAAGACTCGTTCTAACCTCAGAGCATGCCTGACATATTATGCCAAAGTAGCAAAAACTCTTTTCTGTACGGACCATTACGGTCTAAAATATTTGACATGGCAAGAATGCCAAAAGTCTATCTCTTTCTCTTTGTCAAGACAATAAATGTCTAGACCTCTATTCGGTCAAGGTATAACCAAGACCTCTCTCCCATTTCTTATCAGGGCACACCATGATAAACACTAAAAACATTTTAAACTTCTAAAACATTTTCTTTCTCAAAACCTTTACTCTTTCTATTTTCTTTCCCCATTTTACTTATCATGGCATACCATGATAAGTTCTAAAACAAAACATTCTTTCTTATATTTTCCCAACGGCACTACGTCCATAGATCGGGACTCTCGTCTTACATTATAGTCATTACCCTAAATCATAATCAAGTTCATTTACGTTGCATAGAATAAGCTTATATATAGGAAGTACCAGCGGCGTTCCACCACTTATTCTATACATCATAAACAAATTTGCTTATGAGTTTAGGGTCCTGATTATAATTCTTACCCATAACTTTTACCACTTAAATTATGACATTAAGACAAACCTGGCAAAATCTTCTCTTACAAACCTTCGTGGTCAAAACATCTCTTTTTATGTCAAAACAACATTTGTTAGGACCTTTTCTCCATCGAGGTATTTAAACCAAGACTCAAAATCAAGCCCTTACCCTAAGACACTCGTATAGGTTTGTTTACGTTATATCGAATGAGTTTATATATAGGAAATACCAGCGGCGTATCCACCACTCATTTAATCAACCGTAAACATACCTATCCAGGAGTATTAGGTCTTAGACTTATTTCTTCCCTTTCTTATCATGAAAACCATTAAGTTCTAAAATGATTTATATGTCAAAACCATTTTCTTCTTAAATGTTTATTATGGAAAATCCATGCCGAAACATGTTTCTCTTCCCCAAATTATTCTTCCCAAGGCCAGTCTTTAACCTAAATACTTATAATGGTTTCTTCACGAGTTATTAAAGAAGTTTGTAGAACCAAAGACTGATGGCTACAAAATTCTCTAAGTACAAATGCTGCTGATCTCAGAGTTTGCTGCTGACCAACAAACTGCTACGGACAAGCTTATCTGCTGCGGATACTTGTTCTCCTGCTGAAGAACAAATCTGCTGCGGATAGCCTTATCTGCTGAAGACCAAAGTTGCTGCGGATAGGCTTCTCAGCAGCATCAACACTTAATGCTGCTGACAGGCAAATCATCAGCAGCTTTGGATGGTTACATCTTGCTGCTGATCATCATCTTTGTTGCTGACAGCCTTGTACCTTGAAGACAAATCGTTGCAGCTGATTATCCATACCATGCGTCACTGACAACTTTCTTCAAAAGCAACTGACACACTCAAAGCAGAAGGAACCTCAATGGCACAACCAATGACGGACAACAATGCTCTTCTCCAAGCATGCAAGTAATGATGCATAAAGAAGACGCTTCAATAAAGTTAACTAGTTTTAGACTAAACGTGTAATAGTTAGCTACATACAACAGATCAACGGTCTGTGTTAGATCTGATCCTTAGAACCAAGGGGCTGTCTTGATTCTAAGTGAGTATAAATAATGTGTAAACACTTCATTGTAAGTGTGCTTTTTGTGCTTTTTGATTGAGTTTCAATTGTAATCGTTTATCTGCAAAAGCTTAATACAACATTGTTCTTAAAAGTATTCTTTCTGCTTACTCGATTACACTTGTGTAGTTGTTATTGTTTTCGCCAATTTCAACTAAGAACAGAACCATCTTGTAATTTCTCGATCCTACAAGTGGTATCAGAGCTTTGACTCGGATTAAACAAACTCACACTTGTTTAATCACTTCTGGTTCTATTCTAAACTCTCTATCTTTCATCAAGTCACCAAGAACAAAGATGGCACAGAGCAACGGATTTGAAGACATCGGCAGCATCAACTGAACACCAAGATTGGTATCTGGGGAAGACTACGACATGTGGAAAAATCGGATGGAAAGTTTTTTCTGCTATCAGGAGTACGGAATGTGGAAATCCATCAGGGATGGACCCTACACTCCCATGGTGGCCTCTGCTAACTCTGGAGGACCATCAGTTCCAAAGGAGCCCTCCAAGTACTCAGAAGAGGACATAAAGAAGATGGAGGTGGACTTCAAGGCACTAGGAGCTATCCAAATGTGCCTTCCAAATGAAGTTTTTCATAACTTCAGAAGTTACAAAACTGCTAAAGAGCTCTGGGAGGCTCTTGAGAAGATGTTTGCTGGCTCTGAGGAAGTCAAAGAAAACAGAAGAGACATCCTTAAGCAGCAGTATGAAAACTTCATCTGGAAGGAAGGTGAGTCTCTAACTGTTTTATATAACAGACATACTTATCTTGTAGGTGAGCTGCAGTGCTCAAAAGTGAAGTTGGAGAATGAATATATTCTTAAGAAATTCATCAGATCTCTACCTAGTTGCTGGACACTCTACACAGTGTCCATCAGAAGAACTGAGAATCTGAAGACTCTTCAGATGACTGAGCTATTTGGTATGCTCAAAACCTATGAATTAGAAATGATTCAGGCCAAGGAAAGGAGCTCAAGCTACCAAACAGCTTCAACATCCACCACCACCTCTTCTGCTCTTCACTCTAAGCACTCAGGTCCTAGTACTAGCAACTACTATCCTCCCATAGTCACACATCCTCAAACTCCTACCTCTAAAACAAACACATCACCATTTCTTCTTGAAGTTCCTCCTCAAGCCTCAACCACTGCTTCTTTTGTTTCTGAAAACTCAAGCAACATGTACTTTATCAAGGAGGATCTGGAATGTTTCCATCCAGATGATCTAGAAGAAATGGATATACAGCACTCATATGCCATGCTCTCTATAAGATCAAAAAGGTTCTACTCTAGAACCGGAAGACCAATTCTAAGCAACAAGTCCAACACCAGAGTTGGGTTGGATAAAAGCAAATTGAGATGTTACAACTGTAACCAACTGGGTCATTTTGCTAGAGAATGCAAGGCACCTAGGGCAAACCCAGCTGATGATCGAACAAGACAAGCTCACCAAGCCCAACCTAGACAACAACAGCAACAAGCTACTCCTCCAGCTCAAACTACAGCTTGTGCAGCTGTTGGAACTTCTGACTTTGATTGGAGCTTTCAGTATGAAGATCTGCCTACCAACAATCAAGCTCTTATGGCAGATACAACTGAAATACCACCTCAGGTATATGAACATCTATGTTCCCAAGCCTGTATTGTTAAGGTTTTAGGCTATAGAAAGCATAATCAAAACCTCATAGATCAAAATGAAGAGTTTCATCAAATGAAATCTGAATTCAAAAAGGTCGAAGACAGTTACAAAGAAAAAATTAACTGCCTAAAGAAAGAGATTTCATCATTAAGACATGAACAAACCAATCTTGAAACTCAGATTGATGATCTACTGGCCAGATTAAAAGCTACCAGAGGAGAATTAGCAGAACAGAAAGTTCATGTTGACAAATATGAATTTGCATCCAAAAAGCTGCAAAGACTTTTGGATGCTCAAATTCATGAAAAGGTAAAAACTGGGCTGGGGTATCAAGCTGAACAATATCAAGTCGTTGCACCTCCTGCTGACTACGTTGCCATCCATGAACCAAGCTTCAATCTTGCAAATCTTGATATGGCCAACAGAAATCTTGATCCTTCTAAGGATGAACCTTTGGTGCAAGAATGCACTACCTCATCATAGTCTGAATCAACTTGCTCAGACTCCACTGAAACAAGTGAAGCTTCATCTCCTCCTGCCCCTCAAGTTATTCTGACTAAAGATGAAGTCCCCATTATCCATTCAGCACCAGTACCAGCCATTTCAATACCAGTTCCTACACCATTCAAACAAATCAAAATTAGTTATCCTCCAGAAGGTAGGAAGCTAAATATTGAAAAGTGCCAGTCCTCAACTTCAATCCAACCAAGGAAGGTGTTTGACATATGTCATACGCTTGGAGAGAGGGTTCCATATGTTCAAAAGACATTGGAAGAAGCCACCTTTGAGCATAACAAAGTTCACCCCTGGAACTTCAAAGACTTGTTCAAAAGAAAGGACTATATGTACTTTCAAAGGGACAAACTGGCGAAATCATGCTTTGTGTGTGGGAAATACAATCATACTGCCAGCACCTGCTTCTACTACCTTCAGTAGCAAAGAAACCTCAAGCAACATGCTTTTGAGAAGACAAAGGAGAACAAACAGGGAAGAAGGTTTGAAGCTAAGACAACTCAATTCAGAAACTCTCTTTCTCCACCAAGGGAGCAGTTGTCAAAACCTCTACAATCTTGCATCATCTGTGGTGAATCAGATCACTTTGCTGCAAATTGTAAGTTTAATCCTTTCAATCAGATTCTTCTTCCAACCCCAATTATACAAAAGCCTATTAGTAAGGTGAAGAAGGATAGGCATAAGTCTGTTCTTAAACCATCAGCAGCCAACAAAACTGCTGCTGATCGAGTAAAGCCCAAGCAACCAAAAGGAAAGCCTTCAGCAGTAAAGTCTGGAGCTGCTCAAGTAAAACCATCAGCAGCAAAAAAATCTGCTTCTGATCAGTCAAAGTCCTCAGATGCAGCTTCTGCTGCTGAAAAGGCAAAGAGAGCTGGAAAATCACCAACTCAACAATGGAAGGCAAAGAAACCACCAAGCATCATCATTGGTTCAGTTGAATGCGTCTATCCTTTGTTGTAAATGTGTCTATCCTTTGTTGTAAATAAAAGTTGTAAGTAAGCAGCATCCTTTTTGGCTGCTGACAGGTCTGATCTTCAGCAGCAAAGAATTTGCCCCTGACTGCTTTAACTTATCAGCAGGAACAAGTTTCCTGCGGATAGCTTTAAGGCTGTCAGCAGCAACACCCTTGCTGCAGATCATTGCATCCATCAGCAGCAATTGAGTTTGCTGATGACAGACTTAATCTTCCGCAGCAACCAAGATTGCAGCGGACAGTCTTATTCATCCACAGCAACCAAGTTTGCTGCTGATGGGTAAATTTAAGTCCAAATTAACTTTTACCTGCTGTAAAAAAAATTAACGTCAGTCTTTACCATGACTGTCTCGGTGTATTACAGCTGTAACAATAAAAGGTGAATTGGGTTGTACTGTACAAGTCATTTTGCTTTTTCCCTCTTCTGCCGTTATAAGAACGAATCAAATTTCCTTACTACCTCTTTACCTTCAATTTCACCCTAAACCCACATCACTGTCTCTCAAGTCCCCACCATATTCAAGCCCTTCATCTTTAAAACATTCAAAGCCTCCCATATTCTAACCTTCCCTCCAAATCAAAAAACAATGGCAGACATCAATAACCCTGATGATAACATACCACAACCTTACAACATATCTTACCAAAGGAAAGAAATCTGAAGGATTTAATGATATGATCGATTTCTTATGTCGATCAAAGATCTACTTTGCCCTCACCACCAACCCTACCATATATATTCCTCATATGGAGGATTTTTGGAGTACCTCCGTCTACTCAACCGAACAGGGAATTCCCCAAATTAAAGCCAAAGTAGACGGCAAGGATATCACCATCTTGGAAGCCACACTCAGAAAACATCTTAAGCTTCAAGATGAGGGAGCAGCCATCTCGTACTTGAAGGACGAATACATGAGGACCTTTGTATCCATTGGATACACTGGAAATCAGACCGAGTATACGATCGAGAAGGCGCTGATGGGCCCTCCATGGAAGTATCTTTGTCACACTCTTCTCCAATGCATATCTCAGAAGAGGAGTGGATGGCATCAGGTGAGCTCCGCACTTGCCTCCGCCTTCCATGGTATGGTCACTAACCAAGGCTTCAACTTTGCACACCTCATCTTTGAGGGTTTGAGATATAACCTTCAAAAGGGTGCAAAGCAACAATTTTTTATGTAACCAAGATTCTTGCAGGAAGTTTTCAATCAAGAACTAAAAGAACTTTCAAAATCTGCAAGAATCTACATTATGTTGGGACATAAAAATAACATTTTTCAAAGCATGAGAACTGTTTCTGAAAAGTTCTCAGGGGTCAATGTTCCATTGTTATCTACAATGCTGAACATACAAAGTACCCCGGGTGACAATTCAGTAATCCCAGCTGATACTGATCCCTCACCCTCCACCTCACATCCTGAACAACAGTCTGCTTCTACCATTCGAACCCCTGTGCATACTACTAAGGATGCACATGCATAAAAATTACTTACACCTCTTTTGGATGTTATCATTCAATTGGAACACAGGGCCTCGGTTGCAACGACATATACTAGGAAAAGGGGCAAGAGAACTCCTTCTTCTCTTGCCTTCAAGGCCTAAACCCAACCTAACAGCCCTCACTCAGAATCACAACATTCTGGTGAGAATATCATAAGGGACAGCCACATTATTAGGGAGACTCCTTTGGATGTCTCTCTATTAGGATCAGGATCACTTCCCGGATCCATAGAACAGCCCCCTGAGCCTTTCCTTTCTCTTCTGAACGTAAGTGTTGAGGAACCTGATCAAGATGATGTACCTTCTCCAACTACCACTATCTCGGAAGTACTGATTGATCTTGCTTCCAACACACCTAACCCACGTTCTTCTACCATGAAGGTCCACTCTAGGAGTTATGAAAGAGTGAATGTGGAAGAGGCTGTCACTACTGCAGGTCCATCAAATGACCAGGAGGACAGTGACAACATTGCTAAGACCTCAACCACGGCAACTTACAGTGAGGATGCTTCCTTGAAAACTCCCCTCACTGAGAGGAATCCCAGGTACTAAGAAACCATGGGTGATGGGCCCCATCTGGATCCAAGGATTCCACAACCGTAGATGAGGACAGACTGAAACTTCATAACTTGGAATTGACGGCCAGGTTGGCTATGCTAGAGGCTGAAGTGTCCAAACTAAGACACCAAGTCTCTATGTATGAAGCCCATCATGCCCAACTGTACCTTCTCCCTCTCTTGTATCAGTGGGCACCTAAACTGATGCTTATTTGTCCACTGATGCAACCAAAAAGGGGGAGATGGTCCCAATGGAGGAAGACTCAGACAATCTTGACGACTGGATTCAAGAGCAAGCTGTATTTCAAAGCACACTTTTCAAGCCAGCTTTTGTACAGGTTCATGACTTGCCAGCTTCAGACAATGAAGAAGAAGAGACATCTGAAGACTGGAAGTTAGTCGTCAGGGCTGTTGATGAAATGCTGAATGATGTCGAAGACACAGAACAAACATATACACCTTTCAGCATCATCCCTGAAGCAGCAGCCATCATAAGTCACTCCACTGCCCCCCAATTTCCACTGACTTCAACACAGCTAGAGTTTGATACAATTCTAGGTTGGGGGTATGATGGAAAGTCTGAGAGGTTCTGGATTGGTTGAGAGTTTGGCGGAGTAGAAGCGCTAAACTGGGACTTTCTCAACATCATCCAATACCTTCACCTATACCATCTACAATGCATCAACAACTCAACGGACCTCTCAGCAGAACTTGCCATTGGCAGGTTCTATGACTTGATGGAGGATAATCTACCCTACTTTCAAAGACAAATACAAGCAGTAAAAAGGGTAGCCTATCCTGAATCTTCAACAGCAGCAGAAAGAAGACTGACTCCTAGAAGACTTGAAATAATAAGGAGCAGTCTTCTCACTGAAGAAGAAGTTCTGTGCTTAAGAAGATTTCTGTACAACTCCATTGTCAAGGAATTAGATGTGCTGGGATGGGTAAGCACTAAGTCTCTTGACCACACCTTTCTGCTAAGCAACGGTTCCTCTCTCACCATCAACACCAGGAACATCCTGCTACTGCCTACAGACTTTCTTTACAACTCAGAGCAAATATCTGCAATGTCAACTCCCTCGAAAGCCAGGCAATGATGGCTACTGTCAGAGCTCATCTTGAACAAGAAGGAAGGATTGCTGAAGCGGTATATGTGTCAAATTCTGACACTGATTCTGACTCAGCTTCCCTTCGAGTAGACATATTTGCTGCTGCATATGAATCAAGATCCACTATCAAAGAAATGCTGATAGAATTTACAAGTCCTGAGTGCAAAACAGATGAAGCTAATGACCTTCCCTTATCAACCTCTCAAATTGCCAATGAATCTGAGGCTGAGATTCCCACAGCAGCACAATCATCTGCTGTTGTGATCAATGAAGCCGAAGCAGAGGCATCCAACAAAGATAATGGAAAGGGAATTATAACCGAAGAAGATGAAGAGAGGTTGCAAAGAGAAAAGAAAGAGAAAGAAGAAAGAAGAAGAAGAAGAAGAGAAGAAGAGGAGATGGCTGAAACAAAGAAAGCTCAATATAGACTCACAGCCATTCTCCTCAGAGAACAACAAATCCAGATGTATGCAAAACAGTTGGATGAGCTCAAAGTAAAGATTCTTGCAGTTTATCAGATTAAAGAAGATGAAGCTCTTGCTCTTCAACTGCAGGAACAATTTGACAAGGAAGAAGAAGAACTAGAGAAGAAGAAGAAGGAAGAGGCTAAGTTTAGAATAACTGATTCTGAACTAGCCAAAGAAATGAGAGAGGAGTGGGTAAAGGCTCTAGTTTCTCAAGGTGAGGATGCAGACTACCTTGAGAAACTATCAAATAAAGAAATCTACAGAGCCTTCATGGGTCAGCAAGGTCAATTGGCAAAGAAGAAAAAGGCTGAAGAATAAGAAAAAGCCAAACAAAAGTCCAAAAAGACCATTGCCTTTAATAAACGGACCCATGAAGAAAGGAAGGTCATGATTGACTTCCTTAAGGCTAGAGGAGAGAGTGGAAAGAGGCTAGGTCCCATGAATTTCATGAACCTGCAAACCCTCTATTTTGAAGTCATGAAGGACGAGGAAGAAAGATTGGAGAAGAAAGGCTCCAAGAAAAGGGTAAACATTCAAGAAGAAGAAAGGAAATCAAAGAAACCCAACACTTCCTCAATCCAACAACCTTCCACTCTCCCTCCTAGACCTCCCTCCTCTCCTCCCTCAAAGTCCAAATCCACACACCCAGCTCCTACTCATTAACAACCTCCCAAAAAGAAAAACAAACCCACTTCCAAACCCGAAGACTCAAGAGAGATAATCAGATGGTCATACAGCCCTGAATACCAATGGTTTGAAGTGTTCAGGGGGAGGACAGAAGCTAAAAGATCAATCTATACTTCTGTTGATGAGGTACTACAGCTTCCAGATTCTGATCTAAGAAGAATGATGGAGCTGGGTGAATCCTCTGAGCCTGAGAATGAAGGTGGGAGACATCTTTTGCTGGCAATCAGACATTACTTCAACCCCAGCAAAGACGAAATCATTGATGCCAAACCTCTTCAATCCCACACTCCATTCATCAGCTGGTCCTACAATGCTGAGAAGAATTAATTCACTCTGACATATGTTAAAGGACAGAAGATGAGGTGTTCAAGCAAAGCTATCTTCAAAATGGCAAGCAAAGACATCAAGACTCTATCTGAGCTTCCTCTTAACAATCCCAGCATGGACCAGAGAGGATATGAGGTTGAAAGGATAGTCAGAAGTATGCAAAAGCTTCAGCAACAAAGGCAGTAAGAGAATTTTGGTAGCATCAGTATAGGGGGAGTTTGTAGAACCAAAGTCTGATGGCTACAAAATTCTCTAAGTACAAATGCTGCTTATCTCAGAGTTTGCTGCTGACCAACAAACTGCTGCGGACAAGATTATCTATTGCGGATACTTGTTCTCCTGCTGAAGAACAAATCTGCTACGGATAGCCTTATCTGCTGAAGACCAAAGTTGCTGCGGATAGGCTTCTCAGCAGCATCAACACTTAATGCTGCTGACAGGCAAATCATCAGCAGCTTTGGATGGTTACATCTTGCTTCTGATCATCATCTTTGCTGCTGACAGCCTTGTGCCTTGAAGATAAATCGTTGCAGCTGACTATCCATACCAAGCGTCACTGACAAATTTCTGCAAAAGCAACTGACACACTCAAAGCAGAAGGAACCTCAATGGCAACCAATGACGGACAACAATTCTCTTCTCCAAGCATGCAAGTAATGATGCATAAAGAAGACGCTTCAATAAAGTTAACTAGTTTTAGACTAAACGTGTAATAGTTAGCTACATACAACAGATCAACGGTTTGTGTTAGATCTGATCCTTAGAACCAAGGGGCTGTCTTGATTCTAAGTGAGTATAAATAATGTGTAAACACTTCATTGTAAGTGTGCGTTTTGTGCTTTTTGATTGAGTTTCTATTGTAATCGTTTATCTGCAAAATCTTAATACAACAGTGTTCTTAAAAGTATTCTTTCTGCTTACTCGATTACACTTGTGTAGTTGTTATTGTTTCCGCCAATTTCAACTAAGAACAGAACCATCTTGTAATTTCTCGATCCTACAAAGTTTATGTATAGGGTGTACCGGCGGCGTACCCACCACCTCTTTGATACTTTATGAATACTCCGCTATATGGCTTTAAGTGTTAGACTGTCTCTCACTAATATGGATACCCATCCTATTTATTTAAATCAAGATATTATGGTATTCATATAAACTCTTTCTCAAATCCTTTTACAATAACACAGACACTATCCTAAATCAATTTAAAGGGTTATAGTGTTCATGTAAAACATTGCATAGCATGTGTACTAGCCCAAAACATTTAAAACGTTTAAAAGAGGGCTTCATAGAACTCACCTCTAGCGTTTATCTCTCTTCGAGCAATATCCTTACTTGGACTATAACCGCATAATCAACTTAGCTCATAACCCTAGATTATAATTATATTATAACTTAGCTCAGTGATAATAACTAATATTAACCAAGTCACAATTGTCACGTTCTATTACCTAGGGTGATTATCTTTCCAGAGTAGTACCACCAACAAAATGTTCCCAGGAAAGAATGACGGGTCCAGAAGGGATTTATACACCACTCTTTCCTTTGACAGAACATCTTGTTTGTCAGATAACTATCTGCTGGTCAGAAGATTACCCTCTGATTACTGTGACGTTAATACTAAATGGAAAGCTAAACCATCAATCTTACCTCAGAACTATCTATGGTTTATTGCGGATGAAAAGTTGGAAACCGAACTGGGCTTCTTGGCATGCACTTCTAGGTTAAGTGTGTGTTTGAGAGTGTGTATTTGGAATGTGAGATGCTCAAAAAACGTTCACAAGCTCTATCTATTTATAGGCTGGTCGATGGGTCCATGTCGGACCGTTATACATATGGATGTCGGTCCGACATCCATTGAGGAGGCTTAATTTCCTTGGTGCACACATAACGGACCGCTATATTTTATCATTTTGGTGCGATATGGGTTATTGTGGCTAGCGGACCGTAGTGGATCCTATGTTGGTCCGCTATCGACCTTCCACGCGTCAGACTTCAGTGATTAGTCACCTGACACGTGTCACCTCTCGAGTAATTCCTTGCTCCCTACATATCGGACCGATAACTCCTCTGATGTCGGTCCGACATCTGTCCATTTTTACAATTTTCATTTTTAACCCTTGAACTTTGAACCAATTGCCTTTCTAATCCCTGGTACTTAAATTTAATCACTTTCCAACCCCTTATACTTTTACTTTATTACATGTTTAGTCCCTCTAGTATTATATCCTTGAAAATTGGGGTGTTAGAAATCTACCCCCTTAAAAAGGTTTCATCCCCGAAACCTCTCTTTTTAAGGACTTCTATTTAACTTTATACTTAATCTATAAAAATTGCATCGTCTCAAAATATGTTTAATAATTTAGCACTCGCTGCTAATTATACACATACTTGATGCTACATATCTTCTCCTTCGCCTGTTGTAAGAGCGTAAACCGTTGTCGTTTCTTCCTTGGCTTCACTACTCGCTTCTCTAAATGATTTTAATGGTTTCGGGTTCGGAAAGTTCATCTTTTGTGCCCATATTTTCCACATTCGAAACATCTTATTCTATTTGGGCAACTAGATACATAATGTCAAGCTTTCCCACACTTGTAACACAGGTTAGTTCCAGCTATTCATTCTCCAAAGTGGTTCTTTCCACATCTCCTGCATTGCCTTGATCCTTGCTCTTCCTGCTCTAAATCTTCTTCTTTTTCTTCCTCACAATCTGGTGTAACCTCTTACTGCTTCCTTTTTTTTCCCATGGAATAAACTTCATCATACATGGTTGATACAAGCTGTATGATAGATCGGTACTTCTTAGGAACATAAGTTCTAACCAATCTTCGTATCTATGATGGCAACCCTTGTATGTATCATTTAATTCTTACTGCTTTAGGAACTACTAGATGAGGTAGTTGTCACACCCCGCCCCGGGCACCCCCGCGACGTTATTGGGCAGCGACGTCAGTTGGCACCTTCGGTGCTTGCATTGATTTCAGAGTTTGGTTTTGTGCTGCAGAATAACATTTGAAATAGGATTGTTTCAACTCAATCTCAAGGGTTGGTTTTGTAAATATCGAAATCTCGTCATGCAGACAAAAGATTATCTTTATTTAAATAACTGGGTATGATAACCCATCGTTTGTACATTTGATTTCAAATCAAAACTCTGACGCAAAGTCAGTAGGTTTACAAGGAGGTAATCTGCCTAAGGAAAACATTGTCCTTCGGTCACCTTAACCTTGTTTACTCTTCAGGTTCTTTCTATGCAATTCTCGACCTGTAATAACATATTTTTGGGTTGCACCGGGTCTAGGTGTGTGGCCTGACCCTGCTATGCAACAAAATTTTCATCGGGACTCAGGCCGTAGCCGGTCCCGATACGATGAGGTCATTTCATTCCTTTCCTGAAAACATTTGAAAATGAACGTCAGCCATATGCTGGTGAATACTTTATGACCTCAAATCATTTTCATAAATATGGCAAAACAGTTTAATTAAACAGTTAAACATTTCACAGGTGGATTTTAGTGATCATATCACTTTCTTCCATTTCATCCATTTGTATACATTGGACAAGTACTCGAGGGCTACGCGGCCTAACCGGCACTTCTTCATTTTACGCAATCACCTGACATAAAAGCCAACCCCGCCGCCCCAAATGGATCCGGAGCGAGTATAAATATTTGATCAAACTTTGCATACACTTGTTGGGTATTTTAAAGTCCGCTGGGATTGATCTCGCTAGTCAATCCCGTCTGGAACTGTATGAGTAAATATTTAATTATCGTGTTTTGCCCTTTTTGTAAAACATGATAGTCTGTCATGCTGCGTGATGATAGCCTATAGCCCAAGCACGTCTTATAAATCGTTTTAGATAGACTCTCGTTCACCATGTGAACGAGCGTTTACGACATAGACATGTCTTTTGTAAACCGTTTTGAAAGGCTTGTTCTCACCATGAGAACCAGTATTTTTGATACAGATGAGTTTTCACCTTTATTTTGAAGTCGGAGATCGAAGGATAATAATCTTAGTGCTAAGTAGCTATTAGAGTTGACTCTTAGGGCTCTAGCACGTTAACTTACACTTCTTTGAGTTCCACGGGTTTCTTCGGCTCTTAAACGCTTGAACTTGTTGAACGCTGGTCGAACCGGGAGGAGCGGCTCGGGAGTCGGGACGTCTGGAGGGCTCGGGAAAGGCTCGGGAGCAGAGGAGATTAGAGAGTGTGTGTTGTGTTGGTGTGGAAAATGAGAACCTTGTGCTCTCTATTTATAGGCTGATAACGACCACATGTCGGACTATTATCCAGGGGGATATCGGTCCGATATGCCTCCATTGTCCCGCATGCGCGCCATGTGGCAGCCATGCAATTCTGGAGTGCCACCCGTCCATGTCGGACCGAGTAGGAAAGCCGTGTTAGTCCAACATCCATCCACGCGTCCGACATGCTGACGCATGCCCTACACGTGTCTTGACACATGCCTGGTATAGAGGGTTTCTAGGGTTATGCATTGCAGACCATTTTCTAGACCATGTCTGTCCGACTTTTAACCTCTTCCCATATCGGGCCGATATCAATCTCATGTCGGTCCAGTATCTCCTAACTCTCAGAATTTCCAAATTTATTTTCTAACCTTTTTGGGTTTTCATTAACTCCCGTTATTTCTTATAAGTTTCGAGCCGAAATTGAGATCGGGGTTTTGGCAGGTGTTATATCATCCCAAACTTTTTCAAAATCTCGTCCCCAAGATTACTTTCTGAATAAGTGTGGGTATTTCTTTTTCATTTCGGATTCCAGTTCCCACATGTACTCAGGTCCACGTCTGGAATTCCATCTCACCTTGACCAATACAAGTTTCTTCCGTTTCAATTTCTTTTCCTGCCGATCCTCAATATTTAACTGTTGTTCCACAAACTTATGCCTTTCATCCACTACTACATCTTGTAATGGCATGGTTAAGGTTTCATCTGTTAAGCATTTACGCAGGTTGGAGACATAGAACACATCGTGTACTCCACTCATCTCTATCGGCAATTCCAATCGATATGCCACAGGTCCGATTCGTTCTAGGATTTTAAATGGCCCAACAAACCTAGGGCTTAACTTCACTTTCTTTCTGAATCGTACCACACCTTTCCAAGGTGATACATTAAGTAAAACATTGTCTCCAACGTTAAATTCTAACGGCTTTCGCCTTTTGTCGGCACAACTTTTCTGGCGATCACGAGCCGTTTTTAATCTTTCACTGATTTGTAATATATTACCAGTGGTTTCCTGGACTATCTCAGGTCCTGACAACTGGTTTTCTCCAATTTCAGCCCAACACACAGGAGTCCTGAATTTTCTGCCATACAAGGCTTCAAATGGTCCAGCCTGTATACTTGTGTGGTAGATGTTATTGTAAGAGAATTCCATCAGAGGTAACTGATCGTCCCAACTTCCCCCTAGGTTAATAACACATGCTCGAAGCATATCCTCCAAGGTTTGGATTATCCTCTTGCTCTGTCCATCCGTTTGAGGATGGTATGTAGTGCTAAGGTTTAAACGAGTTCCGAGAGCTTTTTGGAAGCTCTGCCATAATCGAGATGTGAATCGACTGTCTTTATCTGATACGATGGATAACGACACTCCATGTAAAGATACTATCTTGGTAACGTATAATTGTGCCAGTTTATCCATGCTAAAAGTTTCCTTCATTGGTAGGAAATGTGCGGATTTGGTTAAACGATCAACGATAACCCATATTGTGTCATTTACTCTGGTTCAAGGAAGTTTAGTGATGAAATCCATGGTGATCATTTCCCATTTCCCTACTGGCAACTCGTTGTTGGAACAACCCACATGGCTTTTGGTGTTCGGCTTTAACCTTGGAACAGGTTAGATATTTGGCTATATACTCGGCTATGTGCTTTTTCATGCCGATCCACCAATATTGTGGTTTCAGATTTTTGTACATCTTATCACCACCAGGGCGCATTGTGTACTTAGATTTATTGGCTTCCTCGAGAATTTCTCCTCGGAGGTTTTCGTAGACTGGAACCCATATTCGTTTGTTCATTTCCTTTGACGAGTTGATTGATCCTTCCTATCATTCTTTCGTTTTTGAGGTATGCCTTTTCCAAGGCTGATTTCTGTGCCTCTTTGATTTGAGAGATAAGACTGACTTGTAGTTCGAGTCTTAGGGCACGTACTCGCTTTGGTTTTTTGTGTTCCATTCGACTTAATGCGTCGGCTACTACGTTAGCCTTGCCCTCATGATAACGTATCTCGCAGTCATAGTCGCTTAGGACTTCCATCCATCGTCTCTGTCTCATGTTCAACTCTTTCTGGCTGAAGTCATACTTTAGACTCTTGTGGTCTGTGAAAACCGTGATTTTGACTCCATAGAGATAGTGTCTCCATAATTTCAACGCGAAGATTATGGCACCTAATTCCACGTCATGATTCGTATAGTTCTTTTCGTGAATCTTAAGTTGTAGAGATGCATAGGCGATGACTTTGTTTCCTTGCATCAATACACATCCTAAACCAATGTGTGATGCCTAGTAGAAGACTACAAAACCTTCGTTTCCATCGGGCAGCGTTAGAATTGGTGCTTGAGTTAATTTCTGCTTTAGAATTTCAAATGCCTCATTCTGCTTTGGACCTCATTCATATTTGATTGCCTTTCGGGTTAGTGCAGTCAAAGGAACGGTGATCCTTGAGAAGTCCTAAATAAACTTTCGGTAATATCCTCCCAAACCGAGGAAAATTCTCACTTCAGTTGGTGTTTTTGGGACTTCCCAATTGGATATAGCCTCAATCTTAATTGGATCTACTTGAATTTCTTTCTCATCTATGACATGACCGAGAAATTGTACTTTAGACAACCAAAATTCACACTTCGAGAATTTGGCGTAAAGTTTCTTGTTTCTCAATTGTTCAAGTATCGTCCTTAGATTGTTGGCATGATCTTCCTTACTTTTGGAGTAGATAAGTATATCGTCTATGAACACGATTACGAATTTATCCAAGTAGGGTTTACAGATTCGGTTCATCATATCAATGAATGCTGCGGGAGCATTTGTAAGTCCGAACGGCATAACCGTGATCTCAAAGTGACCATATCTAGTTTTGAACACAGTTTTAGATATGTCATCTTCTTGGACTTTCAATTGATGATAGCTGATATGTCCTAAATTATACATTTTTGCATGCGTAATAATCCCCATATTATGGTACTAATTGATTAATAACCTTGCAATTAATACTTAAAATGTTAATATTTCACAATTGTAGGTTATTAGGTGTTCCAAGATAAACAAAGCAAAAACCAGCTTAAAACATGAAGAAATCAAGCTTTTGGAGGACCAAACCCGAGCATTGGCCCCCAAGAAGCCAAACCAGGTTAACACAAGTAAACCAGCAGCTAAAAGACGAGCCTGGGGAGTAGACAGATGGATGCACTACCTTGCATCCCTTTGCACGGTCGTGCAAAGCCTGTCTGGCCTCCCCAGATTCCGGTACACTATTGGAAAACAACGAGAAAGAAAAAACTACTACAAGTTGGAAGATAGAGACGAGAGTGAGAAGGCAAAACCGTCTATCGAGGAACCACCTACACTTGAACTAAAGGAACTTCCGCCTGATTTATAATTCGCCTTCCTAGATGAAGAATCCAAGCTTCCAGTTATTATCTCCTCCAGGTTGGAAAACAACGAGAAAGAAAAACTACTACAAGTTTTGAAGAAATACAAGAAAGCTATCGCCTGGAAGCTAATGGATCTTAAGGGAATTAGCCCCTCATTCTGCACTCATAAGATACTTATGGAAGATAATTACAAGACAAGTGTGCAGCACCAAAGACGACTGAACCCTAAAATGCAAGAGGTAGTGAAAAATGAGGTTGTCAAGTTACTAGACGCATGAGTGATCTACCCCATTTCAGATTCAGCATGGGTCAGTCCAGTTCAGGTTGTACCTAAAAAAGGAGGTATAACGGTAATCACAAATGAGAAAAATGAGCTAATACCAACCCGCACAGTCACTGGATGGCGGGTGTGTATTGATTATCGCAAGTTGAACGAAGCTACCCGAAAAGACCATTTTCCAATACCCTTCATTGATCAAATGTTAGAGCGACTATCCGGAAATACGTTCTATTGCTTTCTCGATGGATTCTCGAGATACTTTCAAATCTCTATCGCCCCTAAAGATCAGGAGAAGACTACATTTACCTGTCCCTATGGCACCTTCGCTTATAGGCGTATGCCATTTGGACTATGCAATGCACCTACTACATTCTAGCGGTGCATGATCGCTTTATTTCATGATATGATAGAAGAATCAATTCTCATTTTTCATGATATGATAGAAGAATCAATGGAAGTATTTATGGATGACTTCTAAGCAAATGCGACTCATGACAAAGGTCAGGAAGTATTTCAAAGCGTGACGAAATGCCCCAGACAAGCATCCAAGTTTGTGAAATATTCGACTTCTGGGGGATTGACTTTGTTGGACCATTCCCTCCATCTTGCGGAAATCAATACATCCTAGTAGCAGTTGACTACATATCAAAATGGGTTGAAGCACAAGAATTACCAACTAATGACGTAAGAGTCGTCATCCAGTTTCTCAAAAGACTATTCACACTGTTCGGTGCACCAAAAGCTCTAATTAGTGATAGAGGAACACGGTTCTGCAATTCACAATTGGAAAAGACACTTGAACGATATGGTGGTACCCATAAGTTGTCTACACCTTACCATCCCCAAGAAAATGGACAAGTGGAAGTTACAAACTGAGCAATCAAGCGTATCTTGGAAAAAGTTGTAAGTCCAAATAGGAAAGACTGGTCTGATAAACTGGAAGATGCATTATGGGCCTTACGCATGGCTTACAAAACACCTATCGGAACCACTCCTTACTGAATGGTTTATGGAAAGGCTTGTCACATGCCAATAAAGATTGAGCATAAAGCATACTGGGCGCTTAAAGAAGTTAACCTAGATCTATTAAGTGCAGGAGAGCACCGCCTTCTACAAGTTCATGAATTGGAAGAACTTCGAAATCAGGCATATAGGAACTCAACAATATACAAGGATATGGCTAAGAGACTTCATGATAAAAAAAACTAATGAAGGGGGAATTCCAAGAAGGAGAAAAAGTCTTACTCTACAATTCAAGATTACAACTATTTCCAGGAAAATTGAGATCTAAGTGGACGGGACCATATATAATTCGAAAAACATTCCCTTATGGAACACTGGAACTAGAACCAACAGACGGGACAACTTTCAAAGTTAACGGCCACCGAGTGAAGCGTTAGCTCGATGGACCAATTGATCAAGTAGTGGACGAGGTTCCACTAGAGGAGTAAGACTGATGAAGCACGTACGGGTCTGGCCAACGACCCTTAAATAAACGTGGCGCTTCCCGAAGGCAACCCGATGATCATGAATAAATTAAGAAGTTGGTGCATATGGTAAAAAGCATGGATCTCAGGTTTGGTTTTTCCAAAATTAAAGTTTCTTTTACTTCAGCCCCCAGGTATGCCTTCTCGATACTAGGACCTTAGTAGCTTAACTACTACCTTTTATTTTCCTTGATTGCTTCTATGTTTTCCTTTGTGTGTCAGGTAGAATAACATCACCAGATAGCTCCGCCACTTCTTTGAGGAATCGAAACCCACATCAAATTTCTTTGAAATTCAATGAAGTCTTAAAAGCAAAGTGTTGACAGCAGCAATAAGTTTTGGCCTTAGGTTATATACCGATTTGACCGGGGGAGTACCGGTTTCTTTTCCCTTAAAACTTCATGCATTTAAATTCCTGCATATCATTTCATTAGATGCATTTGTACATTGAGGGCAATGCATATTTTTAAGTGTGGGGTGGGGAATTAAGAGATTTAGGACTACTTGTAACCTCAAAGCAGTAAAATTTCAACTTGTGATTTTCTACCCATTTGATTAAAACGTTACAAAAACCTACCTTTTGTAAAACCCGAAAAATTTTCAAAATTTTAAACCCTAAAATTTAAAACCTCTTTGAGTTCGCACCTAATTAAATAAAATGAATACATGGCAAGTAGAAACAAATGAATATTATGCATAACGATTCGCTAAACCATATCCCATCCGTTTTCATGTGAGGAAAATCAAGCCTATTACACAACATCAAATTTTTGGCGTAGTATATAATTATTCGCATGCTCTTGCGTTTGGCATTACTGAGTGTTTTTCAATTGAATTTTATGCATAATTAGAACTTGTGTGACCTATACATATCAAGACCATGAACTAGTAGAAGTATGAAAGTGATTGAGGCACCTAGAACTTTATTACCCTTATATATTATCTTTAAACCCTAAAAATCCCAAAAATATTATCCGCTTAGGTAGCCCTCTGAGCCTTAACCTTTTCTTTTCTACCAGCTTTTCGTAAACACCGGTTATTGGCTGAATGTCTTCAAAATGGGAAAATTATCTTATGTCGTCATTTCAAGTTTATTACTATTGAGGCAACTTCGGAAAGAATATGTTTTACTCAAAGGAATTGGAATATACTAGAAGGTGGATGTATTAGGAAGAAATAGCCGAACTATCTGCAAGGAATTAATGGAAATATTATTTCAAGAAAATTGAGGAAAAAGAATTGTTGAAGAAATTGTCTTAATCTAAAAAAAAATAGAAAAAGGAGAAAATAAAAAGAAAGAAGTTGGTCTTTTACCGGTTAGACCTTAAAGAGCTGAATATGCATTCTTTTGATTTCAATTTGCTTTTCTGCCTTCATTTCGCAAAACCTGATTTACCATTCGAAATCTGAGAGAAGATTTTCAAAGCAACTAGTGATGTAAGAAAACGGTGGTGCAAGCAAGAACAACTGCCACCATTCTTCGGCTTGTCAAAAAGTGCCGCCAAAAGAAGAGCCAAAAGATACGACAAATGTGTGAAGTGTGGAAACTGTAGCGATGATGGAAAATGTAGCAAGAATCAAACTCATTCCCAGCATGAGTATACGCGTCTGATCAAAGTAGGAGCTGTTAGGCTACATGCCGAATGATCCGTACGAAAAGGCAGTAATGTGTACTACATAGTGAGGAAAGAGTTGAGAATGATAAGAGATCCTAGTCTTAGCAATCTGACCATAAACGAGCCCTCAGATTAGTTATACCCTCATGATCTGAGTACTGTAGAGGGACCTGCTAACATTTTTCATTTTAAGCCATGAAGTCGTAGCTGTGTGTTTCACGATAGCTGCAGCCCTTCAAACCTTTTAAGTCCCTAAAAAATCCAAAAGGATTTTCATTTTCACCCTTTATTTTTATTTTAGCCACATTACAACCCTCTTAAAAGTCCTCTTGATTCATGCATACTACTTAGTTAATGGGTGGAGACTTGATTTGCATACAAGCTTATGACCATTGCATAATTCGATTCAAACTTGAGTGTTCCGCTTAACTTACATTATCCATACATATATATGTTGGATTTTATGGATCAACCCGATGAACAACGCGGCTGACCGAGCTATGACCCGTAAGAGTTACACCTAGGGCAACGAACATTAAATCCACTTAACCCGCTTAACTGATAATTACGAACTGTTAGCGAGACGATATATATTTATATATATATTCGTTAGACGGGAATTATTATTTATACTAGTTTATAAATAATAATTTTATTTTTCTTTAATCTTTCATTAAAAAATTAAAAGGGGTTCGGGCTTTACATCTCGTATTAGACTTTGGGCTTGGAAAAAATTAGTAGGGTTTATAATTATTATATATATATTTATAAATCTAATATATTTTAATGAGCTCTACGCAACAAAGCCGCAGGAGAAATTTTTTTTTTGTTTTCTTCTTTGGTTTTGCCAGTCGCCAAACAGTGGTTTTCTTCTTTGGTTTTGCCAGCCGCCAAACAAATTCCCTTTGGCGTTTCCGGCAACCACCAAACCAGCCCAAGCCACAACCCTGCCCCACTGCTGTCCCGTTTCCGGCCAGTCCCGGTGCTTCCCGTTTCTCGCATTTTGGTTCGTGATTTAGCATCGGTTCATTGTACCTAGGTGTCTCAACCGGTTAATCATTAACCACTAAAGTATAATTAATCTCATCAATAGATTAATTGTTTTTTTTGTGTTTACGTGTTCATAACCAGATCCTGTTCGGTTTGTCAGTGCTGCTAAATAGGTTATGTTTTTATTTTCCGCTGCGTATTTATTAATTAACCGAATTAATTAATTTCTCTATCAAAACCTGTTTTTACAAAAGTCAAACTGGTCACCATTGAATACCAACAGTGGTATCAGAGCCTGGGTTATAACACGCAAATTGGAACCGGTCTGGTTTCACCGGTTAGATTAATCACAAACTTTAACTATCTTGAAGTTTCTGATCTGATCTGTTTTTTGGGGCAATTTTTTTATTTATTAATTTGGTCGATTTTTTAATTTATTTGACCAAATATATTGCCCGTATGTGATTGTGTTAAATATGTAAATCTGGCCTGACCCATGTGATTAAGTTGTTTGTGTTTATTATTCAGTTTTTAGTTTTATGGTTTTGGCCTACTTTTGATGGCTCAAAGTTGTAATAGAATAGTTTTTATTTTATTTTATGTAATGTAATAAAAACCCGAAGACAAATCTGAAGACGCAACAGGAATCATGGATTCAGTGGGAGTCATCCGAGATGACTAGATGCACGGAAGTCCATCCTTGTGGTTGTTTTAATTTTGTGGACCCCGTGACCCGTTTGGTCTTGCCAACTGGCTCTAGCAAGATCAAACAAACTTGGCCCTAAAAGATTTACATATTTATTTGCTTTATGGTTGCCTTTATTTTTTTATAACTTTATTTTATAATAAACCAACCAAACACCAAACGTTTTAAAAGGAGTTTTCGCAAGGGTTTCGTTGACACATCCGGCCCTTCCGCAAGTACCTGTTTTAGGACGACTATTACTTTTCACTCTTGTTACATGCCCCAACTGTCAAGAGATTAAAAGTGGGCATAGACGAGGCTAAACGTATCAATTCATAGACATGTCTTGTCTTAGCGGCCTCATACACGAGAGTTGTGCATCTTTCCACAATTGACACTAATTGTCAGTCTAGTTACCCACTTACTAATGTTGTATGCCACAACAACCATTAGTGACTGATTTATCTAGATTCTCACTCATTGTTCTAATTTCTATAATGGGGTCATAAATTAATAAGGACTTTTCACTTTCTTTATACTAATTTATTTTCTTTGCTTATCTTGACAGATGTCTACTGAAAATAATAATACTAATAACTCCTTCGCTCTCAAGTCTATCCTTGAGAATGAAAAGCTGGATAACACCAACTTTCTCTCGTGGCAGTGCAATATGAGAATAGTTCTCAAGATGGCCAAGAAGCTCTATGTTCTCGATGCACCAGTCTACTGGTCCTCAAGATTCTAGCTTAAGTCTAGATACTTTGGGCAAGTATCTAAATCTCTTAAACTATTACTCTGATACCAACTTGTGACACCCACATCCTGCTTGGCTCGGAATGTTGGTCACTTATCGGATTTACTCATGAACACATAGTATATCAGAGATCAAAATGCAACGGAAACTAAAACTTTTTATTTACTTAAGCCAAGTCTATACAATTGTACTAAAGTTATTACAGATTGTAATAAAACCTAAGCCAGTCTTCTCAGAGATAGATAGCCTGCTCTGATGCCTTTCTATTCCTGTTTCAACTATACCTTTTTCCTGAATACATAAGCTCAAGTGTATCAGCTAATGCTGGTGAGTTCTAAGTTTTAAATCAATTTCTTTCAAGCATTTCAAAATAACATACTAACCCTTACCCTTCCCTTAATGTTAAAACATAACATTTTTAAATCTTTCATGAAATAAGTCTTTTGATTTAACCGGAGTTTAAAAAGACTTTTATTCTTTCGTCTAAAACCATGCCTATCTTCTAAAACCCATGTCCAGGACAATCACCAATATATTCAAATAGGTTTATATATAGAAAGTACCAGCGGCTTATCCACCACTTATTCGATATACCACGAACGAACCCTGTACACAAGTCTTAGAGTATAGACTATTTCTTGTTAGTGCACGTCTTAATGTATCTTTCCATTGATTGCATGGTTCAAATTCATGAACCATAAACAATCTTAGTCCTTTATGGAAATACATCCATTTCTCGACTATTTCTATCAGGGGTCACGTTCACCCCGTGAGCGGTCATCACCACTCCTCTACTTATGAATTGTACAACCCTTCCATTGACAGGCCACAAAGACACTGCCTATGTTGTTATGATGGTAATATCTGACCCTCTCGATCATTTATTACCACGGCTCTTCGTATTTTTAATCACAAGGATTAAACATAATTCCAAGAATCGTTCTACCCTCAGAGCATGCATGACATATTATGCCAAAGTAGCAAAAACTCTTTTCTCTACGGACCATTACGATCTAAAATATTTGATATGGCAAGCATGCCAAAAGTCTCTCTCTTTCTCTTTGTCAAGACAATAAATGTCTAGACCTCTATTCGGTCAAGGTATAACTAAGACCTCTCTCCCATTTCTTATCAGGGCACACCATGATAAACTCTAAAAACATTTTAAACTTCTAAAACATTTTCTTTCTCAAAACCTTTAATCTTTCTATCTTCTTTCCCCATTTTACTTATCATGGCACACCATGATAAGTTCTAAAACAAAACATTCTTTCTTATCTTTCCCGAATGGCACTACGTCCATAGATCGGGAATCTCGTCTTACATTATAGTCATTACCCTAAACCATAACCAAGTTCATTTACGTTGCATAGAATAAGCTTATATATAGGAAGTACCAGCGGCGTATCCACCACTTATTCTATACATCGTAAACTCGTTTGCTTATGGGTTTAGGGTCCTGATTATAATTTTTACCCATAACTTTTACCAGTTAAATTATGACATTAAGCCAAACCTGACAAAATCTTCTCTTACAAACCTTCGTGGTCAAAACATCTTTTTCTATGTCAAAACAACATTTGTTAAGACCTTTTCTCTATCGAGGTATTTAAACTAAGACTCAAAATCAAGCCCTTACCCTAAGACACTTGTATAGGTTTGTTTACGTTAAATCGAATGAGTTTATATATAGGATGCACCAGCGTATCCACCACTCATTTGATCTACCGTAAACATACCTATCCAGGAGTATTAGGTCTTAGACTTATTTCTTCTCCTTCTTATCATGAAAATTCATGACAAGTTCTAAAATGATTTATATGTCAAAACCATTTTCTTCTTAAATGTTTATTATGGCAAATCCATGCCGAAACATGTTTCTCTTCCCTAAATTACTCCTCAACCTAAATCCTTATAACGGTTTCTTCACGAGTTATCAAAGAAGTTTATGTATAGGGTGTACCGTCGTCGTACCCACCACCTCTTTGATACTTCGTGAATACTTCGTTATATGGATTTAAGTGTTAGACTATCTCTCACTAATATGGATACCCCGTCCTGTTTATTTAAATCAAGACGTTATGGTATTCATATAAACTCTTTCTCAAATCCTTTTGCAATAACACGGACACTATCCTAAATCAATTTAAAGGATTATAATGTTCATGTAAAACACTACATAGCATGTGTACCAGCCCAAAACATTTAAAACATTCAAACGAGGGCTTCATAGACTCACCTCTAGCGTTTATCTCTCTTCGTGCAATATCCTTACTTGGACTATAACCGCACAATTTACTTAGCTCATAACCCTAGATTATAATAATATTATAACTTAGCTCAGTCACAATTGTCACATTCTATAACCTAGGGTGATTATCTTTCCAGAGTAGTACCTTCAACAAAATGTTCCTGTGAAAGAATGACGGGTCTAGGAGGGATTTATACACCACTCTTTCGTTAGACAGAATATCTTGTTTGTCAGATAACTACATACTGGTCAGAAGGTTACCCTCTGATTACTGTGACGTTAATACTAAACGGAAAGCTAAACCATCAGTCTTATCTTAGAATTATCAATGGCTTATTGCGGGCGAAAAGTTGGAAACCGAACTTCCCTACACGAACCGGGCTTCTTGGCATGAACTTCTAGGTTAAGTGTGTGTTTGAGAGTGTGTATTTGGTGTGTGAGATTCTCTAAAAACGTTCACAAGCTTTATCTACTTATAGGCTATTCAATGGGTCCATGTCGGACCGTTATACATATGGATGTCGGTCCGACATCAATTGAGGCGGCTTAATTGCCTTGGTGCACACATATCGGACCGATATGTTTTGTCGTTTCGGTCTGATATGGGTTATTGCAGCTAGCGAACCGAAGTGGATCCCATGTCGGTCCGCTATCGACCTTCCACGCGTCTGACATCAGTGATTAGTGTGACACTCGACAATTTTCGGTTAACACAGTTAACTCAAACTCCGTTATCTCGCACGAACTCGGTTAGTCCAGTTAACTCTGTTACAAACCTCAGGGACTTATTCTGTCAATAAGTAAACTGAAACTACAAGGACCAAGGTTGTAATTATCCCAAAGTCGATTATGTTGACTTAGTAAAGTCAAAATCATGTGTTTTAGGTTCTGTTGACTTTCTAAAGTCAAACTCAGGTTTCTTTTGATCCAAATTAACGGAATGTAACCAAAATTTATCCAAATTCGCAACTAATTCAGCCCTTAATGCAATAAACCACCATCATTGAGCAATTAACACTATCATTACGCACGGATTAAACCCAATTATGGGCATTAACCTTGTAACCGTCGACCCTCATCATGTGCGTATCAAATTCTGCCATCTTGATCACAATTCTGACGAATTGAACACTCTCACACCTCCATCGAATACCTCAGAAGCTTTTGCACACATAATTTCGATCGGGATGGAAGCCGTATACTATGGAGGCCAAACTCGTCGAAGTTGGGGCTCATCCTATTCGAACACCTTCAATTCCATCACCATACTGGTAATCAAACGCATCCTTACCTTCATTTTTATCTGTTAATTGAAAGCCCTATCATACCCAGGGCTCACAACATCGAATTGATTACAATCAAGATCTAGGGTTCATCGCATAAGTAGATTAATCGAACCCTGATCTATACACCACCTCAATGCAATTAAGTTACATGATTAGTTTCGTAATCTCTTACTGATCAAAAGCCCTATGCTAATTCGATCTTTCAATATCGAATTTATGATGAACGAATTCTAGGGTTCTTTACATTTTTGGTTTGATACAACCCTAATCTAATCGCCACCTAAACCAAATAAAATCATAGGGTTTAACTCGTAATCCCTTGCAGGTTGAAAGCCCTATGATTTCAGCATCTGTGAACATCGGATTTTGACAAATCAATCTTATATTTTTACTAGGGTTCATAATTCCGGTCGAGCACTAATCGATTATAAACTCAATGGTTTTGCAATTAAACTCAACCTCATACTAGCCTATACTCGACTGTTAAAATCCCATGTTACCTTGTTCAAAACACGACCGGATTTGTGGGTTAGGGACTGGACTCGATCGATGGTGTGTATGGGGGGGGGGGGGTACACTGGGTTGTTGAATAAAACCATTTCAATCCGATTTCTGTTGCGAATTACCATGAAGCTCGACTGGTTAAGTGTGTGTGTGTGTGTGTGGTGTGGTGAGAGAGATCCGGGTTCGAGTCTCTCCACCCACCTTCATTTTTAAAACCGGTTTTTATCACTATTTTAATTATAAAACCTTTTGTTATATTAATACAATATTATATACATGTGTTTTAGCCCGGGAAACAACCCGTAGGCTCGGATTTGAAATATTAATCTATTTTTGTTATTATTTCCCACTTTTAAAAATAATATATTTATACTATTTTCAAACCATCACTGCGTATAAAATAATATGTTTATATTATTTTCCACCCGTGACTCGTGTTATTAAATAATCCATATATATATATATATATATATATTATTTCGTATCGTTTTATAACCTCGTGTAACGTTTGGAACTAAATAATAATATAATTAGTTATATTATTTTCTTAAACCATTATTATAGGCACAAATATACGAACTTATTTATTTATTTAATATATTTTGAATTAGATACGTTCGACACGTAACGCATTTATTTTAATTATTATATTAAGAAACCTATATTCCCGTGGACACGTTCGTCTACTCATTGAGCCTTAGGATGTTTTAAGACGTTCTAATCTTCCGTGTCATCACAAATCCCATATGTCCCTAACTTATGTGCTTATAATCCTAAGGCATACGTAAGCCGTACAGGCTAACACTTGAGGTTCAATATATCCTACATGTGTGATACTACCTACTACGCAACACGGGTGAGTTTCACGGCCCCTTTTTACTTATTTTACTATTGGGGGAGAAACATGCTTATACACAAACAATAGTTTTACTTGTTTTCCCGTTGGGGAGAAACATGCATACACACAAACAGTATTTTACTTGTTTTCCCGTTGGGGTGGAGCATGCATACAAACGAATATCATTTTACTTGTTTTCCCGTTGGGGAGAAACATGCGTACAAATAATCATCATCTTACTTGTTTTCCCACTAGGAAGAAACATGCATACGAACATGCATCTGTTACTTGTCTCCCAGCTAGGGAGAGACATACACACAGACATGGATCACATAGTATTTCATTACCACTTGTGTACCTAAGTGCAAACATAACATGCAAAGTTCTTACACACTCGGACCGTTAATATATGGAGTATAGCGAGGAAATTTGAGTAGTACTACTGGGTTTGACAAACCCCACCCGGGCTAGTCGCGCTAGCACGATTGGAGGTCGAACGGGTGTAGATTGTCCTTAACACTTGCCATTTTTTGATGTTAGCAATGGTGGAAGGCACCCAAACATAAACAGTCAGCTTCGGTTGCTAACGCTTAGAGTAACTTGTACATTGCCTAGCTAGCAATAGGTGTGACTTACGTATGTGGATCCAGCAGTACTCAAACAGTTTATTTACATACAAACCTGTGAACTCACCAACCTTGTGTTGACACTTCTTCTTACATGTTTCTCAGGTCGCTTTGGCACAGGTTGCACACTTAGGACATGCGTGGAGTCTTACTGTCATATCATTCATTTCAAACATTTTAAACAATGTTACTTATTTACATTAATCGACGCTTGTTGCGCGTAATTACTTTTGACTTCATTTTAACGTTTACGCTTCCGCATTAACTCTGAACTTTTATGTTATGACATTTCAAGTCCCATATAGTGTCGTTTTCTATAACTAATGACTGAGATCCTAGTGTATCACCTTCCAAACGGTAAAACTCCGTTAGTGGAATTTGGGGGTGTGACAATTAGTCACCCGACACGTGTCACATCCCAAGTGATTCCTTGCTCCCTACATATCAGACCGATATCTCCTCTGATGTGGGTCCGACATCTGTCCATTTTTACAACTTTCATTTTTAACTCTTGAACTTTGAACCAATTGCCTTTCTAATCCCTGGTACTTAAATTTAATCACTTTCTAACCCCTTATACTTTTACTTTATTACAACTTTAGTCCCTCTAGTATTATATCCTTGAAAATTGGGGTGTTACAATAAATTAGTAAAAGTATAACTCACACTTATTGAAAGTTGAAATGTATAGATAGATACATGAAGGAATCATGATTTGTATGTATATATATGTGCATGTATTTTTATTTGCTCATGTGATGATAAGATTTGAATCAAAAGCATGTTTAATAATCTAAAAGTGTGGTTAACGCTTGATGAAAAGTAAAGAATATATATATATATATATATATATATATATATATATGAAATCGTGAGTTATATATGGATATATGTGTATGTATAAAGTTTATTAACTTGGAAGATTGTTAATTATGAGATTATGTGTTAATATAAAGAGATCGAAAATGGATATACATATACATGATTATAGTTGTTAAATGGGAAAATGATTAAGTGTAGGTATGCATGTTTAGAAACTAAAACATATATATACATATGTGTATGATCATAACTTGTTGAACTTGGAAAGTTGTTAAGTATATGCATGTATTTAGAGAAGTCATAATATATATATATATATATATATATATATATATATATATATATATATATATATATATATATATATATATATATGAATGATGAAAAATTGTTAACTTGGAATGAGTTATGAAATGGCTAAATAGTTGAAATCTTTTATACACACACATATATATATATATATATATATATGTTTATAACTTGTTCATAGTGGATAACATGGAATGTTGATATGAGTACATGAGGTCGAAAAATAAATAAATAAATATGGGCATGAAATCTAAAGACGTTCGGTTAAAAAATAAATGATCACATGTTATCGTGAAACATATTTAAGCATATGTTGAATTGTTGAAATACTTGTATGTATATATTAGTAAAAATAAATGCATGACGAACGTAAACAAATTAATAAATGTCGTTCGGAACAAGTACTTGCATGTGGACGTAGCATCGTGGTTTGTTCGTATGTGGAATAGTTAACATGCATAGAATATAACTGAATGATATTTGGGATTTTATATAATTATTTTTAAGAAATAATTATATGCTTATACGTGAGCTATAATATGAATATATTATAAGTTATTGCAAAACTAATATTTATTTTTGGTACACATAACAAGTCACCAATATGGAAACATAATATTTTCTCGAAAAATAGGTAAGTGTCTAGACAGGAATAATAATCACCAAAGAGTCGTCACATGAAAACATTATTTTAATAAACAAAAATCGACTTAACGGGATTCGTTAAGTCGGGTGAACAACTTGCGTTTAAGACGGGTAGTCTTAACATATAAGCATCCTTGTGTAATTAGGATACGGATAGGCGAGGCCAACAGTTATACACATATTTGCTAGCATACACTACTGTCGAGCTGAGTTTCATTGTCCCCTTTTTCTGGTTTTTGAAATGTTTTGGGGAGGAAACATACTTGTAATTATTTTCATATATAAATGAAACGAACAAAGACCAGACCGTTATGTATGCATGAGGAACAATAAAGCGCTAAAAGTCCCCTGAACAACATAAACATTTTGTAACAATTAGCTATGGTCTTAGCCTAGGATTCTATGAATAGTACTATTGGGGGTGACGCCCCCTATCATGGTTAGTCGTGCTAACCGGGAATTGAAATTGGGAGATATGGCCGCATATTGTCTTATTCCATTCTCGTGGTATAGCGAGGGAGGGGCATTCATCAGTCATGGTTTGGTTACGGTCTCGTGCATTACGTATTATTTGTATTCCTTGCTAGTTTACAAGTGGGGTCAATTGGTCATTCATTGTTCAATTCATTGGTTATACATATGCTTTTGATTTGAAAAACTTATACATTTGAACGTTTGTGAACGTTGGAACTACAAGAACATTTGATCAAAACCCGTGAACTCACCAACCTCGTGTTGACACTTTTTAAGTACGTTTTTCAGGAAATTGAATGTGGTCGCAAGGTTAGCAATGTAGGTTACATGCATGCACAATGGATACGGATTTTGGGGGATTTCTCTTATATAACTCATCGTATATGAGTTATATTTGCGAAATCTCAAATTTTTGTAATCTTAAATGATATTTTGAGATGTAAAACTTTAAACTTGATTATGTATCCAATTATCATGTATGTGTTTGTGGTAATCATATGGTTTGAAAACCAGTGGATGTTACGCCTCGCGTTTCCGCCATGGTGGGGTGTGACACCTACTGCTGCCTACGATAATGTCTACAATGACATAGTCCTCGGACTAAGAGACCCTCTTCCAAAATTTGGATATCCCGGATCCACACCAGGATCTCCAATAGAGTGTCTTGATCGGTCGCTTCGCGAAACCGGTCAAGTCAAGAAAGAGCTTATCTTGACTAGGGAGGTATTGATAGGAGAAGGATTTATCAAAGGCCAAAAAGAAGTTAGCCCAAAAGGACTAGGAGCATAAGTCCTTCGCTAAAAGAGTTTGGTTTCAAGGGAAAAGCGTTATGAGGGATGCGAAAAGCGTGGTCAAGAAATAGGCATCCTAATATCGTTTTTATGTGATTTTTCTTGTAATCCAAATAAAATCTTGTAATCTTTTATCCTATTAATAAAAGTATTTATATTCCTATTCATTTTCCTAGAATGGCAGGAAAGGGAAAAGGACCTAGCTTCGTTCGTAAGTACGCACCACCTGAAAATAACGAACGAAACACAAACTCAACCGAATCCTATTCTGGAACAAATTCCGAATACACTAGCGGAACCTTTCAAAATCTAAGGGAAATATAAACATCCAAAAATTTCTATGAAACCCTAATGAGCTATTACGTCGCTCCAACACTCGAAAGCTATAACCAAACCTACGTGGACAATTATAGCTACCAAGAGAAACTACCCGAAATACCATACAAACACCACTACACATTGGAAGGTGAGGAAAGGGCTGATTCCAATAGACCCTATGGAACTTACCATTCCACTAATCCTACTCCAATCCATACTCCCCGGATTAACGAAGAAACCCCGGTAGAAGAAAGGATTGCAGCAATGCAAGCTCGCATAGCTGAATTAGAAAGGATTGAAGCTGAAAAAGACGCGAAGATCGCTGCTCTACAACAAGCGTTGATTAGAGCTAGGGGTCATTAGAATATGTCTTATCTATGTTATTTTCAATTACCGTATTGTATTTTGAAATTTGAAAATAATGAAAATCTTGTATTTTCCTTATCAAAAAGATATTCAAATTCTAATAAATATTATGTCTTTCGTCTAGAATGTCAATAAGAATTGGACCATCCATAAATACGCGGGGACGAAAGAAACAAGCCGATGAGGCATTAGATAAAGAAGCTTAAGCTGCAGAAAATGATAAACAAAGGAATTGAGGATGCAATTCCAACAATGCTAGAGGCATTTGAAAAGGCCCAGGCTGCCAAAGTCGAAGCCAAAAACAAAGGAAAAGAGAAGGAGCATACGCTTCATAACTCTGAGCATAACGAATCAAATCACACTTTTTCTGTCAGAAGGGAACATTCAAAAACTCATACCCATCAAAGTTCCAAAACCAAGAGAACTCGAAATGAGGAACACTACTCCTCAAATGACAGTTCTGCGGATAGTTAAAACCACGTCACAAAAAGAGTAGACACATGGGTTGCTCATACAAGACTTTCCAAGCATGTAAACCATATGAATTCTTTGGAAAGGAAGCCGGAGTAGTAACACTTCGATGGATAGAGAAGACATAATCAGTCTTGGCCATAAGTAAATGTGCCGAAGAAGACAAGGTCCTCTATGCCTCTAACATCTTCAAGAACTTCGCTCTTGAATGGTGGAACGCCCTGGTATCCGCCAAGGGAAGAGTAAGGATATATGAGATGAGTTGGGACTCATTTAAAGACCGAGTCAAGAGAAAATTTTGTCCTATCAATGAAGTAGAGAAAATAGAACAAAAATTCCTGAACCTAAGAATGATTGGCTCTAACCATCAAGATTACATGACCAAACTGCTAGAGTATGCACGGCCAGTGCCACATCTAGCTACACCTGAATCAAATCTCATCAAGAGATATATCTATGGACTGGTCAGTGAAATCCAAGATATGGTAAAGGTTTCAAAATCCAAAACCGTTGATGAGGCCATGGATCTAGGTGCCCAATTAACGGACGGAATGATCCGAACATTGGAAGAAAACAAAAAGAAGGAAATAACCAAACCTGACCATAAAAGAAACAGTCGACCCTTTTCCCAAAAAGAGAGACAATCCAGTTCTCCCGTATGCAAAATCTGCAAGAAGAACCATCGGGGGAAATGTCGGCAATATACCCCAATAACATGTCCTGACTACAAAAGCACTGATTGTCACACGGACCACTGCCCGCGAAGGAAGGGTACCACTTGCTACAACTGTAGTGAGATCGGGCACTACAAGAGCGAATGCACAAAACTAAAAGTTACAGGTGGCTCAGGTACCAAACCTACCATCGTAGCCAAGAAAAACGCCCGAGCATTCCAATTGAATGCAAAAGAGGTCGGTAAAATTACTGATGTCATATACGGTACTTTTCTTGCCAATAATGCTTACGCTAAGGTGCTTTTTGACTCTGGGGCGACCTAAAGTTTAATAGATCATAAGTTTTGTAAACTAGTTAATAAGCCCTTAGCTAAGCTAGATAAAACTTACCAAATCCAAACCGTGAACGGAGACCTGATCCAAGTCTCCAGATCTTTGAATGGCTGTTCAATTACGTTATTTGGACACGTCACACCCGTACAACTTTTGCCAACGGTTTTGGCTGGCTTTGATATAGTCCTTGGAATGGATTGGGTAGCAACTAACCAGGCACATATCCTTTGTGACTCAAAAGCCATTAAACTACGCACACCTTCAGGATAAGTAGTGATGATTAAAGGAGACTAGTCAACCAACCCTGTTGGTTTGATCTCTATGATAAAAGCAACAAAGTATCTCCGGAAGGGATGCCTCATATCCGTAACCACCTGCAATACCGAGTGGGAACTAAAGGATGTACCAATCGTCTCTGAATATCTTGATGTCTTCCCTTAAGAGTTACCTAGAACACCGCCAGATCGGGAAGTTGAGTTTCAGATAAATCTTGTACCAGGCACGTCTCCGACAGCCAAAGCCCTGTACAGATTAACTCCAACTGAGATAGCTGAATTAAAGAAACAACTCGAGGATTTATTGGACAAAGGATTCATAAGACCAAGTTCCTCGCCGTGGGGAGCTCCGGTACGTTTCGTGAATATGAAATACGGATCGATGAGAATGTGCAAAGATTACCGGGAATTGAATAAAGTCACGATTAAGAACCGGTATCCACTTCCAAGAATCGACGATCTGTTTGATCAGCTCCAAGGAGCAAGATGCTTTTCCAAAATAGACCTGCGACCAGGCTATCATCAATTGAAAGTCCAAGAAGATGACATATATAAAACTGTGTTCAGAACTAGATATGGTCACTTTGAGTTCACGGATATGCCGTTCGGACTTACAATGCTCCCGCAACATTCATGGATATGATGAACCGAATCTGTAAACCCTACTTGGATAAATTCATAATCGTTTTCATAGACGATATACTTATCGAAGTGTGCCAACAATCTAAGCATGATACTTGAATTATTGAGAAACAAGAAACTTTACGCCAAATTCTCGAAGTGTGAATTTCGGTTGTCAAAAGTACAATTTCTCGGTCACGTCATAGACGAGAAAGGAATTCAAGTAGATCCAGTTAAGATTGAGGCTATATCCAATTGGGAAGTCCCAAAAATGCCAACCGAAGTGAGAAGTTTCCTCAGATTGCCAGGATATTACAGAAGATTTATTAAGGACTTCTCAAGGATCGCCGTTCCTTTGACTGCACTAACCCAAAAAGCAATCAAATATTAATGGGGTCCAAAGCCGGATGAAGCATTTAAAACGCTGAACCAGAAACTCACTCAAGCACCAATTCTATCGCTGCCCGAAGGAAACGAAGGTATTGTAGTTTTCTGCGATGCATCAAACACTGGTTTAGGATGTGTACTGATGCAAGGAAACAAAGTCATCGCTTATGCATCTTGACAACTTAAGACTCACGAAAAGAACTATACGGCTCATGACCTGGAGTTAGGTGCCATAATCTTCACGCTGAAATTACGGAGACACTATCTTTAAGGAGTAAAATTCACGGTTTTAACAGACCACGAGAGTCTAAAGTATGTCTTCATCCAGAAAGAGCTGAACATGAGACAAAGACGATGGATGGAAGTCCTAAGTGACTATGACTGCAAGATATGTTATCATGAGGGCAAGGCTAACGTAGTAGCCGACGCATTAACTCGAAAAGAACATGAGAAACCAAAGCGAGTACGTGCCCTAAGACTCGACCTGCAAGTCAGTCTTATCTCTCAAATCTAAGAGGCACAGAAATCAGCCTAGAAAGAGGTAAACCTCGAGAACGAGGGAATGATAGGAAGGACTGAATAACTCGTCAAATGAAATGATGACACCCTTAGAATGGATAAGCGAATATGGGTTCCAATCTATGGAAATCTTCGAGAAGAAATTCTCGAGGAAGCCCATAAATCCAAGTACACAATGCACTCCGGTAGTGATAAGATGTACAAAATTATGAAACCGGAATATTGGTGGATCGGCATGAAAAAGCACATAGCTGAATATGTGGCCAAATGTCTAACCTGTTCCAAGGTTAAAGCCGAACCCCAAAAGCCATCCAGGCTGTTACAACAGCTAGAATTTCCGGTGTGGAAATGGGAAATGATTACCATGGATTTTATCACTAAACTTCCCCGAACCAGTCAAGGGAATGACTCGATATGGGTTATCATTGATCGTTTAACCAAATCCGCACATTTCCTGCCGATGTAAGAAACTATTAATATGGACAAGTTGGCGCAACCGTACGTCAACAAGATAGTATCCTTACACAGAGTACCATTTTCCATCGTGTCAGATAAAGACAGCCGATTCACGTCTCGATTCTGGCAGAGCTTCCAAAAAGCTCTTGGAACTCGTTTAAACCTTAACACTACATATTATACTCAAACGGATGGGCGGAGCGAGAGGACAATCTAAACCTTGGAGGATCTGCTCCGAGCATGTGTTATTATCCTAGGAGGAAGTTGGGATGACCACTTACCTCTGATGGAATTCTCTTACAATAACAGCTACCACACAAGTATACAAGTAGCACCATTTGAAGCCTTGTATGGCAGAAAATGCAGAACTCCCGTGTGTTGGGCTGAAGTAGGAGAAAACCAGTTATCAGGACCTGAGATAGTCCAGGAAACCACTCATAAGATATTACAAATATAGGAAAGATTAAAAACGGCTCATGATCGCTAGAAAAGTTATGCCGATAAAAGGCGAAAGCCGTTAGAATTTAACGTTGGAGACAATGTTTTACTTAAGGTATCACCTTGGAAAGGTGTGGTACAATTCAGAAAGAAACGAAAGTTAAGCCCTAGGTTTTTTGGGCCATTTAAAATCCTGGAACGAATCGGACTAGTGGCATATCGGTTGGAATTGCCAATAGAGATGAATGGAGTACACGATGTATTCCATATCTCCAATATGTGAAATGCTTAGCAGATGAAACCTTAGCCATGTCATTACAAGATGTAGTAGTGGATGAAAGGCTTAAGTTTGTGGAACAACCGTTACAAATTGAGGACCGATAGGAAAAGAAATTGAAACGAAAGATACTCATGTTGGTCAAGGTGAAAAGGATTTCCAGACGTGGACTTGAGTACACGTGGGAACTTGAATCCGAAATGAAAAACATATACCCACACTTATTCAGAAGGTAATCTCGAGGACGAGATTTTGAAAAAGTTGGGGATGATGTAACACCTGCCAAAATTCTGATCTCAATTTCTGCCCGGAACTCATAAGAAATAACGGGAGTTAACGAAAACCCAAGAGTCAGAAAATAAATTAGGAAATTATGAAAGTTAGGAGATATCAGACCGACATGTGATTAGATATGAGTCCGATATGGGAAGAGATTGGATGTCGGACCGACATGCCCTAGAAAACGGTCCGAAACGTAAACCCCTAGGAACCCTCTGCACCAGGCATGTGTCGAGACACGTGTCGAACGCGTGGATGGATGTCGTACTGACATGGCATGCCTACTCGGTCCGCTACTGAAGGGGGGCACACCTGTAAAAGCTGGATAAAATTTCTAAGTCAAATAAAGGCTAAAAGTATCAAAAGACAAAGTTCAGGGGATAAACTGCAAGTTTTCCAAAGATGGAGGACTAAAAGTGAAAATTCTGAAAATGAGGCAGATGTCGGACCGACATCCGATCCATATCGGTCCGATATGTGTTAACGAAGGTAGGAATGAGGTGTTGACACGTGTCCTGTGACTCATCGACTGAAATCTGACGTGTGGTACGAAGTCGGACCGACATCTCCACCCATTGCGGTTCGACAGCCGCAAAATGAAAAACGGAATAATAGGAAACTGACACGTGTAGGGCTGAAGCAGGCAGGACGATAGTGGACCGCTATCCCTTGCATAACGGTCCGACGTAGGTCCAAATCAGCCTATAAATAGGTGGGTCGAGCTCCATCATTTTGCACACACAAAAACTTTCAAATACACACACATAAGCTCTGGTAGCTCGATGCCCGAGGTTCTGGTCCGCTCTCGAAAGTCCAGTTTCTCGCAATTTGTCACACCCCAACCGACGGCGGAAACGTCGGGGCGGGACATGTAGACTGTTCATGAGCACAAGGTTGACTAAATTGAAATATATTAAATATCCAAATTCATTTCAAGTATTCAAGACAAAACCAAATCAAACCAAGTATATAAAATGAAATACATAATCCTTTATTAAAGTTATCTAGGTCCAAAAGTTATGTGTAGCAAGTCTTGTTCAAAATCACACATTAGTACCTGAAAATGAATAAAATATGGTCAACTAAAAAGTTGGTGAGCATACACAAGTTTGTATATAGATAGCATATAGATTGTAAATAAACAAATCCTTACATAACATGATAAAATAAGGCATTTATGGGGAGCAGCTATTGTGTAACCAAGTACAATCAAACCTTTGTAACTAGCATGCAAAATTGTGTTGTCGGTAACAATCACCCCAATCTGGGTGGGTTTGTCAGACTCAATAGATCTATCATTGTTTACCGTCGGCTTGAATAGTTAATGATTGCACATAATTTGCACACAAAAGTTAGCACAACTAGCACTCAGGCATAAAGCTCAAATTGCACACATGAATGTAAAGAGAATTTGTATTTGTATAGTTTGTGTAAAAGTAAGCAATAGTATTGTATAGTGTTCATGTTCCACCCTAAAAAGTGTAAAAGAGTAAAAGGGGCTATGTAATACTCACTTGATTCAAAAGGCGTAGCTAACACGAGAGACTAGATAGTAATATGAGCCTTGTAATGCACAACGTTAACCTAGATTGGAATGTATATTGAATTAATAGTGCGCACAATAGTCTATGTCTAAGTCTAGGGTTGAATTGAACGTGTGTATAAAGTTAGTGGTTTGTTCTGGAAAGGTATTGTATAAAATGAAAGGTTTGAAGTAAATATTTTAAGAACATTTTGATCAAAGTTTGAGTTTGAATAACTAAATAAATAAATTACAAAACTATTATTTATTTACTTAGTCATAAAAATAATGTAGGTATTAGGGGTAATTAATTATAACTTAAATAAATAATTCTTAAATAATTTTTACTTTATTTATTTATTTATAAAATATGTAACCTAGTCCTTTAGTTATAAAAATGTATCGGGTATTTTATATTAATTATAATTTAATAATTAACTTTTGTTAATCTATTTTTATAAATATGTGTAAATATAATTTTCTAGATTTACATGTATAACTTCTATTTATTTTTGAAATAGGCTTTTGATCTTTTTAAATGAGGTTAATATAAATCTTTATAAAACCAATTATTTTTATTTGAAAATTCATTTGGAATGCTTATTGTTTTAAAATATAAAATTTAGTATTCTGCCAAGATTTTCTCACACACGACCGTGCCTGGGACAAGGCACGATCGTGCTAGAACCACGGGCGCGACCGTGCTAGTCAGGGCGTGACCGTGTTGATCAAACAGAAGACATAACTAAGCTGTTCACTAGGCACGACCGTGTCTAGGGTTCTGAGGCACGACCAAGTCTAGTCAAGAGGCATGACCGGGTCTGAGTGTGTGAGGCACGACCGCGCTGGGATTAGCACGACCATGTCTCATGAAGCACGACCGCGCTAGAAGAGTAGCGCGACCATGTCTGTTCCAAAACAGAAACGAATTACTTAAATCTTATATTGTTAATGTTGGAAATCATAGAGCTTTCACCCATTAGGTTATTACGAGTCTTCTTGTATAGATTAATTGTATTTAAAACATCTCCAAAGTAGTATTCGATTGACCCATTTTAGAACGAACCCTAGATTCGGGTTCGTGTTAATTTCGCTATTGTAAGCCCCAATTGAGTTGGGGCTTTTGATCTATAGACTAAAATGAATGTGTATGAGGTTTCAATTACCCGAAAAGAGGATGAATCGATAGCGTACGGTAGAGGTGAGTTCCGGCGACGACGGGTTTGATCTCCGGTGCCTTTTGCTGCAACTCCGGCTAAACCAACGTGTTCAGAAGCTTCAGAGAGGATCGAATAAAGCGTACATTGTGTTTGTTTGGGAGGATTATGGTTAAATGATTGAAATCGATGGATACATGAGAATGATCGTCGGTTACGAGATGAATTGGCTTAATTCATCGTAAATACAGTGATTAACATTTTTAGTTAGGTTCTTTAATGGTAGAAACATGTGGAACGGTTACAAGATCGAACGATTCTGCGATTAAAGGCTGCATTTACGTTTCAACTGACGAGAGGCGCGACCGTGCCCGTATGAGGCGCGACTGTGCCACGGCACCGGGCGCGACCGTTCCAAAGCAAGTCGCGCGACCGTGCCAGAACGAGGCGTGACCGTGCCTATTAGGGTTTCTTGTTAATTTATAAAGTCAGTCCTTGTAAATTTCAGTTTTGATAGATTTATATAAGTATGAACTTATTTAGAATTTCAATAGGATATATCCGTGTAAAATTTGCGGATTTGTATTGGAACATAGTATTTAATTGTTGGTACGAATAGAACAAATCAGTGTACTAGAATTGGGTTTGAAATGTATCACATTGAATTGAAATACAGATAATGAAAATCAGAAATGTTACAGTATCCCCATGTTGAGGGAATTTTGTCCCGAAATTTAGCTAGTGGAGGCGACGGCATCAGTGAAGAGATGGGGGTACTTGAGCTTCATTTGGTCCTCTCGTTCCCAAGTGAATTCAGGACCACGTTTAGATTCCCAACGAACTTTGACAATAGGGATATGGCTTCGCTTGAGCTGCTTGATCTCACGATCCATGATTTCTACCAGTCTCTCAACGAAGTGCATCGTTTCGTCAATGTGCACGTCGTCAAGAGGTATGTGAAGATTTTCATCAGCAAGGCATTTCTTCAGATTAGACACATGAAATGTAGGATGCACATTCCCAAGTGATGGAGGTAAGTCGAGTTTGTAAGCCACTTTCCCAATCCTTTCAAGGATCTTAAATGGACCCACATAGCGAGGTGCTAATTTGCTTTTCTTTCCAAAACGGATCACACCCTTCCACGGAGACACCTTTAGAAGAACAAAGTCACCGACTTGGAATTCCAAGGGTTTTCGTCGTTTGTCGGCATAACTCTTTTGCCGACTTCTCGCTACTCGAATGTTGTCACGAATTTGGATAATCTTGTCGGATGTTTCTTGAATTAGTTCGGGACCGGTGATTTGTGCTTCACCAATCTTGTTCCAACAGATAGGAGAACGACACTTGCGACCATAGAGAGCTTCAAATGGAGCCATGTTGATACTCGTTTGGTAGCTATTATTGTAGGAGAACTCGATTAGGGATAGATGTGAATCCTAATTGCCACCAAAATCAATTACACAAGCTCTAAGCATATCCTCAAGAGTTTGGATTGTTCGCTCGGTCTAACCATCAGTTTGGGGATGGTAGGCCGTGCTTAAATCCAATCGTGTACCAAGAGCAGTTTGGAGAGATTGCAAAAAACGAGAGGTGAACCGAGCATCTCCATCCAATATTATGTTTAAGGGAACACCGTGACGGCACACAATTTCGTCAATGTAAATTCGGGCCAATTTCTCAACCCGATAGTCTTCACGGATAGGCAAGAAATGAGCAGATTTGGTGAGGCGGTCAATGATCACCCAAATGCTATCATAACCACTTGAGGTGCGAGGGAGTTTGGTAATGAAGTCCATAGCTAAATTTTCCCATTTCCACACAGGAATTTCTGGTTGTTCAAGCAAACCGGAAGGACGTTGATGTTCGGCTTTGACCTTGGAGCAAGTTAGACATTTGGCAACATAGAGAGCAATGTCCTTCTTCATACCGGGCCACCAATATTGTTGGCGAAGATCTGGTACATTTTATCCGCACCAGCATGAATAGAATAACGAGTCTTGTGAGCGTCGTTCATAAGAAATGCACGGAGATCATCGCGATCGGGAACCCAAATACGGTTCAAGTAATAAAGTAAGCCATTGGGTTTTGGTTCAAGCTGGAGTTCAACACCACACGACATTTCCTCGTACATATTACCCTCGGTGACTGAGACGTGTTGAGCTTCTAAGATGCGATTTTGAATGTCGGTTTGAATTCGGACACATTGAAGCATGACATGGTCCTTTCGACTCAAAGCGTCGGCTACAACATTCGCTTTGCCGGGATGGTAACGAATCTCGCAGTTATAGTCGTTAAGGAGTTCAACCCAACGTCGTTGCCTCATATTGAGTTCTTTTTTATTGAAGATGTGTTGGAGACTTTTGTGGTCGGTGAACACCACACATTTTGTGCCATATAGGTAATGTCTCCAAATCTTTAATGCGAATACGACCGCACCTAACTCGAGGTCGTGCGTCGTATAATTCTTCTCATGAATCTTAAGTTGCCTTGACGCATAAGCGATTACTTTGCCTCGTTGCATGAGGACACAACCGAGACCTTGATTGGAGGCATCACAGTAGACAACTAGATCATCATTCCCATCAGGGAGAGTCAAAATACGAGCATTGCATAACTTTTGTTTGAGAGTTTGGAAAGCTTCTTCTTATTTTGGTCCCCATTCATAAGTTTTACCCTTGTGGGTCAAAGCGGTAAGAGGGACAGCAATCTTAGAGAAATTTGAGATGAAACGACGATAATATCCCGCAAGACCAAGAAATGAACGAAATTCAGTGGGGGTCTTCTTGGCATTCCAATTCTTAACCGCTTCGATCTTAGCAGGGTCAACATGAATTCCCTTGTCGTTAACGATGTGACCAAGAAATTGAACTTCCTTTAACCAAAATTCACATTTGGAGAATTTGGCATATAGTTGTTCCTTCCTCAAGAGGTCCAAAACCAGTCTAAGGTGTTGCTCATGGTCGGATTCAGTCTTGTTGTAGATTAAGATATCGTCAATGAGGACGATCACAAATTTGTCAAGGTACGGTTTGCACACACGATTCATGAGGTCCATGAAGACTGCGGGTGCATTGGTTAGCCCAAAAGGCATGACCATGAACTCGTAGTGACCATACCTTGTTTGGAAGGCAGTCTTTGGAATATCTTCCTCTTGTACGCGGAGTTGATGATAACCAGATCGAAGGTCAATCTTCGAGAAGCAAGTAGAACCTTGAAGTTGATCAAAGAGGTCATCAATCCTAGGCAAAGGGTAATGGTTCTTGAGGGTGTGATTGTTGAGTTCGTGGTAGTCAATACACATGCAGAATGATCCATCCTTCTTTTTGACGAATAAGACGGGTGCACCCCACGGTGAATGACTTGGACGAATGAAGCCCTTGTCGGAGAGCTCTTGGAGTTGACTTGCAAGTTCTTGCATTTCAGAAGGTGCAAGACGGTAAGGAGCTCTAGCCACGGGGTTAGCTCCGGGTATAAGGTCAATGAGAAATTCTACTTGTCGAACCGGTGGAAGACCGGATAGATCTTCGGGAAATACTTCGGGAAAATCCTGAATGATGGGAATGTGTTGGATACTCTTCTCTTTGACATCCTTTTGAACATGAGCTAAGAAGGCTACGTACTTCTTTCGTAAGTACTTTTGGGCGGTAGTGCATGACATTAACTTGAGTCCTTTGCAAGGCTTTTCACCAAAGTCTCTTAACATTTCTCCTGACGGTAGAGGTATTCGGATGCACTTCTCGAAACAGATGACTTCGGCATGATGATTTGATAGCCAATCCATGCCTATGATGATATCAAAACTTCCTAGTGGCATTGGTACAAGGTTGATTGGAAATGTATGATCATTAAGTTCTAGAGAGCAGTCGTGAATAACAGAGTCAATTGTAAGGGAGTCACCATTTGCTACTTCGACGGTGAAGGTTCTCTCTAATTGGGATCATGTCTTTGCAAGTAAGGGTTCAAAGTTAAGTGACACAAAACTTTTATCGGCACCGGTATCCAATAAAATGGAGGCATATTGACTATTAACAAGGAACGTACCGTTGACCACATCATTGTTGGCTTGAGCTTCATTGGCGTTTATGTTGAAAGCATGCCCACAAGCTCCGCCTTGTCTAGCATTGATTAACCTTGGGCACTGATCACGGAAATGATTTGGGTTACCACATTCATAACAAGCACGTCCATTTGCAATAGCGGGAACACCTTGATTAGTCACTTGGGGGTTGGTTCGGTTTGGTGGGTTAACTTGGCCTGCAAGTGCTTTGGCTCTACAAACATTGACCGTATGGCCATATTTCCCACAGTGAGTGCAAAGGTGACAGGGAATGTTTTGGAGATGGTGATAGTTGCATGTGGCACAGAGTGGGTAGATCCCAACATATGGCTTTTTGGCTGGTGGTTGAACCATAGGAGCAACTTGGTTAACAGGGATAGCAGGAGTGACCATATCATAGTTTCTAGCATTTCTTTTCTTATTATTACGAGAGGGTTCAGTTGTGGCTTCTTTGACGTGTTTGGGAGGGGTTGTGGTGTCGGGAACTTTCTTGGTGCCTTTTCTAGTCAGAGTTCCCGCTTTCACATGGTTGTCGGTTAATGTAGCAGATAAGAGGATGGCATCTTCGAGTGTTGCGGGGTTTCTCCCTAAGACAGTATCTTGAATTTGCCTAGGTAATCCACCAATATACTTCTCAATGCAGCGGGATAAAGGTGTGACCATATGGGGCACAAGGAGACTCAACTCATGGAACCGAGTTGTATAAGCTAGACTTTCACCACCATCTTGGGCAAGATCCCAAAACTCGGCTTCCAGTTTCTTTACCTCATTTAGAGGACAGAATTTTTCGGTCATTAGCCTTTTAAACTCGTCCCAAGGTAAGGCCATTGCTACTTCCACGCCTCTAGTTCTCTTTTCCCTATTCCACCACGTGAGTGCCCGTTTTTGTAAGACACTTGTGGCATGACGAACACGAAGGTTATCGGGGCAGTCACTATTGAGGAAGGTATTCTCAATACTTTCAAACCATTAAAGAAGTCCCGTAGCTCCTTCGATACCATAGAACTTAAGAGGATTGCATGAGTTGAAGTGTTTGAAGGTGCATTGTGGTGGGTTGGCACCACCACCCCCATTAGCTCCATGGTTACCATTGGCGGCCCCATTAGCTTGAGTGAGTTGATTCACAAGTTGTGCAAGGATGGTAGCAATATCGGTGTTGTTGTTGGTCACGGTAGCACAACGGGGAGGCATTCTACAGAATTGCACAACACAAGAAAAGATGTAAGAACTTATGAAAGTTATTTGGATTTAAAAGGATGAGATAGCAAATAAAATAGTTAATCATACTTTGGATTGTACTCAAATAGTGATAAAATCACTTGAATACTATGACACATTAAGGTTAATTAAACTCATATAATTTTCAAGGAGATTTGCTTTAGCCTATAAGTAAACACTCATCCCGGGAATTCCAAGGAAAGCATACGGGTCCCTTGGTTGATTGGGATTTATGCGAAATGCTTTCCTAGACAGAAAACGCAGAATACAGGTGTCACCCTTCCAGATTGCACGTGTCCTCAAATAATTAACAAAGTTTAAAAGCCTTAACGAGGAAATAAAGAGATTTTTATAGTTTTAGATCCATGAAGTTTCCACATGCTAAGAAGAGGATGATAGAGGAGTAGGTAAGAGTATTATGAGGTTTTAGGGTATAGGTAGGGATATTTTTTATTTAATTATTATTTAAGTATATCTTAATAAGTCATGAATTTTTAACAAGTAAGGCATCAAAAATGAAATAATAACTAATCATAGTAAGCATGTAACACATAGCATGTAGCACATATCACATAATCATGAAGCATGGCCTAAGTGGGTGTCCTAAAGTTATAGTCTAGGTCAAGGGTGTCTAATAACCTAGTTTCCTATAACCAAGGCTCTGATACCAATCTGTCACACCCCAACCGACGGCGGAAACGTCGGGGCGGGACATGTAGACTGTTCATGAGCACAAGGTTGACTAAATTGAAATATATTAATCATCCAAATTCATTTCAAGTATTCAAGACAAAACCAAATCAAACCAAGTACATAAAATGAAATACATGATCCTTATTTAAAATTATCTATGTCCAAAACTTATGTGTAGCAAGTCTTGATCAAAATCACACATTAGTACCTGAAACATGAATAAAATAAGGTCAACTAAAATGTTGGTGAGCATACACAGGTTTGTATATAGATAGCATATAGATTGTAAATAAACAAATCCTTACATAACATGATAAAATAAGGCATTTATAGAGAGCATCTATGTCACACACCCAGATTTATTTACTTAATAAATAAATACAGGTTGCAACGACTGGTCATTACACGATAGCGGAAGCTGTAATGGTGATTTCCAAGACTTAATTACATATACGATTACTAAAACTAAATAAATACAATGATCTAAGTCCTGCTAGTTCAATGGTCGACTTGAGACTTGATAATTTATGCCCGCCCGGTTACTAGGACTTGTTCCAACATATCTAGCCTATTCCAACCGCGCCATGGCTAAAGGTTACCTGAGAAACATACTTGAAAGTGTCAACACAAAGGTTGGTGAGTTCACAGAGTTTGTTCATTTAGTATAGTTAGTTTTCCCCGAAAACGTATACATGACTTAATCGTCATAAAATAAGTAGTTTTCCTTTGAAAACATGCCCATGACTTTACCGTCATAAAATAAGTAGTTTTCCTTTGAAAACATGCCCATCACTTTACCGTCATAAAATAAGTAGTTTTCCTTTGAAAACATGCCCATGACTTTACCGTCATAAAATAAGTAGTTTTCCTTTGAAAACATGTCCATGACTTAACTGTCATAAAATATGTAGTTTTCCTTTGAAAACATGTCCATGACTTAACCGTCATAAAATATGTAGTTTTCCTTCGAAAACATGTCCATGACTCAACCGTCATCAAATAAGTAGTTTTCCTTTGAAAACATATACATGACTTAACTGTCATCAAATAAGTAGTTTTCCTTTGAAAACATGCCCATGACTTAACCGTCATAAAATATGTAGTTTTCCTTTGAAAACATATACATTGTTTAAACCTGATCATTTACCGATCAAAACTCTTTGTATGTATTACCAATGAATCCGAATACTAATCCGATCAATTGACCCCATTTGTAAACTTGCAAGGAATACAAAATAGTATGTAATGTACGAGACCGTAACCAAACCCCAACTTTCTGTACCTCCCCTCGCCTTTCTGCGAGTTAAGATAATATGCGGTCATTCGGCCATTTGGACCCCTGATTAGCGTGACTAATCATGACCGGAGGCGTCACCCCCAATAGTACTATCCATAAAATCTCGGGCTAAGTTCATAGCTGATGGTTACTAACTTTTATTTCGAGGACTTTAAGCGCTTTATTTTTCCCTCAATACACACATACGGTCTGATCATTAGTTCATTCATTTACATACAAAAATTCTTTACAAGTATGTCTCCACCCCAAAACATTTCAAAAACTTAGAAAATAAAAAGGGGTTAGTGAAACACACAAAGAGTTCTTGTCTATCCGTGCCCTAATCACACAAGGGTACTAATGTGTTAAGACTACCCGTCTTATACGTAAGTTGTTCATCCGACTTAACGAATCCCGTTAAGTACGCCTTTGTTTAGTAAAAATAGTGTTTTTATTTACGACTCGTTGGTGATTATTATTCCAGTCTAGACGCTTACATATTTTCTGAGAAAATAATATGTTTCCCTATTGGTGACTTATTAAGTTTACAAAAAATAAATATTATTTTTGTAACTTAAAATATATTCACTTATGTTCCACGATGTCATGTGATTATTTATTTTTAACCGAATCTCTTCATATGTTCCATGTACATATATCAAATGTTCATATTAGGATACTAATCTTTAATTCCTAAAATATTTCCATGATTTAACCAAAACCGTACATCAACACATATATATCACAATTTTACCAATAATCATATATTTTTAGTAACACCTTTCACGTTCATATGTTGATGATAATCGTTCGTATGTCTTCTTGAATCATAGGACACTACCTCGGGTCTTGCCAGGTAAGTCACACATGATCATATAACTTCACGAACATGTATCCTTCAACATAACACATGTGTTATGTTGAAGGATACATGTTCGTGATTCATGTTCGTGTTATGTTGAAGGCTTTCATAAACCCTTCATTCCATTCATGTGTTATGTTGAAGGATACATGTTCGTGAAGTTATATGATCATGTGTGACTTACCTGGTAAGACCCGAGGTAGTGTCCTATGATTCAAGAAGACATACGAACGATTATCATCAACATATGAACGTGAAAGGTGTTACTAAAAATATATGTTTATGGATAAAATTATGATATATATGTGTTGATGTACGGTTTTGGTTAAATCATGGAGATGTTCTAGGAATTAAAGATTAGTATCCTAATATGAACATTGGATATATGTACATGGAACATATGAAGAGATTCGGTTAAAAATAAATAATCACGTGACATCGTGAAACATAAGTGAATATATTTTAAGTTACAAAAATAATATTTATTTTTGATACACTTAATAAGTCACCAATAGGGAAACATATTATCCTCTCGGAAAATATGAAAGCGTCTAGACTGGAATAATAATCACCAACGAGTCGTAAATTAAAACACTATTTTTACTAAACAAAGGCGTACTTAACAGGATTTGTTAAGTCGGATAAACAACTTACGTATAAGACGAGTAGTTTTAACACATTAGTACCCTTGTGTGATTAGGGTACAGATAGACAAGAACTAGCACAGGTTTATTTGCTAGGATTTCATCGAACACAAGGTGAGTTCACGGCCCCCTTTTAACTCTTTACTGTTTTGTAAACATCGGGGGGGAGAAACATACTTACTTGTTATGTTTGAAAACATGAATTACATTTGCTTACAAGTTTGACATCATGAACATTCAGGTCTAACTCGTTGTGAGTTTCACTAACCCCTTTTTCTAAGTTTTTCAAATGATTTAGGGTGGAAACATACTTGTAAAAGACTTTTGTGTGTAAATGAATTGAACTAATGATCTGACCGTATGTGTGTATTGAGGGAAAAGTAAAGCGCTTAAAGTCCTCTGAATAAGTTAGTAACCATTAGCTATTTTAGCCCGGGATTATATGGATAGTACTATTGGGGGTGACGCCTCCGGTCATGGTTAGTCGCGCTAACCATGGGTCAAAAGGGCCGAATGACCGCATATTGTCTTACTCGCAAAAAGGCGAGGGGGAGGCACAAAAGGTCGGGGTTTGGTTACGGTCTCGTACATTACATACTATTTTGTATTCCTTGCAAGCTTACAAATGGGGTCAATAGATCGGATTAGTATTCAAATTCATTGATAATACATGCAAAAGGGTTCTGATCAGGTTAAGGTGATCAGGTTTTAAGCAAAAGAGTTCTGATCAGGTTAAAGTGATCAGGTTTTAAACAAAAGAGTTTTTGATCAGAAAATGATCATGTTCAAACATTGGATTCATGACAGTTAAGTCATGGTAATGTTTTCAAAGGAAAAACTACATATTTTATGACGGTAAAGTCATGGACACGTTTTCAAATGAAAACTATTCATTATTATGACGGTTAAGTCATGTATAGTTTTTCGGGGAAAACTACTTAGTTTTATGACGGTAAAGTCATGTACATGTTTTCGGGAAAAACTATAAGCACTGATATAACTAACTCTGTGAACTCACCAACCTTTGTGTTGACACTTTCAAGTATGTTTCTCGGGTAACCTTTAGCTATGGCGCGGTTGGATTAGGCTAGCTTTGTTGGATCAATTTCCTAGTAGCTGGAAGGACGTAGAATATCAAGTCTCAAGTCTATCGTTGATCTAGAAGAACTTAGATCTTAGTATTACTTAGTTTAGTAATTGTATATGTAATCAAGTCTTAGAAATCACAATTGCCGCTTCCGCTATCGTGTAATGAACCAATCGTTGCAACCTGTATTTATTTATTAAGTAAATAAATTTGGGGGTGTGACAGATTGGTATCAGAGCAATGGTTTTAGCGAATTAGGTTTCCTTAGTGATACCTAGGCTCTAACCGGACTTATTTAGGGACCAAGATTTCTAAGACTTGCATTACACTAACCCAAGACTTGAGTATAGGAATTCCAACCGTTGCCGAACAATTTGTGTAGACTATTAGTGTATGGAGTTACACTAGGGTATCATTAGCTACACTAATACAATTACATGGCACATGTAATGAGCACTTAAACACATACAACAATGTGGAAATAATAAACACTTATAACATGTTACTGTTCGGATTACGAGTCATGAATAACGGGTACTCAGCATACTGCAACATTAGAAGATCGAGTTACGAGCTGAGCTTGGACGACGACGGCAGCGATCGTCAGTTACCGATCTTGGTATCACAACAGGCTGAACCCGTACCAGAATCTGTACCTATACCTGCACCACAACTACTCCAGCCATGGAGGCAACTATCTTTCTAACATATTTGCGGTATAAATACTCTCCTTCATAAGTTGTGGATCGGATGCCTAGAATTTCGCCATGAGATATGGCAGACGGGATTACCCAGACAGAAGGGAACCCAAGATGGATGAGCAGGACTAAATGGGAGAGAACCATACGGGTCAAGTGACCCAGACATTCATCAGGATCATGTGGATCCATAAGTACATACATACTTGGAGCATGAGCTGCTCGATAATCATTTGAGGATCTCTGACCTACACATAGTGCCTGACTTTCATACGCATTTTAATTCTGAGACACTGGTAGTGCCTCTTTACCATTAGCCTCAGCCAACAACATCCATATTCGGCAAATTCATGAGTATTGGTACACATAATTAAGAGTAATTCGATAAAACAATACACACTCCTGTACAAATGTGCAAACGCAATCTAATGATCATTTCAAATCCCTTTTGATTAAAAGCTAGGGATAGGGGAAACACTATAGGGATCAGGCAAGGCAAATTATCATTACGGGTGCACACGTAATCATAATTTGCAGTGCATGGGAACTTTAGTGAGTCTTGCTGTCTAAGCTGATGATCAACCCATGTTCTCAATCACTTGATTAAGGATTGGATCTTAACAAATCAGACTTCTCAATTAGGTACTCACAAAGCATTCTCCTAGTTTTGGAGGAACGAGAGAAATTCAAATTGAATTCAACCAATCCTTAGTGAATCCTGAACGACGAAGGAATTCGGACATTCATTCTTAGAGATTCTACTTGTCAGGAATGCTTCAAACTAAGCGTTACCACAACTAACACTTACAATAATTGCACAATTATTGTGGGAGATTATAGCGTAATCTCAGAATCCATCATACAGTTCAATCTCACAATTGCTTTAAAGTTACGCCAAGAGTGTTATGCACTAACTTCAGTAATGGGGCAGGATATTATTCTGACCCGCATACACATGGCACCTATGGATATTGTGGAAGCTCGACATGAGACAAGTAGGTAATCGAACATTTCAAAATATCGGTCAAACAGGGTTGCTCTCGCAGCCATTGACATTCAATATACCTTTAAGTCTAACTATTCTCTCGGTAATGGATAAGCCGGGGTTGATGCTCAAGCGAATGCCAAAGAAACCTAAGTGTAGACTAACGACTATTGTCGCACTAACAGGGAAACGACATGCAAAACTCTTAAAGGAGTCCCAAATGCGGAATTTCATGCTAATCTCATTAGTTCGTGATATGCATAAGGGACGTAAGCTCGAGCTATTCACAACAGGCCATTGTCCACAAAGAGTTGAGAAGAATAATTTATTACTCTTTGTACTCGCACTTCCCCAAAGTTCATCTTGATGGATGGATCCCAGATTTTAGCTTAGAAGAGAGGTGTGATCGCATCTTTCACTCCTAGTTTTCTATAATTGGGAAGCTCTAGAGCATCTATTGTTAAGAAATGATCTCTTGGAGTAGGCTCAATTAGAATACAAAAGTCTCGACGTTCAACACTCATTACCTCAAGCTTATCCTTGTGCTAAGGATTTTGAGGCTATAACCTGAATGAGTGGAATACGTAATGGTAAGTCACCAAAGTACCATTCAAACCCTAAGGAAGTGCAGACACACTGAATGACTACAAGGTGGCAATTGTAAAACTCCCAAAACGTCTCAGCTAACTTAATGGGTTGACAAACCCATAGCCCATTTTGGGGAAAGCACTAATTCGATGAGACCATTTTCGTAGTATTACTATTCATTCCCTCAGCTAGACGGAATGTGAATATTCCAAACAAACATCGAACTTCATATGGCTTACATACTTTGAAGGTATGGTAGTCGAGACAGGAGTTTTCATATCAGGACGCTACAACCCAAAGGCTAGTCTGCCTCGAAAGGTAGTGCAAGAAAAGGGGTAAAGTGGTGATTAGACTCAACGTTCGCAAATAAGAGCTCCCAAGGAACATCAAATCTTAGCTCCATGAAGGCACATGGAGAGGAAAATCCTAGGAAACGTGAAACCTGAAATAAGAGAAAAGTCTTAGTCCGGGAAAATTCTTTCGAAAAGCATAAGAGGGACAAACATAAAAGTTTCATTTTCATACGGTGTCATTACTACCCAATATTCAACTAAAACTTGGACACTTCGTCGAGTAATTCTTTCCTAAGATCTATAGAGATCTGCTTTTGTGACAAAGTGCGTAGACGAATAGAGGGTATGTGTCAAAATGCGCTCAAGATTCGCAGGCACCATTCCTTTCATTACCAGGAATGAGCATCACATAACCCTACCATATTGAGGGTAATCAAATAAACGGGTTCTTGCACGTATAATATTGTTAGTCGGAGAAGTATTCGCTTTGCTTTCGAATACTGACTACCAAGTAAATGGAATCAAGCAATTGAAGCCTAAGTTGGATGATACAGATATAATTTGGGTACCAGGTATCGGCAGCCTATGTGGGAGGTTATGGATGAAGTCCATAAGCCCAAGTACTCCGTTCATCCAGAATCGAATGAAACGTATAAGGACCCCGATGAACTCCATTATGTGGCCAAACATGAGAGGAGAAATTGCTATTTGTGTTGGGAGATACCTGACAGTACAAGCAGAATGTTAGGAATCAACTGAGTAATCACAACAACCTCATATTCCTCAATGGAAATGGGAGGAGGATTCCCTGGATTTCATTACAAAGCTACCCAAAACACATAGCGGCTATGATACAATACGGGTAATCGTCAGTCGTTTTACGAAATCCGCTCACTCCCTACCAATAAAGGAGACAGATAAAAGTAAGAAGCGTGCGAGGCTAAATATTAAGGAAATTAAGGCTAAGCATGGTATGCCAGTTTCCATTTTCTCTAAAAGGGACAGTCGATTCATGTCAAGAACCTGACAGTCTATACAAGAAGCCTTGGGCACACGCCTTTACACGAGCACTGCATATCATCCCCAGATGAACGGTCAAGGTAAAAGGACCATCCAAACTTTAAAAGATGTGCTCCGTGCGTGTGTAATTGATTTCAGAGGAAATAGGGATTTCATATAATAAAAACTACCATACCAGCATTAAAGCCGCTCCGTTGAGGCTTTGGATGGTTGTAAGTGTCGCCCATCGCTATGTTGGGCGGAGGTTGGCGAAAATCATTTGACTGGTCCTGATATTGGCTAGCAAACCATGGACAAGATCGTCGAAATCAAAGATCGTCCGAAAGCCACTAGAGACAGTCGAAAGAGAGTTGTGCTAGCGACAGACGAAAGAGATATGTGCTAGCAACAGACGAAAGCCATTAGAATTCCAAGTGGGAAACAAAGTCATGTTGAAGGTCTCACCTTGGGAAGGAGTTGCAAGATTTGGCAACCGTGACAAGCTTAACCCTAGGTACGTTGAACCATTTGAAATTTTGGCTAGAGTTGGCCTTGTAGCATGCAAACTCAAGATGCCACAAGAACTAAGAAATGCACATGATACGTTTCATGTATCAAATCTCAAGAAGTGTTTATCAGACGAGACATTAATTATATCGCCTGATGAGATTCACATAGATAACAAGCTTCATTGAGGAACCGATTGAAGTCACTGATTAGGAGGTTCATAAATCAAGGCGTAGCCGGGTTAAATTGGTTAAGGTACGTTGGAATTCAAAGCGCGGCCCCGAGTATACGTGGGAGCGGGAAGATAAAATGAAAGCCAAGTATCCGTCCTTGTTCATGAACACTCCAAGTCAAGATGACAAAAACTGAATTTCGGGACGAAATTCTCTTTAACATGGGGAGAATGTGACACCCAGTATTTCAGGTCAATATCCATATTACATAAATGCACGTTCATAACATATATTTCCTGAAGTTTTATTTTGACTAAGTAAAGTCAAGGAGTCTAACAAAGGAAATTTATATCAAAATAGTAATTTTTAAGAATTACTAGGAAATAAACGATAATAACCCGCATTGAACGTTCGTTGGTGATTAACGGGATTTTATTTCGGAAAAAGTTTAGGGACACGTTTTAATATAAAAACGTATATATTGGTGACTAAACCTTAAAACATGAACACAAAATGATGGTTGCATGACCTTGAGTTATTTTATATGTATAATATAGTTAAAGTAATAACTATGTCGGGAATTCACTAGCAGATTATTAAAGCTAGTCAAACTACACAAAATGTAGGACGTTTTAATAATTAAAGATATTAAAGCGGGTATAAATTTCAGGTATTATACCGCATCTAAATCATCATCATCATGGTGTCTTTCTTTGCTTACACCTCACTCAACCTCATAATCATCATGATTATGGCAAGGAGTACAAGCAAACTCTAAACATCAAATCACCAGGAATAATGATGATAAATATGTCTAGATGCACACTCCACCCCATCTAATATATATATATATATATATATATATATATATGTATATAAATAAATAATTGCCCTGGACAACCCGAACGATGGGGATAAATTCAACTATAACCATTACGTCGTTTAAGAATCCAAAATATATGCGTAATATATTTTGCGAAGCAAATAATTAAAGAGTTCTTTAACCGGGCATTATATCATCGGGGGCACCTACCGAGTATACCCTACATAAAAATAGCTTGACTAATACAGAGACTTAGTTAAATGATGGAACAAGACCCAACCCCCTACCCTGCTACCCATTTCGGCCAAGAAAAGGGGGGGGACCACCCACACACCATCACCTACACCAACTTTCTTACAACATCATGTCCTTTTAACCAACAATCAAGCCAAGGTCAAATCACATCTAATCCATCCATGTTAGTAGAGTCCAACACTCCACCTCCCTTTCTTTCCCTCATTTGAATGGCTATATCAACCACCCCATCATCAATGCTCTTACACTATGTCATACATCACCATCTCTTTCACCATGATTACAAGCAAGAGTCTAATCAAGTCATAGATGGTAATGATGAAGATGATTATGGAAAAGATTACACTCCATCTCCTTAGTATATATAGGAGCGTATGGCATCAAGCCAGAACTCTTGTCTTGCTCTCTCTTTTTCTCTCGATCCTAACCAGCCCCAAGACCCGAAAAATACCCAAAATCCCGTAATGATAGTTTCTGGCAGATTTTTGGGCCAACTTTGCAAGACCATATCTCCTTCGTTACTTGGCCAAATCGGTCCATTTTTCTTCTAGAATGAAGCTCCATGTTAAGAAGGAAGAACCCAAGTGGAATCACTCGAATCCATGAAGTATTCGACCTCCAAACAGCCGGCGCAAGAAGGCCGCTCCGTGCAGGTCGAATCTGGATATCTCTTTCCATTTTTCTGTTTTGAGGTACCTACACAACTCCAAGCGTAATAATTCTTTTTCACATCTCCTCTGGTTTCAATAAACTTGATTCTAGAAGAAAACCCCAAGTCATTTGGTCTTCTAAAACCATCTAAAAGTCTATTCGAAGTACGCCTAAAAAATCTGAGTTTTCAAGAACAAGATAAAACATAAAAGTGTTGATGAGTTTTGACTTTATTTCTTCATAAGTCATGTTTAAATACATATATTTAAACACGTACATGTTCATACATAAAATACCAAACTAGAAGGACCATGGACAAGACAAGGACACATCAAATATAAACTACATATATATATACTATCACATAAAATAACACTTGGATGATGGTGTTCTTCATAAACCCTTCATTCCATTCATGTGTTATGTTGAAGGATACATGTTCGTGAAGTTATATGATCATGTGTGACTTACCTGGCAAGACCCGAGGTAGTGTCCTATGATTCAAGAAGACATACGAACGATTATCATCAACATATGAACGTGAAAGGTGTTACTAAAAATATATGTTTATGGATAAAATTATGATATATATGTGTTGATGTACGGTTTTGGTTAAATCATGGAGATGTTCTAGGAATTAAAGATTAGTATCCTAATATGAACATTGGATATATGTACATGGAACATATGAAGAGATTCGGTTAAAAATAAATAATCACGTGACATCGTGAAACATAAGTGAATATATTTTAAGTTACAAAAATAATATTTATTTTTGATACACTTAATAAGTCACCAATAGGGAAACATATTATCCTCTCGGAAAATATGAAAGCGTCTAGACTGGAATAATAATCACCAACGAGTCGTAAATAAAAAACACTATTTTTACTAAACAAAGGCGTACTTAACAGGATTTGTTAAGTCGGATAAACAACTTACGTATAAGACGAGTAGTTTTAACACATTAGTACCCTTGTGTGATTAGGGTACAGATAGACAAGAACTAGCACAAGTTTGTTTGCTAGGATTTCATCGAACACAAGGTGAGTTCACGGCCCCCTTTTAACTCTTTACTGTTTTGTAAACATCGGGGGGAGAAACATACTTACTTGTTATGTTTGAAAACATGAATTACATTTGCTTACAAGTTTGACATCATGAACATTCAGGTCTAACTCCTTGTGAGTTTCACTAACCCCTTTTTCTAAGTTTTTCAAATGATTTGGGGTGGAAACATACTTGTAAAAGACTTTTGTGTGTAAATGAATTGAACTAATGATCTGACCGTATGTGTGTATTGAGGAAAAAGTAAAGCGCTTAAAGTCCTCTGAATAAGTTAGTAACCATTAGCTATTTTAGCCCGGGATTATATGGATAGTACTATTGGGGGTGACGCCTCCGGTCATGGTTAGTCGCGCTAACCAGGGGTCAAAAGGGCCGAATGACCGCATATTGTCTTACTCGCAAAAAGGCGAGGGGGAGGCACAAAAGGTCGGGGTTTGGTTACGGTCTCGTACATTACATACTATTTTGTATTCCTTGCAAGCTTACAAATGGGGTCAATAGATCGGATTAGTATTCAAATTCATTGATAATACATGCAAAAGGGTTCTGATCAGGTTAAGGTGATCAGGTTTTAAGCAAAAGAGTTCTGATCAGGTTAAAGTGATCAGGTTTTAAACAAAAGAGTTTTTGATCAGAAAATGATCATGTTCAAACATTGGATTCATGGCGGTTAAGTCATGGTAATGTTTTCAAAGGAAAAACTACATATTTTATGACGGTAAAGTCATGGACACGTTTTCAAATGAAAACTATTCATTATTATGACGGTTAAGTCATGTATAGTTTTCGGGGAAAACTACTTAGTTTTATGACGGTAAAGTCATGTACATGTTTTCGGGAAGAACTATAAGCACTGATATAACTAACTCTGTGAACTCACCAACCTTTGTGTTGACACTTTCAAGTATGTTTCTCAGGTAACCTTTAGCTATGGCGCGGTTGGAATAGGCTAGCTATGTTGGATCAATTTCCTAGTAGCTTGAAGGACGTAGAATATCAAGTCTCAAGTCTATCGTTGATCTAGAAGAACTTAGATCATAGTATTACTTAGTTTAGTAATTGTATATGTAATCAAGTCTTAGAAATCACAATTGCCGCTTCCGCTATCGTGTAATGAACCAATCGTTGCAACCTGTATTTATTTATTAAGTAAATAAATTTGGGGGTGTGACAGATGGTTGTAAGACCTTTCGGGGTATTCATTCCTATAGCAAAGATAATCGTGAAAATAATTTTGTTTATGAACTCACCAGCATTAAGCTGATCCAAATTGTTTTCAAATGTTTTTGAGCACAAGTTAACCTTAGATGTTAGTTGGGATTCGAGGAGATGTACAGATGTTGGATATTGGGATAACTGAGGGCAGGTCCCAGAGCGACCATAAGGCCTGAATGAATGGCATGATTCTTCGGGAACTATAAGTCCAAATTTTGTTATGTTGTATTTTTCCAGTCAGTCCCTATTGTACAAACGTTATGTTATGAATTAAAAATTAAGTTTATGATGTTGAGTCTTCCACTATGTGTTTTTGGTATCAACGTCACAGTAACTAGAAGGCGACCTTAAACCGGTATGAACGGAATGTTCTGTCTAGGAAAGAGCGGTGTATAAATCTCTCCTAGACCCGTCGCTCTTACCTAAGAACATATTTGTTGGAGGTACTACTCTGGTAGATGACTATCCTGTGTGGTATTAGATGCGCAGTTTAAGGGATTTAGATACTAATAGGAAAGATTAGTATCTAGACTTAAACTAAGAGCTCTGAGAATAGCTGGAATGCCAACAAGATATATGTTGAGATGTTGATTATCATTATGAATATAACAGGAGATGTCGAGAAAACAAATATTAATTACATTCTTGGCCAGATGTCCTTAATTTCTGATTTTCTGGATCATAACCAGTTATACGAATTCTGATATTATACATCTGTGTGTATAGGTAACAATGGTTGGACGAGGAAGAGGAAGAGGTAGGGGAACATGTCGTACTCCGGTTACTAGGAGCCATAGGCACACTGAAAATAACACCGACACTAACGACCCTCACGAGGCAAATGAGAACGATAATACTGCAAATACTCATGCTGAAGAAGTAATTATGTCTAAAGCCCAGTTCAAGATGATGTGGCTAGTGAGGTAACAAAAGCTTTACTAACCACACTACCAGGACTATTAGATGAAGTTCTTACAAGAAGAATGGGTACTGGAAATGCTGGAAAAGGAACCAATAACATTACCGGAGGTACAAATGGAAACACCAATACTAGCTCAGCGACGAGAACTGAGAATCACAAAGGATACAACTACAAGGCCTTCGAAGGATGTAAACCCAAGTCATTCAATGGCAAGAAGGGAGCTATAGATACTACTCAATGGATTACAAAGATGGATGTGACACCCGACATTTCAGGTCAATATCCGTACATGTTATAAACAAGTTTACATTATAATTGTTTTCGAGATTTACTTAATTTCACAATCAAGGACATTAAGGTCTAACAAAAAACCATACATTGTCTCATTTCATGTTTTAGTAATTCTAGGAGTTACCGATTCATGTACCCGTATAAACCGACTAAATACAAACATTAGTGGTTAAATTAAATAACCAGAAAAATATATATACATATATATTACGTAAACTCTACGTTGGACAATAATTTAATTTTTAGACTAAATCATATAATATACGTAAAAGTAACGAAGACGTTACCATGTAGCGTCACCTTTAGGTACGTATACCTACAAATAATCATTTCAACAAATTATACAATTCAAGATTTCAATATTTTTCTTTAACGAGCCATAAACTTGATAAATTTATAATACTGTGGAAAACCTAAACCAAATTAAATTACCATTTGAAACTCTAAATAATATTAATACACTTAATGAATTAAATAAATTTACACTTAAATCTAATTATTTGATTAATAAACCCAACCCACCCCCTTGACTTTCTCGGCCGAAGCCAGAGAAGACCCCCCCCATTCACACTCTTGTTTTCCTCTCATTCAAATTCTTTATCTTTAAACCCATACCTCATGACTTCAAAACTCAAATATAAACCATACCACCTCAATCACCATTCTCACGAACCCCTTTCATCATTCTCACTTTCTTACGGCAATCTCCCCAATTTTCTTCAAGTCGAAGTCAAGTTTTTAGGCAAAATCCACCATATTTCGGTATTATAAGGAGCTTCCAAGGATTTCTAACCAAGAGAATTCCAGACCATCTTCTCTGTTTCTCTCAAAAATATCATCTCTGTTTAGAGGTAAAAACTCAATATTATTCATATTATTTTCTTTAAAACCGTAGCTAAACATACAGTTTACTCGAACGTAAGAAAAATAACCAGAAAAGTGTGTCGAATTCAAGATTAAAACATGAATATATGCGTATATGTATTAATAAAGTTTTGAAACTGATTCTGTCAATCAAAATTTCAGTAATCGAAACTATAGTTTCGATACCTGTTTACTCAATCGAAACTAGGTAGTTTTGATACCTATTACTCAATCGAAACTAGGTAGTTTCGATACCTATTACTCAATCGAAACTAGGTAGTTTCGATACATGTTTACTCAATCGAAACTAGGTAGTTTCGATACATGTTTACTCAATCGAAACTAGGTAGTTTCGATACCTATTACTTAATCGAAACCAGGTAGTTTCGATACCTGTTTTGCTCAATCGAAACTAGGAAGTTTCGACATCTGTTCTGTTCAATCGAAACTAAGAAAGTTTCGATACCTGTTCATCAGTCCCATGGGGCAGTAACTTAGAACTACTTTATAACGAAACAAGTGTTGAAAAACTAAAAAGATATTTAAACAAAAGCAATCAGATTTGCTAAGTCGGTGAACAATTTGCATATGAGACATTCGGTCATAACACGAATTACCCTTTTTGTAATTAGGGTACGAATAGTCAAGTTTGACTAGAACAATTATCATTGCAAGCATACACAAACTCAAGGTGAGTTTCACGGCCCCTTTTTACTGTTTTCAATACTTGGGGGAAGAACATACTTACAACTATTTTTATGTGATAACAAGAGAATAAGACTCGACTTTTATGTTTACATGAGTTAAACGATTTTAGGCCGCTAAAGTCCCCTGTAACAATTTAGTAACCATTAACTGTAGCCTAGGGTCCTATGAATAGTACTATGGAGAGTGACGTCTCCCGGTCATGGTTAGTCGCGCTAACCACAATCTGGAGGATTTATGACCGCATAGAACCGGATAACGAAATTAAGGGCGAAGAACAATTGTCATGGTTTGGTTACGGCTCATGTAGGAACATATTATTTGTATTCCTAGCTAGTTTACAAATGGGTCAACAATTCTTATTCTGATTATCACATGCAACTGGAACTATTTACGAACAATTGAATTTTCCAAAGATCTATTTGATTTAAACCTGTGAACTCACCAACCTCGTGTTGACAATTTTAAGTATGTTTTTCAGGAAATTGACGTGATCGCAAGGTTAGCAATGTAGATTACATGCATGCACGATGGATACAACTATTTGGGGGATTTCTCTTGTATAACTCATTGTAATAGAGTCATATTTGCGAAATCTTCACTTTTGTAAACCCAATTTACATTTTTGAAATGTAAAACTTTAAACTTGTTTATGTATCCATTTATCATGTATGTTTTTGCGGTAATCATATGCTTTGGAAATCATGTAATGTTACACCTCGCGTTTCCGCCTTGGCGGGGTGTGACAGATTTGGTATCAGAGCCATTGATTATAGCGAACTAGGTGTCTAAAATGGAACCTAGTCTATAGATTATTTATTTATTTTTTGGGTAAAAGGGTATACCCTGGTGATTTATATTACTATCTGAACACATAAAAACAAGTAGAGGGCTGAGTACCACTCTAGTTCATTGGAGTGACATGCCACTACCAATGTAAAACAAGCCAAAAGCAAACCACAAACATACACCGAGATAACAACTACCAACTAAACTCTATAATATAGTCATGAATAAAAAGAGGTTAGTCGGCCACCATCACATCCACGGATGCAATCTTCCAAGATTTTCTTCACTCGATCATTTTTCTTGAACTTGAACGAATGTAGCTTCAATCTAATCATTTCCACAATAACTTCTTCAAGCTTTTCTGGAGGTCTCAATTGGTTGTTAAAATATCTGAAATTTCTTTCCTGCCAAATGTAATAAGCTGTAGCAGCCATTAATAATTTACCAATGATTACTAAAGCTGATTTCGAAGAAGCTCTAGGAACCAACCATGTAGCAATATCATCCCATCTCCCTTGAATATGACTCATACTAGCTTTGCATCTTAAGGAACACCAAATCTGATTAGAGTATGAACATTCAAAGAAGAGATGGTTGTGAGTCTCCATATCCCTTTTACAAAGATGACAACAAAACAAATTCATAGAGCCCGAAGCCCTATTCCACAATTGGATTTTGTCTTGTGTTGATAATTTCCTATGAAAAATTAGCCAACTCATAAATGCATGCCGAGGAATAGAGAAAGAGGACCAAACCAGATTATGCCAATTAGTAACCTGTCCTCGGGTTCTTAGTGTATCCCAAGCTAATTTAGTATAGAAAGGTTCAAGATCACCCACTACCTTTTTCCACTTGATTACATCAGATTTTAAGGGGTTTAAAGTTAAAGGACTCAATTGAAATAACACCGGGAATAGATCCCTCCAAGCATCAGGCCATTCCCAACGATTATCAACAACAACTTCAGAAATGGTAGAGTATATAGAAAAACCCTCTTGATTCATTTGCCTCGGAGAAACATATGAACTAAGCGGACAAATATTACTCCAACGATCATGCCAAAGAGAAGTTTTTTCTCCATTACCTATATCATACCAAAAAATTGCCTTATAATAGGCCTTAACCGAAGTAACTTACGCCAGCTCCAACAAATATTCTTCTGAATAGGAACATCCCAAAAATTACGATTCTTCAATCTATAAGTATGTATCCATTCCACCCAAAGGGATTTCCGACCAGAAAGAATACTAAAAATATGAAAAGACATAAGGGCTTTATTAACATCTGCCACCTTTCGAACCCCCAAACCTCCTTCATGTTTCGGCAAACAAACAACTCTCCAAGCTACTTTAGCTTTCCCCTTGGTTAACGATCCTTTGCACCATAAGAAACCCCTCATCTTCAGCTCCAATTCTTTTACTATACTCTTAGGGAGAATAAAAACCAAAGCCCAATAGATGTAAAAAGCAGAAAGCACAGAAATAATGAGCTGTAATCGGCCAGCAAAAGATAAAGATTTAGTCTTCCAATCAGAAATCCTCTTCTCCATTTTCTCAATCAATAATCTGCAATTAGAATGTAAAAGACGAGTAGCAATCAGAGGAACACCAAGATAACGAATGGGAAGCGAACCCTCCTCAAAAGGAATTATAGCAAGGATACTCATTTTGGAACTAGCTGGCACATTGCAAAAGAAAACTGTACTTTTAGGTAAGCTTGGCACCAAACCGGACATGTCTTTAAAAGTGTTGAGGGAATCCATAATGATTTTAACCGATTGCACATCACCTCTAGCAAATAAAAATAAATCATCAGCAAAACAAAGATTAACAATCCTTTGCTTCTCACATTTTCTATGGAACTTGAAAGAAGAATCAATTGAGGTTGCTTGCTGCAGAATGGAAGTTAGAACCTCCATAACCAATGTAAACAGATAAGGTGACATCGGATCATCTTGTCTTAAGCCCCTTTTTCCCCCAAAATAACCATGTATATTACCATTGATGCTCACCGAAAAAGAAGAAGAAGATACACAAGTCATAATCCAACCAACCATAATCGAATGAAAACCAAATCCATGAAGAATAGATTTCAAGAAATCCCAGTCAACTGTATCATACGCTTTCTGAATGTCTACTTTGAAGGCACAACTAGGAGCTCCCACATTCCGATGATAATTATGCATAAGCTCTTGTGTAAGAAGAATATTATCAGAGATACGTCTACCCGGCACAAAAGCAGATTGGTTTAAACTAACGACATGATCAAGCCCTTCTAGAATTCTGTTAGATAAAATCTTGCTAATACATTTGTAGAGAACATTGCAACAAGATATAGGTCTATAATCAGAAACCGAAGAAGGAGTAGCAACTTTTGGAACCAAAGCAATAATTGTATGATTAATTTCTTTAAGAAGACGACCTGATATAAAGAAGTCTTGTATCGCCATAATCACATCATCACCAATTATATGCCAAGCTTTCTTGAAAAAAGCGGAGGAATAACCGTCCGGGCCCGGAGCTTTGTTTTCATTTATAGAGAACATGGCTGATTTTACTTCATCTCTAGAGACCTCACGGATCATGTTATCAGCCATATGAGGCTGAATTTTATTTTGAAAAAGATCATTCATAGGAAGCCTCGAACTTGTACCCTTTTGACCAAAGAAATTTTGAAAATGATCAACAATCGCATTAGCAGCCATATTACCTTCAAACACATTGCCAAAACTATCCTTTATAATATCTATACGGCTTCTATGATTTCTGGTCTTCAAAGAGTTATGGAAAAAAGAAGAGTCCGAATCTCCCACTTTAAGCCAATGAACTTTAGATTTCTGTTTTAAAAATCTTTCTTCATCTAACATAGCTTCTTGGTATTTAGCAAGCAAATCAGACTCAAGAATACGCATATCAGCATCAGTCGGGTTCACATCAACCGCATTTTGAATCGTATCTAACTCATTTCGAAGAGATTTAACACGGTTATGAAGATTACCTTGCTTTACAAACAAACTTCTAATCGGGTGTTTCAAAGTTCTAAGCTTCTTCACCACCTTGAACATATGGACACCATTAACATTCTTACCCCATTCCTCCTTAACCAAATCTGAAAACTCTTTTTTGTAAGCTAAGAAATTTGGAAATTTGAAAGGTTTTGGCTTACTTGTAGCAATGGAAGGAAGCTTGAGAACACAAGGAGAATGGTCTGAGACCCTATAAGGATGAAAAATTGCACAAGAACTTGGAAAAGCATCCATAAAAGGAAGATTTGCCATAATACGATCAATCTTTTTTAGAATACCAATTCCCTTCTTCGGCTTTTGAGTCCAAGTGTAATGGAAACCCATGCTATTAACATCCGAAACTTCTATTTTCTCAACACATTCATTAAAATCCTTCATTCCCGTAGAAATTTTAGATGATCCCATAGCCTTATCTTCAAGAGATAGGGCTGAATTGAAATCACCCATTATAATCCATGGATTACAGCTAACAAAAGCTTTATGAACGTTTAGACTCTCCCACAAATGCCTTCTAATAATATAATCATTAGAAGCATAAATAAAAGAACAATACATGGCCTTCTTATCCTCTTTAAACACAATCTGAACATGAATAACTTGCGGAGTTTGAGACAGCACCATGACATCAACACAATCAGAATTCCAACCTAACAAAATTCTTGTACCCTTAGAACAAATGTCTCCATTCGAAGACCAATTCCATTTCCTACAAATGTTGTTACAAACACCCAACAAATTTGAAACATCCACATGCGATTCTAGAATAGCACACACCTGAATTTTATTGTCGTTTATAAAATCTAGAACCTCTCTTTGTTTCAGGGGACAACCCAAACCCCTTATATTCCAGCAAGCAATACTAGACATTTGAAACCGTCTCAGCAGGAGTGCTTGCCCCTGTATTTGTGTTACCATCCTTCATAAACAAAGAAGTCTCCTCATTAACTTCTATAACTTCATCATAATCAGATTCATCATTCTCTCTAGAACCACTACTTGATCCAAGACAACTGAAAGGATTACCAAGCTTAACTGTAGGCTGAATATTAGAAGGCTTAGGACGATCAATCGGATTATTATTCTGTTTAGAAACCGGCCTATATTCAAACTTTGGCTTTTCCTTGATTACAACTCCTTTTTTATTAGCTTTCTTCTTGTTTCCCACCATAGTAAAGCCATCATCATCAACTTGGTGCTTTCCTTTACCCTTATTTACTTTCAGCTCATCACGAACTTGCTTAGGGCAATTATCTAAAATGTGACCAAACACACAACATGTAGGACACCTAGGAGGAGTCCATTCATACTCCACTTTAATAGAACTATTCAAGAAACCCCCTTCTTCCACATTCGGTATTGCTACTGAAACGGACTCCTTTAAATCTTTCTCAGCATCCAATTCAATGATTGCTCGAGCATAGCTACTCTTTCCCCATGACTCAAAACACATATTCGTTGTTTCATTATCCAAAGTTTTTGGAACACCGATTCTAGAAGCAATCAAACTCAAACCATCTTCAGTATAAGCCACAAGCGGAACATCATGCATTTTAACCCACACCGAAATTTTTTTAAGTTCCTCCTTCTTGATTTCCATCTTTGATGACCAAGGCTTAAGAAAAATGGGGACATTACGTATCAGCCAAGGCCCATCTTGCAAAACCTGCTCCAATCCTTCTTTTGAATTAAACTTGAAAAAAAAGAATCCTCTAGCATTCATCATGCTCTTTTGCAATCCATATTTAGACCAACGATTTTTAACAAAATATTCTACTACTGGAAACGCCAACCTCTTCCCCAAGAAGTAACCCAACAAGACATTGCTACACTTTTCTTGAACTTTCTTAACAGATTCTATCGGGATTGTGACATCCGCATCACCATGGCATTCGAAATTTTCAAGAAAACGAAAGTTCACCTTGCTAGAAATCTGGTCACCTTTTAGTTTTTCAGCAAACGAAATTTTTCCAACTTTGGACACATTATCAGCAGCAAAAGAATTCAAATCTCTTTCCAAATTGAGTTCGCACTTACCCGGTTTAGATAGATCTTTATGATTCAGATTTTGAATATTATCTTCTTCCCAAAAATTCGTCTCCTTACCAATCACAGATTGGTTTGAAGATATGCGTGAATCAGAAAGTATAATCGGTTTTTTCAAAATACCTTTGATTGGCACATCAATTTTCTTGATCTTGTCGGCCAAGCTATTAGGTTTGGGACGATCATTCCCATCAGAATCTTCAGCTCTCTCCATCAACAATAATAAGGAACAACCATGCAATAGAAACTCAACGAAACACCAAGAAGAACCACGAACCAGAATAGAAAAAAAAACCCTAATCCCCAAAGCCGTATAAAGCCAAAACGATTTTGAAAAACCAGAAAAAGAAACCCTAAAACTGATCGGATCTTGGTGATTATGGATATTTGTATGTAGATACTAATCAAAAGATTAAAATCTCTAAACAAAAACCAAAATCATTAGACGAAAATCAGATTAGGATGAAGAACAATAAGAATCTCCAAAATCGCCATTTGGGAGAGAGAGTATTAGGGTTTTTTGTAAAGTTTTAGTCTATAGATTAAATGACTCACTAAAATGTTTTCATTGCATAAGCATTGCATAACCGGTCATCATGTCATGTGGATATTGTAGTCACAAGCATGTCGTCACATTCACACTCTGACCCCGTCTCTGACCCTGAATCCAACGAGGAACTTTCCGCCACACGCCCCAAAAATCGAGTACAAGTTCGCAGCTCCACACCACCCAATGTTGCCCTGGGAGAACCGCCTATCGTCTACCGAAAGAAGAGCGGAGGACCAGTTATGGTAAAGAGTGCTAGGAAGAAGGTTCGATTTCCATGCAAGAGAACCCTGGCAGCCCGTGACCCGGAAAACTTGGAGACTGATGAGGAACCACCTAGGCAACGACCCTGTTACCACCCTACGGTGGGGACTATCCGTTGGATGCCCCGTACCCTAGCACGATGGAGGGAGATGGAGAGCATTCCCTCTACCTTTAAGCTCGGAGAGTCCTCCAACTCCTCAACACCCCTACCCCACACTGGGGAAGCCATGGAGCTCACAGTGCCTACATTAGTAGCACGCGTTCATACGCACGAGGAGCGTCTTGATGATCTCCTAGATGATATTCGGGCACATGGGGATGCAGCCACGCGACTACGTCAAGGGCTCGGATCTCGAGTACAGACTCTGGAGGACAGCACCCGAGACATACAGGGTGCCACTGACTACCTAGAGTTGAGAGCTGATATGGACTAGCAGTTCACTCTCACGGTCCGAGACATGGTGGAGGCGCTGGAAGAAATGACTTTGGCTGCAGAATTTGTGGCTAGGGCTAGCTTTGTCATGGCAGGACTTGCCATGATGATTGGATTGTACTCCCACTTCTTCTTTTAAACCTATTATGGGCGGGTTGTGCCCATAGCACATTATGTAGTTTAAAACTTTGGTACTGATGTGGTCATGTGAACCCATCCCTTTTGTATCCTTGTCTTTTGGAACAATGTACTATGCATGTTTTAACTATGTATGTGATGGTTTATGTTGTAATGATGGTTGTTTACGTTTGATGTTGTTGTATCCTTATGTCATGATCAATCATTGTTATTATATAATGTTGTTTCTTTTTAATTGATATGTTAGAAAGAACGTCATGGCACCTAAGCGTAGGACACCACATGACACTACTGGTGACAACAACGAGACGATTTCCCCAAATGTGGAACAACTCATAGCACAGCGAGTAGCTGCCGCCATGGAGCAGTATGAAGCAAATCGAAATAGTGGCGGAGGAAACGGCAGCGGTACCGGCGGAGGAGGTGCAGGAGGTAGCGGTACAACAGGAGGTAGCGGTACAGCCGGAGGTTCCGAAGGTAATAGAATAAATAAGCCATAACACGTAGTCATGATCCGAATTAATGACGTTATGACTTGTAATTCTATGGATGCTCCAAATAGGAAGTGCTCCTACAAGGCCTTTCTATCTTGCAACCCTCGCAACTTTAATGGCACCGAGGGTGCAGTTGAGCTAATGAGATGGATAGAAAAGATGGAGTCGGTGATTGATATTAGTGAATGCACCGCTGACTGCATGGTGAAGTATTCTACATGCACGCTCACTGATAAGGCTTTAACTTGGTGGAATTCACAAGTGAAAACCCTGGGAAGGCAGATTGCATACCAACTGACTTGGGAGGAGCTGAAAGCCATGATGACTGAGGAATACTGTCCTCGAAATGAGTTGCAAAAGATCGAATCTGAAATGTGGAATTTACAAATGATAGGAGATGATGTGGTTGGTTACACTGACCGATTCAATGAGTTAGCAAGTTTAGTTCCACACATGGTTACCCCAGAATACAAGAAGGTTGAAAGATATTTGTGGGGTCTCACACCTCAAGTCCGAAGCCTGGTGACTTCATCGAACCCTATGGATGCCAAGAGCGCTATAATTCTAGCTTTCAAGCTAAGAGATAATGTTGTGCGTGATGGTTTGTTTGAGAAGAAGGAGACCGAGGAAGGAAGGTCTGGGGAAAAGAGGAAATGGATTGGAAAACCAAGTAATCAAAACAAGAATCAAACTTACAAGAGACCTGGAACTATGAAAGCCTATGCTGTCAACACTGTGGAACAAAAAGGATATCTTGGAACACGACCGAAGTGTGACAAATGTGGATATCATCATAGTGGAAGATGTACCCAATGTGGAAAGTGTAAAAAGTATGGGCATCTAGCCTATAACTGTTGGAACAATGCGAACCCTAATAAGATCAATCAAGTAGCAGGAAAGGTCAACCCAGGAGTAGAAAGGATGAATCAGGGATGCTTTGAGTGTGGAGATCCAAAGCACTTCAGGAAAGATTGTCCAAAGTTGAAGAACCGAAACGACAATCAGGCCCGTGGAAGAGCATTTGTGATGGGGGCTGGTGACGCACGACAAGATCCGAACATTGTCACTGGTACGTTCCCGATAAATAATCACTATGCCTCTATACTTTTCGATACGGGTGCTGATATGAGTTTTGTGTCAAATGACTTTAAGTCCCTAGTCGGTATTAAGCCCAGCAAACTAGACCAAAATTATACAATTGAATTAGCAAATGGGAAATTAATTAAAACTGGAGAAGTCATTCAGGGTTGTACCTTATGTTTTAAGAACCACACATTTAGTATAGACCTACTACCTGTTGACTTGGGAAATTTTGACGTTGTTATTGGTATGGATTGGTTGTCGAAGAATCACGCCGAGATTGTTTGTTTTGAGAAGATTGTTCATATTCCCCTCCAGAACGGAGAAGTTCTTTCGGTTCAAGGTGAGAAAAGTGGAGTGACATTGAGAATGATAAACTGCATGAAAGCTCGTAAGTACCTACGTAAAGGCTATTGCGTGTTCCTGGCTCACGTCGTCGAGAAGAAACCCGAGGAACGTAGACTTGAAGACATACCAATCGTTAAGGATTACCTCGAAGTTTTTCCTAAAGACTTACCTGGATTACCACCACCAAGGCAAGTCGAATTCTGAATTGACTTGGTACCAGGAGCCGCCCCGGTTGCGCGATCACCGTATCGATTGGCACCTTCTGAAATGCAGGAATTATCAAATCAACTCCAGGAGTTGCTTGATAAAGGTTTCATAAGACCGAGTTTCTCACCTTGGGGAGCTCCGGTCCTATTCGTAAAGAAAAAGGATGGAACCTTTAGGATGTGTATTGATTACCGAGAATTAAACAAGCTTACAATCAAAAACCGATATCCACTTCCTCGAATAAACGATTTGTTCGATCAACTACAAGGTTCTAGCTTCTACTCTAAGATCGATCTATGTTCGGGGTATCATCAACTAAGAATCCAAGAAGAAGATGTACCAAAGACAGCATTTAGGACTCGTTATGGCCACTACGAATTCCTAGTTATGCCGTTTGGTTTGACGAACGCACCAGCTGTTTTTATAGATCTCATGAACTGAGTGTGCAAGCCATACTTGGATAAATTCGTGATAGTGTTTATTGATGATATATTAATATATTCACGAACCAAGGAGGATCATGAACATCATCTGAAATTAATTTTGGAACTACTCAGCAACGGGAATCTTTACGCTAAATTCTCTAAGTGTGAGTTTTGGATCCGAGAAGTGCATTTTCTTGGACATGTCATCAACAAGGAAGGAATTCACGTTGATCCATCTAAAATAGAAGCGATCAAAAACTGGGAAGCACCAAAGACTCCGACCGAAGTGCGTCAATTTTTGGGCTTGGCCGGCTACTACAGACGATTCATTGAGAATTTTTCAAAAATAGCCCTGTCCTTAACCACATTAACCCAGAAAGAAAAGAAGTATGATTGGAGTGACAAGCAAGAGTCAGCTTTCCAATTACTGAAGCAGAAGATGTGTAGTGCACCGATCTTATCTCTTCCGGAGGGAATCAACAATTTTGTCGTATACTGCGATGCATCACACCAAGGACTTGGTTGTGTGTTAATGCAAAGAGACAAAGTCATCGCATATGCCTCACGACAACTAAAAGTGCACGAAAAGAATTATACGACCCACGATTTGGAGTGCAGTTGTGTTTGCGCTCAAGATTTGGAGACATTATCTTTATGGTACAAGATTCACTATTTTTACTGATCATAAGAGTCTCCAACATATCTTTGATCAAAAAGAACTTAACATGAGACAAAGTCGTTGGGTAGAACTACTAAACGACTATGATTGTGATATCAAGTACCATCCCGGGAAAGCCAATGTCGTAGCAGACGCCTTAAGCCGCAAGGAACGAGTTAAAACTCTTCATGTTCGTGCCCTAGGATTAACAATTCACACGAGTCTAACTACTCAAATCCGAATGGCACAACAAGAAGCACTTAAAGAAAAGAACATCCAAAATGAAGCACTGCATGGAATGATCAAACAATTGGAGTCTAAGTCAGATGATACGTTTTACTTCATGGACAGAATTTGGGTGCCGAGTAACGGTAACTTACGTGGGTTGATTATGGATGAAGCCCACAAGTCCAGGTACTCCATTCACCCGGGTTCAGATAAGATGTATAAGGATCTAAAAGAATTATATTGGTGGCCCAATATGAAAGGAGATATTGCCACATATGTCAGTAAATGCTTAACGTGTTCAAAAGTAAAAGCCGAACATCAGAAACCGTCTGGCTTGTTACAACAACCCGAAATTCCCCAATGAAAATGGGAACAGATTTCTATGGATTTCATCACGAAATTACCCAAGACTTCTAGTGGTCATGATACCATATGGGTAATTGTCGACCGTTTAACGAAATCTGCTCACTTTCTGCCAATTAAAGAAACCGACAAGACAGAGAAACTTACAAGACTCTACGTTAAAGAAATTGTGGCAAGACACGGAGTGCCAGTTTCTATTATCTCTGATAGAGACAGCAGATTCGTGTCTAGAATCTAGAAATCGTTACAAGAAGCCATGGGCACACGTCTTGACATGAGTACGGCATATCACCCGCAAATAGATGGTCAAAGCGAAAGGACTATCCAGACACTAGAAGATATGCTCCGTGCATGTGTAATTGATTTCGGAGGAAATTGGGATACTCATTTACCGTTGGCAGAGTTTTCCTATAATAACAGCTACCACACGAGCATTAAGGCAGCTCCGTTTGAAGCTTTATATGGTCGTAAATGCCGCTCACCGCTATGTTGGGCGGAAGTTGGTGAAAAACATTTGACAGGTCCTGAGATTGTCCAGGAAACCACTGATAAGATCTTCAAAATTAAGGACCGTCTGAAAGAGGCCCGAGATAGACAAAAGAGCTATGCTGATAACAGAAGGAAACCATTAGAATTTCAAATTGGTGACCGAGTAATGTTAAAAGTCTCACCATGGAAAGGCGTTGCGAGGTTTGGTAACCGTGGTAAGCTCAACCCTAGATACGTTGGACCGTTTGAAATACTGGCTAGGGTTGGCCCTGTAGCCTACAAGCTCAAGCTACCGCAAGAACTAAGCAACGTACACGATACATTTCATGTGTCTAATCTCAAAAAGTGTTTGTCAGATGAGACTTTGATCATACCGCCTAATGAAATTCACATTGATGATAAACTTCATTTCATCGAGGAACCGATTGAGATTTCAGATTGGAAAGTTCAAAGGCTGAGACGTAGTCGAATCAAACTAGTTAAAGTACGTTGGAACTCAAAACGTGGTCCTGAGTATACATGGGAACGAGAGGACCAAATGAAAACAAAATACCCCTCCTTGTGTAAGGATGCACCAGTTCAAGATGGCACGAATTGAATTTCGGGACGAAATTCTGTTAACATGGGGAGAATGTGACACCCGACATTTCAGGTCAATATCCGTACATGTTATAAACAAGTTTACAATATAATTGTTTTCGAGATTTACTTAATTTCACAATCAAGGACATTAAGGTCTAACAAAAACCATACATTGTCTCATTTCATGTTTTAGTAATTCTAGGAGTTACCGATTCATGTACCCGTATAAACCGACTTAAATAACCAGAAAAATATATATACATATATATTACGTAAACTCTACGTTGGACAATAATTTAATTTTTAGACTAAATCATATAATATACGTAAAAGAAAAATATCGAACCCTTTCGAAGACGTTACCATGTAGCGTCACCTTTAGGTACGTATACCTACAAATAATCACCTCAACAAATTATACAATTCAAGATTTCAATATTTTTCTTTAACGAGCCATAAACTTGATAAATTTATAAAACTGTGGAAAACCTAAATCAAATTAAATTACCATTTGAAACTCTAAATAATATTAATACACTTAATGAATTAAATAAATTTACACTTAAATCTAATTATTTGATTAATAAACCCAACCCACCCCCTTGACTTTCTCGGCCGAAGCCAGAGAAGACCCCCCCCCCCCCCCCCCATTCACACTACTGTTTTCCTCTCATTCAAATTCTTTATCTTTAAACTCATACCTCATGACTTCAAAACTCAGATATAAACCATACCACCTCAATCACCATTCTCACGAACCCCTTTCATCATTCTCACTTTCTTACGGCAATCTCCCCAATTTTCTTCAAGTCGAAGTCAAGTTTTAAGGCAAAATCCACCATATTTGGGTATTATAAGGAGCTTCCAAGGATTTCTAACCAAGAGAATTCAAGACCATCTTCTCTGTTTCTCTCAAAAATCATCATCTCTGTTTAGAGGTAAAAACTCAATTTTATTCATATTATTTTCTTTAAAACCGTAGCTAAACATACAGTTTACTCGAACGTAAGAAAAATAACCAGAAAAGTGTGTCGAATTCAAGATTAAAACATGAATATATGCGTATATGTATGAATAAAGTTTTGAAACTGATTCTGTCAATCAAAATTTCAGTAATCGAAACTATAGTTTCGATACCTGTTTACTCAATCGAAACTAGGTTGTTTTGATACCTATTACTCAATCGAAACTAGGTAGTTTTGATACCTATTACTCAATCGAAACTTGGTATTTCGATACCTATTTCTCAATCGAAACTAGGTAGTTTCGATACCTGTTTACTCAATCGAAACCAGGTAGTTTCGATACCAATTACTTAATCGAAACCAGGTAGTTTCGATACCTGTTTTGCTCAATCGAAACTAGGAAGTTCCGACATCTGTTCTGTTCAATCGAAACTAAGAAAGTTTCGATACCTGTTCATTAGTCCCATGGGGCAATAGCTTAGAACTATTTTATAACAAAAAAAGTGTTGAAAAACTAAAAAGATATTTAAACAAAAGCAATCATATTTGTTAAGTCGGTGAACAATTTGCATATGAGACATTCGGTCATAACACGAATTACCCTTTTTGTAATTAGGGTACGAATAGTCATGTTTGACAAGAACAATTATCATTGCAAACATACACAAACTCAAGGTGAGTTTCACGGCCCCTTTTTAATGTTTTCAATACTTGGGGGAAGAACATACTTACAACTATTTTTATGGGATAACAAGAGAATAAGACCCGACTTTTATGTTTACATGAGTTAAACGATTTTAGGCGGCTAAAGTCCCCTGGAACAATTTAGTAACCATTAACTGTAGCCTAGGGTCCTATGAATAGTACTATGGAGAGTGACGTCTCCCGGTCATGGTTAGTCGCGCTAACCACAATCTGGAGGATTTATGGCCGCATAGAACCGGATAACGAAATTAGGGGCGAAGAACAGTTGTCATGGTTTGGTTACGGCTCATGTAGGAACATATTATTTGTATTCCTAGCTAGTTTACAAATGGGTCAACAATTCTTATTCTGATTATCACATGCAACTGGAACTATTTACGAACAATTGAATTTTACAAAGATCTATTTGATTTAAACCTGTGAACTCACCAACCTCGTGTTGACAATTTTAAGTATGTTTTTCAGTAAATTGACGTGATCGCAAGGTTAGCAATGTAGATTACATGCATGTACGATGGATACAACTATTTGGGGGGATTTCTCTTGTATAACTCATTGTAATAGAGTCATATTTGCGAAATCGTCACTTTTGTAAACCCAATTTACATTTTTGAAATGTAAAACTTTAAACTTGTTTATGTATCCATTTATCATGTATGTGTTTGCGGTAATCATATGCTTTGGAAACCATGTAATGTTACGCCTCGCGTTTCCGCCTTGGCGGGGTGTGACAATGGAATGTGACACCCGACATTTCAGGTCAATATCCGTACATGTTATAAACAAGTTTACATTATAATTGTTTTCGAGATTTACTTAATTTCACAATTAAGGACATTAAGGTCTAACAAAAACCATACATTGTCTCATTTCATGTTTTAGTAATTCTAAGAGTTCCCGATTCATGTACCCGTATAAACCGACTAAATACAAACATTAGTGGTTAAATTAAATAACCAGAAAAATATATATACATATATATTACGTAAACTCTACGTTGGACAATAATTTAATTTTTAGACTAAATCATATAATATACGTAAAAGTAAAATATCAAACCCTTTCGAAGACGTTACCATGTAGCGTCACCTTTAGGTACGTATACCTACAAATAATCACCTCAACAAATTATACAATTCAAGATTTCAATATTTTTCTTTAACGAGCCATAAACTTGATAAATTTATAATACTGTGGAAAACCTAAACCAAATTAAATTACCATTTGAAACTCTAATTAATATTAATACACTTAATGAATTAAATAAATTTACACTTAAATCTAATTATTTGATTAATTAACCCAACCCACCCCCTTGACTTTTTCGGCCGAAGCCAGAGAAGACCCCCCCCCATTCACACTACTGTTTTCCTCTCATTCAAATTCTTTTTCTTTAAACCCATACCTCATGACTTCAAAACTCAGATATAAACCATACCACCTCAATCACCATTCTCACGAACCCCTTTCATCATTCTCACTTTCTTACGGCAATCTCCCCAATTTTCTTCAAGTCGAAGTCAAGTTTTAAGGCAAAATCCACTATATTTCGGTATTATAAGGAGCTTCCAAGGATTTCTAACCAAGAGAATTCAAGACCATCGTCTCTGTTTCTCTCAAAAATCATCATCTCTGTTTAGAGGTAAAAACTCAATATTATTCATATTATTTTCTTTAAAACCATAGCTAAACATACAGTTTACTCGAACGTAAGAAAAATAACCAGAAAAGTGTGTCGAATTCAAGATTAAAACATGAATATATGCGCATATGTATGAATAAATTTTTGAAACTGATTCTGTCAATCAAAATTTTAGTAATCGAAACTATAGTTTCGATACCTGTTTACTCCATCGAAACTAAGTAGTTTCGACACCTATTACTCAATCGAAACTAGGTAGTTTCGATAACTATTACTCAATCGAAACTAGGTAGTTTCGATACCTATTACTCAATCGAAACTAGGTAGTTTCGATACCTATTACTCAATCGAAACTAGGTAGTTTCGATACCTATTACTCAATCGAAACTAGGTAGTTTTGATACCTATTTACTCAATCGAAACTAGGTAGTTTCGATACCTATTACTTAATCGAAACCAGGTAGTTTCGATACCTGTTTTGCTCAATCGAAACTAGGAAGATTCGACATCTATTCTGTTCAATCAAAACTAAGAAAGTTTCGATACCTGTTCATCAGTCCCATGGGGTAGTAACTTAGAACTATTTTATAACGAAACAAGTGTTGAAAAACTAAAAAGATATTTAAACAAAAGCAATCAGATTTGCTAAGTCGGTGAACAATTTGCATATGAGACATTCGGTCATAACACGAATTACCCTTTTTGTAAATAGGGTACGAATAGTCAAGTTTGACTAGAACAATTATCATTGCAAGCATACACAAACTCAAGGTGAGTTTCACGGCCCCTTTTTACTGTTTTCAATACTTGGGGGAAGAACATACTTACAACTATTTTTATGTGATAACAAGAGAATAAGACTCGACTTTTATGTTTACATGAGTTAAACGATTTTAGGCGGCTAAAGTCCCCTGGAATAATTTAGTAACCATTAACTGTAGCCTAGGGTCCTATGAATAGTACTATGGAGAGTGACGTCTCCCGGTCATGGTTAGTCGCGCTAACCACAATCTGGAGGATTTATGGCCGCATAGAACCGGATAACGAAATTAGGGGCGAAGAACAATTGTCATGGTTTGGTTACGGCTCATGTAGGAACATATTATTTGTATTCCTAGCTAGTTTACAAATGGGTCAACAATTCTTATTCTGATTATCACATGCAACTGGAACTATTTACGAACAATTGAATTTTACAAAGATCTATTTGATTTAAACCTGTGAACTCACCAACCTCGTGTTAACAATTTTAAGTATGTTTTTCAGGAAATTGACGTGATCGCAAGGTTAGCAATGTAGATTACATGCATGCACGATGGATACAACTATTTGGGGGATTTCTCTTGTATAACTCATTGTAATAGAGTCATATTTGCGAAATCTTCACTTTTGTAAACCCAATTTACATTTTTGAAATGTAAAACTTTAAACTTGTTTATGTATCCATTTATCATGTATGTGTTTGCGGTAATCATATGCTTTGGAAACCATGTAATGTTACGCCTCGCGTTTCCGCCTTGGCGGGGTGTGACAATGGAGGCTGTGATCAAGCTGAGTGAATGCAGAAGCGATCAGGTAGTTAAGTTTGCTGCCAATTCTCTTGAAACCACAGCACTAGACTGGTGGGAGTCTGTAAAGCAAGCCAAAGGGGAGCAATCGGTGGAAAATATGAAATGAAATGAATTCAAGGAACTGATTCTACAACGTTTTTGTCCTCAGAACGAACTTGATAAGCTTTAGGAAGAGTTTCAACGTTTGCAGGCTGGGACTATGACGCATCAGGAGTATGCGACAAAGTTTGATGAGATATCTAAACTGGTGCCACATCTGTTGACACCCGAACCTCGAAGAATCAAACATTTTATTAGGGGTTTGCCACTAAAGGTGCGTACCTTGGTAAAGACCTCTGCACCTCAAACAATGGATGCAGCTTTAGCATTAAGTGCCATGGTTTACGACGATGTGGCAGCTCTAGAAGCCAAGGAGAAGGTGGTAGAAATAAAACTAGTAGAAACAAAGAGGAAGAATGAGGAAATATTGTATCGGTTCAAACCAAGAAACTTCAAGTTCCCTAGGAGAGATGGAAATAGTCCAGCCAGAAATCCCCAAGAGATGAAATGCGGTAGATGTCAAAAGCCGGGACACGTTGCAATGAACTGTCCATCTTTTAAGTGTTTCAATTGTAATGAGGTGGGCATCTGGCAAGAAATTGTACAAAACCTGTTCAGCAGAAGCCCGAGGTAGGGGCTAAAGATTATCGAGAACTGAATAAGCTCACTATAAAGAACAAATATCCATTACCAAGAATAGATGATTTGATCAATCAGTTGCAAGGAACTAAATATTTCTCGAAGATTGATCTTAGATCTGGATATCTCCAGTTGAAGGTACATGAAGAAGATTAACCTAAGACTGCTTTTAGAACCCGATATGGGCACTATGAATTCTTAGTTATGTCATTTGGTCTAACTAAAGCCCCCGCAACATTTATGAACCAAATGAACCGAGTTTGTAAACCATTCGTGGACAAATTCATTATAGTGTTCATAGACGATATCCTTATCTAATCTCGAACCCAAAAAGAACATGCCAAACATCTTCAGATAATCCTAGAAACTATTAGAAAAGAAAAGTTGTACGCTAAGTTTTCCAAATGCGAGTTTTGGAAACAAGAGATGCAATTCTTAGGGCATGTTATAAATCATCATGGAATCCAAGTAGATCCATCCAAGATAGAAGCTATTATGAAATGGGAGACTCCAAAGACACCGACTGAGGTTCAAAGCTTTCTTGGAGTAGCTGGGTACTACCGAAGATTAATACAAGATTTCTCCAACATCGCTACTCCACTAACTACTGTAACTCAGAAAGCTGTAAAGTTTGAATGGAGTCAGAAGCAAGAAGAGGCATTCAAAACCCTTAAGCAGAAACTCAGTACTGCACCAATCTTAGCACTACCCGAAGGAAATGATGACTTCGTCATCTATTGTGATGCTTCCGGTATTGGCCTAGGTTGTGTATTGATGCAGCGAGAATAGGTTATAGCCTACGCATCACGACAACTTAAGGTTCATGAGAAAAACTATACCACACACGATCTCGAACTTTGTGCCATAGTGTTTGCTCTAAAGATTTGGAGACACTATCTATATGGTAGTAAGTGTGTGATATATACAGACCATAAAAGTCTCCAGCATATATTCAATCAGAATGAATTGAATATGAGACAAAGAAGATGGATGAAACTCATTAATGATTATGATTGTGAAATTAAATACCATCTTGGGAAAGCTAATGTTGTAGCAGATGCATTAAGTCGGAAGGACAGAATTAAGCATATCAAGATAAAAGCCTTAACGTTAGAAATCAAGATAGACTGGATGGATCATATTAAAGAAACTCAAACCCAAGCACTCCATGAAGATAACATTAAGAAGGAGCGCATGGTTGGTAAGGAGAAGTTACTAAACAAAGGCAAGGACGGAATCCTACGTTTTCAAAATTGAACATCAGAAACCCGCAGGTCAACTACAACAGTTAGAGATACCTGTGTGGAAATGGGATAAAATTACTATGGATTTTGTTACAAAATTACCTAGGACCTAAAAAGGACATGATGCTATTTGGGTTGTGGTTGACAGACTAACCAAATCAACACAATTTATTCCTATCAATGAGAACTATTCAATGGATAAGTTAGCCCGACTCTACATCAATGAAATCATGAGCCGCCATGGTATACCGCTATCTATTATCTCTGATAGAGATAGTCGGTTCACTTCTAGATTCTGGACTAGTTTCTAGAAATAGTTGGGAACACGAATCAATATGAGCACGGCATATCACCCTCAAACAGATGGACAAAGTGAAAGAACAATTCAAACTCTAGAAGATATGCTAAGGGCTTGTGCAATAGAATTTGGAAGTAGCTGGGCTAATCACATGCCATTGATAGAATTTTCTTACAACAACAGTTATCATTCAAGTATAAATACTGCACCATTTGAGGCATTATACGGTAGAAAATGCAGAACTCCAATTTGTCACAAGATCGACAGAAGAGTTATGCAGATAAACGTCGAAGACCGTTAGAAATCCAAGTTGGTGACTACGTCATGTTGAAAGTATCACCTTGGAAAGGTGTTGTGCGTTTCAAGAAACGTGGAAAATTAGGGCAAGGTATATTGGGCCTTATAAGATCCTAGAAAGAATAGGAGCTGTAGCATAAAAACTAGAATTGCCTGAAGCATTGCAGAATATTCATAACACGTTCCACGTGTCATGTTTACGCAAGTGCATAGCAGATCCCGATCAAGCAATCTCATTAGATGACATACATGTCGATGACAAACTCCAAATCACCGAACAACCTGTTAAGATATTAGAAACCCAAGATCAAAAGCTAAGAAAGAAAACTATACCAATGGTACTAGTACAGTGGCAAGGTCGGAAAGGTGCCGACAAAACTTGGGAATTAACAGAACAGATGAGAATTAAATATCCCTATTTATTTGAATGATCTTAAATTTTGAGGACAAAATTCTTTTAAGGAGGGGATATTTGTAACACCCGGATAAAATTCCCAAGTCAAATAAAGGCTAAAAGTATCACAAGACAAAATTCAGGGGATAAACTGCAAGTTTTCCAAAGATAGAGGACTCAAAGTGAAAATTCTGAAAATGTGGCGGACGTCAGACCGACATCCGATCCATATCGGTCCGATATGTGTTAACGAAGGTAGGAATAAGGTGTTGACACGTGTCCTATGACTCATCGATTGAAATATGACGCGTGGTATCAAGTTGGACCGACATCTCCAACAGTTGCGGTTTGACAGCCGCAAAATGAAAAACAGACTAATAGGAAGCTGTAACACCCCCAAATTTATTCACATAATAAGTAAATAAATTAGGGTTGCAACGATTGGTAACATTACACAACAGCGGAAGCTAAATAAAGATTCTAAATATGTCGAACACTCTGCGTCTCCATCTTCTAAGGGCTTAATCCAAATGTTTAACATATTCCAACCATTTTGTAGCTATGTATTACCTAAAAAACGTGCTCAAAAATGTCAACGCAATGTTGGTGAGTTCACAGGTTTTAAATGAATAAAATTGAGAAAACAATATTTACGAAATCGTTTATAAAAAACTATTTATACGAAATCCTTCGGAAAAAACCATTTGCACGAAATAGATTTACAAAACTGTTTGTACGGGTATTGGCAACATCCTTTGCTCGAAATTCACTGTCAAGACCATTGATACGTATACCAATGGCAAAACCCGTTTCTCGAAATTGACTAGCAAATCCATTGGTACGTATACCATTGGCGAAATCCTTTGCTCGAAATTTACTTTATGCATATGATAAGCAAAACAAGTTAGCGGTTGATTCATCGTTGTCTAGCTAGCACAAACGAATTATGTGATGCACAAGCCTATAACCAAACCTTTAATGAATTCTTGAATTTTGCCCCAGCCCGTTGTACCTTTAAACAATGAGAAACCACAAGACCTAATATGCAATCATTTAACCATGTTTGCAACACCGCGTGTCCAAACATGTTTGCGTAAAGATAATAAAAAGAAAAACATCACACTCCTTTTAAATAATATTATTAATAATAATAACTAACAAATATAAATAATAATTTTTTTTATTCAATTACTTACTCGCACAGTTCTAAAATAGTCGGATGACACTCCCGTACCGCGTTTCTAACCGTGTATGCTTGCTAAACGTCTCGTGTTCCGAAATTAGTTATTATTTCCTAAGTAGTAAAATAAACATTTTAACACGATAGGTATAAAATAAATACTTGCTCATATTATTTAGTTATACCAAGTTTAGCAAAACCCGCCGATGTCCACACCGGTATTTACCCGTATGAGCGCGTTAATCATTCTAACAGTTCTCCGCTTAAACTCTTTAGTTCGTAATCATTATAAATTATATCAAATTATGTAACGATCCATCAAACAATTTTTATTAGTTTGTTTTGGAATCGGTACGCACGATGGACCTTTAGTTGGATCGTTAATGGGTCGAGCCCGTTTATGATGAATTAATACTTGTTCCTAACTTTAGGGTTGTCACAGAAGCTGACGCGTGTAGGGCTGACGCAGGCAGGACGATAGTGCACCGCTATCCCCTGCATAACGGTCCGACGTAGGTCCAAAATCAGCCTATAAATAGATGGGTCGAGCTCCATCATTTTGCACACGCAAACACCTTCAAATGCACACACATAAGCTCTGGTAGCTCGATTCCCGAGGTTCTGGTCCGCTCTCGAAAGTCCAGTTTCTCATAATTCGTCCGCAAAACTGCAATAGATAGTGCTGAGGTAAGGTTTATGAACACCCTGAGGTTCCTTCATGTAAACCTAAGATAGGGATGTTAATTATGATAATGTTGGATATTATTTAGGGTTCTGTCAACGTGTTGATTGTTATATTCGATATAGGAGGAGGTTCTGCTTGAGGTGAGTTCCTCTGAACCGTGCTCTATGAAATATTTTGTAAATGAGTTATCTGAAATCCCAATACTATCAATGCGTATATTCTATAATAAGTACTTATTATGACCAAGATTGGGGTGGGACCTAGGGACAAGATTGATCCTCTTGGTTAGATCTGGTCTAAGGGTGACCAGCGCGCCCGGAAGGTTACTGAATATATGTATGCTGTAGACCCAGAATCTAAGAGCGATTCGGGTGATTTATTGGAAGGGATGGTTGTAAGACCTGTCGGGGCATTCATTCCTACAACAAAGATAATAGTGAAAATAATTTTGTTTATGAACTCACCAGCATTAAGCTGATCCAAATTGTTTTCAAATGTTTTTGAGCACAGGTGAACCTTAGCTGTTAGTTGGCATTCGAGAAGACGTACAAATGTTGGAAACAGGGATGACTGAGGGCAGGTCCCAGAGCGACCATAAGGCCTGAATGAATGGCATGATTCTTCGGGAACTATAAATCCAGATTTTGTTATGTTGTATTTTGCTAGTCAGTCCCTATTGTACAAACGTTATGTTATGAATTAAAAATTAAGTTTATGATGTTTATTCTTCCGCTGTGTGTTTTTGGTATCAACGTCACAGTAACTAGAAGGCGACCTTCAACCGATATGTAGTTATCTGACGAACGGAATATTTTGTCTTTGAAAGAGCGGTGTATAAATCTCTCCTAAACCCGTCGCTCTTACCTGGGAACATATCTGTTGGAGGTACTACTCTGGTAGAGGACTGTCCTGTGTTACGGTTGTGACAACACCAGCTTCACATGGCAGCGACGTGGCGTGCATGCGAGAGAGGAGGGAGATAGTGGACCGACATCGCCCTGGATAACTGTCCCCTATGGGACTGTTATCAGCCTATAAATAGAGAGCTCAAGGTTCTCATTTTCTATACCAACACAACACACACTCTCGATTCTCCTCTGCTCCTGAGCCCCCAGACGTCCCGACTCCCGAGCTGCTCCTCCCGGTTGTACCAGGGTTCAACGAGATCAAGCGTTTAAGAGCCGAAGAAACATGAGAAACACATAGAAGTGCAAGATAAGGTGCTAGAGCCCTAAGAGTCAACTCTAAGAGCTACTTAGCACTATGATTATTATCCTTCGATCTCCGACTTCAAACTAAAGTTGAATACTCGTCTTTATCAAAAATACTCGTTCTCATGGCGAGAGTGAGCTTTTACAAAAATAATTTGTAAGACGTGCTTGGGCTGTAAGCTATCATCACGCAAATAAGACGTGCAGGTGCTGTCGGCACCTTCATGCAAAAGATCAAACGATTTATGTTTACGAAAAGGGCAAAACACGATAATTAAATATTTACTCATACTAATCCCAGAATGATGAAATGTTTATCTGTTTAATTAAACTGTTTTGCCATGCTTATGAAAAAGATTTGAGGTCATAAAGTATTCACCAACATGTAGCTGACGTTCATTTACAAATGTTTTCAGGAAAAGAATGAAATGATCTCATAGTACCGGGACCGGCTACATCCTAAGTCCCGATGACAGTTTTGTTGCATAATCCGGGTCAGGCCACACACCTGGACCCGGTGCATCCCAAAAATGTGTTATACAGGTTCGTGCGAGGCACATGAAAGAATCTGAGAAAAGACAAGGTTAAGGTGCCCAAACGATGTCGACTTTGGTCAGGGTTTTGATATCAAAAATCAAATGTACAAACGATCGGGTTTTATACCCAAGTATTTAAATAAAGAAATCTTATATCTACACAACAAGATTCTAGTATTTACAGAACCAACCCTTGAGGTTGAGAATCGTTAAAAAGAACCTGTTTAAAACCACTATTCTGCTGCATAAAACCAAACTCTGAAATCAAAGCAGGTACCGAAGTTGCCAACTGACGTCGCAGCCCGATAACGTCCCGGGGGTGCCCGGGGCGGGGTGTGACAACCAAATCCGACCTGCAACTTTCCGGATATAAAATCAAGTCTCCAAATCAATCCCAAACTTCATCTCTATCAAAAATACCACAGAATACTTGAAAATGGCGACGAAATTCACACAGAAACGATCTGAAATGATGAAAAATAGCTTGAAAACCAAGTGCTTCAACCAACAGCTCTGATACCACTTGTTATACCCTCTGATCGTCTGGAATCAAGCAACCAAATCAGCAATTCACTCATGCAAAGGCGGAATACAATCCAAGAGATAACGAGATCGAATACACCGGATCAAACACCGAAATACGAATAATACGCCATAAGAACGAGATGAATCACAAAAGTAACTTCTTGTATTAAACTTCAAACGATTACAATGTGCTAACGGTTTGTAAATCACACTACAATTAGACTAATCACAATAAAACTTTAGCTAAGGCAAATTTGACAAAAAAACTAATTACATTTTGAACCAACAGCTATTTATAAGTAATAGTTTTCGTCCGAAAACGTTTTCGACCGAAAACTATTAACTTGTACAATTTAAGCTTCAACAATTGGATTCGATGGACTACTAGGTTCCAACATAGTATGTCATACAATCATACATGTCATTTATTTGTAAGCAACAAATTTATCAACTACTAAGTATGTATGAAAACACTTACCTTTATCTTTAGATGGCCTCGATTGTTCTTCACACTTAGCAACTCGAACACCTAAACAATTGCATCATGTTTATTAATCTAATGATCCCATCATATCTACCAATTGGGATTCATAACACACATAACTTAATGGTTATCATTCACTAGCCATCTTGGTTAATTCAACATTAACAAAACCTCACAATCCCTTATTCACCATTAAAATTATTATTCAATCCAAACAACCCATTTCACCCGTTAAGGTTTATTCTATCTTTCACTCAAATCCCCAAATCCTTAATTCCCCTAATTGATTTGGGATTTCATTTGATTTCGTGTCTAAGGACAGCATAAACTACTCTCATCCCTTAACATATCATTTAAACCCCTAATTGATCAAAAACCCTAAATTATCCACCAAGAACCCTAAAATTCAAAACCCAAACTTGGATGTAAAACCATGTTAATCTACAACCTTAGCTTTAGATAAGCTACTTTATCACTTCTAATAAAAAATTAACCATTAAAAACCTCCAATCTCAAAAAAATTAGGATTCATGGCCCCAAACCCATCAAAAACACAACAATGGAGGATTAGATGATGAAAGAAACACTTACTTGAAGTTTAGAAGAAGATGAATACACCAAATCCAATTGATTTTACATGCAATCAATCAATTTTTAATATTTTGCTTCTTCCCCTCTCTTCTTCTTGATTCTATCGACACAAACACATACACTAGAGAGAGAGAGTGTGAGTGTGTGTGTGTGTCGAACCCCCTCCTCCATAGCAATATGGTTGGTAAAAATTATGAATCTGCCCCTACACTTCTTATTTGACCCATTTTTCTATAATGTCTCAAAATACCCCATTTAAAACAAACCCTCAACTTTAATTTTATTTATTTACACCCACATAATATGGTTTAACATGTTATAATATAAATCTTGAAAGTTGATTCGTTATATATCAATACAATATATAATATAGATAATAGAAGGACACAATGGTAATTTTACTAAAAATTCTTAAATTTAAGACTTGTACACATTTTAATACTTGAAGTACAACCCTTAAATTTTTCAAAACACCCCCTTCAAACGAACCCTAAAAAACCTTATCCCATTTCAAAATTAAAACGTCTGGCTCTTCTCCTCTACCACCCACCGCCACCACCCCTCTCCCTCAAACATTCAGCCTCTATCTCCACCTACTTCCTATTTGTTTTGAAGCACACCACAACCCGCTGTCGCCATTGAAACTGATTGAGAGGTACCTTCCTCCTCTTCATTCTTAATTTTTCTTTGATTTAAGTTAGGGTTTTTTTTTTCTCAGATTTTTCTATTTCTGTTTCTGTTTTGTCGCACTTCCATTGGAGTGTTACGGTTGTTTAGGTATTTTTTTCTTATGATTTTTCTTTTTCTGTTCGTGGAGGAGATTTCTAAGATTCGGTTACATCTGCTACCCTCAGTATTGTTCAGGTATGTTTTTTAAATTATTTTTTATTCACTTTCAGTTTGCTCATTATATTGGTTCGATCTGTGCTCATGAGTTGTTCAAAACCGCAAATCATCTTTTGCAAACTATGTTGCATTCCAAGGTATCACCTTACGAGAGCATCTTATCAGCCAAAGTTGGAGAAATCTATAAAGAACGTTCTGATGGTGAGGCTGCAAAAAGCCTTCATAAGGTTGGTTGTCTCTATGTGAGTGTGTGTGGAACATAATAGACTTTTTTCTCATGTGTGTGACCGTCTGTTTATTTAGGAAAACACGGTTCTGAAGGTGATCGCGTTGTTAAGGTCAATCAAAAACAATATTAATTCTAATCCCTAGCTACCTTAGACTGTAGTGTAATGAAGTAGGGTATCGTATCCATAGAGAATTCTTGGATAGTGTTAATTATGAAAACTACTAACAACCTAAGTGATTAAAACAACTTGCATGCAGAGACAAACGAATTGATTTGAGATTTGAAAAAACAATTAGAGAACAAGGACCATTCCCAGGATTCAGGTTATGAAGCATGACAAGTAATTTGATAATATCAAATTGGAATCCACATAGACATAGAACGCTTAGATGACTCGACAGATAAATAATTGCAAGACTAAAAATTGGAATCTGTTGATGTAAGGCCCCAAACCGGGCACCCTACAGTTGGTTCTCATAGCGGGTTATTCACTTGAAAATATTCATTTTAGATATATTAAACTACAGCGAAAGTCTTTCTAAAACCATTAATTGCAATTTAGTGTCATTAAGTTACCTCACGAATGCTTGCACACCAATTCTAGTAGCACTGCACCCGAGCCAAGATACGTCAACGCAACGCTTACCTGCAAAACAATCTATCGTACACACAAAGTCAGCTATGCTGAGTGAGTTCTAATAGTTTAGTTTAATTAAAAGCCATCTCGTCTCAAAAGTTATTTAAACTCCACTCAGGAACCACGGTCCTTATAAAATAGGTTCACAATTCATTAACCAATGGATAACCCCTGTTATCACACGATATCCCATAATAACTCATTACCCAAGACTCATCCAGTAAAAATAATAATCCCGCAGTCTCATTGACATAGGTCGAACCTACCTACACTAATAACTCATGTTCAAGTACATGTATTAACTCGACACTTGGTTAACACAACAATCCCCTAGACCTCAACTTACTCAGCCTTGACCAAGGCTCTTACAAATCAACTTGCATAATCGTTATGAACATCACATCAAAATCCTGGCACCACGGCCAATCTAACTCTACTCAGCACATTAATACTATCTCAAGCACAATGAATATAACTCATCACTTGTATGCAATTTAACACAAATATATAAGCACACAAACACATACCTCTTCGCTACACCCTCGTCAGGGTTACCCTCGTCAGGGCATTCGATACACCCCGAGCTCATCACCGTCCTATTCGACATCGTCACCTTTGGTGACTTCCCGAAGGGCTTAGTCCTCCACAATCCCGCTTGGCATGTCATAATGACAACAATGCAAACACAATACCCGTTGTGTCTCAGGGATGACGACACAATGCACACAACACATGTATAATCACATAACATTATACTCTACGTACATGACTCATTAACTACACCTGCACTTCACACATAGTACTAGGATAAGATATCCTACACATATTCATAAGCATTTAGCAACACCTGCACTCACCCCGACTGACTCATAACGCAATGCACAGCTAATGTAGCAACACCCATACAGGTACTATATCTCATTAATTAACCACCTAACATGTACATGCACACCCTGTGACACTTCCTGGTCGTACCCGTACGTCCCATAACTATAATCCTGACTCACCCTGTTAGGTCACTATACGACCCGTGACCGTATCCCCACCTGTCACCCGCACGTCCTATGGACACACATAGTCCCTTAGCCCCACATTTAACTATTTAACTTCATAAACTTATCGGGTTACACTCCAAGGTTCTTTACCCATTTAATACTATAAAACTTGTCTCAAAAGTACGTACAATAGCCCCAAAACATTTAAAACATTTAAAAGAAGGGATTAGAAACTCACCGGTTTGAAGATCCAACTCTTATACGGCAATGATCTCTTAACACGAACTCGAACCTGTCAACGCAAGATAACACAGTCAGAGTACGCTCTAGATATGTGTCAATTACGTATAAGTATAATTATTCCTGATACTCGTCTCGTCTGCACATCCTTTCATTCATGAAAGAACTCTAATTCACGTGACCGTCCAAACTGGGTTACCCTGGACCCGTTTGGAACCCGCATGCATGCATGTTCACACGCCAAGCAAAGCCTTAGTTTGTAAAGACTCCCCACGAGAAGGTTAAACAAAAAAATCGTCCACACGGTCCATGAGAATCCAATCCACACGATGCGAGACCCGAGATCACTCTGGAGCTTTCCTTACATTCAAAACATCAATTTGAACATGGTTAGTAATGATAATCAATCCTAGAGACTCCCAACAAGTCCCTACAACAACGACAGGCCAAAACCCGAAAATCAAGAAATTACAGCGTCTACCAGACCCAAACGGGCATATCATACGCTCTGGGCGTATGATGTGCCCATCTGGGCGTATGGGATGCCAGCATCAGGTCAAAGGTCTCCCTTATATACCAACATTCATTAGTTAGTTTATCAAATTCCAACCCGAGTACTACCACTCGTTTCCCATTCATTAAAAGTTTGACTACTAGTTACATCCATGCATTGGTTTAGGTACATATTAACTTACAACTCTAGACATATTACAAACCATACAACTCTAGACATTTGTCAACATTATGAAATCCGCAATGTTGATAACCTCCGAATCCACCGATTTATATATAATCTCATCGAACAATTATGCCAAAAAACTTGAGCCTCGTCTTTGGTTGTTAGAAATGTTCGGCTTGACAGCCTTAAAATTTCTATTTTCTCTCCATTTCATTTGTGTCCTTTAAATCGGGACATTTAATTCGAATGAGTCCCAACTTGTAAACACCGAAGCACACATGGTTAGGATTAGAAAACTATGGAATAATGCGTCCCATCATTTCACCTGAACCTCTTCCCACACATATGGCAACATCAAGTATTGCCTTCCCCAATGGGATTTCTAGCTCGGCTAGAATATTTGGCTTTCTTGAAGCCATCACTAATTCCTTCTCACACCCCACTAGTTTCACGAGTTTAATCTCCTTACATCACATAATGCTCAACTCCACCCGAGTTGTACACCATGAAGGAGAATCCACTCTATAAGTCAATCGATAGCATCGAGAAAGCCGATATATCTTCATTCCTTCCGATACTCTAAGATGTAGGCCAGACCACACCCAGTCATACGACGTGCCCACAATCTTTTGATTAATCCACCGGTCTAGCATATGTGAAGAAAACTCTCATTTGCAAGATCCACATCTGCTTGTGGACAAGTTAACTCAAGAAGGTCTCTCGAGTTCACCTTGTTACATTACCTTCATGCCTTTCAGCCTTTCTCCATACGGAGAACTTCCTACCAAATAATCCACCATTTTCCAGAGTCGACTCTCCGCGAGTAGTGCTCCATCCACCCATCACAATGGGTTGCTTCAAAGCTAATACCGATAGTGATATATCGTTTGTTAAACAACGAATAAACTCCTACCATTTTACTCCTTTGGCTCGCACACCACGAACCCCTTGTGAAGACAAGGTTTCCTTCCTCCACATATTCGACTACGTTTGATCCTCCCGCCCTTAAGACTTCATGCGGTTCTTCAGTGTACCACCTCAAAGAGTTCCTATCTTCCTTGAAGGAAAATTGACATGACATCAGAAAAACCTTTAGCCATCCTCCACTAGAATGTTGCTTTCCATTACTACCGACAAATCACAAGCTCATTCCCATCCTCGAGGTGATATCCATAGATTCCTTCATACACAAGTCTTCAAATCGACTTCTATCTACCAATTCCACCCACTAAGTTATGTTCCCCCCAGTCATCCCTGATCGTGAAGTAATAAGTTTGTAGGTGTTCTACCTACTTATAGGCCTCTAGTCTTACTCTATAAGGCTCTACTTCCTCATTATTTACTCCTGCATAATCATTTATGCACAAACACGTAATATGTACATATACACATTTAACTACCTTCACTTAATCATTGTCGGTGTTCATCATCATATGGTTATAGAGAAGGTATTCGGACATGTTACATTAAGAATCAAACTGGCCAGGCGTGATTGATAATGTAATATGCCCAATTACATTCACTATCTCCATATAACAAATCCCTTAACAACTTTCAGCACAATTAGTTCACATTGGACACCAATTAAAACATATAACATCATAATCAATACTAACCTTGCCCCTTAAGCTCCGTGCCTCGGTCAAGCCATCATTGGATTCTCATTTCTCGACCATATCAAGAGCATTATAGGTTTGAGTTTGGTGACTTGCACACCAAATCTCTTAAACCATTACTCTGATACCAAGTTGTAACACCCAAAAATCCAACCCAATTTAAACTTTTAAAAACAACGCGGAAGTTAGGTCCCAAAACGATATTTAACGTATCCACACGTTTTGATTTACAAACATGTATTAAAATGACAATCCACAAGTTATCCATAACTTTTAAAACAACACAAAAGTTTGTAAAGACTCCCCACGAGAAGGTTAAACAAAAAAATCGTCCACACGGTCCATAAGAATCCAATCCACACGATGCGAGACCCGAGATCATTCCGGAGCTTTCCCTACATTCAAAACATCAATTTTGAACATGGTTAGTAATGATAGTCAATCCTAGAGACTCCCAAAAAGTCCCTACAACAACAGGCCAAAACCCGAAAATCATGAAATTCTTGCGTCTACCAGACCCAAACAGGCGTATCATACGCTCTGGGCGTATGATGCGCCCATCTGGGCATATGGGATGCCAGCATTAGGTCAAAGGTAGCCAAAATCTGATTTTCAGCCTTTGCAACTTCCTGTCGACTGACCCGATTGCATTTTCAAGCCAATATGGTAAACATACGCATATTTAGACCTCATTTAAGGTCTCCCTTATCTACCAACATTCATTAGTTAGTTTATCAACTTCCAACCCGAGTACTACCACCCGTTTCCCGTTCATTAAAAGTTTGACTACTAGTTACATCCATGCATTGGTTTAGGTACATATTAACCTACAAATCTAGACATATTACAAACCATACAAGTCTATTGATTTACCATCCATATATTTTGACAGATCCTCATATCTATGAGAGATCCACCTCTCGGTTTCTCACATGGAGTATTTGACTCCATGTCTCCTCATGAAGCACATAACTTCATGCCATCCGTGAAGCATTTTACTTCACTTCCACTCGTGAGGCATATTACCTCACTTCCATTCATGAAGTATCCACACTTCATGTTACACCTCCATGAAGTATCCACACTTCATGTAATCAACCAATTTACCATTTTACTACTAACAGATGACCTTCACCACATTAGGTTAATTTTAGTATAATGTTACTACATTATACATTTTAGTTGACTCTTGACCACATTGAGTCATTTACACCATTTAACCACATATCACCCATTAGTTTGACCAATAACCACGTAAGTCAATTTACATCTATTTACCACTTTTGCACATTCAAGATTGACTATTAACCACATAGTCTAATTACATCTATTTACCACAATTGCACATTCAAGTTTGACTATTAACCACATAGTCTAATTACATTTATTTCAACAAAATAGTTTGACTCTATACCACTAAGGTCATATTACACCAATTTCACCATTATCCACAATGGCTTAACTTATACCATATTAAGTCAATTTACAACCCATCACCATATTCCATGCTTTACATTGACTATATACCACACTAGTCAACTACACCAACCTACCACATTATGCTTGACTATTTACCACATTAGTCAATTACACCACTTTTACCACATTTCACCCGTTAGTTTGACTAATTTCCTCATTAAGTCAACTACACCAATTCTACCATACTCACACTTTAGTTTGACCATATACCATATAGTCAAAATCAATATACAACATGTGAATAGAATTAAACTACATAATCTACTTACATATAACTACTTATCCACTACTAAGTAAGTGCAAAGCACTTACCTTTGCCAATGAGGATTCCAATCCGTCTTTAACGCCTTGATCACCTAAACATTCCACATATTTTAGTGATCTAATATATCCCTAATTATTCCTCAATTGAGGTTTGACACCCACCCAAGATCTTATGATCTTCACCATCATCTAATCTTGATTTATTAAGCTTCACACAAGCTTTCAACCATTCTTATTCCTCAATTGAGGTTTGACACCCACCCAAAATCCACACATTTTGACCCGTTAAGGATTTCACCCAATTCCCACAATTTCATCAATTCATGAATCACCAAATCAATTGGGTTTTGTACATGAAAATGTTTTTATATTACTCTATAAACACATCCATATTCAATTCACCATTTAAACACCTTCAATTGAAAAACCCCCAAATTGGGTTCTAAAGAATCCTAATTTTCAAAACTCCCAATTGGTAAAATTAACATGAATTGAATACTCATCTAGCTTTAGTTATGCTAGATAATCAATCCTAATCAACATTTAATCCACCATAACCCCCAATTTCGTCCATTAGGGTTCATCCACCTAATCACCCATCAAGAACAAGAACTTGGAGGATTTTAAATGGATAAAAACACTTACTTGATGATTAGGAAGGATTGTGTAAGGCAACACTCCCAATCCAAGCATGCAATTCATTGATCTTGAGCTTGATCCTTTCCCCCTTTTTTTCTATGAATAATACGCAAACACACACATCACCCGAAAGTTGGTTCGTTACAATCGCCGTGAACCACCATCACTGTACCTCACCACCATGAACCACCACGGTGTTCCGCCATCACGTCTCCGTCCTTTTCTAGCCGTCAAAACCCTAATCGGGTTCTCCTTATCGGGAGAGCACCATTACCACCTTCACCTCATCGTCCTCCGCCATGAAGCAACACCATGGCCGGCTCCCGTGGCCAAGGGCACCACCCGTGTTGCCGCCTATGATTCCGGAAACCTCCAAAGCCAACACCATCTTCACCCGACATCTTCCTCTCTCTTTCTCTTCCTCTCGGCCCCGGCTTGCTACGTGCCATCTCCGACCACCAGTAACCACCGCCACCACACCGTCATCCTTCTCTAGCCGACACCAACGTGGGTCGCCACTACCACCGTAGTCGGACACCCCCTTGTCGCCGACCATAGCCGAGAACACCAAAACCTTAAACGAGTTCTCCTATCAAACACATAAATAGATGTGTACAAAGATTATACGAGAGTTACCTTGACTATATGTGAAGTTCTTGGTCGGAACCATCTTGAAAACACCTCCTCCGATCGTCCCATTCTCCTCTTTTCTATCTGGATTCCGTCGCAAGCCCCTTTGCCGAATGGCTTAGGGTTTGTGCATAATGTGCTTTTAAATGGCCACTATTTTTGTTTCGGGTCCTTCTTATGACATCTTACTCGTTTCCATCTCGAATTTAGAAATAAGTGGCTAACCGGCTCGTCTAGCGTCATTAAAATGTACCATTTATGACGACTTGCTCCTTATAATGTTTAATAGAGATTCGGGTCGTCCACTAACCCGAACAAATAGATTATGAATTCTGTGATGTTACAAGTCTACCCCCCTTAAAAGAGGATTCGTCCTCGAATCCTGTGTCGGTGCAACCAACCCAACATATCCTTCCGTTCTCAAACGTGCGCCAACTCTCTTTGGTGACCAGCACTTACTTGCACTATTAACAAAACTGTTACTTCGCTTAGCAATTCGACCACCGCCCCTGGTGTTCAAGAATTCTTCTTCATTGCCCGCTTTCAACTTTGGGACTTGTAGGTTCCACCTACACATTCCCTCATCTCTCGTTACTCCAACCATTAGTCAAACGGCTGCATTTCCAACTCTCGCTATCCCGACACTGGCTAGGAGTTGTCATATGTGATTGCCTTGATTACTAATCTTTTCACGAAGGTTTCACTGTCATTGTCCTTGACTATGCCTTTTCTATCTTAATGTCCTTAATAACGTCATATGTACCATCACTGGTGCTAGGTAACACATCACTACTCATTGCCCGCTCATTTGTCATGTTTCATTATTACTCACGGACACAATTGTCGTAGTCTCCTGTATGACCTAAATGATTTCTTCATTCCAACGATCATCCTCCCAAGTAGGTCCCTTAACTTTCATGGATGGATTCATTCGCCATCTTTCCAAAGTGAAGTCATCGTACTTCTTGCCTCATCCTTGATGATTTCTCAAACTCTAGCCTATTGCCCTACCCATGAGGGCACCATTAATGTCTTTCTTCGATGACCTTCAAGAGCTCGTGCAAAGCCACCCTAGTCTCCACTAATTTCTTTATCGCAGTATCTTTTTACTTTATTATCATGCATTTAATACGTCCCGTTAGTACATACACACCCAACGCTAGGGTCATCTTCATTAGCTCTCGATGTTTCTCGCAGCTCATATGCCTTTGTCGTGTCCGTTTCGATCATCTAAACCCTTGCTTTCTTTAAAATCCCCACGAGAGCTTGTATTAAGCTGGTCTTGGATTTATTAGTCATATTCTTCTTAGTCACTTACGTGCAATCTTGCATTTGCCCTTCCTGAGTTTCACCTTTCTGTATGTTGCTCTACCATTACCATGCGATCCCTGACCACATCTCATTTTTCGTGTACGATATGAAGTCCGTCTGCTCACAGCCTCATCTATTTGTTGTCTCGTACAAGGAAAACATCCCTATTCATCTGGTATCTCACTTGGACTGAATCCTACATATGGAACGTGTCCCATGAAGGTCCTTCGTCGTCGTGTTAACTTCATGTTGAAATTCTCAGGGTCATCACCTTGATCTCATCATAAGCATCTCTGGTCAAGAGCCACGTAAACGCCTTCTTCATCTATCCTCATAGCTCCGCCCATTGGATTCGTGCTCCGAATTCCCGAGATATAAGCATAGGCATCTCATAAGAGCACCTCACTGGTCGCCTACAAAGATGTCAAAACTCCTCGCATCGCTTCGATGTATCAGCTTTGAGATAATTGTCAAGATAGAAGTGCTATACTTGTTCACCCTCACCATCCGCCCTATGCACGACTAAGCGTGTACTAAAAGGACACACATAACTACAAAACACACAATGTTCTATACATGTACTAGTAACTCACCTTCTAACTCGCACAAAGTACACACACAAAACTAGCTAGATCTGAGTAAATCTATGTGCATACAATATGACCTCATCACTTATAGACACACAAGTATATCATGTTGTCTGTCCCAAAGGCATAAGCAACACGATCTCCCGCCTGACTGCCATCAGACACAATAACATGTTGACAAAAGTCAACACCATATCAAGCTTACACTTGATCTCCCGCCTGACTAATGCCAAACACAATATCAAGCTTACGCTTGATCTCCCGCCACGACTATTAAGTACGTGACACAATTAACTCATACTCATAAGCAACTAAATTAACGACATACAAGTTTATTCATAAAACTCCCTCATGCCCTTAAGCACCAAAACATTTACCTCGAGAAAATCTATGCCTTAAGATATGAAGACATTTATTATCGTAGTAAGGCTAAACACACCCTTTACGCTTCACACGTCACCTAAGCATAACACATAGGTGACATTATCTTAATACCGTAGACACACACCAGTAATCACAACTCAGGTCTACACAGGTCTACTCATACCGTCTAATCCACCAAGTTCTAGCATCACATCAAAGATTACATTTAGTATGAACTCACGTCATTCAAAAGGTAATCACCCATAATTAACACTGCACCACCAGTAGCAAGTTATCACACATGCAACTATCATTAACTACGTTTTAAACCATCACGTGGTAAGATTCACTTTCAAGGTTAAAATCAAGCAATTGAAAAATCAAGAATAAATATTTCGTCACAAAAGTGCCTGACGGCCACTATTCAAAATGCTTTAGTCCTCTTGTGGTAACCACAACTGCTCTAGTCACTGAACAAGTCAAAGTTGTCACCCACTTGTTCCTCGTCGTCAGATTCCCCAAGCCATCCCTTTCCCGATTCTATGTAGTGTCTCGAAGGCTGACTCCTAACTACAAATGCATTTCTTCATCTCTTATAAAAGGAACTACTGAGCCCACCCCTCATTGTTGCCCTAGTAGTATTAGGGGCATTTGGCACCGGAAGCGCCAAGATCACCTCCTGTGCTGGTAACTCCTGCTCGTACTCAGCCGTCGGTGGAACCACCGTCAATGGAACAGGAGCTAAGACTCGTCTCCCTCCAAAGATAATCGTGCGAACGACAGCCAAACGTCTAGCCCGCCGCTCTGTCAACCTCCTGATAAGAGCTCCTCGCCTGACCCATCTAGTCTGAATCGTCATGGTAATCAGTACCTGCACAAGATAGAACGTTGGAGTGATTACTATGGGCGTCAAATTTAGAATATGAGAGTAATCATAGACTGCCAAATCACGGTGATCAAATGCAATTTAGTGGTCCGCATTACTGCTCGGATTCGAAACCTTCCCCATTATATTCACACTAGCTTTCTATCTTTCACACACCCCGGATGCACATGCATCCCGCACAACTCACATATCACCACACAATAATCTAGAAATTCATCAAATTTATCACAATTTCACACCATCCAAGGTTACACACAAAATCACTAAATCATATCGACACACCAAACTATATCTCATAGTTACAATTAATGCTACATCGCATTACTCAATTCACATCATGGTCTTATTTAATCACATTATACAATTTCACGTAGTTCTACATACTACTATAGCATATAGCACCCACTATGATCCCACACGGAACCATAAATCACTTACTCACACAACTTACTCCACCTAGTGTAATACTACACAAATGGTAAATAATAACTACTGCTCAACTCGAAAGACGTACCTCTTGGCTCGCGGTTACTCGTGGTGGCATTCGTTTCACCCTCGTCCCTTTTTTAGTTTAAGTTAAGGAATTTTATTGTTTAAAAACACCAGTTTTCTCTTAAACCATGGCTCTGATACCAACTTGTAAGCAAACCGGGCACCCTACAGTTGGTTCTTATAACGGGTTATTCCTTTGAAAATATTCATTTTAGATATATTAAACTACAGCGGAAGTCTTTCTAAAAACATTAATTGCTATTTAGTGTCATTAAGTTACCTCACGAATGCTTGCACACCAATCTATTGTACACACAAACTCAGCTACGCTGAGTGAGTTCTAATAGTTTAGTTTAATTAAAAGCCAACTCATCTAAAAAGTTATTTAAACTCCACTCAGGAACCACGACCCTTATAAAATAGGTTCACAATTCATTAACCAATGGATAACCCATGTTATCACCTGATATCCCATAATAGTTCATTACCCAAGACTCATCCCATAATAATAATAATCCCACAGTCTCATTGACATAGGTCGAACCTACCTACACTAATACCTCATGTTCAAGTTTATGTATTAACTCGACACTTGGTTAACACAACAATCCCCTAGGCCTCAACTTACTCAGCCTTGACCAAGGCTCTTACAAATCAACTGACATAATCGTTATGAACATCACATCAAAATCCTGGTACCACGGCCAATCTAACTCTACTCAACACATTAATACTATCTCAAGCACAATGAATATAACTCATCACTTGTATGCAATTTAACACAAATATATAAGCACACAAACTCATACTTCTTCGTTGCACCCTCGTCAGGGGTACCCTCATAAGGGCATTCGACACACACCAAGCTCATCACAGTCCTATTGGACATCGTCACCTTTGTTAACCTCCAGAAGGACTTAGTCCTCCACAATCCCGCTTGCCATGCATAATGACAATAATGCAAACAAATACCCGCCATGTCTCAAGGACAACGACACAATGCACACAACACACGTATAATCACATAACATTATACTCTACGTACATGACTCATTAACTACACCTGCACTTCACACATAGTACTAGGATAAGATATCCTACACGTATTCATAAGCATTTAGCTTATATCCCGACTCACCCTGACTGACTCATAACACAATGCACGGCTAATGTAGCAAGACCCATACAGATACTATATCTCATTAATTAAGCACCTAACACGTACATGCACACCCTGTGACACCTCCTGGTCGTACCCGTATGTCCCATAACTATAATCCTGACTCACCCTCTTAGGTCACTATACGACCCGTGACTATATCCCCACCTGTCACCCGCACGTCCTATGGACACACATAGTCCCTTAGCCCTACATTTAACTATTTAACTTCATAAACTTATCGAGTTACACTCCAAGGTTCTTTACCCATTTAATACTATAAAACATGTCTCAAAAGTACGTACGATAGCCCCGAAACGTATAAAACATTTAAAAGAGGGGATTAGAAACTCACCGGTTTGAAGATCCAACTCTTATACGGCAACGATCTCTTAACACGAACTCGAACCTATCAACGCAAGATCACACAGTCAAAGTACACCCTAGACATGTGTCAATTACGTATAAGTATAATTATTCCCGATACTCGTCTCATCCGCACATCCTTTAATTAATGCAAAAACTCTAATTCAGGACCCGTTTAGAACCCGCATGTATGCATGTTCACGTGCCAAGCAAATCCATAGACTCGTAGGTCAAACATATATGAGCCGAGATCCTCATGCACGTCCAAATCCACATGCAAACACCACGATCACAAACCCTAATCGGGTGTAACCCGATCCCATCCTCATTCTTGTCCATCGCCGTGAACCACCATCACCGTACCTGTGACACCCACATCCCGGATCACCCGAGATGCTGGCCACTTGTCGGATTTACTCATGACCATATAGTAAACAGAGATCATACACAGCGGAAGTCTTTAAAATACTATTTTATATTATAACTTGTTTAATGTACATTCTAAATAAAGTGCAACATAACTATTCTAATGTCAGTTGCCAAATATGCCAGATAGCCCGCCAGATGCCTCTATTCTAGCCCCCTGCCTTGACTGCTGGAAGCTACATCTTTACCTGATACACATGCTTAAACATCTGTCAGCTTACGCTAGTGAGTTCTAAGTTTTAGTCAAAATATATTTGACCTCTGTTTCCTTCATAAATGGATTTATATGAGGCGCATTCAAAACATCACTTTAACTTCTCGCTCAAACATAATTTTTTAAACTTGCACACTTGTCTTTCCTGAGGTCACGTTAACCTCCAAGCGGTCGTCGCCATTTATACATACCCTTGCACAAGGTGTCCATATTTCATCCCACAAAGAAATGTAGTACATCTCTACGTCTTAAGTTGCAAGATATCATGTGGCATTTGGCCAGACATTGCAAAATCTTTCTTTCTTTACAGACCAATTTGGTCAAAATATTTCACATGGCAAAACATGCCAAAAACTCTATCTCTTTCTCTTCACTCTTAGTCAAGACATTAAATGTCAAGACCTCTGCAAATCAAGGTAAAACCCTGACTTCTCTGCCATTACTTATCTGGGCACACCATGATAAGTTACGTGTCAAAACCATTTTTCTTTCCATAGTCTTTATAATGTGAAATCATTCCAAAAGGCAAGCTTCCATTCTCACCATTTCTTTCAAAACCATTACTTATCTTAAATCTTTGTAAAGGTTTCTCCATGATATATCAAAGAAGACAAGGTGGTTATCCTTCCAGGGTAGTAACACCAACAGAGATGTTCCTAGGAAGGAATTACGGGTCCAGGAGGGATTTATACACCACACTTTCGTTAGACAGAACATTCTGTTTGCTAGATAACTACATACTGGTCGGATGGTTACCCATCACCTCTTTGATGTTTCATGAGTACTTCGTTACTTAGTTTTGAGATTTAATCATCTTTTATACATAACCTCTTGCAACATGAATGTTATCCCAAATATTTAAATCAAGGTATATATCATTTATGTAAATCTTTCTAGCATGCATATCGGCCCAAAACATTTAAGTAAAACATTTAAAAGGGGCCTTATAGAACTCACCTCTACCTTCCTTCTCCTTCACACAATTCTTTCATGCTAATGTAAACCGCACAATGACTGGGATCAGGGTCCTAAGTCATTACAACATTACTTAACCATAAGTTCCTAGCTTAACCAAGTCATTAGGAATTAGGCAGAACCTTACCTCGGAACTATCTCATGTGTATTGGGGTCGAAAAGCTAGAAACTTGACTTCTCTACGTGAACCAGGGCTCCTTGGAACGCTTACCGAGGTTAAGTGTATGTTTCTAAGTGTGTTTTGCTGTGTGGGATGCTTCAAAAGCGATCACAAGTCCCATCTACTTATAGGCTGCCCGATGGATCCATAGCGGACCGCTATCCCTACACATGTCGGTCCGCTATCTAGTGTGGCGATGTATTTTGCTTAATGGGCACATAATGGACCATTATACTTCTCATGTCGGTCTGAAATGAATGAATTGTGGCTAGCGGACCGCAACGGATCCTATGTCGGTCCGATATCAATCCCCCACGTGTCAGTCTTAAGTGATTAGTCACCTGACACGTGTCACTCCTCGGTTGATTCCTTGCCCTTTACATAGCCGACCGCTATCTCCTCAGATGTCGGTCCGACATCAGCCTTTCTTTCAAAATTTTCACTTTTAGCCCCTGAACTTTGATTTATTTATAATTTATCCCCCCTACATTTTAACTTAATGTTACTTTAACCCCTTAGGGTTTCATCACATGATTATTTTAACCCTTATACTTGTATTTCTTTGAATATTGGGGTGTAACAAATCTACCCCCCTTACAAAGGTTTGGTCCTCGAAACCCGATACTTACTCGAATAAGTAGGGATAAGATTACCTCATCTCTTCCTCTGTCTCCCATGTGGCTTCAGACCCCTTTCGATGTTGCCACTGAACTTTCACTTGCTTGATCACTTTATTCCATAATCTCTTTTCTTTATAGTCGAGTATAGCCACTGGCTTCTCGACATAATTCAATCTTTCGTCTACCTCTGTATCATTCAGTGGTACATGAGAGGTTTCGTCTGCCAAACTCTTTCGCAAGTGTGATACATGAAATGTCGAGTGAATTCCATTCAACTCTTCTAGCAATTCCAGTTTATAAGAAACTTTCCCTACTCGAGCCATCCAATAAATCTTGGACTCAACTTCCTTCTCTTTCTGATCTAATGATTCCTTTCCATGGAGCAACTTTCAACAGAACAAAATCTCCAACTTGAAATTCTATGGGCCTTCGCCTTTTATCTGCATAAGACTTCTGTCTGTCATGTGCGGCATTCAGGCGAGCACTAATCTGATCTAACTTTACACCTGTTGCTTAGACAATTTCTTTGCTTCCAAGTTCTTTTTGTCCAACCTCTCCCCAACAGATGGGAATTCTACATTTTCTTCCATATAACATTTCGTATTGTGGCATGCCAATACTTGCATGATAACTATTGTTATACGAGAATTCTACCAAAGGTAGATGACTATCCCAACTTCCACCGAAGTCGATAATGCAAGCACGCAACATATATTCAAGTGTTTGAATTGTTCTCTCACTTTGACCACCCGTTTGAGGATGATATGTTGTGCTAATCTATAGCTTTGTTCCCATATCTTCGTGGAACTTCTTCTAGAAACTTGAAGTGAAACGTGTGTCTCTGTCAGATACAATTGAAACCGGCACTCCATGCCATGAAACGATTTCTTTGATGAATGCCTATGCTAACCTTTCTGAAGAGTTAGTCTCACGTATTAATAAAAAGTGAGCGCTCTTAGTTAGCCTATCAACTATCACCCATATGGTATCATAACCTTTAGCTATTTTCGGTAGCTTAGTTATGAAGTCCATAGTGATATGTTCCCATTTCCATTCTGGAATATCTAGTGGCAGTAATCTGCCATAAGGCTTCTGATGCTCTACTTTGACTTGAGAACAAGTCAAGCATTTAGCCACATATTTCATGATATCGAATTTCATACCAGGCCACCAATAATCTTGGCATAGATCTTGGTACATCTTTGTAGTACCCGGATGAATCGAATATCAAGATTTACGAGCTTCATCTAAAACTTTAATTCGGAATTCACCCATATGTGGTATCCACATACGGCCGAATCAAATCTTAACCCCATACTCATTTTCTTCCAAGTATTTCCCTTGTTCAGCCATTCTCTCCTTCTTAACATTCTCTATTTTTAACACTTCTACCTGGACATTCCTGAGCTGAGTCATAAAGTCAGGAGTTACAACTAATTTATGTGACTTCATCCTAGGAGGATGCTCTTCCTTACAGCTTAGGGCATCTGCCACTACATTGGCTTTCCCTGGGTGATATAGGATTTCACAATCATAATCCTTTATCAGCTCTAACCATCTTCGCTCCCTCATATTCAGATCTTTTTGCTCAAAGAAATACTTTAAGCTTTTATGATCTGTGTAGATTGTGCATTTAACTCCATTTCATCACGGTCTCTATCTTTGAAGGATCTACCAGAATTCCTTCTGCGTTTATCACATGACCCAAGAACTGGACTTCTCGGAGCCAAAACGCACACTTGGAGAATTTTGCATATAATTTCTCCTTTCTAAGTGTTTCCAGCACTTCCTTGAGATGACATGCATGATCTCCTTCATTCTTTGAGTAGATTAGAATATTATCTATGAAGACGATCACAGATCGGTCCAACATTGGTCGACAAACCCTATTCATGAGGTCCATGAATGCAGCAGGGGCATTAGTCAGACCAAATGACATTTTTAAGAACTCATAATGTCCATATCTTGTACGAAAGGCTGTTTTGGGAATATCTGTCTCTAACCTTCAATTGATGATATCCTGACCTTGGATCGATTTTGGAAAACCAACATGCTCCTTGTAATTGATCAAACAAGTCATCGATCCTAGGTAATGGATATTTGTTCTTTGTGGTAAGCTTATTCAATTCTCGGTAGTCTATGCACATACGCATACTACCGTCTTTCTTCTTTACGAACAGAACCGGAGCACCCCAAGGTGAGATACTAGGTCTTATGAAAACTCTGTCTAACAACTCTTGTAGTTGTGACATTAGTTCCTTCATTTATGATGGAGCTAAACGATATGGTGCCTTAGCTACATGCTTAGCACTAGGCACTAAGTTGATTCTAAACTTCACTTCTCTCTCTGGTGGTATTCCTGGCAATTCTTCTGGGAATACATTAGGAAAGTAACAGATTACTGGCACATCTTTTAACTCCTTAGTTTTCGATTTGGAATCAATAGCAAAAGCCAGGTAGGTCTCACTGCCTCGGCTTATAAACTTCATGGCTTTTATCATGGAAATAATTCTAACGGTTGGTCTTAATTTATCACCATGGATTGTAATCCAGTTGCCGTTCGGGGTTTGCATTTGGACTGCCTTCTTGTTGTAAATGATTTGGGCATCGTTTGCTGCCAACCAGTCCATTCCTAGGACTACATTAAATCCTTCAAGGATCATTGGATATAGTCTTAAAGGAAATCTATGTCCTTCAAGATTGATGAAACAACCTTGAATGACTTCTGCCACCTTCATCGTCTTCCCAATAGCCGTTTCGACTTCAAAAGTTTCGGCTAATCTTATGATAGGTCTAGCTAAGTAAGGATAGAAATCTAAGGATTCAAAACTTCTACTAGCTCCTGAATCGAATAACACGGTAGCAGGTACATTATTAACAAGAAATGTACCTGATACTATGTCAGGCAATGCCTTTGCTTCCTCTGTTGCCAACGTGTAGGCCCTGATTTTGGCCTTTGGGGCTTCTTTCTCTTTTCTATCCTTGATCAATACAGGGGTGGAAATCTTCAGAGTTGGACATTCCATTATCCGGTGTCCAAGTTCTCCACACTTAAAACTTCTCATTCCCGACTTACTTCGGCAATTGGTGGCTATATGCCCAGGCTTACCACAACTGTAGCAAGTATTACCATACTTGCATTCTCCAGTATGAAGTTTGCCACACTTGGTACATTTATTAAAGCCACCTCCCTGTTCTTGCCTCTTTCCTCCTCCTCCTCCATTCTTTTTAGTTCAATTTTTAGAAATGACAGACCATTTTCTCTTTGATTCCATAGGGCGGGAACCGAAGACTTCATCGTACATTGTTGAAGCAAGCTGTACGACAGACCGATAGGTCTTTAGGTCTGAAGTTTTTACTAATCTCCGTATCTCAGATGGTAAACCTTGTACGTACCATTTGATGTGTACTGATTCAGGGGTTATCAAGTGAGGTACCAAACGAGCCATTCAATTAAATTTGGTAGTATATTCTCTATGAGTCATACTACCAGCTTCTAATCTAAGGAAATCTCTTTTGAGTTTGTCCATCTCATTATCTGGACAGAACTCCTCTATCAGTAACTTTTAGCTCCTCCCAAGTCATCCGGTCAATAGCTCTATCTCCCAAAGCTATGACCAAGTTCTCCCACCAACATAATGCTTCGGAAACAAACAAATGGGCTGCATACTTGACCGTCTGATCGTCTCTACATTCACTAATCTTGATTACTGCTTCTATTTCCTTTATCCATTGGTGAGTAACAGTGGCATCCTTTGTTCCTTTAAACTTTGGAGGGTTTTCGTCTTTGAATGCCTTATAAGGAGATCCCTTCTTTCCTTTCATTCAAGGTGTTGCCTCATATGAATCATCAGATTCATAATCTTAACCAAAATCATCCTCATCATCTGGCTTTTCTGTCGGTTGAGTCTTATCATTCTTCTTTCTATTTTCCTCTAAACTTGTTAATAATATTGGCAAAGTCGTGTCTAGTGCTTTGGCGACAGCCATGTCTACAAGATTTTTAAGCTGAGGATCTATCACAGGTTCTTCTATCCGCTCTTCTCTCTCAACATGTCTTATTTCTGCTTCAGCATTGGCGGTAGACCGTGTCTGCCTTCGAGGAGTATTGGGATTAACCCTTCCTACTCTTCTACCTCTACCTCTATCAACCATTTCTACAAAAGATATGGAGTATTTTAGTATTCGCATGATAGATTGGTAGCTAGAACACAAGTGTAATGTAAACGTTAATAACTGTGGCCACAACGATATTAATCATTTACACCACTTTCGGTGCTCTAGTTATCCTTTTATTATGCTTCCTACTAAAATACTCATACCTTTCTCGTTTCCCTTGGCATCAGGCTATCTTGGCTGGCATCTCTATTGGCATTCTTACTGTCTCTTAACCCTAGTTTAAGTCTAGATACGTGGGAAAGTATCTAAATCTCTTCAACTATTGCTCTGATACCAGCTTATGACACCCACATCCCGGATCACCCGAGATGCCGGCCACTTGTCGGATTTACTCATGAACATATAGTAAACAGAGATCATACAAAGCGGAAGTCTTTAAAATACTATTTTATATTATAACTCGTTTAATGTACATTCTAAAGAAAGTACAACATAACTATTTTAATATTAGTTGCCAAATATACCAGATAGCCCGCCAGATGCCTCTATTCTAGCCCCTGTCTTGACTACTGGAAGCTACATCTTTACCTGATACACATACTTAAACATCTGTCAGCTTACGCCGGTGAGTTCTAAGTTTTAGTAAAAATATCTTTGACCTATGTTTCCTTCATAAATGGATTTATATGACGCGCATTCAAAACATCACTTTAACTTCTTGCCCAAACATAATATTTTAAACTTGCACACTTGTCTTTCCTGGGGTCACGTTAACCTCCAAGCGATCGTCACCACTTATACATACCCTTGCGCAAGGTGTCCATACTTCATCCCACAAAGAAATGTAGTACATCTCTACGTCTTAAGTTGCAAGATATCACGTGGCATTTGGCCAGGCGTGGCAAAATCTTTCTTTCTTTATAGACCAATATGGTCAAAATATTTGACACGGCAAAACACACCAAAAACTCTATCTGTTTCTCTTTATTCTTTGTCAAGACATTAAATGTCAAGACCTCTGCAAGTCAAGGTAAAACCCTAACTTCTCTGCCATTACTTATCTGGGCACACCATGATAAGTTCTAAAACGTTTAACGTGTCAAAACCATTTTTCTTTCCATAGTCTTTATAATGGGAAATCATGCCAAAAGGCAAGCTTCCATTCTAACCATTTCTTTCAAAACCATTACTTATCTTAAATCTTTGTAAAGGTTTCACCATGATATATCAAAGAAGACAAGGTGGTTATCCTCCCAGAGTAGTACCGCCAACAGAGATGTTCTCAGGAAAGAATGACGAGTCCAGGAGGGATTTATACACCACTCTTTCCTTAGACAGAACATTCTGTTTGCCAGACAACTGCATACTGGTCGGATGGTTACCCATCACCTCTTCGATGTTTCATGAGTACTCCGTTACTTAGTTTTGAGATTTATTCATCTTTCATACATAACCTCTTGCAACAAGAATGCTATCCCAAATATTTAAATCAAAGTATATAGAATTTATGTAAATCTTTCTAGCATGCATATTGGCCCAAAACATTTAAGTAAAACATTTAAAAAGGGCCTTATAGAGCTCACCTCTAACTTCCTTCTCCTTCACACAATTCTTTCGTACTAATGTAAACCGCATAATGACTGGGATCAGGGTCCTAAGTCATTACAACATTACTTAACCATAAGTTCCTAGCTTAACTAAGTCATTAGGAATTAGGCAGAACCTTACCTCAGAACTATCTCCTGCGTATTGGGGTCGAAAAGCTTGAGACCTGACTTCTCTACGCGAACGGGGGCTCCTTGGCAAGCTTACCGAGGTTAAGTGTGTCTTTCTAAGTTTTTTTGCTATGTGGGATGCTTCAAAAGCGATCACAAGTCCCATCTATTTATAGGCTGCCCGACGGGTCCATAGCGGACCGCTATCCCTACACATGTCGGTCCGCTATCTACTGTGGCGGTGTATTTTGCTTAGTGGGTACATAACGGACCGTTATACTTCTCATGTCCGTCCAAAATGAATGGATTGCGGCTAGCAGACCGCAACGGATCCTATGTCTGTCCGATATCGATCCCCCACGTGTCAGTCTGAAGTGATTAGTAACCCGACACGTGTCACTCCTTGGTTGATTCCTTTCCCTTTACGTAGCGGACCGCTATCTCCTCAAATGTCGGTCCGACATCAGCCTTTCTTTCCAAATTTTCACTTTTAGCCCCCAAACTTTGACTTGTTTATAATTTATCCCCCCTACACTTTAACTTAATGTTACTTTAACCCCTTAGGGTTTCATCACATGATTATTTTAACCCTTATATTTGTATTTATTTAAATATTGGGGTGTTACAGTACATCACCACCATGAACCACCACGGTGTTCTGCTAACCCGTATCATCCTCACGTCTCCGTCCTTTTCTAGCCGTCAAAACCCTAATCAGGTTCTCTTTCTTGGGGGAGTACCATTACCACCTTCACCTCGTCGTCCGCCGCCGTGAAGCAACACCATGGCCGGCTCCCATGTCCACCGGCACCACCCGTGCTGCCGCTTACGATTCTGGCAACCTCCGAAGCCACCACCATCTTCACCCGTCACCTTCCTCTCTCTTTCTCTTCCTCTCGGCACCGGCCTTCTAGCGCCATCTTTGACCACCAGTAACCACCGCCACCACACCGGCGTCCTTCTCTATCCGACAACCACCGTAGTCGGACACCCCCTTGTCGCCGACCACAGCCGAGAACACCAAAACCTTAAACGTGTTCTCCTATCAAACACATAATAGATGCGTACAAAGATTAAACGAGTGTTACCTTGAGTAGATGTGAAGTTCTTGGTCGGAACCGTCTCGGAAACACCTCCTTCGATCGTCACTTTCTCCTCTTTTCTCCATGGATGCCGCTGCAAGCCCTTTAGCCGAATGGCTTAGCGTTTGCGCACAATGTGGCTTTTAAAAGGCCACTATTTTTGTTTCGGGTCCTGCCTATTTCGTCTTACTCATTTCCATCTCGAATTAAGAAATAAGGGCTAACCGGCTCGCCTAGCGTCGTTAAAATGTACCATTCATGAAGACCCCTGCTCCTTATAATGTTTAATTGAGATTCGGGTCATCCACTAACCCGAACCAATAGATTATGGATTCTGGGATGTTACAGTTGATTTCCGATACAAGACCATCTAATGACACACACTAATACTAATCAACACAATCACCAAACCACAATCACAATATTCAAAGGTAACGACTTGTTAATGATATTAAAACCAAAAAACTGGATGTTTCTCAATAAGCAAAGTAACGGGTTTGTTTAATCATACGAATCAAACCAACAAACAAAGTAAATCAAAGATCCAACAAAGTTTGCAGCCAAACACTAATAACATCTAATTGAAAGTAACGGGTTTGTTTAATCATAAGAATCAAACCAACAAACGAAGTAAATCAAAGATCCAACAAAGTTTGCAGCCAAACACTAATAACATCTAATTGAACACACCTACAATCACCGACCGTCCTCCCGGGCATGACCACAAAGGGTTTAGCTGCTCATGGATGTCATGGAAACTTCAACAACTAGTAGAACTTGATCTAGCATGAACAATGATGGAAGATTGAAACTTTATCACCCAAAATTGCCTCTAGGATGCTCTGGAACGGCTTAATGCAATAGTAATTCGATAATGGACTCCCACATAGCTTATAATTGCAATTAGGTTTAATTTGCCAAAATATCAGTTTTTTGCGTATCGCGAAACAAACCAAACCAATCTTCGCGTGGCGTGATATGTCCTAAATTATACATGTTTTGCATGCATAATAATCCCCATATTATGCTATTAATCAAACAAAAGCCTTGCAAATGATACTTAATACGTTAATATTTCACAATTGCAGGTTATTCGGTGTCCCAAGATAAACAGAGCAAAAATCAGCTTAAAACATGAAGAAATCAAGCTTTAAGAGAACCAAACCCGAGCATTGACCCCCAAGAAGTCAAAATTGATCAACACAAGTCAAACCATCATCTAAAAGACGAATCTGGAGAGTAGTAGGGCAATGTGTTGGAACCTAGTAGTCCATAGAAATTAATTATATGCTGAAATTGTATAACTATAGAGTTTTCGATCAAAAACTAAGTTTTGGACCGAAAAGTGTTTTTGGCCAAAAACACTTTTTGATCAGAAGTTTTCGATCGAATTATTTCTTGTATAAATATGTTTGTCTTTTGTAATTTGAAGGAGATTTCTCATTTGTAAAACTTTGATCAGGTTTAGTTCAGAGGAATTATAACTTTGCATTTGTTTAATCAAAGTATAATTACAACAGATTATCAATGGAAATCATGTGTTTGATTATGCATTTTCATGTTTATGGCGTTTCTCCTTCTAGTTCGTGTTTGATTCGATCTTCTCGGTTTTAGTTGTTTTCTGGATTGATTCCGCCTATCCAGAGACTGTTTGAGGATTATAGACTTGGATATCATCAGATCAGTAGGGATCACAAGTGGTATCAGAGCTGTTGGTTGAAGCTCTTGGTATTCAAGTAGTTTTTCATCAAATTTGATCGAATCAGAGTGTTTTTGTATGCCATTGTTGTACTTTCTTAGCTAAAAGTGATGAAGATGAAGTCTAGATTCGGGTTGGAGGCTTGATTTTGGAGTTGGATCGTTACAGAGAGTTTTTGGTAGATTGAAGTGTTCTTTGAAAGAATTGACAGAAAAGTGTGCTTGAAGGAGTCGAAATCTCTTTTCGATCGAAAAGTGTGTTCGATCGAAAAAGTGTTGTCCAAAATATCAGAGATTCAAAATCTCCTGTGTTCGAAATCTAGACTTTTCGACCGAAAAGTGTCCAATGTTGGAAGTTTTTCAGATTTTGATCATGTATCTCGAAGTGCAATTTTAGGATGGCTGGTATGGTTTATGATACTGAGAGAGTTGTGGGAAAGTAGCCACCGATGCTAAAGTCAATATCTGAGTTTTCCAACTGGAAATTTATGAGGAAAGCATATTTCTAGTTCACTGAGCACACTCTATGAGAGTCAATTGCTAAAGGTCCTCATATACCAAAAACTGCGAATGCTGATGGGTTAGTCCCTATTGTAGATCCTGATTTGTATTTCGAGGAAGACAAGAAGCTGATTAAGAGAGATAACAGAGCTTTGGGATCAATCATCTTGGCTCTTCCGACTGAATTGCATCTCAATTTTGAGCAACACGAGACAACACAGGGATTGTGGAATGTGTTATGTCTAAGGTTTGAAGGAATGCAGCACTTCAATAGAGCCAAACTGATCTTCTGTTGAGACAGTATAATATGTTTAGTTACAAAAAGACTGAAACCCTGAGTGAACAGGTCACAAGGTTCACCACAATGATTAACAGACTAAGGAAGATGGGTGTCAAGTTTGAGGAGTATGATTTGGGAAAGAAGCTGCTGGATTCACTACCTAATTGGTAGAGCATACCATGTATGTTGATAAAAAAAATACTACTCCAGATTTGAAGAACAAGTCACTTGATGATATAATCTGCTTACTTAGCTGGATGCAAAGAAACGAGAGTTGAAAAATCCAGACAAGCCAAATGTTTCAGGTTCAGCTAATGCAACTCTATTTTCTGGAACGAGTGATGGAAGCAATGGTTCTAAGTATGAAAAAGGTAAGGGTTGTTGTGAGCATTCTTTTGGAGAAAAGGTTAAGACAACTGGTCAGATTACTGAGGATCAAATTGCCTTATTTGGAGCCTTTATGAGTAGCTATGATGCTTGATAACTGGCAAGCTTCAACCTGCTGTGCATGATGTCGAGGATCTTGTGTAAATAAATCCAGACGATCTTGAATACATGAATTTACAATGGCAAATGGCCATGATCGTTGTTAGAGCAAAGAAGTATCTTCAAAAGGTCGAAAAAGACAAGCTCCAGTTTGGTAACAAAGTTGGTTTTGACAAAGCAAAGCTTCGATGTTATAACTGCCAACAACTTGGAGACTTTGCTCGTGAGTGTACAAAAGATAAGAAGAAGAAAGTTGAAGGTAGTGGAGTGAAGCTTGTAGAGATGATTGAGGAGAATGAGAAGTCTAAGAAATCTCCAACTGCTCTTATGTCAAAGCAACTAAGTAATTTTGAGTGGGATGATGAAATTGAAAACGGTGAGCGTGAGTTTGATGAAGCCCTGATGGTTGAAATAGAAGTCTCAAAGAAAACAGCTGAAGTTGCCAATGATTGTGTACTAAAAACAATGACAAAGGAGAAGGCAAAGCTGTTGCTGATTCTGATGAGATTTCTTATGAGAGTGAGGTAAATTCTGATAATGAGTTTGATATCTATTCCTCTGTTTGTTTAGATAAAATGCAGAATTATCATGTAGCAAATACTTTCCTAATTGTTAAGAATGATAAACTAAAAAGGGTGAACAAAGAGTTAAAACAAAATGAGGTTACATACACTAGAAAAATCAAAGCTCTTTTGAAAGATAATGTCACTTTTAAAGAATATCTTGATAAAAAGGATGTTTTGATAAAAGATCTTTCAGAAAAACTCATTTCATCAGAAACGGATTTAATCAAAGAACGGGTAATTATTGCAAAGTGGAAAATGCAACGAAATGTGTTTGATGATTGTGTTAGTAAACAGAGAACTGATTATATTAAAGATAGTTTAGGTTATAACAAAGTGCCTCATCCTGATAATTTTGTACCGTTTCCTGAACGGCATAAATCAAATGAGTTGATAAATGCGAGTGATTTTAACTTTCATGACATGTATGTAAGTGCAGATGTAGACAAAATTTGTGTTGATGATGAGGTCGAACTTGATGGAGTTAAGAGTTTTTCTACATTTAATAAACAGTGTACTAGAGAATTTATAAGAGATTGTAAGCAATATCTCGATGTTGATTGTGATCTCACTAGATTTGTTAATGTCTGTGAAAAATTTGATGATGTAAACAGTCTTTTAGATTCTTATAGTTCATATGTTTCTGCTTGTTCTACTAATATTATTTGTGATGATTCTGATTGTGTGTCTGAGGTGTCATCAACTTCTACTTTCTTTGATAAAGTGGTGCACATAACTAGAGACTATGTACCGCTTCACAAAGTCTCAAGTCTAGCTGATGAAGTTGTACTATATGAGTATGGGAATCCATTAATACAGGAGTATGATTTGTCAAGTGAAAGACCTAAGAAAAATGTTTTCATAGCACCAGAGAATCATATACTTAAAAGTGAGCAAGAGAGTAAGAAGTTTGTCAACGTCAAAATCAGTACACCAACAAAGGTCCAAAGAGAGTCAATTTGTGTCAAAGGCAAATCAGTTGATGTCAAAGACAAGTTCATTGTTGTCAAAGATAAGCCTGCTCATAGCAAAGGACACTTAACAGAAGGTGTTTGTGTGTCAAAGAATGACAAAGAAAAGTCTGTATTTGAAGTAGGCGAGTGTTCAAAGTCAAGGTCAAACTTAAAGACTAAAAGCTAAAATTTCTATGTTTGTGGTCAAGTTGGACATTTTGCGAGAAATTGCAAACATAATTCAAGTGAGTCAAAGATCAAAAGGAACAAAGAGAGAGTGAAAAGAAAAATCACAATGCACTTCAAGAAAGTGTCTGAGAACGACAGTGTGCCTGAGTCCGGAGTGAAACAACATTACAGTCGTGCTTTTTTGCTTTCAAGAGATAGCTATAATTTGTATTCAAATGCTTGTCGTGATTATGTGTTACCAAAATTTGTGGACAAAAAGGTTCAAAACGGTCCAAGATATGTGATGAAAAATAACCAACCACTCTATTTTGCTAAAACAATTTCACTAAGAAATATAAAAAAAATGTTGGTTGTTTTTGGAAAATTAAAAATAAACAATCTTCACATATGGTTGGAACAAAGAATGATGTAAACTTGAAGGAACAAGTCGTGACTAAGACTGTAAAAAGTGAAAGTCAGCCTGGGTCAAAGATGATCTGGGTACGTGTTTCTCATTAAGTTTGTCTTAATTGTGCAGTGTTTAACCGGGAGGACTATTAATAATTCTTGGCATGTTGATAGCGGTTGCTCAAGGCACATGACATGACAAAAAGGAGATTCTGGATAATTTTTGATCTTTTGATGGTGGTTTTGTTGCTTTTGCTGAAGACAAAAAGGGAGGAAAAATTACTGGCCAGGGAACAGTTTCAAATGATTTAATTACTCTTGAGAAAGTTAATTCGTGTCTCAGTTTGAGTTCAATTTACTCAGTGTCTCACAAGTGTGCAATAAAAACATAGCAATTCATTTTACAGCAAAAGAGTGCTTATTCTTAAAGCATGGACCGGTTATTCCTAAAGGCATGATCTTGAGGCGTGCTCCAAGAAAGTTCAACACATATGTGGTTGATATGATCGATCATACAACCCCTCTGAATGTTTCGTGCTTTTTATCAAAAGCAACTGGTTCAGAATCTTATTTGTGGCATCGTCGAATGGGACATGTAAATTTGAAAAGCATGAACAATTTGGTTCATAAAGATCTAGTGCGAGGTCTACCCAAGAAGGAATTTATAATTCAAGAGAGTTGCATGTCATGTGCAAAGGGAAAACAGCACAAGAAGTCCTATCCGAGAAAGATCGTGACAACATTTACTAGACCTTTATTTCTGATTCATATGGATTTATTTGGTCTAGTTCGTGTCAAAAGCATTGCGAAAAAATCTTATTGTCTTTTTATCACAGATGATTTTTCAAGATTTTCATGGGTGTTTTTCCTTGCAACAAAGGATGAGACACCTGAAACAATCATTAAATTTATAAAAAGGATTGAAAACATCTGTGATAGCAAAGTCTCAATCTTTCGTAGTGACAATGGAACAGAGTTTAAAAATAAACTGATAAATGTCTTTTGTGCAGAAAAAGGAATAACACATCAGTTTAGTGCAGCCAGGACACCACAACAAAATGGAGTGGCTGAAAGAAAAAATAGAACATTAATTGAAGCTGCTCGCACAATGCTCGTAGATTCAAAGTTGCCCATTATTTTCTAGGCTGAAGCAGTCAACACTGCATGTTACGTATTGAATCGAGTTCTAATGGTGAAGTAACACACAAACACTTCCTATGAACTATTTTTCAAAAGAAAGCCGTATATAAAGTTCTGCAGAGCATTTGGCTGTTCATGTACTTTATTAAATACTCTAGAATCTTTGCCATAATTTGCTGCTCTTGGAGATGAATGTTATTTTCTTGGATACTCTTCATACCAAAAGGCTTACAGAGTCTATAACAAGAGAACAAAAATGGTTCAAGAGTCTTATTATGTAGAGTGGCAAGAGATGAATATTTCTCCAAAGCAAAATGGGCCTAATTGGTTCTTTGATGCAGATATAATTTTCAAGACCTTTGATCAACAACTTCCAGTGGATTATGATGGTGCAAGTTCTTCGAATAATGTGATTAAGTCTTTTACAAGGCTTGATCAGGACATTGAAAATTTTATGGTTGGTCCACAGCAAGCGATTATTCTAAATGAAACTTTTGAAGCTATTACTTCATCCGCTCAAACACAAGAAGAACATTTTGACAATTCAGTCACTAATGTTGATTCTGAAGTACAAGAAGTTCCAAATACTAATGATGAACCAGCAGTTACTGAAGTTTAGTTAGATTCATCAAATGATCAAACTGAGGATATTAATCAGACAAGTTCTTCAAGTGTTGATGATTCAAATGACTAATCACCTGATTTGAATGTTTCAGATGTGCCAGAATCAGTGAAAGTTGATGATGTTCAAATTCGTAGAATTCATTCTTTACATCAAGTTGAAAACATCATTGAATCTCTTGAAGATGGAGTTAAAACAAGAAGTCAAGCTGGAAACATTAATGTTTGTTTATACTCTTGTTTCTTATCACAAGAAGAACCCAAGAATATCACAATAGCTCTACAAGATCCAAGTTGGATTGAAGCGATGCAAGAAGAATTTCTTCAGTTTGAAAAGCTTAATGTTTGGCATCTTGTAGATTTGCCCGAAGGGAAATATCCAACAGGAACAAAGTGGGTGTTTCGTAACAAGAGAGATGATCGTGGAATCGTGGTTCGTAACAAAGCTTGTCTTGTTGTCCAAGGGTTTTATCAAGAAGAAGGGTTGGATTATGATGGTGTTTTAACTCATGTCGCCCGAATTGAAGCTATACGTATATTCTTGGCCTATGCTTCTTTCAAGAAATTTAAGGTCTACCAAATGGATGTGAAGACTGCTTTTCTTTATGGAGTTGTAAAAGAAGAGGTGTATGTCAATCAACCACATGGTTTTGAAGATCCTGATCATCCATTCCAGGTGTACAAGCTCGATAAAGCATTGCATGGGTTACATCAAGCACATCATGCTTGGTATGAGACCTCGTCGACACATCTCACATCTAATGGCTTTGTTCTTGGTACAATTGACAAAACATTGTTTCTGAAGAATTTTGATTCTGATTTGCTGATTGTTCAAGTCTACGTTGATGACATCATCTATGGTTCTACAAATGAATCTCTTTATAAAGATTTTGAAGCTGTCATGAACTCAAATTCTAAGTGAGTTTAATGGGACAAATGCAATTTTTTCTAGGATTGCGAGTGGAACAATCTGATGCAGGAATTCTTATTCACCAGACAAAGTATGTGAAAGATATTTTGACAAAGTTCAAAATGAATGATTGTAAATCAGCCTCTACACCCATTGCTCCCCATGAACCTCTCACTGTGGATTTATCTGGAGTTGAAGTTAATCAAAAAACATATCATTCAATGATTGGCTCCTTGAGGTATTTGACTGCTAGTAGACCTGATATTATGTTCATAGTTTGCTCATGTGCAAGATATCATGCAGCTCCAAAAGAGTCCCATGAATCGGTTGTTAAAAGGATTTTTCGTTATCTTAAGGGTCCAGTAAATCTCGGTTTATGGTATCCTTCTGATTCTGAATTTATCTTTTATGCTTATACTGATAGCGATTATGGTGGATGTAATTTGGACAGAAAATCTACATCAGGTGGTTGTCAATTTTTGGGGCAGAGACTTGTTTCATGGTAGTGTAAGAAACAAACGAATGTGTCCACTTCAGCTGCTGAGGAAGAATACACAGCTGCGTCGAGCTGTTGTTCACAAGTCATCTGGATACAGCATCAACTGATGGACTTTGGAATCAATTTCTTGGAGACCCCGATCTTTTGTGATAATGAGGCGGTGCTTGGTATACTAAAGAATCCAATTCAGCACTCAAAGATAAAGCACATCGCCATCAGGTTACATTTTATTCGTGATTGGTTTGAGAATGGTTTGATTAAGGTGGTCCACGTCGATACCTTAGAGCAAAAAGCCGACATTTTTACAAAATCTTTTTCAACAGATCGGTTTAACTCTCTGGTTGAGATGTTGGGGATGATCTCATTTAAAAAAAAAGGTCCAACATCTTCAATAATAAGTTTTCAACAAAATAAACATCCATTTTTGAACTGAACTACAATAAAATGTTCCTCAAAAAGATTTTCTTTTAGTGTTTAAAATTGTGTTGAAGTTTGATCTTTATGTTTTATGTGTTTTTGTTTGTTAACCGTGTGCTAGTGTAATAAGTGTTTGTGCTAGTATAGTACGTATTTGTTCTTACAGTGGTATAAGTAATAAATAAATTATATCACAATTTTAGGGGGGAATAAAAGAAAATGAAAATAGGAGATGAAAGATTATATGATCATATTTGATTCTGATAAGTGTGGTGTATGGTGTTTTATGTGACTATGTGGATATTTGTGATAGTAGTAAATGAAAAGTCTGAAAATCATAAAAATATAAGCTGGAAAGAAAATTGTGTAACTGATTGACGTGCATATAGGAAATGATATTACATTTGTGTGCTGAGCTTATGCATGAATTGGATATGATGGTGACATCGGTTACAATTTTTGATGTGTCGGTAGGCTATGCATGTATAAATTAGGCATTATTTGTGTGATTAACTAAACTGCAATCTTAGTGTTACCCTCATTGAATATCGGTACTTTCATCATTCAAATGCAAAGTGAATCCATTCATACCATGAGACCAGGATCTTGATGGGTTCTTAGCACAATTTGTTTACTCTATTGACTATACCCGTCAAATATATGATTTAGAGTTAAACACCCTTATACAGCTGATGGTTCTGGTGAAACTCTAGGATGGAAACCAAGAAGTCAGTCTGTTTAGCCCTTTGAATCATTCATGAATTCAATTGACATATCCAATATCCTATGAATATCGGCATACCCGAATCAAATCTGTATCAAAAAGTTAATCACTAAACATCACATCCATATTCATTCACCTGAATCAAAAATGATTCTCGACATATTCCATTTCATACGAATCAACATGATTCAGTGTTCATTTCATCAGAAACCAAGACAAAAGAATCAAATGATTCAGAATCAAAAAGATTCATATCAAATCCATTTGGATAACTTTTTCTGTGCTAAGAACGCTACCCTCATGCTGTTGATTGGATCTTGTTTTGGTGAAATTTTTTGTTAAGTCTCAGTTCAATCCATCTTGATGTTTGGGTACACTCTGTATTGATAAATATTACCTTAAATGTCACACAGTATTTGCTGAAATATGATGTTTGAGTTTATGCTGAAAAATATACTGGCAAACAAGGTTGAACTGTTTAGACCCTGATTTGATATGCAGTGTAATTAAGACAGTATACATTTATGATACTATGTCAGTTTAGTTCACCAAAGAAAATAAAGTATAAATGATTGTGAAAGATCTATGAATAAAGTAGTTGTTTTGAATTGACTTTTGTATGTGCTCGTGTATATAAAAATTGGAACAGGTCTTAATGATGTCACAGTGGACAATAAAATGAAAAATAAAATTGTGGTTGTTAAAATTTCATAAAGTTTAAAGCTTTCAGTTGAAATCTTCTTGACTGAAAAAGATTGGCCGAAAAGTGTTTTCGATCGAAAAGTTCAAACCGAAATATTTTCGGTCGAAATGTCAAAATCTATAAATATTAAAATTTTCGATCGAAAACCTTTTCCCACTTCTTCACCGTCGCCATTTTTCTCTCGTTTGGATTTCTTCAAGTGCAAAGATTTCGTGGGAAAAACCGTTGTTTGTGACATCATTGAGATTCTTATAGTTTTTCGATCATAATGGTACGTTTTCTTAACTTGTAGAGGGGCATAAGGTAGATCCAGAGCCTTAGATTTAGTTTGAATGTTTGAATATTTGAATCGCCCGAAAAGTCATATGCACTGCCCGAAAATCTATTTTCGAATGGAAATGAAGAGTTGTTTCTGATCTGTCTGAAATCATTCAAGTTTGAAAATGTTTTAAAATATCAGGAGTTTTCGATCGAAATGATGGTATCTTTTATGAAGGGTTTTTTTTCGATTGAAAAGTTAAATGTTTGTAAAATTTGTGTGTTTGATCAAAAAGGTTCAAAAGAGTTTTCGATCGAAAAATTGATTGTTAAAGGTTTTTCGACCGAAATATCAGGAGTTATGAATTTTTTCAGAAAATTTTCAAAAAGTTCTAACTTTTGTTTATTTGTTCTTTCAAGATATGAATAGGTTGAAGTTTGAATCGAAGCACAATATTTGTGCATTTTTGACCACAAAAACAAAGAAATCTCGTGGTTATGAAGAAATAGTTTGGTTTTTGACAAATTCAAGGATTCACACAGCAATATCTACTCAAGTCAGAGTATTTGAAAAACATGTTAGAGAAGTTTGGGATAATGTTGAGTACAAGCATGTGAACAAAGAAATATGGATCAAAAGTACAGTGGGTGGCAATACCATAAAGGTTACTGAACAAGTTATACGAGAAGTTCTGAATTTCAGAGATGCAGAAGATTTTCCTTACAAGATTAGCCACACAATAGTTTCTAGAATTATTTTGACTATGGGTTATGAGGGAAATTTCTTGAGAACGCAGGTTACTAAGACAATGTTCGAGAAACAGTGGAGATATTTAGTTCATGTTTTGATTCACTGCGTGAGTCCAAGAACATCTGCTTTTGATCAGATTGGAGAAGTGTTTAGCAAGTCTCTAGTGTGTTTGGCTACACATAGGCGGTTCAATTTCTCAAGAATGATATTTGAAGCCATGATAAGCAACTTTGTGGGGCCGAGGCAGAACTACAAGTTTTTGATGTACCTAAGATTCGTTCAGATGATAATCAACACGTTGTTGCCAGATCTTCAAAATGATGGAGTTGAACTTCCATTAGAATCTATGCAAGAGATTATCTTTAGTAGTATGAACAATGTGAGGAAGACTAGCAAGTTCAGTGGAACAATAACACCATTGTTCCCAAATATGTTAGCTGAGAATTCTGATCCAGACTTCAATATAGATGATGAGGTAGATGATCTTTTGGCAAGTGATATAGAAGATGGTGCTGATAGTGAAAGTGATGGTGAACATAATGATGATCAGGGCAATAATGGTGGTGATGGTAATGTTATACCTGAAGTTCAACAAGAAGTACATGTTCAAGAAGTAGAACAGCAGGCCGATACAAATGTTGGTGATCATGAAATGACTAATGTGAATGTTGGAGATAATGAAGCTCCAGAAGTAATGGTTGAAGTAAATGAACCAATCCTAAGTCATACAGAAGAGTTTGTAGCTGAAGACGATGATGTGTTAAGTGTAATACAGTAGTAATTGAAGATTCTGAGATTCAAGAAACTGCAACAACATCATCAAAGAAGAGAGAAGAGCCTGAAGTAACAAAAACCGAGACCTCCTCCATCTAAGGGTATCGTGTTTACAGATACAGAGTTAAAGAAGCAAAAGAAAACAACTATTGTAAAGTTTGACAAAGGCAAGGCTAAAGAAATTCCTGAAAAGCACAAGTCTAAAAAGTCAAAAGATTACAATCTTGTAGATGAAGAGTTTCTGAATTATGCTACAAGAGAGACTGCAGATGTAGTAAGTCAGCTGAAGACTCAGATTTCAAACTTGCAACGCAGAGAAGCTGCTAATTCTAGAGAAATCAAGGAGTTGAAGACTGAAAGTAACAGGCAGCAAAGTATCATTACTCAACAACAACAACAAATTAATCTACTTCAGAGGATGGTGCAAGATTTGATAGCTCATGTTGGTGCTCCAACTAATGAACAGAATATCAATCAAGAAGAAAATATTGAGAATCAAGGAAGTCCAGCTGCTACTAAACCCATTCTTTCTCCAGTATGTGATACTGAAATGTATGAAGACAACAATATGTTTGACATTGACATGTTACTAAATAATGAGGGTGAAGGAATGTAAGTGACAGGTGAGAATGATGAAGAAACTGAGAAAGAGGAAGAAGAGAATGAAGAGTTGATAACGAGTGAAAAGAAAGGTGATGATCAATCTTCTGATGATGATAGTGGTGGAGCTGGAGGAGTTGGTGAAATTGGAAAGACAACAGAAGAAACTGATAAAGATGATGAGATCAACACAGAGTATAAAAAGGATGAATATGAGCAACAACAAACATATGTTGAAGAAGATGGATCAGTTATTGGAAAATTGGATAACTTGGTAGATGAAAATCAACCATTTCAAGTACCTGATGAGGTTGAAGAATATTCTGATCGTCCAAAGACTACAAGTGTGGATAAAAGTACATGGTGGAAAATAACTGAAAAGCCTACCATTGTTGAAAGGATAACTCTGAAGATAAGAAATCCAAAGCAAGCTTTAACTGGAGAAATTCTAAGCATGATGTATAATGGAGATAAGAAGATGTATGTTATCAAGAGAGGAGAAGGGAATATCCAGTATTTTGACAGAAGCTCCAAGTTAAAGACCTTACCGTACTGGGATATTCGGGAGCTGAGTCATCTGAAGTTGATTAACCTGTCCAAGAATACCTTTGCGGAAAACTTTGAAGATTATCTGAAGAAAGAGAGTGCAAAAGATAAGTTTGAGAATTTTATACCACAGGTGCCTGAATGCAGAAAGTTAAAGAAGAAAGATAAAAATGGAAAAAGAAGATTCAGGTACATTGTCAAGCCAACTGATATAGTTTCAACTGTCTACATCCCGGCATGAAAAGAAGTGTTCATCAAAAGCTTCAAGAGATGGGAGTATGACAACAGAACTCATGAAGCTGTGATCACACAACATGATTTACTTGAAGTCAGAGTCTTCGATCCAGTGGATTTGTTTAGTTTTTCTGACAAAGATTTGAAGATTCTGTATCACAATCCGATTGAGTGTGATATGAGAATAAAGATTAAGGATGAAGCGAAGTTGTATATGAGAGTTGTTGCTTGTTGCTTATCAAGAAGATATGAAGCGAATCTTATCAAGAAAAGACTTGCTGAGCTGGATGCCAAGAAAGTGAAAGCCAAAGCCAAAGCCAAAGCCAAGCCTGATAAAGACAACAAGTGAAGAATTGATGTTCTATGGACTAGGGGGAGATTGTTGGAACCTATTAGTCCATAGAAATCAATTATAGGCTGAAATTGTATAACTCTAGAGTTTTCGGTCGAAAACTAAGTTTTCGATCGAAGAGTGTTTTTGGCCGAAAACACTTTTCGACCAGAAGTTTTTGATCGAATTCTTTATAGTATAAATATGTTTTTCTTTTGTAATTTGAAGGATATTTCTCATTTGTAAAACTTTGATCAGGTCTAGTTCAGAGGAATTATAAATCTGCAGTTGTTTAATAAAGGTGTAATTACAACAGATTATCAATAGAAATCATGTGTTTGATTATGCATTGTCATGTTTATGGCGTTTCTCCTTCTAGTTCGTGTTTGATTCGATCTTCTCGGTTTAAGTTTTTTTCTGGATTGATTTCGCCTATCAAGAGACTATGCAAACCCTATCTTGCTCTCCAAGGGTCTAGTATAGTGTCCTCTGTACCCTGTTTGATTCGCGAGGTTTTTGCACGCCGGTGCAATCCAATGCACGACCGTGCATTGCTCATTTTGAGGCCATTCCATACCTCAAGATAGAGAGAATAGTTCGTTTCTAGTAGTATTAGAGTAGTAGTGAGTAGAGGGGCTCTTCCTCCTTGTTCCACAATAGGGGAGCCTACGAAACTCAGCGTTACGCTAGTTAGCATGGCCATTCGTGGCTAAGCTTCTTGTATTGCTAGGGTGAAGATGATGTTTGGTGCATGTTAATGTTTGACGTATTAATCTAGAGGTATGTTTATGTATTTAATTATTCGTCCTTAAAACCACCATTTGTTGGGCTTTTTATTATTGTCTAAATCCGTCTTTATATTTGTGAGTATTCTTGATTTTAAAGCGTAAGATCATAAAACATTTTTAATCAAACTTCTTTTGAAACTTGTACGTCTTTATACAAGCAGAGATTGATAAGCCAAGGCTTGGTCAACATTATTAAGGTCGTACGTCTTTATACGAACTTCTTATGCGACCAAGAATTGGTGAACTCATGTTGGGAACGCTACGTCTTTATACTTGGTCTCATTGTTACCCGCCTCGCGGTGAACAAAATATAATCACCTATTTAACCTTAATAAAAAGCATTTACGTTCGATGTCTTAAACCAACCCGAAGATGACCATTCGAAGGGTTAAGGGTAATTGTTGTCCTTAACGTGAGGCACTACCATTTTAATTTAAAGATTTTAATTCGTGAATCAAATGTCGTGAGGACGAGGCCCTAGCGGTGACCCGGGTCACAAGTTTGTAGTAGTCATATCACTGGATTAGTCAACTTAACACCAAGCTGATTCAAAGCCCAAAGCAATACTCTTCGTGACCAGATCATTTCGAAGATATTTACTTTCCTGCAATTTACTATTCTGTTCGTTACATTTTTGTTACACACTTCACGCACGTTTTTACTTTTCTGTTATTTACTTTACCATTTACTATTCTGATTCACAAGCACACAAAACCCACTCACTAATTGATCTGGCTAAACGATAACAAAAGTTGAGTATTGGAACTCGACCGTGTCCATTGGTTCGATACTTGGTTCTTACCTAAACAATATACGCTACGATATGTACACTTGCCTATTGTGTGTGTTTTTAAGTTAAAGTAATTACTCTTTTATAAATTTAAAACCTGATCTCGTAAAATCATCATAAAAATATATTTATATATTTTCATATACTAAAAACGACACATCAAGTTTTTGGCGCCGCTGCCGGTGACACGGTGATTTCAAGAAAAATTTGAGTTAACGGATTAGGCTTATCATTTTCCATCTATTTTTCTTTTACATTTTGTTGCAGGTAGTGTATGATCCATAGCTCCACCACTGGTTTTTATCAACCTTTAGGAGAGCCCGAAAGATTCTTTCACCGCCGAATACGTGAAAACCGTATGTAGAGTCATGTTTTAGTAACTATAGATTAAATTCAATCTATCAGTGTACTAGCCTAGTACGAAGGAGGGTGTTCCTGCATACTTAGCTTGTTCACCAATTGGTCCTGCGTACTTAGTAAGTACGCAAGGCTTTTGCCTTGCGTACTTAGCAAGTACGCATGACCAATGCCCTGCGTACTTAGCCAAGTACGCAAGTAGTGTTCCTGCCCCTATAAATAGAAGACTTGTCTTCATTTGTAGGTGGAACTCTGGAACTAGGTTGAGAGGTGTTCGGGTCGGGACGAGCTCTCCCGACCCCTGGACCGTGAGCTTGGATGAGAGATGTGTGCTCCTTCGGTATGTAGTCTGTAATACGGGATGACTTTTATGTTATGTACTACGTATCGTTTCATTATCTTTTATCTGTGTTCTTGTTTCTCTGTCTTGTTTCTTGGTTCCCATACAAATCACAGAACATGTCCGTGTTATCTCCGTTGCGCGACGAGGCTCCAGGGACCTACACCGTACTAGAAGAATGGCCATTGAAAACCGCACTATTTCTGATTTTGCAAGACCGTCACTGGAGGCTTGATGGTCTAGTATCACAAGGCCAACGGTTGACGCTAACAACTTTGAGATTAAATCTCATGTTATCCTCATGATCCAGTCGTCATGCGCTTTCCATGGATTACCCGATGAAGATCCATATGCCCACATTGCAAATTTCCTCGAAATTAGTGACACTTTCAAACTGAACGGAGTTTCGAATGACGCAATTCGCTCCTAATGTTTCCCTTCTCCTTAAGGGAAAGAGCTAAGGCATGGCTAAACTCTCTTCCTACCGGGTCGATCACTACATGGGATGATCTAGCTAAGAAATTCATGTCAAAATACTTCCTACTAGCAAAGACTGCAAAGTTGAGAAATGATATTACCACTTTCAACTAGGAAGACGGTGAATCACTATATGAGGCATGGGAACGTTTTAAGGACATCGTGAGGAAATGTCCTCATCATGGGCTATAGGTTTGGTTACAAGTATCATCATTCTACAATAGGTTGCACACTCAAGCTCGTCTGACACTCGACGCTACTGCAGGTGGTATTTTTGGAAACAATAGGCCATAAGAAGCTTACAACCTAATTGAGGAAATAGCTATGAACAACTATCAATGGTACAACCCAAGGAGTAACTAGGGAGCCAGGTAAGGAGTTCATTCTGTCGATACTGTCACTTCACTTTCTGCTCAAGTAGATGCCCTCACTGCTCGACTTAATCAGCTTAGCTTGAGCAAAGCGATCACTGAGACTACAGACGAAGTAAAAAGCATCACTGTCAATACTGAGCAAGTTGACTTTATCGGAACAAACAGCCTGCAAAACAACCCCTACAGCAACACTTATAATCCTGGATGGAGGAATCATCCAAACTTCAGCTGGAAGGATAACAACAACCAAGGACAATCTGGCTTCGGACAATAACAACAGTTTCCACAAAGAAAATCTCAAAACTATCAGCCCCGTTAACAATTTCAGGGAAGTAACAAGACAAGTAACGGGTTAAGCTTGGTGGACGAGGTAACTAAGCTAATATCTTCAACTGAAAGTCAAGCCCTTCTAGCAGATTACCGTCACAAACCATATGAAGAGAAGTTTAGTCTTCACGAAGCTGAGTTTAGGACACATAAAGTGTAACATCCCGAATATCCGAAAGTTAATGGTTTGACCCGACTCTTTATTAGATGAGAAAAATTGTAAGGTTTTCTTGAGAAGCTTTATTTATTTGACTTAGATGAGAAGACCCGATTAGTCGTTAATGCCCGGTTTGAGAACGAATTACACATAACGGAAATACAGGGACCCGAAAGTAAACATGGGATGGTTTAAATACAAGTTTGAGGAAAACCCTAGGCCATTCGGCATAGGTGTGTGCTACGGCAAGATGGAGGGAGATCCGACATGGAGGGGCGACGACGGTGAATCCGTGGTGGTTCTATAGCGGCGACTAGCGGGGGAGAAACTATTAAGGTAACCCTCGACTCTCACTCTTTTACTTCTTTCCGGTTGTATTGTAAAAAGAACCGATTGGGGTTTGGGTTTCGTGACCACGATGGATGCGAAGGTGGAGTGGCCGAAGGAGATGGCACGGTTGTGGTCGATGTAGCAGGCGCATGGCGACAGAAGAATGGTGCTCGATGGTGGTATTAAGCTGACGGGGATAGCATGAAGGTGCCCGTGATGATGGTTGTGGTGGCAACGTGAGACGGAGGACAGCAAGGGCGGTGCTCGGCGTTCGATGTGAAGGTGATGATGGCGGAGTACTACGGCAGCAAGCAAGGGTGGATGGTGGCAACCGTTAGGGTTTCATGGTGAAGAGGAAGAGGGCGGCTTACACGGTGGTGCACAGTGGGAGTTTCAGAAGTCATTACCGAGGTCGGTTAGGGTGATGCGTAGCATGGTTCACACGCATGCATGGAAAAACCCGACGCGTCCCTTGGGGTTCGGGCTTCCATGGGGACATTCTTGCTAATTAGGGTTTTTGCATGATGTAGGTTACGTGCATGCATGGGAACCCAATTCGGATATACGAGTTCTAAACGGGTCACGAACGGTCCGGTATGGAGGTAACGTGAAAGTAGGGTTTTATGGAGTTGGTTTGATAAGCAGATGGGACAAGTGTCACGATCTTTTATATTTTTATACGTTATCCAATGTATGTTTTGAACGTATCCTGATCGTGTGATCATACGTTTGGCAGGTCTGGGATTCGAGCGTGGACTGGCGAGTAATAGAACACGGATTGGGATGTGGCATAACCTGTGAGTTTCTAATCCCCTCTTTTAAACGTTTTACTATTTTGGGGCTATCATACATACTTGCATGTGTTATTAAATGAACGTATTACGAGTTGTGATTTAAACTTGAAGTGTTTTATGAGACCATTATGTAATAATGAGCTAAGAGTCAATATAGGATATCTAGGATAGGTGAACAAGAGTAGTGATGATCTATGTTTATCATCTTATGAGTTAGTCAGGATGAGTCGGGAATTTAGTTAAACCTGTGATGGTTATATAAGGAGAGTTAGCATGGGAACCCGTACGTGGTTTATTAACGAGTCAAGTGGGTGCTAGTATGATGTCATGCGTCGTGTGCTTGATGCTGTGTGTATTATGTCGTTGTCCTCATGACACGACTGGTATCGTGTTTGCATGAGTCTATGTGGTGTCCATAGTATGTATGGGCTAGAAGCCAGTATGGTGTTTGTGTGTCGTATAACTTCCTGTTCGGAAAGAGTAGGGTAAGGTGTCTAGACGTTCTGAGGATACGTCTAAGTAAGCGTTGGATTACACACGTAAGTGATCCGTACATGGTGTGATGCGTAGTACATGTCCAGGTAGTGTCATGTGTATATATGTGTTGCTTTGTGGGCTTGGATTGTTGTCAGTGTATACGGCTAATAGTGATGTGGAGGACGGAGTCCTTCGGGGTCATCATTGTACGTGTGATGTGTCAGTCACCGTATGGTAGACGATATAGTCACCGTGTGGTGGCTGGGTAGTCATCATAGATGACGTGTGTGTCGCTGTGTTTAGCGGCGGGGCCCTGTAACAAGGGTGGAGCCGAGCTTAGGACGAGTATCCCGACGGGGATATCCCTGTCGAGGGTGCTGTGATGAGGTATGTATTTGCGTGCTTATATATGTGTTAAATTTCATGCTTGTATTTGGTAAGCCAGTGTCTAGAGGTTGGTCGAGTTAACCAGTATATGGTTAAGATATATGGTAAATTGTGTGTTTCAGTGTAGTAAGCTCGATCTAAGTCGCAGAGACTTACTGAGTTAAAATAGTGGGTTGAGTCTGGGGTGGTGAATCCTCCAAGATATTTTAAGGTAACAGGGTTATCTAAATGAGGACCATTTATAAAACAATTTTCTAAGGACCAGAGGGTCTTGAATTGAAATAATTATATAAAGAGATGAGTTGGCTGTTGTTTAAATTAAACTATCAGAACTCACTCAGCGTAGCTGACTTTGTATGTACGTTAGATTGTTTTGCAGGTGAGTTAGTTGGAAGACGTATCTTGGCTTGGAAGCGGGGCTACTCGGGTTGGTGCACATGCATTCGTCAGGTAACGTTATGAAAGTTAACGAGTTTAAAGATAATATTATTTTGAGAAAGACTTCCGCTGTTTATTTAAATGAAAATTAGATGTTTTTAAAGAGTATAAGTAGTTATGAGAACCAACTGTAGGGTGCCTGGTTTGTGGCCTTATAAGTTGGCATCAGAGTCGTGGTTTAAGAGAAAATTAGTGTTTTTAAACAAATTAAATGCCTTAACTTAAATTGAAAATGGGACGAGGGTGAAACGAATGCCACTACAAGTAACCGCGAGCCAAGAGGTACGTCTTTCAAGTTGAGCAGTAGTTATTATTTACCATTTGTGTAGTGTTACACTAGGTAAAGTAATTGGTGTGAGTAAATGATTTAGGGTTTCGTGTGGGATCAAGTTGTATGATATGTGTTGAAGTATTATGTAGAACTACTTGAAGTTGTGTGATGTGATTGAATGAGACTATAGGGTGTGTTGAATAATGTGGAGTAGCATTAATTGTAACTATGTGAGGAAGTTTGGCATGCCGATGTGATTTAGTGATGTTGTGTGTAACCTTGTATGGTGTGAAATTATGATAAACATGACATGCTAGATTGTTAAGTGGTTCTATGTGAGTGGTGTGGGATGCATGTGCATCCGGAGTGTGTGAAAGATAGAAAGCTAGTGTGAATATGATGGGGAAGGTTTAGAATCCGAGCAGTAATGTAGACCACCAAATTGCATTTGATCACCGTGATTTGGCAGTCTGTGATTACTCTCATATTCTAAATTTGACGCCCATAGTAATCAGCCCAACGTTCTATCTTGTACAGGTACTGATGGCCATTATGATTCGGACTAGATGGATTACGCGGGGAGCTCTCATCAGGAGGTTGTCAGAACGGCGGGCTAGACGTGCGACTACTATTCGTACAATTATCTTCAGGAGGAGACGGATCTTAGCACCGGTTCCATTGACGGTGGTTCCACCGGCGGCTGGAGATGAGCAGGAGCTACCAGCACAGGGGGTGATCTTGGCGCTTCCGACACCTAATGCTCCCAGTACTACCAGGGCAGTTATGAGGGGTGGACTCAGTAGCTCCTTCTATAGGAGAATTGACTGGCGAGGAAGGAACGCATTTGCGGTTAGGCATTAGCCTCCGAGGAATCTGATGACGAGGAACAAGTGAGTGATAATTTTGACTTGTTTATTGATTAGAGCAGTGGTGGTTACCACGAGAGGACTAGAACATTTTGAGTTGTGGCCTTCAAGCGCTTTTGTGATGAACTATATGTTCTTGGTTTTTCAATTACTTAATTTTGACCTTGACAGTGAGTCTTACCACAGGATGGTTTAAAACGTAGTTAACGATATATGCATGTGTGATAGCTTGCTATTGGTGGTGCAGTGTCAGTTATGTGTGATTAAGTGATTACCTTTTGAACAACGTGAGTTCATACTAAATGTAATCCTTGATGTGATACTAGAGCTCGGTTGATTAGATTGTATGAGTAGACCTGTGTAGACCTGAGTTTTGATTATTTGTGTATGTCTACGGTCTTAAGAAAGTGTCACATATGTGTTATGTTTAGGTGATGTTTGAAGTGTAAAGGGTGTGTTGCACCTTGTGTAACTGTTCAGGACTAAGTCCTATGGGAAATTATAAATATACATCTTTGGTATGTATAAATGTTCAGGACGAGGTCCTGTGGGAAATTGTAGCTACATACCTTAAGTTTAGGTGTGCATATTCAGGACCAGATCTAGTGCGGAAATAAGATATTTTTATATCTTGTGTGTATGAATGTTTAGGGATGTTTTGTGTCTAGACTGAGTAGTGTGTCATCTTGAATTATGGGTATGACCCGTATAGGTTCGACCGAGTAAACTCTGTATGAGTATATGATGACGTGTGGCAGGGGCTACCGTTGTTGTGAGTAAGAAGAGGTAAGGTTCAGGAGTTGTGTGTCTATAAATGAAGAGGCATATTGTATGCACGTAAATTTACTCAGATCTAGCAGTTGCGTGTGTGCACGTGATGTGTGTTTAGAGTTTGGGGTTTACTTGTACATGTGAAGAACATTGTGTGTTCTGTAGATATGTGTGTCGGTGTGTGTCCTTGTAGTACACGCTTAGTTGTGCATAGGACAGATGGTCGTTGTGCTCAAGCATAGTATTTCTATCTTGACGATTTTCTCAACGTTGATACATCGAGGTGGTGCGAGGAGTTTTGACGTCTTCTAGGCGACCAGTGAGGTGCTCTTATGAGATGCCTATGCTTATATCTCGGGAATTCGGAGCACGAAGCCAATGGGCGGAGCTGTGAGAATAGATGATGAAAGCGTTTACGTGGATGCCCGACCAGGAATATTTATGATGAGATCAAGGTGATGACATTGAAGATTTCAGCACGGAGTTAACAATGTGACGAAGGACCTTCATGGAACATGTGTCCATATGCATGATTCAGTCAAGGTGAGACACCAGATGAATATGGATGTTTTCCCTGGACGAGACAACGAATAGCCGTGGCTTGTGAGCAGATGGACTTCGTGTTCGTAAATTATAAATGAGATGCTGTCGGCGATTGCATGGTAATGAAGTAAAGAGATATTATGGTAGAGGAATTTTGTGGAGACCAGTGTAGCTTTGTACAAGCTCCTGGAGATTGTCAGAGAAGGGCAGAAGTCATACCCTTATGGTTAGGACGGTGGGCTTGAGTTTGAGGGATCATCGCAAGATAACAATCGGACTATGAGAAAAAGAAGTATGAGGAGTATATAATGGTGAAGCAGTGAGTACTTCTATCCGTGGAAGTAGGAAACCTACTTGGAAGGAGGATCGTCGGAATGACGAGATTATCGAGGTTATGTAAAAGACAATGGCAAATTTGCTGACAAGATGTTTATAGAGATGCATTGAATGCAAGGAGTGTGGTACTAAGGGGCATCTAACAATAAGCAGCCGATAGTGTTATTAATGAGAGGATACTAAGTAAATCATGTGTAGATAATTATCGTGCCATGATTTTATGGCCGGAGAGATGCAAGACGACGGAATGTGTAGGTAAAAACCTACAAGTCCCAAGTCGAAAGCAAGTAGTGAAGAGGGTTTCTTTGGACACCAGGGGTGGCGATCGAATTGCTAAGCAAAGTAACAGATTAGTTAATTGTGCCAGCAAGTGCTTGTCACCAAATGGATTTGGTGCACGTTCGAGTAAGAACGGAAGGATATGTTGGGTCGGTTTGTAGCGACGCAGGATTCGAGGACGAATCCTCTTTTAAGGGGGTAGACTTATAACATCCCGAATATCCAAAAGTTAATGGTTTGATCCGACTCTTTATTAGATGAGAAAAATTGTAAGGTTTTCTTGAGAAGCTTTATTTATTTGACTTAGATGAGAAGACCCGATTAGTCGTTAATGCCCGGTTTGAGAACGAATTGCACATAACGGAAATACAGGGACCCGAAAGTAAACATGGGATGGTTTAAATACAAGTTTGAGGAAAACCCTAGGCCATTCGGCATAGGTGTGTGCTACGGAAAGAGGGAGGGAGATCCGACATGGAGGGGGCGACGACGGTGAATCTGTGGTGGTTCTATAGCGGCGACTAGCGGGGGAGAAACTATTAAGGTAACCCTCGACTCTCACTCTTTTACTTCTTTCCGGTTGTATTGTAAAAAGACCCGATTGGGGTTTGGGTTTCGTGACCACGATGGATGAGAAGGTGGATGGCCGGAGGAGATGGCCACGACTGTGGTCGATGTAGCAGGCGCATGGTGGCAGAAGGATGGTGCTCAATGGTGGTATTAAGCCGATGGGGACAGCGGTGAAGGTGCCCGTGATGACGGTTGTGGTGGCAACGTGAGACGGAGGAGAGCAAGGGCGGTGCTCGGCGTTCGATGTGAAGGTGATGATGGCGGAGTACTACGACATCAAGAAAGGGTCAATGGTGGCAACCGTCCATGGTGAAGAGGAAGAGGGCGGCTTACACGGTGGTGCACAGTGGGGGTTTCAGAAGTCATTACCAAGGCCCGTTAGGGTGATGCGTAGCATGGTTCACACGCATGCATGGAAAAACCCAACGCGTTTCGTGGGGTTCGGGCTTGCATGGGAACATTCTTGCTAATTAGGGTTTTTGCATGATGTGGGTTACGTGCATGCATGGGAACCCAGTTCGGATATACGATTTCTAAACGGGTCACGAACGGTCCGGTACGGAGGTAACGTGAAAGTAGGGTTTTATGGAGTTGGTTTGACAAGCAGATGGGACAAGTGTCGGGATATTTTTATATTGTTATACGTTATCCAACATATGTTTCGAACGTATCCTGATCGTGTGATCATACGTTTGACAGGTTTGGGATTCGAGTGTGGACTGGCGAGTTATAGAACAAGGATTGGGACGTAGCATAACCAGTGAGTTTCTAATCCCCTCTTTTAAACGTTTTACTATTTTAGGGCTATCGTACGTACTCGCATGTGTTATTAAATGAACGTATTATGAGTTATGATTTAAACATGAAGTGGTTTATGCGACCATTATGTCATAATGAGCTAAGAGTCAATATGGGATCTCTAGGATGGGTGAACAAGAGTAGTGATGATCTTGTGTATCATCTTATGAGTTACTCGGGGTGAGTCGGGAATTTAGTTAAACCTGTGATGGTTATATAAGGAGAGTTAGCATGGGAACCCGTACGTGGTTTATTAACGAGTCAAGTGGGTGCTAGTATGCTGTCATGCGTCGTGTGCTTGATGCTGTGTGTATTGTGTCGTTGTGCTCGTGACACGACGGGTATCGTGTTTGTATGAGTCTATGTGGTGTCCATAGTATGTATGGGCTAGAAGTCAGTATGGTATTTGTGTGTCGTATAACTTCCTATTCGGAAAGAGTTAGGTAAGGTGTCTAGACGTTCTGACGATACGTCTAAGTAAGCGTTGGATTACACACGTAAGTGATCCGTACATGGTGTGAGGCGTAGTACATGTCCAGGTAGTGTCATGTGTATATATGTGTTGCTTTATGTGCTTTTATTGTTGTCCGTGTATACGGCTAATAGTGATGTGGAGGACGGAGTCCTTCGGGGTCATCATTGTACGTGTGAAGTGTCAGTCACCGTATGGTAGATCATATAGTCACCGTGTGGTGGCTGGGTAGTAATCATAGATGAAGAGTGTGTCGCTATGTTTAGCGGTGGGGCCCTGTAACAAGGGTGGAGCCGAGCTTAGAACGAGTATCCCGACGGGGATAACCCTGACGAGATGCGGTATGTATTTGCGTTTCAGTGTAGTAAGCTCGATCTAAGTCGGAGAGACTTACTGAGTTAAATGGTGGGTTGAGTCTGGGGTGGTGAATCCTCCGAGATATTGTAAGGTAACAGGGTTATCTAAATGAGGACCAATTGTAAAACGATTTTCTAAGGACCAGTGGGTCTTGAATGGAAATAATTATATAAATAGATGAGTTGGCTTTTGTTTAAATTAAAATATTAGAACTCACTCAGCGTAGCTGACTTTGTATGTACGTTAGATTCTTTTGCAGGTGACTCAGTAGGACGAGGTATCTTGGCTTGGAAGTGGGGCTACTCGGGTTTGTGCGCATGCATTCTTCAGCTAACGTTATGAAAGTTAACGAGTTTAAAGATAAAATTATTTTGAGAAAGACTTCCGCTGTTTATTTAAATGAAAATTAGATGTTTTTAAAGAGTATAAATAGTTATGAGAACCAACTATAGGGTGCCTAGTTTCGGGCCTTACAGAAAGCAACTCTTCAGTCCATTGAGACGCAATTAGGACAAATTGCGAAACTTCTATCCGAAAGACAACCAGGATGTCTCCCGAGTAATACTGAAACCAATCCAAAAGCAAATGTAAGTGCTATCACTCTTAAAAATAGCAAGGTTTATCCAGAACCACTCATGACAGAAGAAGAAGTTCAATCACCAAGGAGAGAAATATTCACCGGGGTACCACTTCATCCGCACATCGCAGAAACAATTACTCAAGGATCGCAATCAAATGTAATCCCACCTCCTGCTCCAGTGAATACTCCTCCAAAAGTTCCAACAAAAAGAGCGTTCCACTCTCACATACCATACCCAGGGAGGTTAGTAAAGCAGAAGACCGACGAACAATATGAAAAATTTATCAAGCTATTAAGCCAAATCCATGTCAATCTTCCCTTCCTGGATATCATACAACAAATGCCTAAGTATGGAAGTTTCTTAAAGGATTTCATTACAAACAAAAGAAACATGGAAGATGTGGTAAAGAGGACCAACCATTGTGTCGCTCTTATTGAGAGATGTCTTCCGAAGAAACTTTCAGATCCTGGAAAGTTCTCTCTACCATGTTCTATCGGACCACTCCCAATAACCTTCGCGCTCGCTGATCTTAGGAGAAAGTGTGAATGTAATGCCATATGTCATGTTTAAAAGACTAAAAATTGGAAATCCACGACCTGTCAGTGCAACTATTGAACTCACGGATGGATCAGTCAAATCACCTATAGGAGTCATTGAGAACTTACTAGTGAAAGTCGACAAGTTTGTCTTCCGACGATTTCATGGTTTTAGAAATAGGACCCGACTATTCCCTACCTTTGATTTTAGGTCGTCCATTTTTAGCTACTGCCCGAGCCGTCTTTGACATGAATGAAGGAATTTTGACACTTCGTCTTGGAAAACATTCAGTGACCTACAACATCAAAGGAAATGAGTGCTTATATAATGATCCCTTTGAAATTGCACAATTCATCGATACTAATCTGCTGAAGAAAGCCAAAGAACTCAACAAAGGAAAGAAACTGGATCTTGGCAAGGATTTTGCCAACACTAACTGGATCGATGAATACTTTGATAATCTACCAAAAATGAAGGACTTGAATGAAGGAACAGGATATACGGGGGAAGTTGAAGGCCCCCACCTAAAGAAAGACTGATGAAGCACATACGGGTCTGGCCAGCGACCCTTAAATAAACGTGGCACTTCCGGGAGGCAACCCGATGATCATGAATAAATTGATAAGTTGGTGCATATGGCAAAAAGTATGGACCTCAGGTTTGGTTTTCAAATTTAAGTTTCTATTACTTCAGCCCCCAGGTAAGCCTTCTCGATACTAGGACCTTAGTAGCTTAATTACTACCTTTTATTTTCATCGTCTTCTTTTATGTTTTCCTTTATGTGTCAGGCAGAATATCAACACCAGATAGTCTCTCTACTTCTTTGGGGAATCACACTCCATCTCTACAAGCTGGAACGCCAGAATACACATCAAATTTGTGAGAAATTAGATGAAGTCTTTAAAGAAAAGAGTTGACAACAACAACAAGTTTTGGCCTTAGGTTATACACCGAATTGACCAGGGGAGTACCAGTTTCTTTTCCCTTAAAACTTCATGCATTTAAATTCCTGCATAGCATTCCAATACATGCATTTGTACATTGAGGGCAATGCATAGTTTTAAGTGTGGGATGGGGAATTAGAGATTCAGGACTACTTGTAACCTCAAAGCAGTAAAATTTTAATTCGTGATTTTCTACCCATTTGACTAAAACTTTACAAAAACCTACCTTCTGTAAAACCCGAAAAATTTTCAAAAAATTTAAACCCTAAAATTAAAACCTCTTTGAGTTTGCACCTAATTAAATAAAATGAATACATGGCAAGTAGAAACAAATGGATATTATGCATAACAAATCACTAAACCATATCCCATCTGTTTCCATCATGTGAGAATAAACTAAACCTTTTCACGAGCACTATTATCATTATTTTTTGCATGCTCTTTCATTTGGTATATTGAGAGTTTATTTGATCGGATTTTATACATAATTACAACTTGCGTGACTTATACATATCAAGACCATGAACTAGTAGAAGTATGAAAGTGATTGTGGCACGTAGGACGTTATTACCCTTATATATTATCCTTACACCCAAAAATATTATCCGCCTAGATAGCCCTCTTAGCCTTAGCCTTTTCTTTTATACTACCCACATTTATCACCCAACCAACTTTTCATAAACACCGATTATTGGCTGAATGTCTTCAAAATGGGAAAATTATCTCATGTCTTTATTTCAAGTTCATTACTATTGAGGCAATTTTAGAAAGAATCTGTTTTACTCAAAAGAACTGGAATATACAAGAAGGTGGATGTATTAGGATGAAACACCCGAACTATCTGCAAGGAAATTATGGAAATATAATTTCAAGGAAATTGAGAAAAAAGAATTATTAAAGAATTTGTCTTGATACAAAAAGAAAAGAAAAAAAATAGAAAAAGAAAAGATAGAGAAAAAGAGAAGTGGGTCTTTTACCGGTTAGACCTTAAAGAGCTGGATATGCATTCTTTTGATTTCAATTTGCTTTCTTGTATTCATTTTGCAAAGCCTGAATTACCACCTGAACTCCGAGAAAAGATTTTCAAAGCAACTAGTGATGTAAGAAAACGGTGGCGCAAGCAAGAACAATTGCCACCATTCTACGACTTGTCAAAAAGTGCCTCCAAAACAAGAGCCAAAAGATACGACAAATGTGTGAAGTGTGGCAACTGGAGCCACGATGGAAAGTGTAGCAAGAATCAAACTCATTCCCAACATAAGTATACGCATCTGATGAAAGTAGGAGATGTTAGGTTACATGTCGAAAGATCCATACGGAAAGGTAGTAATGTGTACTACGCAGTGAGGAAAGAGTTGAGAATGATAAGAGATCTTAGTCTTGGAAATCTGACCATAAACGAGCCCTCAGATTAGTTATACCCTCATGATCTAAGTACTGTAGAGGGATCCCACTAGTATTTTCCATCTTAAGCCATGAAGCCATAGCCGTGTGTTCCACGATAGCTACAGCCTACTAAACCATCCTTAAAACCCTAAAATTCCAAAAACATTTTCATTTTCACCCTCTATTTTCATTTTAGCCACATTACAACCCTTTTAAAGTCCTCTTGATTCATGCATACTACTTAGTTAATTGGTGGAGACTTGATCTGCATACAAGCTTATGACCGTTGCATAATTCGATTCGAACTTGAGTATTCCACTTAACCTACATTATCCATACATATATAACCCTAGAGTTGAGTGAACATTGTGAGGAGTGAAAGCTTATGCATAATTGAAGTTCTAGTAGGCTTGTCATGGATTCCATCATAGAAAAACACAAAAACAGAATAAGCAACTCAAGAGTTATCCCGGAGTATCTAACTACTTGGAGCTCCATTTCCCTTGTTGTGACACCCAGCATACCAGGTCAATATCCATATTTCATAATTGCACGTTCATTAATTATATTTCCTGGTTTATTATTTTGACATAGTTTTGTCATGGAGTCTAGCAAAGGAACAAATATTATACTTTAGTAATTTTTAGAATTACTAAGAAGTAAATGGTTATAACCCGCAAGGAATGTCGTTGGTGATTAACAAATCTTTATTCCGGAAAAGTCTAGTAATACGCTTTGATATAAAAACATATATATTGGTGACAAGATTATTAAAAATGAACACAACGATATCAGTTCATGGTGACGAGTTATTATTACGAGTGCATATATATATTATAGTTAAACATTAACTATGACGTGTTAAATTAGTGGATTATTGAAAAATAATCAAGATACAAAATATATAGGGTTTTTGACATTTAAAAATCCGAACACCGAGTGTTAGATCACGAGAGCGCCTACCGGGTATACCCTACCCAAAAATCACTCAACTAATAACTAGATTAATACCACATGTGGGAACAAGACCCAACAAACCCCCCCTAACCCCTCTCGGCCGAGACCACCCACCCACCACCCACTTTCCACTTTTTCCACTAACTCCATCAAATCATGTCATTAGAGCCATGCCATTTCAAGTGCTAACCCATCCAAGATCACATCAGTCTCATCTAACATATCTTGTAATGATGATAGTGTTTAAAACACTCCAACTCTTCTATCTCTACACATATATACACGTCACACACACATATATACACACACATTCACATTCCAAGACAAAACCAAAGTTAGAAAGTTAGGGTTAGAGCTTTGGAGATTGAAGAAGCTCTTGAAGGTTTGAAAGACGGTTTGCTAGTGCATCAAGTCATCCACATCTTTCTACCAACAAATCCCCAACTAGCTTGTCTAGTGGTAAGGAAAACGACACCCAACTCTAGTTCCACCTTTATTTTCTTAATCTAAACACGTTGTTCATCATAATAAACAAAGGGATTGAAAGATTTAAAGAGTTTTCTTAAGAATTTAACTTTATAAAGTATAAAATTTAGGGTTTTGTATAAATATGTATAAATGGGTCGAAATTATTAAAGATGAAATGTAATATTTGTTGGTTTGATTATTTATGTAGTGAATGGATATATAATCTTGTAATATCAAGGATAAAGGTAGAGAAAAACTAAAATATACATAGATATATATATGTTGGTCGAAAATATACATGCACATGTTTATTTATATGTTTGACTTGATTAAGAAACAAGAAGTGTTAGTGTATGATTTCATGTATATAAATAGAGACTAGAATATGCATGCATATATATATATATGGATCGAAATAAATATATACAGAGAGATATATATAGATATATTTGTGTTTGATTTGATAAATGATTTGGTAATAATCAAGTAGTTGGATCCATAAATAAAAATGATAAGTTAATATGAATATATGCACACGGTTTTGTTATTTGAATAATCATGATAATAAATCATAGATGAATAAAAGTATAAAATTTTACTTGGTGAAAAAGTGAGATACATGTGTATGTATATATGTGAAATCGTATGGAACATACATAAATAGATATGTGTTTAAGTTGGTGAATTTGAAAAGATTGTCAAGTATGAAAATGTGTTTATATGAAAAGTATATAAATGTATGAGTATGATTATAACTGGCGAAATTTGAAAAGTTGTTAAACATTTCATGTAAATATATATATAGAAGTCATGATATATATATATAAATAACGGGGAAATTGTTAACTCGGAACTAGACATGAAACGACTAAATAAATGAAAACATATATGTTTAGAACTTGTTGATAACATGGAACGTAGACGCGAATAATGAAATATAAAGACGTTCGGTTTAAGGATAAATAATCATATGTTATTGAGAAACTTGTTTAAAAATATGTTGGATTATTAAAACATGATTATATTTGTGTGCATAAATAGATATAAATAAATGCATGTTGAACGTAAACACGTTAATAAATGTCGTTCGGAACGAGTAAATTGTATGAGTACGTGTTAACATGGATTATGTGCACGTACGACGACTCGCATGCTTAGAACATACTTGAACGACATTTGTAGTTTTATATAATTATTGATACGAATAAAATTATATGGTAATACGCGAAATATAATATAAATATATTATATGATGTTGCAAAAATAATATTTATTTTTGACAAACGTATCAAGTCACCAATATGAAAATATATTATTTTCTCGGGAAATAAGTAAAGCGTCTAGACTAGGAATAATAATCACCAACGGGTCGTCATGTTAAAACACGGTTTTATTAAACAAAAACGCACTTAACGGGATTCGTTAAGGCAGGTGAACAACTTGTGTTTAAGACAGTTAGTCTTAACATGTAAGGTATCCTTGTGTGATTAGGGTACGGATAAGCGGGGTTTACGGTTATTCAAGTGTTTGCTAGCAGTCATACTGACGAGGTGAGTTTCACTAATTCCCCTTTTTCTAAGTTTTTCAAATGATTTGGGGTGGAAACATACTTGTAAAAGACTTTTGTGTGTAAATGAATTGAACTAATGATCTGACCGTATGTGTGTATTGAGGGAAAAGTAAAGCGCTTAAAGTCATCTGAATAAGTTAGTAACCATTAGCTATTTTAGCCCGGGATTATATGGATAGTACTACTGGGGGTGACGCCTCCGGTCATGGTTAGTCGCGCTAACCAGGGGTCAAAAGGGCCGAATGACCGCATATTGTCTTACTCGCAAAAAGGCGATGGGGAGGCACAAAAGGTCGGGGTTTGGTTACGGTCTCGTACATTACATACTATTTTGTATTCCTTGCAAGCTTACAAATGGGGTCAATAGATCGGATTAGTATTCAAATTCATTGGTAATACATGCAAAAGGGTTCTGATCTGGTTAAAGTGATCAGGTTTTAAACAAAAGAGTTCTGATCAGGTTAAAGTGATCAAGTTTTAAGCAAAAGAGTTCTGATCTGGTTAAAGTGATCAGGTTTTAAGAAAAAGAGTTCTAATCAGGTTAAAGTGATCAGGTTTTAAGCAAAAGGGTTCTGATCAGGTTAAAGTGATCAGGTTTAAACATTGGGTTTATGATAACTCTTTATAATAATTTGTGAACTCACCAACCTCGTGTTGACATTTTTAAGTATGTTTTCAGGAAAATGAACGTGGTTTCCAGGCTAGCAATGTAGGTTACTTACATACATAAGGATACAGCTTTTGGAAAGATTTCACTTGTATAACTCATGGTTTTGAGTCATATTTGAGAAATCTTAAATTTTGTAAAAACTAAGTTATGTTTTGGGATGTAAACATTTAAACTTTGGCTATGTATCCAATATCATGTATGTGTTTGCGGTAATCATATGCTTCGAAAACCAGTGAACGTTACGCCTCGCGTTTCCGCCTTGGCGGGGTGTGACACTTGTAATGTTTTTTGTTATGGGTCTGATCATGCATGAGTTTGCTTGAGGACAAGCAAAGTCAAAGTGTGGGGTATTATGATATGTCCTAAATTATAAATGTTTTGCATGCATAATAAAATATTATAGTATTAATCAAACAAAAGCCTTGCAAATGATACTTAATACGTTAATATTTCACAATTGCAGGTTATTCGGTGTCCCAATATAAACAAAGCAAAAACCAGCTTAAAACATGAAGAAATCAAGCTTTCGGAGAACCAAACCCGAGCATTGACCCCTAAGAAGTCAAAATTGGTAAACACAAGTCAAACCAGCAGCTAAAACACGAAACTGGAGAACAGTAGGGCAATGCACGGCCGTGCAATGCCATGCATGACCGTGCAAACCCTATCTTGCTCTCCAAGGGTCTAGTATATTGTCCTTTGTACCCTGTTTGATTTCTGAGGTGTTTGCACACCCGTGCAATCCAATGCATGGTCGTGTATTGCTCATTTTGAGGCCTATAAATAGATGGCTTGGGTTCTTCATTCCACACACCTCAATACACCATTCCATACCTCAAGATAGAGAGAATAGTTCATTTCTAGTAGTATTAGAGTGGTAGTGAGTAGAGGGGCTCTTCCTCCTTGTTCCACAATAGGGGAGCCTATGAAACTCAGAGTTACGCTAGTCAGCATGGCCATTCGTGGCTAAGCTTCTTGTATTGCTAGGGTAAAGATGATGTTTGCTGCATGTTAATGTCTAAATACGTCTTTATATTTGTGAGTGTTCTTGATTTTAAAGCGTAAAATCATAAAACCTTTTTAGTCAAACTTCTTTTGAAACTTGTACGTCTTTATACAAGCAGAGATTGATAAGCCAAGGCTTGGTCAACATTATAAAGGTCATACGTCTTTATACAAACTTCTTATGTGACCAAGAATTATTGAACTCTTGTTGGGAACGGTACGTCTTTATACTTGGTCACATTGTTACACCGCCTCCCGGTGAGCAAAATATAATCACCTATTTAACCTTAATACAAAGCATTTACGTTCAATGTCTTAAGCTAACCCGGAGATGACCATTCGAAGGGTTAAGGGTAATTGTTGTCCTTAACGGGAAGCACTACCATTTTAATTTAAAGATTTTAAATCATGAATCAAATGTCGTGAGAACATGGCTCTAGCGGTGACCCGGTTCACAAGTTTGTAGTAGTCATATCACTGTATTAGTCAACTTAACATTATCACGTAACAAGCTGATTCGAAGCCCAAATCCCCTTTGTGACCTGATCATTTCCAAGATATTTACTTTCCTGCTATTTACTATTCTGTTCGTTACATCTCTGTAACACACTTCACGCACGTTTTTTACTTTTTTGTTATTTACTTTACCATTTACTATTCTGCTTAACAAGCACACAAAACTCACTCACTAATTGATCCGGCTAAACGATAACAAAAGTTTAGTATTGGAACTCGACCGTGTCCATTGGTTCGATACTTGGTTCTTACCTAAACTATATTACACCGCGATAGGTACACTTGCCTATTGTGTGTGTTTTTAAGTTAAAGTAATTATCATTTTATAAATTTAAAACCTGATCTCGTAAAACCATCATAAAAATATATTTATATATTTTCACATACTAAAAACGACACATCATGGAGCGTGATCCAAATTAGTCGGGTAGGCTTCCAAGCCCGTCGCGTGTCGCGAACTTCTGCTATTGATTTTGTTTCTCTGGCCCCGTGTATGCTGCTATCCTCTTGATTAAAGCTCGTGTTTCCCGCTCAATAAACGTGTTAAAGGTGTAAGACACCATAATACCAAATGCACATAAAACTGACTCGAGATACAAAGCTAAACACTTAAACTACACAAATTAGACTCTCTAAACAGGCGTTATTTAGCATCATATCACATCCCCACACTTGACCCTTTTACGTCCCAAAAAAGAATTAAGCAATGGAAAACTTGCTTTTCATACTTTCATTTATACCCAGCTTTAAACATACTTACCCATTAATTGTAACAATCAGAATTTCGATCCAATTAAATCCAACCACCGACCTATCGAGCCCCCGATTTTGTGATCTACTATCCTATTATTACCAAGCAGTCAGTTTTTCTATGGGTCTCAAACTCAGAAAGCTACAGCGCAACCTAATCCCATCTCAAGGTCATGTTTAGAACCGGGTTAAACCATATAGATTTTCCACCACTATAAACACTAATTTGTATGTTTTAAAAATTACTAATGGATGAATGATGCGAGCTTTTATTAACTTATGATTAAACCTTACCTAGTGGTGCTTCAACCAAGCTGGAACTCGGCGGTGGCACATAGGCTGTAGTTTTAGCAATGAAGTACATAAGATTCAGCTTAGTGATGTTTCAACCAGGTTGCCATCCCGGAGGGTAACACATAAACCTAACCTAGTCATCCAATTATTGATTACCTAAGAGTCTAGCCCATGAGTGTTTCAACCAAGCTTGTAACGTGGAGGGTAACATGTAGGCGAAACTTAAGCTCTCAAATTAATTAATTAATTAAAGCTCATGTAGTGATGGATTATGGAATGCGGGCGCCACCAACTTTTGGATTTATTCTCATAAAAAGAAAGCGGTGTGGCAAAGAATTTTAAAAACTTATAAATTTTTGTTTATAGTGGTACCTATCACCCTATATTGATAGTTTCAACCTACAATACATCCTGAATTAAATTATTCAATTAACTTAGATACACTATCAGGATGTTTAAGCTTTTCAAGTCAGCTGAGTCTACCAAAATGTTACAAATTAGACACGTTTTTTATTTTCATTATTCATTTATATTCCACAAGCACAGTTTCCAATTATCCCTATCATTTTCCATATATTTTGTAAAAATTCTAATCCAATGACATTTTGAAAATTTTTATGGATTTTTTATTTATTTATTTTTTTTGACTCAAACTATATACCTGGACTACGGTCTCCCCTCCCCACACTTGAACTCTACATTGCCCTCAATGTAGGAAGAAATACACTAAAAAGAAATATACAAAAATAAGAAAACTTAGCTGGTTAGAAGATCGTACAACATTTCCTTCACGATCGCCTTCAAAATTTGCTAATGGGTTGCTTTATACAAGAGAATCAGTGAAGCTCGGAATATCACCACCCGAATGGAGATTGAGTACGGGCGGATCAGTCTAAATCTGGCACAATTAAACTCGAAACAAACACGCGAGCATCATATCGACTCAATATACAGACTCAATAAAAAATGAAACATCCTACGGACTCGAGATGACTCAAAAATACCAAAAAAATGAAAAATAGGGAAAAAGAACCAAATTCAGATCCCTCGCGTGTCGCGAGAATCTGCCCCTCACTCTTCGCGTACCGCGCGGAGAGGAAAATCAGACGGGCCTCTATAGAACTTCTTCACGTGTCGTGAAGAGTTCCCCTTGGATCTTCGCGTACCGCGAGGACAGGTTGGTAACAGAAGGTTTTGGCCGATTTTATACTTCGAAAATTTTTTGGCCTCAAAACACAATTTTTTCAACCTTTCCAAAAACGCGTTCCAAACACCCAAATCATGTGCATACATACCTGTAATGCCATTTGTGATGATGTTTCTTGCTCGTATGGCCTCAAATCCCTGAAAAAAATACACAAACACATACCGAAAATACTGAAAAGTAAGACACACGACTCTACAAACTGTACACACGATACCCTACCTCCCCAGAGAATGATGCATTGTCCTCATTTGCATTAACACAAGCCTTGGTATCCCAGAACATCCCCACACTTGGGCTCTTCCCAGATAAAAGCACAAAAACAAAAATAAAATCCTAACTCACTTTCGTAGGAATCACGATTGCATTTAGTACATGCAACAAGCCTTTTAAACCCCCCGGTATCCCGAGTAGACGAGTTTAGTCTCGTGAGGGTTTCTAGAGAACACACCCACAACGTTCATTTAACTAGACAAGAAAATTAAAGTGCAAATACCTTAGGTTGCCTCCCAAGAGCGCTAAGTTTAACGTCTACAGCCAGACGCGGTGGACCTTACTGATGTTATTCGTATGCTGATTCATGCACCACAAAACTGACAGATCCTTCTTTTGTGTCACTGATCTCCTCTGCCTCTAAGTAAGGCTTCAATCTATGCCCATTCACCACTTTCCTGAGGTGGTAATCAAAATCCTCAAAATCTACCTCACCAAACTGTCCTACTCGTATGACTAAGTATGGACCCATCCATTTGCTCTTCAGCTTTCCAGAGAATAGCTTCAGTCTAGAATTGTATAGCAACACCTTCTGGCCTACTTTAAACACCTTCTTCTTCAACTATGATTCATGCACTGGTTTCATTTTTGCTTTGTATGCAGATGTACATTCATATGCTTCATCCCTCAGCTCTTCCAACTCACACAATTGCAACTTCTGCTCTTTACGTGCACTATCATACTCCAAGTTAACAGATTTCACCGCCCATAATGCATGATGCGCTATCTCAACTGGCAGATGATATCCCTTTTCATATACTAACCAGTAAGGTGTGGTACCAATCGGAGTTTTAAAAGCTGTTCGGCAGGCCCATAAAGCATCGTTAAGTTTTGTAGACCAATACTTACGATCGGGCCTTACTGTTTTTTGTAAAATTTCTTTGATTTATCTGTTCGACACCTCCACTTGCCCACTTGTTTGGGGTTGATATGGAGTGGCGATCCGATGGTCCACACCGTACCGTTTTAGTAGTTTACCAAATTGAAGATATGGAGTGGCGATCCGATGGTCCACACCGTACCGTTTTAGTAGTTTACCAAATTGAAAGTTCTTGAAATGTGAACCCCCATCACTGATGATCACACGGGGGACACCAAACCTGGAGAAGATGTTGTTCTGCATAAACTTACACACCACAGTATGATCATTCGTCTTGGTGGCGATTGCTTCAACCCATTTAGATACATAATCAACCGCCACCAAGATGTACAAGTGTCTCGATGAGTTAGGGAAGGGACCTATAAAGTCTATACCCCACACATCAAATATGTAGACGACCATGATTGGTTGTATGGGCATTTCATTAAGCTTGGTGATGCTTCCCATTTGTTGACATCGTACACAGTTCTTCACAAACTCTGCTGCATAAGTCAAGACCCTATGGCCTATTTTCTGCCCACTAAAGTGCCCTCCACATGCATAGGAATGGCCATGTTCTAATAAGTACTGGACCTCACTCTCAGGCACACAACGCCGGATCATCTGATCTGCCCCAACTTTGAATAAATCTGGTTCATCCCAGATATACTGCTTCACTTGAGATATAAAGTGTTCACTCTTTCCCTTTGACCAATGTTCTCGAATTTTACTTGCAGCCAAATAATTGACAATGTTAGCATACCATGGGACAGTAGAGACATTTAGCAATTGTTCATCCGGAAATGTCTCCCTGATTCTTTCAGTAGAATCACTCTCAGCATTAACAACCCTTGACAGATGATCTGCCACCACATTTTCGATGCCCTTCTTGTTTTGGATTTCTAGGTTGAACTCTTACAACAGGAGTACCCATCTGATCAGCCTTGGATTGGCATCCTTCTTCTCCATCAAGTACTTCACGGCACTGTGATTCGAGTACATGATCAATTTACTTCCCCACTGTAATTCTTTTTCAGTGGTAGTATAGTTCAATTGTGCCCCATCTAAGGTCTTGCTGGCATAGTAAATTGCCACCGGTTTCTTATCCACCCTTTGCCCCAAGACCGCCCCGATCGCAAAGTCACTCGCATCACACATGATTTCAAAAGGCAGTGACCAATCAGGTGCTTGCAAGATCGGGGTGTCTACCAATTTCTCTTTTAAAATATTAAATGCATTTAAATATTCTTAATAAAAAAACAAATGGGACATCTTTAAAGAGTAAATTGCACAGTGGTTTAGTGATTGTGCTAAAACCTTTAATAAACCGGCGGTAGAATCCCGCGTTCCCCAAAATTGATCTTACCCCCTTAACATTGGTGGGGGAGGTAGTGTTGAAATTACTTTTATTTTTTGCATGATCTACCTCCATCCCCTGACTCGACACAATGTGCCCCAAAACAATCCCTTCTTGCACCATGAAGTGACTCTTTTCCCAACTTAAAACCAGGTTTGTTTCGACACATATTTTCAAGACTTTGGTTAATTGATCTAAACATGTTTCAAATGACTGACCAAAGATTGAAAAGTTATCCATGATGATTTCCAGAGAGTCTCCAATCATATCTGAAAAGATACTCATCATGCACCTTTGGAAGGTGGCTAGGGCATTACATCACCCAAATGGCATTCGCCTGAGTGCAAAAGTACCATATGGGCAGGTAAAAGTTGTCTTCTATTGATCATCAGGATGAACAACAATTTGATTATAACCTGAGTAACCGTCTAGAAAGCAATAAAATTTCCGACTTGATAATTTTTGAATGATTTGGTCAATAGAAGGTAAAGGAAAGTGATCCTTGGAAGTGGTTGTGTTTAACTTCTTGTAATCAATACATACCCTCCAACCCATCACTGGTCGGGTGGCTACCTGCTCTCCCTGCTCATCCCTTATGATATGGATACCTGCTTTCTTGGGTACGGTTTATTTTGGGCTCACCCAAGTGCTCTCTGATATGGGATAGATGATCCCGGTATCCAACCATTTTAACACCTCTTTCTTCACAACTTCCCTCATATTCGGGTTTAACCTTCTTTATGCATCTCGAGCCGGTTTAGTATCTGGTTCGGTAATGATCTTATGCATCACAATTGAAGGACTAATTCCCTTCAGATGTGCTATCTTCCTCCCAATGGCTGCTTTATGAGCAACTAAGACCTCCATCAATGCCTTTTCTTATGCCTCTATCAAGTTTGCTGCAATTATGACTGGAGAGTTTCATTCTCTCCAACAAATGCATACTTCAAGTTCTTTGGTAGTTCTTTTCATGCGTGATATTATATATATTATATTAACCAAGTTTTAAATGTAGAAATGGACTCACAACTAAATCACACGCTCACGGCAAGTGTACTGGTCGCGCGTAGTAAAGATATTAAGCCCGAGTTATCGAATCGTGGACACAAAAGGCGGTGGCCCTAGATACTGAATCTTTATTGACTCCTAACCGATGTAACACAAGAGATGATTTTATTTATTAATCTTAGTACATGCAATATAGAATAAAACAACTAAATACCGACTCGACTCAAAGACAGACAAGACACAAAAATATATAAACACACACAAATATTGTAAGGACTAAACCTAATAGGCTAACGCATCAAGAGATCACCAAAGAGTTCAGATCAAAACATTTTGGAAGTTTGCGGCCGAATACTTCAATGCCTAACCGCATACAACCGCATACTTGAAGTATGCGGTACCCGACCGCATAATTGAAGTGTGCAGCCCCGGCCCAGCCCAACCGAATTGTATAAATAGTTATTTTGTATTCTGTATTCGGTTAGACGAGTTGTTGAACGATCTTGTATTGTATTTTCAGTATTTAATCAATATACGAATCGTTTGATATTTGATTGTGTCTCGCCCTATTTGATTATACCAACAAGTCACGTGTCGAGTCTATTTCTGCCAGGTTCAACACGTCGTTGAATCCGTTGATTAAAGATCCTCTAGAATTAGGACCTTACAATTGGTATCAGAGCCTTAGCGCTCATTCGGTGAAGCTTACAACTGATTTCTTTGACTCGTGAGGTATCAAAGTTACTGTCTTCTTTCGAATAAACTGATTTGTTTGTTTCTGGATAGATTGACAGGTTCTGGACTTTGCTTCTGTCACGATTATTGAAGTTTACGGTTCATCAGTGGTTTTTCGGCTTGAAAATCCAAGTTTTCGGTCTTATTTTTTCATCTGTAAGTTTGAAGTTCCTCAAGTTCACGGTTATCTTGAAGTTCATGGTTGGCTTGAAGTTCACGGTTAGCTTGAAGTTCACAGTCACCTTGAAGTTCACGGTCACCTTGAAGTTCACGGTTACCTCGAAGTTCACGGTTATTGAAGTTCACGGCTTCGAAGTTTACGGCTTTTCAAGTTTGCGGCTTTCTGAAGTTCACGGTCACTTCCATGTTTGCGGTTTTTTTTTCTTTCTGAAGTTCACGGTTATCTCCAAGTGTGCGGTACATCTTTAGTTCCAGTCATGACTGATACTAATGCTATGGATAATGAGATTGGCACCACAAACAGACCTCCACGTCTTACAAATGCAGATGATTTTGACAACTGGAAATTTATATATGAGAACTTTGCTAAATATAAGGATTCATCTATTTGGAAGTCTACTGAAAAGGGTCATCAAGTTCCTATGGTCAGAAAGGAAAAGAATGAATTTGTTCCCAAGGATCCTGATCTCTATGTTGGTGAAGAGATTCTTCAGAAGAAGAAGGATGAGAAAGCTTATGCTGGTTTGACCATGGTATTGTCAACAGAAATTGCTCAAGGCTTTAAAGAATACAAGACTGCAAAGGCTCTTTGGGATGCATTGGTGGAAAGGTTTGAAGGAAATTTAGATATACGAGAAAGCAGAAAGGACATGTTAAGACATAAATTCAACATGTTCAAGTATGTGAAAGGAGAAAGTCTGGAATATCAGATAAATAGATTTACTCACTTGATGACTGAAATTAGTGGTGCAGGTATTGAGATGACCAAAGGTGAGATAAACAAGAAACTTCTCAACTCGTTGCCGATAAACTGGAATTTTAACATCATTACTATCAAGAGAACTAAAGACATGTACACCACATCTTGGCATTTAGTGTCTCTTAAGCAGTCACGAGAATAGTGCCCCGCCTTCCCACACCTGTAACATGTGGTGGAGCCGACCCGGCACTCGCCAAAATGTTGCCTTCCACATTTCTTGCAGGTTTCATATTTATCCGACCTTGGTCTCTTATTTTCCGTAGTTACGTTCCCTCTTCCAGTATCTCTAGACGGGTTCTCCCACTTTCTCTTTTGTGTCTCAGGTGCCGGGTCCTCATTTGCGTAGTCGTCGTAGACGATCCCGCTCAGATTCACTACCGACTCGAAGGTCGAGGGTAGGTTAGATTTTACATGAACACGGACCCGTTGTGGCAACCCCTTAACATATTACTTGATCAAACGGTCTTTAGTTTCTACCAGGTGGGGTACCAGTTGAGCTAGCTCATTGAATCTCGAAGTATACTGGCGGTGCGTCTTGTTTCCAGCCTTAAGGTTTAGGAATTCATTTTCCACTCGATCAATTTTGTTCTGTGGACAGAACTTTTGGATGATCAGCCTATTCAAGTCGTCCCATGTCATTCTGTTTATAGCATTTGGTGACTTAGTTCTCTGAATATTCCTCCACCAACTTAGTGCTTCGTTGGTGAAAGAATGAGCAACGTATTTAACAGCCTGGTCTGGTCGACACTCCCTGATGTTGATTACAGCATTCATCCTCTCAATCTATTCAAGCGTTGCCACTGAATCCTTGCTCCCATCGAACTTGGGTGGGTCTCCGTCCTTAAAGCCTTTGTAAGTACACCCACGGTTGCTCGATCCTATCTTTATTTCATCCCCATCACTATCATATACTTTCTCTTCATTGTCTCCTTCATCCTCCTCTTTACTTTTCTTTATTGCCTCGGATAGTAGATCAGGCAATACCTTCTTCAAAGTGAGCACAACTTCACGGGCAATAGCATCCCTGACTTCAGGTTCCAACTGTATAGGCCCTGGACTGTCGTCCCTAATTGGGGTCACTTCTGTTTCATGCACACTTTCGGTGTGCTCTGCGTGCACACTCTCTTCTTCTTAAATTCTTTGGTTCAACGGAGGTCTACCTCATCGGCCAGTGCGACCGCCACGAGGTCCTGTTCTTCCTCCACCAGCCATAGCTCTTAATTTCCTGATAGTTAAAAAGGGAATACACCAATGTCATTTCTTCATATCGTAGTTTCGAACAGTACGAGCAAGGCAAATTCTTAATTACAGTGACCAGTTTGTGATTACTAATTTACATTGCTTTTCGGGTTCAAAACTCTTCAAATCAGTCATGGCATTAACATCTATTTGTTCTAAGTTATGGTATCTATTCTTATGCAAGAGCATTAACTTTATTACTTACTTACCGTGGCGTTGGTTACCCATACTGACATCCGTGCGTTGGTCCCATAATCAGTTTAAGTCCAGACATTTAGGGATGTCTGAATCTCTCAAACTATTGCTCTGATACCAACTTGTAAGGCCCCTTTCCCGGGTAACCTCACTTGTTGGATTTACTCATAAACATAGTCATAAAATACTGAATTTATATTAAAAACATTCGTCATCCAATTACATAATCATAACAGCGGAAGTCTTTACAATTAAAAACATAACATTGTTCGAAGACATATAAAACAAAAGAGGGATGTCAGTCTCGTGCCGGGTAACCTCCACGCCATCGCACGACCTCATCTTCCTTTACCTGAAATGTATACTAAAAGTCAGCTAACGCTGGTGAGTTCTAGTTTAATGCAATTAGGTATAAACATTCTTTTCTTTATAAGTATGCATAATTATATATATACACTTATATAAGTACACATTGACTTGAATTGCTTCTCATTTATCATTCTTCGCAAATACATATAGATATATATTCACATCATTGGTCTCATTTATTTTCATAACTTTTGCTTCTCTTTCTTCTTTATTTTGTGATTACATATATATATGCATTCACTTTTTCTTTTCTTTTCTTTACATTCATGGGTAATACTCTTAAAGGTGATCAACCCGTCTTTTGGTTACGAAGGTCACAAAGACAATCACCGCGGTCCATCTTCATGGCCCACCTATACTTACAACCATCCGGCAACAAGTGTCGTCCGTCATTTTATTCTTACAACCGTCCGGCAACCTTTGTCCGTCCGTCATGACTTACAACCGTCCTACCGTCGTAGGCCGTAATTCGCCCGTCTACCCGAAGGTATCCGTTTCCCATGCGACTATTATTTATACAACCGTTCTACTATAAGATGCCAATTTTTCTTAGACCATCCGTTAATAACTTTAGTACGTCCTAGCTGATGAAGGAACGCACTTGTGGCATTCGTACGTCCTAGCTGATGAAGGAACGCACTTGTCCCTGTTGTACGATAGTCACGTGGTCGTCCGTCTACCGAAGTAGCCGTTATCATCGAAGCGTCCATAACGTTTTCTTATACTTGGCAAGCAATATATACATGGATAAAAAGCAAGATTTCTTCTTTACACGTTATGTCATACTTTCGTTCATTCTTTAAAAATTATACGTTTCATTCTTTATTCATAATTCTATTTCGTGTAAAGATATGTATATATATATATATATATATATATATGTATTTGTATACCACGTATGATCACATTGACATTCATAACTGTTATTCATTTAGTGTATACATTTCAGCCCCAAAACATTTAATAAGGTTTGCACATAACATAGAAAGGGGGCACATAGAACTCACCTGATGAGTAGTTTCTGAAATACACTAAGCTGGCTACTGAGCGTCACTAATGTCACTCACGATCTGTATAATAAAGTCATACTCGTAAGGTAGTGCTCCTAGATGACATTAGACATTACTATGCTTGAACTTAGTAGTTTCGATGGATTTGCTTTATCGAAACTTGGTAGTTTCGATAGGTTGCTTCTGTCGAAACTTGGTAGTTTCGATAGGTTGCTTCTGTCGAAACTTGGTAGTTTCGATACGTAACTTAGGTGTAATCTTAGCTTCGGATCGTGGGCTTATATCGAAACTATGGTAGTTTCGATGGGTATGCATATATCGAAACTGAGTAGTTTCGATGGGTCTGCACATATCGAAACTACTGCACATATTGAAACTAAGTAGTTTCGATGGGTCTGCACACATCGAAACTAAGTAGTTTCGATGGGTCTGCACATCGTCTTCCCCAAAAATCTGAAGTTTTTGCATGCAAGTCTGATCGAGTCAATATCTAAATTTTTCTTTGATCACAACGTTCGTTTTTCATTCTAGATGCTATACCTAAGCTCATTTTCAAGTTTCATCCGCAAAATCATTATCTTTTAGCCAAAACCCGAAACTTCCCAAAACGAACAAAAACTCATAATGTGATCGAATCGTTACCTGGATTGTAATTCTGATTAGGAGGTTTTGCTCACGGGCTCAGCTGTAACGTGCTCCTCCAATCTCGTGACGATCCGTCGACTTTCTCTCTCTAGACCCGAGCTTTCCTTTCTCTCTCTAGAAGCTGCGTGAGTGTGGAATGAGCAGGGAAGAGGGCTGCCTTGCCTTATATATATACCTGGGCTTCCCTCGGCCCATTGAAGCCGAGCCCAAGCCCGCTCCCTTTTGTTTAAATATTCCGACTAAATCGCCGGTCTCGCTATATTTATTCGTTTTTATTATTTTTTTTTTTGGGATGTTACATTTTTTGACCAAATTAACCGTCTAATAGTTTGTAAAAACTGAAATTGATCCGTTAACTAAGGTTGCAGACACAAGGCGACACGTTTGAACCAAAAATCATGCACCAAAACCTGTTTAAAATCCACTTTTTGATGTTTGCAGTTTTGACAAAGTTCACGGCCGCATAATTGAAGTTTGCGGCCGCATACTTTAAGTTTGCGGTTTGTTGGAAGTTTGCGTTATTTTGAAAGTTTACGGTTCTACTTAATGTTTGTGGTTTAATTTGTATGTCCGCATTCTTTAAGTTTGTCGTTTTTGAAATCTAACTTGCTTTATTGATTGTAGACATGGCCAACTTAAAGTTTGTAAAGGACCACAACGAGTCAGCATATTTTGAAGACCCGCCTCAGCATCATAGCATTTTCAGATCTATGATAATGGGTCTGAGAGCATCCAGAATCTTTCACGCTATTTCACAACATCCTGATATATGTGAAGATTTTATTCGGGATTTCTGGAGCACCGCTGATATTGTCAACGAAAATGAAGTGGAAGGAATAGCTGGAAAGAGAATAGTTGTTACTGAAGCTATTATTCGGGAATGTCTACACTTTGGTGATGAAGCTGAACATCCTACAAGCTTTCCTGTTGAACAAATGAACGGCACTTTCGAAAGAATGAGTTATGAAGGAGGTTTGTCGTCCCTGGAAAAGAAGTGTCTGCCACCTTATTGGAAATATTTGGCACATGTGGTGAACCAATGTATATCAGGAAGAAAGGTGGCTATGATGAATTAAGTGCTAACATGACTACAGTTGTTTACGCACTGGTGATAAGGGAAAATTTCAACTTCTCAAGAGTTGTGTTTGATGAAATGAAGAGCAATTTAGCTGGGAAGAAGAAGTCAGTTTTCTTGACGTACCCAAGATTCCTTCAAATAATAATCAATAGAAATCATTCCGAGTTAGTATTGACTCCGAGTAGATTGCACGTAAAAGTGATGGACAAGAGCATTCTGTCCTATATGAGCAGAAACAAGAAAGGAAATTTTCTAAATCTGACTCCTTTAGAAAAGTTTGGAGCGTTTCCTGAGTTAGACGGTGCTCAACCTCAACCTCAACCACAACCACAACCTCAACCAAAACCATAACCTCAACCACAACCACTACCTCAACCTCAACCACAACCATAACCTCAACCACAACCACCATTACTTCAACCCCGTCGTAGACTCAGATGTGCACCGCGCCAAGTTCAAAATTAGGCTGAAGCACGAGTCGTTAATGAGCCTGTAATTCCAAAGGTGCAGCTAGCCGAAGAACACGAAGATGAATTTAATTTTAACATTGAAGGGCCGGTGTTTGTTGAAAATGGAGAGAATGTTGAGAATCTTGAAGATTTGTCAAATATAAATCTAGATGATTTGCAATTCTCCGACACAGAAAATCAAAACTCTAGTGGAAAGAATGTTGAAGAGAGAGATAGTGAGTCTGAAGGAGACTCAGAAGGTGAAGAGTTTGACACATCTGAAATAGAAAGTGATAAGGAAGAATTACCCATAAATAAGTATCACAAAAGTTTTTTGATTAAAAGAAAGGCTGCTGGGAAACCTCCTCTCATCAACCCTTCTAAACAGCAAAGTGATACTTTCGATGAAGACTATGATTTTGAAGCTGATCTAAGTCCAAGGAAAAGAGCAAAGTTTTCTGAACAACTCCCGCAAAAGTCCATACCAATCATTAAACCACCCGTCAGACAACAGCAGGATAAGGGCAAGGCAAAGGTATTTGATCAACCCGCGCCTGTGGATGTTCATGCCCTACAACAAAGAGTGTTTGTTCCGGAACAGGATTCTGTTGCCAAGGATTCAAACATCAAGAAACTAAATGAAGAAAATAACACTCTCAGGAAGACTGTAGACCTACACAGTAATCAAATCAACACACTAAAGGAGAACATGATATTTGTCCTTGAGGAGTTGAGAAATATAAGAGAAAAGAAAGATAAAAGGAAAAGAAAAAGGAAGGATGGATGCAGTGGAAAGAGTGACGGGAAGGGTGATGACAAAGATGGTGATGGTGATGATAATAGCAAGAACGATGATCATGATAGAAATAAGGATCAAGAACATCTCCATGATGGAACCAGCTCTTAAGAAGACATGTCAAGAGCAATGGTTATCTATGATCCTGAAACAGCAAATAAAGGAGCACAACAGTCAAAGAATGATTTATCATTTGACTTTGAGTATGACCTTGATGAAATGCTCAAGTCAGGATCAATGTTTTCATTTGAACTTGATTTGACTGCACTTGATGATAACTTCGTAGGAGAAGACATGAATGAAGTTTTCTTTGATATAAATATGTTTGTTTCTCCTACATACTTAAGTGCTTAAGGAAAGGTGATTACCGGCATTGACAGCGATCTACTCACCGAAGGTAATTCGCCTCCTCACGTGGAAACATCTGCTGAGCATCATGATGCAACTTCCTCTTCAACTAACCCAGTTGGTAAGACAAGCATGCATAAAGTTATTCCTCCACGTGAAGTTCATTATGTCACATCCTCCAATGAGCTTTCAAAAAGGAACGATCGTTCTCCTATCTTAAGCTGGATGTTTGATAATGAGAAGAATCTTTACATGATCAAAAGAAAGAATGGGCGAATAGAATATTTTGCACGATCACATGACCTTATGTCACTGCCCAGATTTGATTTGCAGGCATTAAACAAAGCTCCTTTCTATAATCCAGGTAATGTTGGAACAGCAAGAAGTTTCGTTTCTCTACTTGAAAAGGAATGTGAGAGTGGATTCAAGATACTAAAGTATGTTGAATGCAAGAGAGTAAAATCAAAGTATATGATTGACAGAATAACCCATAAGCCTCTTGTTATGGAAATCTATCCTCCTCCCAAGACTTTGGATTGTGTTCCCGTTCATCAAGCTCTGTCTGACAACTCTCTAAGTCAACTGGATTACTGGCATTACAGTTCTATGACAGGCTACATTTACATCCAGTGTGCAGGTAAAGAATTTACTATTGCTGATCCTATGGATCTTTTGAAATTTAGGAAGGAAGATATGATAAGATTGTCCAAGCAGCATCTATTCATGCCTGACGAAAAAGAGAGAGAAACCAAGCTGATTGTGAAAGTTCTGGCAACTGCTTTAGTCAAAGGCCTCTATGCGGGAGGTGGTGATCACTTAGCTGATGTTGATATACTATAAGTATCTTGAATGCATTAGCCTAGGGGGAGATTGTAAGGAACAAACCTCATAGGCTAACGCATCAAGAGATCACTGAAGAGTTCAGATCAAGACATTTTGGAAGTTTACGGCCGAATACTTCAATGCCTAACCGCATACACTTGAAGTATGCGGCCCTGGCCCAGCCCAATCAAATAGTATAAATAGTAATTTTTTATTCTGTATTCGGTTTTGTTGAACGATCTTGTATTGTATTTTCAGTATTTAATCAATATACGAATCGTTTGATATTTGATTATGTCTCGTCCTCTTTGATTATACCAACAAGTCACGTGTCGAGTCTGTTTCCGCCAGGTTCAACACGTCGTTGAATCCATTGATTGAAGATCCTCAAGAATCCAGACCTTACAAAGATGAGCGAAGACAAGACACTAAAACTTAGGGACAAATAAACGACACTAGAAAGACCGAAAACACTAGAACTCAGACGAAGACCAAATATGAGATAAACATTACCTAGACCAGGAATCCTATTGACTGACCCAACTGCTTTCAGGACAACCAACTGTATGACACCGGTTCTAAAGATATACTTACTCGGGAATCACTAAACTATGCATGATCTCCTCTCGGACTCACCTACACACCTCAACTATCCTAAGGAATGGATTAAGCTCACCGGAAAGGAATTGGATCTCCTCTCGGACTCACCAAAACCTAGAATACCACGTACTCGACAATGGTTTCACCTCTCGGTCTCAACCGTCCTATACTCAGAGACTATCCTAGACAGACCTAAGAGCAAGGAGTAAACTCCCAAAATACTGTTTATGACACGAAATTGCAGGATGATAAGGACGACTCGGACAATTCACTCTCGTGCAATTGCAACCCAAACCGACAAACCACAAGACAACCCGAAAACCTATCTCCTCTTGGACTCAAGTGTCACACCCCAACCGATGGCGGAAACGTCGGGGCGTGAAGCGTGCAGATTGTTCATTGCTCATGGTTTGCTAAAGTTGAAATATTTAATCATTGTTTTCATTGCAATCAATAAGTTCAATCAAAACACAACCAATCCATAAAACAAAAATGTAAATTACATAGAATAAACTGGTTTAATTGAATTCTAGGTCCAAAAATCCTATGTGTAGCATATCTTGATTACTTCAAACGTTGGTACCTGAAACATGGTTAAAACAGAGTCAACTAAAGAGTTGGTGAGAATACATAGGTTTTATTGTGTGATAGCAAAATACGTGTTGTGTGCATACAGTTCAATACAACATGACAATTAAGGCAATTATGGAGAGAAACTATTGGGTGACCTATACAATCAAACCTTTGTAACTTGCACTCAAAATTTGTGTTGTCAGTAACAGTCACCCTACCTGGGTGGGTTTGTCAGACTCAATAGATCTACCACTATTTACTGTCGGCTGATAGTTAATGATTGTACATGAAGAGCATAATAATTGGTCTACACACCTAGTACTCAAGCACAAAGCGCAAAATTGTATATGCATAGGATGGAACTGTATATGTGTATAATTGAAAACATGTAAATAGAACGCATGTTCCACCCCAAAAGTTTGTAAAATAGAGTAAAAGAGGGGCTATGTAACTCACGTGTTATGCAGAGTGTAGATTGCGCAAGCAAATGGAAAACAGCGGTGTGTTGTAGATTGCTAGGTTCGACCTATTGAACAATATATGATTACGTATTATTGAGTTGCGTTAATCGGTGTTGGAAGTGGATTAAGTTTAAGGTTTGTTTAAATAAAATACACCATTTGTTTAGAATGTTCACTAGATAGCATTTATATATATATTTATTTAATTATAAGTTTAAATAAATAATATTTGTTGAAGACAAACGTATGGAATATATTGTTGTTTATAAAATAATTATATAAACTTGTAGTATTTTATTGATTTAAAAGAAAGATTAAATAATCGATCTTTGATAAACAATACTCGGTTCTGGATATTTTATAAAATAATTATTTGTAACTTTAAACTGATTGAAGGATAAAATATATATTAAACTGTTTAAAAGATTCTGTTTTAAGACTGAGCACGACCGCGCTCATGCAGGGCACGACCGCGCTCGTTACCGGGCGTGATCGTGGGGTCTGAAGCGCGCCCGTGGTTGAGTCAGGAGGCTACAAAAGGGTCTGAAACATAGAGCACGACCGTGCTCGTATCCGGCACGACCGCGTCTTGGGTTTGTTTAGGTCAGGACCTTGATTGGTCGGCAGGCACGACCGGGCCATTCTCGGGGCACGATTGTGCTTGGTCAGGCACGACCGCGCTCATAGGTTAGCGCGACCGTGTCTGGTCAATTCCAGAAGCAATTTCGATTGTTCTTATATTAAAAGTTGTTGGATTCATGGGGCTTTTACTAAGTGGTTGATTACGAATCTAACCACATAGTTTGATTGGACTTATATCGCGTTTATGGTGTAGTTCGATTAAAACTTTGTTAAAACAAAACTTAGATTTTAATTCGGTAAAATCGTGTTTTATGAATCCGAATTAGGTTAGGGCTTTTGTTTAGAACGAAGAAACGAAACGAATGGACTATTACTAACCTGTTTTGAATGGGCAACAAGTGCTGTCGGCTACGGGAGGGATATCGCGGCTTTTAGAAGGTCGACAGAGAGATAGAGATGTTATTCTGATGATGTTAAGGTTGAGGGAAGTTTATAGGAGTCGTATAAAATTATTAATGTGGTTTGATTCGTTTGATTTGGTCATAATTACGTGATTCGATTTTTAAAAAGGAAAGTTTGGTAAAAGTTAGCGAGAATCGATCGATTGGATGTGTATTTGGTCGTGTTTTAGTCTCAATTCGTCGAATACCTTCTTCTGCAAGTTTCGCGAACTTCCAAACGTGTTTACGATCTATTTTTGGACAAGATTGAGTTGGTTTGACTTTCACGGAGTCAAACTGTATAACAAGCGCGACCGTGCTTAAAGTTAAGCACGACCGTGGTCATGGCACAAGCGCGACCGTGCTTAGGAATAAGCACGACCGTGCTTGTGTAGGTTTCTGGAAGTTTCAAGACTAGTCCTTGCAGTTTTGTAATATTGATGTTGTTTTGAGTTTTGGTCAAGTTTGGTCCTCGAGGTTTGCAAGATAGTTTTAGTTAATATTGTAATATAATAAACGCGTGTATATTTGTTATTGCACATGAACAATGCATGTAAGGTTGGAATCGGAAATCGTCTTTTATTGCATGACATAAAATAAATAGGAAAACAAGAAAATTAGGAATGTTACAGTATCCCCATGTTGAGGGAATTTCGTCCCGAAATTCAACTAGTTGAGGCTACTGCTTCAGCAAAAAGATGTGGGTACTTGAGCTTCATTTGGTCTTCTCGTTCCCAAGTGAACTCGGGTCCTCGTTTAGATTCCCAACGAACCTTGACAATAGGAATACGGCTGCGCTTGAGTCGTTTTATCTCACGATCCATAATCTCGACTGGTTTTTCAACGAAGTGCATCGTCTCATCAATGCGCACATCGTCAAGAGGTACATGAAGGTTTTCATCAGCAAGGCACTTCTTGAGGTTGGATACGTGGAATGTAGGATGTACGTTGCCAAGTGATGGAGGTAACTCGAGCTTGTAAGCCACTTTCCCAACCCTTTCAAGGATCTTGAATGGACCCACATAGCGAGGTGCTAGCTTTCCTTTCTTCCCAAAACGGATCACCCCCTTCCAAGGAGACACCTTTAGAAGTACAAGATCACCGAGTTGGAATTCTAAGGGTTTGCGTCGTTTGTCGGCGTAGCTCTTTTGCCGACTCCTCGCAACTCGAATGGTGTCACGGATTTGAAAAATCTTGTCGGAGGTTTCTTGAATTAACTCAGGACCGGTGATTTGTGCTTCACCAATCTCGTTCCAACAGATGGGAGAACGACACTTACGATCGTAGAGAGCTTCAAACGGAGCCATGTCGATGCTGGTGTGGTAACTATTGTTGTAGGAAAATTCAATAAGTGTCAAATGTGAATCCCAATTGCCACCAAAGTCGATGACACAGGCTCTCAGCATGTCTTCCAGGGTTTGGATTGTTCGCTCGGTCTGACCATCAGTTTGGGGATGGTAGGCCGTGCTCAAATCCAGTCGTGTACCAAGTGCCTTTTGAAGAGATTGCCAAAACCGAGAAATGAAACGAGCATCTCTATCGGAGATTATGTTCAAAGGAACACCGTGACGACTCACGATCTCGTCAATGTAAATTCGGGCCACTTTCTCAACCTTATAGTCTTCACGGATAGGCAAGAAGTGTGCGGACTTAGTGAGACGGTCAATGATCACCCAGATGCTGTCATAACCGCTCGAGGTGCGAGGGAGTTTAGTGATGAAATCCATAGCTAGATTCTCCCATTTCCACACGGGGATTTCCGGTTGTTCAAGTAAACCAGAAGGACGTTGATGCTCAGCTTTGACTTTAGAACATGTGAGACATTTTGCTACGAACAAGGCAATGTCTTTCTTCATACCAGGCCACCAATATTGTGGACGAAGATTTTGGTACATTTTATCCGCACCAGGATGGATAGAATATCGAGACTTGTGTGCTTCGGTCATGATGAATGCTCGGAGATCGTCACGATCGGGAACCCAAAGACGATTTAGAAAGTAAAGCAAGCCATTGGTTTTAGTCTCTAATTGGAATTCAGCACCACAAGACATTTCCATATACATATTGCCCTCGGTAACCGAGACATGTTGAGCTTCTAGAATACGAACTTGAATATCGGAATGGATCTTGACACTTTGAAGCATGACATGTTCCTTGCGGCTTAGAGCATCGGCTACAACATTAGCCTTGCCGGGATGATAACGAATCTCGCAATCGTAATCGTTGAGGAGTTCAACCCAACGTCGTTGTCTCATATTGAGTTCCTTTTGGTTGAAGATATGTTGGAGGCTTTTGTGGTCAGTGAACACCACACATTTCGTGCCATAGAGATAATGTCTCCAAATCTTCAACGCGAATATGACAGCACCCAACTCCAGATCATGCGTCGTATAATTCTTCTCATGGATTTTGAGTTGTCTTGATGCATAAGCGATTACCTTGCCTCGTTGCATGAGAACACAACCAAGACCTTGGTTTGAAGCATCATAGTAAACAACTAGATCATCTTCACCTTCAGGAAGGGTGAGGATAGGAGCATTGCATAACTTTTGCTTGAGAATTTGAAAGGCTTCTTCTTGCTTCGGTCCCCACTCATAAGGTTTACCTTTTTGGGTTAAGGTAGTGAGGGGAACAGCGATCTTGGAGAAGTTAGAAATAAACCTTCGGTAATAACCCGCTAAACCAAGAAACGAACGAACTTCGGTAGGGGTTTTAGGAGCTTTCCAATTCTTAACAGCTTAAATTTTGGCGGGGTCAACATGAATTCCCTTTTCATTGACAACGTGACCCAAAAATTGCACTTCTTTTAGCCAAAAATCACACTTGGAGAACTTGGCGTATAGCTGTTCGGTTTTCAAGAGATCCAAAATCAACCTAAGGTGTTGTTCATGATCTTCCTTAGTCTTGGAATAGATCAAGATATCGTCGATGAACACGATCACAAATTTGTCAAGATATGGTTTGCACATGCGATTCATGAGGTCCATGAAAACAGCAGGTGCATTGGTTAGCCCAAAAGGCATAACCATGAACTCGTAGTGACCATATCTCGTTCGGAAGGCGGTCTTGGGAATGTCCTCCTCTTGCACACGGAGTTGATGATAACCAGATCGAAGATCAATCTTCGAGAAGTAGGTAGAACCTGGGAGTTGATCGAAGAGATCGTCAATCCTAGGTAAAGGGTAGCGGTTTTTTATTGTAAGCTTGTTGAGTTCTCGATAGTCAATACACATGCGGAATGAACCGTCCTTCTTTTTAACAAATAAGACCGGCGCACCCCACGGTGAATGACTCGGGCGTATGAACCCTTTGTCGGCGAGTTCTTGAAGTTGGCTTGCAAGTTCTTGCATCTCGGAAGGTGCAAGCCGGTATGGAGCTTTAGCCACCGGGTTTGCTCCAGGTACAAGATCGATGCGAAATTCCACTTGCCGAACAGGTGGAAGACCTGGTAAGTCATCAGGGAAAACTTCGAGAAAATCCCGAACGATGGGGATGTCTTGTACACTCCTCTTTTTGTTTTCTTTTTGGACAACATGGGCTAGGAAAACCATGCACTTCCTTCGTATATACTTTTGGATGGTAATGCATGACATTAGTTTGAGTCCTTTGCAAGGTTTCTAACCAAAGACCTTCAACGTTTCACCGGATGGGAGTGGTAGACGGATGCATTTTTCAAAGCACATGACTTCGGCATGGTGCTTCGACAACCGGTCCATACCTATGATGACGTCAAAACTCCCTAATGGCATTGGTACGAGGTTGATTGGAAAAGTGTGTTTATTTAGTTCTAGGGAGCAATCATAAATGATGGTGTCAATTGTAACGGTGTTACTATCGGCTACTTCAACGGTAAAGGTTTTCTCTAGTTTAGACCGGGTTTTTGCAAGTAACGGTTCGAAGTCTAGTGACACAAAACTTTTATCGGCTCCGGTATCAAATAGTATAGAAGCATAACAATTATTCATAAGGAACATACCGTTAACCACATCAGTGTTGGCCTGAGCCTCATTGGCGTTGATGTTGAAAGCACGCCCACGAGCTCCGCCTTGGTTAACATTGACCAGTCTTGGGCACTGGTTACGGAAGTGGTTCGGGTCGCCACATTCGAAGCAAGCACGTCCATTTGCAATGGCTGGGATGGCTTGGTTAGTTGCTTGATTATTGGCTTGATTTGCTGGGTTGGTTTGGTTGGCAAGTGCCTTGGCTCGACAAATATTAGCTGTGTGGCCATGTTTCCCGCAGTGGTTGCAAAGACGACAAGGTATGCCTGGAGGGTGATGATAGTTGCAGGTGTTGCAAAGTGGGTGGCTGCCCCCATAGGGTTTCTTTGCTGGGTTTTGAGTCATGGGTGCAACTTGATTTACTGGAGCAGCCGGAGTGATTACAGCACAGTTCTTGACCTTTCTCTTCCTAGTGTTGCGGTATGGTTCAGTTTGGACTTCTTTGACATGAGCGGGAGGGGTTGTTGTGTCAGAAACTTTCTTGGCACCCTTTCTTATAAGTGTACCCGCTTTAACATGGTTGTCAGAAAGTGTGGCTGACAAGCAGATAGCATCTTCCAGAGTAGCAGGATTTCCTCCTACCACAGTATCTTGAATTTGTCTAGGTAGACCACCAATGTACTTTTCAATACACCTAGACAGAGGTGTAACCATGTGTGGCACAAGTAGACTCAGCTCGTGGAAACGGGTGGTGTATGCTAAGCTTTCACCACAATCTTGAGCAAGATCCCAAAATTCCGCTTCCAGCTTTTTCATCTCATTTCGAGGACAGAATTCCTCAGTCAAGATCCCAAGTAAGCGCCCTTTTTTGAAAGACACTAGTAGCATGACGAACACGGAGGTTGTCGGGACAGTCGCTATTGAGGAAAGTGCTCTCAATGCTTTCAAACCATTGAAGGAGTCCCGTGGCTCCTTCGTTGCCATAGAATTTGAGGGGATTACAGGAATTGAAGTGTTTGAAGGTGCATTGTGGCGGGTTGGCACCACCACCACCTCCAGTGTTAGCACTCCCACTGGCATGACCATTAGTGTTGTTGTTGGCTTGGGTAGTTTGATTCACCAGCTGAGTGAGTAGAGCAGCCAGGTCAGTGTTATTGCTGTTGTTGCTGTTGTCGCGACGGGGAGGCATTCTACAGATTTAGACACAATAAGAGTTGTGAGAATAAATAGATATAAGTAGTTCATAGTTTGGATTGTACTCAAATAGTGACATAATCACTCGAGTACTATGACATATTAAGGTTAATTTAAACTCAGATAATTATCAAGAAGACGTGCTTTAGCTTATAAGTAAACACTCATTCCGGGAATTCCCAGGAAAGCATACGGATCCCTCGGTTGATTGGGATTTATATGAAATACTTTCCTAGACAGAAAGCCCAGAATACAGGTGTCACTCTTCCAGATTGCACGTGTCCTTTAACAATTAAACAAAGTCTAAAAACCTTAACGGGTGTAAAAGAAAATTTTATAGACCAAAGTCTAAGAATATGATTCAAGTTATGTTGATGATGACATGGAAGCAGGCATGAAGGATATGTGGTTTAGGATATGGGTAGGGATATTGTTTATTTAAGTTGTTATTTATATATACATATAAAACATGTAGCATATATCATATTGCATGTAGCACATAGCATGTAAATCATGAAGCATGGCATAAGTGGGTATCCTAAAGTTATAGTCTAGGTCAAAGGTGTCTAATAACCTAATTCCCTATAACCAAGGCTCTGATACCAATCTGTCACACCCCAACCGATGGCGGAAACGTCGAGGCGTGAAGCGTGCAGATTGTTCATTGCTCATGGTTTGCTAAAGTTGAAATATTTAATCATTGTTTTCATTGCAATCAATAAGTTCAATCAAAACACAACCAATCCATAAAACAAAAATGTAAATTACATAGAATAAACTGGTTTAATTGAATTCTAGGTCCAAAAATCCTATGTGTAGCATATCTTGATTACTTCAAACGTTGGTACCTGAAACATGGTTAAAACAGAGTCAACTAAAGAGTTGGTGAGAATACATAGGTTTTATTGTGTGATAGCAAAATACGTGTTGTGTGCATACAGTTCAATACAACATGACAATTAAGGCAATTATGGAGAGAAACTATCGGGTGACCTATACAATCAAACCTTTGTAACTTGCACTCAAAATTTGTGTTGTCAGTAACAGTCACCCTACCTGGGTGGGTTTGTCTGACTCAATAGATCTACCACTGTTTACTGTCGGCTGATAGTTAATGATTGTACATGAAGAGCATAATAATTGGTCTACACACCTAGTACTCAAGCACAAAGCGCAAAATTGTATATGCATAGGATGGAACTGTATATGTGTATAATTGAAAACATGTAAATAGAACGCATGTTCCACCCCAAAAGTTTGTAAAATAGAGTAAAAGAGGGGCTATGTAACTCACGTGTTATGCAGAGTGTAGATTGCGCAAGCAAATGGAAAACAGCGGTGTGTTGTAGATTGCTAGGTTCGACCTATTGAACAATATATGATTACGTATTATTGAGTTGCGTTAATCGGTGTTGGAAGTGGATTAAGTTTAAGGTTTGTTTAAATAAAATACACCATTTGTTTAGAATGTTCACTAGATAGCATTTATATATATATTTATTTAATTATAAGTTTAAATAAATAATATTTGTTGAAGACAAACGTATGGAATATATTGTTGTTTATAAAATAATTATATAAACTTGTAGTATTTTATTGATTTAAAAGAAAGATTAAATAATCGATCTTTGATAAACAATACTCGGTTCTGGATATTTTATAAAATAATTATTTGTAACTTTAAACTGATTGAAGGATAAAATATATATTAAACTGTTTAAAAGATTCTGTTTTAAGACTGAGCACGACCGCGCTCATGCAGGGCACGACCGCGCTCGTTACCGGGCGTGATCGTGGGGTCTGAAGCGCGCCCGTGGTTGAGTCAGGAGGCTACAAAAGGGTCTGAAACATAGAGCACGACCGTGCTCGTATCCGGCACGACCGCGTCTTGGGTTTGTTTAGGTCAGGACCTTGATTGGTCGGCAGGCACGACCGGGCCATTCTCGGGGCACGATTGTGCTTGGTCAGGCACGACCGCGCTCATAGGTTAGCGCGACCGTGTCTGGTCAATTCCAGAAGCAATTTCGATTGTTCTTATATTAAAAGCTGTTGGATTCATGGGGCTTTTACTAAGTGGTTGATTACGAATCTAACCACATAGTTTGATTGGACTTATATCGCGTTTATGGTGTAGTTCGATTAAAACTTTGTTAAAACAAAACTTAGATTTTAATTCGGTAAAATCGTGTTTTATGAATCCGAATTAGGTTAGGGCTTTTGTTTAGAACGAAGAAACGAAACGATGGACTATTACTAACCTATTTTGAATGGGCAACAAGTGCTGTCGGCTACGGGAGGGATATCGCGGCTTTTAGAAGGTCGACAGAGAGATAGAGATGTTATTCTGATGATGTTAAGGTTGAGGGAAGTTTATAGGAGTCGTATAAAATTATTAATGTGGTTTGATTCGTTTGATTTGGTCATAATTACGTGATTCGATTTTTAAAAAGGAAAGTTTGGTAAAAGTTCGTGAGAATCGATCGATTGGATGTGTATTTGGTCGTGTTTTAGTCTCAATTCGGCGAATACCTTCTTCTGCAAGTTTCGCGAACTTCCAAACGTGTTTACGATCTATTTTTGGACAAGATTGAGTTGGTTTGACTTTCACGGAGTCAAACTGTATAACAAGCGCGACCGTGCTTAAAGTTAAGCACGACCGTGGTCATGGCACAAGCGCGACCGTGCTTAGGACTAAGCACGACCGTGCTTGTGTAGGTTTCTGGAAGTTTCAAGACTAGTCCTTGCAGTTTTGTAATATTGATGTTGTTTTGAGTTTTGGTCAAGTTTGGTCCTCGAGGTTTGCAAGATGGTTTTAGTTAATATTGTAATATAATAAACGCGTGTATATTTGTTATTGCACATGAACAATGCATGTAAGGTTGGAATCGGAAATCGTCTTTTATTGCATGACATAAAATAAATAGGAAAACAAGAAAATTAGGAATGTTACATCAAGATTGGTAACACACTGATTTATCTGACTACACAAACCTACTACAATGATTGGCCTAATCATCTAGATCACAAACACAAAGCAAATGACCCAAGAACCCGAAATCTCACCCAAAACACACAAAGTATTCAAACAAAACCATAAGAGCAACAAATTCATGCAAGATCAGTAGCAAATCAGTACTCAAACACATTCATAAATAATAAATCAAGAATCTTTACACTAATATCCGTCATACGATCGATTAAATCCTGAAAACAATCAAAACATATCAATATTCATCCTAATCTAGGTAGCTATGAGTTTAGCTACTCATGATACTGAGAAACAATCCAAAATATACAGAAAACATGATTAGAATTCAAAATAAACACTGAGAAGAGAATTAGAATACAAAACCAATGTTTTCAAACCGAAAAGTGTCAATCTTTATCAGTCTTGATGGTATCCAGCCTCAAATCTTTGATCCTCAGAGCTTCTTGGTCGCCTCCAGTCGCACACAATCCAACTCTCTCAAGAATGGCCGCTTAAATCTTTTAATAGTCGAAATCTAGGGTTTTGTGGCTTTTTGGCCCTTCGTGTGTCGCGAACAAATCTACCCGGCCCTTCGCGTGTCGCGAAAGCCAATTTAGTCGGGCCTAGTTTTGAAGCCCTTCACGTGTCGCGAACTTCTGGAGCTCACTCTTCGCGTGTCGCGAAGAGTATAAGTTCCAACTTTTTTTCTTGTTTTTTTCTTTCCGGCTCCGTTTCTTCAGTATAATCCTTTGGCTTATCATGCAAACCTACAAATTCAACAATAATTTCATTAAGTACCAATTTCTTAAGATATTTGCTAATAAAACCGGGTAAAACGGGTCAAAAACAATTCTATAAACATGTGTTTTAGAACACATCAAACATTCTCACACTTGAACTTTGCTTGTCCCTAAGCAAAGCCCAAAGCAATACATCCAACCAAGTAATCACACAAATACAAAAATTCTCAAGCTAAGGTCAAAAACAGGTTGCGAAGTTCAATAACAACGAATGACTCCCCAAGTTTTACAACGGTCAATAGATTTACAATTCAACCAGTTTAGATGGAACTTAACCTTTTGAAAACATGGGCACACCTAATCAAGACTCACTTTCTTTCAAGCTCTGACTGTGCATAACTCGTACCCCTCATAAGAGTTCTTTCCACTCGGCTTATTTCTGTGACTAGCAAAAGATGTGCCAGTTCCTATTCTAACTCTCAGACCTTCCAATGAAATGTTTAAGTCATATGCTTGATAATCAATCAAATCTCCACCCGAATGTGAAGACAAACACACAGATCAACAAGGTCTTTCTGGGTTGTAATGTCAGGCTAGGGTTCAGGGTAGGGATAGGGAATTTTAAATGGCTAAGGTGAAACCGGTCAAGATTGATGAACTTAAGACAAAAAGAATGAAAAGATAAAACAAATTTATGCTAAACTGTGAGGATCTTTGATCCTCACACTTATTCACTGGACTACCATATTTTTGTGATTTTCTCTCTTTTTTTACACTCTTTCTTTTCTTTATTTTTCTTGCTATTACAGACTAAACAGGCTTAAATAAATCCGTACCAATGACACGGGGTTTAAAACAAAAAGGCTAAAAGGCTAAGGGGTGTAATGTGGGTTCTAGAAATGAAAGGGAATCAGGCTCAAGTGGGCTAACTAGGGGTTAATGTTCAGGTAGGGATAAACAAAAGAAAAGGCTAACAAAAGAAAGGGTTAAATCCTAATGCCTTAGATCATTTCCGTGTGCTGTCTAGACCTAGGGTCTCAAAATGTATCAACATAATCAAGTTCTAACCAAACAAATCATACAGGTAAACACACATCAAACAAACAGCAATGAATATAAATGAATATGAAAAGGCTCAAATCTCACTGAAGTGTGTGGAATCGGGTTACCGATACAAGTCATGCACAATCAAAACCGTCTAGTCTGCTAAACTCTCCTAGGCACCCCAAACAATTTGCTTACTGAAAAACTAACTAGTTGAACTACTTGATTTACATCGCACAAAAACTAACTAGCCATGCACTAACTTGGAGAATATCGAGTTAAAGAAATGCAAACCCATAACCGACCCGCTTAAAACTCTTGATTTACATCGCACAAAAACAGGTCTTTTGTATGCCCGGGTAAAAGTATATTATGTGAAGCTCTCGGGACCTGCAAAAACAAACAACTCTTTTTCAAAAAAAAAGTTCTTTTTATTTTATTTTTTTTAGTGAAGAAAAACAAACAAACCTAACAAATTTAGACTTAACAGTCTCCCATCCTCACACTCGAAAGACACATTGTCCTCAATGTGAAACAAGAAACACCCAAAAATAAAAAGAAAAAAATAAACAAGAAAGGAATTAGCTGGCAATGTATATGCACTGAAATGTCCAACTTTGTTCTTCCATTTGTGCACCGTATAGCATTTCGATAGCGGCTGCACATCTCCTGTCGGGTTACCTATACACAAAGATCAGATTAAGATCAATTGCGCTCGAATGGGGATTGAGTACGGACGGAGCGATCAATACCTGCAAAATAAAGCTCAAACAAACCCGCATCATTAAACTGATTCATGTTACAGACTCAAATTAAAAGAAAGACTCGACTGACTCACTAAGACTCAAGATAGAATGCAGGGGTACGTACCTGATATGTGACAAACACAACGGTATGAATGCCACAGCAAGGTGGATCAGCGGTCATGAACGGTTATGAGATTTCCATGGTAGTGGATGATATGATGACGATGATGGATGATGGAAATCCCTAGAAAACAAGGACGAAAGGCAAGTCCATGGAATCCTCGCGTGTCGCGAAGAAGGCCTAGACACTCCTCGCGTGTCGAGAGGAGGTGGGTTTTAGGCCGGCCAAAATGAGACATTCTCGCGTGTCGCGAAAATCTGTTCTCCAATTTTCACGTGCCGTAAAGAGGTGTCAATCACAGAAAGTTAATTCATTTTTTATACTTAGAAAAATTTTGGCCCCCTAAAATCTTATTCACCCCAATACCAATAAAAACTTATCCCACTATAAAAACAACTATAAGAATACCTGGGACTGCATTCATGATGATTTTCCCCGCTAAATCACGCACGAATCCCTGCAAGGCACAACACAAACAAAACCCAAACACCGAAAACAGATGAGAAATACAACTCGGGTTGCCTCCCGGAAGCAATTCGTTTACCGAGTCCTCTACCTGACTCATCCTCACACTTAGTTCTGTGGCGGGTCGAGGTGCACCGCCTCAACTGAGCGTTCCGCAACCGGACCAGTGATATAGTGCTTCAATTTATGCCCATTTACTTTGAACTTTGCTCCATCTTCTCCCTATATCTCTATCGTCCCGTAAGGAGAAACCTGAATGACTGTGAACGGGCCCGACCATCGAGATCTCAACTTTCCCGGGAATAGCCTCAACCGGGAATTAAACAATAGCACTCGATCTCCTACCTAAAACTCCTTACCACCTTTTATGTGGCGATCATGCAACTCCTTGGTCCTCAACTTATAATCATAAGATCGCGTATATGCATGATCCCTCAACTCCTCTAACTCATGCAACTCGTGCATCCGGTTTTCCCCCGCCTTAGGCTCGTCCAGATTGATGGTGCAGAGGGCCCAATACGCACGATGCTCACTGGCAGAAGACACGCTTTCCCATAAATCAACCTAAAAGGTGTGGAACCGATAAGTGTCCTGAATGCCGTACGGAAAGCCCATAGTGCATCATCTAGCTTATCTGCCCAATCCTTCCTATTTGACCCAACCGTTTTCTCCAGGATCCGCTTAATCCCACGGTTGTTAACCTCTACCTGCCCACTGGTCTGCGGATGATAAGCCGTTGCAAGTCGATGGGTGACCCCATATCTTTGCAAAGTTTTCTCCATCTGCGCTTTGCAGAAGTGGGTACCTCTATCACTAATCAGTGCCTTTGGCACACCAAATCTAGCAAACAAATTTCTCAAGAACCTTACAACTACTCTCGCATCATTCGTGGGTAGAGCTTCGGCCTCCACCCATTTAGAAACGTAATCCACCGTGATGAGTATGTACTTATTCCCTCGAGATGAAGGGAACGGTCCCATGAAGTCAACCCCCTAGACATCAAATGCCTCAACAATCTAGATGGGGTTCTGTGGCATCTCATTCCAAGAAGAGATGTTCCCTGTCCTCTGGCATGCATCACGTCTACTAACAAACGCGTGAGTATCCTTAAATATCGTCGGCTAATAGAAACCTGAATCAAACACTCGCTTAGCCGTGTAGCTGGCTCCATTATGACCTCCAGTGGGACCCTCGTGGCACTGCCTCAAAATGCTCTCGACCTCACTCTCGGCTACACATCTCCTAATCACCTGATCCGCTCCTACTTGAACAGATGTGGATCCTCCCAAATGTAGTGTCGAACATCCGCGAAGAATTTCTTCTTTTGCTGGTGAGTCATGCCCTTTATCAAGGTGCTATGAACAAGGTAGTTCTCAATGTCCGTGAATCAAGGGCAATCATCCTCACTCACAGACACTTTCATCAAACTCTCCATAGGAAACTAATCATCGATCTGGACTCCCGTGTGTCCACTCTCAGTACCCTCTAATCGTGACAAGTGATCGGCTGCCACGTTCTCTGCCCCCTTCTTATCTCTAATCTCTATATCAAACTCTCTCAGCAACAGGATCCAACGAATAAGGCGGGGTTTAGCGTCCTGTTTGCTGAAGAGATATCTCACTGCTGCATGATTTGTATAAACTATGGTTTTGGACAGTACAAGATAAGACATGAATTTATCAAATGCAAACACCACGGCTAATAACTCCTTCTCCGTGGTGGTGTAGTGCTCTTGCGCATCATTCAAAGTCCGGCTAGCATAGTAAATGGGATGGAAGTGTTTGTCCTTCCGCTGTCCTAAAACCGCCCCTAATGCGAAGTCACTCGCGTCACACATCAACTTGAATGGCAGTGAACAATCCGAGGCTATCATGATAGGGGCATCAACCAACTTCCCTTTCAACAACTCAAATGCCCTCAAACACTCATCCGAGAACACGAAAGGTGCATCCTTCTCCAACAACTGAGTCATCGGTCTCGCTATCTTATAGAAAACGTGAATGAATCGCCGGTAGAAGCCGGTGTGGCCAAGAAAACTCCTAATCGCTCTCACACATGTTGGCGGTGGAAGTTTAGAGATCGTCTTCACTTTATCTCTATCCACCTCTATGCCTACATGTGATATCCTGTGCCCTAGCACTATGCCCTCTCTCACCATAAAGTGGCACTTTTCCCAGTTCAGCATCAAATTAGTCTCATCACATCGTGCCAACATCGTCTCTAAATTCCGCAAGCAATGGTCGAAGGAGTTCCCAAAAACCAAAATATCATCCATAAAGACCTCCACAAAGTCTTCGACCATGTCATGAAAGATAGCAATCATACAACGCTGGAAGGTAGCTGGAGCGTTGCACAGTCCGAAGGGCATGCGACGGTAAGCAAACGTACCATAGGGGCACGTGAAAGTGGTCTTCTCCTGGTCCTCGGGTGCAATAGGGACCTGGAAATAACCAGAAAAGCCATCGAGAAAGCAATAGAACTGTTGTACAGCCAGACGCTCTAGCTTCTGATCAATAAACGGAAGTGGGAAATGACCCTTCCTAGTCGCGTCGCTCAGCTTCCTATAGTCTATACAGACCCTCCAACATGTAACTGTTCGTGTTGGAATCGACTCATTCCTCTCATTTACCACAACTGTCATCCCCCCTTTCTTGGGGACAACCTGCACTGGACTAACCCATGCAGAATCATATACGGGATAGATTAGCCTTGCATCTAACAACTTCAGCACCTCCTTCTTCACTACCTCCTGCATCTTAGGGTTCAGTCTCCTCTGCCCTAGCACAACTGGCTTAAAATCATCCTCCATCAAGATCTTATGCTTGCAAAAGGAAGGGTTTATACCCTTTATATCCATCGGCTTCCACGCGATCGCATGCTTATGTGCCTTCAGCACGCCAGTCTGTCGCTCCTTCTTATCTCCCGACAGATCCGCAACAATGATCACGGGAAGCTTCCTTTCATCATCCAGGAAAGCATACTCTAAATGAGACGGTAACTCCTTAAGCTCTAAGGAGGACGGTGAGCTCTCAACAGATGGCCTCTCCATAGGCTCACTCCTCTCAATCTCCTCGAATCCAGTGGGATCCTGGGCTACCCCACTCTCTAGAGGACTCAAACTCTCATCAATGGTTGTTGTTGTCATCTCAATATCGCCATACTCTCTAACCAGGATTTTCTTATCAGACGCATCTCTCCCACAGATATCGCTTAAGAACTCTCCCACATGTGACATGATCGACTCTATGAAGAACAGTGTATCGTCCTGACTGCTCGGATGCTTCATGGACTTATTCACGTCAAATGTCACCTTCTCATCATTCACACGAAGGGTCAACTTACCGCTAAAAACATCTATCATCGTGTGAGCGGTAGCTAGGAATGGACGCCCAAAAATAAGACGGACATGCTCGTCCTCGTCCATATCCAATATGACAAAGTCCACAGGGAAGATGAACTTGTCCACCCTAACCAACATAGTCTCAACAAAACCGCGCGAATACTTAACCGATCGGTCAGCAAGCTGAAGACTCATCCGCGTCGGATGCGGTTCTCCTAGGCCTAGCTTCTTAAAAACAGAGTAGGGCATCAGGTTGATGCTAGCACCTAGGTCGGCAAGAGCGTTGCCGATAGATAACCCACCAATAACACAAGGCATAGTGAAACTCCCTGGATCCTTCATCTTCTGTGGAAGGTTGGGTTCTATAACCGTAGGACATCGTTCATTCATCACAACGGTGGAAAGTGCCTCACGTTTAGTTTTATTCATCAACATGTCCTTGAGGTACTTTGCATACTTGGGCATACTAGACAGAGCCTCAACAAATGGGATGTTAATGTGTAGTTGTCGTAGCATGCTGAGGAACTTCTGGTAGTGACCGTCCTCCTTCTCCTGTCTAAGCCTACCGGGATATGGAAGTGGGGGCTTATACTCTCTCACAGGCGTCTCAGTCGCCTTCCTAGTGGTGTCCTCTGGCTGTGTTGTAATCGCTGGGCTCCACCTCTCTTGCACCTTTCCAGGATTTGCCTCCATCTCAATCTATTCATCGACCGGCTCATCATCATCTACTGCCGGTCTCGGAGACTCGGCACCTCGGCCGCTCCTAGTAGTCACTGCCTTCGTGAACTGCCGTGAGTGACCGAGGTTCGCATCAGTATTACTAGGCAGACTACCCTCTCTCCTACTCTTCAACATCTCAACTATTTCTCCTACGTGCCTCTACATATTATGTAATTCCACTCCCTGGTTTTGGATCATCGTGTCATGCTCCTTAAACTTCGCGACATTCTCCTGCTGCCGCTTATCATCATGCTTCAGAAACTAAGCCATTATCTCTTCTAAGCGATCCTTCTTCTCCCCGCTTTCCTGGCCTGAATTCTGGAATAAATTCTGGTTTGGGTTACCCATCCAATTAGAACCCGAGTTATTTCTCCATCCAAAACTACCGTACAAGCTGTTAGGGTTTTGATTCCCTAAGTACTCAACCTGCTCCTGGGTCATCTGGCAATCAGCAGTGTTGTGGCCTCCCTTACAGATCTCGCAGCTCCTGTCCGACTTCACCTGCAAGTCTTTCACTATCTTACCAAGGGCCTCTATCTGTGCTGCCAAAGCTGTATTCAAATTAACATGCATAACCCCTCTCTGTGAACCCTCAGAATGTGGGCTCTGGTAACTAGTTATAGCAATATCCTCGAAGAGGTCAAAGCACTCATTAGGGGTCTTACTCGTCATCATGTTCCCCCCAGCAGCTGTATCTAGTTGTCCTCTACTAGCAATGGAGCAGCCATTGTAAAAATTCTCAACCAAACACCAATCCTCTATACCATGACACGGGCAATCATTAAACAACCCCTTGAATCTCTCCCATGCGTCGTGAAAACTCTCCCCTTGCTGCTGCTTAAAAGCATGGATCAAACTCTTGTGGTGAGCAGCCTTAGAAAGGGGTAGTATTTAGCAAGAAATTTATCTTTCATAGCAGCCCAATTGGTGATGGCACCATTGGGTAAGGACTCAAGCCAAGTTGCGGCTTTATCTGCCAAACTGAATGGGAATAGACGCAACAGTTTTGCGTCCTCAGTAATGCCATTAAGGCGGAAAGTCTAGCAGACCCTACTGAATCTAGTGAGATGGGAGTGTGGGTTCCCATGCGAGTTCCCATGGAATTACACATTAGTGGCGATAGTGCTCATGACATGAGTTGGAAACTGCCACGAGTTAGCCTCTACAGTGGGCTGAGTGATGCTAGAACGCACGCCACCGTCGGTCGACTTGGTGTAAACAGAAACGGCCCTTCTTGCTGGTGGCTCGCCCATTTCTTCAGAAGTTGTTTCAACGGTCTCTTCAACGGGTTTCTTTTGGAATAGATGCTCGGGCTCTAGTAGAGCAGCAAACTCAGCAGATCATGTGGAACGGGTGCGACGAATATGTTGCATACACTGTAAAAGGAAAAATAAATGTAGAAAATATAGATAGTATGCTAACTAAAAATAAAACAAAATAGATAAAATAAATGAGAAATTATGAAAGAACACTAAACAAATAAGTAGCACAAATAGTTAACAAATAGTGGTCAGACCCCCAACTCGGGTCGTTCTCAAAGTCGCCAAAAAGTGTCCCCGACAACGGCGCCAAAAACTTGATACGTGATATTATATATATTATATTAACCAAGTTTTAAAAGTAGAAATGGACTCACAACTAAATCAAATGCTCACGGCAAGTGTACCGGTCGCGCGTAGTAAAGATAGTAAGCCCGAGTTATCGAACCGTGGACACAAAAGGCGGTGGCCCTCGATACTGAACCTTCCTAACCGATGTAACACAAGAGATGGTTTTATTTATTAATCTTAGGACATGCAATATAGAATAAAACAACTAAATACTGACTCGACTCAAAGACAGACAAGACACAAAAATACGTAAACACACACAAAGATGAACGAAGACAAGACACTAAAAGTTACGGACAAATAAACGACACTAGAAAGACCGAACACACTAGAACTCAGACGAAGACCAAATATGAGATAAACATTACCTAGACCAGGAATCCTATTGACTGACCCAACTGCTTTCGGGACAACCGACTGTATGACACCGGTTCTAAAGATATACTTACTCGGGAATCACTAAACTATGCATGATCTCCTCTCGGACTCACCTACACACCTCAACTATCCTAAGGAATGGATTAAGCTCACCGGAAAGGAATTGGATCTCCTCTCGGACTCACCAAAACCTAGAATACCACGTACTCGACAATGGTTTCACCTCTCGGTCTCAACCGTCCTATACTCAGAGACTATCCTAGACAGACCTAAGAGCAAGGAGTAAACTCCCAAAATACTGTTTATGACACGAAATTGCAAGATGATAAGGACGACTCGGACAATTCACTCTCGTGCAATTTCTAACCAAACCGACAAACCACAAGACAACCCGACAACCTATCTCCTCTCGGACTCAAGATTGGTAAAACACTGATTTATCTGACTACACAAACCTGCTACAACGATTGGCATAATCGTCTAGATCACAAACACAAAGCAAATGACCCAAGAACCCGAAATCTCACCCAAAACACACAAAGTATTCAAGCAAAACCTCAAGAGCAACAAATTCATGCAAGATCAGTAGTAAATCAGTACTCAAACACATTCATAACAATAAATCAAGAATCTTTGCACTAATGTCCATCATACGATCGATTAAAACCTGAAAACAATCAAAACATATCAATATTCATCCTAATCTAGATAGCTATGAGTTTAGCTACTCATGATACTGAGAAACAATCCAAAATATACTGAAAACATGATTAGAATTCGAAATAAATACTAAGAAGAGAATTAGAACACAAAACCAATGTTTTCAAACCGAAAAGTGTCAATGTTTATCAGTCTTGATGGTATCCAGCCTCAAATATTCGATCCTCAGAGCTTCTTGGTCGCCTCCAGTCGCATACAATCCAACTCTCTCAAGAATGGCCGCTTAAATCTTTTAATAATCGTAATCTAGGGTTTTGTGACTTTTTGGCCCTTCGCGTGTCGCGAAGAAGTCTACCCGACCCTTCGCGTGTCGCGAAGGCCAATTTAGTCGGGTCCGGTTTTGAAGCTCCTCGCATGTCTCGAACTTCTGGAGCTAACTCTTCGCGTGTCGCGAAGAGTATAAATTCCAACTTTTTTCTTGTTTTTTTCTTTCCGGCTCCGTTTCTTCAGTGTAATCCTCTGGTTTATCATGCAAACCTGCAAGTTCAACAATAATATCATTAAGTACCAATTTCTTAAGATATTTGCTAATAAAACCGGTAAAACGAGTCAAAAACAATTCTATAAACATATGTGTTTTAGAACACATCATCTTTCAACTCAACTTGAGGCGGTGATTCCAATTAAGGTTTCAGGTGGGTGTCAATGGTATTTGGCAAAATTTCTACTTGAAGCGTCCATGTAGGTCTTCCTTCTTGAATGGCACACACTTCCAACAGTTCTTCTTGAGCTTTTAGCTCACCCTCATACTCTGCTTCTTCCATGTTACACAAAGCACACGGCTCCTTGGGTTCATCCTCATTTTCATGAAGAATACACCCATCAATGATGTCTGCGCTAAAGCACTCGTCAATGATTGGAGCATTAGAAGTACGGGAAAAGACATTTAACCTCAATTTTCTATTACCAAAAGCCATGTCGACTGTGCCTATCATGCAGTTTATTACACATTGAGCAGTTTTCAAAAATGGCCTTCCCAATATAACATTGGGTTGGTTCCCTTTATTAGGAACTGCATAGTCAAGCACTAAAGAGTCGACCGGGTAATAGAAGTCTTCCACCTTAACTATAACATATGACAATATTCCACGGGGAAGCTTAAGAGTCAAATCTGCTAACACCACGGTGGTATCAGCTTTCTGTAGAGGACCAAAATCGTATTGGTCATACAAGCTTCCCGACAAAATACTAACACTAGCTCCCAAATCCAGAAGTACCTTATCAATTTTGAAATCACCTATTTGAATTTGGATTAAAGGCACCCCTGGATCTTGGAGTTTAGGTGGAAGGATACCCGATAGAACTGCACTCACATTATCCGTCAAATCAAGCTTCTTGGGCATTTTATGATTCCTCTTTTGAGTGCATAGGTCTTTCAAATAATTGGCATAAGCTGGTACTTGTTTAATGGTATCTATTAAGGGGAGATTGATTTTATATTTGTCTAAAGACTTCCCACATTTTCTCTTGCTGTCGACTCCTTTTTTTAATTGGTTTAGATGGATCGACCAACGCCATAGGGAACGTGATGGTATTATTCTCCACACCCGTCCCTTGAACACTAGTGGATTCTTTAGCAATACATGGTTTTTCAAAAGTGACAGTTTTCTTTGGTTTAGATGCCACAAACACCGGCTCATCATCACTTTGCCACGTCCTCCACCAACCCTTCGACTAGCGGTTGTGGAGGACTAACCTTGTTATCATAAGCCTTACCACTTCTTAAAATACTTACCTTGCTTACGTGAGCATTCTTTGACCCTGACCCCTAATGTTGTGGGTTAGTCCGAGTATTACTTGGTGTCACACCCCAACCGAAGGCGGATTATACGTCGGGGCGGACGCGGTTGTTCAAAAGCATAAGGTTGACTATTAAAGGTTGAATATTTCATTAATGACTTTCAAAGGTTCAATACAAAGAAAAAAACACAAGGTTCGACAAAACATAACAAGAATACAAGATTTAATTTGATAAGTATTCTAACCAAGTTTAGGCATAACTCGTAGGCTACCCTTAAAGTTTTAGGTCCAATAACAATCACCATGGGCTCCCCCCAAAAGGTTAATCAAACTAGGTGGATTGGTCAAATACAATAGATCTATCATCGTCACTGTAGGCTCGGCCAAAGTTAATGAGTATGCTAGTTTTAAGTTTAATTTAAGCATGCAAGTTTCAAGCACATGACACAAAGAAAACCATATAGACATAGTTGTGTTTGAATTGTATAAGTCTAAAAGTTTGATACATGTTTCACCCTAAGTTTATAAACAAAAACAAAACAAAAAAGGGCTAAGTATACTCGTGTGGTATGATGCAAGAGTATCCAACAAGATTTTGTGTAGTAAGGCTTCGAGGAAGGATATCCTCACAACAAGCCTAAAGACAAGTATAAAGTTTAAAGTTTGATTCTAAAGTCCATAGCAAAGGATCTAGAATTCTAAGATTAACTAGGGTTCCAAGGGAGATGGAAATGATTGAATTATTTATAAAGTTTAATCAAGATTTAAAATAGGGTTTTAAATGGGTGACACGAGTATTGAAATATCAAAGTTTATTAAGTTTATAGTTTAAAAATAATTATTACTTAAATTAACTATTTACAAAGCTTTACAATTATTAATTACACAAGACAGGTAATAATAATTTAAATTAGTTTTTTAAGTATTAATGATAAAATATATATTAAGTAAAAGAATAAATGACTAATAGATAGTAATTATCTAAAAGTATTTGAAAATAATCACTTTATCAAATTAAAATAATTAATATAAATTATTTAAGATTTATTAAAGTATTTAAGCATGAAGCATTTATTTTATAAAAATAACTTGTATTTAAATAATGTTTAAAATATGATTATAAGTTTAAATAAATAATATGTAATTATAAGTTTATAAAATTATAGGTATTTTAAATAAAGTTAAATAAGTTTATTAAAGTTTCGGCTTTAATTAAATAAATAACTAACCTTTGAGTTTTTAAATAAAATATAAGTTTTATAAAGTGTACAAGTTTATAAGTTTTCGGATTTAAAGATAAAATATAAGTTTTATAAACTTTATATTTTTATAAAAATAATAGAGTTTTTTTGTTTAATTAAAAGTTTATAAATAAATTTAAATTTTAAACAAAAGGATTTATTTATTTTAGACATTAAATAGCTAAGTAAGTTTTCTGATTTTATAACATATTTTCAGCTTATTTCATAAGTTTTATAAAAATTTATAGCATATTTATAATTTTTAAGAATTTAAAACTAATATTAAAGATTTAATTTCTTATAAGTTTTAACTAAGTTTATTTAAATAAAATGTTTTCAGTAAATAAAAGCAAAAATAAAATTCAGTTTTAAGTTTAGATAATTATAACAGATTTTATAAAAATAATTAAAAGTGTTAAAACTGATTAAAAATGCTTAAAAAAAAATAATGGAACAAAACTCAGGCCGGCCGGATTCGAACCCGGGCCGCCTGAGTTCACGCACACACGAACAAACCACCTGGCTACGGGCCTCGCTGATGATATATACGGAAAAGAAAATTGATAAACACATTCCAAAATCATCCCTAATTCCCGTATGAACCAGAGAATCAAAGCCATCAAATACGAATCGAAAATCCCTCTGCATTACAAATTGACAGAGGGCTTTTGATTATGGAATGAAAACGACGAGGTTGGCCATTCGAATTACCTGATTTGGTGTCGAAACGAGGGAGAACCAGTTCCAGTTGAGAAACGGATGTCCGCAGGTTTGGATCGGCAAATGTATGTGATGAACGATGAAATAGGGAGCTCAGAGAGTTTGAGTGAGGTATCGTCAATGTGTTTTAGTATGTTTTTTATAGTCGATTTCGATGTTTAATGCTCGTACCGTTGGGAAGGTTTCGGGTGGATAAAACGAATTCAAATTCGAATCACGCGGGTTTTAGATTTGAATTTTCGCATTGAAGTATCTCGGGTTATGGTTGCACGCTCGGAGGGAAGCTCGAGGTGCATTCAATTTGGCCGGGAAACAAGTTTTTGAATAAACGAACCTAAAACCGGCTTCAGTGGGAATCGAACTCGCGTCCGATTTCTGAATCAGAAGTTTGGGTTATTTGCATTGTTGGTCCTGAAGTTTGTAGCTTTTATCATTTTATGCTAGTACTTGAGTTTTAGTTTAAAAATAAGTTTCAAGAATGACATTTTTGTCCCTGGACTTTTATAAAAATAGTTAATATGTTTTATTTTTATAAAAATCAAATAAGTTTTTATAAGTTTTATACTCTACAATTTTATAAAATAATTTAGGTTTATAATTTGCAAATTTAAGTATAATAATTTTATTATTCTAATAAGTATAAACCTATAAGGTTTTAAGAACTAAATATACTTTATATATATATTTTTATGTGTATATATATATATATATATATATATCTTTAAATAAGTCTCATATATATGTATATATCTATTTGTAAGCTTCAAGTGTTTTTATGTAAATAACTAACATTTATTATTTAAGAAAAATAATAATTAGTATTTATTCTTAAATTAATGTTTCAAGTTTTTAGGATTTAATAAATTTCAACAACACGTGCAAGGGTTATGGAAATGATACGTTCATTGGATTTGAAATAGATAGATTACAAAGGATAAATAGAATTACAATACGATAAATAGAAAACGATACATCGAAAAAATCCTGGATATTACAGTCTCCTCTTCCTTAAGAAATTTCATCCTGAAATTTAAGAGGATGGTCTAGGGAAAAGATGCGGGTACTTGACTTTCATTTGGTCTTACCGTTCCCAAGTAAACTCTGGGCCACGTTTAGAGTACGACTATGCTTGAGTTGTTTGATTTCACGATCCATGATTTCCACGGGTTTTTCTACGAAGTGCATAGTTTCATCAATGCGTACTTCATCAAGAGGTACGTGGAGGTTCTCATCAGCAAGACACTTTTTGAGATTGGAGACGTGAAAAGTCGAATGAAAGTTGCTGAGCTCTTTGGGTAAATCAAGCTTGTAAGCCACTTTTCCGATCCTTTCAAGAATCTTAAAAGGACCCACGAAACGAGGTGCTAGTTTACCTTTCTTTCTAACCGAACCACTTCCTTCCAAAGGGATACCTTGAGAAGTACGAGGTCACCGACTTGGAATTCTAAAGGTTTTCGTCGTTTGTCAGCATAGCTCTTTTGTCGACTTCTAGCCACCAAAAGTTTATCATGAATGCAGAAGACTTTATCAGATGTTTCTTGAATAATTTCGGGTCCGGTGACTTATGCTTCATCGATCTCGTTCCAACAAACAGGAGAACGAAACTTACGACCATAGAGAGCTTCAAAAGGTGCCATGTTGATGCTGGTATGGTAGCTATTGTTGTATGAAAACTCAATCAAAGGCAGATGTGAATCCCAGTTACCACTGAAGTCAATAACACATGCCCTAAGCATGTCCTCCAAGGTTTGTATGGTTCTCTCGGATTGACCATCGGTTTGAGGGTAGTAAGCGGTGCTGAGATTCAACTGAGTACCAAGAGCAGCTTCCAAGGATTGCAAGAAACGAGAAGTGAAACGACCATCACGGTCAGAGATTATGTTAAGAGGCACACCGTGACGACTAACCACTTCACTAATGTAAATCCGAGCCAATTTCTCGACTCCAAAGTCCTCACGGATAGGTAAGAAATGTGAAGATTTATTCTGACGGTCAACGATCACCCAAATACATTCGTGACCACGAGAGGTGCGAGGAAGTTTTTTAATGAAGTCCATGGCTATGCACTCCCATTTCCACACGGGAATTTATGGTTGTTCAAGAAGACCAGATGGGCGCTGATGCTCGGCTTTAACTTTAGAACAAGTGAGGCACTTTGCTACATAAAGAGCAATGTCCTTCTTCATGTCGGGCCACCAGTATTGGCAACGAAGGTCCTTGTGCATTTTATCCACACCAGGATGAACTGAGTAACGAGTCTTATGAGCCTCGTTGAAGATGAACGTATAAAGATTATCACGATCAGGGATCCAGATACGGTTTAAGAAGTAAAGCAAGCCATTGGGCTTGGATTCTAATTGGAGTTCAGCTACACATGCCATTTCGTTGTACATAACCGAAAGGTTTTGAGCCTCAAGGATACGGGTTTGGATGTCGGTTTGATTTCTTACACAATGTAACATGGTGTGTTCCTTTCGACTCAAAGCATCGGCTACAACATTCGCCTTTCCAGGATGGTAACGAATGTCACAGTCGTAGTCGTTAAGTAATTCAACCCAACATCATTGCCTCATGTTGAGTTCCTTTTGATTGAAAATATGCTGAAGGCTTTTGTGGTCAGTGAAAACCACACACTTACTACCGTAGAGGTAGTGTCGCTAGATTTTGAGAGCAAAGACAACCGCACCCAATTCGATATCATGCGTTGCGTAGTTCTTTTCATGGATCTTTAGTTGCCTTGATGCGTAGGCAATAACCTTGCCTCTTTGCAAAGAGTTTTGTTCTTCAAACCTGGTGTAGTGTTCTTAATCAACATACATGGGATACTCCATGTGTCGGGTAACGAATCTAACAGCTTCTTGCACACTTCATACTCCTTTATTTCAACACCCATCTTTCTCAGCCTATTGATCAGAGTGGTGAAACGAGTAACTTGTTCGCTCAGAGATTCACCCTTCTTGTAATTGAACATATTATACTGCTTCAGCAACAGATCAGCTCGACTTTCCTGCAAAGAAGCATTTCCCTCAAATCTTAAGCACAAAGCATTCTAGAGTCCTTGAGCAGTCTCATGTTGTTCAAAATTGTAGTACAATTCAGTTGGAAGAGCAAGTATGATTGATCCCAAAGCACGATTATCTCTCTCAGTCAATTTCTTATCTTCTTCAGAATATTGATCTGGATCAGCAATCAGAACAATCCCATCAACATTTTCCATCTTTGGTATATGAGGACCTTTCACAATCGAATCCCAAAGATTGTGCTCGGTAAATCGAAAGTACGCCTTCATTTGAATTTTCCAGTTGGAAAATTCATATACAGATTTAAGCATGGGTTGTGACTTTCCCACAAGCCTCTCAGTCTCGTAAACTTTGCCTGCCATCTTAAAAATCACAGTTGAACAAATACAAATTTCTAAAAAAATCTCAAGTCTGAAGATTTCGATCGAAAACTTTTTCGAACGAACAGGAACCGTTGCCCTAGGTTGGTCATTGTAAATCAAGCCAACCTGAACCAGGGAAACATGGTTCAGGGAAACATGAACCAGTGGAACATGAACCGGTGAAATGTGAATCAGGGGAATGCAAACCCCGTAGCTCCAGGACGTGCCTTCAACATCAATGCCAATGAAGCTCAAGCCAACAATGATGTGGTGAACGGTACGTACCCAATTAATCAACAATATGCTTCCATCCTATTTGATACTGGTTCTGATTGGAGTTTCGTGTCCTTTGAATTTGAACCACAACTTGCTATTAGTCGGGCTAAGTTGGACAAACCCTTTGATATATTAGTAGCGGATGGATATTCTGTTTCATGTGATACCATTATTAGAGACTATACCCTAAACTTGAATGACCATGACTTCTCAATCAACCTTATTCCTATGGCTCTCAGAGGTTTCGACATCATAGTAGGCATGGATTAGCTGACCAAGCATCATACTGAAGTCGTCTGCTTTGACAAGTATATTTGTTTCCCCCTTGACCCGGGTGACATTCTGAACGTCTATGGTAAGAAGTCGTCGAAAGGACTCAAGCTTATGTCTTGTACTACCGCACAAAAGTGCCTAAGGAAGAAATGTGTGGCATTTTTGGCACATATTGTGGAGCGGAAAGGCAAATACAAGAACCTCCAAGACATTCCTGTGATCAAAGACTTTCCAGAAGTCTTTCCCGAAGATCTACCCGGTCTTCCTCCCGCACGTCAAGTCGAATTCCGTATTGACCTACAGCTAGGAGCAAATCCCATGGCCAAGTCACCTTATCTTCTTTCACCATCAGAGATACAAGAGCTTTCAAGCCAGCTTCGAGAACTTTTCGACAAGTGATTTATCTGTCCTAGTGTTTTTCCTTGGGGAGCACCTGTATTATTTGTCAAGAAGAAGGATGGATCTTTCCGGATGTGCATTGATTACCAGGAACTCAACAAGCTTACTGTGAAGAACCGTTATCCACTTCCGAGGATTGACGATTTGTTCAATCAGCTTCAAGGCTCGACTTATTTCTCTAAGATTGATCTTCGTTCTGGTTATCACCAGTTACGAGTCCTTGAATCTGTTATCCCCAAGACAGCCTTTCGTACAAGATACGGTCACTACGAGTTCATGGTTATGCTCTTCGGACTAACCAATGCACCTGTTGTATTCATGGATCTTATGAACCGCGTGTGTAAACCATACTTGGACAAGTTCGTGATTTTCTTCATTGACGATATTCTCATCTATTCAAAATCAAAACCAGAGAACGAAGAACACTTGTGTTTGGTTTTGGATCTTCTGAAGAAGGAGCAATTATATGCTAAGTTCTCCGAGTGTGAATTTTGGCTAAAGGAAGTCCAATTCTTGGGACACATAGTCAACGAGAAGGGTATTCACGTTAATCCCGCTAAGATTGAGGCAGTGAAGAACTGGCAAGCTGTCACACCCCCAATTTCAACTAACGGAGTATTACCGTTTGGGAAGTGACAAACAAGGATCTCAGACACTAGTTACATTGAACGACTCTACATGGGACTCAAAATGAAAATATCTTTTAAATCAGAGTATCAATGCGGAAGCGTAAAGAAAGTAAATGCGCAAAATACAAGCGCCCAAAACCAAAGTCCAAACGTTCAACCAAACAAAGTACATTAAAATAATTCAATCAACATAAATAGACACAAAGCAAAGCAGTTGAATCCCATGCATGCCCTAACGTGCACCTGTGTCTTAGCTTAGCGTCCTGAGAAAACATGTAAGAAAAAGTGTCAACACGAGGTTGGTGAGTTCACAGGTTTCAAATAAATAAGTAAACGTTACCAGATTTATGATCTTTCAATATGTATCTATAGGTAGCTAACCTATGTTCATGTTTTAGCTCAAGTGCTTGCAACCGAAACTGACTGTTTGTTTATTGCCTCCTGCCAGGTTCTATCAATACTGGCCATGTGAATAGGCTAACATTTCACCCGTCCGATATCCGATCGAGTTAGCGCGACTAACGCGGGTGGGATTTGTCAAACCCAGTAGTACTACTAAACATTACCTCGCTAAGATCCATATTAACGGTTCGAAATAAGATAAGGACTTTCTGTGATAGCATGTTACACTTAGCTTTAACATTGATAGCATATGAAATACAAAATCTAAAATCAGCTTAAGCATGTTTTCTCCCCCAAGTTAAAAGCAGTAAAAAGGGGCCGTGAAACTCACCTGAACTTGAGTAGAGATTTGGATCACACAAGAGGAATGCAAGTCTCAAACGACCTACGAATGTTCTAGAATTATAAATATATAAATTAGGAACGATAATGGAAACTGTGACTGTGACAAGGAAAGAACGTCTTAAAGAACCGTTCTAATCGAACGAGAGTGGACGAACGTGTTCACGGGTTTAGGAATTTCTTTACGCGACGAACGACGCAAATAATATATATATATATTTATATACTAGTGATTAATATAACTAATTATTATTTAATCTCGATTGGTTCACGGTATTATATGAAAATGCTTTGGAATAATATAAATATATTTTATTTAATAATATGAGTCACAATTCGAAAATAATATACACATATTATTTCACACGCGTTTACGGTTTTAAAAATAATATAAATATATTATTTTTACTTAATTATAAAATGTACAATTTATAAAATGGTTATAATTTATAAAAATAAACAAAATATTTAAATCCCGAGCCTACGGGTTGTTTTTCCGGTTTAAAACCCATTTGTATAATATTATAATATTATAAGGAATGATTTTTATTTATTAAATATGTTTAGAAAAATGTTTAAAAAGAATTGTGGGAGCCCGGACTCGAACCCGGGTCTCTCCCACACCCGCACACAGCCTTAACCATCTCCGCCCGCTAGGGTATCGCGAAGGATACCGGGTTGGAATGGTTTTAACATCAGGCTCTATGTGGTTTTCCTCCCTTAAAGACCCGCGATCGAAACCGGTCAATATCCCTCGATTCGGGCGATGGTTTGAGTGAAACAAAAACAAGTTTTGATGCTCAGAGGATTACGAATCCGAGCATGTCATCAATTTTGAAATCGGTTAAGATTTGGTTGTCTAATTTGTCAAAAACAGATCGAAACTTTATTTAGAAAACTTTGAATCGATTAGAAGTATTTCGATGATTAAGATGGTTAAAACTATAGGGCTTTTGTTAATCGGATAGATACGAAACTGATGAAGTAATTTAATTTCGTTTCTTTTCAGTCTAAGATCGAAAACCCCAAATTAGAACGCATATGAACCCTAATTACGGGTTCATGATCAATTCGATAGTGGAAGCCCGTTGTTTCATAGGGCTTTCACTCTACAGACGATTGCGAATCTAATGGAGTAGGTTAATTTGATTTAAAAACGGTTTAGAATTGAATTCGACAGATAGAGTTCACATGAACCCTAATTACGGGTTACAGAGATTTTTATATTAAAACTTGAAATTGGCAAAGGGCTTTCAGTCGAAAAAGTGTTGCGAATCTTTCTGCATAGGTTAATTTCATTTTCATTGGGTCTAGATTAGGGCTCGACTAAATCAGTCAGATGATGAACCCTAGGATCAAGAACTCGATCGAATTGATAATGTGAGCCCTAATTGGGTTAGGGCTTTCATTCCAGAGATAAAAGCGAAGCTGATGATGTATCTAGTTACCTGAATTGGTGTCGGGACGGTGGAGATCAACTAAAACAGGTCCGACGATGACTAGTTCGATTCCCGGCGGCTCTTGCTATGAATCCGATCAATTTGACGAGTGCAAAGGTTTCAGAGAGACTCGATTTAGGTGTGCAGTGTGTTGGTTTGCAAATTGGTAACTGATTACAGTCGAATTCGATTGAGTAAGACATAGGGTCGACGGTTACTTGTTTAATTCTCATTATTAGTGTTAATTCGATTAAATTGGAGGTGTTTAATGGATTAATTATGATCGTTATGATCATTATCATGCACGAACGGTTCTAATTCCAACGGATTTCGGGATATAATTCGCGAATTTGAAATCAAAGGATCCCAATGTTGACTTCCAAAAGTCAACAGGAGTAATTTTGATAAAATTGACTTTGGTGGGTCAATTTATTTGGCTTGGTAGATTCACTCAACTAGTCCCTGAAGTTTTGAATTGATACTGTGACCGAATTAGGCCTCGGGGTTAGATTTGACTAACGGGGTTAAGTTTTTAATAAGAAACTTAACAGAATAGTTAACAGGATTAACCTAAAAAAAGTCGGGTTGTCACATCATTCCCTAGTTGAAAGAATTTTCGTCCCGAAAATTAAAAAAAAAAAATTATAGGGTTTCACATCATTCCCTAGTTGAAAGAATTTTCGTCCCGAAAATTAAATAGTACCTTAAGAATTTGACGCGGAGTGCTTGAATAGATTAGGATATTTGCGCATCATCTGATCCTCGCGCTCCCACGTGAATTCCGGTCCGCGCTTCGAGTTCCAACGGACTCTAACAATAGGGATTTTACTACGCTTAAGCTTTTTGACCTCCCTATCCATAATTTCAACAGGTTCTTCTATGAAACGCAGTTGCTCATCAATGTGTAGTTCCTCAAGAGGAACCGTGAGAGATTCGTCAGTTAGACATTTCTTCAAATTGGAGATGTGAAAGACGTTGTGTACTCCACTCAGTCCTTCAGGTAAGTCCAGTTGGTACGCTACTGTTCCGATTCTCTTTATTATTTTGAAAGGTCCAACGTAACGAGGATTTAGTTTGCCTCGTTTCCCGAAACGAATGACGCCTTTCCAAGGTGAGACTTTTAATAAGACCATATCCCCTACTTGAAATTTCAAAGGTTTACGACGCTTGTCGGCATAGCTATTTTGACGATCACGAGCTGCCGCCATACGATTTCTAATTTGAACGATCTTTTCGGAAGTTTCAAATACAAGTTCAGGACCTGTGAGTTGACTATCACCAACCTCGGCCCAACAAATAGGAGAACGGCATTTTCGCCCATAAAGTGCTTCAAATGGAGCTGCCTTGATGCTAGTGTGATAACTGTTGTTGTAGGAGAACTCCACCAATGGTAGGTGAGACTCCCAAGTGTTACCGAAATCGATCACACAAGCTCGTAGCATGTCCTCCAGAGTTTGGATAGTACGTTCAGTTTGGCCATCAGTTTGAGGATGGTATGCTGTGCTCATATCTAGACGCGTGCCTAATGCTTTATGCAATGATTGCCAGAAACGGGAAGTGAATCGTGCATCACGATCCGAAATAATAGAGATTGGCACTCCGTGCCGAGAGACCACTTCTTTCAAGTATACTCGAGTGAGTTTATCCATTTTGTCAGTTTCTTTGATGGCTAGGAAGTGAGCAGATTTTGTTAGGCGATCCACAATTACCCATATAGTATCACATCCGGTAGGGGTTCGGGGTAATTTGGTAATGAAGTCCATGGATATTTGTTCCCATTTCCACATGGGAATTTCAGGTTGTTGTAGGAGACCGGACGGTTTTTGGTATTCAACTTTGACCTTCGCGCAGGTCAGACACTTACTAACATAAGTGGCTATATCGGCCTTCATCTTTGGCCACCAATATAGTACTTTTAGATCATGGTACATTTTATCGGAACCCGGATGAATGGAGTAACGAGATTTATGAGCTTCATCCATGATTAGTTCCCTTAAACTTCCGAACACTGGAACCCATATTCGTTCGACAAAGTAACGAATTCCGTCAGATTTTACTTCAAGTTGTGCTTCCATGCCGCGAGTACCTTCTAACGGTAGGTTATTTTCTTTCAAGGCTTCAAGTTGAGCACTACGGATTCTGTTAGGCAATCCAGGGTGAATAGTGAGTTGTAACGCTCGAACTCGTTTGGGTTTCGTTTCTTTTTGGCTTAGTGCATCAGCCACGACGTTAGCTTTACCCGGATGATACCGGATCGCACAGTCGTAATCATTTAAAAGTTCAACCCAACGACGTTGTCGTATGTTCAACTCCTTCTGCTCGAAGATATGCTGGAGGCTCTTGTGGTCGGTGTAGATGGTGCATTTGGTACCGTACAAGCAATATCTCCATATCTTAAGTGCAAAAACTACTGCTCCCAACTCTAGGTCATGAGTGTTGTAGTTTTTCTCGTGAACCTTTAACTGACGTGAAGCGTATGCGATTACCTTTTCGCGTTGCATTAAGACACAACCCAGACGTTGAATAGATGCATCACAATACACCACAAAGTCATCGGTTCCTTCCGGAAGAGCTAAAATAGGTGCACTGCAAAGTTTCTGTTTGAGATGCTGGAAAGCTGATTCTTGATTATCGCCCCAATTATAAGCTTTTCCTTTTTGAGTTAGGGCGGTGAGAGGTTGCGCAATCTTTGAAAATCCTTCGATAAAACGACGGTAATATCCAGCCAATCCCAGAAATTGTCGCACTTCAGTCGGAGTCGTCGGTGCTGCCCAATTCTTGATGGCTTCTATTTTGGATGGGTCGACATGTATCCCTTTTTCATTTACCACATGCCCTAGAAATTGAAAATCTCGAATCCAAAATTCACATTTGGAAAACTTAGCATAAAGTTGTTCTTGCTTAAGTAGTTCCAAAATTAGACGCAGATGTTCTTCATGTTCTTCCTCGTTCTTGGAATAAACAAGAATGTCATCGATGAAAACGATAACAAACTGGTCAAGGTAAAGCTTACACACACGGTTCATGAGGTCCATGAATACCGCGGGTGCGTTGGTTAAACCGAAGGGCATGACCATAAATTCGTAATGGCCGTACCTTGTCCTAAATGCAGTTTTAGAGATATCTTCTTCTCGGACTCTTAACTGATGATAGCCGGACCTAAGATCTATTTTGGAATAGAAACTTGATCCTTGGAGTTGATCAAAAAGGTCATCAATACGAGGTTTGTTCAGCTCCCGGTAATCAATACACATACGAAACGTACCGTCCTTCTTCTTGACAAATAATACCGGAGCTCCCCACGGTGATGAACTAGGTCGGATGAAACCTTTATCCAATAAGTCTTGCAACTGAGTGGACAGTTCCTGCAATTCACTGGGTGCTAATCGATAAGGTGCCCGAGCAATCGGTGCTGCTCCGGGTGCTAGGTCAATTTGGAATTCAACCTGACGGTGTGGTGGCAGACCGGGCAGATCCTCGGGAAATACTTCCAAAAATTCACGCACAACGGAAATATCTTCGATCTTCTTCTCTTCTGACGGCTGTTCAGCAACAAGTGCCAAAATAGCCGTATGCCCCTTTCGAAGACATTTTTGTGCTTTCATGAAGGATATAATGCCCATGACTGCACCAACTCTTTCGCCTTGGATGGAAAGGATTTCTCCATTTGAGAGAGGCACACGTACAATCTTCTCACGACAGATAATTTCGGCTTGGTTTTTAGATAGCCAATCCATACCAACAATTATATCAAAACTACCAAGTATGACCGGCATAAGGTCAATATCAAATGTATGTGTAGCTAGCTCAAGTTTACATCCTTTAAGTATGTGAGTTGCCTCAATTATTTGCCCGTCAGCTATCTCTATTGTATACTTATCTTCTAATAGAGATGAAGTTCCTTTTATCATATTACTAAATTTCTTAGATATAAAACTTCTATCAGCACTGGTGTCAAAAAGGACAGAAGTAAAGAAATTATTTACGAGGAACTTACCGGTAACCACATTATGGTCGTAACGGGCTTCTCCAGATCCTAGTACGAAGGCTCGTCCCTTCGCACCATTTCCTCCCCCATTGCCATTATTACGACCATTCCCATTGTTATTGTGGTTAGGGTTGTGATTTCCATTACCCCCTTTCTTAAACTGAGGACAGTTTTTCCGAATATGCCCTTCCTTTCCACACTCAAAGCAAGCCCTAGTAGACCCTGGTTGTTGAAAGGGTTGTTTAGTTTGTAATTCACCCCTGCAGTCCTTAGCAGCATGGCCTATTTTACCGCACCTCTGGCAACGATTGCAGAACCCAAAGTGGTGTAAGTAAGTTACACTTGTTACACTTCGGGGACTTTCCCGCATAACCACCCTAGTTTTGGCCAGAAGAGGTCGACTGATTGAAGTTCTTGGTAGGCTCGAACCTACGTTGTTGTTGTTGTTGTTGTTGCTGTTGGTTAGAATGTTGCTGGTTGGGTTGGGGTCCTTTGGTGTGGGAGTTAGAGTGGCTGTGGGTGTTGGAATGGTGATCGAATTTGCGTTTGTGGCTGTCAGTGGGTTTAGCAATTGAACCTCTTGGGGGTAAAGTTCCCTGTGTCACTGCCTGATCGGTCAATTTGTGGGCAAGTCTGATGGTCTGTTGGATGGTGGTAGAGTTGGATGAGGTCACCATGCTTTGAATCTGAGGTACCAAACCTCCAATGTATAGTTCAATCCGTTTGTAATCCGGAGTCACCATATGTGGGCACATGGTGGCAAGTTCGTGTGAACGGGTGGTGTAGAGTTCAATTTCTGAACCCTCCATCTTAAGGTTCCAGAACTCTCCCTCTAGCTTTTGAATTTCATCTCGTGGGCAGTATTCTTCTTTCATCATTGACTTAAATTCCTCCCACGGAAGTCCATTTGCCATTGCTAGTCCCAACATTTGGACTTGGGCATTCCACCATGTTAGGGCCGGGCCTTCTAAAGTTCCAGCAGCAAATTTCACTTGGTTAGCCACGGGGCAGTTGCACATGGCTATTACTGATTCAACCTTCTCAAACCAGCGAAGTAATCCAACTGCTCCTTCAGCTCCACTAAAGGTGTGGGGCTTGCAGTCCATGAATGCCTTAAAAGTGCAGGCTGGCTGTTGATTTTGTTGATTTTGCTGGCCTGGATTTAGAAATACGAATTGAATTGGAATTATAGAGTTTAGAAAGATATTCTTAGGAAAAAGGGATTGACCCTACTAGTCAATAGTTGAAAGCATTTACCTGCAGCATTTTGTGCTGCTAGGGCCTCTGCCACACTATTGTTTATCAAAGCTGCTAGTTCTGCTGCCGTCATGTTGATGGTACCACGACCACCGGTACGGCCTCCTCGTCCTCTCCCAGACATATTTCTTCACAATCACAAATGAAAACAATGAGAAATATATCGCATATTAAACATTATTCAGGTACGGGTAAGGAAATACAACATCTAATATTTTGAAAATTAAATAAATTGTAAGACTACAAAATAAATAACTCAAATATTAAACTTCTCATGCTTTTATTGGATGGGAACAACCTTACCCATCTAGGTTTGAAAAGGGAAATAACATAAGCAAAAACAAACATGAAAAGGAAGATAGAATAGGAAGATCCTCAAATATCCTCGTCATCAGAAGAGACATATGACTGTGCATCATCAATCTCCACTGGCTCTTCCTCAGCTGGTTCCCCCTCTAAGGGTTCCTCCTCTAAGGGCTCCTCCTCAAAGAGCTCTTCCTCAAAGGGTTCCTCCTCATCGTCAGATACTGGAATGTCTTCCGGGTGTAGGGCCGCTTGCAGTTGGGCTTCCAAGTGAGTCACCCTCTCTTGAAGGCCTTCAGCAGTGTGGTTAGCCACATGTAGCTGAGCTTCCATAGCAGCTAATCTCTCCAGAACTCCTTGCATATCGTCATCCATAATGTCAGCCCTCGTCTCTAGGTGTGCTACGCGATTCACTAAAAGGTTGTGGACATGATCTGTTGCAGCTAGTTCGGTAGTCAAATCTTCTATTCCTACCCTATTCTTTTCCACTTGTTTTCCATTCTCCAGGAGTTTAGGTATCTCCTCGGTGGCATCTTGTACAAAACCTAATTCCTTTAACATATAGGACACAAATGCTGCGAAGGCTTGTTCCATGGTACATGGTAAGCTAGGCAGTGTAGGCGATGAAGATGTGGATGCAAAGTACGGTGATGGAACATCTCCCATTTCGATCCACCTTTGGATCATATGTGGGTACATATCCTAATTGAGAGCATACTCCAATGCTCGTGCGTTGCTCGGTTCACCTTGCTCAATTGAGGTAGTCCGGCGCCTTTTGGGCTCCGGGGATGAGGGTACAGGTGCCTTATGCCCTGATGTGTTAGGTGATGGAGGTGGTGTTGACGACATGATCCTGCAACAATTTATATAAGTGCCAAGCATCCAAATGACATGTAACTAATGTGTGAGGCTATAGTCTAGTATGCAATCCTAGTTCGCTATAACCAATGGCACTGATACCAATCTGTCACACCCCCAATTTCAACTAACGGAGTATTACCGTTTGGGAAGTGACAAACCAGGATCTCAGACACTAGTTACATTGAACGACTCTACATGGGACTCAAAATGAAAATATCTTTTAAATCAGAGTATCAATGCGGAAGCGTAAAGAAAGTAAATGCGCAAAATACACGCGCCCAAAACCAAAGTCCAAACGTTCAACCAAACAAAGTACATTAAAATAATTCAATCAACATAAATAGACACAAAGCAAAGCAGTTGAATCCCATGCATGCCCTAACGTGCACCTGTGTGTTAGCTTAGCGTCCTGAGAAAACATGTAAGAAAAAGTGTCAACACGAGGTTGGTGAGTTCACAGGTTTCAAATAAATAAGTAAACGTTACCAGATTTATGATCTTTCAATATGTATCTATAGGTAGCTAACCTATGTTCATGTTTTAGCTCAAGGGCTCGCAACCGAAACTGACTGTTTGTTTATTGCCTCCTGCCAGGTTCTATCAATACTGGCCATGTGAATAGGCTAACATTTCACCCGTCCGATATCCGATCGAGTTAGCGCGACTAACGCGGGTGGGATTTGTCAAACCCAGTAGTACTACTAAACATTACCTCGCTAAGATCCATATTAACGGTTCGAAATAAGATGAGGACTTTCTGTGATAGCATGTTACACTTAGCTTTAACATTGATAGCATATGAAATACAAAATCTAAAATCAGTTTAAGCATGTTTTCTCCCCCAAGTTAAAAGCAGTAAAAAGGGGCCGTGAAACTCACCTGAACTTGAGTAGAGATTTGGATCACACAAGAGGAATGCAAGTCTCAAACGACCTACGAATGTCCTAGAATTATAAATATATAAATTAGGAACGATAATGGAAACTGTGACCGTGACAAGGAAAGAACGTCTTAAAGAACCCTTCTAATCGAACGAGAGTGGACGAACGTGTTCACGGGTTTAGGAATTTCTTTACGCGACGAACGACGCAAATAATATATATATATTTATATACTAGTGATTAATATAACTAATTATTATTTAATCTCGATTGGTTCACGGTATTATATGAAAATGCTTTGGAATAATATAAATATATTTTATTTAATAATATGAGTCACAATTCGAAAATAATATACACATATTATTTCACACGCGTTTACGGTTTTAAAAATAATATAAATATATTATTTTTACTTAATTATAAAATGTACAATTTATAAAATGGTTATAATTTATAAAAATAAACAAAATATTTAAATCCCGAGCCTACGGGTTGTTTTTCCGGTTTAAAACCCATTTGTATAATATTATAATATTATAAGGAATGATTTTTATTTATTAAATATGTTTAGAAAAATGTTTAAAAAGAATTGTGGGAGCCCGGACTCGAACCCGGGTCTCTCCCACACCCGCACACAGCCTTAACCATCTCCGCCCGCTAGGGTATCGCGAAGGATACCGGGTTGGAATGGTTTTAACATCAGGCTCTATGTGGTTTTCCTCCCTTAAAGAACCGCGATCGAAACCGGTCAATATCCCTCGATTCGGGCGATGGTTTGAGTGAAACAGAAACAAGTTTTGATGCTCAGAGGATTACGAATCCGAGCATGTCATCAATTTTGAAATTGGTTAAGATTTGGTTGTCTAATTTGTCAAAAACAGATCGAAACTTTATTTAGAAAACTTTGAATCGATTAGAAGTATTTCGATGATTAAGATGGTTAAAACTATAGGGCTTTTGTTAATCGGATAGATACGAAACTGATGAAGTAATTTAATTTCGTTTCTTTTCAGTCTAAGATCGAAAACCCCAAATTAGAACGCATATGAACCCTAATTACGGGTTCATGATCAATTCGATAGTGGAAGCCCGTTGTTTCATAGGGCTTTCACTCTACAGACGATTGCGAATCTAATGGAGTAGGTTAATTTGATTTAAAACGGTTTAGAATTGAATTCGACAGATAGAGTCCACATGAACCGTAATTACGGGTTACAGAGATTTTTATATTAAAACTTGAAATTGGCAAAGGGCTTTCAGTCGAAAAAGTGTTGCGAATCTTTCTGCATAGGTTAATTTCATTTTCATTGGGTCTAGATTAGGGCTCGACTAAATCAGTCAGATGATGAACCCTAGGATCAAGAACTCGATCGAATTGATAATGTGAGCCCTAATTGGGTTAGGGCTTTCATTTCAGAGATAAAAGCGAAGCTGATGATGTATCTAGTTACCTGAATTGGTGTCGGGACGGTGGAGATCAACTAAAACAGGTCCGACGATGACTAGTTCGATTCCCGGCGGCTCTTGCTATGAATCCGATCAATTTGACGAGTGCAAAGGTTTCAGAGAGACTCGATTTAGGTGTGCAGTGTGTTGGTTTGCAAATTGGTAACAGATTACAGTCGAATTCGATTGAGTAAGACATAGGGTCGACGGTTACTTGTTTAATTCTCATTATTAGTGTTAATTCGATTAAATTGGAGGTGTTTAATGGATCAATTATGATTGTTATGATCATTATCATGCACGAACGGTTCTAATTCCAACGGATTTTGGGGTATAATTCGCGAATTGGAAATCAAAGGATCCCAATGTTGACTTCCAAAAGTCAACAGGAGTAATTTTGATAAAATTGACTTTGGTGGGTCAATTTATTTGGCTTGGTAGATTCACTCAACTAGTCCCTGAAGTTTTGAATTGATACTGTGACCGAATTAGGCCTTGGGGTTAGATTTGACTAACGGGGTTAAGTTTTTAATAAGAAACTTAACAGAATAGTTAACAGGATTAACCTAAAAAAAGTCGGGTTGTCACACAATCTCCAAAAACCCCTATAGAAGTCCGCTCGTTTCTTGGGTTAGCGGGCTATTATCGTCGTTTCATAGCAAACTTTTCAAATATTGGGGTACCACTCACAACCTTAACCCACAAAGGCAAGCCCTACGAGTGGGGACCAAAACAAGAGGAAGCCTTTCAAACCCTGAAGCAAAAATTATGTGAGGCTCCTATTCTGGCTCTTCCCGACGGAACTAAAGACTTTGTCGTCTACTGTGACGCTTCCCACTCCAGCACATTTTCAACCAGAAAGAGCTCAACATGAGGCAAAAGCCTTAGGTTGAACTTCTAACCGACTACGACTGTAATATTCGTTACCATCCTGGTAAAGCAAATGTTGTGGCCGATGCTCTTAGTCGTAAGGAATCTACCAAGATCCATAGCATTCGGGTCCAAAATGACATCCAAACTCGCATCCTTGAAGCACAACATCTTTCCGTCACCGAAGGTAACATGTACAACAAAATGTCATGTGGTGCAGAAATCCAGCTTGAAACCAAACCCAATGGGTTACTCTACTTTCTGAATCGTATCTGGATTCCGGACCGTGACAATCTTCGTACCTTTATCATGAACGAGGCTCACAAGACTCGTTATTCTGTACATCCTGGTGCGGATAAAATGTACAAGGACCTTCGTACTCAATATTGGTGGCCTAGTATGAAAAAGGACATTGCTCTATACGTGTCCAAGTGCCTTACTTGTTTGAAGGTTAAGGCCGAACATCAGCGTCCATCTGGTTTACTTGAATAACCCGAGATTCCTATGTGGAAATGGGAGTGTATTTCCATGGACTTCATAACCAAACTCCCACACACATCTCGTGGTCATGATAATATTTGGGTAATCATCGATCGTTTGACGAAATCTGCTCATTTCCTACCCATCCGTGAAGACTATCGAGTTGAAAAATTGGCTCGGATCTATATTGATGAGATTGTTAGTCGTCATGTTGTACCTCTCAACATTATTTCTGATCGTGATGGACGCTTCACTTCTCGTTTCTGGCAATCTTTACAATCAGCTTTGGGTACTCAGCTGAATCTTAGTACGACTTACCATCCGCAAACTGATGGTCAATCCGAATGAACCATTCAAACTCTCGAAGATATTCTTAGAGCCTGTGTCATCGACTTCAAGGGAAATTGGGATTTACATTTACCCTTAGTCGGGTTCTCGTACAACAACGGCTATAACTTATTGATATTTGATATGTTAGTGTTATCTAAGGACACATCCGAGTCCTTGGTTAGATGCATCACAATAAACTACGAAGTCACCATTACCCTCTGAACGAGTCAAAATCGAAGCGTCGCAAAGCTTTTGCTTAAGGGTTTGAAAGGCTTCTTCTTGTTTTGGTCCCCACTCGTAAGGCTTGCCTTATGAGTTAAGGCTGTGAGTGGCACCGCAGCTTTTGAGAAGTTGGAAATGAAACGACGGTAATAACCGGCTAGACCAAGAAATGAATGAACTTCTGTAGGAGTCTTTGGTACCGCTTCGATCTTTGCAGGATCCACATGAATTCCTTTCTCAATGACTATATGCCCTAGGAATTGGACTTCATTTAGCCAGAATTCACATTTGGAAAATTTTGCAAACAGTTTCTCCTTCCTCAAAAGATCTAACACCAAACGTAGGTGTTCTTCATGATCCTTTTTGGTTTTAGAATGGATTAGAATATCGTCAATGAAGACAATTATGAACTTGTCTAAGTACGATCTACACACGCGGTTCATTAAGTCCATGAATACTGCAGGTGCTTTGGTTAGACAAAAAGGCAAAACCATAAACTCGTAGTGACCATATTTGGTACGAAAGGCTGTCTTTGGAATGTCATCCTCAAGGAAACGAAGTTAATGATAACCGGAACGAAGTTCAATTTTTGAAAAGTACGAAGAACCTTGAAGTTGATCAAAAAGATCGTCAATTCCTGGTAAGAGATAACGATTCTTGACGGTAAGCTTATTGAGTTCACGATAATCGATGCACATACGAAATGATCCGTCCTTCTTTTTCACGAATAAAACGGGTGCTCCCCAAGGCGAAACGCTAGGACGAGTGAAACCCTTTTCGGAAAGTTCTTGTAATTGGCTTGCCAACTCTTGCATTTCCAAAGGTGCAAGACGGTAAGGTGACTTGGCTACGGGATTGGCTCCCGGAATGATATCGATTCTGAACTCGACTTGACGTATGGGAGGAAGGCCTAGTAAGTCCTCGGTAAACACTTCAGGAAAGTCACGGATGGCAGGAATGTCTTGAATACTCTTTCCCTTCTCCTTCTTTTCCACAATGTTAGCTAAGAAGGCAATGTAATTCTTTCATAAGTATTTCTGGGTTGTAGTACATGACATGTGTTTGAGAATGCCAGATGGTTTTTCTCCATAGATTTGCAAGATACTCTGAAAAGGAAGAGGAACGCGAATGCACTTTTCAAAGCACACGATTTCAGCATGGTGTTCGGCTAACCAATCCATGCCCACAATAATGTCAAAGCTTCCCAGACGCATTGGAATAAGATTAATCGGAAAGTCATGATCGTTAAGGTTAAGAACACAATTATGAATGACGGAGCCAATGGTTACAAGATTTCCATTAGCTACTTCTACCGTAATAGGTTGTTCTCACTTAGAGCGGTTTTTAGCAAGTAGTAATTCAAATTCCAAAAAACAAAACTTTTATCGGCACCGGTATCAAATAAAACTGAAGCATATTGTTGATTTACTAGAAACGTACCATTGACCACCTCAGTGTTGGTCTGGGCTTCGTTAGCATTGATGTTGAAGGCACGTCCACGTGCTCCTTGATTCACATTGATGAGCTTTGGACATTGTTTACGGAAGTGGGTTGGATCACCACATCCGAAACAAGCTCGACCATTTGCTAAGGCTGGTAGTGTAGGAGCATTGGGACGGTTCCCTTGGACAGGTGGAGGTTTATGAACAAAACACGTAGTAGCTATGTGTCCATAGCGACCACAAAGATTACACAAACGGCATGGCATAGTAATTGGATGATGGTACTTGCAGGTATTGCATTGAGGGTGTGCTTCCACATAAGGCTTCTTAGCTGGAGCAACTTGGGTCAAAGGATCAGCCGGTGTGACCACCGCAAAGTTCTTGACCTTACGCTTCTTGTTGTAAGGGGGTTCAACTTTGATCACTTTGGTAGACTCAGGAGTAGGAGTGTCAACGAGTTTCTTGGAACTTTTCCTTGACAAGGTTCCTGCTTTCACGTGATTGTCGGTCAAAGTAGCAGAAAGACGTATAGCGTCTTCCAAGGTAGCAGGGTTTCGACCCCACACTATATCCCGAATTTTCATTGGCAACCCACTAATATACTTCTCAATAGCCCGAGAGAGAGGGGTAACCATGTGAGGCACCAGCAAGCTCATTTCATGGAACCGAGTCGTATAGGCGAGGTTTTCTCCACCATCCTGGGCAAGACCCAAGAACTCAACTTCGAGCTTTTTCATCTCGTTCCTTGGGCAGAATTCCTCGATCATTAAGTCTTTGAACTCATCCCATGTTAGAGACATAGCAGTGTCTGTGCCACGATTACGTTTCTCTCCGTTCCACCACGTAAGTTCCCTCTTTTGAAGCACACTTGAGGCATGACGGACTCTGATATTATCGGGACAATCGTTGTTTAGGAAAGTGCTCTCCATGCTTTCGAACCATTGGAGAAGACTAGTGGCTCCCTCAGTTCCAAAGAATTTGGCGGGATTACACGAGTTGAAATGCTTGAAAGTGCACAGAGGGTTTGAGCCAGATTGAAGTGATCCATAGTTAGCACTACCGTTAGCCGCAGCTTGGTTCAGTTCGGTAACCAAAGTAGGTAGGACCTTAGCCATTTGTTGGGCAATGAGAGTTGCAATAACTCTGCTTCGGCTACGACGAGGAGGCATACTATAGATAGACAAATAATGAAAAGAATGAACATGAGAATCATATATGTAGGTCCCTGGAGCCTCGTCGTGTAGCGGAGATAACACGGACCTATTCTGTGATTTGTGTGGGAACCAAGAAACGAGACAGAGAAACACGAACAAATACAAAAGAGAATGAAACGATACGTAATCCATAACATAGAAGTCATCCCGTATTACAGACTACATACCGAAGGAGCACACATCTCTCATCTAAGCTCACGGTCCAGGGGCGGGAGAGCTCATCACGCCCGGACACCTCTCAACCAAGTTCCAGAGTTCCACCTACAAATGAAGACAAGTCTTCTATTTATAGGGGCAGGAACACTACATGCATACTTGTCTAAGTACGCTAGGGTTTGGTCATGCGAACTTGACAAGTACGCAAGGCAAAAGCCTTGCGTACTTACTAAGTACGCAGGACCAAACTGGTGTGCAGGCTAAGTACTCAGGAACACCCTCCTGCGTACTAGCCACATACACCGATACATAGAATTTTATCTATAGTTACAAAACATGCTTCTACAAACTCCCCCTTAAATATAACATCAAATTCTATCTACCACTAACACTGATATGCATCAGTTTACAAAGAATGTCCTAACAGACTCCCTCTAAACTAATGACATCACGTGTCTTCTGGCGAGACTTGATCTTCTGTCATTCCACTTTAGATCTTCAAATCTTCAAACTTCAGTCTTTAGTTATCGAGTGATACACACGAATCCCTCATAACTGTAGCTTTCATTGTAGACCAAACCAAGTACTTCAATAGGAACCGACTAACCCAACACACCTCATTGTAGTTCATCCTCTCAGCTGTAACTTGCTCCACCCTGACTTAGAACTCTGAGTCTGACAATGTCTTCCTAACCAGGTAACAATAGTAGACTAAGACAACTCCAAATCAGCTGGCATATGATAGAGAGTTTGAATTTCCAATAACGTGTATCAAACTAATCAGCTCCCATAGGAATTCCAGTAAGATAAACTTAAGTCTTCAACCAGATGTGTCCAACTGTATCCTGTATCTTCACGAGTCAACCAAATTCCCGAAGATGTTCATTTCCAATATCCCCTTTCATTTTAAGCTCCATCTGACTAGACCAGAAACAAGGGTATGTTTCCTATCCCATCAGCCAATGATAAAAGGTTCGATCTTCAACTAATAATCCAACGGATATCCAGCTTCATCCTGAAAACACTTGATAGAATCAAACACAAAATCATGCTCAGTAGTGATCACCTTATATCCAAAGTCCAACATTCTTCAATTAGATCTTCATTCCTGGTTCACACCTCCTAATCTGTATACATTCACCGCAGTGAAGCTCCATAACTAGGTTATCTACTGGATTACGCCCAGATACCAAGTGAGAAATCCCATCATAAATGAATCACATCAAATCTTGAACACAGGCTTGACCAATGAGCATGAAAAATATAGTCTACATAAGAAATCACAGTTGATGATACATTTATTTTTATCCCCCTCATTTCTCTATAACTATGACCAGCTTCATCATCACTTCACTCAAATCCTCAAAAAGCACAACTAGCCAACTCCAGGATTTTTTTATTCCTTTGCAAAGATCCAAAACAGCAAATTCTTGGGTTCAAGCTGTTCTAGTATTCATCCCCTATTAAAGAAGTATCTCGGATACTTGTAGCCCACATATTCAGGTTTGAATACCTAAACAAGATGATTCTCTATCCAAAAGACCCAAAGCAGCCACATCTTCACAAATAGAACGAGACCTTTTGCCGATGACGACCCAATTGCTCCCATTAGTTCAGCATTCATACTCTATTAAATAAATATCCCGGATACTCGTAGCCCACATTTTTAGGTATAAACACTTAAACGATGTATGACAAATGGTATCATCCAACAAAATCTCATCCGTGTTTTGCCAAGCCACATCGTATACAAATTCTGGTCCCGAAAAACCAAAATTACTATCTTCTAAAAAATGGCCCGAAACACGTGTAACATCCCAAAAATAGTATTTTAGTAAATAATAACGCGAGAGAGACTTAATCATCATAAAACAAAAGAAAAACGGATGGGCTTGGGCTCGGCTCCAACGGGCCGAGGGAAGCCCAGGTATATAAGGGCCAAGACAGCCTTGAAGCTCTCATTTTTCACCAACACTTGCAAGCTAGAGAGAGAAAGGAGAGTCGGGTCTAGAGAGAGAAAGTCGACGGATCGACACGAAATTGAAGGAGCACGTTACTACTGAGCTCGTGTGCAAAACCTCGGAATCAGAATCACAATCCAGGTAACGATTCGACCTTAAACTGAGTTTTTCTTCGTTTTGGGGTTTCTCGGGTTTTAGCTAAATAGGAGACGTTTTTATGGATGAAACTTGAAAATAAGCTTAGAACTAGCATCTAGAGTAAAAACCGCACCTTTTGATCAAAGAAAATTGTAAGATTAGCATGATCGGATTACCATGCAAGAATTTCGGACTTGTCCAGGAAACAGGTGCAGCGTACTTATCAAGTACGCAAGAAGGACGTCCTGCGTACTTGCCAATTAGGCAGGAGAAAGATCATGCGTACTTACCAAGTACGCAGGTACGCAGGAGAAAGATCATGCGTACTTACCAAGTATGTAGGTACGCAGGAGAAAGATCATGCGTACTTACCAAGTACGCAGGAGAAAGATCATGCGTACTTATCAAGTGCGCATGAGCAAGGCCCTGCGCACTTACTAAGTGCGCAGGCAACAGACCAGTAAGTAAAGTCAGTAAGTTTAGAATGATTAAACCGTTAGAGTCGGGATTGGGTCTAATGTGTATTTAACTACCTAATTCAGATCGTACGTGACGTTGTTGGACCTTTGTTTAGGACAACCAAGACTAGCTTTTCAGGTGAGTTCTATGTGCCCCCTTCTATGTTATGTGCAACTCGTTTTAAATGTTTTGGGGCTGAAGTGTATACACTAAATGAATAAATGCAATAACTGTCAATGTGATCATACGTATATATATAAATACTTATATATGAAAATGAATTATGAACAAAGAATGAAACGTATGATTATAAAGAATGAATGAAAGAAGGACATAACGTAAATGAATGAAATCTTGCTTTATATTATATATATTGCATGTTATGAATGTATGTAAACGTTATGAACCCTTCTATGACAACGGCTACTTCGGTAGACGGACGACCACGTTACTATTTTGCAACCAGGACAAAAAGTTCCTTCGCAAGCTAGGACGTATATTAAGGCACTAATGGACGGTCGAAGCAATTGCCTTAACTAAAGTAGAACGGTTGCATACATAATGGTCGCATGGGAAACGGATGCCCTAAGGCAGACGGACAAAAGAACGGACTACGACGGTAGGACGGATTAAGAGCAGACGGAGAAAGGTTGTCGGACGGATTTAATGAAAGAACGGACGGTTTTCTAGAGCCGGACGGTTAATGAAATGGTCTACGACGGTAGTTCTCACTGCGATGTCTTTATGACATTCGCGACAAGTGTGATGGGTTGATCTCCCTTAAGATTATGGCTAATAACTATTCTCCCCCCATAGTAAGTATGTTTGTACATATGTATATACTTAATATGAATGTTATGTGAGAACAGTAAAGTAAAGAATATGTAAAAGCATGAATATTACGTATGTTATGTATACATATATAAAATATTCACGATAAGATAAATATTATGTATGTTTGTCTTTATACTAGAACTCACCAGCGTTAGCTGACTTTTAGTATACATTTCAGGTAAAGGAAGAAAGGGTCGTGCGATGGCGTGAAGGTTACCCGGTACAAGACTGACATCCCACGTTTATATATGTTAAGACAATGTTATGTATTTAATTGTTAAGACTTCCGCTGTTATGTCATGTAATTTGAATGTTGTTTGCTTCCGCTACTTCTGAATGTTTTAAATTTAAGTTCAGTATTTATGACTATGTTTATGAGTAAATCCAACAAGTGAGGTTACCCGGGAATGAGGCCTTACAAGTTGGTATCAGAGCAATAGTTTGAGAGATTCAGACATCCCTAAATGTCTGGACTCAAACTGATTATGGGACCAACGCCCGGATGTCAGATGGGTAACCAACGCCAACGCCAGCACGGTAAGTAAGTACTAGAGTTAATACACTTGGATGAGGATAGATACCTTAACTTAGAACAAATAGATGTCAATGTCACAACCGATTTGAAGAGTTTTGAACCCGAAAAACAATGTAAATTAGTAATCACAAACCGGTCACTGTAATTAAAATTTTACCTTGCTCATACTGTTCTAAACTATGATCTGAAGGAATGGCATTGATGTATTCCCTTTATAACTATCAGGAAACTAGGAACTCTGGCTAGTAGAGGAAGAACAGGACGCCGAGGCGGTCGCACTGGCCGAGTCGGTAGACCTCCATTGAATCAAAGACATGAAGAGGAAGAGAGTGTGCACACAGAACACACTGAGAATGTGCACGAAACAGAAGTGACCCCAACTGGGAACAACAGTCAAGGGCCTCTACAATTAGAACCAGAGGTTAGGGATGCTATTGCCCGTGAAGTCGTACTCACTCTGAAGAAAGTATTGCCTGATCTACTATCTGAGGCACTAAAGAAAAGTAAAGAGGAGGATGAAGGAGACCATGAAGAGAAAGTGTATGACAGTGATGGGGATGAAGTGAAGGTGGGATCAAGCAACCGTGGGTGTACTTACAAAGGGTTCAAGGACGGAGACCCACCCAAGTTCAATGGGAACAAGGATTCAGTGGCTACGTTCGAATGGATTGAGAGGATGAACGTTGTAGTCAACATTAGAGAGTGTCGACTTAACGAGTGTCGACCGGACCAGGTTGTTAAGTATGCTGCCCATTCTTTCACCAATGAGGCACTATGTTGGTGGAGGAACATTCAGAGGACAAAGTCGCCAAACGCCCTTGCCAGAATGACATGGGAAGATCTGAAGAAGCTGATAATCCAAAAGTTCTGCCCACAGAACGAGATTGATCGTGTGGAGAACGAGTTCCTAAACTTCAAGGCTGGCAACAAGACTCATCGCCAGTATACCTCAAGATTCAATGAGCTAGCCCAACTGGTACCCCACCTGGTGGAGACAGAAGAACGAATGATTAAGTACTATGTAAAGGGCCTACCTCAAAGGGTCCGTGTTCATGTAAAAGCTAATCTACCATCGACCTTCGAGTCAGTAGTGAATCTGAGCGGAATCGTCTACGACGATTATGCCAATGAGGACCCAGCACCTGAGACACAAAAGAGAAAGTGGGAGAACCTGTCTAGAGGCACCGGAAGAGGGAATGTAACAACTGAAATTAAGAAACCAAGGTTGGATGAATATGAAACATGCAAGAAATGTGGAAGGCAACATCTTGGCGAGTGTCGAATCGGCACCACCATGTGTTATAAGTGCGGGAGGCCGGGGCACTACTCCCGAGATTGTTTGAAGGGCGTCAAGTGCCAAAGTTGTGGAAGACATGGACACCAGACTAGGGATTGCAAGAAAACCAGACAATCCGGTTTGGGAAAGGAAAAGGAAGCTGAAAAGGAACAACCGCAGGCTAGGACTCGAGCCTACGCCCTGACTGAGGAGGAAGCAAGGGGAAACCCTGATGTTGTGTCAGGTACGTTCTTAGTTAATAACGAACATGCTGCTATTTTATTTGACTCTGGTGCTAGTAAAGTTTTATATCCAATGCATTTAATCGTAAACTAGGATGCATTATCAACACCATAGTAAAAACCTTTAACGTACAAACTGTTGTTGGTAAAAATTCGGCAGTATTCCAAGTAACAGAGGATTGCATCATATAAATAGAGGGTCATAAGTTCCCTTCTAGATTATTCCTTCTTACCTTAGGAGGATTTGATATAGTATTGGGTATGGATTGGCTAGCTGCCAACGAAGCTCAAATCATATGTAAACGTAAGAGGATACACCTCAAAGCTCCTAGTGGAAGTCCAATTACAGTTTATGGGGATTAGAATTGCACGATGCCGAACATCATCTCGATGATCAAGGCCGAAAGTTACATGAGGCGCGGTTGCGAAGCTTATTTAGCATATGTTATTGATGATAGAATGAAAATGAATGAACTCAAGAATGTACCCGTGGTGTGCGACTTTCCGGAAGTATTCCCTGAGGATATACCTGGGTTACCACCCGATTGGGAAATAGAATTTCAGATTGACTTATTGCCAGGGGCTGAGCCCGTTGCCAAAGCCTCCTACCGATTGGCGCCGTCAGAAAAGAAAGAATTGATGTCTCAACTAGAGGAACTAACATAAAAAGGATTTATTAGGCCGAGCATCTCACCATGGGGCGCTCCGGTACTATTTGTAAAGAAGAAGGACGGCAGCATGCGCATTTGCATTGACTACCGCGAGCTGAACAAGAGGACAGTAAAGAACAAATACCCACTGCCTAGAATAGACGACCTTTTTGATCAACTACAAGGTGCGAGTTGGTTCTCAAAGATCGATCTTAGGTTGGGTTACCACCAGTTGAAAGTAAGAGAAGAAGACATACCAAAGACCGTGTTTCGCACGCGTTATGGGTGCTATGAGTTTCTCGTGATGTCCTTCGGATTGACCAACGCACCAGCTGCGTTCATGGATTTGATGAATAGAGTATGTCGACCCATGTTGGATCGATCAGTGATAGTTTTTATAGACGACATACTGGTATATTCGAAAAGCGAGGGTGATCACCACTGTCACCTAAGAGAGGTTCTGGAGGTGCTAAAGCAGGAAAGGTTGTACGCAAAATTCTCCAAATGCGTGTTCTGGCTTAGGGAAGTCCAATTCCTAGGTCATGTAATAAACCCAAACGACATTATGGTGGATCCTGCAAAGATCGAGACAGTAAAGGAATGGAACATCCCAAAGACGCCAACAGAGATAAGAAGTTTTCTGGGATTGGCAGGCTACTATCGAAGGTTCATTCAAGATTTTTTCAAGAATAGCCTTGCCACTAACAAAGTTGACCCGGAAGGAAGTGAAATATAAATGGGGTCCAACCCAAAACAACGCGTTTGAGGAACTTAAGGCACGATTAACCCAAGCTCCAGTCTTGGCACTACCTGAGGGAAATGAAGACTTAGTAGTCTACTCTGACGCTTCGGGTCAGGATTTAGGTTGCGTACTTATGCAACGAGGAAAGGTAATTGCTTACGCCTCGCGACAACTAAAGATTCACGAGATTAACTACCCAACACACGATCTAGAGTTAGCGGCAGTAGTTTTCGCGTTGAAAATATGGAGGCACTATCTGTATGGAGTTAAATGCACCATTTACTCCGATCACAAAAGCCTGAAGTACTTTTTCGAACAAAAGGAATTAAACATGAGACAAAGGAGATGGTTAGAGCTACTGAAAGACTATGATTGTGAGATATTGTACCATCCAGGCAAGGCAAACGTAGTGGCTGACGCTTTAAGTAGAAAGGAAGAATCGGCACCTATCCGAATCAAAGCATGTCAGCTAATTATAACGCCAGATTGGATGGGTGAAATATCAAAGGCACAAGATGAAACACTATTAGAATGAAATATTAAACAGGAAATAATAGTAGGACAACAAGGGAATTTAGATGCAAATGCACATGGTGTACGAACTAGGTTTGGCCGGATGTGGATACCTAAGATTGGCGAACTTAGAGCCAAAATACTCGATGAGGCCCATAAGTCTCGCTATTCTATCCATCCTAGGACAAACAAAATGTATCAAGACTTGAAGAAAGAGTACTGGTGGCCTCGCATGAAGAATGATGTGACCGAGTACGTGAACAAGTGCCTAACGTGCTCACTAGTTAAGGCCGAGCACCAGAAACCATGCGGTAAAATGCAACCTTTACCAATACCGGAATAGAAGTGGGAAGAGATCACGATGGACTTCATTACCAAGCTACCGCGAACAGCTAAAGGCAATGATACCATTTGGGTGATCGTCTACCGCTTGACGAAAAGTGCTCACTTCTTGCCAATACGTGAGACTTCTTCGTCAGAAAGACTAGCAGAAATATTTATCAAGGAAGTTGTGAGCAGACATGGTATGCCGCTGTCGATTGTGTCCGTCAGGGATACTAGATTCACGTCAAAGTTTTGGAAGAAATTCAACGAAGCAATGGGCACTAGACTGAACATCAGCATCGCTTACCACCCCCAAACGGTCAATCGGAAAGGACCATTAAGACCTTGGAGGACATGCTCCGGGCCTATATCATTGACTTCGGTGGGAGCTGGGACAGCCATCTACCATTGGCAGAATTTTCATATAACAACAGCTATCACTCGACTATTGGCATGCCGCCATTTGAAATGTTGTATGGGAGGAAATGTAGGACCCCGGTTTGTTGGGGGGAAATTGGACAAAAGGATTTTGCAAGTCTCGAAGTGATCAAAGCTACTTCCGAGAAGTTTGATCAAATCAAGGCTCGAATGAAAGCCGCAAAAGACAGACAGAAATCATATGCGGATAAGAGAAGAAGGGATTTAGAGTTTCAAGTGGGGGACATGGTACTGTTAAAGGTATCACCATGGAAAGGAATCATTCGATTAAGAAAACGTGACAAACTAAGCCCAAGGTTTGTCGAACCTTTCAAGATTTTAGCGAGAGTGGGTCAAGTTGCTTACAGACTCGACCTACCCGTTGAGCTTAGTGGAATACACCCTACGTTCCACGTGTCGCACTTACGCAAGTGCCTAGCTGACGACACAGCTCACATACCTTACAACGAGATCGAAGTGGATAACAGCCTAAATTATGTAGAGGAACCGATAGCCATCCTTGACCGAGCTAAGAAACGACTATGCAATAAGTCGATTCCTTTAGTCAAAATACAATGGAAGCACAGAAAATGGTCAGAAGCTACATGGGAAAAAGAAGACGAGATGAGGGGACTATACCCTAAATTGTTTAACGTATAAGCGGTTTCGAGGACGAAACCTTTTTAAGGAGGGTAGACTTGTAACATCCCAAAAATAGTAATTTAGTAAATAATAACGCGAGAGAGACTTAATCGTCATAAAACAAAGGAAAAATGGATGGGCTTGGGCTCGGCTCCAACGGGCCGAGGGAAGCCCAGGTATATAAGGGCCAAGACAGCCTTGAAGCTCTCATTTTTCACCAACACTTGCAAGCTAGAGAGAGAAAGGAGAGTCGGGTCTAGAGAGAGAAAGTTGACGGATCGACACGAAATTGAAGGAGCACGTTACTACTGAGCTCGTGATCAAAACCTCCGAATCAGAATCACAATCCAGGTAACGATTCGACCTTAAACTGAGTTTTCCTTCGTTTTGGGGTTTCTTGGGTTTTAGCTAAATAGGAGACGTTTTTATGGATGAAACTTGAAAATAAGCTTAGAACTAGCATCTAGAGTAAAAACCGCACCTTTTGATGAAAGAAAATTATAAGATTAGCATGATCGGATTAACATGCAAGAATTTCGGACTTGTCCAGGAAACAGGTGCTGCGTACGCAGGAAGGACGTCCTGCGTACTTGCCAAGTACGCAGGAGAAAGATCATGCGTACTTACCAAGTACGCAGGAGAAAGATCATGCGTACTTACCAAGTACGCAGGAGAAAGATCATACGTACTTGTCAAGTGCGCATGAGCAAGGCCCTGCGCAGTTACTAAGTGCGCAGGCAACAGACCAGTAAGTAAAGTCAGTAAGTTTAGAATGATTAAACCATTAGAGTCGGGATTGGGTCTAATGTGTATTTAACTACCTAATTCAGATCGTACGTGACATTGTTGGACCTTTGTTTAGGACAACCAAGACTAGCTTTTCAGGTGAGTTCTATGTGCCCCCTTCTATGTTATGTGCAAGTCGTTTTAAATGTTTTGGGGCTGAAGTGTATACACTAAATGAATAAATGCTATAACTGTCAATGTGATCATACGTATATATATAAATACTTATATATGAAAATGAATTATGAACAAAGAATGAAACGTATGATTATAAAGAATGAATGAAAGAAGGACATAACGTAAATGAATGAAATCTTGCTTTATATTATATATATTGCATGTTATGAATGTATGTAAACGTTATGAACCCTTCCATGACAACGGCTACTTCGGTAGATGGACGACCACGTGACTATTTTGCAACCGGGACAAAAATGTTCATTCGCAAGCTAGGACGTATATTAAGGCACTAATGGACGGTCGAAGCAATTGCCTTAACTAAAGTAGAACGGTTGTATACATAATGGTCGCGTGGGAAACGGATGCCCTAAGGCAGACGGACAAAAGAACGGACTACGACGGTAGGACGGTTTAAGAGCGGACGGAAAAAGGTTCCCGGACAGATTTAATGAAAGAACGAACGGTTTTCTAGAGCCGGACGGTTAATGAAATGGGCTACGACGGTAGTTCTCACTGCGATGTCTTTGTGACATTCGCGACAAGTGTGATGGGTTGATCTCCCTTAAGATTATGGCCAATAACTGTTCTCCCCCCAAAGTAAGTATGTATGTACATATGTATATACTTAATATGAATGTTATGTGAGAACAGTAAAGTAAAGAATATGTAAAAGCACAAATATTACGTATGTTATGTATACATATATAAAATATTCACTATAAGATAAATATTATGTATGTTTGTCTTTAAACTAGAACTCACCAACGTTAGCTGACTTATAGTATACATTTCAGGTAAAGGAAGAAAGGGTCGTGCGATGGCGTGAAGGTTACCCGGCACAAGACTGACATCCCACGTTTATATATGTTAAGACAATGTTATGTATTTAATTGTTAAGACTTCCGCTGTTATGTCATGGAATTTGAATGATGTTTGCTTCCGCTACTTCTGAATGTTTTAAATTTAAGTTTAGTATTTATGACTATGTTTATGAGTAAATCCAACAAGTGAGGTTACCCGGGAATGGGGCCTTACAACACGCGTACAAATGATCCCTAAAAAATTGGTCAAGGAAAGTTCATGCATAGTTCATGGGTACTTAGTAAATACGCGCATAAAGGGTGTTCATGCGTATTTAGTAAATACGCAAAGCTAAGTACGCAGGTCACTTCTCATGCGTACTTACTAAGTACGCAGGGCTAACCCATGCGTACTTAGCAAATACGCAGAAAAGGTGATTCTGCGTACTTGTTCAGTACAACATTGTTCTTGACGGATCTTGAGGAGAATGCTTGAAAAGTGATGGATCTGAGAAATTAATGCTTCCAAAAGCTTAGAAAACATCATCTAACAAACCCTTAGCCTTCCAAACACCAAATGAAGTGATAAAAAACTCGATTTTAAGGATTTTAGGTCTGAAAAAGTACGAACACGTATGAACACAGATCAGCTCAAAACCCTAAAAAATCGAAACTGGAAAACAAATCAACGAACACCGAGGCTCTGATACCACTTGTAGGTCCCAAGAGCCTCGTCGCACAGCGGAGATAACACGGACCTGTTCTGTGATTTGTGTGGGAACCAAGAAACGAGACAGAGAAACACGAACAAATACAAAAGAGAATGAAACGATACGTAATCCATAACATAGAAGTCATCTCGTATTACAGACTACATACCGAAGGAGCACACATCTCCCATCTAAGTTCACGGCCCAGGGGCGGGAGAGCTCATCCCGCCTGGACACCTCTCAACCTAGTTCCAGAGTTTCACCTACAAATGAAGACAAGTCTTCTATTTATAGGGGCAAGAACACTACATGCGTACTTGTCTAAGTACGCAGGGTTTGGTCATGCGTACTTGACAAGTACGCAAGGCAAAAGCCTTGCGTACTTACTAAGTACACAGGACCAAACTGGTGTGCAGGCTAAGTACTCAGGAGCACCCTGCTGCGTTACACCGATACATAGAATTTTATCTACAGTTACAAAAACATGCTTCTACAATAGAGTAAGGGTCATACATAAAATCATGAAGCATAAAACATTTTAGATGGTACCCACTTAGTTTACATTACTAAATAGGTACTTTGACATATCAAAAGAATTTAAATCCACTCATGTTTAGAGAAGTCATGCATTCCTATAAGTGGACACTCATCCCAAGGATTCCCAGGAAAGCATACAGGTCCAACAGTTGGTCTGGATTTGTATGAAATGCTTTCCTAGACAGAATTTCCCAGAATACAGGCATCCACCCTTCCGGTCCACACAAGTTCTCATACATTATTTAGAACTTAAATACTTTTGACGAGAGTTGGTTTCGGATTAGACTTGAAATCTAAGAATATAACCTCAATGCTAAAGATTGTTGTAATACGTAAATGGATAGAAGTATAAGGTTCCAAGTATAAGCATGCACTTATATGGTTTAAGATTAAAGAATAGAATAGAGAGGAGATTTCCTAGTAAAGGACAAGAGTTAACTCATGTTTGGGACTCCTAAGTTATAGTCTAGGTCATATGTCTAATAACCTAATTCCCTATAATCAAGGCTCTAGTACCAATCTGTCACACCCCAACCGACGACGGATTATACGTCGGGGCGGACGCGGTTGTTCAAAAGCATAAGGTTGACTATTAAAGGTTGAATATTTCATTAATGACTTTCAAAGGTTCAATACAAGGAAAGGGAACACAAGGTTCGACAAAACATAGCAAGAATACAAGATTTAATTTCATAAGTATTCTAAGTCCAAAGCATCCTATATGATCACAAGAAAGCCTCAACTTAAGCACCTGAAACATGTTGAGTAAACTGTCAACTAAAAATAGTTGGTGAGATATGAAGGTTTTGACACAGTTTAACAAAGTCTTTCAAAGTTTTACAATTCACTATGTACATGCATCTAAGTATAAATGTGAGAAAACAAGCAAGTTTAAACATTGTGCATATCAACCCTAACCAAGTTTAGGCATAACCCGTAGGCTACCCTTAAAGTTTTAGGTCCAGTAACAATCACCATGGGCTCCCCCAAAGGGTCAATCAAACTAGATGGATTGGTCAAATACAATAGATCTATCATCGTCACTATAGGCTCTACTAAAGTTAATGAGTATGCTAGTTTTAAGTTTAATTTAATCATGCAAGTCTCAACCACATGACACAAAGAAAATCATATAGACATAGTTGTGTTTAAATTGTATAAGTCTAAAAGTTTGATACAAGTTTCACCCCAAGTTCATAAACAAAAACAAAACAAAAAGGGGATAAGTATACTCACGTGGTATGATGCAAGAGTGTCCAACAAGATTTTGTGTAGTAAGACTTCGAGGAAGGATATCCTCACAACAAGCCTAAAGACAAGTCTAAAGTTTAAAGTTTGATTCCAAAGTCTATAGCAAAGGATCTAGGATTCTAAGATTAACTAGGGTTCCAAAGGAGATGGGAATGATTGTGTTATTTATAAAGTTTAATCAAGATTTTAAATAGGGTTTTAAATGGGTGACACGAGTATTGAAATATCAAAGTTTATTAAGTTTATAGTTTAAAAATAATTATTACTTAAATTAACTATTTACAAAGCTTTACAATTATTAATTACACAAGATATGTAATAATAATTTAAATTAGTTTTCTAAGTATTAATGATAAAATATTTATTTAGTAAAAGAATAAATGACTAATAGATAATAATTATCTAAAAGTATTTGAAAATAATCACTTTATCAAATTAAAATAATTAATATAAATCATTTGAGATTAATTAAAGTATTTAAGCATGAAGCATTTATTTTATAAAAATAACTTGTATTTAAATAACGTGATTATAAGTTTAAATAAATAATATGTAATTATAAGTTTATAAAATTATAGGTATTTTAAATAAAGTTTATATAAGTTTATTAAAGTTTCGGTTTTAATTAAATAAGTAACTAACCTTTGAGTTTTTAAATAAAATATAAATTTTATAAAGTGTACAAGTTTATAAGTTTTCGGATTTCAAGTTAAATATAAGTTTTATAAACTTTATCTTTTTATAAAAATAATAAGAGTTTTTCTGTTTAATTAAAAGTTTATAAATAAATATAAATTATAAAACAAAAGGATTTATTTATTTTAGACATTAAATAGCTAAGTAAGTTTTCTTATTTTAAAACATATTTTCAGCTTATTTCATAAGTTTTATAAAAGTTTATAGCATTTTTATAATTTTTAAGAATTTAAAACTAATATTAAAGATTTAATTTCTTATAAGTTTTAACTAAGTATATTTAAATAAAATGTTTTCAGGAAATAAAAGCATAAATAAAATTCAGTTTTAAGTTTATATAATTATAACATATTTTATAAAAATAATTAAAAGTGTTAAAACTGATTAAAAATGCTTAAAAAATAATGGAACAAAACTCAGGTCGGCTGGATTCGAACCCGGGCCGCCTGAGTTCACGCACACACGAACAAACCACCCCGCTCTGGGCCTCGCTGATGATATATAAGGAAAAGAAAATTGATAAACACATTCCCAAATAATCCCTAATTTTCGTATGAACCCTAGAATCAAAGCCATCAAATATGAATCGAAAATCTCTCTGTCATTGCAAATTGACAGAGGGCTTTTGATTATGGAATGAAAACGACGAAGTTGGCCATTCGAATTACCTGATTTGGTGTTGAAACGATGGAGAACCAGTTCCAGTTCAGAAGCGGCTGTCCGCAGGTTTGGATCGGCAAATGTAGGTGATGAACGATGAAATTGGGAGCTCAGAGAGTTTGAGTGAGGTATCGTCGATGTGTTTCGGTAGGTTTATATAGTCGATTTTGATGTTTAATGCTCGTACCATTGGGAAGGTTTCGGGTGGATAAAATGAATTCAAATTCGAATCACGCGGGGTTTAGAATTGAATTTTCGCATTAAAGTATCTCGGGTTTTTGAGTAAACGAGCCTAAAACCGGCTTCACTAGGAATCGAACACGCGACCGATTTCAGAATCAGAAGTTTGGGTTATTTGCACTATTGGTCCCTGGAGTTTGTAGCCTTTATCATTTTATGCTAGTACTTGAGTTTTAGTTTAAAAATAAGTTTCAAGAATGACATTTTAGTCCCTGGATGTTTATAAAAATAATTAATATGTTTTATTTTTATAAAAATCAAATAAGTTTTTATAAGTTTTATACTCTATAATTTTATAAAATAATTTAGGTTTATAATTTGCAAATTTAAGTATAATAATTTTATTATTTAATAAGTATAAACCTATAAGGTTTTAAGAATTAAATATACTTTATATATATATATATATATATATATATATTTTTTATGTGTATATATATATATATATATATCTTTAAATAAGTCTCATATATATGTGTATATATATTTGTAAGCTTCAAGTGTTTTTATGTAAATAACTAACATTTATTATTTAAGGAAAATAATAATCAGTATTTATTATTAAATTAATGTTTCAAGTTTTTAGGATTTAATAAATTTCAACAACACGTGAAAGGGTTATGAAAATGATATGTTCATTGGATTTGAAATAGATAGATTAAAGGATAAATAGAATTACAATACGATAAATGGAAAACGATGCATCGGAAAAATCCTGGATATTACACTTGGTAGTTTGCCCAAGTCACGTCTTGACATCTCTTCTGCCAATTGCCCCCATTTGCTTTGCTAGAGCACTTACCGTTTTGTCTCGGACCTCATTGCCCTTCTTCAACTCCTTGATTGCATCCATGAGGGAATTAAATTGACCACCCCTAGTTCCTCACCTCCTGAAGTTCCACTCTGCTGGTTTTGCTACTGATAGTTCCTTTGATATCCTTGCTGATCCCCTTGTTGATAACCCTGATTTCCTTGGTTCCTTTGATATCCGCCCTGATTGTACCCTTGTTGACGGTTTTGGTATTGTTGCTGTTGTGGTTGTCCTCCACCCTGCACATTAGAACCTTAAAAGTTAGGGTTTAATTGATTAGAAGTATTACCATACCTGAGGTTAGGGTGATTTCTGAGTCCTAGATGGTAGTGGGTAGCATTCATATCTTGTTGCCTTCGTACGCCACCAAGTTGATTTACCTCCTCGGCCTTACCTTGCTCCCTTGGGCAATCATCAATTGTATGACCTATCTCGTTGCACCCATCACATACCGATACACTTGTGACATATTTGCCATATCTTTACCACTAGGCCTACCAAGACGTGCCATTTGGATTTCCACGACATCCAACCTTTTTTGTGTCTCATAATCAACGGATCTAGCAGATACACCTGCCTTCACCCTCCTACTCGCATGAGCTTGCCTTTTGTATGTTGTACACATCCTCTCTAGAATGTCCCAGTCATCATCTTCATGATTGGAGAGGAATGTGCCATTACTCGTTAAGATTACATCTCTCACATCCTCGGGTAACAAACCATCATAAAATGCTTGAATAAGCTCCCACCTTTCAATATCGTGGTGTGGGCAGTTTCTTCGCAACTCTTTGAACCTTTTGAATGCCTCATAGAAAGGCTCCCCAGATTGTTGTCTGAAGTCTCTGGTTGCAGCTCAGGCTTCATTGGTTTTGTGAGGCGGGAAGTACTTATCAAGGAACTGCTGTTGTAGCTCCGCGCAGGTGGCAATGCTAGCAGACGGTAGAGAAAGGAACCACTGCTTTGCCCGATCCTTTAGTGAAAAATGGAGGAGCACCAATTTTACCTCGTCTGTAGTGAATCCCTGACCACCTATTGTCCCGCATATAGCCTCATATTCAGATAGATGTGAGTATGCCTCCTCAGTAGCTCTCCCAAAGAAGTGTGGGAGGATCCCTAGTCATCCAGGTTGGATCGCTAATGCGTTCCCCCTGCGAACTGGTGGTATAACGGGAGAAGCATTCAAAGCTAAATCGGGGCGAAAGTGACTATCCACCCCCTGATCATGCCTAGCCGGGTTCCTGTTCCTAGGCTGTTCCTCTCTATAATTCTGACAGTTTCTTTGAGGTTGCCTATACATGTTCTCTCTATCCAAGTTGCCTGGATTTCTCTATTGATACCCATACTCTGCCCTTGGTGGTGGTTCTATCCAACCGTCAAATCTATCAAATCTTTGATCTCTGGGAGGGAATGCCTCCTGGTGGTTCATGTCATACCACTCTTCTCCTTCATCCCAATTCCCATGTTGAGAACCATGTTGTGGCCTATGACTTTGTCCCGGTGACAAATGCTTATCATCCCCAAAATCTGAGTCGCTCGGGTAAGTGTTATAGGGTTGGTATTGGTGGTCATTGAATAGTGGTAGTGGTGGTTGTTTGTTTTGTGGAAGTGGTTGATTTTGTGGAGGTTGTTGTGCTGGTGGTTCTTGTGGTCTAGGAGCTTGATTATGTGGTTGTTGGTTTTGTGGATGATTTGGAAACAATAGATCTGGAAGTGGTGGAATAGGTGGGTTTGGTCCTCCACCTTGATTAGGGTCAGGATTTACTGGTTGGTTTTGTGACATCCTTGGACTGTCAAGTTTCTCAAGAATCTGCTGAACTGTTCCTTGAAGCTTTTTATCGGCTCTTACAGCTTTTTCTATTTCTGGATCGAATAAAAGTGGTGATTTTCTTCCTAAGTTTCGAGTATACATAAACATGTGGTCTGCACAAGTAAACACACGATTAGTAGCACTGAACTAAACAAATTAAACAAAATAACACTAAGCGCACGTAATCCCTGCCAACGGCGCCATTTTGATCACGTTGTCAAGGTCAATCAAAAACAATATTAATTCCAATCTCTAACTACCTTAGACTGTAGTATATTGAAGTAGGGTGTCGTATCCACAGGGAATTCGTTGATAGTGTTAATTATGAAAACTACTAATAACCTAAGTGATTAAAACAACTTGCATGCAGATACAAACGAATTGATTTGAGATTTGTAAAAACAATTAGAGAACAAGGACCATTCCCAGGATTCAGGTTATGAAGCAAGACATGTAATTAGATAACATCAAATTGGAATCCACATGGACATAGAACGCTTAGATGACTCGACGGATAAATAATTACAAGACTAAAAATTGGAATGTGTTGATTGCAGATACAAGACCAACTAATGACACACACGAATACTAATCAACACAATCACCAAACCATAATCACAATATTCAAAGGTAATGACTTGTTAATGATATTAAAACCAAAAAACTGGATGTTTCTCAATAAGCAAAGTAACGGGTTTGTTTAATCATACGAATCAAACCAACAAACAAAGTAAATCAAAGATCCAACAAAGCTTGCAGCCAAACAATGATAACATCTAATTGAACACACCTACTATCACTGACCGTCCTCCCGAGAATGACCACAAAGGGTTTAGCCGCTCATGGATGTCATGGAAACTTCAACAATTAGTAGAACTTGATCTAGCATGAACAATGATGAAAGATTGAAGCTTTTTCACCCAAAATCGCCTCTAGGATGCTCTGGAACGGCATAATGCAAAAGTAATTCGACAATGGACTCCCACATGGCTTATAATTGCAATTAGGTTTAATTTGCTTAAATATCAGTTTTTCGCGTGTCTCGAAAAAAACCAAACCAATCTTCGCGTGGCGCGAGATCCAAATTAGTCGGGTGGGCTTCCATGCCCCTCGTGTGTTGCGAACTTCTAATCCCAGGAGATCATATATTCATGATTTTCTGGATTTTGTGTTCTCTGTGCCTCGTGTATGCTGCTATCCTCATGATTAAAGCTCGTGTTTCCCGCTCAATAAGCATGTTAAACCTGTAAGACACCTTAATACCAAATGCACATAAAACTGACTCGAGATACAAAGCTAAACGCTTAAACTACATAAATTAGACTCTCTAAACATGGGTTATTTAGCATCATATCAGAAGGGACAAGTTATACTGTTATATATGTTGGGATTCAGTGATGATCAGTTTGACTTTTGTAAAAACGGGTTTTGACAAAGAAATTAATTAATTCAATTAATTAATAAATACGCAGCGGAAAATAAAATTATAACCTATTTAACAGCACTGACAAACCGAACAGGATCTGGTTATGAACACGCAAACACGGAAAAAAATTAAACAATTAATCTACTGATGAGATTAATTATACCTTAGTGGTTAATAATTAACCGGTTGAGACACCGAGGTACAACGAGCCGATGCTAGATCACGAACTGACAACACGAGAGACGAGTAGCGCCGGGGCTGGCCGGAAACGGGACAGCAGCGGGGCAGGGTCCTTAGGCTTAATGCCATCCTAAAAACCTTCTCTAGTTTTTGCCTTTTTCCGAGACGTCAACAGCCGCCAGCGACCAAGAGCCAAATGGCTCTCTCGATTTCAGTGCATATAATGCAAGATTACAGAATCCCTTATTAACTACATACAACTCCCACTGAACTTCAGAACTATTCCTAATCAAAGTCTTTATAACTTGCAGTTACGCGACAGCGTTTGACAGTGATTAAAGAATGGTTCTTGGTAAATGACAGTTCTAGTACGTATCTCAGGTCAGAGGATACTAATGAGAATACCAATAGCAAAAAATATTACGACAAAGATCCATGAAGTTGATTTGATGCGAGTTACATCCAACGTCATTTAAAATGAGGCATGTGAAGTTCGGAGTCAACTCCTTGAGCCGAAGTTCAGAATAGTCTTAATTCAGAGACGTTCCCACGAGTCTGACCGACTACGGAAAATTAAGAATACAAGATTCATGGATTAAACGTATTAAAATCGAACACAGTTATAAGAATTCAGAATTGCATTTAAATCAGGAAACCAAAAGAATTCAAAAGTATAACTGTTAAAATGTTCGCACATTCAAAATACTAAATCAAAACATATCGCTAGCAAAACTAAGACCGATAGCATTTCTATGCTGATCATGCTTTTCCTGAGTCATCGGCTTAGTGAACGGGTCCGCTAGGTTTTGATCTGTTTCTACTTTGCTTATCATGATGTCACCACGTTCCACAATTTCCCGTATATTGTGGAAGCATGCGTCAATGTAACATCTTACAGTGAGCTCTTCTTCCACTCCTCCAAATATTAAGAACATGTCTTTAGTGCTTCTCAAGTACTTCAAGATGCTCTTGACTGCAGTCCAATGGGCAATGCCAGGACTTTGCTGAAAACGACTGCTCATGCTTAAAGCATACGAGACGTCAGGCCTGGTACATAACATAGCATACATGATAGAACCAATTGCCGAAGCATATGGAATTGCTTCCATATGCTTGGTTTCAATGTCTGTTGAAGGAGATTGCAATTTGTTCAGCACGGTTCCTTTAGTCATAGGAACACCTCCTTTCTTGGAGTTTTCCATATGAAAGCGTGCCATGACTTTGTCTATGTATGTGCCTTGACTTAGCCCTAGAAGCCGCTTAGATCTATCCCTGTAGATCTTGATTCCTAGAATGTAAGCAACTTCTCCAAGATCCTTCATTGCAAAACAAGATCCTAACCATTGTTTGACTTTGTCAAGCACAGGGATGTTGTTTCCAATGATCAGTATATCAACCACATACAAGATGAGAAATGATATAGTGCTCCCACTAGCCTTTCTGTAAACACAAGACTCATCTTCATTCTTAACAAAACCAAATTCTTTGATTTTCTGATCAAAATGAAGATTCCAGCTTCGAGATGCCTGTTTAAGTCCATAAATGGACTTATTCAGTTTGCAGACCCTACTAGAATACTTTGGATCAACAAAACCGTCAGGCTGAACCATATAGACATCTTCAGAAAGACGTCCATTAAGAAAAGCGGTTTTGACATCCATTTGCCATATCTCATAATCATGGTACGCGACTATGGCAAGCAGTATCCTGATCGATATGATCATAGCAACGGGTGAGAAAGTTTCATCATAGTCAATACCTTGAGTTTGAGTGAAACCCTTTGCAACTAGACGTGCTTTATAAGTTTGTATATTACCATGCATGTCGGTTTTTCTTTTGAAAATCCATTTGCTCCCTATTGCCCGAGAACCGGGGGGTAGCTCAATCAAGTCCCAGACCTGATTATCATGCATAGATTGCATCTCGGAGTTCATGGCTTCAAGCCATTTCTCGGATTCAGGATCTGAGATAGCAGATTTGTAGTTTGTAGGTTCGTCATTTGACTCAGCTACTAACAGGACTTTAGAAGCTTCAAGATGCCATAGGTATCTATTAGGTTCTTTACGAGACCTGCTACTTCTGCGAACGCTTGTGTTTATGTCTGATTCATCAGCAACAACTTCTTGTTGATCAGACGCTCCGACTTCCTCAGCGGTTGTTTGTGTTTCTCGAATTTCTTCAAGATCCATAATATTATTTTCGGTTCCTCGATTTAGAAGATCTTCCTCGAGAAAGCGTCCTTTCCTTTTAATGGAAACAATGTTTGCATCAGGATGATAGAAATAATATCCTCTTTTGTTGTAGTAACCGACGAAAACGACTTTTTCGCCTCTGGGATCGAGCTTGTCATCAGAATCGCTGGTGACATATGCATCACATCCTCATACTCTAAGGTAAGACAAATTGGGTTTAGACCCGTGCCATATCTCATATGGGGTTTTGTCCACCTTCTTAGTCGGTGCCAGATTTACAAGGCGGGCGGCGGTTATAAGAGCATAACTCCAGAAGGAGTGAGGCAAGTTAGTTCTACACATCATCGATCGAACCATATTAAGTAGCGTTCGATTTCTCCTCTCGCTCACGCCATTAAGTTGGGGTGTGCCAGGAGGAGTGGGCAGAGAAATAATTCCGTGCTCCTTCAGATGATTAAGAAATTCTAAGCTGAGATACTCGCCACCTCGATCTGATCGAAGTGTCTTAATAGATTTATCGAGTTGTTTCTCTACTTCGTTTTGAAACTCTTTGAACTTTTCAAATGTTTCATGCTTATGTTTCATAAGATAGACATAAGCATATCGACTATAATCGTCAATAAATGAAACGAAGTATCTTTCATGATTTCTAGACATGGTTCTGAAAGGGCCACACACATCAGTGTGTATAAGGCCTAGCAGATCCTTGGCTCGTTCACCAACATGGGTGAAGGGGTCCTTTGTGAGTTTGCCAGCTAAAAAAGACTCGCAATTATCAAATGAGTCATGTCCGGTAGGTTCAAAAATTCCCTATGATTGGAGTCTTTTGACGCGTGCCTTGCTTATGTGGCCAAGTCGACAATGCCATAGAAAAGTATCATTAATGCCAGATTTGATACATTTAGAAAGATTATATATGTTATTGTCAGTTTGAACGTCAATCTCATAAATACCGTTTTGAGGTTTAGCCCCAAAATAAAATATATCATTTAAGTAGGCAGAAATAGCAATACCATTAAAAACGTACTTAAATCCTTGTTCAAACAATAAAGAAACTGAAATAATGTTTCTGGTTAAACCATGTGAAAACAAACAATTGTTCAAAACAACCACAAGGCCAGAAGGACATGAGAGATGATATGTTCCAGTTGCAAGAACCGGTACTCTTTTCCCATCACCAACGATGAGCTCCATGTCGCCTTGTTTCAGCTTCCTCCAACTTTTAGGCTCTTGTAATACATTAATGATGTGGTATCCACATCCGGTATCAAATACCCATGTGTTGCTAGAAACAGTAAAAATTTCAATAACATAAATGAGAATACCTGAAGAGGTGCCCTCACCACTGGCCCTCTGCAGCTTCAGCTTGGGTAGATATTCAGGACAGTTACGTTTCCAGTGCCCCATTTTGTTGCATTCAAAGCATTGGCGCTCCTCAGGAGGGGATGCTTTTTAAGCTTTCTTGTTATTGTTGGTGGCAGGCTTGGCAGCAACATTAACCTTCTTCTTGCCTTTGCTATTAAAACCTCTTTTCTTGGGGTTAGGCTTTTTAACACCAGCAGATCTGACCATCAGAACTTGATTTTTCTTTCCTTGGATATTCATCTCGGCCGTTTTGAGCATACCATGTAGCTCAGCTACTGTCTTCTCCAAGCCATTCATGTTGAAATTCATTACGAATTGAGCATAGGAGCTTGGGAGAGAGTTTAAGATGAAATCAGTAGCCATGTCATCCTTCATGGGATATCCAAGTTTGTTCATCTGGTCGATGTACCCTTTCATCTTAAGTACATGAGTATTAACATGCGTGCCCTCTTGCATCGTGCAACGAATGAGCTGAGACATGGTTTCATAGCATTCTTGTCGGGCTTATTTCAGGAACATGCCCTTAAGTTGCTCAATCATGTCAAAGGCATCCAGGTCCTCCATGCTCTTTTGGAGCTCACGGGACATGCAGGCTAGCATAAGGCAGGCCACCTCAGTGTCATCATCTCTTTGTTTTTCCCAAGCCTTACGAGCGGCAACCGTGTTACCATCGGATGCCTTAGGGACTGGTGTATCGAGAACATAGAGCTTCTTGACCATCTTGAGAACTATTCTCAGATTGCACTGCCACGAGAGAAAGTTGGTGTTATCCAGCTTTTCATTCTCAAGGATAGACTTGAGAGCGAAGGAGTTATTAGTATTATTATTTTCAGTAGACATCTGTCAAGATAAGCAAAGAAAATAAATTAGTATAAAGAAAGTGAAAAATCCTTATTAATTTATGACCCAATTACAGAAATTAGAATAAGGAGTGAGAATCTAGCTAAATCAGTCACTAACGGTAGCTGTGGCATACAACATTAGTAAGTGGGTAACTAGACTGACAATTAGTGTCAATTTTGGAAAGATGCACAACTCTCGTGTATGAGGCCGCTAAGACAAGACATGTCTATGCATTGATATGTTTAGCCTCATCTATGCCCACTTTTAATCTCTTGACAGCTGGGGCATGTAACAAGAGAGAAAAGTAATAGTCGTCCTAAAACAGGTACTTGCGGAAGGGTCGGATGTGTCAACGAAACCCTTGCGCCTTGGAAGGATAAACTACGCATCCAGTCTGGTGCTGTGGCTCCAAACACCGATGTTTCGTTTTATGCTCCAAGTGTTCCTTATAATAGGATGGCATAGACCATTAGTTTTAAATATGGGTTCCAATTTTAGTGTTTACCGAATAGGGTCAAACACAACGAATGATTAAATCATACGTGTGTTGTAAAACCCAGTTTTACTATTTAAAGTCATGACAAATTTGATGAATCCTTTCATCTCTCAGGACACTTAATTTTAAATAACCTATTAAAATTAAGTTTGTCGCGACTTGAATAACCAGTTAAAGTTAATAGTTGAAAACTATTAAGTTATAAGTTTTGAAATTAAATTTAGTTTAAATTACAAAACTTTAGCGGTTATTTATTTTATAAAAACAAGCCAGTTGTTATTTTTATAAAATTCTACAAGTTGTAAAATTAGAACTTGTGGTGACAGATTGTGACATTTTAAAACTCCTTTTAAAACGTTTGGTGTTTGGTTGGTTTATAATAAATTTAAGTTATAAAAAAATAAAATTAAAAGCAACCATAAAGCAAATAAATATGTAAATCTTTTAGGACCAAGTTTGTTTGATCTTGCTAGAGCCAGTTAGCAAGACCAAACGGGTCACGGGGTCCACAAAATTAAAACAACCATAAGGATGGACTTCCGTGCATCTAGTCGTCTTGGATAACTCCCACTGACTCCATGATTCCTGTTGCGTCTTAAGATTTGTCTTCGGGTTTTTATTACATTACATAAAAATACAAAATTATATAAAATTAAAAACCTATTCTATTACAACTTTGAGCCATCAAAAGTTGGTCAAAACCATAAAACCAAAAACTGAATAACAAACACAAACTTAATCACATGGGTCGGGCCAGATTTACATATTCAACACAATCACATACAGGCAATATATTTGCTCAAATAAAAAATCGACCAAATTAATAAATAAAAATTGCCCCAAAAACAGATCAGATCAGAAACTTCAAGATAGTTAAAGTTTGTGATTAATCTAACCGGTGAAACAGGCTGGTTCCGATTTACGTGTTATAACCCAGGCTCTGATACCACTGTTGCGATTCAGTGGTGATCAGTTTGACTTTTGTAAAAACGGGTTTTTACAGAGAAATTAATTAATTCAATTAATTAATAAATACGCAGCAAAAAATAAAATCATAACCTATTTAACAACACTGACAAACCGAACAGGATCTGGTTATGAACACGCAAACACGAAAAAAAATTAAACAATTAATCTACTGATGAGATTAATTATACCTTAGTGGTTAATAATTAACCGGTTGAGACACCGAGGTACAACGAGCCGATGTTAGATCACGAACTGACAACACGAGAGACGGGACAGCAGCGGAGCAGAGTCCGGCTTAGGCTTAATGCCATCCTAAAAACCTTCTCTAATTTTTGCCTTTTTCCGAGATGTCAACAGCCGCCAGCGACCAAGAGCCAAATGGCTCTCTCGATTTCGGTGCCAAGCTCTCTAATTCCAGCCTACTAATTGCTGTCCTCAAGGCGGCTGTCGACTTGTTATATTTTCAAACATATTTTAGGTTTATTATATATAATAATAATAATAATAAAACCTACTAATTATTTCCGGGTCCATAGTCCAATACGAGATGCAAAAGCCCGAACCCATTTAACTGTTTTAATTAAAGATTAAAACAATATATATAATTATTATTTATAAACTAGTATAAATAATAATTCCCGTCTAACAAATATATATAAAATATATCGTCGCTAACAGTTCGTAATTACCAGTTAAGCAGGTTAAGTGGATTTAATGTTCGTTGCCCTAGGTGTAACTCTTACGGGTCATAGCTCGGTCAGCCACGTTGTCCATCGGGTCGGTCCATAAAATCCAACAATATACACATTCTGAACATTACATTCATGTAGGTAGTCATTGGAATGGATGTTGCTGCATCTGAATTCTATGGAAAAGACGAGATATGATTTAAACTTCCAGGAAGAGGTGTGTTTCTCATTATTCTCATTATTATTTATTTATGTGTTTTATTTGTAGATAAAGAGCATAAACTTGATATACCTAATGCTAGGAATCCACGTCCTTCAGAACATGACAAGAAGCTTGTTGTGGTGAAGATCCCGAATGCAGTTAATCCTCTTGTGTGGGAGTACCATGTGAGTAGACAACAATTATTATATTCTTTTTGTTATTTTGTTTTTAAATGAATCCTTAATTCGTTGTTTTTCTTTGTATTAATTTCTAACCGGTTTCATCTTCTTTGAAACTTCTCACCTTAGATGTTTGGGAGGTAATATTTCTTCACTTACATTTTCCATAATAAACAAACTATGTCCATGACATATTCACTATTGTCACTTTGAATCTGATTTGTGATCGCAGCATGCATTTAACCTAGATTTTGAGGTAAGAACTTGCTAATTCCATACAGGAAACAAACATTCAAGCAATCCTTTTAGCCCACTTCAACACACACATATATTGGGGGTGTGTAGATTTGCAAATGAAAGGTGCACGGGTCATACCAGGTATATGAGTTTGGTTAACCCTTTTTTATATCAACAAAAATCTGTACATTAAATTCAGTTTTAGAACTTTTCGTCGATTACGAAAATTGTCAGCTTTTGTTATCAATTTTGTACGTCATGTTTATAAACTGGTTGCTCTTGTTGACCCGAAGAGGGCAAAAAGGTAAATAAACTAATGTCGATGCTCTTTCCTTTCGGAGTTGTGCATTTGAGGAGACTGAATTTATATTTGCAAAATTATTTTTTTCTTACAGTAAAAATCTGCAAAGTATGTAATTAGTTTGAAGTAGAGGTAGCAAATGGGCCTGGGTAACGGGTCAAAGTAGGTCGGGTTGGGTTTACACTTTACACCTTTTCCAAAAAATTTAGGTTATTTATAATTTAGTTGGCGTGCCTAATATGATTGTAGAAATATGATTTTTCAAATAATGATCGAGTTTTTGAATGAAATTATTTAGGAGATTTTGTTTCTGGTTCATAGTCTCATGTCTCGGCATATGTTTTGGTTGTTGATATACACCCTTGTTTGGCTAACATCTTCATCTTTTGTATTTACAATTGGCAGCAGAATATGATACCAAGTACTTTCTCCAAAATCGTTGTGTACTTAAATAGTTCAATTACATATTATTTATGTTAAAACAACAAATGAGTAGCTTTCTTTTTCGTTATGTTACATATATGAACAAGATTATGTAGATACACTAATACTGTAATACAAACAGATTATGCAGGTAAACTTTTTGAAACTTAAATAATATTGATCTATAATTTTCTAATAGGAAATTAAGGAGAAATAATTAGTGTAGCATCAATAAATACAAGATGGTTTTATTCTAGTTGAGATTGGCGGAAACAATCACAACTAAGCAATGTAAGCAAGTAAACAAGAAGAATACTGATAAATGCAATTTGTATTAAGCTTCAAAGATTACAAGATTACAGAGAAAACTCTTAAGAAAAAGCACACTTATACAATGACTCTAAGTACTACTTATATAGTAACTTAGAATCAAGACAGACCCTTGATTCTAAGGATCAGATCTAACACAAGCCGTTGATCTTGTATTGAAGCTATTCTACATGTAACGACAATAAATACTACAAAAGTTATCTTTACTCAAACGTCTTCTTAGGCATCATTGATTGAGTCCTTGGAAGAAGAGCGCCGTTGTCTTTTATTGTCTTGCACCAGTAACATTCTTTCTGTGTGGTGTGAGTCAGTGTTGCAGCAAAAAGTTGTCAGTGGTAATGGTTGCTTTATCGAAGCCAGTCAGCTGCAACGTTTGATCTTTAGAGGGAATGGCTATCAGCAGCAATGTTGTTGATCAGCAGCAAGACGCAACTGTCCACAGCTGCTGATCATTTGCCTATCAGCAGCAACTTTGGTCTTCAGCAGATAAGGCTGTCCGCAGCAAATTTGTTCTTCAGTAGAAGAACAAGTATCTGCAGCAGATAAACTTATCCGCAGCATTTTGTCGATCTGCAACAAACTCTGAGGTCCACAAAAGTTGTACTTAGAGAATTTTGTAGCCAACAGTATTTATTTCTACAAACTCCCCCTAGTCTGATGCTACCAAAACTCTCTTACTGCTTTTGCTACTGAAGTTTTTCCATGTTGCAGACTATCCTTTCTACCTCATAGCCTCTTGGGTCCTGGTTGGGATTGTTTAGAGGAAGCTCAGATAGAGTCTTTATGTCTTTGCTTGGCACTTTGAAGATGGCCTTGCTTGAACATATCATCTTCTGTCCTTTAACATCAATTAAGATAAACTCGTTGGTATCAGCCTTGAAGGACCAACTGGTGAATGGAGAATGAGATTAAAGAGGTTTGGCATCAATGATTACATCTTTACTAGGTTTGAAGTGATGTTTGATTGCTAGCAAAAGATGTCTCCCTCCTTCATTCTCTTGCTTATGGGCTTCACCCAACTCCAATATTATTCTTAGATCTGAGTCTGGGAGTTGCAGTACCTCATCAACAGATTTATAGATAGATCTTTTCAGTTCTTCCATTCCCCTGAAGACTTCAAACCATTTGTCTTGAGTGTTGTAGAACCAGAAAACTATTTCTCTTGAGTCTTCTGATGTGAAGGTAGGTTTGGTTTTCTTCTTGGAAGGCTGCTGATGAGGAGGAGCTGGGTGGAGGGATTTGGACTTTGTGGGAAGAGAGAAATGAGGTCTAGGCTGGAGAGTGGAAGTATGGTGGGAGGAGGAAGTAGTGGATGAGGGAGAAGGTTTGGGTTTCTTTGATTTGTGTTCAGCAGTTTGAGTTATCACCCTTTTCTTGGAGCTTGTCTTCCCTAATCTTTCTTCCTCTTCCTTCTTGACTTTGGAGTATAAGGCTTGCAAGTTCATGAAACTCATGGGGCCTAGCCTTTTTCCACTTTCTTCTCTGGCCTTCAGGAAGTCAATCATGACCTTCCTTTCTTCATGGGTCCTTATGTTGAATGCAATGGACTTCTTGGATTTTTGCTTGGCTTTTTCTTCTTCTTCATCCCTTTTCTTATTTGCCAATTGACCTTGCTGACCCATGAAGGCTCTGTAGATTTCTTTATTTGATAGTTTCTCAAGGTAGTCTGCATCCTCACCTTGAGAAATCAAAGCCGCTATCCATTCTTCTCTCATTTCTTTGGCTAGTTCAGAGTCAGTTATTCTGAACTTAGCATCTTCCCTTTTCTTCTTCTCCCTTTCTTCTTCTTCTTTATTAAACTGTTCCTGCAGCTGAAGAGCTAGGGATTCATCTTCTTGTAATTGAGAAGATGCAGGAAATCTGGCTTTGAGATCATCCGGTTGTTTAGCATACAGCTGGATTTGTTGTTCTCTGAAGAGCATGTCAGCTTTTCTTTCTTGAATTTTTCTTATCTCTGCCATCTCCTCTTCTTCTCTTCTTCTTCTTCTTTCCTCCCTTTCCCTTTGCTCTTTCATATGTCTCTCTTCCACCTCTTCAGTCATTACTCCCTTCTCCTTGGTTTTGGTTGATGCCTCTGCTTTAGCTTCATGGATCACAACATCAGATGTTTTAGATACTGTTGGGATCTCTGCTTCAGCTTCATTAGCAGTTTGGGGAGTGGATGGGGGAAGGTTTCTTACTTCATCTTCTTCCCATTCACACCCAGTTACTTCCTTCCAACTTTTCCTTACATCCTCCAACTCTGTTCTTCTAGATTATGTTGCAGTGTTCAGAGTGGCGGTTGGTGAGGAGAGAAAAAAGAAATCTGAGTCAGAGGAGGCATCTTCTGCAAGGCTTCCCTCCTTTTCAAGACGAGCTTTGATAGTCTTGATCATTGCTTGGCTCTCTAAGGAGATGACATTGCATATATGTGTTCTGAGCTCAAAAATGTTGTATAGGAAGTCAGAGTTGTGGAGTAGGATCTCATTGATGTGGTTGAAGAAGACAGGTGATCCATCAATCAAAAAGAAGGTGAAGCCAGAGGGCCCAGTGCACGACCATCCTAGCACTGCCAGTCCCCTGACCATCTCATTGTGTATAAATCTTCTCCAGCAAACAGTTTCTTCGTCAGTTAAAGTACTACTCCTGATCAGGTCAAGTCTACTTGGAGCCAGTCTTTGTGCTGCTGCTGTAGAAGATTCTGCGCGGTCTTTAGGATATGTCACCTTGTTTGCTTCTTCTAATAGTGCTTCAAACCAGGGCAGATTTTCCTCCATTAAGTCTTAGAACCTGCAGATTACAAGTATTGCTGAGAGATCTGAAGAGGTGTTGATGCAGCTGGATAAATACAGTTCAAGCACTTGAAAAGGATTTAGTGCATCCCAGTTCAGCTCTTCTACTCCGCTGAACTCTTTCCCAATCCAGAATCTCTCAGATCGACTATCATACCCCAAGCTAGTATGGAGTCAAAATCTAGCTTCTCTGCAGTTAGTGTGAATTTGGGGGCAGTGGTTAGACTTATTATGGCCGCTGCTTCAGGAAGAATGCTGACTGATGGAGGTGTGTCTTCATGGTGACTTGTATTTGTCAACACCTCATCACAGGCTCTAACAACCAACTTCCAATCCTCAGTGATTTCTTCCTCTTCATCTACTGAGTCTGGCAAGTCATGAACTTGAACAAAGGCAGGTTTGAATAAGGAACTTTGAAATGTAGCCTGCTCTTGTATCCAGTCCTCAAGGCTGTCAGCATCATCTTCTACTGCGACTATCTCCCCCTTTTTGGTTGCATCAGTGTAAAGGGTTGCATCTGTTTGAGTTCCCACTGATATAAGGGAAGGAGTAGACACAGTTGGGCATTGATGGGTTTCATGCATAGAGACTTGGTGCCTTAGTTTAGACACTTCAGCCTCTAGCATAGCCACCCTGGCCGTCAATTCCATATTTTTGAGTTTCAGACTGTCCTCATCCACAATTATGGAATCCTTGGAGCTGGATAGGGTCTTAGGCCTAGCCTCTGCATCCCCATCACCCTGGTTTTCTTGGCACCTGGGATTCCTCTCAGTGAAGAGTGTTTCAAAGGAAACATCCTCACTGTGAGTTCACGTGGTTAGGGTGTCACACCCCGGCCGGCGGCGGATTAAACGCCAGGGCTGACGCGGTTGTTCATAAGCACATGATCATCTATTAAATATGATAATATTTATTATTCAAATTAAAAGCATCCGTTACATAGGAAAATGAAACGTTCAAAACATAATTTAAATTAAACTAGGTCCAAGTCCTAGGTGAGCAAGTAGTCCTCAAACAGGTGCACCTGAAACATGTAAGTAACTGTCAACTACAAGTAGTTGGTGAGATACGTAGGTTTTGACACCAAAAGAGTTAGTATAGATTACAATTCAATATGTTCAAAGCATGTCTAAAGCAAATATGTGAAAACATACAAGGTTCCAAGCGTACAATCAAGCCATGTTATATGTATGCACAATCCCCCGGATTGCGTGAAGTTCTCAATGTAACACTAACCCGCAAAGGTTCGTGTTAAGTAATGTATCGGATTCCCGTATAAATGATCATAAAAGGTACTACCTTAGGCTTGCCACACAAGTTAATGATTGTACTGACATGAACACATGTAATGGTCACCAAGTAGTTTAAGACATAAGCATAAAGACCATAGCAATATGAACACAGGGTATTGAATTATGTATGTAAATGTATTTGTAATCATGTTCCACCCCAAAAGTAAAAATAGTAAAAAGGGACTATGTAAACTCACATTGGTTCGGTAGCTTGAAATCACAAGTATGTGAAGTTGCACAAGTTGTTTAGCTAACCACAAGGTTAACCTATGTTTGCATGTATATATGTATCAATGACATGTTCAAAAGATTTAAGTAGTAAGGGTTGAGCTAGGTTGGATGAGGGTGTATCTATTTGTTGTGAATGATGAGTTTGTTAATACGACAATAATATGATTGTTTAATAAGGAAAATAATAAGTTTGTCGATAAAGGATCGCATACAAGCTTATATATATATATATATATATATATATATATATATATATATAAATATATAAGGTTGTTTACAAAATAATGATTAAGTGTTTAAAATAATATTTATGTGAATATATAGGTAATTAGATTAATAATAAATACGTTTTAATTAATTAAATAGTTAAATGGACAATAAAGAGGGTATAAGTTATACTAAACAATTGTGTATTAAAAATAGTTAATAAGGGTTTTAAATAACATGATTATATAGCTTCTTAATTTGTTTTTAATCCTCTAAAGTGATTAAATAATTATTTAAGATTGTTAGGTTAATAATTTGGTTCATAAAAATATTCCCGAGTCTCGGGAGTTTTATAAAATGATTTTTTTATAAGAAAGGTGTTGTTAAAATTCGATTTAAAAACAATAAAATAAAACATTGCAGACCACGGGACTCGAACCCGGGTCTGCTGGGAAGCAACCAGACACACAAACCACTGGATCAGTGACTTGGTAGTGGTTTCATTGTGGGTTAAATCGGTTTTAACAGATGGGCAGGGGGAATCAAGTCCCATACGCGTAAAAAGGAAAGGACTGAGGTGCGGGGCTAGACTCGAACCCGCGACCTCCCCTCTACAGACAAGGGTTTTAACCCGCGGACCTGGGTGTATGTCTTGGTTCCAAAATAGACGCGAAATGGATTTAACAAGCACCCCGAATCGTATCTTCTTCCCCAACCGTAACCCAAACCCTAGCCACCCAATTCCATCGATTGAGTACCCGATCGATCATGGATTCATGGGGCTTTTACTCCTTACATCAAAACGAAAGTATGAGTATCAACAATACCAGAATTGGTTGGGGATCGAGGGAGAACGACCACGAGGCCGAAGTCGGCGATCCTCGAGCTCGCCGGAGTTCTGGAGAGGGAATGAAACGAATACAGAAGTGTACAAGGTTTGTGGTGATTGTAATGAAGGTGTGGGTTCGTTTTTATAGCCTAATTTCACGTTTAATGTCCGAATTGAAGTCGCGATTGGTTAAGGACGGTTACGAGTTGTTTGGACTCACTTTCATTGATTTTTGTTGTAATTGATCCGTTACAGGTGGTTTAGAACATTCAAAACTGCCGTGATAACGTCCGTATATGATTTGATTGGGTTCATACCCAATGATTCGCGATTTCCACGATCTATTTTGATCCTTGTTGACTTTTGAGAGTCAAAGGGGTGAGGGGTATTTTTTGAATAGTTGGGGGGAAGAAAATGAGAGTTTTAATATTGCAGTCAAGTCCCTGAGGTTCTATAGTTTTATCACTTTATGTTTAAAACTTGTTTTCACTCGGGAATTAAGTTTCAAAGTTTACATTTTGAGCTCTAAACATTTATAACACATAAATCTATTAGTTTCACATTTTATTAGATTATTAGCCATAAGTATATATATATATATATATATATATATATATATATATTACAAGAAGGGGGGGTTTAATAATAATTTACGCATTCATTTACTACTTTAAAAATTGAAATAGTTGCATTAAATATGTATATAAATACCTATAGAATGTAATGGGTTAAATATGATAATTTCTTAAATGCAAATTCACATGATACTAGGATTACAAGTGCCGGAGTAGTAAAAGTAAAGCTGGAATTTCCTGGGGATTACAGTCTCCCATACTTTAGGGAATTTCATCCCGAAATTGCTTATGAAGAGGGTCCTGGAAATAAATGTGGGTATTTGGCTTTCATTTGATCCTCACGTTCCCAAGTGAACTCGGGGCCACGTTTGGATTCCCACCGAACCTTAACAATTGGGATGCGACTTCGCTTGAGTTGTTTAACTTCTCGGTCCATGATCTCCACGGGCTTCTCCACGAAGTGCATTGTTTCGTCAATGTGAACCTCGTCAAGTGGTATATGGAGATTCTCGTCAGCTAAGCATTTCTTTAGGTTCGAGACATGAAATGTAGGATGAACGTTGCTGAGTCCTTCAGGTAGATCCAATTTGTAGGCTACCTTCCCAATCCGCTCAAGGATTTTAAAAGGACCTACGAATCTTGGAGCAAGTTTCCCTTTCTTTCCAAAACGAACTACGCCTTTCCAAGGGGATACCTTGAGAAGAACCAGATCGCCAACTTGAAATTCTAAGGGTTTTCGACGTTTGTCGGCATAGCTCTTTTGCCGACTCCTTGCTACCAGAAGGTTGTCTCGGATTAACATTATCTTGTCGGAAGTCTCTTGAATAAGTTCAGGACCAATGATTTGTGATTCACCAATTTCGGTCCAACAGATAGGAGAGCGGCACTTCCGGCCATAAAGTGCTTCAAAAGGAGCCATGCTAATGCTCGTGTGATAACTGTTGTTGTACGAGAACTCGACTAGGGGTAGATGTAAATCCCAATTTCCCTTGAAGTCAATGACACATGCTCTAAGCATGTCTTCGAGAGTTTGAATCGTCCGTTCAGATTGACCATCAGTTTGCGGATGATAAGCAGTACTAAGATTTAGTTGAGTACCTAGAGCTGATTGTAGGGATTGCCAGAAACGGGAGGTGAATCGTCCATCACGATCAGAAATAATGTTGAGAGGCACACCGTGACGACTAACGATTTCATCAATATAGATTCGAGCTAGGTTTTCAACTCGATAGTCCTCACGTATGGGTATGAAATGAGCAGACTTTGTTAAGCGGTCGATGATTACCCAAATGCTATCATGACCACGAGATGTGTGTGGGAGTTTGGTTATAAAGTCCATGGCAATACACTCCCATTTCCACACGGGTATCTCGGGTTGTTCAAGTAAACCGGATGGACGCTGGTGCTCGACTTTAACCTTTAAACAAGTAAGACATTTGGACACATATAGGGCAATGTCCTTTTTCATACCAGGCCACCAGTATTGAGTACGGAGATCCATGTACATTTTGTCTGCACCAGGATGTACAGAATAACAAGTCTTGTGAGCCTCGTTCAAGATAAAGGTACGAAGGTTGTCACGGTCCGGAATCCAGATACGATTTAGAAAGTAAAGTAATCCATTGGGTTTGGTTTCGGGTTGGAGTTCAGCACCACATGACATTTCATTGTACATGTTTCCTTCAGTGATAGAAAGATGTTGTGCTTCTAGGATGCGAGTTTGAATATCATTTTGGATTCGAATGCTGTGGATCTTGATAGGTTCCTTACGGCTAAGAGCATCAGCCACTACATTCGCCTTACCAGGATGATAACGAATATTACAGTCGTAGTCATTTAGGAGTTCAACCCAACGCCTTTGCCTCATGTTGAGTTCCTTTTGGGTGAAAATGTGTTGGAGACTCTTGTGATCGGTGTAAACCTCACATTTGGTACCATATAGGTAATGTCGCCAAATTTTAAGAGCAAATACGACCGCACCCAACTCAAGATCGTGCGTCGTATAATTCTTGAACTCTGTGCCCTGATCTATGACAACCCCGAAATTAGAGTCAGTTACTTTTGACGAATAATCACCATAGATGGGCTCGGTCCATTAACGGCCCAATAGCTGAACTTTATACGTGACATTTTTTGACGGATCATTTAAAGATTCAAGATAACATATATTAAGTACATAAAAATGTATATATACTCTTACGGAGTAATTTTAGAAATGCACATACAATTATTAAATCATACCTGTATCGACAACAATTTTAAAAATTAATATATTTTTTTAATAATTATTAATACTTATTTAGTCGACTCATCTAAAAATATTAATTCAGAAATTTTAGGCGCGACATGGATTCGAGTGGACATGCAATACTGGTAGAGAACCTACAATAATAATAAAAGTTGGGTGGTTCGGATAGTCTCAAATTGGAATCTATAAATTAAGACGTTCGACCTAGAAATCCTAGATGAACGATTAATATTTAATAATAATATTAAAATATATTATTTTAAACCTGCTCCGTTTCTGTTGAAACTTAGGTCGAAACGTAAAGAAAAATGAGCACGTTCCGACGACGTGATCGGAATTTTATAAAACGTTATACATAAAACATTATAAGAGAAAAACAAAATGTGAGCTAAATTAATTATGATACAACTAATAAAATAAAAATCTAATACATGATAGATATGGTTCTATCATCTTTACACGTAAAAAAAAAAATAATTAAACTGTAGATATCTTTCCTTACATGCGAAGCTATCAAACACAAATATATTATTTCTTTCTTTCCTGATATTTCTTTCATTCAAACAAAGTAAAACCACACACACATGTGTGTACGTATCCGAGAAATAGAAAGATTTCAGGAACTGAAAGGAGGTGGTCACGCCACCTCCGGGGACCCCTCTCGGCAACCCTAGTTACGGCGGTGGAGCTGGGATTCTAACGGACTAAACCCAACGGCAGCGATGGAAGCCGCCACTAGCAGCGGCGGTGGTTGTGTTGGTTTGAGCAGACGACGACGACGAGAGATGACGGAGATTAGGATGGCTGGAGTGAAGCTCTCATGGTGGGTTGGCTCCTAGAATCAGAGTAAGACGATGATGGTGGCAGAAGTAGAAACCACCACAAGGGATGACGGTGGAAACCGACATGGTTGTGGCGGCTGATGAGTTCCGATGACCCAAAAGCGGTAACAGTTCAAGAAGGTGGAGTGGTTGGGCTCAACAGTAGGAGCAGACCAGTTTCCGATCATCTCTTTAGTTTTGAGGTAAAAACCCGATTTGATTCGTAATCCGACAGGTTAGGTTCTTGTTATTGTTAAATTAGATGATTTGGATGGCCGGGTTTCATTACCGTGTATTAATTAGTTGATTTGAAACAGAAAAACAGGTATTAAAAATTTTTCCGACGACATTCCGTTTTGGGGCTTTTCCACGAAAATCATATTTTCGAGTTCCTAGTGGCACGTATAATCCATACAAACGAGTTTGGTCGTGAAACGGAAATATTTTTCGGACACGTTTCGGATTCCGGCCACTAACGTGGTGGCTGACGACAGCGGACGGAGATGGTGACAATTATCTAGCGATCGTGGAGACTATACGAGACCATAGCTTTTGAATCACCCGATTCGGAGTCCGTTTGGTCTAGATACGAACCAAATTTAAAAGATTAGTTCGTTTGGGTAGCTTTGGATGTTGGTCAACAAGAGTCAAAGGCGATCAAAACTTGGTTATTATATTAATCGTGCGGTTTAGGACATGTCGATTCATAAACAGAGCATACGGAAAGGTACATTCGTGTTAAATACTTTGAATTTAGTTATTTAAGTTAGACATGCATTTGATTGTAAAACTTGAGCTCTAGATGATACGTGTACATAAAAATAATCATTTATAAACATTGAAACGAAAGCCTTTATGTGACTAATACTTTAGATGTATGTATTATTTGAAATAAAATCTGTCATGTACGAACTTGTAAACATGTAGATATATATACACATGGGATATTTTGAAAGACGATCATAGTTGTTAATATATATATATATATATATATATATATATAGATATATGAATATGCATAATGGAATCTTTATTAAAATGATACCGACTAAAACGAAGTTAATAAATAACATTGGTGGTTACAAATATATATATTTTGTAATTTTTATAAATGTGTATGAATATAAATATTTCATATTTTGAATTAAATTAAAAGACTTTCATATTATATTCAAATCTGAATATATGTATATATATATATATTTATATATATATATATATATGAATGTATGCTCGGTATATGAAGATAGACGGTCAATTGGAAAATATAACATTTATACAAATAAATACATATACCGGTTGGAAATCCCGACTTGAAATGGGTGAACATTACCTAATCAACAAATGTAATCCGCTAACGAACATCAGATTAGTGTAACAACTTAATGAAACAACAGAGCTCAAGTGCATGTGAATTAGATTAATCCTAACAACAAGAGTTACTATAATTGCATTTAGGGAATTTGATGGCGATTACTTGCATACAGTGTGATGGCATTATACATTTAGCTGGACATCGAGATGAATTCATAGCCCCTACTTTTTACCTATTTTCAATCTTTTTGGGGAAAAGCATACATACAAATATTCTTGAAACATACTTGCTTTATTACATTTGAGAACATGAAACATACATACAAACATTTTCATATGGTAACAAGAAAACAAGACCCGACCTTTATGTTAGCATGAGTGAACACATTTGGAGCTCGTAAAGTCCCCTGATCATCATATTTATAACCATTAGCTATAGATTAGCCTAAGATTCAATGGATAGTACTATTGGGATTGACACCCCCGGTCATGGTTAGTCGCACTAACCATGGGTCCCTCTGGCCAAATGACTGCATAGTGTTCAAACAATTTCTCGTGAGGTACGAGTGAGGGGCAAAACACCTGGTCTTGGTTTGCTTATGCCTCATGTATGTACATATTATTCGTATTCCTAGCTAGTTTACGGATGGGTCAACATTACTTGTTTTGTTTATCATATACACAAAAAAATCGTTTTTCGTGCAAATGGTTTTGCAAATCGTATTCATTTAAACCTGCGAACATTTGACAAGGGTGGCTTATTTCATCATTGTCTAGAATTCAATCCAAAACGTAAGATTGGGTTTTGACACAAGATTTGGTTATGGACTTGCTTATGATACGAATACATGATACAATGTAGTCCATACATTACATTTTGATTAATCATTATATTTGGTTTATATTTATAAACCTCAGAGATAAACACATTGAAACAACATTTTTCTCAACTCAAACCTATGAGCTCACCAACATTATTGTTGACTCGTTTTCGTGTATGCTTTTGTTTTAGGATAAAGAAATTAACTACCTACGTGCACATCAGTTTTACCTGCTTGATGATCACTACATGCATGAAGTAAATGTTTATGTGCTATTTGGGGAAAAGTTTTTGTTTAAATCCTTACGCTTCAAATTCCGCTGCATAACCAATGTGCCTCGACCCTGACGTCTCGCCCCGACTCCCTCGAAACAATTGGGGTGTGACAGATTGGTATCAGAGCCATTGGTTGTAGTGAATTAGCTGTAAAAACCTAGTCTATAACCGATAGGCTCATAATAGTTAAAAACATAGAAATTGCATGCTTTCATGAATATTTGAATTCGCATGATTAGAACATAGAAACTATGTGTGCATATACATGCGTTATTTAATTGAACATATGTGATTACACACATTTGAAACATAGACATTTTTCTCTTACATGGAGACATACATTGTTAACTATATTCAAAGTGCAGAATTGCTAACCAAAACATGATTTATGTGATAATACATTAGTAGCATTATACAAGAATGCTAGACACGATTTATGTGATAAACATAACATGAACACTAGTAAAACATGGATAATTACTAGCATACATAAGCACATATTTGAAAACAATGTAGTGCATATTATTTTAAACAAGAATGCTAATTGCTTGCATTATGTGATAAAATGAAACATGATTATACTCGTGAAATATTATTTGAAATATTTCCATACATGACTACTGATACATGATTCGTGACATGATTACTTGTTATGTGCTTAAACATACTACTTGATACATGACTAATTATATTAGTTGATTCATACATTATTTATAAGCATGAAACCTAAATAATGACAATAATTAAGGTTTGAAATCATAAATGCTTACACAAACGGAACATACAACTTTTTCCGAGCTGATCATAATAAACAAAACATGAGAACTTTTATGCTCATAATATTTGAAACATAAAACGTGATTGCTCACATTTCTTGAAACATGAAAACTCTATTACGCATTCTATATGCTAACATAATACCTCTAGTCATCAGTAGTCGTTTCCTTCATTTATAAGGGACGATAATTCAATTCACGTTTCTCTTCGATTGCTTACATCATTGCTTGATTGTACACTTCTGTCCGTGATATGCTAAATTGAACTTAGAAAAGACGAACACTTGGATTGACACTGAACTAAAGGACAAGGAACATAATGTACTCAAGATAAGTGGAGGACTAATCTTCTTATTTTCATAATTGGACCTCTCTTGTATATTCCAGCTTGGAGAGAAACTCAATAATATCCTCTCTCAAATGTCCTTGTCTAAATATCAGACCTGATAGGTCAAATTGTGAACATTGACTAATCCTTCGGATTATCTGGAATTGGTGGAATGCTAGTTCAATTAGGAACATCTGCATTATGACTTATGTTGGGAAAACATTAGAGTGATCATGTAAGGTAAATTGACGATTACGCAAGGATCCACGTAATGGTGAGTTTACAGGTACATGTGAATTCTAGTAAATCATGTTGTGTCGATTAATGCAAGTGTTGTAGTAACATGTCAGTATTCTCCATTTCTTCTGTATTGTGTTTCTTTGAACTCAATACATGTGTTACAGTTTGGCAATACAATAATTTTGCTTGATTGATCTTTTCAATCCTCTGATTTCATATTTAGACAAGTTCAGAACTTATAGCATTACAACAAACATAGTGTTGTATATGCACATTCTTGTCTTCTATATCTATATGTATTGACTCGTTATCAATTACAAATCATATTCCGACTCTATTTTATGATCAATTAAAATCCAGATTGTATTCATACCTTATGAAAGGAGTTGACAATATATTGGTTAAGTAGGCGCATCTACTAAACCAGAACAATAGCAATCTATTGTCTATTCGACGCAACTCTATGAGATTACATTTGTTGGAAAAATTCCATGTTAGCTTTTAGTGACATTCGACATTCCTTCCGTAAGTACGACTAACACCTAGAGTTCGGACAACATCTCGTAAACTGCTGAAAATACGAACGAATGCTTTTCGATTAAACTAAAACAATGTGTTGAATTTCCTTCAGTCTTGTTGATTTCCTCCTATGATCTTCATGATCCTTTTGATTCAAGTCATTATATGAGTCTCTCTCGATAATTTCCATCATCACAATACGCAGATGCGCGTATTTATGCTTCAGTTTCTACTTTTAGAATCATTAAGTGTTGAATAAAACTTTCATTTGGCAGTGAACGCCAATAAATTCAATCTAGTTGTTTTACTATCGTGACCGTATACCTGTTATGACAATATTCATTAGATAACATATTTCATTGACTGACGAGAACGATTGCATTCTCTGATACTGAAACAGTTACCAGCGTTTCGGTAAAATAATTCAACTATCTCATCGACACACAAGACACTATTTGCAAGTGCTTTACACTTTCTATTGCAGAACTATATAAGGATTCTGGTTTTCTTTCATAAAACAAATATGAGAATCTGTGAAAACTCAACTTGAGTCAAGTATGGAATTTGTCTTTCATTAATAAAGTAGTTCAAATAGCCTCAGATGGTTAGTGAATCATTAACTTTAAATACTCCTTCGATAATCAATAAGCTATGCTTATGTACAAACGAATTCCAATCAATTAAGTGTGAAACGTCTGCTATCCCTCATACATGTATGAGACTGACACACAAAACTGTGAAGCCTACTTCACATACATACATACATTCTTATCAACCTCTTCGTCTATTAAGCTAGTATAGCAGACTAAGAATGAGTTGTCCCCGACAACTCACTGTTCACAAAGATTCGACAGTGAAGTTGATATGTTCATGAATAGCTCATTGACAATCGGTAAACTATCTTTATAATTAGTAATCGATTTCCTTTGAAGTGAATATACGTTTGCACCAATCATTCTTTTGGTAGAGTCCCCAAAGTCAACCATATGGTGATACATTCGCATCACATACTCTAGAACTTCTAAAACACAACGGAACAGCCCATAAAATTTGTTCTTGTAACCTATCATTGCTATTCGATTATAACAAAATAATAAATATACAATACTTAACTTGAAGATCAGTTTCACTTTTCTTTGAACCCCATGATGGTTCATCTACTTTCCATATTATGTGGAATTAAAATAACTGAGCCATTTCAGTTTCATTTTCACTTATTTTCCTTCCCTATCTAGACTCAGAGTTATCTTTCCTTATTATTTAGTACTAGAATTAAGAAGACGTACATTGTTTCGAAATCCCTTGTTCCGAAATGATCGTTCAACAACCATTCTATGAGAAATACAAACCAAAGTTCGCTAGTGCAGACAAATGTCAAACTCCATATACCAAAAATCAATATCAGGAAACCCTGTTTCCATGAAATATCCTTGCACGTCATACCTGTCTATTTCACTACATAGACAACCGCTATCAGCTTCATTTGAATCATTCCAATCCAAGGAAAGGAAGTTTCGTAGAATAATGGCCTACCTATGGTCTAGGTCAACCGACTGAATTTATAACCACCCCTAGTTAGTACAATTTCAGTGAGAATCTCTTGTTCAATGACGGTAATAAACCTGTCCCTTTAAAGGTAAACCTGTCATGACGAATCCCAGTAGTAACAAGCGAGTTCTTATATAATTGATAACCATTTTGTGAAACCATGAGAAGCCTTTTTATTCCATTCAGGTGAATAATAAAAAAAAAGTGAACTTCGTTCACGGTAAGGCATTATATATCACCGACTTATATTTACTCTCATCATTAAGGTCTAACCGTAATCTAAGTATTGTCATAATGATTATCGTTCATAGGCAATAAGAACAGATCTTATGAGGAATCACATAATTTTATTCCTCTTTAATTGATAACTTACGTAACATAGTCAGTTTATAGAAATCTGGTTAGGACCATACCACCCTGTGGTATTATAATTATTGTTATCTTGACACAATAGTCATACCCTTCAATAATCTGATCGTTATACTTTCCTTCATTCAAAATCCAAAGAAGTAACCTTGACACCTCTAAACATGTAGATCTCATATGATTTGCACATAATGATGTTCTAGCTTTATGAATAGTTATTACTATGAACAATGGATAGCTACAACAACATTTCTTTCTAGTATACCTTAACTATCAAGATTTAATGTGTTGATATTATATTTAAACTCTAACACAAGTACAAATACAACCCTCTTCAATATTCTGCCTAGACTTTCCTCTTATCCCAAAGGAGGAATATCAGGGTAAAACAATACAAATGTGTTTCGTGGATGAAGTCTTGATCCAATTCATTCCTTCAAAGATACTTCATGTCTACTATTACTTTGACACATTAGGATTTGTGTGAGTTATTGTAACATAACTTACTAACTCATTGATCAAAATGTTACTTCATTTTCCTATATGGAATTACTACGTGTGTTACGACATTATCATTACTTGTGAAAAAGTAAAGAATCACCTAGATTCTACTTCATAGTGCAATCATTCCTAACATTTTGCTCACATCACGCTTGGACCTTTTACGTAAACATACCCTTCCAATCTATTGGTTATTCTTGCGAGTCAGAATAACTATTTGTATTTGTTGATTAACTCTTAATGACATATTTGTCATTACTCGATAGCAATCTTAATTAAAAGGATATCCATTCTTTTTGGTTCTATACATTAGGGAATATTTATTACAAGTGATGGATTTCATATAGCACTGAGTAGAACAAACTAGGAATTCTTCCTAAAAAAAATGAATTGGAAAAAAAAAATCCTCAACCAAACCAAGTTTCGAGGACGAAACTTCTTTAACACGGGGAGAATGTGACAACCCCGAAATTAGAGTCAGTTACTTTTGACGAATAATCACCATAGACGGGCTCGGTCCATTAACGGCCCAATAGCTGAACTTTATACGTGACATTTTTTTACGGATCATTTAAAGATTCGAGATAACATATATTAAGTACATAAAAATGTATATATACTCTTACGGGGTAATTTTAGAAATGCACATACAATTATTAAATCATAATTGTTTCGACAACAATTTTAAAAATTAATATATTTTTTTAATAATTATTAATACTTATTTAGTCGAATCATCTAAAAATATAAATTCAGAAATTTTAGGCGCGACATGGATTCGAGTGGACATGCAATACTGGTAGAGAACCTACAATAATAATAAAAGTTGGGTGGTTCGGATAGTCTCAAATTGGAATCTATAAATTAAGACATTCGACCTATAAATCCTAAACGAACGATTAATATTTAATAATAATATTAAAATATATTATTTTAAACCTGCTCCGTTTCTGTTGAAACTTAGGTCGAAACGTAGAGAAAAATGAGCACGTTCCGACGACGTGATCGGAATTTTATAAAACGTTATACATAAAACGTTATAAGAGAAAAACAAAATGTGAGCTAAATTAATTATGATACAACTAATAAAATAAAAATCTAATACATGATAGATATGGTTCTATCATCCTTACACGTAAAAAAAAATAAATAATAATTAAACTATAGATATCTTTCCTTACCTGCGAAGCTATCAAACACAAATATATTATTTCTTTCTTTCCTGATATTTCTTTCATTCAAACAAAGTAAAACCACACACACATGTGTGTACGTATCCGAGAAATAGAAAGATTTCAGGAACTGAAGGGAGGTGGTCACGCCACCTCTGGGGACCCCTCTCGGCAACCCTAGTTACGGCGATGGAGCTGGGATTCTAACGGACTAAACCCAACGGCAGCGATGGAAGCCGCCACTAGCAGCGGTGGTGGTTGTGTTGGTTTGAGCAGACGAAGACGACGAGAGATGACGGAGATTAGGATGGCTAGAGTGAAGCTCTCATGGTGGTTTGGCTCCTAGAATCAAAGTAAGACGATGATGGTGGCAGAAGTAGAAACCACCACAAGGGATGATGGTGGAAACCGACATGGTTGTGGTGGCTAATGAGTTCCGGTGACCCAAAAGCGGTAACAGTTCAAGAAGGTGGAGTGGTTGGGCTCAACAGTAGGACCAGACCAGTTTTCGATCATCTCTTTAGTTTTGAGGTAAAAACCCGATTTGATTCGTAATCCGACAGGTTAGGTTCTTGTTATTGTTAAATTAGATGATTTGGATGGCCGGGTTTCATTACCGTGTATTAATTAGTTGATTTGAAACAGAAAAATAGGTATTAAAAAGTTTTCCGGCGACATTCCGTTTTGGGGCTTTTCCACGAAAATCATATTTTCGAATTCCTAGCGACACGTATAATCCATACAAACGAGTTTGGTCGCGAAACGGAAATATTTTTCGGACACGTTTCGGATTCCGGCCATTGACGTGGTGGCAGACGACAGCGGACGGAGATGGTGACAATTATCTAGCGATCGTGGAGACTATACGAGACCATAGCCTTTGAATCACCCGATTCGGAGTCCGTTTGGTCTAGATACGAACCAAATTTAAAAGATTAGTTCATTTGGGTAGCTTTGGATGTTGGTCAACAAGAGTCAAAGGCGATCAAAACTTGGTTATTATATTAATCGTGCGGTTTAGGACATGTCGATTCATAAACAGAGCATACGGAAAGGTACATTCGTGATAAATACTTTGAATTTAATTATTTAAGTTAGACATGCATTTGATTGTAAAACTTGAGCTATAGACGATACGTGTACATAAAAATAATCATTTATAAACATTGAAACGAAAGCCTTTATGTGACTAATACTTTAGATGTATGTATTATTTGAAATAAAATCCGTCATGTACGAACTTGTAAACATGTAGATATATATACACATGGGATATTTTGGAAGACGATCATAGTTGTTAATATATATATATATATAGGTAAAAGTTATGCTAAAAAGACCCCTACTTCTAAGAAGCCATGAAAAGCTGACATGTGTCAACTTGCAATTAATAAGGCTACTTATTAGCAGAATGATCTAAAGGCTGAAAATGATTTAAAGGCTGAAAACTCTTCTTACCCTTCTTAAACTCTCTAGCCTTTTTAGCATAACCCCACCCTATATATATATATATATATATATATATATATATATATATATATATATATATATATGAATATGCATAATGGAATCTTTATTAAAATGATACCGACTAAAACGAAGTTAATAAATAACATTGGTGGCTACAAATATATATATTTTTTAATTTGTATAAATGTGTATGAATATAAATATTTCATATTTTGAATTAAATCAAAAGACTTTCATATTATATTCAAATCCGAATATATATATATATATATATATATATATATGAATGTATGCTCAGTATATGAAGATAGACGGTCAATTGGAAAATATAACATTTATACAAATAAATACATATACCGGTTGGAAATCCCGACTAGAAATGGGTGAACATTACCTAATCAACAAATGTAATCCGCTAACGAACATCAGATTAGTGTAACAACTTAATGAAACAATAGAGCTCATGTGAATTAGATTAATCCTAACAACAAGAGTTACTATAATTGCATTTAGGGACTTTGATGGTGATTACTTGCATACAGTGTGATGGCATTATACATTTAGCTGGACATCGAGGTGAGTTCATAGCCCCTACTTTTTACCTATTTTCAATCTTTTTGGGGAAAAGCATACATACAAATATTCTTGAAACATACTTGCTTTATTACATTTGAGAACATGAAACATACATACAAACATTTTCATATGGTAACAAGAAAACAAGACCCGACCTTTATGTTAGCATGAGTGAACACATTTGGAGCTCGTAAAGTCCCCTGATCATCATATTTATAACCATTAGCTATAGATTAGCCTGAGATTCTATGGATAGTACTATTGGGATTGACACCCCCGTTCATGGTTAGTCGCGCTAACCATGGGTCCCTCTGGCCAAATGACTGCATAGTGTTCATACAATTGCTCGTGAGGTATGAGTGAGGGGCAAAACACCTGGTCTTGGTTTGCTTATGCCTCATGTATGTACATATTATTCGTATTCCTAGCTAGTTTACGGATGGGTCAACATTACTTGTTTTGTTTATCACATACACAAAAAAATCGTTTTTCGTGCAAATGGTTTTGCAAATCGTATTCATTTAAACCTGCGAACATTTGACAAGGGTGGCTTATTTCATCATTGTCTAGAATTCAATCCAAAACGTAAGATTGGGTTTTGACACAAGATTTGGTTATGGACTTGCTTATGATACGAATACATGATACAATGTAGTCCATACATTACATTTTGATTAATCATTATATTTGGTTTATATTTATAAATCTCAGAGATAAACACATTGCAACAACATTTTTCTCACCTCAAACTAATGAACTCACCAACATTATTGTTGACTCGTTTTCGTGTATGCTTTTGTTTCAGGATAAAGAAATTAACTACCTACGTGCACATCAGTTTTACCTGCTTGATGATCACTACATGCATGACGTAAATGTTTATGTGCTATTTGGGGAAAATTTTTTGTTTAAATCCTTACGCTTCAAATTCCGCTGCATAACCAATGTGCCTCGACCCTGACGTCTCGCCCCGACTCCCTCGAAATAATTGGGGTGTGACATGATCACACCTTATGATCTTTACCTTCTGATTGCTTTGATTCTCTATCCTAAGAATGTAAGATTTGAGAATCTCAGCAGTTTCATCTTTAGTTCTCAAGAAGTATACCCATGAGAATCTGGTGTAGTCATCAGTTATCACCAGACAGTATGACTTCTTACCCATTGACATAATATTTGTAGGACCAAAGAGATCCATATGTAGCAGCTGTAGTGGATTGTCATTTGTATTCAAAGTCTTGGGCTTGTGAGAACTCTTGTGTTGCTTCCCCTTCAAAAAACCAATGCAATGATCTTCTAGCTGGAATTCTTTGTCAGGAAGCCCCCTGACAAGATTATCCTTCACCAATTTGTTGATGGTTTTGATGTTAACATGGCTTAATCTCCTGTGCCAGAGAGCTGATTCATCAACTGAAGCTTTTGACAGAAAACGGGATACACTGCCAGATGGAGTAACCTCATTCATGTCAAGCATATAAAGATTTTCTTTTCTCTGAGCAGTTAATAAAATATTTCCTGGGGGAGGTTTGGATAAGCCAGGAGACAGTACAAAGCATTCTTTATCTATGAAGAGCGTCCAATGCTTTTGATCACAGACCTAGGAAACACTTATGAGATTGAAGTCCAATTCTTTGACATAGTTTACCTTTTCAATACTCATTCTTTCATTGGACACAGTTTCTTATCCAGTAATAGATCCTCCTTTTGAGTCACTTCCAAAGGCAACATATCCTCCATTGAAATGTCTGAAGTTGGAGAGGATGGATCTGTTGCCTGTCATGTGCGTGGAACAACCACTGTCTACCACCCATGTGTTATTCTTGTGACCTGGTTGTCCCTGCACATAAGAGAGATCTAGTTAATGGGAGGAATCCAAGAGCTTGCATCCTTGTAAAAAAGGGTTCTCGGATTATCAATATCAGCATGTGTGCATTCAACGGAACCAATGATGATTTTTGGAGGAATTTTGGCTTTCCAATGTTGAATTGGTGGTTTTCCAACTCTCTTTGCTTTGTCAGCAGCAGATGTTGCAACTGAGGACTTTGGCTTATCAGCAGCAGATTTTGTTGATGCTGATGGTTTTACTTGAGCAGCAGCAATCTTGGTTGCTGCTGAAAACTTGTTTTTGGGTCGCTTGGGCTTTAATTGATCAGCAACATTTTTGTTGGCTGCTGATGGTTTAACTTGGGCAACAGCAATCTTGGTTGCTGATGAAGGCTTTTCCTTTGGTTGCTTGAGTCTTACTTGATCAGCAGCAGTTTTTTTTCTGCTGATGGTTTAATCTTCGAAGTATGCCTACCCTTCTTCATCTTACTGATAGGCTTTTGTTGAAGAGGAATTTTATGAAGAACCTGGTTGAGAGGATTAAACTTACAATTTGCAGCAAAGTGGTCTGATTCACCACATATGATGCAAGATTGTTGAGGTTTTGGTAGATGCTTTCTTGGTGGGGATAGAGAGTTTCTGAACTGAGTTGCTTTGGCTTCAAAGCTTCTTACCTTTTTGTTCTTGTTTGTTTTCTCAAAAGCGTGTTGCTTTAGGTTTCTTTGTTGTTGAAGGTAATAGAAGCAAGTGTTGGCAGTATGATTGTATTTCTCACACAGAAAGCATGATTTAGCCAGTTTGTCCCTTTGAAAGTACACATAGTCTTTTCTTTTGAACAAGTCTTTGAAGTTCCAGGGGTGAGCTTTGTTGTGCTCAAAGGTGGCTTCTTCCAATCAGGCGCATGACATATGTCAAACACCTTCCTTTGTTGGATTGATTTGGATTGAGGCTTTGAGTTGGTGAAGGTTGAAGACTGTCCCTTTTGAACAGTTAGCTTTCTTCCTTTTGGGGGATAGCTGATTATGATTTGTTTGGTTGGTTGAGATACTGGTACTGTTTTTTAAGGGATGAAAGGGCTTGGATTGTTGGCTTTAATAACTTCACAGGTAGGTGGTGATGAAACTTTATTGGTTTCAGTGGAGTCTGAGCATGTTGACTCAAACTCAAATGAAGTAGTGCATTCTTGCACAGGGGTTTCTTGGACAACAGGGTCAAGATTTCGGTTGGCCATGTCAAGGTTGGAAAGATTGAAACTTGGTTCAAGAATGGCTACATGGTCAGCGGGTGGAGGAACAGCATTGTAGGGTTGTTCAGCTTGAAATCCAAGACCAGCAGTTACCTTTTCATGAATTTGAGCATCCAAAAGTCTTTGCAGCTTTTTGGATGCAAACTCATATTTTTCCACATGGACCTTTTGGTCTGCTAATTCGGTCCTTGTAGCTTTTAACTTAACTAGAAGATCATCAATTTGAGTTTCAAGGTTTGTTTGTTCATGTTTTAATGATGAAATTTCTTTCTTTAAACAATCAATATTTTCCTTGTAATTGTTTTCAACCTTTTTAAATTCAGATTTCATTTAGTGAAATTCTTCATTTTGATATATGAGATTTTGGTTATGTTTCATGTATCCAAGGACCTTATCAATACAAGCTTGAGTACAAAGACTTTCATATACCTGAGGTGGTACCTCTGATGTGTCTGTCATGAGAGCTTGATTGTTGGCAGAAATATCCTCAATTTGGAAACTCCAGTCAAAGTCAACAGTTCCAATAGCTGCACAAGCTACAGTTTGTGCAGAAGGAGTGGCCTGTTGCTGTTGTTGCTGTCTTGGCTGAGCTTGGTGAGCTTGTCTGGTATAAGCAGCAGCTGGGTTTGCCTTTGATGCCTTGCATTCTCTAGCAAAATGACCAAGTTGGTTACAGTTGTAACACTTCAATTTGCTTTTGTCCAAGCCAACCCTGGTGTTAGAGTTGTTGCTTGGAATGGGTCTTCCTGTTCTTGAGTAGAACCTTTTTGCTCTTAGAGAGAGCATGGCATAGGAGTGTTGTATATCCATTTCTTCTAGATCATATGGATGAAAACATTCCAGATCTTCCTTGATAAAGGACATGTTGCTTATTTTTCAGAGATGAAAGCAGCAAAGGTTGATGTTTGAGGTGGGGCTTCAAGAAGAAATGGTGAGTTGTTTGATTGAGAGGTTGAAGTTTGGGGATGAGTGATGATGGGAGGATAATAGTTGTTTGAACTTGGACCTGAGTGGTCAGAGTGGAGGGCATAAAAGGTGGTGGTGGATGTTGTGGATGTTGAGCTTCTTTCCTTGGCCTGAATCATCTCTAATTCATAGGTCTTTAGCATACCGAAAAGCTCAGTCATCTGTAGAGTCTTCAGATTCTTAGTTCTTCTGATGGACACTGTGTAGAGTGTCCAGCAACTGCGTAGAGACCTGATGAACTTCTTGAGAATATCTTCATTCTCCAACTTTACTTTTGAGCACTGCAGCTCACCTACAAGGTAAGTATATCTGTTAAATAAAACAGTTAGAAACTCACCTTCCTTCCAGACGAAGTTTTCATATTGCTGCTTCAGGATGTCTCTTCTATTTTCTTTTACTTCCTCTGAACCAGTAAACATCTTCTCAAGAGCCTCCCATAGCTCCTTTGCAGTTTTGTTTCCTCTAAAGTTGTGAAAAACTTCATTTGGTAAGCACATCTGGATGGCTCCCAAAGCCTTGAAATCTACCTCCATTTTCTTGATGTCTTCATCAGAGTATTTGGAGGATTCTTTGGGAACCAGTGTACCTTCGGAATCAGCAAATGCCACCATTGGTATGTATGGTCCATCTTTAATGGATTTTCACATCCCATATTCTTTATAGCAGAAGAAGTTTTCCATTCTGTTCTTCTACATATCATAGTCTTCTCCAGACACCAGTCTTGGTGGTCTGCTGATGCTTCCAATGTCTTCAACTCCATTGTTTTGTGCCATTTTTGATTTGTGATAATGGGTGACTTTAGCAAAGGGATAGTTTTGAATAGAACCAGAGAATGATTAAACAAGTGTGAGTTTGTTTAATCTGTGAGCCAAAGCTCTGATACCACTTGTAGGATCGATGAATACAAGATGGTTCTATTCTAGTTGAGATTGGCGAAAACAATTACAACTAAGCAATGTAAACAAGTAAACAAGAAGAATACTGATAAATACAATTTGTATTAAGCTTCAAAGATTACAAGATTACAAAGAAAATTCTTAAGAAAAAGCACACTTATACAATGACTCTGAGTACTACTTATATAGTAACTTAGAATCAAGACAGACCATTGATTCTAAGGATCAGATCTAACACAAGCCGTTGATTATTGAATCTATTCTACATGTAACGACAATAAATACTACAAAAGTTATCTTTACTCAAACGTCTTCTTAGGCATCATTGCTTGAGTCCTTGGAAGAAGAGCGTCGTTGTCTTTTATTGTCTTGCACCAGTAACATTCTTTCTGCGTGGAGTGTGTCAGTGTTGCATCAGAAAGTTGTCAGTGGTAATGGTTGCTTTATCGAAGCAAGTCAGCTGCAACGTTTGATCTTCAGAGGGAATGGCTATCAGCAGCAATGTTGTTGATCAGCAGCAAGACGTAACTGTCCACAGCTGCTGATTATTTGCCTATCAGCAGCAACTTTGGTCTTCAGCAGATAAGGCTGTCCGCAGAAGAACAAGTATCTGCAGCAGATAAGCTTATCCGTAGCAGTTTGTCGATCTGCAGCAAACTCTAAGGTCCACAGAAGTTGTACTTAGAGAATTTTGTAGCCATCAGTCTTTATTTCTACAATTAGTGTTGTTTTATCCAATATTTCAGCCCAACAATGCATACATTTTCCCTGGATTTGGTCTTCGCTTTATAATTTATGGCGCAATCCGTGTTCACGACGACATGCTTTTAGCAGCCTGTAAGTTTCCAGTTTAATTTCTACCCATTTACATAAAATCCGGGTGTGTTTTATTCGCCCAAAGCGTGTTCAACTTATTACAACTTCCTAATTTTTTTTATCTTAAAGGATTATATTATAATAATGTATGTTTTGTAATAATTATAAGGACATTAATTATTTATAACATTTAGTGGAAAAAGCAGACCGATATGTGAAACGGGATGTTTATTACATTTAGTTTAAAAAAGGGGTGAATTCGTTGACCTAAGGGTATGCTTACATTTGTGTTTCCATTTTGTTAATTATATGGTCGTGCTTAAAATATTTGTGTTGACACGAACCCGTTTGACCCATTATCCAATCCGCCTGACCCACAAACTTTTCCTTCTCCTTGACATTATTTCATATTTTCAAGATTGTTATATTCATCATTACTAAATTTGATATTCAAATAAAAAAAGGCTATCTTTTCTGGTATGGAGAATTAAGGGGGCGTTTATGAAAATGAACGAATTGTAATTAGTTCTACTAAAAAGTTTTGTGGTGTTTAGTTTGTAAATTTTGAAAAGAATTGTAATGGTTAAAATATTAAATGCCTCAAATGGGGAGTTATATAGCAGGACATGGTCAACTGGGTTTTTTGGAGTTAATTTAGGTTATATTTATTTGATAGCAGGTAAAATTTAAAAAATTAGCTAAACCAGAAACATGGATAATGGGTTTATTTGTTTAAAAGGTAGGCATACTTTGTTTACAACCGCATAAATTGCTTGATACACATGAGAATAGTAAATTTTTACTTTTAAATAAGTCTGGTATTTTAATGAAATAGTTTTCTTGGTCGTTATTGCAGAATTTGGCTTGATACAGGTAGAAATTAGATGAGATGGTTCACTGATGACTTTGCGAATTCGATGAAACGACTTCATTTGGTGGGTCCCATCAAAATATGACCGTTTAAAGGTCCGTGCATGTGTTGATTTTCAAATTTCAGTTAAGTGTTGTTTGGATACAAGTTTTGTGTAATAGTATCTCAAATTATGTGACGTTTTCAGTGTACTTTTTTCTCTTGTTTTAGGTGACGTGGTGGAAGCCCAGGCAATTAAATCTTTGTTTTCCAAACATGCAACACCTGGGCCTTGGCTTTTTAATCCACAAAGGTATTATTTAAATAAATTTTCTTTTCTTTCTGTATGGAAAACATGTAAAATATTAAGTTGTTTGCTTTTTAAATATGAAGGAAAAAATCTAGAGGCAAGATGATGTAATTTATCTCACAATTCAATTTTGTTTTTATTGCATTACATGTTCTAATGTTGTATTAAAACTCTTGTAAACCATCTAGGGTGCTATAGGGCATCATCTTGGGGGCTGCTGATGCAATATTCACAGTTCATGTAAATAAAAACTTTAGTCATTATGTCATGTTTTCATTATACATGCTTCTTGTGTCATTAGTTTAAGGTTGAGTTCATTGACTACAAAAATATCCAATCCGTATCGATTATTTTTAGACCTAAAGATATTAATTTTTTCTGCATAGTAGCAGAATTAGTTCCCTATCATGATTTAAGGTATTTATGTTCTTATTTTCTTTATAATATGACTCTTCTATATTTTTATGTCAAACCTTGTCACAAACACAATTTGAAAACTTACGGCAAGCTTATACTGTCTAGAAACTTCTAACGTCTTACTTCACTCAGGTCTAGCCTAAGACAAGATGTGGGGTTGGTTGGTGCACAAAATGATGTTCTTCATGATCATGGCTCACATGGTGGTCATTAACATCAGTAATTAAAACCACAATAGATGTAGCCGGTAAGATCATATCATTTTGAATTCTGCAATCAGCAATAGATAAACCCATAGAGTTAAACACAAACAGTCTCGTCGAGTTTGGAATAGTACAACTAGGATCAAAGTCTTCACTTTCACTTCCATTTTGAATTCGGACTTTTTTTGGCAGAAACCAAAAACCGAACTGAATTCAAATTTAGTCCGGTATATGTGTTAGCAATGGGTGCAATGTAAATGCCAAAGTTTCCCCACTAGGAATCTTCAAAATTCGTTTTCTTTTTCTTGTTTTATAAACTGAAAATCAACCAAATGAATGTAAATGAAATGTAACCAGGAAAGGATGGGGAAAATGAACATAGAAACAACACTATAAGAGTTGTCACCGAGATCTGAAGACCCCTATCAAAATTTAAACAAAATGTCAATCATAACACAATATCTATCCAATCGAAAACCACATACGCTACCGTTATAAGTCACCAAAATAATAAAGATGTAAATAAGAAAAATCGACAGGGATTTGGATTTTCTCAATTTCTTTCGCAAGTCAAACCCCAAAAATTTCCCGAAAATGGAAAAAAGGCTTCGCGAAAAACTCATCTTGACGGTTGATATATAACCATGTGCATCCAAATTTTGTTGCTGGACTCGGAGAGTGGTAAAATGTTTCAAGAAATTTGTGGGATTATCAACGATGCGTATAAGAAAAATAACATTAGCCCCCTCCCCTCTTCTTGAATCCTGGTAAGTGACATGGAATTTGTCGGTGTGATTTAAAAGAATTTGAAATTTTTGTGGTGGGGTGTTAGAGTATTCAGAGCAGCTTCCTTATATTCCTTATTTTTATTCTTATAATTACACTAAAAATCACTATTTTTTTTACCTTTTATCTCTCCTTATCTTTATCCTTATAATTATACTAAAAACCACAACTTTTATCCTTATATTTATAAAAACCTTATATTTTTTCTCTCTTATCAACTTACAATCACTTTAAACCACTCCTTAAAATATACAAAACTTACTCACAGATTTATATCAAACCTGCTGTGAGTGCACTTATGTGGGAAAGGGTTATTGTAGTGAACTTTTTGGAGGGGGTTTTACACTGATTTTAGGGAATTTTGGAAGGGATTTGGGGGGAAAATTATTTGTGGTTAAGCTGAAATTTTGAAGGAGTCGTATAATTTATGTATCTTAATTATAAAAATCAAATAATTAATAAAATTTGATCTGAACACATATTTTTAATTATACTATTTGGGAAATTAAAATAATTTATAGTAAATAGTATGTTATCTAACGTTTTAAAATAAGGGTCGTATTTAAGTGTTAATAATACAACTTTTTTAATAAAAGTTGCAGTTTTCAATAAATTCTTGCATCGAATCTCTTAATACAACATTTATGTTAAATAAAGTTGATTTATAATTAAATGCAACTCATACTAAAAGGTTACATTAAACTTAATTTGTAGTGATTTCTACCATCCCGGGTTAACAATTAAAAGGGGCCAACAAAAAGGTTTAGCCTCGGTGCATCAATCATAACTATACTAGGATATAATTTATTATGTATGCAATTTGTTACATTTTATTACAGGATTGCTTCCATATTTTAAAATTTTATTTTTTGAATAGTATGGAAAGCATAACTTTTTCTTCATTGTTAATAAAAACACCTTTATGACATGAATTTTGTTAGCCTAATTATCATTTCAAGTTTGAATAATAAAGTTATGGGTCAAATATGTAAATAGTTAAAAGTCAATGTTGGAGTCAGTTATATATTTATGTTAAGTTAGAAGGGTTAAATGTGTAAAAGATAAACCTAGAAACCGTATGTAATGGGAGGCGACGTTTCATACGCATCGGTTCATCCCTTTCAAGTCTGTATATATCGTGTAAGTCAAGAACAAGTCAGGGATGATTTTTCTACAATTCATTTGTAAATAAAGTGTGTGTTTGGTGTGTTATTGAGAGTAAATATCACTATTGTTCATTGAGATCTTGGGCAAAAGTGGTATCAGAGCAAGGCTGTTCTTGAAGCCGTGAGAGAGATCGAGACGAGTGAATAAGAAATCAACCTGTGACAACCGCGGCATTTCAGGTCAACACCCGTGTTCGACGAGTTCGTATAATAATAATAGTATTATTGTTATGTTGAAATATACTTTTAAACGAAAGGAACTCGTTGGAGAACGATAAAGAATATGGAGATTTATTTGGGTGTTATAATGTCAAATTTTGATCAAGTTCGGTTCTATACGCGTTAACACTCGAGTCAAACGGTTTCGTGAAATAATAATTTAAATTCGAAAGAATAAATATATTTACGAGACGCAAGGACTCGAGGGAAAATAATAAATTATAATAAGTTATTTTTGGGTAAAATAACACCTCTATTTTTTTATCGGGTTCGTTTAAATGAAAAACCGACACAAGATTTGAAACCACAGGGGCTATAAATACCCCATCTTCACCCCACTTTCTCATTTTGCAAATTTAGAGAGAGAGGACAGAGAATTCAGGTGGTGGAGGTGGTGGTCCGGTGGCTGCCGACGGCGGTCCGCGGTGGTCCGGCGGTGGACGGAGGTGGTCGGAGATGCGTTTTTTCACCTGGAACCATTTCTCGACAATACGAACGCAATAGTAAACTCAGATTTGTCTAAATCCTTGCTTAAATTCGTTAAAAAGGTCAAAAATGAATCTATCCAGAATGTTGTTGTATGCACAGTCTCAAAAATCGGACAATCCCTGGAAATCCGATCGTTAGAAATGCAAGAATTTTGGATATAATGTTGTCAACACATAGACTCACAACCCTACCAGAGAAATATTTTTTCAGAGCTCTCTAGGTATGCTTTTCATACCCTCGAATGCGACTAATCGGATTTTCGAATTTGAAAAACTGGGTCTCAAAGAAATCATCGATCCCCGGAGATCCGACCGTTGGATCAGGACGATTTTTGGATAGTAGTTTTTTTAACACATATATGCATGTTTTCACCGAAGAAAATTACGATCAAATGTCGGCAAGTATATATTTGAATACGAACAAATTATAACAGTTTCTGGGATCGAAAACAGGAAATTGATCGAGTTGCATGGCCATCGAAACGGCATTGCATGTCAATCTTGAGCATGTGGAAATGCTCTAGAGATAAAAAAAAGATTCGTTAAGTACGGGAGGTTCCGCGTACGCGAACCATTTATACGAAAGGTATAAACTTTACCCGTTAAGATTTGATTTTATGTTAGAATAGTTTTATGAGTCATTGATTTGGAATTGAACCCGAAAATATTTAGTATTGAGATATTTGGTATTTTGAATGGTTATTATGTTATATACTCAACCCCGGTTCACGTGTAACAATAAATGTAACTAATATATTTATTTTTATACAAAAATTGTTTTGATGGATTTTTCTAAAAATGTGATCTAACACTCAAATTTATTTTTAAACAGTGGTATTTATATAAAGAGTTTGATTTGGAAATTTTGGTAACCAAAATATTTATATATTATTTATTAAAATTGCTACAAATTTAATACATGAAAATTAGGAAAATACCTATGAGTATTATAAAAATCTGGAATTTGGTCAGTAATTAGTATATGATAAAACATGACTACTGTCCAAAATTCATTAAAATTGGAGTTATCTAAGTAAGTGTTCGATATTTATGAAGTTTTAACGATTGAATTTTGGATCATATACTTCTGGATAATATTAGAACTTGAAACTTTTAATAGAAGCTCATATGGATCTAAAACTAATTTGATAAAAATTGGGCGAAGTTTTGATAAGTATAACTATTTTCCCGAATTTGTTAAATTTTAAAAATATTATATTCATAATAAATAATATTGATATTAGAAAATTATGAAAATTGGTCGAAAATTTTTATTTATGTATATGAACAATTGATAAAAGTTTCAAGCATTAAATTTATGTCTAAATATAGTTTTAGAATTATGGTCCATTAAAACTTTTTAAAAGTTACTATTTTTGGAAATTTTTGTATAAAAATATTTTTATAAAAGTCTTAATGGGAGTTTGGATAGAAGTATTATCATATTAAAAATATAAAATTAGACTTTTAAATTGGGTGCTAAACTCACATTAAAACCCTAATTTCGGACGAATCGAATTTTCAAACCGTAAACCGGACTTTACGCGCGTAACCGCATTTTTTATCTAATGAAACCGTGACTTGAGATTTTATCATATATGATTTTATAACTACTGATTCTCTTTATTAAAACCTAAAACTTAAGGTTTTAAGGTCTCGAATTTATATAAAAGCTGGTTTTACAATTTCTAACAGTTCGTACGCGTATGCACGGGTTTTGGGTATACAACCAATTACATAGCCACTTTTTGTTTTGTTGAATTGGTCACAACCTGTAGGAGTCCTAAATGCATTGTTTGTGTCCACTTGATTAGTAGGACCCTGTTAGGACTCGGATTTTAACGGTTTTTGTCGACTGTGTCGCATCACTCGCCCGCATTGTCCATGTGAGTTTCGCAGCCCCACTTTACTTATTGTTTACTGTTTTTGGGGGAAATATGTTTCTTTATTTATTTTTAGTCACATGTTATATGATACATTGATTCATGAGTTATTTTATTTTATGCATTAAATTTCCCAATTTTGGGTAATCAATTAGCTGAGCGTAGCCGTTGGGAATTTTGGGTAGTACAACTTGGGTCGACACCCCCGCCCGTGGTTGGTCGCGCCAACCAGACTTGTAAGGTCACTTGGGCGCAGAATTAGCCTATTTTTAGGCGGTTGTTTGCATATGACTTCCGTATGGGGTACTTTATTTTTATTTCGTCGAGGCTTTGATTGCGGCTCATGGTAATATGTTGTCTAATACATGTGTGCTCGATCAATGGATTTTTGATCACTTTGGATTTTTATCATAAACTTTTTATAGAGTCGCAAAACCTGCGAACTCACCAACTATTTATATAGTTGACCCGTTTTCGAAACATGCTTTCAGGTAAACAGAATTGAAGAAGATATTTTTACAGGGGCTCGCTTTTAGATTAGAACTATTGTTTTTAGTTTTGATTATGCACTTTGGTTGTAGTCAGGCATTTAGACATTTTGTACTATTTTAGAGATTTTTCTTATATTTGTACCTTTGTTAGAAGCATGTAGTATGGTTCAATGTAATGCACAAATTTTTTTTTAGTTTCTCTTGTACTTGTGTTCAATGTGATATACCGGTTACATCCCGTACTTTCGCCTTGCAGGGTGTGACAGACTTGATATCAGAGCACTGGTTATAGAGAATTAGGTTTACTCGAGACTAGACCTAGACTATAACTCTAAGTTTATTGCATTGAACCTTAGGAATTATGTGTGCATTGCATACTAACTTTTGCTTATCTACTACACATTGATTCTTCATAATCATGTCGTTGTCACAACACTAAGCGTACTCTTTTGATGATTCCGGTTAAGTTTGCGGTAGTCCATATCAGTCGCTTTGGTCATGGTTACCAGTAAGGAGGACCCCGCAGACAAATCTGATTACGAGCCGAGGATGACGGAGATTCGACACATTAAGCCTGGAGGATCAAGTTATGAGTTGAACTTGGGTGATGACGGTAGTAATCACCAGTCATCGGTCTTGCTGTTACCATAGGATGTACCTGTACCTGCACCACATCTGCATCTACTTCAGTTGTGGAGTCGACTTTCTTCTTGACATCTATTGTTTTCACTTTGTGCGGTATATACTTCCTTTCGTGATCTGCTGGATTGGATGGCTAGAACTTTCGCCATGAGATATGGTAGACAGAATTGATCAATATAAAGGGAACCCGAGATGGAGAAGCAGGACTAAACGAGAGAGAACTCTATGGGTCAGGAGACCCATTGACTTTTTTTGTTTTGTTGGATCATTGGATCCACGTATATATACAAATTTGTAGCATGACTTGCTCGACTCTGATTTGGGGATCTCTGCCCTATTATGACTGCCTGACTTCCACCGCACACTTTTTATTTTATTAAAGGATGCTGGTTGTGCCCCTCTATCATTACCCTTTGATTTTCATTATGAGAAGTTAGGGTTCATATGGGAAAAATTGGGGGTTTTTGGATTATGATGATAAGATGATGAATTAATGATGATTAAGTGTTTATATGATGTTAGACACTTCAACAAACACCAAATTAACCTAATGATAAAAGTTGAATGTAAAATTAGTGTTAAGGTAAGGATAATGAAACTCAAGTAGGTGAGTTTGGGGTGAAAGAGGGTGTTTGGATATGAGTATAACTCAAACGGGTCAGTTTGGGTTGGAAATGGGAAATCGGGTTGTGAACCCAATTATAATGTGATTTTGATGTATGTTAGATTACTAAACTAGGTGTATATGTTTAGGCAATCAAATTGCAAAACTTGAAGGTGGTGCGGGATCTTCTAACCCGAAAGGTAAGTGCTTTTGCACTTACTTAGTAAATGATGATAAATGGTGTTATATGTAATGTTGTATGCATAATGTGTTAAGTTGCATAATGTGTTATGTGGTATGAATGTGTATAGAGGTTTACAAATAATTGAATGAATGTAGTTATATTATTAATACTATAATGGATATGTGGATATGGAGTTATGGTCTAAGTACCATAATGGATATGTGGATATGAAGTTATGATCTAAGTATCATAATGGAAACGAGGTTATAGCCTATACGCCATAATGGAAATGGAAATGTGTTAATTATGAATGATAAATGAAAAGAATGAAACTTGTAGGAGAAATGCAAGTGATATGTAGTCTAATGACAAATTGGGTGGAAACAGGTCAAAGCTCCGATTTAGTCAAAGTCAAGTCCAAGTCCAAGGCATTGGCGGGATTCTCGTATGCGTACATGTTGTTTTTGGGTGATTAATTAGGAATCCTTTAAAAGGATGTGTTTTGAGACATGAATTTGTGTTTTGGTATATGTATATGGTGTTTTGAATGTTTTAATCAAAAACCCAAGTGATTGGGAAATTTTGGTGTCTAATTGAATGGTAAAAGTTAGAAAAATGGTTAAGTGTTGAAATCTGCAGATCTGGCAAACTTTTTGTGAAGGAGAGGTCTTCGCGCCACGCGAAGAACACGGGTCTGGTCTTCGCGACACACGAAGACCTGGTTTCCCGGACCTGCCCTTTTTGGACTCCTTCGCGCCACGCGAGGGGAGGGGTCCCGATTTTCTTGACACGCAAAGATAAAAAAAATCTTTCTAGGGAAATGCTTCCGCGTGTTTTAATAATAGAGTGTTACAACTTGGTATCAGAGCAATGGTTTGAGGGATTTTGTGTGAGTGACACTAAACTCAAACTGGATGCTCTTGATATGGGGAAATGATACGATAATCCAAGAAGGACTTGACTAAGACTCGGAGCTTTCGGAAGTGAAAGGTTAGTAATGTTATGATTAATGTTGTTTCATAGGGTGTATACGTATGTATATGTATAAATGACAACGTGATTGTGTGCGCTGAAACTTGTCTTGAGATTTGTTGTATGGATATGATAATTACAATTGATCAGAACGTATTATTAAACATGTATGGCCAATATGGTTAATAAGACAAGATATGCAAAGGTATTTATGATAACCATATGACTATGAACATTTGCAAGGATTAGGTGAAGGTGATTATATATGTATGTATGTATATAGGTAGATATATATAAATATACTTAATACATATAATAGTAAATGTAAGACGGTTACCTAAGGTAATAAAAGTGTAAGGGTGTTAAGGTGTTTTTGTTCTAATTCTCAGCTAAAAGATGACAGACGATGCAAATAGCCGTTGGATCCAAGAATCCAAGAGATGATAAAGGAAGAAGTGGCCAAGGCTTTTGAGCAAGCCACAACTATGTTGATGGAAGAAATGAGAGGGGTTATTAAGCTTACTCTCGAGGAAGTAATGAAAGAGAAGGAGAGGGAACCACAGGGTTATACCCTAAAGGAGTTTATGGTGATTAAGCCCAAAGAGTATGATGGGCAGGTGGACCCGATCCTTAGCCACAGGTGGGTGGTGGATATGGAATCGAATTTTGAGAGGACAAAGCGCAAACCCGAGGACAGGGTAATGTTTAGCGTGCCATTGTTAACTGCGAGGGCAAAAGAATGGTTGTTAAATCTCTCAAAGGAGAGGGGTGAAATGGGTGTGAACTCCATGACTTGGGAGGAGTTTGAGACGGCTTTTCTAAAATACCATTGCCCACAAGCCGCAGTTAACAGGATGACTGAGGAGTTCCTCCTCATGAGGCAAACGACTGAGTCGATCGATGAATTGGCTAGGGCTTTCTTTGATCACGCCAAGTTCTGTCCGGACGTGGTGTCGACCGAGAAGGCGAAGATTGATAGATTTTATGCTATATTGACTGTGGAGTTCAGAGATAGTATATCTCCATCCTCTTTTACCACACTTGTAGATTTGATAAACAGGTGTCGGGAAAGGGAGGTGGAGTTGAGGAGGCAAGAAGCAAGAGGTGAAAAGAGAAAGCGTGAAATTGTGGAACAAGTTGTGAAGAAGATAAAGGGCGGGAGCCCTTGCAAGAAGCCGTTTAACAAGTTTTCTCCACGGGGTTGCAAGGTTTGTGGAAAGGAGCACTTTGGGGAGTGTAGGAAGGGTACATCAAACTGTTATAAATGTGGGAAGCCGGGGCATATGGCTAATCAATGTCCAAGCCAAATTCGTTTATGCTACAATTGTTACAAGCCCGGGCACAATAGGGCAGATTGCCCCGAGCTGAAACAAGGTGGGAGTGAAAAGAAGGTTGAAATACCAAAGCCAAAGGGTAGAGCTTTCCACATTTCGGCGGAGGAGGCAAAGACTAACCCGGAAGTGGTGTCAGGTACATTCAAGATTAACTCATTACCTGCACTAGTTCTTTTTGATACGGGGGCTAGTGGTTCTTTTGTTTCCTTGAAATTTGTTAAGCATTCTTCATTTCTAAGTAGCAAGTTAGATGAACCTTTAGAAATTGTGGCGGCAAATGATAAGAGTTTTCTAGTGTTTGATATTTATAAAAATTGCAAGTTAAGGGCGGGGGGTGAAACGTTCCTTATAGACTTAATTCCTATGACCATGGGGGATTTTGATGTGATAGTGGGGATGGATTGGTTATCGAAGAACAAAGCGAATATTATATGTGGACCTAAGGAGATACAACTCGATTCCCCGTCGGGTGAGTCCATTTACATAGAAGGTGAGAAGAAAGGTAAAGTAAGATTGTGTTCTTATGTGAAGGCAACAAAGTACATGGCGCGTGGGTGCAAGGCGTACATGGCTTGTGTTGTGGATGTGATCGAGAAAGTGAAAGAAATTCACGATATTCCAGTTATGAATCAGTTTGAGGATGTGTTTCCATTTGAATTACCGGGGGTTCCTCCGGAGAGGGAGGTAGAGTTGGGATTGACTTGATACCGGGTGCTAAGCCGATAGCCAAAGCACCTTATAGGTTGGCACCACCGGAAATGAAAGAGCTAATGGAGCAATTACAGGAACTACTTGATAAAGGTTTCATACGCCAAAGCGTCACACCTTGGGGTGCACCCGTTCTCTTCGTTAAAAAGAAGGATGGAAGCATGAGGATGTGTATGGGTTATCGGGAATTGAACAAGTTGATGGTGAAGAATCGATACCCGTTACCCCAGATTGACGACCTTTTTGACCAATTGCAAGGGGCTTCATAGTTCTCTAAAATTGATTTGAAGTCCGGGTATTATCAGTTGAAAGTGAAAGAAGGCGACATTCTTAAGACGGCTTTCCGCACTCGTTACGGTCACTATGAGTTTACGGTTATGCCTTTCGGTTTAACCAACGCGCCCGCGGTTTTCATAGATCTTATGAACCAGGTGTGTAGACCGTTCCTCGACCGTTCGGTCCTTGTGTTTATTGACGATCTTCTCATTTATTCAAGGAACGAAGGTGATCATGCTTATCATTTACGTGAGATTCTTGAAGTTTTTCAAAGGGAAAAGCTTTATGCAAAATTTTCTAAGTGTGCATTTTGGTTGCGCGAAATCCAATTTTTGGGTAATGTGATTAATGAGAAAGGAATTACTGTCGACCCATCCAAGTTAGTGGCGGTTAAGGATTGGTCATCGTCGAAAACGCCTTCAGAAATTAGAAGTTTCTTGGGGTTGGCGGGTTACTATCGGCGGTTTATTGAAAACTTCTCTCGGATTGTTTTGCCGATGACGAAGTTGACGTGTAAAGAGACTAAGTTTGTATGGGGTTCCGAGCAAGAATCTGCCTTTCAACTCTTGAAAGAAAAGTTGACTAAGGCGCCTGTTTTATCCTTGCCGGACGAGACTGAAGATTTTGTGGTGTATTCGGATGCCTCGCATTCGGGGTTGGGTTGTGTTTTGATGCAAAGGGGGAAAGTAATTGCCTATGCGTCTAGGCAATTGAAGACTCACGAGGTGAACTACCCTACCCATGATTTAGAACTTGCGACCGTGGTTTTTGCGCTCAAGATTTGGAGGCATTATTTGTATGGGGCTAAATGTACGATATACACGGATCACAAAAGTTTCAAGTACTTCTTTGACCAAAAGGACCTCAACATGAGGCAAAGGCAGTGGCTTGAATTGGTCAAGGACTATGATTGTGAGATACTTTATCATTCGGGTAAAACGAACGTGGTGGCGGATGCTCTTAGTCGAAAGACGAGCCATACACCTATCAAGGTGAAGTCATTTAAGATGACAATTTCATCATCTCTTATTGATGAAATCCGGGAGGCTCAAGTGTTAGCACTTGTTGGTGATTTGAAGAAGGAATGGATGATTGCTTATGTTGATAAGCTTGGGGAAAATAGCACGGGTTTAAAAACATGCTTTGATAGAATTTGGATTCCTAGGTTGTCAAGTGTTTTGACAACTATTTTAGACGAGGCGCATAAATCCAAGTATTCTATCCATCCGGGGGCCAAAAAGATGTTTTATGACTCGAGGTGTCATTTTTGGTGGCCGGGTATGAGGCGTGATATTGTTAAGTATGTGGAGAGGTGTCTCACATGCTTAAGGGTAAAGGCGGAACACCAAAAGCCGTATGAAAAGCTTCAACCGCTTGAAATACCGCTTTGGAAATGGGAGAACATAACCATGGATTTGATCACTAAACTACCAAAGACTCGAAAGGGTTATAATGCGATATGGTTAGTAGTGGATTGGTTGACAAAGAGTGCACATTTCCTTCCTATTAAGGAAATGTATTCTTCGGATAGATTGGCGGAAATGTATGTAAAGGAAATTGTGTCACGTCATGGCTTGCCGGTGTCGATTATATCGGATCGTGATACGAGATTTACTTCTCGTTTTTGGAAGAAATTCCATGAGGATACGGGGATTAGATTGAATCTTAGCACCGCTTATCATCCACAAACGGATGGTCAAAGCGAGCAAACGAATCAAACGCTCGAGGATATGTTACAAGCGTGTGCATTGGATTTTGGGGAAAATTGGGACGACCATTTACCGTTGGTGGAATTTTCATACAACAATAGCTACCATACTAGTATTGGTATGCCGCCTTTTGAGGCATTGTATGGGAGGAAATGTCAAACACCCGTGTGTTGGGGTGAGATTGGTCAACGGGAACTCGGTATCAAAGAGGTGGTCAAGGAAACTAATAGTAGTATTGACCAAATAAGGGCACGCTTGAAGGCGGCTCAAGATCGCAAAAATTCCTATGCGGATAATAGAAAGCGGGCGATTGAGTTTCAAGTGGGGGACTTTGTGCTTTTGAAAGTCTCTCCTTAGAAAGGGGTGATACGGTTTAGGAAACGGGGGAAGTTAAGTCCACGTTTCATTGGACCGTTTAAGGTGATAGCAAAGGTGGGTACGGTGGCTTATTGTTTGGAGCTACCGGAGGGACTAAGTAGACTTCATAACACGTTTCATGTGTCTCATTTGCGAAAATGTTTGGCGGATGAATCCACTTTTGTTCCATTGGATGATATAGAATTGGATGAAAAGTTGAATTATGTTGAAGAACCGGTGGCAATCTTGGATATAAAGGTCAAGCGTTTACGCAATAAAGAGATTAGCCAAGTTTTGGTGAGGTGAAAACATAAGAAGGAAGCGGAAATGAATTGGGAAACCGAGGAAGAAATGCTCAAATATTATCTGAACCTTTTTATGTGAAGTCGGGTTTCGGGGACGAAACCCAAATAAGGGGAGGTGATTTGTAACGAACCAAAATCCGGGTTTCGTTATAAATATTCTAATAAATATTATGGTGAAAATAATATTTTAGAAATAAGTTGAAACAAGTGGGTTTCAAGTTAGTAATGGGGTTATATTAGTTTTTAACTAATTTTGGAATGAAATGGGTAAAATGGAAGATAAGGGGCTAAACCTGTAAATATGGCAAATCTGCCATAGTTGACTTGGTGAAGTCAAAATTTGGTCATTTTTTATGAAAGGGTCGTTCATTTCAAGAGAGAAAAAGGGAGAAAGTAAAATTGAAGCAAAATCGTGCATTTGAAGCTTGTTTTGTGAACATCAAGTAAGTTATTATCTTCCCTTGATTTCACCTTTGATGAGCTAGTAGGTGGGTTTTGTATAAATCCAAAAAATTTGAATGCATGTGGTTAATTGGTGTTAGATTGTTGATAATCTAGCTAAACTAAAGGTAAAGAATGGTGATTAACATCCTAGAACCCTTTGATTTTGATTATAAGAAATTAGGGTTCATATGGGAAAAATTGGGACTTTTTAGATTATGATGATAAGATCATGAATTAATGATGATTAAGTGTTTATATGATGTTAGACACTTGAACAAACACCAAATTAACCTAATGATAAAAATTAAATGAAAAATTAGTGTTAAGGTAAGGATAATGAAACTCAAGTAGGTGAGTTTGGGGTGAAAGAGAGTGTTTGGATATGAGTACAACTCAAACGGGTCAGTTTGGGTTGGAAATGGGAAATTGGGTTGTGAACCCAATTATAATGTGATTTTGATGTATGTTAGATTACTTAACTAGGTGTATATATTTAGGTAATCAAATTGCAAAACTTGAAGGTGGTGCGGGGTTTTTTTACCCGATAGGTAAGTGCTTTTGCACTTACTTAGTAAATGATGATAAATGGTGTTATATGTAATGCTGTATGCATAATGTGTTAAGTTGCATAATGTGTTATGTGGTATGAATGTGTATAGAGGTGTACAAATAAGTGAATGAATTTAGTTATAGTATTAATACTATAATGGATATGTGGATATGGAGTTATCGTCTAAGTATCATAATGGATATGTGGATATGAAGTTATGATCTAAGTATCATAATGGAAATGAGGTTATAGCCTATGTGCCATAATGAAAATGGAAATGTGTTAATTATGAATGATAAATGAAAAGAATGAAACTTGTAGGAGAAATGCAAGTGATATGTAGTCTAATGACAAATTGGGTGGAAACGGGTCAAATGGGTGAATGGGTGAAAACAAGTAGTATTTACTTGTTTGAAATGTTTTATCTTCATTACTAATGGTGATATATGTGGTGTTATGTAGGAAAAGCTCCGATGTAGTCAAAGTCAAGTCCAAGGCATTAGCGGGATTCTCGTATGCGTACATGTTGTTTTTGGGTGATTAATTAGGAATCCTTTAAAAGGATGTGTTTTGATACATGAATTTGTGTTTTGGTATATCTATATGGTGTTCTGAACGTTTTAATCAAAAACCCAAGTGATTGGGAAATTTTGGTGCCTAGTTGAATGGTAAAAGTTGGAAAATGGTTAAATGTTGAAATCTGCAGATCTGGCAAACTTTCTGTGAAGAAGAGGTCTTCGCGCCACGCGAAGAACCCAGGTCTGGTCTTCGCGACACGCGAATACCTGGTTTCCCGGACCTGCCCTTTTTGGACTCCTTCGCGCCACGCGAGGGGAGGGGTCCCGATTTTCGCGATACGCGAAGATAAAAAAAACTTTCTTGGGAAATGCTTCCGCGTGTTTTAATAATAGAGTGTTACATCCAGCTAAAGATTTCTCGTTTTAATTTTGTTATTTTTCTGTCCACACATGTGACTGATCCTCGGTCTAGCGTGTACCCGACCTTAACATTTCTAACTCCCCTTATAGACCATCTTTGTAGGATCGAATCTGACCATGAAACCCAATTTACTCACGAGTAGTTATTCAGGCCAGGAGTAGTTGTTTCGTGCATCTGGAACAAAATCGAGACACTGGTAAATTTGTTCATCCTGACTAGATTTGTTTATCCTGACTAGAATTTATTCATCCTGACTAGATTTGTTCATCCTGACTGGATTTGTTCCTCCTTAGTAGATTCCAACACTTAGAATATTTTTGGAAAACTTAAACTTCAATTCTAAGTTGGACTTAAATCAACCATGACTCTTCATTCTTGATTTGGTGAGCAGCAGCCTTATATGAAATTAATGCCCTTTTTGAAAACCATTTTGATGGAGAAAATGAAACTTTATGTTGGAACAATTCTTTGTATACCGAAAATTTTATTAGTCATCATTCAAAGTTTATTTATGGTGATTATCCCTATTTGTTACTCTACGTATATTGTCCTTACAGATCCGAATAGGATAGTCTCATATCCTTTTTGTACTTGCTCTCCCTCAAATGTCATTTTGTTGATTGACTTTCTGATTTTCAACTAGCGTATACGCATCCCTTATTCTCATCCTTCTGTAATTAGAAAGCCTTAGAGCAACTACTGTTTAGAAACGAATCTATGACATTTAAACACTCATATCATCAACTTTATGGCTTAAACCCTTATGCAAAGGATTTTAAGGCTATAACCATTATGAGTGAAATGTGAAATGGTAAGTCATAGTGGTACCGTTCGAAAGCCAAGGAAGTTGCATGCATACTGTACTACCAGTTATTGGCAGATAATCAATTCGAACCTCTTCAACACGAGATCTAAGGACAAACTCTGAAACCTTATGGTCCATTTCCACCGACTTTAATGGAAAAGTGAGGACCTAAGTTGAAATTTGAAAACCTTATCATTTGAAATATGTGTCCTAAAATCATAGTAGAGCAGTTTTGAATTTATTTCTGTGTGCTACGATTCTTAACCGACTAAAGCTGTACGCTACCGGGAAGAGGAACAAGGGACGAATCATAGTTGACTGTGCTCTCTTGAAGATCCTCTTGGGATTGAATTATCTTTAAGGGACCTATAAGCATGACGTCCTCACATTTGACAAATTCCTGAAGTTTTACTTGATCCTCTCTTATTTTCGGACGTCTACTTTATGAGAATCAAACCCCAGGCTAAATTGACAATGATATTACATCAGAGTCTACCCATTTTATGGGTTATCAAGCTCATAATTATTTTTGAGGGACACTATTTTTATGAGATTATTTCCACAACGTGACTGTTTATTTCCTCATCTAGATGAATAGCGAATTACTTCCGAATCATTTCAATACACATCAAGAAAGATGTAGACGTCTAATGTTATCCTATCAAATTTGGCCGACTCGATGTGAGGAGTAGACCATCTTTTTAATATGGACTTCTTGTTAAAATTTTAGAATTCCATTTCTGACCGTTAACCAAATTCGACTTCTGGTGGTTGTCAATTCAATGTCCAACTATTGAACTGGCACCTAGTCTTTTAACTAATCTACCTGATTAGATCATTCTTGATCTTTAGTCACTTTCTCTATCTAGATCTTGTGGTGACTTGATTTTCATATTGTAAGGCCCCAAACCCGGCACCCTACAGTTGGTTCTCATAACTGGTTAAACTCTTTAAAAACATCTAACTTTCATTTAAATAAACAGCGGAAGTCTTTCTCAAAATAATTTTATCTTTTAAAACTCGTTAACTTTCATAACGTTACCTGACGAATGCATGTGCACCAACTCGAGTAGTCCCGCTCCCAAGCCAAGATACCTCATCTAACAGACTCACCTGCAAAACAATCTAACGTACACACAAAGTTAGCTACGCTGAGTGAGTTCTAATAGTTTAATTTAACAAAAGCCAACTCGTCTTGTTTATTGTCCATCTCTACTCAAGACCCTCTGTTCATTAGAAAGTAGTTGTTTAGATTTTTCATCATATAAATAACCCACGTTACCTCATAATATCCCAAAGGATGCACCACTCCAGACTCTACCCAACATTTTAAATCAGTAAGTCTCTCCGACATGGAACGAGCTTACTACTCTGATAACACGCAATCTACTATACATATGTTAACCATACACTGGTTAACTCAACCAATCTCTAGACACCGACTTATCAGTTATAACCAGGACTCTCATAACCCGACTGACTCAACTATTGTACACAATGTACTCATCCCGACACAACGGTCAATCAAACTCGACACATCACATTGATTCCATCTATTTATCACATCAATATCATCTCGTACACAATTAATATAACTCATCACCTGCATGCAAATTAACACACATATATATGCATACAAACACATACCTCGTCAGGGTTATCCCCGTCGGGATACTCATCATAAGCTCAGCTACACCCTTGTTACAGGGCCCCGCCACTAATTATAGCGACACACTCGTCATCCATGATGACTACCCAGCCACCCACACGGTGACTATATCATCTACCATACGGTGACAGATACGTCACACGTACAATGATGACCCCGAAGGACTCCGTCCTCCACACCACTGTTGACTATACACACGGACAACAATGCAAGCACACAAACCAACACATATATATATACATGACACTACCTGGACATGTACTACGACTCACTACCCTTTCACGGATCACTTACGTGTGTAAACCAACACATTTTTTAGACGTATCCCTTTAACATCTTGACACATTACCCAACTCTTTATGAATAATTAATTATACGACACACAAAAATAATACTGAATTCTAGCCTATGTATACTATGGACACCCCATAGACCCATGCAAACTTGATACCCGCCGTGTCATGAGGACAACGACACAACTACACACAACATCAAACACATGACGGTTAACAGCATATTAGCATTTACTTGACTCGTCAATGAACCACATATGGGTTCCCATGCAAACTCTCCTTATATAACCGTCACAGGTTTAACTACATCCCGAGTAACTCATAAGATGACACACGCATATCATCACACTCTTGTACACCCATCCTAAGGACCACACAATGACCCTTAGCTTCAATATTACATAACGATCTCATAAAACACTTCATGTTTAAATCATAACTCATAATACGTTCGTTTAATAAAACATGTGAGTATGTATGATAGCCCCAAAACAGTAAAACGTTTAAAAGAGGGGATTAGAAACTCATCGGTCGCGAAGCTTTCCTTCCGTAAGCCGCATACCCGCAAACGCATAGCCCCACGTAAACATATCGTCAAATTAATCATCCAAGTCAACCCTCTGACCTGTATAACACTAACCCACTTACTCGAGACCAGTAAGCTACAAGCTTGGTCTAAATCTTCCCAAAACGTAGAACCGACGCGCTCGATCGCGTAAAAATGACTAAATTAACGTTACCGAAAAACGTTCCCGAATGTCATGCCCGACAATCTTCTCACATCCCAAAATGGTCCCCATTAATGAATTTAAAGTTTTATGGGGTCATACCTTTGCGTACAAGCCATTCTAAGCGGCTTTGTACGAAACTGCTGAGCACCACGCGAGAAGAAAAATTGTTTTGCTTATATCTCGACCATACGAGCTCCGTTTCACGCGATCCACCTATCCACGCGTTCTTCTCGACACACCTGACCTTAAAGTTTTATTGGTGTGGGCCGTCGTAGCCGCCACCACTGCTGTCAGAACGCAGATTCGTCTTTCAGCACGTTCGGTTTTGCGCGTCAACAATCGAGTAGCTTAAAACCGACCCAAACGAACTCCGTTTTAAGCAAATAATATGTCCATGCGACTTTATCTCCGAATCCTTTCCAACCCTCCTGTCTCCGTCGCCGGAATCACCTCTGCCGCACGTCCGACTTCGCGTTGCTCGAATCCCTATCAAACGGACTCGGAATTAGACAAATAATATATACACGCGACCGTTTCGCCAAGCCCTTCGACCCCTGGCATCGCCGCCGCCACCGCCTGTCGCCACCGGGAATGTAAACAGTGGCTGGAATCTAGCCGGAATTCTCGTTTTCGCTTGATTCTTTCTCCATTCGTCCCCAACATGCCATCTAACGGCCTTAAAACTGAAATTAAGAATTCCTAATCATAATTTAATGCAAAACGATCATAAACAACGTATACTACTGTAAACGGAATTACCCCAATGTGTTTTGGAGACTCCCGGTTGAAAGCCACCACGTCACCGCCTCCTTTTCCCTTCCGACCACCCTCGTCGCCGGTTTCTTGCCTTCCTTGCGTCCCCTTCCGGCCGTCGCACACCTAGAGCCGATATGGCTCTAGGGTTTGTGTTTAAGTGGTTTAAATACCACTCGTATTTACATCCGGGTCCTCGTGATATTCCTTTTTGCGCGTTTTGGGTTGAACTGATTATTAAAGTGTTAATCGGGCCCTTTTTACTCCTTCTAAACCCCGTTTCACGGACCAACCTACCAACGGCTTCATTCACTCTTGATTCGGGTTACCTATTAACCTGAACCGTAGACTTATAGATTTCCGGGATGTTACACATATAGCCCATTGCTAACTTTTGACAATAGGTATATGAACCTTTAATTGAAAATCACCAAACATGGTTATAGTATATCAAGACTAACATGCGAGTTAGTACCGAATCCTAATACTTTGTGGTGAGGTTACATAGCACCGGTCATCGCTGACATCTATTTTATGATGATGACTCATTTCTTATAACACTTGATAGGATTGAGTAAATTTGACTCTTAGCTAATTTATCTCGACAGAATCCTAGTATAATCTCCTTTGTTTGTTAATCTTTGGTTTCACGACTAGAGTTTGGTACAATCATACTAGTCTCATTATATACTTTCTTTGTAAAGCTTTAAGTTTGGATTACTTGTTATTAATTCATTTTCTAATGACTAAACATCACTCTTCAATTCTAGTACAAGAAGTGTGAATCTCGTCCTTTTGTAATGTTGATTTTCAAAATTCCCTTGTATCTACTTTTACGGTTATGATGTATACACACCAAGCATGTTGTGTTGCCTTATGCCGCAACAACGTACTGACCTTTATGAGTAATTACTATTACTAACAATAAGTACATACAACAACCCGAGATTCCACAAAGGGATGTGGGAACAAATATCAAAAGATTTCGTTACTAGGCCTATATAGAACATTGGGCGGCTTTTATTCATTTTGGGACATTGTTAACCAATTAACGAACTCTACACATTTCCTACTTATCCGAGAGGACTTCTAGATAGAAAAGCTAGCTTGACTGATAATTGTAGCAAGGCATGGAGTGCCTATTTTCATTTATATCCGATAGGGATAGTAGTTTTACATCCCATTTCTGGCAGACACTATAGAAAGCTTTGAGAACGCGCTTAGATATGAGCACCGCTTACTATACTCAAACTGACGGTCTAAGTGATTGAACTATTCATACCTTGGAAGATATGCTCAGGGCTTGTGTGATAGAATTTGGTGGTAATTTGGATACTCTTTTACCTTTGGTCTGATTTCCTTACACTAACAGTTATCACACTAGCCTTAAATGAGCGCCATTGGAAGCTCTGTGTTTGACACAAATGTTGATCACCATTTTGTTATGTGCTGAGGTTGGTAATAATCATTTGATTGGTCTTGTTGTGTACAAACTGAAACTACCTCATGAGCTTAATGGTATATACGATGCATATCGTATATCGAGCCTCAAAAGGTGTTTAGCCGACGAATCCGTAATTATACCACCTAAGGAAGTTTGTATTGACGACAAGTTTCATTTTAACGAGGTGTTATCTCTCTGTATTCTAAGTACATGATATGATCATCCTTCATAACCTATGGTATTTGTTATCGTTGTGACACATTTTTATTTTAATGAGTCGTGGTGATTCTACCGACTCTTTGAACCTTAATAGCACCTCTCCTGTTAAAATTTAATGTTTACTATATATGGTAATATTCCTTGATGACACTAGTAGAATGATACTTTCCTTGCTCATAAAAGGAAACTGAATCATCAAAATTTTATATCGTGATATCATGGTGGATTCGTGCCAACTTTGTATACCTCTGTATATCAATCCTATGGCGGATTTGTTAATATTCTAAATAACACCAACAGTGTACCTTTTGACTGATTCGGTGAAACAATTATCTATGGATTCTCTGGAGAATTCGAAGAATCTCTCTCATGCGTTATTCAATTGGATTTTGAGACTAACTAGTCGTAACCTATTCTCTGTGATTCTTATGTCACGATTTGTCAAGCCTCTCTACTATCTCTAAGGAACCGGATCTCTCTTCACAGTCATACTTGAATCAAATTTTGTAAACTAACCTGTCAATTTATATACCAGTTGAATTTTGAGACGAAATTCCTTCAACTGAAGGATAATGTGACAACCGCGACATTTCAGCTCAACACCCGTGTTCGACGAGTTCGTATAATAATAATAGTATTATTATTATGTTGAAATATAATTTTAAACGAAAGGAACTTGTTGGAGAACGATAAATAATAGCAAGATTTATTTGGGTGTTATAATGTCAAATTTTGATCAAGTTCGGTTCTATACGCGTTAACACCCGAGTCAAGCGGTTTCGTGAAATATTAATTTAAATTCGAAAGAATAAATATATTTACGAGACGCAAGGACTCGAGGAAAAATAATAAATTATAATAAGTTATTTTTGGGTAAAATAACGCCTCTATTTTTTTTATCGGATTCGTTTTAACGAAAAACCGATACGCTATCGAAGACCACAGGGGCTATAAATACTCCATCTTCACCCCACTTTCTCATTTGGCAAAATTAGAGAGAGAAGTTAGAGAGAGATGGCATAGAACTCAGGTGGTGGTGGTGGTGGTCCGGTGGTGGTCCGACGGTGGTCCGGTGGCGGCCGACGGCGGTCCGCGGTGATCTTGCGGTTGCCGAAGTTGGCCGGAGATGGGGTTCTTCACCTGGAACCATTTCTCGACGCTACGAACGCAATGGGAAGCTCAGATTTGTCTAAATCCTTGCTTAAATTCATTAAAAGGTCAAAAATGAATCTGTCCAGAATGTTGTTGCATGCACAGTCTCAAAGATCGGACGATTCCCGAAAATCCGACCATTAGAAATGCATGAATTTTTGATATAATGTTTTCAACACATAGACGCATAACGCTAGGAATTTTTTATCATACCCTCGAATGCGACTGATCGGATTTTTAGATTTGAAAAACCGGGTCTTAAAGAATCGTTGATCCCCGGAGATCCGACCGTTGGATCGTGACGATTTTTTGGTAGTAGTTTTTTAACACATATATGAATGTTTTCACTGAAGGAAATTCTGATAAGATGTTGGGAAGTATATATTTGAATACGAACAGACTGTAACAGTTTCTAGGATCGAAAACAGGAAATTGACCGGGTTGCATGGCCATCGAACGACATTGCATATCAATTTTGAGAATGTGGAAATGCTCGAGAGAAAAAAACGATTCTAATGGTATTTTTGGTTCGTATTACATGTGAAGTACGGGAGGTTCCGCGTATGCGAATCATTTATACAAAAGGTATATAAACTTTACCCGTTAAGATTTGATTTTATGTTAGAATAGTTTTATGAGTCATTGGTTGGGAATTGAATTCAAAAATATTTAATATTGAGATATTTGGTATTTTGAATGGTTATTAGGTTATAAACCCAACCCCGGTTCACGTGGAACAAATAATGGAACTAATATATTTATTTTTATACAACAATTGTTTTGATGGATTTTTCTAAAAATGTGATCTAACACTCAAAATTTTTTTTAAACAGTAGTATTTATATAAAGAGTTTGATTTGGAAATTTTGGTAACCAAACTCTTTATAGATTATGTATTAAAATTCCTACAAGTTTAATACATGAAAAACTAGGAAAAAATACCTCTGTGTATTTAAAAAATCTGGAATTTGGTCAGTAATTAGTATATGACAAAACATGACTACTGTCCAAAATTCATGAAAATTGGAATTGTCTATGTAAGTGTTTGATATTTATGAAGTTTTAACGATTGAATTTGGGATCATATATTTCTGGACAATATTAGGACTTGAAACTTTTAATAGAAGCTCATATGGATCTAAAACTAGTTTGATAAAAATATGGTGAAGTTTAGACAAGTATAACTATTTTTCCCGAATTTGTTAAATTTTAACAATATTATATTCATAATAAATAATCTGGATATTGAAAAATTATGACAATTGGTCAGAAATTTTTATTTATATATATGAAAAATTGGTAAAAGTTTAAAGCATTAAATTTATGTCTAAGTATAATTTTAGAATTATGGTCCATTAAAACTTTTTAAAAGTTACTATTTTTGGAAATTTTTGTATAAAAATATTTTTATAAAAGTCTTAATGGGAGTTTGGACAGAAGTATTATCATATTAAAAATATAAAATTAGACTTTTAAATTGGGTGCTAAAATCACACTAAAACCCTAATTTCGGACGAATCGGATTTTCAAACCGTAAACCGGACTTTACGCGCGTAACCGCGTTTTTTATCTAACGAAACCCTGACTTGAGATTTTATCATAGATGATTTTATAACTACTGATTCTATTTATTAAAACCTAAAACTTAAGGTTTTAAGGTCACGAATTTATATAAAAGCCGGTTTTACAATTTCTAACAGTTCGTACACGTATGTACGGGTTTTGGGTATGCAACCGATTACATAGCCACGTTTTGTTTTGTTGACTTGGTCACAACCTGTAGGAGTCTTAAATGCATTGTTTGTGTCCACTTGACTAGTAGGACCCTGTTAGGACTCGGATTTTATCGGTTTTTGTTAACTGTGTCGCATCACTCGCCCGCATTGTCCATGTGAGTTTCGCGGCCCCACTTTACTTACTGTTTAATGTTTTTGGGGGAAAACTATTTCTTTATTTATTTTTAGTCACATGTTATATGATACATTGATTCATGAGTTATTTTATTTTATGCATTAAAGTCCCAAATTTTGGGTAATCAATTAGGTGAGTGTAGCCGTTAGGAATTTTGGGTAGTACAACTTGTGTCAACACCCCCGCCCGTGGTTGGTCGTGCCAACCAGACTTGTAGGGTCACTTGGGCGCAGAATTAGCTGATTTTTAGGCGGTTGTTTGCATATGACTTCCGTATGAGGTACTTTATTTTTATTTCGTCGAGGCTTTGATTGCGGCTCATGGTAATATGTTGTCTAATACATGTGTGCTCGATCAATGGATTTTTGATCACTTTGGATTTTTATCATAAACTTTTTATAGAGTCGCAAAACCTGCGAACTCACCAACTATTTATATAGTTGACCCGTTTTCGAAACATGATTTCAGGTAAACAGAATTGAAGAAGATATTTTTACAGGGGCTCGCTTTTAGATTAGAACTATTGTTTTTAATTTTGATTATGCACTTTGGTTGTAGTCAAGCATTTAGACATTTTGTACTGTTTTAGAGATTTTTCTTGTATTTGTACCTATGTTAGAAGCATGTAGTGTGGTTCAATGCAATGCATAATTTTCCTTTTAGTTTCTCTTGTACTTGTGTTCAATGCGATATACCGGTTACATCCCGTACTTCCGCCTAGGCAGGGTGTGACACAACCGGTGTGGTTGGATTGCAGATAATTGAAGACGTGAGAGAGAGGGAGAGACCGGTGAAGAAGAAATCGACCGGTGTGGTCGGATTGCAGAAAATTGAAGCCGTGAAAGAGAACCGGTGAAGAAGAGTCAATCGGAATTTGAATTCGAGAAACCAGCGATTAAAATCAGAAACGGTTTTTTCTGTTCAAGAAAACATAATCGTCTGGGTGTGGAAGAGAGAAACGAAGAAAGCCATAAAAGAAAAGAAAGAAGACAGGAAGATCAAAGAATTTTGTGTTGCTTCTGTTGCTGTTCGAAAATCAAAAGGGAAAGAACAAATTTTGCTTTTGTTCTTTGGTTGCTGTTCATTGACCAGAAAAGAAAAAAAAAACCTTTTGTTATTGTACGTAGACCAGCAAAAGGAAAGGGAAAAGCAAATTTGTTTTATTCCTTATTTTGTTTGTGAGTGTTAAAAGAATAAAAGGGAAAGTCCAGAATTTTTGGTTTTGGTTACCGCTTACAAAGACCAGAAAGGGAAAAGAGTTTTGTTGTTCCTATCAATTTCGAGAAGGCCAGAATTGAAGTCAAACTTGTGAAGCAAGTTAGTCAAATCAGAATTTAGAGAAGGATTTCACAATTTCAGGTTTTGCGTTCTAATTACTTGGAATTTATTTACAATTTATTCTATACCTATAGAGAGTTAGGGTAGAATTTAAATTGCTATTTGATTCCTGTTAGAATAAGTGTTTGGTTTTAGAAGAAAACCTTAGTTATCATTGTCATTTGAACGCTTGAATTATTAGAAATTTCCCTATTGAGAAAGAGAATTTAGATATCAAGGAGAAACTAAGTAAAGATGGGAGATGATAAAGAAAAGAATAAATCCGTGGTGACATATAGAGAAACCGGTCCATCCTTATCTAGTTTCCAATGCCCGTTACTAAGCAACACAAATTATCCAATTTGGGCAATGAGAATGAATGTGATAATGGAAGCAAATGGACTCTGGAAAGTGATTGAGAGAAACACGTCTGCAAAGGTAGATGTTAAGAATGATAAGGCTGCATTAGCTTATCTATATCAAGGTTTACCAGAAGATCTTACTTAACAAGTTACAAGTTGCAAGAATTCAGAAGAAGTTTGGGATACGCTGAAGACCATATTCATCAGAGTTGATGAAGTGCAGCAAGCACGACTACAGTCAATCAAATCTGAATTTGATAAACTCCAAATGAGAGAAGATGAGACGATAGATGCCTTTACCGCGAAGCTGACTAACATTGTCACAAGAGCAGCTACGTGTGGATCAACATTTAATCAACCAACCTTAGTGCGGAAACTCCTAAATTCCTTACCAAGAAGGTTCATTCAAATAGTAGCATCAATCGAACAATTCGTTGATTTGAATACTACTACGCTAGATGCAACTATTGCAAGATTAAAGACATTTGAAGAGAGGATAAAATTCAAGGAAGGTGACAGTGCCGATAATCATCAGAAACTATTGTTCACACATCATAACTCGAGTCGTGGACAACGCTTTGAGAATCGTGGACGAGGAAGAATTAATCAATCACGAGGGAGAGGCCGTGGTAGAACAAGACAAGAAAATAGAGAAGGAGTAATGTCACGTGATGACACCAGAAAGAATGATGATTATAATAAAGAAAAGAGATACCCGAGAGATCAGATCAACAAATTTACAAGAGACTTAAGTGAAGTGAGGTGTTACAACTGTCAAAGGCTTGGACACTATGCATCGAACTGTCCTGAGCCAGATAACAGAAAAGAAGAGTCAAATCTTATACAAGAGGATGAAGAGCCGACCCACTTAATGGCAGTTGCTGGAGATAAAGAAGAACGTGATGAGACCTTTTCAATAAAGAAAGAAATTTTTGGTATTCATTATCACAATATTTCAATCATGAAGAACCGGAATGGAGGAGTTTTAGTGTTGAGAAGAAACAAGTCAAAGATCATTATCTTAATAAAGAAACAGAAGAGAATGAGATGAAATGTTTAAGATTAGAAGCAGACAGTGACGTGAAGAGAGAATTAGAGTCTTGGAAGTCAGATATACTTCAAGACTTTGAGATAAAGAAACGAGAGCTTGAGACTAAATTGAGAAAGAGAGAAACAGAGTTTGAGAAACGATTGAATGAACGAGAGAAATTGTTTGAAGAAAAGAGAAAGAAAGAGCTAGAGAATTTGAAGAATTTGAGAGATATTGTAAACAGAGAGATAAGAGAACCGAAGTTAAAAGGAGTACAAAGTTAAAAGGAGTACAATTTGAAGGAGAAAGCAATGAACTCCTTACAAATCAGAAAGTCCAAGAAAATAAACCATTCAATGTATGTGTTGTAAGAAGGAATGAGAAAGATACAGAACCAAGTTACAAGAAGACGAAACTAGAAGCAGGTCATGTTTTTTCATCCAGATACAAACCAGTCAAAACTCAAAAGGAGATGGTGTGCAAGTTGATACTCAAGGAAAAGCTAAAGACATAGAAGACAAAGTTCAACCTATAATTCATGTAGACAAAGACAAAGAAGATGATATCCATCAGATTCGAGGAAAGTCAAAGTTTAAAGATATAGGAGGCAATAAAGATCAAGAGGAGAAGACTTAAACTTGGATCAACAATAAGAGGGGGTGATTGTTAGCCTAATTGTCATTTCAAGTTTGAATGATAAAGTTATGGGTCAAATATGTAAATAGTCAAAAGTCAATGTTTGAGTTAGTTATGTGTTTATGTTAAGTTAGAAGGGTTAGATGTGTAAAAGATAAACCTATAAACCGTATGTAAAGGGAGGCGACGTTTCATACGCATCGGTTCATCCCTTTCAAGTTTGTATATATCGTGTAAGTCAAGAACAAGTCAGGGATGATTTTTCTGCAATTCATTTGTAAATAAAGTGTGTGTTTTGTGTGTTATCAAGAGTAAATATCACTATTGTTCATTGAGATCTTGGGCAAAAAAACTTTTCCACGATTCTCAAAGGTGGCTCTTAACGCTTTTCAGTTTATGAGTCAATTGACTTAATCATGGAGAACTTCAGCCATGTGATGTCGCAGACTTTGTTGGTATTAATGAGTAAAGTGTCATTTGCGTCCCTTTGTTTTGGTCATTTTAGTCACTTTTATTCAAAAAAATTTTTTAGCTTTTTCGTCAATTACTTTTCAAAATCTAGCAATTTTCATCCACCTAACTAACTTCGTCTACATTTTAACGTTAAATCAGGAGCAATTTGTACTTTTTAAAAATCCTTCTTGAATGCCATAGAGAGTAGAAGACACTTGAAAAGATCAAATTGTCCCTGATTTAACGTTAAAATGTAGATCTAGTTAGTCAGGTGGATGAAAATGGCTAGATTTGAAAGTTCAGGATGAAAAAACTAAAAAAAAAATTTTTTGGATGAAAGTGACTAAAATGGTCAAACCACAGGGACGAAATGACACTTTACTCTAATGAGTATCACCGATCCCATCAAAATCTAAAAATATATTTAAAAAAGAAAAAATAAAATCACATTATCCATCGATAATTACCAGCAGATCACAGAGGAAGTCCCGTCGGTAATTTTTCAATCAATCTGTCCGTAAAATGACCATCGGTAAACTGTTGGTAAATAGTCGTCACTATCGGAAAAACCGTCTAAGTGCAACCTTCGATGACTTGGTAATCCATCGCAAAAAAAAATCACTTTTCCATTGATAATTTTATCGATGATCTGTCAGTAATCATATTACCCACACCCACACACTAATTTTTCAATCAATCATAAGTTAGTATTAAATAAGCCAAATAGTTGGTAATGTTGTAGCATAATACCAGAAAACTATTCGACTATTCTTTCACTTCTTGTTCATGCGGTGACTCATTCTATTTTGTTTTGATTTCCTTTTCTGCCAGGTTAGACTCATTTTATTTTATCTTAAAATCAATGTTTTAAAAACGGACCGGACGATGAACCAGATGCCTTATCGGTCCACTGGTCGGACCGGATTACAAACCGACGGCGTCTTAAAAAATATTTGACCGATTACATTCCTAATGTTAAATACATTGCTTAAAGATATGCGTTATAGACTTAAAAGAGGACTTAAAACTTAAAAGGGGACTTACCTGAAAAGTGAAAATATCAAAATAAAAACTGAAAAAAGAAAAAAAATAATTTTTTTTTACAAAACAGGTCGGACCGCCGAACAGGTCCACCGGTTCAACCGGAAAATCTCGCCGACCAGCCGGTTATTTTATGGCCCGTTTTAAGCTATATAACCAGACCGCTTAAGTGACCGAACCCCGGTCGAACCGGTCAGACCAGCCGGTCCGTTCCGGGTTTTAAAACATTGCTTAAAATCAGAATGGATTGAGATTTTTTTTTTTGAATCATAATTGTGAAGCATTTAAGCTTTTAATAACAATCAATAATTGATTTACCCCATTAATTCCATCCCCACTAACTTGCATCCTTCAATAAAAAAATATGTGAAAGTGGCTTTTGCTTTTTCTATATTTTCATTAAATTTGTCCTGTTATCCACCATTTTGATTTCTTTACATACAACGTGTTTCACGAAATATTGTGGATCGGGAGAAGAAAAAAAGACATTAATAAAACATAGGTGGTTGTAACACGTAGTCGTATTGCTATTTTAGTTATAAAATATACTACTTTTGATCTTAGTCAGTGTAGATGATATTCTTATTAAGGAATGAATTTATCCCACATAAAAAGGGATTTTATCTACTTTGTAAAGGCTCTCTTCCTCGTAACTTTTCTCATCATCCCCTGCTTCACTATATTTATCTTTTCTCTTACATAATGCACCATACTCATATTCTACATACTAGATCTACATTGAGGGGTGGATTTATGCGTGCTTCAGTGGAGGGCGAGGCACCCGCTGAGATTCATCTGAGTAGTGAGAAATTTTCGATATCTCTTAGTAGGCCTCTTCCTAAATATGCTAAGAGGCACCCCGCACCCGACATTCGATAAGTATAACTAAAATTACACATTAAACCTTTTACTTTCATTTGATTTTTAAGTAGCCATATAATTAAACATCTAAACATTATACATTAATTATAACAAATTAAATTTTGTAGATAAATAATATGTTTTATTATTGATTATTCAGTTGATTTATAAAATTTTGTTTATTATTTTTAAGTTTGGTTTATAAGTAAATTTTTTTCTTATTTATGGTTTACAAGTGTTTTTTTTTCTTATTTATGGCATATTATCATGTTTAATCAATTATCTATACACGTTTAAGTAAATAAGTATGAATAGTTTACAATATCATTAAGTAAATAAGTATTTGTTTTTAGCCAGTCTATTTTGAACCGATTTGTTTTGACCAAACTAGCTTTAACCTCACCCACTTTGTGCGCCGCTCACAAAAACTTCTGGATCCACCACTATCTACATAGATTCATACCAACTTGATCGTCGGAAGATGCTTTTGTTGAAATAAAGAACCTTCTTTTAATGAAAACTACTTTTATATATTGTTTATTGATAATACTTAAACGAAGTATGTCGATTATGAATTTGAGTAAATGAATACCCCAAAAATACTTAAATGAAAATGGTATACAAAGGCCCTCATGAATACCACAAAACTAAAGATTCTTCTTTTATTGAAAATTTCTTTTAGGAGCAAAATTGTATACAGAGTATACGAGACAACAAACCAATTAAATCGAGATCGAGGAATCTATATATTCTTTACTTTTATTTTTTGAACGGCAAACCCATTACACCACCTGTCCACACCAGGAATAGAACCCACAACCTCTTACGAAGGGGACACAATGCAACACGCCTAGATATCATTGGGCGGGTGGGGGTTGGGTGTAGCGGTAAATATGTAAGAGTTAGAGTGGTCATCTCACCCCGAACAATGGTTGTGGGTTCGAGTCTTCGTGAGGTGTTTCATCCTAGATTATCTAGTTGTTGCCCATTCTATCCTAGATAATCTAGGTGTTGCTGTTCAAAAAAAGAAGATATCACTAGGCCAAATGCCTTTTTGGTCAATATATTTGTTGTAATAGTGAAAGAGACTGAAAAAGATAGAGAGAATTTGGGGGGAGAAAATGACTTTGATTGATAAATCAAATAATGATTACAAAAATGCTTATATACTAGAAAAAAAAATCAAAAATACGAAACAAGCTAAACAAAGTGAAACTAAGCAAATGCGAAACTAGCCAAGTGAAACTATCATTTTGATCGGAAATGATAGTTGATAGGAAGTACGCGTATGAGAAATCAGAATCAAACCGACCTGAAGCTTTTCACGGACAAAATAACAATCCAATTCAATATGCTTAGTGCGCTCATGAAAAACAGGATTCTTAGCGATGTGAATGGCCGCCTTACTGTCGCACTTCAGGGGAACCAGAGTTAGATTGGGAAGCTGAAATTCCACAAACAAACGAGTTAACCAAGCAAGTTCCTGTGTGACCCGGCGAAGAAAGTGATACTCAGCTTTAGCGGAGCTAAGAGAAATAGTAGCTTGTTTCTTAGACTTTCAAGAAATAGGCCCCAATAGAAATGAAATAGCCACTCACAGATCGCCAAGTATTATGGCAAACCGCCCAATCAGAATCGCAATAAGCAGATAAAGACAAATCGGAATTGTTATTAAAAATCAATCCTTGAGAACAAGTACCCTTGACACATCGAAGAGTATGTCACGTAGCATCCCAATGAGGAACACGCAGATCACTCATGAACTGGCTAAGAAACTGAACCGTAAAAGCAAGATCAGGCCGAGTGTGAGTGAGATAGTTGAGTTCACCGACAAGCCGATGATAGGCCAAAGGATCATCAAGAACCTAACCCACATTGAGCTTGAGTTGTAAATGCAAAGGCAAAGGGGACGAAACAGAATAAACATCATCCGTAGGAAAATCATTCAACTGATCCTTTGCAAATCTAAGTGGAGTCATAATGAGACCAGAAGCACACTTCAGAACCTCAATGCCTAGAAAATAGTTAAGGCTGCCAAGATCTTTGATCTGAAATGTGAAATGTAAGAAAGCCTTTAAAGCAAACATCTCCTGTTCATTGTTACCCGTGAGAAGAATGTCATCCACATAAACAGGCACATGAACAACAAAATCTCCCATGGTCTTTGAAAACAAAGAATAATCATTTGGAGAAAGCTTGTCATATGTAAGGCCCCAAACCGGGCACCCTACAGTTGGTCCTCATCACTAGGTATTCTCTTTAAAAGTACTCGTTTTATTCGTCGAACAAACAAACTGTGGAAGTCTTAGGTAAAAATAGTTTATATGTTTTACTCCTTATCATATTAAACCTTACCTCTTGAATGCATGCACACCAACCCGAGTAGCACCGCTCCCAAGCCAAGACAAGATACGTTGCCCACGAACCTCACCTACAAAACAACCTAACATACATACAAAGTTAGCTACCCTGAGTGAGTACAAATAATTTAATTTAAGTATAAACCATTGATGTAGTGCAAAGCACACATCTTTATTCCATTGTTTTTAGTTAGTTTTATCTTTGTTTTGAGTCGTTTTGTATACTTATTGAGTCTTTGTTATGTTTGCAGGTGCTCGTATGAATTACAAGTGAATACGTGAAGAGACCGAGCAAGAGAACGAAGCCGAAAGAAAGTCCATGGTTTAAAATGAAAAATGTTGAATTTCAGTTCCTCGCATTATGCGAGAAGTCCAGAGAATTCTCTCGCGGTACGCGAGGGAAGGCAAATCCGGCCGCGACTATTTTGTTCCCGCGGTACGCGAGGAACCCAACCCAAACCTCTCGCGGTACGCGAGAGACCTGATTTTCGCAAAACCCTAGAATTTGAAATTAAATAGAATTCTTAAGCCATTATTCAAGGAGTTCGATTTTTAGCCGTGCAGAGAGGGTTCTAGGATGATTTTGGATCTTTGGAGGTCGACTGAAGAGTAAGTTGAAGACTTTGGATCCCGGGTTCGTTAGTAGTAGCGTATTCGATTTCAAGCTTTGATTTTTATCTTTGATTTTGATTGATTGAACCATGTTCTTGCTTAATTACTTCTGTTTGGATGTTTTAAGCATGTGTGTTGGCTAGATCTTTGATACTGCCTAGGTTCTATGATGATTACATGTTAAAGTATTGATTTTTATCCGGTTTTGGTTATTATGAATGGACTAATGATTTTGTAAAACATCTTGAGTTGATGATTGTGATGTTTTTGTATCCTTAGATCTGATCTTGTGTTTGATTTCAATTCCTTGCGTTGATTATAGTTGTCTGCAAGTTTGATTAGCGTATCTTGGTCATAGATCTTAGGGTTTGTGATTAGGGTGGTTTGCTAGACGTAGTAGCCATAGGAGTTGTCTTTGATTACTGATTAGAGTTGAGTGTGTATCCTAGTTCAATACCCGAGAGGTGAGAATTAGTTGTCTATTCTTTGTCATTAGGAATTCGAGTGTTAATAGTCTGAGAGGACGTTAGTATTAGGTGTCTAGTGATTGTTGCTAGTTCAAGTCATAGTTGTTATCTTGAGATTACCCCGTGCATTCTTTGAGTGTATTGGTGGACAGTGAGACTGAGAGGTAATCTGTCTATTAGGGTACTTGGTCATAGTTGGAAATATCTGAGAAGTGATCCAACAATCTGGTGATTTATTACATCTGTAGGTTTCTTAGTTGGTGACACCCTGATAGTGATTAGGGATCCACTAGGATGTCTGGAGTTGTCTTTTTAGAAACCCAGATCCATGATAGTTTCCAGAACCGGTAGAAGTTGTACTTTGCAAGTAGGATTCCGACCTAGGTAGTATTCTTCCTATTCTTGATTTCACCTTACTACTTCATCTTGATAGTTGAGTCGACCTTAGTTTGCTGCATTCTTAGTTAATCTTTAGTGTAGTCAACCCCCCAACCAAATAAATCTTTAGTTCGAGTCAGAGTCTAGTTTTGTTACATAATGTCTCTAGGGTTCGATAACTTGATTTACCGTTAAGCTGTGCTACACTCGATAGGTACACATGCCTGTCAGTGCGGTTTAATTGAAGGTACTCCTTTTATTACTTAGGAGTCTAGGTTGTTTTATAGTTAGTTTTATATAGACCGTCTGGGCGACATCAAGTTTTTGGCGCCGTTGCCTGGGACACTTGGCAATAGCAATATTAACTTTGACTAGTTCTTTTAGTGATTTTTGGTTTGTTTTGTTTTTGAGTCTTGTTTGTGTTCTTATCCTACGTGCTATCTGTGAGTCAAACATAGGATTGAGTCTTTCTGTTTTGAGTCTTTGGTTATTTTCTTTTGTTCTTGTGTTAGTTTATGCACCACACTCGTTTGCAGGGATCACCACCATATTCAGCTTTTCAAGAGCCAGAACGAGAGCTACACGAGCGCACCCGCGACATTCGGGAGCGTTTGAAAGAGCTTTGCAAATCCCAAGTATGTTCTACTAGCCCAATTCCATTTCCTACCATGGGCGACGCTGACCCACCAGCGAGGCGTACTGTGCATCAGAGAGCCAGTGATGGGGTCAATAGGGCGAGATCTTCGATCACATGCCCCGCTATCACTAATGCCACCACTTGGCAGATCCCATCACATGTCATGAGCACGATCACTCATGCCACTCAATATCATGGCCTTGAGGATGAGGATGCACTCGGACATTTGTCCCGCTTCGCGCGGGTATGTGATACCTTTAATATCACTGGTGTATCTAAGGACGCTATCTACTTGCGTCTCTTTCCATTCTCGCTCTCTGGGCATGCATCCACTTGGCTTAACACCCTCCCCAACATATCTATTACCACATGGGAGGATCTTCAGGCCAAGTTTTACAAAAAGTACTATCCACCTTCCGGGGCCGCTCGCCTTCGGGATCAAATCCGTTCCTTCCGGATGGACCCTGACGAACCTTATCACATGGCCTGGGAGCGGTTCAACGCGATGTTTAGCCGATGCCCAAAGCATGGTCTGTCTGACTGGGCGATAATGGAGAAGTTCTACAATGGTCTCACCTTCGAGAAGCAGCAAATGTTCAATACAGCTGCGGGAGGCCATATCATGGAGAGACTCGAGCCTGATGAGTGTGAGGAAATGTTCGAGAGCTTCACTCAAGACGAACAACAGTATCCATCTACTAGGACTTCCATTCCTAGTGCTAGGGCAGCTGCCTCTTCTCCTAGAGGTGTGCATCAGGTTACTCCTGATTCTAGCGTGGCTGTTGCACTCGCCTCAATGGCTAACGAGATTAAAGAGCTGAAGCTCAGTGCTCATCGGTGTCAAGTGTGCAGGGGAGGCCATGACACCCGAGATTGCCCCGTAAATAATTAGGAGCACGTGAGCTATGCTGGCAACCAGAACCAGAACCGAGGGTACAACAACTACAATTCTTTTGGATCGGGATGGAGATCTGGAAATAACCCGCCTGGGTTTAATGGTCGCCAGCAGCAGTATGGAGGAGCTGAAGGAGGAGCAAGTTCATGAAGCAGTGTTAACACAAGGAAGATTGAGGAGATGATAGAGAATCAGACACAATTGCTTGCTCAGTTAGTGCAAAATGATAGGGATGCTCAGCAAAGACTGGATAGCCACGCCACTCTATTGAAGAATCAGCAGTCGGCATTCCAGGATTTGCAACGCACGGTAGGAGACATCTCTTAGAGCATGAAGAGTAGACAAGGAGGTCCATCTTCGGGCCCAAATGCTTTAGTGATGGCCATGTCAGTTAGGAGTGTGGAGAAGAAAGAGGTTGTAGAGGACGACTCCCACTTTATTAAGTATGGCATACCTTCGGTAGAGGAAGTGAAGAAGGTGGATTGGAGAGCTAGATTTGCTGAGATCGAGGCTATGATGCTAGAGGAGCCCGAGTTGAATGTTGTTTCGACTGGAAGTCATAGGGCAGAAGAGAAGGAGAGTCCACCGGTAGTAGAAGATGAAGAGATAGAGATGGATAAGCCTGCCGAGAGGGCAGTGGAGAAGAAGAAGGGGGTGGAGATGAAGTCCCCCGAGATTGACTTGAGTCGTATTCCTTACCCAGCGCGCGCACTGCCATATAAGAATGCTAGGGAATACAGTCACTTCCTTGATATGTTTAAACAACTCAAGGTCAATCTCCCATTCATAGAGGTCCTCCAGCACATGCCTAAGTATGGCAAGTTCCTCAAAGATCTTCTTTCCAACAAGAAGAAGCTAGGGGGGATCTCTGAAGTCTCACTTAGTAAGCAATATTCTGCTGTGGTGCAGAACAAACTGTCTGAGAAATTAGGAGATTCGGGTCGTTTCACGATCCCATGTCTGCTTGGCGGTTCGTCCTTAAACCACGCGTTGGCTGATCTAGGTGCTAGCATCAATCTGATGCCGTATTCTATCTATAAGCAGTTGGACCTACGTGAACTGCAGCCCACACGCATGAGCATATCCTTGGTTGACCGTTCAGTCAAGTATCCACGGGGAATAGTGGAGAATCTGTTAGTAAAAGTAGGTAGTTTTGTATTCCCCATGGATTTCGTCATCCTGGACATGGAGGTGGATGACAAAATCCTGCTCATCCGACGTCCGTTCTTACGTACCGCCAAGGCGATGATCGATGTCTTCGACGGGAAACACACACTTCGTGTGGGGGATGAGGCTATTACATTTGATTCTATAGAGTCCTTGAAGGATGTTGGCGAGCATAGCCACTCCGTGTGCATGCTTGATACCTTCATGGACTACCATCGGGACTCTAATCCAGTAAAGGATGATGTTGAGGGAGATGGAGGAGGAAGAATTGAGGACCCGCCGGATTGGCTTGTTGAATTTGAAAAGAGTTTGATAGGGTCCGCGTTTTTAGGTGCTGATAGTGATGATTGCAGTTTGAGTGACATTTTAGCACAAGTCGGGTCACTGATCTGTGAGATACCCATGGTGGAGAAGGTAGATGACATAACCATAGAGAATCATAGTCTTGAGCCTTTGCCTATCACCACTGTTCATTCTGAAGGGATGACTGCCGAGCCAACCCCTAGTTCTAGTATCCCTAGGTCTAGGTCGCCTCGTAGGAGAACCCGTTCTTTGGTAGATCCATCTGATTTAGGGATAATGCAAACCCCAAGTGTGGGGATGTGTAGGGGAGATAAGCTGTTGAAATACTTGAACCGGGTTATCTTTGAACCTGGTAAGTTTAAGCTATGGTGGAAGGATAGAAGTGATAGACATAGTAAAAGTTTGAAGTGTGGTAGGAATAGAAGTATGTTGAGGTTTTGGAGAATCGGGGGAGACCGCGTAGGATGAAGGCAGTACCGGTTAGGATCAAGGAGAAGCCTCCTGATAGGCTTGTTTGATTCTCAGGCAAGTGCCTGGGATGTAGAGTTTGTGTGAATTACTTGGTTTGAGTCCGTGTCATTTTCTGTGTTTTTGGGTATGTGTGTTTTGTCTGTGTCGTGTTTTGCAGGGATTCGCGCTTGATTCGGTGAGGAAAAATCACCGGGAACGAAGTTCCAGGTATGTTCTACATTGGTTTTATCATTGGAACGAGCTTTTAAGAAATTTGGGTGAAGGAAATTTTGAGGTGTGAAAATTTGGCTAAGTATGGAAAACCCTCAAAACTTTCTGTCACCATGGCTTCTTCGCGGTACGCGAGGCAGAAACAGAAGTCTCTCGCGGTACGCGAGAGACAAAGATTAAAGCCGGCTTAAATGCCTCTCCCTCACGCTACGCGAGGAAGTGGCTGAATGCTCTTCGCAGTACGTGGGGCCCATCTGGACTTGCATTTCTTCTTTGTTTGTCCATGGTATCCATCACCAGCATCTATTACCACGTCCACCATCATCCATCACTACCCTCATCCACCAATATCATCCATTACCCACCACCCTCATCCATCAGTATCATTGTCATCATTTTCATCACCCGTTTTGTTATTATCATCATATCATTCACCGACCACAACGGCCATGGGAACTTAGAAGATCGTTTCGATCTGTTGATCGATTTTGCTGTGGCATTCATGTCTATGTGTTTGCCACACATTGAGTATGTTTCTCTGCTATCTATCTTGAGTCTTTAAGCTCTTAGTGAGTCAGTCGAGTCTTTAATTTTTACTTTAAGTCTATAACTTGTGTCAGTTTAATGCTGCAGGTTTGTTTGAGTTTTATTATGCAGGTTTTGATCGCTCCATCCATACTCAATCTCCATTCAGGCGGGGTTGATTCTCATCTTATCTATCTTGTAAAGTCAGCCCGACAGTCATTTGTGCAACCGCGACCGAAATGCTATACGGTGCACATAAGGATGAAGGAAGCTGGATATATTCACTGCTACATTAACAGCTAAGTCGCTTCTTGTTTTTGTTTTTATTTTTGCATTTTTATTTTTAGTTGTGTTTTACTTTACAATGAGGACAATGTGTCTTTCAAGTGTGGGGATGTGAGTGTCTAGTTTTAGTTTGTGTCTTTATAAAAAAATACAAAAAATAATTTTTTTTTTTGAAAAATGTCCTTGGATATACTTGGACAATGATAGTACAACTGGATCTACTTGTGAGTTTAAATGATATAAATAATTGAAAACGTGTCTAATTAGTGATGTTTTGGTAGACCCAGCCAGCTAGTAGAGCTTAAATAGCATGTTTGTGTTACTTAGGATTAATAATTGAATTAAATCATAATATCTTGTGGGTGTTCATCTTAGGATAATGGTAATACTTAAACTGTCAAAATATGTTGATTGGTACCACGTTAAGTTAAAATCTAGAGGTTTTTGAAATTTTTAGCACACCACTCTCTTTTTATGAGAATAAATCCGAGTTTCGGTGGCGCCCACATCCATAATTCCATAATTCTTGAGCTTATTTAATAGAAATCTAAGTTTCTCCTGCGTGTCACACGTCGGGTTCTAGCCTGATTGAAACACCACTGGGTTAGATTCTTATGTGCTTCAATGTTATGACTTAGTCTATGTGTTACGTTCCGGGATCGTGACTTGGTTGAAACGCCTCTAGACGAAAGTTTAATCTGCTTATTAATGCCCATTATCATCCATTCATTCATGATTTCATCTGATTTCTGAAACATGTAAATTTTAGTCTAACGTGGTAGGGTAAATCTATATGGTTTGATCCGTGCCTAAACATGACTGTGAGACGAGATTAGGTAGAGCTGTAACGTCTGAGTGTGGGTCACATAGGTTGATTGATATCTGTATAAATTGGAATTAGAACACATTACGGGGGCTAGATAGTTGGTGCATGGGTTTAATCGGACAGAAATACTGATTATTGCTTTTTAACGCTTGAGTATGTTTTGCTAATTGGTAAATGATGTTTGTTAGTTATATGACAGTTATGATTCCATTGCAGATTTTTTGAGGAAGAAAAAAGGTGAAGTGTGGAGATGTTTGATTTAGTGCAAAGCACACATTTTTATTCCATTGCAAGAGAACGAAGCCGAAAGAAAGTCCATGGTTCAAAATGAAAAATGTTGAATTTCATTTCCTCGCGGTACGCGAGAAGTCCAGAGAATTCTCTCGCGGTACGCGAGGGAAGCCAAATCCGGCCACGACTATTTTGTTCCTCGCGGTACGTGAAAAACCAAACCCAAACCTCTCGCGGTACGCGAGAGACCTGATTTCCGCAAAACACTAGAATTTGAAATTAAATAGAATTCTTATGTCATTATTCAAGGAGTTCGATTTTTAGCTGTCCAGAGAGGGTTCTAGGACGATTTTGGAGCTTAGTAGGTTGATTGAAGAGTAAAGTTGAAGACTTTGGATCCCGGGTTCATTAGTAGTAGCGTATTCGATTTCAAGCTTTGATTTATATCTTTTATTTTGATTGATTGAACCATGTTCTTGCTTAATTACTTCTGTTTGGATGTTTTAAGCATGTGTGTTGGCTAGATCTTTGATACTGCCTAGGTTCTATGATGATTACATGTTAAAGTATTGATTTTTATCCAGTTTTGGTTTTTTTGAATGGACTAATGATTTTGTAAAACATCTTGAGTTGATGATTGTGATGTTTTTGCATGCTTAGATCTGATCTTGTGTTTGATTTCAATTCCTTGCGTTGATTGTGGTTGTCTGCAAGTTTGATTAGCGTATCTTGGTCATAGATCTTAGGGTTTGTGATTAGGGTGGTTTGCTAGACGTAGTAGCCATAGGAGTTGTCTTTGATTACTGATTAGAGTTGAGTGTGTATCCTAGTTCAATACCCGAGAGGTGAGAATTAGTTGTCTAGTCTTCGTCATTAGGAATCCGAGTGTTAACAGTCTGAGAGAAAGTTAGTATTAGGTTTCTAGTGATTGTTGCTAGTTCAAGTCATAGTTGTTATACTGAGATTACCCCGTGCATTCTTTGAGTGTATTGGTGGACAGTGAGACTGAGAGGTAATCTGTCTATTAGGGTACTTGGTCATAGTTGGAAATACCTGAGAAGTGATCAAACAATCTGGTGATTTATTACATCTGTAGGTTTCTTAGTTGGTGACACCCTGAGAGTGATTAGGGATCCAATAGGTTGTCTAGAGTTGTCTTTTTAGAAACCCAGATCCATCATAGTTTCCAGAACCGGTAGAAGTTGTACTTTGCAAGTAGGATTCCGACCTAGGTAGTATTCTTCCTATTCTTGATTTCACCTTACTACTTCATCTTGATAGTTGAGTCGACCTTAGTTTGCTGCATTCTTAGTTAATCTTTAGTGTAGTCAACCCCCCAACCAAATAAATCTTTAGTTCGAGTCAAAGTCTAGTTTTGTTACATAGTGTCTCTAGGGTTCGGTGTCTCTAGGGTTCGATAACTCAGTTTACCGTTAAGATGTGCTACACTCGATAGGTACACTTGCCTGTCAATACGGTTTAGTTGAAGGTACTCCTTTTATTACTTAGGAGTCTAGGTTTGGTTTTATAGTTAGTTTTATATAGACCGTCTGGGCGACATTAACCATCTCGTCACAAATATTGTTGAATTTCCACTCAGGACATTACTCTCTTTTATAAAATGGTTTTTTGATTTACTGACACAAAGATAACCCCATGTTATCTTACAATATCCCATAAACGTTCACCACCCAAGACTCATCCCATATTTTTAACCCAGTAAGTCTCAACGACATGGATCGAGTTTAATACACTAATAACTCGTAATCTACCACACTAGGACACCCACATCCCGGATCACCCGAGATGTCGGCCACTTGTCGGATTTACTCATGAACATATAGTATGCAGAGATCATACACAGTGGCAGTCTTTAAAATACTATCTTATATCATAACTTGTTTAATGTACATTCTAAAGAAAGTACAACATAACTATTCTAATGTCAGTTGCCGAATATACTAGATAGCCCGCCAGATGCCTCTATCTAGCCCCCTGCCTTGACTGCTGGAAGCTACATCTTTACCTGTTACACATGCTTAAACATCTGTCAGCTTACGCTAATGAGTTCTAAGTTTTAGTCAAAATATCTTTGACCTCTGTTTCCTTCATAAATGGATTTATATGACGCGCATTCAAAACATCACTTTAACTTCTTGCCCAAACATAATATTTTAAACTTGCACACCTGACTTTCCTAAGGTCATGTTAACCTCCAAGCGATCGTCACCACTTATACATACCCTTGCATAAGGTGTCCATACTACATCCCACAAAGAAATGTAGTACATCTCTACGTCTTAAGTTGCAAGATATCATGTGGCATTTGGCCAGACGTGGAAAAATCTTTCTTTCTTTACAGACCAATATGGTCAAAATATTTGACATGGCAAAACATGCCAAAAACTCTATCTCTTTCTCTTTACTCTTTGTCAAGACATTAAATGTCAAGACCTCTACAGGTCAAGGTAAAACCCTGACTTCTCTGCCATTACTTATTTGGGCACACCATGACAAGTTCTAAAACATTTTATGTGTCAAAACCATTTTTCTTTCCATAGTCTTTATAATGTGAAATCATGCCAAAAGACAAGCTTCCATTCTAACCATTTCTTTCAAAACCATTACTTATCTTAAATCTTTGTAAAGGTTTCTCCATGATATATCAAAGAAGACAAGATGGTTATCCTACCTCCAACATAGATGTTCCTAGAAAAGAATGACGGGTCCAGGAGGGATTTATACACCACTATTTCCTTAGACAGAACATTCTGTTTTCCAGATAACTAAATACTGGTCGGATGGTTACCCATCACCTCTTTAATGTTTCATGAGTACCCCGTTACTTAGTTTTGAGATTTAATCATCTTTCATACATAACCTCTTGCAATATGAATGCTATCCCAAATATTTAAATCAAGGTATATAACATTTATGTAAATCTTTCTAGCATGCATATTGGCCCAAAACATTTAAGTAAAACATTTAAAAAGGGCCTTATAGAACTCACCTCTAACTTCCTTCTCCTTCACACAATTCTTTTGTGCTAATGTAAACCGCACAATGACTGGGATCAGGGTCCTAAGTCATTACAACATTACTTAACCATAAGTTCCTAGCTTAACCAAGTCATTTGGAATTAGGCAGAACCTTACCTCAGAACTATCTCCTGCGTATTGGGGTAGAAAAGCTGGAAACCAAACTTCTCTATGCTAATTGGGGCTCCTTGGCATGCTTACCAAGGTTAAGTGTGTGTTTCTAAGTGTGTTTTGCTATGTGGGATGCTTCAAAAGCGATTACAAGTCCCATCTATTTATAGGCTGCCCAACGGGTCCATAGCGGACCACTATCCCTACACATGTCAGTCCGCTATCTAGTGTGGCGGTGTATTTTGCTTAGTGGGTACATAACGGACCGTTATACTTCTCATGTTGGTCTGAAATGAATGAATTACGGCTAGCGGACTTCAACGGATCCTATGATGGTCCGATATCGATCCCCCACGTGTCAGTCTTAAGTGATTAGTCACCCGACACGTGTCACTCCTCGGTTGATTCCTTGCCCTTTACATAGCGGACCGCTATCTCCTCAGATGTTGGTCCGACATCAGCCTTTCTTTCCAAATTTTCACTTTTAGCCCCTGAACTTTGATTTATTTATAATTTATCCTCCCTACACTTTAACTTAATGTTACTTTAACCCCTTAGGGTTTCATCACATGATTATTTTAACACTTATACTTGTATTTCTTTGAATATTGGGATGTTACACACACGTATTAACCCGAAACCCGGTTAACACAACCAACCCCTAGACATCGACTTAACCAGCCTTTACCAAGACTCTCACAAGTCAACTTACACAACAGTTGTAAACACAACATCATCCTCCCGACACAAGGGTCAATCTAATACTCAACACCACAGCAATATCAAATCAGCACAATAAATATAAATCAATACTTGCATGCAATTAACTCACATCATAAATGCACACAACACATACCTCGTCATAATCACCCTCGTCAAGGCTTTTGTGACAACCGGCAATTTCAGGTCAACATACGTCCCCGCCTCTGTCATAATTTGCATACATTATATTCGTGTTAGACTTAATTATGGTTAATTAAGTTTATTTCATAATTAGTAAAGTCCATTCATAACATTTCATGCATCGGTAATTCGGTAAATTACCGGGTCACACGCAGTACAACCGGCACACACGAACGTTGGTGATAATTAATATTTATGTTTTAATAAATATTTCGAGATGTTACAATATTATTTTAGAACTTAAATATATGCGTGTGTTTATTTATATTAACTTAGTATTTAAACACACGTCTCTACCGTTTCAGTGGTCTATTTTATTTTAACGCGCTATCTCGACATATTAAATTTCTAAACATATGTTTACATATTAGTGAACAACAAGTTATATAATGTATAATTTATAAACTCGGTTTTAGTAAAATTACTAATTTTTATCGTGTCCGCTTTATACCCGCTACCACCTGAATACCCGTTTAAAATACATAACCTCCCTTAGATATAAATCCAAAATATAAAAACCATCTTTCTTTTATTTGTTGACCGAAAATTTATAGGGATATACACATGGATTGTGTGTTAATTTTACTAACATCCAAACTTGCCATTTTTGATAATATCTTTTACATGCACTTTCCCAAAGCATAGAATTTTCATCACTTCAACTCATTATTCTCATACACTTTTTTCCCCTTATATATCTGTCCATACTCAAACTCCCAACTAGCCACCCTATGAGATGGGACAACACTCAAACATCCCATTTTTGTGTAAGATCACCTTTTGCACTAATAACCATCACATGACCACTAATTGGTGGTGTGATTATAGATGGTATACTGGAATGTGAAGGTGGGTGATATTGGATGGTGAATGGTGGCGGTTGTGGGAAACAAAGGAAGTTGGGAGGATTGGGGGCGCCTCGTGTGTCACAAAAAACCAGAAGACCCTCCTCGCGTGGTGCGAGGAGGTGGGGTTTTACCCGGTAAAAATAGTAGCTCTTCGCGTGTCGTGAAGGGGAAACATCTAGTCTTCGCGTGGCGCAAAGACCTTCTTTTCACAGAAAGTTTCGAGCATTTTTATGCTTAGAAAAATTTTGACCCCCAATTCCTTATGCACTTGATTCCTCTAAGAACCTGTTCCAATGATAAAATCAAATGCATACATACCTGGAACTTCGTTCTTGATGATTTTCCTCACCGAATCAAATGCGAATCCCTGCAAAACAAAACACAAACAAAAACACGCAAACCGAAAACACCAAAAATAGCATGAAAAATAAGCACAAAAATTTGTACATACTCTACACTCGGGTTCTGCCTCGAGAAACATACAAATCTAATCAAGAGGCTTCACCTTGATCCTCTTTTGTAATGCCTTCATCCTACGCGGCACACCAACTCTCACCATCCAAATATCAACCATCCTCGAACAGTCACCGATACTCTCTCTCAAATCTGTCCACCAGCACTTAAACCTACCAGGTCCAAAAATAACCTGCAACATATACACAAGCAGACTCTTACCCCTAAACATCCCCACACTTAATTCACATACGCCTCCTGTCTCTCGATTTTTTTACGTGGCGGCCTAGACCTATGGGGTGACTCATTATCTCTCCCTATAGAGTGAATAGTAACAACAGGTAATGGCTCAGGAAGGGGTATCTCTACAGGTGTGGCTTTTATCTTCTCCCCTAGATCTTCTGGATCCTCTACTATCTCCTCCATCCCCAAAATTGGGGTTGTCCATATCAGCTCCTCTAGCTCTGCCATCATCTCCTGCAGATCATTAGGTGTATCATCACCATCTTCATCCGGTGCATTCAACAGCTCTTCTAAATCCAACGCCCAGTCTGATAACTCTCCTAAGCCTGGCGATGGCTCTTCAACACCGTCCTCAACTAACTCACTTGGGGTATGTCCAACTACACCCTCTCCAAAGCAAGAATCCTGATGGTCATCCATGAAGGTATCAATCAAACAGACGGATTGGATGTGCTCACTAACCTCCTTCACAGACTTCATAGCATCGAAAGTGACCTTCTCATCCCGTACACGAAGTGTGAGCTTTCCGTCAAAGACATCAATCAATGCCTTACTGGTACGCGGGAAAGGGCGTCCTAGGATGAGTGGGAATATGTCATCGACCTCCATGTTGAAAATCAAGAAATCCACAGGGAAAACGAATCTATCTACCTTCAGCAATAAGTTCTCTACTATTCCCCGTGGATGCTTGACCGAGCGGTCAGCTAAAGATATGCTCATGCGTGTCATCTTAGGATCTCCTAGGTCTAGCTGCTTATATATAGAGTATGGCATCAGATTGATGCTAGCACCTAGATCTGCCAACGCGTGGTTCACAGTCAAACCGTCGAGCAGACACGGGATCGTGAAATGACACAGATCTGCCAATTTCTCTGGCAACTTGTTCTGGGCCACCGCAGAACACCTCTCACTTAGAGAGACTTTCGAGACATCCTCCAGCTTCTTCTTGTTAGAAAGCAGATCTTTCAAGAATTTAGAATATTTGGGCATATGCTGGAGGACCTCGATAAACAGAAGATTGACATTTAGTTGATTAATCAGGTTAAGGAAGTGACCATATTCCTCATCATACTTATGAGGCATAAGACGAGCAAGGTAAGGAACACGACTCAGGTCAACTTTGGGGATCTTCTTCTCCCTTTCACTCTTCTTCTCCATTGATTTCTTAGCAGGTCTCTCCATCTCTATCTCTTCATCCACCGGCTCTTCCTCCTCCACTGGTGGCTTCTCTCTCTCCTCTCCTTTTCCACTTCGAGTCGTCACGGCCATCACTGCGGCTTTAGAACCTGAAGACGAGCCTCCCTGCTTGTCCTTAAGATTATTTGCAATGTTTCCTACCATGCAGTGCAGATCTACGAATGCAGAATGCTGATTTCTTAACAAAGAATCATGTGCATCTAACCTCTGCTGGGTCTCCCTATCATTCTATACTAAATGGGCAAGCATCTGAGTTTGATTCTCCAACATCTCCTCTATTCTCTTGTTAACAACACTGCTTCCCGAACTCACTCATTCATCTCCTCCACTAAACTGATTTGGGGGCGCATTAAACCCAGGTGGGTTACCTCAAGACCTCCATCCTGAGTTACATGAATTGCTAAAGGCATTGTTGAATCCTCTGTTCTGGTTACCCACAAAATCTACATGCTCTTACTGACTGAAGTTGAAGTCTCTGGTGCAGTGGCCTCCTCTACACACCTCGCACCTCTAAGCACTCAACTTCAGCTCCTTAATCTCCTTCGCCATAGCCGCAAGTGCAGCTGCCACGCTAGCATCAGGGGTGACCTGATGAACACCTCTAGCAGAAGAGGTGGGTGTCCTAGCACTAGGAATGGAAGTCCTAGTAGATGGCTGGTGTTGCTCGGCCAAAGAGAAGCTCTCAAACATCTCCTCGCACTCAGTTGGATCCTTCAAGTCCATGATGTGGCTTCCTGCAGCAGTGTTGAACATTTGTTGCTTCTCGAAGGTCAGGCCATTATTGAATTTCTCCACTATCGCCAAATCAGAAAGGCCATGATGGGGGTATCTGTTCAACAAGGCGTTGAACGTCTCCCAAGCCATGTGGTAAGGCTCGTCAGGGTCCATGCGGAACGAATGAATCGGGTCCCTTAGGCGAGCGGCCCTTATGCTTGCAGATCCTCCCAAGTGGTGATGGAATCATCTAGCAGGGTATCCAGCCAAGTGGCGGCACGACCACAGAGTGAGAATGGGAAAAGACGCAAATAGGTCTCGTCCTCAGATACACCAGTAATGCGAAAGTTATCGCAAATACGAACAAAGCGGGCAGATGTCCTGGTGCATTCTCATCCTTAAGTCTGTTGATTTGAGTGGAATGGATGATGGTATTCATGACATGGGACGGTATTTGCCAACTGTTGTTAGTAGGCACAACGGGATGAGTGATCGAAGATCTGGCCCCTATAACTCCATCACTGGCTCTCTAGTGAACGGTATGCCTAGCAGGTGGGTTAGCATCACCCATGTCCATAATAGGAATAGGAATAGGACTGCGTACTTGATTCTCACACAAAACTCTCAACCCCTCACGAAGGCTGCGGCGGCGCTTGTGAAGCTCTCGCTCGGGCTCTAAAGAAGCAGAATACTGGGGTGATCCTTACGAGCGTGTATGTTGGATAAACAGGAAGGACAAAACAAATGAAGAATGACTCAACACAGAAAAGACTCAACCTACAATTAAAACACACAAATAGCAAACAGGACAAAGCAAGCAAATAAGACCTAAAATAAAAGACAGACTAAACTAAACTAAACTAAAAAGAGAAAATAAAACAAATAACCAAATAACGAACTAATCGAAGCTAATTTTGCTATTACCAAGTGTCCCCGGTAACAACTCCAAAAATTTATGTTGTCCAGACGGTCTACGAAAACTAAACGAAAACCTAACCTAGACACTCTAGTAATACTCTAGAAATCCTCTAAATTAGACCACACTAACAGACGAATAAGATGAAATCAAGAATAGAGAAAGCACTACCTAGGTCAGAATCCTGTTTGCTAAACTTGGATTTCTCTCGGATTTGGAAACTATGATGGCACCGGGATCTTTGAATAGAAACCCTAAGATAACCTAAGGATCCCAGAACATTCTCCGGGTGTGACCTAATAGGAAACCCTAAGGGACGTGTGAACTTACTCGTTGGTCGGATCACCTTTCAGTTACTTCCGACAATGCTAAAGCACCCTAAAGATATATTACCTCTCAGTCTCAATATCTCATTACGCCCTAGGACATACGGGGTAACCTGAAGACTCTTGGTATGACACGGAATATCTATAATGCTAGGAAATCGTAGGGAAACCTCCTTTCAGAGTAATTGACCTAAAACCATAACACCAGGGAATACCCGACTATCTCTCACCTCTCAGCTATTGAGATAGGACGAATACCTAACCCTAAGATACTCTCAATCTGCGTTTCTATGGAAGATGATATCAATAATCTATAAACCAGTTACAAACACACAGTAAGCAACCTAACATGCATCTATAACTGAAAGACATTCAACAAAACGCATGTGAAACGCAAACCAATTACAAATCAGTGCTAAATATGCATAAACATCATACCAATTGAAATCAAGTTCTTTACTTTATCATAAATCCATCAACAGTAAGCATAAACCGAAAGAAATCTAATATTCAATTCAAACATTCATCAAAAGCTAGATAGCTACTATGGTCTAGCCAACAATCATGATCAAAACCAGAAAACAAGTCATAAAAGTGATGAACATCATGTCAATTAAACCAATTTGAAACAAGAGATTGAAAACCATAAACCAAACGGGAACGATATAACCAACCTATCAATCAAGCTCCAATCTTTAGCTCCAATAGTTTCTTGTACTCTCAAAATCGCCTAATTTTATTGCTCTGACGACTGGAATTCGTTTCTCTTGTGAGAACAACGGAATAAGATGTTTAAATACTCTAAATAGGCTTTTTTTCATGTAATTTAGGCCCTTCGCGTGTCGCTAAGGCCTTGGAACCACTTCTTCGCGTGCCGCTAAATCCAAATTAGTCGACTAGGGTTTTTCCGGGTTTTAGGGTCTTCGCATGTCGCAAAAGTGGAACCTCCTTAGCTACACGACACACAAAAACTAGATTTTTGAACTCAGCTCGTCGAGATACCCCAAATCCATATATTATGGGTCCCGTAACTCTTTTTTTTAGCCCGAGATATGCCCTTTTGAAGTTTGGTCTCTTTCCTGCCTTTTGCCGTTTTTTCGTCCAGTAACTCGTGTGCTCGTTTCCTTCAAGATTTAACCTTCATTTCTACTTCTTCTTCACACGAGTACCTGTAAACATGACAAAAAATCAGAACGAACCAAAACGAATACAAAACGAGTACAAAATTAACTAAAACGTACACAAACTACAAAGATAAAAACATGTGTTTTGCAACACATCACCTCTAGTCACTTATGTGCAATCCTCCACTTAGCTACCTTGAACCTTGCCTTCCTCATCACTGCTATATCATTACCACGCGATTACCGTCTGCATCTCATTCCTCACATGCGAACATGAAGTCCGTCTTATCACTTGCCTTAGCCACCCCTTGCCTCGTTACAAGAAACATTCACATCCCTCTTGTATCTTACACTAGGTTAGAATCCCGTGTATTACATGGGTTGATAAAAAAATGTTATATACTTAATAATAAAAAATTTATATCCTTAAAGAACCGTGCATGTTGAATAAAATTCTTAAATCTTGATGTACATCTTATAAGTGGAAAAATGTATTATATATACTAATGATTTTTTTTAAAAGTTCAAAATATGTAAAAATTTATATATAATTGTTTTTTGAAAATACATTAATTTCTATTTAATATAATTTGACTTACATTAACTACTTGGTTAAAAAAAAGTTACATAATTAAATTTTAAAGTTTCTTAAAATAAGAGATAATTTAAAATAAATGTGTTTTATTAGTATAATTATTACTTTTTTAAAAATAAATCATTATTAAAAAAAGAGGTGTATTTAATAAGAAAGAGAGGCGGGAAAAAAATGGTGAGAAGAGATATGGATGCGACACGTGACATAAGAGATTTTTATTTATTATATAGTATAGATTGGCAGAATTCTTCATATGGAACGTATTCCATGGAGACCCTATCGTCACTTCGTCCACTTTGTGTTGAAGTCTTCAGCGTCGACCTCTCGATCACATCATAACTATCTTCGATCAAGGGTCCACGTAATGCTTTCATCATCAACTCCCACAGCTCCACCCGTTGGCTTCGTGCTCCGAATTCCCGTGATATAAGCATAGGCATCTTATAAGATCACCTCACCGATCACGTAGAAAGACGTCAAAGCTCACCGCATCACCTCGATGTATCAACGTCGAGAAAAACATAAAGAAAGAAGTACTCCACCCGAGCACACCAACTACCCGTCCTATGCACGACTAAGCATGTACTACAAGGAAACATACCGACACAAAATAACATAAAATGTTCTACATACGTACTAGTAACCCAACCTTCTAACTCGCATAAAGTGCACACACAACTAGCTAGACCTGAGCAAATCTACGTGTATACAATATGACCTCGTCACTTATAGACACAAAAACTCCTGAACTCCAGCTTCTATTTATCACAACGGTAGCCCCTGCCACACGTCATCACATACTCACTTAGAGTTCACACGGTCGTACCCATACGGGCCGTACCAATGGTTCAGGACAACACACTACTCAGACTAGACACAAGACATCATCACACGGGTTACAATACAAATGTCACACATTAGACATCATCCTAAATACTCATACATACAAAAGATGTATAATCACAATTTCTCACAGGACCTCGTCCTGAACATTTATACATACGCAAGATGTATATCCATCACTTCCCACAGGACCCTGCCCTGAACATTTATACATACACAAGATGTATATCCATTGCACTCCAAACATCACCTAGACATTAGCACATAGGTGACACTATCTTAAGGTCGTAGACACAGACAAATTCAAATTTATGTCTGTAAAAGTCTACCTGCACAACCTACTCAACCATGCTCTCTAAGAATCACATTAAACATGAACTAACGCCATTCAAAATGTAATCACACATTACCACGCACATTCAACAACTGTAAACCCCATCGTACACCATCATAAACACAATTATCATTAATTATGTTCAAATCATCATGCGATAAAACTCACAATCAATGTCAAAATCAAATAGTCAATATTGAAATCACACCACGTAAACGTCTAATTAGTCATAACGTCAAACCACCCCGGAATCTCTCATGGAAACTGCCACCACATCTAATCACAAGCAATAGAGCATTCTAACAATGCCCACAAGATCACTACTAGACCATAATAGGTACATCTGGCGTGTCCTCCTCTGGTTCATCCTCGTCACTTACCGAATCATCCACTGCGTCCTCCTGAAATAAAGCTCTCTTAGCTGTCGGAAATGGTCGATCCTTAACCATGCATGTCCACATCTTGGAGGGAAATCACGCACTATATACACCGCTCTCATTTTCCATCTGGCCTCTCCAATCATAGCACCACGTGTCATGTCGCCCACCAAAGCTCTATTCACACTCGGCGCGGGAAGCGCCAACACTACTCCCGTAGTCGTCAGATTGACCTGTCGATCTGCTTTCCCCTAGCCAGAGCTCCCCGTCTGACTGATCTTGTGTGCTTTGTCTTAGCCATCTAGTCCTACACAAGATAGAACATTTATGTGGTTATTATAGGCAACAAATTCAGAATATAAAAGTAACCATAGACTGTCAAATCACGGTGGTCAAATGTGATTGGTTTTCCACGTTACTACTCGGATTCTAAACATTCCCCATCACACTCACACTAACTTTCTACCTTTCACCCAACGGATGCACATGCATCCCACAAATATCCACCAACACAACACACAAGACACTATCGTTACATAGTTACACCTAACACCATTCCACAATACCCAACTCACAAAACATAACTCCACATAGTCATACCACACAACTCCACGTAGTGTAACACTACACAATTGATACTCTAACAATTAGTGTTTAACTCAAAAGACGTACCTGTTGGCTTGCGGTTACTCGTGGTGGCATTCGTTTTACCCTCGTCCCATTTTCAGTTTAAGGTTAGGTATTTTATGATTTGAAAACATCGTTTTTCCCTTAAACCATGACTCTGATACCAGCTTGTAAGGCACCCTACAATTAGTACTTATCACTAGGTATTCTCTCTAAAAGTACTCTTTTTATTCGTCAAACAAACAAACAGCGAAAGTCTTAGTTAAAAATAGTTTATCTGTTTTACTCCTTATCGTATTAAACCTTACCTCTTGAATGCATGCACACCAACCCGAGTAGCACCGCTCCTAAGCCAAGACAAGATACGTTGCCCACGAACCCCACCTGCAAAACAACCTAACATACATACAAAGTCAGCTACACTGAGTGAGTTCTAATAGTTTAATTAAAGTATAAACCATCTCGTCCCAAATATTGTTAAATTTCCACTCAGGACATTAGTGTCTTTTATAAAATGGTTTTAAGATTTACTGACACATAGATAACCCATGTTATCTTACAATATCCCATAAACGTTCACCACCTAAGACTCATCCCATAATTATAACCCAGTAAGTCTTACCGACATGGATCGAGCATACTACACTAATAACTCGTAATCTACCACACGTATTAACCTGAAACCTGGTTAACACAACCAACCCCTAGACATCGACTTAACCAGCCTTTACCAAGACTCTCACAAGTCAACTGACACAACAGTTGTAAACACAACCTCATCATCCCGACACAAGGGTCAATCTAGTACTCAACACCATAACACATACCTCGTCATAATCACCCTCGTCAGGGCTTTCGACATACCCTGAGCTCATCTTTGTCCGTCTGGACATTGTCACACTTGGTGACCTCCCGAAGGACTTCGTCCTCCACAACCCCGTTTGTCGTGTCACAAAGACAACGATGCAAACACAATAACAAGCATATAACACATAACATCGCATATCATTTACATGACTCGTTCACTAGGCCTGCACCCCACACACATTCCCAGGATAACATATCCTACACATACTCATAAGCGTCTAGCTCATATCCTGACTCACCCCGACTAACTCTTAAAACAACCCACATCAATAAATATTTTACCCCTAGCTCACTTAATCACAAGGACATCACATTGACCTTCAGCCTCATCATTTAATGTTTTAGTTCATAGACTCATCGGGTTAAACCCAAAACTCTTAACATTTTAATATAATAGACATATCTTGTAAGTATGTACGATAGCCCCAAAATCAGTAAAACATTTAAAAATAGGGGATTAGAAACTCACTGGATACATCGAATCCAAATCCTTGCTCCGTAACCCGCCCGCTCACGCTCGAACCCAAACCTGTCAACGCATGATCACATGATCAGAATACGTTCGGAACATATGTCAAATAACGCATAAAAATAAAACCCCGACGTCCATCTCATCAGCCTGTCGCTCCTTCTCTGCAAAATCCTAGCTCTAGGAATACACGAATCGGGTCATACTCGATCCAATTAAAACCTGTGTATCCAGACCGTTTAAATCCCATGCATGCACACTCACTCGAACCTCAACCATATTACCTTTCCATGCAAACCTCAGCTCGCCACGAACCTGCACCCTAGTCCATACACCACCACTGTGGTCACCTTGCCGTTTGTCACCGTAGTGCACCACCGCCGCCGCCACAACAGCGCTTACATCCCCCTTCTCTTTATTTTATTCCCCGACAGCCGACCACACCCTATCAGGCCACCGCAACCCGGTCATTCCCTCACCACCGATCTTCACCGTCACCGCGCCGTCGTCCTAGCACCGAGCACCACCTCTTCATGTCATGTTTCACCCCTGCCTGTCGCCTACTGCTGCCATCAGAACCAACATCTTCTCCACCACCAGCCATTACCATCACCACCAAGACCACCACCCCAATTCAAAACCCTTTACAACACCTCCATCTCGAGCTCCACCTCCACTGTCACTCATGGCTGCCGAGTGCACGCCGGCGCAACTGCCACCCCACCACCGGCCGTGTCCTCCTTTCCGATCACCATAAACCAACCAAAACCCTAATCTGGTTTTAAACCAAAAACACAATCATAAACGCGTAAAATGAGTAAACGAGGATTACTTTGGCTAGACGTGGAGTTTCCACTCAAAGTCGTCTTGAAACCACGAAGAACTCCCGTCGAGTGTAACCTAGGCCGAATGGACTAGGGTTTTCATTTGGCAAGGTTTTTAAACCCTTTCTTGTTACATTCAGGTCCCTCTAGTTACACCTCGTGCGTTTTGATCCCAAACCGTACGTTAAATGGCAAACCGGTTCCTTTACTGCGGTTAAAACACATTTTTCGTGAAGTTTTTTCTCCATAATACCTTTACATAAGATCCGGGTCGTCCACTAGCCCGAGTCATTGAGGATTTTCGGGACGTTAAACCGTACCACTGCCGAGAAGCCCGTTTCAAACCATAAAGAGACTTTTTGAGTTTAAGAACATGATCATGAGAGGTTAATGGCATGCCAGGAAGAGGACCCATATAAATGTCTTTAACAAGATCTCCATGTAAGAATGCATTATTAACATCCAACTGATATATACTACAATGCCCTTTGGTAGCAACAACAACAAGACTACGAATAGTTGTGATTTTGACGACAGGGGAGAAAGTTTCATTGTAATCAATGACAGCTTTCTGAGTATCATCACGAACAACCAAACGGGCTTTGCAGCGTTCAACTGTGCCATCAGCATTAGACTTGACTTTATAACATCCGGAAATTTATTAAGAGTTCCGAGTGCGGGTTTATGGAGTTAAAGAAAAACAAATCATATAAGAGAGATGGGCCGGGGTTAGACCCAAGGGGGAGGAGTGGCGCATGGGCTTAAGGGGGGGGGGAAGCCCACCCTTTATAACCCTTAGCCACCACCCTTTTTTCCCCATTTCCACCTTTCACCCATAATCTTGAGAAAGAAACTGTAGAGAGAGAAAATGACGGATCAACTCAAGATCGCAGCAACGTGTTCCTCTACTGCTCGTGAGAAGAACCTCTGAATCAGCTACTCATTCCTAGTAATGAATCCTCCTGAATCTGAGTTTTTGTTCATTATGGGGTTTTTGGGTTCTGGGTAAAAAGTCAACATTTTTACGTGTAAAACTTCGAAATAAACGTAAATCCGGCTTCTAGGATGTTAAGCAAACGTTTTGAACATATAAAGTTTGGATCTTGACGGGTTTTGGTTCGCATGCACGAACCTAGGGTTCTTGGGGAAGAACATAGCCCCGCAGGTGAACTTGTTAGGTTCACCTGTTGGATATAGGATGTCCGATCGTCAATTAATTCAATGTTACTATCAAGGTACGATCCATAGAGTTACACTTTGGGCAACGAGCAATTTGATGATATTTACTTATAAATATTATAGTTCACGAAAGACAGTTTTATCATATGGCAAATAAATATTTAGAGAATTATTTATCGGTGAATGTGTTAATTAATTATTTAGATAAATAATTATTTGTTGAGTAGTTTAAATGTTGAAGTATTAAACATCAGGTAATTAAAATTTCACTGATTGTTTATAATTAGTGAACTTTAGGGATTAAATCTAATTAATGGTTAATTACAAGGGATTAAGTGTTAATACCCCGAGGGTGTAATTAGTAATTAGAATGGTTATAAATATAACATTAACTCTTAACCCTAATTACACTTGGTTGCTTCATCCCCCTTTTGCGAAAATCCCAAACCGGACCCCTACCTTTGTGCGCCGTCCGCCGCTGCTGGCCACACTGCCGCCGTCGTTTGGTTGTCGGAATCCACCACCCCAGTCGCACGCTGCGTCACAGCCCCGTCGCTGCCATTTCCGTCTTTTACGCTAACATGTGTGATGTTTTGTTGCGGGTTTTCTTGATTAGTCACTAGCGATACGCTCGTTGAACCAAGGTGTTTTTCGTTTCGTTAATTGTCTGAGGTATAAACTGAAACACTCTATGGTTGGATTTAATTTATTGTATATACGCGTGTAATCGGTTCATTGGCGGGATCAGGGTTTAAAACCGTTAATCATACTAATTGCTTTCGCTATCTAAATATGATTTATTTAATTAAAAAGTTTAAATATATTTTGTTTTAAAAGTTAAAACTGGTACGAGGATTGCCAATAGTGGTATCAGAACCACCTTTACGCGCGTTTAAAAATAATTTTATTTTTTCGATCTTATGTTTTATTTGTCAAAACTTTTGTTTAGCAAAAAGATCATGCCTTTTTCGTTTGGTTTGATTGTGTTTGATAAATCGAGCTCTAGTGACCCATGGTTGTGCTTGGTTGTTCTGGTTGGTTTATCTTTATATTTTTCTGGGTTATTTGGAACCCGTTTTAATAGTTATGTTTATTTTTTTATTATATTTATAAATAAATTGTAAACCTAACGAGACGAAGACTTTGAAACCAAAGTGGACGCAAACGGGACTAAAGATGGAGATCGTGGACTAAGTGGGAGATTGCAAGAATATTTATTTTTGTTGACCCTTAGACCAGTCCGGTTCTTCGTTTGATAGCTCGAAAGAAACCGGATAATTATTACTAGTTGCTCGATTTATATGTCTTATTTATTTTGTGGTTGTGACATTATTTAGGATAATAATTTAACCGCAAATATTTTATAAAACTTTTGACACAATCTTAAAACGACGAGAAAATTTAAATTGTTTAAAAGATTTCTCGGAAAGATTATTAAATAAAAGTGTTTTTGTTTAAAAGTGTTTTAAATTTAATAGTTTTATTTAAAAATTTTTAATTAGTTAAAGAGTTGGTTATAACATTATTTAGGATAATAATTTAACCGCAAATATTTTATAAAACTTTTGACACAATCTTTAAACGACGAGAAAAATTAAATTGTTTAAAAGATTTTCTTGGAAAGGTTATTAAATAAAAGTGTTTTTATTTAAAAGTAAAACATGTTTTAAATTTAATAGTTTTATTTAAAACAATTTTAAATTAATTAAAGACTTAGTTAGTTTAAAATACGGTTCGCGATTAATGACCAATTGAGATTAAATAAAATATTTAAAATTGGATCGTGTCGAGTGTTGAAAGGCGTTTCACGAACTAAAATAGTAAAATCGGTTTACTAAAATTGTACAACTTGACTCATGCTCTTAGTCGGCCAAAATGTTTTTGACCCTTAATCGGTAATTTAAAACATTAAAGCAAATCCCAAATTAAAATCGATATTTCTGCGCCACCTTAAATTGTGACACTTCAACTGATCTATCCGAACCCCCGGTGTTAGTGAATTACCTTGCATCCGGCCCTACGGTTTTGGTTGAAGGTACCGCCGTGATTCCTGAGCTACTTAGGGCAGCTCTATGGATACGATTGAAGGACAAATATCACTTAATTCGATTAAGTGGGCGTAGTTGAGGGAAACGTATGCAAGCTTGACAATACTCGTCATGCCTCTCAAACCGAGAATTGTGTAGTTAACACAATTGGTAATCGTTACCTAACTACCTAGCCGTGCCAGTGGAGAGTGCTCGGCCATTCAATGAGTTTTGGTGAACCAGGATCTCACTCCTAATTATATATTTTTGAAATTGTGTCATAAATATAATTAGGACGTTATGTGTGAAAATACTAAAACTTTATTTTTAAATTTTGTAGATGTCTAACGAATCCAATCCCAACTCCTCATTCTCCCTAAAGTTGTCACACCTCGCCAAGGCGGAATAACGAGGTGTCACACATATAGTTCACAGCACGAGGTATAAAGTTTGATACTAAGGCATCACATAATTTATTAAGTTTCATAATTGTTATCAATACTTGTTTCAAAAAGAACAAACATACATAACAAACATCCATAACAAGAACATTGTTCAAATTTTATTAACTAGGTCCAAAAGCATTCCTATGTGATCCTTCAACATCCTAATTATTATTCCCTGAAACATGTAGAGTAAACGGGTCAACATAAAGTTAGTGAGAAGCATAAATTTTATAAGAAATAAAATAAGTTGGAATAAAACATTCAAATCCTTTACAAGTTCATTCAAAAAGGGCAATTATAGTAACACAAGATTCTTACAATCAATCATATATGATATATGTTATATGCATCCACAATCCTCAAGATTATGTTGTTGACATGTTATGTGCATCCACAATCCCCAAGGTTGTGTCGTTGTTATGTAGGTTGTCGATTTCCCACATATGGCCATACTAGTACTACCTTAAGCGTGTACTCAATTTAATGATTGCAATGCTATCATTTTGTATTCAAATATCAAAGCACATAGTTGAGATTACTTGTTTAAGGATTTGTTTTGGTAAAAATGTTTATTGTTATAAAATCAATGTGTACATGTTCCACCTCATAAGTAAAGGTTTGAAATATGGCTATGATTCTCACCTTGATAAGCAGAGGGTTGATCTTGTAACTTGAAGTGCTTTGATTTAAGGATGCCCTAAGTTAATAAGGACATGCTTATTATAACGTAGAAACGATTAAGAGAAACAAAAATAGAATGATTGGGATTTTGGAACGAACGAACGATCGAGAATACGAATAAAGTTTATAAATTATGTTTTATAAACTTTATTTATAAAAGAAACTAGGTGTCAATAATAAGTATTATTTACAAATATGTTAATATATAAAATATATTAATGTAGTATTTATATTTTTAAGACAATGTCAAAAGTGACGTTTTAAACGTTTAGGTTAATAATATATTGTTTCAAAACGAATTATAAGATTTAAATAGCGAAGTCACTGATTATAAAATTATTATACTAAAAAAATAAGAATTAAAATACGTAAATAGATTAGTTATGCGGATTACTACTTATGAAGGTCCAATTAGTAAGATCTATTACATAACAAAAGATTATCATACCACTACTAATACCATAATATTTGTAAAAGAAATAATTAAAATGGTCAATATACAAATGAATTTGTAAAAATTATGTTGTTAGTAATACTATCCTTATTGAACATACACTAGTAACAAAATCATAATATTATCTTTATAAATCATATTTTTTTTTAAAATAAAACACTGCCATAATGAAAATGAGATTATTAAATTGTTAAATATTATTATTAATGATAATTATATTACTCATATTACTACTTTAGTTTATAAAAATTTAGATATTTGTTCATTCGTGTGCTAAACAGGAAAAAGAAACAAAAAAGGGGTTTGCTGGGTTAGAACCCGCGAACTGTGCATTGTTGCTCAAGAGGTTTAACCACTGGGCTACTGCCCCGATTATTAGAACTGATTATACAAAAACCGTGTTTTGACAGTTTTTCTTCTTTCTTAAACACAGCGTCGCAAACAGAGTTCCTCCACTCCCAACCCTAAATCGATTTCAAGCAAGATTAAGACCAGGGATGCGAAATATAATGAGTAAGGTGTAACCTGAAGTTGGCCTTAAATCTTCGTGGATTGAGAGCCCTCCCCCTTGCGCCGATCGTAAACCGAGAGAAAGAAAAAGACGGGTTTTGTGGTGATTTTGATTTGCAAGATGATAGGGGAATTTATGGGGGGGTTAGAAACGCGTTTACAGCTGGTAATCGAACGAGATTTGTGAGATTGAGCTTGATTTACGGATTTAAAAAAAATGATCGGGGGTATGATTTTGCTAGAAGCTTGTGATTCTCAATTAATTGATTGATTTCTAGTTTCCTTACGATTGCAAATGAGTTGGAATCTAATTAGGAAGACTTGAATCCCGAAATTATTGAAGTGATTTAGCGCGTGTTTGACCTTTTGAAGTTAAAATTGGTTTGATTTTGGTTCCGGGGTTCAAGAAGATGAGAAAGGGGATTCAAATGGGGTTTAAGTGTTTTGAGGGGGTTCAAACATAAAAATGAGGGTTCAAAGCCCTTTTTATTAAAATTAAAAAATTTCTTTTTGATAATTAAACATTTAAAATTTATAACTTTTATAACTATAACTAAAAACATTAATGAAATTTCTTATTAGGAATTGGAATTTAATTTTTTTTATTAAATAAAATGAGGCAAAACGAGACTCGTATATTAAATCGAAGTAAAATTACACCAAAATTAGAATCATACATAAAATTTTTAGAGATATCACAAAAGTCAATCCTTGAGAAGGACAAACTTGACAACTCCAACTTCAAGGATTGGTACCGAAACTTGAAAATTGTTACCAAGGTTGAGAACAAGATGCATGTTCTCAAACAACCAATCCCAGAAGAACTTACTACTGCTACGGGCATTGCTCGTAAGAGCTGGGATAAGCATGTAGATGATTCCATTAAGGTCTCTTGCTTGATGTTGACATATATGACACCAGAACTTCAGAAGAATCTGGTTGATATGCCAGCCTACGACATGATTAGGCAACTGCAGGAAATGTTCCAGCAGCAACCTTGTCATGAACGCTTTGAAGTGATGAGATCACTAATAAGCTGTCATATGCAAGAAGGTTTGTAGGTCATGATTCAGAGATGAATCACAAATGTTGATCGATTACACACCCATACATGCATAATCTGTGTGTATGTTGGTGAAACAGAGGAAAGAAACAGAATATGGTGATGATAAACCGGCAAACCACACTAGAATCAATACAAGAATGATATGAAATTGTAAGAACAACAGATGAATAAACTCCAAATGCGTATTGATTCAAGAAAAGCTATGAAAGAGAGAATATCAGGGTTACAGCCGCTATCCACACCCTAAACATTCTCCAACTAGGCTATTTATAGGAAGCTGACAGGCATCGAAACTATGCTCACCAAAACTACTAGTTTCGGTTGAGCATTTACAAGAAGGAACATCCTATCGAAACTTCCCTCCTATCAAAACTACTAGTTTAGGTTGAACAAACTCAACCGAAACTAGGTAGTTTCGATGGCCCAGACTTAGTATAAAAACAGAAATTACATCAAACAGAAATAACTAAAATACAGGGAAATAAAACAAAGTACAATTGTTCAAAACATACAATGATGACTTAGCTTATAAATTATCCAACCCTATAAGGTTCTTCGGTCAGCACTCATGTGTTGAAGATGAAGGGATATATTGATCACTTAGCACGTCTTGACTCTCCTTTGAGTAATGAGCTGGCCGTGGATATAATCCTCAACTCATTACCTACATCATATGACCAGTTCAATTTGAACTATAATATGAATGCTTGGGACAAGACCATCCTGGAACTGCATGTGATGCTCAAAACTACCGAGATGAACATACCGACTTCTGCTAAGTCTGGTCCAGGGTTACTGATCAAGGAGGGTTGAGTTAGGAAATCTGAAGCCAAGGGGAAAGGTGTCACACCCCGGATTTAGGCTACTCGGGCGTACGACAAACAATTGGTACCTGTCTCATATTTTATCTTATCATAGATTTATAATTATAGTAGAATATTTTAATAACTCAGGATCTTTTCAAAAGACGGGGAATCTCCCGTTTCATTTTATTTCAAATAGGGATGAACCCTGATATTTTACATAAACGTTTAATTTACAAAACCAAGGTTACATGAGCCATTTCTTTCAAGCTGATGTCTAGGGTGGACGTTCCTTTTTTCATGACATCAATGTTCCATTCATTCCATGGCTAATTCAATATCAATTCATCCTTGCTTACATGTAAAAACAATTGAAAATATTTTATCAGCATAAACTAATGAATACAAGTATATTAGAAATCATAATCTGACAAGTTTGAATAAATATAACAATTTATCCATAGTTTCTGGTCAATTTACACAGTCAACTTTCTAACCACCAGCCACACCAGGGACCTTGGATATGGTTTTATGTTTATATAATATTCTGCCTTACGCCTCAAGCGATAGGTCTTTCATAACAACCAAGGGTTCAACCCCTAGCCCTATTACAACGTCGCATTTGTAACACATGTATATATACGTAACTCTATGGGTTGACTGCTATATAGTAAATCACCTTATGCAACCAATGGTTATATTAGTTCATTCAATTCATATCATAATCAAAATAATTTTCAGTTTTGAAATTGCTTTATAAAAATACAAGTATTCACCTTGACAGATTCTTGACTTAGGAATCTTCTAGTGGGAGTGTCTAAGAGGGCAGCGTCTCTGCTAAACAACTTAGCTTGGTTTCTCCAAATGAGCGTTTCCTAGCTTCTCGATCTTTTCTAGGATGATCTAGCACTTCGGGAACATAAACGTACAAGCGGGAATGGTTTTATGGAAGTGGAAATAGCCTATAATAACCGATCTTTCAAATTTGATGTGAAATGAAAGTGAATGTAAATCAAATTCTATTTATAGGCTGATTTGTGGTCCATAGCGGACCGTTATTGTAGCGGGTAGCGGTCCGCTACCGCTTAAACCCTAAACGGCTGGCGGACCGTTAAGTTATAGTGTAGCGTTCCGCCACCCAACTGAGGTAGCCATAGCGGACCATTATGGATGTGGTAGCGGTCCGCTACCAGTGACACGCATCAGAAACCCTAGATGTCTCATCAGGACACGTGTCATTATCTCATTATTGCCGTTGGGACCACGTAGCGGACCGTTAAGTAAATGGTAGCGGTCCGCTACCAATGAAAATTTAGAAATTTTCATTTTTGGTCCTTGTTCTTTGATGTGATTATGCCTATGGTCCTTATACTTTATATTTTTATTATTTTGGCACGAAATTTTAAAAATTGTTACATTCTCCCTACCTTTTGAAAAATCTCGTCCTCGAGATTACTGAAACAGGTGTGGATATTTTTCTTCATCTCTACTTCTAGTTCCCAAGTGTATTCAGGACCTCGTCAAGAATTCCACTTGACTTTGACAAGTTCCAATCTTTTCTTCTTTAACTTTTTAGTTTGACAATCTTCTATTTGTAGAGGTTGCTCTACAAATCTCAGTTTTTTATTTACCTCTATATCTTGGAGAGGCATTATCAAAGATTCATCAAATAGAATTTACGAAGATTGGATATATGGAATACATCGTGTATTCCACTCATTTCTTCTGGTAATTCTAACTGATAAGCCACTGGTCCAATTCATTTAATAATTTTGAAGGGTCAAACAAATCGAGGACTTAGTTTACCCTTCTTTTTGAATCGAACAACTCCTTTCCAAGGTGATACTTTTAGTAATACCTTATCTCCGATATTAAACTCTAGTGGCTTTTCTTCTTTTATCAGCGTAGCTCTTTTGTCTGTCTCTTGCTGCTTTGAATCGTTCTTGTATTTGAGCTACTTTATCAGTTGTTTCTTGAACAAGCTCAGGTCCTAAAATTCGGTTCTCTCCAACTTCAGCCCAGCATACAGGAGTTCGACATTTTCTTCCATATAAAGCTTCGAAAGGTGCCGCCTGAATGCTTGTGTGATAACTATTGTTGTATGAGAATTCTATTAGGGGTAGACGATCATCCCAATTACCACCTAAGTCTATCACACATACTCGAAGCATATATTTTAAAGTCTGAATTGTTCTTTCACTCTGCACATTTGTTTGTGGATGATATGCAGTCCTTATGTTCAGACAAGTTCCCATGGCCATTTGGAAACTTTGCCAGAATCGAGATGTAAAACAACTATCTCTATCTGACACTATGGATAATGGCAGTCCATGTAACGATACAATTTCATCTACATAAAGATGAGCCAATCTATCAATACTTAAGGTTTCTTTCATTGGGAGAAAATGAGCAGATTTAGTTAATCTGTCAATGATAACCCAGATAGTATCATTTCCCTGACTGGTTCAAGGAAGTTTAGTAATAAAAACCATTGTTATCATCTCCCATTTCCAAACTGGTATTTCTTGTTGTTGCAATAAAGCAGAAGGTTTCTGGTGTTCTGCCTTTACTTGGGCGCAAGTAAGACATTTTGCAACATATATGGCAATATCTTTCTTCATTCCAATCCACGAGTAGTTATCCTTCAGATTCTTATACATTTTATCACTTCCTGGGTACATCATATACTTAAATACAACATAAACAATAAATATCTCTCTAGATATTTAATCCACCAAATATTTGTTTCGTGAAATAACGTTTAACAATTTAAACGATACCAAAGTGTAACTCTTTGGATCGTACCTTAATAGCAACGTTGATATTAATAATGATCGGACATCTAATATCCAACATTTTACCCTTTGACCAAGACTGCATCTCCAACATGGCGATGCCCATGCCTTCCTTCATCGCTGACGTGGCAATTTTATAAAAAAATTAAAGTTTTTTTAAAAAATGTTAAATTTTATAAAAAAAAAAGTTTTTAAAATATATGTTTTATAAAAAATATATGTTTCATAAAAAATATATACATTTTATAAAAAACTTATAAATTTTGTAAAAAAATTATACGTCTTATAAAAAATATACTTTTTATATAAAAATATAAGTATTAATAAAAATACACGTTTTCTAAAAAATGTTATATGTTTTATAAAAAAAAATAATACGTTTTTATAAAGGAACTATAAATTTTATAAAAAATATATGTTTTACAAAAAGAAATATTTATAATAATTTAAAAGTATTATAAAAAACTATTCCTTTTATAAAAGACTTATACATTTTAAATTAAAAACTATATGTTTTATAAAGTTTTTATATAAATTTAATATTTTCTTTAATATTTAATAATTTTAAGTTTTAAAAACTTTTTGAACAAATAAATTTTTAAATATATTTAAAATTTAAGTTATAATAATTTCAATTATTTAAGTAATATTAAGTTTTAATAATATTTGTTTTATAAAAAAACTTATATTTGGTGAGTACGGTAGGAGATGCTGGTGGCTCTTGAGTGGCGATGGGACAAAACCACAGGAGATGCTAGTAGCTCTTGGGTGGTGATGGGACAAGACCATAGGAGATGCTGGTGGCTCTTGAGTGACGATGGGACAAGACAAATAGGTTTGGTCAAATGGCTAGTTTGGTGATTTTCTCTAAATTTTTTCCACATTTCTCCACTTCCATGTTTCGTTATTTATTTACTTTTTTTGTTTTCTTTTTCTTCAATCTCCGCCTGCCGTATACGCAACGCCCTTGCAACGCGCGGGTCAGGAAACCACTCATCTGTTACAGTTATTGTTAGTCTTTAACGGAGATAGTATTTTTCTTAAGAATTATACCAAAACATATGGATCACAGCTAAATTAGACGACACACTTTTGTCAAAATATGTGTAGAAAGTCAATTTCATTTTCATTTACTGAAAAACAAAAAAACACTGACGATGTATTTCGCTCTTCTGCTGCTTAGTAAATCAGATGGAATATGAAAAAAAGAACCAATTTGCACAAGATGAGAACCGATGGATCATCGACAACATATAATATTCTTTGGAATCTCCTTTAAAACTCAATTATGTATTAATATTCCTTTTATGGTCCTACATCCATATATATATACACATCACAATTCCCATAATAATGGACATTTTGTATAAAATATATACAGAAATATCAACACAAGATTTACAATTTGTTTTCATCCCCTTTTTTTTATTTGATCATACAGTTCTGGGATGGGAAAGCATGATTTACTCACCAACCAATATAATGAAATAAAGCTTAGTTTAAGAGTCCTTGAAAGGTTTTGTGGAGCAAAAAAAGTAGAGCATGGGCCTATAAATAACAGTGCCAGGAAAAGTATACCACTGATCACCAGTTTCAAAAACAGAAGACTTTTCACTGACCTTTATACACATATAAGCAAAAAATATATGAGCACTGAGATGCAGAGAACAAACTCAATAGTACTGCCCCCAGCTTTTGGCAATTTGATCACAGTCCTTAGCATTGATGGTGGTGGAATAAGAGGTCTAATCCCAGCAATCATCCTCGAATATCTTGAAACTGAGCTTAAGGTATAACATGTAATTTTTGATTTTTGTATATTGATCAGGTTTAATTTTTTGGTTTTTCAATTTCTAGATATATAATCTTTTCGATTTTATAAAACATGGGTGTCATAAGATATCGAAATTCAAGTTCTTGGGTGTCTCTTATCTTATTTTGATTTCTGGCGACCCGATTTTGATGTAACTTCTGTTGTTTATGGTTCAGAAACTAGATGGTGATGATGCGAGAATTACAGACTATTTTGATATAATTGCTGGGACGAGTACTGGTGGTCTCATCACTGCGATGTTAACAGCTCCAGATGAGAATAGGCGACCTTTGTTCGCGGCTAAAGACATCAAAGACTACTACCTCCAGAAGTGCCCCAAGATCTTCCCTCAAGATTGGTAATAACATCATTTAATTTTGATTTGGAAATATAACAAGGTTTATCATTCAAATCAATTTAAAAAATGAAAGGGATTTTTATAAGAATGTTACCTAGAACATCATATACTTCTCTTGTTGGAGGAGAATAAAGTCGACTTCAGTCAAGAGATGGGGCTGAATGCCTGAATTTGACTTGGTAATAAGTTTATATTCTATCTAATTTTATTTAAAACAGAATCCAAAATATAAGGTGTTTTCCATTAAAAAGCTAAAAATGATTTTTCATACCCTATGGTATTTTTTTTATATCACATTACACGTTTTTATAATCAAGAAATTGTAAAGACAAATATTAAGAGTAATTATCTTGCAATTTCTTTAGAGTATGAGGTATACTCTTACTTGACTCTTCTAAGTGAGTACCTTTTTCACCACCTAGACGTTACATCAGATTGGTGTAACCTCACTTGGCTCTCACATGACAAGGGATATACTCATGTAAGGGATACCCAAGTGAGTATTAAATGCAACAATTTAAAATAAATTCAAATTTCATTAAAATAATAAATAAATAAAAACATAAATTATAAAAAACTAGTCTTCAATCACATATTTTGCCTTGATCGCGTTTTGTTTTCTCTAGAAAAAGGCTCGTCTGGCCCCGTGAAAACGATCAAGGTCGAGTGCAAGAATATCCATCTCATATCGATGTGTGTTGGAACGGAGCGGGAGCCCGATGCTTGGGCTTTTGCTTTTTTCTTCCCGACCATCGTACTATTGCGTCCTCCTCACCCGTTTCCTCTACGTTGATATCATACTTAGATCTCCCATCGGATGCAGCGAGACTATCGGCCATGTCGTTTGAGGATCGTTTCTTTGATGATTCGGGTCCGCTCTTTTTTATGTAAATTTGTTGTCATTTCGGCGATTTCCTTAAAAGTTCCCAAATTCTAACTGGAGCCATGCCTCCAACATCGTCTTGAAAACGTGCAGTTGCTTGCATCAAAATATCCATATCACTAGACCCGATCTTTCGGGTTCGCTCACATTCTTCGTATATACCGTTGAAAATTACGACATTTTTTGTTATTATGAGTCCATTTAGAACTCAACTAGTCGGTTGTGCGGTAATCGGGCCCGACTTCCATCAAGATAAAATATTTTTCTGCAACACGCTCCCATAAAGCGGTCTTGCTTTGAGCGTTCCCTAGAAAAATAAAAGTATTAATTTTGTAAATAATATAAGTATTAAAAAGGTAAAATAAAAGTATTAATTTTACCAATGATGGGATCCTCGGATACGTCGACAAACGCTTTAGCCAACTTCAACTCCTCCTTCGTATCCCACTTTTAGTGGCTCGTGTAAAAGTCGATTCTTTAACGGCCTTTTTCTTTCTGCTTTTTCGGGAAGGTCCGGGTTGCGTTTTGTCGACGTTTTCTTCGGATTGTGGTGCGGGTTGAGTTTCAGAAACAACGTCCGGCTCAGGCAATTTTATCGGTTGGCCTTGTGGTTATGAAACATAGGGTCATTAGGATTCATGGCTTTTTTTAATAAAAATTTGAGAGTGGATATTGTTTAGAAATTGTTGTGTATAAAAATTTGGTTTAAATGAGTTATTTATAGGGTAAAAAAATTGAATTTAAGGTTTTTTTTTTATTTTCAACGGTAAAAAAACTTAATTGGAATAGATCTGTTGAACGGTCCAATTTTGGATTTCTACCCGTGAAGGGCTTCACGCCTGCACACTCACGTCCCCTTCACGCCACATGGAGGTGGTGTGCTGCTCCTTGTCACGCCGTGAGGGCCCTCACGTAGGGTGTGCGTGAGGGTATACCTCTTACCCTTAGAAAGTTGTCATTATTACTATATTTAAAACGGAATAAAAGCCAAAATAATTATAAACTTAATTCTTAAGCTTTATAATTAATACTTCTGGAACTGAAAATATTTATAAAATTATTTAAAAAACTAATTATTTTTAAATATTTTAAAACTTAAAAACTTCAAAATAATTAAAACATAATTTTTAGAGTTAATTTCATAAATGACCCTTGTGGTTTGATCAAATTGCATGTTTGGCTCTACAGGTTTTAAAAATTGCAAATTTAGTCCAAACTTTTGGGACTAGTTGCGTCTTTAGCCCCTGGTGTTAACACCAGTTAGGTTTTAACGGAAAGTTAGCCCATGTACTATCCATGTGACTTACGAATACAAACTTAACCCTAAAAATGAGGTAAAATTAGTAAAAATTATTAAAAAATCAATAAAAAATTTATAAAAATTCATAAAAAATAGTAAAAATCAATAGTTTTTTACTGATATTAATGATTTTTACTTATTTTAACTCGTTTTTAGTGTTAAGTTTGTAATCGTAAGTCACGTGGATGGCACGTGAGCTAACTTTCCATTAAAAACTAACTGGTGTTAACACCAAGGGCTAAAGACGCAAACAACCCTAAAAGTTTGGGTTAAATTTGTAATTTTTAAAACCTGAGAACCAAACATGCAATTTGAGCAAACCACATGAGTCATTTATGCAATTAACTCTAATTTTTAAAAGTATTTAAAAACCTAATTTTGACTTTTTATAATATGTAATGATTTAGAAACCAAAATGTAAATGCATGCCTTTTAAAAAAATATTTAAAAAAACTTAAAATTAGTAGAACCTAATCTTTTGTTACTTTAGAATAAAATAAAAAAATAAAAAAGAAAACATAAACGTGTGTTTTTTAAAAACTTAACGTTTAAAAATATTTAAAAACTTAATTTATTTTAAAACTAGGTTAGAAACCCGGTGTATTACACGGGTTCAAAAGGTTACATATTACATAGTAAATAAAATAAAAAAATGCAATGTTATATACTTACTAATAAAGATTTATATATTTCATATTTATAACATATTACATAGTTTTTTAATACAAATACTAGAAATGTTATATAGTTAATTTTTAAAAAAGTTTTTAAAAAAGAATGAAAAAATGTTCAATTTATATAAATGTTTTATAAACAAACTTATATTTTTTAAATAAAAAAAATTATAGAAATCAGTATTATGTAATACGAGAGAGAGAGACGAGAAACAAAAAAATTATGAAAATAATTAAAAAATTTGTATAATTAATAGGAGAGAGAAGCGAAGAAAAAAAGGTAAGAATGCATAAAAGAGTGACAAATGTTCAATCAAAACTTTTATTTATTAAAGAATATAGATTTTACTGGGTATGATTGACGATGATGAATTTGTTTTAAAATTATTTATAAACTTAGGATTATTAACACTTATATTTTTTTCAAATGTTTAAAAACATCAATTTTTAAGTTTTTTCGGTTGAAACTAAAGAGGGTAATTCACTATTTGATTCCAAGAAAACTCCACAACTACGTGTCCTCACGGGTAAAGAGTTTTATCCGGATTCGAACGGCTAACTCCTAATCCACTAAAGAGGGTAATTCACTATCGGTGACCGCGACGTCGGTAAGCTCGTTTTTTTTTTCTTTCGAACGGCTAACTCCTAATCTTGTGGAAGGTACTGGTAAAATTACTCTCATCAGGATTCGAACCTATGATCTCACCGAAAAGAAACCATTTACAGGAAACCCTCTGACCACCAGAGTAGAAGTTTGATGGCCAATGGTCAATTTGACAAAAGAACAAATCAAAAGGCCATTTTTAAAGCTCGGTTGATGTTCAATTTGACAAATGAAAAAGTCAAAGGCCATTTTTAGTGTTCTTTTGGTCAATGAGTTTATTTTGTTCGTTTTGCTTACAACCCTGGTATCAACTTGCAACAAGTACTAGACTCGCCATATTATGCAACTTACACAGAACAATTAACAAAGAGAAAATAAATAAAAAAACTACGTAAATATGACGAATCAACCGAATATTTCAACTAAATTTTTTGAAAAATCTTAGGTTGTTGACCAACATTCAGCTTCCTTCAAATATCATTACTACTGATAACTATAATCCTAATCCCTAAAACTTTTTTGGGCTCAAAATATTAGCGAGCCTAAAGCAAGACCTTGTTTTCTAAAACAGTAGAGACGTCCATCACATGTTCATGTGGTGTTCCCATCTATTCTTGAATTATTTTTCGGGTCTGTTTAATATTTTGTTCTTCATACACCATCCCTCTTGCTTCATGATTTTGATTCCTTGAACAACAGCAATATGGCTACAAAGATAGTAAAGAACATAATTGGGCCGTTGTATGATGGAAAATACCTCCATGACTCCATAAGAAAGAGGCTTAAAGAAACCAAATTAGGAGATGCATTAACTAACATTGCTATTCCTACCTTTGACATCAAGAGACTCCAGCCAACGATCTTTTCCAGCTACGAGGTTTTATCTTCTTTTGGTTTTTATCGTTCAACGATACCATTTTAACGCTTTTAAACATAAATATCTAACGCGCCTTACATTTCTAGATTGATGAAAAACCATACATGAATGCTAAGCTGTCGGATATATGCATCGCAACATCAGCGGCACCAACTTATCTTCCTCCCCATTATTTTGAAACCAATGACAATGGAGTGACACATGAATTTAACCTTGTTGATGGTGGTGTGGCAGCAAATAATCCGGTAAACAATACTTATCAATGACACATATACTTCTTCCCATTTAAAAAAGGGTGTTGGTATAGCTACACCCCATAACCCTCAAACGGTCGTTTGAAAAGTATGGGGGCTTTGATGTAAGCCCTAAACTTCAAACGACCGTTTGATAATTCTTCAAACGACTGTTTAAAGGTAGGGACTGTGACGCAAGCTCTAACCTATAAACAGCGAACGGTCGTTTGAGAATGTGGGATTAGAATGTCAGGGGTGTGGGTATAAAACCCCCTAGAAAAAATAATATTACCTTTGAGACCCTGAAGGATTTTTTTTACAACATCTATTGATCAAACTCTCAAGATTTAAGCATTAGTTGTTAGTATTTTGTTCTTATTGTTTAACAGACTCTGATTGCAATGGGAGAAATTTCCAAACAACTCACTCGCAAAAATAAGGATTTTCTTCCGTTACCTGAATCCCTAGAGTATCGTAGATATTTGGTGATATCTATAGGGACAGGTGAATGCAAAAAGGAAGGGAAATATACTGCACAGGAGGCTTCAAAATGGGGCTTGTTTGGATGGTGGTTCAATGCCAATGGTTCTACACCCTTAGTTGACATTTTCACTCAAGCTAGCACTGATATGGTCGATTTCCATCTTTCTGTTGTCTTCAAAACCCTTAACGTCGAACAAAATTACCTACGCATCCAGGTTTGTTTTTACACACATGAAAATGTAGAACAGATTAATAAGCGTCTTACAAAAAATATGTAAGAACTTTTACGTGATTGTTGTAGCCACTCTATACGATATTAGACATCTATACATGCAAACTTAGTTGTAATTGAACCATATCAGCATATTTGTTTAGAATCACTGGTAAAGATTGATATTCTATGAAACATAGGAGGATGGCTTAGAAAGGACATTGTCTCCACTCGACCAAGCTACCAAGGAAAATCTAGACAGTTTGGTCGAAGCCGGTGAAAAGTTACTTCAAAAGAAAGTTTCAACGATCAACTTGGAAGACGGCAGATTCATCCCCTACAGGAAAGAAACTAACGCAGAGGCTCTCAAAGAGTATGTATCTTTAGAAAAGACTATTTAATGAACCATAAAGTTAAAGTTACATATATTGAGAGATTTCTTTCTTGAAACAGATTTGCCAAGAAACTTTCCGATGAGAAGCATCTTCGTGACCTTAAATCGCCACGAGTATCAAAACCAGATTCATCCTTCTTCTCGGAGACGAAGCTCTATTTTGAGGCACCCGAAAACGTGAGCGTTGCATAAAGGATATTATTAAGTTTGGGGAAAATTACGAAAGTAGACAATGTTGACCAACAAATTTACTAAATTGGCATTGACTTTCTTGTTTTTCAAATAATATAATCCAATGCGAACACGCCACATGTCATTCTTTGTGCCGCAAGACGCCACTTTCACCTTCGCGGAGCATATCCATGCATTTGCGCCGTGTGGCACGAGATAATTTATTCTAGACACGTGTATGTGTTCTATCGGCTTATATTTCTATATTTTTTTAAAAAGCAGCACATGTGTTTCTTATTACACTTGTCTATGTACAATTAATCCTGTAATAAAATTTATATTCATATAAAAGTCAAATTATTAATTTGAAAAACAAAAGGTCAATGACAAGTAAATTGGTTAGTTAACGTTGTCCTTTTAATGATCTTCCCTAAACTTTCAACCATGCTGGTGAAGGCTAATTAAGATTGTCTTATGATCATATACAATTATCATCATAAATAAATAAGTGTGTATTTATTTTGCAACCAGCTACTTTGAACTTTCGTGTAACATATCTCAACGTTTGTATGGTGTTGGTTAAACTATTTAATTATGTCTATAATTTTCTAGTCATGACACCTTCTTTAGTTTTAGGACGTATGTCAAAGGGCATCCACGATAACGAGGGTTAAAAAGTTTAAAAACGTGCTCATTCAGCTGCTAGTATGTAAAATCAGAAAAAAAAAATTCATCCTTTGATACATGTGAATTTCATATCAAGTAGTAAAGCTAAAAACACATAAAAATATTGCTACATTGATCGCCATCTTTTAAATTTAGATTTAATAACCACATTATTTATTTCACTAATCTATTTTTGAATTTCATATTATTTAGTTTAATTTATAAATTTATAAAAGTTTAAAAACCCTATACGTTTTAAAAAAAAAAGATAAACATAACAACTTTGTAAAAATAAATAAAACAGAAAATAAAAATAATATAAACTAGAAAGAAAGAAAACATAACTTTAGAAAAAGAAAAAAAGAATATAAATAAAAAACTAGAAAAGGATTAAAAAAACTAAAAATATAAATATAAAAACTTGAAAGACAAGGAAAAAAAAACATTGAAAAACCCCTTGGCCCCACAAATGTCATTCGCCGCCATCCTTCCACAAAAACTTCCCTCAAAAAACACCCCCTACAAAAACGTCGCAATAGGTAAAAGAAACACCTCAGACGTCACATAGGCTCCAAAAACATGTCAAACGGATCATATATGTAAAAATTAAACACCCTCCTCCAAAAACGCACCAATAGATAAAAATCACTCACAAACATGACCTGCTTTTATAACCCTATCATGTATCATCTATATCTATATCTATATCTATACTATATAATAAATAAATGTTTTTTCATGCCACGTGTCGCCTCCGTATTCATTCTTATCATTTTTTTTCCGTCTCTCTCTTATTAAATACACATCTATCTTTTAATAATAATATATTTAAAAAAAAAATACTAATTAGACTAATAAAACACATTTATTTTAAATTATCTCTTATTATAAGAAACTTTGAAATCTAATTATGTAACTTTTATTTTTTCAATCAAATAGTAAATGAAAGTTAAATTACATTAAATTGTAATTAACGTATTTTTCTAAACTCAATTATATATTAATTTTTACATATTTTGAATTTCGTTTTCTATCCTTAATATATGTAATACATTTTACATCTGTAAAATATATACATAAAGATTTAAGAATTTTATTTATTGATGTTTTTCACCCTGTGTATATTACACGGATTCTAAGCTAGTATGCGATAATAAAAAAGATAGTGAAGTCAAATAAATTTCTTTCCGAAAGATACTATCTCAACTACTTTAGTTTTTATTTGATTCTAGAGAGAATAAAGAGGACAATGTTTTACAAGTTATATTTTTTTTAAAGACAAATTTCTTTATTCATATGAGAGTGGAAGTTGAACCTATGAGCTTCTCAAACCTTGATATTTTTAGAAGATTTTTCTTTACAACTGGCCACCAACCCAATGGCTTACAAGTTATATAATTTCTTGATAAAACTATAACTTTATACAATTCTAGTTATTTAAAATAGAAATATTATTGTTCGAAAAAAAGAGAAACAAACTTTAATGAAAAAAAGCTTTTTCTTTACTTTTAACATCGTGGGGGGATGTTTAAAGGGGTCACCCTTTTTTCTCAATCATGTTTATATCTTGAGACCTGAGATGAAAACTTGGTGTGGATGTGGCCCAATCACACGTATGATAAGCCAGCCCCCATTCTAAGATAAGCCCCGAGTATGCTTCTCTATTCTCTAAGCTAACACTTAAAAGATGAGATCAAATGCCATTAACCAATCAGTATCTTTATTATTTATTACCTAATTTAGTTGATTTAAAAATTATGTTATAATTCTAATAACATGGTTATGTGCAGCTCACTGGGCCTAAGCTCTAAAGCAGCCGTTTTAGACACTCATTTTCTTAGGCCACATTAAATGTTGGTCTTCTCAATCTATTTCAGTTTTCACGCTCAAAGATTAGGTCAAATAAAGGATATGAATCGTCTCCCCTCTGGCATCCTTGAACAATGAAATGACGTGGTTCAATCAAAGAGAAATCATCGGTAACTTACTAGCTTTATTCTCAAATCTAAATATTTTTAAATGCATTTGCCAATCATTGCCCTTTTGCATATTTTGCTTGAATCGCTTTTGCGTAATAGTGTTCCATGAATCGACACCTATAATTGATTTGGCTTCGAATCTTCATCTCGATTGGTTTTTGACTTATGAATTCTGTTGTAGTGCTGTTATGGAATCTACGGTTTATGTGACAACCATGAATTTTGCAAGTCTAATTTTTAAGTTAATTTTCCCGAACTTAATTAATTTAAGGTGCATTATTAGATATCATTTTATGTAAGACATAGTTTTGGATTAAGACTTAACATATTATAGATCGTTCCCATAGTCTTGAAATTTATTAAGGAACTTGACATTGCATAAGTATATATTACTAGGGTGCGGTTGATAATCAATATTTTATATGATAAATGTGATAAACACTCTCAAACAATCAAATAATTTATAAATTTTAATGTATATGTGTATATAAATATAAATATATCGGGATAGGCAACAAATGAAAACCACATCATAGTGCTACGTATATGTAACAACCATCATTCTGTTTTTTGTTGACATAATGTTACATATACGTAACACTGTGTTACGTATATGTAACATTATGTGTTACATATATGTAATCCTCATCATTTCTGTATTTTGTTCAATATATATGTAAGATATTTATATACTCTTTTAACAATTAAAAAAAAAATAATTTATAAATTATGTGATTGTATGAAAGTGGTTATCGCATAAAATATTGGTTATCATTTGATCACTGCCCTACATTACTATTATATAATGGTTATACACACACACACACACACACACACACACACACACACATATATATATATATATATATATATATATATATATATATATATATATATATATATATAGGGTTGGGTTCAAATGATAACTAGTTTTTTATGTGATAACCGTGACAACCACTTTCAAACAATCACATAATTTATAAGTTATTTTTTCATTTAATTGTTAAAATAGTATTTAAGTATCTTGAACATATATATCTTGAACATAAATACAGAAATGATAAGCCTTATATATACGTACCAATTTTTAAGTTAATCTTCCCGAACTTAATTAATTTAAGGTGCATTATTAGATATCATTTTATGTAAGACATAGTTTTGGATTAAGACTTAACATATTATAGATCATTCCCATAGTCTTGAAATTTATTAAGGAACTTTACATTGCATAAGTATATAGGGTGCGGTTCAAATGATAATCAATATTTTATGTGATAACCGTAATAAACACTCTCAAACAATCAAATAATTTATAAATAATTTATAAATTATTTGTAAATTTTAATGTATATGTGTATATAAATATAAATATACAGGGGTAGGCAACAATTGAAAACCACAACATAGTGTTACGTATATGTAACAACTATCATTTTGTTTTCAGTTGATATAATTGAGAAGTCTCACGAAGGGGGTGGATCCAGTGCTATGATGATTCTAGTGATGATCTGATCAACAAATCAGCTATAGATCAGCTGTTATTGATGAAATCAATAGAAATATAAGAAAAAGAGCATGAAAAATAAGAACAAAAACCCATAAACCTGATTGTAATTCCACAAAGATGATTACAATAAGCTCCTGGATTGGTGACAATGATATACCACCGCCATCCACCACGGGTGAGCTCCCCCGTGGTGGTGGAACAAGCTAGCTAAGAAAAACCTCACCAAAAGCTAAAAATACAAATGAAAATGGTAAAAACTATGTGGAGAAGAAAGTCCCAAAGCTATGAAAATGGTCAGGTATATATAGAAAACCTGAGAGAGTCGGCCGTGCAGATTGCTGACTCTCGCTAAGAGTCGGCCGTAACCGACATAGCGACTCTCAGAGAGTTGGCTGAAGCCAGCCTAGCAACTCTCAGAGGGTCGGTTGAAGATGACTTAGCGACTCTTAGAGAGTCGGCTGAGACCAGCCAAGTGACTCTCAGAGTGTCGCTAGCGACTCTCAGACCCATATTCATACGCGAACCTAAACTTCTCGTGATCGCATGAATTGATTAACAACATTCTCAAATTAGACTCAATATTCAATTAGAGTACATGAACATCCAAATGCTCTGAAGAATTCAATCAGGGGATTCCTTCCATGAAACAGCTCATAAGCAGTCTTGTTGTGAGCCTTGATTCAGGACATAATTTGCAGTGTTGACTTCTTCGGCCTAGAAAATGATTGACAGCTTTGAATCTATCAGCATTGTTCTAGCAGCCTCGATAAGTGTTCGGTTCTTTCTTTCTGCTGCTCCATTCTACTGTGGAGTTCTTACAGCACTAAATTGTCGAGAAATTCCCTTGCTTTCACAAAATTCATTCAAGACATGATTTTTGAATTCTGTGCCATTGTCGCTTCTGATAGAAATAACCAAACGCTTGCAGATCTTCTCGATTTTGAGAATAAGACTCTTCAACACTTCAGCAGTTTCATCCTTAGAAGCTTAGAAATTAACCGAAGAGTATCTTGAGAAATCATCTGTCACAAGCAAACAATAAGAGTTTTTAGAGATGCTTTTAACACTGATAGGACCAAAGAGGTCCATATGAAGTCATTGAAAAGGAACAGAAATGGAATTCACTGCTTTAGCACAGGCAATGCATTTTTCTGAAAAATTGAAGTCCTTTTGTGTAACATCCCGGTTTTTTAGAAGTAATGGGATTAATGTATATATGTGTATACGTTGTAACATAATGGACGAAGATGTTACGGGAACGCAACGAGACTTAACCCAAAGGTATAGTAACGAGGGTTCTTGTATATAATTATATCTAGAGGGGTCGGCAAGCAATTAACATATTTAGTGGGTTTTATTTAAAAACGAGAGACGGGGCGAGCCCGGGGACTAGCCGGTCACGCGCAAGGGCCGAGCCCGATGAAGGAGACCTATTAGGGTGTTACGCAAGGGAGGAAACCCTTTGTGGGTTCTTGCGGCTGTCGAGAAAGAGAGGAGGCGGTAGAGCAAGCCGTTCTTCGTGTTAGTGATCGAATCAAGGTATTTTTCCTAGTTTTGATCATCTATTACGTATTGGGATCATCGGATCGTTACTATAATCATTTTTATGATCCTAGGGGTTAAAGGGAAGCGAGCGCGAGAAGGAAACGAGTCCGCTAGTGATTTGGTTGGCACAAATCACTCGGAATCGAAGGTATAATATCAAACTCGATTTGTTATTGTTATAGTTCTCGACCTTGACGTGTTTCGGGTCATGTGGTGTTCGACCAAACCCATCATGGGTGGCCGAAAACGGTTGCAAGGTCGAGAAGGGACGGGCTAGGGCTGTGATGGCGTGGTGGCATGCATTACCGATTGGAAACGCGACGAGGAAGGCACGACGGCCTAGTTGGGCTTCGACCGTGGCGAGGGAAGGCTGCCGGCGGGCAGTGGTGGCTCGGTGGAGGCTGCAACAGCCGGTGGGGGCGACGACGGCACGATGGTGTCGTGGGGAGCCTGTGGCAGCGGTGGTCGAAGGCCGTAGGGACTGCGGGTGGTGGCCGGAAACGACGGGGATATCCGAGGCGTGTTCGGGGAAAACCTAGGGCGTATACGGGGTGCGTGTACGTGCATGGGAGGCTTACATGGTGATTAGGGTTTTGCATGGCGTCATGCACATGCATGTAACCATGCGTGACGTCGGGTCAGTCGAGTAGGCTAAGGATTAGCATCTGGTCGTACATTGACTCGTGTATTATGTATATTATAGGTGCGAGGTCGAAAGGTGAGCACTGGGAGTTAGTGAATTCTAAAGATCGTAGTGTGTCGAGCAAAGATGAGTTTCTATCGCCCACCTTTAAATGTTTTATTGTTTTGGGCATGAATACATGTAAAACGTGTTTTTAGTAAGTTGCATGCATAGTCGGCACTTTGGTAAAGAAATATATATTTTTAAATAATCGTTATGCTTGCGTGTGTGTATGAGTTTGTGTCACGTACTTAAACGTCGTGGCGGGAGATCGAGCGTAAGCTTGATGTTGTGTTGACGTTAGTCAATGGGATATTGAGTTTGGCATTAGTCAGGCGGGAGATCGAGCGTAAGCTTGATATTGTGTTGACGTCAGTCAACAGGATATTGTGTTTGACGTAAGTCAGGCGGGAGATCGTGTCTATTTGTGTCTTCGGACCAGACAACTGTTGAGAAAGCATTATTAATAAACCTTCGAGATGGAAACCATTTTATATCGTTTTGGGATTTTATATTCCCTAAAGAACTACTATAGAACTCACTCAACGTAGCTGACTTTTAAGCATGTATTTCAGGTAAAGAGAATATGTGAGATGGCGGCTTCCGGATGGCATTTGGTTACCGTGGACGTTTGTGATGACATTATTTATTAGTTGTTTCGTTGAGACATTTTGATATTAGTACTTGATTTGAATTACGATTGGGCGGGTCGTTAACCTTTGTTGACTATTTGATTTTCGCTGCAATGCATTGAGTTTAGTTTGATGTCTATGACTACTTAGCTTGCGTTTGAGCCAACAAGTAGGGTCCCCGGGTTTGGGGCCTTACAAGTTGGTATCAGAGCGGTGGTTTAAATAATCTAGGCATCCTCGATTCCTACACTTAGACTGAGAATGGAACCAATGAGTGGGAATGTCTTCACGTGTAACCAAAAGCCAGAAGCGCCAGGTATGAGTTGTATGTTTGTCGTGTTAGTGTGTCGTGATAGTGCACTATGTTAATGTGTCGTGTTAGTAGTGTAAGAGTGGGGCGTTATGCCATGATGCAGTACAGGGAGGGTTTAAAACCTGAAAGGCAAGGCAAGAGGGTAATGGCGATTGGCCACCGTCATTAACTAATTGCACTGCTCGTTATATTTTAAACTGTACCTGAATATTGCTCTATTTGTTATAATTTCAGTAATTAGATGGCACTGAAAAGACAAGTTGCTGCTAATGCTAACGCCGGAAGGCGTCGTGGGAATGTTCGGAATGAGGACGGTAATGGAGAGGAGGTGTCGGTTCACACTGAACCATCTATGCATACTGAACCTTCAGTGCACTCTGATCACAATGAAGAGTTCTAGTTCGAACCAGCAGTTCGCGATGCGATGAAGAAAGAAGTGGTGGAGATGATCCACGAGTACTTGCCAGACATTGTGAAAGCGGAATTCGAAGAGTTAGAGGAGAGGGTTCTGGATGAGGTGAAAGAGAAGAAGAAACCGTCTGGGAACGACGGTAACTGTGACTATAGGCACTTCAAGAAGTACGATCCGCCTAAGTTCGATGGGCGCAAAGATGCGGTGGCTACATACCACTGGCTTACTGAGATGGAGTCTACCATCTCAATCAGTGAATGTAATCCGAACCAGATTGTGAAATTCGTTTCACACTCTTTTGCTGGGGAATCTCTACAGTGGTGGAACTCGGTCAAAGAGAGGAAGACTGTTCAAGAATTGAGTGATATGACTTAGGATGACCTGAAGGGGTTAGTGAGGAAGAAGTTCTATGCTCCAGGGGAGCTAGAAAGGGTTGAGAGAGAGTTTTTGACTCTCAAGGTGGGTAAACTAACACACCGCGAGTACACTTCAAAGTTCATTGAGATGGCACGTCTGGTGCCACACCTAGCTGGTAATGATGAGTGTTGGAGGAAAATGTATGTAGAGGGTTTGCCTGATAAGGTTAGGCATTTGGTCAAGGCTCAGCAACCGCCAAGCTTCGACGAAGCTGTGGAATTAAGTGGGACATTATATGATGATGACATGAGTACCGAGGTGCAGGAAAAGAAGCCGGAAGAAAGGAAATGGATTTATTAGGGACCAAAAGGTTCCATTTGGCAAGAAGGAATGGACCGAGGGTCCAGATCCATGTCGTAAATGTGGAAGGTTGCACTCGGGCGAGTGCAAAGCTGATTCTGTTTTGTGTTACAGATGCGGCAAAGCGGGACAATTCTATAGAGATTGCCCGCGTGATCCTAGGTGTTACCAGTGTGGAGGCGTCGGCCATAGGGCGAAGGATTGTAAGACAGGTCAGGGTGCGGGACCAAGCAAAGAAACGGTTCCATTGAAGAAAGAGGATGAGAAGCCTAAGGTGAAGGCGAGAGCCTTCACTATGACTGCAGCTGAGGCGAAGAATGACCCGGACATGGTCTTAGGTACTTTTCTTATTAATGATGTACCAGCTACTGTTTTGTTTGATTATGGGGAAATTAAGAGTTTTGTAGCCCCATCTTTCTGTAAGAGTTTACGTAGAATTGCTAGAATGATAGAGAAGCCGTTCAGTGTTGAGACTGCGGTGGGATCGCCTGCCAGGGTGATTGAAGCATTAGATGATTGTTATATCGATCTAGAGGGTCATAGGTTTCCCGCTAGATTATTTATAATCGCTTTGGGAGGTTTTGATGTAGTACTGGGTATGAACTGGTTGGCCGCGTTTGATGCGGATATAGTGTGCAGAAGGAAAATGATAAAATTGAGATCCTTGGAGGGTACGGTAGTAACGGTGTATGGAGACAGAGAGAGCTCTCTACCGAGAGTGATTTCAATGATGAAGGCAGTGAAGTCCTTGAGGCGGGGATGCGGGGAATACCTAGCCTATATCATTAATACTGAAGCAAAGCGCGTAGAATTGACAGAAGTTCCGGTGGTGCAAGAATTTCCTGATGTTTTCCCTGATGACTTGACGGGAGTACCACCAGAGAGAGAAATCGAATTCCAGGTTGATTTACAGCCAGGAGCACAGCCGGTCGCTAAAGCATAGTATCGTTTAGCACCGACAGAGATGAAGGAGCTCATGGAGCAACTTCAAGATTTGTTGGATAAGGGGTTCATAAGACCAAGCATCTCACCGTGGGGTGCACCGGTCTTATTTGTGAAAAATAAGGATGGTAGCATGTGGATGTGCATCGACTACCGAGAGCTTAATAAGTTGACGATTAAGAACAAGTATCCTCTACCACGTATTGATGACTTGTTCGATCAACTGCAAGAGGCGAAGTGGTTTTCGCGTATAGATCTGAGGTCGGGGTATCACCAGTTGAAGGTTAGGGAGGAGGATATTTCGAAGACTGCATTTCGGACACGTTATGGGCATTACGAATTCTTAGTTATGTCCTTTGGGTTAACGAATGCTCCTGCAGCATTCATGGACTTAATGAATCGTGTGTGTAGACCAATGCTGGATAGAGCGATGATCGTGTTTATTGATGATATTCTAATCTACTCTAAGAGCGAGGAGGAGCATGGAGAGCATCTGTGAGAAGTGTTGGAGACGTTGAGGCGAGAAAAGCTATACGCTAAATTCTCGAAGTGTGCATTTTGTCTACGGGAGGTACAGTTTCTGGGTCATGTTATTAACCTAGAAGGGATAATGGTGGATCCCACGAAGATTGAAGCGGTGGTGAATTGGAACGCTCCGAAGACTCCAATGGAAGTGCGTAGTTTCTTGGGATTGGCAGGCTATTATAGGAAGTTCATTAAGGACTTCTCCAAGCTAGCAACGCCATTAACTAAATTGACTCGAAAGGGAGTGAAGTTTACTTGGGGAGCAGATCAAGAGGGTGCATTTTAAAAGCTAAAGGAACGATTGACTGAAGCGCCAGTGTTAACATTACCAGAAGGAATGGACGATTTAGTGGTGTATTCGTGTTACACCCCCAATTTCAACTAACGTAATTTTACCATTTAGGAAGTGACGAACCAGGATCTCAGACATTAGTTACATTAAACGACTCTACATGGGACTCAAATGAAGATATCATAATAATCAGAGTTTAAAAGCGAAAGCGTAAAGAAAAGTAAATGCGCAAAACACACGCGCCCAAATGTCCAAGTGTCCAAACCAAACACAATCCAAAATATTCCAAACAAATTAAATAAAGTAACAATCTAAATTGAAGAATCCCATGCATGTCCTAACGTGCACATGTGCCTTATCTTAGCGACCTGAGAAAACATGTAAGAAAAGATGTCAACACGAGGTTGGTGAGTTCACAGGTTTCAATATATAAATAAGCGTTTACCAGATTTATGATCATTCAATATGTATCTACAGGTAGCTAACCTATGTTCATGTTTAACTTAAGCGCTTGTAACCGAAGCTGACTGTTTGTTTATTTGCCTCCTGCCAGGTCTATCAACACTGGCGATGTGAGTAGGCTAACATTTCACCCGTTCGATCTCCAATCGAGTTAGCGCAACTAACGCGGGTGGGATTTGTCAAACCCAGTAGTACTACTAAACATTACCTCGCTAAGATCCATATTAACGGTCCGATATGAGATGAGGACTTTCTGTGATAGCGTGTTACGCTTAGCTTTAACATTGATAACATATGAATTACAAAATCTCAAAATAGTTAAATCATGTTTTCTCCCCCAAGCTAAAACTGTAAAAAGGGGCCGTGAAAACTCACATGAACAGCGTAGGTAATATCGCACAAGAGATGAGTTGGAACCACGAGTGTAAGTCTCAGGCGACTTACGAATGACCTAAAATTATAAACACATACATTAGGGATAAGTTGAGATTTGTGACGACGACATGGAAGTTGGAACATCTTAACGCATTCTAAGGATTTAAGAGTAGACGAACGTGTCTACGGGAATAAAGATTTTTAATACAAAAATTATGATCGAAGCGTTATGTGTCGTATGTTAATAATGAATAATAATTAAACAATTACATAAATTCGTACGTTTGAGTCGTTTACAAAAGTTAGGAAAATAATATAATTTAATACATTATTTTTAGGTTCGACGGATTAGCTAATTAATCATTGCGTAGAAAATAATAAATATATTATTTTTAGTCGAGTATGAAAACGTGAGTAAGTAATATAAACGGTTATATTGTTTTTAGTTTAAACGTCACACAAAGAAATTTGACGACATGAAATAATATAAAAATATATATTATTTTTAGTGGGAGTTACGGGTTGAAAATAATATAAATATTATTTTATAAATGAGTTTATAATAATAATTATGGTTTACAAACAAAACCCGAGTCTACAGGTGTTTTACGGGTTCAAAATACGCTAATATAATAATATAACAATATAGGAATATGTTAAGTATTTTAGTAATAGTTTAAAATAATAAAAATGCCAAAAACAGGGGAGGGAGACTCGAACCCGAGTCCCCTCCCTGTAAACACAAGAGTTTAACCAGTTCAGCCCGCTAGGGAATCGCGATATGAACCAGATCAAAATGGTTTTAATCAAAAACTCCCGAGAGCTTTTTCCCTATACCCGATCGCGGTCGGTCCCAGTCCAAAACCCACGAATTTGATCGAAATTTAACAAGATTGATTAGGGGTTTCAATGATCGAGTCATGGTGAGTCTGAGTGTGGGTTTAATCGCAAAACTAACGAGTTTAAGATCATTAGATTACATGAATTTGGGCCGAAACCCTACTTCAAGAACACAAGATTGAATCGGTAAAATCTGATATTAGATGTTGTTTGAATCATAGGGTTTTCATTGATTAGAGCGTTACGAGTCTATTGGTATAATTTAATTTCATTGAGGTTGGGTTGTGATCAATTCGAAGCTAACCATGTGAATTAATTGAATTATGATAAAGTCTAGAATCAAAAGCCCCAATTTCAGATTTCGCATGAACCCTAGAATCTGGGTTTCGATCGATTTGATGTTATGAGCCCGGATTAACATAGGGCTTTCATTCAATGGACAAAAACAAAAGTGTGGATGCAAACAATTACCAGAAACGTTTGCGGATTGATGGTGATCGACTAAACCGAGCCGCGACTTTCATGAATCGAACTCCGGCTACAACTGCTTCGATTTCCGATGTAATTGATGTGTGGAACAGATTCGCAAGGCTTCGTTTAATGTGGAGGAGGTTCAATTCCAGTGTACAATGTCAGATTGATGCGATTTGGTGAACAATACGGGACGAGTTCGACGGTTACGGGTTGAATGCCCATAATTGAGTTTGAATTCGATAATGATGGTGATTAAACCGACGGTTACGACTGTAAATGATGAATATAGCTTGATCCGTTACAAAATCTGTTATTGATCGATTATTGAATTTGAATTTGAGTTCAAAAGTCACGATTTTGACTTTGCAAGGACAAATAGGATTCATTTGAATTGATTTTGACTTTGAGAGTCAACGATTCAAGTTTTGGGACGTGGCAGAACTAGTCCCTGTAGTTTGAGATCAGGAAATGACAGAATTAGACCCTGGGGTTAGATTTAACTAGGTTTAGTTAACGGGGTTAAGTTTTAGATAGGATATTTAACGGAATAATTAACGGAGTTAATTTGAAAAGTCCGGATTGTCACATCATTCCCTAGTTGAAAGAATTTTCGTCTCGAAAATTAAAAAAAATAAATTTTCCGGATGTCACATCATCCCCTAATTGAAAGAATTTTCGTCCCAAAAATTAAATAGTTCCTTAAGAATTTGACGCGGAGTGCTTGAACAAATTAGGATATTTGCGCATCATCTGAACCTCGCGTTTTGAGTTCCAACGAACTCTGACAATAGGGATTTTACTGTGCTTTAACGTTTTGACTTCCCTATCCATAATTTTCACGGGTTCTTCGATGAAACGCAACTGTCCATCAATGTGTAGTTCCTCCAGAGGAACCACGAGCGACTCGTCTGCTAGACATTTCTTCAAGTTTCAGATGTGAAAGACATTGTGAACACCACTAAGTCCTTCAGGTATGTCCAGTTGATACGCTACTGGTCCAATTCTCTTCACTATCTTGAATGGTCCAACATAACGAGGATTCAGTTTGCCTCGTTTCCCAAAACGAATGACACCCTTCCAAGGTGAAACTTTTAATAAGTCCATATCCTCTACTTGAAATTCTAATGGTTTACAACGCTTATCGGCATAGCTCTTTTGACGATCACGAGCTGCTGCCATACGGTTTCTAATTTGAACAATTTTCTCAGAAGTTTCAAGTACGAGTTCAGGACCTGTAAGCTGACTATCCCTAACCTCGGCCCAACAAATAGGAAAACGACATTTCGGTCCATATAGTGCTTCAAATGGAGCTGCCTTAATGCTAGTGTGATAACTGTTGTTGTAGGAGAACTCCACCAATGATAGGTAAGACTCTCAAGTGTTACCGAAATCAATCACACAAGCTCGTAGCATGTCCTCCAGAGTTTGAATAGTACGTTCTGTCTGGCCATCAATTTGATGATGGTATGCTGTGCTCATATCTAGACGCGTGCCTAAAGCTTTATGTAACGACTGCCAGAAACGAGAGGTGAATCGTGCATCACGATCCAAAATGATAGAGATTGGCACCCCGTGCCGAGAGACTACTTCTTTCAAATAAGTACGAGTAAGCTTATCCATTTTGTCGGTTTCCTTGATTGCTAAGAAGTGAGCGGACTTTGTTAAACGATCAACAATTACCCAAATGGTATCACATCCGGTAGGAGTTCGTGGCAATTTTGTGTTAAAGTCCATGGATATCTGTTCCCATTTCCACATGGGAATCTCTGGTGGTTGGAGAAGACCGGAAGGCTTTTGATATTCAACTTTGACTTTCGCGCAAGTCAAGCACTTGCTCACATAGGGGGCTATATCGGCCTTCATCTTTGGCCACCAATACAGCACCTTTAGGTCTGGTACATCTTGTCGGAACCTGGATGAATAGAGTAATGAAATTTATGAGCCTCATCCATGACTAGTTCTCTTAAGTTTTCGAATACTGGAACCCATATTCGCTTGACGAAGTAGCGAATACCGTCATATTTGACCTCGAGTTGTGCTTCCATACCGCGTATACCTTCGAGCGGTAGGTTTTCCTCCTTCAGGGCTTCAAGTTGAGCATTACGGATTTTGTCAGGTAATCCGGGGTGAATAGTAAGCTGTAATGCTCGAACTCGTTTGGGCTTGGTTTCCTTTCGACTTAGGGCATCAGCTACGACGTTAGCTTTACACGGATGATACCGGTTCGCACAGTCATAATCATTCAAGAGTTCGACCCAACGACGCTGTCGCATGTTTAACTCTTTCTGCTCGAAGATGTGCTGAAGACTCTTGTGATCGGTGTAGATAGTGCACTTGGTACCGTACAAGTAATGTCTCCATATCTTAAGTGTGAAAACTACGGCTCCCAACTCTAGATCATGAGTGGTGTAGTTTTTCTCGTGAATCTTTAGTTGACGTGAAGCTAATGCGATCAATTTTTCTCGTTGCATTAGAACACAACCCAGACCCTGAATAGATGCGTCACAATACACCACAAAATCGTCCGTCCCTCCGGAAGAGCTAGAATAGGTGCACTGCAAAGTTTCTGCTTAAGGAGTTGAAATGCTGACTCCTGGTTATCGCCCCAGTTATAGGCTTTACCCTTTTGAGTTAAGGCAGTGAGAGGTTGTGCAATTTTTGAAAATCCCTCGATGAATTGACGGTAATACCCAGCCAATCCCAGAAATTGTCGCACCTCAGTCGGAGTCGTCGGTGTTGCCCAATTCTTGATGGCTTCTATCTTTGATGGGTCGACATGTATTCTTTTCTCGTTAACCACATGTCCTAAGAATTGAACTTCCCGGATCCAGAATTCACACTTGGAAAACTTAGCATACAGTTGTTCCTGCTTAATTAATTCCAAAATTAAGCGTAGATGTTCCTCATGTTCCTCCTTGTTCTTGGAATAAATGAGAATGTCGTCGATGAAAAAAATGACAAATTGATCAAGGTATGGCTTACACACACGGTTCATGAGGTCCATGAATACCGTGGGTGCGTTGGTTAATCCGAAAGGTATGACCATAAATTCACAGTGGTCGTACCTTGTCCTGAATGCAGTCTTTGAGATATCCTCCTCTCGGACTCTCAATTGATGGTAACCGGACCTAAGATCTATCTTGGAATAGAAAATTGATCCTTGGAGTTGATCAAAGAGATCATCTATACGAGGCAAAGGGTAACGATTCTTGATTGTGACTTTATTTAGTTCAAGGTAGTCGATACACATACGAAAGTCCCGTCCTTTTTCTTGACAAACAGGACTGGAGCTCCCCATGGTGATGAACTAGGTCGGATGAAACCTTTATCCAACAAATCCTGTAACTGAGTAGATAGCTCTTGCAGTTCACTGGGTGCCAGTTTGTAAGGTGCTCGAGCGATCGGTGCCGCTCCGGGTGCTAGGTCGATTTGAAACTCAACTTGATGGTGTGGTGGCAGACCAGGCAGATCCTCGAGAAATATTTCTAGAAATTCACGAACGATGGAAATATCATCAATTTTTTTCTCTTCTGACGGCTGCTCAGCAACGAGAGCCAAAATAGCAGTATGTCCTTTGCGAAGGCATTTCTGTACTTTCATAAAGGATATGATGCCCATGACTGCACCAACCTTTTCGCCCTGAACGGAAAGAGTTTCTCCACTCGGGAGAGGGATGCGAACAATTTTCTCGCGACAGATGATTTCAGCTTGGTTTTTAGATAACCAATCCATGCCGACAATTACATCAAAACTATCAAGCGTGACCGGCATAAGGTCGATATCAAGTATATGACTAGCTAGCTCAAGCTTACAACCCTTAATAATGTGGATTGCTTCAATTATTTGGCCATCAGCTATCTCTATTATATACTTAGCTTCTAACAGGGTTGGAGTTCCTTTTATCATATTACTAAGTTTCTTAGATATAAAACTCCTATCAGCACCAGTGTCAAAAAGGACAGAAGCAAAGTAATTATTTAAGAGAAACTTACCGGTGACCACATTATGATCATAACGAGCTTCTCCAGATCCTAGCACGAAGGCTCGTCCCTTCGCACCATTTCCTCCACCATTGTCGTTGTTGCCACCACTGTTGTTATTCTGGTTAGAGTTGCGGTTTCCATTACCCCCTTTCTTCAATTGAGGACAATTCTTCCGAATATGCCCCTCCTTCCCACACTCGAAACAACCCCTTATAGATCCAGGCTGTTGAAAAGGTTGTTTGGCTTGCAACTCACCCCTACAATCTTTGGCAGCATGACCTATTTTGCCACACCGCTGACAACGGTTGCAGAACTCGAAGTGATGGAAGTTGCACTTGTTACACTTAGGAGATTTTCCCGTATAACCACCCTGATTTTAACCTGAAGAGGTCGACTGGTTGAAGTTCTTAGCAGGTTCAAACTTACGCTGCTGTTGATGTTGTGGTTAATTAAACTGGGGTTGGTTGAACTGGGGTCCTTTAGAGTTGGAGTGAGTGTTGGAGTGGTGATCAAACTTGCGCTTGTGATTGTCGGTGGATTTAGAGACCGAACTTCTCGGAGGTAGAGTCCCTTGTCTCACCGCCTGATCGGTTAACTTGTGAGCTAGTCTGATCGTCTGCTGGATGGTAGTAGGGTTGGATGAAGTAACCATGCTCTGAATTTGTGGCACTAGACCTCCAATATATAGTTCAGTCCTCTTGTAATCAGGAGTTATCATATGTGGGCACATAGTAGCAAGTTCATGTGAACGAGTGGTATAAAGTTCAATTTAAAAACCCTCCATTTTTAGGTTCCAGAACTCTCCCTCTAACTTCTGAATTTCATCGCGAGGACAGTACTCCTCCTTCATCGTCGACTTAAACTCTTCCCACGGGAGTCCATTTGCCATGGCCAGACCCAACATTTGGACCTGGGCGTTCCACCACGTGAGAGCTGGGCCCTCCAAAGTTCCAGCGGCGAACTTGACCTGATTGGCCACTGGGCAGTTGCACATGGCAATCACTGATTCTACATTTTTGAACCAACGGAGTAGTCCGACAGCTCCTTCAGCTCCACTAAAGGCGTGGGGCTTACAGTCCATAAATGCTTTGAAGGTGCAGGCTGGTTGCTGATTCTGCTGGTTTTGCTGACCTGGATTTAGAAACAATATAGGATTGGAATTATAGCGCTTAGGACTGGCTTTTTAAGAGATGAATTGACATCATTAGTCAATAGCTAAAGCATTTACCTGAAGCATTCTGTGCTGCTAGAGCCTCCGCCACACTATCGTTTATTAGTGCCGCTAGCTCCGCTGCTGTCATGTTGATGGTACCTCGGCCACCAGCACGACCTCCACGTCCTCTTCCCGACATGATTCTTCACATTCATAAACACAAAACAATGAGAAATATATCGCATATTAAACATTATTCATGTACAAGTAAGGAAATACAACATCTAATATTTTGGAAATTAAATAAATTGTAAGGCTACAAAATAAATAATTCAAACATTAAACTTCTCATGCTTTTATTGAATGGGAACAACCTTACCCATCTAGGTTTGAAAAGAGAAACAACATAAGCAAAACATGAATGAAAGAAAGATAGAATAGGAAGATCATCAAACATCCTCGTCATCGGAAGAAACGTATGATTGAGCATCATCGATCTCCACCGGTTCCTCCTCGGGTGGCTCCTCCTCTAAGGGTTCATCCTCGAAGGGCTCCTCCTCGAAAGGTTCTTCCTCGCCGACCGAAAGTGGAATGTCTTCCAAAAATAAGGTTGCTTGCAGTTGGGCTTCTAAATGAGTCACTCTTTCTTGAAGTCCTTCGGCAGCATGGTTTGCTACTTGCAGCTGGCCTTCCAGATTAGCCACTCTCTCCAGAATTCCTCCTACCTCAAAATCCGAGGTGTCTACCCTCGTCTCCAAATGTGTCACCCGATCCACCAAAACATTATGGACCTGATCCGTCACTGCTAGCTTAGCAGTCAAAAGCTCAATTCCTACCTTGTTCTCCTCTACTTGAGTCTCTCGCTACAGAATGTCGGGTATCTCATCAGTAGCATCTTTCACAATGCTCAAGTCCCTAGACATGTAAAATACAAAAGCTGCAAAAGCTTGTTCCATAGTGCAGGGCAAGCTAGGTAAAGTAGATGATGAGGAAGCGGAACCAAAGTAGGGTGATGGAACATTTCCCATCTTGATCCACCTTTGGATCATTTGCGGGTATGCATTCCAATTACGAGCATGATTCGTTGCTTGCGCGCTACTCGGTTCACCCTGATCAACCGAATAATCACTAGAACTAGTGCGGCGCCTTTTGGGCTCCGGGGATGATAAGATACGTGCATCGTGTCCTGGTGCCTTAGGTGATGGTGGTGGAGTTGATGACATGTTCATGTAATATAACATATAAGTGCCAAACATCCAAGATTTATGACATGTAACTAATGTGTGAGGTTATAGTCTAGTATGCAATCCTAGTTCTCTATAACCAATGTATCTGATACCAATCTGTTACACCCCCAATTTCAACTAACGGAGTTTTACCGTTTGGGAAGTGACGAACCAGGATCTCAGACATTAGTTACATTGAACAACTCTACATGGGACTCAAATTAAGATATCATAATAATTAGAGTTTAAATGAGGAAGCGTAAAGAAAAGTAAATGCGCAAAACACACGCGCCCAAAAGTCCAAGTGTCCAAACCAAACACAATCCAAAATAGTTCAAACAAATTAAATAAAGCAACAATCAAAATTGAAGAATCCCATGCATGTCCTAACGTGCACATGTGCCTTATCTTAGCGACATGAGAAAACATGTAAGAAAAGATGTCAATACGAGGTTGGTGAGTTCATAGGTTTCAATATATAAATAAGCGTTTACCAGATTTATGATCATTCAATATGTATCTATAGGTAGCTAACCTATGTTCATGTTTAACTTAAGCGCTCGCAACCGAAGCTGACTGTTTGTTTATTTGCCTCCTGCTAGGTCTATCAACACTAGCGATGTGAGTTGGCTAACATTTCACCCGTTCGATCTCCAATCGAGTTAGCGTGACTAACGCGGGTGGGATTTGTCAAACCCAGTAGTACTACTAAACATTACCTCGCCAAGATCCATATTAACGGTCCGATATAAGATGAGGACTTTCTGTGATAGCTTGTTACGCTTAGCTTTAACTTTGATAACATATGAATTACAAAATCTCAAAATAGTTAAATCATGTTTTCTCCCCCAAGTTAAAACAGTAAAGAGGGGCTGTGAAAACTCACCTGAACAGCGTGGGTAATATCGCACAAGAGATGAGTTGGAACCACGAGTGTAAGTCTCAGGCGACTTACAAATGCCCTAAAATTATAAACACATACATTAGGGACAAGTTGAGATTTGTGACGACGACACGGAAGTTGGAACATCTTAACGCATTCTAAGGATTTAAGAGTAGACGAACATGTCTACGGGAATAAAGATTTTTAATATAAAAATTACGATCGAAGCGTTACGTGTCGTATGTTAATAATGAATAATAATTAAACAATTACATAAATTCGTACGTTTGAGTCGTTTACAAAAGTTAGGAAAATAATATAATTTAATACATTATTTTTAGGTTTGACGGATTAGCTAATTAATCATTGCGTGGAAAATAATAAATATATTATTTTTAGTCGAGTATAAAAACGTGAGTAAATAATATAAACGGTTATATTTTTTTAGTTTAAACGTCACACAAAGAAATTTGACGAGATGAAATAATATAAAAATATATATTATTTAATAGTGGGAGTTACGGGTTGAAAATAATATAAATATTATTTTATAAATGAGTTTATAATAATAATTATGGTTTACAAACCAAACCCGAGTCTATGGGTGTTTTACAGGTTCAAAATACGCTAATATAATAACATAACAATATAGGAATAGGTTAAGTATTTAAGTAATAGTTTAAAATAATAAAAATGCCAAAAACAGGGGAGGGATACTCGAACCCGGGTCCCCTCCCTGTAAGCACAAGAGTTTAACCAGTTCAGCCCGCTAGGGAATCGCGATATGAACCAGATCAAAATGGTTTTAATCAAAACTTCCCGAGAGCTTTTTCCCTATGCCCGATCGCGGTCGGTCCCAGTCCAAAACCCACGAATTTGATCGAAATTTAACAAGATTGATTAGGGGTTTCAATGATCGAGTCATGGTGAGTCTGAGTGTGGGTTTAATCGCAAAACTAACGAGTTTAAGATCATTAGATTACATGAATTTGGGCCGAAACCCTACTTCAAGAACACAAGATTGAATCGGTAAAATCTGATATTATATGTTGTTTGAATCATAGGGTTTTCACTGATTAGAGCGTTGCGAGTCTATTGGTATAGTTTAATTTCATTGAGGTTGGGTTTAAGATCAAAAACCCCAAATCGAATCAAGAACAAACCCTAGGTTACGGGTTGTGATCAATTTGATGTTATTTGATAAAATAAACATAGGGCTTTCGATGAGTGATAGATTACGAAGCTAACCATGTGAATTAATTGAATTATGATAAAGTCTAGAATCAAAAGCCCCAATTCGGATATCGCATGAACCCTAGAATCTGGGTTTCGATCGATTTGATGTTATGAGCCCTGATTAACATAGGGCTTTCATTCAATTGACAAAAACGAAAGTGTGGATGCAAACAATTACCAGAAACGTTGACGGATTGATGGTGATCGACTAAACCGAGCTGCGACTTTCGTGAATCGAACTCCGGCTACAACTGCTTTGATTTCTGATGTAATTGATGTGTGGAACAGATTCGCAAGGCTTCGTTTAGGGTGTGAGGAAGTTCAATTCCAGTGTACAATGTCAGATTGATGCGATTTGGTGAACAATACAGGACGAGTTCGACGATTACGGGTTAAATGCCCATAATTGAGTTTGAATTCGATAATGATGGTGATTAAACCGACGGTTACGACTGTAAATGATGAATATAGCTTGATCCGTTACAAAATCTGGTATTGATCGATTATTGAATTTGAATTTGAGTTCAAAAGTCATGATTTTGACTATGCAAGGTCAAATAGGATTCATTTGAATTGATTTTGACTTTGAGAGTCAACGATTCAAGTTTTGGTACTTGGTAGAACTAGTCCCTATAGTTTAAGATCAGGAAATGACAAAATTAGACCATGGGGTTAGATTTAACTGGGTCTAGTTAACGGGGTTAAGTTTTAGATAGGATATTTAACGGAATAATTAACGGAGTTAATTTGAAAAGTCCGGATTGTCACAATTCGGATGCATCTTACTTGGGTCAGGGTTGCGTGTTGATGCAACGAGGTAAAGTAATTGCTTATGCGTCAAGACAACTAAAGATGCACGAGGTGAATTACCCTACCCATGATTTAGAGCTAGCAGCGGTGGTGTTTGCACTTAAGTTATGGAGGCATTATTTATATGGGATCAAATGCACGATCTACACGGATCACAAAAGCTTGAAGTACTTCTTCGAGCATAAAGAACTAAATATGAGGCAAAGGAGATGGTTAGAGCTAATTAAGGATTACGATTATGAAATCCTTTACCACCCAGGTAAAGCAAATGTGGTTGCGGATGCGTTGATTCGCAAGGAGGAATACGCTCCAATCAGGGTTAAAGCATGTCAACTGATAGTAACACCAGATTTTCTAACATTACTAAGGGATGCGCAAGCGGAGGCCTTGTGGGAGGAGAAGTTGAAGGAAGAAAGAATATTCGGGCAGCGTGAATTGTTGACTAAGAATAGTCACGGGGTGTGGGTCAAGAATGACCGTATTTGGATACCAAAGTTTGGTGGATTTAGAGGACAAGTGCTTGACGAAGCACACAAGTCAGGGTACTCGATACACCCGGGTACGACAAAGATGTACTAGGACATGAAGGGTAACTATTGGTGGCCAGGGATGAAGCATGATGTGATCCGGTACGTAAGCAAATGTTTGACGTGCCTGCAGGTTAAGGCAGAGCATCAGAATCCTTATGGTAAGATCCAACCATTAGGGATACCAAAGTGGAAATGGGAGCACATTACAATGGATTTTATTACGAAGTTGCCCAAGACGGCAAAGGGGCACAATACGATTTGGGTAGTAGTGGATCGGTTAACGAAAAGCGCTCATTTTCTACCGTTAGAGAGACTTTCTCTTCTGAGAGGTTATCTGAGGTGTTCGTGAATGAGATTGTTGCCAGGCACGAAGTGCCGATTTCTATTGTATCCGACCGAGATACGAGGTTAACGTCGAAGTTTTGGAAGAGATTCAATGAAGCTATTGGGACGAGATTATATATTAGCACAACGTATCATCCTCAGACTGACGGACAGTCTGAACGGACGATACAAACATTGGAGGACATGCTTCGTGCGTGTGTGATTGATTTTGGTGGTGCATGGGATAGTCACTTACCGTTGGCAGAGTTTTCTTATAACAATAGTTATCACGTGACTATTGGAATGCTGCTATACGAGATGTTATATGGGAGAAAGTGTAGGACCCCGGTGTGCTGGGGAGAGATTGGATAGAAAGATCTAGGAAGTTTAGACGTTGTGAAAGCAACTTCTGAGAAGTTTGAGATGGTAAAGCTGAGAATGAAAGTCTTTCAGGATCGACAAAAGTCGTATGCTAATAAGAGACGGCGGCCTATAGAATTTAATACAGGGGATTATGTGATGTTTAAAGTGTCGCCCTGGAAGGGCATCATTCGTTTCCAAAAACAGGGAAAGCTTAGTCCAAGGTATATCGGACCGTTTATGATTGAGGAGCGTGTTGGTAGTGTCGCCTACCGATTGTTGTTGCCTGGCGAACTAGCAGAGATACACCCAACCTTCCATGTGTCCCATTTACGGAAGTGTTTGGCTGACGCTACGGAACACGTGTCGTTAGACGACATTATGGTAGACGATAAGCTAAATTATATAGAGAAACCAGTGGCTATACTAGATAGAAAGGAAAAGAGATTGAGAAGGAAAGTATTCCCGATTGTTAAGGTGCAATGGAAGCATCGTAAAGGGTCAGAGGATACTTGGGAGCCAGAAGAAGAAATGCGTGAACGCTATCCTTGATGTCGTCCAGACGGTCTATTAAAAACTAACAAATAAAACCTATTCTAGACTTTCTAGCTTTAAATTTATAAAACCTAGACTCGACCTAATACTAGACCACACAACCGGCAAGTGTACCGATCAATGCAATATAGCCTAACGAAGTCCGAGTTATCGAACCCAAAAGACACTGAATAACTAAATTAGACTCAACTAGGACTTAAGTATGATTTGATTGGTTTGGGGGATTTCTACACTACTAATTATCAACTAAGGAATGCACTAAACTAAGGACAATTCAAGCTATCAAGAGTAAACTAAAGATGAAATCAAGAATGGAGAAGTCACTACCTAGGTCGGAATCCTATGTGTAAAGCTCAACTTCTATCGGTTTTGGAACTAGGTTGGATCTGGGTTTCTAAAGATATAACACCTAAAAGATATCTAGTGGATTCCCGATCACTCTCGGTCTCGGGATGTGACCAGAAGACAACCTAAGGATATTAAACTCACCAGATGATCGGATCACCTCTCGGGTATTTCCTACTATGACAAGTACCCTAATAAACGGATTACCTCTCAGTCTCACCGCTTACCATACACTCAAGGAATGCATGGGGTAGTTCTAGCATGGATACTATGATTCGGATAGCAACTATCACTAGACACCTAATACCAACTTCCTCTCAGACAGCTGACACTTGGATTCCTAATGACGAAGACTAACGACTAATTCTCACCTCTCGGGTATTGAACTAGGACACACATTCACTTCTAATCAGTAATTAACTAGGTTTTCTATGGCTACTACGTCTAGACACCACTCTAACTCACAAACCCTAAAGTATATGAACCAGAAACGAAGATCAAACTGGCAGACAACCACAATCAACGCAGAAAAGCATAATCAACCACATAATCAGAATTAAACATGCACTAACATCACACATAAACAAACTAAAACCTTTACTAAATCATAAATCCAACATTCAAACCCAAAAACCGGATAAAAATCGAAACTTTAACACATAATCATCATATTGACCTAGGTAGATCGAGGATCTAGCCTAGAACCATACTAAGAACATCTAAACAGAAGCAAATAGCAAGATCCATAGGTTCAAAACACAAAATCAAAGATAAAGTTTGAATCTTTAAACCCTAGAATGCAACTACACAAACCCGGAATCCAAAAGCTTCAATCTTCAGCTTCAATTTACTTCCAAGCTCAAAATCGCCTCTTTTTCGTCTCTCAAACGGCTGGAATCGAACTCTTTTCCTAATGGCCGTTTAAATCTTTTTAATTTAGAAAATTAGGGTTTTGCGGAAAACGGCCCTCTCGCGTACCGCGAGAGAATGTTGACTGGATCCTCGCGTACCGCGAGGACCAAAATAGTCGGGCGGATTTCTTGAATCCTCGCGTACCGCGAGAATTATTACCCTCGTCTCTCGCGTACCGCGAGAGGCATAAACTTCAGAAAATTGTCTTTTGGTCCTTGGACTTTTCCGGGCTTCGTTTCTTCGCTTGTTTTCTTTACGTATTCTTCATTAATATTCCCGAGCTCCTACAAATAAGACAAAAGACTCAATTGTACATAAAATTGACTCAAAACGAATAGAAAACTACGTAAAACACATTAATACAAAGGAATAAAGACGTGTGCTTTCGCACCCTATCAAATATCCCCACACTTAACCTTTTTTCGTCCTCGAAAAATCTGCAAATGGAATCATAACTGGCATCTAACTCAACAAACATAAATTTCAATTTTCAAAACATACTCACGTGTTAAAAAGCAACAATTAGTATTTCTGTCCGATTAAACCCAAGCACTAACTTTCAAGCCCCCGTTACGTGTTCTAAATCCATTTTATACAACATATCAATCAATCTATGTGACTCACACTTAGAAGTTACAGCTCTACCTAATCCCGTCTCAAGGTCATGTTTAGGCACGGATTAAACCATATAGATTTACCCTACCACGTTAAACTACTATTTACAGGTTTTTAGAAATCAGATGAAATCATGAATGAATGGATGATAATGAGCATAATAAGCAAAAGAACTTCCGTCTAGAGGCGTTTCAACCAAGTCACTATCCCGGAGGGTAACACATAGACTAGATTCTATCAATGAAGCACAAAAATCTTACTTAGGGGTGTATCCTCCAAGTCGCTATCCCAGAGGGTAACACATAAGCAAAACTCAGTATAGCTCATAAATTATGGAATAACATGAATTATGGAATGCGGGCGCCACCGAAACTCGGATTTATTCTCATAAAAAGAGAATGGTGTGCCATAAAAAATTTCAAAAACCTTTAAATTTTAACTTAACGTGGTACCTATCACCCTATATTGACAGTTTCAGTATTACCATTACTCTAAGATGAATACCCACAAGATATCATGATTTTATTCCGTGATTAATCCTAAATAACACAAACAGGATATTTAAGCTCTACTAGTTAGCTGGGTCTACCAAAACATCACTAATTAGACACGTTTTCAATTATTTAATCTTTTAAACTCATAAATAGATCCAGTTCTACTATCATTTTCCAAGTATTTGCAATTATTTCCAAGGACATTTTTCAAATATTTCAATTTTTTTTTTTTTTTTTTTTTTATTTTTATTTTTGAATTTTTATAAACAAGACAAACTAGCTAAACACTCACATCCCCACACTTGAAAGACACATTGTCCTCAATGTGAAGCAAAACACAACTAAAAATAAAAATGCAAAAATAAAAACAAAACAGAACAGGAATCGACTTAGCTGGTAATGTAGATGCAAACTAATATGCAGCTTCGTTCTTCCTTGTGTGTGCACCGTATAGCATTTTGGTCGCGGTTACACATCAGCTGTTGGGTTGCCTTTACAAGATAGTAATGGTAATCATCAATCCCACCCGAATGGAGATTGAGTACGGACAGAATGATAAAACCTGCAAAATAAACTAAACATACCCACAGCATTAAACTGACTCAAATAATAACTCAACTACTAACTCAACTAGACACTTAAAAGACTCAAGATAGATAGATGCAGAGAAAACATACTCAACGTGTGGCAAACACATAGACATGAATACCACAGCAAGGTCGAACATCGGTCACGAACGGTTTCTAGTTTCCCATGGTCATGGTGGTCGGTGAATGAAGTGAATGGTAGTAGATGATGATAATGGATGATAATGATAATTGTGGATATGGATGGTGACAATGGATGATGGGTGAGTATGGTTATAATGGCAGATGGTAGTGATGGTGCTGATGAGAGTGGTGGTGACGGATGTGGAAAACATGGAAAACAAGGAAGTAGGGTGAAAACAGGACTCCCCCGCGTACCGCGAGATTCTATGGGGATATTCTTCGCGTATCGCTTAGGCCAAAAAGTTAGGCCGGCCGAGACTTTTGTCTCTCGCGTACCGCGAGATATTTCCATCTCGTTCTTCGCGTACCGCGGGAGGGTGTCGTTAACAGAAAGTTTTGAAGTTTTTCCAATTTTTGTACTTAGAAAAATTATTGCCATTTAAGAAAAAATTTTCACCCACTTCCTTAAAACCTTGTCCCAAGCATAAAAACACATGTAACCATACCTGGGGCTTCATTCCCGATGATTTTCCTTACCGAATCAATCATGGATTCCTGCAAAACTTGACAAAAACAAAACACAAACCGAAAAACAAAGAAAAAGACACGGACTCAACCCAATGAAATCATACAAACTCTACATCCCGGGCACTTGCCCAAGACTCAAGCAAGCCTATCAGGAGGCTTCTCCTTGATCCTAACCGGTACCGCCTTCATCCTTCGCGGCCTACCGGTTCTCCACAGCCTCAGCAAACAACTACTCCTACCGCACCATGGATTTCTATCCTTCATCTCCTTCCACCACAACTTAAATCTACCCGGTCCGAAGATAATACGCATTAAATAACCAAGTAGTTTGTCACTCTTCGATATCCCCACACTTGGGGTTAGCACTCTATCTACGTTGCCTAAGTCAATTAACTCTCGAGTCCTCTTACGAGGCGGCCTAGACCTAGGGGGTGACTCGATCTTTCTCCCCAAAGCACAAACAGTGGTGAAGATATGTAGGGGTTTAGGAATGGGCACTTCTAAAGGAATGACCTCCACAATCTCACCAGGATCATCGGGATCCTCAACAACCTCCACCAACTTCCCCACACTTGGGGTTTTGCCTATGACCTCTTCAAACTCTGCCATCATCTCCAGCAAATCATCAGGCACCTCATCTCCATAATCGTCTGGCTCATCTAGCAATCCTTCTAACTCCAACGCCCAATCATATGGTTCTTCTATATTCGGGGCGGGTTCACCTACTTCTATCACCGGATCGGGGTCCCAATGGTGGTCCATGAAAGAATCAAGCATGCACACTGAGTGGCTATGCTCGCCAACATCCTTCCCGGACTCTAACGCATTGAATGTAAGGACCTCATCCCCCACACGAAGTGTGAGCTTCCCGTCAAGGACATCAATCATCGCCTTTGCGGTTCGTAGGAACGGGCGTCCTAAGATGAGTGGGACCTTGTCATCCACCTCCATATCTAGAATCACAAAATCCACGGGGAAAACAAAATTGCCCACTTTCACTAATAGATTTTCCACTATTCCCCGTGGATACTTGACTGAGCGGTCAGCCAAGGAAATGCTCATGCGCGTTGGTTGTGGTTCACCTAGGTCCAGCTGCTTGTACAATGAATAGGGCATCAAATTGATGCTAGCACCTAGGTCGGCCAACGCGTGGTGTAATGGTAGGTTGCCCAACAAACAAGGGATCGTGAACCGACCCGAATCAGACAACTTTTCTGGCAAATGATTTTGCACCACAGCCGAGCACTGCTCACCAAGTGAGACTCCAGAGACCTCCTCAAGTTTCTTCTTGTTGGAGAGAAGGCCTTTTAAGAACTTAGCATATTTGGGCATATGCTGGAGGACCTCTACAAACAGGAGATTGACCTTGAGTTGTTTGAACATATCAAGGAAATGACCGTATTCCTCAGCATGTTTATGTGGCAACACACGTGTGGGATAAGGAATACGGCTCAGGTCAATCTCGGGGGACTTCATCTCCACCCCCTTTTTCTTCTCCTCTACCCTCTTGGTAGGCATCTCAACTACTACTTCCTCCTCCACCGGCTCTTCTTCTTCTACTACCGGTGGGCTCTCATCTTCCTTCTCTCCCATGCTCCTTGTCGAAACAGCATTCGACTCGGTCTCTTTCAGCATCCTTGCGTCGATTTCAGCAAATCGAGCTGCCCAATCAATCTTATTCACCTCCTCCACCGAGGGAATATTATGCTCCTTAGAGTGGGAGTCAACCTCTTCAACCACTTTACTCTCCACACTCTCTATAGACACGGCCATCACTGAAGCATTCGGGCCCGTAGGAGGGCCTCCTTGTCTATCCTGTATGCTCCTAGCAATGTCTCCTACCATGCGTTGCAAATCCTGGAACGCCGATTGCTGATTCTTCATCAAAGTGTCATGGCTATCAAGTCTTTGCCTAGCATCCTTGTTATTCTGCACCAGCTGGGCAAGCAGCTGTGTCTGAGTCTCCATCATCTCCTCAATCCTTCGTGACCCAACAGTGCTCCCAGAACTCGCTCCTTCTTCTGCTCCTCCATACTGTTGCTGACGACCAGTGAATCCAGATCTCCATCCCGAACCAAAAGTATTAGAATTGTTGTAATTTCGGTTCTGGTATTGGTTGCTAGCATAGCTCACATGCTCTTGATTATTTACCGGGCAATCTCGGGTGTCGTGTCCTCCCCTGCACACCTGACACCTCAAAGCACTGAGCTTGAGCTCCTTTATCTCATTCGCCATCGAGGCGAGGGCAGCAGCCACGCTAGTATCAGGAGTGACCTGATGCACACCTCTAGGAGAAGAGGCGTGTGACCTAGCAGTAGGGATGGAATCCCTAACAGAACGTGGGTGCTGCTGTTCGGCTTGAGCGAAGCTCTCGAACATATCCTCGCACTCCTCAGGCTCGAGTCTATCCATGATATGGCCTCCTGCAGCTGTGTTGAACATTTGCTGCGTCTCGAAGGTGAGGCCATTATAGAACTTCTCCACTAGTGCCCAGTCGGGGAGACCGTGCTGGGGACATCGGCTCAACAGCGCGTTGAACCGCTCCCAGGCCATGTGGTAAGGCTCGTCGGGATCCATCCGAAACGAATGGATCTGGTCCCGAAAGCGAGCGGCCCTGGAAGGTGGAAAGTATTTCTTGAAGAACTTGGCTTCGAGATCCTCCCATGTGGTGATAGAATTGTCGGGAAGAGTGTCGAGCCAAGTAGATGCACGCCCAGAAAGGGAGAATGGAAAGAGACGCAAGTAGATTGCGTCCTTAGATACACCCGTGATATTAAATGTATCACATATCCGCGCGAAGCGGGACAAATGTCCGGGTGCATCCTCATCCTCGAGGCCATGGAATTGAGTGGCATGAGTGATCGTACTCATGACATGTGATGGGATCTGCCAAGAATTGGTGTTCGGTATAGTGGGGCGTGTGATCGAAGATCTCGCGCCCGTGACCCCCTCACTGGCCCTCTGGTGTACTGTACGCCTCGCTGGAGGATCAGCGTCGCCCATAGTAGGAAATGGAACTGGGCTAGTAGGACGTACCTTTGGTTTAACCAGCTCCTCTAAACGCTCCCGAAAGTCGCGGGTGCGCTCGTGAAGCTCTCGTTCGGGCTCTTGAAAAGCTGCAAAAGATGGTGATCCTTGCGAACGAGTATTGGGCATAAACAGAAAGACTCTAAGAAGGAAACAGAATAAAGACTCACAAGTAGCACACAAGACTCAAAAGAAAACAAAAGACTCAAATAAACCAAAAATCAAACAAAGAACTAGTCAAAGCTAATATTGCTATTGCCAAGTGTCCCCGGCAGCGGCGCCAAAAACTTGATGTCGTCCAGACGGTCTATTAAAAACTAACAAATAAAACCTATTCTAGACTTTCTAGCTTTAAATTTATAAAACCTAGACTCGACCTAATACTAGACCACACAACCGGCAAGTGTACCGATCAATGCAATATAGCCTAACGAAGTCCGAGTTATCGAACCCAAAAGACACTGAATAACTAAATTAGACTCAACTAGGACTTAAGTATGATTTGATTGGTTTGGGGGATTTCTACACTACTAATTATCAACTAAGGAATGCACTAAACTAAGGACAATTCAAGCTATCAAGAGTAAACTAAAGATGAAATCAAGAATGGAGAAGTCACTACCTAGGTCGGAATCCTATGTGTAAAGCTCAACTTCTATCGGTTTTGGAACTAGGTTGGATCTGGGTTTCTAAAGATATAACACCTAAAAGATATCTAGTGGATTCCCGATCACTCTCGGTCTCGGGATGTGACCAGAAGACAACCTAAGGATATTAAACTCACCAGATGATCGGATCACCTCTCGGGTATTTCCTACTATGACAAGTACCCTAATAAACGGATTACCTCTCAGTCTCACCGCTTACCATACACTCAAGGAATGCATGGGGTAGTTCTAGCATGGATACTATGATTCGGATAGCAACTATCACTAGACACCTAATACCAACTTCCTCTCAGACAGCTGACACTCGGATTCCTAATGACGAAGACTAACGACTAATTCTCACCTCTCGGGTATTGAACTAGGACACACATTCACTTCTAATCAGTAATTAACTAGGTTTTCTATGGCTACTACGTCTAGACACCACTCTAACTCACAAACCCTAAAGTATATGAACCAGAAACGAAGATCAAACTGGCAGACAACCACAATCAACGCAGAAAAGCATAATCAACCACATAATCAGAATTAAACATGCACTAACATCACACATAAACAAACTAAAACCTTTACTAAATCATAAATCCAACATTCAAACCCAAAAACCGGATAAAAATCGAAACTTTAACACATAATCATCATATTGACCTAGGTAGATCGAGGATCTAGCCTAGAACCATACTAAGAACATCTAAACAGAAGCAAATAGCAAGATCCATAGGTTCAAAACACAAAATCAAAGATAAAGTTTGAATCTTTAAACCCTAGAATGCAACTACACAAACCCGGAATCCAAAAGCTTCAATCTTCAGCTTCAATTTACTTCCAAGCTCAAAATCGCCTCTTTTTCGTCTCTCAAACGGCTGGAATCGAACTCTTTTCCTAATGGCCGTTTAAATCTTTTTAATTTAGAAAATTAGGGTTTTGCGGAAAACGGCCCTCTCGCGTACCGCGAGAGAATGTTGACTGGATCCTCGCGTACCGCGAGGACCAAAATAGTCGGGCGGATTTCTTGAATCCTCGCGTACCGCGAGAATTATTACCCTCGTCTCTCGCGTACCGCGAGAGGCATAAACTTCAGAAAATTGTCTTTTGGTCCTTGGACTTTTCCGGGCTTCGTTTCTTCGCTTGTTTTCTTTACGTATTCTTCATTAATATTCCCGAGCTCCTACAAATAAGACAAAAGACTCAATTGTACATAAAATTGACTCAAAACGAATAGAAAACTACGTAAAACACATTAATACAAAGGAATAAAGACGTGTGCTTTCGCACCCTATCAATCCTCATTTATTTCCAGATGACGCAGGTTTTGAGAACGAAACCTCTTTTAGGGAGTAAGACTTGTAACATCCCCGTTTTTTAGAACTAATGGGATTAATGTATATATGTGTATACGTTGTAACATAATGGACGGAAATGTTACGGGAACGCAACGAGACTTAACCCAAAGGTATAGTAACGAGGGTTCTTGTATATAATTATATCTAGAGGGGTCGGCAAGCAATTAACATATTTAGTGGGGTTTTATTTAAAAACACGAGACGGGCCGAGCTCGGGGACTAGCCGGTCACGCGTAAGGGTCGAGCCTGGTGAAGGAGACACCCTATTAGGGTGTTACGCAAGGGATGAAACCCTTTGTGGGTTCTTGCGGCTGTCGAGAAAGAGAGGAGGCGGAAGAGCAAGCCGTTCTTTGTGTTCGTGATCGAATCAAGGTATTTTTCCTAGTTTTGATCATCTATTACGTATTGGGTGTAACATTTCTGATTTTTAGTATCCGTATTTCAAATTCAATGTAATGCATTTTAAACCAAGTTCTAGTGCACTGTTTTGTTCTATTCGTACCGTCAATTAAATACTATATTTCAATGTTAACCCGTAAATTTTACATGATTATAACCTACTAAAACACTACATAAGTATCAATTTATACAAATATGTCAAAGACCAAAGTTACAAGGTCTGATGTTAAAAATTTACAAGAAACCCTAATAGGCACGGTCGCGCCTCGTTCTGGCACGGTCGCGCCGAGTGCTTTGGCACGGTCGCGCGACTTGCTTTGGAACGATCGCGCCTGGTGCCTTAGCACGGTCGCGCCGCATATGGGCACGGTCGCGCCTCTTGACAGTTGAAACGTAAAAACAATCTTTAATTCTAAACTCACTCAATTCCGTAACGGTTATACACGTTTATCTGTTAATAATCATCATTAGACGATTAAACATCGACATTACACCTGAATTAACACCAATTATAGAATTCCTAAGCTAAACCGTCGACCTTCATTCTTGTTCACCGAATCCACTATTCTGGTCTCAATTCTCTCAAACAAACGCATTACCATCATCTCTAAAGACTTCTGAACGCACAGAAACAGCCGGAGTTGCAGCAGAAGACGCCGGAGATCAAATCGTCGTCGCCGGAACAAGTCTCTACCGTACTCAATCGATTCGTTATTCTTCCGGGTAATTGAAACCTTCCACACTTTCGTTTCAGTTCATAGATCAAAAGCCCCATGATAATTTGGGCTTTCATTATGGAAATCACCACGAACCCGAATCCACATTTTCGTTAAAAATGATTTAATCGAATCGAACCTTAGACACGTTTTAAATCCAATTAATCTATGCAAAAAGACTCGAAATAATCTAATGGGTGAAAGCCCTATGATTTCCAACCCTATCATTATAAGAATTGGTCAATTCGTTCCTGATTTGGAACAGACACGGTCGCGCTAATCATCCAGCGCGGTCGTGCCTCATGAGACGCGGTCGTGCCGACTATCAGCGCGGTCGTGTCCTCCTGTCTAGACCCAATCATGCCCTTTGGCTAATCTCAGTCGTGTCTTGGAATCATAGACACGATCGTGCCTGGCCAAGGCACGGTCGTGCCTAATGATTTAGTTAGTTAAGCCCTCTGTTTGATCTACACGGTCGCGCCCTGACTAGCATGGTCGCGCCCGTGGTTCGAGCACGATCGTGCCCTTCCCAGGCATGGTCGTGTGTGAGTTAAATTTTTGACAAAATTATAATTTTATAAATTTTTCAAACAATAAATATTTCTGATTAATTTACAAAATAAAAATAGTTGATTTTTATAAAAATGCATTTAATTCTATTTAGTAAGATCAAATAATTAATCTTGGAATAAATAGAAAATTATTTATTTAAAGTTTATAAAAATTAAATTTACAATTATTGCTAAACCTTTCATTTAAAAAGTATTTAAATGGTTAAGTTACATTTTATAAATAAATAAATAAAATAATGATTATTTATTTAATTTATATTTAAACAAAAACAATTAATTATTTATACTAAAGTATAACTAATACTTACAATATTTTCATAAACAATAATTATTTACATTACTTATTTAATTATTCAAACTCAAACCTTAATCAAAATACTCTAAAAATATTCTTTCAAACTTTATATTTTATTCAATACTTTCAATTACAAATCAATGACTTTTTACACAAGTCCAAATGCAACTTTAGACTTAAACTTTTGTGCACACTATTAATACCATATACATTACACTTTAGGTTAACTCGTGCATTTCAAGGATCTTTATTCTATCTAGTATCTTTGTTAGCTACGCCTTCAAACCAAGTGAGTATACATAGCCCCTTTTACTCTTTTACACTTTTGGGGTGAACCATGACATTATTCAAATTACATGTTTACATTTACACAAACAACACAAGTACAAATCCTATTTACATTCATGTGTGCAATTTGAGCTTTATGCCCGAGTGCTAGGTGTGCTAACCTTTGTATGCGATTATGTGCAATCATTAACTATACAAGCCGACGGTTTTCAATGATAGATCTATTGAGTCTGACAAACCCACCCAGATTGGGGTGATTGATACCGACAACACAATTTTGCATGCTAGTTACAAATGTTTGATTGTACATGGTTACACAATAGCTGCTCCCCATAAATGCCTTATTTATCATGTTATGTAAGGATTTATTTTACAACTATATGCTATCTATATACAAACCTGTGTTATACTCACCAACTTTTTAGTTGACTTCATTTTATTCATGTTTCAGGTTCTAACGTGTGAGATTGTTCAAGATGTGCTACACATAGGATTGGACTTAGCTAATTTAAATAAAAGAACTCTATGTATTTCAATTTTGTTCTATCATGGATTTGGTTGTGTTTGGATTATTTGCAATGAAATTTGACGTTTAATATATTCAATTTAGTCAACCTTGTGCTATGAACAGTCTACATGTCCCGCCCCGATGATTCCGCCATCGGTCGGGGTGTGACAGATTGGTATCAGAGCCTTGGTTATAGGGAATTAGGTTATTAGACACCTTGACCTAGACTATAACTTTAGGACACCTACCTATGCTATGTTTCATGATTACATGTTATATGCTACATGCTATATGTTATATGTTATGTGTTACATGCTATGTGATACATGCTTACTATGATTAGTTATTATTTTATTTGATGATTTAATTGTTAAAAATCCATGACTTATTAGTATATACTTAAATGATAAATTAAATAAACAATATCCTTTCCTATATCCTAAAACCTCATAATATTCTTATCTTCTTCTCTATCTTTAGCTCTCTAAGCATGTGGAAACTTCATGAAGCTAGATCCATAAAATTTCTTTATTTCCTCGTTAAGGTTTTTAAGCTTTGTTAATTATTTGAGGACACGTGCAATCTGGAAGAGTGACACCTGTATTTTGGGTTTTCTGTCTAGGAAAACATTTCGCATAAATCCCAATCAACCGAGGGACCCGTATGCTTTCCTGGGAATTCCCGAGATGAGTGTTTACTTATAGGCTAAAGCATGTCTCCTTGATAATTATATAAGTTTAATTAACCTTAATGTGTCATAGTATTCGAGTGATTATATCACTATTTGAGTACAATCCAAACTATGATTATCTATTTATTTTGTTATCTTATTCTATTAAATCCAAACAATTCTCATGAGCTCTTACATCTTTTCTTATCTTGTGAAAATCTGTAGAATGCCTCCTCGTCGTGCTCCCGCGGCCAACACCAATACCGACATTACTGCTATTCTTGCACAACTCATGACACAACTCACTCAAGCTAATAGTGCCACCAATGGCAACAATGGTGGAAATGGTAGTAATAGTGGTAATGCTGGTAATGGTGAAAATGGTGGTAACAACCCATCTCAATGCACCTTCAAGCATTTCAACTCGTGTAATCCTCTCAAGTTATATGGTACCGAAGGAGCTACCGGACTCCTTCAACATTGAGAATACCTTTCTCAATAGTGACTGCCCCGACAACCTTCGTGTTCATCATGCCACAAGTGTCCTACAAAAACGGGCATTCACATGGTGGAATGGGGAGAAGAGAAATCGAGGTGTGGATGTGGCAATGGCCTTACCTTGGGATGAGGTTAAAAGGCTAATGACCGAGGAATTCTGTCCTCGAAATGAAGTAAAGAAACTTGAAGCCGAATTTTGGGATCTTGCCCAAGATAGTGGTGAAAACTTAGCATATACAACTCGGTTCCATGAGTTGAGTCTTCTTGTGCCCCACATGGTCACTCCCTTGTCCCGCTGCATTGAAAAGTATATTGGGGGATTACCTAGGCAAATTCAAGATACTGTCCTAGGAAGGAATCCCGCAACACTTGAAGACGCAATCCGTTTGTCCGCTACCTTAACCGGTAATCATGTGAAGGAGGGGACTCTTACTAAAAAGGGCACCAAGAAAGTTTCTGATACTATAAACCCTCCTACCCACAACAAAGAATCCACAACTGAACCCTCCCGCAATAATAGGAAAAGGAAGACTAGAAACTATGCTGTGGTCACTCCTGCTATTCCTGTTAACCAAGCTGCACCTATGGTTCAAGCACCGGCCAAAAGGCCATATGTTGGAATCTACCCACTTTGTGCCACCTGTAACTACCATCATCCCCAAAGCATCCCATGTCGCCTTTGTACTTATTGTGGGAGATATGGCCATACAGTTAATGTTTGTAGGACCAAAGCTCTTGCTGGCCAAGTCAACCCACCAAACCAAACCAACACCCAAGTGGCTAATTAAGGTGTACCCGCTATTGCAAATGGGCGAGCATGTTATGACTGTGGCAACCCGAACCATTTCCGTGATCAATGCCCAAAGTTAGTCAATGCTAGACAAGGTGGAGCTCGTGGGCGTGCTTTCAACATAAACGCCAATGAAGCTCAAGCCAACAATGACGTGGTCAATGGTACGTTTCTTGTTAATAGTCAACATGCCTCCATTTTATTCGATACCGGTGCCGATAAAAGTTTTGTGTCACTTAATTTTGAACCTTTACTTGCAAAGACACGATCCCAATTAGAGAAAACCTTCACCGTTGAAGTAGCAAATGGTGACTTCCTTACAATTGAATCCATTATCTATGATTGCTCTTTAGAACTTAATGATCACACATTCCTAATCAACCTTGTTCCAATGCCACTAGGGAGCTTTGATATCATCATAGGCATGGATTGGCTATCGAATCACCATGCCGAAGTCATTTGCTTTGAGAAGTGTATTCGAATACCTCTACCATCGGGAGAAACGTTGAGAGTCTTTGGTGAAAAGCCTTGCAAAGGGCTTAAATTAATGTCATGCACTACTGCTCAAAAGTACTTACAAAAGAAGTACGTGGCCTTTTTGGCCCATATCGTTCAAAAGGATGTTAAAAAGAAGAGTATTCAAGATATCCCCGTTATCCGAGATTTTCCTGAAGTATTCCCCGAAGACTTATCCGGTCTTCCACCCGTTCGTCAAGTAGAATTTCGCATTGATCTTGTGCCCGGAGCTAACCCCGTGGCTAGAGCTCCATACCGTCTTGCACCTTCTGAAATGCAAGAACTTGCAAGTCAACTTTAAGAGCTCTCCGACAAAAGATTCATCCATCCAAGTCATTCACCGTGGGGTGCACCCGTCTTATTCGTCAAAAAGAAGGATGGATCATTTCGCATGTGTATTGACTACCGCGAACTCAAAGCTTACTATCAAAAACCGTTATCCTTTGCCTAGAATCGATGACCTCTTTGATCAACTTCAAGGTTCTACTTGCTTCTCAAAGATTGATCTTCGATCTGGTTATCACCAACTCCGTGTGCAAGAAGACGATATTCCAAAGAGTGCCTTCCGAACAAGGTATGGTCATTACGAGTTCATGGTTATGCCTTTTGGACTAACCAATGCACCCGCAGTTTTCATGGACCTCATGAATCGTGTGTGCAAACCATACCTTGATAAGTTCGTGATCGTTTTCATCGATGACATCTTAATCTATTCCAAGACTAAAGCCGATCATGAGCAACATCTTAGATTGGTTTTAGATCTCTTGAAGAAAGAACAACTATATGCCAAATTCTCCAAATGTGAATTTTGGTTAAAAGAAGTTCAATTTCTTGGTCATATTATCAACGACAAGGGTATTCATGTTGACCCTGCTAAGATCGAAACGGTTAAGAATTGGAATGCCCCGAAGACCCCCACTGAAGTTCGTTCATTTCTTGGTCTTGCGGGATATTACCGTTGTTTCATCTCAAACTTCTCTAAAATTGTTGTTCCCCTTACTGCTTTGACCCACAAGGGTAAAACTTATGAATGGGGACCAAAGCAAGAAGAAGCTTTCCAAACCCTTAAGCAAAACTTGTGCAATGCTCCCATTTTGACTCTCCCTGATGGGAATGATGATTTAGTTGTCTACTGTGATGCTTCTAACCAAGGTCTCGGTTGTGTCCTCATGCAACGAGGCAAAGTAATCGCTTATGCGTCAAGGCAACTTAAGATTCATGAGAAGAATTATACGACGCACGATCTCGAGTTGGGTGCGGTCGTATTCGCATTGAAGATTTGGAGACATTATCTCTATGGCACAAAATGTGTGGTGTTCACCGACCACAAAAGTCTTCAACATATCTTTAACCAAAAAGAACTCAATATGAGGCAACGACGTTGGGTTGAACTCCTTAACGACTATGACTGCGAGATTCGTTACCATCCCGGCAAAGCGAATGTTGTACCCGTACCCGACGCTTTGAGTCGAAAGGACCATGTTATGCTTCATTGTGCCCGAATTCAAACCGATATTCAAACCCGCATCTTAGAAGCTCAACACGTCTTAGTCACCGAGGGTAACATGTACGAGGAAATGTCGTGTGGTGTTGAACTTCTGCTTGAATCAAAACCCAATGGCTTACTTTATTACTTGAACTGTATTTGGGTTCCCGATCGCGATGATCTCCGTACATTTCTCATGAACGAGGCTCACAAGACTCGTTATTCTATTCATCCTGGTGCGGATAAAATGTACCAAGATCTTCGCCAACAATATTGGTGGCCCGGTATGAAAAAGGACATTGCTCTTTATGTTGCCAAATGTTTAACCTGCTCCAATGTCAAAGCCGAACATCAACGTCCTTCTGGTTTGCTTGAACAACCGGAAATTCCCGTGTGGAAATGGGAACTTAGCCATGGATTTTATTACCAAACTCCCTCTCACCTCGAGTGGTTATGATAGTATTTGGGTGATCATTGATAATCTCACCAAATCTGCTCATTTCTTGCCTATCCGTGAAGACTATCGGGTCGAGAAACTAGCCCGAATTTACATCGACGAAATCGTGAGCCGTCATAGTGTTCCGTTGAACATAATATCCGATCGAGATGCCCGGTTCACTTCTCGATTTTGGCAATCTCTCCAAACTGCTCTTGGCACACAATTGGATTTGAGCACGGCTTACCATCCCCAAACTGATGGTCAAACCGAGCGAACAATCCAAACTCTTGAAGACATGCTTAAAGCTTGCGTAATCGATTTTGGTGGCAATTGGGATTCGCATTTATCCCTCATTAAGTTCTCTTAGCTACCACACAAGTATCAACATGGCTCCATTCGAAGCTCTTTATGGTCGCAAGTGTCGTTCTCCTATCTGTTGGAACGAGATTGGTGAAGCACAAATCACCGGTCCCGAGCTAATTCAAGAAACATCCGACAAGATTATTCAAATCCGTGACAACATCTGAACGGCGAGAAGTCGGCAAAAGAGTTATGCCGATAAACGACGAAAACCCTTGGAATTCCAAGTCGGTGACCTTGTTCTTCTTAAGGTGTCCCCGTGGAAGGGTGTGGTCCGTTTTGGAAAGAAAGGCAAATTAGCCCCTCGCTATGTTGGTCCATTCAAAATCCTTGAAAGAATTGGGAAGGTGGCTTACAAACTCGAGTTACCTCCATCTCTTGGCAATGTGCATCCTACATTTCATGTATCAAATCTGAAGAAATGTCTAGCCGATGAGAATCTCCATATACCGCTTGATGACGTGCACATTGATGAAACGATGCAATTCGTTGAGAAACCGGTAGAATTTATGGATCGTGAAATCAAGCAACTTAAGCGAAGTCGTATTCCTATTGTCAAAGTTTGTTGGGAGTCTTAGCGTGGTCCTGAATTCACTTGGGAACGAGAAGACCAAATAAAGCTCAAGTACCCCCCATCTTTTTACTGATGCCGTAGTTTCCTCTAGCTAAATTTCGGGATGAAATTCCCTCAACATGGGGAGACTGTAACATTTCTGATTTTTAGTATCCATATTTCAAATTCAATGAACGTTTTCGACCGAAAACTTTAATCTTGTACATTTAAGCTTAAAGTTTGATTTCTATGGACTACTAGGTTCCAACAAACTTTGCTTTAGGGTTTAGTTTTTAGTTTTTTGCATTTAAAGTTTAGCTTTTACGGTTTATCTTTAATGTTTACCTTTACGGTTTAGCTTTTAATGTTTAGCATTTAGCTTTACAGTTTAGTTTTTAGCATTTACCTTTTAGTTTTTAGCGTTTAGCTTTTATAGTTTAGCTTTTAGCGTTTAGCTTTAACGTTTAGCTATTGCGGTTTAGGTTTTAGTTTTTTTTGCGTTTAACGTTTAGCTTTTAGGGTTTAGCTTTTAGGGTTTAGCTTTAACGTTTACCTCTATGGTTTAAATTTTAGTTTTTAGCTTTTAGCTTTTAGTTTTTAGCGTCTAGATTTTACGGTTTAGACTTTAGCGTTTAGCTTTAACATTTAGCTTTTACGGTTTAGCTTTTAGCGTTTAGCATTTAACTTTAGATTTTAGATTTTAAGGTTCAGCTTTTAGCATTTACGGTTTAGTTTTTAGCATGTAGCATTTAACATTTAACATTTAGCTTTTACGGATTTAGTTTTTAGCATTTAGCATTTAACTTGTTTTTTTGCTTGTTTGAAATGTGTGGTTGAGAATGGTTACCCGGTTCTCTCTTTTTTTGAGGTTCACCATTGAACCATCCCCTATCTATACTATACGAGGTTAAAGCCCATGTTTTATATGGATTGAGTAAATATAACTTGTTATAAAACTATATTTTCTATAAAAATTTGTATGTTTGATGTTATTAGTCATCTGTAAAAAAAAGAAATAATTAAAATTTTTTTATGGTTTAATAAATTTTAATAAAATCTATACATACTAATAAATAAAGGTTTTGGGATGCCACATGTCATTCTTATATTCATCCTTACCATTTTTTTTCCGTCTCCCTCTCCTATTTAATTATACAAGTTTCTATAAAAAAAAATTATAATTTGTGTTTCCCGCCTCTCTCTCCTATTAAATAGTAATGATTTTTATAAAACATTTTTTAATTAAAAAAATATTTTTATTCATAAAACATTTTTTAGTTTGAACATTTCTTTCATTCTTTTTATAAAATATTTTTAAAAAATAACTATATAACGCTTCTAAAATTTGTATTAAAAAATTATGTAATATGTCAAAAATATGTAATATTAGATTTTTATTACTAAGTATATATAACACTGCATTTATTCACTCTGTATAATATATAGGGTTTCTAACCTATATTATAATAAATGAATAACTACACTTGCTACGTGTCGACTTCTGATGAAATCTAGATTTTTATTTTTCGCTTTTCCCTCCAATTATAATGATGATGTTAAATAATTAAATATCTAACATATATTCTAATATTTTATTAAAATTTACTAAATTATAAGAAAATTTCAATTATTTATTATTTCACAGATAACTAATAACACCAAACATACAAATCTTGATAGAAAATAATGTTTTATAACAAATTGTATTTATTCAATCTATGTAACACATGGGCTTTAACCTAGTATTACAACATATGTTTGATATTTAATTATTTAACATATGTTTGATATTTAATTATTTAACATCATCATTATTTAATAGGAGAGAAAGACGAAAAACAAAAAGCTAGATTTAATCAGAAGTCGACACGTAGCAAGTATAATAATTCATTTATTATAATATAGGTTGGAAACCGTGTATATTATACATGGTGAATAAATATAGTGTTATATATATTTAGTAATAAAGATCTAATATTACATATTTTTGACATATTACATAATTTTTTAATACAAATTTTAGAAACGTTATATAGTTATTTTTCAAAAATGTTTTATAAAAAGAATGAAAGAAATGTTCAAATTCTAAAAATGTTTTATGAACAAATCTCTTTTTTAATTAAAAAATATTTTATAAAAATAGTTCTAAAAACATTATTATTTAATAGGAGAGAAAAGTGGGAAACAAAATTTATATTTTTTTATAAAAACATCTATCATTAAATAGGAGACAGAGGCGGAAAAAAAATATTAAGAATGAATATAAAAATGACATGTGTCACTTTAAAACCTTTATTTATTGATATGTATAGATTATAATACATATTAGAAGGGCAGAATAATCTTTTTAACATAATGTCTTAATTTTAAGAGTTTTACAACTTTTAAAACACAATATACAACTCTTAAAAGACAATATACAACTCTTAAAAGACAAGTTCTCAATTCCACTCATTTCTCCCTCCCATTTTTGAAATCCCGCTCATTTGAAAACCCTAGCTCAATACAGACACAGAAATCATAGTCCTCCTTGTCTAAACCTCTCTCTTTCTCTACCTCCAGATGGTGACGCCGTCGACAACTCCCTCTACAGAGAAGACCGGCATCAAGACCAAACGTACAAGGTTTGATTTGTTAGTCGATTTTGATTTTGAATGTTGCATTTGTTGGCAGAAGAAAAGATAAAGATTCGCCTGGAAAACGAGGGGATTCGATGCTTCATTTGGCTTGTCGGGGAGGAAATCTACCAAAAGTTTTAGAAATCCTTCAAAATATTGGACTTGATGCACTGTCTAAACAATATAAAGGGGAGACTCCTCTTTATGTTGCTGCAAAGAATGGACATGCTCATGTTGTAGCTCAGTTCTTGAAACATCTTGATCTTCAAACTGCCTCAATTGCTGCCAATAATGGTTATGACCCCTTCATATTGCTGCCAAACAAGGACATATAGGTATGCTTTACCCTTTTTGAACTTGAAAATTACTTGTTACTTTGTTAGCTTGCTATGTTCCCATTTGCATCTTGAAACTGATGTTTGAAATTGATAATGTGGTATCGGATAATCAAAATGCTTTGGGATATTGTAGCAATCAAAAGTTGTAATAAATGCCCGAATATTTGGTAGATGTTGATTATTCATGAAAATAAACAATAACCGTATCAAAAGGGCATTTTCATGAAATCTGTAACGAGATATGTATAATTTTATCCTTAAATAACCCATTTTGGTCGGAAACTATTTTGATCCGAACCAAATTGGTACTTCTTTTGAAATGGCCCATTTTGACCTCAACCTATTTCGACCTGAACTGCCCATTTGCAGGCTCTAAATGGATGTTTAGGCAAATATTTAGGCTAATATTTTTTATCTTGATTTTATAGTATCATCATCTTCTTTCTAACAAATATTTAGAATGCCTGTCTGCAACCATGAACCAGAAAACTAAGGATGGAAAATAATGATTTTTTTTAAACACAACAGCAACACAAGGACACATTGATGTAGTCAACCTGCTTCTTGATGCTGATTCAAATCTTGCAAAGATAGCCAGAAACAATGGTAAAACGGTGCTTCATACTACAGCGAGAATGGGTCATCTGGAAGTAGCAAAACCCGTATTGAACAAGGATTCAAGTATTGGTTTTAGATTTGATAAGAAAGCCCAAACTGCTCTGCATATGGCAGTTAAGGGCCAAATTATGGATATGGTGGTTGAATTAATTAAGCCCGATCCAACTGTTTTGAGTTTAGAAGATAATAAGGGGAATACAGCTCTCCATATTGCGACGAAAAAGAGCCGTACTAAGGTTTTTCCTTCACCCTAGCAGCTTACTTATCCACTCATTTTAGGTTAACCGGTCAAAACGGGCTCAGATTGAAGCAAGTCATTTTTTAGAACATGTCATAACTGATCGGGCCAGGTTGAATGGACCCAATAATAGTCTAAATATTTGAATAAAATAATTTTAGGAGGTTGTATTGCACTAATAGTTGACTTTGGGCATCTTTTATACCATTATCCTTTTAGCTTAAGTTTTTTCATTTAACCCATTTGACCTTTTGAAATAAACACAACTCGAATCGACTCATTCGTAATTAAATGGGTAGAAATTGACACCTCCAATTGCATGTTTACATGAAGGCTTGCACAGTTGTGTGTAATTAATAGTGATAACATATAATAAATTGTTCTTGACTTCTTGTAGCTATCAGATTGTCAAATGCCTGCTATCATTTGAGAACATCAACATCAATGCAGTCAACAAGGCTCGAGAGACACCTCCAATTGCAGGTTTACATGCCGTCAACTTAGAATGTGTATTAAAAGTATGCATGCTTGTACTGGAGTTATCATGGTTTCACTTCAACAACCTGTTTCAATTAAGAAGTCTAATTTTCTCCCAAGCGTAAGCTAATATTAATATTTTGTTAATCAATGCTGCAGTTGGTTGTTGGTGTTATATCTACAAATACAGCAGGTGTACAACTAGCACTCGCACGCGAAAAGCCCCGGTGAATTTCTTAAGAAAAAAAGAAGATAAGATGCGCCAATTTTTTACCTTTTACTTTAAATGGTACTGGTCGATTGGGGTAATGGTTCATCTCTAACGGGTCACAAGGAGAAGAAAGACAATGTAACGTTTTTTAAAATGTTTTAATTTATATATTATGGATGTTTCCTTTTTTTTTTTACTTTTATCTGTGTGTCATCTAAGATCATATAACATGCACCAAAGACAAAAACAAAAGATATTAACAAAAAATAAAGAACAAGTAGAGAAACCAAAAAAAAAAAAATTGAATATAACATCGACAAAATCTTTATTAGAGAAATATTAAACACGATGACTCTGCTGACCCAATTGAGGTGAGCGTGCTTACGACATGGGTACCGTTTGGCCGAAGGAACGAGGGGATAGCAGTGCACAGCAAGGATAGAACCTGAGAGATTTGATCTGAAAGGCTTTACACTTACCACCGAGCCAAGGTTTTTACACATCAATCGATTTTACCTGAAGCTTGGAAAAAGATGAACGCACCAAATCTGTTACACCCTGCCAAGGAGAAAACGCAATGTGTCACACATGTAGTTCATAGCACAAGGTATAAAGACAAGGCATCACATAAATTATTAAATTTCATATTTAACATCAACACTTGTTTCAAATCACAAACAAACATCCCAAAACATTGTTCCAATTTATTAGCTAAGTCCAAGAGCTTTCCTATGTGATCCTTTATCATCTATTGTTCATTCTCTGAAACATGTAGAGTAAAATGGGTCAACATAAAGTTGGTGAGAAAAAATAGGTTTTTTTATAAGGCATCAAAATAAGTTGTCATAAAAAGATATACAAATTCAATACAAGTTTTTTTTTTTGGGTAAAGGGTTTACCCCGGTGAATTTTATATCAAACAAACAAAAGAACAAAACAAGTGAGGAATAGAGCATCCCCCAGTTCTCTAGTATGACATACCATACCAGAGTTTACAAGCAAGAAACAGACTAGAGCTAACAAAGCACCCCAACTCACAAGTCAAACACGACACACTACATTACACAACTCGCTATAACTATTAACCACAATCATCATCTTCTATCAGGAGGCCACGCGGCAAGCTCCAATCCTGTAAGATCCTCTCCACTTGACTCGTCCTCTTGAACCGCATAGTGTGAAGTTTCATCCTGACCGTAGCTAAAATCACCTCTACAAGTCGATCCGCACTCCTTTTTTTTGTAGAAAACAATCTCAGATTCCTTTCCTGCCACACAAAGTACGTTGCAGCACCAACGACTAGCTTCCCAATCACATGTTTCGCATTCTTAGACTTAGCAAACCGCACCAGATGATCAGAAATGCTATCCCAAGTATTTCGAACAGTTTCCATTCCAGCTCTACCTTTAACTCCCTTCCAAACCTGTGTCCCATAAGAGCATTCAAAAAACAGGTGCTTATGAGAGTCCGGACCGGATGTACACAAGGAACAGCATAGGAGGTTAAAATTAGTGTTTCCCGAAGTATACCACCTGCACATTATATCCTGCGTCTTTAGTTTCTTATTAACCAGGAGCCACATGAAAAACGAGTGACGAGGAATAGATTGAGGAAACCAAACCATGTCAGCCCACGGAACCTCATTCTGTACGAACCGGATATCATCCCACACAATAGAGGCACTATACTCCGTTTCTTTCCCTGATCTGGATCTCCACACCAATCTATCTTTACTAAGCGGATTAAGCACAATATTGTGCATATTCTGAAGGACCGGATATCGGTTAACCCACTCATTCGGCCATACCCATATTCCATGGTCGCACATATCCGCTACCTTGGAAGTCATTCTGAACCCAGCGTTTGCAATCACTCTAGGAGTTATGAACGAACTCAACAAACAAAATTCATCCCTTTTATCAAACCAAGCTGAGGTTAGAGTCCCATCCCCAAGTTTAGTCCAAATATGGTGTTGAACAATAGGCCGAATAGTTAACAATTTCCTCCAGCTCCATGTGACGTTGTTCCGTAATGGAATATCCCAAAAGTTTCTATCCCGAATACGATAAGCATGCATCCATTTAACCCATAAAGATTCCCGACGAGTAAGAAGGCTCCATATATGAGCAGCCATAAGAGCATTATTCATATCGAAAATCCTACAAATACCCAAACCTCCTTCCCTTTGCGGCACACACACCCGATCCCACCTCACCTTCGCCTTGCCTTTAATGTCGTTCCTTTGAGCCCAAAGGAACCGCTTCATCTTTCCTTCAAGATCATAAATAATACGTTTCGGTAAAATGAATACCGATTCCCAATAAATATGCATCGAAGAGAGGACAGATCGAATCAGCTGTAATCTCCCACCAAACGATAAGCACTTATTTTTCCAATCTGTAGTTCTATTCTCCATGTTTTCCATAAGCCTCTTACAATCTTTATAAAGAAGTCTAGTAGAAATAAGAGGTACCCCAAGATAACGAACAGGCAACATACCTTCCTCAAACGGCATGATACTTCGAATCCGGTCTCTAACTGCAATCGGAACATTGCCAAAGAAAACTGTGCTCTTATTCATACTAGGGATAAGACCTGACATGCTCTTAAATAAGTTTATGGCCTCTAGAATAACTTTAGCTGAACAACGATCACCCCGGGCAAACAAAAATAAGTCATCCGCAAAACAGAGGTTGATAATTCGTTGCTTTTCACACTTGTTATGAAACCTGAATTCAGCAGACAATAGGACCTGTTTTTGCAAAATCAATGTGAGAACTTCCATGACCAATGTAAACAAATACGAAGACATAGGGTCTCCTTGACGCAGCCCCCGCTTTCCTCTAAAATTCCCATAAAGATTACCATTAATAGCTAAAGAAAACGATGTAGTCGTGACACACGCCATAATCCACTTCACCAACTTTCGGTCGAAACCAAACCCCATTAAAGTGTGTTGTAAAAAATTCCAATCAACCGTGTCATAAGCTTTTTGGATATCAACTTTAAAAGCACATCTTGGCGGACCATGATTAAGATGATAATTGTGCATAAGCTCCTGAGTTAGCAAAATATTATCTGAAATCCTTCTACCCGGAACAAACGCTGACTTGTTGATACTCACTATATCACATAAACCTTCCTTTATACGATTAGTAATTATCTTACTGATACACTTATATAAAGTGTTACAACAAGAAATCGGTCTATAATCCGTAACCGATGAGGGAGTACTAACCTTGGGGATTAACGAGATAACCGTGTGGTTAATTTGATGCATAAGTTCACCATTAGCGAAAAAATCCTGAATCGCCCCACAAACATCCTTTCCCACAATATCCCATGACTTTTTAAAAAACACCGAGGTGTATCCATCAGGCCCAGGGGCTTTATTCCCATCTATCGAAAACATAGCCAATTTAATTTCATCATCTGTCACCCGTCTTACCATATGTCTAGCTTGATCGGGAGATAAGACATTATAAAACAAATCAGGAGTAGGATGAGCACTAATATTTCCCACGCTACCAAAGAAACCCGAATAATGGTCCACTAGAATTTGAGGAAAGCCACCTTCATGTAACGTACCATTAGCATCTCGCACAGAGAAAATTCTACTTCGATGATTTTTGGCTTTAACAACATTATGGAAGAACTTGGAGTTTGAATCGCCCAAAGAGAGCCATTCAACCTTCGCCTTTTGCTTTAAGTATAAACCTTCATCGTGTACCGCTTCCTTGTAAAGTTGTAGTAATCGAGCATGCTGGGCAACTAACGCTTCATTTAAAGGATCTCCATTAATCGCAAGCTGGTAATCGTCCAAGTCTTTCCTAGTATTTTTGACCTTCTCATGCAAGTTACCCTGCTGAAAGAAGAGTTTCCGTAACAGAGTTTTTAACCATTTGAGTTTCTTGACCACTTGAAACATTCGATGGCCTGGTTGATCTTTACTCCACACCCTTTTCACCTCATCGAGAAATCCTTTTTTATCCGCCACCAGGTTCACAAATTTGAAAGGTTTCGGCTTGTCTCTAGTCACACTTGGATGCACAGTGTGTGATCCGAAAGACGATATGGAAGGAAATACGCGGCCGCAGAAGGAAACACATCAATTAAATGGACATTCCCCAAAATTCTATCAATTTTCTTAAAGATAGCTCCTCCGATTTGCTGCTTATTCGACCACGTAAAGTGCAATCCAGAACGATTAACATCAAACACTTCTATAGTGTCAATACACTCCTTAAAATCCCTTGACCCTATGCTTAAGGTAGATGACCCATGCAACATGTCATCATGAAACAATGAAGCGTTAAAGTCACCCATAATTACCCATGGCTTGTCATGCACAAAAGAGTGATGAACACACAGGTTCTGCCAAAGAGTCCTCCTATTCTTGTAATAATTATCCGCATATACAAACGAACAAAATAAAGACTTCCGATCCAGCTTAAAGACAATTTGGGTGTGCATTACCTGGTCCGATTGGGAAAGAATCATCACATCCACCATATTAGGATCCCAACCTACCATAATTCTAGTACCCTTTTCACAACAAGCTGCATTCGTTGCCCAACACCATGTCCGACAAACTTTCTTACACACATTGTACACATTAGACAAGTCTACATGAGTCTCCATAATCGAACAAACCTGCAAATGATTATCCAATATCACCTGACGAACCTCCTTCTGTTTGAGGGAGCGGTTCAACCCCCTTATATTCCAAGAAGCTAGACTACCCATGGATACCATTTTGACCAGGTGTGCTTGCACCCTCAGACCCATTGTTATCAGTTGAGTTAGCCATAAATTTCGGTATATCAGCCAGCAGATCATCCACTTCAACATCATCCGTAATCACTTCATCCAGCTTCTCCCGGTTTCCTTTAGACTTCAGTGTAGCCATTTGTTCCACTCGACCACCCGTAGCTTCATCTTGATTCCCACCATCATCCTTTAGCGCATCAAAAGAATTTGAGGTTGAAACCTTGGTCGTTGTTGGCTCCCTGTCACCAGATTTGGGTTTGTTTTTTACCACCGGACAGTAAATGAATTTAGGCTTTTGATTCTTCATTAAGAGACCTTGGTTGTTTCCTTTTTTTTTTTGCTACAACTTCCTCGAAATCATCAGGATTCCTAACAGATTCAACATTGACACCTGGTTTTGGCTTCCTTGGACACGCACTATCATTATGGCCAAAAACGCAACACGATGAACATTTTAGCGGTTCCCAATCATACTCAATTTTTATCTCTGCTTTTGAATATCCATTCCCATCCAGAGCCGGAATTGCAACTATCACATTCTTTTTTAGATCAGAATCCGCATGAACTTCAATGAGCGCTCGCGCAAAGCTACTCCTCCCCCATGATTCAGCACACATGGTGGCCGTATATGAGTCCAACATCTTTGGCACTCCTATCTTCGACGCTAAGAGACTCAACCCATCCTCTGTAAACGCAGCTAACAGAACCTCATGCATCTTAACCAAACTGGGATAGACTTGATATCCTCCTTCTCCACCGTTGCCGATGGAGACCACTCATTCAAGATAATCGGAACATTCCTTATCATCCACGGTCCGTCTTCCAACAATTGGTCCATGCCCTTTTTTGTTTTAAACTTAAAGAAAAAGAACCCCTTAGCATTCATCATCAGCCTAGACAGGCCATATTTCACCCAATTATTCTTGACAAAATAGTCCACGACCGAAAAAGCAAGACGTTTGCCCAAAAAGTATCCAAACAGAGTGTTAGCATATCTATCATTTACCTGCTTGACCGATGATAGTGGGATCACCACATCCGCGCCATCAATAACTTCACTAGATTCCATCATTCTGAAGTTCACTTTAACGGCCTCCTTGTTAATCTGAACCACTTTAGCAAAAGATAAAGGCTCATGTACCACATTGGTCGATGATTCCACCTGGTACGACGCATTATGCATTCCATCCGAATATATTGGACCCGATTTATTAGATTGATTATTCGCCGGATTAACCGTCGGTTCTCCCACAGGCTTTGATATGTCCCTCAAGCCGTCCAGTATCGAACCTTTAGAAGTTGAATACAATCCCCTCCTAGGTAGCAAAGGATTACCATCAATGTTCGTTACCTTTAAACTTATTCCACGCAAAGGGGTTGCACCCCCTTCATCAGGCGGCTTTTCCACCCCTATTGAATCCATACGCGCATCTCTATATCCCTCCATGCAACTAGTAGTACGAGAAAACAAGTACTCCGATGTAAACCGAAAAACACATGCAAACCCTAATTCTAGCAGACTTAAACTAATGAATCGTCACTGAATGAAATAGTGAAATAGGTAAATCAAGGTTACTGCCCCACGAGTAGGACCGATAAACCCACACCACTATGTCATCTGATCCGAATCACGAGTAAAAGCGGCGATTGAAACACAAAAACAAATCAAAAATCCTAGTTTCTAATCGGTCAAGTATGTTATCAGAGTTCGTATTCAATGTTTGTAGCAAACACGAATCACAGATCTGATACACACACAATCACAGGAAGAAACAAAGGATCGAATGAGAGGAACCAGAAATCGCCATGCTAGGGAGAGAAATTAGGGTTTCGGGTTTTCAAACACGTTAATACTCAATACAAGTTCAATCACATGTGTAAACATATCAACACAAAATTTATTGTAATCAACCGTTAATGTTATATGCATTCACAATCCCAAATATTGTGCCATTGAAATGTTATTGCATCCACAATCTCAAAGATTGTGCCGTTGAAATGTTATTGCATCCACAATCCCAAGATTGTGTCGTTGTATTGGTTTCCCCTATATGGCCATACTAGTACTACCTTAGGCTTGTAAACAAGTTAATGACTGCAACGTTATCATTTAGTGTTCAAATATCAAGCACATGATTGAAATACTTGTTTAAGAATTTGTTTAAATAAAAGTTTGAGTTATCAAGCCATATGTACATGTTTCACCTCAAAAGTAAAAGGAAAAGGGCTATGTTCTTACCTTGAATAGTGGAGGGTTGAACTTGCAACTTGAAGTAATAAAATTCAAGGATATCCTAAGTTAAATAAGACATGTCATTTAACATATGGAAATGATTAAAAGAGACAAGAACGGAAAGATTTGGGGACTTAGGGTTTTGGGATGGACGAGCGATTGAGAACACGAATAAAGTTGAGAAATGATGTTTTTATTTATAAAAGGGATTTAGGTGTCAATAACGAGTATTAATTGTAAAAATATAATGACCACAATATATTGAAGACAATGCCAAAAGTGATTAGGTTAAAGTAATCATCATGGTGCAATATTATAATGTAATAATATTTATAAGGTTGTTATTTGAAATAAATAAATTTGTTATGCGAATTTGTATTATTACTATTTATGAAAATTCAATTTGTAAAATTAATCGCTTAGGGAAATCATATAATTATTAATACTATAATGTTTGTGTAGAGAGAAAAGACTGATGGCTACAAAATTCTCTGAGTGTAAATGTTGTGGACTCCACAATTTTTGCACTGATGAAGTTGTTGCGGATAAGTGTTTATGCGACGGATAGTTACTCTTTGCTGCTGATCAATAACTATGCTGCGGATAGGCCTTATCTGCAGAAGTTCAAAAGTTGCTGCTGATAGGCTTTTCAGCAGCATCAAACATTAATGCTGCTGATAGGCAAATCATCCGCAACCTTGACTTTACTACTGACATCTCTTCTGCAATACTGACACACCTATCATCAGAAGGAATGTTATTGATGCAGATGACAAAAGACAATGCTCCTATTCTGCTCTGTCCTACAATGATTACTAAGAAAACCATTGTTTTGCAGTTGACTTTTCATTGCAGAAATATTTTCACTTCTGTTGTCTTTTTGCTACTTGTCTTTTTGTTGTATTCCAATAGTAGTGTAGCTTCTCATCAGTTCAAGATCAACGAATTATGTTTGATCTGATCCTTAGAATCAGGGTCTGTGTTGATTCTAAGTTACTTTATATGTATTATTTCTCTTTTGTTGTAAGTATGCTTGCTTAGAGTTTTCTCTGTAACTTGTAAACTTTGAAGAGTAATACATTTGCATTTATTAGTATTCTCATTGTTTCTTGTTACTTAGCATAGTTGTTATTGTTTCCGCTAATCTGAACTAAACATAACCATCTTGTAAAACATCGATCCTACAAGTGGTATCAGAGCTTTGGCTCTCAGATTAAGCAAACTCACATTTGTTTAATTACTCTCTGGTTCTGTTACAATTTTCTCTCTGCTGCACAACATCTATCCAAAGTATGGCACAGAATACTGGATTTGATGATATTGGAAGCCTTCACAGACCACCAAGACTGGTGTCTGCGGAAGATTATGACATGTGGAAGAGCATAATAGAAAGCTTCTTTTGTTATCAAGAATATGGAATGTGGAGATCCATAATTGATGGTCCTTATGTGCCTATAGTGGCCTCTGCTGATTCCGGAGGTCCATCCGTTCCCAAAGAAGCTTCAAAATATTCAGAGGAAGATATTATGAAGATGGAGGTAGACTTTAAAGCTCTAGGAGCCATACAGATGTGCCTGCCAAATGAAGTGTTTCACAATTTCAGAGAACACAAGACTGCTAAAGAGCTATGGGAAGCTTTTGATAAGATGTTTGCTGGATCTGAAGAGGTTAAGGAAAACAGGAGAGATATTCTGAAGTAACAATATGAAAATTTTGTATACAAGGTTGGTGAGTCCCTTACAACCCTGTACAACAGGTACACTTATCTTGTGGGTGAGCTGCAGTGCTTTAAGGTCAAGCTAGAGAATGAAGATATTCTCAAAAAGTTCATCAGATCCCTTCCAAGTTGCTGGACACTCAATACAGTGTCAATTAGAAGAACTGAAAACTTGAAGACTCTCACAATGACTGAGCTGTTTGGTATGTTAAAGACATATGAGCTAGAAATGATTCAAGCCAAAGAGAGAAAATCAGGGTATTCTACACCCTCATCATCCACCACAGCCTCTACATTACACTCTTGTAAGGCACCAACCCCGGGAGGCCTCACTTGTTGGATTTACTCATTTACAAACAGTACTTAAACTTGAATATCAAAATAACGCAGCAGAATCATTCATTCATCATAATTAAAACTTGTTCATACATGCGGAAGCGTAACGTTATCAAATAAATAAACATAACATAAACAACTCATAACAGGATGCCAGTCTTCATATCATCCGGGTAACTCTTCTCTCTTGCCAAGCATCACCGTCCATCACCATAACCTGCCCTTAACCTGAATGTGCATACTAAAAAGACAGCTACGCTGGTGAGTTCTAGCTTTACATAAAACCTTAACATAAACATTTTGCCAAAAACATAACATACATTTGTTTAACAAAAGCGTACGTAAAACATGAAATAACTTAACATCATCGTAACATAACATCATAACATAAGTCAACATGAACCGAATCTACGCCTTCTCGTAACCGTCAATTCCATACATCGCATACCAGCGGATGAACTTAAGGCTCGTTACCTCTAAGCCATCCGTCACACAGGTCCCCTAAGGCTCGTTACCTCTAGGTGGACCAAACATATGTCTCCTAAGGCTCGTTACCTCTAGGTAGACCAAACATACGTCTCCTAAGGCTCGTTACCTCTAGGTAGACCAAACATACGTCTCCTAAGGCTCGTTACCTCTAGGTAGACCAAACATACGTCTCCTAAGGCTCGTTACCTCTAGGTAGACCAAACATACGTCTCCTAAGGCTCGTTACCTCTAGGTGGACCAAACATACGTCTCTTAAGGCTCGTTACCTCTAGGTGGACCAAACATATGTCTCCTAAGGCTCGTTACTTCTAGGTAGACCAAACATACGTCTCCTAAGGCTCGTTACCTCTAGGTAGACCAAACATACGTCTCCTAAGGCTCGTTACCTCTAGGTAGACCAAACATAACTTAGGCACTACTTCCCCGCAAGGAATAGTACCTTCCATTGGGATTCCGGTAATCCCATGGGTGACCGTCGTCACCCCATCATCAACCAGTTGTACAACCGTTAGCCAGCCACAAAGCGTAAGGTGAGGCCAATACATACATACATACCTTAGCTCCCATAGGAACTCGTGGCAGATTCGTTCATTCGTGACTTTCATAAAACCTTAACCTCTTTTTAGTTAAAGCATTCATACGTTTTATTAAACGAAGCATCATCTCTTTCATAAACCTTTCGTAAACTTCATTTGGCAAAACATTTCATAACATCATCCCGTAAACATATCGTAAACATCACATCGTAAACATCATTTTCGTAAACCTCATTTTGTAAACCTCGTATCGTAAACCTCATTTCAAAACGTCATTTCGTACGTATGCACACCAGCCCAAAAACATTTAAAGAAGGGCTTCTAGAACTCACCTTATAAGCTAGTCTCGGTTGTACTAAACAAAGGCCCAACAACGTCACTTCTGATCTGAATTGATTAGTTAAATACTCATCAGACCAATACCGACTCTAACGGTTTAACCATTCTAAACATACTAACTTACTTAATCTGCCTGGTGCCTGCGCACTTAGCAAGTGCGCAGACCCTGCTGCCTGCGCACTTAACAAGTGCGCAGACCCTGCTGCCTGCGCACTTAGCAAGTGCGCAGACCATGCTGTCTGCGCACTTAGCAAGTGCGCAGACCCCTCTTCCTGCGTACTTGATAAGTACGCAGGACTTGCTCCGTGAGCACTTGGTAAGTGCGCACGACCTGTTTCTTCACAAAACCCTAACTTTCACATTCAGGTCTGATCTCGTCAAGATCTCGAACCTGTTTGCATCCAAAACGTTCGTTTTCCATTAAGGAACTCAATTCTATGTTTATCTTTAAGTTTCATCCGTAAAAACGTTGCCTTTTCACCCAAAACTCGAAAAACCCAAAAACGAACTAAAACTCAGATTTAGGTCGGATCGTTACCTGAATCTAGCTTCTGATCCGGAGGTTCTTCTCACGAGTTATGGAGTAACACTTTGCTGAAATCTCGGGTCGATCCGCCAACTTTCTCTCTCTATGGTTTCTCTCTCTAGAACTTGCAAATGAGAGAAATGGTGGAGAGTCAAAGCTATTTATAGGGGAGGCTCCCCTTCTAGCCCGCCGGCCCATCCGACCCGACCCGACCCGACATGCCTCGTTCGTTTATTTCGTCATTTTAACTGTCGTTTTATTTTTGGGATGTTACAAGTCTACCCCCCTTACAATAGGTTTCGTTCCCGAAACCTATCATAAGTCAAATAGATGAGGGTACGACTCCCTCATCTCCTTCTCCGTTTCCCAAGTGGCTTCCGATCCCTTTCGATGTTTCCATTGGACTTTAACCAATTGGATAATCTTATTACGCAAACGCTTCTCCTTCTTGTCTAAGATGGCCACGGGTTCTTCGATGTAATTAAGGCTGTTGTCGACCTCGATGTCGGTAAGTGGTACATGAGCCGATTCATCCGCTAAACATTTTCGCAAGTGTGATACATGGAAGGTAGGATGAATCCCACTAAACTCATCAGGCAACTCTAACCGATAAGCGACTTCACCAACCCGTGCCATTATCCTGAATGGTCCGACAAACCTCGGACTTAACTTTCCTCTCTTCCTGAATCTTATGATTCCCTTCCAGGGTGACACTTTCAACATTACTCTGTCCCCAACATCAAACTCAATAGGCCTTCGTCGTTTATCCGCATAGGATTTCTGACGATCTTGTGCGGCCTTCATTCGTGCTTTGATTTGATCAAACCTTTTCGACGTTTCTTTTACGACTTCCAGACTTCCTAATTCCTTTTGTCCAATCTCACCCCAACAAACCGGGGTCCTGCATCTTCTCCCATACAACATTTCGTAAGGCGGCATGCCTATCGTCGTGTGATGACTATTGTTGTAGGAGAATTCGGCTAACGACAGATGACTGTCCCAACTGCCGCCAAAATCGATAATATAAGCGCGAAGCATATCCTCCAATGTCTGAATGGTCCTTTCGGACTGACCATCCGTTTGCGGGTGGTATGCCGTGCTGATTTTAAGCCTCGTGCCCATCGTCTCATGAAATCTTTTCCAGAACCTCGATGTGAATCGTGTGTCCCAGTCAGATACGATCGTCAAAGGCATCCCATGCCGTGCTACTACTTAGTTAATAAATACTTCCGCTAACCTTTTCGACGAGAACGTCTCGCGAATAGGTAGGAAATGAGCACTCTTCGTTAAACGGTCCACAATTACCCAAATGGTATCATGACCTTTAGCTGTGCGAGGTAGCTTGGTTATGAAGTCCATGGTAATGTGTTCCCACTTCCATTCCGGTATATCCAGTGGTTGAATCTTTCCATACGGTTTCTGGTGTTCAGCCTTTACTTGTGAGCAAGTCAAGCACTTGTTTGCGTACTTTGTTACTTCGTGTTTCATTCCAGGCTACAGTATTCCTTCCTTAGGTCTTGGTACATTTTATTGGTACCAGGATGGATAGAGTAACGAGACTTATGAGCCTCATCCAAGATTTTGGTTCTAAGCTCGCCACTCATAGGTATCCATACCCGCCCAAAACGCGTCCTAACACCAAGGGTGTTATATTCCAACTTGTTCTGTTGGCCAACCATCCTTTCCTTCTTTATGTTTTCTTCTTTAAGTGCCTCATCTTGAGCCTTTTCAATTTCTCTCATCACATCCGATGTTACCACCAACTGGCAAGCTTTCACTCTAATAGGAGTAGGTACATTCTTTCGGCTTAGAGTGTCAGCCACCACGTTTGCCTTTCCAGGATGGTACATGATCTCACAGTCATAATCCTTCAGGAGTTCCAACCATCGTCTCTGCCTCATATTAAGCTCCTTTTGTTCGAAGAAGTACTTCAAACTTTTGTGGTCGGAGTAAATAGTAAACTTCACCCCGTAAAGGTAGTGCCTCTAGATTTTCAACGCGAATACGACAACAGCAAGTTCCAAATAGTGGGTTGGATAATTAGCTTCGTGAATCTTCAATTGTCGTGACGCATACGTGATCACTCTTCCGCGTTGCATCAACACGCATCCCAATCCCTGACCCGAAGCGTCAGAGTATACCACTAAGTCTTCATTGCCCTCGGGAAGGGCCAAGACTGGAGCTTGGGTTAGCCTATTCTTCAATTCCTTAATCGCCTCATCTTGGGTCGAACCCCATTCATACTTTACCTCTTTCCGAGTCAACTTTGTCAATGGCGAAGCTATTTTCGAGAAATCCTGGATGAATCTCCGATAGTAGCCTGCCAATCCCAAGAAACTACGGATTTCAGTTGGTGTCTTAGGAATATTCCATTCTCTTACCGTCACTATCTTTGCTGGGTCAACCATAATGCCGTTCGGGTTAATGACGTGACCTAGGAATTGGACTTCCCTAAGCCAGAACGTGCATTTGGAGAACTTAGCATTTCAAGTGACACGCGCGATCACCCTCATTCTTGGAGTAGATGAGGATATCATCGATGAACACGATTACCGATCGGTCCAGCATCGGTCGACACACCCTATTCATTAAATCCATGAACGCTGCGGGGGCGTTCGTCAATCCAAAAGACATCACGCGGAACTCGAAATGTCCATAACGCGTGCGAAATGCGGTTTTCGGTATGTCTTCTTCCCTCACCTTCAACTGATGGTACCCGGATCGAAGGTCGATTTTTGAGAACCAACTTGCGCCCTGTAATTGATCGAACATGTCGTCGATCCTTGGTAAAGGGTACTTGTTCTTCACCGTACGTTTGTTCAACTCGCGATAATCAATACACATTCTCTCGAACCGTCTTTCTTCTTCACAAAGAACACTGGAGCACCCCACGGTGAGATGCTCGGTTAGATAAATCCTTTCTCAAGTAACTCGTCTAGTTGTGCCATTAATTCTTTCATCTCCACTGGTGCTAGTCGATATGGAGCCTTAGCCACGGGCTGGGCATCTGGTACTAAGTCGATTCGAAATTCAATCTCTCTGTCGGGTGGTATCCCAGGCAAATCCTCTGGAAACACCTCCGGGTACTCGCGTACCACGGGTACATCGTCTAGCTCCTTCACTTCCTTACACTCGTCAATTACGTACACCAGATAAGCCTTTCATCCGCGCCTCAAGTAATCTGTTGCCTTAATCATCGAGATGACGTTTGGCATCGGGCGTCACGATCTCCAAGAACCTCGACTTTGCTACCGTCCGGAGCCTTGAGTCGGATTATCTTTCGTTTACATATAATTTGTGCTTCATTGGCAGTTAGCCAATCCATTCCTAACATGACATCAAACCCTCCCAAAACCATAACAAACAATCTGACAGGGAACATATGGCCTTCTATTTTTATCGTGGAGTTGTCAACTACATCGGTCACTCTCGCAGTTCTACCCTCAGCGGTTTCTACGCTAAAGGCCCTTTCTAACTTACTCATAGTGAATTTCACTCGTTTACAAAAAGTCGCAGATATGAAACTCTTACTGGCACCTGAATCAAATAACACAGAAACAAAAGTGTTGTCAAGGATGAACGTACCTGACGCCACGTCGGGATCTGCCCTGGCTTGTTCTTGCGTCAGTGCGTACGCACGAGTCTTTGCTCGGGGCCTCTCTTCTTTCGTCTCCGGGCCTTTCCCTTTCCCGGCTTCACCCATTCTGGGCTTGGTGCATTCCCCGCACATATGACCACTTTCACCACAATTATAACATTTAATGCCTTGCCTGCATTCCCGGGAGTAGTGCCCAGTCTTGCCACATTTGTAGCACATATTTGTCCCTATCCGACATTCACCCGTATGTCTCGCCCCACATCTTCCACAGACTGCCGTCTCGCCTACCCTGGCCTGTTTGTCCCGAGCCCCAAACAACTTCCCACCGATCGCTTAGCAGGAAAACTCAGCTTCTTCTTGGGCTCTTCGATGGCAATGGCATTCAGCGCCAGATCATTAAATACCACTCCGCTCAGTTCTACTACCGAATCGTAGGTAGTAGGGGCGTTTGCTTTAACATAGGTGCGGACCTGGTCCGACAGCCCTTGAATGTAGCATGCAATCTTTCTTTCTTCCGTCGTGACAAGATGTGGCACCAGACGTGCCAGTTCATTGAACCGTGTGGTGTACTGCCGGTGCGTCATGCTCCCGGCCTTCAAACCTAAAAATTCCTTCTCTACCTTCTCAATCTCGTTCCTTGGGCAGAAATTCTTGATCACCAAAGTTTTCAAGTCAGCCCACATCATCGCATCCACAACCTCCCTCCCTTTCGCTTGACGTACACCTTTCCACCAATGGGATGCTTCCTCTCTCAAGGAGTTAGCAGCAAATTTCACAACCTGATCCGTTCGGCACTCGCTCAGGCGAATGGCCGCTTCCATACGGATTACCCAATCAAAAGTAGCCACTGCGTCCTTCTTCCCAGTCAGGACTGGTGGGTCACATGCCTTAAAGGACTTATGGTCGTAACCACGATTAAGCGGTGCATTGATTGCCTCAGTGTTCGGGGTGTCAACCGCCATGTTGGACCCACCTTCCCCATTAACCTTCTTCAATGCTTCAGCTAACAGACCTGACAGAGAAGTCTTCATCAGCTCAGTGAACTTTCGAGCTATAGCTGCTCTCACTTCTGGTTCAAAAGTGAAAGGTTGTTCTTCAACCAGTGTCTGCTCAGTTTCGTGCACACTAATCGCTGGTTCAGTGTGAACACTTCCTTCTTCACTATACTCTTGGCGCGCAGGGGTCCTGCCACGCCCACAATTTCGACCGCCGGTACGACCACCGGTACGGCCCCCACCACGTCTTCCGTTTCCTCTCCTTGCCATTTAGTTCTATAAGACAAGGAATCTAATGTCATCACGCATGTTAACAAATAAAATTCAATAAGCACTGTAAGATGTTAATATACACTGGCCATCTGCAATTAACCATTACACTACCTTTCGATTTCTATTTGATCACCTTTGTGATTTCCATCAGAACACAAGTCCTTACCTAACTCTTTTTAAGGCATACTATACATGTAAATATATACTACCTTCATACCTGATGCTGTGGCTCGAGTTACCCGTACTGGCATCCGCTTTCGGTCCCATTCACAGTTTAAGTTCAGACACTGGGAGTGTCCGAATCTCTCAAACTATTGCTCTGATACCAACTTGTAAGGCCCCAACCCCGGGAGGCCTCACTTGTTGGATTTACTCATTTACAAACAATTCTTAAACTTGAATATCAAAATAACGCAGCGAAATCATTCATTCATCATAATTAAAACTTGTTCATACATGCGAAAGCGTAACGTTATCAAATACATAAACATAACATAAACAACTCATAACGGGATGCCAGTCTTCATATCATCCGGGTAACTCTTCTTTCTTGCCAAGCATCACCGTCCATCACCATAACCTGCCCTTAACCTGAATGTGCATACTAAAAACCTAGCTACGCTGGTGAGTTCTAACTTTACATAAAACCTTAACATAAACATTTTGCCAAAAACATAACATACATTTGATTAACAAAAGCGTACGTAAAACATGCAATAACTTAACATCATCGTAACATAACATCATAACATAAGTCAACATGAACCGAATCTGCGCCTTCTCGTAACCGTCAATTCCATACATCGCATACCAGCGGATGAACTTAAGGCTTGTTACCTCTAAGCCATCCGTCACACAGGTCCCCTAAGGCTCGTTACCTCTAGGTGGACCAAACATAACTTAGGCATTATTTCCACGCAAGGAATAGTACCTTCCATTGGGATCCCGGTAATCCCATGGGTGACCGTCGTCACCCCATCATCAACCAGTTGTACAACCGTTAGCCAGCCACAAAGGCCCCCCGTAAGGTGAGGCCAATACATACATACATACCTTAGCTCCCGTAGGAACTCGTGGCAGATTCGTTCATTCGTGACTTTCATAAAACCTTTACCTCTTTTTAGTTAAATCATTCGTACATTTTATTAAACGAAACATCATCTCTTTCGTAAACTTCATTTGGCAAAACATTTCATAACATCATCCCGTAAACATATCGTAAACATCACATCGTAAACATCATTTCGTAAACCTCATTTCGTAAACCTCATTTCAAAACGTCATTCCGTATGTATGCACACCAGCTCAAAAACATTTAATTAAAACATTTAAAGAAGGGCTTCTAGAACTCACCTTATAAGCTAGTCTCGGTTGTCCAAAACAAAGGCCCAACAACGTCACTTCTGATCTGAATTGATTAGTTAAATACTCATCAGACCAATACCGACTCTAACGGTTTAACCATTCTGAACATACTAACTTACTTAATCTGCCTGGTGCCTGCGCACTTAGCAAGTGCGCAGACCTTGCTGCCTGCACACTTAGCAAGTGCGCAGGCACTGCTGCCTGCGCACTTAGCAAGTGCGCAGACCATGCTGTCTGCGCACTTAGCAAGTGCGCAGACCCCTCTTCCTGCGTACTTGATAAGTACGCAGGACCTGCTCCGTGCGCACTTGGTAAGTGCGCATGACCTGTTTCTTCACAAAACCCTAACTTTCACATTCAGGTCTGATCTCGTCAAGATCTCGAACCTGTTTGCATCCAAAACGTTCGTTTTCCATTAAGGAACTCAATTCTATGTTTATCTTTCAGTTTCATCCGTAAAAACGTTGCCTTTTCACCCAAAACCCGAAAAACCCAAAAACGAACTAAAACTCAGATTTAGGTCGGATCGTTACCTGAATCGAGCTTCTGATCCAGAGGTTCTTCTCACGAGTTATGGAGTAACACTTTGCTGAAATCTCGGGTCGATCCGCCAACTTTCTCTTTCTACGGTTTCTCTCTCTAGAACTTGCAAATGAGAGAAATGGTGGAGAGTCTAAGGTATTTATAGGGGAGGCTCCCCTTCTAGCCCGCCGGCCCATCCGACCCGACCCGACCCGACATGCCTCGTTCGTTTATTTCATCATTTTAACTGTCGTTTTATTTTTGGGATGTTACAACTCTGACAATACACTACCAAGCTCGAGCAACTATTATCCTCCCATTGTCACACATCCTCAAACACACACCTCACAAGCAAACAACTCTCCATTCCTTATTGAAGCCCCTCCTCAAAATCTAAACCCTGCTGCCTTTGTTTCTGATATCCCAAGCAACATGTCTTTTATCCAAGAAGATCTGGAGTATTTTCATCCAGATCACTTAGAAGAAATGGATATACAACATTTTTATGATATGTTGTCTCTTAGAGCAAAACGGTTCTACTCCAGAACTGGAAGACCTATCCCAAGCAATAGTCCAAACACCAGAGTTGGCTTGGACAAGAGCAAGTTAAGATACTACAACTGTAATCAACTTGGTCATTTTTTCAGAGAATGTAAAGCACCAAAAGCAAACCCAGCTGCTGCACAACCAAGATAGACTTATCAAGGTCAAACATGTCAAAACACTCAACCTACTCAAACTGCTACTTGTGCAACTCAACAAGTTGGAACAATTGACTTTGACTGGAGCTTTTAGTGTGAAGAAATATCTAACAACAACCAAGCTCTCATGGCAGACACCAAAGAGATCCCACCTCAGGTATATGAACATCTTTGCTCTCAAGCTTACACTGATAAAGTTTTGGGATATAGAAAGCATAACCAAAATTTAATAGATCAAAATGAAGAGTTTCATCAAATGAAATGTGAGTTCAAAAAGGTTGAAAACAGTTATAAAGAAAAGATTAACTGTCTAAAGAAAGAAATTTTATCATTAAAACGTGAACAAACAAATCTTGAAACTCAGATTGATGATCTATTGGTTAAGTTAAAAGCTACAAGAGTTGATCTGGCAGATCAAAAGGTTCATGTTGAAAAATATGAGTTTGCATTCAAAAAGCTGCAAAGATATTGGATGCTCAAATCCATGAAAAAGTAACTGCTGGTCTTGGGTACCAAACTGAACAGTACAAATCTGTACCACCAACCACTGATTATGTAGCCATTCATGAACCCAACTTCAACCTAGCCAATCTTGACCATGCAAACCGAAACCTTGATCCTTCCAAGGAAGACATAGTTGTACAAGAATGCAGTACCTCCACTGAGTCTGATTCCACATGCTCAGACTCCTCTGAAAACTGTGATGCCCCTTTACTTCCCACAAATGAAATAGTTATGAAAACCACCAAATCTGGGAAAATGATTCAAACAAACTTTCTAAGTCCTTTTAGTCCATCCATACCAGTCACACAACCCACCAAACAAATCAAAATCAGCTATCCTCCTCAAGGAAGAGAACTGATCATTGAAAAGGGCCAATCCTCAACATCCTCAGACTCCATCCCTACAAAGAAAGTGTTTGACATCTGTCAATCACCTGGAGAAAGAATGCTTTATGTTCAGAAGACACTGGAAGAAGCCACCTTTGAACACAACAAAAATCATCCCTGGAACTTCAAAGATCTATTCAAAAGAAAGGACTATGTGTATTTTCAGAGTGACAAGATTGCAAAATCATGTTTTGTTTGTGGTAAATACAACCATACAACAAGCACCTATTTCTACTACCTTCAGCAACAAAGAAATCTCAAGCAACAAGATTTTGAGAAAACAAACAAAAATAAGAAGGTAAGAAGCTATGAAGCAAGATCAACTCAGTTTAGAAAGTCTATTTCTCCACCAAGACAGACTGCTACGGTAAAAACCCCAAAAGCTAAACAATCTTGTATCATTTGTGGTGAATCAGGCCACTTTGATGCAAATTGTAAGTTTAATCATTTCAACCAGTTCTCTCAATCACCATCCTCAGCATCAACAGTCAAAATCATCCCTGATAGACAAAAACCTGTCTATAGAAGAACCCCCCCCACAGAAAAACCTATTTTTAATAGGAAAGTGAAGAAGGAGAAGTCAATGATTGTTGAACCAGCTAAACCATCAGTAGCAACCAGGAATTATGCTGATCATATGAAGCCAAAGAAGATGAAGAACAAATCCAAGCATTCAGCAACAACCAAATCTGCTGCTGGTCAGTTAAAGCCGTTAGCAGCAACCAAATCTGCTGCTGATCAGTTAAAACCATCAGCAGCAACCAAGTTTGTTACTGATCAGTTTAAGCCCAGGAATATCAAGAATCAGACAGAACTATCAACAACTAAAGCTACATCTGCTGCTGATAATGTTAAAAGAACTGCAAAGGTGATTCAACAATGGCAAGCAAAATTCAAATCCTCATCATCTCAGAGTATCATCATTGGATCAGTTGAATGCCAGCCTGATGATGATTTTAGTTTTAAGTCAAAAGTCCCACCCAAGTCTGCAAGCTCTTGGGACCCCCTTTCTAACTAGAACTCTCTCATGTGGTGCAGGAACAACCAGGTAACAAAGATAACACCTGGATTGTAGACAGTGGTTGTTCAAGTCACATAACAGGCAATAGGTCCATCCTTTCAGACTCCAGAAACTTTTATGGAGGAAACCCTAGGCCATTCGGCCTAGGGGACTTGCCGACGACAGTGGGACGTACGAGCAAGAGAGAGAGCCGGAGAAGGAGGTCGACGACGGCGTGAAGGGCGTGGTCCGGCGTGTACGACTCCCGTATCAAGCAAGGTACTTCCGTTTACTTCTTTATATTCTTGTTTCCTTTGTTACGAAGTAGATGGTTAGCGGGGGAAGGGTTTGGTAATGGTGATGCCTCACGAAAATGGGCGGCGGAGGAAGCCTGAGGTGCAACCGGTAATGGTGGCCGGTCGTGATGAAGCCGCGGCAGACAAAGGGTGGTGACGAGTGTTGCTGTGATGGCGCTCGGGGATGGTTGTAGCCGGCATAGGGGACTCGGTGGAGGCAGGGAAGACGTAACCAAAGCGTGCGGCGGTGGAGCGTGGATGTGGAGAGTGGTGTTACCCGATTAGGGTTGGCACAATGGAGGAGATGAAGACGACGCGTATGGTGATGCGCGATGGAGGAGACAGGAACCAGTTAGGGTTCTACCTGATTGGAATGGTGCATGGCATGCTTTACGTGCGCGCATGGGAAGTGATCGGTTCGCGCATGAGTATTCTCGTGGATTAGGGTTTTTCTTGCATGGATTACATGCGTGTATGGAACTCGGCTTGCGTACGTGCGAGTTTGAGGATTTGGGGTTTGCATGATCAGGTATGAGCATGCATGAGAGCCCGAATCATGTATCCAAGTTCTAAGCGGGTCAAGGATGACCCTGATCATGTGCAACCGCAGAAGGGAATTGAGAAGCCGGGGTAACGAGTAGTCAAGGCCTAGGGTTAGGGTTTATTTATTTATACGTTATGCATGTTTAGAACGTGTGCTGATCATGTGACCACGCATTTGACTGGTTTAGGGTTATGAGCGTGGACCGGCTATTTACAGAGCAGAGACTAAGACTCAGCACAACCGGTGAGTTTCTAATCTCCTCTTTTAAACGTTTTACTGTTTTGGGGCTATCGTACATACTCACATGTGTTATTAAATGAACGTATTACGAGTTATGCTTTAAACTTGAAGTGTTTTATGAGGTCATTATGTAATAATGAGCTAAAGGTCTTTATGGGATCCTTATGGTGGGTGAACAAGAGTTGTGATGATCTGTGTGTGTCATCTTATGAGTTAGTCTGGGTGAGTGGGGAATTTAGTTAAAATATGTGAGGGTTATATAAGGAGAGTTAATATGGGAACCCGTACGTGGTTCATTAACGAGTCAAGTAGGTGCTAGTATGCTGTCATGCCTTGTGTGCTTGATGTTGTGTGTATTGTTTCGTTGTCCTCGTGACACGACGGGTATTGTGTTTGCATGAGTCTATGTGGTGTCCATAGTATGTATGGGCTAGAAGTCAGTATGGTGTTTGTGTATCATATAAGTTCCTATTCGGAAAGAGTCGGGTAATGTGTCTAGACGTTATGAGGATACGTCTAAGTAAGCGTTGGATTACACATGTAAGTGATCCATAAATGGTGTAGTGTCATGTGTACATGTCTAGGTAGTGTCATGTGTACATGTCCAGGTAGTGTCATTTGTATATATGTGTTGCTTTGTGTGCTTGCATTGTTGTTCGTCTATACGGCTAATAGTGATGTGGAGGACGGAATCCTTCGGGGTTATCATTGTACGTGTGAAGTGTCAGTCACCGTATGGTAGATGATATAGTCACCGTGTGGTGACTGGGTAGTCATCATAGATGACGAGTGTGTCGCTATGTTTAGTGGCGGGGCCCTGTAACAAGGGTGGAGCTGAGCTTATGATGAGTATCCTGACGGGGATAACCCTGACGAGGGTGCAGTGTTGAGGTATGTATTTGTGTGCTTATATATGTGTTATATTGGATGCAAGTGATGAGTTATATTAATTGTGTATGAGATGGTATTGATGTGATAAATATATGGAATCAGTGTGGTGTGTCGAGTTAGAATGACCGTTGTGTCGTGCTGAGTACATTGTGTACAACCGTTGAGTCAATTGGTTTATAAGAGTCCTGGTTAGGACTGGTAAGTCGGTGTCTAGAGGTTCGTTGAGTTAACCGGTGTATGGTTAATATATATGGTAAATTGTGAGTTATCAGAATAGTAAGTTCGTTCTATGTCAGAGAGAGTTACTGAGTTAAAATGGTGGGTAGAGTCTGGGGTGGTGAATCCTTTTGGATATTATCAAATAACGGGAGTTCATTATATGATGAAAATCTATACAACTATTTTCTATTGATCAGAGGGTCTTGAGTGGAGATAAACAATAAATGAGACGAGTTGGCTTTTGTTAATTTAAACTATTAGAATCACTCAGCGTAGCTGACTTTGTATGTACGGTAGATTGTTTTGTAGGTGAGTCTGCTAGATGAGGTATCTTGGCTTGGGAGCGGACTACTAGGGTTGGTGCGCATGCATTCGTCAGGGATTGTTATCAAAGTTAACGAGTTTAAAGATAATATTATTTTGAGAAAGACTTCCGCTGTTTTTGTAAATGAAAGTTAGATGTTTTAAAGCGTTTAACCAGTTATGAGAACTAACTGTAGGGTGCTTGGTTTGGGGCCTTACAACCCCTTAACAAAATGTGGTTTCTGAAAGAAGAAACGTAACTCTAATTGAGTCTGCTAGATCTATGTTGGCTGACTCAAAGCTGCCTCTCACATTCTGGACTGAGGCAGTTAGTAAAACTTTCTATGTACAAAATAGAGTTCTTATTGTCAAGACTCTCAACAAAACACCTTATGAATTGTGGTTCAATAGAGTTCCCTATATTGGCTTCCTAAAACCCTTTGGATGCCCATGTACTATTCTTATCACCAATGGTGTTCTTCCAAAATTTGGTGACAAATCTGATGAAGGATACTTTGTGGGATATTCTCTTAATCCAAAGCCTACAAAGTATTCAACTCTAGAACAAGAATAGTTGAAGAATCAGCAAATGTGGAATGTAGGGAACACATTCCATGTGAAAAGGGAAAAGGGCCAGACTGGCTGTTTGATATAGATTCTTTCTCTCAAATATTTGAGCCTCTCATCTTCTCAAATATGGGGTCTTCATCCTCACACGACCCAACCACTTCATCAAATGATGACTACAGATTAGGCTTCAATGGTCCATCTATAAGAATCAAAAGACCATCCATTGATCCTCCATCTGTTGTTGACGCTATTGAACCCAGTGAAGCCAAAACAAGCAACTCAAATGTCACCAGCAATAGTCTCTCTAACAATGAAGATCAAGATGAGAACATTAATTACTCTGCAGCTGACATATAGGCACCTGCTGCAGATGAGGGTATTGCATCTGATGCTGCTGACAACTCACTTGAAGATGCTGTTGCTGTTGACGACAATTCTGCAAACAGCCCTTTTGAAAATGTTCCTGATCAAAACCAAAGCAATCTTGAACAAGAAATCCGGATGGATGTTGTTCTAGCCCAAAGAATTAATAGAACACATCCTCTAGAGAATGTCATTGGTTCAGTTCAACAAGGAGTTCAGACCAGAAGAAAGTCACATGAAGCCAATATATGTCTGTACTTCTGCTTTCTGTCTCAAGTTGAACCAAAGAAGACAGATGAAGCCCTGTACCTGGTTTGAAGCAATGCAGGAAGAGCTTCTGCAATTTAAGAGATAAGAAGTGTGGACCCTAGTTGATCTGCCACCTAGACAAACTGCTATAGGCACAAGGTGGGTCTTTAGGAACAAACAAGATGAGATAGGGATTGTAATCAAGAACAAATCCAGACATATAGCTCAGGGCTACACTCAGGAAAAGGGAATTGATTATGATGAGGTATTTGCACCTATTGCCAGGCTGGAGGCAATCAGAATCTTCCTAGCATATGCTGCATCCAAGGGCTTTACTGTCTATCATATGGATGTTAAGAGTGCTTTTCTATCTTTTCTGGATGATTACCAACGAACACCCTTGCTGGTTCTTGTCTCTATGGATTATTGGGCACATAGGGTTTAGCAGGAGCGTTTTCCCACTTTCGTTTGTAATCGAAGACTTTCATGAAATTTTACTTCTTGGTAAATAGTCCCTTACGGACTGCCTGATCAGTAAGATTATGTGCCAGTCTCACAGCGTTATGAATAGCTGCGGGTTCAACAGAGTTGACCATACTTTGTATCTGAGGCGCCAAACCCCAAATATATCGCTAAATCCGCTTGAATTCAGGCGTAACCATATGCGGAAATAGTCGTGCCAGATGATGAAATCTTACGGTGTAACCCGCAATGTCAGCACCCTCCATTTTTAAGTTTCAGAACCCCTGTTCCAGCTTCTGTAGCTCGTTGCGAGGATAGTATTCCTCCTTCAGCATGTCCTTCAACTCTTCCCAAGGGATGACGTTGGCATTGTCCAACCCCAGAGTTTGGACATGAGAATTCCACCACGAGAAGGCCCGGCCCTCGAAAGTTCAAGCTCCGTACATGACTCAGTTTTCTAGCGTGCAATGACTCTTGCTGAAAACCGACTCGATCTTCTCAATCCATCTGAGCAGTCCCACTGCTCCTTCCGCTCCAGTGAAGGTATGGGGCTTGCAATCCATGAAGGATTTGTAAGTGCAGGCCTTATGCCCATTTCCGATTCCTGTATGTCAAGATAGAGTGCAATTAGGTTTAATTTTCCTGAGATAGGATTATATTACTCGTAGCATGTATGTTGCTTCTAGCATGCACTATACCTCCACTCTCGTCGTGACCTTCCGATCCTCCACTGGACCGATTGACTTCATGGTTGGCGATCACGTCTGCCACGCGTTGCGCGATGAGGGCCTCTATCTGAGCGGTGGTCAAGGAGCTGCTACCATGTCTTGAGTTGCGGTTTGTTCTTCGTGGCGGCATTTTTCTTTATAATCATAATGATAACAAAGGTTAGATATTGCGTAATAAATAACAATCAACACACGTGCATAAGATAACACACAACAATCAACAACCAATCAACCATACAAAATAATCTAAAGACAAACAGTTGATAAATAAGTTGTACAAAATACAAAGTATTTTCAGGAGTAAACACTCCTCCAAAACAAGTACATCTCAAAAATATTAATGAGCATAGCCCGCTCACAATAGGCTAATCAACTGGAAGGTGGAAAAGTACCACTCTATAAAGTGGTAAAAAGAAACAGGGAACAAAGAATCATTAGAACCCTGGCGGGCTCTAACTCTTCTCGAACCATGTTTTCCCTAAGCTCCGCTGCTAGGCGGTAGAGTCAGCAAGTGAGGCTGTATGCTCTACTACTGCGGCTCGCTGATGGGCCATCCCTAGCTTTTCCTCGGCCTTCTTGAAGCGGCTAGACATGGCAGTGGTCCTAGCTGTCTCTCTCTGGCGATCCTCCAGCAAACCTGCTACCTGCCCCTGCAAGGTCTAGAGTGCGGTATCTTTAGCTGCAGCTCTCGGTTCCACCTCTCGAGCTTTCTCCTCAGCAGCCTTGATCCGGTCTTGCACTATCAAGAGTGCCAGGTTTGTCAAGGAAAGCTCGTCCCGAAGGGAATATATATCAGCATCATGTAACTTGCTACGCGTCGCCAGTATCGGTAGTACCTCTATCACACCCGGCATTTCAGGTCAATATCCGTACATGTTATAAACGAGTTTACAGTATAATTGTTTTCGCGATTTACTTAATTTCATAAACAAGGACATTAAGGTCTAACAAAAACCGTACATGGTCTCATTTCATATTTGGTAATTCTAGGAGTTACCGGTTCACGTACCAGGATAACCCGACTAAATACGAACACTAGTGGTTAAATTAAATAACCAGAAATATATATATATATATATATAGTACACAAAATTTACGTTGAACTATAATTTATTTTTAAGACTAAATCATATAATATACGTAAAAGTAAAATAATGAACCTTTCAAATACGTTACTATGTAGCGCCACCTTTAGGTACTCATACCTACAAATAATCACCTCAACGAATTATACAACCCAAGATTTCAATATTTTCTTCAACGAGCCATAAACTTGTTAAAATTATAATACCGTGAGAAATCTAAACCGAATTAATTTACCATTTAAAAACTCTAAATAATATTAAGTTACACTTAAATCTTATTAGATAAATTAACCCCAACCCACCCTTGACTTTCTCGGCCGAAATTCAGAGAAGGCCCCATTCCCACTTCCTACTTCACTCACATTCTAATTATCTATACTAAAACCCATACCTCATGACTTCAAAGTTTAGATAAAAACCATACCACCTCATTGTCTATCAATTCATCCATCAAGAGCAAAAACTGACAACCCCTGTCATCTCTCTTTTCTTCTACGACAACAACAAGAATATCTATCTTCACTTTATTTTGGAGTTCTTCCATAATCGAAGACTCGAATCCTTTATTTTGGTATTATAAGGAGAGTTCCAAGTGTTTTTTCAAAGGTTTTTAGCAGGAGAAGTCAAGATCATTCTCTTTTTCTCTCAAAAATCATCATCTCTGTCCAGAGGTAAAAACTCGATACCATCCATATTATTTTCTTTAAAACCGTAGCTAAACATACAGTTTACTCGAACGTAAGAAAAATAACCAGAAAAGTGTGTCGAATTCAAGATTAAAACATGAATATATGCGTATATGTATGAATAAAGTTTTGAAACTGATTCTGTCAATCAAAATTTCAGTAATCGAAACTATAGTTTCGATACCTGTTTACTCAATCGAAACTAGGTAGTTTCGATACCTGTTGTTCAATCGAAACTAGGTAGTTTCGATACCTATTACTCAATCGAAACTAGGTAGTTTCGATACCTGTTTACTCAATCGAAACTAGGTAGTTTCGATACCTATTACTTAATCGAAACCAGGTAGTTTCGATACCTGTTTTGCTCAATCGAAACTAGGAAGTTTCAACATCTGTTCTGTTCAATCGAAACTAAGAAAGTTTCGATACCTGTTCATCAGTCCCATGGGGCAGTAACTTAGAACTATTTTATAACGAAACAAGTGTTGAAAAACTAAAAAGATATTTAAACAAAAGCAATCAGATTTGCTAAGTCGGTGAACAATTTGCATACGAGACATTCGGTCATAACACGAATTACCCTTTTTGTAATTAGGGTACGAATAGTCAAGTTTGACTAGAACAATTATCATTACAAGCATACACAAACTCAAGGTGAGTTCACGGCCCCTCTTTTAGCTTTTTAATGTTTTATAAACATCGGGGGAGAAACATACTTACATAACATATTTGAAAATATGAAACATATTTGCTTACATGTTTGACAATACGAACATTTTGGTTTAACTTTTGTGACACAATTACTTACAATATCTGAAAGCATGAAAAATAAATGTTTGATACATTTGAGAAAACGTGAAACACATTTACAAACATTTTCATATGGTAACAAGAGAACAAGACCCGACCTTTATGTTTGCATGAGTTAACACATATAGAGCGCTGGAAGTCCCCTGACCATCATATTTATAACCATTAGCTATAGGTTAGCCTGGGATTCTATGGATAGTACTATTGGGATTGACACCCCCGGTCATGGTTAGTCGCGCTAACCATGGGTCCCTCTGGCCAAATGACCGCATAGTGTTCAAACATTGCTCGTGAGGTATGAGCGAGGGGCAAAACACCTGTGTCATGGTTTGGTTATGCCTCATGTATGTACATATTATTTGTATTCCTAGCTAGTCTACAAATGGGTCAACATTACTTGTTCTGTTTATCATATATATACTTAGAACAATTTACGAACAATTGGATATACAAGAACTATTTGATTGGGAAAACTACTTATTTCATGACGGTAAAGTCATGGGCATGTTTTCAAAGGAAAACTACTTATTTCATGACGGTAAAGTCATGGGCATGTTTTCAAAGGAAAACTACTTATTTCATGACGGTTAAGTCATGGGCATGTTTTCAAAGGAGAACTACTTATTTCATGACGGTTAAGTCATGGGCATGTTTTCAAAGGAAAACTACTTATTATTTATGACGGTAAAGTCATGGGCATGTTTTCAAAGAAAAACTACTTATTTCATGACGGTTAAGTCATGGGCATGTTTTCAAAGGAGAACTATTTATTTCATGACGGTTAAGTCATGGGCATGTTTTCCAGGGGAAACTACTTATTTTATGACGGTAAAGTCATGGGCATGTTTTCAAAGAAAAACTACTTATTTCATGACGGTAAAGTCATGGGCATGTTTTCAAAGAAAAACTACTTATTTCATGACGGTTAAGTCATGGGCATGTTTTCAAAGGAGAACTACTTATTTCATGACGGTTAAGTCATGGGCATGTTTTCCAGGGGAAACTACTTATTTTATGACGGTAAAGTCATGGGTATGTTTTCAAAGGAAAACTACTTATTATTTATGACGGTTAAGTCATGTATAGTCTTTCGGGGAAAACTATTTAGTTTTATGACGGTGAAGTCATGTACATGTTTTCGGGGAAAAACTATAAGAACTGATATAACTAACTCTGTGAACTCACCAACCTTTGTGTTGACACTTTCAAGTATGTTTCGCAGGTAACCTTTAGCCATGGCGCGGTTGGATTAGGCTAGCTATAATTGGATAAATTTCTACTAGCTGGAAGGACATAGACTATCCGGTCTCAAGTCTGTCGTTGATCTAGAAGAACTTAGATCATTGTATTACTTAGTCTTAGTATTTGTGTATGTATTCAAGTCTTAGAAATTAGTATTACAGCTTCCGCTATCATGTAATGAACCAATCGTTGCAACCTGTATATATTTAATAAGTAAATATATTTGGGGGTGTGACAACCTCCCTCGTAGGCCGGAGCCAATATGGTGGTGAGTAGGATGGTCCAGGTGATGAAATCCGGGCCTTCTTGGTGGACGGCTCTCCATTGTCGGAGGAATGAATCGGTCGCTTCCCTAAACGGATGTTCTTCTTCCGAGCAGTACACTTGGTCTTCGCCCCTATAGGTGCCAAAAATGGTGTCGATGGCGCTGGCTCCGCCTGACGGGGAGGTGAAGGTAGTATAGAGTCTTCATCGTATGACGAGTCCCCATGCCATACCGAATAAGGCACTGACTCGCCTTAATCACTCTCCTCGTCGGCATCTCCCTCGCCCCCGTGGACTGGTGCATCCTCGGTTTCCTCCTCGAGATCCTCCTCTCGATCTGTCTCCTCGACTCCATCTGAGTCCTCCATAGGTTCCCCATCGCTGGAATAGTGTGGTGATGGGGGTAGGGTCAATGGCTCAGCCTGTGATGGTGGTGTAGCCGGAGTGTACTCCTCCTCCGAGTCCGACATCACAATGGGGTCCGAAGATGTAGATATCCTTTAACAAGTCAATATCCAGTAATCCCATGTACTCATGTTTGAAAATGCATGTATGATGTGATGTGAACTACGTGAGCCTATAGTTATAGTTTAAGCACACTAAATGCAACTTAGTTCTTTATAACCAGGGCTCTGATACCAATCTGTAACATCCATGATTTTTCTAGCATTTTTTTTATGACACTCGGTTGGAATCCCATAATTTCCCCACTCAATGAGTCACATTAATTATTATTTCAATTCGAAGTTTTATACTTTTCATATATATATATAATCTTCTATTTATATATATAACACATGTGTATATTCATAGAGTTATATGTATATATAAATTTATGATTATTTTAAATAAATCATTTACATCATTTATAGATTTACAGAAATAGAAACTTTACCTCATAAAATAATAATAGTAATACATTACTACATTCAGATTTTATTAGGATATTTCAAAACTTTTTAAAGTAACAGGTTTTAAAACAAAAGTCAATTTATCTATACACACATATATATAATTATGCACAATTTGTAATGGAGTTTTCTATATAAAATATTTTAAGACAAACGAAATAATGTTTTAGTATTCTTACAAGCTTTACAAAAACTATTTTATAACCAAATTCTAATTTATTTAGTCTTGGACCTCCTCATCAACCCTTGAACATTTGGAAACCCTCAATTTGAACCCAAACCTTTTAAATTTTAAACCCCTTAATCTCAATTTTGACCCATTCACCTATTTTGACTTCTAAAAGTCAAATAACCCAAAAAATCCTCAATTCGATACCGAAATCAAGTGAATTGACTGTTGGGGACTCTCCATATATGCTTAATCGATGTTAGACCACTCCTACACCCAAATTGCATTTCAATTTGTAAATCCTCACGGATTAATTCGAGTTTCAAATAGGTTTGACTATTCTGAGTCAAACTGAATCAAATCACTGCCAAATTAATGAAATTAAATGCGTTAAAGCCCGCAAATCACGCGCAGTCTATCATGTTATGAATTCAAACCTTAATCGCGACTCAATTCATTGCTCAACCATCGAATTAACGCGTAAATGGCGACAACACCTGTTACCCGCAAAGGGCAAGCCGAATCAAACAGTTAAGACAAAATTTATTGAATTAACTCGTTCCCTCACACTCACACAAGCCTTTTCAAACTCTCCCAACCCTCCGTTTACCGGCATTGCACCGATGAAGCTCTGTCAAACTCGAAGTACGCCGGAACTATCCATCAAGTCGTACTAGATCATATCTCAGTCATTGCAGGTAATCCGTACATCATTAGAGTCGTTTTTGTCTGGGGATTAAAAGCCCTATGATTCCAGAAACAATCGATCGATCGTTTGGGCAATTACTATAGCTAGGTTTACGGACTGGATGAATCGGGGGAGGGGATGGTTTGGGTTTGTTTATTTAAGATCAGCGGATTAGAATTATGCCAAGGAATCTGCCTTGTTCCTCCGGTTAGGTCGCTTGACCCGCACATGCGTGGTCGCGGGTTCTAAACCCGCAGTCCGCACACTTTTTGCTTAATAAAAATACCAGATTCGGACTCGCTGCAATTGTGTGTTAAAACAAATTCAAACCTGCCTATTTCCAGTATTCAGCCCCTGGTGCAGTGGTTAATGCGTTACGCCTTCAACGGGCAGACCCGGGTTCGACCCAGGCAAGCCCCATTAATTTTTAGAAACCGTTTTAAACACCCTTTTCTCTTATAAAAATTGTCTTATAAAAACCTGGATCATTTAGAACATATTACAACAATAACTTACCATTTTAAGACCTAAAACAATTAGTTTTAAAATTTAAGTGATTTTAAAATCTCATTTTTATTAATAAAGACCATTTAAAAGTTTATTTTAAATTAAATTTTAAACTTACCAAACAAAGCATTTACATTACTTAGTTCATAAAAAAATTATGTAAGGATTTTATAAAACACATTATCATCTTATTTTTTTAATAAAAACAATATTATAAATCATTGTTCCATTAATTTCATATGTAGGATTTAATTTGTATTTAAACAAATATAATTTTTCAAAATATATATTAGCACATATATATTTACAATTCCTTGTTTCTTTTGAGAGACACTCTATTTAAATTAATTATCTTTCACATTAATAAACCATTTAGGGTTTAAATTATATTTTGTACAATTTCCTAAATATATATATATATATACACACACACTAATATATATATTTTGACACTGACGACGTATGATGAAAGGATCATACATAAGGGGCCTAAAAGAAAGAAATCTAACTTCTTAACCACCATGAGGGCCCACGAGAAGAAGGAACCAATAAGAAAGGGGCTGTCACTACAATACGGTTAGAGGAAAGAGAATGTAAAAATCCTATAAATAGAAGGTGATCTCATAGATGAAAGGGATCCAGAGCTTGTACTTGATTGAATTCGGGAATTATTATCAAAGTGGAGTTTTTACATCTCTTCATTGGCGCCATCCCGGTCGAACAATAGTTACAACGGTATCCTGAATTCAATCTTTGCTTGCAATGGAAAACATACAATCAGATTATGAATCCGATGAGGAGAGAAATCACATTACAAATACAGGGGCACCAACAGGAGATTCACAATCTCAAGCTGGTATTCCTATGATTTCTTCGCTGAAGGAACGTCTGGCACAAGCTCAAAACCATCCAGCATATGTGTTGCCAGCAGCAGCAGCATCTCATCCTCACACTTTACATACTAATATACCTGCCTCGTTGCCTTCACAGGCGGTCTTTTCATCCCCCATACCGCCTCTAATCCCAACTACCCTTCCCACCCAAATTACTCGGGACCTCCCGCAACCTGCAATACCTCCCAGTTTCTCACATATCACCACATCTGGTATACCCATTTATAATCTACCGCAACTCATTACAACCACTGCTGGACTACCTCCCTTTCCCGTCTCTAATACCCCGCTTATTCCCGGATCCCTCCCTTACACCATGCCATTACTCGCAGGTAACGAATGGTGGATGGAACAACAACGCCGGGCCTGAATGGACGAGCAATTTTGGAAAGAAATACGCCTGGCAGAACTCCGGAACCGTTTAACATTTGAGGAAACCGCTTATGCCACACCAGGGGGATTTACATCTGCATGCACTACCGGATCTCTCGCCGGAGGGCAGTCCGCTCCTCTCACCCATCCGCACAACACGCCAGGACCTCCTCCCGCACTCATACATGTACCCGGAAATACTCCTCCAATGGAATCAATCGCCCGTACCGACCAACAGCTTTGTTAGCACAATCTAAGTTCACACCCCGAATAGCTCAAGCAGAAATACTTCGTAAGTTAAAAATGCCATCCACAGTTGGGAAATATGATGGTACCATAGATCTGGACGATCACATCAATGTTTCTATTAGTGCTGGCGGGGTAGAGAGATGGGCCCTGCATGAATGGTGTCATATGTTTGTTCAAACCTTGGTCGGGACAGCTCGCCTCTGGTACGATAGTTTACCTGTAGGCTGGATCGACAGTTTTGATGAATTCTTGGAAAAGTTCATGCAACAATTTAGTCAGCAAAAACGACACACGAAAGACAAGACAGAAATACTTCACATCCGGAGACAAGACGGGGAATCGGTGGAAGATTTCATTACCCGGTATAACAAAGAAAGTTTGCAAATAGCCGGGGCAGGGGAGGATTTAATGTTCGCAGGTTTCATTCAAGGCATCCGACATGATGAGCTCATCCGTAGGCTCCATGGCCGGGACGGTTTACCAAAAACTATGGAAGAACTGATGAACGCTGCTCGTGCCTTCGTTCGGGCAGAAAGATCCGTTCGGAGCACTCATGAGTATGAGAAAAAGGATCGGCGAAGTGATCGAACGGCAAAATAGCCACACTCCTCCAGACAGACTCAACATTTTCGAGGACCTAGTACATGGACGAGGCCTCTCCCATACACCCGCCCGGAACCGGTTAGATCTGTCAATACCTCCACAAGGTTCAAGGATAATCCGGAGAGCAGGGGAGTTGCGTGGATTAACAAGTTGGTCAAAAGCCCCCGGGAAGTTCTTTTAACAGAAAAAATAACATTAGAACCCCCGCGACCTCTCAACCCAAAATCCATGCGAGATCCCAAACGGTACTGTGATTTCCACAAAGACACTGGGCATGATACGGATCATTGTTGGCATTTACAAAAACAAATTGACATGGCCATACAAACTGGCAAACTTTCCCATCTGTTGAAAGAAATTCATGCAGGACCACCGGGAAGAAAGAGTGCGGGCAAAAACCTGGTTCGTGACATGCATGATAATGAATGAGGAATCATCAAGCTCAAGGGGTTATAAACGCAGGGGCGCACGACTAGAAGCCTGGATGGAACAAACGCTTACTTTCCCACCTGTTCAAGGAGGTGCCTCATCCACCAGTCCAGTAGTAATCACAGCATTAGTAGGTGATTACCGCATCAGTCGGATTTTAGTCGACAGTGGAGCTTCAATGGACGTCATGTATGAGCAGCTTTTCAGACGTCTGGATATGGAAGATCAAAAAACCTTGGAACCTACCGACATTGATCTCATAGGGTTCTCCGGGGAATCCGTGGTCCCTCTAGGACAACGTACATTACGAATGACCCTAGAAGAAGGCGCTAAAATCCGTACGGTCCTCGTGACTTTCATAGTAATCCAGGTTGTCTCGAAAAATAACTTGATACTCGGATGACCAGGTTTGGCGTCTTTTCATGCAGCTGTGTCTACTGTCCACTCCGCTATCACATTCCCAACTCCCAAGGGAGTAGCGGTGGTGTATGCCGATCAAATCATGGAAGTATTACAAGCGCAAACCAGCCGGACCTCGCGTAAAGATCATTTTGACACTCACATGAAAAGTACATATGAACCGGAGAGGTGGATTATGAACCCTGCATATCCGGAACAGATAATTACCATTGGACACACCTTATCCCCCACAGGGCGAGACCGCTTGAAGCAGTTGTTACGAAACAACATAGATGTTTTTGCATGGAAACCGGCAGATATGAAGGGAGTTCCACGGGAATTAGCCAAACATCGCCTACATGTATACAAGTCTGCTAAGCCGGTAATTCAAAAACAACGGAGGACGGGCCCGGATAGAAGCACGGCAGCTGTGGATCAAGTACGGGATCTGGTTAACGCGGGGATCCTCCGAGAAGTTCGTTATCCTTCATGGATCGCTAACCCGGTAATGGTAAAGAAAGGAAATGGTACCTGGCGTATGTGTATCGACTACAAGAATCTAAATAGTGCATGTCCAAAGGACGCATACCCCTTACCAGAAATTGATCTGAAAATCGACTCGTTAGCCCCTTTTCGTTTCAAATGTTTTTTGGATGCTTACAAAGGCTATCATCAGATTCCCATGGCCAAAGACGACGAAGAGAAAACAGCTTTTATCACCGATATCGGCGCCTGTTGTTACACAAAAATGTCGTTTGGATTAAAGAACGCAGGGGCCACTTACCAAAGGCTCATGGACAAAGTATTCGAGCCTCAAATTGTTAAAAATTTGGAGATCTATGTTGATGACTTGGTCATCAAAAGCCATGATGAAACAAATCTCCTAGCAGACGTCGCTGAGACGTTTTTAAGGTTGAAAAAATCCCGAATAATGTTAAACCCGGGGAAATGTTTGTTTGGAGTAGAGGAAGGGAAATTCCTCGGTGTGATGGTCACCAAGGAAGGTTTCCGGGCAAATCCGGAAAAAGTTTCAACTATCACCCGGATGCCTTCCCCTTCATCCATCAAGGAGGTGCAAGCATTGAATGGACGTTTGGTGGCAATAAATCGATTTCTGGCTAAGCATGCAGAAATATCTCTACCTTTCATCCAAACTCTGAAAAATTGTCTCAACAAAGCACAGTTCCAATGGACGGACCAAGCAGAGGAGGCCTTCCAGCAGTTGAAACTGTACCTTGCAAAACTCCCCACCCTTACGGCACCAGAAGAAGAAGAGAAGTTAACAACATATATCGCGGCTGCGGATGCGGCTATTAGCGCCGTCCTCACGGTTGAAAGGAAAGGTGTGCAAACTCCTATCTATTATGTCAGTCGGGTGTTAACAGACCCGGAGACAAGGTACTCTCTACTAGAGAAATTAACCTTGGCTTTAGTACTTGCTTCTCGAAGATTGCGTCGATACTTCCAAGCCCATCCGGTGGAAATACTCACCAATTTTCCCATCCAACAAGTGTTAAAAAAACCTGAGTTATCCGGAAGATTAGCCAAGTGGGCGGTTGAATTAGGAGCTCTTAGTCTGGAATACAAGCCTCGAACCGCATTAAATGGGCAGGTCATTGCCGATTTCCTTGCGGAAATACCGGAGGGGCGAGAGATGGAGATCACCAATGACCCAGTTATAGCTGAAATACAGATCAAAGCACCTCAATGGTGGTCGTTATACATTGATGGGGCTTCACGCATGGAAGGGTACGGGGCCGGGCTTATGTTACTTAGCCCAGAGGGAGTAGAAATCACATATGCGGTAAAGTTAAACTTCAAAAGCACGAATAACGAAGCTGAATATGAAGCTTTGTTAGCCGATTGCGATTAGCAGCGACCATGAAAGCCCAGCACATCCGGGCACATATGGACTCACTCTTAGTGGCTAATCAAGTGAGTAAGATTTACGAAGCCAAGGGGAAGATGATGATCGAATACTTAAAAAAGACCAAAGAGATGATGTTGCAATTTCAAGAATGTAGCATAAAGCATATTCCTCGAAGTCAAAACCGGAAAGCAGATGCTTTAAGTAAATTGGCGTCGGTTCAGTTCGCTTACTTGGCGAAAGAAATACGAGTACAAACATTGGATAAGCCCTCCGTTTGCATAGAAGAAATTAGTCACCTTGAGGACGTTGGTTGGACATGGATGACGCCCTTGGTGGCATATTTGAAGGAAGGAACTTTACTAGAAAATAGAGAAGAAGCGTTAAAGTTGCGAACAAAGGCCTTACAGTATCAGTTGGTAGATGACCGGCTCTATAGAAGAACTTTCCTAGGACCTTTGTTAAGATGTGTTGGTCAAAAGGAAGCTGAATTATTAGTCAAAGAGGTGCATGAAGGTTCATGTGGAATGCATGCCGGCCCAAGGATGATGGTGGCCAAGCTAATGAACATAGGATATTACTGGCCGAGAATGCATGTCACAGCAGTACAAACCTTGCAGAAGTGTTTTAGCTGTCAAAAGCACGCGCCTAAAACATTGAAGCCTAAGAACGATCTCATACCAGTGACTGGAGCATGGCCTTTCCAAAACTTGGGGAATAGACATCGTCGGACAATTCCCGGAAGCACCTGGACGCGTCAAATTCTTAATCGTCGCTGTGGATTACTTCATCGAATGGGTGGAAGCTAAGGCAGTCGCAACAATTACTACCACCCAGATCAAAAAATTTGTGTGGGATTATATAATATGTCGTTTTGGCCTCCCTCTATACCTGGTGAGTGACAACGGAACACAGTTCGAATCATTAGCCGGATGGTGTGAGGAAATGGGAATTCACCAA